>OW386290.2:69137430-74042245 GCA_936432065.2 Rutpela maculata | reverse complement strand
AAGAAATGACAGTTCTGTGACACCCCCCACCACTTTTTAGTACCCCCCTCCACTTTTCCAGAACCCCCCACCAATTTCTCAGAACCCCCCTCCATTTTTCATAAGCCACGCCCCATCCCCTCCACTCTTCCAGAACCCCCCTCCATTTTTCATAAGCCACGCCCCATCCCCTCCACTCTTCCAGAACCCCCCTCCATTTTTCATAAGCCACGCCCCATCCCCTCCACTCTTCCAGAACCCCCCACCAATTTCTCAGAACCCCCCTCCATTTGTCATAAGCCACACCCCACCCCCTCCACTATTCCATAACCCCCTCCATTTTTTCATAAGCCACGCCCTACCCCCTCCCTACCTCATCGGAAATGTTATAGGTTAGGCAGTACATATTTTACCATTGCTCCAAACACTTAATCATTATGCCCGTCTGTGTATGGATATGTATCAGATGTAAGAGTGTATTAAAGGAATACAGTACGTTCAAAAATGAAAAAATATTCACCGTGTGTGACAATTGTGATATACAACCTATCAAGGCACCTGCTGCATAATTGATTTCACATTTCATACTAATAAGTGAAAGTAGTGGTGGATTTTCAACCTCCCCTCCACCATAATTTAGGATCATTCCCTCCCCTCATATCATATATATGATCATCATCATATATATGTATGGTGAGGACCTCCCATCTCTCCCACCACAACTCAAAACCTCCCACCACAATTCAGCACCCCCACTATATCAAATTATTCTGATTATAAAAAGAGACGTACACAGGCATTGTAACAAAGTTTTTTGTGTCAACTAGTTAAAGAAATTCAAGTGTTCACAATGGCTTACAGTGGCAGTTTATTTAGTTTACCTGAACTGAGTATTAATGATTTAATTAATAATTTACCTCCAGCACCGCAAGACAAAAATGAAATAGTAGTACTTGGTGAGCGAAGGTACCAACTGAATAAATCTAGAAGTAAATATGTGACAACGGGATTATCACATGACTTCTGTTATAACCCATGTGTGAAGCTAAGTGGAAACAAACTTGATGTAATAATTTTTAACGAAAAGGAGTGGCTTCATTTTCTCACGTATCAAGGTGTAATAACTAATTATGTATACTCCAATGATAAAGTTGAACCAGTAGAGACTGATAACTTTCTTATAAAATTTGAGCAAATTTCCTATTCCAGAGTTATAAAAATAATAAAAAATAACTCTTACATTTACTTGGGATATGAATCGATTTGCAAGTTGTGGGAAGCATTACCACTCATTAAGGCTAACATTGAGACCTTAAAAAGATTGCAATTCCAAAGTTATTTCAGGAATGTGGTGAGAGAACTACAACATCAAGAAGGAAATGTATTTGAAAATGCAGTAAATCTTATTGAAAAGAATAAAAATGGCTATAATGAAAATACCATTATGCTTATGGAGTTAATTTATATTTATCCAGATATATTGGAAGCTGAATATTGTGGTAGGATCTAAAGATGAAGAAAGTGACATTTAATTTAAGAGACAATAAGATTAATTTTATGGTGGTGTGGAATTTTGCGTATAAATTATCAAGAAAGAGATATTGGGAAATTGTAGCCCTCGATAGAGTTCGGTTTAATAGAAGAATAAAACAAACTTCAAATATTATAAACCCCATTTTAGACAGTACTCATAGATATAATGTATATAATGAGAGATTTTGTAATTTATATGATACTTAATCATATATAACCACATAGGTAGTATTTTTGTATTTATGTATGTGAAATAGATATATAGAAATAAAACATATTTATGCTTGAATATTTGTTTTATTAGGTAAAAATATATTATAAATTAAATAATACATGAAAAAAGTAATAAAATATAGATTATATTCATACAATGCTATTATTTGAAATCCATGAATTATGCTTATTGCTTAATCCTAACCATTTAACATAGAGCTTGTTATTCTTTTTTCTTAAAATTTTTTCCACGAGATATACATCGGGATACTTTACTTTCTGCATTTCTTCCTCATAAAAACTCCCTAAAATTTCCTCTCCCATTTGGTCTTGTAAAAGATAAGTTCTAGGATTACCTTTATGAACTTTCCTAATTTTGAAAATTTCATTAGACCAGTTAGGCGTATATCCCTTTGAAAAAGCTTGTCGATATTTACTAATCCTCACATAATCATTTACTTTAATTTTTTTTTTCCTTGGATCGACTGTTTTCGGGTGGTTATAGACAGTTTTTAATAAGCGTTTTTCATCTTTCTTTTTAACATTTTTAGGTTGCATCCCAATTGTCCTATGTTTAGTGTTATTGTATTCAACAACAATATCCGGTAACAAATTTAACCACTTATAGTTTCCGTTTAGACTAAAAAGTTTCCACATTTTATTTTTTAAAGTCCTATTAACTCGTTCCACAACACTTGCTTTGAGATCTGTATAAGAGCTATAATGGTTAATTTTCATCTCATCCATTAATTTTTTAAATTCTTTATTGTAAAATTCTTTACCCAAATCTGTTTGCAAATTTTTCGGTACAGCTTTGATATCTGATAAGATCTTTTTCATTGCTTCCGTAACATTTTTTCCGCCTTTAGTTTTCACAGGTTCACACCAAACAAATTTTGAGAATACGTTAATAACTACTAAAATATATTTATAACCTTTGTTTACTTTAGCATAAGGGATCATCTGTACAAGATCTGCTTGAAAAAGATCATTAATACCTTTAACAATAACTCTTCTTCGTTTAAAAGATTTTCTAGCTGGTTTATGAAGTTCATTTACTATTTCCTTTTTAATGTTACTCATCTTTACTTATCGATAGGGTAAATGAATCCTTAACTTCCCACATACACTATTTATCTTATTATTTTAGCCTCTTTTAATTCCTCTATTATTGAAATTATCTCGTTATTATGTCCCGTATTTCCTGCCAACTGTGAAGCTATGAGTAGTCTTAATCGGTCTATTATTTCATTATAGTCATCAAAATGTTTATATTCAATTTTTTTATTATCAAGTTCCATCAGTGTTAATGCACCACCTTTTTTTTTTTCATTATTTGCCTTCCTTATTTGTTCCCTTGTCTTTCTCATTTGTTCAGGTGAAGAAAGTGAACTCACTCTCGATCTCGTCACGGGTGGCTTAGCTTCTGAAGAAAATGTATTTATTCTTGGTCTTACCACAGCAGGTATTGCCGATGCACTTTTTTTATTAGCCCTTTCTTGACTCATCGAGTGCAAGGTAGAAACACGTGGTTTAATAATATCTATAAATTTAGACGCATTTGATGTAGATAGACCTCTCTCCGGATCATAACCTAGGTAATGAGCATTACTCCTCCTAATTATATCAATATACTGATCCACATCAGATGCTCGATGCCCTGCTGGATGCTTTTTGAACATTAATTCATACAATCCTGGCGTACCTTTGTATGGAAACTGATCATCAATAATAAAATTAGCACCATCAAAATCAACAGTTGCAGTGCCAATAGCGAATTTCTTCTTAAATGGGTCGAAGTAAATACCAAAGGTATCATCAAACTCGTTTTGTGAATCCTCAATTTTATCTTGTATGTATGCTCGCGGTAGAGGTGCATTAAATTGTTGCAAGTATCTCTCATTTTCTGATAGTACGGATGGATCTACTACCTGTGATGGAAAAGTTTCATCAAAGAAACTCCCTACATATTGAGGTCTTTCTTGGGTAGAGTCAAAATGAAATGTTTCATCTTCCAAATTAGTGGGTGCTGTGTGATAAAATTCAAGAGGGACTGGATCAATTGATCGCCTGTTTAAACTCTCATTTTTTATTTCTGTTTTCAAAAAAGATTTACGTGGATCACTTTCATTATTAACGATAGTTGTTACTAATTCACGAAGAGGTCGCGTTATCGGTTTATAAGTTTCCTCCAATGCTAACTGAGATTTAGCAATATCAGTTTTCAAACTTCTATACTTTTGCCTTAAGGCATCTCGCGTCTTTAACAGCTCTGCTGCCACTCTACTATCCATGGTGAATGGTTGATAATATTAATGTCTCTATTTTATATATGAAAAAATTGATCAAAACCTTTTCGATATCTCCCAGAGTTGATTGGACAATCTTTATCGATTACAACGAATCCATATTTATCATTCCAACAAAATGCACAAAGTTCTTTGAAATCTTGGAAACTCATATCAACGTTTACATGATCATCATAGATATGTTTGAGATTGGTAAGGTCCTGAGGAAATATCACAAGAAGATTGGCATTGTCTCTACATAATTGTTTAGGGATAGCAGCGTAGGTTTGACATAAATAAAAACAATCAGTGTTTTTATGACGCCCAAAAGAAAAATAGCTTTTAATAATACTTTGATCACATGATACCAAATCATCGAATATTATGACTGAATTCGGTTTTATTTCTTCTGGAGGTATCACTGCATCCCCGTCATTATATTCGAAATATCCAATTTCATTCATAGGTTTCACAAGCATCCTCAGATATTCATATTTCGGTTGGTATAGAGATTTAGAATATAAATAAATATTTTCAAAACGTAAACCGTTAGGATGTTCCAACAAACTAAGCATTACATTTGTTTTTCCAGACCCAGAACTTCCAACTAGAAGTCCCCGTTTCGACTGTCCACCAAATAAAATACCATGTTTTTGAAAAGTCTTTGTCTTGGAAATTTTGTCGTGATTAACTATTGGTAAAATTGTTGCTTGCTGTTGAATCTGCATTGTGTTCAAATAATCACATCACACTAGTGTGAAATCGAACTGCATTAGAAAGAGAACTGTTAAAAACTGATCAAGCATAACCCTCTACTCTATATAAAAGGGTATTCTACAAAACCAAGAATCAGTTTATTCCATAATTTGGGATATAATGGGTCGAACCAAAAGTTCACAGCTTACTTGTACTAGAAACTCTAAAAAGAGAGGACGTGGTCTGCTCAATAGTATAATAAATAAACTTCCGGTGGAACTACATATACCTGGTTATAATTATTGTGGGCCAGGAACTAAACTCACAAAACGCCTAGAACGAGGTGATAGAGGAATTAACCCATTAGATGAAGCGTGTAGAGAACACGATATAGCATATTCCAAATTTGAAGAGGTTGAAAAAAGGAATCAAGCAGATAGGGAATTAGCTGAAGCTGCATTTAAACGTGTAAAAGCACCCGACTCTGGTTTTGGTGAAAAAGTCGCTGCATTGGGAGTTGGTGGGGTAATGAAATTAAAGAGTAAATTGGGAATGGGTCTTAAGCGACGAAAAAATCGTGATTCAACGAAGAAGAGGAAGAGAGGTGGACAAATAAATGTAGAGGTTGCTGTAAAAAAAACATTAAAATCAAAGAAGCGAGGGAAAAGAATTCTCAACACTCCAAAAAGAGGGGGGGTTCTTCCACTTCTGTTACCTCTTTTGGGAGCATTAGGAGCTGTTGGAGGGGGTGTAGCCGGTATTGTGAAAGCAGTTAACGATTCCAAGTCAAATGGTAAGGCGATAGCTGAACAATTGAGGCATAATTTGGCGATGGAACAGGCCGCTAAGGGGAAGGGTTTATATTTAGGCCCTCATAAGAAAGGTTCTGGATTATATCTTAAGACGTATAACAGCAAAAAAAACTAATTAGGCTACCTCACCGTCCACTTACTAACATAGATTTAATGAAATACTCGAAAATTCTAAAAATTCCAAATTTTCGAGGTATTTTCATGAGAGATACACTCCCCAAAAAAATTAGGAAAAAAGAATCTGGTATAGTAAATCTGGATATCAATGATGGAGATGGAACTCACTGGATTGCATATATAAAGAAAAATAAGGAAATAGTTTATTTCGACAGTTATGGAAATTTAAGACCCCCAGATGAGTTGAGAAAATATTTTTTAAGTGATGGTAGCCTGAATGAAATAAAATATAATTATGATTCTGTACAAAATTATGATTCATATGTCTGTGGACATTTATGTCTATTATTTTTATATAATCAATGTAAATAAGTTTTTCTTATTCATTTTCTAATAAACGTTCAAAGTATCACTATGTCTTTTACATTCGCTCTCAGTGGAGAATCTTCTGTATTAAATTACAATTTCAATCCACCGATATATTTAGATGATGAGGCAGATTATGAAATTGGATTAACTAATTTTGATACTTATAATATTATCCCAAATATTGACAACAACAATAATAAATTTGCGTGGGGAAGAAATAATGAACATATAGTTCAAATACCTGTAGGGTGTTATGAAATTGATGATATTTTAAAAATCATGACAAATAAAATAGTTCAAGAAGATGATGAAGCAGTTCTTAGGATTGATATAGATATTAACACATCCAAAATTATTATAAGAACAAACAGGATAATTAATTTTAACGTGGAGGATTCGATAGGTCCAGTATTAGGCTTCAAGAAAAGAGAGTTAAACGCTAATGATACTAATATTTCCGATGATCCAGTAAAGGTTTCCAAAGTGAATGCTATCTGCATTGACTGTAACATTGCTGTTGGTTCTTTTTTTAATGGAAAACCTGTTCACATCATTCATCAGTTCTATCCAACAGTTCCAATTGGGTATAAAATAGTAGAATCACCTCTAAATATTATTTACTTCCCAGTGAGCGTTAAAACCATCAACAACATCACAGTTAAAGTGATTGATCAAGAAGGACATCTTGTCAATTTTCAAAAAGAAACGATAACTGTTAGACTACATCTTAGAAAATCAATTCGATAATAAAATGGTGTTGATATTTAATTCAAGGTCTCCCATTCATACACAAAAACCACACTATAAAAGGATACGTAGGAAAAAAGTCAACAGTTCTAAAAACACTCTCAACAGAATAACATCAGCAAATCGACGGTTCTTAAAATCACTTGGATTCGAAGTATTAGTATAATGGAATTACTTAATATAACCGAGCAACCCATAATTGACAACTCCGTAGTAGAATATCAGTATCATTCATATCAACCCAATATATCTGGAACTCTAGATTATAATGATGAAACGAGAATTACCATTCAGGATTTAGATACCTATACAGCACCATGTTATAGCTATTTATACATCGAAGGAAAATTAACAAATGAGGATGGAACTTCACCTACCAACTTAGAGTTTATCAATAATGGTGTTGCGTTTTTATTTCGAGAAATTAGATATGAGTTAAATGGAATAGTAATAGATTCCGTGAGAAATGTTGGCTTAGTTTCAACTCTATTTAATTATCTATCACTGAATCAAAATGAAAGTGTTTGTATGGAAAATGCTGGATGGTTCCCAAAACAGAAAAAAGGTAAAAAACCTAAAATTTTGATAGATACAAGTGGAAATTTCAACGTCTGTATTCCATTAAAATTCCTGGTTGGTTTCTTTGAAGATTTTCAAAAAATAATCATTAACATGCGACAAGAATTAGTACTGGTACGTAATAGTAATGATTTTGACTGCATTACAAATACTAAGGATGAAGTAGATAAAGATGGTGTTGCTATAGATGAAAAGCCGAAAATCACGATTTCTAAATTATTTTGGAGAGTTCCACATGTTACCGTGGGTATTTCAGAGCAGCTTCGATTAAATAAAATTATAAGTAGGAATGTGGATCTTCCTATAACATTTAGAAGTAGGGAACTGATTGAATATCCATCTCTACCGGCCTCAAGCAGACATACGTGGCCTGTCAAGACATCTACTAAAGTTGAAACTCCTAGGCATGTAATAATAGCATTCCAAAAAAATAAGAAAGGAAATATTAGGGCTGATATGAGTAAATTTGATGATTGTGATCTTAGAAGCATTAGAGTTTTCTTGAATTCTGAAAGATATCCATACAATGATTTATATCTAGACTTCAAGAATAACAAATTTGCAACTCTCTATCAAATGTTTGCCGATTTTCAAGAATCCTATTACCCCCACCAAATAAATCAACCCATTTTCAATCCCACTGAATTCAAAGATTTTGCACCAATAGCTCATATTGATTGTTCTCGTCAAAAAGAAGCTTTACAAACAGGATCGGTGGTTATGAGAATAGAGTTTGAGACTGGCACCCCTACTACCACGGATACTAATGCATATTGTCTCATTCTGCACGAGAAGCATTTCACCTATAATCCTCTAACAAAAATCGTTCGTCAGCAGTAAAATGCGCATGACATATTTTTACCTATATATAAAAAAATTATAATGTAAATTATTAGTATGAATATGAGATCAGACTATATTCAAAAGTTAAAAGAACACAGAAAAAAATTACGTGACTTAAGAAGAGCGATTGAATTATACTGTATAAAAGAGAAGATGCTAAGAGAACTACAACGTTTAAAGATATGAAAATTATTATCGATGTTCAAGGATTTCGAATCGAAAACAATAAGTTTATTGTTAAAGAACTGGCAGGATATGATGGAATGAAAACGTGTCACTATATATTTAAACCACCCTACCCATTTAAGATGCTTTCACCAGACTTACAAAAACAAGTGTGCTGGTTAACAGGAAATTATCACTGCATTAAGTGGTCTGATGGCTTTACACCACTACACATGTTTGGAAAGATTATTGATAATTTGGTCACATCTGATGATTGTGTTTACATAAAAGGAGGAGAAAAGGCGAACTACATTAGACAGTTCACTTCACAACCCGTTATTGAATTTGAGGAGCAGCCACCTTTACGAAAATCTAGTGCAAAATGTTTTTATCATTTAAATACTAATTGTATGTGTGCACTTTCTAATGTATATTATTTGTATGAAAATTTTATAATGTCATGAGTAAAACAATAAAAAAACTATAAATGAATTTCTGTTGTTTTTATTTAAAAAATTTTATAACAATACAACTACTAACAAATACAATTCCAATTTAGCTACACATCTTCACTACTATCAGTCAGAATCCCCATTACAAGCTATTACCTTGCTGGCAAGATCCGGCTCCAAAAATTGTTTTATCCGATCCAAATATGTGCATAGATTCAAATCTATCAAAGATTGCACAAAGCAGTGCTGACAGATCGCCCTCTCCAGAAAGTTGCAACATTTTCTATATGCTTCATCAAATCTCAAGGCTAGATCGTTACACGCATCCTCTTCGTACATTACCATTCCATAAACTATTTTGTATTTCATATTTGAAAATATATGTCTTAAATAAATCACACCACTTTCTAAATCAACAATTTTGATTTCTTCTTCCAAATACGCCAACATCTTGAAATTTACTGTTTATTTCTTCCCGAACTAAATTGATAGTCACTAAAGTGTCCGTGTTTTATAATGAAATTCCCACCTAAATATATAATTTTATCGTTGCATATACTCAATTTAGCTACACATCTTCACCACTGTCACTGTCAGAGTCCCCATTATAAGCAATCACCTTGCTGGCAAGATCCGGTTTTAAAAATTGTTTTATCCGATCCAAATACACACACAGATTCAAATCTATCAAAGATTGTACAAAGCAGTGCTGACAGATCTCTTCATCCAGAAACTTGTCACATTTTTGAAGACCTTCATCGTACTTCTTGGCTACCTCGTTACACTCTTCCTCTGTATAAAATCTACCCATTCCATAAACCGCTTCATGTTCCGCATCGAATCTCAAATTTGAAAATAATTGTCTTAAATGATTCACACCACTTTGTAAATCAACAATTTCGATTTCTTTCACATACGCCATCCACATTTTGAAATTTACTGTTTATTTCCCCCCCCGAATTAAATTGATAGTGACTAAAGTGTTAAATTAATGCTCCAGTTTTATAATGAAACTCCCACCTAACCATATACCCCACCTATTTCTTAAATGTCTATACAAAGAAAACAATTTTATCACTTGATTTACCTACCCAGCTGCACAGACAGCAGTTCTATTTTCAATTAGCAAATCAGCATTTGCATAGTTAACACTTTACAATCAGAATAATGTTATTATTGTATTATCTATCCACACAGTCAGCAGTTCTATTTTTAATTACCAAATCAGCATTTGCATAGTTGACACTTTACAGTCTAGACATAAATGTTATTGCAAGTTCAGCAAAACTATTCCTCCACTTAACCCAGCTAAAGAAAATATACAACTATAAAAGGAAACCTAAGCTTGTGAATGGCAGTTGCTTAATAAAATTTATATAACCCAAATTAAATTTAATATCTGAAATGAGTACAGTGTGTGTATGTAATATGTTCAGGAGTCCTGCAGTAAATTATTGCACGTGGAATTATAAATTGGTGCAAATAATTAAAGAACGCTTCCCTGAAGAATATGAAGTTTTGAGAAATTTACCAGGTCAACGTTGGGTAATAGCTGGCAGTTTTATATGTTTGCTATTAAAATTAACTAACACCAGTGGGGGTATGGACATATTTTATTTCAACAACGAATTTAGTGAGAAATGTGACAAAGCTGATTGGCATCCATCCTCAAGCTACCGCAATGTTTTTAATGTATTCAACCATCGAAAATATAATATACAAATTATAGAATTTATAAATGTAATACCAGGGATACATCTGAGCCATGAAATATTCCAATTGCTGTGGTGTTTTGATTGTGTCTTGGTTAGGAAAGCCCTACATTTAAAAAGTGCTTTATTTGTTGACTGTAATTTTGGTCCTGTGAAATTTGGAACTCCTTTTCGACAAGAAAAATATAAAGATCGTCTCCTGCAACCGATTATCACTCAGCCCAAAACACTGTACCTAATAGCTTATGAATGTATACACAAAATCTAATAAAAAACATAATCAGAGTATTAATGTTGTTTCATTATATTGTACACACACATCCACTTTCAATTCATATATGATTTAACTGTAATAAGATGGGATGATTAAACGATAAAAAAACACAAAATTTTTATAATAGTGTTTTATTAGACAAAGTTAGTGATGTTATTCATATTATTTACAATAAATCAAAGTCCATTGCTAAATTTTCCTGTTCAATAATTTCATCGGCTAGCCTTAAAAGAATTGTGAGGTTATCTTCAGCGGTATTATGGTCAGCGTTATTGTGTAAATTACTGATAGAGTAATGCCCCCACGCCAAAGTTTTTGTACTCCCGGGTACAACATATCGTTTGTCGTCGTGTGCTGAGAGTGCAACCTTATTTTTTAGTTCGGTATATAGAGTATGCAGATGTGATGAGAATACATACATTTTTCGAAATATCAATCCACCATCCTCAACAATTTGTTTATAATCGATCAAATGTAATTGATTTTTTACAATACTTTTTGAGACTCCTTTAGCTTTCTTTGTGACGTCACCATTTGCTTGAACACAGTAAGCTTTTGCTCCAGTGCCAAAGAAGCTATCTATTGGTACACCTGCATATTCGTCTTTCATTTTGCCTACAACTGATTCCGTTTTTGGAATGTTGTGTATATTTGGAATAGGAAAATTTGATGTGTCGAATAAATCTATATATTTCTTAATGTCATCGTAAACGTTATCAGTGTAAATCTCTAGAATTAAAGAGTCTGTATCGGTGTAGCATAGAGAAGCTTTGTCATCATATTTCTTTTTTATGAAATTATAAAAAAAATCATAAACTATAGTTTTAGATATATCTAAAATGGTAAAACCTACATAGAGCGGCTTATCGTATAGTATTTTTAACAAAGACATTTGCACTGCTACTAAATTTTCCGAAAACACTGTACAGGATTTGAAATTTGGTTTTGCAATTAATCCTTCAGCACCAACACTGCCTATACTATTTGCCCAATGCGATACTAGCCTCACATCAGTTCTATTGTCTACATTTTCCATAGTTTTGCCAAATATTGCATTATTAAAAAATTTAAAAAGATCTCGCTCGAATGCATTTTTTGAACAATTTCTAAGTTTAGTATTCAAATCTATATAAGTTTTTAACCAAGCAGATTGTGAAAATTCAATGACTCTATGTATTTTTTTAAGTATTAACCCATGTTCAATGCATTGTTTTAAATTTCTGTAATGGATTATATATTTATGTTTATCATGTAAATTTAATAGTAATTTTGAATTTTTAGAGTCTGGAGGTATAATATTTTCAGGGCAGAAAGGCAAATCATTATGTTTATCATGTAAATGTTGTGGGTATTCCAAATCTACTTCAAGTACATAACCCTTTGGTGAATCATCACCAAGATTAGTACAATCAAAGTTTTCAATTTCACAATCATTTAACCATCTAAAATTTCCTGTGGGCATACATTGACTCATCGCACAACCGTAAAGGTTTGTGGCGTCTAAATATAATATATATGATGTTGGTTCTAATGGATTATAATTTAAAATAAATGGGTTGTTTGCCACAGCCTTTCTATTACTACACTGACTGACACCACCACGTATTCCCTTCCTAAAAAAATGTAGCATATCTATATCAGTTAAAAGTTCAAGTTGAATACCAGTTTTTCGTAACATAGCATCCCAACTTAATGACGGAGCCGTTAAATATTGTGCAGGATCTAATTTATATGTTTGCATGCATATTTGTCTGAAATTTTCAAAAATGTCAGCAAGAAGCAGCACGTCCGATACCAAGTAAATGTCTGAATATTCACCAAGAGTTTGACAATTAAAGGTTTGCCACACATCACAAGCACGATTATAATCCTCCTGAGAAATTGATTCACCACTCAAAATATTAAAAAACTGTTCAAGTGATGGTAATTCAATGTCATTCAATTTATCCATGGATTCAACGTATGAATATGGGAAAACACCTTTTCGTCTTATTAAATTGAATTGTTTCTCATCACTGTAATATTTTTTCACTTCGAGGCATTGATGTGGTTCCAATGTTTGACTTAATTTATCTAATGAAGCGGGTAAAAAGCGAAATGAATCCACAAACCTCAATTTAATGTAAATATTTTTCGGTTTTTCATCATTAGATTTATCAACAAGAATGTGTTTGGAAAATGTAATATATTTTTCTTTATTTTGTGCAATAACTTGTATTTTTTCTTTCTTTAAGGCTAATTTCTTAATAAATAGATGAGAATCATAATTTGTTAAGTTGTGGAAAAATACTGGTATAAATTTAGGAATTTTGAAATTTAGATTACAAGAAGAATGCGCAGCTCCTCTAAAATTACCAGAAACGTGGCAGTGATCGCGGACCTTTCCTTCATCATTCTCAAATGGTTTATCACAAATATGACAAATTTGACTGTTGTCGAAAAATGTTTGTTGACTTTCTGTCAATGGCTTCATTTCGACTATATTTTTCAAATGATTCTGATACAATTGTAAAACATGTTCTTCCAATTTTTTAACAAAAACTTCCGCAACATCAGTACCTCGATAATATTCAAGTGTGGAAAATTTATCATCAAAATTACACTTTATATAGAAACAAAATGAATATGGTTCATGCTGATATGTTTTAACAGTAAATGATTTACTATCGCATGGTTCGTTGTGATGAATCGGTTTTAATAAACTTTCAAAGTCAGCATATATCACGAAAGGAACGGGTAATTGTTTTTCAAAATTTATAAATTTCAGGATATTCCCAGCAAGCCTTTCACCACACTTATTAATTAGAGGTTCTGGGTTTGGTAATATGGTACATAAATGGTTACAATCATTGCTTTGGTGGGTCATTAATTTCTCACGAGAGTTAAAAAAATATAGGCAACCATCACAAATATAATTTCTACCATCATGTTTTGATCTCTGAGAAGAAACTAATCGCGATAAGTCTTTAATAAGTGTGTAGTGACTGTTCCCTTTATTATCCGTAATTAGTAATAAGTTCACATGTGTATTTTGTCGACTATGTGTAAAATATAAGGGACCTACAATCTCACTGACCATTTCACCATTTTTAAATTGAGTATCTATTCCAAATACATTTATAGATATATTATTTAAACTTTCAAATTTATGAATGTCTTTAAGTTTAACAGGAAAATCTATACCTTCAAAATTTAACAATGTGGAATAATGAGGATAAGATGAAACTCTCCTTGGATTTCCATTGGCTGGGAAGATGGCGGCGTTGACAGCCCAAGCGAAACATTTTTCATCCCCACTCTCGATATTTAAAACAGCTTTTCTATTTTCTATTTGCCTCGGCAATTTAATGTATGATGATGCAAATAGTGGATTATACTTATTAATGTTGACCTCGAGAAAACTAACATGTTTCAAAGCCCATCCTGAGTCTCGCTCCTGAAATGTTGAGGCTTTCTCTAGTATCTCCTCCTTAAAGTCATTATATAAGTTTAATAAATCGGTTGAAAGTGTTACAACTTTATTTCTTGTATTGAATGATTTTATTTCTGACAATTCTTTCTCTTCAATAACATATAACCCAAATAATTCCACATTAATTTTTAAGCTCGAGTACATTTTAATATATTCCTCAATCAAACGGAAAACTTTCTCTTTTATTTCATCCAAAAACTGGGATATATCAACACTGCATTCCTTTGAAGAAAAACGAAAACTTGCAATACGATTCTTAAACGCATTCTGCAGCTTTTCAATTCCGTCTCCAGACATATCAATCCCTTTATTGTGTGCAGAACTTCTTAGATGACCAGTTAATTCATTTTTTTTCACTTTTTTATCACATACTGGACAACGAGTCTCTTGTGAATTTGTAGGAAACTCTATGCTAGATGAGGAAGAAGGGCCAGGTTGATTTACTGATTTATCCTCAACACATTGTGATGAATTTTTCACTTTCATTTTTTTGGTTGTATGACTTTCACTGATCTCTCTATAGCGACAACTTTCCCGTTGATGACGTAATAAACTACTTTTCGCAGTAAAAGTTTTCAAGCACTGAGGACACTGCATTATTGAAATGTACGTTCCAACACAAGAAAAACTCTAATATTAAAAATCAGAAATGTTCTTGCCCCTTTATATCTCTCAAAAGAAGTGGTGGGGGTACCTGCAATAGCATACTGAATTTACATAGGCCACCGTGTAAAAAATGTGCATCTCAAGTTATCTATTGTTTAAACGCTTTAATGCATAGTGAAATAAAGTTATATTAATCATTTAAGATTTCATTGTAAATAAATTTCATTTAATTAATAATAAATTTATGCTGTAATAAAATAAGTTTTATCATAATAAAATACTTTTTATTTACTTATGTGTTATTTAAATAATATATGAACAGTAACTGATAAATTGCGAAAATAATAGCCCATTGTTCTATTTATAGCTGGTTTTTATAATGAGGAAGTATTTATTATCTTGAATGAAGAAGCCTTTGTTTGTTATATGATTACACAACTGTGCTTTGATATTTTATCTACGGTGTTATATTTTATTGTCTTGATAATTTTATAAAGGAATGTTATTATAATAAATTGTGTAATAAGAATGGTATATGGACTGTAGGTATATTTGTGGTAAGTACCCGTAATTTTTGGGGGGGGCGACTTTTGGGGGACTGGGGGGGGTAATTTTGGGGAGTACTTTGGGGGGGGGGGGGGGGGGTGTAATTTTGGGGAGTACTTTTGGGGGGGGGGGGGTAATTTTTGGGGGAACTTTTGGGGGGGGGTAATTTTTTGGGGGGGGGGTGATAATTTTTGGGGGAACTTTTTTTGGGGGGGGGGGGGTAATTTTTGGGGGTAATTTTTTTTGGGGGGGGGGTAATTTTTGGGGGTAATTTTTTTTTTGGGGGGGGGGGGGGTGATTTTGGGAGGGGACTTTGGGGGGGGGATTTTGGGGGCACTTTTTTGGGGGGGGGGGTAATTTTTGGGGGGGGGGGGGGGGGGGGGGGGTAATTTTGGGGGGGGTAATTTTGGGAGGGGACTTTGGTGTGTGTGTGTGTGTGTGTGTGTGTGTGTGTGTGTGTGTGTGTGTGTGTGTGTGTGTGTGTGTGTGTGTGTGTGTGTGTGTGTGTGTGTGTGTGTGTGTGTGTGTGTGTGTGTGTGTGTGTGTGTGTGTGTGGTATATAGTGTAAATACAGTGAGTCACATCAATGAATAATACAAATTATGGTACTTCAATACTTGCTGACTACTTCTATTTATAAGAACGTTACATGTTTGTTTCATTCCCATCAAAGTATATAACTTGATAATGCCTCGAAAGAGGTGATAAATAACAATGTAGATAAATAAGGAGCCTACATATTTTTTTATCTATTCATATCAATTCTTTACAAACAATACCCGCTTGCAAGTTCAGCACATTATTTCCTTACTCTGTAGTATGTGTTTATAGTTTCTGTATGACTTGACAATGCTTCTTTCATTATTATGATAAATAACAATGTAGATAAAAGACGCTTACATATCTTTTTCATTTCAATGAATTCATTTAGTAAATTATTACCGTACTCATCTATTCTTATCAATTCTTCACAAACAATATCCACTTGCAATTTCAGCACATTATTTCCATATTTAAAGCTTGACTTTATCAGAAATACATTTAGTTTCAGTCTCACTTTTCTTGCGTTATTTATCTACTATAAAAAATCATTAAAAATGTGTGCACAAAAAAGTTTCTCAAGTAACAAACGTTCGGCAACTCCTGATGAATTATATGAAGACATATCATTTGAAGAAAAAGTGTGTCAGCGAATGAACTCAATTCGTTCAGTTGAATCTGTAGATTCTGAGTTCTGCATTACTGAAGGTGATCTTGGAACTCTTCGCCCCATTTTTGAAGCAGTCCCATCAGCCCCATCAGCTCCATTAGCCCCATCAGCTCCATCAGCCCCATCTGCATCACATCAAAGAAGTGAGGTTGCTCGTCGTAGTTCTGAGGAAAATGAGGATGACTCGGAAGATGAGCTCTTCACAAATTATATTCATCAAGTTAAGAGGAAATGTGATGCTCATGATGATGAAATGAAGGGAGCTAGAACTAAATTCCTGCACGAGGTACGGAAGGTATTAATTGTTGAGTCAGGGAGGTATACTCGACACTGCCAAAATCAGCAAAATACTTTAAATAGGGAACTTAAAAAAATTGAAAAAAAACAACGAGAATTAGCCGATTTACACTCCCATATAAAAACGAAGCAAAATGAAATTGAAGGAAGTTTGGAATATGTGAGAGACTTTGTAGTAAATTTTCCATTTAAATAGAGTATTTTTTTATTGCTTTTTAAATTTATTTTAATTATTATTATTATTATTGTTAATACTCATTAATATATGCATATTCATAATTTGTATTTACAAAAATAAATGTATAAAATTAAATGTGTATTTTTGTTTTCTTATTACAACTCTAATTATACAGGGTGGTTCAATGAAAAATTAATTTATTTCTTAAATAAAAGGACACACATTATTGTTTGTTTTTTTATTATTTCACCACATAAAAAGGTATTATCATAAATATTTACAATTATTTAACACAGCATAAATCACCCACATTTTTGAAGCCCCCATTTACATACATTACATCTGGATTGCGACTCTGGTGGGCCATCCACATGACTATGCCATTCTGGTCGGTTATGGTGTACAAAGCAAGGTAGTTGAACCATTAGTTTAAAATCTTGTGTATATACTCTTGGTAATTTAGACCATGCATAAAGAAGTTCAATGGGTTTGACTTTTTCAATCAGATATATTAATGGGAAATGTTGTAACTCTTCCTCAGTAAAATCATACAAATTTTTACCATGCTGGTGCTCTTTTATTAATTCACTTCTTTGACAGTGTGGGCAGCTCAGTGCTGAATCCATATTTTCCGAAAAATCCTTACAATTGATCTGGTAACTAATCACGAAGAACACAGTGTGATGTAGTAAACTTTTACATCCGACACATTCATACACGATTAGTATAATAATGTTAAGGTGTTTAGAATTGTGGTAAAATATGTACTGATTAACCTATGACATCTCAGATTACCCTCTTCCATGGTAATTATGGGGGGGGGGGGGGGGGGAAATTATAGTAGGGATGTGAGGTGGGGGGTTTGAATTATGGTGGGAGAAAGATTTTCATGTATTCCTTTAATACACTCTTATCTGATACATATTCATACACAGACGGGCATAATGATTAAGTGTTTGGAGCAATGGTAAAATATGTACTACCTAACCTATGACATTTCCGATGAGGTAGGGAGGTGATGGGTGTGGCTTATGAAAAAATGGAGGGGGGTTCTGGAAGAGCGGAGGGGATGGGGCGTGGCTTATGAAAAATGGAGGGGGGTTCTGAGAAATTGGTGGGGGGTTCTGGAAGAGTGGAGGGGATGGGGCGTGGCTTATGAAAAATGGAGGGGGGTTCTGAGAAATTGGTGGGGGGTTCTGGAAGAGTGGAGGGGATGGGGCGTGGCTTATGAAAAATGGAGGGGGGTTCTGAGAAATTGGTGGGGGGATTGTGAGAAAAGTAGAGGGGGGATCGAAAAGTGGTGGGGAGATTGGGCGGGGCTTATGAAAAATGGAGGGGGGTTCTGAGAAATTGGTGGGGGGTTCTGGAAAAGTGGAGGGGGGTACTAAAAAGTGGTGGGGGGTGTCACAGAACTGTCATTTCTTTACTACTAAGGACTTCGCCAAAATTACCAAACCGCTTACTCTTTGTTTGAAGAAGGATTCAAAAATAGAACACACCCCGGATTTTATCGAATGTTTCGAGATTTGTAAAAATTTATTAATAAATGAACCTCTGCTACAGTACCCGGATTTCTCGAAACCATTCAACCTTACAACCGATGCTAGCAACTATGCCGTAGGCGCCATTTTATCTCAAGGGCCCATCGGAAGCGACAAACCTATAGCTTACGCATCTCGCACCCTCAACGACTCTGAAACAAACTACTCAACCATTGAAAAAGAAACACTTGCAATAGTATGGGCGACCAAATACTTCAGGCCCTACCTGTTTGGCCGAAAATTTAAGATCTTGACCGACCATAAACCACTCCAGTGGTTGTTCTCCCTAAAAGAACCAAACAGCAAACTAGTGAGATGGCGGCTTAGGCTCGAAGAATTCGATTATGATATATGCTATAAAAAGGGAAAGAAGAACACCAACGCCAATGCGTTGTCCCGTATCGAAATTAACACGAAGGAAATGACACCCCTACAAAAATATATACGAGATTTCAATGCCGAAATGTCAGCACATGAGGAAGAAAGTCAAGTTGATAACGCTTCTCTTTATAATAACCAAAACAGCACAATCGCAGACCCAGGAGATGACGAACGACAAGAAGAAACCGCTAACCAAACTCACGACAACGAAACCAACCACTCAAATCAAGAAGAACCCATACTAACTATTCCAATATCAGAAAAACCATTAAATTACTATGCCAACCAAATAATATTTAAAACAATACTTTACGGTATCACCATACCAAAAATAAAAAAACCTTTTCCGAATAAAAAAAGATTAACTGTTTCCATCGGACTTGATAAATTCGAGTCTAACGTTGTCAATTTCTTTAAAGATTACGTACCACCAAAAACTAAACATGCTATTTACTTCGAGAATAACGACAAATACCAAGAAGTCTGCGAAATACTACGACAATCATTCTTAAACTCTTCTTTTGACCTAGTTAAGTGTAATACTTTACTACGAGATGTAACCTCTAAGGACGAACGGAAAGAAATCATCCAAAAATACCACGAAAGTAAGACAAATCACCGTGGCACGCTTGAAACCGAAACCCGTATTAGACTAACCTATTATTGGCCGAAACTTAAAGAGGACATACAAGACTACATAAATCAATGCGATATTTGCCAAATTAATAAATATGATCGAAATCCGATTAAACCTAAATTTATGATCACGCCTACTCCCACGAAACCCTTCGAAATTGTACATGCCGACGTATTCTCAGTCGAAAAACAGAAATTTGTAACTCTTGTTGATTCTTTTTCCAAATACGCTCAAGCATACTCAGTAGAAGGAGCTTGTAGCATAAATATCGTTAAAACACTTCTAACCTATATTAATCACCACGGCTTACCACATTTATTCGTAGCGGATAGCGGAGGTGAATTTAAAAGCAAAATTATACAAGAATTCATGGAAACCCATAAAACCGCGATTCATTATACAACTCCCGGTAACTCACAATCGAATGGAATAATCGAACGGTTTCATTCCACACTGATAGAACATTTACGGATACTTAAATATGACAAAAATAATTCAGACATTAAGGAATTAATGCTATATGCAATTTTAGGTTACAATAATTCGATACACTCAATAACAAAACAAAAACCAATTGATGTTATAAATGGCCACCTAACAACTAAAGATCCTTTTGATATAGAACTAGACAATGCTCTACTAAATAATTATATTTCTCAGCACCGCGAAAAAACAAAAGAACTTTACGCGAAAATACATAAATGTTCAGTCGAAAAGAAAACTGCAGCCATAAACAACCTAAACAAAAAAAGGCAAAAACCAATTAAGTATAAACCTAAACAAAAGGTTTATGTCAAAAGATTCAGCAAAATACGAAATAAAATGTATCCAAAATATACACCCCAAGTGGTTACAAAAAATAATAAGATAACTATCGGCATCCCCGGAACAACTAGACATAAAAGACTTATAAAAAATACTCCAACCAAACAAACTGACAAAAATATATCCTTACAGGTTGACGCACATCCTAGTACAAGTGCAACCCCAGGACATACGGATAACTAACCTAGAAACTAACCCCGGAATCCTTCCACTAAAACTTGGACAAGCCCGAATTCAAACAAGCTTACACGACTTCGTACATTACTACGATTTAAAACAAGAAATCGAAACAATTTCTCTGCAATACGATCTAATAACTAAAGCAATAAATAGCTGTCAAGCATACCATTCAAATTTACAAAATTTTGATCTAAGTTTGAAGTATCAACTCAAGAGCGCGAAACGGAAATTAGACACTATTTACCCAACTCACCGGACCAAACGCGGACTAATAAACGGGTTAGGAAGCATAATAAAAGCCATTTCAGGTAACTTAGACCAAGAAGACGCTGAAAGATATAACAAGGCAATTGAAAAATTACAAAACAACCAAGAAAATATTGTGCAAAATCTTAACTCACATATTTCCATTACACGCGATTTAATTGAAAACTTTAATACAACAGTTTCACTACTGAGTCACAATCAGGAAGAAATCACCGCGCAAATAAATGGAGTAAGCTCAGACTTAAAGAAATTCGTATTTGATTTCAATCATTACATGAGAGCTAGAAACATACTTGATCAATTAAACTTAGCCTTACAAACCACCTTGCAATTATTAACAGATATTGAAAATTCAATAACATTTGCAAAAATAGGTATCTTACATAATAGTATAATGAGTTTTGAAAACTTAAATTCAATTGTTGATATAATGTTAAGTCATCACCCATCCGAACAATTACTTTATGTACGGAAGGAAGAATTAATAAAATATTATAAGATAATCACAGTAGATGCCTACTACTCGGATCACAGAATAGTCTTTATTTTGCACTTCCCTTTGATACATCCTGAAACCTTTACCCACTATCACTTATATTCGATACCCACGAAAAATTCCACAACCATTATACCACCTTCATCCTTCTTAACAATGAATGCTGAACTCTATCAGTATGACAGCACGCGTTGTATGCAGTTGGAAACCATGTACTTATGTCAAAACACTTTGATAATTCAGGACGTCGATAAGAAAGACTGCATATTCCAAATATTACAACTAAACAATAAACAAGCTAGTTGCCATCACACGAAAATCGCGATGACCACACCTTTAATAGAGCACTTAACAGAAGCCCACTATGTCGCTATATTTCCAAAGCAAACCAAAGTTCTAACAAAATGTACTTCAACAGAAATTCAAACGCTACAGGGAGTATACCTAGTTCAACTTCCCAGAGGATGTCAGTTCCAGACGTTAAATTTTGTTTATCTAAATACAAAACCAGAAATTCAGGAACAGCCCTTAACACTACCGAAAATTGAAACGGCAGTCATCCAAGACCCGGAAGAACACCATCTCAATATCGACAAAATCCCCTTAGATGGACTTCAGAAGATTCAACAAAACCAAAAGAAGCTTCTGCCCTTATCTATTACCAAAAGAGGAGAAAGCTCTACCCACTTCTGGACGACCCCATTATTTATTATTGGTACCCTACTGATAATATTCGTCATTTATAAATGCAGAGAAAGACTAATGCAGAAGAAGAAGAAGACCTCAACCGGCAGACAAGAAGTTTTCTTTCATCCCCATAAAACTTCTTCTAAGGATGGAGGAGTTATAGATGCCAGTACCCCTTGACTTCCAGCTGAGATCAGCATCCCAACGTCACAACAAGAGATAAGCTAAAGTTACTTATTCTCTCGGAAGATGTTAATTCAGGCTTTTTGTCACTTTACTTTATATTGTACACATCGTTGTAATAAAGTGCTACTTTTTGTATTTTGTTCTTTGCTTGTGAAAATTTCTAATTGTTTTTAAAAAACAGTTTTCCGGACGGGAAAACATTAGTCGCGCGCGCGATCCGAGTCAAAATGCCGCCCTTGAATTGTGCCGCCTGAGGTGGTCGCCTCGCCGTCTCACCCCACCGCACGGCCCTGGAAGCATGTGTAACTTCATTGGCCGAGTGAGTTAAACCGTTGACTTACACAACAGAAGGTTGGACGTGCGGCGGTTCAATCCCTACCGACGGCAATTGGTAAAGGTAAGTAAAATAAAATGAACTTAATAATTTAATAAACAAAATGTAATTTGCAGGCAACCCTTGTGAGAAAAAATTGGAGTGTTAGTAAACAATATTAGATAATTAGATATGTTAATGTAAATAAAACATACGGATGGCTAACAAACAAATTCATAGGACAATACTTATTTATGTATTAATTACTTCATTTTTATCATCTAGATTGTAGACTACTACTACCACTAGTCGCGTCATTTTCACGTGCATTTGCTACCTGAGAAAACATACCCGAGATGTTCTAGGAATATTTAAAAGACTCCACTTTGTAATGTGCATGACACATTCTATGGTAATGATTTTCATGTTGTGAGAACATTCTCAGAATATTGAAACGTTCCGTGCAAACATTCTGTGTACATTTTAAGAATATTTCTGTGCTGTGTGGGATTTGGAAACACTGAGACGTCTAGACATGCTTTGTTCATTTCGGCACAGTTATTTATTCGTGACAGAACTCATGTCACGAATAAATAACAGTGTTCTTTTCCAGGATATTATTTTGTTAGGATTTAAAATAAAAATACCGTATCCTAAATCTGTGAAATTCGGCTATAGGCTGGAGATTCTGGAACATTACAGGGTAAATTATGTAAATTATTACGTTATTTCGAATATGTGTGGGAGTCGCGGTCTCGCGGAAATATGCTGCGCATTCTTAATCCGTACTTGTGACAAAATGAGATCAGTGGATTGTGTGGGTTCTCTTCTATAGCCCGTAAAACATTTAATTTTGTATCCCTGTTAATAGCTTTGATAAATCAACTGCGATACCAGTCTGTAAATTCTTTCTCAATTTTGCTTACTGTTGATTGATATGAATCTTTCCGGGTAGTTAGTGTTAAATAAAACACATATTCATCGTTGTGCTTGTACCCTGTCACTGTACTTAATTATCATAGGAATTTTAGGAATGTCGATTATCTGAGATACAGACCATATTAAGTAGAACAAAACAAGTAATCAAAAAATCTCAGTACTGAAATTACAAGTTTTGTCCTCAGAAACGTCAAAACAATCATATTCCAGTCTACTTAAATTATTACTACAAAGAGTTATTCGACTACTCACTGATAGTCGAATAAAATTAAACATCAAAAATGCGATTTTAACGATTGTTTAGGGATCAATTTATAAGTGGAAATGCAGTCTGTATGTTATCAGGAAGTTACAGTAAGGTTTTGTCCAATTTGAGAAGTGAGCGCTTTTTGGAAATTAAGTTTTAATTTTGAAAAACGTGTTTTTGTTCCGTTATTTTTTAATATATCGGGTTCCGTTCATCGGATGAAAACCCAAATGTGTAAATAAATTATGAATAAAACTGCAGAAGTCGAAATCAGACCTGCCATTTTGCAAAAAAATAAAAATAAAAAATTTCTAATTTTACATAAACCGAAATTACTAAAAAATAATTAATCTCTTTTAATGAAACTTAGTGAAATTATAGGTCTTGCAGGTGTAAACTATTATGAAAAATTATAAATAAAAAACGAGATTTTTAAAAAAATTGTTTGATGCTTCATAAAAAACTGCCACTTGGTCACAGTAAGAATTTTTTTCTTAAATTGTAGCTTTTTGAGCGTGCTTTACAATGGTGATAAAAACATTTTTTTTATATTATTTTAAAAATAAAAAAACAACTTATATATTCAGGATTTGAACTGTGGATTCCCTCACTGGAACCATTGCGCTATAGCCGTAAAACATTTGCGGATTCGATGAATTATGACAGAGAAAGCAAAACATAATTTTGAACGATTAGCTCTTCGTTAATACATCAATGGGAATGCCCTATGATATCGATATCGAAAGAACAAGAATGGCGTTTCAACAGCATCGTAAACTGCATACTCCAAATCGAAAATTGAAATGTACGAAAAATTACATTTTCTGAGGTTTCGTGAAACGCATTTGACTTTGTCTGAGCATTCTAGATTAGCAAGTAAAACGCATGAGATTCATCTTCGCACGTTCGCCTAAAATCTCAAAGCCTTGGTAACGTGAGTGGGAAAAATGCTCTTGTCGTAGCAGTCGCAGTTTTGACGAACGAGCGTGCGTATACTTGCGTAATTGTAGGTATATTGACGATTAAAATTTATTTTTTTCACGGCTGTTAAAAGAACTGTACTCTTTTTCATTATTTTTAGTGCGTAAAACATATGTTTATGGTAATAGTGAAAAAAATAAGTACCCGGTCCTCCGCCATTTCTTAGAATGAATCGGCTGAGTGAATACACTATCCGATCAATTATAGTTTAAATAACTAAAAAACACACATTTTGGTACCATATTATTATATTGTCACCAGAACTACTCGTGTATTTCAGCTCAATTGTTAAGTGCTTTAAAATTGACTTCCAAGATTTGACCTCAACATACTAACATGCAAACGACGTTAAAAAATAAAAGCTTGTAAATATCAACAAAACTTTAATAAAGGAACATACAACATGGAATATCATATATTGCTATTTTATTCACTATTGGGTATTTACGAACTTGATGAAGCCAGATGAGCTGTTGACATCAATGTTTGTAGTCGGATTTTAAAAGTCATTACATGGCATGTCTGACCTCAGATGTGAAATTTTTGTACACATACAGTGGCGCATTAGGTCGGCGGAACACCAGGCAAATGCCCGGCGGGTCGCCAGCTTTGCAAAAGAAATGGCACTGCTATTTAATATTTGTCGAAAAAACTTTTAAATGTGGGCCTCTGATATAAAGACAAATCCCGGGCCGCTTCACCTATGCCAATCCGCCTTTGTACACGTAGACTTTCTTGAAAAGTCAATGATCTCTTTTCAATTGTAACACACCTGTAAATGTAAACTTAAACGAGACAGTTGAACTTGAATTTTACATGCAAAGCTTAGTATTTACTGATTTTTAGCTATAAGTTAGAAGAAATGAATTTGTCTCTAAATTAACATTTAAAAATATCATATCTTATAAAAAAACCGCTGCCCAAGGAATCACTACTTCCACATCCAGATTTTCTAGAAAAGTCTCTTACAACGAAAAAAAATTGTATATGTATATGTAAATAACACAACCACAAAAAAATTGGCCTGGGCACCACACAGTGTTACCACATTTGGTAGATTTCCACTTTTTTTAGTAGAATTTTAAAGATTTTTTGTAAAGTTTGGTAGGTAAAATTTGCTGGTAGATTTCTGATAGATTTTTGGTATATTATTATGGTTAAATGTTTTTCGGATTTTTCTCCCCTCAAAAAAATTAGTAGATTGGCACGAAAAAATGTGGTAACGCTGGCACCACACTAGTATATTCCCATGTATTTTCATGCGTTGAATCCGAATCCGAGGTCAAAATTAATCGATTGACTCATATATTCAAGACAACCTCAAGAAATAGTTAAATCCAGAGTAACCGTTAGCACCAAAAAGTTACAAGATCAACAGACAGACCAACTAGACAGAAGAAGATGTTTTCTGCTCAAACTTAAAATCTTGACGTTTTATGACATTCTAAGCCCATTTGAACAATGAAAATTTTCAAAATTTTTTATTGCGTTAATATACTCCCACTGGATGTGGAAGTAATACGCAGAAAATGGCATGACAATGATATAAAAATCATTGTGTGCTGTAGACTACACGATAGAAGTAAAGCTTCTACTTCAAGCATTTTCTTAGAGGAAACCTACTACGCATCCATACTACTCGAAATAATCCACTGTGCATTCAATTTACTCGAGAAAAGTCACTGCGCATCCATACTTCTCGAGGAAACCCACTTCGCATTCATACTACTTGAAGTAACCCATTGCGCATCCATTTTATTCGAGGAAACTCACTGTGCATTCATATTACTTGAGGTAACCTACTGCGCATCCATACAACTCGTGGTAATCTACTGCGCATCAATGGCACTCGAGGAAAGCCACTGTGCATCCATAATACTCGGGGAAACCTACCGCGCATCTATACTACTTGAGGAAACCCACTGCATACATTTAATTCGAGAAAATCCACTGCGCATCTATAATACTCAAGAAAAGTCACTGCGCATCCAAAATACTCGAGGAAACCTACTGCGCATCCATACTTCTCGAGGTAACCCACTTATTATAAATATATTATATTATATTATACAAAATAATAGAAGATCTATAAACACCGCACAGGTTGCATGGTATTCTAATTTGAAATCATAGAAGCTAGACACACACACACACACACGCGATGAAATATTAGTGTCAATCTAGCAACCTGCTAAAATATTCTTGAAGGGCAGGCACGCTGATGTTCATTTATTCATAGGACTCGAACTACAATGCAACCTGTAGGGTGTTTATAAATCTTAAAATTCCACACCTAGATTTTCTCTCCAAGTATCTCACAACGAAAAAAATGTTGATACTATATTTGCACTTCACTATGTGGAAATTATTGTTTATGGAACTTTAATAACATAATATTTGAAATCTTTTACCTCAAAAACTTATAAAACGATATCCCAGTAGTGGGAGTGGGGGTGGTGGTAGAGGGGTGGTAGTGGGGGTGGATGAAATAAAAATTTTTTTTTTGAGGCCTTAGGTTCTTGTATACACGCTAACGTACAGTTTTATTTTTTTCACCCCCTTGATTAATGGGGTGGGGGGTAGGAATGGGGGTGGCTAAAAAAAAATTTTTTGAGACCTTAACTCCTTTTGTATATACTAATTACCAATTTTACGGAGTCTTACTGCTTGATTTACCCCCATTTACCCCCATTTACCCTCATTTACCCAATTTATCCTCCAACCCTTCAACAAAATAAGATCAAAATATGATCTGGTTCCAGATCTCGTTAAAATACATACGTGTGCCAAATTTCAAGTCAATACCTTAAACGGATCCAGAGTAAACGTGCGCACAAAAGAAAGTTACAGACAGACCGACCGACAGACCGACAGACAGAATTTTTTTTGCTCAGACTTAGGATGAAGCAAAAAAATATTTTGAGGCTTTTGGTTCTTATACACGCACTAAATCACATTTTTTTTTCATCTACGTTATTAATTTGGTAGGGGTGGTAATGGGGGTGGCTAATGCCAAAAAAATTTCTGAAACCTTAGCTTCACTGGTATACACTAAATATCAATTTTATGACTCTTACCTACTTGATTTTCCTATTTACCCCCATTTACCTCATTTTACCCTCCAACCCTTCGACGGAATGATATGAAAATATATTCTAGTTCCAGATCCCGTTAAAGTACATACGTGTACCAAATTTCAAGTCGATATCTTAAACGGTTCCAGAGTAAACGTGCGCACAAAAAAAGTTACAGACAGACAGAAATTTTATTTTCGCTCAAATTTAAAATCTCGACGTTTTATGACATTCTAAGCCTAGCTGAACAATAAAAATTTTCAAAAATTTTTTTGTCGCTACTATACTTCCATTGGATGTGGAAGTAATATGAGTGAGGGCTCATTGGATTCGGAATGACGTCTAGAAAAATGTGCAAAAATTTTAAACCCTCACATAAACAATTGCAAAAGTTATAAACACATGAAGATTGATACAAATAACTCGAAAACTATTAATATTTAAGAAATTTTGAAGGACGATTCTTAAAGACGAAGAAATTTCCAATAAAAAAGTCCCAACTGCCGAAACTCTATCTCTAATATTAATAATTTTAATTTGATGTTTAAAATAGAGCTCCGCGTGGCGAACACTAAGCCGTTACAATGCTCTGAAACCGTAATAAAGAATGACTTTTTTTTTCGAAAAAAATTTCGTTACCAATTTATTGATTACACAGCCCCACAAAAAAAAATGAAAGTTCATACTCCAGAGTCGGACATATGTATTCCTATGTATTTTTCGACGCTGAATTCGATCCCGAGCTCAGAAATGGCCCTCCACGTCTGGAATTGGCCCCACGGGGCCAAAAATGGCCTGAGAGGTGGATTCCGGGATGGGGCGTGGTTAAAGGTGCATTCTAAAGCCAAAGTCGAGTTTGTGGTCGAAAAGTTCACGACCAACTGAAATTTCGCGTTTGGGTCCGGAAAAATGGCCCCTTGGGGCCGGAAAATCGTGTTTCGGGCCTCGCAATGGCATCAGTGGTATTTTCGTGTACTTTTGAATACTGGAATGAATACCGTGCTTGAAAAGTTTATGGTCAACTTCAATTCCCCGTTTGGGACCAGAAAAATGGCCCCTTGGGGCCGGAAAATCGTGTTTCGGGCCTCGCAATGGCATCAGTGGTATTTTCGTGTACTTTTGAATACTGGAATGAATACCGTGCTTGAAAAGTTTATGGCCAACTTCAATTCCCCGTTTGGGCCGGGAAAATGGCCCCTCTGGGCCGGAAAATCGTGTTTCGGGCTTCGCAATGGCATCAGTGGTATTTTCGTGTACTTTTGAATACTGGAATGAATACCGTGCTCGAAAAGTTTATGGCCAACTTCAATTCCCCGTTCGGGACCAGGAAAATGGCCCCGAAGGGATCAGAAAATCGCTGATTTTTTTCTTGGCGCTGGTGATTTCTTTTGGCGCTGCTGATTTTTTCCGACGCTGCTGATTTTTCCCGGCGCTGCTGATTTTCCTCTTGGCGCTGCTGATTTCTTTTGGCGCTGCTCATTTTTCTTGGCGCTGGTGCTCACAAAGTCCGTTACAAATAGTTCCCGGGAAGCAAATAAGAGGAGTTTTCGGGCGCTGCTGCTTGCTGCATTCTCATTGGTGCGTGTCTGCTTGGATGCTACTCTAAGAGAGCTGGCGGATTCTTCCTTGCTCACTTTCTGTTGATCGAACTCCGAGACACCATCTTACTCTCTGCAGCGATTCCAGGCAGTCTTCAAACCTTTCGTCGTTTGATTTCTCTCATCTTTATCTTTCGTCGTCATCTTTTATCATCCATACGTCCTTTATTCATAGACATAGAGAACGTAAGGGAGTGCTGGACGACACGGTGGTAGCCAAGTATGGAGGCAGGCACCTCGTGTGTCAGGATTGAGGCCAGGTCAAGAAGACAGGCGGAAGTTGTAAGGAAGTTTGACAATTGCCGAAAATGACTCTCACGTATCTCTTGACGACACAGACCTGTAAGGTTTCCTCTCCGTCCTCATCTCTTTTCATCTCGTGTGTGCGTCACAAGTCTTCAGGCCATTGTCTCATCACATAAAATACCACAGTTGCAAGTGCCACGCCGGACCGCGATTTTCTGGTCCCTCCGGGCCCATTTTCTTGGTCCCAAACCGGGAATTGAAGTTGACCATAAACTTTTCGAGCACGGTATTCATTCCAGTATTCAAAAGTACACACAGACAACACTGATGCCATTGCGAAGCGCGAAACACGATTTTTCGGCCCCAAGGGGCCATTTTCCCGGACCCAAACGGGGAATCAAAGTTGACCATGAACTTTTCGAGCACGGTATTCATTCCAGTATTCAAAAGTACACGAAAATACCACTGATGCCATTGCGAAGCCCGAAACACGATTTTCCGGCCCAGAGGGGCCATTTTCCCGGCCCCAAACGGGGAATTGAAGTTGGCCATAAACTTTTCAAGCACGGTATTCATTCCAGTATTCAAAAGTACACGAAAATACCACTGATGCCATTGCGAGGCCCGAAACACGATTTTCCGGCCCCAAGGGGCCATTTTTCTGGTCCCAAACGGGGAATTGAAGTTGACCATAAACTTTTCAAGCACGGTATTCATTCCAGTATTCAAAAGTACACGAAAATACCACTGATGCCATTGCGAGGCCCGAAACACGATTTTCCGGCCCCAAGGGGCCATTTTTCCGGCCCCAAACGCGAAATTTCAGTTGGTCGTGGACTTTTCGACCACAAACTCGACTTTGGCTTTAGAATGGACCTTTAACCACGCCCCATCCCGGAATCCACCTCTCAGGCCATTTTTGGCCCCGTGGGGCCAATTCCAGACGTGGAGGGCCATTTCTGAGCTCGGGATCGGATTCAGCGTCGAAAAATACATAGGAATACATATGTCCGACTCTGGAGTATGAACTTTCATTTTTTTTTGTGGGGCTGTGTTATTTAATGTTTAAAATAGGTAATTTTATGTGGGCCGTAATTCAAAAACCAAAAATCAAAATGTAGCGGTTCTACAGCATGCTGATCAATAATATTGCATTAGTTTTTCAACAAAAAAAATGTCTAATAGAATTTCTCGAAAAATCGACCCTTTTTTTCATAATAGAAATGCACGCCAATGACTGAAATAAGTTTAGTTTTACTTAAAAAAGGTATAATAAAGGTCTTTGATACCCATCCAAACTTGGTTAAAATTGGGTGACTAATAACTGGCTACGAAGATGTTACCTTGAAAAGTGGGACACACTGTATGTTATAAAATATTGTTTAAAAAAAATGTTTTTTTCTTAAACATTTTTTAAAATTATTTATAATGATTTTTTTTCCTTTTTTCATTATTAAACAAATTATTAAGAACAAATTTTACTCTTAAAATTTATTATTTGCAATTCTCTACAAGGTGGAAAAAAGAAAAAAAAATTTGTTGGTAATTTATTTGTTTACTTAATAAACAATTATTAATAACTGCTGAATGTGTTTATATTTTTTATTAGATAGAAAAAAAATAACAAAAACAACCGTATACATAAACATGTAAAAAAAATTAATATTTTTTATAGAATTTTATATTTAATTTTTTTTTGACATGTGTACGGTTGTTTTTGTTATTTTTTTTTCTATCTAATAAAAAATGTTGAAAAAGATCTCTCCCATGTACAGTTTGTAACTGCCAAACTTATAAATATTCGTAAAGCGACTTCTATGTTAGGAAATGTAGGGTAAGACCTTTAGATCTAATAAATTTTAGTATTTCTCCAATCCAAAATCTAATTAAATCAGTCATTATCATTGTCCATTTGATGTTTGCTGTTCGCTTTTATGATGAATTAGGAATTAACACTAAATAATAGGTAGGTATTACAGGCGTCTCTGCATTTTATATTTTAGATTTAAAAATCTCTTTTTTTTTTCAGAATTATTGGTATTGAGGATCGCCTTCGGCGCCCCTCAGAGTGTCGACGCCCCTAGGCACGTGCCTAGAGTGCCTAGTGGGTAAACCGGCACTGTATGTGAGAATGTTATAGAACCACCCAGAATCGACCTAAGTCGAAGAATAAATAAAAACTTTGACCTAGGAAAAAACAAAAGACAATTTAGAGCATAACTAAACATAATTAAGGCATCAGCGCCGAAGACTGGCCCAAAAAGGACTCATACGTTCGCAGAAACGTAAGGCACAACAAGGCGTACAATTCAAAAGTACGCCAAAATTTTGCAAATATTGTTTTTGTCATTTAACATGAAAACTAAAAAAGATGGAGAAAAACTTTCTGCACAAAAAACAAAGTGCATAAAATTTTCTACAGTTTTGTTCCTATACAATATTTGGATAGGAGTTACCATTTTCCAGAAAAGTGATTCAGCTCTTAAAATAAAACATAAAATTCAATATAAAACGTAATTAACACCTCATTCGCTTTCAGATTCACTATCGCTGTCTCCCGATACATCGAATGTTGCTTCCAAGTCTTCTTTTTCTATCGCTTCATTTATGATATCGTTATCATCCTCACTTTCGTCTATTATGATTTGATTTGGAATCATCCCCTGAAGAATTTCAGTAAGCGACTGATGCAGTATTTTATCTGCTGAACATCGAAGAGGATCTCCATTTTCTTGTCATCCATAATCATCTCAAGGCTTTGGAATACCTTCGTCGGCTAATCGCCAAATACGCGTTTGGTAAACACTCCTTTTAATATGCTCGATAAGGCAAGCTCTTGATAGTGGAATCGAAGAAAAATCAACTTTAGTGTTAATTGAAAAAGACAAACCCTTTGTCATCACATTTCTGTCTAATGGCAATTAGGCGAAGCTCGTCCACGCTAGCGCATTTCCTTGATTCATATATGGCACATGTAAACTCCTCTAATGATGCGACTAGTTTATCATCAATATTCCAGCTGCTCCCCGAATCTTGAAATGTTCGGATATATTTGGTATATTTGGCAGAAAGTAACATTTTTAGAGGTTTTATCTTTCCTATTCCCTTAAAGGCGCTGACTGAGTCGCATCGAGTAAATTAATGAAGGCTCAATAATGCCGAAGATTTTTGAGGTCCGTACTCTTCTGCTAATGCGGATATATTATGTCCATCTATACCGTTTTGGAAAACATTTTTTTATCTATTTATTTAACGTTGGCCTATTTCCGCTACCAGGGCCTATCACCGACGCCAGGAGACGAGCTACCTTCAACCTGGAAATTTTGCAGAACCTCTATCTTTCGAAAAGTAGGGATCTTTCACTTGTCTAACATTTAATAGACAAGGGACCGCTTTACATCCACTCCAAAGGGTGGTATATCCACTACGTAATGTTCGTCTTGAAATTACATAGCTTCCACGTATAGCATCCATATAAGCCGCTAGAAGATGGGACGAGATGAGACGCTGTATTTATCAAGATGGAACGTTGCCTCACTGGAGTATTGAAATACAAAAGAAGAAGAACTTTATTTTAAATTAATAGCTACATGCACCTTCCCGGAACCTAGCTCGGTCAAAATTCGCTCTCAAAGTCAACTTTTGAGCTATCAACTTTTCTTTTAAATACTTGCAAAGGAATCTGAAATAGCGAGTCACTGCCGCTTTGACGAATTTTACTTCCACATCCACGTAGTGGAGTGAAAGTATAATAACGCAAAACATTTTTTTTGTTTTTTTTTTTGTTGAAATAGGCTTAGTCGTCGAGATTTTAGTTTGAACAAAAAAAAATCTGTCTTCCTGTTTGTCGGTTTGTCTTTTTTTGTGCGCACGTTTACTCTGGAACCATTTATTATATTGACTTGAAATTTGGTACATTTATGTAACTAGATTATAATATGATCAAATTCCGTTGAAGGGTTCGGAGGTAAATGAGGGTAAATAGGAAAAGCAAGCAAGTAGAAGTCCATAAAATTGGGATTTAGAGCATGTACGAGAAGCTAAAGTCTCAGAATTTTTTTTTGGCATCAGCCACCCCCACTATCACCCCCCTATATTTTAGAAATCGAGAGTAGAACACTTTTTAAGGCAATTTCCAAATTTTTAGGTTTTTATTAGGACGTTTAAGCCCTTAAATAAATTACCAAAGTTGGACCGCGCGAAAACGGGGCGGAGCTTCACGTGACGTCACTTTGCAGATGCTGATCAGGCGATAGTCGAGATTTAATGTGACTTCACAGCTAACCTCAAAAATATATGTTTCTTAAGATTTACAAGTATTATGTAGCTATTATTAAAATTTCTGCCTGTTCCTGTACTTTCAACCAAAATCTAGTTCAATGTAATGTTTATGAAGTTTTAAATAGTTTGTCACAATAAAATAAGACCCTTTTTGCAGGTTAGGGCAAGTATACAATTTTTTTTAAATAATTTTAATAACATCTACACTTTTTAATAATGCCTTATGGTAAAAAAAAATCATGAAGTTTAAACTGTGTTTAAACGGTTAGATATTTAGATATAGATAAATAATGTAAGATATTCTGTACTGCTATACGGAATCCTCTGTAATATTACAATTCTGTATTAGCAAGTTATCAATCAGCCTTAAAAATATATAAAATATTTACTTGCTGGGTATTTGAAATAGTGCTAAAAATTAATATTAAAATTTATTTCAGACAGTGACACATTGTGTTTGAGAAATGTGGCAACGTAGCTAGTTACTTTCAAATGTAAAGTGCTCTGTTTTAGAGGTTATTACGCTACTACGTCACGAGATATCTGTTGATGTACACATTTCTGTAGGTAGTGATAGACATTACTGGTTGCATAGTGTTTACTTTGATACTTTAATATATTAACCTTACAATATGTCCAATAGTTGGTGCTAGTACCTGAAGCAGTGTAATGTCTGAAGCTTTTCCTGTACGTTGTTTATTGTGTTCAATAAAACGTTGTTTGTTTTACTCGAAATCCGAATTAGTTATTTGTACTACTGAATCCCATAGGTTATTTGCACAAGTGCATTTTTAAACTAGTTTGGTGGGAACGGAAAGTTGTAAAAACAGGAAGAAATCAAAAACAAACTTTGGTGCTGGTTGCCGGTCGCTGTGTGTCGAGTTTTTTCAGTTTTAAACATCGTCGTTATTTCAATCAAATAGTGAACGTAAAACCATTTCATGGCAAGGGATTTTCAAATTGGCAATTTCGTGTGAAATTAATATTGGAACAAGCATAGCTTGAGTACCTAAAAATGTATAGGTTCGTTAAATATATCATAGATAGAGATTAAAATGTATAGCATCTTGACGAATCTGTATCGAGAAAAGCCTGTATATCGCCTGGTTATACGGGTTGTTCGTTATTATTTAATTAAATATTCCTTTTTTATTATGTTTTATTTATCACTTCTACTACTAGGTATATATCGTTAGAGTAAACTGAAATTGTCAGATACGTCAAACTTGTACTTAGGTACATGCATGTAATTGAAAATAAAACAAAATATCTTTACTAAATAAATAATTTATTATTCAAGGTCTATTACTTAGTACTTCTAAGAATAATCGAGAAGAAAGTTATAAGTTGTAAAGGTTTATATTGTTACAAAAAATAAATGATTGTAACAGGCATAGTTTATGTATAAACTCAAAGAGCTTATGATATAAGCAGTTGCAGTTTCACATATAGGTTTTAAATTATATCCATGTCAAATTTCAAGTTCCTAACTCATCGAGAAGTACCCAAATAATTCACCGGTCAGATAAATATAGGTAAAAACTGTTACACTCTTCTTCGTCTTATATAAAAATAGAGTGTAACTATGAACATGCTTATGTCTATGAATTGTTTGAGTACTTTCCTATGAGCTAAGAACTTGAAATTTAGCATGAAGGTAGGAATTATTTTCCCAAAAAATACAAAAACTTAGAAAAAATCCAAATGGCATGGCGGTATCAATATGGCGTCCAAAATTTGAGTCAAGTCTCATTTAAAAAAAAGGAGACCTTCAGATGTAAGATTCTAGTATAGAAATTTTTTTTTTTGTTAAAGTTACAGCTCTTGAAAAATTGGTAAATTTAGAACATATGATTTTCGACTTCGAATTTTACCTCGAATTTGATGAAAACAATAAGTAAATTATCATTATTAAAACAAACCCGATACATCTGAAAGTATATTATTCAAGATTTAATGTCCGTTCAACAGAATATTATTGATACCTTATTAACTATGTTAACGCCATTTGAGTTTAATGTATGAGAGATAGAAAAATGTATGTCCTTCAATATTGATGTTTAATTCTTTCCACAAACCCATGTTACCTCCTGCACAGTCGGAAACACAAGCAACAACATAATAGTCAATTTTTTGCAATTCATTTAATACCTCATCCAGAATAGCTTTGGAAATTTTCTTATCAAAACCAACATAAATTGGTTGTTTCCATGGGTCAATTAATCCCCTGGCCATGATTACTTGCATTAGTCCGGGGTCCAAGCACTCCAAACTCAAGATGACCTGTTCCGACATGACGTACAAATGTTGATATAAGTAATGAAGAGAGCATTACTTGGGGCACTAGAAAACACTTGTCGGATTAATTTTTGCTCTTGCGCAACTTCAGAAATCGCAAAAAAGATGGCGGATTGATAATTACAAAATTATGTTTTACAATGGTCATTCTCCGTTAAAAAAAACTATGTAACCTACCGATCTGATTTTTGGTACGTATACTCAAAAGATATACGTGATGCTAACTAATCTATTGGTATTTTTGAAAAGAATATTTTTTTGGAAAAAAATAATTAAAATCAAAAGGTTGATATTTACGTTCTAAAAATTTCGATATACGGACAACTATGTTAAATTTATGAAATTCTTATATACAATTGCTTACCAAATATAGTACATATATTGAAAAAGTTTTTTTAAAAAAGATCCTGTCGATAATGTATACAGTTTTTTGTTTATGATTTTTTTTATGAGGCGCGTAATTATGCAGCATTAAAGTAAAAACCGCTGCCCAAGGAATCACTACTTCCACATCCAGATTCTCTATCCAAGTCACTCACAACGAAAAAACTTTTTATGTGAAAATAATTGTTTATGGAACTTTAATAACATAATATTTGAAATCCTCTACCCCAAAAACCCATAAAACGATACCCCACATCGGTAGTGGGGTGGGGGTGGTGATAGGGGGTGGTAGTGGGGGGTGGATAAAGTAAAAAATATTTTGAGGTTTCTAGTTCCAGTACATACAATAAATCACAATTTTTTTTCATCCCCTTTAATAAGGAGGTGGGGGTGGTAATGGTGGCTAATGCCAAAAATTTTTTTGAGACCTTAGCTTCTCTTGTATATACTAAATACCAATATCATGGACTCTTACCTGCTTAATTTACCCATTTACCCCAAATTTACCCCAATTTACCCCCCAACCCTTCGATGGAACAAGATGAAAATATAATCTAGTTCTAGATCTCGTTAAATTACATATGTGTACCAAATTTCAAGTCAATATCTTAAACGGTTCCAGAGTAAACGTGCGCACAAAAAAAAGTTACAGACAGACCGACAGACAGACCGACAGACAGACAGAAATTTTTTTTTCGCTCAAACTTAAAATCGCGACGTTTCATGGCATTTTAAGCCTATTTGGACAATAAAAATTTTTAAAAATTTTTTTGTCGTTACTATACTTCCACTGGACGTGGAAGTAAAATAGTCTACATGATAATTGGTACAGTGTAACAGTAAAAAGTACCATATTGTTCAATATAATTGCAAATTTAAATTACTTTATGTTAATAATACAACAAAACGAATGAAAGTAGTAGTCGGGCGTTGCCGATTGCGGCCACTCATAAAAAAAAATAAAAATCGACACGAATTGTGTGTTCGGACGAAATGTTAATCAATTAATCAAATAGGTATTCGCAATTGGCTATGCCCGAGTACAACTTCTACTCGTTTTTATATTGTTTAAGAAATAAAACATTAGTGAGAAATATTATTTTAGGTATTTAGCATATTTAATAGAAAGCAGAAAAGGGAGATATTTTAAATAAAACATTAATGTTGTATATTACGAAATTTTTGTGTATAATTATTCTTACATGTTAGCCAGAATCACTATCATTATAAAATGATGCATATTGCTTTTTCCCTTAAAACAATTTTCCGGAAAAGCAGCACACGAGCACGCAATGGAATACCACTCACAAGAACATTTTGTGTCGCATTTTATTTTACAGTTGGACTTTTTAATTTAAGTTCAGATAAACTTTTTTTGTCGATATTATCGGTACCAGCTCCTGATTTCCAATTCTGCATCCAAAATTTTGTGCAAGAGGTAATTTGAATGACGGTTTACAACACTGTAGGGAGCGTAAATAACTTTTATTAAATTATTTTACTTTTTAATAATTTTCAAACGTATACATATAATACATTTGTAAAGTTGACGTGTATGTACATTGAAATATTTGCAAAAAACTGATGTGGGGAGTGTAAGATGAGTAATGGAATACATTAAGACAGATTTTGGAATTTTTCTCTGTTTGTCTGCTTGTCTGTTTGAACGCGCATCACGTAGAAACTACTTAACCAATGAGGTTTATCTAAGCTTGGAGTAACATTTAGTTCTTATTTCATCGAAATCGGCCTAGACTAAGCCAAGTTTTATGAAAATCGGTCTAGTAGAACAGGAGATACTGCTTGATCTCTACAATAAGCGTATTTGCACGGCATAAACTTTTAAGATTAAACTTCTGTAATATTCCAGAAAATTCGAGAATACTCTGGAATATTCCAGAAAATTTGTGAGTTTTCTGAAATATTCCAGAATGGTGATTCTACCTCAAACGTCGTTTATAAAGAAGCTTTTTAGTCAATTTCAAAATCCCACGCGAACGTAACCGCGGGCATAGCTAGTAAATAATAAATATGAACCGCAAACAATAATCAATCGATTTAAACAATCAAACACAAATAGTTTTTGTAATGTTAAAATGTTAAGACAAATAACTTCACACTATATACATAAGTACATACGCCTAGTAAACATAAACATACCAGCTAATTCCACTGTAAACTGTTTTCATGCGCTTTATGAATTTTGGCTGTCGTCTTTATTACATGCGCCGCATCATGCACCCATTTTAAAAATTCACAACTCTAATACTATATGCAATATCAACTTAGTTCTTGTCTTAAAAATATTTTCAATATATTGGGTATGTTTTTTAGCATAGTTTGTACACAAAAAATTTAAAATTGAAGTACTTGCTCGTATGTCGAAATTCTTACTGCAATATTTTATAGTTACAGATTTCATATTTTTTCCCCAAAAAACTAAACATATTTAAACAATGCCATCGAGCCTCATCCAAGCGCATATGTCTTTAGTGTATACTATAAAAGAATTAGATGGATATCACTCATAATTTCTTTTACAGGACGTGTTATGTATTAAAAAACATTTTTTTAGGAATTATCATTTCGTCTCTTCTCTTATCATTTAAGAAGTTATGCAAGAGCTGATAAGAATCCGACAAGTCATTTCTGGTGTCCTATAACCCTTTTTGCAAATCTGAAGTTGAAAAATGTACGTCATGTCGGAACAGGTTACTTGGAATTTAGAGCGATTTCGTACTGTTGGACCCCAGACTACATGTAATTGTGTTTTTCTACTATTTCATCATTTTGTTGGTCGTAATCATACGTAGAACATAGTTTTATCTCATCATACGAGAGAACTGTAAGCCTTTGCATGTCCGTTTTGGTTAGTCCACAAGTGTCCAGAATTCTTAAAACGTCAATTAATATTCCATTTCATAAATTAAGGGTACTTGCCAACCGCTGGAAAGTAGAAATACCTGGTAACGGGTGTTTCAATTTCTGTCTTACATATATCTATCCCCGCTTTCCAAAATAACGCAGTGTAAATGCTTATGTAAAATAATGCCCGGTAGACTTGGTTAAAATTGAAATATGTTATTTATGAAATCATCCTGAATAAAAGACTCCATGGGAGCAAGGCCGAAAAATTAATAGTTTTTAAGTTATGGAGCTTTGGAGTTGTCTATACGTTACTACGTACAATTTGATATACTTATCAAATTCAGAACGAATTATGATGTGGCTGAAAAACGCTCGATTTGACGCGAATTTTCAAAATTACAAATCCAACAAACTAATTAGCCTTCTCCCTAGATATGGAGCACAATACGAACTGGAAGTTGCATAACTAAGTCCGTTTTTTAGAGTGAAAACTTTTTCAGTCTCAGTATAGACCTGCGTGTTAAGTACGTATAAAGGGTAAATAAATAGATTTCAGGCCTCCTCGCTAGACATGGACCACAATAACACAGGGCTGAAGTCCGAATCGGAAGTTGCATAATTAAGTCCATTTTTAAGGGTGAAAACTTGTTCAGCGTATATATAGACCTGCGTAATAATTACGTAGTCATGGTAAATGAACGGTTATGAAGATGAAGATTTCAATTTGATTTTTATTTAAAAAACTAGAAAGAATTTCATTAACATTTACCTCTATTTTCTTTTGCATATCATTTTCTTTTTGTAGTTTTGCATTTCTTAAATTTATTTCTGCAATTTCTTCCTGATATTTCTTAATTTGCTTCTTCTCTTTATTACGTTCTATTAGAAGGGCATCATAGGAACGTTTCAGTTTTTCGAAATCGATTTTTCATCACTGGTAGGTTAGTTATATCTGACAGACAGGTTAGTTCAAATTCATGATGATATTGTGCTTCAAGAATATTTTGAATAAATTCACTTATTTCTTTATTTTGGCTTCTCTTTTCCCTTTCATTTGCCTTAGAAGCTTCTCCTGACACCTCATTTGGCAGTAGATTTAAATGTGGAACGGCTGAAAATAATTATGTCAGATGTTAATTTAAATAACAATTAAGATAATTATTTAAAAAATTTAAGAATTCTAAGTTTGTGACAAATTAACAAATAAAATAACATATTACTTTCTTTTTTTAGCCTCTTCGGCATAACACCCATTACTTTTGCCTGTATTGCGTCTTCATAATCCTCAATAGCAAAATGTTTGCTACATATTTTGTTGTGGCTCAAAACAAATTGGCCATTCATATAGCATCTTTTAATCCACTCTTTTTCCAGTGCTTTATTTGTTGGGAAAGAATGAAAAGTAATTTTTCGCCAATCTTTTTTCCCTTTTCGCTATTGCTTTTACACACAGCCACTGCCACATATACCCTGATATCTAACAAAAAATATATTTATTTTTAAAAATTAACACTGGATTTCAATAATTTTTAGTTTAATCTAAATTACAATTGTTCCTAAACCATTTGCACTCAAGTGATTCCCGTTATTATGGTTTATTGATATATTCATTAAGTAAATCCACGTCATATTACTTTCTCTTAAAAAACTAACTTAGTAAGTGTTTTCAGTTTTTAATATAGCATTTAAGACATAAATATAAGATAAATAGATATCCAAGCCTCGATCATATATAAACAAGCATAAAATATTTGTAATGTATGTATACCCACTTTCATTATATATCAGTTTTTTTCTTCTCCTGGTCACCAAATACGATAATGTACTAATGAAAGTCTCAAAATATAGTCTATAATAGTTTATTTAAAAAATATTCCACAAAATAAATCACATAAATACCCAAATAAATTCGTAAGATACGGAAATCAACAGATACAGTCAGCTCAGAAAGTGTCAGAAAGCACCAAGATGACGTCAGCGTCCCCCCCTGTCTTTCTTCCCGCCGAAATTACGAGGTAACCTATAACTTTAGAGATCTTGAACAACATCAACATTAAAAGTTAAAATAACATTATTTACATAAAAGGATTTCATAAACAGGTCGGGCAATAAATTAGATAAGTCAATAAACAATTTCTCTTTCAGCTATCTGGTTGAGTGTAAGAGCAGTCTTTGGACTGAACTCCGCCTAATAAAGTCACTATTATTATTATTATTATTATTATTATTATTATTATACATATATGACTAAACCCCAGGGGCGTACTTCAGAGTAACAGTACATCGCGCCTAATTAAATTAATTCAAAAATAACAAAAATTTTGGATAAAATTGTTGCCCATCCTGGTTTCAGGTTTCAGCAAATCTAGAAAATTCTCATGCATGCTTTAAAAACATACTGACTGTTTACACTCCACGTCTAGTACGGCTCTGGTAAGGCTAAGGAATTTTATTTTATTAAAAAGTTTAGGTCAAGAATAAGCAAAAGTAAGCAAGAAATAACAACTCTCCAGAAAACACAAAAACAATGTACCCACTACAGAACATAAGAACGAAGACACATCAATTACTGGTACAAAAAATCGATGGCGACGGAAACTGTTTATATGGAGCAATAAGCCATCAGTTAGAAGGAGAAAACATAACAACCCCGGCACACACCAACGCCACGAAAAATCTACGGAAACAAGTAGCGGACTATATACAAAACAACATAGATTATTTCACCCCGTTCATGCTAGCATCCATCAACGAACTGCTATAATCAACACAGCACCAACAAAGAAAAGATAGACGCGTTCATCGGAGACCTGAGAAAAGATGGTTTCTGGGGTGGGCAGGAGACGATAGCAGCAACAGCAAACTTGAAGAGGAGGACAATAATAATACACCAAGAGGAGGGCGAAATCATAACTTTTCACCCCAACAACCAACAAGAAGACGACAACATGCCAATTGAGTTCGTGTACAGGAAGCAGGAAAACAACAGAAATCACTACGACAGCGTAATCACTACGCAGAAAAGAAACGAACCAGAACGATTAGAAAAAACAAACCCCCCCAAGCATAGCTATAACCCCCCGCCCAGAATGGGAGGAAACGACGAATATCAACAGGTACCAAATATCGCAAAGAACGGAAGAGGGACGCAGTCAGGAAGCACCAGATGACTGGATAACTCTGGCAACATGGAACGTCAGAGGATGCATACGAAGAGTTAAAAGGGAAAAAATCGACGAGGCCTTGCAAGCAGAAAACATCGACGTTGCATGCATACAAGAAACACACATGATAGACGGAACAGCAATCACACAAAATTACAAATAGCAACTAAGCGGGGGGGCAAGAAAAGACCAGCAGAGGAGTTGCATGGGTAACCAGACGGGAGAGGCCCATCGAAATAAGGACGGAAAATATAAACGAAAATATAGTCACGGCAATCATACAAAATGGAAAGGAGAACATCTGCATGATAGGAGTCCACGTACCCTCAGACAAGAGAGCAGGAAGGGTATTCAGGCAGCTAACTCAAGAAACCAGAAGAAACGAAAAAAGAAAAATGCCCATCATAATATTAGGAGACTTCAACGCGCATATAGGAAAAGACGATCAGACGGAGGAGGATAAAAGCATCATAGGAAAAATATTACTCCACACATGGTCAAATGAAAACGGAAACGCGCTGAAAAATCTAGCACACATGTTTAACCTAACAATAAGAAACCCATGGGCCAAAAGCCAAACCTGTACTGACACCTGGAGCAATCTCACAAGTAGATCATATCCTGATAAGCAGAGAGATAAGAGAAAGGATTAAGAACGTTGAAGCAAAAAAGGGCAGCAGAAATCAACACAGACCACAAAATTCTATACGGAAAATTGGAAATAAAAGAAGGAAAAACAAGTCAAGAAAACAACAAGACAGTACCTGGAATATTTCCCTACTACAGCACGAAGACTATCGGAAGAAATACGGTGAAGAAATAGAAAACCAACTGACAGGAGAAGAATTAGACTGGACATCAATGGGTGCAAAATAAAAATCGCAGCAAGAAAAACGTTAAAAAGGGACAGAGCCTATGAGCCCGACAAGAAAGAAAAAAACAACAAGTACGAACAGCTAAAAAAAGATGAAGGCCACAGGCGAACAACAGCCGACGGGGAATATAAACGAAAAACTAAAAGAAGCACTGAGGGAAAAAGAGAGGCGGAGAGAAACCACGACGAGGAAAAATGCAAATCATTCTTCGAAAATATAGAAGCACTCCCAACAGGACAACGACTAAACCAAACCTTCAAATATCTGAAAAAACACAGAAGAAACAACAGTACCCACAGAAGAAGATACATACCAATACAATATTGGACCAAAAAGCTGAAGGAAGAAGAGAAAGCAAATAAAGAACGAACAAAACTAATAAAAGAAACAGACCACTGGCTCCTGGACAAGCCACCATCAAAAGACCAACTGCTAGAAATAATAGCCAGAGCTAGAAGAAACACCGCACCTGGAGTAGATAAAATAAACAACGAGTTAATACACTACGGCACGGAAAAACTAAAGGAGCAAATCCTAGAAATCATCACCAGGGTATGGACAGAAAACACACCTCTGCCTACGGAATGGACCAAGACTATACAAATACCCCTCCCAAAAACCAACTCGCCACAGACCATAGAAGACTACAGAAGAATAACACTCTGCAGCATAGGATACAAATACTACGCACAATTCCTGCTCGAGCAACTAGAGAAGTACATTGGAAGACCGCCAGACTACCAGACAGCATTCATCAAAGGCAGATCAACGGACGACCACATGTGCACCACCAGAAGAATACTGGAAGAAAAATGGAGAGAAGGGACAAAACTGCATATAGCCGCTATAGATCTCCAAAAGGCATTCGACACCATCAGTCACGAAGCCATAGTCAACGCTCTGTATAACAAAGGAGTGCCGCACTATCTAATAAACAAGATAATAAAAACCTGCCTTCATGAAACAACTGCCATACAATGGTTCGGACAAATGACGGAAACCAGACAAAAGAACAGAGGAGTCAAACAAGGATGCCCCCTATCCCCCCGACTATTCACCACGGTCCTAGACCAAGCGATACAAAACACAATAAGGGAAACACCAAATTTTAACGAAGACACGAAAACACTGAAAACCCCAATCGTATTAGCCTACGCCGATGACCTACTAATCGTCGCAGAAGAAGAGCAACAAATTCCCAACTTCCTAGAAAACATGAAACCGCATTTGGACACATCTGGGCTGAAAATAAATTTCAAGAAAAGTCTAATAATGGAGCGAGACCCATCAACAAAAGAGAGCCGGATCAGTAGAGAAGAATACAAAATAGGTGACTACTCCCTAAGAACAACGAACAAACTGAAATACCTAGGAACATATCTGACGAACCAACTGAAAAGGAGAGAGACAGTAAAGGAGAGAATAAAAACAGCATACAGAGTCACAAGAGCAATTATACCGTTCATCGAGAAAAACAAACTATCATGGGGCCTGGCCAAACGGCTGTACATAGCCATCATACTGCCAACAATGACATATGGAGTTAAAACACGGCAACAACAAAAGCCAACCGAAGAAGTTTGAGAAGAGCTGAAATCATCCAATTACTTAGAAAAACAACAGGGCAAAAACAACTACATAAAACACCAACACTACTAGAAGGGAAGACAATCACAAAAAGGATAGAAATGTACGCAATGAAGTACTGGGGACACGTCCAAAGAAGGGAACCAACACACCTACTGAAGAAAGCACTAACACTGAACAGCAGCAAACTTAAAATTGGGAGACCATGTTACACGTGGAAAACAACAATCGAGAGGATCATGAACAAACTGGGAAAGGACCAAACATACTGGGAAAGAAAAGCGAGGGGAAAAATGGATTTCACAAAGAAATCGGAGCGATATATACTCTACCAGAATCAGAAACGGAGGAATCAGATGCCTCAGAAGAAGAAGAAGAAGAAGAAGAAGACTTGTAGAAACAGAAGTACAAAAAGAGGAGCACAGATAGCTGCGACACAACGCGGCAACATATCTCACAAGAAGACCCAGAATAGGCAGAAGCCCAGAACAAAAAATACAAAAAAAGGGGGCTTAAACGCTCCCTCACGACATAATGCGGTAACGCATCTCACAAGTACCTACACCTCCCATCCCATATTCCTTTACCATGCGCCATGTGGCTCTCGCTGCTGGCAACAAGCATGACCTTAGTTCAACCCAGCGTGGACGTAGCAGGCCCAGCTGTATAACTTGCGTGTGGCAGCAATGCCTACCGAATGCTGGTAAATCAATCAATCAGTCATCAATAGCATCACGAGTAAAATAGACCTATCTATTTAAAAACTCATTCCCACTATAAAAGGCATTGCTTAGCAGTAAACTCTTTATTTCTTTTTTAAAAAGAAGGCACGTTCTTATTAACCTCCCCACAATAAAATTGCGGGAGGTTACTACAATTAGTCCAAAATCGAAAATTGAGATAACATTACGTTTTGAGGTCCCAGGAACCCAAAAAAGTTGTTTTTGAAAAATGTCTGTGTGTGTGTGTGTGTGTGTGTGTTCGCACGATAGCGGCGAAGCTACTAAACGGATTTGGATGAAACTTTGCATGCGGGTTTCTTTAGTGCTCCAGAAGATCTGAAAAGGTTTTGGTTGAGATCGGATTACGTTTAGTGCCGTTTTGGCACAACAAGTTGTTTATTTTATGATTACTTACAATTTGTAATTGAACCATTGAAAAGCAGTAAAAATTCCGATTTCAACGATATATCACACTTGCACTTTTTCGATTTGGTTTCCGTGAAAAAAATTAAAAAACAAAAATTTCACTTGTTTTGTCCTCAAAGCAGTGCAATGTACAGGGTGATATTCTAATAATGACAGAGGTGTTCAGTGATTTTGGCTGATAACTCGGGAACGGTTGAAGATATCGAACTGAAATTGGAAACGTAGGTATAAATATTGTAGACGGACGGATTACGAGTAAATTAATAATACACCTACGTCACATGTCGTCACAAATAAGAAAAATTCTTAGAAACTGATGCAGATATCGACTTAACTATTGGAAACATCCAATTAAAGTTTGAAACGTAGATGGAAATATTGTAGATGGATGGAATACGAGTGAATTAAAAATACACCTACGTTCTGATGACGTCGTAAAAGCATAAAATTCTTATAATAGGCGAACTGATGATGATCAAAAAAATATTTCTACAAGACGAGTCACGAAATTTCTTTTTTTTTTTAATTTCCAAGAAATATCAAATTTTCGGAGAAATGTCACTTTTCGGAAAAATGTCAGATTTTTAAAAAATGTCAAATTTTCAGGAAAACGTCAAATTTTCGGAGAAATGTCACTTTTCAGAAAAATGTCAAATTTTCGAAAAAATGTTGAATTTTCAGAGAAATGTCACTTTTCAGAAATATGTCAAATTTTCAGAAAAATGTCACTTTTCAGAAAAATGTCAAATTTTCGAAGAAATGTCACCTTTCAGAAAAATGCCAAATGTTAGAAAATTGTCAAATTTTCGGAGTAATGTCACTTCAGAAAAATGTCATTTTCGAAAAAATGTCAAATTTTCAGAGAAATGTCACTTTTCAGGAAAGTGTCAAAAATTCAGGAAAATGTCAAATTTTCGGAAAAACGTCAAATTTTCGAAGAAATGACACCTTTCAGAAAAATGTCACCTTTCAGAAAAATGTCAAATGTTTGAAAATTGTCAAATTTTCGGAGTAATGTCACTTCAGAAAAATGTCAAATTTTCGAAAAAATGTCAAAGTTTCGGAGAAACGTCACTTCGAAAAATGTCAAATTTTCGGAAAAATATCACTTTTCAGAAAAATGTCAAATTTTATTAAATGGACTCAAAGGAAAATTCCCAAAAAATACTACGGGTCCATTTGTGGTATAAGTTCTCTGCTAGTGTGTTAAAGCGTGCAGACTGTATGCTGAGTATTTTTGACGTGTCAGGTGCATCGAGGGATTGCAAGTTTTTTCGACGTTTATAAAGCCCACGGATGGTGTGAGAGGCCATCCTGAACCGCTTACAAGCCCTACAAGTGTAAGCAACCCCACCGGAACGCTTTCGGTGAGTTTTTTCCAATAAAACTTTAAAAGTGACAGTGACATTATATTTTAAAAACTATTTCCGCTACCTCCGGCATCCCGCCGGAAATTCTTCCGGCAACAACCTAAAAATAGTACTACATAACCTAAAAACAATTTAAGACATTGGTACCAACCTAAACATTTTTCAAAAACCCAATTCCCCAGAGAAACATTGGAACCAAAAATTTGACAGCTATAACTTCCCCGACTGATTTAGTGAAAAATTGGTCGAGTACAAAATATAAAACAAAATATACCAACTCAAACTTAAACGATCCACCATGAACACTACCCTGGCTACATCTGGCAGGGAAGCTGTCCACCAAGAGTTATATGGTTTTTTCCAAAGATGGCCATCCCTGCCATCCATCCCATTACCAACGAACAGGTTTTTTCGTTTAGTTGTTTCCCGTATCAATAATCAAAATTATTAAGTGCTCTTGCCTACGAACGTTTTTATAGAATTGTGTTTATTTTTATATTAATTTTAGGTTCATGTGGACACATTATAATTTTAACCTAGTCTTTAATTAAGCCTGCCTACAGAAGACAGGAGCTACTTTTCTATTTTTCTCCAAGCCAAACCGGGCCTGCCCCGTCCAGCCTCACACTCGCCACGGCGGTGTTCACCGTGGTTGTCTGGCTGGCCCCGGGCTAGGATCCGATGAAGCATATATTTGTATTAAAAAATTGAATAAAATATTAATGTTGTGCAGACTATAAATTTAACACTCAAGTTCTTAGGTCCAAATCCCACCGAACGCAAGACTTTTTTTCTGATTTAATACGAAAAAAATATTTCAACTTAATAAATATAATTAAATGAGATCGTTCATATTGTTTAGTGTTCTTTTCGGCTTCAAAGATTCACCGGGTGGGGAGGTTCCAGCCGCTTCCAGTAACTGCCGATTTTTTTAAATTGATTTAGGTAAAGTATTAAACAAGACAATACAATTATAGTATGGAGAGTTTTATGAACTGGAATTGACAATAATTCTTTATTTCTCGTATTATATAAATGTAGGGAAGAAGGGAAGGCATGTAAATTAGTCTTAGTAAAAATTAGACATTTGTATATGCAAACACTAGGAACAGTGAAAATATTTTTGCTCGTAAAAATACCTTTACAGCTTTCTCTGCTCTTTAAATAAAATATCGGCAGCTACGGGAAGCGGCTGGAACCCTCCCACCAGGTGGATCTTTGAAGCCGAAAAGATCACAAAATATTAACTATCTCGTTTAATTATGTTTATTAAGTTGAAATAATTTTTCATATTGAAAAAAAAATCTTGCGATCGATAGGAGTTGAACCTGCGAACCTCAAGATTAAAATTCAGCACAATAAGGGCGAGTTGTACAAACTAATTTCAAGCCAAGTTCAGCTTGATCCGAGATTAAAATCCATGGTTACAATTGTAACAATCGTAACCTGGAATTTTCATCAATATATGATACACAAGAAGCGTGATTCTATTAATAAATTGTTATTTTATTTTTTTGACGGAAACCAAATCGAAAAAATGCTCGCGTGATATATCGTTGAAATCAGAATTTTTATCTACTTTTCAATGGTTCGAATACAAATTTTAAGTTAGTATAAAATAAACAACTTTTTGTGCCAAAACGGCACTAAGCGTAATCCGATCTCAACCAAAATCTTTTCAGGAGCACTGAAGAAATCCTCATGCAAAGTTTCAATCCAAATTCATTTAGTAGTTGCGCCGCCATCGTTCTAACACATACGAGCACACACACACACACACACACACACACACACACACGCACACAGAAATTTTTCAAAAACCACTTTTTTGGATTCCTGTGATCTCAAAATGTAAAGATTTGATGTATCTCAATTTTCTATTTTAGATCAATTTTAGTAACCTCCCACAATTTTATTGTGGGGACGTTAAAATAATATGCTAAAGCATAATATATACTTAAGAGACCAGTCTCGCCAATTGTGTCTTTTAACAAAGATTGCAAAGTAAGCTTTATTGAGCAGTTTACATACATATAGTTAATGTGTGATTCCCATGTCAAACTATTGACAATGAACGAGTCTATAAAAACTTGGCTGTTTTAGAGAAGGCTTGGTTATCACAGGTTAATATTAAAGTTAAAATTTACAAAAATGATTTTATCGTTATTTAAAATTAGCTTGTTTCTCTGACACCAAGCATGTACATCGCCAAGTGTAGTATAAATTTTAAGGTTAGGTTCGTCTGATGTAGCTGCTGATACCTAGACTGTTGTATTGTAGAAGAACACACTATCAGGCGTCAAATTGACGCGACACCAATTCATATTTAGAAGGGCGCCAGCCGCGTTCTGCCACGTTCTTCCACTCCCAAGCGGGTTCGAGATAAGATATACTTCGATAGACGAGTAATGGGTCAAGGCTGCACTACCTCAGATCATTAACGATGCTCTCTCAGGACGCGATTTAAATTATTCATTGCGACGGGATTGGAATTTGACGTGATTTTGATCTGTTTATACAGTGATAAGTGGTCTGACGTCTCTTGGTTTCTGCTATTTTTGCATAAAAAAATCCCTATCGAAGATTTCTCTCCGACGGGATTGAAATTTGACGTGACCTGTATACATTTACCTACTAATAATGGTCTCTGCACTAAAAGATTTCTGGAGAAATCGCATAAAAAAAGTCCCTATCAAGCTCCCGTAAGGCGACCAAACTTAGGGAATCATGAGATTCCGATTAACTCAGTTGTTTAGGTCTTCCAAACGAAAACTCTAGGGATTAAGACTAGAAATAAGTCCTTACATCAATAAAATGCGACTAGTTCAAAGAATACCATTTATTTAATAAGTATAAAATAATACAGTGATTTCGTGAAAAATGATATTATGTGAAAGGATCACGCCTCCCCAAATTACTTTTTAACCATACAAGTGAGAGCGTGCGCTAACAAAACCATTTTGCAGAAATAAACCTCCTCAGGATTTAATGCAAGCCTTTTAAAAAGAATTTAAAAATTTAGTATTTTGGTAATTATGGCTGACTGAAAATAATATAAAAATATTTTACTAAAAAATTTGAATTCACTTATGATTAGCTTAAAGGTCCCAGATAGTGAATTTATCATTCACGGGACGGAGTTCGAGTAATACATAAGTTTAATAACGTTCGGCCAGTCTTACGACGTACTTGTCCCCATGTAGATTCAATATAGAAAAAATGACAGCGACTCGCCTCCGAGCAACTTTTGGGCAAAATGGATTTTGGAGTCCTTTTTGCACAAGGCGGTTTTCTCTATAACTTTATTATTTGGAAAGCCTTGCTATTGGCTTTCCTACCATCGCTTTTTATTGACCATTTAACGGACTCGACCTAATTACGCTGGGTGAATCCAAACTTGTTTTATCGAGAATTGTTAAAATTTTATAGTCAATTTTTAGAGCAAGATATATAATGACTGTGGTCATGATCAATGTCTTCGGCGGAGGAATTAAAGTTGCAAATATTTTGAATATTTTCACAAAGTACTTTTTTGACGTACTTTTTAAAAATTATGTGATTCATTTTTCTATGACCACCATATACTTTCAGTTTCATATCCTGGACCAAAATATATTTTTCTAAGTAAAAATTCGGCGTTTCTTCGAATTTTTACCCGGTTGTGCCTAAAGTCTCTCAGACTATTGAAAATGTCCTTAAATGAAATTTTTGCCTATGTCGAATTTTTATTTTGGCTTCGACTTAGGTCAATTCTGGAAGGCTCTATAACAGTATCGTCTGCATACATCGTGGTAACGCCATGTTAATGTGGTGTGGTAGATCATTAATGTATAGCAAAATTGAACCTTGTGGGACACCCAGTGTTACGTCATGGATATCCGATCTACAATCATGAGTACCCTCAATAAATTTCCGATAGGCATGCGAGTAATTCCTTTTCACTTGTAGTGTACTTACGTTGACATTTGTTTAACATTCTACTACCATAGGCAATAGGATGCGCGACAGCATCACATTCTTGGTATAAGATAAATCCAACGGATGTGTTGGACGCATCACATTGAATAACAAACTGCTTAGATAAATGGGGGCTAGCTAAGATAGGAGCAGTTACTAACCGATGTTTGATTTCCTGAAAAGTCCACGAAATAGCTTGACCCATTTTCCTACCATGAATTAAATCGGTCAGGGGTGCACAAAGAAAAGAAAAATCTTTAATAAACTTGCGGTACCAACCGACAAGTCTAATTAACCGTTTAATTTCTGTAGTGGTTTTAGGAATCGGATAATTAACGATAGCCTCAACTTTTGAAGGGTCTGTACGTAGGCCTTCACCATCTACTACATAACCTAAGTTCATAAGCGAAGAACGACAAAATTCACTTTTTTTCATGTTAATTATCAAGTTAGCAAACTTGAGCCGATCAAAAACTTGTCTCAATACGTCGATATGGGTGGCAAAATCTGGCGTGGCGACTATAATGTCGTCTAAATACACAAATGCAAAAGGCTCTAATGAAGGATCAATTACTTGGTCCATCAGCCTAACCATAGTTTTTGGGCTATTTGAGAGACCAAAAGGCATTACTACATACTCAAAAAGTCCTCTCCCCAGGACTGCAAATGTGGTCTCAGGGCGAGAAGCGGAATCCAGAGGTATTTGGTTAAACGCATGACGCAAATCGATAGAGCTAAAATAACGGGCATTCTTTAATTTACTCAATATATTGTCAATTAACGGCATGGGATAGGCATCATCAATCGTAACTTGATTTAATTTTCTGCCATCAAAACAGACACGATATTCACCCGGATCCCTTTTAGGTACTAGCCATAAAGGACTACACCAAGGTGACTGAGATGGTTAAATAATATTGAGACGTAACATTTGATCAATTTCTTTATTAAGATGTTTCTGCATAGCAGGAGACAATGGATATTGTCGCTGCTTAATCGGTTTACTGTTTCCAGTGTCTATAGAATGAGTGAGTACTACGTGTTGCTCTGGTGGAAACTCGGTTGCTGTGAGTTCTTAACAATATTCACTACCGAGGCATATCATGCGTTAGTCCGGTTACTTCCAACTTTATACTCGACTTCACATCAGTTGACTAGTTGCCATGGACGGGCGTCAACTTTTTCTGAGGTACACAAATTACTATAGTGGGTTAATATAATTTTTTATGTTTATTTTTTCTTCGTCGTTTCTCGAGTAGGTGAACGGTACCATAACAACGAAGCCTATTGGGTATTTTTATTTGAAAAAAAAAAAAAAATTCAAACTTAGAGTTACAAAAAAATTTTTTTCCGATAGTTCGGGTGGTGTAACGGAAATTTTCGTTCGTAAATTCCCGTTATAATATTTTTTCCCCACATCACCTGGACTATTATAAATTCGACCGCATTTAGACTCTTATCGATTTACCATGTTTAAAACAATTCCCGCGACGATGTCATTTCCTCACCGGGGCGGACATGCGCATGGAAGACCAGACAATGGCTGGATTTTTACGGTCGCGAGAGATTGTACTTCTGGGTTTCTGACATCAGCTAGGTAAGTCGATCCGCCATTTTTATTGAAATTTCTAGATTTATTTAAGTAATCCTTTTGTCATTTAATTAAATATTAGGATCAAGTTTCAGATTATTAAAGGATTAGTGTATTGATACACGTATTTTTGGGTATTTAAGGATTTTGTTTGTATCTGGGCGAATTTGAAAAGGCACGTGGAAATGTGACCTGTGATTCGGGGACATCGCAGGCACATGTTTGGCTAACCGTAGCGAATAAAAATTATTCGAAGGCCTGAATTAGGCTGTGAAATTATTGTGAATAGATTGTCTCGTGGTTTTATTTTCTAGGGTAAAGTGTGGTGCTGAAAGGGAACCTCGGAAACTTGGCCATCGATACTCGAAGATTCCAGGAAGGACTTTAAACTGCAGGCAGCTCATCGAACCGTTCTACGGATAATTTACCCAAGGTGAGTGAATCTTTTTTTTCTTTAATTAGATTAAGCTATGGTTACCTTTGTTCACTCATCTTGCGGGTTTAGTTCATGACTGCTGGCAGTAGTCTGAAAAAATTCTGAGCTTCCCTACCCAGCATCATTGTTTAAATTTTTATTAATTGCTGTGCCTTGTGTAGAAAATAGTCATTGAATTTTGCCTAGTAATTTAGTAGAGTATAATCTAGAAATTTTCATATTAGCACGGACGATCCCCTACTGCTGAGTCTACGTGTTCCCTAAAATTAGTGTTCCCTAATTTTGTTTGTAGTTTACTTGATTAGCTTGCTTAATAAGGCAGAATTTGTTAAAGTAAAATTGCATCAAAGGGACTGGTCGAAATCCAAAGTTCTATTTTACTTTAGATTTTATCGCCTTTTGTCATATTCGTTTTTATTTAGTTATTTACTTGGCCACCTGTTTTTTTATCGTGTAATTTCAGGCCTAAGTAAAATTTTTAGATTTAATATTTTTTTAAGTACTGTAGAGTAAAGTTCGTGTGTCATAGAAAAGTTGTAACAGCTACTTTGTCCCCAGTTGGCGGCTGAAGAACAAACGCAAGTGTACATTAGCAACCAGCTAAGCTCAGTGGTTGGGTCGCAATTCAAGTTAAAAAGAATTTTTATCTGACTGTCAAAAACCTAATTTTTGAGCGCCAGCGTATTCAACACCACCAACAAAGCAATCTATAATCCACAACACAATACTGTTAATATTCTTGTAAATTGTTTGCAGGACAAAATAATCAAACTCGAAATTTTCAAAAAAACAATATAATGAGTATTTAGTAAAAGAACAATACAATTTCTTTACATGAGTTAAATATACTGATAGTAAATATAAAAAAATTAAAGTGTATTATATTAGAAAATTTGACTAGAATGAGTGAAAATTAATCCTACTGAACGTGATCAACTGGTTTACACAATTATTATCTTCTGACCAATAATAGAAATGTCAGCTACAGGAATAGGTGGCTTACGTAACTTTTGAACGTTCACGAAGAGACGGTGACGTGGTCGGGAACCTGAAGATGGCCACGGGTACCCGGGAGTCAAGGAGCCTGGATCCACAACTTACAGTTGTAGCTCGTCCTTGTTTAAGATGTAACAGGGCCGACGTCACGTTGTCAATATGGTCCAGCTAATGGCAGATTCCTATCCTGTGCTTCTCGATGTTGAGTGGTCCAGGGATTTACATACAAAAAATGGCAAATATAAGGGACCAGTTGATAAAGAAAAAAATTAATGATAACAAAATAAAATTTTGTTACGTAACGACTAGGCAGAGGCTAAAATTTACAGACAAATTTACTTAATTGCCTCTGCACACCCTTAATAAAATTGATCGGTAATTTACTACAAAATTTAAAATTTTAAAATTATCTGACACAAAAATATCTCATTTTAAATGGGACAAAATGCAAATTGTAAGTTTACTACCCGGAATAAATTGATGTAATGACAAAAACCTCTGCTAGCAAAATTTATTAAATGACAAAAAAATAGACACTATGACAAAGATTTAAAATTGGTGCCGGGTTATAACGAAATACACATTAAAAGAAAATATCGACCAAGAACACACGATATTTAAATACTTAATAAAATAAAAAACCACACGATACGCTACAATTTTCTATGACACACGAACTTTACTCTACAGTACTTAAAAAAATATTAAATCTAAAAATTTTACTTAGGCCAAAAATTACACGATAAAAAACACGTGGCCAAGTAAATAACCTAATAAAAACGAATATGACAAGAGGCGATAAAATCTTGAATACAACAGGACTTTGAGTTTCGACCAGTCTGATGCAATTTTACTTTAACAAATTCTGCTTCATTAAGCAAGCTAATCAAGTAAACTATAAACAAAATTAGGGAACACGTAGACTCAGCAGTAGGGGATCGTCCGTGCTAATATGAAAATTTCTAGATTATACTCTACTAAATTACTAGGCAAAATTCAATGACTATTTTCTACACAAGGCACAGCAATTAATAAAAATTTAAACAATGATGCTGGGTAGGGAGGCTCAGAAATTTTTCAGACCACTGCCAGCAGTCATGAACTAAACCCGCAAGATGAGTGAACAACCTTTACAAAGGTAACCATAGTTTAATCTAATTAAAGAAAAAAAAAGTTCACTCACCTTGGGTAAATTCTCCGTAGAACGGTTAGATGAGCTGCCTGCAGTTTAAAGTCCTTCCTGGAATCTTCAAGTATCGATGGCCAAGTTTCCGAGGTTCCCTTTCAGCACCACACTTTGCCCTAGAAAATAAAGCCACGAGACAATCTATTCACAATAATTTCACAGCCTAATTCAGGCCTTCGAATAATTTTTATTCGCTACGGTTAGCCAAACATGTGCCTGCGATCTCCCCGAATCCAGGTGATGTGGGGAAAAATATTATAACGAGAATTTACGAACGAAAATTTCCGTACAGCTTACCACTAGCTTTCGATTTTCCATGTAGGTGTTGATACAGTTTAGGAGACTTCCTCTAATACCAATATTTTCTAATTTTTACGAGAGAATACTTTTATCCACACTATCAAAAGCTTTTGATAAATCGAAAAAGAAGAGATACAGCATATCTACCTTCATCTAGTTTTTGTATATATATTCTTTAAAAAGTATTCAGTAGCAGTTTCCGTTGATTCAGTTGGTCTAAAGCCATGTTGACATTCGGGCAGTATCTTGTATTTATTTTTGATAATCAACTCAGTACAGATATCTGCCGGTAATTTTATCTATATCACTTTTACAACCTTTTTAATAATTAGGAATTACTGATGCTGTTTTAAGTATGTCTGGAAATGTCCCATTTAAGAATGACAAATTTATGAGATAGAGCAATGGTGAAATTATGTTGTCAGAAATACTCTTTATTATTTGGGCAATCAAGCCGTCCAGATCAGATAATTTTTTATTTTGTAAGTTTTCAATAACTTTACTACATTTACTAGTTCACTTTCGGTAACAGGATAGAAGTATGTCGAATTTGTTCTATACTCATATAGTGTACATGGCAGTGAAGGTTGTATCCAAAGTTTTCGTTGGTTTGATTAGGTGTAATAGTGGAGAAATGCAATGCAAAGCAGTTTGCAACTCGACTTCCTTCAGACATACAATTATTTTGAATATTAAGAATTGTATGCTCAGGAGCAGTCTTTGCATTTTTCAGTTTATTATTTACCAGCATCCAAGTTTCTTTTGATTTATTTTCAGCATTCATTATTTTATGGTTAAAATATTTAAGCTTGGCATTTTTAATGTTCTTCCTATTTGTATATTTACTTTGTTTGTAAAATGATATTTTCTGGGGACAGTAATTAGACCTTTTCATTTCGTAATATATTTTTCTAATTGCTTTACCTACCTCAATTAATACTTTTGATAACCACTCAGTATCATTTTTACAAATGGAACGCTCTTTAATATGTTTTAGTGGGCATGTAACATTGAATCACTACGTGATATTTTCCATGAAAAAAGTTAATTCATCTTTTAAATCTAGATTAAATATGGCATTCCAGTTTATATTTGATAGACGGTTGTTAAATTCCTGAATACAGCAGACACACATCAGGAGCTGGATTAAACGCTCCCTCAGACAATAACTGCAACTACTGCTACTAGCATATTGACGATTGTATGTATTTTAAATTATAGAATTATACATTAACTGATTAACATCTTTTATCTACTTTTATTAGGTTATATACTAATTAATGAACTGCTTTTGATCAATTGATAGTATCCATAAACAAACAGCGTGAGTCATAACGCGTCAGTTATTATAACTCACTAGGTACAGAGCTAATCACCTTTATCTTCATGCCAGGGTGTATTAAATACACCCTGCTTCATGCCCAGCCTATCCAATCGACGTAACGCGCAACACACGAAGGTGGAGCCAGGGAAGTAGTGACAGATTATTCGCGTTAATATCTATAAAGATTTTCTGAAATGTCACAAAATGCTACTTTTAATTCGTTCGTGCCGAGCCGAATTTTCGAATTTCGCCGTGCAATTTACGATCAGGTTTATCTGGAAGACTTCCTCTTTACGTCGCGACATCGTACGGCCGTCCCAATAGTGTTTTTCGAAAATTTTAAACGTGTCAAGATTGCATGTTTTTGCAATTTTTTCGACTCTGAAATGTAAGCTGTTTTTTGTTATTTTTCGCAGATATCTCCGAAATGGTGGGAGTTAGCTCGAAATAAAAGATAAGATCAAACGAGTATTTTCCATTACGAATCTGTTGCTACTATCGGAATTTTGATTTTTTTTTTCATTTCGGAGATAACTACTGAAATGTTGGCCATGTACGGTAAAAAATCGTAAGCGAGCTTCTACAGTTGGCAACTTTTTAATCTTGGCTCCTACGCCAAAACACTACTCTAGTTAACTCAAAAAGAATAAAATTTGCTAAAACTTCTTTTTTTTCTTTTTTGAATTCCGACAAAAATGAAGGAAATAAAGGGGGCGGGATTTGGGACTTTTTTTTTTTCGGTAAAATTTCTCCATTTTGTCAGCGTAATTAATCGGTAATTAACTGAAATCGATCTCATATACGATGTTCACTTAATATCATGTACTACTTTGACGCTCCGTTAATCTTGGCCCTTCGAAACAAAGGTTTCTAAGAAAAATTGTTTTTTTAAGATTTACATACACTCTATAGGAAAACGTGTAATTTCTTAAATTTCCTCGAATATCTCGATAATCGTTTTTTTTCCAAAAATTTGTAGACAGCTTACGTAAAGAGAATTGATTGAGCTTCCAGATGGTTTTTTAATTTTCTCTCTAACATAAAAAACAAGACTTGACCGAATATGTGCTCCGGGCTATTGCAGTTCGCGGAGAAGTTTTGCATTTTTCGCCGCGTAATATTAATCTACAAAGCTGATTTTTTGTCTACAAGAGTTTATGCACTATTTCGATTAAAAATCACATTCTACCTCCGCTTAAAGTTGGCTAAATCTTTGAAGACAACAAATATAAAAGGGCGAACAAAACTTAAATTTTACAGTTAATTTTATTAATAAACAAACTGAGTAATTTGAACAAAATTTTCTCAATTTAATATTTATTGTTATAATCGTAGATAAAGTATAGTACTCAACTTATAATGGTAATAACTCACGCAGATGAAAGTTTACAGCACGAGCCGTAGGTGAGTGCTGTAATTCATCAAGTGACATTACCGCTCGTTGAATAATATACTATTATTTAAATGATTTAAGTATTATATCCTAGTATACAGGTAATGGTGGTATAGCATATGCATCGATAATGTCTTTCCATTGGCTATATTTCTTTGGATCTGTCTTTATCTCAAGAATATCATTTATATCTAAATAAGATAATTTGTCTGGAGTCACCTTTGTCCATATTACGTTTCCTAAAAGAGCATCCTTCTCGGGAGTTGGATTTCTAGAAAATTTTATATACATTTTAAGGTTAAAAACATAATGCCTGTTACATATACTTGACAAAAAAATTAATTTTAAAATTGGCGAGAAATGACTTGTGAAATCTGCAGAAATGGAAAAAATGCAATAAAAATCTGCACGTGAATTTAAAAAAAAATTATTAGACAATTAATCCATATCACAGTTGCTTAATATATTGCACTGAATTTATGGTGGGTTCCTTGTGAAACATTTTGTAATAATTCTAATTACAAGAAAAAAACTGCTTTTTAATGTTTTAATACAAGTCAATTGATACTCTACATATGTTTCTCAAGAGTAAATTCAACCATTACTAAAGCTAGAGAACAAAATTCTACTATTTATAAAGGTACTAAATTCAGAAAATAGCAGGTTAAAAGACCTGGCATGAATAAATTAAGTGTTCTTAGTACTAAGTCTAATATAAGGATATTAAAAAATTTAGTTGGTCATTAGTGGTACAAGGATTATTTCTGTTTCTGCATGGAGTATTTACATTTTAGAGTCTATAAAATAATATATAATTTAGAGCCTATAAAATGATTATTACTAATACAATGTTTTTATTATTGTTTAAAATTGAATGTTTGTGTTCTTTTACCATCTTATCAATGCTCCTACCACTCTGACCATTATAAACTACCTCACCGTCACTACATTTGGTTTCAAAAGCACCAAATTTACTTAATTTATTCATTTTTTTCCTTTTTTGTTAACTAGTAGTCTTCCTAAATTTGTTTTATTTACGTTTATTGTAGGCGTACGTAATTACTTAATTTATTAGATATTTTGTCATTTGGAATATAATCAATAATACTAAATTTAGTTAGTTCCTTAGGTGCGTTTAAAACTTTCTTTTGGATATTATTTTGAAACAAGCATTTTTTTCTTGTAATTAGAATTATTTACAGTTGCTCAATTTCTCTCATTTATTTTGTACTAAAAAAATCCAATTACTTATCGACGCGGGAATATAAAAAGTTGCAATCGAAACGTAACGTAGCATCGTTTTTTTTTGATATTCGAAACATAAATCTAACGAGAGTCATTACGCCACGCCACTGACATAAAACATGAAACTATGGATAATGCAAATGTACTGAGTGAACTATCTGTATTAATCTATGACAATCTGAACTTAGTAGGCAATCGTGGCGATTACTTGTCTTTGGTATCAATGGTTGACAATGAGTCGATTCTTGCCATGTTCGATCAGATAGATCTCTTATTGATGAGTTGTCGGTAGCACAACACAAATGTTCACATTCTCCATGTTTGATCTAAAAGTTGTCTGTAGACAACGTATATAGCTGACAAGATGTTCAAATAAGTTAGCATTTTATATATTGACTCGTCTAAGGGCTCCTTGACACGAACCGATGTAGTAAAATATCAATGTTGGATCATACTTACTGACTTTATAATGGCTTTTGTAAGTCAAATGATTGCTGCGTCCATATTTAAACATCCCTGCCATATCATTAGAAGCCGACGAGCAAATAACAAGTCTGTTATCTATTTAACAAAAAATGTTGAATATATAACATTATTACTTACGAATATTTCACAAAATTTGTCCATAGTTTTAGAATTCGATGATGAGTTAGTATATCTTCAACTGGATATTGATTTATATCAGAATTACCCTCAGCATCATTCCAGATATAACGTACGTCTTCAGTGTGCCCGACGCCATCTATATCCAACCCTGTGGAGTAATAATACCTACTTAATTTACAATGAAAGTAGTATGGAACGTATAGAACAATAATAGTTTAATGAAATGCTTGCTCATTATTATCTTGCAGGCAAGAAAGGGTTGGGTAATCAATACGAGGAAATACAATATCTTCAAAATAACTATAAACTACTTCAAGAATCCATATAATATTTTTGTTGAAGCATGTAATTAAAATTTTTAATGGTTTGATTTATATAATTTTGGAAATTGATCATTAAATTTCCAAAATTATATAAATCAAACCCTTAAAAATTGTAAAAGTACTTTTGTAAACATTTTGATACCCAATTCAGAATACGAAATTGGTAACTCATGGCATCATGCCTGTCATAGTGGCCGTATGGGACTGTACCTTTATCTATAGTCATAAAAGCCGTTAAATTACATTATTTTATATTTTCTGTGCATAAATCACCTGCTTTGTTACCCCTTAAAAAAATAAATTACCTCGCTACTGTCGGAACCTTGAAATTGCTTACTAGAAATGGTCATGTAGAACGTTAGACTTACGCTGTATACACGCATTTCCTCCAATGAGAAGGCATAAATTAATTTCTTGGGGCATAATTTGGCGCCGTTTTAGTAGGGATGATATAAAATGAGACTTCATTGTGAGGAGCGCATTTTTTCACCTGAATTTGAGGAACGAAAGTAAATGTTCCAATGTTAGAATGGTTTAGTTTTTCTAAACACTTATTATACTAAATTTGTTATGTCTTGTCTCGTGAATTCAACCATATCTTTTTAATAAGAATTAGGCAAGTGGTTATGTTTGCTTTACGAGAAGTATAATATAAAAATATTCTCGTGTATGTGAAAATTATACACAACAATGTTTTAATGATGTTCTGAATCTACGTACCTTGGTTGGTACTCAACTATAGAGGTGTACCGCATTCCTGTGAGAGTGTCGGCAACTTCGTAACTAGAAAAAATTTTTATTTCCCATGGCCAGAGTTTCAACAATTAATTCTTCAGTGCAGTGTTTTTGTACATTTACTTTTCTTACAACATTATGAAAGTTGTACCTTTTACCTTCCTCGTTTTCGTGTAAACAGACATACTTGCTTCGCGAGTGATACGTTTTAATTTTTTAATATTTATATCTGTTTACCTTTAAAGAAAGTATGTAAATAATAGTTGGTGTATATACACTATATTTTGTACCTTTTTAGTTAAGCTTTCTTATACCATTTTTGGATCCTGATTAGATACATATTTTATTATTCATTCGAAAACAGTTTGTTTTGGATTTTCTTTTAATATGCAAATGAACAATTATTTAGTTATAACTGTTTTTCATTTGAATACTTGCGAAATTGGCCAATATCCCTTATATTGCTTTTAATATTTCATTACCTTTTAAATACGTATATAATTTATTTTTGTTCAATTATGTCTGTCTCTCTGTGCATATATACCTTTCTTTGATTATTTGTTTGTCACTTTTCTTATTCGTTAGCACTCGCCTATATCCTGATTTGTTCTCATTGCTCTACCAAATTTGTCTTAATTGTCAATAAATTAGTTTATTGTTAATTCAATGTATTTATTTATTTCCTTATTTATTTTAATAACCCCTATAGAGACAGGGCGTTATACTGTTCACATATTAGGACGAAACATAACACAGTCAATAATATAGTATGAACACTGCTAAATAAGATTTTTTTTAACTGATAGGGTTAAAATTGCAAAAACTAGGCTACTTCTGGTTCGAATTCTTTTTCTTTATCTATGTGAAGCAATGATCAAATCATACTTACAGAGAAATAATTAAAAAAAAAAAAAAATGATGGGCCTTTCTTTACCACAGTCATCACAATAAAATGGTATGAAATTAAGTTCACTAATATACAATATAATAACACAGAACCAAATATTAAGGTCTGTGGAACTCCTATAGTTGAGACCGAATATTCAGACTGTACTGCATATCTTGTTACAGCCTCCTTGGTGGCTGTAACTCAAAGCTCTATGAGAACGCCTTTTTCTTGGTATACTGCGTACACTTACTCAAAGGTAACAACCGTGTGCACTGCGTGGGTTATTCTATCGTTAGACGACGAGTATATTTGGTTGCATATCGGTGGCATCGATTCCGATTTCGGTCGTTGAAGGAAGTGTGGTTACCGGGTACGAGACAGTGACGGTAGTCATTTTTTCGGGGTCAAGGCAGAACGTCAGCTGGGTAGCGCGTAAGTTTGTGTGAATATTAGAAGATGTGGAAATCACGGATTTGTAAAACGCTGCCCTAATTTCGAGAGGTTTCCTGATTGTTTATTGTGTGATATCAGTTGGGATTTTGGATATTATCGTGTTGATGTGGAAACCTTCAACGAAACCAAATTATTGGGAAACGAAGCTGGCGTGGCCCCGCCATTTTGCCTTATTTTAACTTGTGGTGAAAAGAACCGGAGACGTCCGTGAGTACCACTTAATGGTTTGTTATTTTAACAAGGAACTAAGTTCTGCTCTTATTATATTTCAGGGTTCTTTTCTTTTATTTGCTCTTCTTTTCTTGTCTGTTCTTTTCTTCTCCCTGGCGGATTTTCGCTGGAGGCGTCTCACCCTTGGAGGTTCTTACCCTCTGGAAGCCTCTCCTCGATAGCTGTGAGGACTTGTGTCTGGAGTGTTCGGCCTTGCTATGATGTGTGTTGGTTCTATGGAATATGGGAACCTAGACGGCGAGAGGTAGTCTTGGGAGACATCGCTGTAGAGGCAGAGCTGGGGTGCTGCTATCCCATTGTCGGCGACCTACAATCGCGCGACCCAATTCAAGTGGCCAAAAAGACGGATCGGAACCCTTGGAGTGTTACATAAACCTGAGAGGCCCCCGACTGTAAGTAATTTTTACACCTTTTACTTTCGCTGTCCCGCTGGAAGTTGAGCCGAAGCCCAACCACCACTCACCCTTCGTGTGTGTTACCTTTTTTTATTATTCTTTCATGTGTAATTAAGACTCGTCGGTTTATTAGTTTATTAACCTTGTTCGTGTGGTAGTCACTGGCCACCTTTTATCTGAATTTTTAATTTGTCCGTGGTAAGTTATATGTATTTACTCGTATATATTTATTCGTATCAATCTTTTACATGTAAGGTAGTGTAAGTTGGCTCAGAGGCCATGATTTTAGTACCTTTGTAAATAGTGTAGGTCATATTAATACGGAATTTCCTTTTACATAATTATTGGCATTTTGTACTGTTAGGCGAGTGCCATTTTAAATATTAGTATGTTGGCTATGATGGAGGTCCACATTTAGACATTCAGTCTGCTCCGTATAATATAATTGTGCACACTCTTCCCCTGTACAGTAAGGGAAAGGCCTTTTCTGCGTTACCATTGAGTGTATAGTTCGAGAGCCATTCGACTCTAGGTACTGTTTGTTCTAAAATAACCTCACTATTTGGTATCGCTCGATTATCCTCGAGGGAGACCACCAGGTACATTTAGGCCACTGGGCACTCATTGTAGCTAAATCATCCTTTTTTTGGTAAGGTGTACCGTAACCTTGCTTGAATAATTATTACTATAACTTTTGAATAATCGTCAACCTTTGCTTGAATAGTTATTACTATAATCCTTGAATAATTGTTAAACTCATGAAATATACGTTTGTTAAGATATTTGTGTAGTTTAATTCCAGGTGATCATTACCACTGAAACCACGACCTCACCCCAACCTTAACTGAGTTAGCCAGGTTTATAAATTTTTGTCGGCCCCCTTAAAATTTAGAGTAGCAGTAACGTGTCTTGGATCTTTTATGTTCGCATTTTCTTTTAGATTTGCCTTGCTCACATTTAGCTATTCATCACTCATTAAAATACTAACTAATCAGCCAATTATTTTTTTTGTTAACAATTATTTTTTTTGTTAACAATAATTGTTTTTTTTGTTAGCAAAATATATTATATTTTTTTAACAATTTATATTAATTATTTTATCTATTTATTTTTTTGGGGGACCAACAATCTTATTTTTACTGATATGTTTTATAATCATATAATGAATACGTGGTTATAAAATGTTCTTACAGCCGTTATAGTGAACTTTTCACAACGGAAACCATGTTATTCTTAGAACAGAATTTTAAGTTGCATAAAAAAATATAATAAGCGGCCTAGATAAATTCAAATAAATTTGAAAAACTAAATGGTATTGTTACAGGCCAAAAGATAAGGATAATTTTTCTTAAAAAATTAATCCCATTCAGAAAAGATCGCTAAAAATTATGAAATAAAATTTCATCAACGCCATTAATTGAATCCTATTGCCTAATATTGAGGTTAAAATGTTTTTGATTTCGTTATTTATTTATTTTTACTCCGACCTTGATATTAATATTTGGTAATAAGATTTAATTAACTGGGAGATGGTGAAATTTTATTTCATAATTTTTAACGATCTTTTTTGAGGTTCAATTTTTTAATTTTTTTTTTCCGCCCTTTTTAGTGGCCTCTCTATTTAGCTTCTACACAGTAAAATATCCATCGTTGTGACTTTTTAAGCTTTAACTTTATTATCAGATAATACTGAAATCATTATGAATCTAATTTGATGTAAATCTGCAAAAATATTACAATTATCCCAGGCATATTAAATTCGCCGTTTTGAATTCTTAATATTTGACAGATTCGCTATTAGCTAGGTACTTAAATAAAATACCTAACTACCAATATTAATACAATTTCCATGGAATTTGCATTTTTATCACAAAACTAATTTAGTGAAATTAAATTATCACTAGCGACTTCGCCAAATTCTTGACTAAAAAAAATGATGTCTGATTTTGGCTTACCTTATATTAGACGTAGCTTGATAAAATGAACCACTACCGGATCATATCTTACAGTTTGAGGAAGATTTTATAGAAATCTCTTAAGCCAATTGATAGTAATGTTTGTATATACATATAAAAAAAACACGTACGGGTCGAATTTGTAAATTTTATGAATTCGTTCAAAAATGGATGGTACTTTACTCATTTTTAAGGTTGCTGGAGACATATTTATCAAATAAGTAACTGATGTTTAATTTGTTTAATATTTTTTAAGAAAACCATTGCATCGCGTCTTCAGTAAATGGTCTTAAATATAATCGATACTTCTTCATTTATTGGATAACGAGGAATTATGGATGTTCGGTATTTCATTGACAGTATTGATTAGTGTATTTAGAAAAGAAATCATTAAACGATGAAGCAACCATTTTAGACCAGGCTAGATAAGGGTTGGACAACAATATAATTCGTTACAGCAAACTGACAGTGGAATAATGTAGAACATATCATAACTAAGGAAAGAAAAATAATCCGAACCACCTGTGATTTTCTGGGGTGGATTTTTATGGGTGAAAAACGGTTTCTTGTGATTTCTGGCTAAACTACGCATCCTATCGAAAAAAGTTAAATATAAAAGTTGTAGGTAATAAAGAGGTCTACAACTTTTGTAGAAAGCAATTTTATCCTAACCTCAAAATTTTTCGAGAAATACGCAAAAAAACATTTTTTGGTTTTTTATTTTTTTCCTCCACAAAAATAATTATATTTAGCTCAAACTTGGTGAAAGTATACCTTTTGGTGTCCCACATAAGCACTATTTTTTTTGGACCAAAATATTTAACGGTTGTTGTTTAATTCAATAAAAAAAAATGAAATTTTCCACTGCGATTCCTCATAAAAGTACTTGTCCGACAGAGTTCGGACAGGGCTCATTTTTTTTGTTTTCACTTCTACTTTCAATAAATAAAAAAAAATTATATGGTGCAATGGAAAAAATTGCCGGAAAATAGAATAATCCGAAAAAATGCCTTTTTCCGTTGTATGTTTTATAATTATTGTCAAAAATTTGTAATTATTTATTAAAATTAATATAGTTTTGTAGTATCAATGTATGCTACAAACAATAAGTAAAATAATTAATATTTAATTACATTCCTCAACCACGTTTGAATTATTAAACAAACAAAAAAGTACGATCTTGTGTTCTATGCAAGGGTATTGGTACGGCGTATAAATGACCGCATTTTTATTTATTTGATAATCTAAATATAATTACTTTTAATTTTCATTGTTAATAATTTTTAAATTGTAAAAATTGATAAAAATTGCTTTGTTAATTTTAATTATTAAACATACTTAATATAAATAATTTTTTGTGAAAATAATAAATGTACTTTTTAATACATGATTTTAATATATTTACATTTTGTAGTAAATATACAAATGACATACACAATGCATACAATAATTGTTATGTGTATTCATCAAGTCTTGCTCTCTTTGTAGAATGTGATGGTTCTTCATCTGATTCCACAAAACTAACAGGTTCTTCAGCATTTTCTAGAATTTCAACATCTTTTTGGTAAAAGATATCAGCTAAGCTAGCAAAATCTTTACATTGTATGATTGTTTTTATGTAGCTAATATTTCCTTTTCTTGCAAAACCTGAGGTAGTGTCACAGCCAGTAAAACAATGTACAAATGCCAAATATTTACGTTTTGATGGATCATTGAAGCTATTGGAAGTATAAAAAGAATCACGAGTGTTACTTGTGGATGGTTGTCGATAATTCGCAATTGCTATAAATTAAAGGATTGTGACTTAAGTATATCTATAAGTGAAGACTTACCCGAAGATTGAAAAATTAGGAAATATCTAGTCCAACAAAGAAAGGATATAAAAGAAAAACATCAACAAGTCAATTATAATAGACGATAAAAAGTATACATACGAGGACATCAAACTTAACAAACATAAAAATAATCCGGCAACGCTGCAAACAAAAAACGAAGGTCTTATTTACCAATCTACAGAGGCATCAAGTTCTTCTGGCAATTCCGTAATACGTGAAAATAAATCTACACTAGAAAACGCCCAAGGAAAGCTAACTCGTAACTTAAGGAAAAGGAAGTAATCTTCTGTACGTAATAACCATACATTTCTGCTCTCTTCCCATCTTTCTCTTTCTCAGATATAGATAATAAGCATAAAACTGGAAAGAGAAATAATAAATACCTAATTTTAACTTATTCTTTTTCCTCATTATTAATTATTATTTGAACTGTTACTATAATTATATACCAAATACATAGAAATACTAACCTCTGATTCTTTTTATATTTAAAAATAATGGAAAACTTTGTTAGGAATTTTCAAAATAATTTATTAGATACAGTTACAATAAATGATCCAAATAAATGTAATGAAATATTTACAAATACAAATAGCCATTGTAAATTTACGCTGATGCATAAAAACATAAGGAGTATCTCAAAAAATTTCGAAAGCTTTCAAACGTTGTTGTACCAGATAAACAAGCACTTAGCACTATATTATACTTAGTGAGACATGGAGAATTTACGACATTAGTTTGTACAATCCAGAGGTGTATGAAATAATTTATAACAAAGGGGAGTTTAACTAAAATGATGGGGTAATAATATATATAAAAAATAATTACAACTATGATGTTGAATTCGTAAAAATACACGATTCAATGATGGCTAAAATAAAAATGGCAGATAACAAAAATATAATTTTAACTTGTTTGTATAGGTCCTCATCTATATATGTGCTTTCGAGTTTAATAACCACTTGAAAGTATATCTAGAAAATCATACAAAAAACAATGATCAACATACAGTGTGTTTCATTTCTCTGAATCTTTTTTATTTGTGGCCGAATTCATTTCAAATTTTTATCAGCCATAGAACTCTATAAGATAAAAAGCAAATAGCAATTTTCGAGAAATCATAGTAGGCTTAGAGATAGACAAAAATGTTGTTAATAAAAGTTGTTCGGAATCACTTGATATGCCACCCCGTAAAATTTTGTGAAAATCGGAATATTAAAAAAAATATATTTTTTGTTTCACTTCTCGTGAAGACACCCCCGTTTCTTTTTTATTTGTGACCGAATTCATTTCAAATTTTTATCAGCCATACAACTCCATAAGACGACTTTATTCAACACACAAATTCCGCTTAGATCTAAAACGCCGGCCTACTGCGATAAAAAGAATATCGCTATTTTTGAGAAATCATAGTAGGCTTAGAGATAGACAAAAAATTTGTTAATAAAAGTTGTTCGGAATCACTTGATATGCCCTCTGTAAAATTTTGTGAAAATCGGAATATTTAAAAAAAAATTTTTTTTGTTTCACTTCTCTGTATCTTTTTTATTTGTGACCGAATTAATTTCAAATTTTTATCAGCCATACAACTCCATAAGACGACTTTATTCAACACATAAATGCCGCCTAGATCTAAACGCCGGCCTATTGCGATAAAAAGAAAAGAGCAATTTTCGAGAAATCATAGTAGGCTTAGAGATAGACAAAAATTTTGTTAATGAAAGTTATTCGGAATCACTTCATATGCCCCCCTGTAAAATTTTGTGAAAATCGGAATATTTTCAAAAAAAAATTTTTGTTTCACTTCTCGTGAAGACATCCCTGTCTTCTTTTTTATTTGCGACCAAATTCATTTCAAATTTTTATCAGCCATACAACTCCATAAAACGACTTATTCAACACACAATTGCCGCCTGGATCTAAAACGCCAGCCTACTGCGATAAAAAGAGAGAAATCATAGTAGGCTTAGAGATAGACAAAAATTTTGTTAATGAAAGTTGTGTTGAATCACTTGATATCCCCCCCTATAAAATTTTGTGAAAATCGGAATATTTAAAAAAAAATTTTTGTTTCACTTCTCGTGAAGACACCTCTGTATCTTTTTTATTTGTGACCGAATTCATTTCAAATTTTTATCAGCCATACAACTCCATAAGAAGATTTTATTCAACACATAAATTCCGCCTAGATCTAAAACGCCGGCCCACTGCGATAAAAAGAAAGTAGCAATTTTCGAGAAATCCTAGTAGGCTTAGAGATAGGCAAAAATTTTGTTAATAAAAAGTTGTTCGGAATCACTTTATATGCCTCCCTGTAAAATTTTGTGAAAATCGGAATATTTAAAAAAAAAATTTTTGTTTCAGTTCTCGTGAAGACACCCCTGTATCTTTTTTATTTGTGACCGAATTCATTTCAAATTTTTATCAGCCATCATTTCAAGTTTTTATACAACTCCATAAGATCACTTTACTCAACACATAAATGGCACCTATGTCTAAAACGCCGGCCTACTGCGATAAAAAGAAAATCGCTATTTTCGAGAAATCATAGTGGGCTTAGAGATAGACAAAAATTTTGTTAATAAAAGTTGTTCGGAATCACTTGATATGCTCTCCTGTAAAATTTTGTGAAAATCGGAATATTAAAAAAAAAATGTTTTTGTTTCACTTCTCGTGAAGACACCCTTGTATCTTTTTTATTTGTAGTCGAATTCATTCTTCAAATTCAAACTTTCATCAGTTATAGAACTCGATGAGACGATTCTATCTAACACATAAAGAGAACTTTTTACAGCAAATGAAAGTCATACACTATTATTGAAATTATTTATTATTTAATTACACGTGTATGTAAAATTTCAGCTCGATTGGATAACGGGAGGTGGGTAAATTTGATTCATTCATACATCATACATACATACAGATTTCCAAGTATTATAAAACCATTGAAAAAAAGAAAAAAATATTACATTTAAGTGAATGTGTAATATTAAAAAGTGTCCCTTTTAGCGTTTTATTAAATGCTGATTTTTCTTCACAACTTTCATTTGTTGGAAAAAGTTCTCTTTAGGTGTTAGATAAAGTCACCCTATGGAGTTGTATGGCTGATGAAAATTTGAAATGAATTCGGCCACAAATAAAAAAGATACAGGGGTGTCTTCACGAGAAGTGGAACAACAATTTTTTTTTTTTAAATATTCCGATTTTCACAAAATTTTACAGAGGGGCATATCAAGTGATTCCGAACAACTTTTATTAACAAAATGTTTGTCTATCTCTAAGCCTACTATGATTTCTCGAAAATAGCGATATTCTTTTTATCGCAGTAGGCCGGCGTTTTAGATCTAAACGGAATTTGTGTGTTGAATAAAGTCGCCCTATGGAGTTGTATGGCTGATGAAAATTTGAAATGAATTCGGTCACAAATAAAAAAGATACAGGGGTGTCTTCACGAGAAGTGGAACAACAATTTTTTTTTTAAATATTCCGATTTTCACAAAATTTTACAGAGGGGCATATCAAGTGATTCCGAACAACTTTTATTAACAAAATGTTTGTCTATCTCTAAGCCTACTATGATTTCTCGAAAATAGCGATATTCTTTTTATCGCAGTAGGCCGGCGTTTTAGATCTAAACGGAATTTGTGTATTGAATAAAGTCGCCCTATGGAGTTGTATGGCTGATGAAAATTTGAAATGAATTCGGTCACAAATAAAAAAGATACGAGAAGTGGAACAACAATTTTTTTTTTAAATATTCCGATTTTCACAAAATTTTACAGAGGGGCATATCAAGTGATTCCGAACAACTTTTATTAACAAAATGTTTGTCTATCTCTAAGCCTACTATGGTTTCTCGAAAATAGCGATATTCTTTTTATCACAGTAGACCGGCGTTTTAGACCTAAGCGGAATTTGTGTGTTGAATAAAGTCGCCCTATGGAGTTGTATGGCTGATGAAAATTTGAAATGAATTCGGCCACAAATAAAAAAGATACAGGGGTGTCTTCACGAGAAGTGAAACAAAAATTTTTTTTTTTAAATATTCCGATCTTCACAAAAATTTACAGGAGCGCATATCAAGTGATTCCGAATAACTTTTATTAACAAAATTTTTGTCTATCTCTAAGCCTACTATAATTTCTCGAAAATAGCGATATTCTTTTTATCACAGTAGACCGGCGTTTTAGATCTAAGCGGAATTTGTATGTTGAATAAAGTCGTCTTATGGAGTTGTATGACTGATAAAAATTTGAAATGAATTCGGTCACAAATAAAAAAGATACAGGGGTGTCTTCACGAGAAGTGAAACAAAAAAATTTTTTTTTTAAATATTCCGATTTTCACAAAATTTTACAGGAGGGCATACCAAGTGATTCCGAACAACTTTTATTAACAAAATTTTTGTCTATCTCTAAGCCTACTATGATTTCTCGAAAATTGCTATTTTCTTTTTATCGCAGTAGGCCGGCGTTTTAGATCTAGGCGGCATTTGTATGTTGAATAATGTCGTCTTATGGAGTTGTATGGCTGAAATGAATTCGGCCACAAATAAAAAAGATACGGAGAAGTGAAACACACTATAATAGTAGGAGACATAAATATTAACATTATGTCAGAATCAGAATATAGCGAGGACTACCAAAATATCCTAAACGAGTATGCATTTATATCATCTATAAACACATATACAAGGGTCCAAGGGGGGGCAAAATCGTGCATCGATCATCTTTCTGTAAAAAATATTAGCAACAATCCCATATCGGCTGTGTTAGAATCGCATGTGACTGATCATTTTTCGATCTTTTTTCAATTTGAAATGGAAAATAGAATCAACTCTATTAATGAAAGTAAATATTATTACACTAAACATGTGAATTACGATAAATTAAGAGAACAGTTAATAATACAGCCTTGGACGGAAGTTTATGACTGTTTAGATTCTGAATCCGCAACTAATTTATTCACGGACATATTAACTAAACTAACAAAAAGTTGCAAGAAATATATAAAAATCAAAGATAATAAAAAAACCCTGTATTACAAATGGCCTAATAAATTCAATAAGAAAACGAGACAATCTTTACAAAAAATGGCAGAAAAACAAAGAAAATAAAATACTATTTGAAGAATTTAGAACATACAGAAATAAATTAAATTACTTAATTAAACGGGCAAGTGATAAATTAATACTACACTAACAAAATAAATCAAAATAAACAGCTATGGACAACGTTTAAGGAAGTATGTAAAAAAGACAAACAAAATAAGGAAATTAAAGAAATTAAAATGGAGCATAAGAGTGTAACTAAAGACAAAAAGTGTATAGCTAACACCTTTGTAAATTTTTTTTCAAATGTAGGAAAAGATTTAGCCAGTAAAATTAAAAAACCTGATAATTTCATTGAAAAGAAAAAAATAATTAAGAATTCTATATATTTTACTGAGGCAAATGAGGAAGAAGTAACAAAAATAATTCAAAATTTAAAACCAAACAAAGCACCGGGACTTGATGATATAACGTCAAATACACTAAAAGAAGTAGTTGAATTAATAAAAAAAACCACTGTGTTTTATAGCCAATAAAATAATTAGCACTGGAGAATATCCCAGATCCCTGAAATTAGCTCTAATTAAACCTATTTTCAAGAGCGGTAATAAGTTGGAAGCTGGTAACTACAGACCCATTTCTTTAATTTCCAATGTTTCAAAAATTATGAGACAATCATAAAAAACAGGATAATTGATTACCTTGATAAATATAAAATATTAAGTAATTCACAATTTGGCTTTAGAGAAGCCAGATCCACGCAGAATACAATTGCCTTTTTAATATCTAATCTCTAAAGCACTTGATGGGAGCAAACTAGCCATTTGGATTTTCGTGGATCTGGCTAAAGCTTTCGGTACAGTCAGCCACTCTCTACTGTTGCAAGCTCTTGAGGAGATAGGTTTTAGAAGAATAGCTTATACATTAATGGAAAATTATTTAAAAAATAGAGAGCAATGTGTCAAAATAGATGACTACACAAGCTCCATGAGACAGGTAGAATACGGTGTCCCCCAAGGCACAGTGCTTGGACCTATTCTATTCAATATTTACCTTAATAATTTATTCCACCAAAAGTCCTCGGGGTTAATTGCTAGTTTTGCAGATGACACCGCCGTTCTCTACACAACCGATACATGGAATACATTGTTAATTAAAGCTGAAAAGGATTAAATGCTTAAAAACTGGTTCGCCTCAAGAATTTTAACCATTAATTTCAAAAAAACAAAATATGTACTTTTTTCTGTAACCAAACTAAATGCACTGTCTTCTCTCAAAATTCGTGACCGAACTGGAACCCCAATGTTTGAAATTCCTCCAGTAAACGAAATTAAGTACTTGGGCATAACTGTCGATTGTAATTTAAAATGGGACAAACATTTAAATATCTTGACACAAAAAATTAGAATCTTACTGGCTAAATTTAAACATTCTAAACGAATATTAAATATACGTCAACTAAAAATAATGTACTATGCCTTTGTAGATTCGCAATTAAGGTACGGAATTTTAGCTTGTGGAGGAGCTTACAATAATCATTTGAGAAACGTAGAAACGGTACAAAAATGGATTTTAAAAATTATGTATAGAAAAGAAATAAACTACCCATCGGATCTTTTATTCCAGCTGGCACAAGTCCTGGATATTAGACAACTATATTGCTCTGATTAGAGAATATTATTTAGGTATTATGCAAATCACAACTTACACACTTTTTTATTTTTTATGAAAATACCTACTTTCTGTATATTGTTGCCCTAATCTGGGCACGCTAATATACTAGTTAGGTAAATACTTTAAAACACTCGTTATTGGAAAACCTAACTAGTATATTAGCGTGCCCAGATTACGACAACAATATACAGAAAGTAGGTATTTTCATAATAAATAAAAAAGTGTGTAAGTTGTGATTTGCATAATACCTAAATAATATTCTCTAATCATAATGAAAGCAAATAAATAAAAAATAATTAATTGTAAAAATATATTGCTCTGCTATATTAATGGAACAAAAAATATCAAAATTTAAAAATATAATTGATCATACTTATGATACAAGATATAAAGACAAATCTTATGTTGTTCCTAAAGTTAATAAAACTACAGTACAAAAATGTTTTACTTACCTTGGCCCTCGCTTATATAACAACCTACCAACTCAAATAAAGGAGATCAATTCTGTTGGATATTTTAAAAATGAAATAAGGAAGTGGTTACTGAACTCACCTAGGTTATCTGACCATCAATTCATGAATATAAAAAATGCTTAATATGCTTACCTCTAGTGTAAATAAAAACAATATAAATAAATGAAATGAATTATCTAATTAATTAAAGAAATTAATAAAATAAATAAACCATATGGAATATTAAATAGTAAAAGAATGTTATTTAGATTTACAAGTAAGTGTGTGTGTGTGTGTGTGTGTGTGTGTGTGTGTGTGTGTGTTGTGGTGTATGCGTGTATGTATGTATGTTATATAAAATTATACGCTTATTACCAAGACTTAGTCGTAACAAATCTTCACAGGCAAATCATATTACATAATAACGACTTCTCTTATTAATTGCTTATCTTCAAGATATCATATTACACCTTTGTTTCTCATAACTTGTGCAGACTGCAGAACTGCAATTCCTTTGTTCTATATTTTGCTTACTCAGGTTCTGTATGTTATAAATATGACTAAACACGCTTTGTTGAATCAGTTATTAAACTCAGTTAGAATGCAACACTTCTAATTTATTATTACATTCCTTCTCCAAGAGCCAACGTTGGCTCCATTTAAATAAATAAATCTTTTTTAAAAAGTCATTCATGTGAACCGTGATCTAACATTGGCGTAGTCGGTAGGATCCGTAAACATCATCAGAACAAGAAGCCTAACTGGTAGTGAAGCGTAAGAGAACAAGGAGAACATCTGCAGAAGGTGCCTAACTAGTGCGTGTACATCTACGAGAACAAGGAGACCTTCCTCACTGGTGGTGGCGGATCCCAATCCCTTGACGGACGAAGAACCTACTCATGGAGATGAAATTAATGTAAGTCATTTTTAAGAATCATCTCGTTATTTTATTTCATTTTTACAATTATTATTTCTCACAAATATTTACGTGTATTATACCGCTAATACACTCGGCCAACAAAGCCAATTCTGTTATCAAACAAATCCTTTACAAGCTACAACGCAACAATTCTAATTTTAAGTTATTTATTTTCGTATTCACGAAACGACTGTGTATTATACAGTTAATACACAATTTATTAACGTACGCAACATAACAAACCATTTCAATTCAATTTCCGTATCATACTGCTGATACGCAACCAATTTTAGTTCAAAAATTTCCAAACAAAAAGCAAAATGCCAAACAGAGCTCAACCAGAGACAGTTCAACCAGTTCAACCAGTTCAACCAGTAGTGCCGACAACAGCCGAGCAACCAGAACGAGTCGAGCAAGTCGAGCACGAGGTAGAGCCTTACAAACTCTCAGAAATTTTCTCGCTAATTCCGGAGTTCGATGGTAACGCCATCAACCTCCAAACTTTCCTAAACTCATGTCAGTGTGCCCAACGCATGGCAATTCATGACCAAAAAATCTTATTAACTGTTCATATTAAAAATAAATTGAAAGGCAAAGCTGCCGAACTAATCAACTCTCGTAACCCTGCCACATGGCCAGAAATTAAAGCACTCCTAGAAACCCACTTCGGTGACTCTAGAGATTTAACAGCTCTTATCCAAGACCTACAACGAATTCACCAATTGTCTGGTGAATCTGCATTAACATTTGTTTCGCGTCTACAAACGCACAATGCGAAAATGCACGCTGCAGTGCAAAAACAAAATTTAACTTCGGAGCAAAGAACCGCGCAAACAAACCTGATTGAAACTATGACATTAAATAATTTGTTAACGGGTCTAGAACCAAATCTAGGCAGAATAATACGTGCCAGTAACCCTCCGACCATAATGAACGCAATTATTAGAATTCGTAGAGAGCTACAACTCTCTTATTTTGAACAGCAAAAATTCCCAAAAAATAGTCCGGTCAAAAATCCAGTAATTCAACAAAAGCGACCACAAGGTCCCAATTTGCAACAAAAGTTTTGTTCCTTCTGTAAACGGAATGGACATGTAATAAGCGAATGCCGCACAAGGCAACAGTCTCAAAACTTCCAGATACCAAGTTTCCAAGGAAACCCAAACTCACAAAATTTTTCTCATCAAAACTTCGCACAACCGAGTAATAATCAATTTAGTCAGAGGACATTCCCTCAAAATAATCAGCCAAATCAATCACAGCAAAACAGGCCCTCAGCCATAAGGCCGAACCCTAACTTTACGCAACAACGACCATCCGCTATTCAGCCTAACCCGAATTTTAACCGCTTTAATCAGCAAAAAGCTCATCATTTAAATTACGAACCTTACGATAATTATACCGATCAATTTAACCAATACAATGACTACTCTTTCGACGATTACCAAAATTACCAAAGTCAAAATGAATCGTACGAAAATTACAATTTTGAAACCAACCAAAATTTCCAGGAGAATTATACTGCTAATTCTCAGAACGAGCAATACGAGGATTATACTGCTAATCCCCAGGATTTTCGTTTAGATCCGGAGTACCCCACGGATACTCCAACACAACAAATAGACCAATTCGACCAAATATCAAACCAAATACAAACAATGAATCTCAACGACAGTTTCGATCCAATGCTGAACTTCCCAGAACAGACGTTCATGTAAATACGCTTTCTCACACCCCATTAACCGTAAATTCAAAAAATCTTTATTACATCAAAGACGCAACCGGCAAATTTAAAATTTTGATTGACACAGGTGCAGGAATTTCAATTTTTAAACCTAAAACAGCTGAAAATTATAGACGTAGATCCCCTGAAAATGTAATTATACAGGGTATTACTGATCAAAAAATTTATATCAACGAATCTGTTCTCATCCCCTTTTCAGATGAGTCACACAAGGTTTATATATATAATCTAGATATAGATTTTGATGGACTACTAGGCGCAGACTTTTTAGAACATTACGAATGGCGAGTAGATTTCAAAAATAAACAACTAGTCACAAATTTTAAAACCGTACCACTATTTAAAGTCACGGAAGAAACTACAGTAAATTTACCTGTACAACCAACTGGTAACTCTAACATCAAAAACCAAAATCCAAATTTAGGCAACATCAAAAATTTAATTTCTATCGAACCTCGCATGGAAAAAATCTGTAAACTAAAATGTAACCTACAAAATACCGAGGCTATACTGTTAGCCCAGGAAAACGAGAAAGTACGCTTACCAAATGCTATTGTCAAAATCGATAACAACGGAGAATTTTTAACCTCAATTATAAACGCGAATGCAATACCAAAAACGGTAAATTTTTCTAACATAAAACTAGAGCCAGTACAAAAATTCAAATCAATTTTCAATTTAAACACTCAAAATTCTGACTCACACCTACAGACGGACAGATCCTTCGAAATTAGGAACGAATTGCGCTTGGATCATCTAAACGAAGAAGAGGCCGAAATAGTAACGCAGCTTTGTTTAGACTTTCAAGATATATTCTATTTGGAAGGAGACAATTTAACTTTTACTAACGAAATTAAGCATTCCATTGATACGAACGATTCAAAACTGGTTTTCACAAAGTCATATCACTACCCTCATATCCATAAAGAGGAAGTCAAAACACAAATCTCTAATATGCTCGATCAAGGCATCATTAGACCTTCGATTTCTCCCTGGTCCTCTCCGGTTTGGGTTGTACCTAAAAACTCGACGCCTCCGGTAAACAAAAATGGCGAGTTGTAGTGGACTACAGAAAACTCAACGAACTGACTATTGACGATAAATACCCGCTACCCAATATTTCCGACCTCCTCGATCAATTAGGCAAATGTCAATATTTTACAACTTTGGACTTAGCCTCCGGATTTCACTAAATCGAGATTGATGCGAAAGATATTCAAAAAACTGCTTTCACAGTTGAAAATGGTCATGTTGAATTCGTAAGAATGCCTTTTGGACTTAAGAATGCTCCATCAACATTTCAAAGAGTGATGGATAACATTTTATTAGGTATCCAAAATGAACGATGTCTCGTCTATATGGACGATATTATTGTTTACTCCCCTACTATTCACGAGCATATTTCTCGATAACGGAAGTTTTCAAACGATTACAGAAAGCCAATCTCAAAATTCAACCCGACAAATGCGAGTTTCTCCGCAAAGAAGTCGCTTATTTAGGACATCTCATTACAAAAGACGGCGTAAAACCGAATTCTTCGAAAGTTGACGCTATTCTAAATTTCCCTCAACCAAAAAATCAAAAAGAAATTAAATCATTTCTAGGCTTAGCCGGATATTATGGGCCCTTTATCCCTAATTTCTCCAAGATTACCAAGCCTTTAACAAAACTCTTACAGAAAGACATACCATTTCTCTTCGACAATGATTGTATAAAATCTTTTCAAGATTTGAAACAAACATTAACGACAACTCCGATATTAATCTACCCTAATTTTGATGAACATTTCGTTCTAACCACTGATGCGAGCGCATTTGCCGTCGGCTCAGTGCTGAGCCAGGGGCCCATTGGCAAAGATTTACCCATTGCCTATGCTTCTAGAACCTTGTGCAGTGCAGAAACTAAATATTCAACGATTGAACGCGAGCTTTTATCCATAGTATAGAGTGTAAAGCACTTTAAACCATATCTGTATGGTAGAAAGTTCAAACTTGTCACCGACCACAGACCACTCATCTGGCTATTCTCTATAAAAGATCCAGGAAGTAGACTTGCTCGTTGGCGACTCAAATTAGAAGAGTACGATTACGAAATAATTTATAAACCCGGCAGAATCAATAAGAACGCGGATGCACTTTCCAGAATCAAAATTAATCATTTTTTTGAATGTTCCAAATTCTATTCAAAGGTTCTAGCCGCGAATGACGAAGAGTCAGACGACGACGAAAACCCAGACAATGACGAGATCACTGACGAACAAATTTCCCAAGAATTCGAAACTTTCGCCAACACATCTTTAATTGACTATTCGAAAATCAAAGCCTCGAACAAACCACTTTTTTATCGAGAACACAAAGATATTATAACTTTCTTCCAGCAAAATAACCTACAAGACCTCCATCATAAAATTATCGAGGACATATTCGAAGAAAACCCAGAATTTCATAACGATAAAATCAATATTGTATCGAGCAAAACAGTCAGACATAGGAGATATTTTATCATCCTTCTACCTTTTGATATCGAATCTGTAATCGAACATCTATTTTCGGTATTATTTAAAAATCAAGATGTCCTAGATCTCTCTAAGACATACTTTGTCGAAAATAACTTAGACCTTCCCATTCTTGAAATCCTATCATTCATTTTTGCGGAAAAAGACTTAAAAGTAGTAATTTGTCAAGATATCGTCAGAACTGCCGACGAAGATGAAATTCCAATTATATTGGAGCAAAATCATTTTGGTAAAAATAATCTACACCGCGGAATAAATGAAACGATTCGAAGAATTAGAGAAAAATACACTTGGCAAGGTCTAACTAAAGACGTCGAAAATTTTATAAAAAATTGCGAAACCTGCCAAAAGACTAAAGTATGCCGGAAAAACCTTAATAACCCTCTAGTAGTCACAGAAACCCCAAGAACACCATTCGAAAGAATCAATATCGATTTATTTGAATTCCCTACTCGAAATTACGCTTTATCCATTCGCGACGAATTAACTAAATTCACGCAAGCATATGCAGTCCCGGATAAATCCGCAAAATCTGTCGTAAACACTTTGTTGTTATATTTCCAACATTATGGTACCCCATTAAGAATCCATTGCGATTACGGTGGCGAATTTGACAACCGCTTGCTCAAAGATCTCTGCACCCTCTACGACATAAAATTAACTTATTCAAGCGTAGGACATCCCCAATCGAACGGATCCATAGAAAGATTTCATGCTACTTTAAGTAAGTAAGTAAAGTAAGTAAGTAAGTAAGTAAGTAAGTAAGTAAATATCTTTATTCTGTAATTACCGGCTGGTATAGAACGAGTCAAATACAAAGAAAAAAATAAATAGTGTATATATAATTTGTAAATAAAAAATTAATTAGTCAACACAACAAAAAAAAATACATATATATATATATATATATATATATATATATATATATATATATATATAACAAATATATATATATATATATATATATATATATAACAAATACATAACGAATATATAATATAAATTAACACAATATAGTAATGAGAACAAACAACACATATTAATACAATAGAATCTATGCAAAAAATGAATCGGATAAATATTCATTTACAGAATAATATGTTTTTGTTGATAGTAGAGCTTTTAACTTTTTTTTAAATACATTTTTATGCAGCATTTTTAAAGAGTTTGGTAATTTGTTGTAAACTTTAATTAGCTGTCCAACAACGCTATTTTGGACAAAAGTAAAGCGAGTTTTGATGGGTTTTAACATATTTTTATGTCGTGTATTACATGTATGTCCTATTTCATGTTTGACGAAAAATTCATAATTTTCCTTCACAAAACAAGCACTTTCAAGTATATACAATGATGGAAGAGTAAGTAAGTTTTTTTCAGCAAAGATGGATTTACATGAGTCAGTTTGCTTGTGATTGTATATACTTCTTATGCATCTTTTTTGAAGGATAAAAATACGAACAGCATCAGATGTATTACCCCAAAAGATAATACCATATCTTATTTTAGAGTTCACATATGCATGATAAGCAATCAAACATGTGCTTTCATCAGTTGACTGTGACAACACTTTCAAAGCATAGCAGGAGCTCACTTTTGGGGCCAAATAATTTATGTGCTCTTTAAAAGTAATTCTACTATCAATCATGATACCTAAGAATTTTGTGTAAAAAGATGAGGTAATTTCCCCATTGTCTAAATGAATTTTTATGATCTCTTCTGGAGTGGTGGCAAATTTTATCATTTTTGTTTTGTCTACATTTAGCTTTAAATAGTTTTGATCGTAGTAAGACTGCACAACATTCACTGTATTTATAACAGATTGTTCGAGATTTTGTCTGGTTGTTTCTTTGATAGAAAGAGTGTTATCATCAGCAAACATGACTACTTTTTGATTGAGATTTTCTGGGAGCTTATTAATGTATAATAAAAAGAGTAGAAGTCCCAGGATGCTACCCTGAGGAACCCCCCTCTTCACGTACTCCCAGTTTGACGTTATTGTTTTTCCAGTATATTCGTCTTTTACATGCATACACTGCCTTCTGTTTGTGAGATAAGATTTAATTAGCATATGACTGGTGCCACGAAAACCATACTTTTCCAATTTAGTAAGTAAGTGAACATGATCGATACTGTCAAATGCTTTTGACAAGTCTAAAAAGATACCTACTATTTGTTTGCCGGAATTCAATGCATCAATAACATCCTCGATGAACTGAAAGACTGCTCTAATAGTGGATCTTCCCTTTATATAACCATTTTGAGCATCACAGAGAATATCATATTTTTCTAGATAATTCATTATCCTTTTATATATAATTTTTTCTATTATTTTTGAAATATTTGATAGAAGGGCAATTGGCCTCAAATTTTCTAGGTCATTTTGTTTGTCGCTTTTTAGGACAGGTAATATAAAGGCATCCTTCAGGTCATCTGGAAATATTCCAGTCTCAAAGCTCAAGTTAATGATGAATGAAAGAGGTTCTGCTATAACAGAGGCGCAATATTTGAAAAGTTTAACAGATTTAACTTTAGCCGAAATGATAAGAATCCACAAAACTGAAAACCCAAACGAACATCCTTTCACGATTTTACCATATGCGGTAATATGCTACAATAATTCGGTCAATAAGACACATGGTTTTACTCCATATGAACTTATATTTGGACATACGTCTAACAGACCACCTGAAACCTTATATACCAGAAAGAACTAATAACTAAATATGTCAGAGATTTGAACAATAGAATATCCCACTATTATAAAATAGCCCGTAATCGAACACAAGCTCAAAAGGAGAAAGCGAAAGTTCGCTTTGACAGAAATGTTCCCCAGAAACGATCTGAGTACAAAATAGGTGACTTAGTTTATGTAAAAGAATCACAAATTAAGAACAAACTACAAAATAAATTTAACGGTCCCTTTAAAATAAAAGAAATTTTTCAAAATTCTGCTACCCTATTAAATCTCGAAACAAAACAAGAAACTAAAGTAAATTTTGATAGAATGAAACCATATACTGAAAATTAAATTTATTTTCAGGTTTCTTCTGCTGTTCGGATCAGCACTCTGTCAATACAAAATTACCCCGATCAATAACACTGTTGGTGTATACTATCACCAAGACACGGACATCGTGGTGACAAATGACAAATGGACTCTGCTAGTGCATAAAAATATTTCATCCCTCAAACTAGCTTTTGACAAAAATCAAAATAATTTAGACAGAATCTTGAACACCCTCGATGGTGCTGACCAAAAATCAATCCTGTTTAGAAGCGAAGTCAAAACAGAGTTTAACCTTTTAATGCAAATAGCTAGTTCGATAAAAACGAAATTTGACGAAGTCTTTTCAGACACAAAGAGATATAAACGCGGTTTCGGAACAATATTCAAATCAATTACCGGAAACTTAGACGCCGAAGATGGCGAGTACTACACTAACTGTATAAATAAATTAAATAATGACGAACATCAATTAGAAAACTTAATCAAAAATCAAATCTCAGTTACAACTTCTGTTATCAAAAATTTCAACTCAACTATACAAAAATTACAAATTGATGAGGAAACATTTAACAAAGATATCAAAGAAATCGAGCACACAATTCAAACCATGACTCAAACGATCCAAGCTGCCGAAATAAAATTAAAATTTCTATACATTTCCGAACAACTAATGGCCAGCTGTTTGTATATCGAAGACAATCTAAACGATATTTTAAATTCAATAACATTCGCCAGATTAGGAATTATTCATTCATCAATCATAACACCTGATCATTTAGTAACGGCATTACAAGAGATTTCACAGAGTTTGCGAAGGAACAATTTACCTCTTCCAATTAAACTATCAGCAGTTGCTCAATATCTGGATATTATTGAACTAAAAGCTTTTCAACTAGATTCTAACTTAATATTTGTTTTAACAATACCTCTCATTGAACCTCAAAATTACAACACCTTTCGTCTGTACCCTATACCTATACTTGATAACAGAACTGGTCTACATCACTTTTTATCTATTTCACAAAAGTTTATCGCGAGAGACGATGATTCTTTAATGTACATACCTATACAAAATTTGAAAGAATGCAAACCACTTTATTTTGGAACCAAACTATGTTCGAACCTGTTTGCATATCCTATCGACCAAAATGCCATTTGTGAAGCTAGAATATTAAAACCATTGCCGAAACTCCCAGAAAATTGTCAAACTTCCTTCATCATTAGTCAAGGATACAACGTCCAAGAACTTGAAGACAACACATGGCTAGTAATTAATTCCGAACCACTCCACATTACCATCAACTGCCCGAAGAGAGAATCCATAACAGAGCTAATTAACAAAAATTCCATCATAAAACTACAACCAGGATGTTACGCCTATGCAGGCATTACTCGAATACAAGCCAGTGCTAAAGACTTTTCCGAAATTAAGGACAATTCACATCCAATCCAAATTCCTTTTGAATGCTGCAATCACATGCCCGACAAAATCGAAATTCCAAAATTAAAACCGCTTAAATTAAACAGTCTCGACGTAGAAGATTTAGATATTGCTAAAAACAAACTAGAGCAATATTCCAAAGACCTAGATGACCTCATAAACGAACCTTTTGTGACCAAACATGTATCTTGGTTCACATACTTCATAATCACTCTCATCATCCTATTAGTTCTACTTTACATAATTTGTAAATGCAGAAGAAGAAGATGTGGAGCATTGCGAATCCAACCCTCAACGGGATAACCCTCCTTCACCTCCTTCAGAGCGAAGCAGAGTATTTACCAAATTTCCTAGACTAATCCCTCCAAGAAAGCGACCCGGTATTAGACCTCAAGAAGAAGAGGACATCGAGTTAACATAGACTTTCATGTGGAGTTTTACCCTTGTCTATTAATTTAGACTATTGTATTTTATCCTTATTACGTTATGTAATGTTTTATTATCGCTTACCAATTTTAACTTTTACATTATTTTATTATTTTGCTTTGTATTCATTCAACATTATTTTAATTTATGTTTGCATTATATTCATTTAACGTTTTAACAATTTTCAAAAGTTGCTGCATAACATCAACTTTTTTATTAAGGGGGAAGTTGTTATATAAAATTATACGCTTATTACCAAGACTTAGTCGTAACAAACCTTCACAGGCATATCATATTACATGATAACGACTTCTCTTATTAATTGCTTATCTTCAAGATATCATATTACACCTTTGTTTCTCATAACTTGTGCAGACTGCAGAACTGCAATTCCTTTGTTCTATATTTTGCTTACTCAGGTTCTGTATGTTATAAATATGACTAAACACGCTTTGTTGAATCAGTTACTAAACTCAGTTAGAATGCAACACTTCTAATTTATTATTATATTCCTTCTCCAAGAGCCAACGTTGGCTCCATTTAAATAAATAAATCTTTTTTAAAAAGTCATTCATGTGAACCGTGATCTAACATATATATATGCATATATATATATATAGTGCAATGGAAAAAATAGCCGGACAATCGAAAAATTCGAAAAGATGCCTTTTTTCGTTGTATGTTTTATAATTTTTGTCAAAAATTTGTTATTATTTATTAAAATGAATATAGGTTTGTAATATCAATGTATGCTACAAACAATAAGTAAAATAATCAATAATTAATTACAGCTAAATTACATTAATTATTTAATTGCATTTCTAAAATCGTAAATATCGCTCGTAGAGAAAAAATGTTCATATCATTGTGTTAGTGAACGAATTCTGAAAAACTTTCAAAATGTCCGTTTGTCCGTCCGTCCGTCTGTCCGTCCATTCGTCACGTTTTATATATATATTGCCATGACATAGCCCACCGATCAATGGACAATGCTCGATTTTAGAAAAAACACAAAGTAAAATTTTAAATCAAAAATAAAACATTTTATAAAAATTTATCAACACTTTAAATCGCAAATGGTGTACACGTTAAGCGTGAGAGCCATAGCAGGGTGTATTGACTTTCCTCATGTTCAAACTACACAGAAGGAACAGTGAAATGATAGGCAAGGTTTGGTTTAGAAATGCTTTGCCATATTTTGTAATTAAACATGTACTTTGTAAAATATTGTATAAAAATTGTAACATACCTATAGAGAAAATCACTCTGTACAATCTAATTGTAAAATTAGTGCTTCGAAAACTCTCAACGGCAGGCAAAAGGACCACAGTGCGGGATTTGCTTGTTGGAGCAGTGTAGAACCTACCTAGGTACTTTCTGGCTACGAGGACAGCCTAAAAATAGACAAAATCATTTCTATTAAAATTCTAAATAGACTAAACATGTGTTAGAAAGTGAGAAATTACTCATAATAAACTTATAAGTTCATAAGGAACAAAATCAAACAAACATTTTAAGCTCCTATGAATTTGGTCAAAACAAGGCTCGGACAGCCAACGGTAAATTCTAATCATGTCAAAAATTGTGTAAAATATTAATCGTAATAGACTAAAAAGCATTAAAACATAAAGTTACATACCTTAGTTCACTTAACAGCGTGGTTATTTCCAACAAAAGACTTGAAAAGGGGGCCACAGCTGACTTTCAAACTTCTAGGTATGGGACGCTACCATATATTCTTGTCAAATTGGTATAAATTAAGATTTTTTCAGTGTAATTTCACTACTAGAAGTCAGATCATGTTACACAATGTTGTTTTAGTGCAAATTGCTACATGCAATGTCCATAGTTAGGGCTGGACACTTCACAGTATAGGGTCTCCGAGACTCTGAAAAAACATTTGTTCATGTTAGATTAAATAAAATGTTGTTCTATGTTTATTATGTAAGAAAATATTCGTTATAGCTTTATGTTTGACCTGGAAGTGTTTTTAATAGCTGTAATTAGTTTTTAAGAGTGTTTTTGTGAAATTTCCAACTGATCAGGTAACCTCAAAATACATCATTCAAACTAGGCATGTTGCATACCAAAATGATCAGCTTAAAGCTAGGAATAAAGTACAGAAAGAAAAATAAGCATTGTATTAAAAATAAGCTCAAAATCATAAAATTTCCAAAAATAAACATCAAAAGTCAAAATCTAGTAATCCAGATATTTTTTAAAATTGTCAAACCAAGCCAATTAGAAGCCATATTTTAGCATTCAGTCGTTAATTATCATTCAAAGGGAGAGGTTCAATCAGAATTTGCTGAAATTATAACCTAAGTTTTTGAAAAATATATTTTGTGACCTGTGATTGGTCAAATCAAGTTTTAACATTATAATTTTGAAAATTAGTCACGACTCAAAATAAATACATCTGATAAATTGGAAATTAAAAATTAAAATGCAAATAAAAATTTTGTAAACAACAAAAAAAGGTATCGTCTTCGAAAATAAAATAAAAAGTGTTTGCTCCGAAAGGTAAGGGTAAAACACCTACCTGCGTCTAATTAAAGTGCCAAATAGTGCAACGCAATCAGTATCCTGGTTTTTCAAGAGGAATATTCAAGAATCCTGATTATATCAAAACAAAACATCACCATTGTAACGAGTCACTTTACCGACTTGAAGACAGCGTGTCAACAGAGAACTTCAGGCTGTTTCGACAGGACTTTTCGCTTGTGAAGAACGGTCGCGTGGTTGCAACCAACTTTCGTCGTCAATTGGGATTAGCACAAAGGTAAAAGCTTTTATCAAATTCTAAATAAAGAATACTAGACACAAAAGTGTCAATTTATTTATTTCTATAAAAAAATCGTCTTCGTTAAAATAAAATTTTCAATTTGAATATAAAATTTTCATAAAAGCAAAAACACTGATTATTATCAAATCAAAAATCTAAAGGCCGATTAGCATAAGTTATTTTAAGAGATACTGTTCACCATTTTGTAATTAAGAAATTCAATCCAGGTCAAAATTTAAAATTTTAAATAAAAGGTTTCTGTTCAAACATTTCTGACCAAACTTGTGTGTTATTTATTTGCTTCCTGATATTTGAAAAAAAAATAAATTTGAACCGGCTTCTTCCCTGAGCGGAGTCAATCCTCCTGGTGTGGAAATCGTGCTCCGAATGCCTGTGTGGTGCATGTAGAGGTAAGAAAATAAATTTGACAGCCCTCGTGCTGCTCTGGCGCCCCAAAACTACCTCGTATGTCTACAACATACACACACAGTACAGTGCATTTTATGGCGTCCAACGTGGTGAGCATTTTGTAAGCACGCAACGTTTGAGGTTTAACGTGTTGTAACACATTTTGTATATCAAGCTCAGGAAAGCAAATAAATTCAATAATAAACAAAATTTAAAATTCTAAAATCAATTTAAAATCAGGCATTGTCGATTTAAAGGTAAATAACAAGGTAATTTATAAAAGGCTATTGGTAAGGTAGAGATAATCTACATATTTTGGTAAATGAGATTAAGATCAGGTAAGACTACTGACATGGCAGGAGACAACTCAGCACCTGGAACTTCGGCAGAAGAAACACAGCAAACACAACAAGCAGGTGATGCAACCACTACACAAACAAATCCAGACATGCTAAACAAGCTGATGGAAATGATGACAGGAATGAATGCAAAAATGGAACAAAATAGTCAAAGAATAGAACAAACAATGGGGCAAACCAGTCAAAAATTAGAAGAAAAACTAGATCAAAACACACATGAGATAGGCAACATTAAAAACATAATCGATCAAACCATGGAAGAAATAGAACAGAGGACAAAGTGGTTGGAAGAAAAGTTGGCAACAGAACTTTTGCAAACGCAACAAAAATTAGAAGAAAAGATGGAAATGTTCACGGAGAATTTGAACAGGAAAAGTGAAGAAGGGATGAGAAAATTCGAAGAAAGCACGCAAGATTTGAGAAACAGATGTGACAATCTAGAAGGAAAATGGGAGAAAATTGATGAAACAATTTGTGAGAAAGTTGGTGAAGCAACAAAAGAAGTAAGGGAAGAAGTACGAGCGGAAGTGGCTGGAATTTTCGAAGAAGGAATGAATGTAATGGACGCAAGGATAAGAAAACAAGGAGAAAAGGTTGACACTCACAAAAAAGAACTGGAAAGAAAGATATCTGAAGTTACTAGAATGATCAGGGATAGTACACGAACGCACACGCCACTACACACATACACATGTAACAAAACACCTTTTTACTTCTACGGAGACAACAGAACACATCCAAAAATATTCATAACACGCCTAAAGCAACACATGGACACATTGCATAGCTCTGCCGACCTCAAGACTAATATACAAAATATGATAAAAGGAGAATGTGAATATTGGTACCAATCTGTGGAAAATAGGTTCGAATCTCTCCAGGAGTTCGAGGTTTTATTGATGAAACAATACTGGAGTGATCACACCCAGCAAAAGGTAAGGGAAAATCTATTCAACGGAAGGTATAACGACAAATCAGGTATTTCTAGGGAAAACTATGTACTAAGAAAAGTGTACAACATAAAACACTTAGAACCTAAGTTCACTGAGAGTGAAATTGTTCGATATTTGGCTAGACATTTTTCAAATAGCATTCAAAACGTTATTATAACACAAAGGATAGGAACGATGGACAGTCTCCTAGAATATTTACGGGAAATAGACGATTATCACCAAGGTTCGTCGAACAATTATAATAAATACGGGAATAACGAGAACAGATACGGAAATAGCGATAACAGGTATGGGAACAATGATAATAGGTACGGTAATAATGAAAATCGAAACAGAAATCAAGATAACAAATATGATAGATATGATAATACGCAGGGGACAAATAATTTCAGGTACTTCAAGGGGAACAATTATAGCCAAAATGGGAATTTCAACTATCAAGGGGGGAATAATGAGGACAGGTACAATCAAAACAGAAATTACTATAATAATTATAACAGGTATGACAGAAATGAAGGGCAAAACAGAAATTTCAATGGGAATATGCCATATGGGGGGCAACAAACTATGAATCAAAACAGGGAACAGGGTAAGCAGATACAGGAAAAGAAACAGGTACATTGGGAATCAAAGAAGCCAACGTATGATGAACGAAAAGGGGATACAAGAACGTACTCGCAAGTGGCAAATACCACTGTACAAAGGGGAAGTGAAAATTCACAGGCTCACATGCATAGGATAGAAACGGAGGCACAAATTAATGTTAGGCCTGAAAATCAGGATTTTTAGTTAGGCAAATTTTAAATTCGAAAGCTACGTATGAACACATGAGAGAATATTTGGGAACTGAGATGGATGATGAATTTAAAAATGTAAAAATTAGTCAATTACCTATAATAAATATGCAAATAAATAATATAAATGTTAGGGCACTAGTTGATTCAGGGTCAGAGATCAGTCTGATTGATGAAAAGATTTTTAATGAATATTTTAATAATGGTGAAAATAAATGTATAAAAATATCAAAAATAAGATTGGTTAATTTAAGCGGTATAAAGTTCGCAGAATGCAACAAAATATTAAGTACAGAATTTAAAATTAAAAATCAAACATTTAAAGGTGATTTTGTTATTGTGGCAAAAATGAATTATGATGTCATTCTGGGGGAAGACATTTTATCTGAATTAAGGGCAATTATTGATTTAGGAGAGAGAATCCTAGTTGTTGAGGGTGAAAAAATACCCATATTTAATATTAAGAATATAAATGGCGAAAATGCCAGCGGTAAAAATGAAAAATGCGGTAAAAAAGGCGATAGTGCCAGCGGAAATATTATAAAAGGCGAAAATGCCAGCGGTAAGAATAAATATTGCGGAGAACATATGATGGAAAGTACCACATATGTAATGAATACTAGTTATAAAAAGCCCGAAGAATTACTGATAAGATGTCCTGCTAAGTTTGATAAAATAATACAAAACATGCTGCAAAAATACATTTCTTTAATTAATTGTGAATCTAGAGTTGCAAAAGGTTATGAACACAAGTTAGATGTTGACGAAAATAAACCATTTAAGTGCAAAACTTATCCAATACCTTATAAACACAGAGAACAAGTACAGCAAGAAATTAAAAATATGATTAATTCTAACATTATTGAATCAGCTAAAACTAATTATATCAATCCTTTAGTTGTCGTAAAAAAGAAAGACGAGTCAATACGTTTATGTTTAGATGCTAGAAACTTAAATACAATCACAAAATCACAGTTCGATGCACCTCAAACGATCGACACACTTTTGTCCAGGATCGGCAAAAATTCAGTTTTCTCAAAGCTCGATCTCAAAAATTCATTTTGGTTGATTCCTTTGCATCCAGACTCACGCAAGTTCACAGGATTCAGCATAGATGGCCACATATTTCAATTTAAAGTGGTACCCTTTGGTTTGCAATCAGCATCTTCAGCTCTTGTCCGGGCGATGCAAAACATACTAGACAAGTATGATAGTTTCTGCGTACATTATATCGATGATATATTAGTGTTTTCTGAAACAGAAGAAAAGCATTATGAACATTTAGACATAATTTTGAATGCATTGAATGAAGCGGGTTTAAAGTTAAACATTGAAAAATGTGAGTTTTACCGTACTTATGTAAAATACTTAGGGTACAAAATTAAACCAGAAGGCATAAGCGTAGGGCAAGAAAGGGTAAAAGAAATAAAAGATTATCCGCGTCCGACAAATTTGAAAACTTTAAGGGGATTTCTGGGGATATTAAATTACTACAAAAAATTTATACCGAGATTGTCAGAACTCGAGATTCCACTACTTGAACTTCTTCGCAAAAACGTCAAGTGGGAGTGGGATGAAAGAAGGGAAGAAGCTTTTCAAAAGGTAAAGATGAACTTTCACGACAATCTACTTCTTCACAGTCCGGATTTTTCGCTACCTTTCACGTTGAGGACCGATGCGTCAGACAACATAATAGCCGCGGAACTCACACAGGAAATAGGAGGAATTGAAACACCGGTATGTTTCATATCTAGAATCTTAAAGCCGTATGAAATCAGGTATTCAACGCCCGAAAAAGAAATGTTGGCGATCACCTACAGTGTGGCCAAACTATCATTTTTCCTAACAGGAAACCATTTTACTATTGAAACAGACCACGCAGCTCTGTGCTTCTTAATGAAGAATAGATTCGCCAATAACCGAATTTACAGATGGTCTCTGCTCATACAGGAGTACTCGTTTACAATTAAACACAGACCGGGTAGATACAATGTCACTGCAGACGCTTTGACACGTAACCGACAAATCGACACAGTTGACAAGCGGAACACTTTCACAGTAGGATTAAACGCACTCTCACACAACAACACTTTGTACACATATCAACACGTAATAGACAGCCAAGCACAATTACACGAATTAAGGAACCACATATCGACATACCCACACAGTAGAGGTTACATCATAAGAAACAATTTCATTTTAAAAACAATTGCAAACGAGGAAAAATATGTTTTAGACGAGAGTTTAGCTGCAGAGATTATAATAGATCTGCATGTTAAATTCGGACACATCGGAGTTCGGAAAACTTGGATGATTTTCAGGGAAACCTTTTTCTGTAAGAGGGATTTATCCTTGGCAAAGGAAATACTAATTAAATGCCACGAATGTTGCATGGCAAAAATAAAGAATCATGTCAATAAGAACATAGTTTATAGCATTACTACCAGTAAACCTTTAGAACTTGTAGCTATGGATTTTGTCAGTAACCTAATTCCTGATGAAAACGGTTATAAACACATTTTAATACTAGTAGACGTTTTTTCTAAATTTATTAAACTATACCCGACAAAAAGATGCAATACTACTACAGTACTACAAAAATTGAGTCACTATAGTAGAAACATAGGGAAACCATGTAAAATATTGGCAGATAATGCAACCTATTTTAATAATATAAGGTTGACAACATATCTTGAAAAAAAGGGGACAAAATTGGTATTTACAACGATTAGAAGACCAAATGCCAACCCAGCAGAACGCTATATCCAGGAACTTATTAGATTTTTACGTATAATTATCCAATACGATCATAGAGAATGGCCTTCTGCGGTAAACGATGTAGAAAATTATATGAATAATGTGCCAAGTACTGTAACACAAGTATCACCAATTGTAACCATGCTTGGGCAGTTACCAGTCAGGCCATGGACAAATAATGAAAATTTAAGCCTAGAAAATGTACACAAAAATGTCAAACAAAGATTAGATCGCACTGCGAGGCGATATGAAAAGCGGGAAAACAAAAAAATTAAGAAGAAAGTTTCATTCCAAGAAGGGGAGAAAGTAGTAATCAAAAGATTAAGGGTATCGGACTATAAAAACGATATTTGCGCTAAATTGCAGTACCCATACGAAGGACCGTACGTGGTACACAAAATATTGAATGAAAATACCTATGAATTAAAGAATATTTATGACAACTCGATAAGGGGAAGATTTCACGTCAGTCTGATGTATCCATATGAGCCAGGCTAGACAGAATGTTATAAAGTTTAATTTTAATTTGACTGTGTGCATGTCATGCCATATTGGTAACTAACAAAATTTTCACCAGTCAAAAATTATTATTAGTTAAAGGGGGAATGCCATGACATAGCCCACCGATCAATGGACAATGCTCGATTTTAGAAAAAACACAAAGTAAAATTTTAAATCAAAAATAAAACATTTTATAAAAATTTATCAACACTTTAAATCGCAAATGGTGTACACGTTAAGCGTGAGAGCCATAGCAGGGTGTATTGACTTTCCTCATGTTCAAACTACACAGAAGGAACAGTGAAATGATAGGCAAGGTTTGGTTTAGAAATGCTTTGCCATATTTTGTAATTAAACATGTACTTTGTAAAATATTGTATAAAAATTGTAACATACCTATAGAGAAAATCACTCTGTACAATCTAATTGTAAAATTAGTGCTTCGAAAACTCTCAACGGCAGGCAAAAGGACCACAGTGCGGGATTTGCTTGTTGGAGCAGTGTAGAACCTACCTAGGTACTTTCTGGCTACGAGGACAGCCTAAAAATAGACAAAATCATTTCTATTAAAATTCTAAATAGACTAAACATGTGTTAGAAAGTGAGAAATTACTCATAATAAACTTATAAGTTCATAAGGAACAAAATCAAACAAACATTTTAAGCTCCTATGAATTTGGTCAAAACAAGGCTCGGACAGCCAACGGTAAATTCTAATCATGTCAAAAATTGTGTAAAATATTAATCGTAATAGACTAAAAAGCATTAAAACATAAAGTTACATACCTTAGTTCACTTAACAGCGTGGTTATTTCCAACAAAAGACTTGAAAAGGGGGCCACAGCTGACTTTCAAACTTCTAGGTATGGGACGCTACCATATATTCTTGTCAAATTGGTATAAATTAAGATTTTTTCAGTGTAATTTCACTACTAGAAGTCAGATCATGTTACACAATGTTGTTTTAGTGCAAATTGCTACATGCAATGTCCATAGTTAGGGCTGGACACTTCACAGTATAGGGTCTCCGAGACTCTGAAAAAACATTTGTTCATGTTAGATTAAATAAAATGTTGTTCTATGTTTATTATGTAAGAAAATATTCGTTATAGCTTTATGTTTGACCTGGAAGTGTTTTTAATAGCTGTAATTAGTTTTTAAGAGTGTTTTTGTGAAATTTCCAACTGATCAGGTAACCTCAAAATACATCATTCAAACTAGGCATGTTGCATACCAAAATGATCAGCTTAAAGCTAGGAATAAAGTACAGAAAGAAAAATAAGCATTGTATTAAAAATAAGCTCAAAATCATAAAATTTCCAAAAATAAACATCAAAAGTCAAAATCTAGTAATCCAGATATTTTTTAAAATTGTCAAACCAAGCCAATTAGAAGCCATATTTTAGCATTCAGTCGTTAATTATCATTCAAAGGGAGAGGTTCAATCAGAATTTGCTGAAATTATAACCTAAGTTTTTGAAAAATATATTTTGTGACCTGTGATTGGTCAAATCAAGTTTTAACATTATAATTTTGAAAATTAGTCACGACTCAAAATAAATACATCTGATAAATTGGAAATTAAAAATTAAAATGCAAATAAAAATTTTGTAAACAACAAAAAAAGGTATCGTCTTCGAAAATAAAATAAAAAGTGTTTGCTCCGAAAGGTAAGGGTAAAACACCTACCTGCGTCTAATTAAAGTGCCAAATAGTGCAACGCAATCAGTATCCTGGTTTTTCAAGAGGAATATTCAAGAATCCTGATTATATCAAAACAAAACATCACCATTGTAACGAGTCACTTTACCGACTTGAAGACAGCGTGTCAACAGAGAACTTCAGGCTGTTTCGACAGGACTTTTCGCTTGTGAAGAACGGTCGCGTGGTTGCAACCAACTTTCGTCGTCAATTGGGATTAGCACAAAGGTAAAAGCTTTTATCAAATTCTAAATAAAGAATACTAGACACAAAAGTGTCAATTTATTTATTTCTATAAAAAAATCGTCTTCGTTAAAATAAAATTTTCAATTTGAATATAAAATTTTCATAAAAGCAAAAACACTGATTATTATCAAATCAAAAATCTAAAGGCCGATTAGCATAAGTTATTTTAAGAGATACTGTTCACCATTTTGTAATTAAGAAATTCAATCCAGGTCAAAATTTAAAATTTTAAATAAAAGGTTTCTGTTCAAACATTTCTGACCAAACTTGTGTGTTATTTATTTGCTTCCTGATATTTGAAAAAAAAATAAATTTGAACCGGCTTCTTCCCTGAGCGGAGTCAATCCTCCTGGTGTGGAAATCGTGCTCCGAATGCCTGTGTGGTGCATGTAGAGGTAAGAAAATAAATTTGACAGCCCTCGTGCTGCTCTGGCGCCCCAAAACTACCTCGTATGTCTACAACATACACACACAGTACAGTGCAATATATATATATATATATATATATATATATATATATATATAGTTACAGTTCAGTTCGAGCAACGAGGAGCAGCAGTAGGCAGCTTTCAGCGAGAACCTGAAGATGGCAGATGGGATTTTACCGAAACGTCATTTAGACAACCGTGGCTCCAGTAGGAGCCTGTCGACTACGCAGGAAAACACCCGCAAGTACAACAACGCTTCATTGTACACCCTGAAAAACAACATCATATATATATATATATATATATATATATATATATATATATATATATATATATATATATATATATATATATATATATATATATGTATATATTGTTTGAAAGTAGAAGTAAAAACAAAGAAAATGAGCCTCTGTCGGACAAGTACTTTCATGAGGAATAGCAGTTGAATATCTCATTTTTTTTTTAAATTGAATTAAACAACAACCGTTGAATATTTTTGTCCAATCAAAATAGTGCTTATATTGTTACGTATACACTTACCCTAAGTCATATACGCACAAGGGGGTAGCTAAGGTAGATGAAACAAGAGTTTAAAAAAATAGAACATTTATTTTTATCCCTAAAAAACATTATATAGGGGTCCCTAAATCCTTATCTAATTAACAATTATTTCTACTTACATTATTATCAGGTCAGGTCATAGGGATCGGAAGTATTTTATTACAGGAGGGAGAGGATGGACAGCCCCACCCTGTTGCCTATGTCAGTAGAAGCCTCTCAAAAGCCGAGAGAAATTATACAATCACCGAGCTGGAAGGACTAGCCGCAATTTGGGCCCTGGGTTATTTGAGACATTTGATTTACGGAAGACCCGTAAAAATTGTTAGCGATCATCACGCCTTATGGTGGATCAGGTCATTGAAGGATCCAACAGGTAGGCTAGCAAGGTGGTCACTAAGGTTGTCGGAGTTCGACTACATCATCGTGCATAAAAATGGTGCTGCACATGCAGACGCGGAGTCACTGTCACGGAATCCGGTTTTTAAAGCTGGTGAAAGTACAGAAAATATAGACGACATACCTACTTTCCTTCTTTTCCCTGAAGATGTGTCCAAAGAACAACAGTCAGACCCTTCATTGAAAGAGTTGATGGCTGCGGTGGAAAATCCCAAGGCAGCTCCGATAGGCATAGCCAGACGAGCCAAGAATTTTCGAATCGTCGATGGGGTACTGTACAAGGTTAACCCATCAGCGGAAGGGCGTGAGAATTTACTGGTCATTCCTACACATCTGCGAGGGGAAATCCTATATTCTCATCATTCGGAGCCACTGGCAGGCCATTTAGGAATAGCTAAGACATTAAACAAAGTTAAAACTAGGTACTATTGGGAGAATTTGCAAAGGGATGTCGAAAAATGTATAAAGGCATACTGCCAAGCAAGGAAGGGGCAACAGAACAAAAAACCTGTTGGGCTTTTACAGCCAATACAAGTGGGGACGCCGTTTGAGAGGGTAGGAATTGACATCCTAGGACCATTTCGGCGTAGTCGAAATGGGAAAACGGTGATTGTAGTGGCGACCGACTATGCTACCCGTTGGGTAGAAACAGATGCTTTACCCTCAGGGAAGGCCAAGCCAGTAGCAAAATTTATTTTAGAGAAAATTATTGCACGCCATGGATCCCCACGATACTTATTGAGTGATCGAGGAAAGACTTTCTGGTCCGAGCTAGTGAGGGAACTGCTAAAGTGCATGGGGACCTACAATCAATATACGATAGCGTACCACCCCAGTTGCAATGGGTTGACCGAGAGGTTCAATAAGACGTTGGCAAACATGTTGTCAATGTACACAAACACACAACACACAGATTGGGACGAGTACCTCCCCATGTAACTTTTGCATACAACACTACGCGACAGGACACTACAAAATTTTCCCCGTTTATGCTAGTCTACGCTAGGGAGGCTATACAACCTACTGAGGCCAACTTGCTGAAGTCATGCAACACCGCAGACGCTTGTCAGATAAGGGAGAGAGCTCTGGCCGTAAGGAGTCAGGCTGTGGCAAACATCGGCAGGGGGTGGACAAGGTGCGCTATGACAGTAAACATAGGCACCTGGAATTTAAAAAAGGGGATCAGGTCAAGGTTTTTACGCCGGGGCGGAAAGTGGGGAGAACCGAGAAACTGCTACTTCGTTGGTTTGGGCCCTACTACATACTAAAGAAGAAAAGTGATGTGGACTACCTCGTCAAAAAGGGCCAAACCAAGAAGTCTAATTCCGAAGTGGTACATGTGAGTCGTATTGTGCCCTACCATGACTCTTGGACCCCACTTCCAGCACCGAAAGGTGCTAAGATGAAGTAAAAAGTTTTTTTGTTCTGTAATCATGATTAATCCTAATTTAATTTAAGTTATATATATGGATGAACTAGGTACTAATAGTTTTTTTTTTGTAAAAACAGGTTGATCGTGCTAGTAATGTTCAATTTCCATGAGGGAAGCCCACACCACATGAAGGTTACAGCTGGAGGGTTTTGGAGGACACTGCCCTCTACGGTGACCTACGAAGCCACTATCCCAATGGTCTATGAAACCACATGGAGAGAGAAGGAGGTAAGAGGTCGTTCACCGTTCAAGGGGGCTTGCGAGCACTTGAAGAGTAAAAACCTCCAGTGTATTATTTTAAATGGCCTCAACCAACTAAAAGAAAATTTTAAAAGTGAATTTGATTCTCTTACTCGTAGCTGGAGCCCAGCATATTTGAAAAACTGCTCTGAACCAACTAAACGTAGTAGGGAGGTTAAGCAGGATAAGCCTTCCCCCAGAAAATCTAATGCACCCCAGAATCTGACCCATTTGCACGTTCTCCCAAACTCGGAAGATCACCGGAATGACACAGACAACCGGTGGACACAACTGACAGCGACAGCGAAGACAATAGGTATACCATTTTGGCAAAAGTAGTGAGTGGTGAGAAGGAGGAAAAGGGTGACAGTTCTGAAAGCTTAGAAAGGCAGCAGAACAATCAAAACATTGAGATACTTACAGTGGAAGATAACGTTACAGCCCCAACGAGAAACCAAATAATTGACACAATGGACGTCACAATCTCTGAAAGCTTAACAAAAGCAAAAACACCAGTGGTTCCAAAATTCCTGTGCCCACCAACTTTTGACCCGTGCTCTGGAAATGCTGTCAACTTTATGAAAAATTATGAACGAACTGCAGTGGCGAATAGCTGGGACAACAATCTGAAAATCACATATCAGGGCACATTTTTAGAAGGAGCGGCACACCTATGGTTTAACTGCTATACGTCGGATGCCTCTAATCAGGACAAAAAATGGGCAAACGTCAAGGACGATTTCATAAAAGAATTTGGCGGTAACGACATGGTCAGGCTTTTGGAGAAAAAACTGTATGAGACAAAACAACGTCCAAACCAGTCCATCAAAGCGTACTACTTCGAACTCCAGACTATCTTTTCGGATTACGATCCCACGTTCAAGGTAGAAGAATTTAGGAAATTCTTCGAAAACGGAATGAATAAAGAATTATATAGGAGTTACAGGCTAATCCTTGAAGATGAGCTCGACTGGGATAAGTTCAAAAAGATAGTCCAAAAGCTTGAAGACATCTCCACACCCTGCGGGGAGGGTATATCACTGCATACCCTTAAAATCAGTGAGGATACTAAATGTCATCACTGCCACCACATCTGCGGCCAGGGAAATCAAGGCCCACAAAGAGGTGAGAGCGAGAGAAAGCGAGCGGATGCCCAAAACAAAAATAGAAATTATGGATACTCTCGAAACAGAAATAACTATCAGAGACCCAGCTCCAACAGGAATCAGGTTAATTGGGGCAGAGCAGGACCAAGTACAGGTCAAGAATTCGAACCAGGTCCACGAAACCAGGGTTTTAACAGAGGTGGAAACAACCCACGCCAACAAAGATTTCCCCCAAATAGCAGAACCAACGATGGCAGACCACGTTGCTTCCAGTGCAACGGAGTGGGGCATTTTGTAGTTTCGTGTCCTGAAAATAGACGTCAACACCCAAACGCCAGCGGACGACGAGAATAAGCCCCGGCGTCGTCCTTGCCAATAAGGGGGCCCATCCTAGTGGGCACAATTACGAGATAATAACGGTTCCTTGCTACATAAATGGATACAAGGTAAGAGCCATCCTAGATACAGGGGCTGAGAAAAACGTTATTACAACCGGTATTCTAAGGTACTTTAAAAGGACCCAGAATAGAAATTTAATTGTGGCTGGGGGAGGAAGAATCCCTATACTAGGAGATACTAAATTCAACCTTGGCATTGGGGGACTCGTCATGAATTGTAGAGCCAATGTCATCGATGGTCTACCGTACCCGCTACTACTTGGAATGGAATTTCTCAAAAGCTGCAGAGCAGTGATAGATCTTAGGGAAGAAATGGTGACATTATCTGTAGGTAACAAGTCCACTAAAGTTTACCTGAACAACACTCAAAAAGCAAAAGAACAACAACCCCACCAACAAAGATTTCCCCCAAATAGCAGAACCAACGATGGCAGACCACGTTGTACTCCAGTGCAACGGAGTGGGGCATTTTGTAGTTTCGTGTCCTGAAAATAGACGTCAACACCCAAACGCCAGCGGACGACGAGAATAAGCCCCGGCGTCGTCCTTGCCAATAAGGGGGCCCATCCTAGTGGGCACAATTACGAGATAATAACGGTTCCTTGCTACATAAATGGATACAAGGTAAGAGCAAAACAACATCCTAACGAAGGAAAAGATTACAAGCGAAGAGCCCTTAACTAAAAGTTTAAAAGCGAAACCAAGCCAAATGTTAAGAGATACCAAGCAGTCCAGCTCAGGAACGAAGCAGAAGAGAGAAAAATAAATAGTTCTAGGCCCATACCCCCTCAGAGTGTGACAGGGGAAACGAGAAAACAGAAAAATTTCAAAAAAAGGAGTAATAAAGCCAGACGGAGAAGCAATGAGGAACAGAGAATAATGATAGAATTCAATAAGTTCTTGAGGTCGAAAGAAGACCACGAAAATGATATTTCGAAGGCGAAGATAGAGTAAAAGACGCAAGAGTTGTTTGTCACTGATAATTCCTACGCCTTAGCTCACTGTGTGTCGGCTGACATGAGGATGAGTAAGGGTATCGCAAAAGAATTCAAGGAAAAATTTGGGTGCAGGGAGATTTTAGTTCAGCAAAAGCAGAAACCAGCAGGGCTAGCAGTGTTAAATCAAAGTGGTCGATCATTACTGTACTTAGTTACGAAACGGCACTTCTGGGAGAAGCCATCGCTGAAAACAATGTGGACTTGTTTATATAAAATGAGAAATTACATTGTTGCCAATCAAATATGTAGACTAGCGATACCAAGATTGGGCTGTGGGCTCGACAAACTTGACTGGAATTTGGTGAAAAATATGATTTGTTGCCTGTTTAAAGATGTGGAAGTCGACATTCTGATTTGTAACTGGAGCACACCTAAGGAGGTGTTGTGCCAGGTGTCCGATTTGCCAATAGTCTATGTAGAAAACAAAGACATGCTACGAGCAAATGAGACGGAGCCTGAGCAAAAAATTCACAGCTTAGTTAAGGTCATATTGCAGGAAGCCTATATCCTAGATGCAGGAAAAACGTATAACCTTAAAGTAGGAATTTCGGGAAAACAAGAAACCGTGGACTTACATCAATGGGAATTCCAAGCCAACGAAGACTTTTACTCCTCTAGGGGGCTCATTTTATTAAATTCTCCTGCACCTCTAGACGAAAAGTTGTATATAAAAGTGGAGAATAAATGTTGGAGGAAAATCAAAGTTCTAAAAGGTTCCACCATAGGATATTTCACCCACCCAGAAATTGACCTGCCAACGCAAGGGATTGTCTTGTTTCTAGAAGAAGAAACAAACGACATAGTAACGCTGAAAGATCACCAGTTAGACCACGTCACTGATACCTCGCAAAAAGACGAACTTGCAGACCTACTACAAGACTATCAAGATGTTTTCTCGAAATCTACGCGACAGATGGGCTTAACAACATTAACAAAGCACAAAATAGATGTTGGCGATGCTGCTCCGATAAGGTGCCGACCTTATAGAGTCTCCCAAAAGGAGAGACAAATTATAGACGAGCAGATCAAGGAAATGCTTGAAAGCAATATAATAAGGCCCTGTCATTCACCATGGGCAAGCCCTGTAGTGCTTGTTAAAAAGAAAGATGGTTCTACAAGGTTCTGCGTAGATTATAGAAAACTAAATAACGTTACAAAAAAGTCTACCTATCCAATCCCGAACATCGAAGACATTCTTACATACTTAGGTGACTCAAGATACTTCACGACATTAGATATGTTCAGTGGCTCCTGGCAGGTTGAACTCGAGGAGGAATCCAAGGAGTATACAGCGTTCGTCGCACAGGGACATGGCCTCTATGAATTCAATGTTTTGAGTTTCGGTCTATGTAATGCTCCTGCAACATTCCAGCACTTAGCCGACAAAGTTTTCGAAGGGATGAAGTGGAAAGATGTCCTGATATATCTTGATGATATTGTTGTCTTCTCCAGAACATGGGAGGAACACCTAAAAAAATAGAATATTTATTTTTATCCATAAAAACAATATAAATCCTTATCTAATTAACAATTATTTCTACTTACATTATTATCAGGTCACTCATCCTGAGGAGATATGTCAGCCACCAAGCACAACCACCTTCTTCAAAACCCAAACGTGGAATAACCAAAATTGCAATACTGCAGTCTTTGCAGTATTGCTAAAAAACTACTTGACCTGAATTACGAAATTAAAATATGACTTTGTACTCTTCCAAATAAATAGCAAGTGCAGCATTTTGTTGTTTAATTTTATATTGTTTAATTTTGTAATGCTTTAATTTAAATTTAGATTAATAATGAATTAATTTTATATGAAATATATTTTTACCAAACTAGAATTGTATTTTCTTTATAATTTATTTTAAAAATAATTTACTATTATTTTCTGGCTCTTGACAATATGGAACATCAAAAGGTATACTTTCACCAAGTTTGAGCTATTTTTGAGGAAGAAAAAAATAAAAAACCGGAAAAACGGCTTTTTGTGTATTTCTCGAAAAATATTGAGGTTAGGATAAAAGTGCTTTCCACAAAAGTTGTAGATATCTTTATTACCTACAACTTTTATATTTAACTTTTTTCGATAGAATGCGTGTTTAGCCAAAAGTCGCAAAAAAACGTTTTTCACCCCTAAAAATCCACCCCATTTCACCCCAGAAAATTGCAGGTGGTTCGGAATATTTTTCCTTCTTTAGTTTTGATATGTTCTAAACTATTCTGCTATGTTTTTTTTTAATTCTGACACTTATCTAGCCTGGCCTATTTCTGGATTTTCAATTTTATTTTCTTAATGATGTGTTTGAATATTTTTGTTTATTTTTTTTCATTATTCTGAAATTATTTTATAAGCAGCATGTGTGGAATTATGTGAATTAATAATTTCATTATGATAATTTTCTTTTTTATTTTCTTAATTCAATTGTTATTAATTTTTTTGCCTTATTGCAAGTAAAAGTTCAATTAGAATATGCTCTTTAAAATATATAAATATTTCAGTTGTGTACTGAATAATCTTACTGCGTCATTAACCCATTTCTTGTCATTATTTGTATTAATAGGTTTAGGAAAAAACATTTAAAATAATATAGAAATGTTTCTTTAAAAGGGATCAAATTCTAAATTTTGGTCGTCTATATTATAAAAGTAATGCCAATTTTCATTTTGAAGTACTTATTCAAATTTTAAAATCACACGACCACTAAAATTTCTTTTAATGTGAAATGCATGTTGTGAATTAAATTTCTCAGAATATAATTCTAATATAACCATTCTGTGGTATGAAATATTGTTGTCTAGAATTAAAAAAATATGTTTTTATGGATAATGAAAATGTGATATATAAAAGTGTCTCTGCCATAAATATTAATTTAAAACTGGATAACACAGTACGTGAAGCATCAAATAATTTATATTAAACATGTCCTAATTAAAATCACCACATAAAATAAAATCACTACCTATCAAAAACTGAATTTAAACATACATACATACATTTAAATATACATGGTCGACTCTGTTTTCACCTATACACGAACTGAAAGAAGAAATAGTTGATAATTGACTGAAATGATAAATTTTGTTTAAATTAAAATTGGCACTGTGTTCACTTACCTCCTACTTTGGTAGTCAATCGCCCTAGTAGTCCTTTGTAAGAAAGTTGGTACAAATAAACATCTGTGTATCTGGATTGTAGCTCAGCATGTCTGGTAACTGGTGTAGTAAATTGTAAATCACTACTGTACTACAATGTAAACAACAAATATAATATATACTACTACAATATATAGTATAGCTAATTTATATTTTGGCTTGTCCACCAAAAATTGTAATGGAGTATTTTCCTATTTATTTTATTGAATAATATATGTATAAATAAGCCATCCAATACAGATTTCCGCTAAAATAATTATCAATTTTCTGAGAAAACAAAAGTTAAAATGAATGGCGTGAAAAGCGTATTAAATTGGTGACGTAAGTAATCTACCGGTGGCGTAGGTGGTCTGTGCTGATTTGTTTATAGAACGGTTTTACACAAAACAGTGTGGTGTTGCCAAGTTGAAATTTCTCTTCTAGTTCTAGTAAAGATAATTGAAGAAAACAGTAGTATAAAGCTTATTTATTGTATCAATTTTAATATATTTATCCACGAAATTTAATTTTGTGTTGTAAAAATAATAACAGGCATGACTTATTAAATATTTTAAATAATGTTTAAACCCGATTAGATTTTAAAAAACATACTTAGCAATATATGACAACAATGTCAATGGCTAGTCAAATGACAGATGTGTTCTAATGTCGTGTTGCGTTTTCACATGTTTCACGTTTGTTGGCAAAAAATACAAATTTTCTTTATAGAAATAATTTATCATGTCATAATCAACTTTGGGCAAATTGGATGAATCTCCTTTCACTAAATTCAACTCCATATTAATAGCTTATTGATAAAATATAAAATAAAATCAAACCTCACATAAACAAACAACAAATACATATTTCAGCACATAAGAAAATCTATCTTCACACCATGGAACTGAAAAATTGATAAACATTACACCTATCTTCTTGAATATTAAAAAAATAACGAGTAATCCCAACGCGCTATGGGAGTTTCCTTGGTCCAATATAAATTTAGTCCTCGGTCATCGCCTAACAATATGCCAAAATCAAAATATATTAATTACCATAATATGGAAATTGACACTTATAAACTTCTAGCTAATATTTTGACCCCATTTTTATCCATCAAATATTTTACTACAGTTAAATAATATAATATAAAGGAAAAGATGGAAGATCAATGAAAACTCTTCTTTTGATAATCGACGGATATCTAGGTGAAATAAGGGCAATTTTGTTTTAGGGGAAGGAAGGGGCAAAAATTACGTATTTTATAAAATATCTCGAAAATTATGGTTTTAGTGTAAAATTAAAAACCATTTCTAAAAATTACAAAATTACAATTTGGATTTTTTGAGACCTTGTATGATAAAAATTTATCGAAATGAAGTTTTGGCATATTCACCGCCTCTTCCAGACATTCGATTTTCACCTGCATCTTTTTCGATTTACTCGAAAATGGTGGGTTTTACGTAATATTACTTGGAGCAAAGTTGAAAGCTTATTCAATTTCCTTTAATATGATTTTTAAATTGCCGTTTACGATGAACATTAAGCGTGCCGAAATTTTAAAAAAGTCCGAAGGTAAATCTATTTTACTCAGTTTTAACAGAGACAATGAATAAGACCTTTTTACACAGTCATATGCAAACGAGTTATTGTATATCTCAAAAACTATTTAAGTTAGATAAAAAAGACAACAACTAAATTGTAATATATGGAATTCTCTACAGTTGCTCAATAGCTCCCAAACTTAACAAAACTGTAATTGTTTGTTCCCAAAAAACTTACATTCAATAGAATCTCTCGAATTCTTTGCGATTTTCTAAAATTAAGCAATTTTTACTGCTAGATAAAATTGTGATTTAAGACAAAGACTTTTTAAAAACACCAATAAACTGTTTATTTGAACACCTTTTTATTTTTCTACAAGTTCGATGTTGATACAACGGTTGACAGATTAGATCTAGTCTCAATTTGAAGAGAACCTATATTTATAAGCTTGCTTATCGCAATTGCTGAGTTTGCATATTCAGCATTTTATTTAGAATTAAGAAATTTAAACACTTGGTATTTTGTTTCACTGGATTTTATTCAGATTTTTCTGACATATGTTTCGGTCTCACGACCATTATCAAAGAGTCTAAATAACTAACCTAAAAGTGACCGCTTACAATATATATATATATATATATATATATATATATATATATATATATATATATATGCATATTGTTACGTACAATAAGCTTGGAATAGTCATATGTCAGAAAAATCTGAATAAAATCCAGTGAAACAATACCAAGTGTTTAAATTTCTTAATTTTATTTATTATGTTTCATCAAGAATCTACCGTAGATTCAATTCAATTAATTTTAAGATGCCAGTGAAGCCAAACTTGCGGTGATGTATAGAAAAACTCTCCTAAAAGTGAAAAAGTGCACCAATCATTTATGGTTTAACAAACAGTATATCAGAAAAATTATGTCCGAAATATATGAAAATTACTTGTCTACTCCACTCACCGGAAGCAAAGAAAGCGGTTGATAGTGCATACATAACTTGGATGGAAGAAGAAATGAAGAAATGGTATAGGAGACGTGATAAACTTATGTTTACATTTGAAACTTATACATTCAGAATTATCCCACGTGTTACATCCTACTGCCTTCGATATGGTGGATACAGAAATTCGGGAAGAAGTGCTTGAAAGCTCACACGGTCAATACCTAAGACAGCTGGGAAAACTTGAAAAACTCCGGGGTAACACACCACCAGTTAAGGACTCTAATACACCTCCAGAGACCAACTATAACATGGACCTACCAACCCGAAATTTAGTTAAGTTTTTTCCTAGATTAATTAATTTAACAGATATAGAATTTAATGCTAATGAAACCACATTACTTGAAAAAGGCCTTAAATATTGCCCAGATATCAGCAATAATAAAGACATTGAATTGCTAGCTGTAAGTACAGAAGTGGCATTCAACTCGTTAGATAGCAGTGGTGAAAAACACTTTGTGTCTAAAATTATAAAAAATTCACATAATAAGTTAACTTCTACTAAATTAGAACAAAAAACAATAAAAGATATTCGTTCCAAACTGTCTTCTAACGAGCTAGTCTTATGCAAAACCGATAAAGGTAACACAGTAACAATTTTATCTAAAGCTGATTACATTAATAAAATTAATGAAGTGTTAAATACAGATGATTTTAAGGAATTAAAAAACGACCCTACTAAATCATACCAGTCAGAAATCAGACCGCTATTAAGAGATACACCTAACATTAAACATTTTGAGATGGCTTCCCCATGAGACCTATATTAATGCTCCGGCTTATAAATTATGTAAAGAACTCAGTTCAGTTTTACCGCAACTCACCAATTTTAAATCGCCTTACAGCATAATAAATTCTTTAGAACTTGTGACAAAATTGGATTAATTGGAAAAAGAATAAAAGAAGAAAAAAGAAGAAAAAAGAAGAAAAAAGAAGAAAAAAGAAGAAAAAAGAAGAAAAAACAACTTTACCCAAAACTGCCAAATTAGTCTCATTTGATGTTAAAAGTTTATTCACTTCCATACCTATTAAAGAACTGAAGGACATTTTGCAACATCTCATCTCAAATAGCGGATTAAATCAAAATGAACAAAAAGATTTACAAAAACTAGTCAACATTTGCATTCAACAAAATTATTTTAAATTCAATAATAAAGTTTACACACAAGTAAATGGTTTACCTATGGGTAGTCCGTTAAGCCCTTTATTAGCTGAAATATTTATGGAAAATTTTGAGACAAAACTTTTTAATGAAGACAATAACCTTCTAAAAAACGTACACTTTTGGGTAAGATATGTTGACGATGTTTTTTGTATTTGGACTGGTACTGAGCGACAATTGTCTCAATTTGTTAATTTCATTAACTCTTTAAACAATAAAATTCAATTTAGAAATGTTGAAATGGAAAAACAACGCTTGTTAAACTTTTTAGATATCTCATTGACACGTACGGATCATGATATAAAACTCGATATCTATAGAAAACCCACTTTTACTGACACTCTCACACATGCAAATTGTAATCAGTCTTGGAAGATAAAAATGTCACCTTTCCATAGCTATGTCCACAGGTTATTATCTTTAAAATTAAATAAAGCCAACTTTGAAAAGGAAGTCAGAACACTTAAAATAATAGCTACCAACAATGACACATCAATTAACAATCAACTTATAAAGAAAAAACAAAGAAAATTGTTGCAAAAACATTTTTACAATGTACCCAATAGAAAAAATGAAAGGTGGCATAGTATATATTATGTGAAAGGTATTAGCAATTCTATTTGTAATAGATTAAATAAATTAGAAATTAATACAATATCTTCAAACAAAAACAACTTAGGTCGTTTATTAGTTAATAATAAAGAAAAAACGGAAGATATAGAAAAATCGGGGGTATATGAAATAAAGTGTGACGATTGCGATGCCCTATATCTAGGTCAGAGTGGTCGAAGCATAGAAGTAAAGGTCAAGGAACATAAAAAGTCAATTGTAGATAACGTAAAATCCACGGGGTTTGCAGAACATTGTATTCAACAAAATCATTTCTTTAGCAATAGTAATGTTAAACTTTTACATAAGGTCAATAAACGAGATAATCTAGATATGCTTGAACTTTTGGAAATAAAGAGGGCCCTAAAAAACCACAAAAATGTTAGAAATACACAAATTATATTTGCAAATACTTCTGTACCAGACACTGTATTAAAATTATAATTAAATTCATAGTACTATAAGTAAGTTCCTAGTATGAAAATTAAGTTCCTAGTACCAGGTAGGATTAAATTTAAACAATAGCAATAAATGTAAATTAGCTATCATCCTACTCCAAGCTTATTGTACGTAACAATATGCATATATATATTGTAAGCGGTCACTTTTAGGTTAGTTATTTATACTCTTTGATAATGGTCGTGAGACCGAAACATATGTCAGAAAAATCTGAATAAAATCCAGTGAAACAAAATACCTAGTGTTTACATTTCTCAATTTTATTTATTATGTTTCATCAAGAACCTACCGCAAGATTCAATTCAATTAATTTTATTTAGGTTATCTCCAATACCGAGAATTATAACTCCTCCGGCATTAGAGTAACATTATCCCTGTAGGGGCGATTTTCCGTTAAATAATTATTTATATTATGATCTCATCGGTAGGGGGAGTTTTACATTGTTTTTGTTTTACAATAAATTTCTTAAATATTTTGACATAGACAATATACAATATTAAACATAATAATAGTACATACCATGTGTGTAGTCGCGGGCTAGGCATGGGAAGTGAGAATTACAACATCGCGTGTGCCAGCTGGCTGAAATGAAATAACAGATCTGGGATGCTCCACCGACGGACGAATTTACGGCTGCCGGTGTTGTCATATCTCTCGCGCTACGTGAATGTACATGCCTAATGGGAAATTACACGCACGGTATAAAAGAATAGTGCAAACACTGGCTGAATTGCTAATTTGAACATTATTAATTTCTTCAATTCTTTTCGTTTGTTCTTGTAACGGCCTCTAGCGGCCATTACATCGAATTGAATTAATAAATTAAGTTAGTACGAATAAAGTTACAGGGATCTGAAATGTTAAAGCGTTAATCAAGTTAACTTCATTTAAGCGTGCGTGAATAAAGTACGTCCAGTCTCGTGAGGGCGGTACGATCGGCGATTCGGGTAGCAAGGGCTAGAAATTAGCTGAGCTCGCTCTCTTTAGTTCAACAGCCACAAGATATAGGCGTTTTTGGCCATACTCCGCCAATTAAATTTTCAATCTCTTAAATGGATTAACTAAGTAAGTTAATTGTTTGTTAATTATTGTATTAGTAAATATTAATCGAGGTTATTTTATTTTAGATGTAGATTGATCTGAAATTTCAGAGTTAAATCTCAAATGCAATTTCACATGTAATTTTCAAACGTGGACGCGACTGGATATCGCCATTTTTAAAACCTCGTCCTTGATAAGTAAATCTTGATGTACAGTGTAATGCCTTGGTAGACGCTTATGGAAGGCTTACCTTATTATTAAATCGAACTGGACGTTTCTTATGTCACAGCAGGGACGTATCGGGATCTCGTTGAAGAAATAAATTTTAGAATTTTTTTGTCTGGAAGCCATTATCTGGTAGAGCAGTGACGTAAACGACAAGGATGGTAGATTCGAGTGACATTTAGCTGGGGAATTTTGTTTCGTGCCGAAAGTGGGCAACCCATGTGAGGAGCTGTCTTTCTAACCTGTAGAAAAGTGTCAACTTCGTATCGACATCCAGTGAACATCACGTTTTTTCATTTGAAGATCCCTCGAACTAAGACAACAATAGCGTCTTAAAGCTAAGATAAGTCTATCATTTTATTAACCGTTTATAATACCCTTCTAACAAAGTTTTACTGTGGTTCATCGTAACAGCTGCTATAAGCAGGATATAAATTTGAAACGTACTATTGATTGCTATTGAACGAGAGAGCCACTTTACGATTTAGTCGTACATTTCTAATGTTTTGGTCGGTATAGTCCTCAACTCAAGGGGGGGGCTACAGGCCGGTGATAACAGTACCGTTAGTGAGTCCCACTAATTTATTGTGTTTAAAGGTTTATGTTTGGTACTGCCATAAAACCACGGGGTTGGAGTGGACCTTTAGCCACTAGCCCCGATATCAGTGTAACCTTGGTTCGTGCCAATTTTAATAGCTATAAGATTTGACCGTGTGGTCGTATATTAAAGTACAGCTGTGCTTTAAGCTATGTTTTATCCCTTGTGGGTTATGTTTTTGTTGTATATAGTCATACCAATTTTGTAGTTTTAAATTATTTAAATTACCCGTTATACTAACACTATAATTATCATTGGCTTACTTAGGTCAGTTTCTACGTTATATTTAGTGATAAAATTTTTCTGGGATCGTGGGATTGTGTGTGAATTTATGGTGTTTTAGTGATAAACAAGTTTTATTAACAATCTACAAGGTTGTGATTTTTTTGTAGAGTTTTTACTCAAGTACGGTAGATTACATAACGTAATTCCTGTTACTCCAGTAAGAGTTTTACCACAAGGTGAGGTTAGCACCTTTTATTGCAATTTTGTTTGTCAGTGCCTCAAAGTATTTAATAGTCAAATTTTATGAAATAATTTCAATATTTATAGTGAAATAATGGTAGGAAGTTTGCTTCCGTTTGTGTATTTGGTTGGGAATTTGCCTATATATTTCCTCAACCGTCGTGAATAGCTCACTGTAAATGTTTGACCTTGTTTTGCATAAACTTTCTTCAGAAATTTAATTGTTAGGGTTGGCCTTATGCCCATAAATAAATAAAAAAAAAATATTTTTATTACTAGTTTTCCTTGGAGAACTATATCGTGGGCCTATAGCCAAAAATCAAATTTTGTCCATCTTTCGGGAACCAAATCATTGAAAATTGTAACTTTCAACTTCAAATTTGTAACTTATCCTGGACACCTTTAATTATTCTCGTTTTAAATTGGCCTGTACTGGAGTTTTGATCATTGACCGATTAAGCTAGGTCATTATTTCTTTTCTGTAGTTTACGAAATTGTTTATTGCTAACTTCATCCAGAATACTAAATTAGGAATATAGAATACTAACCCAAGTTATCGTCACAGATTAGATATTTTTAAGCATTTCAAGCCATAAAATTGGCCAGACTAACGTAGTTGTTATTCACTAACCTTGTTAAAAATTTTGCTAGTGACGAATTAATTTCGTATTAAACTGTTGTCATTTTAAATTCGTGTTTCTCTGATGTATGTGTTGTATAGTACCTTTCCTTTCTGATCTTTCTATAGGATCTGGCGCCCAAGGTACTCTTGAATTTTAGCCCTTCTTAAATTCAAAAATTTAAACAAAAAAAAAATTTTTTTTGACAAAAAATAATAAAATAATAATATTCCATCTTTTAAATTTTTATCACGTAAATCACTCTTGGCCTTACTAGGAGCGTTGCTTACGCTTACCCATGGCCCTTGGCCTCCTAAAAAATTGGCTAGCCGAGCCTAATTTGTGTTGGTAACGAGTTATAATCCTCGTGTACTGTATTTTTATAAAGTCCCCAAACAAATTAGTTTTGTGTCATAGAGGGAATGTCAACTGGCCTAATAAATACTACAAGTCAAATTGTAAGTGATGATGTCATTTTGGGCTCATCCTAATTAAATACTATAGTAAAACCTCAGGATCCAGAACTCAACCACTATAGAGTTATTAAATAATTCCCTAGTTGAAAATAGAGTATTACATTCTGTTAGTGAATTTTGAGTTTCTAACAGTTTATGATTATTAATAGTTTTAATTTGCAATGGGCCTGGGTAATAATTAATTTTTGGTTTTTGAGAATAAGTTGTATTTAATTTTCGTAATTTAAATTTCATTTCATGTGAATTGGAAACATGAGTTTGCAATATCTGTTTTTCAATTAAAATTTGACAATCTTTATTCAAGTTAATAATGAATGTTCCTTGTAATTTTGATTTACTAATAATTTTATTACAAGTCAAGGTAATTGTAATTTCTTGTGGAATTATAGCTTTCAGTTTATTAGGTTTAATTTTTTGAATTTGTGTTTCTGTAATATCAACATTGATTGGATGACAATCACTTAAATCATTAGCATATGATAATAAAGCTATTTCACAAGGTGGTTTTTTATAAATTGGAATAGGGTTTACATTTTTACATAAAAATTAATTGATACAATTCTTATTAATTAATACATAGTGTTTTATTCCTAAAGCTATATATTTTGTTTTAGGTAATAATAATTGATAAGTATGGTTAAATTGTACAGGTAATGTATACAATTCGAAAAATTGGAAATTTTCATTTTCAATTAAAAGAATTTCCAATATGAAAATAACTGTAAATTCTGTTGGATTTATAATTGAATTATGCAAGGTATTTAATTTAGCAAAAGTTGAAGCAGTTTCTATTTTTTCTAATATATCATAAATATTTTGGTACAAAAATGTTAATTGCGTTAATAATGAATATGTCAGGAAATATTGATAATGTTCAGTTTCATGATTTGAAAAAAAATAACGGCTTCGATGCGTTGGATTCTGGATTCTAAAATAATTTGATTGTGAGATAAATTTTGAGTTAGTTCATTAAAATTAGCGATAGTTGAATTTAAAATAGTTATTTGGTTTGCTAGGATAGTTTTGATTTTGACTGATGGTCATAATTTGTTTATAATATCTTTCAGCATCGTTTTGATCCAGTGATGGCTTTAATAATAGATCCTAGGCCATTTATTATTCCACGTTTAGGTCTATTAAAATTTGGATTTAATCGTTGAATTTGATCTAGAATTTTTTGTTCAAGATTATCTAATAAAGAGAAGGGGTTTAATACTCTGTTTATATGCCTCCGTTTTGTAAAGTTTACCTTTCAGTAATTTATAATGTTCTTGAATTATTTTAAATTCGTCTACTATTGGTGTCAAGTCATATATTTGTACATAGTTCCAGTAGTCATTACTTATAGAAGTTTGTCCTAGTTGTAAGGGTCGTAAGCCAGGTTGTTTGTTATTTTCGTTATTATTGGATTTGCAGTAGCGAAGGTGATACAGCATCTGGAACAGGTTTACGAAGTTCCTTTAAGTGAATTGTTATTATTTATTACTTTTTGAATTTTTTAATTTTCACTTTATTGAAGTTTAATAATTCGGTAGTTATGTAAAGTTTTACAAGATTTTATTTTTTGTGCCAATAAAATTATTAAAATAGTCTAGCTTTTTATTTATTGTTTAATTTATTCAACTTGTACATTACCTTTGGTGCAGATATATTTTATTTGTTAAGTGCCTTTGTTCTTAAGTAGTTTCTTTATTATAAAGGAGTTATTTATATGAGTCGATAAGTAGTCATGTAAAATGTAGTTTAGATAAATTGTAAGCATTTTTGTCAGTTCGTGTGTCCCAATATAATCTCAATAGATTAAGTTTTTGATTAATTTTACTTTCATAATATTTCTTGATAAAAGTAATTGTTCGATTAGGGTGGAGTGAAATCTTTCAGCTAGGCTGTGTTTTCATGATGTTAAGGTGTTCCGAAAAATAAACATATCTATATAAAATACTTGAAAAGTTTTAGATGGAGTTTTAGTCATTACAGTATAGTTTTTATTACTGTATTAATAAGTTTCGTAAATATTATAAGTTTTAAGTTATTAAATTTGGAATTAAAAGTTATTGTAAATGGTGAATTAATTATATAATTTTTGACTCTAGTATTTCAGATATTTGTAAGCTAACTTAGGCCTTTTCAATATGTAGATAGTGATAGAATTTAATAAAAATTGAAATTTCGATTTATTATGATTTGTGTACGCGTATTATTGATTATTTCGTCTAAGATAGGTATAGGATAGGTATTATCTAATTATGAACGGTCACGTCATAGAATAATTCTGGTATTTCGAAATTTGTCTCAAGGGTATTTAAATATTATGGAAATAATTTGGAAAAATGTTTAACTTTTAATTTTGGTTTTACATTTAATATGCAAATGGCTGTTTTTAGTTTTCCTTTGAATTCTAGCCGGGTTTTACTTTTAAGTTTCCTTTTCTTTTTACAATTCTTCTTCTGCTTATAAGTAACCATACGATTATTAATACACTCAAAGAAATAGTATGGGTAAATTCAACAGAAAAAAATGGTTAACTAACAATATCGTTAATTTTGTTAAACTAAATTATATTGATGGTATTTTTAAACAAGAGGTGATTGTTATTTTAATTAATAAAAAGTTGTCGTACAACAAAACAAAAATTAACTTAAAATAGATGAATAAGACTATTATTTTTTTCGTCTGACTATTATTCTGTTGAATTGTGTCAAATTAAACTAGATAATAGTATATTTTATATTTAACTATTATCGAATTGTAATTCTAACCCAGTATTAGTTCGCTGTATTATTGTACTTGATAGACAAACCAATATCATTGTCGTCTTCTAGAAGTTCTAAAAGAATTACCATAAAATTTGCTTGCTTACCACGTAGTCTATTACAGAAATTATTCCCAGATGACGCCACATACAAATCACTGACAATAATCAATCATGCATTATATTATACTCTTATGAATTTATAGAAAATTAATAACATGATTGCAATGTTCAAATTCTCTCAGGGATCATCGATATATTTGGATGGATCTTATAAACGATCTCTAATCTTTGGTTTGGGTGGTCTGATGTCTCAATACTGAGATTTTGGCTAACCAAAAAAAACTTCATCATACAATAAAGTGTAGATCAACCTAAAAATTAGTTGGTGAACAAAAAACAAAGTCGTTGTACTATTTAATTTTAGACCAAATTGAAAATGGTTAGTGAACATAAAAAAAATGTCATTGTACTATTTAATTTGTTACAAGAAGATATGATTATTAAACTACTGTTTGTTTACGAAAACAAATAAAGTTGTATGACTATTCTTTTCTGACTGATTTAACTATGAGCGATTTCATCAACTTTTTGGTTGAATTTATCTATCATTTTCGTTGAGTGTAAGTTTATATAAGTTGTCGTTTTGGGTTTTGTCGGGAATGCCATGATTTTGGTCGGCAAGTTCATGATATGTGTTAGATGTCGTTTTAATAGGTTCTGAGAGATTTTCTCTAGAGTCTATATAGGCCAAACAACGAATGATTATAGAGGGAAATTTTAGGGACAGAAAATTTGACTTTGGAACTTTGTTTGGACTAGTCTGGAGATGAGCATATCAAAAGTCCCCACACTAGGTGGTGAGCGTGGGGGAGGGGGCACTTTAAAGGTCCCATTTTTTTGGTTTTTCACTTATATCTCGGTAACTATGCGTCGTATGGAAAAAGGTAATCTATGTAAAATTAAACATAATTAAATTTCCTACAAGAATGTGTGTTATAGTTTACGAGATATTCGCCAGCCAAAATAGATAATTAAAAAAAAAGTATTATGTATTTTGAATATTTCTATCAAAGCGGTTTACCGTGGTCTGCTAATAAATCACAGTCACAAAACAATCTTTATTTTACAACACTCGACGTATTTACTAACGTAATATTTTGTCGAAATCCATGCATTTTTGATATTTAGTTTACTTTGAAAAGTTGTTTGATTGTTGGAAATATTGCCTGGACTATTTTGAATTTTATAGTTTATAAAATTTTGTTCTTCTATCGTAAAACTCATAGATTGTTCTAAACTGTTGGGGTTTTTAGTTCTAATGGCTAATTGCATATGATATGGTAAACATGCAATGCAGGTCTTTAGGGCAAGTTCTTCGAAATGTTCTAATTTAATTACTTTCGTTGCGGCGGTATCATTACCTTGATTGAGTTTACTAGCTAATAGACTACGAACATCCTGTATTCGAGTTGCGAAATCTAACAATGGTTCTCCTTTGTGTGGTTTTAATGAAATAAGTTCTTTGAATAGGCAATCAATGCCACGTTGATCAGAAAATGTATTAGTCAGCACTTTCTTGACCGAGTTCCAACTAGATAATTCTGTTCGAGAACAAACGAACCGCTTGCTCTATCTCGCAGCTTTGAGAATATGGTGTCAAGTAAGCATACATTAATCAGTGCCGTCGGGTTCGTGACGTTTTGGAACGTTTTCATTAAATTCTCGCTTGCAATTATAAATCTTTGTAATGTTTTACTATTTCCGTCAAATGATGGAATATTATCTGCCTGGTATCTTAAGAGAGTATAATTAAATTGTGCCATTGTATTTAAATTTGGATTTTCAATTAAATTTAAATTTTCAGGTTCTTCAGTAATTACACTTAAATTTTCAGGATTTTGAATTTCAGTATTTACAGTTAGATTTTCAAATCTAGTTAGAATATCTTCTAATATATTATCCAGTTTGAATTTCCAATTATTTCAATCAGTTTTTAAGATTGTAAATTAGTGATTTTAAAATTTTTAAATCAGAGATTTCAAGATTTTAAATCAAGGACTTTAAGATTTTAAATCAGTTCTTAAAATTAAATTTCTTAAGATTAGGTTTTTTAAAATTAATTAAACTTTTCCTTGAGTTCACTCTTTTAGAAAAATGACTTTTCCTTTGCTGTTTATAACTGTTTATATTAACATTGCAAAGGGGTGCTCTATTACAACAGACTAGGTGCAAAATGTTATGAAAATTTGAGTCACTCAAAAATAAGTTGAAAAAAATGTGATTAACATAAAAATGTGATTAAATATGAAATTTTGACAATGATTTCAAATTCAAATAAACTTGAATTAAATAAATGTTGAAAATCATTTGTTGTCCGAAAGTTTCTTTGTTGCCGAATTTTCCTTCTTGAAGTCTGACCCTTCGCTTTCTTAGAGTTTTGCTTCTTTTTCTGTGAAGTGTCGCTCCTTGCTCTTTTCTGTGAAACTGTTGCTTCCCTGCTTTTCCTGTTGTCTCCGGAACCGAGTTGAAGTCTTTCTCTTCGCGTTCTTTTTAACCTCTAGGCGTTGAGGGAGTCTAGTGTCGTCCGCTGTACTTTTCGGAAGTTGATTCCAGGATAAATCTGGCCCGGTCGAAAAGTGACAATCTTCTTCGTCGTCTCAAAGCTTGGGAACGAATTCCAGGATAAATCTGGTCCGGTCGAAAAGTGACAATTCGCTCCTGACTTTCTTTTCAATTTTCACCCTTTGCGTTGCTTGAGAGTTTGTTCTCGTGATGAAGTGTTGAACACAAAGAGCTTATTTTAGATCAGGAATTACACCATAAATATGCTCTGACCCTGGGGCATTCACTGATTTTCGACTAAAATAAGGCCTTCACGATCCTTTTAAGACTGCGCCAGATACAATTGTGATTTAAGACAAAGACTTTTTAGAAACACCAATAAACTTTTTATTTGAACACCTTTTTATTTTTCTACAAGTTCGATGTTGATACAACGGTTGACAGACTAGATCTGGTCTCAATTTGAAGAGAACCTATATTTATAAGCTTGCTTATTGCAATTGCTGAGTTTGCATATTCAGCATTTTATTTAGGTTATCTCCAATACCGAGAATTATAACTTGCTATCCTTCCTAAAACAAAGTTTCCCTACTTTAGTTAAGCATCGTTATTTTTATTTATTTATTTAATTTTTATAATTTTTTGAATATGCAATTTCTTAATATTTTTTTGTACGTTACAGTTTGGTCTGGTTTTATAAAAAAACCGTAACAAATTTTTTTGTAGCTTATTGATAAGATTTGATGTGGATCTCAATAAACTTGGAGCTTGTATTTTTTATTAAAACAAACAGTTTCACAGAACAATATTTTAACATTCGAAATATATTGACAGCTTATAAAAGATCTTTAATTTGAGTCCCTCGCTGGTCGTTGTATTTTAAAAATTGACAATTTTAATCGGTTAAAATTTATGCAAATTTTGGTACTTCTTGGATGGCTTAATCATTGCTTATATCTTAAAAACCATAACATTTCGACAAAAAATATCTACTTAACTTTATGAAGTACATTTGATTATATTTGTTTAATTACCTTTAAAAATAAGTTGTGATAAATTGTTTATAGAAAAGTAGGAGTGTGTGAAAATCGGTCAATATTTAAAATATTGTTGAAATGGCAATTGTTTAGCTGAACTAGATATTTTGGCAATTGTTAGCGAACTGAGAGCAAGCCGCTAACTTGCACGTAGTTTATACTTTATTTAAAAAAATCATAATAATAAAGAGAGAGAGATAGAGAGAGATAGAGAGAGAGAGAGAGATAGAGAGAGAGAGAGAGAGAGAGAGAGAGAGACAGTGGACTGTTTCGCGGTAAAGAAAAAATAGATTTATATGAATCCTACCTTTAATCCTCCCCGAATCCAGTATCCAGCTTCCGGAGGCCTCCAGATAGGGAATCCAGCAATCGATGTAATACTCCAGGATCAAAAAGATCCTCGTTCACTTCCAAGAAAATGGAACACAAAGCGGAAAGTTAATAATAATAGTTTTAGCGGTAAAAGACACTTGTCTGCGGTGACATGAGATTAAACATTTAGGTATCACAAAGAAATCTCTTTTTGTTAGAGCGCAAAGCTACAGGGTGAGCCAAAATGAACAACAGCGGATTGTATTTTATTTTTACTTAAAGCTAGCGGTAAATAAAGTTAAAATTAAATAATAAAAAATATGAATAGTGACTGAGGACGGAACAGCAATTTCTTGGTCATTTTTGGTAATTTTTAAGCCATAATACTATTTAAACAACGAAATATGTCGCCTGAGAGGATCATTTATCTTTAACATAAGTATCGTCTTTTATAGGCACTACAACAGTTATAGATTTTTATGAACTATTGTTAATTTCTGAGCTGTAAATTATATTCTTTTTTAAATCACCGTGGTTTTTTAAAATATATCATAATACCTTCATGTTCAAATTATTTCGATTTTTATCGTGATAATAACAAAAGTTATTGAATAATGCCAAAAAAATGCACATTTATTTAGTTTTTTCAAGTTTACTTAACAACAGTGCATCAAAATTTTATAGAATATAAATTGAACTTTATGAAATTTTCCTATTCCCTATACTTCGAATTACACCTTAAAAATCATATACACTCTTATAAAAATATAGCAATTTTAACTTTGTTTACAAAAAAACGTATTGCAGTTTTTCGCGTTCCAGATGAAACCGTAGATGTACTTTTATATAGTAATTTTGATAGTAGTATTTTTATAATAGTTTTCCTTGCAAAGTAAGCTGCTGAAAAAGAAAATTCGAATTTCAAGTCAATCGTGTGATTTGAAAACGGTTATCCCAGTGAGTCTCAGGTGTTGCAAACAGTTTTCCAGTTCTAAATTTTTAACTGTGTACTACAGGTGGCAAATTAAAAAAACAATTTTTAAAGATATTGGGAAACGAGGTTGCATTTTTTCTGTTGTGAATACTTTAGAAAAAAAAATTATGTCTTGCAATATTCAGTTATTGGCGTTTATTAAACCTGAATTGTAAAAATATATCTGATTTCGTTAGGCCAACAAACTTAAAAATATAAATTTGTCAGGTATAATTTTCTGCCGTAAGGAACTAAGTTTTAGTGACTAAGTTCTTTTAATTGCAACACCACACGAATGAGAAATTTATTTCCTGAAACTACCCAAAGGAAAGGTCCTGCGAAAAATATATTCTTCTGCAAGCCCGGACAAACTGCTTTTCTGCAAACAATACATCCCTTTTATACATGTATTTAGAGGCTGTGACAGCGTTTTTTAATAAAGGAAAAATAAAGTTTGCTAAAATGTTTGAAAAACGTGACAATTCACAGGGTGTTACAAAAATGTTTACGAAAGATAATCTAGATCCTGTTTATATTCTAAGGCTGGACTAAAATGTATCCTGGCTTTATACCTATGACACCCGAAATCTGCGCTTGATTTAAATTAATATAGGTACCAATGTTTTACAAAAGCTGTAGCTAAAGATTCCAGCGAATTTGCCATGCTTAACACTGGTGCAGCTTTAGACCATCTAAAAAAAGTACACTTACAGGTGTAAATATGGCTGTATATCCATTTGGTACCAAATGATTGGGAATGGAAACTACAACTTTTTTTTAATCCAAACTCAATGTATCAACAACCAGCACCTGTTGCGGATGCAGAAAAACCGAGGTACACTGCATCTTAGCTTGTACAAAGTCCAGCAAGTGTACTACTAACTGTGAATCTACTGTCCTAATAATTAATGAAAATGATAAAGATAATGGTTTTGATGAAATATAATACTTACAATATAAATAGGTATGTTACACGTAAAAAAAGAATCAAATATTTGAATTTTATGAATTTTATTTTTCAATTTTCATGAAGCTTTTTTACGAGGGGGCAACCGCTGGCGAAATTTTGTACACCTCACTATTCTAGAAAAATACCCTTTATTTCCTCTTTACTTCCTTGTAATTCCCCTAATTCCGCAAATACCTTTATTTCCTCCTAATACCTTAATATTTTCTAGATTATCTCGGGAACGGTGCACTTTTTGATAAAAATACCTATGTACAAAATTTTCCTTATAAAATTCTCTACCAAAAATGTCTCTACACTTTTTTCCTAAAATTAATAGTACCGTGGGAAATAAGGCGCCCACATAAGTCAACACAATAAATTGTAATCTTTACTATAATCTAATTTAAAGTTCAATACTTAACGCTAAAGCAGTAGCTACTAAGTCCGCCTAAAATTAGGGGCACTGTTGTAACTTTTGAATGGGCGAATGGATTTTTTTCAAATTTGGTGTAGTGATATGGGATATAATTTCCAATTATATAATGTAAGGAACCAAAATGGCCGACTTCCGGTTTCGATTTTACCCGAAAGTGGATTTAAAATACCCGGTTTTTGCGTAAGTCCCGCACATTGGCAGCCCTGAACAGTAACAGCGTTTACAGCAAGCTCTAAAATAATGCAGTGACCTTGGGTCGTCTGAGATGTAGTGGGAGAAATTGAAATTTTTTACATTGTGGTGGTGTATAGATATTTATACTTTTTTCGCGTAAAGGCAGCTTTGGAAATAGCCATACGGATATTCAGCGAATTATATGACCTGCTCTGATTACATTTGCGCCTCATTTACCAAAGTACTATTAACTTTAGGAAAAAAGTTTAGAGAAGTTTTTTATAGAGAATTTTATAAGGAATAATTCTGTATATAGGTTTTTTTATGAAAAAATGCACCGTTCCAGAAATAATCTAGAAAACCTCAAAATGGGGGTGGAAACGACGTCCTCTAGGGGATGAAGCACGCAATTTTTGAAACTTTATGAATTTTGTCCAATATATTACAATTTTAACTATTATATTACTGAAGTATTACGAGACATCGTGCAAAGTTTTAATAATGAAAAAGCTAGTCATGGAGAAATTGTAGACGTAGGAGAGCGATTTGTTCTAGCTTTATACAACTCTACCTCCGCAGAAAAAATGTATACAGATTCATGACTTTTAACAAACTTGTTGGTAAAACGAACAATACTGTAATATTATCAAAACTACCAACAACTTCTGCTGCTGCTCGGCAACACTCATATCGCGTTTTTTACCAAATTCAAACATGGAAAAACGTTGCGCTAGAAGCTACTGATTGGAGATGGAAAAAAGTTGGCGGTATATTAATCCGAACTATGACAACAAAAGAACCGGCAACCGAATCTGTTATAACACTAATTTCTTGTTCGTGCAAATTAGGGTGCGAAAACAGGTGCAGTTGCAGAAGAGCAGGCCTACGTTGCTCCACAATGTGTTACCATTACCACGGACAAGCATGCATGAATGTCGAATCTATGGAAGACGATGAAGATAAATTAACGTAGGAAACCTTTTGATAATTAGTGGATTCGGCCTACAGGGGACACCACACGCCAAGTACTTTACCTCTAGGGTGGCGCGGAAACAAGTACAATATACAATATTCTCGCTTCTTTAAAAATCGCGTTATTTTATAGAGGTGAGAGGGTGGAAGTGGTACATTTATTATAATTTTAGGTGGAGTTTAGTAGCTACTGCTTGAGCGTTAAGCATTGAACTTTAAAGTAGATTATAGTAAAGATTACAATTTATTGTGTTGACCGGAACCAACCCTTATGTGTGCGCCTTATTTCCCACGGTACTATTAATTTTAGGAAAAAAATGTAGAGACGTTTTTTATAGAGAATTTTATAAGGAGTAATTTATCAAAAAGTGCACCGTTCCCGAGATAATCTAGAAAACCTCAAAATAGGGTTGGAAACGGTGTCCTAGGGGATGAAGCACACTATTTAGGGGTGGGAACTTTTCGGTTTAATAATTCTTATGCTATCCTTAACATTTCTACCAATTTTCAAAACTTTATGAATTTTGTCCGATATAAATCGTTATATTACTGAACTAGAAGTCCATAGTATCATCGGTAGTTTAATTAAATTAAATATTTTTTCTTTACTAGATATTTTTATCGCTAATCTCTGGGCTAATGTTTTTACAACACCGACGTCCTTTATATAAGAATTGGTATGTAATTCTTCAAGATAAACATTCCATTTCAATATTTTTACGCTCTAATTCCCTCCTAATACCTGTTATTTCCTCTTAATTTCCTTCTAATACCTCGTAATAATATTTATTTCCTCCAAATTCCCCTGTAATTCCCTTAATACCTAATAATTCCTTCCGAAATACCTTCAATTCCTTCCTAATTCCTCCGATTTGTACACTATTTCCTCTCAGCGGTTGCCCCCTCACTTTTTTAAGTTTGCAATTTTTTTAATAAGAGTTACAGCTTTTGAATCCATAAAATTCTTGGAATTATTTTATTTTGGTATATTTATAAAAAACAGGCTCTTCGCATTTTAATTTTTTTCTTTTTTTTGGTTTAATGGATTCTTCCGAATTTTTGTATATTTTTCTGAGAAATAGTGAAAATTAATGAATTCTAGGGGGTTTAGTATTTAACATTAGCAACATATAAAAAAATTTTCACCAAATCTGTCCTTAACCAACTGGTTCCCAAATAAAAACCTTTTTCCTGTAACGGTCCTCCGCCAAGAGTTATATAAGATTTAAACATGAATACAATTTTCTCAAGATATATAAAAAGAACCTAATTCTTGACCCTCTCCTAAAAAACTTCGCATTAATTTCATTGGTCTTCAAAGCAGGAAGTAAAAATGAACAGTTTTTTCAAATTTTCATTGATTTCCCATTTTTTATATGAATTTCATTTTTTACTAACTAATAAACTTCTACATTGTTATGGCTATAAGAAGCGATTGAGTAAACATAAACAATGCAAATCAACTTACTCTTATGAATGCAGGAATATCATCCTGAAATTGTCCATCTGTATATATTTTTCTTATTTTATCTCCAACTTCATATTCATCCTCCTTTTTCATGGGAAATATATTATCAACAATTTTGCTCAGGTTTCTATCCACATATATTGCAGAGTTTCTAAGAGATTCCAAGTCTAAAATTTATAAAAAATATTTATCTTAACAGTATTATACTAGTACGAAATGCATTTAAATAGATTAAACATGTGGAAAAATTATTATTGTGTATTATTGTGTATTTAAATTTCGTTTTGATCATTCGTGCTCTATATCTTGTACAATTATTATACCTATAAGTATTTTATAATCGCACAAAAATTTTGAATAATCATCTTAAAAAAATATATACAGAAATTCGTTTCATAATACACTGAACTCAAATATCGAATAAAACATGTGTATGTGTATGTATGTGTGTATACCGTTTCTTGCAAACATGATAACTTCTGTTAGACTTAAAAATTTGTATTTAAAATTTGGAACATTTATAAAATATTATGGTAGAATACTACACACCAGACATACAGGATGATCAGCAGAGGTGTGCTAACTGCCATTATTTATACTTTATTTTATTACACAAAAATAAGAATATGTACAAGATTTCGAAACTGCAATATATAGTGTCCTTTAGGCTTGAACTTTACGTAGACTATACCTGATATATCAAATTTTATTTTAAAACGTCATTTAGATATTTTTAATGTGACTATTATGAAACGAATTACAGTTGCAGTTGGACGTTGTCGACTGCAAATACATTTTAATCATGACAAGTTATACATTTCTTGATACAGGTCTCTTGCGATTATAGCTTTTCCTTTTTTTATCATAATTTCCTTCTATTATCTCCTCGTTCATCACTTATGCTTATTATTGTTGTTTACTTTATCTCCTTGTATGTGATTGTTGTCTCTTTCGTTAGTTTAATTTGTATTATATATGACCATTTTTTTACTATTTACAATAATAGATTATTTTCATTCTAATCTATCCTAATCTATTAGTATCCTGCTGTTGCTTTAATTTTTGTGCTTATTCTTGCAGATCGATGCCGTCCTCTATCGTCTTTTTGTTTAGTAATTAGAGCTGCGGATTTCCTTATCCTGTTTTTCCTTCCTTCCTGGTCACTGTTTGCTGTTTGTAATTTATCGCCTTTTTCTAATCTACTTTTAATATTAGTAATAATAGCTTGCTGTATGGCATCTGTTCTTATACTCCATCCTTATCCGGTCTGGGTAATCTATTTTTTGTATTTAGTTGCATTCCTTACTCTCATGTTGTCTTCAATATTTACGACACATGGACATATCTATACAATATTTTGCCACAAGATCGAAGAGGTAGACTTGAAGCGCATTTTTAAATCTTAATGATTCTTACATGGGCTATCATAACGTCAAAAAATCTATCTCACTTTCATACTTTGAGCTTTTGAGATTTATCCGTCTTTTCTTTAAACGAGTTTCTGAGAGGTCTTCTTACCTGTGGTTTGGTATTTCCTCTGAAGTTCTCGATGATTTGTTCTCCCAAGTCTTGATTATGCATTATTTTCTTCTTAAAACTACTGTCCTTTCTAGATGCTGCCTGTGTGCCGGTTACCATCATATGATTCTTATTTCGAGTATCTTTTAGTTTGAATTAAGTTTTTTTCTATTGATATATCGCTTATTTTACTCTTTTGTTTTATCTTATCCTGCCATTCCATTCGTCATCATTTTAGCTATTTAATACTCTATATATTTCCGTCTATTCTCTATTTATAGTCTCCCCAAGCCTTTGAAGCACGTCCATTGAGTTTGTCTTGTCTTCAGTTCTTATTATTGCTTTGTGTCTTATCTTTATTCTATTTGTTATCCACTTCTGTTCTTTTTTCCCCTGTTGACGTGTGTGGTTTTGTTCGATTAACATATACAGTTTTTATACTATTTCTACAGTTGCAGCGTATGTGTTAGTTTTTCTTCTCCTTATTCCTTTCCTTATCTCGTATCATTTGTCGAATGTTATCATCTATCATTTATATCTGTATCTGTTTCTCGTCCATTTTCTTGTATGTATATTTCCATTCTCCCCATCTCAAAACTTTGTCTTTCTTTTGCATTAGTGTTTCTTTATATTTTTATTTTTTTTATTCAGTCTGTTACCATTTGTCTTATTTCTCTATTATTTTCTTTCTCTCTTTTCTTTCTTGTTCTACTTCTTTTCTCCTAGACTTTATTCTCTATTATGTCCTATTTCTCTATTTATTTCAAATTTTGAGAAACGACTTTTCTTGCAAGTACCAATAACTTAAGAACCGAAAGTTCGACCGTATTGATATTTGTATGGCGAATTAATTAGCGTTAGCTGTGGGAAGAATCTTTGTTTTTGAAGAAAATCTATCGGTAAATATAAAAGTGATGCATAATGCACTAACGAGCATTTCACCATTATCAAGATATGATTAAAATGAAAAAATAGCAATCACATCTAAAAATTATTTTCAAAAAATAGCCAAGAGTATAGGATGTTCAACAATTATATAAATAAACGCTTTAATAAGCTGGCGAAGAGTTTAATATAGTTTCTTTTATATTATCTTTTGTTTTATTGTTGTGATTCTCTCTATAATTCTCTTAACTCTTTACTTGCCCTATAATTAATCTAAATCTCTCAATTTGGGCCTAGCAAGCTAGCTGACCTAACAAAATCTGCTTTACCTAACCTAAACCCTTCAATAGGATGTTTTCCATACATAACAATTCACTTCGAATGATGCGTTAATATGAAGTAAGCCTAAACGCATTTATATTAATTAATTCGTCAGATTAAAATAAATGTTTAATAAACAAATCGGCTTAAAATTCAAATATTTGAAATTGGGTAATGATCCTGGTGACATCGTCTCGTATATCACGTGTTTCTGTCAACAAAGTTTTTACGCAATGCCAACTTAGGTGATACGAAATTTTTTCGTTGTTAGAATTTTAAGTTGGTACTTGTACTGTGACATAAGAATATCATTAGCGATGACGTGTAATGCTTGATATATTGATCATTTAAATTAATAACCATAACCAAGCAAATTTCGTTATAAATGTTCAATGGTGGAAGCTATATATTAGTTTCAATTCAAAATAAAACTCATACCATTACAAGCACAATTTTAAGGTAAGTGAATATGATCTATTTACAATATTGAAAGTTATAAGCCATCTAGCTATCATCACAACAATAAAATGTTGATTTCGATCAAGATTTCGATTTGGGAAAATCGCGTCTCGCTACTTTAAACCATTTCACTTTTCACGAATAATTCGTTATATGAACCTTTTATCTGTAGCATTTAATGAAGTATCTTGGCACAAAACACCACTTATTTGGTGCACCATGTTTCTGACTTATAATATAACATTAAGCGTTGAGTGAAGAGTCCTTATAGAGATGCAGCCGTGTACTTAATATCGTAGTGCGGGCAGGGTCTGTGGTATAGTTAGGCGCCACCGACATCTCGTCAATCTCAGTCCCTCAGTCGGCTGATAGCACTCGCATGGTTCGTGTCATTTGTTGTATTAGTGCACCGTAAAACGAGAAAAAAGTAGCTTCCTTCTTGAAAAAAAATTTTTGAAGGTACAACCACATGGGACCTTCACAGCATGATAGATTAGGTCCTTGGCCATCTGTAATGTCCAATTACAATATTTTTTGGGAGGTCAAACTATTTTTATGACGAAAAATGTTATAAATCTGTCAAAATTAATTTTTCTTACATTTTCACACATCCCTCGTGATATCTCCGGAACCAATTGAGATAATTATACGTATTTTTTTTTAATTGATGGAGGAAATGTGGGCGAAGGTCACTGCTTAAATTTTGTTTTTATGGAAAATCTAATTTTTCTATAAAACGAGGTAAAACTTGAACATTTACTTCCCTTGCAGCGCTTTTTTCAGTAAGCGAAAAACTTTTTTATTTTAAGGAATTTTGACATACCATCTGCGTATGAAATAAAGTCTACACCTCAAGGAAGTTTTTAAAACAAAAATCAGGTCTCTACGACTTATAGTTTTCGAAATTTTGTTATTTAAACTGAGTTTTTCGATCCTAGAGGCCTAGATGTCCGGCAAGTGTGGACTATTTAATACAAGTAATCTTATATTATATTATGCCAGTTAGAAACAAACTTTTCTTTATATAATGTGAATGCAAATGAGTATTAGTTATTTTTATTGAGTTATTACATATTATTTAGTGCTTAACAATGGAATTTTTATTCTGTGGACAAACTTTGAAAGATAATGACAAATTAGTGAGACAAAATCCTAGATTGCAAGGAGTAAAAACAATTATATATGCCACGGTAAAAAGGCGAGACATTTGTGTCGAAAAGATTTTGCAACAAGAGGAAAATATTTTAAGTGGAAAAGTCAAAGTGAAATTTCATATAGCCTGCAAACAAACCTATATTAGTTTGTAAAATCTTAAAAATCTTTCCCAATTCAGTGAAATTGAAAATGTATCTTCGTCTTCGGTAAGATGCAATAAATTTAATATTCGGACAATGTGTTTAATATGTAATACATCGAGAAAGAAAGGCGTAATATGGTATACGATAATTCTCTGTAGACGTGATTTATCTTTATATTTCTTTGCCACCTTATTATCAGTCTAGTCGATACATTGTTGACAAGGGGCCGACGCGACATTTTTATTGTTAATGACGGGATTTTGGAGAATGAGAGGGGAGTATGCGTTTATTTTCGATTTATCGCAAATATTTGAGAAACCAAACATAGTATAATTTTTCACATCCAGTGGAAGTATAGTAACAAAAAATTTTTTTAAAATTTTTATTGTTCAAATAGGCTTAGAATATCACGAAACATCGAGATTTTAAGTTTGAGCGAAAAAAAAAATTCTGCCTGCCTGCCTGTCTGTTTATTTTCATAACAATTAAATATAAAAACCCAATGAGCTGCTGGCAACATAAAACATTTTTTTTCCCAGTAAAATAAACCATTTTGATATAATATTAAATAATACATAACAAAGAAAATTAAGTAAAAGTTCCATGTACCATGTGCATCACAAATGCGCACAACGTGATAAAGTGAATTTTATTACTTTCACATCAATCACATCCAAAAAAACTGTCATTGTTCAAATAGGCTTAGAATGTCATGAGACGTCGAGATTTTAAATTTGAGCAAAAAAAATTTCTGTTTGCCCGTAACTTTTTTGTGCGCATGTTTACTCTGGAACCGTTAAAGATATTGACTTGAAATTTGATACACGTATGTATTTTAACGAGAACTGGAACCAGATTATATTTTCATTTTATTTCGTTGAAGGGTAAATTGGGATAAAGGGGGGGTAAATAAGTAAATCAAGCATGTAAGAGTCCATAAAATTGGTATTTAGTATATATAAGAAAAGATAAGGGCTCAAAAAATTACTCCCATTACCACCCCCACCTCACTATTAAAGGGGGGTGGAAAAGCGTCAACATATTTTTTACTTCATTTGCCCCCTCTACCACTCCCTTCCACCACCCCTCACTACCGATGTGACATATCGTTTTATAGGTTTTTGGAGTAGGCGATTTCAAATATTATGTTATTAACGTTTCATAAATAATTTTCACATAGTGGAGTGCAATTTTTTTCTTCTTTGTGAGAGACTTGGATAGAAAACGTGGATGTGGAATTTTAAGGTTTATAAACATGTTGCTAAATTGATACCAATGGTTTAAGGATAGATGAGGATATAGCAACGCGTCCTTGCGTGTGTATCTAGCTTCTACGATTTTCAATTAAAATACCATGCAACCTGTTCGGTGTTTCTATTATTTTCTTTATTCTTTAATAAGTGGGTTATCTCGAGTAGTATATAGATGCGCAGTGGATTTCCTCGAGTACTATGGATGCGCGGTGGCTTTCCTCGAGTACTATAGATGCGCAGTACGTTACTCCAAGTAATATGGATGCGCAGTAGATTTCCTCGAATAAAATGGATGCGCAATGGGTTACCTTGAGTAGTATGGATGCGCAGTGGTTTTCACGTGTAAAATAGATGCGCAGTAGGTTACCTCAAGTAGTATGGATGCGCATTGGGTTTCCTCGAGTAACATGGATGCGCAGTGGGTTACCTCGAGTAGTTTGGATGCGAAGTTGGTTATCTCGGGTGGTATGGATGCGTAGTAGGTTTCCTCGAGTATAATGGATGCGCAGTGGCTTTCCTTGAGTAGGTACTGTTGATGCGCAGTAGGTTACCTATACGGATACGCAGTGGGCTTCCTCGAGTAAAACGGATGCGCAGTGGGTTACCTCGAGCAGTATAGATGCGTTTCCTCAAAGAAAGTGCTTGAAGTAGATTACTTCCACCGTGTACTCTACGGCACATTATGATTGTTCATATTTTTGTCATGCCATTTTCTACGAATTGCTCCCACTTCCAGTATAAGTGTAGTAATTTTGAAAACATTTATTTAAATAGGCTTAGAATGTTATGACATGTCGAGATTTTAAGTTGAAGCAAAAAAAAATTTCTATCGCGTCGGTCTCTGACGTTTTGGGTGCACGATTACTCTGGAACCGTTTAAGATATTGACTTGAAAATTGGTACACATATGTATTTTAACGAGATCTGGAATTAGGTTATATTTTGTTCTTATTATGTTAAAGGGTTGAGTGGTAAATTGGGATAAATGGGGGTAAATAGGTAAATTAAGCAAGTAAGAGTCCATAAAATTTGGTATTTAGTTTATTATTATATAAAAGAAGTTAAATTCTTAGAAAAATTTTTGGCATTAACTACCCCCATTATCACCCCCCACGCGATTATTAAAGGGGGTGAAAAAAAATTGTGATTTAGTGTGTACAGGAACCAAAGGCCTCAAAAAATTTTCCACTTCATCCACCCGTGTATCACCTCCTACCACCACCCCAACCCCCACTATCGATGTGGCATATCGTTTTTTGGTTTTCATTTAGAAAATTTCATAAACAATTATTTCCACATGGTGGAGTGCAAATATAGTGTTTTCGTTTTGAGAGGCTTGGATAGGAAATCTGGATGTGGAAGTAGTGATTCCTTGGGCTGCGGTTTTCATTTTAAAATGTTAAAACCGCTGCCCAAGGAATCACTACTTCCACATCCTGATGTTCTATCCAAGTCGCTCAAAACGAAAAATATTTTGATACTATATTTGCACTCTACTATGTGGGAATAATTGTTTATAGAACTTTAATTATATAATATTTGAAATCGCCTACCCCAAAAACTCATAAAGCGATATACCACATCGGTAGTGGGGGTGGGGGTGGATGAAGTAAAAAAAAATGTTTGAAGCCTTTGGTTCTTGTACACACACTAACTCACAATTTTATTTCCCCCCCCCATGGTTAAATTTTTTGAGACCTTGACTTCTCTTGTATTTACTAAATGCCAATTTTTGTCGTTGTACTTCCACAGGATGTGGAAGTAAAAGGCATATTGACATTTTATGATGAAACTGTTATTTTTAAGATATCACAAAATTATCCATTTTGCACTTTTCTTAACCGTCTTCACCCTAGTAAATTTTGAATATGTTTTAGATGACATTTTCCTTTACTACTGCCGCAAAAATATTACATGTTGCAATATTTTTCGGGTTTACACCATTCCCTTCTTTAATTCTGCTGAACTATAATAACCAATTTGTACAAAAATATTTTTTATCCTCTCCCAAATATACTGCTACTGCAGTGATGGGTTCATTTAAAGTTATTTATTTGTTTATAGGCTTTTCTCTGTAATTGCTAGGCTTAGAATGTCGTGAAACGTCGAGATTTTAAGTTTGAGCGAAAGAAAAATTCTGTCTGTCGGTCTGTAACTTTTTTTTGTGCGCACGTTTACTCTGGAACCGTTTAAGATATTGACTTGAAATTTGATACACATATGTACTTTAACGAGATCTAGAACTAGATTATATTTTCATCTTGTTCCGTTGAAGGGTTGGGGGATAAATTGGGGTAAATTTGGGGTAAATGGGTAAATCAAGCAGGTAAGAGTTCATGAAATTGGTATTTAGTATATACAAGAGAAGCTAAGGTCTCAAAAAAATTTTTGGCATTAGCCACCCCCATTACCACCCCCTCTTTATTAAAGGGGATGAAAAAAAATTGTGATTTAGTATATGTACAGGAACCAGAAACCTCAAAATATTTTTTTACTTCATCCACCCCCCACTACCACCCCCGTACTACCATCCCCACCCCACTACCGATGTGGGGTATCGTTTTATGGGTTTTGGGGTAGAGGATTTCAAATATTATATTATTAAAGTTCCATAAACAATTATTTTCACATACAAAGTTTTTTCGTTGTGAGTGACTTGGATAGAGAATCTGGATGTGGAAGTAGTGATTCCTTGGGCAGCGGTTTTTTAAATTTCTTTTAGTTTGTTATTTAGTTTCTCAAAGTCTGCCTTTCTTCTGTTGTTGATGCCCTTCAGTATTTTTGTTTTATTGCTTATTGCGCTAATTTTGCATATCGATTCATTCAGCTCTTCTTGTATCGTTTTCAGGTTTGTTCATTGTCTGTATAGTAATAATATGTCCCTCTAATATGAGAATTTAAGGGTAACCGGCGCCTCCGGCAAATTCTCGAATGGTATTCCATTATTTTTGTATTTTCTCACTAACTATTTTAGGGGTGGTTTTTGGCATTTTTAGAGCCACGGGACCGACTTTCGTGATCAGCGATCAAAAAAACATAAAATAAAAGTAGTCCTGATGAGGGGGGCATTCCGAGCGTCAAACCCCGCGTTTTACATGGACAATTACAGTGATCTTTATTAAACCAAAAGGCTATAGGTAGTATCAAACCTAAAATGGTTAGTGAGAAAATACAAAAATAATGGAATTCCCTTCGAAAATTGACATAAAATGGAAAAATGATTGAAATTTTTTTTATTCACTTTTTGATTTAAATTTAGATGAATGGGGATTGTATAATGAAGAAAATTTTTTCCAACCCTTCAGGGGGTGAAAACTCCTCCTGTATCGCCTTTAAATTGAACTAACGCTTAGAAATTAAGTAGAGATGTATACTTTTACCACAAAATTTTTTCACAGGTGAAAAAATTTTGTGGTATTTTTTCGACGGAAGTTTATCAGAAATAACAAGCAAACTAAAAAGTATACATCTTTACTTAATTTCTAAGCGTTAGTTCAATTTAAAGACGATATAGGGGTAGTTTTCACCCCTGAAGGGTTGGAAAAAAGTTTTCTTCATTATACAATTCCCCATTCATCTAAATTTAAATCAAAAAGTGAATAAAAAAAAATTCAATCAATTTTCCAGTTTTCACTCCTGAAGGGTTGGAAAAAAATTTTCTTCATTATACAATCCCCATTTATCTAAATTTAAATAAAAAGTGAATAAAAAAAAAATTCAATCATTTTTCCATTTTACGTCAATTTGGGTTAGCTCTCAGCATAAAATTTGTCCTTACTTTAGATGAACATACTGAACTGGCAAAATATCATTACAATTAGCACATTCATAACATTATTTTACAGTATTATTCCCAAAAAGGGTGGTTTTTGGCGTTTTTAGAGCCGCGGGAGTCCGATTTTCGTGATCAGCGAACCAAAAAACATGAGATAAAAGTAGTCCCGATGAGGGGGGCATTCCGAGCGTCAAACCACGCGTTTTACATGGAGTATAACACCAGTGCATTATTTTTAAGTTTGTAAGTGTGTACCTCATCAAGACTGCGTATAATTAAATATAAAGCAGTGAGGCAAGTGAGCTTACAGAACTAATTTAAGAGCATTCTTTTCCATTTAAATTTGGTGAAGTTTCAAATTCCAGTTATTAATAAAAAATCATTTTCAGGGCCGGCAGCTCAATACCGGAGGGCCGTAGGAAATAAATTTATTTGGTTTACTGGTACTGTTTTTATACCATCTAAATATTGACCCAAACTCCTGAGATACCTTCTACAACATATAATAACTAACAAAAAGAAACATAAAAATAAAGCATTGATACAATAAAAAATAAAGAAAGACGATAATAACAAAAGTCTTTATGTCATAGAGCTGAGACAAATAGAATACTAACCAATATGAGATTGAAATAAATAAAAACTTTCGATTAATGAACTTCAACTTATTTTTAATTATTATATAACACCCAATGTAGGGGGAACTGCTACTAACAAAACTTTGAATAACTTTGAGATGGAAATATAGTGTATATATTTAAAGCACAATCCTTACGCAACAAGATTTTACATAGTTGTGTAAATTATAGAAGTTTCTGACAAAATTTGTATCAACACGTTGAATCAATTCGTTAAGTTGCGAGAGACATTCTTTTAACGGATAACTGAAAAAATCTTATACCTTGATCAGATCTAAGATCAATTATCATTTCTTCCGAATTGAAACCTAACACGATGGGCACTCGATTTATGTTCCCATTTTTAACATCTTCATGCATCGGTCCTGTAAGAAAAGCTCCTTCGTAACTTTCTGGTTCGATGACGGGAACCCAAAGTCCAGCTCCAATTTCTCTTTCCGAAGGGACCTAAAATGTTTAAATTTTTTTAAAATTAATGATAGAATTAATTGTATATAAACCACAGTGTCATTTTGAACTACATGTTTTTGTCTCTTGAACATGAATCTCAACACAAGAATTAGCGACGATCGATACTCTTCAATATATTACTGCTTATACAAAATCCACGGCTTAATGCTTTTTAATTTAATTTTTAGTACTTTCTCAATTCAAGTAGAAATTTTTGAGAATACTAAGAATCGATATTAGACTCTTTATTGTTTAATTAAATTGAAATGTAAGTAAGTTACTTAAATTTCACTACCACTATCGATGATTGCTAAACTTGTACAATTTCGGTGACGTAGATAACTATAGAAGAAATTAATACCGACTTAAATATTAATCATAGTTTCTATATTTATCATGATTTGCAATTAAGTGCAACGACACCTTATTTAGTTATTCTAAATCTTGACGATTGTAGTTTTCCTATCAATATTGTCATTTATTGATTGGTAATAAACAAGCTATTTTTTGAGACAATTTATTTAATATTTTGAAGTATGGTTTGATATTCTTGTTATTTTTAGTAAATCATATAAACAATTTTATAATAAAGACTGTTATTGTGATTATTACTATTGAATGTTAGCAACTTACAGGGAATTTGGTGTTTGTTATATCGGATGCTTTTGCATTTAGCAACAATTTGAGGAGATCATTCGAGTCATCTGAAGTAAAACTTGGATCCAGAGCTCGCCCCAGCTCGAAGGCAAAATATTTTCCGAAAGGTTGATAAGTGAATGGGCACGTGGCTGTACCACTTTCTAGAATAGCGCCTCTAAACAATCCTGAAAATGTATTCTTGTATATAATTTTATTCCAGCATTGGCGTAAGAGATGCGTCGTAGCAAATATTTCTAAATTTGAATTTTAATAGTTTAAAATATAAGCCTTTTACAAAATTTCAGAACACTGACGAAAACTTTTTTTAGGTTCCGTTCCCGTTCAAGATAAAAAAATATGAAGACAAATATGAGACATTTCCTCTATAAATAGATCCGGGTAATACCACTGTGATATGGAACGGCGTATGACATGTTTTCTTTATTGGCTATTCTACAATTCATTCTCAAGTGTGTGTTCTTCTGTGGACTAATGTCGACAATTCCATATTGAGACAACTCCGTTTGACATAAAAATATTTTTGTAAATAAATTTACCGATCTGTATTCTTCTGATCTTCCTCGTGTTGGCAGCCTAGAATCTTCTGAGACATAACTAAAAGCAATGTGAAAACTAATGTGATTTTCATCGTTTGTTTTGATATTATTCTCTTTAAAACATATTTTGAGCTTTTATTAACTCTTGTGATTTCCAGTGAATTTCATATCACTTGATTACTCTCTTTACGCTTTCTCATGGCTCTGAGTACAGTTTACGTGTAAATTACAAGAAAACGAATATTATGATTGACAGATCAATCAAATGAAAAGCACCCAGGCAAGTCAGGGATGGGTGACTATAAGGTAGTAATAAAGATGGTAATACTTGGAATGACAAATATCACGAAATCTACAAAGACTTGCGAACGCCCTAGTTTTCTTCATCTTTCTTTACACCCTTAAACCAGTAGACAGCTAACATATTAAAGCTTTCAAGATGTGGGTTTGGAGATGCTTGTTACGAATTCTTGGACAGCCCATCGATTCTTCAAGAAATACGTCCACTAAAGTGGCTTGTCAGCACCATATTATCCCGAATTCCCTTATTTTTCATAATTTGTTTTTCCTAGCTTGACTTAATATCAAAATTTAAAATTTTTTTTTTTTAGTTTTCTTTTTATGTTCTGCATCCAAGCGAAATGTAAACTTTTCAGGATATTATTCTATACACTTTCACGAACTTATTAAAAGAAAAAATTATTCAGTTTGCAAATTTTGGTAGGTAAATACTTTCATCGACTGTGCTAAGGTTAAGTGTAAGAGTAGCCGATGGCTTAACTTCGCCTTAATAAAGACGTTTTATTATTGTTATTATTATTATTATAGACTTAACAGCAGCACACTTTCTCAGCCGTAGCTGGAAATTATTCACCGAATCCCTCGCACGCGATTGAAATTCGGCTCTGTTGGAGCCCGTTCCAGGTTTTTGGGCCCTTCAGGCGACGTTGGTGATGTCGGCTCCAACAGCTATTATTATTATTATTATTACTATTGTAAAACTTGTGTAATAATTTACATTTTGCCAATACACTTAGACAATAGAAGATTGATGTTTCGTAAACTTTTTTTTATTTTCTGCCGTTTAAATAAATATGTTGTTTACAAGTGAAAGTTTTGATAACTAAAAAAGAAATATTTTCCGAAACGTTAACAGCCTTCGATTCAATTTTTTTCATTATCATTTAACATTTTTATTTCGGTTTATATATTTTGAGATGTGACATTTTGTACTAGATGTATTAAAAACCAACCTCTGCCTGATCCTCTCGGCGCAGTTGTTTCTTTCATCAAAATTTTTTAAATATTTTTACAGTGACAAAATACCCAACACACATAAGAAATCATGAATACGCCACGAATAAATAATTATAGAAAATATTTCACCTATTTTCTTTAAAATATATGGATTATTACAGCATATTAAATTATACAAAAGGGCAATTTTATTTATAGGTATAGTATTGATAGAAATCTTATTACAAACGTTTTGGTATTTTTATTTTAGGTGGAGATAATATGGACCATAGCTGAAAATGTTAGCTTTACAATATAAATTGTTTAAATTTTACTTAGTATACTATAGTAACGACAAAAAAATTAAAAAAAAATTTTATTGTTCAAATAGGCTTAGAATGTCATGAAACGTCGAGATTTTAAGTTTGAGCGAAAAAAAATTTTCTGTCTGTCGGTCTGTCTAACTCTTTTTGCGCGCACGTTTACTCTGGAACCGTTTAAGATATTGCCTTGAAATTTGGTACACATATGTATTTTTACCAGATCTGGAACTAGATTATATTTTCGTCTTATTCCGTTGAAGGGTTGGGGGGTAAATTTGGGGTAAATAGGTAAATCAAGCAGGTAAGAGTCCATAAAATTAGTATTTAGTATATATAAAAGAAGTCAAGGTCTCAAAAAATTTTTTGGCATTAGCCACCCCCATTACAACCCTCACCCCATTATTAAAGGGGGTGAAAAAAAATAAAATTGTAATTTACCGTGTATACAAGAACCTATATGGCCACAATTTTTTTTTACTTAATCCACCCCACCCCCACCCCTCTGCCACCACCACCAACCCCCACTATCGATGTGACATACCATTTTATAGGTTTTTGGGGTAGGCGATTTCAAATATCATGTTATAAAGTTACTTCGAGTAATATGGATGCGCAGTAGGTTTCCTCGAGTGTTATGGATGCGCAGTGGCTTTCCTCGAGTAACATCGATGCGCAGTAGGTTACCTCCAGTAGTACGGATGCGCAGTAGGTTTCTTCGGGTATTTAGGATGCGCAGAGGCTTTTCTAGAGTACTATAGATGCGCAGTAGGTTACCTCAAGTAGTATGGATGCGTAGTAGGTTTCCCCAAGTATAATGGATGCGCAGTGGCTTTCCTTGAATACCATTGATGAGGAGTAGGTTACCTCAAGTGGTATGGATGCGCAGTGGGTTTTCTCGAGTAAAATGGATGCGCAGTGGGTTTCTTCAAGAAGTATGAATGCGTAGTGGCTTTCCTCTAGTAAATTGGATAAACAGTGGGTTACCTCGGGTAGTATGGATGCGTAGTAGGTTTCATTGAGGACAATGCTTGAAGTAGAGGCTCTACTTCTATCGTGTAGTCCATGGCACAGAATGATTTTTATATCTTTGTCATGCTATTTGCTACGTATTACTTCTACGTCTAGTTGAAGTATACTAACGCAAGAAAATTTTTTGAAAATTTTCATTGTACGAATAGGCTTAGAATGTCATGAAACCACAATATTTTAAGTTTGAATAAAATAAATTTGTCTGTCGCGTCGGTCTGTCTGTTAGTCTTGTATCTTTTTGGTGCTCACGATTACTCTGGAACAATTTAACATATTGACTTAAAATATGGTACACGTATGTATTTTAACGAGATCTGGAACTAGATTATATATCGATCTTATTCCGTTGCAGAGTGATGGTAAATGGGGGTAAATAGGCAAATAGGTAAATCAAGCAATTAAGGGTGCATGAAATTGGTATTTAGTAAATATAAGAGGAGCTAAGGTCTCAAAAATATTTTTGGCAATAGCCACCTCTATTACCACCCCCACCCCATTATTAAAGGGGGTGAAAAAATATTGTGATTTAGTGTGTATACAGGAACCAGTCATCAAGAATCACCACCCCTACTACTGATGGGGCATATCATTTTACGGGTTTTTGGGGTACACGATTTCAAATATTATACTATTAAAGTTCCATAAACAATTATTTCCACTTAGTGGAGTGCAAATATAGTATTTTCGCTGTAAGAGACTTAAATGGGAAGTCTTGATGTGGAAGTAGTGATTCCTTAGGCAGCGGTTTTTTAAAATAATTCTATGAAAAGTTTGCCACTAGGCAACCCATATGAAGCTTACCTGATGATTTCTTGCTGACTACATGTAAACCTGCGGCAGTTCCACCAGCGCTTTCACCAGAAATTGTAACTTTTTTGGGGTCCCCACCAAACAGGTTTATATTATCTTTAACCCATTGTAGAGCAAAATTTTGATCTTTCATGCCGAGGTTACCAGGTATAACTTCATCTTCAGTAGTGAGGAATCCTGAAAAGTTGAATAAGTAGGTATTAATAATATTATAATCAGTGAGAATTAAATTGTAAATTGATATAAATCTGAATTGTATGTATGTTCATAATTTGTATATTTTCTAGTATGCCCTAGTATGCCCAATGCCCATAGTGTAACTGTATTTTATAATTCGTTAATGCTTTCATATATACAAGTTCATTAAACTCTTCGCAAAAACGAAGAGTATATTGCATTTGATCGGCACATTTCTAAAATCGGAAATATCGCTCGTAGAGAAAAAATTTTCATATCATTGTGTTAGTGAACGAATTCTGAACAACTTTCAAAATGTCCATCTGTCCGTCTGTCCGTCCGCCACGTTTCTTGTAAGCACGATAACTTAAGAAAGAAAAGTCCGATTGTATTGAAATTTGGAAAGTAAGTTAGTGTTAGCTAGAGGAAGAACCTTATTGTTTTTGAAGAAAATTAATCAGTAAATAAGAAAGTTATTAATCATTTAATTTAAAAAATATATATTTTCTTAATTTTTGTCGCTTGCACTTAAATAGAAATCTTGCGAAATGTTATCCCTATAATATATATTTTTTTGTTTATGCATTTTACTAATATATATTTTATAATAACATGTCTAATGCGTTGAAATATGATTCTCGAAAGATATATATTACAGACATTCAATTTTTGTAGTAATCTCTGATGGTCTAGTGGCTAAAGTTTTTTCCTTTTTTTTTTGCAATCCAAGATGTTTGTACAATTTGTTATTTTTATCCCTTTTGTTCTTTGTGTTTTCTTTTTCTCTAAACCGAAAATTCATCGAAATCATAACTTTTTAAACCACAACTCTATTTTACACTACCTTCCTTGCCGACGCGGCGGTCAGACTGCAAGTTCGTCATTTGCTCGAACGGGTTTTTTCGTTTGGTTCTGTTTTCCCGTATCAGCAACCAAAAATTTCGTAAAGCGAGTTTAGTCATCTATTGTGTTTATTTCTTAAATTAGTTTTAGACCCATGTGGGCACATGTTTTCATCTCTTAAGTCTACCTATGGCAGACAGGTGTTGCTAACCTTATAATTATTCTTAAGCCAAATTAGACCTACTTTGCCCAGCCCCACACCCACCTCGGCGATGTTCGCCATGGTTGTCTGGCTGGCTCCGAGGATAGGATCTGATGCGACGTATAATATTGAAAAAAAATCTAAATAAAATCTTGTTGAGCTTGAGTTTCTAATCCAAAGATCCCGTGTTCGAATCCTAGTCAATTTTTTTTTCATATATTTTTTGTCACAACAAAGTTGGTATCACAAAATTTAGGATGTCCAAAAACTAACATTATTTACAGAAAAACTATGAAGAGTATTCTATAGAATGTGTAACAATTATATAAAAAGCTCAGTAAATTGGCGAAGAGTACCTACGTTTTTAGCTTGTTTTTACATGCCCTTATTAATTTTCAGTCAATATATTAATGAAATCTTTGGAAAACAATTATGTTTCTGAAACATTAGTTACTATCACACTCATTAACTACTATATAAATTACATTAATAACTAATATAATATACAGGGTTTGATATCTTAGTTTTATTGCATAGATGATGTCAAATATTCCAGTTTAAACCTATATTAATGAAAGTATAGGGAATTAATATCTGAAAATTTAACATAAAAAAATAAAGAATCGAATAGAATAGAAATAGAGAAAATGATGAAAACTATTTTATGTATCCAGTAATATAGAACAATAATTACTTTATTATTTTGACTAGTGGTGCATGATTAACGCAACGAGAATTAAAATAAAATATGTTTATATTGCCACTGGATATTAACAACAAAAATTTGGTGATTTTATTTATGGATATATTTCTATGTCTTTATTTTGGTAGACATTTGTATGATAACTTTTTTATACTTTAAAATTTTAAATTTTTTCGTGTGCTCTTTAGATGGATGTGCTTGTAGTGAGGTGCCTTATTGAAATTACCGTTACCTGGCGTATAAAAGCACCAAATCTGGTTTGAAGGTGCCTTAGGGCATACTAATAAATATTAGCCTAGTAACTCTCTGGAATTTCTAAAAATTTTCATGTACAGCACTAAAATCCAAAATGTCCGACAAATACGACAAAATATCACAGGAATTTTAGTTTTTGACCCGGAATTAATCATTGTAAAGCTGAAAATTTGCAGGATTGTAGTTTTGTTCCAGGATAACACGAACCAAAAAATCCCTTACTCTCCCCCGTCGGCTTCCCTGTTTTTGCGGAACAACAAGGGCCTAAAGTCGCAGGAATTGCAGAGCTGGCTATAAAGTGCAGCAGACATGTTGTTACTGATCAGATTTGGGTTGAAATGATCATAAATATCCGTCCGTATTTCAGATGTTTCCATGCATATTGTGTTATAATTTTCCGTTCTAGTACTGTCAAAATTTCAAAAATTGAAAAAAATCTGAAATGACGCCATTGCGGATAAATGAAGACTAGGAGGGGAAAACGTACCCGAATAAACATTTCTCTTCATACTTTGGGCTTTCCATCGGTATGTGTACTTTCTCTGTAGCGTCACCCGTTACGGGGCTACGCCACTCCGAGTCTCGCCGAGCCGCGGCCGCGCCCGTCATGCACTTGCTGCGCTGGTGAGACCTGTTGCGAATTCCTGTTTATATATTATTGGTGTTTTTTAGGGTTCATTGAATGAAATTTAACTTGTCAGACTCAGAAAATGACTTTATTCGGCAAGACAATTGCCATTATTGACGAGATTGATTTTAGCAGCCAAGCTAGCAGCGACAAAAAATTTTTTTTAGAAATTCCTAATATTTATTAGTATATCCTAAGGTACCTTTATACCAAATTTGGTGCTTTTATCCGCCAAGTGACGGTAATATTGAAAGACACCTCTAATCACTATTGCTAATATTACTAGTTCGCAGAGTTAATTCTGTAATAACTAATACTTTCATAATTGTACAAGTAAAATAATATTAAAAAATATATGTTTCATCAATATATATTGCCAATCTGTTGAAGGAAAAAAAACTTTGCATTATTTCTTCGGACAACAGTTATAGTAAGTCATACATTTGATTGTCGTATAATTTGCAAGTGAAAACATACTAGTGGATTCCTTACGATAACCAAAAATAAACGTTTATTTAATGACTCAATAGCTAATCCTAACCGTGTTCTACATGGCACTGAAAATATTTGAAAACATTTTCAAACTTTAGACGATGGAAATAAATATTTTTTCGAGACCGACAAAATTCTATTCTATTCGATTTTTTCATTTAAAATATTTTATTTAAGAAAAATATTTCAGATATATATTTTGAGGAGACGTTTTACGAACAAAACAACCCAAAAGTACTAAAGAAGTTCATTTACTAGAAGAAGTTTCGTAATTTGAAGAATTGTAGTTTAATACTCAAAAAGGATACTGTGTAGCGGAGCTATTTTGCCGATTTTTAACGGTTTTTTGGATGTATCAGAATAAGTTAATCCTTGAAAGTTGAAACTTATATGTGATTTAATAACTTTTTAAAAATTCAAAAAAGTGGCAATGTTACCAGTAAAATGGGGAAACTTTGCTTTTGCCTAGATATTATGATTTCTTTGCATCTTACATGGGTCTTCCTTGGATTGTGTGGAAAATTTTTTAAAAAAATCTCAAAAATACACCACAATTTCAACAGTGTCTATCAGAAACAATGTATTAGAGAATATTATTTAGGTATTATGCAAATCACAACTTACACACTTTTTTATCTATTATGAAAATACCTACTTTCTGTATATTGTTGCCCTAATCTGGGCACGCTAATATACTAGTTAGGTAAATACTTTAAAACACTCATTTTTGGAGAACCAATCAAAACAACTACTCTTCTAGCTAATACTGACGAAGTATTGAATTACATGATGGGATTCTTAGCATTTTAAAGAAAAAAATATTGAAAATACTTATAACATTTATTTACACTTAGTCATTCACACTTTTTTTATTTAATATGGAATTATCTACTTTCTGTATATTGGTACCTTAATCGGGTCACGCTAATATACTACTTAGGAAAACACTTTAAAACACTCATTATTGGAAAACCAATCAAAACAACTACTCTTCTAGCTAATACTGACGAAGTATTGAATTACATGATAGGATTCCTGGCATTTTAAGGCAAAAAAATATATTGAAGATACTTAAATTATTTATTGAAATTCAGTCATTCACAAGAATTATTGAACCTTACATTCTATTTCAACTCTAGAAAAGTTGTACAAGTTTTTTCGAACTCGTTAGTTCTCATCAGTAGAGTATAGAAACATTCATTCATTATCTACAAGCCTATTCTGATGAGAACTAACGAGTTCGAAAAAACTTGTACAACTTTTCTAGATTTGAAATAGAATGTAAGGTTCAATAATTCTTGTGAATGACTGAATTTCAATAAATAATTTAAGTATCTTCAATAAATTTTTTTTCCTTAAAATGCCAGGAATCTTATCATGTAATTCAATACTTCGTCAATATTAGCTAGAAGAGTAGTCGTTTTGATTTGTTTTCCAATAATGAGTGTTTTAAAGTGTTTTTCTAAGTAGTATATTAGCGTGACCCGATTAAGGTACCAATATACAGAAAGCAGTTAATTCCATATTAAATAAAAAAAGTGTGAATGACGAAGTGTAAATAAATGTTCTAAGTATTTTCAATATTTTTTTTTTAAATGCTAAGAATCCCATCATGTAATTCAATACTTCGTCAGTATTAGCTAGAAGAGTAGTTGTTTTGATTGGTTCTCCAAAAATGAGTGTCTTAAAGTATTTACCTAACTAGTATATTAGGTGCCCAGATTAGGGCAACAATATACAGAAAGTAGGTATTTTCATAATAAATAAAAAAGTGTGTAAGTTGTGATTTGCATAATACCTAAATATTCTCTAATCATGATAAAAGCAAATAAATAAAAAATAATTAATTGCAAAAAACAATGTATGTAACAAAATGTGATTACAAAAAATAAAAAAAATAGTTATGTTCGGACACATCTACATCAATACTAAAAATATCCCTCGACTTTAATTTCGAACAGGTTCCAGTGGAATTTTAATTTTTTTTACTGGAAGTCAGACATTCAAAAAAATACGGGGTTACATTGCGAGCAAGGATACTGTGACTTTCTTTGTTTTGGCAACATGGCATGATATAACAAAGCCCACAACGTATCGAAAAATGAATTCAAAGAATTCAATACGTATCGAGCTACATACTTCAGTCTAGCAGATACATCTTACAATATCACACAGCGAATTTTTTAATGTTACTTTAATTTTTCTTTCTATTAAACAATCAATCGGAAATAGCGACCAATTTTATCGGCACCTATTCCAGATATCCACTGAGTCGTAGAGGACAGTGTACTGTAATAATTTTATTGAAAAACAGCAAAGTTATCCCCCATGGGCAAAGTAGCCCCGGTAGACGGTAATAAAATATATATATTCTTTTAGTCTAGGCTCCGTAGAAAATTTAATTAGAGTTGTTCATTAAGTCTGCAATAAACTATAATGTAAAAATTGTGTTTTATAGTTTCAGGGGCATAGAATTGATTTCTGACTGTGTATACATTCGTCAGAGTGCAAAATTGTAAAAAAACGACGAAGTCGTCGATTTTGAGCATTCTGAAGATTTTTGATGAAATTCTAAAAAAACCGTTTTTAAATGTTGTATTGCACGATGTATCCAGATTGATATTATCAGTATTTTCTTATCGAAATATAGGTAATTAATTAGCACTTATGAGGTGATTCTCTCGGTGCGTAAGTTTCATCATATTTTATTTATGTGTACTTATTTGTTTATGTTCATATGTTTGGATTTATCTATAAAACATTCCTGTCATGTAAATTTTTTGTTTTGAAACAAAGAAATCGTTAAATAAAATCCCACTAATGGGTCAAAAATATTTATCAATAATTTTTGTCTTACAATAATGTTTAATGCTTTGAGGCATAATAATACGAGATAAGAGTTATGTGCGCCTAGTCAGAAATTGACTATATGCCCTAAAAAAATAATAGGAAATCTTAATATTGTAGATTCTCATGGACCGACTCGATGCCGTGACAAAATCTACAAAGCCTAGACTTCTTGGATTCTTTACGAGATTATAAAATGTAGTTGACCGAGTCTTGTAATGAAGCTTATCTTTTTACAATTATTCGCCCAAAATTTAATTTTAGCAGAAATTTAGTGGCATTATGATCGTCAAGTCATTTTATATAATGTTATTGTACTACAAAATTCTCCAGCACCTAAGGGTCCCAATCGATAGTTTATGGTAACTACAATTATATCATAATCAATGAAGAATTGCGGTCCATAAATTTGATAACTTCCATCTCCAGAGGCATAACCACCTCCATGAATCCAAACTAATACTGGTAAAGTAGGTGCTGAGGGATCTCCAGGTTTCTGAAAGTATATATAAAAAAAAGCACAACTGTAAAAGTATTTTCGGAGGTTGATTCACGTCATTTTATGATCTTGCGAACTATTGCTATGACGGCAAGGTCAAATTGATTAAATTCGATGTCTTCCGTATAATTTAAAGGTACAAGATCACAAAGACGTCAGATATAAGCTAGTATAAGCTAAATCTGATTTAGAATTTAAAGAGTATATTCAAATGGGTTACAGAAATAAATGAAATTAATTATCATTCCCATTATTATGAATTTGTTATATTGCATACATTTTACATCTGACTCTACTTAAATGGAGAGCCAATGTACAAATTGCTTTCTAATGACAAATATGATATTAGATTTCCTTTAAGTGATTTTCAGATACAAGATTAAAATTGGGGTTTAATGAATTACCAAGCTGTAAAGGTAACCAGAATCACTTGATAAACGGTCTGGACAAGTTTTAGAAAACATTGAACAGACTGAAGAATGTACATTTTAGTTAATAGACTGGCGGTACATGACCAGTCAGGTACAACGTTTTTAAAATGCATGCCAATCATATATACGTCGCGTGCAGAAGGGTGTGCAATAGTGCCAAATGAAAAAAGATCCAAAATCAAAATCATTCAAAATCAAGAATACCAAAAAATTTTAAGATTTAATGTGCGCATTAAAATTTGTTTTGCGCGCGGAAACTGCATGCCAATGAATTTCCGCTGGATTCTTCTTCATGGCTTTTCGTTTGGCACTATTGGCATCCATTTTAAAATTTAAAAAAAAACAAAAGAAACAAAAAAATCGAATTGCACACACACCCTTCTTCACGTGACGACTAAAATTTGCGTTACTGGCATATTCATGGTAATTTCATTCATATTATATGATTGGCATGCATTTTAAAAACGTTGCACCTGACTAGTCTTGTACCGCCAGTCTATAAGAAAGTTAAAGAAATAATTATAAAGTGGATTATTACAAATTCTGCACATCAGTTTGCAATAAATAATAAGATGTGCTCTAAAGGATAGTGAATATAAGATGTAAACTGATATGTTTTAATAACATGACTAAACGAAAACTATTATCCTGTAATATTCACAAATATTTGCAATGTATATTGGTAGATGAATCTATTCACTTTACAAGGCACTGCTTTAAGATCACAAAAATAAGATAAATGGAAGCAGCGTCGACAAACTCGATCAGTTTACTCTAAGTCTCCTAATTTAATATTAATCCCTCACCTGTATTCTTTGCAGATATTTTACAAGTATTTTATGATATACAACTAAAATATTTCCCAAAGCGAAACACCGCTAAGGAGTAGAGTATATAGAGCGGTTATTCGATGAAAATTGTAATGTTTTAAATACCTCTACTAGTTTTTGTGATCATTTGCCCAATCGGGGCGTTCTAAATGATTTGCAATACCAAAATTAGAAAATCTCTTAAAGGTGCTATAACCGGTGCTTACACTAACGGCAACTTTTATTTCTCATTTTTTGATAAATCGGTTGGCTAACTCACCACTGGCGTATAAACATTTAAAAACAAACAGGCCTCAGTTTCTATAACATTTGGTGTAACACTTGGGGGGTCTAGTTGATAGCAAACGTATGTATTTTTCGTTGCGTCTAAAACACCTGTCCAGCTTCTCGGTGGAGTTGGTTCCTGAAAAGAGAAACAATAAGGATTAAGTGAGTATGGAAATAAAATATTTTTCTTATGAACTCACTTTATAACGCAAATTTCCTACGGGTTGGTCTGCATAAGGAATTTCTTGGAAAGCATAGTAAGTGTTATTATTCGCAGTTTGCAACACATGACCTCGTATTGTTCCATATGGTAAGGTCACTACTGTGGGATTATTACCATCGGTCGCCTGTATAAAAATAGGAAGGTAATAAATCATACAGCTACATGTACTATATTCATCAATGTGAACGATGAGATCGTAGTTACAGTGCTTAAGCATGGCCTTTTTATTAAAATCTGTCATCTAATATTATGATCTGTCATTTATTTTGAATAGTATGACATGGCTGCGCGGAAGAACATAACGCTTGTAAAATAGAAAATGTATATAGGCAGAAGTTCGATAGGTAGTGACTTAGTTCGGCTGAAGTTTGACTTACTGGAAATGCGTTATGTCAAAATGGTTTCTATTGTAACGGTCGTCATAGTTACCACTACCCAATGGTACTACTCCCATGGTGGGCACTCGCTTAGTTGTGAAGTTAGGTACTCCAGAATAGTGGAAATGATCTACAAAGAAGCAGTTGCTGTGGTAATGCTTACCACGGTTACCAGTATCTTAGGGTACCACTCCCATGGTGGGCACTCGCTTAGTTACGAAATAATTAGCTGTATTAGTAAATTTTTTTTTGAAATTCGACTTACCGGAAATGTGTTATATGTCAAAATGGTATCCATGGTAACGGTCGTCACTACCCACTGGGTAGTGACGACCGTACTACTCCCATGGTGGGCACTCGCTTAGTTGCGAAGCTAGGTACTCCAGATTAGTGGAAATGATCTACAAAGAAGCAGTTGCCGTGGTAATGCTTAGCACGGTTACCAGTACCTTAGGGTACCACTCCCATGGTGGGCACTCGCTTAGTTACGAATTGATTAGCTATATTAGTAATAAAACCGAATTTTTTTTTAATTGATTATAATAAAATTAAAACAAAAATACAAGTTACATTAAATTTTTGAACGGAAATCTCCATATTCTAGCCGTATGGCCACGTATTTCGAGACGGCGACCGATCGCGCGTTATCAAACTGAAACTGCTTCTTTGTATTCGCGCAAATATAACAGATGAACTCAATAGTGATTTACCTTCGATACAAAGGAATTCACGTATAAGGAAAAGTTTATATAGTAAAGTAACAGCGGAAATTTGTCATGATATATAAATCGCTGTCACATATTGGTGAATTGTGTGTATCGAAGGTAAATCCCTATTGGATTCGTTTGTTTTATTTTCGCGAATATCATTTCCACTAATCTGGAGTACCTAGCTTCACAACTAAGCGAGTGCCTGCCATGGGAGTAGTACCATTGGGTAGTGGTAACTATGACGACCGTTACCATGGAAACCGCACGCGCGAATTTCGAAACGTCGACCGGAAATGTGTTATATGTCAAAATGGTTTCCATAGTAACGGTCGTCATAGTTACCACTACCCAATGGTACTACTCCCATGGCAGGCACTCGCTTAGTTGTGAAGCTAGGTACTCCAGATTAGTGGAAATGATATACGAAAAAGCAGTTTCAGTTTAATAACGCGCGACCGGTCGCCGTCTCGAAATCCGTGGCCATACGGCTAGAATATGGAGATTTCCGTTCAAAAATTTAATGTAACTTGTATTTTTGTTTTAATTTTATTATAATTAATACAAAAAGTTGAGTTTTATTATTAATACAGCTAATCATTTCGTAACTAAGCGAGTGCCCACCATGGGAGTTGTTCCCTAAGGTGCTGGTACCGTGCTAAGCATTACCACGGCAACTGCTTCTTTGTGGATCATTTCCACTGATCTGGAGTACCTAGCTTCACAACTAAGCGAGTGCCCACCATGGGAGTAGTACCATTGGGTAGTGACGACCGTTATCATAGAAACCATTTTGACATATAACACAATCGAATTTAAAAAAAATACTAATACAGCTAATCATTTCGTAACTAGGCGAATGCCCACCATGGAAGTGGTACCCTAAGGTACTGGCAACCGTGGTAAGCATTACCACAGCAACTGCTTCTTTGTAGATCATTTCCACTATTCTGGAGTACCTAACTTCACAATTAAGCGTGTGCCCACCATGGGAGTAGTACCATTGGGTAGTGGTAACTATGACGACCGTTATCATGGAAACCGTTTTGACATAACGCATTTCCGGTAAGTCAAACTTCACCTCTTAGTTCTTTATAAATATTGTCAGATATTTCCTTAAAGTGAGGTAACACAAACACCACAAATTACACGGATCATTTAATTTTTATGAAATAGTAAACCAATAGTGCACATAACTCAGACACCGATGCACATTGCAGAGCGTAAAAGTTTTCAACATATGACGCAAAGCTTAAAAGCTTTGAACATAAATTAACGCAAAGAGTAAAAGCTCTCAACGTCCCTAGAGCACAAAGCATAACTTTCAGCACAATATACCGCAAAGCCTAAAATTTTCAATTATAGCGTAAAACGAAAATGTTTCACTGTTCATACAGTACAAAATGTTTGTAGTAGTGTAGTTTTCAATACAATATAGCACAAAGTGTAAAATGTAGAAGCTTTCAACATAATTTTACACAAACCATAAAAACCTCATAAAAACCTCCAACGCAATATAACACAAAACATAAATGTTTGCAATGTTCACACAGTGCAAAGCGTAAAAGCATAACATAATATTATTCAAGTACAGGCTGAAGCTTTCAACACAATTTAACGCAGGTACATATAGTGTAAAGCGTAAAAATGTTAAATTCAACGCAAAGCCTAAAAGTATTAGTATGACAGCGCAACGCGTAGACGCGTTCAACATAATTTAATGTAATGTGTAAAAGTAGTGCAAAGAGTAAAAGCTTTCAATACAATTTAACGCAAATTTTTTACATTTAGTTATTTACACATTTACTCATTTCATTTTGAAAAGATTGTTATTTTGAAAGTTTGGACAGGTGCCGTTTAAAGGAAATCGCTATGAAAAACCTTACAGAATTTCAAATTGACCGTACTTATAAAACCTCCAATCTGATCGGAACCAAATTCGGCAAGCCTAGAGTCCTCATAAAGAAGAACGTTAACAAATATAAAAAAATCTAAATCGATGTATAGTTATGGTTAACGAAGGAAAACTCCACAGATAGATTCACAAACATGGAAAAAAGACACGTAAAGTCACCATGCGGAAAATCACATTTCTTCACATGTTTTGGGCGTAGCATAATCAGAATTGACTTTATCCTGGACGCGATTGTTCGATTCTATTTTTATAGATCCATTTCCTTCGGAACATGTAAATAATAGAATTAAGCAATCCAAACCACGTGACTTTTAACATGGCATTTTGGGCAAACATCCGGCAAACGTTTGTTTTCATTCGTTAAACGTTTGTTAAAGAGTTTGTTTTTCGGTTGCCTTGGCTACGTTTCCGCGAGTTAATTAAAATTAACTCCGTGTTTGCCCACAACAAAATAATTCTACAGGTTGTTGGATTGCCTAATACCAATCTGGGATTGTTTTTAAAGATATTCAATACATTGGTGTAGTAGATTTTTCATTCTTAGAAGCTTTTATTTAACTTTACCTGTTTGTACGTTAGGTAGTATGTTTAGGTCAAATCTTTCAAGTCAATTTTGAACCACAACAACGTCCAATTGAGCTGCATACACGTGTAGTTCTGGTGACAATACTATAATATGGTACCAAAAAGTGTGTTTTTTAGTCTTTAAACTATAATCTTTGATCGGAAAGTGTATTCACTCAGACGTTGCATTGTTAGAAATGGCGGAGGATCCGGTACTTTTAAGTAAGGACGACGCAATGAATATAAAACTAATAATTAAGATGTAACTAAAAATTCAAAAATAAAATTATATGTAAAAAAACTTTTTAAGAATAAGCTTTTATTATTATTTTTGTATACTAAGACGAAAAAAATTAAATTAATTGTCTTAAAAGCCTATCTCGTGAATAGAAAAAAAATACTTACTTAGGTCAAATAAAATTAATATCTGTATGAACTTCTCGCGCGCGACAAGCTTCTAATTTTATTCTTTTCGTTTTAGTACACCTAAATAATATTAAAAACTTGTTTTTAAAAAGATTTCTTTAAATATAATTTTTAAGACGTGTAATGGTCTGTCTATTGATACTGAACGTTCGATTTCCAAAATATTTTAAAATTGAAATTAAGTTCTTGCTGCAAGATTAAATACAGAGCAAGACAACACTAAAGACATTCCTATCCAACTAAAAAAGCAAATGCAGCAAGTTAGTTTCATAGCTTTTATTTTTACTCGCTAGTGCTTAGAAGTACCAATTTTAGGCAATAGTGTGTAAAAGTATGGCTTTTCGAAACTAAAATGACAATAAAATAAGTCACTATTTTAAAATGCTATAGTAGAAAAAGTAATTTAAGTTTAGTACTACTGTGAAATTAAAATGACAATCGGAAAGTAAATTTTTTGGCAATATTGCAGTTGTGGAAATAATAAATTAATGTCTCTGAAAATAATGAATAATGAAAAATGATGTTTTATTTATAATTTAATAAAAAAAAATTAAAATATTTTATCGGCTCTGAAAATTGAACCTGTTTATTTATTATGTTCCTCTTAATTTGGAACGATTTTTTATAAGAATTCTCAATATTTTGAATAGGCAAAGCAGTAGACTTTTCAGGTATTTTCTTGTCATTCAGGTATTTTCTTCACCACTACTCATGAACATGTTATATATCAAAGATTACTCACTTGTGGCAGAGAAGCACTGATATCAATAACATATAACAAAATAATAAGATAAATAATTCTATTATTCATTTCTCTAGCCTCAGTGGTGATGAATACTCAAAAAATAAATAAGCAGGAGTAAAAAAAATGTCGTTTTGTCGTTTATATAAAAAAAAGTTAATTATAATTTATATAAGTACTTCTGTCAAGTAATTGATTGATTAAATAATTATGATAACATATTTCGGTATGCGCACCATGACGTAATTCGGAGTACATGATTTATGATTCATTGCTAAATCTTGGAAATGGGAAAGGCAAGAAAAATATCTCAACAGTTCTAATAAGATAACAACTCACTTAATCAAGTAACGTTACCACAACATTATTTTCTATAATAATTGAGGTTTTACGCCATGAACTGTCTCCAGAAGCTGTCTAGAGTTAAAATAAAAGTGAAAATTTTCGAAATACATTGCAAAATAATCATGTTTTAAATATATTAAAATTAGATAAAATAATTGTTTTTTAAATTTGTTTATTAAATATAAACGTGTAGCAGTTGAGTCGGACGTGGCCGATTGCGAATACCTATTTAATTAACAGTTTTTTCGAATAGCTTAATTCACTCTTACGTGGTGTCGCTGTGGTTAAGTACACAGCCAATATCTTTTTACTTTTATTGTTTATTTTAAATAGGTATTCGCAATCGGCAACACCATACAGCACTCATCCCTTTCGTAATAATTTTATTAAAAATACTTGAAATATCTTTAACATTTTAAAATAAAATTAATATATCATAGTAAAGCTTGAGTGATACACTGTATATTAAAATATCTTGTAGATTTTCGAAGCTTTGTGAGCTTAATCAAAACCCTTCGGTTAGTTGATTTTCATTCAGGGACGGCACCAGGGGGGGGTGGGGGCTGCAGGGGCACGTGCCCCCAAAACGCACTGTGCCCCCCCCCCCACGTGCCTCCCTGAATTTTCGGACTGGGGAACCAATCATCATGTTTTCTTTCCTTGTTATTATGTTATTAAGTAAAAGTTATGTTTCTGTGCCCCCCCTACAAACCTAAAAAAAAAAAAAAAATTGTGCCCTCCCGGCTTGGCCAGTCTGGCGCCAAATCTGTTTTCATTTTTAATGACTCAACATTAGGTGCAATTTATAATTTTTGTTCAAATAGGCCTAGAATGTCATGAAGCGTCGAGATTTTATTTGAGCAAAAAAATGTCTGTCTGTCGACCTGTCTGCCTTTCTGTAACTTTTTTTTGTACGCTTGATTACTCTGGAACCGTTTAAGATATTGACTTGAATTTGGTACACATATGCATTTTAACGAGATCTGGAATTAGATTACATTTTGATCTTATTCCGTTGAAGGGTTGGAGGGTAAATTGGAGTAAGTGGGGGGTAAATAGGTAAATCAAGCAAATAAGAGTCCATAAAATTATTATTTAGTATATATAACATGTCCACAGTTGTTAGAGTGGATAAAAGGATAAACTTTTTTATTTTTCATTTTCCTCGGAAAATTGATTTTTCATAAAAAGTTTTGCTTTTGTTAAAAATATGATTACCATGGATTAAGTTAACATGTCATGTACAGAGTGTTCAGAGAATTAAAAAATCTGAAAATTATGTAAGAGTAAACTACGTTCAATTTTAACGATATGAAAAACTGTCACTAAGAAAAGTTGTTTAGAATTAAAATTTATGTCAAAATTCCAATTTGTGGATAAATCTGCCTAATTCGAATTTTTTTAAAATCATCACATCAAATGTTTTGAAAAAATTTATTAGGAAAATGCATTTCAGAATTCCAATTTGTTTATAAATCGGCATAATTTTACTATTTGTGGTTGTTTTACTTGTGGTTGACAGTGGCATTTATTTATCCTTGATTTGTAATTTTATTCTACTTCATTATTAATTATTATAATTTTTATTTTACTGTAAGCTTTACCACATGATACCACTTGATACTTATAATTTTTTTTTAAAGTCGAATTAGGCAGATTTACCCTCAAATTGAAATTCTGACATAAATTTTCATTCTAAACAACTTTTCTTAGTGACAGTTTTTCTTATCGTTAAAATTGAACATAGTTTACTCTCACATAATTTTCAGACTTTTTAATTTTCTGAACACCCTGTATATTACATGTTGACTTACTCCATGGCAATCGTATTTTTAACAAAAGCAAAACTTTTATGAAGAATAAATTTTACAGGTAAAATGAAAAATAAAAAAGTTTACCCTCTTATCCACTCTGTGGACATACTGTATAAGAGAAGCTAAGGTCTCAAAAATTTTTTTGGCATTAGTACCCCATTACCATCCCCACCCCACTGTTAAGTGGGGGGAAAAATAAAATTGTGATTTGGTGTGTATACAAGAACCAAAGGCCTCAATATTTTTTTTACTTCATACACCTTCACTACCGCCCCCCTTCCACCACTCCCACCACTCCCACTCTACTACCGATGTGATATATCGTTTTAAGGGTTTTTGGGGTAGGCAATTTCAAATATTATATTATTAAAGTTCCGTTAACAATTACTTCCACATACAATTTTTTTTTTCGTTGTGAGAGAATCTGAATGTGGAAGTAGTGATTCCTTAGACAGCAGTTTTTTAGTCTTACACATCTCCATCCCCAGCCACAATTATTTTTTAAATAGCAACCTACATTCATTGTGATACCTCAAAGGAGATGTGTTTTAATAGGCTACTTAGCGGGATAAAAAAATCCCATTGAAGGAGATTAAAAATAAACGTAGTATTCTTCTCAATCGGAAATTGGATTGTTCCTAAAAAGCGACTTGAAATTTTAAAGGACTGAAGGTGAGGTAGGTTCTCTCTTTAATCAACACATTATCCAAATAAAAATTTTGTAATATAATATGCTGTCATTTGGGTGATTAAAAACTTTCCACAAACTGTTAACGTTTAAAACTGGCCAAAAACTGGCTAACCTAGTACGCACACAGTAACCAGTGATGAAAAGGCACGTACTATTTTGCTGTTTCGGGAGGAAAATCCAACGGAATTTATATAGAAACATGCTGATGATTTCGATGTTTATCTAAAATCAGCAACCTTTTTAAAAAAGAAAAACTGTACCCATATAAGTTTCATTTTATTCAGAAATATCTGGGTGATTTATAGTGGAATTTTGTTAAATTATCCAGGAAAGATCTAGTAATGATCCAGCATGCATTTCTAATAGGTATTCTTCTTTGCTGGTGAAGCGACATTTTTATCTGAATGGATCACTTCATAGATATAATTGTCGCTATTGGTCTAGGAATAACTCTCTCTTATTGGATGCAAGCTTTGCATGTAGAACGTTTGCAAAAAATGTGTGGATTGATATTTAATACATAAAGTGGTGTTATAAGGCATGCGTTTTCAAAAATTTGTCTTACCATAGAAGTAAACGGTAGTGAGAAAGTGTAAATTGAAAGTTGACGTAGTTAACAGATTATCCTACAACTTTCCCTTGTTATTATACTCTTTGCAAATACGAAAACGAAGAATTTATTGCATTTGATAGGCACATTTTCAAAACCATAAATATCGCTCGTAGACAAAAAATGTTCATATCATTGTGTTAGTGAACGAATTCTGAATAACTTTCAAAATTTCCGTCTGTCTATATGTCTCTCTGCCCGTTACGTTTCTTGTAAGCACGATAACTTAAAATAGAAAAATCCGATTGTATTGTAATTATTGTAAATTGGACAGTAAGTTAGTGTTAGCTAGAGAAAGAACCCCTATTGTTTTTGAATAAAATCGATCAGTAAAGAAAAAAGTTATTAATTACACAGCCACACAAAGTAAATAAAGTTCAGATCCAGAAACTATACCTACCAATATTTATGTATTTTTCCCTCCTGAATTCGCTGCCGCCATCAGAATTTAATTTTATCGTGTAATTTTTTTATAAATCGCATGGATTTTTCGTATTTTATCTGTGGTGGTACCGATAAATGGCTCAAATTGACAAGATAGAGAAAAATTTTATTAAGAAAAAGTGCTTAGAATCCAACGAGGATTTGAACAATTTTGAACAAGATCTGAGAAAAAAAAAATAAAAAATAAAATAAATAAATAAAAAAATACCTAATGATATAGGTAAAATTTGTGTTTTTATTTTTTCTCAGATCTGGTTTAAAATTGATTTGTGGGATTCTCGTTGGATTCTAAGCACTTTTTCTCTATATAATTTTTCGGTACAATCACAGATAAAATCCTAAAAACACGTGATTTACAAAAAAATGACATGATAATATTAAATTCTGATGACGACATCGAATTCGGGAGATCAAAATGCATAAAGATTGGTAGGTCTAGTTTCTGGGTCTGAATTTTTTTAAATTTTGTGTGGCTGTGTTATTTAAATTTGAAAAAATATTTCTTTGGTTTTTTAACTTTTTGTAATTGAATACGAATCACGTGAAATTATGTTTCTTTAATATGTATTTATATATTTTAGTAATACACGTTTCATAATATAACATACAACCGTGGAAATATGATTTTAACTTTTCGCTCATAATGTAAAAATTTAGATTGTTTTATGTGGCAAGGCTTTAGACAACAAATTTCTGTGCCTCTCCAGATCTGGCCCGGAACCAGCCAGACAGCCACGACGCTCAGCTCCGTGATGGGTGTTGGGCTGGGCGGGGCAGGTCCAGTTTGGCTAAAGGTAAAAATGAAAGGTTAAAACTTCTGCCTAAGAATAAAGCTTAAAATTAACAATTTAAGTCAATAATACACAAAAATACTTAAGAAATAATTAAAATTAACACTTAGACCTTACGTACAGTCTCTTTAATACTGGTGTTAAACGTCAGTCGTTTGTCTAAGTTACCCTCAAATATTTCACGCACCGTTTGATAGAAATTTGTCTACCCCCGATCGAAAGTAGAGTTAAAATCCAATTTTCGGTAAATCGGCGCGTGAAGGGAATTTCGGACTTCTCTAAGTTGATCCGAATTTTTCACTTGTCATAATACGCTGTGTCACGGGCCATGTCTGCCTTCATCAGCATATTGGCCGCTTGAGCATTTTGTGAGTGCACGTATATGGCCGTGTCGTTGGCGTACTTGGCAATATTAGAATTCGGGAACACCAGGAAGTTGTACAGTTTCGGTGACAGGCACGATTCCTGGGGGACGCCGGCGCGAATGTCCCACAGAGTTGATAGTTTATTATTCACCCTGACCTGCAGCGATCTACCTGACAGAAAATAATGAATAAGTTTGGTTTTGTACATGGGAAAGTCCGAAGGCTTTCTCAATATCGAGGGGCATCATGACGGTGTTTTTCCCGAGGTTGCATTATACCTTGGCGTCATTCACGATCCTAACGACCTGCCACACAGTGCCCCTGCTCCGCCTGGAGCTGAACTGGCACTCGTCGTAGATGTGGAGTTCGTTCTGTGTTGCAGTTGCTGGATCTCGCTGAAAATGTACGTCAACTGTACAATACCTTTCCTCGGGAGATATTGGAGTAGTTTATATTTAATGCCGTCTGAACCCGGGGCTTAGGTCTTAGGTAGAATTCGTATGATCTTGGCTACCTCCAAGGGCTTGGCCGTGACTTTTAGAAATGCTCGTCATGTCAATTGGACGTCATGGCCAACTAGTTCGTTAATCTCATTTTCAATGCGGTCGTGTTCAACATTGTTCAGCATCAGTGCGTTTTGTATGTGCTGAAAATGGTCAGCTAAGTCATTCGCCTTCTGCAAGTCCATCATGGTCGTCTGTCCGTTTGGTTTTGTCAAGTCGGGTATAGCCACCGCGTATTTTTCATTGACTTCGACCCTTAATTTTAATAAACGTGTTATTAATTGATTGATTGCTTCAGAAAACAAATCCAAGAAAACAGATCCAAGGGTCCCGGGTTCGAAATCCACATAGATTTTGTATATTGTTCTTTTCTTATATTCTGCGTGTTTCAGCATCTAAGTACAAATTATAAAATTAAAAATGTCTAAAACTAACATTATTTACAAAAAAACTGCGAAGAGTACGCTATAGAATGTGTAACAATTATATAAAAAGTTTAATAAACTGGTGAAGAGTATAATAGTTTTAACGTGTTTATTGTTCAAACTGTTATGCTTCAAGTACCAAGGTATTAGGCTCTACATGACATGGCTTTAATTTGCAATATCTTGAACATCGGTTAGAACTATTCAAATTTTTTTTCGTCTATGGCGCGTGGGACCCATACGAAATATGGGAAATAACATCTAGAGAAGCACTTCTCTCACGACCCCTAAAAAATTTTGGAAAAGCAGTTTGCGAAAAAATTTTTCAAAATTCGGTTCCCCCCCTGGTCTAGGGACTCATGTTTACATTTTTTTTGTCATATACATTTTACTTTTCATAAAAATGCAACAATAGGTTTTGGAGTTTATTAAAATATTTTCATTACTAACTGAGATACAACGAATTGAAATTTTGTAATTTACAATTTAACAAATCACAAAATTTCAATTCGTTGTATCTCATTTAGTAATGAAAATATTTTCATAAACTCCAAAACCTATTGTTGCATTTTTATGAAAAGTAAAATGTAGTTATATGACAAAAAAAATTAAACGGGAGTCCCTAGAACGGGAGGGACCGAATTTTGAAAAAAATTTTCGCATACTGCTTTTTCAAAATTTTTTAGGGATCGTTAGATAAGTGCTCCTCTAGATGTGATTTCCCATATTTCGTATGGGGCCCATGCGCCACAGACGACAAAAAAATATTGAAATTTCACAAGCCACCACTGATAAAAATATGTAAAATTTTGAAATAATTTCGTATGTAATGATAAAGATAATAAAGGCATTGTCTTCAGTTTCTAAATGGTCCAGATACTTGCTCTCTTCTCCCTCGAGGGGTGAAAACCAAACCTAAATTTAAATATTCAATATTTGTGAAACGTAGGTTAGTTATGTTTTTGGTATCACTGACTACGAATTAAAGTCAAAATTAAAAAAATCAAAATGGCGGATGTAATTTTTTTTTTTAAACGGACAAAAAAATTGAGCATCTATATTAACAAAAAACAGCATGAACTAAAAAATTTAATTATTGAGCAATTGCAATAACAAAATGGCGACCTTTTGTTGGAAACAATGTCAAAATATGCATTGTATCGGCCATAACTTCTTTATTTTTTGTGATAGAAACAAACAAAAAATTATTTTAAAGATTGATTAATTAATCAATCTAAATCTTAATCTTAATCTTAATCTTAATCTCAGTCTCAGTCTCAGTCTCAGTCTCAGTCTCAGTCTCAGTCTCAGTCTCAGTCTCAGTCTCAATCTCAATCTCATTCTCATTCTCATTCTCAATCTCAATCTCAATCTCAATCTCAATCTCAATCTCAATCTCAATCTCAATCTCAATCTCAATCTCAATCTCAATCTCAATCTCAATCTCAATCTCAATCTCAATCTCAATCTCAATCTCAATCTCAATCTCAATCTCAATCTCAATCTCAATCTCAATCTCAACCTCAACCTCAACCTCAACCTCAACCTCAACCTCAACCTCAACCTCAACCTCAACCTCAACCTCAACCTCAACCTCAACCTCAACCTCAACCTCAACCTCAACCTCAATCTCAATCTTAATCTTAATTTTGTTAGTTAGAAGTTTTGATGGAAGTGTCACAGTTTCTAAAATATTCAATATTTAAACTAAATACTTCATCCTAAAGACGATCGGATGCCAATTATAAAATGAATATTCTTCGAAACTATCAACTTTACACAAATATTCAAATAAAATTCCAATTCAAATTCATTCTCAGTATATTAGCTTCATTTTTGATATCCATCATATTTTCTCTAAAACTAATATTTGCAGAGAAACAAAAATGTTACGTTTCTTCTAAAAATCCCTTTACAATTTAAAATGCAATTTTTTTCTAAAGTAAGACTTCGTCTTACAAACGTTCAGGCGCTACCTCTATACTCCCAGATCTCCGAAACCATTAACTCTACAGAAATTACAAAAAAAAAAAAACGAAATACATCCTCAGTTCAGTGGCTTTCTTATTTGCCTAGCATGTTTTCGCTCAATGGAATATCTTTCGAAAACGAAGCTTTTTCGAACTTTATCAAGCTAAAATCCCAATATTCGTTATAACTTAAAGACTATCAATTTCTATGAAAAGTTGCATAGAACCTTTTCTTCTTAAAATTTTATTCTCTTTCAGCTCCAATGTTCCTGTTTTTTTTTGCTACCCCCTGAAAAGGGGTGGCATCCGCCCCCTATAAATTAGCAAGCATATAATGCATAATATAGCTGCATAATATAGAAACTTTTCTCTGATGCATTTACTATTAAGTTGCCAAAAATAAACGAAATTTGTTTCATATGACATTATTTCGAAATTAAAATCTCTAGTTACTGCGTTCTATATACAATATGGGTGTAATTTTAATGAATCATATCATTTCCAGTCATCTTTTGATTACTAAAATAATTTTAATTATATCTAGTTTCTAGAAAATAAAATCTCATTTTCTGTGATAAAATACGAATTATAAGTGGTCATATAAATTTTATACCAGTAGTGAAGTACGCATTCAATACCACAATAGAAGATAATACAGAATGACTCAGGTCTTATTTGTTCGCAAAGAAATATACATTATTTTACAAAATTTACATTTTGAATTGCACATTTAACTACAACACAAATATTTCAACTAATAAATGAACAGAGTATGATATACAGATATTCGTACCATATTTATTCTCAATTTTACGTCAAAAGTATATGTCTTGTCTCACGTCCCAATTTCATCTCAATTAGGAAGTTTCCTATATTAGAAATATCATGTACATTCAACCTCATTTAGTAGTCTTTCAGATAACTAGTCAAACAAAAAAAAAATTATCTCTATATCTGAAAAACTCACGAACATATTCAATTTCTTATTTGAATACTTCGCCTCGGCTGAAGTCCACCGTGACGTCACAATACACAACGCGCTGATTTGCATGCTGGCGGCGCGCTGTATGTTCCCTTTATTTAGTGTATGTGCTTGATTTTCTGAAATGTCACAAAATGTCACTTTTGATTCGTTCGTGCCGAGCCGAATTTTCGAATTTCGCCGTGCAATTTACGATCAGGTTTATCTGGAAGACTTCCTCTTTACGTCGCGACATGGTGTTTTTCGAAAAATATGAACGTGCCAAAATTGCATGTTTTAGCAATTTTTTCGGCTCTCAAATGCAAGCTAGCTGTAAACTGCCGGTGCCTGCCAGCGAGTATAAAGGTGCCCGCGCCCGCTCGCTGTTGACGGAATCATGTATTGTGACGTAATCGAGCTCAGCCCAGATGATCGCGGCATTTTAAACTTGGAAGGACCATAACTTTTTTATTTATAGAGATAATTAAAAAAAAATACAGATATTTTTTAGATTTTTACGACTATTTATTACGAGAAAATGAGAAAAATGGAAACTGCCTAATTGTAGACCAACCACAGATCATCCAACTGCATGGATCATCTCCAGATGGTAGGTTTATATCGTAGAAAAAACTGCCGTATTACAAGATTAGCCTTGTTATTCGTAGTTTTTCCTACAATATAAACCCACAAAAGAAATAAAATTCTTACATTAACATACAACAACTTACTAAATGCTTGGATCGGCTCTGTAATATAATTTCTTTTAATTGCTTCCAGTCACTTGTCTTTTAATTCTATCTTCTTCTGGTTGTAAAGTCAAGAAGTGTGAGGGGAAGAGGATTATATCTGTGGTGCGTACGTTTGTGCAAATTCTAAAGCTGATAATTTGGAATCTACAGACAATTCGTATATCTTGAACTCTGGCAAAAGATCTGTAAAATCAGTAGAACCGCAAAGAACTGCATGCATTTTTAAAAATTAGATAGCTACTTGTATTTCAACAGCTGATTAAACCAATTAAACGGATGCATCTCTAATAGTAGGCCGGATATTGCCAAAAATAAAAATAAGAGTAACTGTTTGAGAAATAAACAACAAATACATATACGAGCAACGAACAGTAAATAAATAAACGGTAAATAATAACTTAAACAGTCATAACAAAAATGAAATCACTCTAAATAACCCGGCCAACTTTTTATTATCGATCATCCGCACTAGGCATAATAAATTTTCGAATTGAAGACCTTCCTGTGTCTCATTATATTTCGAAGGTCAATAAGTTCTTACTGGCCCAAGCTCGTACTTGAGAGCGAATAGACGCTTTTTACAAACGGAGTGTGAAAAAAGCCGGTAATAAGCTGGCCTAAATAGGTCAAAACTAACCTAATTATTGAGTAAAAAATTCTACATACGGTGGTGGTGCCAACAAAACAACAATTAAGTGATAAGTGCCAATAATCAATAATTAATAAATACGTGATTAAATTCTTCAGTGTTGTGCAGTGAGAAAAGCTGACAGATCGAGGTTTCGACGAAGGGACGGACCAGAAAGGGTACCATAAATCAAAGCTAAGTGTCCAATTACCACTTATAAACCAGTCACATTTTGTAGACAACTTAAAGAATTTCATAAACAGGTCGGGCAATAAATTAGATAAGTCAATAAACAATTTCTCTTTCAGCCATACATATATGACTAAACCCCAGGGGCGTACCATCAGAGTAACAGTACATCGCGCATAATTAAATTAATTCAAAAATAACAAAAATTTTGGATAAAATTGTTGCCAATCCTGGTTTCAGAGCCATTAATATCTAGAAAATTCTCATGCATGCTTTAAAAACATACTGACTGTTTACACTCCACGTCTGGTACGGCTCTGGTAAGGCTAAGGAATTTTATTTTATTAAAAAATTTAGGTCAAGAATAAGCAAAAGTAAGCAAGAAATAACAACTCTCCAGAAAACACAAAAACAATGTATCCACTACAGAACGTAAGAACGAAGACACACCAATTACTGGTACAAAAAATCGACGGCGACGGAAACTGTCTATATGGAGCAATAAGCCATCAGTTAGAAGGAGAAAACATAATAACCCCGGCACACACCAACGCCATCAAAAATCTACGGAAACAAGTAGCGGACTATATTCAAAACAACATAGATTATTTCACCCCGTTCATGCTAGCATCCATCAACGAACTGGAACCCCGTTACAATCAACACAGCACCAACAAAGAAAAAATAGAGGCGTTCATCGGAGACCTGAGAAAAGATGGTTTCTGGGGTGGGCAGGAGACGATAGCAGCAACAGCAAACTTGAAGAGGAGGACAATAATAATACACCAAGAGGAGGGCGAAATCATAACTTTTCACCAACAAGAAGACGACAACATGCCAATTGAGATCGTGTACAGGAAGCAGGGAAACAACAGAAATCACTACGACAGCGTAATCACTACGCAGAAAAGAAACGAACTAGAATGATTAGAAAAAACAAACCCCCCAAGCATAGCTATAACCCCCCCGCCCAGAATGAGAGGAAACGACGAATATCAACAGGTTCCAAATATCGCAAAGAACGGAAGAGGGACACAGTCAGGAAGCACCAGATGATTGGATAACTCTGGCAACATGGAACGTCAGAGGATGCATACAAAGAGCTAAAAGGGAAAAAATCGACGAGGCCTTGCAAGCAGAAAACATCGACGTTGCATGTATACAAGAAACACACATGATAGACAGAACAGCAATCACACAAAATTGCAAATGGCAACTAAGCGGGGGGGGTCAAGAAAAGACCAGCAGAGGAGTTGCATGGGTAACCAGACGGGAGAGGCCCATCGAAATAAGGACGGAAAATATAAACGAAAACATAGTCACGGCAATCATACAAAATGAAGAGGAGAACATCTGCATGATAGGAGTCCACGTACCCTCAGACAAGAGAGCAGGAAGGGTATTCAGGCAGCTAACTCAAGAAACCAGAATAAACGAAAAAAGAAAAGTGCCCATTATAATACTAGGAGACTTCAACGCGCATATAGGAAAAGACGATCAGACGGAGGAGGATAAAAGCATCATAGGAAAAACATTACTCCACACATGGTCAAATGAAAACGGAAATGCGCTGAAAAATCTAGCACACATGTTTGACCTAACAATAAGAAACACATGGGCCAAAAGCCAAACCTGCATTGACACCTGGACCAATGGAAGATCAACCTCACAAGTAGATCATATCCTGGTAAGCAGAGAGATAAGAGAAAGGATCAAGAACGTTAAAGCAAAAAGGGCAGCAGAAATCAATACAGACCACAAAATTCTATACGGAAAACTGGAAATAAAAGAAGGAAAAACAAGTCAAGGAAACAACAAGACACTACACAGTACTTGGAATATTTCTCTACTACAGCACGAAGACTTTCGGAAGAAATACGGTGAAGAAATAGAAAACCAACTGACAGGAGAAGAATTAGACTGGACATCAATGGGCGCAAAAATAAAAATTGCAGCAAGAAAAACGTTAAAAAGGGACAGATCACCTATGAGCCCAACAAGAAAGGAAAAAAAATAACAAGTACGAACAGCTAAAAAAGATGAAGGCCACAGGCGAACAACAGCCGACGGGGAATATAAACGAAAAACTAAAAGAAGCACTGAGGGAAAAAAGGGAAGCGGAGAGAAACCACGACGAGGAAAAATGCAAATCATTCTTCGAAAACATAGAAGCACTTCCAACAGGACAACGACTAAACCAAACCTTCAGATATCTGAAAAAATATAGAAGAAACAACAGTACCCACAAGAGAACATACATACCAATACAACATTGGACCAAGAAGCTGAAGGAAGAAGAGAAAGCAACTAAAGAACGAACAAAACTAATAAGAGAAACAGACCACTGGCCCTTGGACAAGCCACCATCAAAAGACCAACTGCTAGGAATAATAGCCAGAGCTAGAAGAAACACCGCACCTGGAGTAGATAAAATAAACAACGAGTTAATACACTACGGCACGGAAAAGCTAAAGGAGCAAACCCTAGAAATCATCACCAGGGTATGGACAGAAAACACACCTCTGCCTACGGAATGGACCAAGACTATACAAATACCCCTCCCAAAAACCAACTCGCCACAGACCATAGAAGACTACAGAAGAATAACACTCTGCAGCATAGGATACAAGTACTACGCACAATTCCTGCTCGAGCAACTAGAGAAGTACATTGGAAGACCGCCAGACTACCAGACAGCATTCATCAAAGGCAGATCAACGGACGACCACATGTACACCACCGGAAGAATACTGGAAGAAAAATGGAGAGAAGGGACAAAACTGCACATAGCCGCTATAGATCTCCAAAAGGCATTCGATACCATCAGTCACGAAGCCATAGTCAACACCCTGTATATCAAAGGAGTGCCGCACTATCTAATAAACAAGATAATAAAGGCCTGCCTTCATGAAACAACTGCCATACAATGGTTCGGACAAATGTCGGAAACCAGACAAAATGACAGAGGAGTCAAACAAGAATGCCCCTTATCCCCCCGACTATTCACCACGGTCCTAGACCAAGCGATACAAAACACAATAAGGGAAACACCAAATTTTAACGAAGACACGGAAACACTGAGAACCCCAATCGTATTAGCTTACGCCGATGACCTCCTAATCGTCGCAGAAGAAGAGCAACAAATTCTCAACTTCCTAGAAAACATGAAACCGCATTTGGACACATCTGGGCTGAAAATAAATTTCAAAAAATGTCTAATAATGGAGCGAGACCCATCAACAAAAGAAAGTCGGATCAGTGGAGAAGAACACAAAATATGTGACTACTCCCTAAGAACAACGAACAAACTGAAATACCTAGGAACATATCTGACGAACCAACTGAAAAGGAGAGAAACAGTAAAGGAGAGAATAAAAACAGCAAACAGAGTCACAAGAGCAATTATACCGTTCATTGAGAAAAACAAACTATCATGAGGCCTGGCCAAACGGCTATACATAGCCATCATACTTCCAACAATGACATATGGAGTTAAAAACGCGGCAACAACAAAAGCCAACAGAAGAAGTTTGAGAAGAGCTGAAAGAGACATTATCCAATTACTCAGAAAAACAACAGGGCAAAAACGACATAAAACATCAACACTACTAGAAGGGAAGACAATCACAAAAAGGATAGAAATGTACGCAATGAAGTACTGGGGACACGTCCAAAGAAGGGAACCAACACACCTACTGAAGAAAGCACTAACACTGAATAGCAGCAAACTTAAAATTGGGAGACCATGTTACACGTGGAAAACAACAATCGAGAGGATCATGAACAAACTGGGAAAGGACCAAACATACTGGGAAAGAAAAGCGAGGGGAAAGAATGAATTTCACAAAGAAATCGGAGCGACTTTATCCATGTGGTAGACATATGTGTGCAAGTGCCGTCAACCATTCTTTCGATGATCTGTTTTTATTCAATCTAAAATTTTTTGTTAAATTTCTTTAATAGATATATTTTTATTTCCTATCTCTATAAAACATTCTATTATAACAATTACGATATAGTTAATTAAAAATGAATAATTTTAGTTTTATAATTTTAGCATATAGGTATTTAAAATTTGTATTTTTCCTACAATAAAAAGTTGATTTTACTTAATACACGCGGAGCAGTAACTGCTGTTTATTCTTTTTTGAATTTATTTCCTTTTTGTGAAGTTTACCACTTACTTTGAATAAAGTGAGAATATTTTTTGTTGCTATTTTTATATATATATTGTAATATAGATTTATTTCTTGTTGCATATTATTGTAAAATTAGGATAAGCTAATAATGAGAGATTTAAAAGTTTGTTTTTTGAATGTAAGGTCTTTAACTCATAATTTTGCAGATTTTAAAGCTTTTGTGGAAAAAGAAAATTATGATATCATAGGAATTTCTGAAACTTGGTTATCAGGCAACATACCCAGTAATATAGTGCAAATTAATGGATATAACTTTTTAAGAAATGATAGAGACTCAAGGGGTGGAGGTGTAGGAGTTTATCTGAGGGCAGGTTTAAAGTATGAAATTTTAAATAATAAATCCCATGAGGCATTAGAGCAGCTATGGATAAAAGTTAATTTATTTAATAAAATATATATTATTGGTACATTATATAGACCCCAAATAAAAACTTCTTGGATTTTATTAATATATTTGAGGATGCTTTATCTGATTTTATACCCATTTGTAATGATATAATTTGCGGAGGGGATATAAATATAGACCTACTAGATTCTGAAAATCGTAAATCTATAATTTTTAATGACTGTATAGAATCCTTCAATTTAAAACAGATAATTAATAGGCCTACCCGTATTACAAAAAGTTCTTCTACTTTATTAGATGTGATTCTAATTTTAAATGATAAGGACAACTACATATGTGGTACAAATGATGTGTACAATATATCAGATCATTCTTTGGTATTTTGCTCTTTCAAAATTTGTTCGCCTAAAAATAATCAGCAAACTTTCAGAACTAGGAATTTAAAGCGCATTGATCTAGATTTGTTACAAGAATTTTTAATGTTAGCACCCTTTGAAACTGTAATAGATATACGAAATATTAATGATAAAATTGAGTTTTTTAATACATTAATATTAAATATTTTTGACACCCTTGCTCCTGTTAAGGATATTGTAATAAAAAAACACAAACCAGCTTGGCTAACCGATAACATAAAAAAAATGATATTATTAAAAGACAAAGCGTTAAAAAGGTTTAATAAAACCAAAAATGTCGAACACTGGAACTATTATAAAAGTTTACGAAACCAAACAAATATTGCTATAGCTAACGAAAAAAAAAGTTACCTTGAATTTTGTATAAACAATAATGCAAATAATGCCAAAACTCTTTGGAAGAGACTTAAGGATCTTAATATTTATAATAAAGCCGCAGTGAACACACTTCCTGACATTTTAAATAAACCTGATGAAATTAACTTACATTTTTTGCAACGTTCTACTAATTTATCTCCCCCGGACAATGAACTGCTACAATATTATAATCTAAATCTAAAAACAAATTTTAATGATTTATTTTCATTTGTACCCGTATCAGATGAGATCACTTATAAATATTTAGTGGAAATAAAATCTAAATCTACAGGGTCTGATCAAATTAACATTGATATGTTACTTTTATGTTGTCCACGTATTCTACCTTGTATTACTAATACAGTAAACACATGCCTTCTAGAAAGTATTTTCCCAGATTCTTGGAAAATATCAAGTGTAGTTCCGCTACCTAAAAAAAGTGACATTTCTAATTTTAGTGAGCTTCGACCTATAAGCATTCTTCCAGTGTTATCCAAAGTGGTGGAAAAAATTATGAATTTTCAAATCCGTAATCACATTAATGAATATAATATTTTACCAGTATATCAATCTGGATTTCGCACAGGTCACAGCTGTGCCACCGCATTACTAAGTGTCATGGATGATATTATTGAGGATATAGACGCGGGAAAAACTACAGCTCTAATTTTATTAGATTATTCAAAGGCCTTCGACACGATTAGTCACGAAATTTTATTTGCTATTTTACATTATATTGGCTTTTCGGAGAGTGCTATCATTTTTATCAGGAGTTATTTAAATAATAGGTCTCAATTTGTAGAAACAAATAATGGCAGATCAAACTATGGTAATATATTGTGTGGAGTACCACAAGGATCAATCCTTGGCCCTCTGTTGTTTTCTATATATACATGTAATATAACAAACTGTCTAACTCATTGTAAAGTACATTTATATGCGGACGACACTCAAATATGTTATTCTTTTTTTCACAACGATTTGAATCAGGCAAATGACATTATCAATAATGATTTACAAAGACTTATAGAAATGTCTACACGTCATAAATTAGCTATAAATCCAATAAAGTCGTCAGTTCTTATATTTGGCAAACTTAAAGCTCAGGTGGAGGCAGATATGAGAGTCGCAGTAAGTGATACTGATTTAGTATGTACTAAGGTGGCAAGAAATCTTGGTGTAGAAATGGATACAGATTTGCGGTTTAAAAAACATATAAATAAATGTATGCAAAAAGCTTATGCTAATTTAAAATGTTTATACCCTCACCGTCATTTACTTTCACCATCTCTGAAAATTAAACTCACTGACACGCTAGTGCTAAGTCATCTCAACTACTGTGATGTTGTATATGGTCCCTGCCTGGATAAAATGGACACTAATAAAATAGAGAAAATCCAAAAGGCGTGCTTAAGGTATATTTATGGCATCAGGAAATATGAGCACGTGTCACATAAATTAAAAGACGCAAAATGGTTGAACATGGAATCTAGACGACAGTTTCATTGTGCCACATTGTACCATAGTATAATCGTAAATAAATGTCCCCCATATTTAAATAACAAAATTAAATACCGTAGTGATGTTCATACCTTGAATTTGCGGTTCAGAGGAATGATATCACCTCCACCTCATAAAACTGCTTTATATCGTAGAAGCTTCTCATATAATATATTTCATTTATATAATAATGTACCTACTGCTTATAAAAATGCTGGGTTATCTAAATTCAAGCTATTATACAAACAGTTTCTTTTATCCTCGTAAATAAAATAAATATGTTCCTTACATTCAGTGTTATATTTAAATGTGCATATCCTAATTTTAATTTAATTAAGTTTAAATTTGCAACTTTATTTCGTTCTCACTTCATTATGTAGTACTGTCATACTTTTATTCATATTTTGTTTTATTTTTTTATTATGAACACGTGATATAATAGTTTTGCTAATGGGGCTGAAACTTTGATCAATAATTGTATTGTTTTTCAGTCCCCTTGTAGCCATATTTAAGTTTAAATATTGATTTATTATCATTAATATGCATGTATTTATATGGACTACAATAAACGTTATTATTATTATTATTATTATTATATATACTCTACCAGAATCAGAAACGGAGGAATCAGAAGTCTCAGAAGAAGAAGAAGACCTGTAGAAACAGAAGTACAAAAATAGGAGCACAGATAGCAGCGACACAACGCGGCAACATATCTCACAAGAAGACCCAGAATAGGCAGAAGCCCAGAACCAAAAATACAAAAAAAGGGGGCTTAAACGCTCCCTCACGACATAATGCGGTAACGCATCTCACAAATACTTACACCTCCCATTCCTTTACCATGCGCCATGTGGCTCTCGCTGCTGGCAACAAGCATGACCTTAGTCCAACCCAGCGTGGACGTAGCAGGCCCAGCTGTATAACTTGGGAGTGGCAGCAATGCCTACCGCACGCTGGTAAATCAATCAATCAATCCAATCAATGAAGATCAATAAGTTCTTACTGAACAACCCTATTTATAGCTTCTTGGGAAATGTAACTCTATTTTTTAATTGATTTCTTTAATTCTCCGTTATTGTCAATACTTTTGCAAACAACGTGCCTTAAATTACCCGACAGAAAAAAACTTGAGATGAGATCTGGTGACCCTGGCGGTCATTCTATGGTTTCACGTCTTCACATCTACCTAATTGGAAAGAATTGACGATATCTTAGTTCATTTCCTTGCTGTAAAAAAAGTAACGGATCTTGTAACAGGTCACTTTTAGTCTTAAGTATAAAAAGATTATTTAATGAAATAATGACATTCAGGAAATTATTTGTTTCAAAATATATCAGTCACAGTGCTTAATTACTTAAAAATAAATAATAATTAATTAAACCTACCTTAATATCGAAATTATTTCATTTAGAAGGGATACCTATTTGTTGATATAATTTCTTCATAAGTATCTGTAAAAAGGTTTCGATGTCGGTCTCGAGTAGTTCTGTTTTTGTAAATTGGCAATGGTGAAGTCGGCGACATCCCTCAGTTATATAACTAGCAGAGCGCGCAGTGTGAGTTGTCGTTTTGTTGTCAAGTGTTTTACCTCAATAAAGTTTTAGTTCCGCTTTTTTCAAGCACGCTGTTTTTCTTTATAAAAGGAACCTGCTATAGTTTTCAAGTAATTCTAGAATAGCCTAGCGCAAGGTCACAATACATAGAAAGAATGTTTAGGACATACGTCCGTAGGTGTTTTGTTGGTGTAAACCTCTGTCACTCTAGTTCAGTCTTGATGACGTTTCTGGTTAAGTCTCACTCTACCTAACTTAAACTCGATCGAAATGTTTGGAACTTACCTCGTAATTTGTGGCTATTATACACATTATATTACGTTGTAGGAGTATACCATGTACGTCTACTTATTATTCTTACGTAAATTTATTGCTGTACCCATCTGGTTGCACTGCAAGGGCTAGTTGTTAAAATTTCACTTATACAAGTCACCGAAATTATTCTTGAATTGATTTCAGTTGCGAATGACCTCCTTTAGATATTAATTTATTTAAATAATGGTAAATGGAGCTTGTGACTGAAAAAATATTATGTTGCAGATTTCTTGTGACATAAGTTTGATATTGTTTTGGGTATTTTCCTATTACTATAATAATTCCGCAAAATTTCCTCTCGTCTGGTTAAGTTGGCGGGAAGTCCTCTAGAAAGCGAGGATCTTGGTACAAAAAAAATACAGATTTTTCTGGAGAACAGTCGGGTGAGTTTGATGGAGCGGTGTGTTTTACATGATTTGGGATCCTTGTGACCATTTCCATATTGGAATTATCTGGAAAACACTACAAAGTGGTTGCCGTGTGTTACAGTTAAGTTATACCGCACACTTGTGTCTTTTTGGAATAATTTTGCCCATCAGACCATACCCAAAAGACGATTTTCATCCACACTTGGAAGTCTGCTTAACACCTCCAGGGCTTTTAGTTTTTAATTTTCTTCTTCCGTTCCCTGTTCATTATTTCCTTTTCCCGACTGCATTGTTGGAGAACTTGTGGAACTGTCGGAGTTGCGAAGTTGCTCCCTTGGCAAAAATGTTGTTTTTTGTTTTGTATTCGTGGTGCTCTGCGGGAAGCCCCTTAGAAAGTAAGGAGTAGGAATCCAATAAGCACGTGGACGCCCTGAAAGCCGCCATATTGGCCATCCAGTCGGAGTGAATACTTCTATTATCTTGGGGAAGGAATCCAGGTAAGTCAACTACTTACCACTGTCCTACTTATTTCTTTTTTTAAAATTTTTAATTGAGTAATTCTTTTTTATAAGCCATTCGTATGTATATTTTCTTGTTATAATTGTTGATCATCATTTAGCAACTTTTTTTTAAGCAAATATCTGTAAATTACAATTGGCTAATATATCGAGTGCAGTATGCACGCTCAACAAAAATCGCTTCTTTTTAACCAACCACACAATCTTATGCTATATATCAACAATTATTTATATATTTAATACAGTCATTAAAAATTGTATATGTTCTCTAAATTTTGGCATTTCTTTCTCACTAACACCCATAGACCAACTTACTCACCCCACCGCCCACTGAGCTAGTCAGTGTCGCTTGTCCACCCTAGTTAAAAAATATTGTATCCGGGAGCGGCACTTTAAACACTTATTTTTGTTACTTTCACTCGAAGAGACCAAACACCCTGGGTCTCTTGCCAGTTCCTGCTGGCCGCATTATGCAATAAAATATAGACATAATTTATTATTATTATTTTTAATATATTTCTCTATCTATGGCTAATTGTCGATATTATACTATTATTGCATAAGTGTATTTACTGCGACTTAAACGAGTAACAATCTTATTTCTAGCAATTTTTGCCCGTGGCTACTATTTGTGTCCCCTAGCATTCAATTAGAGTTTTCCTTTGCTCAGTATCTACAGTTTTAGCGAATGACTTCACCATTTAATCTGTGACTAAACTCCATTTTTCGGTCTGGATAATCGTCATATAATTTTTCTTCATCCACCGCCACTACCAACCCCCTTCCACCACCCCCACCCAACTACCGAAGTGGGATATCGTTTTATGGGTTTTTGGGGTAGACGATTTCAAATATTATTATTAAAGTTCCATAAACAATTATTTCCACATACAAAATTTTTTCGTTGTGAGAGACTTGGTGGATGGAAAATTTAGATGTGGAAGTAGTGATTCCTTGGGCAGCGGTTTTTTATACAATATGTATTTTTAAAATTTTTCCCATTTTAAACACTTTTTGCACGGACGTAAAATAATTTGTCATTTGTCATAATTTGGACAAATCTGTCGAACGCTATCTACCGATTGCGTCGAGATTAAAATATGTTACGAATGTGCATGCGCTCCTCTTTCTCTCGAAGGGAACCGGACAGTTCGCAAAAAAACTAAAAGTCTCTAGATGTTCATATAAATAAATCAAACTAATCAACAAAATTTTTCGAATTCATATCCAGTAGAAGTATAGTAACGCAAAAAAATTTTGAAAATTTTTATTGTTCAAATAGGCTTAGAATGTCATGAATGTCAAAATTTTAAGTTTGAGCAAAAAAATTCTGTCTGCCGATCTGTCTGTGCGCACGATTACTCTGGAACCGCTTAAGATATTGACTTGAAACTTGGTACACGTAGGTGTATGTTAACGAGATTTGGAACTAGATTATATTTCGATCTTATTCTGTTGAAGCATTGGGGGGTAAATTGAGATAAATAAGTAAATTAAGCAACTATGATTAAACAAAAATTGCATTTAGTATATACAAGAGAATTTAAGGTCTCAAAAAATTGGCATTAGTTACCCCGATTACCATCCCCACCCCATTATTAAAGGGGTCAAAAAAGGAATTGTGAGTTAGTGTGTACAAAAACCAACAGCCTCAAAATATTTTTTTTCTTCATCTATCCCCACTGCCACCCCCATCCCACTACCGATGTGGGATATCGTTTTATGGGTTTTTGGGGTTTGTGTTCCTTGAGGTGCGATGCATCGAGGACATAGCTTTTAAAACCCATTGTATTTACTGTATAAACTAAGAAAGTCCTGAAAATATGTAGCATACTTTATTCTTGACAATATCAGTATGTAAACATATTTGATACAACATACGATTTTTTATGATTTTTTAAAATTTTTGCAAGATGGCGGCAAAAAACGCATTTTGCACGCTCATATTTTTCTAGACTTTTAGTATCTCAAAAAGATACCAATAACGAACTAAAAAATTCAAACCACGTCTTTGTGGGAATTAGTTCCACCTATCACATATCTTTTGCATATATCTACTATACTAAAATTAGTCTCTAGGCTCGGTATTTTGACATGTTATGAGTAAGTGTAAATTATGTACACAAGATCTCCTTATTATACTCTTCGCAAATACGAAAACGAAGAGTATATTGCATTTGATCGGCACATTTCTAAAACAGTAAATATCGCTCGCAGACAAAAAAATTTTCATATCATTGTGTGAACGAATTTTGAAACACTTTCAAAATGTCCGTCTGTCCGTTTGTCCGTCTGTCTGTCCGTCTGTCCATCCGTCACGTTTCTTGTAAGCCCGATAACTCAAGAAAGAAAAATCCGATTATACTGAAATTTGGAGAGTAAATTAGTGCCAAAGGAAGAACCCTATTGTTTTTGAACAAAATCGATCGGTAAATAAAAATGTTATTAATGATTTAAATTTGAAAAAAACATTTTTTTGATTTTTATATTTTTATAATTGAATAGAAATCTGATATTTTATTTTAATATCTAAATATTTATATATTTTACAAATATATATTTCATAATGTAATATACAACCGTGAAAATATGATTTTAGCTCGTGGGATATGGTATAGTTTTTTTTTTATTTTTACTTTATTTTACTCTGAGTATTTTATCAGCTAAGTTCGTACTATAAAATTAAAAATGTCTAAAACTAACATTATTTACAAAAAACTGCGAAGAGTATCCTATAGAATGTGTAACAATTATATAAAAAGTTCAGTGAACAGGCGAAGAGTACGTTTTTAGCTTGTTTTGAATATGTGGGGGATTCGCGGGAATGGGCTGAGTATTCTTAATCCGTATTTGTGATAAAACTGGATCGTTGGATTTTGCGGATTCTCTTCCATAGCCAATAAAACATTTAATTTGATATTCTCATCAATAGCTTTGATAAATCAGCCAATTTTGGACAAAAAAATTTCTATCTTGTCAGATTCTCTTTACCACCCCCTTTTATCTCCTAGGGATGGTAGAGGGAAACTGACACGATAGAATTTTTTTTGTTCAAAATTAGCTTCAGCGCGTCAAATTACTTCAGAAAAGTTAGATCAGAACATTAGGACAAGAACTAAAAGGGGTGGTAGGGAAAAACTTTTATCCAAAATTGGCTTCAGCGCGTCAAAATACTTCAGAAAAGTTACATAAGAACCTTAGGACAAGAACTTCTTTTACTTTTTTTTTTACACCCGTGTAATTGATCAACAAGATATTAACAAAGGTCCATATGGACTAGGTTGCCTTGTAACTTCTAACCAATATGAGCTCGTGCAGAAATACGTCACCTGTATGCTAGAATACTAAACTATATAAAGGCATATAGAGGTTTATAAAGCATTGCTGAAACGTTTTTAGAACTTTTAAATCTTTCTTATTTAAGTATATATGTTATATAAAATTATACGCTTATTACCAAGACTTAGCCATAACAAACCTTCACAGGTATATCAAATTACATGATAACGACTTCTCTTATTAATTGCTTATCTTCAAGATATCATATTACACCTTTGTTTCTCATAACTTGTGATGACTGCAGAACTGCAATTCCTTTGTTCTATATTTTGCTTACTCAGGTTCTGTATGTTATAAATATGATTAAACACGCTTTGTACAATCAGTTATTAAACTCACTTAGAATGAAACACTTCTAATTATTGTATTATTCCTTCTCCAAGAGCCAACGTTGGCTCCATTAAATAAATAAATCTTTTTTAAAAAGTCATTCATGTGAACCGTGATCTAACATTGGCGCAGTCGGTAGGATCCGTAAACATCATCAGAACAAGAAGCCTAACTGGTAGTGAAGCGTAAGAGAACAAGGAGAACATCTGCAGAAGGTGCCTAACTAGTGCGTGTACATCTACGAGAACAAGGAGACCTTCCTCACTGGTGGTGGCGGATCCCAATCCCTTGACGGACGAAGAACTTACTCATGGAGATTAAATTAACGTAAGTCATTTTAAGAATCATCTCGTTATTTTACTTCATTTTTACAAATATTATTTATCACAATTATTTACGTGTATTATACCGCTAATACACTCGGCAAACAAAGCCAATTCTGTTATCAAACAAATCCTATACAAGCTACAACGCAACAATTTTAATTTTAAGTTATTTATTTTCGTATTCACGAAACGACTGTGTATTATACAGTTAATACACAATTCATTTACGTACGCAACAAAACAAGTTAATTTTAATTTAATTTCCGTATCATACTGCTGATACGTAACCAATTTTAGTTCAAAAATCTCTAAATAAAAAAGCAAAATGCCTTATAGAGCTCAACCAGAGACAGTTCAACCAGTGCCACCGGCACCAGCCGAACAACAACAACAACAACAACAACAACAACAACAACAGCAACAGCAACAGCAACAGCAACAGCAACAGCAACAGCAACAGCAACAGCAACCGCAACAGCAACAGCAACAGCCACAGCCACAGCAACAGCAACAGCAACAGCAACAGCAACAGCAACAGCAACAGCAACAGAAACAGCAACAGCAACAGCAACAGCAACAGCAACAACAACAACAACAACAACAACAACAACAACAACAACAACAACTACAACTACAACAACTACAACAAATTGAGCCTTACAAGCTCTCTGAAATTTTTTCGCTAATACCAGAATTCGATGGCAACGCCATAAATTTACAGACATTCCTAAACTCGTGTTCCTGTGCACAAAGTATGGCAATTCATGACCAAAAAATTCTATTAACCACGCACATCAAAAATAAATTAAAAGGCAGAACCGCCGAACTTATAAATTCACGCAACCCTAGCACATGGCTAGAAATAAAGGCACTACTAGAAACTCATTTCGGAGACTCCCGAGATTTAACGTCCCTAATTCAGGACCTACAACGAATTCACCAATTACCCAGTGAATCCGCCTTAACGTTCGTTTCGCGTTTACAAACGCACAATGCGAAAATGCATGCTGCAGTGCAGAAACAAAATTTAACTTCGGAGCAAAGAACCGCGCAAACAAACCTGATTGAAACTATGACATTAAATAATTTGTTAACGGGTCTAGAACCAAATCTAGGCAGAATAATACGTGCCAGTAACACTCCGACTGTAATGAACGCAATTATTAGAATTCGTAGAGAGCTACAACTCTCTTATTTTGAACAGCAAAAATTCCCAAAAAATAGTCCGGTCAAAAATCCAGTAATTCAACAAAAGCGACCACAAGGTCCCAATTTGCAACAAAAGTTTTGTTCCTTCTGTAAACGGAATGGACATGTAATAAGCGAATGCCGCACAAGGCAACAGTCTCAAAACTTCCAGAGACCAAGTTTCTAAGGAAACCCAAACTCACAAAATTTTTCTCATCAAAACTTCGCACAACCGAGTAATAATCAATTTAGTCAGAGGACATTCCCTCAAAATAATCAGCCAAATCAATCACAGCAAAACAGGCCCTCAGCCATAAGGCCTAATTTTATGCAACAGCGACCATCAGCTATCCAACCTAACCCAAATTTTAACCGCTTTAACCAGCAAAAAGCTCATCATTTGAATTACGAACCTTATGACAACTATGACAATCAATGTAACTATAATCAATATAATGACTACTCATCCGATTATCAAAACGTAAGTGATAGTTATGAAAATTACGATTCAGGCAACGCTCAAAACTTTTCAGATAATTATACGGCTAATTCTCAATATGAGCAGTACGAGAATTATACTGCTAATTCTCAAACACTACAGGAGGATTATACTGCTAATCCTCAGGATTTTCGCTTAGATCCGGAGTACCCCACGGATACTCCAACACAACAAATAGACCAATTCGACCAAATATCAAACCAAATACAAACAATGAATCTCAACGACAGTTTCGATCCAATGCTGAACTTCCCAGAACAAACGTTCATGTAAATACGCTTTCTCACACCTTATTAACCGTAAATTCAAAAAATCTTTATTACATCAAAGATGCAACCGGCAAATTTAAAATTTGGATTGACACAGGTGCAGGAATTTCAATTTTTAAACCTAAAACAGCTGAAAATTATAGACGTAGATCCCCTGAAAATGTAATCATACAGGGCATTACTGATCAAAAAATTTATATCAACGAATCTGTTCTCATCCCCTTTTCAGATGAGTCACACAAAGTTTATATCTATAATCTAGATATAGATTTTGATGGACTACTAGGCGCAGATTTTCTAGAACATTACGAATGCCAAGTAGACTTTAAAAACAAACAACTAGTCACGAATTTTAAAAACGTACCATTATTTAAAGTCACGGAAGAAACTACAGTAAATTTACCTGTACAACCAACTAGTAACATCAGAAACCAAAATCCAAATTTAAGCAACATCAAAAATTTAATTTCTATCGAACCTCGCATGGAAAGAATCTGTAAATTAAAATGTAATTTGCAAAATACCGAAGCTATACTGTTAGCCCAGGAAAACGAGAAAGTACGCTTACCAAATGCCATTGTCAAAATCGATAACAATGGAGAATTTTTAACCTCAATTATAAACGCGAATGCAATACCAAAAACGGTAAATTTTTCTAACATAAAACTAGAGCCAGTACAAAAATTCAAATCAATTTTCAATTTAAACACTCAAAATTCTTATTCACACCTACAGACGGACAGATCCTCCGAAATCAGGAACGAATTGCGTTTCGATCATCTAAACGAAGAAGAGGCCGAAATAGTAACGCAGCTTTGTTTAGATTTCCAAGACATATTCTACTTGGAAGGAGACAATCTAACATTTACTAACGAAATTAAGCATTCCATTGACACGAACGATTCAAAACCGGTTTTCACAAAATCATATCGCTACCCTCATATTCATAAAGAGGAAGTCAAAACACAAGTCTCTAATATGCTTGACCAAGGCATCATTAGACCTTCGATTTCTCCCTGGTTATCTCCAGTTTGGGTTGTACCAAAAAAACTCGACGCCTCCGGTAAACAAAAATGGCGAGTTGTAGTGGACTACAGAAAGCTAAACGAACTGACCATTGACGACAAGTACCCTCTACCAAATATTTCCGACCTCCTCGATCAATTAGGTAAATGTCAATATTTTACAACTTTAGACTTAGCCTCCGCATTTCACCAAATCGAGATTAATGCGAAAGACATTCAAAAAACTGCTTTCACAGTTGAAAATGTTCATTTTGAATTCGTAAGAATGCCTTTTGGACTTAAGAATGCTCCATCAACATTTCAAAGAGTGATGGATAACATTTTATTAGGTATCCAAAATGAACGATGTCTCGTCTACATGGACGATATTATTGTTTACTCCCCTACTATTCACGAGCATATTTCTCGATTAACAGAAGTTTTCAAAAGATTACAGAAAGCCAATCTCAAAATTCAACCCGACAAATGCGAGTTTCTCCGCAAAGAAGTCGCTTATTTAGGACATCTCATTACAAAAGACGGCGTAAAACCGAATCCTTCGAAAGTTGACGCTATTCTAAATTTCCCTCAACCAAAAAATCAAAAAGAAATTAAATCATTTCTAGGCTTAGCCGGATATTATAGGCGCTTTATCCCTAATTTCTCCAAGATTACCAAGCCCTTAACAAAACTACTACAAAAAGACATACCATTTCTCTTCGACAATGATTGTGTAAATTCTTTTCAAAATTTGAAACAAACATTAACAACAACTCCGATATTAATTTACCCTAATTTTGATGAACCTTTCGTTCTAACCACTGATGCGAGCGCATTTGCAGTCGGCTCAGTGCTGAGCCAGGGGCCTATTGGCAAAGATTTACCCATTGCCTATGCTTCTAGAACCTTGTGCAGTGCAGAAACTAAGTATTCAACGATTGAACGCGAACTTTTATCCATAGTATGGAGTGTAAAGCACTTTAGACCATATCTGTATGGTAGAAAGTTCAAGCTTGTAACCGACCACAGACCACTCAGCTGGTTATTCTCTATAAAAGACCCAGGAAGTAGACTTGCCCGTTGGCGACTCAAATTAGAAGAGTACGACTACGAAATAATTTATAAACCCGGCAAAATCAATAAGAACGCGGACGCACTTTCCAGAATCAAAATTAATCATTTTTCCGAATGTTCCAAATTCTATTCAAAGGTTCTAGCCGCGAATGACGAAGAATCAGACTACGACGAAAACCCAGACGATAATAACGAAATCACTAACGAACAAATTTCCCAAGAATTTGAAACTTTCGCCAACTTATATAAAACAACATCTTTAATAAACTATTCGAAAATCAAAGCCTCGAACAAACAACTTTTGTATCGAGAACATAAAGATATTATAACCTTTTTCCAAGAAAACAACTTACAAGACCTACATCACAAAATTATCGAGGACATATTCGAAGAAAACCCCGAATTTCATAACGATAAAATCAATATTGTATCGAGCAAAACAGTCAGACACAGGAGATATTTTATCATCCCTCTACCTTTTGATATCGAATCTGTAATTGAATATCTATTTTCTATTATTTAAAAATCAAGATGTCCTAGATCTCTCTAAGACATACTTTGTCGAAAATAACTTAGACCTCCCCATTCTTGAAATCCTATCATTCATTTTTGCGGAAAAAGACTTAAAAGTAGTAATTTGTCAAGATATCGTCAGAACTGCCGACGAAGATGAAATTCCAATTATATTGGAGCAAAATTATTTTGGTAAAAATAATCTACACCGCGGAATAAATGAAACGATTCGAAGAATTAGAGAAAAATACACTTGGCAAGTCTAACTAAAGACGTTGAAAATTTTATAAAAAATTGTGAAACTTGCCAAAAGACTAAAGTATGCCGGAAAAACCTTAACAACCCTCTCGTAGTCACAGAAACCCCAAGAACACCATTCGAAAGAATTAATATCGATTTGTTTGAATTCCCAACTCGAAATTACGCGTTAACTATTCGCGATGAGTTAACTAAATTCACACAAGCCTATGCAGTCCCAGACAAATCCGCAAAATCCGTCGTAAATACCTTGATGTTATACTTTCAACATTACGGTACCCCGCTAAGAATTCACTGCGATTACGGTGGCGAATTTGACAACCGCTTGCTCAAAGATCTCTGCACGCTCTACGACATAAAATTAACTTATTCAAGCGTAGGACATCCCCAATCGAACAGATCCATAGAAAGATTTCATGCTACTCTAGCTGAAATGATAAGAATTCATAAAACTGAAGATCCGAAGGAACATCCTTTCACAATTTTACCATATGCAGTAATATGCTATAACAATTCAGTAAATAAAACACACGGTTTTACCCCATATGAACTTATCTTTGGTCATACATCTAACAGACCACCCGAAACTTTGTACAACCAAAAAGAATTAATAACTAAATACGTTAGAGATTTAAACAATAGAATATCTCACTATTATGAAATCGCCCGCAATCGAACACAAGCTCAAAAGGAGAAAGCGAAAGTTCGCTTTGACGGAAATGTTCCCCAGAAACGATCTGAGTACAAAATAGGTGACTTAGTTTATGTAAAAGAATCACAAATTAAGAACAAATTACAAAATAAATTTAACGGTCCCTTTAAAATAAAAGAAATTTTTCAAAATTCTGCTACCCTATTAAATCTCGAAACAAAACAAGAAACTAAAGTAAATTTTGATAGAATGAAACCATGTACTGAAAATTAAATTTATTTTCAGGTTTCTCCTGCTGTTCGGATCAGCACTCTGTCAATACAAAATTACCCCGATCAATAACACTGTTGGTGTATACTATCACCAAGACACGGACATCGTGGTGACAAATTACAAATGGACTCTGCTAGTGCATAAAAATATTTCATCCCTCAAACTAGCTTTTGACAAAAATCAAAATAATTTAGACAGAATCTTGAACACCCTCGATAGTGCTGACCAAAAATCAATCCTGTTTAGAAGCGAAGTTAAAACAGAGTTTAACCTTTTAATGCAAATAACTAGTTCGATAAAAACGAAATTTGACGAAGTCTTTTCAGACACAAAGAGATATAAACGCGGAATACTTAACGGTTTCGGAACAATATTCAAATCAATTACTGGAAACTTAGATGCCGAAGATGGCAAGTACTACACTAACTGTATAAATAAACTAAATAATGACGAACATCAATTAGAAAACTTAATCCAAAATCAAATCTCAGTTACAACTTCTGTTATCAAAAATTTCAACTCAATTATACAAAAATTACAAATTGATGAGGAAACATTTAACAAAGATATCAAAGAAATCGAGCACACAATTCAAACCATGACTCAAACGATCCAAGCTGCCGAAATAAAACTAAAATTTCTGTACATTTCCGAACAACTAATGGCCAGCTATTTGTATATCGAAGACAATCTAAACGATATTTTAAATTCAATAACATTTGTCAGATTAGGAATTGTTCATTCATCAATCATAACACCTGATCACTTAGTAACGGCGTTACAAGAGATTTCACAGAGTTTGCGAAGGAACAATTTACCTCTTCCAATTAAACTATCAGCAGTTGCCCAATATCTGGATATTATTGAACTAAAAGCTTTTCAACTAGATTCTAACTTAATATTTGTTTTAACAATACCCCTCATTGAACCTCAACTCCTTTCGTCTGTACCCTATACCTATACTTGATAACAGAACTGGTCTACATCACTTTTTATCTATTTCACAAAAGTTTATCGCGAGAGACGAAGATTCTTTAATGTACATACCTATACAAAATTTGAAAGAATGCAAACCACTCTATTTTGGAACCAAACTATGTTCGAACCTGTTTGCTTATCCTATCGACCAAAATGCCATTTGTGAAGCTAGAATATTAAAACCATTGCCGAAACTCCCAGAAAATTGTCAAACTTCCTTCATCATTAGTCAAGGATACAACGTCCAAGAACTTGAAGACAACACATGGCTAGTAATTAATTCCGAACCACTTCACATTACCATCAACTGCCCGAAGAGAGAATCCATAACAGAACTAATTAACAAAAATTCCATCATAAAACTACAACCAGGATGTTACGCCTATGCAGGCATTACTCGAATACAAGCCAGTGCTAAAGACTTTTCCGAAATCAAGGACAATTCACATCCAATCCAAATTCCTTTTGAATGCTGCAATCACATGCCCGACAAAATCGAAATTCCAAAATTAAAACCGCTTAAATTAAACAGCCTCGACGTAGAAGATTTAGATATTGCTAAAAACAAACTAGAGCAATATTCCAAAGACCTAGATGACCTCATAAACGAACCTTTTGTGACCAAACATGTATCTTGGTTCACATACTTCATAATCACTCTCATCATCCTATTAGTTCTACTTTATATAACTTGTAAATGCAGAAGAAGAAGATGTGGAGCATTGCGAATCCAACCCTCAACGGATAACCCTCCTTCACCTCCTTCAGAGCGAAGCAGAGTATTTACCAAATTTCCTAGACTGATCCCTCCAAGAAAGCGACCCGGTATTAGACCTCAAGAAGAAGAGGACATCGAGTTAACATAGACTTTCATATGTGTAGTTTTACCCTCGTCTATTAATTGAGACTATTGTATTTTATCCTTATTACGTTATGTAATGTTTTATTATCGCTTACCAATTTTAACTTTTACATTATTTTATTATTTTGCTTTGTATTCATTCTACATTGTTTTAATTTATTTTTGCATTATATTCATTTAACGTTTTAACAATTTTCAAAAGTTGCTGCATAACATCAACTTTTTTATTAAGGGGGAAGTTGTTATATAAAATTATACGCTTATTCCCAAGACTTAGCCATAACAAACCTTTACAGGTATATCATATTACATGATAACGACTTCTCTTATTAATTGCTTATCTTCAAGATATCATATTACACCTTTGTTTCTCATAACTTGTGATGACTGCAGAACTGCAATTCCTTTGTTCTATATTTTGCTTACTCAGGTTCTGTATGTTATAAATATGACTAAACACGCTTTGTACAATCAGTTATTAAACTCACTTAGAATGAAACACTTCTAATTATTGTATTATTCCTTCTCCAAGAGCCGACGTTGGCTCCATTAAATAAATAAATCTTTTTTAAAAAGTCATTCATGTGAACCGTGATCTAACATATATTGTTTTGAGGAATACAAATACTAATTAATAAATAAAATAAATAAATAAATTGCTTTATTTAGCACAAAGGCTATTCGTATACAAAAAGAGAGATACATACATAGAATACATAGAACACAGCTTTAAATACTAACGTATACAAAGGAAAAGAATACAACATTTACAACTTATAAGCTTACATATTTAATCTAGATATAAATTCGTTACTAATTTTGTAAATAACCCAACACTACGAACATCTTTCATTTCATCCGGCAAAGCGTTGAAAAGTCTGAGACCGTCACCAAAGAGAGTTTTCTGCAAATTACTGGATCTTACGAATTCAATATTATAATTATCTTTTGACCTTATATCATACCGGTGTTTTTCAGATCTAGTCACTAGAAAATTTTGCAGGTACTCTGGAAATTTCTTATGTCTGATTTTATAGATTAAAGTGACATTTGCCTTATCAATGTTTTGCTTCACGCACAACCATCTCAATGCCTTCAACATAGTTAAAATAGGGTTATATTTATCACAATTTAATATAATTCTCATTATTTTATTTTGGAGTACCTGTAATCTATTTATATTTTTATTTGAACAGGAGATTAGTAAAGAAATGCAATAATTAAAATGAGGTGACAGAATTGTGTTGTATATTAACAGTTTACTCCATTTTGACAGATTCCTAGAAATACGATAGAAAAAAACAATTTTTTTCCCTATTTTCTTACAAAGATAATCAAAATTATGTGAAAAAGTAAGTTGCTGATCTAAAATAACTCCCAGATACTTTATCTCAGATACTACTTCAATTTTATTATTTTTTATAGATACATTAATATCATCTCCGGAGTATTTTTGGCAATTATGTTTAGATCCAATTATCATACATTTTGTTTTGGCAGAGTTTAACTTTAATTTATTAACACATAACCAGTTATACAAAATATCAAGTTCAACATTTAAATTATGCACTATGTCTTTCAGGTCGTACCCTGACATCGATATTAGTGTATCATCTGCGAATAGACTAACAAACGAATTTTTTAAGACTTTACTAATATCATTTATGTACAACACAAAGAGAAGTGGCCCTAGCACGCTTCCCTGCGGGACCCCATATATACTATCCACCGAGTTTGATATTTTGTTATTAACTTTAGTTTTATGACACCTATTTTCTAAATAACTTGCCACCCATCTTAGAGCAGTTGATATTATACCATATTTCTGTAATTTCCACAATAACCTAGACCTATCTATAGTTTCAAAGGCGCGCTGCAAGTCAACGAACACACTCAGCGTAATCTTCCCCTCACCAATGTCTCTCCTCCATTGTTCACACACAAATTGTAAAGCTGACTCACACGAATGTTTCTCCCTAAATCCATTTTGACCACTATAGATAATTTTATTTAATTCAACGAACTCACGCAATTGTTCACCCACTGCGATTTAAATAATTTTATCAAAAACCGGAAGTCAATTTATGGGTCTATATTCAGATGGATCCGATGGCATCTGAACTTTTGGGACTGGTACTATGATACTAACTTTAAGTTCTGATGGTACACATCCCTGGGACAGGGGGGTATTTACTAAGTTAAGTAACGGATACCCTATGACATCAAATAATTCCTTTATTAACTTAATGTTCAGCCCATCATCACTCGTTGATTTATATTTGAAGTTCATCACAATTTTTCTCAATTTATTCAAACTTAGTAGCTTAAAACATGGAAAAGAAATATCGTTACGCTCGACTACTACAGAATCAAAATTTTCATTTACGTCTTCTATACTTTCTGCAATATTTTTTATACTGTCTGCATAAAAATTATTAAAATTTTGTTCTTGACTTCCTGTGTCACGTTCAAACTTAATTTCATCAATCTTATTTTTGTCACTGACAGAGTTTCCAATTAACTTTTTTAGCGTTCTCCACATTTTCTTACTATTTCCCCTGCACATGTCTATCTTTTCTTGGTAATATTTTTTTCTTTCATAACGAATAATGGAGACTGCCTTATTTCTTTTTTGCTTAAATTCCAGCCAATCAGAATCCAGATTTGTTAAACGAAACTTTTTGAATGATTTATCCCGTTCTTGCCACGCCGTTTGTACATTTTTATTTATCCATGGGTTTCTACTATTAACCGAGACTTGTTGCATTGGTGCATGTTTCTCAATTGATTCCACTATATTATTCATAAAATCGCCATAAAGAATATTTACATCGGTTGAAGTATAATTCCATGTTTTTTGTGCTAAGTCTTGTTTTATTTTGTCCACTGTCTCTTTGTTTAAATTCCTCTTGTATGAAAGTTGTGAACGTGTTGCTTCGAGTGACGTACATAGTTTAACAGCGAGTATACTATGATCTGAAATTATTGGATACATATGGGGAAGTTCTTTTAAGTTATATTCATTTGTGATTATAAGATCTAATAATGAAGATGTGGTATTAGTTACTCTTGTGTTTTCTGATATTATTTGCTTTAGACCAGCCGCGCTAATTATATTTTTTAATTTTTTTGCACTACTATTGTTATACCCCATGTGAATGTTAAAATCTCCTGTTAATATTATATTGTGCTTACATATTAAGTCTTCACTTAAGAGTTCTTCAAAAAAATATAAGAATTCATCAACATTTCCATTTGGTGAACGATATATAGAACCTATGACCATCTCACGTTGGGGAAAATTTACTTTTATGAGTAGTGACCAATAGTTGTAATCTGAGACTTTTCTGCTTAAAAGTGTCACTTTTAAGTTATTTTTTACGTATGTGATGACCCCCCCAGTATGTCTACTGTTTGAATAACATATAAAGTGTTGGTAGCCTGATATATTTAACTCAGCGTCTTGTATGTCAGTGGTTATATGAGTTTCATTTAGGCAGACGATTTGAGGGCTCTCTGTATGAAGAAGTTGTTGGACTTCCAAAAAGTTTGTTGTTAATCCCTGGACATTAATCGACATACATAAGTCATTGTACTTAATATTTGTTCTTATACTACTTAATTGCTATATATACTGAACTCTTGACTTGGCTCTTTCATATGCTCTAATATAACAAGGACAATTCTTATCAAAAACTGTATGATCATATCGTATATTTTGTATCTTCAGTACTTCATAGGCGTATTTACAATTTGTACATTCTCTAGATTTCGCTTTACAGTCGCTACTATTGTGAGTTCCATTACATAACGGGCAAACAATGTTTGCTTGGCGGCACTCCCCAGCTTTGTGTCCGAATTTCCAACACTTGTAATACCGTAACACCCCAACGAATTCATATACTGGATAACTGTCCCACCCAACAAATACTCTCCTCTTATTCAGGAATAGATTAAACAATTCCTTAGATACCTCTAGAACTACGTTATTCAAGGTTTTATTTTTAGGCTTATATTTACGGATAACTTTAATTTCTCTATTCGCACCATTACAATTTTGCCTCTTTATTGTTTTTATTAAATTTTCCTCGTTTTCTAAATGTTGATCGTCCACCCCAATTATAACAATTTTCGGATTTACTAAACTGGGGATATGTACATCATAATTTTCAGAGAGTTCATTCACCGCAATGTTTTGAAGTTTTTTTAGGGAATCCTCACTGTCGCATTCGATAAGGACACTGTCTTGACCTACACTTTTTATTCTATTTACCGACACAGATATATCAGCTGGATTTATTTTTTGCGCTATAATGTTTTTAGTCACACTACTATCCTGGTTACTGTTTTTAGGCTTAATTATCAATGGAGGTCTATTATTCTTATTACGCTTTACTACATCACACCACGTATTTTTACTAGTAGATGGTACAGTACCTGCAATAATAGCCAACATTTTTGTGGCCCTTTCCATTATAGAATTTGTTTTCTCTTCAAATTTTTGTAAATCAGCACTAATCTTCAGCTTCTCTTGGACATTTTCAACACAGTCATCACAAAACCACAATAAGTTTTCACAGTCATTTATTGCCTTATACAGACTTTCCTTTATTTGCACACAGCTCATATGATACTTATTTAAACAATATTTGCACTCGATATATTTGGTATTTATAATAAAATTGTCAGCACAGCGGAGACATAATGAATAAACGTTTATATTTTATTGATTTGACATGTTTTGTGTGCAGATTTGTTGTGTTCTATTATTTTTCAGGAATATAAAATTGTTGAAAATTTATAGTAGGAACATTAAACCACTAAATACCTCCCTGTCTTAATATACCTATTCCTAATAATACAGAATAACTCATATTTGTGTTCTACATATTATTCAACAATGTGGAAGGTCTCAAAAATAGTTAACACAACTAAACCTACTAAGCCTAAAAATATCCCGGCGAACTACAGTCCAGTTATTCTTTCCCCATCATTTGCTAAAGTCTCCGGTATTCTACTTCTAAGTCGTGTCCGGATACATTTGGAAGCGGAAGGAATTCTCAATGGATTAAACATGGCTGCCATACCAGTCACTCTAAAGAAAATATTAACCAAGGCTAATAGGAGCGTGGGCAGGAATAAGTCGTCTCTATGCTAGAATACTAAACTATATAAATTCATATAGCGGTATATAAAGCATTACTGAAACGTTTTTAGAACTGTTAAAGCTGATAAATCCTTCTTATTTGGGTATATTAATCTGAGGAATATAAATACCAATAATATTGAATAAACGCTTATATTTTCTTTCTAATGGCATAAAATCATCGAAAAATTATTATAGGTCGAAAAAATTGTTAATACATCTAAATCTAATGGGCCCAAAAATATCCCGGCGAACTACAGCCCAATTAGCCTTCTACCATGACTTGATAAAGTCCCGGATATCCTGCTTCTAAGTCGTGACCGATTACACCTGGAAGCGGAAGCAGTTCTCAATGAATATCAACATGGCTTCCATACTAGTCACGCCGCCACTCACCAGCTATTCCAGGTTCGGTGAAATTGGCATCACTAATTTCGAAGTCTGTTTAGTGGAGTTAAAATAAAATTTGAATGGAATTCTCTGGCTACAGCAATTTTATTGTTTTAATTTGTTCAGGTATAATAACAAGTGCTGTGGACAATTTTGTATTAAATCCGTCCATGGCTTCTTGTAAAATTTTAACAATTTATTTTCAACACAGAAATTTTCTGCTATTTTCCTCATTATCTCAGGTCATAGTAATCGTATCACAAAATTTAAAATAACAAACTGCATGCTATAAAATAATGGATAAGACTGGGCATATGAAAAAACTTCTTGATAATTTGTTAAGTTGTAAAAAAATAAAAACCACCAAGAATTGCCCTTTATTGAGCTAAACTTCCGTGCCAAATTTTAGCGCAAAATATTTATTCAAACGGCTAAAAACCAACAATAATTTCGAAACTTCCATCGCATTTTGTTTAAGTGCTTCGACTCGTATGAGGACAATTTTTCTTTTAAAGTGTAAGTTTTTACATGTATTTTACAGTGGTGTTTAGGAGAAAAAATATTTTTAAACTTAAACCATTTTTTTTTTAATTTGATTGTAATTATGTATATTGCACGTATAAATAATTTCAAATAACTACGTGAATTTTCTTTTGTCGCACCAGACAAAATCTGCACCCTGGACTATTGTATAAACTCAAAATCGCTGAAATTTTAACTCGCATTATTAAAATGATACACAAATTATTTGGAGTAACAAGAAATCATTACCATCAACAAAAAATTGCTTCGTATGTAAGCAATACATTTTTTGTTTATATAGAGTTTAAGTCTTGATATATTTCCTATTTGATTTAAATGAATTTTAATTACATTAACAAAATAGAAGTATTAAATTCATTAAATTGTTAGAACTACAACAAAATTGTTTATTTGCTGGAAGCAAATCAATTCTTCCATTCAAATATAGAAGAGGTTTGCTCGGGAATGGGGGTTTTAAATAAAATAAATATTGTAAAACTTTATTTTATTACCACTAGACAAGTATTGTGGCAGCATTATACTAGATGGGCATATTATAACACTAGATAAAAATTGAAAACAAAAATCAGCACACGCCACTGTAACACAAATTTATGTTTTACAATTGACGATTTGCACGAAAGAAAGTTCAGTAAAAAGTGTCATGGCGCACAGTATAATGGTATCACTGTAATTCACTGCACATGTTGACCAACTCGTCTAATTTCCAAACTTTGCAACAATTAAATACCTATAATATAATAATCATAACATCGTTTTTATTATCTTTAATGTTAAACCTGCTTCCATTGAATATAAATAGTCTTTATTAGGTTGTTTCGTAGTCTACAATATTTAAAAAATGTCGAATTATGCAATTTATCAAACACTGTTTCCAACTATCAGTTTACTAGAAGAGTTGGCAACAGTGATTGACAAATTGCATAATTTGACATTTTTTAAATATTGTAGACTACGAAACAACCTAATAAAGATGTTTTATATTCAGTGGAAGTAGGTTTAACATTAAAGATAATGAAAACAATGTAATGATTATTATATTATAGGTATTTAATTGTTGCAAAGTTTGGAAATTAGACGAGTTGGTCAACATGTGCAGTGAATTACAGTGATACCATTATACTGTGCGCCATGACACTTTTTACCAGCGGCGGCTGGTGAAATTTCAATATTTTTTTCTCGTCTATGGCGCATGGGACCCATACGAAATTTGGGAAATAACATCTAGAGAAGCACTTCCCTAAAAAATTTTTAAAAAGCAGTTTGCGAAAAAATTTTTGAAAATTAATTAGCCTCTCCTCCCAGACAGCACTCGATACCCTTAGGATAACCACTGGCCATACTTGGAGGATAAGTGGGATGTACTGGGGACGTCTTAAACTGGGTTAATCCCGATTTCGGACCCCCTGTGTATATCCTTTTGGTGCAAATCGGGTTTGCCCATGGATGTCTTCAATGAGATAGCCCATGGTCGCCCATAGGAAGAAAAAGGGACCAATTTGGGTTAAAATCGGGATGTCCACAATAGGATAGCCCGTGACTGTCCATAGGAAGAAAAAGGGACCAATTTAGGTTAAAAACTGGACCACCAGAGACATCCACACATAGTTGCATCTGGTTACCTATAGTATCTACACAAAATTGATCTTGTGTAAAATCGTGATTACTGTAGACAACTTAAAATTTGGGGTATACTCACCCTGCTTGCGTAATAAATAAATCTCATATTGCAAAAAAATAACTCTCGTAAAAGAGGCATTTGCAAGATATGTGTATTTCCTGCGCAGTGGATAGATTACACAACCTGTAGTTTCAGGCTGACTAGGTGAGTATCGCAACAGAAGTAATTTGCACCTTGCAAGGAGAGCCATCTAACATGAATTCTTGAAACTAGCGCTAAAAACGAGCTAGCCAATATCCCCATTTTGGCTGTTATTAGGACCATATTTTATAAGTAATGTCTTCAGTCAATAAAATTCATTCGTCGCAATGAAAGTATAATGCAAATATAAACTAAATAAAAAAATTCTCATTTGTACTTTAGATGAATTTATCAATTATCATGAATTTGGGACCTACATTGGCCCAACAAGTTGACCCTAGGATGGCCCTAGGGATAGCCTTCGGTTATCCCTATATAGGTTTTAAATAGGACATCAATAACCCTAAAGGCTATCCTATAGATAGTCATGTAGGTTATCCAATGGATATCCCCATTTTGGCTGTTATTAGGACCAAAGGATAACCAGTGGACTTCCTGTCGACATCCCAAATGAACAATCCATTTATCGGATATACGAGATCATTTTAGGATATCCCATGGTCATCCTATGCTGTGTGGGCTGGGTCTAGGAGCTCCTGTTTATTTATTTTTTTTTTGTCATATGCATTTGACTTTTTATAAAAATACAACAGATTTTGGAGTTTATGAAAATATTTTCATTACTAACTGAGATACAACGAATTGAAATATTGTAATTTGTTAAATTGTAAATTACAAAATTTCAGTTCATTGTATTTCAGTTAGTAATGAAAATATTTTCATAAACTCCAAAATCTGTTATATTTTTATGAAAAGTCAAATGCATATGACAAAAATAAATAAAAATAAACAGGAACTCCTAGACCCAGGGGAGGCTAACGAATTTTCAAAATTTTTTTCGCAAACTGCTTTTTCAAAATATTTTAGGGGTCATTAGAGAAGTGCTTCTCTAGATGTTATTTCTCAAATTTCGTATGGGTATGGGACCCATTGCGCAATAGACGACAAAAAAAAATATTGAAATTTCACCAGCCGCCACTGCTTTTTACCAAACTTTCTTTCATGCAAATCGTCAATTAATTTCAAATTGCTAAATTTGGCAAAATGAGTTGTATTATACGCAGAAAGCATAAACAATGCAATTTCACATCAGACAAACAGAATGTATGAACAAAAACAAGTAAAATTTCAAATTAGATAAGAAAGTTATTAAGATTAGATTTTAAGAAATTGTCAAACTTACTCTATCTTAAAAAGACATACTTCCTTTAGTATAAATAAGCACAACGAAACGAATCAGTGTGGTGAATCCAACGATGGAGTGTTTCGGACAAGTAGAACTGCATAAGTTGTCTTGGGATGACTCTTAGTAGAAAAGACTTCACATTATGTGTAGGTAGAGTAGATTTTCATTCCTAAAGAATAAAAATTGAAGTTAATTTAAGATTTTTTTTTGAAAATAAGTAGTTTTAAATTAAAATAATTAAATAAATAAACAGTAATCGAGTTAGAAAGAGAAACACATAAAATAAATTACTTTAAGAAAAGGTATATGAACTTTTAAGAGAAAAGATATCACCGAAACTTAAATTTCACAGGTTTACATAAAAATAGTGAACACGTCTTAATTTAGTTGTTTAGTTTAGTTTTTCTTTAAGTAAAATCACTGGCTGTTAACAATCTGTGATAAGCCACTGGTTCTATTAAGTTTTCAAAGGTGAGAAACCATGTATGTTACAAATTTTGCATTCTAACAATAGGGAGGACTTCAATGAAATTTTCCGTAGGCTCAAGATGAACAAAGTGCATCGATTAAGGCTATACCAGCCCATGAAACTGAAGGTAGATTCCTAAAATAGAAAGATGTATTAAAATATGTAAAATAAACAGTTCAGTTCGAGCAACGAGGAGCAGCAGTAGGCAGCTTTCAGCGAGAACCTGAAGATGGCAGATGGGATTCTGCCGAAACGTCGTTCAGACAACCGTGGCCCCAACAGGAACCTGTCAACTACGCGGGAAAACACCCGGAAGCACAACAACCCTTCATTTAACACCCGCGAAAACCTAAGAAACAACATATATATATATATATATATATATATATATATATATATATATATATATATATATATATATATATATATATATATATTTATATAAGGTATCCGTTGGCATCCTACCTAATAACGTTCTCACTTGGCATCCACTAATATACACACTGATATACAACAAAATTTATTTAAAGGCTAAGTTAGCATCCTACCTACTTTACGGTTTAATTGGTGTCCTTATGAATATTTTAATCGATGCGTAAAATGACACCCGAATATAAAAATTACAGGTTTAACTGACTTCCGGCGGCGTTGTCAGATGTATGCTATGCTGCTTTATCGTATTTGCCTAGAAGAATATTATTACAATCTGCAGTCTGTCGACATATAAGTAAATAATGAAATCTCATCCTGTGAGAATACTAATTTATGTCACAATTTAAGTTTCGAAACATGAAGTTCGCGTAAAAGTGAATTACTTTTTATTTGCTTATAATTGTTATAAAACATATTCTTTATGGGATTTGGCAAACAGTAGAAAAAACAATCTGTACGAACTAAAAAGAAAATCTATCTGCAAAGATTGGAAATTAATTTTGTAGATAGTTTTTCTTTTTAGTTCTCACAGATAGTTTTGTTCTGCTATTTGTCAATTTATCAAATTTTCTGTACGAGATAGGACAGGGTGCTATAAAGAAATATTATTCAGAAAAATAAAACTGAATTTGTTAAAATTTTGCTCACTTGCAAAGTGACCCTATAAGGGTAAAGTTGGAGTATCACGTATTTTTAACGTTTGTTATTATTTATTTGAGTTCTCTTTTACACAAATTATTATTAATTAATCACCTTCTAGATTGTGTTAATATTTTAATGCTTTTCAAGTGTATTAGACAATTATAATTTATTCAAAAAATTATATTTTGCTATAAATTTGTAACATTTCCAACTTTTTTTAAATTTCACAATAGTTCAAAGAATACGAATTAATAATTATTTTTTCAATTACACCCCCCATGAGAACTATTGGGCCTCAAAATGACCCCATACGGACAAAAGTAGAGTATCATGTATTTCTAGCATTTATTGTTATTTATTTGTGACTCTTTTTGCAGAAATTATTTTTAATTAGTCTCAAGAATGTTCTTTATTTTAAATATGAGCAGAAAGTCGATGAAAAGTTCAAAATTTCTTAAAACCTGCACAACTCTAGCTCTATTCTGAAGAAAGTTGGCAATAAACAGGAATAAGTTGCTTAAATAATTTGCAGGTTTCATTAGCAAACTCTTAATAAACAAAATTGTGAAACTAAAAAAAGATGGAAATGCTACAAATTTGTAACAAAACGTAATTGCTTAAATAAATTATAATTATTTAAGTAAATTAAAATTGTTTAAACAATTTGAAAAACCTTAAAATATTAAGACAAACTGAAATCTGACTAATTCAAAACTATTTCTATAAAAAAATCTCATTCTGAATAATTCTTTCTAAGATTTTGTCCTATCTCTTACAGAAAATAGTATATTGTGTATTTAGGTGTGAAAGCAGTACATTCCCGGACGACGATGCATCGAAGTTCGGGAATGTGCTTTCACACCGAAATACGCATACTATTTTTTCTGAAATCACAATCAATATTATTATAAATTAAGGAATTTGTATTAATGCATAAAATTTCTTCATTAATGAATAACATTTCTTCATTATAATCTAACATTTCTTCATTACATTTCTTCATTACAATCTAACTGCTTACTAATAAATGTAATTTTGATGTATGTGTAAGTGTAAATGTAAGTTTGATTGTTTGTCTGCGTGTATTTATTTACTGTCAAAAATATACATAAAAAAACCATACGGGAATGTTACTTACTGTATGTTACTACTACTGAAAGTAATTCCCGTACGGTTTTGTTGATCGTTGCTTGGCAACGGATCTTTTCCGGTCTGTTTTCTGATAGTTTCTTAGCAAAGGACTAATATACTGGAATTGTGCATTTTTCGATCTGAAATCGCGCCGAAAATGTAGACATTGCCGATCGATTTCAGAAAAAGTACTTTATAAATGAGAGAAATTGCTTTTTTTTGGTAAATTTCCAAGACATATGAATTGCTCATTTAATCATGCGTCGCTCCCTGGCACACTGTATATGCTTTCTTAGAAAATGTAAGGCTCTTACTGAAACGAGAAATTGGAGATTTTTTAATTTTTAAAACATAATAACATTGAAAATATCAACTTTATGAAGAAAATTATCGAACATTTCTTGTTGGAAATCGATAAAAAAATATTTAAAAACATAGTTTCATTGAAAAAATGTAATATTTCCTTTTGTTGTAAACAAAATTGTTTTAAACAATATCAGACCGGGTTACCGTCTAGTAACATGGATGCTCATAATCAGTAGTGTCTCCAGAACTGATTCCAACAAATAAACTGCGTCCGAAATGTATTCGAAACTCATACGCCCATACTGCCTGCTATATAACTAGACCTCCCAATTTTATAGACCAGTAACAACTTCGTAAAAAAAAAAATGAAAATCGGCAGAGACCACGGTGTTTCATTTCTACATAAAAACTTTTAAAAAGTCAAAAACCTAAACCACATTCCAATTTAAAAAAATATAAATGACTAAGTTTTAAAATCTAAAAAGGAAGTAGCAGGACAAGCTTTATTTGAAAACGTTTTTATTGAAAATAAAATTATATAAAAAAAAGTATTTTTAAGAAAAAGCTTTTATTTGAAAAAACTGTACTAAAAAGTAAAAATAATTTTTTAAAATTCATACACCTGGAAACCAAAAACTTTGCGGACGGTCATATAGCACTATTGCATAGTTACTTTGCTCAATTGACCGCCCCCAAAGCTTTTGGTTTCCATGTGAATGAATTTTAAAAAATTATTTAAACTTTTTAGTAGTTTTTTCAAATGAAGGCTTTTTCTTAAAAATATTTTTTTTATATAATTTTATTTTTTACTTTTTAGTCTACTTATTTTACAGAGAGACAAAACCCTTTCATTTGATACAAATGGCAAGGGAGTCGTGAAGAAAGATAATTTGCCATCCTAGGGCGTCCGCCATATTGGATTTATAATGGCGTTACATAGTTCATCGTATTTTACTCGTCATACCCTTTTCATTTGATTCCATATCAAGGGGGTTGTGAAGAAAAAGGCGATCTGCCAGCTTGGGACGTCCGCCATATTGAATTTAGAATGACGTCACATTGCCTATCGTATTTTACTCGTAAAACCCCTTCATTTGATACCCATATCAATAGGGTTGTGACTAAGAAGCCTGTCCGCCATCTTGGGACGTCCGCCATATTGGATTTAGACCGATAGTGGCTATACTATATTACATTGTCACCGGACTTATACACGTGTGCCAAATTTCAAAGCTCTAGTGTAATAAGAACTAGTCGAAATTCAGCTTGCAAAATTTCACCAAACAAACATACATTCATACATAACACATTGCAAGTTAAATAAAAGCTTTAAAAAAAATGAATACAACACAAATATTTAGCATTTATGAAAATGTAAACATACGTATTTCAAACCAAAACAATAAAATAATGGTAAAATGAAACAAAAACCGAACATCAACTCTTAAAAGGAAATTTATTTTCTCTGTCTGTATAATCCCAGGATTATGTTATGTGTAATTTGTAGTTCTAATACATTATAGTGTAGGCAAATTAGCATTCTGACTAAATAGTTTACCGAATGAATGGATTTTCACGAAACTTTGTGGATTCTGTTCGTTTTGAAGTCTAGATCAAACTCCAAAAAAAAATGGCCGCTAATGTTGCCTCGCAATTGTAATAAACAATGATCTTGTTGCTAATTTGTTAACTAGTAAAATTGAGGTAAATTAAAAAAACAAAATGTCTTTTTAGATAATTTTATGAAAAATAACAACTTTTTACTCTCGTAAAATTTTCGAAAAATGCATATTTTCCGAGATATAGCGGTTAAATTTTTCCAAAAATGGTTGAAGGTGGAAAAAAAAGTGACGAGAAAAATCCATAAATTCGAGTGAATATATTATTAAACTACAAGACTTTTTTTCCTTTATGACTTTTTCCTAAAGTGCACTCTGTACAAGTTTCCTGGAAAAAACCGAAAAAAGGGCCCTTATCCGAAAACGGAAAATATCGTAAACTATGAAATTTAAAAATCTGGAAAAATTCAAACGTATATTCTTTACAATTTTGCTCTGTTCTAATTTTTTTGTGACGTACATAACTACTACTACAGAACACTATTTTACTTATAGCCTTGCTGAACCATCCTTCACAAAAGTTGTTTACAATCAAGAGGTACAAATTCCGTCCTCATTTTAACAGTTACACGAATTGTCTCCACTAAGTTTACTTTTCCTAGTAGTAATATATTCGAGCAAACTAAAACATCTGGATCAACATGTGATATATAATAACCTACTTCCACGGTGTTGCCAGCTGACTAGATGCCATCTAAACCGCTTCTGTGGTCAGCAGGTATTCAAAATGAATATTTTTCGAGCGACAGGCACGGCAGCTAGTAACAAACCGCTGAACTAAAATATTCACTAGGGTGTTAAAATGGGTCACTTGACCTCCAACTTAAAATAAGTTCTAATGGCATAATACGACATCTACGATGCCCCTGCGTTAATATCTCTAGCAGGTCAGATGGCATCCGAATACCGGATGCCATCTGACTCGTGGATGCCAACTGAACCTAAAATTTTACATTGTGAGATGCCAACTAATACCTTATATATATATATATATATATATATATATATATATATATATATATATATATATATATATATATATATATATATATATATATATATATATATATATATATATATATATATATATATATTTACAGAAATGGTATAAAGCTGAACCAGAAATATGATTTTTTATACACCATTCTGAACCAGCCCGACGTACCTGAGCCATATATGTGGTTCAGGTTTGTTTTCCTCAATAAACTTGTTCATAACGTCCCCGCCCATTATTGATGACATCTTTTTCTGTAAGCTTAAGATTGGCTGCTCGTCTGCCATTAACTTTTAGCGGGAAAAAAAGCGCGGGATGTTTGATATTGCACGTTTTATGATGGTTCAGGTTTGATAGAAAGATATGTTTTCCAGTTCGAGGTTTGTCCGCATTAGGTTGTGGCGCTGTTTTGAAATCTGTATATAGTGATATACAAATATAAATATTTTTAGCATCAAGCTGAACCAATAGATTTGGCAATACTGTATTTATGGTTCTCTTGTTTATTATAAATAATTGAGTTCGTTTCATATTTGATATTAATATCAGGTATATATCTGAATTACACTAAATTCATTTACGTTGGAAAATAAACGTCTAAAAATAAAAAAATGTCGTATTTCGAAATTTCAATTGATAATGTTTAAATGCGTCGGCTCGTAGAAGTGTAATTTTTTTTTAATTGTAGGGGTTCGAACATATTATGCAATGCAATTAAGAAGTTTTTTTAATTTAAACTTTTTTGGAATTTGTTTTTAATTTTCGCAATTGTAGTCAATACAAATTCAAATAATTCTGGATTTTTTGTGAAACCAAAAACAGTAAAGAATTATGAATGTAGATGAGAAATTTACATTTAAAATAAAGAATATGATCTACCTGCATCTGGAGCCGACATGCGTTAGTTTTTGCATTTCGGTCGCTTATAAATAAACAAAATGATATTTCTTCTTCAAATTTGGACCGGCTATTTCGAAATGCTCGTATTTTTAATTGTATGAGTAATGTTAAAAGTTTTAAAAACCTGCGCACAATACATGGACTTAAGATTAGTTGTTCAGGTTAGATCTTTTTTCGCGGCAAAATTAAGAAAGCTATACAAAAAATGCACTTTTTGTAAATAAAAGCTAAACAAATTACTTTACGTAAAATTAAAGTGAACAATCAAATTGGCACAAAAAGAAATCAAGTAATTTAAAAAGAAAGAAAGTTCCAATAAGACAAAAATAAAAAAAATTAAAAATCTATTGATTTTTCTATACAAAAAATTGAAACAAAATATTTTATGTTAAATTAAATAAAAAATTTAAAATTTTAGAAAAAAGACAATAATTAAAGGAAAAAATTCCGATGGATTGAAAATTGAGAAAGATTAGTTATTATTATAAACGCTAGTTGCAAAATTCGAGGGGTAGGAACGGGAAATTGTTCGTGTGGAGCATGCGTTATGCTTTAGTTGTAATTTTAAAAATTGTAGTTCCAGATTGCTTTTAACTAACAGAGATAAAATATAAGCATTGAAGAAAAACCACAAGAAATTTCAAGAAGAAATATCAATTTGTTTATTTGTAAACAACTGAAACGCAAAAGCTAACGTATCTTGACCCCCAAATGCAAAAACAGGCACAGTAGGTATTGTTATTTTTTGAATATTGATTTTCTCATCTACTTTCACAATTCGTTTACAGTCTGGTTTCTTGAAAAATCCACAGTGTGGAATTCGTTCATAACTACAATTGTAAACAAATTTGAAAAAATGGTTTCAATGAAGAAATTTTTTTTTTCTTGTCAGCATTGTAAAATACATGTAAAAACCTACATATAAAGAAAATAGTCCTATTACGTGTGATTAAAATTTCGATTTTTTTAGATTTCGGCAGTTTAAATAAATATTTTGCGCTAAAAGAAGATTTAGTTCAATAAAAGACATGGTTTCACCTACTTTCGTTAAGATTTATGTATTATTATATTACATTCTGAAATTATCCAAAAAAGAATATTTCTAAGGATTTTACTTTTTTTATTTGTACATTTAATTTTATTCTAAATTTTATTGTGAATAATTTGTAACTTTTATTTTTGCGGCGGAACTACTAGGACCGAAAATAATAGCAGAGAGGAAAATAGCACCAGATTTTGTCAATAGTTTTTGTTTAGAAATTAATACCAAACGACGCGCACAATAGCAAACACATGATTTTCTTTATACCTGCCATATTTGACTCTTTTTAAATGCCGAAAAATGGAGTTATTTTTAAAATTTTCGAAAAATTTTAGAGGAAAAGTTGTTTATTTTTAAATTTTACACATGTATCAACTTTCAACTCTATCTTGAATTTTTTTAAATTTAATGCATTTTTAGAGATACGTTAATTTTACTTTCATATCCACGTAGTGGAGTGGAAGTATAGTCATCGTAAAAAAAAGTTTTTTTCTTCAAATAGGCTTATACATGAAATGTCAAAATTTTAAGTTTGAGCAAAAAAAAATTCTGTCTGCCGGTCTGTTTGCAACTTTTATGTGTGCAGGATTACTCAGAAACGGTTTATGATATTGACTGGATATTTGATACACCTTATGTATTATACCGCAATCTTGAACTTGATTATATTTTGATTTTATTCCGTTGAAGGGTTGGGTGTTTGGGGGGTAAATGGGAGAAAATGGCGGTAAAGAGGTAAAGCTAGCAAGTAAAATTGTGATTAAGTGTGTATACAAGTAGCTAATGCGGTCTATGGCATCAGCTCCCCCCCCTACCATCCCCATTACTACCCCCATCTCATTATTGAAAGGGGTAAAAAATGAAATTGTCATTTAGTGTCCATACAAGAACCAAAGGTTTCAAATTTTTTTTAGCATTAGCCACCCCCTCTACCACCCTCATTGCATTATTCAAAAGGGTAAAAAAGTAAAATTGTTATTTAGTGTGTATACAAGAACCAAAAACTTCAACATTTTTTTAAATATTAGTCACCCTCTCTACTATCACCAAACCATTATTAAAGAGATTAAAAAAATAAAATTGGGATTTAGTATGTATGAAATAAAAAAGGCCTCAAAAATGTATTTGGTACTAGCCACGCCCTCTACCTATTGTTAAAGGGGCAAAAAAATTAAATTGTGATTTAGTGTATATACGAAAACGAAAGGTCCCAAAAATTTTTTCGGCATTAGCCACTCTCTGTACCATAACTATCACTACCACTACTCCATTATTAAATGAGGTAAAAAATAAAATTGTGATTTGTTGTGTGTACAAGAACCAAATGCCTCCCAAAGGCAACTACCTCACTACCGTGTGGCATATCGTTTTATGGGTTTTTGAAATACATGAATTCAAATATTGTATTATTGGAGTTCTATCAACAATTATTTCCACATAGTGAAGTACAAATATAGTATCGATATTTTTTGGTATTGTAAGGGACTTAGATAGGAAATCTGGATGTAACAGTAGTGATTCCTTAGACAGCTGTTTTTGCATTTTGGTCGCTTATAAATAAACAAATTGATATTTCTTCTTAAAATGTGTACTAGTTATTCTCCAATATTTATATTTTTGTGTCAGCTGGTAGACAATAATCCAAAACCACAATTGTTAAAAGGACGCGCATTGTTTCTATATTTTTTATAATGCAGAAACAATAAACATACAACCATTTTAATGTTTAATTGATCGTCTTTAATTCTGGTCCTTCATAGTGTCGTGGTTTCTAAGATATTTGACATTTAAACAAACTACTGAATCCTATAAACGTTCGGTTGCCATCTTTAAACTTAAATTTCTCCAAAACTATTAATCCTATATAAATATAAAAATATTTCATTCTCAGTGTATAACCTTTATTTTTTATGTTCCCCATTTTTTGCAATTTATTGAGATATTTGCAAGGGAACAATTTCACGTTTTTTTCGAACATTTTTAGTTAGTTTAAAATGCATTTTTTTTTCTTGTCAAAGGAAGAAAAAAATTGAGCGTGTGATCCTGATCATACTATATTACTATACTGTTAACGAATTTGAGTATTTGAGAATTCTATTTTTGCTGACTACTGACAGTAATAAAATGGAAATTTTTATTAAAAAAATGTGAAAAAGCATGTTTTTTTTTCTCACAGCTTATTTGTATTTAATGCTATAGAAATATTTAAAAAAATCATTTGAAAGCTTAATTAATATTTCGTTGTTTTGGCTGATATAATTTTTGACGTAAGTGCCATAATTTTTCAGGTGTTTAACATTTAAACTAAATGCTTCATCTTATAAACACTCGGACGCCATCTTTATAATCCCAGATCTCCGAAACCATTAATTCTGCAGAAATTAGGGAAAAAAATTAAATTTATCCTGTGTTTAGTAGATTTCTTATTTGTCTCTAGCAGTTTTCCCTAATTGTAATCTTTTCCAATTATTTGACGAAAATCGTTTCGAAATATCTTTTTCTTAAAGCGAAAGTATCAATTTTCAAGTCCTCATAAATAAATAATATAGAAACTTTTCTGTGATGCATTCACTACTAAACTGCCAGAAATAAATGAAATCAAATTCAAATGATATTATTTTGAAATTAAAACCTCTAGTTACTGTACTAACGTGACATACTAGGATTTTAGTGTGGGCAGAATGAAAAAAATATCGAATATTTTAACTACAGAAGGGTAATTATTTTATATTTTATATTTATTTGCTATTATCACGATTTGCATATAACCTAAATAATGTTCTCTAATACAGAAGGGTATTTATCAATTTTTATCAGTATTTTAATTTATTCTCCTAAAATGTCTTTAACTAAATTTTCAGCTCTTGTTATTGCCATTCAATATGTTTGAAAACTGTAATGCGTAAAATGCGGCAAAAAAGACAATAATGTGACAAACATGTGTCAAAAAGGTACCTATTTAAAGGGTGCACTGACCTGACCTAAATTCGAAGTGAATAATCCACCACGGGGGTCCAGCAAACTGGCCCGTAAACCTTGGAAGATACTTCTATATTACATATTTTTATAATATATATTATAATATTTTAACTTTATTAATTGAATATTTATAATTTCCTATTTATTTTTCTCACAATGTTTTCCTTACATTAAGGAATATGAAAGAATATTTTGGAGTCACCGTTTTCTTTTTAAATTTTTTAAACACCAGACTCGTAATTAATGACATTTAGGTGAATATTTTCAAGCCAATATAATAGAAAATTTTTTGATTGTAACATTTTCAACACAATTTTTCATAAGAAATCGATTTTTTTGAATTCTAAAAAATAATTTTGCGGGCAAGGAAAAGTGGAAATAGTCCAATGCAATAAGTTTTATACCTGGGAACCAGCTATAGTGAATGGATTTGAATGATTTTTTTTTTGTTGGATCTCTAATGCCATAAACTAAAAAGTTTACCCATTGAAAATTACCGCCATTTCGAGAATCCGTAAATAAAAAATTAAATCAAAATTTTTAGAAATCCCAACAATAAACACAATTATCGGAATTTTTAAATATTTCTTTTAAGAAATTAATGATTGTTATAGTTTTCGAGGTTGTTTATAAAGAATTTGTAATGAAATGAAACTTTAATCTGTATTTTTAAAATATATATTATCGCATTATCAGCTTTTTATTTTTAAAGGTGGAAACCAACTCTAAAAACTGAAGAATTAATTATGTTTCTAATTTTACGAATAAATTAACGAAACTTATGTTTTTGAGGTCGCTGAATATGACTGAGATCAAAACATATGAGACAAAAATATTAAGGGTTGAAACAAATTCTGAAAAATTAATAATTCTTCTAATGTTACAAATGAATTCACGAAAATCCATATACTTGTGATTTTTAGGTTGCTGAATATGATTATGAGGTCTAAATTTATTTTTTAAAAATGGTGGATTATAAATGAGTACGGTAATATGTATAATTTTATTAAAAATACAGATTGTTATAAATAAATCAAATTAATACAATTAAGTAAACTAATTAAATAACATTTTTAATCTGCGCTCTAAACATGCCAAAGTGCTATGTAACCCGCTATTTTTGGGTATTCTTCGAAAAATAGACGGTTATTGCTCGTCTCTCTACCTATTATAGACAATTAAAATGTGCGTACAAATTGAAAAGTTTAAACATTATTTCAAATTGTCATATCTCTGGCACAGTTTGTCGTAGGAAAAAAAAAATAAAAATCCAAACTCTTTTATTTTATCAATCTTATAATTTTTGAGATATTTCAATTTTAAATACATAATTTTCTTGCTTAGGCGCTGAAGAGCCATCTTTAAAATCTCTCTTTATATCTCTGGAACAATTTGTCGTAGTAAAACAAAAACAAACAAGCTATTCTTTTTTTTAATAAGCTTCATTTTTGTACTCTTACCATCTTTTATATAAAAATGTCTTCTGAGCAATTTCCAAAAACCCGATTTTTTTCAAAAAAATTATGAAATTTTTTGATTATTGAAAATGGGTACAAAATGAAATATGCTTATTTTAAAAATTCTTTAAAAAATTGAGCATATTAGTAATAATATGTATTAACAATATATAGAAGGATTTAAATAAAATTGAATTGATAAGATATTAGAGTAATAAGACTAAAAAAAAATGGCGCCTAAATTTTGAAATGCTCTACTTTTTTGTTTGTAACTTTTTTAGTTTTCAGTAGGAAAGGTCGTAATACGTCTCAACCGAGAGAAAATTTTAATACCTTTAACTTTTACAAGAATCCTTAACATATTTTGAGTATTTTTTTCTGAAAGTGTCGGCGCCATTTTGAAAATGCCATATTTCCAAAACTAAACATTAGAAAAAAAACCATTCGATTTGTTTTCGTGAAAGCTTTAATTTTTTTAAAGTCCACATTTTTCGAGTAATTTAAAAAAAAAGTCCAGAAATACTGATTTTAGGGGGTGACAATTGCAATTTTATGTGTATTTTTTATTTTTTGCGACAACCCCTAAGAAGGGTTGCCACCACCCCTAAGAAGGGTTGCCACCACCCCTAACCAAAAAGCAGGAACAATGACAATATAGATTCTCATTAACATACTTTATGAAGCATGTTGAAATGAACAAAATTAATGAACAAAAAATTTGGAAATTCATTATATTGTTTTCGGGATTTAAAAGCTTCACTTACTGTACTATTCATTTATTTCGCTTTTTGGAGCTTCTGCCATCTTCAAATTAATTTTAAAAAGTCTTATTTTTTTACAAATTCTTTATAAACAACCTCGAAAACTATAACAATCATTATTTTCTTAAAATGAATATTAAAAAATTCCTTTCGTTGAAATTTCCAAAAATTTTATTTTTTTTTTTTAATTTACGGATTTTCGAAATTGCGGTAATTTTCAATGGGTAAACTTTTTAGTATATGGCATTAGAAATCCAACAAAAAAAATCATTCAAATCCATTCACTATAGCTGGGTTCCGTCATTTTTCATTTATAATGACTAATTGCACTGGACTAAAAACTTCATTGATGACCATTGAAAGCAATTAAAAAAGTTTTCAGGCAAATCCATTCAGGTCCAATCGATTTCCTAGTAACTTACTTTTTTCGTCTAACTGCACTCAGCTCTTAAAATTTAACATTTTTAAAAACTAAATGAAATAACCAAAAAAATCAGAATGTGAAACATACATAATAATGTCCATTATCAATATTTTATTATTTCTTTTTTTGGTAGGTACATAGTGTTTCTCCATTTTCACCCTAAGGTTCGTATATTAATTTTAAATTTCATGCACTAGACTAAGGGCAACACATTATCATCTCTCTTTTTACGGTTTTTATTACATTACAATTTAACAAATCGTCAGAAAGTATATTTTTTTGTACAGTTTTATTCGAAATTTTATACGAACATGTTGGTATTTTTGAGATGCGGTTACTAAGACCGAAGATAATAAGGAAAATAGCTGAAAATTTTAGTTCTTCAACAATAACTGTTTAAATTTTATGCGCAATGGACAGATTTAATCCAATACTTCTCATTGCACTTGATGTGACACACCTAAAACAAATTAAAACCATAGAATCGCTGCGGCTAAACAATTCGATTCAAAATTTATTTTGACTCCACTATTACAGTAGCAAATGTAACATGTCGTAAAATAGTAAAATAATCACAGATTGGACCAATAAGTTGATGAGAAGTTTGACAACCTTGGTATGGTTCAGGATGTTGCATTCAATATGTAAAATTATACATTTTGGCTCAGGTTAGTACGAAAAGTATAACTGGTTCAGCATGGTGCTGTTAATGTGTTGATATACAATTTTTTTATTTATAGAAATATCGGAGTATATATTACAGAATAGGTTCTCCCATCCCATACATACACCCGAATATGCAATTAATTTTTTTCTACCTACTTTATAAATAGATGGATCAGGATAGTATGAATTATATACTGGTTCAGGTTTGATAGAAAGATCTATATATATATATATATAATGTCGCAATATTCTCCCCAAACAATATAATATATTGGAACAATTCACTTTAAACAATAAAATTAGTAATCGATATAAAATAAAACTTAGAAACGCCACTGATGGTGGTTACTTTATGCACGAGTGCTTGTGAGATGCAGAGGCACTCCAATCACATGCTGAAGGCAGGTTTGTGTCGTTAAAATAAAGCACTGCAGTTGAATTTAGTAATAAGTGTTTGAATTGTAAATAAATTTATTATTATATCTAGCAGTAAGAAAATAGTGCATACCTGTACATTGGAAGACTTTATTTGTGAATAAGACCAAAACAAGGTATCGATAAAGTGCAACGATGCTTAAATAAACTTTTCCACAAAGCCAAACGGTGGCAAACCAACAGGAACTCTTGACACACATGAGAGGGTGGTTTGAACCTAAAAACAATAAAAATTTATCAATAAATAAAAAGTGTAATCATAAATTTAACAATAAACAATTAAAAAGGTGATAATTTGTAAGCTTAAACAAGCACAAACTTATAATAAAAGGACTACATAAGCAGGGTAGAAAATAACAAAAAGTTTAAACGGGAGGTTACGCTTGGAACCAAACTTCACAGGTATTTCATAAAAATACCTATCGTAATAGGATAAAATGTGTCAAAATAGAAACAATATGGTTTATACTTACTCTACGACGTAAGTTCCCTTAAATTAAACTTCAAATGGGGCCCACAGTGGGAAAATCACATAGCTGTCAGATGAACTTTTCTTAAAAATGTATAAAATAGTTTGTAAAAAGGTTTTTTCTTAGAGTATTTCACTTTGTTGTTATAGAGTTTGGCCAGGTCCATAGATTTAGTGTAGTTTTGTCCAACACATCATGTAGTATTTTGTAGGGGGTGACAAGTTTCTCCTCAAACGACATGCTAAAATGCATAGTTCAGTATTAGTAAGAATAATAGAGTAAGGTGTTGAAATTGTGTTAATAAATGTTAAATGTATCTTAAACTATAAGCAGGAATATGGTTTGGTAGCTAAAATTAGGTATTAAGGCTAGAAATTGTTAAAATATGTCCGAGTTCACATAACCATGAAAAATTGCAATTGAGGCACAAATCAATATGTATTGCATATCAAAATACTCAGAAAAGCATGAGAAATAAAACTCAAGTAGTAAAATAAACATTTAATAAAACATAAAGCTAGAAAAAGTAAATTCATAAATTAAAGTTTTCTTCCAAAAAAATCAAGGCGTAAAATGTCAGATACTTCATTTTGGCCCAATAGAAAGCCAGAATTTACAATTCAGTCATTACTCAACAACGAAGCTAACCGCACGTAAAAATTTAGCGGAAGACATAACCTAAAAATATTTAAAAGAAGAAAATTGAAATTTTGAAGTAAAGTAAATGTATTTAGTATTCAAATCAAAGTAAGAGTATTGTAATGACTCAAAAATAGTTTCCTTGGTTATATGAAAACGAGAATTGAGAAAATAAATCTTAAATTTAGTAAAATTGAAAATTGTAAACAAGGGCAGTTTCCCTACATGTAAAAGTCGTCTTCGAAAATATAAATTGGTACTCACCTCGGCACAAATTTAAGTGCAACGAAATAGTGCATCGTTTTAACAAAAATCCAGTATCCAGAGAAGTTTTATTTGCAACAAAACAAGAACGAAACAGAAGGATCGCCCATATCACATCAGCTGTACTGTCGCTTGTCAACACTGCAGCCAAGTTAGCAACGACAACTAGAAGCGGATTTCTCTCCACGTCTTGGTGTTTGCGGTCGCGCGGTAGCTACCGATCGGATGTTAAGGTAAAAAGTCTCACTAGTACGTAAGAATAAAACCACATCAGAGTTTTCCTTTTTCTTTTTGTAAACAAATTTCATGTCAGATTTTTAAATAATTATATGTTTTTAACGGCGCCCAACATTCATTTTTGTATAATTTATCACTGTAAAAATTCTTGCAAAACAACCATATTCCAGTAAATTTAATAAAATCAAATCTATTCTCAATTACAGTGTTTTATTGATCGTAAAATTCCTGATTTGTTTCTTTGAACCTACTTTAACCCTGAGAGGAGTGAGTCTGCAAGAACAGACACTCATGCTAAACAAATAAAATAAAAATTTATTATCATTTTCCACACACAAAATAGTGGGAAACATAATAATATATATATATATATATATATATATATATATATATATATATATATATATATATATATATATATATATATTTAAAACTGAACGTTCAGGCACCAAATTCACATATATATGGACGGAGTGGCACCTATATATATGTTCTGGCACCAGATCGAGGTGCCAGAACGTTTTCTCGCGTATTTGAACATCTAAACATCATAACATCCTTCCCACAAAATATCAAGATGGAGCTACTTGGTCGATTTTTCTATAAAAACTGGATTTTGGTTCAACCGTATAATCTGCAGAGGGCGCGCCAACCACTGATGTCTAGCCGTACTTAGTGGCACCATGCATTTGCGCTCGATTCCCGATATTTAAAATGACTTTCTGGCACCTCAGGGTTTCTACGGCTAGTGAATTTTAAATCATATTATAGATGGAACAAAATCCGATAAATTTTTCGGGTACCTAAGTAGTTTAAATTAAATCTAATTTGAAAGAAATTAAGAAAACCTTCAATTACTTACGGAACTACATCTCGACGTCGTTCTAAGCATTTGATGTCCAGGACAGGAGATATAGTATAAAAAAAGTTACGTTTTCGTTACAACTTTGCAACTTTTTTTTAAACAATAAAACTATCATTAAAATCGGACAAACGGTTTAGAAATAAATTAACTTCAAATCATGACAAATTTTGAATGATGCGATCATATTGTCCGTGGGTATATTATATAAGACATTATACAGAATATTAAAAATTACAAAGAAATCACAGTACATTACATTTATGGTACATGCGACAATGCCCCCTAATCATCGTTTATTTAATGCCTTTGTCGACAAACTAACCGTAGTTTACATTATTTCTCGCTTTGAAATCTACAAACCTTTATCGTATTATACCTCTGTGAACTGCCTATTGAGGTCAAATTCCTGGGCAGGTAAAAATTATGTGATGACTTCCCTTAATTTATATCTAATATTTGATGATTTATTTACTTATTGTTTTTAATATAATTAAAAATCTTTAGCTGTACTTTCTTCATATTCTATATCGGTATTAAACTTCTGGTACAGATTATGTCCGCAAAAATTTGAAAAAAAGTGCCGCAATGCCCGCAAATGTTTCATAATTGAGCTACAGCACTAATTAAAAATATTAAAAAAGGTCCTCTTTCATTTTAATCGAAAAACTAACCGTTTGTGAGAAAAATCGTGTAAATGAGAAAACACGATGTGCTTCAAGTTTTCACGTAACAATTAAGTCAAGTAGAGTAACAATAAGCTCATTATTAATTAATTTTCATTGCCATTATTTAATTGAAAAAAAAAAATGAAAATAGCAGAATACCAGTTTTTGGCTTCAATCTTCAAAGGACTGTAGGTCAATAAGGAAGCATTAGCTGACATATTTATATAAATTTTCTTTCATATTTTTGCATGTAGAATCGGCACCAGACCGGTATTGTCGGACACCCTGTATAGCCGAACAATGAGACCACTGAATTCGACACATGCTATGTAACTCTCAAACACACAAAAACAGACAGTTAATTCTTATTAAACACACACACACACACACATACACACACACCACATTACATATTATGACTGAATAATAAATTAATATTAATGGAAGCGTTATCACTTTGTGTAGTTTACAGCGCAAAATGTGATCAAATTAACTTTTTTATTTTTCAAAATAACTGCATACTGTAACCGAGTATCTATAATGGAATGAGTAAATATTTTATTTGTAGTGTTTTTATATATACCTACCGTGTATAAAATTGTGTTTTTTTGCAGTTTTTAAACATCTCTAGTTATATAGAATAATAACTAAAATAAATAAAAACTAGAATATCCGTTATGAAATTGCGAAGAAAACTCGATGAGCCCGAACTTTTTTGTCAATATGTTAAGTTGAAAAAAATTTAAACAAGATAACTTTTTAACAATTGATGATAACTTACGTAATAATGCATATATTTTTACTCTCTCCTACTCCATTATATTTCTAACCTAAATAAATCATCTTGTCAAAATTTAAGTCCAAAAAATAACAGCGGCACACACAAAAAAAGTCGAGTGCGAGAAGGCAGGCCCTATGTATTCCCATGACGTTTGACCTGCTGAATACGAATTCGATGTCCGTTTTGCCAGATTGGCTCTTGTATTTTTCCTAACCTCAAAAGAACCTTTAAAATGCCCGAAACACCTCAAACAAGTAAATAAAAGGCTTAAATGAGCTGATCACCATTTCCGTGCGTATTTTGGGGCACTGAGACCGAATCTGGGTCAGAATTGGCCGATCAGTTAGAAATTTTAACATAGTCTCTAAAAAATGCCCGAAAAATTCCAAACAAGTAAATAAAATGCCTACATGAACTGATCACTATATTTATACCTAATTTGGGGACTGAAGCCGAATCCAAGGTCAGAATTTATGCGCGACGATCGAATATCTTGTAAAATCCTTATTTAGGATGAAAACGTACCCAAAAATGACTGAATCATAGCCCGAAATTGACTTTGCTCTACATAATATCTGAACATATAATTTCCGACGTATTTTCACGCGCTGAACACAATACAGTAGTCAGAATTAAAGCGCAATCTGCAAACTTCATAGAGAACTATCATTTCAGCATATACTCTCATCAATCCTAGTGAGCGGAGATAGGTAACTTTTAAATTTTCAAGTATCCTAAGGAAAATATTACTGAACAGTGAAATTTTTCAAAGTTTGCTCTGTTGAGAGAGGAATATCGTTTGGACTTAACATTTACTTACCTTGATGATTTTTTACTTTTTTTTTCTTAGAGCTGTTTAGAATTGTATAGTTTTCTTTATTCTGTTTGATTGTCATATGCCATTTGTTTCTTTTTCTATTGAGACTAGGACACCTCCACGGGCAACGATTTATTTCGGCTAAGTTCCTAGGTAAAAAAAATGCTGTCATGGCAAAAGTAGAGACAGAGTTTACGATGCAGGGGAGGGAAACCCCAGTATCGGCGGCAGGTCAGGTTGGGAAAGCGGGACTGCGGGCGTCATCATGCAACCGCAGCTCTAGTGAAGTAAGAAACTTGCCTTCCTATGAGTATAGGGCTACAAGAAATTTGCAAAACTGTGTAAATAATGTGAATTCCTTCTGTTTTGTTTGTAGTAAAATCAAGGGTCCGAAAAATCGAAAAAAGATCAGCGATAAAATAAAAAATATTTATCTAAAATCTATATATGATAGGTTTAAGTATATTCATCAAGTGTTCTTTTCCTTGTGTAAAATATTTTCCAAAGTCTTTTTCTCTTTTTCTGTATGAGCTAGAACGAACATCACTTGATACTAAATTGTCTTTTTCCATAATCGGCGCTAAATATTCTTCCCTACCATTAGATAGACCAAAATTTCTAATAACATTATTAAGTTTATCATTTCACCAAATATTGGGAGTTTTAGTTCTTATCGAACACTCATATTCCCTGTCATCTTCTTGACTTTCGGAACAATCAGTTTCCATTAACCCTTTTTTAGCATTAATTCCGGAAACATTTGTATTGCTAAAAAATAACACTCTTCACGGATTCCAGGCTCCTTCGATATCATTGGATTTTTATATTTTACTTTTTAACGTTCTTTCCATTTGTCCAACATCTTATAACATGTGATGAAAGGTATCATGGAAAACCTTTATCCACACTATAACATTTTAGATAAATATTTTTTATTTTATCGTTGATTTTTTTTTCGAACTCGAATTTACTAAAAACAAGGCAAGAATTTTACACAAAGAACTTTAAACCGAGAACTCTAGATGTAACATATTCTAAGACAGGAACTTTACACAAAGAACTCTGAACCAAGAACTCTAAACCTTAATAGTTCTTGCCTTAGGAACTTAACAGTCTTGTCTTAATTTATAATAGGTTTAAGTTTTTGGTTTAAAGTTCTTGTCTCAGGTTATGTTGGGTTAAGAATTCTTAGTTTGAAGTTCTTGGTTTAAAGCTTTTAGCTCTTGCCTTAGGTTATGTTAGTTTTAAAGTTCTTGGTTTAAGCTTTTAATTTATTTGTTTTGGATTTTTAGGCATTTTTTGAGGTTATGTTAAAATTCCCAACTGATCTGGTAATTCCCACCTCATATTCAGTTTCAACGCCCCAAATTACGTATAGATATAGTGATCAGCTCATTTAAGCTTTTTATTTACTTGTTTTGGGCATTTTTAAGGTGTTTTTTGAGGTCAGCAAAAATGCAAGAGCCAATCGGGCAAAACGGACATCTGATTCGTGTTCAGCGGGTCAAAATGCATGGGAATACATAGGTCTTTTCGCATTCGACTTTTTTTGTGTGTGCCTGTGTAATGAACAAAAGAATAACAAAGTAGTAAATTAAATCGTCAATTGTTCAAGTAGTCCATGTAAAATGCGGAATACATCATCGGGACTACTTTTATTTTATGTTTTTTGGGTCTCTGATCACGAAAATCGGGCTCCCGCGGCTCTAAAAATGCCGAAAACCACCCCTTTTGGGAATAATACTGTAAAATAATGTTATGAATGTGCTAATTGTAATGACATTTTGCCAGTTCAGTATGTTCATCTAAAGTAAGGATAAATTTTATGCTGAGGGCTAACCAGAGGGGGTGAAAATACCCCTAAATTGACGTAAAATGAAAAAATGATTGAATTTTTTTAATTCACTTTTTGATTTAAATTTAGATAAATGGGGATTGTATAATGAAGAAAATTTTTTTCCAACCCAAGGGGTGAAAACTGGAAAAATGATTGAATTTTTTTTATTCACTTTTTGACTTAAATTCAGGTGAATGGGGATTGCATAATGAAGAAAATTTTTTCCAACCCAGCAGGGGTGAAAACTACCCCTGTATGCCTTTAAATTGAACTAACGCTTAGAAATTAAGTAGAGATGTAGTTTGCTTGTAATTTCTGATAAACTTCCGTCGAAAAAAATACCACAAAATTTTTTCACCCCTAAGCGTTAGTTCAATTTAAAGGCGTAGGTAGTTTTCACCCATGAGGGGTTGGAAAAAACTTTTCTTCATTATAAAATCCCCATTCATCTAAATTTTAATCAAAAAGTGAATAAAAAAAAATTCAATCATTTTTCCATTTTACGTCAATTTAGGGGAAATTTCACCCCCTCTATAAAATTTGTCCTTAATTTAGATGAACATACTGAACTGGTAAAATATCATTACAATTGGCACATTCATAACATTATTTTACAGTAATATTCCCAAAAGGGGTAGTTTTTGGCATTGTTAGAGGTGACGCACTATTTTTAGAGCCGCGGGACTCCGATTTTCGTGATCAGCGACTCAAGAAACATGGGGTAAAAGTAGTCCCGATGAGGGGGGCATTCCGAGCGTCAAGCTCCGCGTTTTACATGGCCGGACTAAAGTGGACGGACGAGTCGTAGAAAAACAATATATATTTCTTTCAGAATGTAGGTTGTTTCATCTAATTTTCAGTGGTATTGAAAAAACTATATTTTAAACAAATGCATATTTTCGCGCAAGCAAAATCTTTTATCTCTGTTCCCAATGGGCATAGAAAAAAAAAAGATTTTTTAAATTGTTTCTTTTTTGTATATTTTTGATGCATAATAATAACTTGAATTTTCGAATAGAGTTTTGATTTGTTTAAAAAAGATAATTTAAAGAAAAGCAAGAAATGACTTTAAATATTTCAAAAAACAATGTAGATTATTAAGCCTAATAAAAAGTACATGAAAAAACCTTCACTGTAACAAAAAAGATGTTGTGCGACTTGATGCATTTACAATCGACTATTCAATTTTCGACAGCTATTTTTTTAGGCGTTCGCCTTAATATTATGCCATGATGATTTAGCTCAACTAGAAGCGTCATTTCCTAAAATTTCGTTGAAATGTATGCATTATTACTTAAGTCGCCGTCAATTGTTTAAAGGCTATCGATTTTAATTGTCTTAATTTTTTCGACATATCGACGAGAAGGGTTCGGCACATCTAGTTTTCGTCGCAATTTCATAATAAACATTCTAGTTTGTTGTTTATTGTGATATGACCTATACAACCAGTGGTAGCTAAGAAAAAAGACGAAATACTCTACTTTAAACATTGTTTTGTTTACTCAAATATCGTCCGGAACTTAGATTGAATGCAAAACTTTTTGTTACACCAAATAAAATACATAGGTTTTTATGTAGATAAAAGGCGCTTAAATAAAATTAGGTTGTATGGCATCGTTATCGACCTTAATTTAACCTTTTATTACACTGTAATAATGAACTAAGTTTTTAAAGTTATTTGAATGTATTTTAATTTGTATGCATAATTTCACATTCGTCTAATAGTCTCTTTTTTGTATTGTTTTGAGGAAATGCTTGCCCTGTATGACTGATATGCTCTAATTTCTTACAAATGTTCGAAATTTGAAATAAAAATTTTCAGTCTAACTACAGTCATCATGTTTAATATGTATTAGCATTCGGTAGCACACGAATGCAATTTTCGAACCTTATAGACACACTATATTATATAGTTTTGACCCTATATATCTTCATATTTTTGTATAGTAATATTTTTCTAAAATTATAATAAACACAGTTTGTGTAAAACCTGATCATTTGTACGCCTCTGGTTATCGCCCTGTATGGCGGATATGGCCCAATTTCAACAGGGAGTATTTTACCACACTATTTTACATACGCGCCAAAGAAATAATTATTTTAAGTCTGATAGAAGTTATCCTGTTTACAAGAAACTATCTACACACACACACATACATTCGATAATTGAGTTCAACCTGTTATGAAACGGATTTCTGTACGATTTTTTTTCTATTATGATTATTATATATATTTTTTTTTTGGTTAAAATATACCTATCTGATTAAATCAAATAGGTATAATAAGAAAATAATGTGAATAGGGATTTAATAGCAAAATTCATTTCATAAACGAGTTCATAAGATGAGAATTTTAGGGCCAATAAAGCCATAAATTCATTTTCTACGCCATGCTTTAAGCTGTTCAATTGTCAACAGAAAAGGTTAGCAAAGATAATATTTTACAATTACAACAGTATCCAAGTAGAGGGATGCTCTTAAAAATAAAGTTAACCATGAACATGTGTTGCTAGTAAAATCTACCAGAAATTCAAATATTTCTCTCTCGATCCTATTCTAGTAATTGCATCTCAAAAATAAAAATACCAAATTGTTCTCAATAAAATTTGAAATAAATAAAACTTCCAAATAAACTATCTGATAATTTGTTAATTTACAAAAAATATATATTTTTTAAAATTGTCTTTTTGGAATGATATAAAGAATATAATGTAATAATAATACACAAATCATAATAGGAGTATTCCCTTTTATCGAGCTAAACATTGATGTCTAATTTTAATGCAAAATATTTATTTAAACAGCTGAAAATAAAAAAGACTTCGAAATTTCAGTTGATTAATGTTTAAATGCGCCGACTCATAGAAGCGCATTTTTTAAATATCAGTCGTTTTAATGTATTTTGCAGCACAATTAAGAACATGTTTTTTTTTAATTTAAACATTTTTTTTGGAATTTGTTTATAATTTTCACAGTTGTAATTATAAACAAATTTTAATAAGTCTGGTTTTTTATGAAATCAAAAACAGTCAAGAATTATGAATGTAGATGAATAAACCAACATCTGAAAAACAGAATGTGATTTACTTGAATTTGAAAGTTTTTAAAGTTATTTGAATGTATTTTAATTTGTATGCATAATTTCACATTCGTCTAATAGTCTCTTTTTTGTATTGTTTTGAGGAAATGCTTGCCCTGTATGACTGATATGCTCTAATTTCTTACAAATGTTCGAAATTTGAAATAAAAATTTTCAGTCTAACTACAGTCATCATGATTAATATGTATTAGCATTCGGTAGCACACGAATGCAATTTTCATTATTAATAACACCTCAATAGCATTTTGAAGTTAAATTGATAGACCCTTCAATCTACGTAAAAGTACTTTCGAACCTTATAGACACACTATATTATATAGTTTTGACCCTATATATCTTCATATTTTTGTATAGTAATATTTTTCTAAAATTATAATAAACACAGTTTGTGTAAAACCTGATCATTTGTATGCCTCTGGTTATCGCCCTGTATGGCGGATATGGCCCAATTTCAACAGGGAGTATTTTACCACACTATTTTATATACGCGCCAAAGAAATAATTATTTTAAGTCTAATAGAAGTTATCCTGTTTACAAGAAACTATCTACACACACACACATACATTCGATAATTGAGTTCAACCTGTTATGAAACGGATTTCTGTACGATTTTTTTTCTATTATGATTATTATATATATATTTTTTTTGGTTAAAATATACCTATCTGATTAAATCAAATAGGTATAATAAGAAAATAATGTGAATAGGGATTTAATAGCAAAATTCATTTTATAAACGAGTTCATAAGATGAGAATTTTAGGGCCAATAAAGCCATAAATTCATTTTCTACGCCATGCTTTAAGCTGTTCAATTGTCAACAGAAAAGGTTAGCAAAATTACCTACTTTGTGTATATTGGTGCCTCAATCTGGTCATGTTAATATACACTAGTTAGGTAAACACTTTAAACCACTCATTATTGAAGAACTAATCAAAACAACTACTTTTCTAGCTAATACTAACGAAATATTGAATTATACGATAGGATTCCTAGCATTCTAAAGCAAAAAATATATTGAAAATTATTATAACATTTATTTAAATTTAGCCATTCACACTATTTTATTTTATATGATATTATCTACTTTTTGTATATTGGTATCTTAATCTGGTCACGCTAATATACTACTTAAGTAAACACTTTAAAACACTCATTATTAGAGAACCAATCAAAACAACTACTCTTCTAGCTAATACTTACAAATTGTTGAATTACATGATAGGATTCCTAGCATTTTAAAGCAAAAAAATGTTTATATTTATTGAAATTCAGTCATTCACAACAACTATTGAACCTTACATTCTATTTCAACTCTAGAAAAGTACAAGTTTTTTCGAACTCAGAACTCATCAGTAGGGTATAGAAACATTCATTCACTATTTACAAGCCTGTTCTTGATTTATTTTTACAATTAATTATATTTTTATTTAGTTTCTTTTATCATGATTAGAAAATATTATTTAGGTATTATGCAAATCACAACGTACACACTTTTTTATTTAATATGATATTACCTACTTTCTGAATATTGGTGCCTCAATTCGGTCACGCTAATATATATTAGTATTACATGAATTTAGTTAAGTACTAAGTATTAAGTATATCAATTTGTTACTTTTATATTTACATTTATTTAATAGTTAAATAATAAAATAGCTAATAAGCCTCGAATGATCTTAATAACTGGATTGTGGTCAAAACTTCGCATCAAACCATATACCTAGTTAAAAAAAAATGGTAGGTCCTAATTCAAATTAACTACTAATATTAACATGAATAGGAATGTAAATGCAAAATTCATTTCATATACAAGTGGACAGTAAATAGACAAATAAAAGGCAAAGTTTACAGTATATTGGTGCCTCAACTTTTGGAAGTAATAAAAAAATTCGTCATGCGGAGGGTACATTTGAGCGGGAATACCGATTCCCGCTCCACTATTACCGTTAAGTGGAGTCAAATTAACCATCCAAATGAGGTAAAGAAGTAATTGTCTTGCTGCAGCGATTTTATGATTTTAATTTTCTTTAGATGTGACAACAAGTGTAATGAGAAGTTGTAGGCAGCTGCTGGTGTTATATTAATTTTTTTGGTTTTTATTTTTTTATGTGGTTTCCTCAGATCTTAGTAAAATGAAATATTTAATAGTAGATAAAATATGGAATAATGAGAGTGAAATAAAATTAAAACAAGTTTAGTGTACTTATTTCTTATATTCCCTAATCTCTAGCCACATAAAAATAATATAGCAAATTAATTAATATTAGTCATAATAATTTATTTCGTATGCAATCTTTATACTACAGTGAAGGGAAATCAAGATGAAATAATATTTGCTGTGATTTAAAGTGGTGACAAATAATATCCCCTAAAAAGATCGCTAATAGTTAGCCATGGAATCACAAGTGTCTTGGAATATGTCATAAAATGGCTCTGTGCTTTATTTTCTGAGGAAAGAAGATGTACAAGTGGAATTTTTAAAGCATTTGGAATTAGTTAATGATGTAAGGAATCATAGTAAGCCAGAATTGTACTAATTTAATTCAAAATAAATATAAAGATATTTTGCATAATATAAACGCCATTGTCTAATCATTGCTGTCAAACCAGGGAAATTTCCACTTATTAATCACATAGGTAGGTGCTCATGGGTAAGTAAAATTTCCAAAAAAATTGATGGTTGTCATAGCAACAATGACAAAATAAACGTGTCCGATTGGCTAATATCCAATTTTAAATTTTTATAAAAAATTCTAAATCTTAAAAAAACCATTGAAAAGAAGTGTCTTAAAAATATATTTTCTAAATGAAGAATGCGCAAAAAAATTTGGAAAATGATATCACTGCATTTTCTTTAAATTAATATGTAAATTTTAAACATTAAAACACAAAATTAAACTATAAATAATTTTTGTATTTGTGAATCAACTGTTTGAAAATTACACGCTTGTCGAAACTGCAGTAACGTTTGGTTATAATAAATTAATGATAAAAAACAAAGAAAGGTGTTTTCATCTGTTTCATTATGATTAATTATCATAATGTAATGGCTTCCACTATTTAATTTGTTTAATAATTGTTAAAAATAAGTCATTTTAAAACATATTTTGAATGGGGGAAGTCTCCATATTTTTCTATTATTTGAATCTTTTGCAGAAAATATAAACTTAGGTTTTACTAAAAGGAAGCTGTGAGAAAGTAATAAAGTTGTAAACATGCACAATGCAATTTACAGGAAATTTTAATAACCTGTAAATCGGTAAATAAAAATGAACATAACCGGTTAACCGGTATTTAAATATGTACCGAAATATGTAAAAAAAATATGTAATGAAGGGCAGGTTAGAGGCAACTTTTTGATGTGCTATAAAATATTTTTACCGTAATGTGCTTGAATTAGAAATTTTATTTCTACCGTGTGGTCCACGGTACACAATGATTCTTTTACCCCACAATTCCCGCCAACTAATTAGTTTAAAATATGTCATATATTCCTTAAAATGTGCAGTGGTCCATTTACTTTAAAATTCAGTCAAAGTAAGTTCTAGTATCTTCTTTTGTGTCTTATTATTAACACGTGTTTGTTACCTCCATGTCCCTTTTCAACATTACATTGAAACTTTCTGGAATCTTATTCATTTTAAACATTTATGTTGCAGGCACTTTTTCTAAGAAACTATTCAGCTTTCATTAATTTTATATAATTCTCTGTTATTTAAATAAAATTAAATGGAAAACACATATTACAAACAAATAATAGAAAAGAAAATGGGACTTTTATTTAAATAGTATATTAAAGTATAAGTGGATATTAAGGTCTTTAAAATACGCCCGATTTTTCGAGCACGACGGCGCAGCCGGAGTGCTCGAAATAGAGCAAGTGTTTTAAAGACCAGTTATCCACGAATACTTTACGCTATTTTTTTTTATTGGTACACTTTGAAATCATAAATACTGGTATTATTACTACAAAAAATGGAAATAAGAATTAAGAATGTAAAATGGTTGAATTCGTGATGTGACATCAGGATACCTGTCAGTGTCATGAAAATGAGAAAACAAAAATTAATTTGCAATCTGTCACATAGGATTAATTATTGTCACTGATTGTATATTGCTTTAAAATGAGTTCTAACATTGATTACTTAAATAGAAAGGCAGGTCAATACCGCAAAAATCGGAAGACGCTTATAAAAAAGAATACAAGTTCATCAAATGGATGGAAGAGCAAAAGGTAACAGATACAGATGAACGAGTTGTACTTGCTTACCTTTGATGTTGCCATGGTAACTTTAAAACACGCGCGTTTTTAAAACTTGGATTGAAACACTCTGGGGCGTACTTTAAATAAGCAAAATAGGGTACCGATAAAAAAAAATGTTTAAAAAGACTTATTTTCAATAATTTTTGAAAATTTTAATTTTTATATAAGTTTAAAATTGACATATTGAATTGAAGAAGGTAGTTTTATGTTTTTTGTACACTCCATGGTAAGCTTGTTAAAATTTTGCAGCTTATATATTTTTTCCATGGCATTCTTTCTACTGAGATGTTAAATGCTATTTTTACTCAGCCATTCTTAAATTTGAAAAAAGGAGTATAAAGAAAATTGAACTTCGGATTACGAAAGAAAGTTACCATTAAATATAAAAAAATTGCAAACTTCGGCTAAATTGGAAGTAACCCAAAAAAAAATGTGTGCCGATGACCACACAGTAGAAGTAAGATCTCTACTTCAAGCAACCAAAAACATTTTATAGTACTTTACTTCCTACTGAAAAATGCCTAACGCGCCCATAGAAGTTTCACGATAAAAACTTGTCTCCATCCTTTATCTAGAAAGATAAAAGTTTCTCGCTGTATTAATGAATGCAATTTTTCACTATCGACATGGCAATAAAATCCATATTTTCTACAATTATTAAAATTTGACCTTCATATTAACAGTTATCGTTAACAAATATGTAAATATGCTAATATACTAGTTGGTAAATACTTCAAACACTCATTATTGGAGAACCAATCAAAACAACTATCTTCTAGCTAATACTGAGGAAGTATTAAATTATTAGTATATTAGCGTGCCCAGATTAGGGCAACAATATACAGAAAGTAGGTATTTTCATAATAAATAAGAAAGTGTGTAAGTTGTGATTTGCATAATACCTAAATAATATTCTCTGATCATGATAAAAGCAAATAAATAAAAATAATCAATTGTAAATATATAAAATATGTAAAAAGGTAAAAACTTGAGGCCTCATTTTTGAAAAATAATTAACATAATCTAAACGTTGCCTATACTTTCGTAACTACTTTCGTTAACATAACCTGTTTGTTATGAATCGCTCCCTACTGAGAAGTGCCTAATCTTTGTTAATTACATTTTTTTCAGACTGAAAAGTATTAACATTCCCGTGATATATACAATGAGTGTCAACATCACATACAATTATTTAGCTTACTTTTTCAGAATTTTACTTGACTATATCCTGTATTTCTACAATTACTCTACCTATATTGCCGCATTGCCATACGTATATTATAATGACAATGCATAGCCATTGTCATCCCTGAACTAGCTTCATCTGATAATGTAATAAAATTGTAGTATCTGTCTGTATTATGTTCTTTCAGGCAGGAGGAGTCTGGCCTATCTACAAATTGTTGTTTACATTATTTCTCACTTTAAACTATACTTTATAATCAGGGCCCCAACAAGGGAGGGGGGGGGGGGGTGTGTAGGTCCAGTAGGTACCGTGGTACCAGGGCCCGACCACTTAGAGGTCCGAATAGACTAGGAAACGCAATGCAATAATATTAAACTAATTAACATTTGGGTACAGGTAGTGTACTTATAAAAACAGGGGTGGGCCGAGGCCCATGATTTGATGTGAGTGCCTGTTAATAATATAAGTCTATGAACTGAAAATTGACAAAACTTTGATGCACCGACCATTTGATCCGTAACTAGTTTAAGATAATATATAAACATTTATTTATAACGGCACTTATCCCTTTTATAGACAAGAGAATGGGATAAACTCTGAAAACAACCTATTTAGCAGCGTTAACAAATTTAAGAGCTAAAGCTCCATATACTTTATAACTTTCACCCAAACTAAATCTAAGAGCATATTATATATGTATAATTTTCTGAAAAGGCATAAATAAAATCAAGTAGAGTATCGAAATCAACCGTAGTTTAACCTTTTATTGTAATTAAGGTGAGCGGTGCCGTGAACGTAATTCGACAATTTCTCCTACATTCCTAAACCGATTAAAATAATTTTTTGATATGCTTTTATAGGCAACTTTATAGAATGGTACTAGCTTATTGAAAACTAAAGAAAGAAAAACATTTTTTTCTTGTGTGAAAAACAAAAAAAAAAATATTTTTTTTGTTGACTGCAATATCCCAGTATCATTCTATCAAGTATTTTCTAAAAGCCTGTCAAAATATTTTTCAATCGGTTCATAGGAGAACTTGTTGAATTACGAAATCATTTTTTTAAGCCAGACCGCTACCCTTAAAGCAATTGTACAAATTCAACAAAATATATTAACGTTGAGATCCAACGTTACCGTATGTAACAGTTCATACAAAATAAGGTAATAAATTATATTTTTAAATCGTACTACCTATTACACTATTTCATAATATAATATTTAGAATCAAAAGATTGTAAATAAATTGACATTTTTATTATATGAAATTAATATTTTACTCGCTTATTGTTTTGTAATATACATTTTTGTGATTTCAAGAATTTTTGAGGGAAACGATTATTATATTATTTTTGAACGACATGCTTTGAAATTAGCCGAACTGTCAATAATACATGTCAGTTACTATTGGTATGTCATATACACAAATACACACTGTATTTTACAATTACTAAAATTGATATTCTAAATGTTTTCATAAGTGATTCATCACCACTGAATAATAAATAATTAATTTGTTTCTTTTTTAATCAACCTCATCTACTTGTCTTTTTTTTCAAATAATTTTTTAAACCCCAATTGAAACAAAATATAGAATATGATGAGTCAACATCAATAACAATTTTTAGTTCATTCTTTGAGAATTATTTCTCATCTTATTTCCTCTATTTCTGCAATTACACCACGGATATCGCACGTCTGTGATACGTTTCAAAAAGACAAGCAACACAATGGCCTATTTTTACAGAGCGCGTTAGCAATCCTAAATGTATTAACAACACAGTGAGTATCTAAAGAAAAAGTGTCTTCACCATATATATGGTGCCAAAACGCATATACATATCGGGAATATATAGGGAGCCACTTGCTCACATTAAATGCGGAAAATATTGGGTGCGGGGACGTCAATTTAGTTTTCGGTGCCACTTAGTGATTTTACGCGTATATATATATATATATATATATATATATATATATATATATATATATATATATATATATATATATATAGAGATATGCACGGTCATATACAGGCCCGTTTCATATACTGAGCGGTTGCAGTGCAGCCCGATTTGACCCTGTGAAGCCCGGGGTCGGGCTCATCAACGTACCCCCTTGTATATCATCACTAAATGGTCACAAATCATGTTAGTTTCCTCCCTACAAAATTTTGAGGTGGGCTTCAAAAAGCCACATTTTCATGTTCCGAGATACACTTTTAGTTCAGCACTTCTGAGTCAGGCGGCGCTGTTCCTGTATATCCAAGACTCTTATACAGTTGATATCCATCGCTCGTTATATAGCCCGATATTTGGCATCGTTGCAGTGGCTCGATAGCGTTCGATTCTTGTTTCCTCTTAAATACTTTTTTTATGAAGTCATAATCGTTGAATGAAAGTTCTTTCTTCATATTCGAATAATTTTTCTAAATTCAAAAATTTGTATATACGTTCTAAGAATTATAAATTATGTGGTACAGTGCTATGAAAGCAAAATAGTAGCATCTTAAACAACTTAAAATGTTTTTTGAATTGTAATACATAATTTCAAATAGAGCGAAAAAAGAAGTAGGTAGCATTTATATCAAAAGAGAAAAATTATAATAAGAACAAAATATAAAATCGAGTATAAAATACATTGGCTTTGTCCATTTGTTGTACTAAATTAATGTGTCCATGTCCCTAAATTAGGTTTGTGGTTTTTTGCATTCATGATTCAATAATATTCCTCATTTTTATTAATTTTGGTGCTAAAATTTTCATGGAGAAATATCGGGACATTAAACAATAATTATGCAGAATGACGTTTTACGTATTATAGGGATAGATAGTCATTGTCCATGACGACTGCTGGTATTACTTCCACATCCACGTAGTTTAGTGGATAGTAACGGTAAAAAAATATATTTTTTAAAATAGGTTTAGAATGTCATGAAACATCGATATTTTCAGCTTGAACGAAAAAAATTTCGTCTGCAATTTGTTTTTGTGCAAACGATTCGAACCGTTCATGATGTTGACTCAAAATTTGGTATACTTGTATATTACAACGAGCTCTGGAAATAGATTATGTGTTGATCTTATTCCGTTGAAAGGTTGGAGGATAAAAGGGGGTAGGTAGGTAAAGCAAGCAAGAGTCGATAAAATTGGGTTTTAGGGTATGTACGAGAAGTCAAGTTCTCAAAAAAAAATTTTTTTTTTTGATTGCTTACAATTTCATAAAATATTAGTCTTTAGTATTAAATCGCTTATAAATTTTGAATGGAACTTTTTGGCTGTAGCTATTTTATTGTTTTAATTTGTTTTATGTAGAAGTGCTATAGGCAGTTTTGTTTCTTGTATAATTTTAAAAATTTATTTTTCAACAGTGAAATTTTCTGCTATTATTCTTATTATCTCTGATCCTAGTAATCGTGTCACAAAAATAAAAATATTGAATTGTTGGCAATGAGTTTTGAATAGGACTAGGTCTATGAAAAATCTTTCTGATAATTTGTTAATTTAAAAATAAATAATTAAAAATCACAAAAAAGTACTTTTTTTGGCTATTTAAGAAACAACGTAATAATGAATCAATTTTAATGAAAGTCCTTTATTGAACTAAACTCTCGTGCGAAATTTTAACCTAAAAGCCAATAATAAATTCGAAATTTCCATCGCTTACTGCTTAAGGACTCGTATTTTTTTTTTTTCAAAATGTAGATTTTTGTATGTTTTTTGCAATGGTATTAAGAAAAAAATTATATATTTATTTAAACCGTTTATTTGAAATTTGTTTATAATTTTCAAAATTGTAGTTGTAAACAAATTCAAATAACCCTGTGATCTTTTTTATCAAACTAAAAGCGGCAAACGAATTATGAAAATACGTGAAATATATAGCATTTCTTAAAAAAAATATATTGGTCTGCTTGCATTTGAGGTCGAGAGTCGAGATACGTCAGTTTTTGCATTAAAGTCACTTATAAATAAACCAAAAAAATATTTCTTTTTGAAATTTGGAGTGGTTGTTTTTCAAAGCTTACGTCTTTGTCTCTGATGTTTGAAAATAATCTAAAATTACAATTTTTGAAATAACATTGAATAGAGCGGTTATGAGGACATAAACCACATTTCTTTTTTATAATTTTCTTAATTTTTGTCGCGAAAAGGAGGAACCAATCTAATCTGAACGAATATCATTATGTCCATGGACACAGCTTTGTAAAACTTTTAAAATCACCGATACAATAAAAAAAAAAACAATATTCGCGGTCAGGAGTTGAACCCTAGACGTCCGCATCCTGGTAAAAAGTGCTATCGTCTAAAATACTAAAGTTTTCTATTTTCGTAATTCGTTTGCGTTTTTAGCTTTAAAAAAATCCACATTAATATTTGAATTTGTTTATAACTATAATTTTGGAAATTATAAACAAATTTCAAAAAAATAGTTTAAATGAAGATTTTTTTTCTTAATACCATTGTAAAATACATTTAAAAACCTACATTTTTAAAAATAAGTTGTCCTACAAATCGATGCATTTAAACGCGATGAAAATTTCGAAATTATTATTGGTTTTTAACCGTTTGAATAAATATTGTGGCCCGAGGGTTTACTTCAGTAATGGGCATAGTTAAACCAACTTTCGTTCAAATTGATTCATTATTACGTTATATTTCTTAAATAACCAAAAAAGGCAATTTTTTGATGATTATTATTTTTTTATAAAATAACAAATTATCAGAAAGTGTTTCATAGGCCTAGTCTTATTTAAAATTTTATTGCGAACAAATGGCTCTTTTTAGTATTGCGATACGATTGCTAGGACTGGAGATAATAAAGAAAATAGCAGAAAATTTCACTGTTTAAAAATAAATTGTTAAAATTTTACAAGCAATGGGGACCGATTTAATGCAAAACTTCATATACACTTGCTGTTATATATACTGGCAACGAATTCAAACAATAAGACTGCTGCAGCCAGATAATTCCTTATTCACCTATTTTGATGCTTAATTTGACTCCACCATTAGGGGTAATCAAAAATACCAATATTTCGAAAAGAATTTATATCTTTTGAACGGCTGGGCCGATTTAAATTCGAAAAAATGTGCAATAGATATAATAGGGACACCCTTATTAGAGAATTGAAAAAGACATTTGATAATGGGATCATTTAAAATAAAAAATTAATATATTTTTCTCTTTTCATATCACATTGTTCTGACACACTCACTGCATGTCTTTAGTACAATCATTAACTACTATATCATATTATCACAACATATATTTTTTGGAATCAATAAAATAGATACAGATACATCATCAAAAATATGATATATTTATATTTCTCGATTTATTTTATCCCCATATTTTCTTGTTGCTATTTCCGTAGTTTCTTTTATAAATCTTTAGGCACTAGTTTACAAAATATAATTTTTTGCTGCATATTGGCATGTTTCTTCCTACCATTAGGTACTATACTGTCATATAACTCCGTCGTGCTTCAAACAGGCCAATAATTTCAATAATTCTTTTGACACTTGAGACGCTTTGATTGTTTTATTGGGCTGTATTCAAGAAAGCATCATGTGTCAGACATTGTAAGATGTATTTAAGTTGAATGTAGAAAGGTACCAGAGAAAAGGCACCCGCTTAACTCAGCGGGGCGTACGGCAATAAATATAAAACAGATCGCTTGGAGAGTGAGACCACGCGCTCACCTAAATATAAACAATTTTTTAACATCATTGTAACTATTTTTCATGTGAAAATAATAATTCTGCCAGTTCCAATTTCATATCAAAGCTCTATTTGTTAATTGACGAATGCATAAACTTATCGGCTAGTAAATTCGCGGATTTTTTTTGGATTGTTCATAATTTTATGACCCCGTTACGTGAGTAAAAATTTTTATTTTTATAAATTGATAGATGATGGTTAAAAATATATTTCTATAAAATTATATCAAGACCCGAAAACCGCAAAATGCGGTGACAATAGGAAACATTTTTTTTTAATTTAAATAGCAATATAAGTTTTAAAAAATCCGTTGTTTTGAAAAATGTTTTCTGGAACCTACAGATGATGTGTGCTTTTTCAGATTTTTAATTGCATTTTAAATGACTGAGGAGAGTATAAAAAAATGACAAGCGTCTCTGTACCGCATTTTTGATAATTTGGCGGTCGGTACAATTTTAAGTAAATAAAATAAATAAATAAATTAACGTTTATTGTGTACAAAAGAATTTACACACAAAAGGAAAATGTTAGCCTAAACTATCTTCGACCTCCCATATGCATTAGGAAAAAATATTATTACTGTAGCAGTATTACTTTAAACTAAGAAAACCTATTAAACTAAATTTTTATATAATTATTTATATTGTATTACTTATAATAATAATAATTTAACTATCAAATGTGCCGTTTTTTTATTATCACCATTATTCTAGGGGATTTTATGCTCTGACAAAAAGGTACATATACAGTGTGTTGCACTTTTCATGGAGCCACCCTCATATCTCGCTCATTTGATATCCGAATATTTTGAAATTTTGGTGGTGACTATATACCGAGTCTTTAGACGTAACCACATTTAATTTTAGACGGAGGCGAATGGAAAGAGGAGGTCGATTTTCAAAAAAATATATATTAGCGATTTTTTCAGAAAAGAACTAGTAAAATATTCTTAATCAGCACTTTTACAAAATTTCATCATAGTGGGTTCAAAGATGTTGGAGATAGGGGCCGTCAAAAAAAGTAATTTTTATCTATAAAACGGATTCTCAAATGAAAAAAATGTATTCTTCATTTTTGTTCAGAATAATGTGTTGTAAAAGTATGAATTGATTTTACAACAAAATAATTATTTATTTAATAAGGCAAAAATTCTACCTACTATACTTACCATTTTTCTAACAAATAATCTTCAATAAAAACCTAAGTAAACCATGAAAACAAATGCTATTGGGCAATTAATTTAATTTAATGAATTAATTTATTTAATTATTTATTTATTTACTTTTTATTTATTTTACTTTTTATTTTTTGTCTTATTAAGGGCCGGTTTTATAGGTACAGATTAAACCAAAGTTTCACCAGTAGTTTAAACTGAAGTTTTACTGGAGGTTTAAACTTTAGATTTTAGTGTTCGCTAAAATGCCGTTTTATAGGTGCTTGTCAAGATCGTCAGTTCTATCGTCATTTTGTTAGTTGGTAGCATAGTGACAAATTGGCGATTGATATCATTTTCATTACTGGTACTTTGACTTTTTGCGATGAGTGGCAAAAGATCTTTAAATTTCAACGTCAGTGAAATCAAACTATTGATTGAATTAGTTAAGAAGAGTAAAGATGTAATCGAATGCAAGAGAAGTGATTCGGTTACGTGGAAGGATAAAGCAAATGCCTGGAATGCACTTGGGAAAGATTTTAATACCGCAAATGGTTTTATAAAGTGAACTCCTAAAAAATCTAAGATGTAAATATGAAACCCTAAAAAAAATACAAAACAACAATTTGCCACCGAAAAGTTGGAGTTAAATGTGGACTAATATGTTCTAATACTATATGCACGCATTCATTAGATATTCGAAATCGATCTATAAATTCTTTGTTATTCCATATCTGTAAATGATTAGGTTTCTCTTAGAATTTTCGTGCACGACGAGGTGCTTTGTTATATTTATAACACCATCTTCATCGCTTGATAAAATGTCCTCAAAAATATCGAAAATGTCCATTTTCTTTAACTTTTTATTTACAAAATATATAATAGGTAATTATTTGTAGGTTAAATTGAAATTTGAAGTTTCATCTTTCAAAATATTGCTAATTAATCAACGTAAGCGTGCATAAACGTATGTTTGGTGTTTAAACTTAAGATTGGCAGTTACTGGGAGATATAAAACGTACTTTTTGACAAAACTTAGAGTTAACTATCAGACCTAAGTTAAACAGAACCTATAAAACCGGCCCTAAATAAACAATTATTTTGTTGTAAAATAAATTCATACTTTTATAATACATTATTCTGAACAAAAAATGTAGAATACCTTGTTTCATTTGAGAATCCGTTTTACAGATAAAAATTATTTTTAGTTGAAAAAATAGTTTTTTTGACAGCCCCTGTCTCAAACATCTTTGAATTCACTACGATGTAATCTTGTACAATTGGGTTTCTAAAGGTGCTGATTAAGAACATCTTACTAGTTTTTTTTGTAAAAAAATCGCTAATACTTTTTTTCAGAAAACCAACCCACTTTTTCCATCCTAGAATCGGACGCCTTTGACTAAAATTAAATGTGGTTACGTCTAAAGACTCATTTTATAGGTATATAGTCACCACCAAAATTTCAAAATATTCGGATATCAAATGGGCGAGATATGAGGGTGGCTCCATGAAAAGTGCGGCACACTGTATATTGTCATGCCCTATCTTGCTTAATTTCAATACTATAAGAAAATCTGGTTTTTTTTGTGTGCCGGTGTTTTCAAAATATTGAGGAAAAAGCATGTTTTGTTGCAATTAATGTTAGTAACTTTTGAACCAGAAAACAATACCACACAATTCCATTTTTTATGAGTGCCACCTAATGTCAGACATGTCAGTCATTAATGTCAGACACAAATATGTCATATGCTTGTAATAATAATGATAGTTATTATTATTATCAGTGCAAAGTGGAAGCATATAAAATTATTATAATCAATACAACAATATAATCAATACAAAGTATCATGCAGGAAAAAATTAAATTTTTGCTTGCCATACTTAAAAGGGAACTTTATGCTTTGTTGTCATTTGATATCAATCAATTTTTGGTCATATTTGACCCATATACTCGGAAACAAGGGTCACTTGTTATAGACTCAACGAAAATAAGTACGCTTTCCAAATAAAAGTAGCTGTAAGGGATTCTTTTACTATTGATACCTTATTTTACTGTACTATTAATACAATCTCGGTTAAGTAAATAAACGTATTTTAATTTCTAATGATTTTTATCTTTTTATTTCAATGCGAATGAGACAATACTTTAAAAGCGGGCAAAAAATGAAGTAAAATTTTAAATATAAAACAAATTTTTCAAATGCAGCCAAATTTAATATATTTAAATACTTATGGCCTACCACGGAGTAACTACATTATCAATTATTAATATTTAATATGTAATTGTAACCTGCAGCCAAATTTAATATATTTAAATACTTATGGCCTACCACGGAGTAACTACATTATCAATTATTAATATTTAATATGTAATTATGTAATTTGCATACAAAAATAACCCAATATTCTATTAGGTTATCTGTAATGTAATAGAGTATCTCTCTCTACTGTAAACAGCAGTGATAGTGGCGCAGTATAGCAACTATTTACTCCTAACCATATAATATTGTGCTTCTTGACAATGCAAGCATCAATGAAATATATATTATAAAAATCTGACCTATAGAGGCCCAGTTGCATTGGCAACATCGCTGGGACACGGAGCGAACGCTAGTTATATTCTTATATACAGTGGGCTCTGAAAGTACCTATAAATATATCCGGGCTCTGAAATATGCAATGTTTATATAATCAATGAACAAATAATAATTAGCTACCCCTTGTCGTTTCCTATTAAAAGAGATGCCCAATAATTGCCATATTTAATAAACTTGTTAAGATATACACTTGGGAAATGCCAGGCTTATCAACGACCTATCGATATATCGGGCTCATCAATATACCGTATATACCTATATATATATATATATATATATATATATATATATATTGTATATTGTATATTGTATATTGTATATTGATTTCATAAGAGTAAATTATAATAAATTATTTTCAGCTTTGACAAATAAATTTTATATTTCTAGATTTTTAGAACTTACATGTTTAGTTCTAAATGATACATTATTTTAAAAATTAAACTTAAACTTAAATCTAAAACTTAAATAATAATATGATTTAAATGGAAAATGACGAATTAAGAAATAAACTATACCCATATACTTTCTTTGCATATGACAAAAAATTAACTATAATTAATTAACTGTACATGCTTAACTAAATTCAAATGTCTTAGCTTCCATAAATTATAATGCTAACAGATATGGGCAAGGTGGGTTCTGTTTACATACCCGCTAAATTTGGAAGAAACTACTCAAATCCGCAATTTTGTAAAAAGGCTTCTATTATCAACAAGACACAGCAATACATTACACACAAGATGCGTATTCTAGTCGAGCTGCAATATTGTGTCTGATTTAAGATGTTTGTTTGATTCAACGAAATAGTTTAATTGATTGAAGCTAATTTATTTTTTTTACAAAACTACAGAATGTGTAATTCAAAGAACAAATAAATTTAGGACAAAATATTTCTTTCTTGGAGCAAATTTCCGTTTCTTTATGCAGATTTATAAAGATTTTAAACTTCATGACAATAAGTTTCACATGAAGAAAATATTTAATTATAAAATGAAAAACTGAATTATTAAATGAAATATGTAAATTTTGAAATAAATTATTACTTAAATTTAATATAAGATTTGTTTTTAATTAATAGAAAGAATTTTTTTGATAAAATTTTCATTTTGCGTAGACAAAACTATTTCAGTCAAACTGAATAAATCTATATTTGAATTGAAAGAAATTACATTTCCAACAAACATATTTAAGCAAGAGAAATATTTTTCTTGGATAATGCAAACATTTTTAAGTGTTTTACATCTCAAACTGAAAATTGTAGTCGACAAGGAGTGCTCTCACCAATTTAACATCTTTTCTGTCATCTCCCAGGCGTCATCTCCTGAACCCACACTATTTAACCCCTAAATTAATGATATTCCATGACTCAATTATCATAGGACAAGCACTTGTCTCTTCACAACAGTTTTAACTTCCAAAAACCTGCACCTTACACAACTACAAACTGACAAAAAGGTTTAAAATCTATCAAAGCTATTGCGGTTTGTCCATCAACCTTTAGAATACTCAAACTGGTTATTTCCCCAAAAAAGTTGAAGAAACTAGGCAATAGTCGTATTTCTAATAGTGAATCCCTTAACAGCCATTTGCACCGTTTTCATTTTAAGGGCCGTTACTTTCGATCCTGATTAAACGTTAACGGTGGGTCAAACCAATTCAGTTACCATGGAAACAATTGTACTTTCAATGATTTGGCCGACGGTTAAAGTTTAATCGGGACCGAAAGTAACGGCCCTAAGCGATAATCGAGGTTTAATTTTTAAACCAGGTTTAACTTGCATCTTATTGCACCGTGCTTTATTGTTTGTGGTTTACTTAAGTTGATAGTTTATTAGGAAATTTGGTATTCTGCTAACTTCTCTTTCAAAATTATAACCTTATTTCTGTCAACTATTGTCAAATATTTGTTCTTTTCAGAAAAAAACGTGAATCTGTGTGTGTACATTTTTACTACTAGTTATCTGTTTACAAAATCTTTATAAATATGGAAAACTATAAGAAAAATAAAAGATCAAGATCCGATAATTTTTCATTAGTTAAAAACTTTTACTTATAATACAGCCACAAAATGCAAGAATATATTAGAAAATAAACAAACAAATAACGTCTCAAGAAAAGGCAAATATTTGTTAATGAAAATAAAAAATGAAAATATACTAAAAATTGAGGTTATGCACAACATCGACGACTGCGCAGGAATTGCGATTAAATTTAATCGCCCTTTAAGCGGCCAACTTTGGGGGTTTAAGTTAACGCAAGTTTAAGCTAATTTAATCAAGGATTAAAGAACGGTGCAAAGCAAATTTTAAATTTAACGGAGGTTTAAGTTTAATCCTCTATTAAACAATACGGTGCAAGCGGCCGTAAGTGATCTAAGAGTTGTGATATCTTAGGCGTTAAACTTGATCGAAAATTATCTTTCACAAAACACCATAATTAACGAATGTGGGAGATGCACAACATTACTAAAAAATTCCCCCATCACAATACAACCCCAATACAGAAATTACCTACGTCCTATTCTGACCTATGCCTTCCCCAAATAGTATCCTTTCATTGCTAATGTTATCGAACCCTAGAAAATCTACTCAAGTAAATACAGGCAAAAAATCGACTTATAAAAATTCTTCACCTTATTGCTGGGCACAATGAAACTACGCTGAAAACCGACGAAATTAATTTTTACCTTCTCCGACGACGCGCGACATGTGTTAAAAGTAAAAAAGTTAAAAGTGAGTCGATTTTTTTACATCTTTGCCGGTGTATGGCATATAGAAAATGTCGAAGGTACGCCGCATTTTAACGTCGACGTCTGGCACCAAAGACAAGAAAATTTTAAATTCGAAACCGCACCGAATTTGGAAAATTGTTCAACGTCCTCGTAGAATCCGGAACCATGCCGAAGTTTCCTTTAGATTTTACGTCGGTTCAAGACTTAATTGATATTTATGAAAGAACAAAGAAGCAAAGGCTTACAAAATTATATGAGTTGTAAAATCAATAAGTGCAACACAAAGTATTGAATCGAGGAATGTGCAAAAGGTGCGTAACCTCAAATGGATTCTTAAACAAAAATTGCCAAGGGCAGATTTTACCGTAAGAATGGATTAAGTTCATCTGGCGACTTGACCTTGGGGCAGGAGTACCGGATGGCTATCAGAAAGATACAGCCTCACGCCGGAAGGCACATTTTGAATTTTGAAGAGGTTATTAGAAAAATTCCTGGCACGTGAAAATCCTTTATGCGGATATTTACATAGGAGTAGCTCGAAAGCGCACCCTTGGCACCTTAAATTTTTGGGTTGAATGCCATAAGCACGTCCTCGCAAGAGGGCAGGAAAGTCTCATACAACTCATATAAATCTGAAACAAGCAAAACTAATTAACGATAATATCACGCATTTGGAACTAGCCAAAATTTAAATGAATATATTTTTGCCATCATTCCCAAGTCAAATAGCCATAACAAAAATTCTAAGAAATCGTGAATCTTTTTGTGTCAGTCGACTGATACTGTTATTTTCTATTGCATGTAGCTGCGATAACGTCCTTTGAGGGAAGCATCTGTCCTTGCCATGTTTGGAAGGCAGATTCCGATGAATTGATTTATTAGCTGGGCTCTTTATAACTTTATATATTTTTGAGCAATTTGGAGCAATATGGCATGTGAATGTTAAGGGCTCTAGGAGGTTTCTATTTTCCGATGTATGATGCATTGCAGGGTAAGCTGCCATGTGCGATGTAGATGAATGGACAATTAATAGGTGAAGCACTCACTGGTTTTTATGCCATCTCGGCCCAGCCACATAATAATGATCTTTAACCTGACCATTATAGGATCCATCCAAATCAATCAAAGTTTCCTGAATCATTTGAACATTGCAATTTATATTCTTATTTATTTTCTATAAATTCATTAGAGTATAAGGTAAAGAGTGACCGATTATTTTCAGTGATTTATATGTGGCACCATCTAGAAATAATTTCTGCAATGAAACGTCGCATCGACGTCTCAACATGACGTTATAATTTCGTAACAATATGACGACTGATGCGTCATTTTTAATTCGTCACATGACGTCGTCGACCAATGTGACCAAAAAATTACGTCAAGATGACGTCAGTCTGCTGCCTGGGTGCTACTACTCTCTATACCTTAGCCTGGAAAGGAGGATATACTTCAGTCATTTTATAAAAATATGGCTTCTGATCTTACAAAATATATCCTTAATTTTTTTTAAAATCGATTTATTTTGGTGTTTTAAAGAAAATATTAAAAATTGACAACGAGATCACTACGGCATACAAAATTATTTAAGGTCAAAGTTCACAAAAAAAAAACGTTTCTTTGCAAATATCGCGCTTTCTATGGCTCGGAGGCCAATTGAGGTTATTATGAACATATGAAAGATAATGAAATTCCGCACAAAAATTGATTTCTTCCATTTTTTATGTACGGAGAACGGTTTTTTACCTACGTAAAAAATGAATAAAATACTTTTCGTTCAAAATTTGATTATCTTTCATTTTCATAATAACCTTAGTTATTATACAAAAAAAAAAATCCAATCAAAATTACTGTACTGTACAATAAAATAATGTGCTTACACATTATACGCAAATTTTGAATGAAAAATATTTTATTCATTTTTTACGTACAATGCCTAAACCGTTCGTTTTCATAAAAAAATGGAAGAGATCATTTTCGTGCGGGATTTCATTATCTTTCATTTTCATAATGACCTTAATGGGGTCGTTGCACGTATTTTTTTATTGCATATTCTGAAAATATGATGAAAAATATTAGATCCCCATTTTTTGTTTTTTTTTGTTGCATGCGTTTTAAGGGTGTAAATTAGCATCAAAGAAATGAGACGTTAGAAATGATGACGTAGAGCGGGCAACGCTGAATGCCTCCGAAAATAGTCGGAACTTACCAATCTATAAGTGCCCCTCCCTGTCACCTAAGACCTAAGCGCATCAACATTTTCAATTTATGATGTAGCAAGGGCGTTGACGGCTGCTGACGGCGCCCTTTATTTTAAAGTGATGTAGTTTAAATTTTGGGCAATAGTTTGGTCAATTCATGTAACACAGGGCAATAACAAACCCACAGTTACATTTTCCATACAAAAGCAGACTCAATTTCGATATAGTGTAACGACCCGTTGGCTTCCGAGCCATAAAGAGCGCGATATTCGCAAAAAACCGTTTTTTGTGAACTTTGACCTTGAATAATTTTTTCTGCCGTAGTGATCTCGTTGTCGATTTTTAATATTTTCTTTAAAACACCAAAATAAATCCATTAAAAATGAAGGATATATTTTGTTAGATCAGAAAAGTCTAATTTGACTGGGTTAAGAGTGACGAATTGAATGGGATCATTTAGTAAAATTTCTTATTTCATTTTTTAGTACGTTTGTGCGAAGTAATCGTCGAATAGTTATAACACTGGAAATTTGAGGTCGATCCGATAAGTAGCTACAGAAATATACTGCTTTAAACATAAACCGACGCGTTCAAAAGCGAGAGCGCTTACGCTAACGATCGATTAGGCAGAAAAGATTCGTGGATTCCTTCTCAAAATCAAAATGCGAGCTTTTCAGATAAGTCTGAGACTATTTGTAATTTCATAATTACGACTGACTGATTTTAACTTAAAAAAGTTTTACTAAATGAATTTAGTTTCGCTAGAGACTACTTAGCTTTAAAGTTCTTGTATCGTGGCTGTTTACATACTCAAACACATTCGTGAGGACTTATGACTGCATAAGTTTGATGGCGTTCAATCAGTCCACAGTTTACTTGCCCCTATGCAGTTGTTCAATATTATCGATATGGCAGCACCTTCGAGCGACTTTTAGGCAAAATTGAATTTTTGGTTTTTTATGCACACGGCGTTTTCCTCTATAACTTTATCATTTGGAAAGCCCCGCTATTGGCTTTCCTACCATTGCTTTGTCGAGACCACTCAACGCGCTCGACCAAATTGCGAGCCGCTGAGTTAATCCAAACTCTTTCTATGCGAGAAACCAGCCTTGTGCATGTGCATTGATTTTTATCAATTTTGGCTTATCGGCACTACGCCGGCTTTGTCAAAATCGTCTATTTTGCCTTTTAGATGCAATGCATCGCTAAAATTTTATGCTCATACTTTAGAACGGGGCATTCAATGACCGTACCTCAATGTCTTTGGTGGAAGAATAAAAATGAAAAGTATTTCAATATTTTTTTTTAAGTATATTTTCGTGGTACCTTTTAAACTGGCTTTGGGGTACTTTTTGAAAAATTAATCTCCAACTTTGGCGTACTTTTGAAAAATCAATTTTCAGGACAAATTTCGACGCAGTTTTAAAAAATTATCTGCAAGTGAAATTTCGGCGTTCTTTTGATAAATTAATTTTCAAGCCAAATTTCGACACACTTTTTTTAAAAATATTATTTTTCTATGTCCAATTTATGGTACCTTTGAAAAAGTATATTATTCATAAATCTTTGTCGTTGTATACTTTTGCTCTCATATCCTGAACCAAAACATATTTTCCTAAGTGAAAATTCGGTGTTTCTTCGAATTTTCACCTGGTCATTTCTGACGCCTTATAGAACTCATAACGGTCCTTATGGACTGATCTGTGCCTCTGCAGACTCTTAAAAATGTCCTTAAATGAAATTTTTGCCTAAGTCGAATTTTGATTCTGTCTTCAACTTAGGACGATTTTGGAAAGTTCTACAACAATAGATCCTGGTAGCGGAAATAGACCTACGTTAAATAAATAGATAAAAAAAGACGGCAATTTGTCTAATCTGTCAGAGATGTACTTGATTATGGTGATTTGGAACTATTGGAGTATTTTAACACAAGAGTATGCGGCACGTAATTGCCGAATAGAGGAAAATGAAGATTAGAATAGAGATCTTGATTATTCCGTTTTTTTATATGCTAAATGAGCCCATTGGCAATAGTCTCAGGTGGCACATGTCACTGAGCGACGTTGATTTGATAAATCTTTGTGAAAATTATTTTGAATTACATCCCCTTCTTTAAACGACAATAGGATCTACTGCATGCACTGATCTCGTGCATTTATTACTATCTCTTTTTTCAGTTAAGGTGCAGTATATTCATGGTTCTATATAAAATTATAAATAAAATGTAATTTAATTGGTTAACATCTTTTATTTACATGATTTAAATATTACATTCTAATATATAGGTAATGGTGGTATAGCATATGAATCGATAATGTCTTTCCATTGGCTATATTTTTTTGGATCTGTCTTTACCTCAAGATTATCATTTATATCTAAATAAGACAATTTGTTTGGAGCTACCTTAGTCCATATTACGTCTCCTAAAAGAGCATCCTTCTCGGGAGTTGGATTTCTAGAAAATTTTATACATATATTTAAGGTTAAAAACATAATGCTTATTACACATACTAGTACAGTATCTAGAGGTAAAAAATACGTAAAATTTCGGAATAATTTCATATTTAATGATAATTTTTATTATTGTAGTAGTTCAGGAGGCAGTGAAATTTTTTCGTACTTATTTTCCCAGTCGGTGTATATGAATTAATCTGTTCTCTTAGTGACAAAAAACAAGAATTTTTGAGTCTGGCTAAAATTTTTTGATGGATTCAAAAAATAAAAACACAATGCAAGTCCACTTATTTTCCCAGTCATAAATATTTTACATTTACTAAAGTGGAACATGAAGTTTATAAAAATAGCAGTCTGGCTTATCTCAGATAGCGGAAAGTGAGTCTGGCTGAAAATTTGCGGATTTCAAAATTTGACGAATTTTGCGGATCCGTAACCTTATTTTGCCAGGCTTGAAATTTAGCACATAAATTGATACAATTCTAAACTGTAATTAAAAATAAGTCTGGCTCATTTAAGAAATTGGCAAATGAGTCTGGCGGCATCTTCAAAATGGGAAAAATAGAAAATTTTTGCTCTTATTTTCCCGGATTTGAAAATTTGCCACATGATAGATTATACTATAACTTCATAGAAAATACACGTCTGGCTGACATTTACAATCACGAAGGCCTTGCCAGACTCACAAGCCAGGTAGTTAAATGGGGAGTGGAATAGCAGCACGTGCGTATTTAGGTAACGACGCTGGAATGTGAGTTACCTGAGCGAGTTACCTGCCCCATCATAATTCTACACTCTATACAGTGTATTTGCTTTTTTGTATTCAATTATTTAATGCTGTCATAAAAAAGAACATGTACGTATGACACTAATCACCTGTATAATTGAACGTGCCGAATTCAGCGCGCCTGACGATCATTAGACGAGTCTGGCAAGGCTTTAGGGGTGTTCCACATTAGCCAGATTGTATTTTAAGCTGTTATTATAATATAGGCCATCATCTGATAAATTTTCATGACTGTGAAAATGAGGGAAATTTTTTTGATGAAAACTTTTCAGTTTTTCACCTGCCAGACATATTATCCATACTCACAGATTAGCCAGACTATTTTTTTTACTTAACTTCAGTATACCTCTTTCTACTAGAACTATTTTTATCACTGGGAAAAAAAGGGCAGTGTATTCGTATGTTCTGACGCATTTTCCACCTCAACCCATCGGAAAACCCCCCCCTAAATATATATGAATTTTGCTCAGAATTACTAACCGAACAATTCTATCCATGTTTGCTGACTGGGAAAATAAGTACCGAAAATCGTCACTGCCTCCTGGACTATAGTAAAAGGTATCGTTTTCAGTTTTTATATGGTCCGGACACTTGCTCTTACTCTCAAGGGGTGAAAACCTAAATTTTAATATTGAATATTTGAAAAAGTGTTACTAATTTATTTTTGAAAAGTAGGATAGTTATGTTTTTGGGATCGCTAATTACGAATCTGAAGTTAAAATTAAAAAATACAAAATGGCGGCTCTAATATGGCGGATAGAATTTTTTTCTAAAACAAGTGTTTCCAACGGCAAAATGAATTGAGCATCTAAGTCATGCTATATATTAACGAAAAACAGCATTTTTGAAAAAAAAAAAAATTACTGAGCAATTACAATAACAAAATGGCGACATTTTGTTAAAAAAAAATGTGAAAACATACATTGAATCAGCCATAACTTCTTTATTTTTTTTATGATATAGGAACAACAAAAAAAGTCATTTTAATATTGATTAACTGCAGAAATGGGAAAAATGCAATAAACGTGAATAAAAAAGAACGCATTGAACAATTAATCCACATCATTGTTGTTTAATTTCTCGTATTAGGTTTTCTTTAGTTTAGTTTTCTTTAGTCCAAAATAAGACTAAAGAAAACCTAATTATTTTCCGACGCGGGGATGCAAAAAGTTGCAATCGAAACGTAGTTATTCGTGATGCTGTCGTGGGCAAAAAAATAGGAAAACTATTTTTTTCTAATGTAAATCTGTCTCTATTTGAATATGTAGCCGAATTAAAACAGTTAGCGCTTTTATTTTATTTTTTATTGTAATGCTGTAGTTATTGCTATAGCAAATTATGGATGGTTAATGAGGCAAGTTGCACTGCGTTATAACATTAACAAAAATTTGGTGTTAAACATTTTAAAAAAGTGGAGAATAAACGGCACAATAAGTATAAATCCTGGATCAGGGGACAAAGGATATCCAACTTAAGAAGAAACTAACTATTAATATTTCGTTATTGCACCATTTTTATTTATAACTTCTATAAGTCTGTTTGGCATACAATTAAATAACCTTCCACAATAATCATCAGTAATAATATTTTCCCATGCATTATTTATTATTTCCAGTAATTCTTGGGCATTCCATGGTCTCACATTTAGTAGTAGTCCCCATACGTCTTCCATGGGGTTAAGATCTGGACTATGACTGGGTCAGTTAAGAACATTAATGTTGTTATCTTGAAACCAGTTAATTACGGTATGAGCATGAACGGAACAATTATCTTGAAATTTGGATTCATTATTAGGAAATAATTGTGACACAGAAGGGAGCATAATATTGTCTAAAATTCTAATATACGTTTCACTATTAAATCGTTTCTCGATATGCCACAAAACACCAGGACCACGTGCAAGCCAACATATTAACGGAAAAATCTACCACTTTTGTCATTGTTAGATATATATTTCTCATCGAATCGAATATTCGGAGGTCGGTAAACACGAATATGACCGCTGTGTATTAACTGGAATGTTTTTTCGTCTGTAAAATCTACATTGTTCCAAAAATGTACATCATGCACTAAAAATTCAAGCGCAAATTCCAGTCGAGCTTCCTTATACGCAGCTTTAAGTAAGTATTTCTGTGCTGCTGGATGACAGCGTAGCTTCGATTCTTTTACTCGCCGGCGACCAGTACTACTCGATCCAGGAAAATTCGTTTCCTTCAGCAGCCTTAATAACATAATTCAAGCAGCAGTCGACGAGTGCAGACCACCAGTGTGCAGTTGAAGACAGAGCGAAGCGAACTAGTGAAGTGGCAGCCCCACAGACAGTGCAAGAGGAGAAATATCAGTCGTCTTTATTAAGACGCTGATATAAAAAGATAAATAAAGTCCCCCGCCTGGGGACACTTGTGTTTTTACCTTTCCTATTCCTTTTCCTATTTCTCTTTCAGAATAAAAAGAGGATGACATGCCGAGGAAAAAGAACTCTGATAGGAGCATCGACATGGAGACGGACGACTCGTCCCGAGCATCAACACCAGCGAGGTCACAAGTAGACGAGAAAGATTTAATAAAAGCGCAACTCGAGGAGGAAAACAGGATGCTACGGGCCCAAATCGAGCAACTCCAGGTAGAGCTAAGGGAGCTTACCACATAAATGAGACAGCAAACCGAGCAAGCGACACGCCAGAGAGAACAAGCAGACCTCCAGCACCAAGAACTAATGGCAGCCCTCCTAGGCTGCAAAACCACCCCGGAGGCCCCAGCGAAAGAAGCCCTGAAAAGGAAGAACGTCCCAGACAGTGACGATGAGGCACCCCCCACAACAAAAAAAACGCCAACCCCCAGCCAGGTCAAGAGCACGACGGCCATGGACAAGGAGACCTGTAACCCCCCGGATGCCCCCAGTAGTACCCCCAGTAGTACCTGGACCGAAGTAACCAACAAACTCCACCACAAACTCCACAAAGCCAAGGTGGTGAGAGAGGGCATTTCCATAGAACCCGCATCTAAGGAAGACCACTCCAGGATGACCACTCTGTTCGCCCAGGAACATCGGGAATTCCACACTTACGCCCTGCCCGAGGAGAGGATGCTGAGAGTGGTAATCCGGGGCATTCCCAGCGGCGTAGGCACAGATGAAGTTAAACTGGACCTGGAGAGACAGGGATTCACACCCATCTCTGTCCAAAGGATGACCTCCCGGAGGACAAGACAGGAAATCCCCCTGATGCTAGTTCTGGTCCTCCCGACGCAAGAAAACATCCTGACGGTCAACCGATGCTGCTTCCTAGTGGTCAAAACCGAGAAGCAACGGGCAAAACAGACCATCTCTCAGTGCCACCGGTGCCAGACTTACGGCCATGCACAAGGACGGTGCACGGCGCAGCCAAAGTGCGTCAAGTGTGGAGAGACCCACCACACCAAAGACTGCCAGAAGCCCAAGGACACCCCCGCTAAGTGCGCAAATTGTCGGGGAACGCACCCCGCAAGCTACCGAGGATGCCCCCGATGCCCCAAAAGGACAACCAGCCACCAGGCACCAGTCCCCCGGAAGCTACCCGCCCACAAATCAGCCATCACCAGGACAACCCCCGGGCTAAGTTACGCCAGAGCAGCCCAGGGAGCAGCAGGGACACACACCAACCCTGCCCAACCACTGCAGGCCCCCCCAGAGGCTGGACAACTCGCTGCTGTACTGGCCCAGATGCAGCAGATGTGTACCATGATGGGGGCCCTGTTCGCAAACCTGCCCCACCTCACCCCCCAGTGACGCCACCTGGACCACCCTGTCGATGGAGAAGCTACCAGAAGAGACATGACGCCACCCAACACCCCACCCACGACCCTGCGGGTACCGGACAACATACCGTCCAGTACCTGCAGTCCCCTTGGCTCCGGGCAGACTAAAAATGCTACCAATAGCATTTAGGTCTGCCCTTCCTCGAGCTACACAGCTCATCCTTACCCAACCGACGATCCGGATGACAGGATGTCTCTTGGCATCAAGCTGGCGAAGAAAAGAAAAAGAAGACAGAAGAACGCCAGAAGAGGCCTTAGCCAGCAAGGTCCAACGAGCCAGGACCCAGGGAGGTGGGCCGAAATCGTCTGCACAGCTAACATTTGTGAGTGGGGCCGACGCAAAGTAAGTTCGCCCGCCCTGCACGAGGCTGGTCCCTGGTCTACGGCGATGTACTGGGGTAAAGGGCAATAGTCCTGCCCAGCCCCAGACATCCGAGACCGACATCTTTTGCCAAGAATATTGGCCTTAATAACTGAGTAAAATGGATTTTCTACTAATGTATTTACCAATTGCAAATCTTGTTGTTGAGTTGATATTCTTCGTTTCCCTGATCCTGAATTTCCATTAATCCACTTTTTTAAAATGTTACACACCGAATTTTTTTAAATATTATAACGCAGTGCAATTTGTCTCATTGACCATCCATCGTCTGCTTTAGCAATAACTTCAGCTTTAACTAAATCGCTTATATGGGGCATATTAGTTTTTGCACACTGGTAATGAATTTTGACAAATAACTGACAATGTCACAAAAATTAAAGATAGATGTACACAACTAGATTTTAGCAAGAATACGTTATAAGACTTGTCCCATTTTTTTGCGTACGACAGTACTCATTTAAATTTTTTTATTGATATTGAAACATAGATCTAAAGGCGGCTATGGACGTAACTGCATACTTGAACGGTATGCATGCGCAAGTTTGTTGTACAAGTATACTGAAATTTGCGTCACCGCCACACGCAAAAATATACTTGAACAGTTGTGCAGTGGCAGTTAAGCGCGAATAAAGAATAAAAATGTCATCAACGGATGAAGACGACACGCTTGCTTTAACTGCGTTTGTTTTAATTCTCAAAAAATAATGAAAAAAACGTAGTATGTAGTGTAAGGAGTGGTTAAAAAAAAAAGAAAGGAGTATTCTCAATTTAATCTCTTGGTCATTTTTTAGAACACCGCCTTTTGGAATTTGCATAGATTTGTTAAGAAACATTATAGTAATCGTTTCTGATAGTTGAAATGTTGTGCTTATTTTGGAAAACTACCTCCTACAATAGGTAGGAGGTTTTGAAAAAAATTTATTGTCCTTGCCCTAAATAAAATTATTTAGGGCAAGGACAATATACTATTTCCGGAATTTCGCATTATTTTTTCAAAACTACCCCTATTGTAGGGGGTAGTTTTCCAAAATAAGCACAACATTTCAACTATCAGAAACGATTACTATAATGTTTCTTAACACATCTATGCAAAAAATTTCGAAAAATTCCAAAAGGTGGTATTCTAGAAAATTACCAATCTCTTAAATGAAGTGAGATTTTATCCTCGTGATTGGCACAATTACTTACGAATGGATGAAGAAATTTACTTGAACCTTCTATCATTTGTCACCCCGTTGATTAAAAGAAGAGATACAATGATGAGACCAGCAATACGGCACATGTTTACATAAGTCTGCCGACCTGCCGTACACACGCTCGAGTTTACTTGCACAAACCCAACATGTACAAGTATACAATATAGAATATCATGTCACTTGTACAATCACAATACTTGTGCAAGTGTTATAAAACACACGTTCCAGTATACTTGTACAATAAACTTGCGCATGCATACCGTTCAAGTATGCAGTTACGTCTGTAGCCGCCTTAACGAGAATCTACTCCACTGGCACTGACATAAAACATGAAACTATGAATAATGTAAATGCACTACGTGAAATATCTGTATCAATCTATGACAATGTAAACTTAGTAGGCAATCGTGGTGGTTGTTACTTGTCTTTTGGGATCAACGGTTGACAATGATGTAGATTGCCATGTTCGATCAGATCTTTCATCATGAATTGTCGATAGCACAACACAAATGTTTCACGTTTTCCATATTTGATCTCAAAATTGTCTGTAGACGACGTATATAGCTGACAAGAAGTTCGTCTAAAGGCTTCGTGGTACGAAACAACGTAGTAAAATATCAACGTTGGATCATGCTGGTTTTGTAATGAACCTTCTACATGTAAATCAAATAATGCTAGGCCCACATTAAAACATACTTGACGTACAATCAGCACCCGACGAGCAAGTGACACCAAACAAGACTAAGAGCCAGCAACGTATTTACATATGTTATTTCAACAGTCATAAGAACCGGTATGCATACCCTTCTTAACACACTAAACACGAAACGGAAGTTCTGGCACCCCGGAACGGCCGGGTTTAGTAACAAATTCAAATTATTTTTTTTTGTCCATTTCCAACCTAAAAATTACTAAATGTGACGCAGGCTGTCAAATTTAAACCTTTTCGTTCACACGAGCCATTGATGGGTAAAATTATTAAAAATACATTTACATAGTAATTCATGAAAAAATAAGTTTAAAACGATACACAAGAAAAATGCAATTATAACAATACGTAATTGTCACGTCTTTAACAATATACAATAACCAATAACTGCAATTAAACAATTCTCAAGTCGAACACCAAATCAAAATACGATATTACGCAAGTTGCATACAAATGAAGTCGAGATAGTCTTTTTGTAAAATTTGAATACTTCGACATCGCCTGGATACTCTGATACTATAGATTGTCAGGCAAACTATTTAAACTATAAGTTGTGACGTCAAAATTAGTAAAATATTAAACCTAAAAATTTTAAATTGCAATTGTTAAAATTGCTTTAGAGAATTTTAAAAATCTACAAAAAGAAACGCAAGTAGTTATCAAAATAGTAAAAAATAATCTACGACTATAGGCCTTTTCATCATAAGCGCCCGCATGTGCTGCCGCTATGTTTGTTTGCGGGAACTATGAAATGTTCGGACACTTGGTTCTCAAAATGGCTGGACCGGTATCATTTTGTCACATTAATTTAGACGAAAGTGTGATTGACGGTGCAAAATTAGTACACAACATTGTGGAAGAACACACTTGTGCTCAATTAAGGCGCTAGCTCAAGTGTCCTGGCCGTAAGATGACTAGAAGCAAGAATAAAGAACTGGTTGCAAGGTTAGAATTCAACTATCAACTAATCAATTTATATACAAGTGCATTAAAAGAAAACAAATGTGTTTAGTCTACAATATGCTTAATAACATTCTTCGTGCAGTAATTGATAATGCAGTGAAAATATTTTCTGTTTTTTTACGAAAATGTAGGGTCAAAAATGCAATTGAAAATGAGGTTTTTTGTCGATCCTTCTGTGGATAAAGCTGACTCCTTTTTTTCCAATTTTTTCAAATAGGTAAACTATACGATATGGCACTACCTATTTTCAGAAAATTGGTAACAGATTCATCATTATTTGGTTAAAAAACGTAAAGTTTATGTCAAATCCAATATTGACATGCGAAAACTGTCCGAAGAAACATGGCGGAATTCGACGTCAATATAGGCCTGTCCAACACTGGTGTAGTTAACAGTCCTTGGTCCAACACGCTGTCACTTTGCTTTGTTTGTACTACAGCAGCCATCTTTTGTTGGAAGTTAGGGTTTTCGACAGGCCTAAAGGGCACCATACACGTTCAGTAATCTCATTACCTGAATTTTCGGGTTTGTTCAATCATACTTAATTCAATAATTATAGCTAGATATGCTTTTTTCTTAAATAATGGACATGTAAGGTGTGAAATTTTTAGTAATAATGTTTATGTAATGATCTGCTAGAATGATATTATTGCTGAACGTGTATGGTGCCCTTTAAGCCTGACAAAAACCCTAACTTACCAACAAAAGATGGCTGCTGTAGTACAAACAAAGCAAAGTGACAGCGTGTTGGACTGGCCTATTGGATTTGACATAAACTTTACGTTTTTTAAACAAATAATGATGAATCTGTTACCAATTTTTTGAAAATAGGTAGTGCCATATCGTATAGTTTACCTATTTGAAAAAATTGGAAAAAAAGTAGCCAGCTTTATCTACAGAAGGATCGACAAAAAAACCTCATTTTCAATTGCATTTTTGACCCTACATTTTCGTAAAAAAACAGAAAATATTTTTACTGCATTATCAATTACTGCACGAAGAATGTTATTAAGCATATTGTAGACTAAACACATTTGTTTTCTTTTAATGCACTTGTATATAAATTGATAAGTTGATAGTTGAATTCTGACCTTGCAACTAGTTCTTTATTCTTGCTTCTAGTCATCTTACGGCCAGGATACTTGAGCTAGCACCATAATTGAGCACAAGTGTGTTCTTCCACAATGTTGTGTACTAATTTTGCATCGTCAATCACACTTTCGTCTAAATTAATGTGAAAAAATGATACCGGTCCAGGCAATTTGGCAACCAAGTGTCCGAACATTTCATAGTTCCCGCAAACAAACATAGCGGCAGCACATGCGCGCTTATGATGAAAAGGCCTATTGACACTTATAGCGTTATCGCTATAAATAAAATTAAAATCGAAGTTAATATTCGTATATTTGTTTTTAATACATGTTCATATTTTATGTGTTTTTGGTATTTTTAAGTATATTGATATTGTATTTTTATATCGAATGTTTTTATTTTTCTTAGCGACTCCATGGAAACTTCTCCATTATGGATCGAGTTTTCCTTTTTGTTTCTTAGCGACTCCATGGAAACTTCTCGCTTTTGGAAGTGAGTGAGTCGCTATAGTCGCTATATACACCCCCTCGTTAAAAAAGAAAATAGTTAATCAATCAACGTGTCGATTGCAAAACGTACTTTTTTAATCGGGGTAGGCAAAGTGTCACATCTGTCAACTAATACAAAAGCCGGTTTAACCCTATCAATATTGACAGTTATGACTTTGGCTCCTTTCTTAAAGGTAAATAACTTATCTGAACGAGATAAAACTTTAAACGGTCCTTCATATAAAGGAGTAAATGAACGTTTTAAACGTTCAATGCGAACGAAAATAAAATCGCAAGAGGCAAGATCTGAACTAACAAAAGTTTTGTAATTGCCATGCGAAGTTGGAGGAAAAAATTTTAAATTATTAAAATAAATGCGTAATTTGTCAATGAAATAAGGAATATCTGGGGAATTATACGATTCAACGAAAAATTCGCCAGGTAAACGAAGGGTTTGACCATAAATGAGTTCAGCAGGTGAACATTGCAGATCTTCCTTGGGAGTTGTTCTAAATGCTAATAAAATGATGGGTAATTCATCTGTCCAATGTGATGTATTGGCTCTAGTTAACAAGGAAGTTTTAAGTGAGCGATGAAATCTTTCAACTAAAGAGTTGCCTTCTGGGTGATATGGAGTTGTACGTATTCTATGAAAACCTAAAAACTTTGCAAATTCATTAAATAATCTTGACTCGAATTGTACTCCTTGATCAGTCGTTACTGACAAGGGAACACCGAATCGACAAACAAAGTTTTGAAATAAAGTACGCGCAACTGTTTCTGCTGTGATGTCGCGAAGAGGATACGCTTCCGACCACCTAGTGAATCGTTCAATCACCGTAAGAATGTAAGAGTTACCTTTGGATGGAGGTAATGGTCCTACCAAATCTATGTGGATGTGGTCGAATCTGATTTTCGGAATGGAAAAGTTCCCGAGAGCACTTCGCGTATGTCGACTGACTTTGACAGCTTGACAGTTAATGCACGATTTTGACCATAAATTGCAATCTGTGTTCATTTTCGGCCAAAAATAGTTATTTGAAATCAACAGTCTAGTGGCTTTAATACCAGGATGAGATAAGTTGTGAAAAACATCGAATATCGTTCGTCTGTAAACAACTGGGACAAAAGGTCTAACTTTTGCACGAGAAACATCACACCAAATAAAATCATTTGAATCTGGAATTTGTATCTTTTTTAAAATGAAATTGGTTTTAGTTAGTGATGATTTATCTGACAATAAATAGTTGAGATTTGAATCTTTCTCCTGAGCTTCACTAAGCAACTTTAGGTTAAAGTTAACATTAAGGAAGGGAGAATTTTTAAGTTGAAGTGGTAAAATATCTTGTTTTAAGGAAGAAGTGTTGTAAATACGTGACAAGCTGTCAGCTATTACATTATGTTTTCCTTTAACATGTTGTATTTTACAAGAAAATTGAGCTATGTATTCTAAATGACGTATTTGACGAGGAGATCTTTCTGCTTTTGTGAATAAAGCGTTGATTAAAGGTTTGTGATCTGTAAAATAATTAAACTTTCGACCTTCAAGTATAAACTTAAAATGTTTAATTGCAGTATATAATGCTAAAAGTTCTTTGTCAAAAACCGAATAATTGGTTTGTGCTGTGGTTAATTTATGGGAAAAGAATGCTAAAGGAGCAAGAAATCCCTTATTATCTTTTTGTTCTAAAACTGCACCCATGGCAAGGTTAGAACAATCGACTGAGAGAGATAAGATAGTATCGTCATTATTGCAAGGATGAGCTAAAACTACTGCATTACTTATTGCGTCTTTGGCTTTCGAAAATCCGTCTAAACATTGATCAGGCCAACTATTTATTTTTGTAATTTTATCATGAGATAAACTGTTACAAAGAGAATATAGGGGAAGTAATATTTCAGCAAAATGAGGTATGAAACGATGATAAAAATTCACCATACCTATGAAACGTTGTAGTTGTTTGAGAGTTGTCGGTAAAGGGAAATTATTAATGACTTCGACTCTCTCAGTTGATGGTAAAATACCTGATGAAGAGATGTGATAACCTAAAAAGGTTAAATTGTCAACTCCTAAGATACATTTAGATGGTTTAATGTTAATTCCGTATGTGTCTAATCTCTTGAAAACCTTTTCCAAATGTTCCAAATGTTGTACATCTGATTGACTTGCGATTAATATATCATCCAAATAGACGAAAACGAAAGGTAGATTGACAAGTACTTCATTCATAAAACGTTGGAAAGTTTGACCGGCATTACGTAGACCAAAAGGCATGCGGGAAAATTCAAACAGTCCGAATGGAGTTGTTGTAGCTGTCTTATAAACGTCATTTTCAGCGACAGGGATCTGATGGTACGCTCGCACTAAATCAACCTTGGAGAAAATAGTGCAGCCGTGCAACTGAGAGCTAAAGTCGTGGATATGAGGTAATGGATATCTGTCTGGAATGGTAATCGTATTTAGTTGTCGATAATCTCCACAAGGTCTCCAGTCATTCTTCTCTTTTTTCGCCACTAGATGGAGTGGAGAGGAAACTTGAGAAGATGATGGTTTGCAGATACCTAATTCTACCATGTTATTAAATTCTGTTTGAGCTATTTTAAATTTAAGATTGTCTAATCTACGAGGTCGTGAAAAAGGTAAATGTCCTTCAGTAACTATATGATGTACAATAGAATGTTTAATAGGTAAATTGTAATCTGGGGAACTTATTAAATTAGGAAATTGTAAAAGTAATTTGTTATATTTATCTGTCAAAGGAAATAATTTAAGTGTATCTAATCTATGATTGTCTAAAGGACTATTTTTAATAAAATAATTAACTGACAAATTAGTCTTGTTATCAATTATTCGAGCTCCTTTAAGATCAACAACTAAACCAAAATGAGACAAGAAATCTGCTCCGACTATCGGTATGTCAATGTCTGCTATATTGAAAACGAAAGGAAATAATCTACGTAAGTTTAGATTGACTTTTAACAATTTCTTACCGTATGTAAAAATGGTTGAACCGTTAGCCGCGGTTAATATCGTATGAAAATTCTTTTTTAAATCTGTGAAAGCATTGCGTGGCACCACAGATAAATCTGCACCAGTGTCGATTAGGAAGTTCAGGTTGTTAGATCTATCGTAAATAAAAAGTCCACGACGTTTGCTGTTAGAAATGTCAAAATCAGACGTCATAAAATTATCAAACTTCAGTCATCTTTGAGAATTATCAGATTTTTTACAATTCTTACTGAATTTGCACCATTCACCTCCACAACGATAGGCATTGGCACCATAAAGTTGATGGTAGTAACAAATAGTATTGTCTGTACGATCAAATTTATTGGAAACATTATTACGGCTGGGTGAACGATTGCGATTAGTGGTACGAGTTTGTGAATTGTTTCTACTTTTGCAATTGTTGCAGCATGAAGTAGAAGGTTGAGGCTCGAAGGATTGATTGGAAAGTCTGGATTCTAAAGAGTTTAATCGAGAATTAAAAATTTCTTGTTTTTGTAATACTTGATTAATTGAATCATGGAAAGTGATTGAAAAATTTTTGATAGTGGTAGTTAAATCTGATAACGGGGTTGACTCAGAGTCAAGAGGATTTTTGGAGTACGATGCAACCATTGAATTTTGACAGGACTCCCAGATCCGATCCGCAATATCTAGAATCTCTTTTGTGTCTGTTTTCCCTGAAGCTGTAATGGCAATAAATACTGTTTGAGGCAAACGTCTTTTCCATAGCTTTATCAATAAATCTTGACTAACCATGCTGAATCCTCCAACCATATTCAGCATGGATCTATAGAAATCTGAAGGTTTCAGATCGCCCATTTGGGAACCTGATAACAGATCATTCAGACGTTTTTCCTCACTCGATGATAAACGTGAAATTAAAACTTTCTTTAAATGTATACAGAGATCCGTTTCCGGGGATTAGATGTTATATCGTATATATTATCTATCACATCTAATGGCAAATTAGCTATAACCTGATCATACTTTTTCTTGTCATTGACAATTTTTGCAACAGAAAACTGTGATTCGATCTGGGTAAACCAAATTTCTGGTTTTGATTTCCAGAATGGGGGTAATTTGACAGAGGTGACATAATGGGTTTGAGGAAAATCCTCGTCTGAAGGTTGTCTTTGCATAACTAATCGATTGTGATAGATTGATTGATTGACTACTCTCTTAGATAAAAAAGGGAATGTACTTTAACTCACTCACCGACAGATGACAGTACTTGTAATGTACAACTTCAGTTGATTGAATTAGGAAATTACCATAAATTATAGGAACATCTATTCAAATTTGGAACCTCTATTCAAAATTCATCGGGAAAATTCTTCTCTTCATAAAATGGTCAATTTATAACGGTAGTTGATATATTGAATCTCTTCTTGAACTTATTGATAATAATTGTTCTTTTGAAATGGAAATGATTTTATCTCTCCTTCAAATTAATTAAATAACGTAGATTTCATCATGTAAGTTATAGGATAACTTCGGACATATATATCGATCACTTCTGGTATATATTTATCACGTTGGACATAAAATGATCACGTCGGGGTCACCAAATTTATAGCGTTATCGCTATAAATAAAATTAAAATCGAAGTTAATATTCGTATATTTGTTTTTAATACATGTTCATATTTTATGTGTTTTTGCTATTTTTAAGTATATTGATATTGTATTTTTATATCGAATGTTTTTATTTTTCTTAGCGACTCCATGGAAACTTCTCCATTATGGATCGAGTTTTCCTTTTTGTTTCTTAGCGACTCCATGGAAACTTCTCGCTTTTGGAAGTGAGTGAGTCGCTATAGTCGCTATAACACTCTATATTGGTATTGTTCCATTACACTCTGTTGTATTTTAATAGTCTTTTATAAAAATTTGGGAAAAATTTGAGGCCTCGACCGGTTTCAACCAAACCGGTCGGGGAAAAGGTCTTTGAAACGAAAAGGTTTAAATTTGACAGCCTGCGTCAATTTTTGTAATTTTTAGGTTGGAAATGGAAAAAAAAATAATTTGAATTTGTTACTAAACCCTGCCGTTTCGGGGTGCCAGAACTTCCGTTTCGTGTTTAGTGTGTTAAGAAGGGTATGCATACCGATTCTTATGACTGTTGAAATAACATATGTAAATCTGTTGCTGGCTCTCCTGCTATTATGGCTTTAATTCTATTATCAATTTAACAAAAAAAGTAAATACATAAACATCAATACTTACGAATATTTCACAAAATTTGTCCATAACTTTAGAATACGATGATGAGTCAGTATATCTTCTACAGGATATTGATTTATATCAGAATTACCCTCAGCATCATTCCAGATATAACGTACGTCTTCAGTGTGTCCGACGCCATCTATATCCAGCCCTGCGGAGTAATATCAACATTAATACCTACTTAATTTATGATGAAAATAGTAGCAAATACCTATGGAACGTACGGAACAATAATAATAATGTAATGTTTGCTCATTATATTATCTTGCAAGTAAAAAAAGGTTGGGTAATCAGTACTAGGAGACACAATATCTTAAAATGCCTATAAACTACTTCAAACATTTCTATAATATTTTTGTTAAAGCATATAATTAAAGTTTAATGATCAATTTGTAAAATTATACGAATCAAATCCTCAAAAATTGTAAAAGTACTTTTGTAAACTCAGAAACATAATTAAATCAATAATATAGTATATGAACACTATGTGCTTAATAAGATTTTTATGAATTTATATGGATAAAATTGCAAAAATAGGCTACTTCCGGTTCGAATTCTTTTTTTTTGTGTGAAGGAATGGTCAAATAATGCTTACAGAGAAAGATAATGAGTAGTTCAATAAAAAATTGATGTGCCTTTCTTCACCACAAAATCATTATATGGAATGCAATTATGTTCAATACAATACAATATGAATAACAGGAACCAAATATTGATATGTTATATAATCATATAATGAATTACATGGTTATAAAATGTTATCAGAACTACTAGTTATAGTGGGCTTTTCGCAACAGAAACCATTTTATTTTTAGGACGGTATTTTAAATTCCACCAAAAACGGTCTAGATAACAATATTTAAATAATCTTGAACAACTAAATGATATTGTTATAGGCCTATAATTCTACAAAAGACGAGGTTAATTTTTCTTAAAAAAGCGTTAGAAAACAGAATTGAACCTCCTTCAGAAAAGATAGCTGAAAATTATGAAATAAAATTTCACCGTCGCGTCGCCCAGTTAAATGAATCTTATTGCACAATATCGATATTGAAGTCGGTTAAAAAGACGTTTACTTTACTTTACTTTACTTTGCTTTACTTTACTTTACTTTTATTATTCACCTTTTGTTTCCAATTTTACAACTGTAAAGGTACGTTGACACTAGTAGCAAAACATGCTATATATCAAAAGTTATAATAGTATATTACGTAATGAGTAATGTAAGAAGCATATTAAGCACGAATGGAAAAGTTGGGCACGATGCCGCGTAGCGGCGAGTGCGTATTTCCATGAGTGCGTAATTGCCTTACAACTCGAAATATGTACTATACTTTACCTACGATCATATTTATTTAGTTATTTAATAAAATCTGGACACAGTTTACTAGTCAACAATATTATTCAACAAATATTTTGTCAGTTTTGACAGCGTTTGAAAATTAAGTAGGCGCATTTGTTTTTTTAAACCCCGCGTCAGCGATATAAACCACCTATAATTGCGTGTCCCGTGCGTTTTGTTTACCGTGCGATTTGTTTACAGTGCGTTTTGTTTGCAGTACGTAAAATTCAACTTACATAGATGGCAGGTAGTGTGTTTTTTACTATTTACAGTAGTGATCGTGGGTAAAATATGTTACTGAATTGTATTGAAAAATGTGATATAGCAAATGTTATATAGCAGATTTTCATGCTATATAGCAGAATAAATGTTATTCATCTGTTGTCGGTAAGATCAAAGAATGTTAGACAACTTTTGCTACATAAAAATGTAGCAGCATCCTGTAACATTGTTGTAGAGCACGGAAACACACGCATTTCAGTACTTTCAATTTATCCAATACAATCTAATTGCTTTGCCAGAGTCGAAGTAGCTTGAGTGTCGATATGTAAGCTAATTGAACTCTTCCGTGAGAAGCCGATGCGTTGGGACCCAACATGCCGTTAATATAAAGACAGGAACAAATAGCATGTTGCCTGGATGGGCATCGCTGGAGAAAAGTGAATCAGGAGCAGATGAAATGAAGTCCAAATGGTACGCTTTCAAAGATCACTTCCACTGTACGTGTATCTAGCTAATAACGACAGTCCGATCCATCCATCCAATATCTTCGTTTGCGTCTTTATTTTGCTAAAGCGACACAAGCTGTTGTCGCCAGAATCACTTCCTCTCTGGTCGATATACTAGATTGATTGCATCTACTTTGCTAAAAGTTTAAAAAGCAAATGTTTTATCTCTTTATCCGTTTTACAACAAATATTTTGATGCAAAGTTATATCGCATTTGTTAACATAGCTTCTGCTACATATAACACTGCTGTATGTTACTAATGTAAACGTAGCTTAAGGTAAGTCAAATTATCATTCAACTGAGTCAGATATCATTACTTAAAAAAGAAACAAGTTTTACATTAGTGCTGCATAAAGTACAAACAAGTTAATATAAAAAATAATACCTATACACTAAACACAGTATTGACAATCAACCATAAAATTGATTAAATAGATGTGAATTTAAATTAGATTCTTTGCGTAATTTTCGTATTCTTTTATATCATAAAAACATCCCCATCTATTATAGCATATTTTTTAATTTGTTTTTAAAAATATTAACTGATTTTTCTTCTTTTAATTTATTCGGTAAAATATAAAAATTACTGCCGGCATAATGCGGAGATTTCTTATAGCTCATATATGAAAAATTATTTAAATATATTTTAGAGTCGTTTCTTGTATGATAATTGTGGACTTTAGGATAGTTCTCAATATTTTTGTGCACAGTTAATAAGTTTTTAAAGAGATATATTCCAGTAACGGTTAGTAACATTTTTGTCGTAGGTATGAGTAATTTTTTAATTCTTCTGAGTGCACAAACTTATTGTGGATTATATTTGTGTTTTATTTTATTTTTTCAACGGATGTGAAACCTCGAAACACCAAGAAAAATGTCCCCAAAACAAATTGAAAATATCATCCATCTATGTTTTTATCTGTATCAATAATGTTCATTTAGGAATTGAATAAATATTTAAACTCCGAAATGGAGTTCTGATTTAATTTACGATGTTTGGTTTCGTTATTTGTTTATTTTTACACCGGCCTTAAAATTTGAACACACTAAATGTATCCGAATCCAACAAAAGTATCCGAATACCGTAAAAAAATGTATTCGAATATATTTTGACAGATCAGATTTTGTTACATAACGTAAGTTAAGTTGGCATTCTGCAAGCGTAATGCAATGTTAAACACAACGACATGTAGAATAGATACAAGGAGCCAGCATGCCGTGTTGTCACTTTGTCCGTAAAACAGGAAAAAAGAAAGCTGACGCAAGGTGGCGCGGTTCTCACAGGAAACATTAATGACGGGGAAATATGCGGCAAAATATAGACAGGGGGCGCTGTGCCGCTGCTCCTTGTGTTTTCTTCGGTATTAACGTGCTGCTCCTGGACTCTATACTACTGGCGTGGACTGGCGAACTCACTTCAGAGCTCCGAACATCTCATGTCAGTGATAAATGTCAAGGGAACGCGGAAGCAACCGGCGAATCGCCCACGAAAATCATTTCGTTGGTCACGATATTAAGAACAGGATACAATTGTTATTTGATATTTTTTTTCCGAGAGGGAAAATGCCTTATCGATTGATATTAGTTGGGGTAATAGAGATAATATTTATAATATTTAAAAAAAAATCAAATCTTCAAGTTATTCTGACTTACTTGCACCGTTTATATGCATAAACTATAAAAATTTATCATTGTGTATTCTGAACTATTACAAGTATAATTTATATGATTCAAGTATATACTGCGCTGTCCGTTAAAATAAATAGATGTCTTTTTTGTAATTAAAATTAATTTGATGCGGATGGGCTTTACTTTTGTTACAAAAAAAAACAAATAAAAATCCCAAAGGCACTTTTAAGAAAATATTCATTCCCTCGGAACGGTTGCTACATATATTTATTTAAAAAATAATAATAAAACAGACAGCCTCTCGAACAGCTTTAAAGAAAAGTGAATTTCAATATTTTTGAATAATTTTTTTTGACAAATGTAAGAACGTATCCGTATTCGTATCCGTATCCGAAGAAAACACTATATTGAGATAAAAAAATACACAACTTGAAATGTAAACATTAAAATAAATAAAGAGAGCATAAATGGTAATGGTAATGGAAGAAAGTATTCGATTACAAGGTATTCGGATACTTTTGGAAGCAAAACTTATCCGTATCTTGTATCCGGTATTCGAATAGATTGAATGAATCCGTGTCCATTATTCGAAGTAGTGGAGTAAAAAACAGGGGAAAAGTCGCTTCCTCCTTGAGTTTTTTTTTTAATCTTAGAACAAACTGAGACATATACCATTTCGTTAAGTAGGTCGATGTTCATTAGAAATCACGAAATACGACATTTTTTAGTGGTCACGGACATTGTTATTTTTAAAAAGGTGTGAAATTTTGTTTTTTTTTAATCATGTTTTTTTGAACATCTAATGCCATATCTCAAAAACGAATGGAGATATACACATGAAATTTTTTTTGTTATAAAACACACACTTTAGCGCTTCTATCTGTGTACAGTATTGTTAATTAAAACATTTTTAAGCATGTTAAAAACTTAGATAACCTTGAAAGTTCAAAAAATACGCAGTCAAATTTTCACTAAGCTACAAACTTTTTTGTTTTTGGAAATTTTGTATAACATGCTGCGAAGAAAATAAAGCTAAAAGACCAAAAAAGTTTTTGATAGCATAATTCTTATTGTGTCTTTGATAGTTTAGGTACAGTGATTTTTTTGGACCGCGCGAATTGCAGAAATTGAGTATTAATACGCCCGCATCCACTAAAACTAACTAGTCTCAGGGCGGTGTACGATCAACGTTATTCGTTTTCGTCGAAGGTCAAATTATAAAACCGTTGCCCAAGGAATCACTACTTCCACATCCAGATCTTCTATCCAAGTCTCTCACAACGAAAAAAATTTGAATATGGAAATAATTGTTTATGGAACTTTAATAATAAAATATTGGAAATCGTCTACTCCAAAAACCTATAAAACGATATGCCACATCGGTAGTGGGGCTGAGGGTGGTGGAAGGGAGGTGGTAGTAGTGGTGGATAAAGTAAAAAAAATTGAGGCCTTTGGTTTTTGTATACACACTAAATGATAATTTTATTTTTTTCGCCCCTTTGAATAATGGGGTGGGAGTTGGTAATGGGGGTGGTTAATGATAAAAAAATTTTGAGACCTAAGCTTCTCTTATATATACTAAATACTAATTGTATGGACTCTTACTTGCTTGATTTGCCTATTTACCCCCATTTACCCCCCCAACCCTTCCAGATCTCGTTAAAATACATAGGTACGTGTACCAAATTTCAAGTCAATATCTTAAACGGTTCCGGAGTAATTGTGCGCACAGACCGACAGACAGAATTTTTTTTTGCTCAAATTTAAAATCTCGACGTTTCATGACATTCTAAGCCTATTTGGACAATAAAAATTTTCAAAAATATTTTTGTCGATACTATACTTACACTGGATGTGGAAGTAAAATGTATAACGATATTCTTTTCCTTATTACCACTTGTATTATATTGTAGAACGTATGTGCGAATTGTGCGTGGATTATCTGCTAAAAAAATATTTAAGATAAAAAAGCAATCTAAGTTTCATTGTAAAATGGAGTGGATTTTATGTGGCGTAGTATTAGAGGAGAACGATAAACTTGTGCACAAGCCATGGAAACTGGGTTTCTATAATTGGGGCTGCGGAAATTAAAAGAGACTTAATTTAGGATATTTTTTTCCTTTTTGTTACCTAATTTAGGCGAAAATAACACGTTTACTCAATTATTGCGTGGATCTAGTGTAAAAATGCAATGCATGGGAGTTTCGGATAGCGACTCTGACACAGGAAATGTCGGATACAAATATTAAGATTGCCACGTTCAAAAAAAGTGCTTTAAGAAACAGTCTTTTCTATTTAGCTCCAATAATAACGCAAAAAAAAGGAAAACTCGATAGTTTACTTTTTATCAAAACACTCCAAAATTATTACTTTTCCTAAACTTCTGTTTATGGAATTTTATTAGCCCCCTAGTTGCGCAACTTTTTTTCCATTTACTATAATATTATTTTTTACCGTTTTCGAGATCCCAATGCAATGCATTTTTATCCCAGATACTCTATTTGAGATTTTTAATTCCTTTTTGCCCTCAACCTTAGTCCTTAATGCGCCACTGGAAAAAATAAGTTATCCTTTCAGATCCTAAAACGTGATAAAACAGTCCTAAACATAAAAAAATAATAATGAAAAGTTTCGTTACACACAATACATACTCATTATTATTCTTAAGTGCCGCGCGCGTACGCTTTGACAATTCCTCCATACTAAAAAATCCGTAACTAGCAAACTGTTGCTAATAATGAAAATATTTTTTTTCTAAAAACTTTTTTAGTCTATTGACTTCATTTTCTTCATAGCATGTTACACAAAATTTTCAAAAACAAAAAAGTTCCTCGCTTAGTGAAAATTTGATGGCGTATTCTCTAAACTTTCAGGGTCATCTACGTTTTTGGCATGTTCACATTTTTTTTTTATTAGCAATCCTATGTATAGAAAGAAGCGCTTAAGTGTGTGTTTTATGACAAAAAAAAGTGCACATCGATAGCTCAATTCATTTTTGAGATATGGCAATAGATGTACAAAAAAACATGATTTAAAAAAAAATTAAATTTTACACTTTTTTTAAAATAAGAATATCTGTGACCACTAAAAAATGTCGTATTTTGTGTTTTTATGTGTAAAATGATGTTTTCGGTAATACCCACTGTGTCTGATCTTGTTCTAAGCTGATAAAAAAAACGACACAATTTTACCTTTTTTTCGCTCCTCTAAATACCATTATAACTGTATCCGACTCAGCTCTGATAGACAACCACAATTTAGAGTTTTGTCCTTTTTACTGAAATATTTCTACATTATTTTAAATATTTTTTTCGTAAACGTAGTTATTATATTAATACAGTTAATGTCCAAAAAAAATGGGTAAATGACGCAGTAAAATTATCCAGTACACAACTGAAAGATTTATATATTTTAAACAGCACATGCTAATTGAACTTCTGCTTGCAATAAAGCAAAAAAAATGAATAACAATTGAATATACATAACAAAAAAGTATATTATCATAATAAAATTATTAATTCAAATATTTCTACTTGTAATACAATTTCAGAATAATGAAATAAAAGTAAGCAAAAATGTTTAAATACAGAAGTATTCGAATACTACCCAGCTCTGCCATCTATATTGTAAAAGTAATGTCAATTTTCCTTTTGAAGTGCTTGTTCAAATTTTAAAATGGCACTATCACTAAAACTTCTTTTAATGTGAGATGCAGTTTGTGAATTAAATTTCCTAGGGCATAATTCTAATATAACCATTCTATTGTCTGTAATATTATTGTCTAGAACTAAACAAATTCGTTTTTACAATTAGTGGAAATGTGATTTATAAAAGTGCATGTAGTGTTGTAACATGAGTTGGCCACTCTACCACAGATATTAGGTTAAAACTGGATAATAGAGAGCATGAAGAAATAAAATAATGAATGTTATACACAGGGACCGTAACCGAAAACCGAAATGAGAGATTCTGGAAAACCGAAACCTTTACCGAAAACCGAAAATGGTTTGTTTACGTTAGGTTAGGCATCCAGACAGATAAAATGTCAACTTTAGTTTAAAATAAGGTATAAACAAATATAGGACTATATTACATTAGGTAAAATTCCATTTATTATTATCTCTAAAATAAGTGTATGTTCTTATAACTGTAAGTAATAATATGATAGATTTATTTATATAAAATATAAGAAGTGTTTGCATATTAAGAAATGTGGGTATCATGTATGGGCGTGTGTATGTATTTCTCTAAACAGATTCTTATAGTAAGTTTATTTTTAATGTTTTAATCTCTTTTTTATATATCTTTACATAAATATGAACCCTTTTGTTAGGGATTTCAAAATAAAACAATTTCAAACTTTCGAATGTGAACAGATCAACGAGTGTGAAACTATATTCAGTGAAACTTCTTCAAGTTTTAGATTGTTGCACAATAATATTCGTAGTATGAGTAAAAATTTCGAAGAGTTACAAATTTTGTTAAATCAATTCAATATAAGATTTGACTGCATTGTGCTAACCGAAACTTGGAAAATATATGATCCAAACTTATATAATATTGACGGCTATGATTTGCTTTATAACAAGGGAGATTTGAATAAAAATGACGGCGTGGTAGTTTATATTAAAAATGAATACAACTACAAATTTAAAATAATTAAAATAGGGGAGAGTTCCTTAATAAAAATAGAAATAAAATTAGACACTCACGAAAAATTATTAATAATACACTGCTTGTATAGATCACCGTCATTATGTCCATATCAGTTTAATTCAAATTTAAGACAATATGTGAAAACGGAAATAGATAATAAAGTACAGAATATTTTTGTCGGGGATATTAATATAAACATTTTGGCTAAATATGATTATAGTAATGAATATTTAAACATAATGAGCGAGGCAGGATTCGATTCACTAATTAATAATTACACTAGAGTGCAAGACGAGGCGAAGTCTTGCATAGATCACATTTTTACAAAAAACATTAATAGTAAACAAATTCCTGTAATTCTTAAAACCCTCATCACTGACCATTTTTCCCTAGCATATCAATTTGAAATAAAAAAGCACATAGCAAAGGAAAAAAAAGTTTCACATAAAAAAATACCAAATAATGCACAAGTAAAAGAAAAAATGGCTTTGGAGACATGGGAGGAGATTTATACGTGCGAAAATGATGTTGAAAAGGCAACAAATATGTTGATCAAAAAAATTAAAAGTATAATTAGTTCTTGCACCAAAGAAATTAAAACAAAACCAAATAAAAAAAGAAATGAATGGATTACAGCAGGTATAATACGACCAATAAACACTCGTGACAAAATGTATAAGGAAAGCAAAGCAAATCCTAATGATAAGAACTTATTTAGTAAATTCAAGAATTATCGGAATAAAGTAAATAATTTGATAAAAAAAACTAAAAATGATTATTACAGAAATAAAATAAATGAAAACAAGGGCAGTGCAAAACATCTTTGGGAAACGGTAAAACAAATATGCCCAGGAAACAACAAAAAACATCAAATTAAAGAAATTAAAAAAGACGGTGATATAATAATGGATGCTAAAATAATAACTAATGAATTCAATGATCATTATATCAATATAGGAAAAAAATTAGCGAGCGAAATAAAAGAACCTGCAAATTTTAAGGAAAATAAAATACTCTCAAAAAAATCGTTTTTTTATGCAGCATAGAAGAACAAGAAATAAAAAACATTATTAAAAGTTTAAGATCTGAAAAAGCACCCGGGTATAGATGAGATACAATCATCTACACTGAAAATAATTGTCGATTATATATCGTCACCTTTGTGTTTTATATTTAATAAAATATTAGATATAGGCATATGGCCCACAGCATTAAAAACAGCGGTAATAAAACCAATGTACAAAGCAGGAGATAAAATGGAGTGTGTAAACTATAGACCTGTATCATTAATATCTAATATTGCAAAAATTCTGGAAACCTTATTAAAAGCTAGAATAGTTAAATATTTAGATAAATTTAATATAATAAGTAAGTCCCAATATGGTTTTAGACAAGCCAGATCTACGTAGGATGCAATTGCCGAGCTGACTGCTAATGCTTATAATGCACTGGATGAAGGCAAGCCCGCGCTTTGCATCTTTGTAGATCTGGCAAAAGCGTTTGACACTGTGTCTCACGAAAAATTGTTGGTATCATTAGAGGAAATTGGTTTCCGTGGTAACACATTGCGACTAATGCGAAGTTACTTATTAATGAGAAAACAGTGTGTAAATGTTAATGAAACATTAAGTAAATTTAGAACAGTAGAGTACGGGGTGCCTCAGGGGACAGTATTAGGCCCAGTACTGTTTAATATTTATGTAAATAACCTATACTTGCAAAAAATAAAAGGACAAATTGTTAGTTTTGCGGACGACACGGCTATATTTTACACAGGCAATTCGTGGGATAATATTACAAGTACAGCTGAGGAAGATTTCAAAACATTAAAATCCTGGTTCGACTCAAGGTTACTAACCATTAATTTCAATAAAACGAAATACATACCATTTGTTACACATAAAACGAAATTACCAAATTTCCCAAACCCTCTACCCCCCCTACTAATAAACTGTGAACATGCAACGTTTGAGATTTTACCAGTAACCCAAATGAAATATCTTGGTATAATCATAGATAGTTTCCTAAAATGGGATATACACATAAATGGAATAGTTCAAAAGATTAGGAGTCTGCTATGTAAGTTCAAATATCTAAAGCAAATTTTGGACATTCCTAATCTAAAAATATTGTATTATGCATTGGTGGAATCTCAGTTGAGGTATGGCATAGTTGCGTGGGGCGGAGCCTACAACACTCACCTGAAAAGTTTAGAAGTACTTCAGAAGTGGATATTAAAAATCATATACGGCAAAAATGTTCTGTACCCTAGTGACTCCCTTTACCGACTAGCAAATGTCTTGGATTTGAACCAATTATTTTATGTTACCATAGCTTATCAACAGAGAAAAACGCGATATGAAAATCCCATTATTCACCGACATTCTACGAGATATAAAATAGATGCAATTAAAATCCCTAAAGTCTAAAAAACAATAGGTCAGCGATGTTTCGCCTACCTTGGACCTGAGATTTACAATGCAATACCTCTCAATTTAAAGAAGATTAATGCATTAAACCTATTTAAAGTAAAACTAAAGCAGTGGCTTCTATCCAAGCCCCGCTCGTATGCACATAAAGAGATTGACATTAAAAATACTTATTATTTATAATGTGCGTGAATGTAGGAGTATGTTTATTTATGTGTGAATACATGTATATATCGTATATTTTGTATTTATTAATAAATAGACCAATTTGAATATAAATAGATGTAAGTAGATTAGTTTTCAACTTTAATTTTAATATAGTATTCTAATCGCAAGTAGGTTGCAAATGTATGTATTTATAAGTTGTACGATAAGTGTATATTGATTGTATTTAAATATTAAAAAAAAATGTATATATCGAAGCAGGTTGCCTGTTTCGATAATAGTGTGGACAGTAGTCCAATTCATCTGTGTCCAATAATAGGTAAAAAATTCAGATTGTGAAGCCCACGCACAGTACTTTGTATTTTTGTGGGAGCTCAAACTTTATTTGTTTACTATTCTATAGAGTGTGCCAACAAAATTCCATTAAGTGTTGTTCCTTGAATAAGAAGACATTGTAATTGTACAAGATTTTATAGATATGTATACATATAGTAAATAAATGAATTATTATTATTATTATTATTAAACCGTAACAGAAACCGAGCCGAAGTAAATTGCGTTTTCGATCCCTGCAAGCATTAATTTAATTTTAACCGAAACCCTAACCGAAAACCGCACCGTAACTACGAACTTTTTCTAACCGTATCCGAAACCGAAAACCGGAATGTGAGATTCTGGAAAACTGAAACCGTAACCGAAAACCGAATTGACGCTGCTTTGAAAACCTAAACCGAAACCGAAAACCGAAAATGGTGTACGTCAGTTAACCGTAAACGAAACCGAACCGAAATAAATTTCGGTTTCGGTCCCTGGTTATACGGTTTTATACATGCCCTAACTAATATCACCACATAAAATTGAACCAATAGACCAGTCAACGGGGGGTTTCAGCTCTAATTTGAGTGCTAATGAATGGATTTTGATGAAACCTTGTACAATGTGTTTGTTAATAAAAAAGTTGAAAAAAAGATTAGAGTGGGAAATGATCGGAAGGGTTAGAAAACACCTCTTTTATCCGTAACTTGTAGAATTAGGTCAGAAATGAAAAAGAAAACAATATATTTACTTTCTTTGGCCCCAAATAAGACGTTTCCACTCCTGTGAATTTTTTCAGAAAATCCATATTTTTCGAGATATGGCCACTCTAAAATTCCTAAAAGTGGGGGAGGGGAAATGCAAAAGTTGAAACAAATCTGAAAAAATTCAGGTGAATATATCATCGAACTACAAGACTTTTTTTAATTTGCATTAGCAAGTTACAAAAAAATTCCAAGAGACAAAAAATATTTAGAAGGCTTCAGTGCATACGTCTGAATTTTTTCAAATTTTTAAATTACATATTTTTAAAGCGCTACAATTTCAAAGAAAGGGGTAGTTTTTTATGTTTTTCCGTGCGGTGAAAACGCACTTGACAGAAAAGTTGCAAATAAAAAAAGTCTTGTATTTCGATGATACATTCACCTGAATTTTTTTAGATTTTTTTTTTCAACTTTTACATTTTTCCTTCTCCACTTTTAGGACTTTTCGAGTGGCTACATCTCGAAAAATACGCATTTTTCGAAAACATTCACAAGAATAAAAACATCTTATTTTGGGCCAAAAAAAGTGAATGTATTGGTTTCTTTTTCATTCCTAACCTAATTCGACAACTTACAGAACCCGTGATGTAAGGGGTGTTTTCTACCCTTTCCGTTCATTTCCTACTCTAATCTTATTTTCAACTTTTTTATTAACGTCATTACAAACACATTGCATAAGGTTTCATCAAAATCTATTCATTAGTACTCAAATTAGAGATTTTGGTCATTTTAGCGTTTCGTTGACTGAACTACAATACATATCAAAAACTAAATTTGAACATATATGGTTAACTCTGTTCTTAGTGATACACAAACTGAAAAAAGAAATAGTCGATAATTGATTGAAATGGTAAATTTTATATAAATTAAAATTGGAACTGTGTTCACTTACCTCCTACTTTGGTGGTCAATCGTCCTAGTAGTCCTTTATAGGAAAGTTGATACAAATAAACATCTGTGTACCTGGACTGTAGTTCAGCATGTCTGGTAACTGGTGTGGAAAATTGTGAATCACTACTGTACTACAATAAACAACAAATATATATATATAATATATATGTTAAACGAATAAAGCTACTTTATATTTTTGCTTCCCCGCCAGTAACTCTAATTTTATTTGAATATAATACCAGAGGAGGAAGGAAATATATGTAGCTACATACAGGATATTTCTTGGCTTAGTTCTAGAATTAGCTGAACATTATAACATGTGAATAATGAGGACTATGTTTATAAACTAACCCATTTAAGTTTGTGTAGGTTCACTAAATAGCAATCAGTTATTTTTATTTCCTCATTAGCTTTTAACATCCTTACTGTCATTGTTTGCTGAATTACATTGCGAGACACAATTAATTAATATTGTATTTACTTTTATTTAATTTAGCAGTTAAAAATCTACCTTCACACCACGAAACCAAAGAATTGATAAACATTACACCTAATTTCTTAAATATTAAAACAATAATGAGTAATCCCAAGGATGACTATCCATAATGTAAGAAAAAAATCCCCTGAAAATCAATCAATCGTGCACCACTTTGTTACCGATATATTATGTTATGTGTTATTCAGTGATTAATAAAATATGTAAAAATAAAAGTGTATCAACGATTTCTCGTTATTTTTCATTATACTCGTCATGTTTTAGCTAAGAGCGCAACGTTGATACACTTTTATATTTACACATTGTATTAATCACTTATTAACACATAACATATTTACATATATCAGTAACAAAGTGTTGCACGATTGACTGATTTTCAGGGGAATTTTTCTAATGTTATGGACACTCATCCTTTAGTCCCTCGTGTTCGACTAATAATATGCCTAATTCAAAATATTTTGGTTAGTATTATATCGAATTCGATATCTGCACAACGTCTACTCCATTTTTATTCATCAAATGTTTTATTATAGTTAAATAATATAATGTAAGGGACAATTGAAGATCAATGAAAACTTTTAAGTTGGTAACCGTCTATATCTCGACCGAAAAGTATTGATAATGGATGGAAAGGGAAAGGAGGGGCAAAAATTACATGTTTTATAAATATTCAAAAAATTATGGTTTTAGTGAAGAATTAAAAGCCATTTTTAAAAATTATGAAATTCCCTACAATCTGGATTTTTTGACGTTCTTGTATGATAAAAAAATTATTGGATTGAGGCTTTGACATTTTCACCACCTCTTCCAGACACTCAATTTTCACCTGCGGTTTTTACGATTTACTCGAAAATGGTGGATTTTACGTAAAAATACTTGGAATAAAGTTGAAAGCCTATTATAATTTTCTTTAATATGATATTTATTTTGACGTTCTGTGATCAAAATTAAGCGTGCCGAAATTCGAAAAAAAGGACGAATGTGGTAAATATATGTTGCTTTTTCATACAGCTTTATGCAAACGAGTTTTTGTTGTATCTCAGAAAATATATATTTTTTTTCCTCCAATTTTTGGCCTTGGAACAAAAAAATATTTAAGTTAGATAAAAAAGACAACAACCAAAAATTTCATTATGCATTATGCAAAAAACCTACATCCAATTGAATTTCTTAATTATTTACTAGAATCTTTATTTTTTGCGATTCTCTAAAAAATACGTCATTTTTATTGCTCCCCCTTCCTAAAACACAGTTTTCCTAATTACTTCCACATCCAGTGGAAGTATAGTAACGACAAAAAAATTTTTAAAAATTTTTATTGTTCAAATAGGCTTAGAATGTCATGAAACGTCGAGATTTCAAGTTTGAGCAAAAAAAAATTTCTGTCTGTCGGTCTGTCACTTTTTTTGTGCGCACGTTTACTCTGGAACCGTTTGAGATGTTGACTTGAAATTTGGTACATATATGTACTTTAACGAGATCTAGAACTAGATTATATTTTCATCTTGCTCCATCGACGGGTTAGGGGGTAAATTGGGGTAAATTTGGGGAAAATAGGTAAATCAAGCAGGTAAGAGTCCATAAAATTGGTATTTAGTATATACAAGAGAAGCTAAGGTCTCAAAAAAAATTTTGGCATTGGCAACCCCCATTACCACCCCCACCCCATTATTAAAGGGGATGAAAAAAAATGTGATTTAGTGTGTGTACAAGAACCAGAAACCTCAAAATATTTTTTTACTTTATCCTAATGCCAAAAATTTTTTTGAGACCTTAGCTACACTAAATACCAATTTTATGGACTCTTACCTGCTTGATTTACCTATTTAACCCAAATTTATCCCAATTTATCACCCAACCCTTCGACGGAACAAGATGAAAATATAATCTAGTTCCAGATCTCTTTAGAGTACATATGTGTACCAAATTTCAAATCAATATCTCAAATGGTTCCAGAGTAAACGTGCGCACAAAATAAGTTACAGAGACCGACAGACCGACAGACAGACAGAAAATTTTTTCGCTCAAACTTAAAATCTCGACGTTTCATGACATTTTAAGCCTATTTGAACAACAAAAATTATTAAAAAATTTTTTGTCGTTACTATACTTCCACTGGATGTGGAAGTAATAATGAAGTTAAGATAAATTGTTTATAAGAAAATCGGTTGTTTGAAACTCGGTACATATTATATATTTTAAGTACATTGTCAATAAATAATAAGTAGTAATATATTTGGCTTCCTTTACTTTTGAAAAACGTTGTTGAAATGGCCATTTTTAGCTATCTATTTTGGTAATTTTTTGGTAATTTTGGTCGTTTCTTGGCCATAATAATGAGATGTATTTGTCAATTGACCATGGAAATAAATAGTATTAGCTTCAGAATGTCGCCTGAGAGGATTATGTATCTTCAATATATAGTTTTTATAGCCACTAAAACGATCAAGTATTTTTATGAAAATAGTATGAAAAATAAAACTATTTATAATAAGCTGTGCCCGCGACAAGGTTCGTGTAGAATTTTGAAATTTACTAAAAAGTGAACGACGTTTGAGGTAGAATCACCAGAGACATGTACACAGAGATTGTTTGCGTCACTGACGCGGGAGAACCACGTAGAGCTCGCCGTGGGGAACAAATTTTCTGTAATGTGCCAGAATGCTGTCGAGCTTTCTGGAATAATACAGAACATTCTGAAACATTTTAAAAAGCTCACAAATTTTCTGGAATATTCCAGAATGCTCTCGGATTCTCTGGAATATTACAGAACGTTCTGAAATATTTCAGAAGACACACAGATTTTCTGGACTTTTCCAGAATGATCTAGAAATTTATGGAATATTACAGAACATTCTGAAATATTTCAGAAGGCACTCAACTTTTTTTAAATGTTCCAGAATACTCTCGAATTTTTTGGTATATTATAGAAGTTTAATTATGAAAGTCCATGCCGTACAAATACGCTTATTATAGAGATCAAGCTGTTTCTCCGTTTCTGCTAAACCGATATTCAGCTTAGAGTAGACCGATTTCCATGAAATAAAAACTAAATAGATAAATTTACCTGTGAAAACCCTATTCAAATTGGTTCAGTATCTTCTACATGGTGCGCGTTCAAACAAACAGACAAAAATTCCAAAAATTACCTTAATGTGTTCTGTTACTCATTTTACATCCCCCCATATTTTTTGCAAATATTTTCAATGCACAGACACGCCAACTTTATAGATTCATTATATGTATAGATTTATGAGCTGTAAATTAGTTTTTTAAATCACCATGTTTTTTAAAAATTATCAAATGTTCAAATTATTTCGATTTTTCATCGATATAACATAAAAAAAATTAGTTTGTATAGCGCCGTTTTTCAAACATTTTCTGAGAAACGCACATTTATTAATTTTTTCTTTACTTAAAAAACAGTGCATTGCACAACACAACTTTATAGAACATTTAATTTGAAGTTTATGAATGTTTTCTATCCCATATACTTCGAATTACATACCTTCAAGAAAGCTGAAAAAATTTCCGTTAAAATCATATACACTCTTGTAAAAATAACGCAATTATAACTTTGTTTACAAAAAACAATACAGTAGTGGCATGTTAAAATATTGAGTCGATGCCAATGTAAGGTAGAAGAAAAGAGAAATGGACAAATAATATGCTGAAAAGAAAGAGATTTAACCTACGCTGTTGCCACTTTCCTCTCTAGCTACTTTTAGTCGTCAAGATAATCCTTCCTCTTTTACTGAATTTTCTTTGTGATACATTTGCGTCAACTCATTCTGTTTCTGTCATTTCCTCATAATTAGACAAAGATTATGTTTTGAGGACATGGGTGAACTATAGATGAAAAAAAAAAAACCGGCACGCCCATATTTGCCTGCCTGTTTAATTTAGACATCCCAATGGGAGGTGCGCACGTGTAGACTGTGGGAGGAGCTTCTTACCTGTTGCCGGCAAAGCATACCGAGATTTGACATTGGGGGGAGATTGAGGAAAGTAAATTATTTTACGCCATGTTAAAATACGCAGCATAAATCTAAATAAGGATAACAAATCATGATGTTTCTATGAGTTACTGTTAATTAAATTATTTTAACAAGAAACCAATTGCAAATAAAGCCTATTAATCAATAATTGGATTTCATCCGATTTCGCATTTTCTTTTTACCCCACTTTATCCCATCACTGCAGAGTATTCGCTTAGACATCCCCACCTCAAATGACTGTGATCTGGAAAAGGGAGAAATCCTATTTATTTAAAGAATTTTTATTTATTTTATTTATGTACCTAGGGAATGCTAGTTTAATTTTCACGCCACATGGCTAAAAATGTGCGAAAATAAAACAGTATTTTAGTTATTTGAGCATTAAAAATACATCAAATAACTACCAACCAGCAAACTACAATACGCGTAACATCGTTTTTGACAAGAGTAGTACATCCCAACTCATCTTGAAATGTACTAAACAATTTTTAGGAAACTGCTCTTTTCATCATAAACGTCTCAAGCTGTAAGAGGGACAATAAGAGGGGATAGAGGACGGAACTCTTAACATACACAAGTGCTGGCATCGTTCGCGTACATTATTTTGCTCTTTATATTTCACTCTATCTTATTATGGGGATCGACCCAAGAATTTTGGCTGCCACTACTGTATAGCAGTTTCTCGCGTAATCGTAGATGTACTGGATAACAGTATATTTTCTTCAGATTTTTTTATATTATTTTTAATAGTAGTGTTTTTATAATAGTTTTCCTTGCAATTATTTTGCTGAAAAAGAAAATTCAAATGTTCACTCAATCATGTAATTGTATAAAAGACACAATTTCCAAAAACTATCTTAATGTATTTTATTACTCATATTACATCCCCCCAGATCAGTTTTTTACGAATATTTTCAATTTACAGACACGCCAACTTTACAGATTCATTATATGTATAGATGGTTGAAGCGTTTGCATTTTCATTCTTTCTCTACCGTGTGGCACTGATGAGCCTGGGAGGGCGAAACGCGTTTGCCAAGTGGGCAAACCAGCTCCTGACACTTTCAGTTCTATGGTTTTCCGCACTGAAAAGTGTAGATGTATACCCAGATTGAAAAGTCATAACAGTCTAGTGCGACACCTATGTTGCGCTATATTTATTACCAATATACAACGTGATATACCAAGAAATGCGGAAAATAAAATGGTGTGCTAGTCTTCAATGTGGGAAAGCCCCTGCAAAATTTTAGAGGATTCTGAGGTAATTTAGTATATTAAATTATTAGTCAATTTGCGAAGATACATTACTGATGTTGTGTAAGTCTTGACCTAATTCTGAAGAGGTCGACGAACTTACTGGTGAAAGAACGTATTCGAGTTGTTTACATTTCCTTAATTGGCATAAAAAGTAACACACGATCCAGCGGCAGGTAGTCAACATTGTTGGTACGCTTTGAAGATAATTGGAATTCCAGCGGACCAATTCACTTTTACGAATGAGTTCAAAGCATGCCGACAAGGCTGGCTCTGTGCCGCTGGATCGTGTGTAGACCCCTAGAGAGCCGCGTTTTTTGCTTCCGGCCGAACAATAGTTACACGGTCGTGTCATTGACCGGTTTAACTAAATATCTCGTATATCTGCTTGTCATTTCAGCATGAGATTAATGTCTTTGATTTATTTCGATTTATTTCGGTATTTTTGTAGTGTGATTTGATTAAAACCAAAAAGTCACTTCTATCTTATTATCCAGCTTTGCTGTCAGTCGTGTCAATCCCAAGTCTCATAAAGTGATATGGTTATACCGCGTTACGTTAGATTAGTTGAAGTCATTGGCGGCGCATTCCTACAAAAAAATAAGGTAATTTTTTTGGTCATTTTTAAAAAATTTTTCATTTTTTTACTCCTTTCGGTGGGGACAACCTACTGTTAAATTTTTCGCATGTCCTGGTAGATCACGTTGTACGTCTATGGTTGTTGTGGCGATAAGAAGCGATTGAGTAAAAATAAATAAATAATGAAAATCAACTAACTCTTATGAACGCAGGGATATCATCCTGAAATTTTCCATCTGTATATATTTGTCTTAGTTTCTCTCCAACTTCATATTCATCTTCCTTTTTCATGGGAAATATATTATCAACAATTTTACTTAGGTTTCCATCCAAATATGTTGCAGAGTTTCTAAGAGATTCCAAGCCTAAAATTTATAAAAAATATTTATCTTAATAATATACTACTACAAAATGCATTTAAATAGATTAAGCATGTGGAAAACATTTTAGTGTATTTAAATTTCATTTTGATCGTGCGCGCTGTGTATCTTGCTTAATTATTATATCTATTTGATTTAATCAAATAAGTATTTTATAATCGGACAAAAATGTTGAATAATTACTATAGAAAAAATATACAGAAATTCGTTTCATAAGACACTGAACTCAAATATCGAATAAAACGTGTGTGTGTGTATATATATATGTATGTGTGTATACCGTTTCTTGTAAATATGATAACTTCTGTTAGACTTATATTTTTTATTTAAAATTTGGAATATATGGAATGTAGAATATTTCACACCCGTCACACAGGGTGATTACCAAAGGTGTGCAAACTGTCATTATTTATAGAAAGTTTGTTTTACTACAATTTGAGAGCAAAATGTTACTAAGGTTTTTGATTGAGCACATAAAAATACGAATGTATACAAGACATTAACTACAATATATAGTGTCCTTCAGGCTTGAATGAACTTTACTGATGACTACCTGATTGTTGTTACTATGCTCTCTTAAGTTAGACTATTTTGTATATACAGTGTGTCCCAGGATAGATGTAACAAAAGGTGTAATGGACCAAAAATTTTGAAATTTTGAATGATATTTGGGGATTGAGTCCCGCTTGTTGTAAAACTAAAGTATACCAAACATGACTTGATTTGGTGTTCTACAGAGTGTTTTATAAGCAAAGTTGTAAAAATCACCACTAATAAAGTACCTTTATTTTTCAAAATATGAAAAAATTCCACTAAGAAAAGTTATTTAGAATGCAATTTTATACCCTATACCAAATTTCAGGAATATAAAATTATTTTTTTGAAACTTCCCATTTTTTGCGAATTAAGAGTTGAATTCATATTTCAAGTTGTGTAAGAGCAAATGTTAATCATCTCAAAAAGTAGGCTATTGGTAAATAAAAAATAAAGTTGTAATTCACAAAAAATAATTTCTATGCAGTTTTAATTGAATGGTTCAAAATAAATATTGGATTCCACGAATCATAAACAAAAATCACTCGATTCTACAATGTTACTGAATGACATCATTTATTGAATGTTTATAGTTAACAGAATGTAGGACTTTAAAATTGCTGATGTAGAGCTATATAGTTGTTTCAGAATATAATATAACTCAGTAGTATTTTTACTCTTCTTTGTGAAGCATACGAACTTAATAGACTATAATTAAACGGCATCACTTAATCTAGGTGTTTTATTTACCCATACCTTTAGGTTATGGGCCCAGGTAACGTGTAAACTAATTGAATTAAAAATCAAAGTAAACAAATAAAACTAAATAAAAAATAGACTAGTAAAAGTGGCAGACAATTTCAGTAAGTTGCTTTTAAGTGGTTAATTGCATAAGTGACAATAAAATGGAAACACTCAAAACTAAAAACAGTGCCATTTAATGGACAAAGATACAGGCATTTGGAAGCGACGAATACGTGCGTTATTAAATGAGTTAAATGTGTTGCAAGTAATTGATGTAGATCCTTCTGAGATGGTTGAGGACGAGTGGGCTAAAGCCGAACGAACGGCAAAAGGTGTCATAATACGATACCTATGTGATTCATTGCTCAGTTTTGCTGAGGAGCACATTACAGCTAAAGAAATTGTGCAACAACTTGACACTCTTTATGAACGTAAGAGCCTTCCATCTCAACTCGCAATAAGAAAACAATTATTGGAGATGACATTTAAAGGTGACACTCCTTTAATAACCCACTTCACTCTATTTGAAGATTTTATGATTGAGCTTTTATCAGCTGGTGCACAATTAATCGAGACTGATAAAATTGCTCATTTGTTATTAACCTTGCCAGCTAACTATAATGGCCTAATTACAGCATTGGAGACGTTAGCAGAAGAAAACATAACTCTTGCATTTGTCTATTAGACCAGGAAGTTAAGCTAAAAAATACAAATACAAGTTTAAAAGTGCTACACGTCGAGACTCCCAAAACAAACTTTGGACAAAAACCTAACAATCAACAAACCAGAACAAATTGGAGAACCTCACGTAAGCCATGGAATGGAAACTTCAACCAACCACAAAATAGAAATCGTCAGTAGAAATCGCAAAATTATGGAAATAAACAAAATAAAAGGTTCTCAAACAGAAAATGTAACCACTGTGGCAGAAAGAACAACATGAAAAGCAATTGTTTTTACTATAAAGGGATGATACAAAATAAAGGTGATAACCAGGAAGACCACGAACAATTCAAACAGTGCAAACTACTTCAAACAGTGGGAGTAGCTTTGCATTTATGGCAGGAAACTTTGACACTCAACCCACGAGAGATGAAATAATTTTCTTACTGGACAATGGTCCCTCAGATTATCTCGTCAACACACATGGAATTTTCAAGGAAATGGTGGATTTAGTGCCCCCGTTAAAATTTCCATTGCAAAAAAAAATGACGTGTTCATTATGGCAACAGTTTCATCCCTGTAATCACAAACTTGGGAGAAGAAGGTGTTCTAGAAGATGTTCTGTACAGCCCTGAGGTGCCATACAATCTATTGTCCGTCGGATTCAACAAGCTGGGATGTCAGTAATATTTAATGAAACTGGTGGAGTTGAAATACAAAAGGGTGGTAAGACTCTCTTAATTGGTAAGTCTTTAAATGACTTAATAGCTGTTACTTTTAAAATTAATAAAAAAGGATATTTCGAATCAAAGTCATTTGGTATTTAAAAATATACCATCATCAAAATATAAAATTTGGCACGAACGTTTCGGTCACATTGGAAAAACAAAATTTCTTGAATAAAAAAAAAAAATAATGAAATGACCGACGATGTTAATTTGATTAAACAAATCTATCCGAATAATGATATTTCTGAAAGCTGTATTTATGGAAAATAATCCAAATTACCTTTTCTAAAAGTAAAGACAGGAATTCTATTAAAAGACCGTTATTTATTATTAGCGATGTGTGTGGTCCAATTATCTTAAAGGTTTTAACTAATATGACGACAAAAAATTATTTTTCATATTTAGTGATTCATACACACATACAGTAACTTATCTTATTACTCTCAAATCTGAAGTTTTTTTTGCAGTTTTCAAAGATTTTGTCACAAAAAGTCAGGCGCATTTCAATCTCAAAATGGTTCATTTATATTGTGATAATGGGGGTGAATATCTTTCAAATGAATTTAAAGATTTTTGTGTACAGATGTGGATTAAGAAATATAACAGTACCCCACACTCCAGCACAAAATGGTGTAGCAGAAATAATGATATGAACGATCACAGAAAAAGGTCGTGCAATGATCAACAGTGCTGATTTAAATAAATCATTTTGGGGTGAGACAGTTTTAGATGGATAGATAGATAGATAGATATTTATTGGTCACTAAAAGTAATACATGATTTTGTACATGTGACAAGTCAAATATGTTATTAAAATACATAGAAACATAATATACAACAAAAATAAGCAATCTACAGAAAATGTATAAAACATATAATATACAACACAGATAAATAATCAACAGAAAATGTATAAAACGACAGAAACGAAAACTAACTATCTAAATAATCGTTTACAGAATAGTAAACATTGTCAATTAAAAAATCTTTAGTTACCCTCTTGAATTTATTTTCATTTTGAATATTTTTTTTTATATGGTTTATACATAGTAATACATGGAGAGTGTTAAAAAGAAGTAGTTGTGTGACTTGGAATGTACAGAGTATTACTATGTCGAGTATTATGAGAATGATGCTACATATTTAATCAACAGAACCCTTACAAAATGACTTTACACAGGAGGTATACAGTTGTTTATTTAATAACATATAAATCCGATATCCTCAATAGTTTTAAGGGTTTTGTGGTAAGTGAAGCACATTTTAATTCTAAAATTGCTAATCTTTATTGCGACAATGGAGGATAATATTTATCGAACGAATTTAAGGATTTTTGTGCACAACGAGGCATAACATATCATCTTACCGTTAGCTATACACCACAGCAAAATTCAGTAGCTGAACGTATGAATAGAACAATCACTGAAATGGCCCGAACCATAATTGTTACAGCAGATTACCCAAAGTTTTCTGGGGTGAAGCTATTATAACTGCAGCATATCTCATAAATCGTTCACCTACCAGAGCCTTGTAAACGGACAAAACTCCGTACGAGCTGTAGCATAATAAAAAACCTGTAATAAAATATTTAAAAGTTTTTGGCTCCACCGTGTATATTTATAATCAAACACGGGGCAGTAAATTTGATTCAAAATCATATAAAGGCATTCTTGTTGGCTATGTAGCTATTATTAGAAGATATGGGTCGACGAATTCGAGAAATTTATTAAAGCTCGGGATGTAATAATTGACGAAATAAACTATAAAATATCTCGACCGCCTTTAAAATATAAAGAGGTCAATCCAACACAAACTAATAACTCTGCCTCAGCAGAAAACTTAGTAATCCCACAACATATAAATAAAAATTGACCTAACCAAGGCAAATAAAGCTGGGACAATGGAAACCTCTCAGTCACCAGAAATAAATAAAATTCCTAATAAAGCTGACTTAACCAAAGCAGTTAAACTGGTGCCACTGCTCAATAAAAAATAAATCTGTCTTAACCAAAGCAGATAATGAGTTTGGTAAAAATAAATCTGTCTTAACCAAAGCAGATGAGTTTGGTAAAAATAAATCTGTCTTAACCAAAGCAGATGAGTTTGGTGGTAATAAATATGTCTTAACCAAAGCAGATAATAAGCTTGATGTGCAAAATAATAAATCCTTATCTACCAGTAAAAATAACAAACTAGAAATTAGCAAAAGCGAACGGCTTCAAAAACGTCTTAGACCTAATTATAATGTTATGTTTTTGACGAATTAAGTATGCAATTAATGTATGCTAGTGCAATAAAAATAAATATACCTAACAATTTTAATGAAATTAAAGATAGTAGGGATCGTCTTAAGTGGGAGCAAGCAATAAAGGACGAATTAAATTCGCTTAAAACTAATAAATCTTAGTCTCTAGTACCAAAACCCCCAAATAAAATATAATAGGTTGTAGATGGGTGTTTACCGTTAAAAATGAAAAACAGTGTCAACTAAATTCAATATGATTGACTGTAAACCTGTCAGCACGCCTTTGAATGTGAACTTAAATTATACAGCCTTAAATTCTGAAATAACTTATGAAGCTCCATCAAGGAGACTGATTGGATGTTTAATGTATGCCATGATGTGTACTCGACTAGATTTGTCGACAGCTGTCAATATTTTAAGTAGATATCAAAATAAAAATAATCATGAACTTTGGCAAAATTTAGAAAGAGTTCTTAGAAAAATTTCAGAGCCTATAACAATGTATGTGGATAACACTGGTTGTATAAGTATTGCCAATAATCCTACATGTCACAAAAGGCCGAAACACATCGACATTAAATATCATTTTTCAAGAGAACAAGTTGAACAAAAAACAGTAATACTTGAATATATTCCAACAGGTGAACAGATTGCCGATGTGTTTACCAAATCACTACCAGGGCCTCGGTTCCTGGAACTTCGAAGAAACGTTGGGCTGGATTGACAAAGAATATACAGATGGTCTGAATGGGTTTTTAACTGGGTTTTTCCCCATTTCCATGCAGCAAATGTTGGACCATAAACTTCTACCCAGATTTAATGCCGTGAAAACTTTTTACTTTATTTTTTTAATAATCGATTAATTTTTGAGTGGGAGTATTGGATTCCACGAATCATAAACAAAAATCACTCGATTCTACAATGTTACTGAATGACATCATTTATTGAATGTTTATAGTTAACAGAATGTAGGACTTTAAAATTGCTGATGTAGAGCTATATAGTCGTTTCAGAATATAATATAACTCAGTAGTATTTTTACTCTTCTTTGTGAAGCATACGAACTTAATAGACTATAATTAAACGGCATCACTTAATCTAGGTGTTTTATTTACCCATACCTTTAATAAAATACTAATTTATTGAAAAAATGGGATGTTTCAAAAAACTAATTTTATATTCCTGAAATTTGGTGTAGAGATATAAAATTGCATTCTAAATAACTTTTCTTAGTGCAATTTTTTCATATTTTGAAAAATAAAGGTACCTTATTAGTGGTGATTTTTACAACTTTGCTTATAAAACACCCTGTAGAACACCAAATCAAGTCATTTTTGGTACACTTTAGTTTTACAACAAACAGGACTCAATCCCCAAATACCATTCCAAAATTCCAAAATTCCAAAATTTTTGGTCCATTACACCTCTTGTTACATCTATCCTGGGACACACGGTATATGACCATTTTTTACTCTTTATAATAATCCATTATTTTTGTTCGTTATCCATCCTAATCTTTTAGTATCCTTCTGGTGCTTTAATTATTGTGCTTATTCTTGTATTGTAGTCAGATCGATGCCTGCTCTATCAGCTTCTTATTTAGTAATTTCTCTGTGGAACTTCCCCATCCTAGATTTATTTGTGTACCTTTACATTCCTTCTTAATTTTTCCGTGTTTATCATTTGTTTTGCATTTTTTTTATGCCATTCATAATTTAAATCTGTTTTTCCTTCCTTTCTTGTCACTATCTTGCTGTTGTGTGTTTACTTATCGTCCTTTTTAAATCTACTTTTAATATTAGGTTCTTCAATTTATAGGATATCAATCAGAAGGGTACAGAGACTACGTCTACAAATTCCCTTGCTTACGTGAGATTTTTTGAGAAGACCCAATTTTTCCGAAATAGTGATATTTTATTTTTTCCAATGGGTCAATTTCTCGGCAAGTTACAGCCTCCAATATATATATATATATATATATATATATATATATATATATATATATATATATATATATATATATATATATATATATATATATATATATATATATATATATATATATAAATATCAAGAAAATTACTACAACTTAACAAACCATAATAATCATGAAGTTGTACATACTTTTTAACAGTTCTCAAAGAAGAAAGAATTTTTTTGAAGGGCTTTTATTTTTTTCTATATTTTTTATTGCGACGATTGAGTTCGGGTGTAATAATGTTATTATATAAGCATATTTTTCCCATCCATCCTTTGCTTGTATTGTTTGAAACAAAAAGGCATCAGAAAGCTAGAATTTCCATCTTTTAAATGAACCAACACTCATTGAACAAATTCTGATTTAATGACATGTAATTCAGTGCGTCGGTGTCACAGTCATGCGTATTCAAGCGCGTGCATGCATGGATCTCGCTCCAAGGTATAACATTACACTTGACTATTTTTTTCCGGGAAAACCGTGACTTTAACGGTAAATTTTGTTAGGACATTTTTTATTCATAAATACGTGATCTATCCATTTGTATTTTTTATTTTTTTCTAGCTTGATTTAATTTCAAAATTTTGAAAAAATGGATGAAAACAAATTTTTTTTTTCACTTCTTTTATGTTCTGCACCCGAGCGAAATGTAAACTGTTCAGGATATTATTCTACACACTTTCACGAACTCATTAAAAAAAGTTTACACAGTTTGTAACTTTTTGTGGGTAAATACCTTCGTCGACTAGGCTATAACTACAATTTGAATCTTCACTAAATTTAAATGGATTACATAGGAAAATAATGCCCTTAAATTGGCTCCGTATGTAAGTTTCAGTTTCCTCATCGCAAAATATGTAATTATAAACTAAAATTGCTCTTAAAAATAATGCATTAGTGTTACAGTAATTTCTCTTAGGCTAAAGGGCATAAAAGAAGGTACGTAGTATCAAACGTAATTCTAAAATGGTTAGTGAGAAAATAAGAAAATTATGAAATTCCATCGTTTAATTTGCCGGAGGCGCCAGTAATTCTCAGATGCTTCTCGTATCGAAGTAGGCCAATTCCTTTAATCTGGTGCATCATATTAGAGAGAAATAGTGGCAGCCAAAGAACAAACCTGGGCCGTACAAGAAGAGTTGAATAAATTGATTTGCAAAATTAGCACAATACAATGAAACAAAAGTCCTGAAAGATATCAGCAACAGATGAAAGACAGACTTTGAAAAATAAATAATAAATTGAAAGAAATAAAAAAAGTGACAGTACAGGGAGAAATATGAGAAAAAGTAGAAAACAAAACAAAAATTATAAGTGAACTATAGGGCAAATAAAGATCTGAGAAAATTAAAAGAGATAGAGAGAATTAGAACAAAAAAAAAACCAAAAGATAATACAAAAGAAACTAGATGGAAATAGTAAACTCCTCGCCGATTTATTGAAGTGTTTATATAATTATTGAACATTTTACGCTATACTCTTCGCTGTTTTTAAAAATAAAAGTAATGTTTAGGTGTGATTGTTATATTTTATTTTAATCGTCTCACGATGACGGTGAAATACTCGTTAGTACTTCTTGTAAAATCTTATCAAGGTCGTAATCCTCATAAGGTGCACTTTTTTATTAAATGTTTAATTATTATTATATTTACCTCGAGAACAATATAGTGCAATCATTATACGTTAAAAATGTATACTTTTCGAATGTTCAAACAAAAATTCGTTTACTTTTATGCATTTTTTCGAAAATATGATAAGAAATTGCGATTGTCACGATCTTATTGTTATAACTATGAAAATATCTTTGATTGTTTTGAATATAAATTCTGGAACTTTTCCAATACATTAACAAATGTATAAGGAATTCAATGGATATAGCTGAAATGTGGATAGGTGTATCTGTAATAAATACAATACAGTAAAGGCACGTAAAAATTCATGCGAGCGATTCAGCGGCTATGTATGGTGTCTGTGTATGCTTTCATAATTGTATATTTTCCCTCCAGACTCACTATTTATCTTCTTAGTCACTAAGAAAAATGTTAAAAATGTGTAATCAGAAAGAGAAAAAAGCTTTATTTTACTTGTTAGAACTGCTAAGAATTTTTAGAGGTTCCGTAGTATGCATTTAACCGTGCGCTTGGCCGAGCAGAGTGACAAAGTTATTTCACTATTTCTTTCCGGGAAAACCGTGGCTTTAGCGATAAATTTTATTAGAACATTTTTTTGTTCAGAGACACGTGGTCTACCAACCTGATTTTTTGTTTTTTTCTAGCCTGACTTAATTTAAAAATTTTGAAAAAATTGATGAAAAATTTGTTTTCACTTTTATTTTATATTCTGCATCCGAGCGGAATGTAAACTTTTCAGGATATTATTCTATACACTTTCACTAACTCATTAAAAAAAAATTATTCAGTTTGCAACTTTTTGTAGGTTTCACTATAAAATGATCGCTGTCATCTGGGCTATTGTTATTTAAAAAACATTTTCAGGACCGGCAACTTAGTAACGGAGGGAAGCCGCGGCCGCGTCGTAGAAAATAAATATATTTTGTGTAATGTTATTATTTTTAAATCGTCTAACGCTCTTGAAATATTGACACGAACTCCTGAGATACCCTGCACAGCATGCAATATCCGACAAAATGAAATATTTAAAGGGAATATTTAAACAAGTAAAAAAAGAAAATAAAGAAAAACGTATCCGAGAACCTACCCGAGAACGTACCACCGCACGTTAATAACAAGAGTCTATCTCATAAAGCTCAAAAAAAATAGAATACTAACCGATATGGGATTGAAATGCATAAATATTTTCAATTCATGAACTCTACCTTATCTTAAATTCTTTTATAACACGCAATGTAGGAGGAACTGCTACTAACAGAACTTTGAATAACTTTGACATGGAAATATACATATTTAAAGCACATTCCCTATGCAAGATTTGACATTTGGATATTTAGCAGAAACTATTCATTCTTTTTTCAGAGAAACTATTCGTTCTTTCCATATACTATTGTAACCTATCTGCTAAATACCCAAAATAATGATTTTTTAGTAATGTTGTAAACAAAAATATAAGATTATCAACACGTTGAATCAATTTTCGTTAAGTTGCGCGACATATTTTTTTAGCGGATCACTGAAAAAAATCTTATACCTTGATCAGATGTAAGATCAATTATTTTTTCTTCCGAGTTGAAGCCTAGTAAGATGGGCACTCGATTTATATTTCCATTTTTGATATCTTCTTGCATCGGTCCTGTAAGAAAAGCTCCTTCGTAATTTTCTGGTTCGATGACGGGAACCCAAAGTCCAGCTCCACTTTCTTTTTCCGAAGGGACCTAAAATTTTATTTTTTTTTAAATCAATAATAGAATTTTATATAAACCAGTGTCTTTTTATAAATGCATGGTTTCGTCCCTTTAACATGAATTTCAACATAAGAATTAGCAACGATCGATACCCTACAAAATATTATTGCTTATTTTTAGAAAACCCACTACTTAATACTTAAATTTTATTTAATTTTTAGAGCTCTCTCAATTTAAGTAGAAATTTTTGATTACGTAAAATTCAAATGCAAGTGAGTTACTTAAATTTCACTACAACTATCGATAATTGCTAAACTTGTATAATTTCGGTGATGTAGATAACTATAGAAGAAATTAATCCGACTTAAATATTATTCATAGTTTCTATATTGATCATGATTTATAATTAAATTCAACGACAGCTTATTTAGTACCTAGAGGTAAAAAATATGCAAAACTTCAGAATAATGTCATATTGAACGGATTTCTTTCATTTTTGGCAGTATAATAGTAAATGCTTCACAGAAAAGTTTCTATATTGTGCGGGGGCTTGCTAATTTATAGGGGGTGGATGCCACCATATATATATATATATATATATATATATATATATATATATATATATATATATATATATATATATATATATATATATATATATATATATATATATATGTCCACGAGGGCTGGGCCCGGCAAGACCCAGAACGTCCCCGGCGCCGGCGACGTCGTGGAGCGACGTCGGAGGCTGGGGCACGTCCTGGCCTTGGGGCCTGTCCAAGCGTACTATGCCCGCTGGTGGCACTGTCCCTGGACCTGAGTGAGGCTCAGGTCTAGGGGAAAATGGGTTGTTGACATGGTTAAGTACCAAAGGGTTGGTTCCATTTGGCGCCATAAATTCAGTACTTGTCTGTAGAGGTGTAGATAGTAGTTCCCCCCACGGATGTGGGGAGAGGGGAGTCGTTGAGTATTCCATTGAGCGGTCCATGGAGCGTCGTTGAGATACCTGAGATGAGTTGTTGCTTGTGGTGACACAGTCGGGCCTAGAAACGGCTGTGCCGACAAAATGGAAGAAACTAGGTCCTGTCACGGACGCCCTGCGGCTGAAGGTCGCGTGCGATGGTACGTCCGGCTGTCGATCCCTAACTGACTGAATTTGATCTTTCCCTACTGTCTGACTCTACTTCGTCTGTCGCGCAATACCCGGTCTTAGTGAACTCGGGTGAGGACCCCAATGGCTTACAAGCCAGTCTCAAAGGTTCTCGCCCTTGTTCACCGCATTTACACCCGACGTGGTACGCTTCCCACCAGGACACTGATAACCAGGACGTGGTTATCGGTGAGCCCCAGAAGGAATCACCGTATGTGCACCCCTTGAGAGGGTGAGGCTTGGACCTGAGGAGAGAGAGGTTTGGATTAATTGGGTGACCTCGGAAGCGGACACTACTGGGACTGGAACTGATAATTGACGTTGGGATGGCAGTGTTCGGAGTCGACCTTAGGAAGGCGTTGAAGGTGTCTAGGTCAAGGTTCAGGAACTGGATTGACGAGGAACACTGGGCACTTGGGTTTGGATTGGACGTTTGGTTTGGTTGGGTATGAGCATACGATTCCTCTTTGATGTCCTCTTCGTTCCCCACAATATCCTCTGCTTTGCCCGTAGGCACCTGGGCCAACCTTGGAAAAGGCTATAGCCGTGTCAGTCAACGATTTCTTTATTGAAATGATTTGGTGTGTGCTTTTGTGACACACCAAATCTCGAGTACCTTACTTCCCTAGTTTTATAAAATAAATAATTTATTTTAAGTGCAAATAGTCTAAACTTGAAAAAGGCAGCGATGAATAATAAAGTTTTAATGCAAAAGCTAAATGTATCAAGTACGTCCACACACGAGCGCTGCCTGGATACGACTGAGAGTGAGTGCGCCAATATTCTTGGCTAGAGATGTCGGTCTCGGATGTCTGGGGCCGGGCAGGACTATTGCCCTTTACCCCAGTACATCGCTGTAGACCGGGGACCGGCCTCGTGCAGGGCGGGCGAACTTACTTTACGTCGGCCCCGCTCACAAGTGTGAGCGGTGCAGACGATTTCGGTCCACCTCCCTGGGTCCTGGCTCGTTGGACCTTGCTGGCTAAGGCCTCTTCTGGCGTTCTTCTTTCTTCGTCTTCTGTTCTTCGCCAGCTTGTTTGCCCCCCGGGGGGTAGTCATCGGTCTGTTGGGTGTTTTCGGTTTGTGGCTGGAGTGACTGCCGGTACACAAGATGCCAAGAGGCATCCTGTTATCCGGATCATCGGTAGGGTAAGGATGAGCTGTGTAGCTCGAGGAAGGGCAGACCTAACTGCTTTGGTAGCATTTTTGGTCTGCCCGGAGCTAGGGGGACTACAGGTACTGGACGGTTGTTTGTCCGGTACCCGCAGGGTCTTGGGTGGGTGGTTGGGTATCGTCATGTCTCTTCCGTGAGGGTGGATCGTCGGTTGGTGGTATGCTTCTCATACTCACCCGTTATCCAGGAGCTGCACCTTCGGCCGCTTGTGCCTCGGAGCATCTGCTGGGTCATAGTCAGTGGCCTCCCTGACTAGTGGGTTTCCATGCTCCTCGGCAAGGGCGTACATCTTTATGGCTCTCTGCTTGATGATCTCAGTGACCGGGGTGTATTCCAGGTCCCTGTAGATGTCCTCGTTGCGGATGAACCAGGGTGCGTCGACTGCCGTTCTGAGGGCAACGTTCTCCACTCTCTGGATCTGCTGGAGGTAGCTCTTTGCTTGGTAGCCCCAAGCTACCGAAGCATACGTCAGCTGAGGCCGGATGAGGGACCTGATGAGCGTGAGCTTGTTCCTCAGGTTGAGTCTGCTCTGTCTACCCGTCATCGGGTAGATTAGGGCTCTCGTCCTCCTGGCCTTCTTGACGATGGCCTCCGTGTTCAGTCTCCATGTTAGGCCTTTGTCCATGACCACGCCAAGGTAGTTGGCGGAGTCGTGCCATTGGATGTCCTCACCAAACATGGAAACGTGACCTGTGGGGTTTTGTTTTCTTACCTTCTTGAAGAGTACCGCTTTGCTCTTCTCGGCGTTGACGGCTACCTTCCATCTGTTGCACCAGTCCTCTAGGAGGGTGGCCGCCTCCTGGAGGTTTCTGGTGGCTAGCCTGGCACTCCAGGATCTGGCAGTCAGGGCTGTGTCGTCGGCGTAGAGGGCCATGGAGGTCCTCTCCGTCCGGGGTAGATCGGATGTGAAGATGGAGAACAAGTGGGGGGACAGCACTGAGCCTTGGGGGACTCCTGCCTCCATTGTTCTGTACGTGGACACCTTGTCCACGATCTTCACCCTCATCTGTCTCCTGTGGAGGTACGATCTCACTAGCTTGACGAGTGCAATGGTAACCCATACTCATCATTTTGGCTAAGAGACCGTCGTGCCAGACCCTGTCGAAGGCTTTGGCAACGTCCAGGAACAGCGCTGCCGTGACCTGTCGTTGGTTGAACCCCTTCGTGACCTCCTCGGTGAGGCGGAGCCTATATATATATATATATATATATATATATATATATATATATATATATATATATATATATATATATATATATATACATATATATATTTATTTATTGGAGCTCAAATAGAATCAAATTTTAAGAAAAAAAGGTTCTATGCAATTTTTCATATAAATTGATAGTTTTTAAGATATAACGACTTCAAAATTGCGATTTTAGCTTAAAAAAAAAGGTATTTCCAAACAGCTTTCGTCAAGTATCTCGGAAAGTATTACTTTATCGAAAAAATGTTACAGACCAAATATAGAAAGTGCAAACTGGGAATTAATCATATTTTTTGTTTATTGATGTAGGATTAATAATTTCGGAGATATTTAAGTTTACATTTGGTATCCAAGTGTTCATAAGATAATTATTTAGAGTGAGAGTTAAATATCTCAGAAACTGTGACACCTACGTCAAGGATGCTGATAAGTAGAATAATAGGTTATTAATTAAGCTTTCAACTGTTTTTTTATTTGTTTCTGTAGCATAAAAAACAAAGAAGTTATGACCGAAGCAATGTGCGTCTTCCCATTTTTTTAATAACAACGTCGCCATTTTGTTACTGTAATTAGCCAATAATTAAAAAAAAGGGAATTTCAAACACTGTTTCTCATTAATATATAGCATGATGTAGATGCTCAAATTTTTTGGTTTCTATACAGTACTTGCTTTAGAAAAAAAATACAGTTTAAACTATAAAGGTATTTTCGTTGAAACGTAATTTTTTTTCCTTTTTCAAATATCTCAATAAATATCAGTTTTATTGAAAATTGGGTAGAGATCAAAAATAAAGCTCATAAACTGATAATGAATTTCGCTTGTTTATTTATTTACATAGATTTACTAGTTTCGCAGATATGAAAGTTTACAAATGGCGTCCGAACGTTTATAAGGCGAAAAATGCAGTTTAAAGGCCAGTTGAACGAACTATCTTGGTTTAAGCTGAACTTGGCTCAACTTAGTTCGTACAACTGGCCCTAAATGTTAAATATCTCAGGAATTGTGACACCTACGTCACGCATGCTAAGAAATAAAATTAAAGACAATTAATTGCGCTTTCAAATAATTTTTTATTCGTTTTTGTAGCATAAGAAATAAAGAAGTTATGACGGAAAAATTTGCGTATTTATATTTTTTTTATATAAAAATGTCGCCATTTTGTTATTCTAATTAGCCAGTAATTTAAAAAAAAATATCTCAAATACAGTTTTTCGTTAAGATGTAGCATTACCTAGATGCTCACATTTTTTTGCTCATTTAAAGCACTTGCTTTAGAAAAAAATGCATTTTAAACTTTAAAGGTAATTTCGAAACACTTGGATACCAAATATAAACTTAAATATCTCCGAAATTATTAATCCTACATCAATAAACAAAAAAATATAATTAATTCCTAGTTTGTACTTTCTGTAATTGGTCTATAACATTTTTTCGATAAAGTAATACTTTTCGAGATACTTGACGAAAACTTTTTGGATATACCTTTTTTTAAGCAGCTAAAATCGCAATTTTGAAGTCGTTATAACTTAAAAGCTATCAATTTATGTGAAAAATTGCATAGAATCTCTTCTTCTTCAAATTTGATTCTATTTCAGTTCCAATAAATATATATATTTTTTAAGTGCCACCCTGAAAAAGGGTGGTATCCACCCCCTATAAATTAGCAAGCCTCCGCACAATATAGAAACTTTTGTGTGCCAAAAATGAACGAAATCCGTTCAATATGACATTATTCCGAAGTTAAAACCTCTAGTTACTGTACTAATTTAGTTATTCCAAATATTGACAGTTGTAGTTTTCCTACCAATATTATTATTTACCTATTGGTAATAAACAAGCTATTGTTTGAGACCATTTAACATATTTTGAATTATGGTTTAAAATTCTATTGTTTTTAGTAAATCGTATAAAAATTTCATAATGGACTATTATTATGACCATAGTGAATGTTAGCAACTTACACGGAATTTGGCGTTTGTTATATCGGACGCTTTTGCATTTAGTAACAATTTGAGGAGGTCATTCGAATCATCTGAAGTAAAGCTTGGATCCAAAGCACGTCCTAACTCGAAGGCAAAATATCTTGCGAAAGGTTGATTAGTAAATGGGCACGTAGCTGTTCCACTTTCTAGAATAGCGCCACTAAGCAATCCTGAAAATAAATTCTTGTATATAATTTTATTCCAGCATTAGTGCAAGAGATGCATCAGAGCAAATGTTTCTAAATTCGAATTCTATATGGTAAAATTGAGCCCTGCTTGGGTTAAAACATAAGCCATTTACAAAATTTGAGGAAGGTCGGTTTACACTGGTGAATACTTTTTTTTTTAGGTTCCGTTCCTGTTTAAGATAAGACAAAAAATTATGAAGAAAAAGAAATTGTTTTTCGTGAGTTTAATAAAAAATTGTCAAGTACTTTTTAACAAGTACTTCCAATTGTAACTTGTGAGACATTTCCTCTATAAATAGATCCAGGTAATACTACTGCGATATGAAATGGCACACATGTTTTCTTAAATGGTTCTTCTTCAATTAATTCTAAAGTGAGTATTCTGCTGTAGAAAAATTCCTGCAATAATACTAATACTCGTTGAAACAACTCCGTTTGTCATAAACAAATTTACCGATCTGAATATCTTCAAATCTTCCTCGTAGTGGCTGCCTAGGATACTTTAAGACATAATTAAAAGCAATATGAACACTACTGTGATTTTCATCGTTTATCTCTTTTGTCTTATGCTCCATAAAACATACTATTTTGAGTCCTTTATTAGCTTTCATGATTTCCAATCAATTCTATTTAATTAGTTTATTCGCTTTACACTTTATTCATAGTACAGTTTACGTGTAAATTATAATAAAACGGACATTATGATTGAAGATCGGCCAAATGAAAACCACCCAGATAAACCAAAGTAATCAAGATAATATACCTTGGAACTCTTGTGGGTAAAATCGACACTGACGAATATCATAGTTGACAAGATCAGTAATTTGTCAATTAAGCTAAACTTGAAACAGAAATATCACGAAAGCCACTTGCTAACGCCTTAGTTCCCCATCTCCGCCTTTAAACCGGAATGGAGGCAGACAGATGACGTATGATGCTTTCAATGTGTAGGTTTGTGGGTCCCCATTGCACCAACAATTCGTTTCTTTAAGAAAATACGTACACTCTCCAGCATCATATTATTCCGAATCCTCTTATTTTTTGGCATCATCAATCGAAGAGCGAACAATATAGAACACATAATAGTTTAGAGAAAACAAAATGGCAAGAAGCGAAGAGGATGCCCTTCAAAACGTCGGGCTGTTGTCACCAAGGAGCTGATGTGAAAGAGCACTATGGTAAGGCCATACGCCTAGTAGAAAATCGCGGCTGATAGCGTGATGCTGCCAGGTGTCAGGATAATTACAAAACGCAAACGTAATCGCAAAGGAACCGACTGTCGAACTTCTGTACAGAACTTCTGACACTATCTTTTAACAATTTTGGTTTTGGATTATTTTCTATTTGCTGACACAAAAAAGCATTGGAGGACAACCAGTCCAAATTTTAAGGAGAAATATCAATTTGTTTCCGAAACGGAAAAATGTCACCTAAAAATGCAGATAGAGCAGTATTATATTAAATGTTTTTTTTCATCTACTTTCATAATTTGTTTACCGTTTTTGGTTTGATAAAACAAATTGCAAAAGAACATTGGATAAAACTTTTTTGTTAAATACCATTGTAAACACGTGTAATTAGAAGATGTTAGATTTTGAAGAAAAATTTGCCCGTCTACGAGGTGATGTACTTAGATTATAAGAGATCGAAATTTCAAAATCTTTATTTTCAGCCGTTTAAATAAATATTTTTCGATTAAATTTGACATTTCCAATAAAACGTATAGTTTCACCTACTTTCTTTAAAAGTACGGGTTATTACATGATATTTATTAAATTATGCAAAAAGGACAAATTTTATTTGATAGAGATAATATTTCGAACATTTTGATACTTTTATTTTTGCAATGCGATTCCTAGGACCCGAAATAATAAGGAAACTAGCTGAAAATTTTTATTTTACAATTTAAATTGTTTAAATTCTATGGGAAGCAATGGACATATTTAATCCAAAACTTGTTGTCACATCTAAAACAAGTTAGAACCATATAATCTCTGCAGCTACATAGTTCCATTCTAGATTTTTGTTCATTCCACTATTATATGAATTGTTCAGAGTATTCGAATATGCCGAATTAAGGTGGAACACCACGACGAGAGCAGTAGAATTTTTAAACATTACTATGAAAATTTTGCCACTACGCAACCAATATTTATACCGCTTACCTGATGATTTCTTGCTGACTACATGTAAACCTGCAGACGTTCCACCAGCGCTTTCACCAGAAATTGTAACTTTTTGGGGGTCTCCACCAAACAAATTTATGTTGTCTTTAACCCATTGTAGGGCAAAATTTTGATCTTTCATGCCGAGATTACCAGGTATAACTTCATCTTCAGTAGTGAGGAATCCTTAAACAGTTAACAGTTAAATAAGTAGGTATTAATAAGTGAAAATTAAATTAAATTGTAAATTGATATAAATATCAATTATTTGGTCGCAATTTTTATATTTTCCAGAATGCCCATAGTGTACCATATTTTATAATTCGTTAATGTTTTCAAATATACAAGCTCATTTTTACATGTCAATGCTTAAGAAACAATTCATTTTATCTCCAAATTAGCAATTTTACAGGTGACGAGAAAACTAATTTCTCTTCTCAATATGTATGAAACCTACAGGTTATTTTTGTCTTTAATCATTGATTTTTTTAAGTAGAGTTGTAGGTAATCTTGGAAATTACACAGAATTGACACAGGAGTGGGCATCAATTTAAATACAAAAAAAAATTAATAGAAATGGAGATGAGAGGTATTGTTTCTGAAGCGAGTTTTAGGTATCAATATTAATCTTGGAGATACCAGCTATTAGGAACTGTTGCACATGGGAGTGGACATCAATGCAAAATTCCAAGCCAAATTTTGGCAAAAATGGAGATAAGAAGTATTGTTTCTTAAGCGTCGATATCCTTGGTAATTTTCTGTTAATACATTAACTAAATATTTGGTAAACAATTACGTTTCTGAAATATGGGTTAATATTACTACACATATTAACTAGTATACATATAAAATACATACAGATTCGACAAATAAAAAAAAAAAGAAAAGAAAATGAATAAATTGGCTATTCCCACGCGATGTGGAAGCGATAGGTAAGGATGTCCTACGTTGACACACGGCAAGGTGATAAAAATAATATTTCACAAAGTGTGGAACACGTGCTGGAAGCGGTACATTCATCTTTTTTTCCCTAATTTCTTCTTGTTGATAAGGATATATAAAAATATTGGCCGATTTTGTATATTAATATATACGGTTTAATCTCTCAGTTTTATTGCATAGATGATATCAAATATTACAGTTTAAACCTTCATTAATGAAAGTATAGGAAATCAATATCTGGAAAAACATAAAAAAGTAGGCCGTGAATGATCAAAACAATTTTATATATCCAGTAATATAGAACAATAATTATTACTGATTGTAATATTGAACGAAAATTATTAGTTTGACTGGTGGTGCGTGATTAACACATCGAGCATTAAAATAAAATATACTTATGCTTTATATGTTGGAACTGGATATTAACAACAAAAATGCACGATTTTATTTATGGATATAATCCTAGAGAAAAACATCTTTTGAAAGATATATGTATGATAACGTTTTTTTTAAATTTAGTTTCAAATTTTTTCATTTGCTTTTTAGATGGATGGGCTTGCTAGCATTACTAATTCGTAGATTAGTTAAATCTATAGTAACTAATACATTTATAATTTTACAAGCTAAATAACATTAAAAAAATATATGTTTCATCTATACATATTGTCAATCAGTTGAAGGAAAAGAAACTTTGCATTATTTGTTGGTACTTACAGTTCTTATAGTAAGTCACATATTTGATCATCGTATAATTTGCAATTTAAAAAATACTAGAGGATTCTTTATGTTAACCACAAATAAATGTTTATTTAATAACTCAATAGCTAATCTTAATCCTGTTATGTATGACACTGAAAATATTTGAATCCATTTTTCAACTTTAGACAATGGAAATAGATATTTTTTAAATATATACATTGTGAAAAATCGCTAAAATTGGCTTTGTCCATTTTTGACCATGTTGCATACCATGACGAATGTGCGCATAGTCAGAAATTGACTATATCCCCAGAAATAATGGGAAACTTCCCTAACATTCCAGATTATCGCCGTTCGACGCGACACCGCGACAAAATCTACACAGCTTAGATTTCTTTGATTCTTTACGAGATTAGAAAAAATAGCTGACCCCGACTTGTAATGAAGCTTCTCTTTTTATAATTATTCGTCTAAAATTTAATCTTAGTAGAAAGGGTCTAGCCGTACTTCCATGGCGAAACTGCCCCCGATAGGAACCTATATCATAACCTATGTTATATTGTAAAGGGCGTTAATAATAGTTGATCGAGTAGATATTAGCTCTATATCTTAGTTAATTGAGGAGCTATTTGAAAAAAAGTGTCAGGAGACGACTTTTTTTCAAAGCGATATATCTTAGTTAATTTTAAAGCTAGGAAAATAAAACTAAATGGCAGTGTTATGGTACACTTTACAGTTTATTTTATAGCATTTCCTATGGGCCAAGCCTAAATAAAAGTATTTAAAAAATGCAAAGAAAAATTTTGTCAATCGATTTCTATCAGATCTAATTGAATTACCATTTTGAAAAAAATATATAATAATAGTCTATGTCTTGCCTAACAGCATGCCAAGTTTCATTAAAATCCAAGAGGTGCAACATGCCGAAAAAAAATTTAAAGTAAGTGGACTGACTACCTTACGACCACTATGTTGACGCTTCTAATTTGCATTACATTTCAATAGTTGCGTTTTGACAGCTCATAAAAAGTATATCAACGGTTGGTGGTGTCAACTAGCCTATTACAATGTTTTTTTGATCTACTTTTATAGTGACTGTAGTCGGTCTCAGTTAAGAATGCAGTTGTTTTCGTTATGAGCGGAGCACAGTTTACACAGGATATGAGAATTCCCAAGTAAGTGGAATCCCCCCATGGCCGACTCAAGCCAGTTGGTACATAAAATAAAAATTAACGGTTTAAATTAGGGGTGACCATACGTCCGGAATGTCGCTGGAAAGTCCAGCATTCTGGAGTACTGTCCAGCATTTACAAGTGTCCAGCGAAAGTCCAGCATTCTGACCATATGTCCGGAAGTCTTACTAGTGTCCAGCATAAGTTCAGCATTCAGGTTATAGTGAAGTTACAGCATTACATTTTGTTTGGAAAAAATTTTTTTTTCGGATACTTGCTTCCCGCTTATCAAAAAATTTTTAGATTTCTCCCCCCGCTCATCAAAAAAATTTTTGGGACGAAAGAAAATTTTTTTCGGATTTCTCCCCCCGCTCATCAAAAAAGTTTGGGACGAAAAAAATTTTTTTCTGGATTTCTCCCTCCCACTCATCAATTTCAATTTTCGAGGAAAAATATTTTTGTTATTTTCAGCCCAAGCTCAAGGCCCAGATCCGCCCTTGAGTGCCCCCCCCCCCAGTAACCTTTCTGGATCCGCCCTTGGCAGAAGTGTCCAGCATTCACTTAACAAAAATCTGGTCACCCTAGTTTAAATTGGCTTTTATTTGGCATTTGGCTCTTTTATAAATACAATTATTTAATTCATATTTCAGTATATTTTATTTAGATTAATGAAAGCTCATTATAGACGTAAATCCTCTAAAAATGTCAAGTGTTATAAGAAATGGGTAAATCTACTACTTTACTTGTGCTCGATATCAGGCGAGCTGTTCTTGTCTCTGCCGTTCTGAACTGTCTTTGATCTCTCTCGCACATCGAAGTTTATTTTATTGTTTTATGATATTTATGAATATTAATACAAAAGAAATTGTACTAATTGTTCATATATTGTTCGGCTATTTCCTTCCATTTTTATTAAAATCAGACTGCTATAGTTATATTTATCTCTTTTGTTACAAATAAGGATTCACAAACACGGTATCGCCTGTGCTAAACGCTGTGCGATGTGCGAAGCTCAAGTTGTTGATTTCATCACTCTCATTTAAGAGCATGGTTCTATTTAATTACTTCCACATCCAGTGGAAGTATAGTAACGACAAAAATTTTTTTAAAAATTTTCATATAGGCTTAGAATGTCATGAAACGTTGAGATTTCAAGTTTGGGCGAAAGAAAAATTTCTGTCTGTCTGTCGGTCTGTCGGTCTGTCTGTCGGTCTGTCGGTCTGTAACTTTTTTTGTGCGCACGTTTACTCTGGAACCGTTTGAGATATGGACTTGAAATTTGGTACACATATGTACTTTAACGAGATCTAGAACTAGATTATTTTCATCTTGTTCCGTCGAAGGGTTGGGGGGTAAATTGGGGTAAATTTGGAGTAAATAGGTAAATCAAGCAGGTAAGAGTTCATAAACTTAATATTTAGTACAGACAAGAGAAGCTAAGGTCTCAAAAAAAATTTTGGCATTTGCCACCCCCATTCCACCCCCACCCCACTATTAAAGGGGATGAAAAAAAATGTGATTTAGTGTGTGTACAAGAACCAGAAACCTCAAAATATTTTTTTACTTTATCCACGCCTCACTACCACCCCCTGTCACCACCCCCCACCCCACTACCGATGTGGGGTATCGTTTTATGGGTTTTTGGGGTAGAGGATTTCAAATATTATATTATTAAAGTTCCATAAACAATTATTTCCAGATACAAAATTTTTTCACTGTGTGACTTGGATAGAAATTCCGGATGTGGAAGTAGTGATTCCTTGGGCAGCGGTTTTTTAGTGTGCGATGTGCGAGGGGCGTCGATATGGCCACTCTCATTTAAAATAATGGTTTACTTAAATGGTTTATTTCAGTGTGCGATGTGCGAAGTGCGGTGCTATGTGCCACGGCCGACTCTGTTAACTAGAGTCGGCCGTGTATGTGCGCTGTGCGGTGCACCGACGCGACGTGACGACGTGGTCATGCACTTACACGGAGGATATGATATTTGTGTACACTTTTTAGGCAGGTATATGAGAGATCAAAGATACAATTCAGAACGGCAGAGACAAGAACAGTTCGCCTGATATCGAGCACAAGCAAGTAGTAGGTTTACCCATTTCTTATAACGCTTTGACATTTTTAGAGGATTTACGTCTATAATGAGCTTTCATTACTCTAAATAAAATATGTTGCAATATGAATTAAATAATTTCAATGTATTTATAAAAGAAAAGTGACAAATAAAAGCCGATTTAAACCGTTAATTTTTATTTTATGTACCAACTGGCTTGAGTCGGCCATGGGGGGATTACACTTACTTGTGTAAATTATTCGTACTCCGCTCACTTTACCTGTGTAAACTATTCGTGCTCCGCTCATAACATAAACAACTGCATTCTTAACTGAGACCGACTATAGTCACTATAAAAGTAGATCAAAAAAATATTGTAATATTCTAGTTGACACCACCAACCGTTGATATACTTTTTATGAGCTGTCAAAACGCAACTTTTCCAAAGATTAATGAAATGTAATGCAAATTAGAAGCGACAACATAGTGGTCGTGTAAGGTGGTCCACTTACTTAAAAAAATTTTTCGACATGTTGCACCTCTTGGATTTTAATGAAACTTGGCATGCTGTTAGGCAAGTCATAGACAATTATTATATATTTTTTTCAAAGTGGTAATTCAATTAGATCTGATAGAAATCGATTGACAAAATTTTTCTTTGCATTTTTTAAATATTTTTATTCAGGCTCGGCCCATAGAAAATGCTATAAAATAAACTGTAAAGTGTCCATAACACTGCCATTTAGTTTTATTTTTCTAGCTTTAAAATTAACTAAGATATATCGCTTTGAAAAAAAGTCGTCTCCAGACACTTTTTTTCAAATAGCTCCTCAATTAACTAAGATATAGAGCTAATATCTACTCTATCAACTACTATTAGCGCCCTCTACAATATAACATAGGTTACGATATAGGTTCCTATCGGGGGCAGTTTCGCCATGAAAGTACGGCTAGACCCTTTAGTGGCGATATAATCCTCAAGTCATTTTACATAATGTTAAATTACTACAAAATTATCCAGTACCTAAGGGTCCCAATCGATAGTTTATTGCAACTACAATTATATCATAATCAATGAGGAATTGGGGTCCATAAATTTGATAAGTTCCATCTCCATAGGCATAACCACCTCCATGAATCCAAACTAAAACTGGTAAAGCAGGGGCTGAGGTATCTCCAGGTTTCTGAAAGTATATAAAAAACACAATAATTGCAAAAGTATTCCCGGAGGTTGATTCATGATATTTCAGGGGCGGATTGGCATAGATGAAGCGGCCCGAGATTTGTCTTTCCATCAAAATTGAAATAACGAGCAATTTAAAGGTACTAGAACAAAAAGACGTTAGATATAATCTGATTGATTGATTGATTGATTTGATTGATTTACCAGCGTGAGGTAGGCATTGGTGCCACTCTCAGGTATACAGCTGGGCCTGCTACGTCCACGCTGGGTTGGACTAAGGTCATGCTTGTTGCCAGCAGCGAGTGCCACGTAGCGCATGGTAAAGGAATGTGGGATAGGAGGTGTAGGTATTTGTGCGATGCGTTACCGCATTGTGTCATGAGGGAGCGTTGAAGCTTCCTTTTTTGTGTTTTTGGTTCTGGACTTCTGCCTTTTCTGAGTCTTCTTGTGAAGTATGTTGCCGAGTTGTGTCCTAATATGGAGTATTTACGCTCCTCTTTTTATGTTTCTGCTTCTTCGAATCTTTTTTGTTCTCCGCTGTAGCAGGGTCTTCATGACTTTAGTTTGTTGATGTTCGATGCTACCGCTTTCTTCAGTAGATAAGTTGGGTCCTTTCCTTGGGTATATCTCCAGTACTTCATTGCGTGCATTTCTATCCTTGTTTTTAATTGTCTTTTCTCCTAATAATGTAGATGTGTTATGTCGCTGTTTTCGTTTTATTGTTTTCGGGAGGAGTTGGGCGATGTCCCTTTCTGTTCTTCCCAAAAAACTTCTCCTGTTGGCTTTTGTTGTTGCCGCGTCTTTTGACTCCATATGTCATCGTTTTAACGGCTATGTATACACATTTGGTAAGGTCCCATGATAGTTTATTTTTTTCTTAGAGAATGGTATGATTGCCCTTGTGACCCTGTATGCCGTTTTGATTCTCTCCTTTATCGTTTCTCTCCGTTTCAGTTGATTCGTCAGGTCTGTTCCTAGGTACTTCAGTTTGTTCGTTGTTCTTAGAGAAAGTATTATTCATCTATTTTGTGTTCCTCTCCGCTGGTCCAACTCTCTTTTGTTGACGGGTCTCGCTCCATTATTAGGCTTTTATTTAGGTTTGTTTTCAATCAATTCTTGCTCATAGGTGACCTGTCTCTTTTTGACGTTTTTCTTGTCGCAAGTTTTTCTTTTGATTACCTATTGATATCCAGACCAATTCTTCTCCTGTTAGTTGTTTTTCGATTTCTCCGTGGTATTTTTTCCTGGAGTCTTCGTGCTCTAATAGAGAGCTATTTCAGGTACTTTGTGGTGGCCCATGTTAATTAAATATTAGCTATATCATTTAATTGTTGTTATGTTAGTATGGTAAAGAAAAGATATATAGCTTTGCGGGTCTACACAGGAATATCACGGCAGCACTCCAACAATCTACTGCCCACCACAAGTTCATGGTGACAACGGTCGACACTTTCAAGGGATTGGATGTATAAACACTTTTCAGACTTCCTCTAAGAAAGCTGTTTGAGTCAGATTTTCAACAACATATTATAAAACCCACAACGCAAAAAACATGCAACACCGCAAAACACACTCCTATTAAAACAGACACCAGCAAAAAGCCAAAGATCAACAACAATTATCTGTGATACTTCTCTTCCCTTCCATTCCCTTCCCTTCTTGACTTGTTCCATTACACTACATCACAACCACTGTACCTATTTCCGGACTATGTACGAAACCAATCACTACTCACAAATCGTCAATCGCACACCCATCACTCACCTGGTAACTCAATATTACATTATCTTTTACATCCCGCATCCAGCCCAAGCGACGGCACACAAAAAGGTCTGGTAAAAAACTGGTCTTCTTCTAACTGATGAATTTTTTGTACCAGTAGCTGATGTGTCTTCGTTCCTACGTTCTGTAGTGGATACATTATTTTTGTATTTTCTGGAGACTTATTTCTTGATTACTTTTTGCTTGTTACTATTACGATCCTAAACTTTTTAGTAAACTTTCTTTGCCTTACCAGAGCCGTACCAGAAGTATAAGCAGTCAGTATATATTTTTTAGCATGGATGAGGTTTTCTTTATTTTTTAATGACACTGAAACCAAGCTAATGGGCACCAATGTTATCCAACTTTTTATTATATTTTTAAATTGATTTAATTTGACAAGGTGTACTGTTACCCTGATGGTACGCCCCTGGCTAGGCTCATATGTAAAATTGCTAGAAAGAATTGTTTATTGACTTATTTTTAAGTTATTATCTGAGCTGGGTTTGTTTATAAATATTCTTTTATTTTCTTCAATTTGAAAATTTTAAATGTAAATTAAAATTTAGTATACTACACTTGAGAAAAGCATGTTATTTGGAATACTCATTAAAAATTATTTGTTTGAAATGAAACCTTAAAAAGGTTTTTCGTCTACAGGGTTATTTTTTGTTTACTATTTCAAATACAAATATTTACATCATTTTGTATCTCGAATAAATAAAAGACTTTATAGTTTATTTTATGTTTCAAACAGTGCCATTAGTTATTTCCCTCAGGTGTTAAGAGAAGCCTTACATAATTTATTGGTCTGGCCGTAATTGACACCACGCTAGCAGAGGACAGCCCCTTGAAAGCATTCTGAGAAATTTGATATTTCTTGCCCTTTAACATTACAATTCAAACAATTTTACATGATACACTACGTACACTTAATTGCAAATCGGTAGTTTGTTATTAATTTAAATAAGATAGTAAAACTTATCCTTTGTTGTATTCCTCTCTTCGGTTAGTACTGATTTCTTCTCCTTTGCCGCAGGTACACGATTTCACTGCACTGTATATACTGTGATATATTGCGTTAGAGGGGAGGCACTGTGAAACACTAATTATTATTTCTTATCAATTACTGAAAATGTATTTTACAAACACATCCACGTATACACATTTAAATATATCTGCTACACATTGTCACTTTATGGGTATCCATTTGTGACAGAACACTATAAGGCACATGTGTTCACTTCGACAGCAAGATGACGAGTCAAAAAAGACGTTGGATATAATCTGGTTACTAAATCTTATTTGGAATTTAAAGAAAGTATTCAAATGGGTTATAGAAATAAATGAAATGAACTCATTCCCATTGCCATGAATTTGTTATACTGCATATTTTTTACATCTGACGCCATTTAAATATAAGTGCACCGGTTATAGCCATATCTACCACGAATTTTGCATTGCTTAGATACAAGGAATCATGCAAACCTGATTTATACTTGAATACGTGGGTGCTTATTATTTCTGTTAAGTTGATAAGTAGAGGTTTTTCAATTATATGCACATCCAATGACGTAAAAAATTGCTTTCTAATAGACAAATATCCTTTAAGTGATTTTTCAGATACCGGATTAAAATTAGGGCCTAATGAATTACCAGCCTATAAAAACACCCAGACTCAATTTTAGAGATAAATGATCCAGTTCGGACAAGCCTCAAAAAATATTGAATAGATTTGAAAAAGTACATTTTATGGAAGAAAGTTGAAGAAATAACTTATAAAGTGGATTTTCACAAATCTTACGTATTAATTTGCAATAAATAATGAGAGATGCTTTAGAGGATAGTGAATATATTGAGGATATACGATGGAAACTATGTTTTAAACACTATCTCCTTTATATAACATGACTAAGCGCAAACTATTGTCTTGTAATATTCAAGAATATTTGCAACGTATGTTGGTAGATGAATCTATTCACTTTACAAGTTGCTGCCTTATGATCATCAAAATGAGGGGATGGAAGCAGCGTCAACAAACTTGATCAGTTTACTCCATGCTGAAAGTCAACAAGGTCGAAACCGTTCGTGGATGACTGACCGCATCTGCTGATGCAAGGTTTCCTAATTTAATATTAATCCCCGTTCTTAGCAGATATTTGACAGGTATTCCTTTATTAACTAAAATATTTTCCAAAGCGAAACATCGCTAAAGAGCAGAGTATATAATATATAGAGGATATAAGATGAATACTTCTAATGTTTTAAACATCTCTATTAGTTTTTGTGTTCATTTGCCTAATCGGGGATTTTTAAATTATTTGCAATAAATGTCTATCAATTATTATCAAAATCTGAAAATCTTTTAAAGGTGCTCTAACCACTGCCTAGACTAGCAGCAATTTTTATTTCATATTTTTTGGCTCATCACTTGGCTAACTCACCACTGGCGTATAAACATTTAAAAACAAACAGGCCTCAGTTTCTATAACATTTGGCGTAACACTTGGGGGGTCTTGTTGATAGCAAACATATGTATTTTTCGTTGTGTCCAAAACACCTGTCCAGCTTTTCGGTGGAGTTGGTTCCTGAAAAAAGAAACAATAGGGATTGGGTGAGTATGGAAATAAAATATTTTTCTTATGAACTCACTTTATAACGCAAATCTCCTACGGGTTGGTCTGCATAAGGAATTTCCTGGAAAGCATAGTAAGTCTTACTGTTTGCAGTTTGCAACACATGACCTCGTATTGTTCCATATGGTAAGGTGACCAGCGTGGGATCATCATCGGTCGCCTGTATAAAAGTAAGAAGTTAATAAATCATACGTATACTAATCAAAAATGTGAATGAAGAGATAGTAGTTACAGCTTAAGCTTTTTCGGAAGAATATAAAACGCTTGTAAAATAAAAAAAATATATAGATAGAAGTTCGATAGGTAGCTTAGATCTTCATAAATATTGTCAGAAATTTCCTTAAAGTAAGATCACAACTCCTTGAATTATACGGATTATGAAATAGTAAACCAAGAGTACACATAACTGGACGCACTAACACACATTGCAGAGCGTAAAAGTGTTCAACATACTTCACCGCAAAGTGTAAAATTTTCAACATCAACATAACACAAAGCTTAAACATACTCAACGTTCACACAGTGCAGAATACAAACATTTCCAAAACATTATACTGCAAAGCGTAAAAACTTTCAACGTTCATATAATGCAAAATCTGATAGTTTTCAATACAATATACAATATAAAAGTTTTCTGCATGAACGCAGTGCAAAGTGTAGAAGCTCAACATAATCTCACGCATTAAGGCATCATAAAAGCTTTCAGCACAATGTAAAACAATATGTTTACAATGTTCGCACAGTGCAAAGCGTAAAAGCATAACACAATATTACATAGATACACAATTTAACGAAGGTACAAATACAGGGTGCGCCACTTGAAACTCCCCAGGACTTTTTTATTTTTGAAGCGCTGACCATGTTGGGCACATCAAATTGTAGACATTTTTCAAACCTTTAAACATGCATACAGGGTCATTAAAAAAATAGTTTTTCAAAAAAATTGTTAAGAAAGGAAACTTAATTCCTTTGAATATTTTTTTACCTCACTCTGTACATTAACTGTGTTAATGTTTTCTAATAAAGGTTCTAATCAGCTTCAACTTATGTTATTAAAATAAATATTTAAAAAAATAAAAATGACGTAATAACATAACTTGAAGCTAATTAAAACCTTTATAAGAAAACATTAACGCTGTTCATGTACAGGGTGAGGTAAAAAAATATTCAAGGAAATGAAGTTTTCTTTCTTTTTTTCAGTTTTTTTTAATCACTCTGTACACATGTTTAAATGCCTTAAAAATATCTACAATTTGATGTGTCCAACATGGTCGTCGCTTAAAAAATAAGAAAGTTACAAGCCTGGGGAGTTTTAAGTAGTGCACCCTGTATAGTCTAATTTAAGGCAAAACCTAAAACCTTTCAAAGTCCACACAGTGCAACGCGCAGAAGCATTCAACACAATTTAAAGCAAATCTTTAACAATTAGTAATGATTTAGTTATTGTACACGTTTACTCATTTTATTTTTAAAAATGTTGTTATTTTGAAAGCTTAAGCACGTGCCTTTTAAAAGAAATCGCTATGAAAAACATTACAGAATTTCATGTTCGGCAAAATGGACCATGTTTATAAAACCGCCAATCTGATTGGAACCAAAATCGATAGGTCTGGAGACTTTATTGAGAAGAACATTAAAAAAAAATCGGAATTTTTATATTTTTGTTCCTATTCATTATTTGTCAAAAACCACCCTCTAACTGATCCTTTGACGTAAAAGTCACAGGCGTAGAGTTTATTTTCCAGTAAAATACTGGTTAATTGTATTATTTTGTAGATTTTAGACATTGTTTAGAAGAATACATGTGGCAGAGCATCCCAATAAGAATAGAGAAAAATTAAGAGAAAAAAGTGTGATAACCAGATTGAGATAAGACACGTGAATAGTACATACATATACATGCTAAACGCTAGTAGGTGACCAATATGTGAATTTTGCCAATCTCACTTAACAACCAGACATATTCTGTTACGATGACCACGATATACCTAGTATATTACGGCAAGCACACAACATCCCAGATGAATTAAAAAATTGTCTTGGCGATAATCCTAATATATTGAGAAGAATAATGAAACTAAGTAATTCAGATATTTTTTAAAATTGTAAAAGAAAAACCGCTGCCCAAGGAATCACTACTTCCACATCCAGATTATCTATCCAAGTCACTCAAAACGAAAAAACTTTGTATGTGGAAATAATTGTTTATGAAACTTTAATAATATAATATTTGAAATCCTCTACCCCAAACACCCATAAAACGATAACCCACATCGGTAGTGGGATGGGGGTGGTGATAGGGGGGTGGTAGTGGGGTTGAATGAAGTAAAAAAATATTTTGAGGTTTCTGGTTCTTGCACATACACTAAATCACATTTTTTTTTCATCCCCTTTAATAATGGGGTAGGGGTGGTAATGGGGGTGGCTAATGCCAAAAATTTTTTTGAGATCTTAGCTTCTATTGTATATACTAAATACCAATTTTATGGATTCTTACCTGCTTGATTTATCCATTTACCCCAAATTTACCCCAATTTTTCTCCCAACCCTTCGACGGAACAAGATGAAAATATAATCTAGTTTCATAGTACAGTAACTAGAGGTTTTAACTTAGGAATAATGTCATATTGCACGGATTTCGTTTATTTTCGGCAGTATTGTAGTAAATGCTTCACAGAAAAGTTTCTATATTATACGGGGGCTTGCTAATTTATAAGGGAGTGGATGCCACCCCTTCTCAGGGGGTGGCAATTAAAAAATGTATATATTTATTGGAGCTGAAAAAGAATCAAATTTTAAGAAGAAAAGGTTCTATGCAATTTTTTACATAAACTGATAGTTTTTAAGTTATAACGACTTCAAAATTGCGATTTTAGTTTAAAAAAAAAGGTATTTCCAAAGGCTTCCGTCAAGTATCTCGAAAAGTATTACTTTATCGAAAAAATGTTACAGACCAATTGCGGAAAGTACAAAATGGGAATTAATTATATTTTTTGTTTATTGATGTAGGATTAATAATTCCAGAGATATTTAAGTTTATATTTTACATCCAAGTGTTTCGAAATTACCTTTAAAGTTTAAAATGCATTTTTTTAAAGCAAGTGCTTTAAATGAGCAAAGAAATTTGAGCATCTAGGTAATACTACATTTTGACGAAAAATTGTATTTGAGATTATTTTTTTTTAAATTACTAGCTAATTAGAGTAACAAAATGGCGACCTTTTTATATTCAAAATTATAAATACGCATATTTTTCCGTCATAACTTCTTTATCTCTTATGCTACAGTAACGAGTAAAATAATTTGAAAGCGCTCTTAATTGTCTTTAATTTCATTTATTAGCATGCGTGACGTAGATGTCACAATTTTTGAGATATTTAACATTTAACCTGAATTTTTCATCTCATAAACGTAATTTGTAACCTTTCATATCTCCGAAACTATTAAATCTATGTAAATAAATAAACAACCGAAATTCATTATCAATGTATGAGCTTTATTTTTGGTCTCTACCCATTTTTCAATAAAACTAATATTTATTGAGATATTTGGAAAAGGAAAAAAAATACGTTTTATCGAAAATACCTTTATAGTTTAAACTGTAATTTTTTCTAAAGCAAGTGCTGTATACAAACGAAAAAATTTGAGCATCTACATCATGCTATATATTAATGAGAAACAGTGTTCGAAATTCCTTTTTTTTTATTTACTAGCTAATTACAGTAACAAAGTGGCGGCTTTGTTATTAAAAAATGTGAAGACGCACATTGCTTCGGTCATAACTTCTTTGTTTTTTATGCTACAGAAACAAATTCAGTTCAAACAAAAGTAGTTCAAAGCTTAACTAATAACCTATTATTCTACCTATTAGCATTCTTGACGTAGGTATTACAGTTTCTGAGATATTTAACTCTCACTCTAAATAAGTATCTTAGGAACACTTGGATGCCAAATATAAACTTAAATATCTCCGAAATTATTTATTAATCCTACATCAATAAACAAAAAATATAGTTAATTCCCAGTTTGTTCTTTATGTAATTGGTCTGTAACATTTTTCGATAAAGCAATACTTTTCGAGATACTTGACGAAAGCCGTTTGGAAATACCTTTTTTTAAGCTAAAATCGCAATTTCGTCGTTATAACTTAAAAACTATCAATTTATGTGAAAAATTGCATAGAACCTTTTCTTCTTAAAATTTAATTCTTTTTCAGCTCCAATAAACACATATATTTTTTAAGTGCCACCCCCTGAGAAGGGGGTGGCACTTATAAATTAGCAAGCCCCCGCACAATATAGAAACTTTTCTGTGAAGCGTTTACTATTATACTGCCAAAAATGAACGAAATCCGTTTAATATGACATTATTCCGAAGTTTTGCATATTTTTTACCTCTAGGTACTGTACTACCAGATCTTGTTAAAGTACATATGTGTACCTCAAGTCAATATCTTAATCGGTTCCCGAGTAAACGTGCTTACAAAAAAAAAAAGTTACAGACAGACCGACAGACAGACAGACAGAATTTTTTTCTCGCTCAAATTTAAAATCTCGACGTTTCATGACATTTTAAGTCTACTTGAACAATACAAGTTTTTTAAAATTTTTTTGTCGTTACTATATTTCCACTGGATGTGGAAGTAAGACTACTTAATAATGAAATGTAAGAATTAGGCATACTAAATGCTGTCGATGCCTCAGCAAGAAAAAAACTTAAAGGTTTATTATTGGCTTTCATAGTATTTAATTTTTTATAATCTCTTAAAAATAAGAATTTTCGTAGGAAGTAGGAGAGCGCTTAACACTCAAAGTCGCACGCGTACTTCCACATCCACGCAGTAATTGAAAATATAGTAATCGTAAATCATTTTTTGATGTTTCTTTTGTTCAGATAAGCTTAGAACCACAAATTTTTGTCTATCTGTCGGTCTGTCTGTAATTTTCTTTGTGCGCACGACTACTTTGGAACGGTTTAAGACATTAACTTGAAATTTGGTACCCGTATGTATTGTAGCGAGATATAATAATAATAATAATAATAAAACGTCTTTATTAAGGCGAAGTTTAGCCATCGGCTACTCTTACACTTAACCTTAAGATATGAAACTAGATTATATTTTAATTTTATTCCGTTGAAGGGTTAGGGGGTAAATGTGGGTAAATAGGAAAAGCAAGCAAGTAAAAATTTATTAAATCATGATTTAGTATGTGCGTACAAGAGCCAACATTTTTGTTGGCAACAACTACCCTTTCTACTATTCCCACTACCGTGTGGAACATCGTTTTATGGATTATTGGGCAGACGATTTCAAATATTGTATTATTAAATTTTTATGAACAGCTATTTCCACATAGTGGAGTGCAAATGTTGTTTCGACTTTTTTGTTGTTATAAGATACTTGGATAGAAAATCTGGATGTAGAAGTAAAAATTTAAAAAAACAACTTTTCCAATTTCTTTTGGAGCACTTTTATTTACAAAACACGAAGTATATCTAAAAATTAACAGTTATAGAAGCGATTCACGCGTGAAAACTACTTTTTTCAGAATGAAAAGGCGTTTCTATGACGTGAAAAGGGGCCCCAAATCGCCCCAAAGAAATATATTTCTTAAATTTCCTGGAAGTTGAAAACTTTAATTTGGCGATAAATTTCAATCTTCTTGATGATGAGGGAGGGTAACCGTCTTCGCGAGCTTACTTCAAACGAGGTGGGCGCGGAGCACTGGCGGAAGAGGACCATGTTTTTGGTGGCAGAAGTCGAGCCCTTTCGAATGGCATAAATTTTATCTTTCTGATAATTACCGTCTTTTTACCTCTTTTCCGGCTCTGGCTGAAATTTTCCGCCCAACCGGTTCATTTCTTATTCACCCAGGATAAAATTTAAGCATGATACGTCAAATGTGCTTCTGAATTATGACGGATATTTTGAGTGTTACGCGCTCTTAGACTCTATTAGTATATTGTCAGTTGTCACACATGTTCATATTTTAATTAAAAGTTTTTACCTGACTATGCAACGCATGTGTCTGTCTGTATGTATGTATATATATTAGAATGTACCCAACTATAATTACGTGTCACTTTGTAGAGTCTTAACGATCGATGTTGAAAGATGGGGTGGAAATTTTTAAAAATCAAAATAACGGATGAGATGGGTTTTCACCGCAGTAATTTTTTGAAATAAAAATGTATTAACTTGCTTATCTATTAATTTATAATAATTGTTAGTATCAACAGGTGTTAAAAACTTATCATTAATTTATCTGCTACACAAAACCATGTTTATTTAACAGAACGATTTAATCTTGTCCATGTTCATATCGTTAGATATAGGTCAATACGATCTATACTGCTTTCAATAAAAAACGCAACACTAAGAATTCATTTAGAAAATTTACTGAAATCTTCATGGTAACGTATCTAAAAATGTTTTGTTCCTTTGCTAAAATAAATTATTTATTAAATTATTACTAATTACTATTCATACAATAATTAAAACATATTGTTTGCCTGCTAATTCTACTATTTTTACATTAGTTTGAAAATAGCTATGTATGAAACTAGTTGCGAAACGATTGTGTTTTAGGCACGCGATGTAAATTTGTCAACACGTCAAGTGACTAAAACTCGGTTTGTAACGTATTCCACGCAACCCAACTAGCACACATTTATAAACGTTGTGAGAATTTTCTATTAAGAGCAGTTCTCACTAATTTTATTTTAAGAACTCTATTAAAGCTTTGCTAAATGCGAAAGGAGCACTGCTGGTAAGAGTTTTTCTACAACCGTTCTATAATAGATCTTATATTTATTAATAATTTTTAATCCTTTTGTCAAAATAATATAATCTCAAATTATTCAACATTTAAAAGTAGGACAGATATAACAGTCAATTGCTAGGGAGGTGATTTCATAATTTTACTTTAATGCACTAGGGCTTAAAATTGGCAATTTTAAGTACCAGTGTGTAAAATAATATTCCTTTGAAACTAAAATGACAATAAAAAAGTCACCGTTATAAAATGCTATAGCAGAAAAAGTAATTTAATTTTTGAACTAGTGTTGAACTAAAATGATAATTGGAAATTTATTTTTTCGATCGGTTGCAATTGTAAAAAAAAATAAATTAGTGCCCCTGAAAATAAAGAAAAATCGACGACTTTCTTACAATTTAGTAAAAAAATGAAAATATTCTCTAGGCCCTGAAATTAATTGAACCTATATTACTATATTCCTTATCCTTTTAATTTTTTTGTAAGAGTTTTCAATACTTTGAACAGGCAAAGCAGATTTGCTGGGAATCAGTTGGCTCTTCAGACAATTTATTTACATTTCTTTCGCTACTATTCATGAACATGTTATATATCAAAGATTACTTACTTGTGGCAGAGAAGCACTGATATCAATAAAACATAACAAAATAATAAGATATTTAATTCTAGTATTCATTTCTATAGCCCCAGTGATGGTGGATACTCAAAAGATAAATAAGCAAACATATAAAAAAATGTCGTTTATATCAAATAAAGGTAATTATCATTTATTTAAGTACTTCTGTGAAGCAATTGACTGATTAAATAATGACGATAACAAGATTTGCAATTAATTGCCATATCTCGGAAATGGGCAGGGTAAGAAAAACAGACAGTTATGGCAAGAAGCTTACTGAAGTCTTAACACAAAGTTAATTAACATTTCTATCAGTTTTATCACAATGGTACTAGGATGCCGTGACGTCACGTGAGCATATTTTCTGGCACGTGTTAACATCTGAAATCTTATGAAATTTTGATTCAGCTCACTTACCGCAATGTGTCTATTTCTAATAATGATTCCGGATTTACGCCATGAAAAAGTTGAGGTACTCTCAAAAGCTACCCAAGGTTAATAAGAGTGAAACATATCGAGATAACAATACAACGCTATCATTTAAATATTTATTAAATAAAATAATTGCTTTTTAAGTACATTTATTAAAACTACCGGAAGTTGGACGTGGCCGACTGCGAACACCTATTTGATTATTTATTATTCATTTTGCTTGAATAAGGCACAATTCACTTTTACGTAGCGTCATTGAGATTAAGTACACAGCCAATTTTTTTAAAAATTTTTATTGCTTAAATAGGTATTTGCAGTCTGCATCATCCGACTGCACCCATTCCATAATAATTTTATAAAAATATCTTAAATGACGTTTTAAAAGTAAAACTGATATATACACAAAGTTTGTTCGAACTCACACTCTATGTTACATATCTTGTAGATCTTCGTACTTTTGTGTACTTTAAACAGGCTGATTTTTATTTTTAATGACGCAACATTTGGTGTAATTTATAATTCTACGCGCCCCCATCCCAGCCACCTTAAATATGTTATAAAAGAAACCTGTATACTCTCTGATACCCCAAGGATATGTATTTTAATAGGCTCTTCAGCGGGATAAAAAAATCCATTTGAAGGGGGTTCAAAATAAATGCAGTTTTTTCTCAAACGTAAATTGAATTGTTCCTAATTTGATCTTGATATAAATTACCATTTCATTTCTTTTTCGAAGAAAAAATTTACTAATGTCATGAAAGCGATGTGTCAAAAATAGCGTCGGAAAATTATTGTACCTATAATAGGGATTTGGTGGAAAATAACGTATTTTATTTCAAAATAATTTTGTCGTGTGATTTTTGAACTATAGAGCGTTTAAGTGAAAAACAGCGAATTGAAATTGTTTTATTTTATTTTTTTTATTTTAATTATACACCATCTAACAGGACAAACCATTCACAAGATGGGAAACAACACATATTTAATACCATAGATGAGCAACTAAAACTACAAATGTAATGCAAAGAAAACTGAATAAGAATAAAATTAAAATTAAACTTGTGGGAGCATAATTAATAAAACATTAATTACACTCAAACATACTTTAATTAATTAATGTAATAAACACAAGAAAAACAGAGGTAAAATTAGGAAAGAATATCTAGCACGTATTACATTGTCCCGCGCGTCTAGTCACTTCTACCGAGCTGCCCTTGACAGATGATCGGTAACGCACTATGGACAAGCGTTAAGCCCGCTTCACATAGGGGAATTAAAGAGGGGTCGCTACACACTCCCCCTTTGGATCACACTACCGTCCCGGATGTGATACACAACGAAGAAAGAGGATCAAACGTCCATGACACTTTTGGCGCGGCGCACTCGCGAAGAACGGAGCGGCACGCCACTGTTGCACTGCGGGCGTGGAGGTACCGGGAAAGGCCTGGAGGCGTAGAAGGAACATGGATCTGGAGGTGGGCCTGGAATATGCGTTACTGAAGCAGGTTGCTGGGGCAACTGACGTTGAGGGTGTCCTCTACGACGTAAGGGTTGAACTGGAACCGGATTCGGGGTGTCCTGGGTAGGTGGCACATATTGGCGGCAGGATGGTAAGCAGGGATAAGACTTTGGGTGAACCCCAGAGCTTGCGCTACATGCTGCATGATTCCGCTAGCAAATTGGCTTCCATTATCGCTGATAACTTTTCGGGGAGTTCCGTAACGAAGTATGATTTCATCAATTAGGCATTTGGCACAGGCTTCGGCTGTGGTTACTTTAAGTGGAAACATTTCTGTCCAGCGAGTAGATGTATCTTCGATGATAAAAATTCATCGCTCTCCAGTAGGAGTCTCTGGAAGAGGTCCAAAAAGGTCAATTGCAATGACTTCAAATCTTTGTGCTTGCACGGGGGTCTGAAGTAAGCCAGATGGCTTCATGTTAGAAGATTTATACCGTTGGCAGTCTATACACTGAAAAACATGTGCGATAACGTCTCTTCGCATGCCTGTCCAATAATAACAAGGACTGATTCTTTGTAGGGTGCGTTCCACACCATAGTGACCAGCAAGTGGAGAATCGTGAGTTTCTTTGAGTACCTTTTGAATCTGACTCTTTGGTACGATTTGCTGTGCTTCTTCTCCATCATGATCTGGGGAGTAACGATATAAAATACCGTTCATCATCAGGTAACCGCGGTCACTCCATCTGTGAGTGTCTACCGTGTTAGGGTCTGGAGACTCAAAACAGTTGATTATTCGAGCTATGCCTGGGTCGGTTAGTTGTTCTTCTCTCACAGCTCTAGCATCATCAACGGGAAGGTTGATGGTAACGAAGCAGACATCGCATGTTTCGGCTTGGCTGCTGTCATGGCAGATAGGGCGCGACAATGTGTCGGCTAGAACGTTCTGACATGCAGGAACATATTCTATGTTCAGGTTGTATGGCTGTAGAGATAATGCCCACCGAGCGAGTCGACCTGTCGGGGATTTCAAGGACACCAGCCACCGAAGGGGTTGGTGATCACTTTTCACAGTAACGTTCGATGATTCAATGTACCCACGAAACTTGGAAAAAGCCCATACCAAGGCCAAGGTTTCACGTTCCGTCGTGTGGTAGTTTCTCTGCGCAGGCGTCAGTAAACAACTTGCGTATTCGATTGGTTTCTCGTCTGCTTCCTCCCACTGGAGTAAAGCTACTCCTAAAGCATATGCGCTAGCATCAGGGCGTATGACAAATGGTTTGGAGGGGACGGCTTGACGCAAGATAGGTGTAGAAGTCAATAGCTTCTTCAGTTCATTGAAAGCCATTTCCTGGGAAGGTCCCCATTCCCATTTGGTAGTTTTTCTGGTTAGGTTTGTCAAAGGTCCATCTACCTCTGCAAAATTCTGGACAAACCTCCTGAACCATGAACAGGTCTGCAGAAAGCTAAGAACTTGTTTTACATTTTGTGGTGCACGCATGTCCACTATTGCAGATATTTTGTCTGGACAAGGTTGGAATCCTTCCTTGCTGATAACGTGTCCGAGATACTTTACTCGGTCTGTGGAAAAGATACACGTTTTGCGGTTAACTCGAAGTTTAAACATCTTCAGTCTATTGAACACGTCATTTAAGTCATTAAGATGAGTTTCAAAATTGGGTGACATGATAATTAAATCATCTAAGTAAGCCAACATGGAGATATGTGATAAACCAGAGCGGAAACGGTCAGCGAGACGTTGAAAGGTCGCGGGCGCTGTTCGCAGTCCGAATGGCATTGCTTTGTACCGGCAGGTACCGAAAGGAGTGATGAACGAAGTTTTATCCTGATCCTCCTTGGCAACTGGGATCTGATGATAACCACTTTTTAGATCCAGAGTAGTTATGTAAGCAGAATTGGACGTAGAATGAAGTAAATCATCTACTCTGGGCAATGGATACTGCACGGGAACCATTAGAGCATTAAGACGTCTGTAATCTACGCAAGGAGTGCCGTCCGCCTTTGACACTAGAACGACAGGAACAGCATAGGCTGTCTCACATTCTTCGATTATTCCATCTTCGAGTAATTTGTCAAGTTCCTGACGAAAAATTTCTTTCTGCGCAGGGGTAAGTCGATACGGAGGTTGAAAAATGGGAGTCTCATCCGTTAACTTGATTGTATGCTCAGCATAAGGAGTAAACTCTTTGCTTTTCTCAAAAACTGTTTTATGTGACTGTAGTAGTTGTTCCAACTGGGCCTTCTGACTTATAGTTAGGTTTTTGCCATCATTTTCTGTGAGCCGAAATTCGGTTTGGTAAGCAGTAACTACAGGGCAAGGTGGGGCTATTGTAATAGGCTCCATGAAAAATTCAAAAGCAACCGAAGGGTTTCCGTCGAAAAACCATTGACCCTTGGGTATGTTCAAAACCATTTGTCCACTCGTAATGAAATCGATTCCTATGAGGGTTTTGCTGTCTAAATGTTCAGGCACTGCTATGTATGTAGTTGGTATACTTTTCCTTGCAAGATTACTTGAGTTTCGAAAATTCGCGCCACTACTCGACGTAAATGTCCATCCGCTAGGACCATCTGTAGGAGCTCTTCTTTGTAAGGTAAATTTGATTCACAGAAATGTGTGTAAAGAACGTGTCCTTCGATGCTGTTTCTAGCACCGGAATCAATGTAGGCAAGTCCCTGTCTTCCTACAATTTCAACATGTACCAATGGTCTAGACATCGTAGAAACTGGGTTAATTTCAGTGAGGAAAATATCGATACTCGAGGCGTGTGTCGTAGTAGAGCCAATACTGTTGGTACTTTGAGGTTTCGTGTTGGAAGTACTCTTAGTATGACAATTGGGGCGACACACACCGTAAACCGCTTGTGTAGTACAACGACTCCGGTAGCGAGCCTAAAAACTCAAGCCGGATAGTACCGACAAGAGGCACGGGGACTTGGCTTAAACGCCCGGTTCGCGTGGATAAGGAACCACTATAAAAACCTTCCCAATCTCAAGGTATTGCGCGCGCCGAAGGGATGCATGGTCGAGGGGAAGCTCGGTCATTAGCGGCAACACTCGTGGCACCTGACGCTCCCCGTTTTCTTCTGTGTCTACAGGTGGCTCTTGGCACAGCGACCTTTAATTCCCCCTTACTCGTGGGAAAAGTATGGACACAGACAAAACAAACACAAATAAACCAGCAACCTCGGGAGGAGGTCCTGCAAAGGAGGATCCACCGAAGAGACTCTCCGGAGCTGCCAGAAGGAAGCTTTGGAAGATTAAACGGCAGGGACTAGGGGATCCATCTGGATCTGGGCTATCACAGCCTGGAGGCGATGGCATTCCCAGGGATCTGCCGAGCACAAGTAGAGAACCTCGGGGAGGCAACCCAGGGCAGGGAGTTAAACGCGACCGGTCCGAAGGAAGCACCCCTGAGGGTCTCAGAAAAGCGCGGCCAAGTAAGAGGGGCAGGGTCAGCAATGAACCTGGTTCCTCTTATGCGGCCGCACTTACTGACATCAAGGTAGCCATACTACCACATGGCTACCCCGAGACGTCCCTGAGTGCGGGTCAGGCGGAACTGATAAGGTCCGCCTTGATCGGCGCTCTAGAGGACGTTGTCGAAGGACAACAACCCCCGAGATTCTCGGGGGTCAATCTACGGGGGGGCTTCCTCCTAGCCTTCTGCGCCGATCAAGCCACCAAGGATTGGTTGACGCGGGTGGTGGAGGAATGCGCACCCTGGGAAGGGGCGAAACTTAGCGTCTGTGACGCTAAGGACGTACCCAAACCCATCAGGACCTTGGTGTGGATTCCGGGACCAGCAATGGAACCGGAGAGAACACTCAAGCGACTGAGGGTGCAGAATCCAGGACTGCAAACAAGCACCTGGACTGTTGTGGACAACAAGCCCGATCCCAAGGGACAACAACTCATCCTACTGGTGGATGAGTCATCATGGAAAAAAATAGAGGAGCTCCAATGCAGACCTTACTTCAACCTAACCTAACCAGGGTTTTGTTCAAAGCCTTGGGGAGGAAGAAGGAAAGGGAGCAGGAGGGAGAAGAAGACACTCGAGGGACGCAGGACGAACCCGAGGGAATGGAAGTCGCGACAGAGGGGATCAACAGTGACCCCCCCCCCCGTTAGTGATCACATTCACTTTTATACAGGTAAATATACATCACTGCAAGGCGGCCTCGGCTGCCTTGCAGAGATTCATTCTACAAAATAGTATAGATATAGCACTGATACAAGAACTTTATGCAGAGAACCACCCAAGAGCTTGCATTATAGCAAAGAAAAATATTAATCTGCTACCTATGTGGGGACTTTGCACGAGGGACTACCTCCAACCCAGGAAGTTAAAGAACTGGTCCAGCAATGCGAAACAAACCACCTAGAGCTCATCTTATGCTGTGATGCCAACGCACACTACATCGTCTGGGGGAGCACAGGCAACAACACAAGAGGTGAGTCACTCCTTGAATTTATTATTAGTAATAAGTTAGAAGTAGCAAACCGCGGAAACGAACCGACTTTCGTCACAACAACAAGACGAGAAGTTAGTGACATTACAATCACCACACAATGTGCGGGACGAGTGATAAGTGAATGGCATGTGTCCCAGGAACCATCGCTATCGGATCACAGGTACGTAAGATTCAAAATAGAAACTCCACCGGAAGAAGGGATGATGAGCATAAACCCAAGAACCTGCAACTGGGAACTCTTCAATGAGAACCTAGAGCAGGGGCTGAAGGACTGCCCATCAAGACCACAAACACCGGCGGAAGTAGAACTGCTGAGTGATTTAATAACCACAGCAGTAATAGCAGCTTTCGAGTCAAGCTGCCCTCTGCAAGAGAGAGGGGCCAAGCGTGAAACCCCATGGTGGAGCCGCGAGCTCTCCTCCAGAAGGGCGAAGGTTCGGAAACTGCTCAACCAGGCCAAAAGGACTGGCAGATGGGACGAATACAAAGCGGTCCGTCTGAAATATGTTTACGCCATTAGATAAGCAAAAACCAAATCATGGAGGAGGCATTGCGAGGATATAGAAAATACTCCAGAAGCTGCTAGACTCCAAAAAATCTTGCAGAGAGACAATCAGGGCAAGATTGGATCACTGCAAAGACAACAAGGCGAGTACACAAACACTGAGAAGGAGACTTTAGATTTATTACTAGAGACACACTTCCCAGGCAGTGTAACCGCCCTACAAGACAGAAGCGGTCCACCCGAAGACATACCAATAAGAAGGGCGTCAAAGGAGGACTGGAAAATTGCAAATAAAATAATAAACAAAACAAGACTTGTATGGGCAATCAATTCATTTGAACCATACAAGTCACCAGGGCTGGATGGAATATTTCCAGCTCTACTGCAACAGTGGATATACTTGCAACACCCCTGTGCACATTATTCAGGGCCAGTCTGGCCCTGGGTTATGTGCCAACCGGCTGGCGGAAGATAAAGATGTCATTCATACCAAAACCAGGGCGTGATACCTACCCCCATGCCAAATCCTTCCGACCTATTAGTCTAACATCATTTCTCCTGAAAACCCTGGAGAAGCTGGTTGATAGGCATATCAGGGACGATAAACTGAGTACAAAACCTCTACATCGAAACCAGTATGCCTACCAAACAGGAAAATCTTGTGAGTTGGCAATACATGAGCTTACTCAAAAAATAGAAAGGGCCCTAGACAGCAAAGAAACTGCCTTAGGAACCTTCTTAGACATAGAGGGTGCCTTTGATAATACCTCATTCGACTCACTAAGTGATGCAGTGAAGAGACGCGGAGTCGAAAAGTCAATAACAAGATGGATCGACTCAGCACTCAGAACTAGGAAAATTCAGTCCACGCTAGGATCCACGACAGAGGAGGTGTCCGTGACCAGAGGGTGCCCGCAGGGGGGGGTCTTATCTCCTCTCCTGTGGTGCCTGGTCGCGGACGAGCTCCTATCTCGACTAGAACAGCGGGGAATATATGCGCAAGGCTACGCAGATGATATCGCCATCCTGGTAACAGGAAAACACGAGGGCGCTGCATCAGAAAAGATGCAGCGAGCTCTCGTTATGGTAGACAGATGGGGTACCCAGGAAGGTCTTTCCGTGAATCCAAGGAAGACCACTGTGGTCGCCTTCACAAGAAAGAGAAAACTCAACCTGGGAAGATTATATCTCCGGGGAAACGAACTGCAGGTGAACAATGAAGTGAAATATTTGGGACTGATTCTAGATACCAAATTAAACTTCAATGCACATCTAGACAGAGTGACTACCAAAGCTACGCGGGCCTTATGGGCCAGCAGAAGAATGGTAGGTAAAAACTGGGGACTACAACCAAGAATGGTGCACTGGCTGTACCAAAGGGTTGTAGTACCAATAATAACCTATGCCTCCCTGATCTGGTGGCATAAAGCCGGAAAAGGAGAGGCAATGAGAGAACTACGGAAAGTACAAAGACTAGCATGTCTAGGCATAACGGGAGCAATGTCAACAACGCCTACCGCAGCCATGGAAGCACTACTTTGCCTGCCCTCACTACTTACACTTCACAAAGACCTTCAGGGTATACATACCCGATAGGGAAGAGGAAGGAACAAGGCAACTGCGAAGACATCCAAATGATACCATATGGTATACTGACGGATCGAAAACGTCAAGTAGTACTGAAGCAGGTGTTACGGGGGATCAACCAGGGACAGACATCAGTCTGAACCTGGGCAGTACCGCAACGGTGTTCCAAGCAGAAGTCACAGTCATCGAAATCTGTGCACAAGAAATGATACGGAGATCATATACTGACAAAAGAATCCGCATCATCACTGACAGTCAAGCAGCTCTCAAAGCTCTGAATGCAATACGTTCCAAAACTGTAAAAGACTGCCTTGAATCCCTGGTGAAACTAGCGGAACACAACAGTATACAACTGGAGTGGACGCGAGGACACCAGGGCAATGAAGGCAATGAAAAAGCAGATAAACTGGCCAAAGAAGGTGCAAAAACAGCCTTGATGGGACCTGAGCCATCCTGCGGGATATCATACAATATCGCAAGAGGAATGGTAAAGGAACTATTGAGTCAGAAACATATCTTGTACTGGACTGGCGCGCCGGGGATGAGGCAGTCACGCATGTTCATCACCGGCGGGCCATCCATGACAAAGACCAACGAATTGCTAAAGCTGAGCAGAAAACAGCTGAGATGTGCAGTGGGAATCCTAACAGGACACTGCACACTGAATAGACACCTAACTAACATGGGTGTGAAAGATAATCCAGAATGTAGGATGTGTGGTGAGGATGAAGAAACTCCTCACCACATACTGTGAATGCCCAGCCTTAGTGGCTGGGAGATTCTCTCACTTCGGGGTACTAACCATAACCCCGGAAGAAATAGCCAGAGCTCCCATTGACCGTATACTCTCCTTTTGGAGAGGAACGGGATTAATGGGATAACGAGACTATGGGGTACAATAAGCTCAAGCTTCAGTACAGCGGGACTTCGGCACCGCAACCCATAAGGAAAAAAAATGACAATTGGGGCACTGGGAACGTATGTAACCTGGCGTTCCACATCCAAAGCAACTAATACCAGCAGAAGTGGTAGGTGAGTTTTGACTGATACTCGGCTGACTCACTTTTCCTTGACTAGCAGCATACTTGCGGCACTCTGCCTGAAGATGGGCAAAATTCTTGCAGAATTGGCATTTGGGGCGAAGACGTCATCATTTGTACTACTCTGTTTCAATGTAGTAGGTGGCGTTGACTTGTTCTCGGTAAAACTATCTTCGATAGATCTGACCTTCTCAATTAGTTCAGAGAAAGAGGTCACTTGTTCTCTAGGTAACCTAAATCGAATTCTTCGATTTAAAGACCGTGAATCATGTCCAGCTGATGCATTGCGTGCAATTCTGGAGTTTCCGGTAAGCGAGCTAAAAGAGTACGAGCAGAATTTACAAAAAGATCTGTTGGTTCTTTATCCCCTTGTTCCTTGGAGAATAATTCCTTAAAAATCTTGTGTGGCGGCCTATTGTAACCGAATGAATGTCGTAATGCCTTTACTGCTTCATCCCAAGTGGAAATTGTAGATTTGATTCCTCGCCACCAGGTTGCAGCATTGTGGTCAAGCAACATCGGCAATCCCTTGATTGCATTTTCCTCTGTAATATTTACACAGTCTCTGTAAACATTAATAGCGCTAATAAAGGCTTCCACGTCCTCATCTTTGTTTCCGGCAAACCGCGAAGCACATTTCGAAAAGTTTCCGCCAGGAGTTGAAGCTTGTGCTAGTTGACTAGTAACCAAATCTTGAGTCACGCCCTTTAATAGGTTTTGCAACTGTTCTTCCGTCATTACAATTGGGTCAGGCATTGTTACAGTTGATGAATCGACAGAAATTGATGTATTACAAACGTTACGTTGACTTCTGAAATTGTAACTCATTAATTCGCAAAATTTTGTAGAATTTGGATTGCATGAAAATCCGCTTTCAAATTTGACTGCATGCAAATCCGCAGAAACACTAAAAGTCTAGTAAAATGAAAGAAATCTCGCAATTGTCTGTTGAATGTTCATATACTTGAAACGCGCACAAAATGTTCGTGGATAGCACACAGAATTTGTTTATCTGAGGTAGAATGTTTTTCAAAAACCAAAATATGCCTGAGAGTTCATGAAACATGTAACCAGCGACGAAAATGTCCTTAGTCGAAATACAGCACGAAATGTTCATGAAAGCAATAAAATGTCTATTTTACTCAAACGAAAGGGGTAGAGCACGATGAAATTCATTTAAATGTGAAACCGGCGACGTAGAATGTTTTTCTAGCCGAAATAAACCAACTGTTTATGAGAATAGCACAATATATGTGAAAACTGGCGACGTAAAATGTCTTCTCCTAGTCGAAATAAACCAACTGTTTATGAGAATAGTACAATATATGTGCAAACCGGCGACGTAGAATGTCTTCTCCCAGTCGAAATGAGCACAAAATCTGCGAGTTTACGTCTTTGAAATTGCTGAAGTGAATGCACAACGACGTATGAGTTATTCAAAACTTGCAGCAATCGAAAACTATTAGAAGCTCTACTTACAGTTTCAATCCTCTTTTACCTTACGGAAGTGGAAGTTCTTGCACTACAACTGCTTGGATTTCTTGGCCCAAAACACTGGATTTTTGATCACTTTCGCAAAAACCTGCATTAGTTCCGCTAAAAGTTTTAACCTAACTCTCGACACGAAGACACTGACACAGTATTTTGTTAGAAAAGGTCCCACTTGAGCGCCACTTTTATGTAGGAGCATAATTAATAAAACACTAATTACACTCAAACATACTTTAATTAAGTAGTCTAATGAACACAAGAAAAACAGAGGTAAAATTAGGAAAGAATATCTAGCACGTATTACATTGTCCCGCGCGTCTAGTCACTTCTACCGAGCTGCCCTTGACAGATGATCGGTAACGCACTATGGACAAGCGTTAAGCCCGCTTCACATAGGGGAATTAAATAAAGGGTCGCTACAAACTTAAGTAAAACAAAAATAAGGCTAACATATAATTATGCACACGGCACATGAAAGAATGTAATAAAATAGTAACTAACTATAGATAACGTCTCCTATTAAGTAAAAATATCAATATCATTCGGGTTGTTATTATAAATAGAATAAACGGAACAAACGACTTACCTGTAAGGAAGTTCGTTCCATATTATATGAACGTAGTCTTTTCCAAATACTTGAACACCCTGTAGTGTAGTAGCTTCCTTGCGCTCCACGTGCTTGTTTATGCCACAAGTTTAAATGATGACTCACAATATTTTTGTGGCCCTCTTATAAGCTGGCCCGTTGTCGACTTGTCAGAACATGATTTGTGTATCTCTGATCGCTTAGGGTTCCAATAGGATTGTGGGGGGTGGGTTTGAAGTATTTGGAAAAGATTACGTTCATATAATATGGAACGAACTTCCTTACAGGTAAGTCGTTTGTTCCATTTATTATATTTCACTATCGTCTTTTCCAAATACTTGAACACCCTGTACATGTTTAACCAATAAGAAAAAGCGAACTGAAGTAATTAATTTTACTATCTCCAATGAGTATTTATAAACTGAAAAACTTAATCTAGGTGTTTCTCTATAACTGAGAAACAGTCTAGGAATTATTTAGCTATAACTAATTTTAACAAAGAAATTTAAGATTTTAAGGTTTACAAGATAACTTATTTATTAGGAAAAAGTACACTACTTAGCATACATTATTTTTCTTTTTTGTTGCAATTCCTAGCAAGGTTGCTGCAATTGCGTTGCAGTCATTCTGCAGTGGCCTGCAATAAAATTTGGCAAAGCATAGGGATTTCTCTGTCCATCCCGCGGTTTTTATGATTTGATCAATGCTCACGCCTGCTCTGCTGGCTGCCAAGGTAGAGGCGTGTCTTGTTGAGTGACTCTTGAAGATGGTGGTGTTTACCCCGCTTTCTTTTTAAACGCATTTGACCCATCGACTTAGTGTCTGCGTGGTGGTTGTTTTGTGACGTGGTTTAACTGGTATGAATAAGAAATCATCTCCCTGGGTTCACCAGTTCCTACCTCTGCTGGCTGCCGAGGTAGAGGCGTGTCTTGTTGAGTGACTCTTGAAGATGGTGATGTCTACCCCGCTTTCTTTTAAAACGCATTTGAGCCATCGACTTAGTGTCTGCATGGTGGCTGTTTTGTGATGTGGTTTAACTGTTATGAATAAGAAATCATCTCCCTCGGTTCCCCGGTAGGTTTCGGTGCATTTGAGGTATTCGATTAAGGTTGATGCGACGCATAATTTGGGATCTTTGAAAAAATTCAGGTTTATGATTGGCGGATTTCTTTTAGGGTTGGATGTTTTGATAATGTCTGTGATAAGTATTTGAAGTCGCGAAGAGGTCTTACTGATTTGACTTACTCTGATTTTAGAAATGGTGTGAATTCTCTGCGCGGTTGTTAGAGTTAATAAACCTAATAATTTTTTGGTGAGAGTTTCTAGCGTTTGTTCCTCTAGGGGGTAAAATTTTTCTAAATAATGGAGAACTACCGTGGGGTCCCAAGTTGATTTGTATTCTGGAAAATTGGAAAATGCCTTTTAAGTATCTTTTAACTAGTTCCTCTTGATCATAGTTCTTATGTATTACTAAGTGCAGAGCAGCTCTGTGAGCATTGATGGTGTTATAAGTGGTTTGGTCGCCTACCAAGCTGTTCAAAAAGGATATAACATGTGTTATATTTGGTTTAAATATTTCAATTTTGTTACTTTTACAGTATTCGTACTAATAGTTCCAGAGTACTGGCGGAGGGTCGCCTTGCTTAGGGAAGCCATCGTCATCGCTACGGCCTCCTCTGGTACCCCTTTTTCTAGGAAGGATTTCCTGATAATCTGCCTGCTATCAGTGAAAGGTTCTTCCATAGCGGATGGCTGTTCCTGAAAGGTGATAACAACAGATTTCTTGAAGGTTGTACTAAAATAGGGTCCTTGATAAGTAATTGGTTAAAAACGGGATACCAGGGTTGGCTTTGCCGGTTTGGAACTATCAGTATTCTTTTTGTTTAAAATTTTACTTATAAGGGTGAAGGGGGGGAGGCATAGAACAACTTGAGGCTTCCCCAGTGGACCGTGAATGCATCGGTTTTCAGTGAATGTGGGTCCTGAAACCACGAGATATAGGCTCGGCACTTAGCATTTATGTGACTAGCAAAAATATCTGTGGACGGGACCCTAATTGAGATATTATATAATAGACTGGCGGTACATTACCAGTCAGGTGCAACGTTTTTAAAATGCATGCCAATTATATATATGAATGAAATTACCATGAATATGCCAGAAACGCAAATTTTAGGCAGTCGTCGCGTGCAGAAGGGTGTGCAAATCGATTTTTTTTGTTCTTTTTTGTTTTTTTTTTTTAATGGATGCCAGTAGTGCCAAACGAAAAGCCGTGAAAAAGAATCTAGCAGAAACTCATTGGCATGCAGTTTCCGCGTGCAAAACAACTTTTGATGCGCACATTAAATCGTAAAATTTTTTGGTGTTCTTGATTTTAGATGATTTTGATTTTGGATCTTTTTTCAAGGCTTTTCGTTTGGCACTATTGGCATCCATTTTAAAATAATAAAAAAAAACACAAAAAAAAACAAAAAAATCGATTTGCACACCCTTCTGCACTCGACGACTGCCTAAAATTTGCGTTTCTGGCATATTCATGGCAATTTTATTCATATATATGATTGGCATGCATTTTAAAAACGTTGCACCTGACTGGTCATGTACCGCCAGTCTATAATCGTATACCTTTTCGTCCAGACTATATTCCGTGTCCACTTTCAAGACTCTCGATTCTCTGTCGGCTTTGTAATTGTCGGCCGATGTCATGTAAGAGGTTGAGACAAACATTTTCTTGTTTTCGCAATATTCCCAAATTTTTTCGGCAACTGAGTTTAATTTTTGATATTTCACCCCTCCCATCCCACTAAACAAAATATATATCCGTAATATTACGCAATGTTAGACTGAAGTAATATAATTAATGTTTTCCTGCAATATGATATTTATATTAAAATAACTAACTTTGGTATAACTGAGAAATGTTAAATTGCAAAATATTGAACAAACATTTAGTTAATATTAGCTCGAAAATATTTCCTTAATATAAAAAATATATTTAGCAAATGTATGTCACATATTATCATCAATGTATCTTTAATATTGCCAGTAAAATAAGCATATTATATTACAAGAATGTAACTTGTAATATTACACGAAAATATTTCACATATATAACTGTAAATGTGTTACGAATTAATCTCATACATTATGAATAATATGCATTTGATCATACATTAACATTATCTGCAACGTTTATTCTATGTGACTACCATGAACTTCTGTGATAACTCGCCTATTGACAGGACGCGTCGTTTCCCGTCTAAAATAGTATAAAATAAACATAACCTTAAAATCTTCGATATCTTGTGAGTGTGTCGTGCCTTAATCTCAGAAATGGGTGACAAAAGCGAGAAAAAGGTAAGTAAGTAGATAATTACAGTAACGTAGAAATTCGTGGAAGCTTTTAGCAACAAAATAAAATTAAACTAGATTTTATTTAGTTACCTTAAATTTGCTGTATTTTTACACCTGCTATTTGTCGAAGCACACTAATTGCGTTTTATTAATAAACATATAACATTAAAATATTATTCTTGTTTAAACCTGCTTATTTTAGGTCAGTTATTTATTGCTTTACTCACCGGAGGCAAGGGGCTTAACCCCAGATCCGTTGCATATGTAACGGGGATAAAAAAAATAAAAATTTGAGATTAGGCCACCGATAAGTAAATCAATTTGCCCTGTTTTAAGTTGTCTGCTCAACCAACGTAATAGCTAGGGTGCTGGTGGCAGAAATTTTTATATTGTGTGACTGAAGTTGAAAAGTGTAAAGACGTCATAATAACAAGCCGGAAAACCCATTTCAGTCATTACGGCGTTACTGATTTTTGAATTAACAGTTAATTAAAAATGAAAAAAAAACAAACGCTCCTATATGATTTCATTGTGTCAGTTACTTGTTTTAGACGTTGCCTGTCAATATGACATTGATATAAATGCAGTCAGCTGAAATCTATGTGTCTGCGCTTTTTTATAATTTAATTTTTTTTATTAATTTATGATATACTGAAAATTAAGTGATTTTATTGTCGCTGTACCATATATCAAAAGTTTCGCAAAGCGGAAAGAATCAATAAAACAAACCTCAGTCACCTGTGTACTGCTGCATTTAAAGGGGGGTGAATTTTCAAAAATACGAAAAAAAACGCTTTTATATTATTTTATTGTTTCAGCCACTTTGCAGGAAGCTTTGTTTGTTTGTAAAGAACATAAAACAAAATAGTGGCTGAAATCTACAATGCTGATTTCTCATTGATAATGTTTCTTATTAATAATTGGGAAGTGAAAAAAAACATATTTTTTCAAAATAATTCAGCAACGTTCGATCCTACGAGAAGAATGTTCAAGACAAAGTTGAAGAGGACAAAATTTCCTACATTTTTGTATATACATTTTAATTGTAAGTCTAATACGTAATGATACAGCGGTGGGAAAATGAAGTTAAACGATTTTTTTTTTTTAAATGCTCAAACTCCATTGTTGCGCGGACGGTCCTGCCTTTAATACGTACAGGCATAGAGAGCAGTGTTTTTGATTTGATAATAATTACTTACATTTTTGGTATATTGAATGTTTCTAAGCAATTGTGTAAGGATTAAATGTGTGTAAGGATTTTGTAAGGGATTAAAATTTTGTAGCCAATAGTCGGGACATAAAATTTTATAATTTAAAATTTTAAAAAATGTTGGATTATTTAAAAATTACAAAAAGAGTATAAGAGCAAGTGCCGACTCTTGAGGTATTCCATGTTCTATTGCCAATTCTTCTGAATACGTGTCATTAAATTTAATTACTTTTGTTTCCTATTTTCGAGGAATGATGTAAGCCACTGTAATACTATTCCGTCAATTTAATATTTTTTTTAGTTTCAATACAAGTATTATTATAATATATCTTTAATATCTTTATTATAATAATATAAATAATATAAAATATGTTATGTTGTAAACATGCATTATATAATAAAAAAAAATTTTCTTCTTAAATCCATTTGTCTAACGCTGTATCTCTTTAAACATTAGACTTACAATAAAAATGTATATACAAAAAATGTAGGAAATTTTGTCCTCTTCAACTTTGTCTTCAACATTTTTCTTGTAGGATCAAGCGTTGCCGAATTATTTTGAAAAACAATTTTTTGCACCTTTAATTCAAGATGGCGATTCCCGCTTCCCCCACCCCCAAGGTCGAAAACTTGTGTTTTTTATCATGGCCTCGACTTAAACAACATATATCAAAATCGTTTTTTATCATGGCCTCTAAACAACATAAGTATATCAAAATCATTACTACTTCACCTTCTGCAGGGCAAAATTCCCGACTGATTGGACTGTTTTCTTACTTTGACATTTTTTGGAGTAAATTTAGAATGTTTTCTTGAAATGTTTTCTTAACCGCTCCTCAAGTCACCGAAGTAACTCCTTGAAAATCCAGAATGATTTTGTGTTAGGTAAAGAGAAACGAGGCCCTACAGCTTATAGTGCAGTCCGAACCATTTCTTGGGGATAATTTTGTAATTAAAATTATTTCGCGATGGGCAGGGATTGAACCTGCTTCGCTAGGTACGCCAGTATACAAGCTAGACGCGCTAAACCACTGAGCTACCGTCCCCCTCAACTTACTTACTTACTTATTATTATTTCTGAAAATCAGCAACGTACACGTCAGCCAATGTTTTTCTGTACTTATGGATATAAAAACTAACAAATGTACAAATACCACTCGAGGTTTCTATTTTGAATAGGATACATTTTTATTTGCACTTAAGCTTGGTTGCCATTTCGATAATATAACTCGATAACTGAAAGACACTCGACCTATGGTCTCGTGTTTTTGTACCACAGTTTGCGCCTGCTATATTATCATGATAACCAAGTTATCATAGAAATAAAAATGTATCCAATAAAATCGCAACCTCTTGTGGTATTACTTATGAAAAAACTTTCAGTGTTATATACAATACCTTTACTTTTTCAATCAACGACTTTGTGTAAGAAACAGACATAGTTAAAGTGATAGAATACAACCTTCTCAATCCCAGCCCTCACCAAATGTATATATAGCTCTCCTTTTGCTATATGTTTCTTACACAAAGGTGTCGATTAGAAAATTATATGTATTGTATAGTAAGTCTAACTATTCGTTTTATGAATGAATTAATATTATACAATACATCAGTGACAATAAACAAGATAAAATAAAGATAATGATTAACTATATTATGTCAGTCACTACTATACTTCTATACTGTATTCTCCATCACATATTAATATATTTCACTTTTTAACAGAGGCTGTCAAAATTACCTTCGCAGCCACCACAGCAAAACAATTCGAAGATGTGGTAGCTGAATGGCTGCGTTTCGCCAAACAAAGAAAACAGCGAGAGAGGCAATGAGTAATATGAATTTTTTTATTACACTAGTTTTTTTTTTTTGTTGAGAATTTGCATTTTTATTTATTTTTATACATTGTATATTTTTATGTATATTTTTAACAAAATATATTTTTGATTAAATGTTTTCTTTTTATTTTAGGTTTAGGTGATTGTTTATTAAATACTATAGATGTCTCAACTGATGCAAGTTAGTGCTGAAGGATTATGGACAGATGCCTGTCGAATAATGTGTCCTCCACTCATAAATTAAAACAGTACATCTTACAATTTCCTATGAGTAGAAACACATAATTTGACACAATATATCTGTCCGTAATCCTCTAATACTAACTGGCACTGGGACAACTATAGTATTCAACCAAGGTTGTTACTTTGGAACAATATTAATTCAGAACTAAATTAATGTTGACTTAATATTTACATTTATCTTGATACTACATTGCCTTACAAGTATTCGAATATTAAGCATACATTGCAGCAATGATATTCATGGTGAGATATAAATAAGTATGTAATGTTACACGTTTAATAAGTATGTAATGTGGCAAGTTATATTGATAAATTATTACGTCAATATGTTATGAATATTAAGTAATATTTTCACAATGTTGTCTTTTTAACAATGTAACAGAGTAACATTTAATTGTATGACAAATTACTTTGTAGTAACATTACGACACCGTTCATGATCTGTTTTACATAACATTACATGTACCTTTGTAATATTAAGGTTCTATTAAAGTAATAATGTATTGTTTAGTGGGATTCTATTGATATAGGTTATTGCAGTGGTATTGTCCATACGCAATAAAATATGGTTGTTAGAAATATTTTTAGTGAAGGACATTATTGCCCTAAAGGCTGCCAGAAGCTCTAATTGATTGATGTAATATTGAGCTTCTTTACAATCCCAGAATCCCCGGGCAATTTCCCGTTCACAAACTGCTCCCCACCCTGGTCTTGACGCATCGCTGTGAATTTCCATTTTAAATTCTGTTTTTTTTTTATGTAGTTGTTACTTTCGGTTCCTTAGCAATGAACGGTACTTCAGTCTCTCAAATTTTTTGATATGCGCCCCTCCATAATTTACAGCAGGGCAAGCGGCTACTAATTTCCCAGTAATGTGAGCTATTTCCCTAATCTTAATTGATTTTTTGTTTTTAAATGCTGTTAGTTTAGATATTAGTTTTTATTCTTTGTTTGGTGTCAATGAAAAAGTCATTTTTTTGTGTCATAGACAAAACCTAAAAATGTGCATACATGACTAGGGTTAAGTTGACTTTTCTTAAAGTTAATTATAAATCCCAGGGACTGAAGTATTTCTATTGTCACTGATAAGTTTTTCTTACACTGATCTAATTTTTTATTTATTATTAATATTTCATCTAAGTAAATAATGCATTATTCCTCTACCTTTAAGATAACTTATTGGTTTAAATATTTTTGTAAACACATACGGACCCGTACAAAGGCCAAATGGTAGAGCAGTGTATTCATATAGCTTGTTTTTGTACTGAAAACGCAGGTACTTTCTGCTTTTTTGTGAATTGGTACCATATAATAAACGTTTTTGAGGTCTATGGATGCCAGAAATGTGTTTTCTGTAATTAAATTGTTAACAGTTTTAAAACTTTCCAACTTAAAATGAGGCGGATCTATATTTTTGTTTAGTTGATTTAAGTTAAGAATGAACCGGCTGCCACCATTTCGTTTTGGTCGTAAAAAATATGAAGATAAAAACTGTTTTTTTGCGGAGTGGCATTCTGATATAGCTCCTTTTTTTATTATGTCACTTATTTTAGTTTTTATAAGTTTTTAACTTGCTTTTATTGCTAGATATAGGTGTTGTGTTGTGCTGAATGGGGCGTTTTTTGAATGTAATTTTGTGCCCTTTTATCCAACTAAGTATAGTACTGTTATTAGTAATTAGGGACCAGTTTTTATAAAAATATTTCAGACGGCCACTATATCTGTTTACCTTTGTTATTTCCTGTAGGTTTTGACGTAGTTCCGACGAGATTCGTGATCGGACCCCCACTTCCTGCGGGCTTCTCGGCTCACTTGATGATTTTTGGGGATATAGAGGCGCCCGCCTGTAGTTTAAATGGGCTGATGATGTTGACGGTGATGACCGTGATATCTTGAAGTTCTCTTTTGTAAACGTCCCTTTCTTCGGTGCCTCTTTTTTTGAAGCTTTCATTTCATTAGAGGTTTTCTCGGCGTCTTGAGCTATTTTTAGTTCGTCTAGAAGTTTTTGTCCGGTTTGCTCTTAGAAATTACCCCCTTAACGTTGGGGTTTATTTGTGGAGAGTGGAAAAAATTATTCTCTAGTATTGGATATTTTCTGTCCACTTCGTCACGTTTTTCTACATCATCACGTTTTATATAGTGATTCCATCTTTTGGCAGTGGATTCGTGAATTGGACCTGACGTTGCGTTCGGTGGAGTAGAAGGGTCTTCCCCTAATAATTCCAGCGTTTTCAAACTCAACCCTGGGGGTGTTGTGTGGAAGCTCTGAGTATCAGACATATCCCCCGTACTATCATCGTCCGATGAAATTATCGGTCTTCTGATCCGTTTAAATGTCCCTGAATAACCGATAAGAGGGCCACAAAAACATTAGTAGAGTAAAATCTGGAAGTAAAGTCGCTTAGTTTTCGAAAAAAAAAAAAAAACCGGCGTAGAACCAAACCAGACTTAGTGGGATTCTTTAGTAAGATAATCGTGTACACGAAATCGTTTTTTACGACATTTTTCGGTGGTCGAGAACTTTTTTATTTCGGAAAAACTCAAAAAAATAGATTTTTAATGAAATATGTCTTTTAACGTCTCCACCGCTATATCTCTGAAAATATTTGTGCTATCAAGCTATTTTTTTTTAGATTAAAGTAGACACAATAGCGCTTCCAACAACGTCCCACGTGAACCCGATTTATTTTTTTTTAAGTTGGTAAAATAATAGGAAACTCAAACTTGTTATTTTCAGTAACGTAATTTTAGGCAATCGGGAAAAAAGTTTATTTATGAAAATTTGTATATACATGCTGCGTACAAATTGAAGCCAATAGTTGAAAAAAGTTTTTAGGATAAAAATTTTTCATGTCCCGTTCATAGTATTGAGTCAGCGATTTTTTTTAACGGGCCAAAGTCATATTCTTGCGCGCTCGGCTGTAGCAAGCCTGCCGACTGCAACGATCTGACGATCCCGGTCGGGGTGTATATAATAGTTTAACTTATATCAATAGGTACAAAACCAGTAGTGATCAAAAGCATCTAGGGGATCAACATTATTGTTCAATATTTCATATATTGTACAGTAGTATTGATCATATGTTGTTAATATTAAGAAATTGTATAATAAATATTAAATAGTCTCCTTTTAGTAATAAAAAGACAGGTGGTAGTAGTACAGTACGTAGAGGTAGAAAAAACTTCGAAGTAATGTCATATTGAACGGATTTCGTTCATTTTTGGCAGTATAATAGTAAATGTTTCACAGAAAAGTTTCTATATTGAGCGGGGGCTTGTTAATTTATAGGGGGTGGATGCCACCCCCTTTGAGGGGGCGGCACTCAAAAAATATATGAAGTACAATCATATTTTAAGAAGAAAAGGTTCTATGCAATTTTTCACATAAATTGAAGTTTTTAAGTTATAACGACTTCAAAATTGCGATTTTAGCTTAAAAAAAGCTATTTCTAAACGGCTTTCGTCAAGTATCTCAAAAAGTATTACTTTATCGAAAAAACGTTATAGACCAATTACAGAAAGTACAAACTGGGAATTAATTATATTTTTTGTTTATTGTTGTAGGATTAATAATTTCGGAGATATTTAAGTTTACATTTGGCATCCAAGTGTTCGTAAGATAACTATTTAGAGTGAGAGTTAAATATCTCAGAAACTGTGACACCTACGGCAAGGATACTAATAGATACAATAATAGGTTATTAATTAAGCTCTTAACTATTTTTTTATTTGTTTATGTAGCATAAAAAATAAAGTCCTAATATTCTAGGAGCTAGTGTCGGAAAGTGAAAAATTTATCAATCGAAGTGGTTTGATGATAGTATTCCTCCAAACAAGCAAACTTGTCTCTTGTGAATATGGGCCTTAAGGGCAGGCAATTTATATTGCGGGCCTGTGAAAAATTGAACGTATTTCATCGTAATCAAACCACTAGGTTCTTCGGTTTGACTGTAGTTGTAGGTGAAAGGATTGCACTGATACAGTCGGCGAGAGTTTTATCATTGAGCTTTGCGATGCGCGCACTCAGAAAAAAAACCCGAATCGCATTGTAATCAAACCGGCCAAAGTTTGTGGCAAATGCTTTCAATTGACCAAGAAATGAAAGACATACAATTGGCGGGAAATTTGAAAGAGGGAAGGAAGAGTTATTGGGGCAATTATGAGCATAAAATCCAGGTTTACACTGAAAATGTCGTCGAACAAGGAATTCAAGCTAAAAACTATCGCCTACATTTTTACATACTCCTAACACCCTATAAAATATTATATTATCATCGGCGAGAATTTTTATTAAAATCAACACCCCCCCAAAACTGCCCCATTGTGGGTGAATCGTAGTAACGTTAACTATATTGCCGTCTATTGCAATTTCCAGTATTTTTTTGAGCAGAAATCTCTAGTGTCAATTTATTCTTGATTATTCAACGGTACTCACTTTCAAAAAACGTTGAAACCACCCCTACAAAGGGTGAAAACGAGAATCTTCACTGCAAACTGATTGATTTTAATCAAAATAACATTCGTCCTGTAGATTAGTTCATGATTACATGTTTTTGAAGACATGATGATGCAATGGTTATTCATCCCTTTCTTCTACACAGGGGGTGGGGGTGAGGGGTAAATTCGCCCCTTAAATTTTAATAAAAGTTAATTTCGGATAAAACCGAAAAATTTTTTCTACAGCAGCGATGGGAATGAATATGTACAAAGAAGGGTTTTGACTCCCTCGAAACTACTCTTTTCTTCCCCATTTTATTGGGGGAGAGAGGGCAGGGGGGGAGTACTATTATGTTTCTAGGTCAAAAACTATATTCTCTAAACAATGTATCAAAATTAATCCTTTGTTGTAATTACCCATGTTAATAATATTCACATTTTATTAATTTTTCCTATTTTCCGGGAAAACCGAATGAAAATAATAATTCTCAAACTTCGTATACATAAGAAAACCGACTTCGAGTACATAAGACAACTAGTAGTTCGAATATTTATATACAAACCGTGTCATTAAAATTTTTTAACAAAAATTGGTTAATACATTTTCCTGATCGTACCGTTGGAGAATATGAGTATAGGACTAGAAAATTTCGATAGGAATTTTCTCGATTTTTCTTTTTACCTATTTTTTATTTCAAAATGCATATTTTATGAGATATGAAAAAAAAATGGAATATATAAAAATTTTTGGATAGTACTGCCCCTTCCCCCCCAATAAAATGGGGATGAAAAGAGTAGTTTCGAGATAGTCAAAATCCTTCTTTTTACATATTCGTTCCCATCGCTGTAGAAAAAATTTTTCGGTTTTATCCGAAATAAACTTTAATTAAAATTTAGGGGGCGAATTTACCCCTCACCCCCACACCCTGTGTCTTCAAAAACATGTAATCATAAACTAATCTACAGGACGAATGTTGATTAAAATCAGTCAGTTTGCAGTGAAGTTTCTCGTTTTCACCCCTTGTAGGGGTGGTTTCAACGTTTTTTGAGGGTAAGCACCGTTGAATAATCAAAAATAAAATGACACTAAAGATTTCTACTCAAAAAAATGCTCGAAATTGCAATAGACGGCATTATAGTTAACGTTATTACGATTCACCCAATGGGGTAATTCTGGAAGAGTTGATTTTCATAAAAATTCTCGCCGATGATAATATAATGTTTTATAGGGTGTTTAGAGTATGTAAAAATTTAGGCGATATTTTTAAGCTTGACTTCCTTGTTTGATGACATTGTAAACCTGGATTTTATGCTCATAATTGCCCCAATAATTCTTCCTTCCCTCTTTCAAATTTCCCGCCAATTGTATTTCTTTCATTTCTTGGACAATTGAAAACATTTGCCACAAACTTTGGCCGGTTTGATTACAATGTGATTCGGGTTTTTTTTCTGAGTGCGCGCACCGCAACGCTCAATGAAAAAACTCACGCCGATTGTATCAATGCAATCCTTTCACCTAAAACTACAGTCAAACCGAAGAACATAGTGGTTTGATTACGATGAAATACGTTCAGTTTTTCACAGGCGCGCAATTCATATTGCCGACCCTTAGGGCCCATATTCACAAGAGACAAGTGTGCATGTTTGGACGAATACTATCATCAAACCACTTCGGTTAGTGGTTTGATAAATTTTTCACTTTTCGACACTAGCTCCTAGAATATAAGGTTCTGATCTAATTTTTCCGAAGTATTTTGATGCGCTGAAGCCAATTTTGAACAAAAAAAATTTCGATCATGTCACTTTTCTTTTTTCATCTCCTTTTACCCCTAAAAAGGGCAGAATCGTGTCAGTTTTTCTCTACCACCCCCTAATTTTTTTTGTGACCAAAGTCGGCTTCAGCGCGTCAAAATACTTCAGAAAAGATAAATGAGAACCTTAAGACAAGACCCTTTTTTGTAGACCTGTGTAATTTTTCTCTTTTAAAGGCCATGTCAGGTTAATATAAGTGTCCGTGCCTTTGCAACCTTTTTGCGTGTGGTTCCTTCCAGTGATGTATCTTTGCGTAAGATACTATCACAAGAATTTTTGACCTCAAAAATTTCATAATATCTGGGAAATTTTTTTTCTTAATCAAGTAAACCAATATATTTGTATTTCACATATATTGTAAATCGACTCGTGACATGTAAATTATATTTTCAGAACATTTTTTCATGAAGAAAAAGAAATTTGATGCTATTGAATTTTGTGAAAAATTTAAATACGCACTTACACCGAAGCAATGTCCGTCTACACATTATTTTAATAACAACGTCGCCATTTTGTTACTGTAATTAGCCAGTAATTAAAAAAAAATTAATTTCAAACACGGTTTCTCATTAATATACAGCATGACGTAGATGCTCAAATTTTTTGGTTCGTATACAGCACTTGCTTTAGAAAAAATACAGTTTAAACTATCAAGATATTTTCGATAAAACGTATTTTTTTTTCCTATTCCAAATATCTCAATAAATATTAGTTTTGTTCAAAAATGTGTAGAGACCAAAAATAAAGCTCATAAACTAATAATAATGAATTTTGCTTGTTTATTTATTTACATAGATTTAATAGTTTCGGAGATATGAGTTTACAAATGGCATCCGAACGTTCATAAGACGAAAAATGCAGTTTAAATGTTAAATACCTCAGAAATTGTGACGCATGCTAAGAAAGGAAATTAAAGACAATTAATTCAAATTCTTTTTTGCTCATTTAAAGCACTTGCTTTAGAAAAAAATGCATTTTAAACTTTAAAGGTAATTTCGAAACCCTTGGATACCAAATATAAACTTAAATATTTCCGAAATTATTAATCCTACATCAATAAACAAAAAATATAATTAATTCCCAATTTGTAGGATGCTTTCTGTAATTGGTCTATAACATTTTTTCGATAAAGTAATACTTTTCGAGATACTTGACGAAAGCCGTTTGAAAATACCTTTTTTAAAAGCTTTTATTTTAAGCTAAAATCGCAATTTTGAAGTCGTTATAACTTAAAAACTATCAATTTATGTGAAAAATTGCAAGGAACCTTTTCTTCTTAAAATTTGATTCTATTTCAGCTCCAATAAATATATATATTTTTTAAGTGCCACCCCCTGAGAGGGGGTGGCACATTTTTTCTGAATGATATCTAATTTTTTAGATGACAGTAAGCAACTCCACCCCAACCTAGAATGCCATATATTAATCTAGATTCAACTAACGCTACTTCTACGCGACTAATCTGACCAACCTGCATGCGAGGTGTATTAATTGCGTACCAATGTCGCGTTTAGCGCTGATAAAAAAAATCGCTGTTGCCAAACGGTACACTTTAGGCAAAAACATATTTTTTCAAAAACTTTTATGATTATTAGGCTTTATTTTCGAGGATGTTACCAGAGCTGTTTATATCCGAAGTCAACTAGCATGTTCACGTCGAAACAAAATAGTTTGTTTTTACATGGTGGTAGAGAGGTAGACTTCGCGGGTCGCGAATATTTATCATATTTTGAATAAATATTTCTATGGATATTTGTTTTAAGTTATATCTAACAACCTTAATTATTGCTTTATAATTAAAATATATACAAGCTCGTATCTTAAAATTATTTTTATATGTTTATTTTATATGTTACCTACATGATTTTAGTAAATATTTCTATGAATAATTTTTTTGCCTATGGCTATATATCTACACCAGAAGTAGGGACAGTGGGGTATTTAACAACTATAATTTTTGGTTTATAATTAAAATAGCTATTAAATTTTGAAAAGTAGCAATACAAATACACTATGGCTTTTCCAGCATTGAATTCGTGCCGTGTGCCGTATTGTATTTTAATTTCAACGACAGTTTCACCAGTGCACTTATACGGCCCGCAAGCGCAATAATTTTGAAGAACTGTGGGGGGTTGTGGCCCACTAGGTTTAGGTTTGTCTAGGTAGATTGGACGTGCAGTGTACAACCATCACGTGCTAGTGTCTGTACGATATATTGAGTACCTATCTTTTATTTTTATTTTGTGGAAGTGAAAATGAATAAAAAGGATGAACTAATAGATTTAGTATCCAATACTCCAGCTTTGTGGGACAAACGCCATAAACAGCACCACAATCGTTTTGTTTTGAGTAGGGAGTGGAAAACCATAGGAAGAATACTTGAATCAACAGGTAAAGTATAGTACCGACGTAATGCGTGTAATTTCCCATTAGGCATGTACATTCACGTAGCGCGAGAGATCTGACAACACCGGCAGCCGTAAATTCGTCCATCGGTAGAGCATCCCAGCTTTGTTATTTCATTTCAGCCAGCTGGCACACGCGATGTTGTAATTTTTACTCCCCATGCATAGCCCGCGACTACACACACGGTATAACGAGGGTATAGCTTGAAGAAGCTATACCCGGAAGCGTTTTTGTAAAATATTTCTTGTCACAGTGTACACCATGCCTATGGCTAGCCCCTATTGGTTAACTGAAAATGTATTTGCGTACGAGTTTTTAATAAAACGTACACGAGGCACAGTGGCACGAATCGTAATTTATTCGTTCAAAATTATCAAGAGCACTTGTTTCACAACCGATTGGGATAATTTTTTCTTTAAAATACTTGTTATTTAATTTCCAAAAAAAACGTAGGAGAGCCGATTTTTGAATTATGCTAACCAAAATTATTGACCTTAGCCAAAATGGATTTTTTATTTAAATCTTAATAAAACTTAAAAAAAAAACTTTTTTCTTATCCAATTTACATAAATCTTCTTACTCGGGGGTTTTTGAGGTCGCTGATTATGAATCTGATATCCAAATTGTCATAAACCAAGGTAGCGGATCCAATATGGCGGCAATAAGATGATGGAGTATGGAATTAGCAGGAGGGTGGTCAAAAACCACAGCACTTAGGCCCCATTGGACCCCTTGTACATCCTCCCTCTGGGCAGACACTCGCCTAGGCCTCCAGCCAACCTATTCTTTCGAAGTAGGTGGTGATGTTGCCTAGGGGCATCTCCCTTACATTGGCCAAGGTAGGCCAACGCTCTCCCAAGATGGATTCTCTAATTGATGAGACGGCTGAACAGTCACAGAGTACGTGTTGAACGGTCTCATCTTCTTGTTCACAACCTCTGCAAAGAGGTGTTTCGCTTAATCTCATATTGTATAGATGTTTCCTTAGCGGACAGTGTCCAGTCTGGATTCCTGTTATAAAACGTAGATTCCTTCTGGTCATTGCCAGGTAGTCCATTGCTGTTTTCTTGTTGGGATACGTGAGTAGTTCCCTAGCAAGCTGACAGCTGCTTGTTTCATCCCACAGCTTCTTAAATTCGTTGTGGGTGTTCTCCTTAATTAATTGTATTATCGCCGTAATCGGTAACAGACTGGCCGGGCCTGGTCCAAAAATAAGTTGGCCTGCTGCCTTCTTGGCCAGTTTGTCGGCTTTTTTGTTGCCACTGCACTGTGCGTGTCCTTTCACCCAGCATACCGAGATGTTGTTCGTACTGGAGGCACCCACAAGTGCTTGATGACATTCCCATACTGCTCCTGTGGTTAATTTGTAACTTCTCAGGGCTAGTAGTGATTGTCTACAGTCTGTGTAGATCCTGATTGTTTTGCCCGTAGTTTGTCTGCGGACAATCTCTTTTGCGGCTATGGTTATGCCCGCCAGTTCAGTTTGTACTATGCTGGCTCGCTCATCCATAGTCCATTTATATTGGATTTGCAGGCTTCTGGAATATATTCCACATCCTGCCCCATCCTTCTTCCTTGATCCGTCTATGAAAATGTTAATCACACCTTCACCAGCGGTCTCGTTTTCACTGTTTGTCTGTATTGTGTAGGGTCTATCAAAGACAAATCGGGGAGAGATGCCATCTGTGCATGCCTGTAGAAGAGGCGTCTTCCTGACAGCCTCGTTCCGCAGGCGACTTCTGGTCTCCCCACAGCCTACATTTGGTTGTAGGCCAACGGACTTGAGGCGTGCCATTGTTATTAAGGCCACTTCTCCTAGATGTAAATCCAGTGGTGGCAAACACAGCATTACCTCCATTGCTCTCGTCGGCGTTGTTCGCATAGCTCCTGTTATGCTTAGGCAGGCAACTCTCTGCACTTGGCTGAGCTTGGCTCTCGCTGTAGTCTGTTTACTCTTAGGCCACCAGACCACAGCTCCATAGGTTATCATTGGTCTTATGATGGCAGTGTATATCCACATGACCACTTTGGGTTTCATTCCCCAGGTTTTCCCCACGGTCCTGCGGCACTGCTCATAAGAAATGTAAGCCTTTTTTAGTCTTCTGTCTAAGTGAAGATTCCATGTTAGTTTGGCGTCGAAGGTTACCCCAAGGTATTTCACTTCTGATGCGAAACTTAGTGTTGTGTCCAGGAGAACTGGTGCTTTCAGTGCTCCTGGTTTCCTTTTTCTTGTGAAGAGAACCATCTCCGTCTTCCTGGGATTAACAGACAGCGAGTGTTGTCTGTTAATCCCAGGAAGACGGAGATGGTTCTCTTCACAAGAAAATGACAAATGATAAATAAGATGATAAAACTGACTTAAAAATAAATTAAATGCATTAAACTAAATAGGTTATTCCTAAGAATTATTAAAAAATGGATTAATAAAAAAAAAGGAACCAATACCAGAAGTTTTAAATCTACTAGATAGCAAGCCAAGAATATTATAAATAATATATTTAATTTTTAAATGACATTTAATATACTATATATTCAATATAACATAAAAATACAAAGCCAAAAGACTATTATTTAAACGTATTTAGGATAATCAACAATTAAAAAAAATATCAGTTAGAGTATTAATATTATTTAAACAATACAAATTAAACAGAGAAATTTAAGATTTAAATAACGACGAAAAATTTTTGCACTAAGTTAGGTTTAAAGTTCACGGTGTAAATCTATTGCCTTAGGTTATGTTAGGTTTAATATTCTTTTTTTAAAGTTCTTGGTGTTAGGTATTTATTATATTATTAGCAGATAAAAAAAGAAGTATTAACCTGACTTACTTATGGTTATGTTCAAAATTAATGGAGGACTAAATCGCATATTTATGATTGAAAATTAATGTATGGCAGCCATATTAGATATATTTGAAAATTTCAGAAAATTGCCTCCTTTTTAAATTTTTTAATAATTCCTAGGAATGGCCTATTTAGTTTAATACATTTAATTTATTTTTAAGTTTTTATCATATTATTGCCGCCATATTGGATACGCCATCTTGAATTTCTTCCCGGAACTTAAAATTTAGTTTATTTTAACTTAAAAGTACTTATCAGAAATATTCAAATCTTCTCGGCATAAACTTTAACAAAAACATTTCATTTTTCATAATTTTTTAGCATTTTATAGCCGCCATTGATTCCGCCACCTTGCAGGTTGGTTTATGACAATTTGAATACCAAATTCGTAATCAGCAACCTCAAAAACCCCCGAATAAGAAGATTTATGTAAACTGAATAAGAAAAAAGTTTTTTTTGTGAGTTTTATTAAGATTTAAATCAAAAATGGCCATTTTGGCTAAGCTTAATAATTTTGGTTAGCATAATTAAAATATCAGCTCTCTTACACTTTTTGGAAATTAAATAACGAGTATTTAAAAAAAAATTATACCAATCGGTTGCGGAACGAATGCTGTAGATAATTTTGAACGAGAAAATACGATTCGTGCCACTGTGCGAGGGTCTATTGCCTACGTGAATCTCGATTCACAATATCAGTTGTGCATTTTGCTTTGTTTATGTACTTAATATTTATTTCATTAATGAAGGTGAGTAGAAAATATAAATATGTTTAAGATGAAGTTTTTACTTTAATCAAAATGTAACAAAGAGCAATGTTAAAAAAAGGGCTTTTTTGGCCCATCCGTGGTAAAGTGTGGAAGCCATCTTTTTTTTTCTAATTTTAGGGTGCTGAAAACGAATCCGTCATCCGTTTTGGCGAAAAATCTCCGGAACACATTAAAAAACCACCCTTATTTGGAGGTGATATTGGAATTTTGCAGGAAATTAATCTTAAAATACTAATTATAGAGTGTGTTCTATTTTGCTTTGAACCATCCACATAAAAAGTTTATTTAGGTTCGACATAGATCGTTTTTCTTTCACGTAGATCTCTGAAAAGTGCATTCTTATTGTACATTATATTTTATAAAACATAGAAGGTCGACCTACTGCTTTTGTTTTTGTGGTTGGAAAATGATGAAATCTTATTTTTTTATTTCAAATATGAGTACTCCATTGAATTCGGCTACAAATGGGTTTGTTCCAAATTTCGTGAAAAAAATACCTGTTTTTGGATTTTTCCCGAATTAAATAAAAATTCTGAAATTGCCAATGAGAATCTACTGTAATTGTCAATTTGCGTTAAGTTTTACTTGTTTTAATTTCTGATTGCAATAATAATTATTGCCATGCAACTCAGATTTGAAATAAAAAAAATCGCTAATAAGAGTTCATAATTTTCCACACACAATAACAAACTCAGTAGATCGACCTTTTGCGTTTTATAAAATATAATGTATCACAAGAATGTACTTTTCAGAGATATATGTTAAAAAAAACGGTCTAAATCGAACCTAAAATAAACTTTTTATGTGGATGGTTCAAAGCAAAATGGAACACACTGTATAATCGCTTATCTATTAGCCCTAAATCGGATCTAAAATACGTATTTTATAGTGGTGATTCCAAACAAAAGGCAACACACTGCAGAAGTAGAAATTATTTACATGAGTTACAATAAAAGCGGTCAATATCCCGAGAAACGGAACAAAAACACTGAACGGATTGATAAACTTCTCCGGCATGTGCGCCTAGCATCGTGGATCTAATTGGCTAAAACTCCCAGATGCACTACTAGAGTCGTGACTTCTTCGGCATGTCCGTACCCTTAAACTTGTGGCATAAACAAGCACGTGGAGCGCAAGGAAGCTACTACTACAGGGCGTTCAAGTATTTGGAAAGGACGAGAGTGAAATATAACAGATATTACACATCGGTGAATATTGTAAGACGTTAGTCCGGGTTCTAGTCAGATAAAAAGTTTGGTGATATCGCGAATTCACTCTTGGAGTGTGAAAATTTAATTTATGGAGGATCTCGCAGCAATCAATTTCATGATGAATTACTTTCTTTAAGAAGTTAATGGCGTAGTTGTTACGTCTGTCACTTAGGCTGCACATGGAAAACATTTCAAATCTCTTTGCGGAAAGCCAATAGGTGGATATGTATCATGAGATTTAAAGTGAAGATATTTAAGAAAACGACGTTGTACATTTTCTATTTTTGAGATGTGAATATTATAGCAGGGCTGCCAAATAAGGGATGTATACGCCAACTTAGATCTCAAAAATGAAAAATATAGTAATTTTAGCGTTGCAATATTTGAGAAATAGTGGCTGTTACGTATGATAAAACCAAATGTCTTATTTACGTCAGATATTAACGTATGAATGTAGTCATTAAAAGTTAGTTTTTTGTCGAAAATTACACCAAGGTCTTTGAACGTAGACGGTCGCATTAATTGTTCATTGTTTAGCGCTTAATCGTAGGTAATCATAGAATATCTATTTGAAAATGACATATGTGGGACGTTTCGATCGCAAAAGGACTCAAGATGAGGTGTGCATTCTTTATTGAACGTATTTGTAAAAGAAATCCTAAAGTAGATGTGCTATCAGCCGGGTGTTTAAAAATTTTCCACAAACTGATAATGTTAAAAAAATTGGCAAACCTAGCACACACACACAGTAATTAGAGGCAAAAAGGCACCGTAATATTTTGCTGTTTCTGGAGGATTGTCCAAAATTAGCAACCTTTTTAAAAAAGAAGAACTGTATCCACATAAGATTTATTTACCAGTAGCCGATGGCGTATAGTTTCAGCAAGACAGTGCTCGCAAAATAAAAAGAAATTTCATTCCAGTACAAAATTTGAGGGCATTGCAAGAGTGGCATCAATTAAAACATAAAGTGGCGTTATAAAACAAGCGTTTTTAAAAATTTATTCTATCATAGAAATAAACGATAGTGAGAAAGTGAAAACTAAAAGTTGATGTAGTTAGCAGATATTCCTACAACTTTCCCTATTATGCTTCAAGGCAGGGGGCACTACACGTCATGGCTTTAATTTGCAGTATCCTGCATATATGTTAGAATTATTCAAATTGAATACTTACTGCATGGGATCAACTTTATATAACAAGTTAAATGTAAATTTAAAAAACAACAATATGAAAAAGTTCATATCAGCTACAAAGTAATCTCTAGTTAACCATGCTTTTTACTCAATAAATTAAATTAAATTTCAGTTGATATTTTATAATTTACTATCTTATTATTATCTGTTTTTCTATTTAAGTAAATGTATAATTATTTCTCACTCATAATCCTTTATTTGACTTGCCTATATCATTATAGTGTTTGGTAGGATTAATAAATGGTTATTTTATTCTGTTCTATTTGGCCCTATCTTAAGAAATTATTTTTTAAATTTTAATGAATACAAGTGAGTTATCACGAGATGATTTGTGTTAATACGTGTGCGCAAATGGCCAAAATTAATTATATTGTATTATATTAGCAACAAATTACAGCACATAGCAAGCACAAATAAGTATCATTCAGTATAAGTGATATTCGGCATAACAATACCTATATTACCTATAATCCAGTCAATGAGTGCTCAAAAGAGAGGTGTAGGGTGCATGGAATATGCGAGACTTTTTGACTTCAGGACTTCGTTAGGAGTAGTTAGTAGGTAAACATACTAAAAGTCCCCGCCCCTGGGAGGCGAGCTTACGGTGGGAGGGGGGGTGGTAAGGTCCCATTTTTGGGTTTTTCGATTATATTTCGGAAACGGTGGACTCTAGAAAAAATATGTTCTAAGTAAATGAAAGCTAATTAAATTTCCTATAAAATTGTTTCCATACATGTTTGTCGAATTTCCAACGGTTTTCGAGATATACGTTATTGAAATCGATAATTTTCGAAAAAATCATTTTTACCTAACTCTTTTTGTCAAACATTTGCTTCTAGTGCCTACCACGATCGTTTCTCAGAAAAATTGTCAGAAACGAAGTTGTAAAGCATTATATTTCCTTCAATTTGATATGCTACTTTATCTTCAACCAATCCAAAGTTATAGAATTTCTAATATGTACGCTCATTTTCAAAAAAATTAATTTCCTATACAATTGCCTCCATACATTGGAAGTCCAAAATCATACAACATGCAGCTGAGGTATTTGCCAGCGGTTCTTCTTCCCCTAAATCCATTGAGACAGAGGGGATCATGAGAACTCTCTCATGGTATAGCGTTCCAGCCACAGAAAAATCTCTCAATGAGTTCCGCCATAAATCATTTGTCAAAGCAGCTGCAAACATGAAGCCTGATCTCTCAACTCTCCCTCCAACTGAAGGAGCCGTTAAGCAACATGCATTCCGGACGTACCACCGGACGTGGTTAGGTGAGGGACCTAATGGCGGGGCGCCGAATTGGGGTTGGGAGAGAAAGAATGACCAACTAGTTCCGAATCTGTCAGAGTTGGATGCTGTTCCTGACGAAATCTTGAAGATGATTTTTTCGATGCACGAAAGGATGTGACAGTGGCAGGTGTGGTTGTAGAAAAGCATCGATAAACTGCTCTGTCGTATGCCCGAATTACAAGGGCAGTTGCAACAACGGAGTCGGAATATTAATTCAGGAAGAAGGCGACGACGACATCAATATACTACCAATCTCTTTGGACAATGTCTCCACTGCTGACGAAGATGAAGGAGCCTCGCCTCAAAAAAACCAAAATGTCACCTTGAATGCTTGTTTTTTAATTTTTTAATTACTATCAGTCCATATAAATACCTTCATTATATGATTCGTAATAATATAATAAAAGCTATAATTATAAAAAAAAGTGTTGTGTGTCAATTGCAACTACCTTATTTCTATTGTTAAAAGGTTGTTTGTTAATCATCATGGTAGCGTCAACATAGTCATTTCTAGAGGAACATCGAAATTGAGCGTACATGTTAGAAATTCTATAACTTTTGATTGGTTGAAGATAAAGTGGCAAAAGTCTATATCAAAGTGAAGGAAATTTAATATTCTACAATTTCGTTTGTAACAATTTTTCTGAGAAACGACCGTGGGAGGCACTAGAAGTAAATGTTTGACGAAAAGGTAAAAACGATTTTTTTGAAAATTATCGATTTTCAATAACGTATGTTTCGAAAATCGTTGGAAACTCGACAAATATGCATGGACACAATTTTATAGGAAATTTAATTAGCTTTCGTTTGTATTTAGAACATATTTTTTCTAGAGTTCACCGTTTCCGAGATATAATCGAAAAACCCAAAAATTGGACCTTCCCACCCCCCTTCCGCCGTAAGCTCACTTCCCAGGGGTGGGAACTTTTAGTATGTTTACCTACTAACTACTCCTAACAAAGTTCTGAAGTCAAAATGTCTCGCATATTCCATGCATTCTACAATATATTCATTGACTGGACTACTATACGATATGGGTGTAATTTTAACGATATCGTATCATTCCCAGTCATCTTTTGATTCCTAAAACAATTTTATTTATATCTAGTTTCTAGAATATAAATACTCATTCTTGGTGATAAAACACAAATTATAAGTGGTTATGTTCTTAAATTTTATTGTGAAGTACGCATTCAATACCACAATCGAAGATAATACAGAATGTCTCAGATATATATATTACGAAATTTACATTTCGTATTGCCACTTTTAACTACAATACAAATACAGTGTCGGAAGATCTTGGATTTGGGTGGCAGGCATAGTTTCAACGGCTTGACAGACCCGCCTACAATAAAGGCGTGTACCAGTGCTCTAGTAGAGGGAGCAAATAATGACGCGCTATCAAGAAAACACGTACATCATTGCATTTATTCCAAGGAAGGATGTAGTTGGCTCTGTTCAGTATAGGTAATATTATTACGTGCTGATTATTTAACTCGTTATACTTTCAAAACGTGCCAAATAATTCTTTACATTTTCCGCAGACAGAGCTGCCCACGTACATGTGGTGGGGAAAGCAGGTGACACGGGTAGGATGTGTTAAACGATAAAAAAGAATAGCCTAGTTGCTTCGCTCTCGCTTGCTCTCATTGCCGACCCAAATGAAAAATTTTCTGACACTGTATATCAACTAATAAATGAACCGAAGTATGATATACAGATATTCGTACTACTACTTATTTTACGTCAAAAACATGCAATTATCTGCATGATATACATTCGTAAAAAAGCAGATTTCCACCATTTTGATTTATTTGCACTAAAAATTTAACTGTAATCTTACGAATTTTCTCACATCCCCTTTACATCTCAAATTATCGACCAACCACAAAAATTCAGCTGCATGGATTGTCTCAAGATGATTATATTGAAGAGATTATATTGCAGGAAAAACTGTCGTAAGGTTTTCCTACAATATCAACCCACATTGAAAATAAAATTCTCACATTAACATCTAACAACTTACCACTAACAAAATCGGTCCTGTAAAACAAGTAAAACTGAAAATTTTTAAAAACCCCAGATCAATGTATCTAATCGCACCAGTTTCATATGATCAAATCAAAATGAGGCCTAAATCATGTTCGGCTACCATAATTGTCGGCACATTTTCAATTTTACTTCAATCGGACAATTTCTAGAGAAGTTCAACATGACGAATTCAAGATGGCGATCAAACATCAAAATCTAATATGACCTTTTCGACAAAATACTCTTTCAAATAAAAAAACTGCATCAAAATCGGATCATCCGTTGAAGAGATATGAAGCCACATACAGACAGACAGACAGGCAAACAAACATTCAAACATACGCGTCTCTTTTGGGATCGGGGGTTAATAATTTCTTTTAATTGCTTCCAATCACTTATCGTGTTTTAATCCTAACTTCTTCTGGTTGTTAAGAGTTCCGTCTGCGAAATACGCGAGTCCAGTTTGAGCAATTTTAACAAAAACCGCTGTGGCTGAAGGCGGAGCTTATCTTAGCGCTGGTGTATTCTTATTTGGGAATGTAATAACAACAGTTTTATTCAGAGTCGTACTCTGTTTACATGATCCCGCAGCGCGCTGTAGTAAATTAAAAATTGTCAGAGAATCGCTCATCGTTTCGTTGTAGGTATATAGGTACCGTGCGTGTAATTTCCCATTAGGCATGTACATTCACGTAGCGCGAGAGATTTGACAACACCGGCAGCCGTAAATTCGTCCGTTGGTGGAGCATTCCAGCTCTGTTATTTCATTGCAGCCAGCTGGCACGCGCGATGTTGTAATTCTTCTCCCCATGCCTAGCCCGCGACTACACACACGGTATTATTTTGTAAAAGGTGACGTGGTAACATTATGGATTATAAAAGAGGAAAGAAGCGTAGAATAAGAACATGTTTTACTAGAAAAATGGGTTTTGCTAAGACTTTTTTGGAGGCATCCTTTTGAAAAAATTATTTTTTTTAGGCACTTATCTATATCTTTTACCTAAAAATCCACTAATTAACAAGATTCACAAAAAACAAAGAGCAGACGCAGCTGGTCGTTGACCATTTTTTGAAAATTTTATGTTCAAATACTTTATTAAATTTTTTTTGACCCGTATTTTTTTATTTTACAATCTAAAGTCATTTTAATAGTGAAATTAATTATTTAAATTAAGAAATTTTGAATTCGCGCCCATCGCCACGTCAGATGTGAGCGCATGCGCAGTTAGATAAAGGAATAATCGACGGGCGTCGTTTGATTTGCTTATTTGCTGTTAGCATATAGTCCAGTCAACTTTCCCCTCTAATTTGAGTGCTAATGAATGGATTTTGACGAAACCTTGTGCACTGTGTTTGTAATGACGTTAATAAAAGAGTTAAAAAAAACAGATCAGAGTAGGAAATGGTCGGAAGAGGTAGAAAACACCTCTTTTATTATGGGTTCCGTAACTTGTAGAATTAGGTCAAAAATGAAAGAGAAACAATGAATTTACCTTTTTTTGCCAAAAATAACATGTTTTTACTCTTGTAAATTTTTTCGAAAAATGCATATTTTTGGAGATATGGCCTCTCGAAAATTCCTAAAAGTGGAGGAGGTGAAATGTAGTAGTAAGTTGAAAAAAAAATCTGAAACAATTCAGGTGAATATGTTATCGAAATTCAAGACTTTTTTTATTTGCAACTTGTCTGTAAAGTGCGTTTCCACCGAGTTATTCCAGAAAAACATGAAACACTACCCCTTTCTTTAAAATTGTAGCACTTTAAAAATATGTTATTTATAAATTTGAAAAAATTTTTTGTCTCTTGGAATTTTTTGTAACTTGCTTATTTTCCGAGTTACAGGCAATTTTTCACAAAACAGATAATGTACCATATTTTTTGCACAAAAAATACATGAAAATTCGAAAAATGAAATTTTCATGTATTTTTTAATGTGCAAAAAATGTAGTACATTAGTTATCATGAAAAACTGCCTGTAACTCAGAAAATTAGCAAGTTACAAAAAAATTCCAAGAGACAAAAAATGTTTAGAAGGCGTCAGTGCATACATCTGATTTTTCAAATTTTTAAATTACATATTTTTAAAGTACTACAATTTCAAAGAAAGTGGTAGTTTTTCATGTTTTTCCGGAATAACTCGGTAAAAACGCACTTTACAGAAAAGTTGCAAATAAAAAAGTCTTGTATTTCGATGATACATTCACCTGAATTTTTTCAGATTTTTTTCAACTTTTACATTTCCCCTCCCCCACTTTTAGGAATTTTCAACTGGCCTTATCTGCAAAAATATGCATTTCTCGAAAAAATTCGCAGGAGTAAAAACATATTATTTTGCGCCAAAAAAGGTAAATTTATTGTTTCTTTTCCATTTTTGACCTAATCCTACAAGTTACGGAACCCGTGATAAAAGGAGTGTTTTCTACCCTTTCCGATCATTTCTTACTCTAATCATTTTTTCAACTTATTAACGTCATTTCAAACACATTGCACAAAGTTTTATCAAAATCCATTCATTAGCACTCAAATGCATTAGTGTGTCACATAATTATGCAACCTCTACATACTACTGTCATGCCACACGGGTTGCCTGCCAAGCACACAGAACTTGACCCTTAACGCATATGTTTATAAGGCGACATTTTCGAGGATAGAAACAGTGTAGAATTTTATTTTATTTCTCCCTTGGAATAAATGTTTAAGAACTTTCAGTTACCATTTATCATGTAAAAGGTATAAGAAAATATACAAAAGTATAAAGAATTACAAAAACTGTATTATGAAACTAAAATAAAGTTTTTATAAATCAAATATGGATATATACATTGTAACGTATTTCTTAAATGTGAAATAGGTTATTAGAAGTCCTTAAATATTTATTAGACAAGAGAAATAAAATAAAATTCTAGGCTCTGTTTCTATCTTCGAAAATGTCGCCTTATAAACATGTGCATTAAGGGTCAAAGTTTCAGTGTGCTTGGCAGGCAACCCGTGTGCCATGACAGTAGTATATAGAGGTTGCATAATTCGTAACGTCACAACTAATTGAGTCCATTAGAGATTTTGGTCATTTTAGCGCTCTGTTGACTGGACTAATAGATCAAAGTTAGTATCGACGTGAGTCATATAGTATGTATTTTAAAGAAATACTAACCTCAAATGTTTAACATTTCGGGATTCGGCACTTAAATAGTTCAAATTGTCCACATAAAACTCATATACCATATAAAAATTCACTATAGGTAAATTCTCTGAAGTACCTTTTACAAAATTAGGTTCCATTATAAACAAATATTAAATATTAAACACACAATGTAAATGTAAACAAATATTGAATGTAAACAACAAATCAACAGAGCACCACTACCAACATGAAAATTCTCTAGAATTGAATAATCATTAGATACGTCATCGTTTACCGCCTTTTTATTTTCAAAACCAATTTGTTCTTGCATGTGATGATTAGAACTTTTTTTAATATGATATATGCAATGTATATTTAATATACTTTTTGATCATGTAACAATATTTTGTAAATTTTGTTGAAGGAAACGACCCTATTGTCCAATGACGCCAATAACTCAAGTTTTATAAATTTTAACATATATTCATGTACTACATCCCCTCTTTCTTTGCTAACAATCTGGTTTTCGAAAGATATAGATATATCACAATCAATTTTCGTAGCAATATGTGGTGGCGCAGCGGCTAAAGGCGCCGGTGTGGTGCAGCATCCCGACCACGACAATGCGAAAATTAAAAGTACTAGAACACAAATTTATGCGCCTCATTTGAGCCTCTGATAGGTACACCTCCCTCAGAGATCTCTATGCACGTTGCCACGACATAACCCCACTAGCGGACTACGTCCAAGAAATGTCTCAAAAATTCTATCAGTTCAAACTGGACGGTAGCCCGCTTACCCGCAACATCACTCGAATCAGACAGCATAATGCCATACTTTTCAATATAAAACACCCCCTACCATACCAGGCGTTGCCTATCTTCCGGCAACTACTTTAGCCACACTCTCTCCTACGATAACCTACCTTTCCCCTATCTTTATCTTTCAACCCCTTTCTCTCTCCCTTTCATGTTTTTGCAATTTTGTTCTTTTATCCTTTTTGTTGTTTTTTGTAATTGTTTGTCCCTAAATCCCCTTCAAGCCGAAACTTATCCAAATCCTAATTTTTTAAATCACAGCTTTTATCTTTCCATCTTACCTTCCTTGTCGGCGATCAGAGCAAGGCCGTAATTTGTTCCAACGGGTTTTTTCGTTCAGTTTTCCCGTGTCAATAACCAAAATTGTGTAGTGCGCGTTCGCCAATGTTTTTAGTGTTGTGTTTATTTTTAATTTACTTTTAGGTCCATGTGGACAATAAAATATTTTTTATAGTCTTTAAGTCCACCTCCGGTGGACAGGAGCTTCTAGCCCCCCACTCGAACTATCTCTAAGCTGAATCGACGTCACCTGTCCTGGTCGTGTGGCTGGCTCCGGGTTGGGCTCCGAGGAGGCACATATTGTACTCTTAATACTGAATATATACCATTGATTGATTGATTGATTGCTTTGCGTTGCAATCCAAAGGTCCCGTGTTCGAATCCCACACAGGTTGGATACTTTTTTCCATTTTTTTTTATATATTTTTTTTACAACAAAGATGGTATCACAAAATTTAGGACGTCCAAAAACTAACATTATTTACAAGAAAACTGCGAAGAGTATCCTATAGAATGTGTAACAATTATATATGAAAAGCTCAGTAAATTGGCGAAGAGTACGTTTTTAGCTTTCGCAAAAACGAAGAGTATATTGTATTTGATCTGCACATTTCTAAAATCGTAAATATCGCTCGTAGAGAAAACATTTTTATATCATTGTGTTAGTGAACGAATTCTGAATAACTTTCAAAATGTCCGTCTGTCCGTCCGTCCATCCGTCCGTCCATCCGTCCGTCCATCCGTCCGTCCGTCACGTTTCTTGTAAGCACGATAACTTAAGAAAGAAAAGTCCGATTGTATTAAAATTTGGAAAGTAAGTTAGTGTTAGCTAGAGGAAGAACTCTATTGTTCTTGAAGAAAATTGATCAGTAAATAAAAAAGTTATTAATTATTTAATTAAAAAAAAAAATTCTCTTAATTTTTGTCGCTTCTACTTAAATATAAATCTTGCGAAATGTTTCTCCATAATATATATTTTTTTGTTTATGCGTTTTACTATTATATATTTCATAAAAATATATCTAATGAGTTGAATTGCGTATGATTGTCGAAAGATTATTACAGACAATCAATTTTCGTAGCAATATGTGATGGTGCAGTGGCTAAAGTTTTGCCTTGCAATCCAAAGATCGTGTGTTCGAATTCCAAACAGGTTGGATATTTTTTTTATATATTTTTTTTCACAACAAAGATGATATCACAAAATTTAGGATGTCCAAAAACTAAAATTATTTACAAGAAAACTGCGAAGAGTATCTTATAGAATGTGTAACGATTATATAAAAAGCTCAGTAAATTGGCGAAGATTACGTTTTTAGCTATTTTCAATTGTTTTTCATTTTAAACGTTTCTTACTGGAAGATCTCAATAGTATGTGGGGCCGCAAATTACACTGAATACGCTTAAAGGAGACTGCGATGATATAGTGTAGAGGCCGCCTGCTCCTTACTACGAAAATTAGGATAAGAGTTAGACAGTTAAACATATTTAGAGTTGAGATAATTTACAAATATTTTGGTATGCAATTAATCTAATCATATTCTGTGTCACAGCGTTTTTACTTTTTCAGGTTTCACAATTTAAAATTTTGAAAATTCGTAGAAAAAAATATAATTTTTTTTCTTAAAAAAATCCAACGCAGTGACACATATTGGACCTTTCTCTATATCGTGTCCAAATTTCATGTTCATAACTTTTTTAATAATGACACAGTGATCTAACTGCGATTTCATGTTTTCTGTGGTCGCAGACGGAACTCTTAAAGTCAAAAAGTGTGAGTCAAAGACGATTAGACCCTTGGTGCGTGTGTATGTGCGAATTCTAGTGTCTCTGCATCCGACCCTTTCAAGTGGTGTTGTTGCTTGTAGTGGAGTCAAATTAGAACTAAAAAATTCGCAATGTGAATTGTCTGGTAAGGGCATTTTTTTTGTTTTAACGTATTTAGGGGATCAACTTAAGTTCACATTTCAGTTTTGCAGTTTCTGCGAGGTCAGCATATTGTGAATTTAAACAATTAAATTTTTTAGACCGTGTTTTCCATCGGTTTTCTTTGATTATCTCGAAATCTATAAGTCCTATGGAAAACAATAAAAGGAAGGAAAATATTCGCTATGAGCTGTGCAATAAAAGTGCGTAAACTGTAATTCATTCAAATTGTTATTATTATTAAAAAAAAAATAATATTGCAAAATTATACGTTTCTAAACAAATCACTGTTCTTTCAAATATAATGGATAATATTCATTGAGATTTTGGAGAAATATAATTCTTATAAAGTACAATCACAATCACCACTTAAAATTTCAAATCAAAATGATTATTTAAACGGCTCAAATATACAATAATTGTTGCTAAATATTTGCACCTTTGTGAAATCATGCCATCAAAACCAAGAAATGTGTACGATTGCTCAAATTGTAGCTTTTTATAAGTGCTTTAAAATCACGGAGAAAGAATTTTTTTTCAAAATTTAAATCCTTTCTATTGCAGTTGTTTATAATTTTCGAAATTGTAGTTGTAAACAAATTCAAATAAACTCTGTTTTTCTTTATGAAATCAAAAACGGTAAAAGAGTAATGAAAGCAGATTAAAAAAGCCAACTTTAAAAAAAAATGTAATGCTGCACTTACATTTGGAGCTGAGATATGTTAGTTTTTACGTTTACTTACAAATAAACAAACCGACCGATATTTCTTATTGAAATTTGGACTGGTAATTCACCAATGTATATTTTTTTGTCTCTGCTACTTGATAATATTCCAAAGCTGAAATTGCTAAAAGATACTGTACAGAGGCCCAAAGTGGAGAATTTAGCGATTTTGTTAGAGATCCGAAAATCACCAAATATGTCTAAATATTATATTATGTTTTTACAAACCGGACTTCAGTCGTTAGATAGCGAAGTGGGTACGGCGACTACTTTCTTGGTTTCGTTCTTTTTCCCGTATTAGTATATCATAATTTAAAAGAGTGCGCTCTACTTTCAGTTCCGCTCCGTCCTGTTATTCAACCGTCACGGATCTGCGCGCCGTGAATGTCTCACAGCAGGGGCGGCTGGTGAAATTTCAAAAATTTTTTTCTCGTCTGTGGCGCATGGGACCCATACGAAATATGGGAAATAACATCTAGAGAAGCACTCCTCTAACGACCCCTAAAAAATTTTGAAAAAGCAGTTTGCGAAAAATTTTTCAAAATTCGATTGACCCCCCCTAGGTCTAGGGACTCCTGTTTAAAATTAATTTTTTTTGTCATATACATTTTACTTTTCATAAAAATACAACAATAGATTTTGAAGTTTATGAAAATATTTCCATTACTAACTGAGATACAACGAATTGAAATTTTATCACTTGTTAAATTGTAAATTACAAAATTTCAGTTCATTGTGTTCAGTTAATAATGAAAATATTTTCATAAACTTCAAAACCTGTTGTTGTATTTTTGTGAAAAGTAAAATGTATATGACAAAAAAAATTAATTTTATCGAATTTTGAAAAAATTTCTCCCAAACTGCTTTTTCAAAATTTTTTAGGGGTCGTTAGAGGAGTGCTTCTCTAGATGTTATTTCCCATATTTCGTATGGGTCTCATGCACCACAGACAAGAAAAAAATTGTTGAAATTTCACCAGCCGCCCCTGTCTCACAGTATCCGGAAACAGGTGCCTGGAATATATTGGAATATATAATAATAATAATGTTTTATTGTATTGTATTGCGACTACCACTTTTTATTCAGGATGCGGACGTCTCGTGTTCAAATTCTGCTCCCGAAATATTTTTGTTGTTGTATTAGTGATATTAAAAGTTTTACAAAGCCGTATACTACTACTTCCACATCCAGATTTTCTATCCAAGTCATTCACAACGAAAAAATTTTGTATGTGGAAATAATTGTTTATGGAACTTTAATAATATAATATTTGAAATCCTCTACCCCAAAAACCCATAAAACGATACCCCACATCGATAGAGGTGTGGTAGTGGGTCTGGATGAAGTAAAAAAATATTTTGAGGTTTCTGGTTCTTGTAAACACACTAAATCACATTTATTTTCATCCCCTATAATAATGGGGGTGGTAATGGGGGTGGCTAATGCCAAACATTTTTTGAGACCTTAGCTTCTCTTCTATATACTAAATACTAGTTTTACGGACTCTCACCTGCTTGATTTACCTATTTACCCCAAATTTACCCCAATTTACCCCCCAACCCTTAGACGGAACAAGACGAAAATATAATCTAGTTTCAGTGTCTCGTTAAAGTACATATGTGTACCAAATTTCAAGTCAATATCTTAAACGGTTCCAGAGTAAATGTACGCACAAAAATAGTTACAGACAGACAGACAGACAGACAGAAATTTTTTTCGCTCAAACTTAAAATTTCGACGGAACAAGATGAAAATATAATCTAGTTCCAGATCTCGTTATAGTACATATGTGTACCAAATTTCAAGTCAATATCTTAAACGGTTCCAGAGTAAATGTGCGCACAAAAATAGTTACAGACAGGCAGACAGACAGACAGACAGACAGAAATTTTTTTTCGCTCAAACTTAAAATCTCGACGTTTCATGACATTCTAAGCCTATTTGAACAATAAAAATTTCTTAAAATTGTTTTGTGGTGGAAGTAAAAAGTTATAAAGAAATTGAAAATGTGCATTATGTTCCCAAAGTTGCTTTATTCGATGTTATTTTAACAGGTGTAGCTTTGGATTATCTTCAAATAGCAGAGAAAAATAAGAAGCATTGCAGAACAACCAGCCCAAATTTCTGGAAGAAATATTGATTTGTTTATTTATAAGTGACCTAAACGTAAAAACTAACGTATGTTAGCTCCAAATACAAGTAGAATATTAGTTTTTTCAAAAGTTGGCTTTTTAAATCTACATTCATTACTCGTTTACCGTTTTTGATTTCATAAAAAACCAGAGAGTTACTTGAATTTGTTTATAACTTAAATTTTGAAAACTATAAACAAACTGCAATAAAACGGGTTTAAATTATGAAAAAAAAATGTTTTTCTCCGTAATCTTAAAGTACTTGTAGACTGCTACAATTTGAGCTATTGTACACATTTCTTGGTCTTGATAGCAGGATTTCACGAGGGTGTAGAGTTTTAGCAACAATTGTATATTTGAGCCATTTGAGTAATAATTTTGATTTGAAATTTTAAGTGGTGATTGTACCTTATAAGAGCTATAATTTTCCAAAATTTCATTGAATATTATCCATTATTTTTTAAAGAACAGTGATTTGTTTAAAAACGCATAATTTTGCAATGTTCAATTTTTTTAAAATAATCATAACAATTGGAATGAATTATAGTTTTTGTACAGATCAAAACAAACATTTTCCTTCTTTTTATTCTTTTGCATAGGACTTACAGATTTCGAGATATTCAAAAGAAACCGATGAAAAACACGGTATAAAAACAATACGCCACGCCGACCTCGCAGAAGTTGCAAAACTGAGCGTTGACCCCCTGAACACGTTGAAACAGAAAAACTGCCCTGACCAGGCAATTCACATTAAAATCCTAATTTGACTCCACTATTGTGTATTCGTGAACCTTCCACCCTATCTAATACTCTTTGATTCTGATATGAACTACTTTAAGTTTAGTACTCATAGTAGAGTGATATTAACATTTGTAGGGAATTGTTTTACAATAGCAATTGTTTTACTGAAACTTGTCGAAAACATTACAAGGACTGTAGCAAAAACTTTTGGATTAATTTTTTGTCCTGCAAGTTATTTGTTTAACAAAAGAATGTTGAAAATTATATTTTTCGCAGTTTTTCTTAAATATATCTGGTTGTATAGATCGTATCGCAATGAATGAAAAAATAGATTATTCATAATAAAATTTATCTAAAACTAGATTTATCTCAACCTTTTTGGTTAATATGTTAAGTTACAATAAATAAGAAAAATTTAAAAAATTGTACAGGGAAAGTCAGCATGAAACAAAAATCGTAGTGAAAAGCTCATTTTTGGCACGTAGATGACACTATTACAAAGGAACAAAACCTGATAATTTTTTGTACAGGAAGAGTCACAAGGAAAAAAGAACTAAAAAAATATTATGGGGAGATGATTTTCGGTACGTATAGAAGAGAACAAAACTTGATAAATGTTTGTAAATACAATGTACAGGGAAAGTCAGAATAAGAAAAAATTAATAAAAAAGACGTCGTAGAAAGCTTGGTATGTGAGTGATACTATTAAAAAAAACATCATAAAATGAATGTAAAAAAATGTAAACTTTTCAGAAAATAGCTCGGAAAATAGTCAAATTTTCAGAAAATGACAAATAGACCTGACATTGAAAAAATATTGGAGGCACTTGTGAAGGAAGAGAGCCCAACTGGAGTCTTCTGTGATCTGAGTCGGGCGTTTGACTGTGTTCAACATGACTTATTACACAGGTCAACATTTGATCTAAGAACAATCACCAGACTTTACCAGAGTATATATAGGTTTTTTGGGTCGCTGATTCCGAATCCGAGGTTGGTTAAGCTTCATCACGTCAGGTTCTTGGTCATTTGAAGGTCAAACTGAGAAAAAGTGTTGTAAAAAATTTGAAAAAAATTATGTTTATGTTTCTGAGGTCGCTAAATTCAAATCCGATGTTATTTTTACCTTTCAAAAATATTAGAACATCTAGAGGTCATTTCAAGGCATTTTAAGATCATTTTGAGGTCAAATTGAGAAAGAGCAGTCGCTCTTTCTCAAAAGTTAAAAGTCAAAAAATCTGGAAAAATGCTTACATTGGTTTTTTGGGTCGCTGACCTTGAATCCGTGGTTGGCTGGACACCACCACATCGGATTCAAGGTTATTTGAAGGTCAAACTGAGAAAAAGTTGTGTAAAAAATTTGAAAAAATGTATGTTTTGTTCGTTTCTATTACAAAAAATAAAGAAGTTATGGCCGATTCAATGTACGTTGTAATTGCTCAGTAATTTTTTTTTCAGAAATGCTGTTTTTCGTTAATATATAGCATGACTTAGATTCGCAATTCATTTTGTCGTTGAAAGCACTTGTTTTTGAAAACAAATTCTATCCGCCATATTAGAGCCGCCATTTTTTAAATTTTGACTAAAAATTCGTAATCAGCGATCCCAAAAATATAACTATCCTACTTTAAATATTCAATATTAAAATTTAGAGGTAGTTTTCACCCTTGAGGGTACGAGTAAGTGTACGAGCAAGTGTCCGAGCTATATAGAAACAGAAAACGATACCTTTTACTACAATAATAACTCATAAAAGAAAAATTATCATTAAATATGAAATGATACCGAAATTTTACATATTTTTTACCTCTAGGTACTGTACTAGTATGTGTAATAACCTTTATGTTTTTAACCTTAAAAATATTTATAAAATTTTCTAGAAATCCAACTCCCGAGAAGGATGCTCTTTTCGGAGACGTAATATGGACAAAGGTGACTCCAAACAAATTGTTTTATTTAGATATAAATGATAATCTTGAGGTAGAGATAAATCCAAAGAAATATTTCCAGGAATGCTCCTCCCTAGAGCCCATCCACTCCGACATCCCCCAAGGGTCATCCCTTGAACCAATCCCGTTTAATATCTATATTAACGATTTACCACCCCCAATTGACCATAGGACAACTTGTTTGCAGACGACACGGCTACTCTGACAACGTCAAAATAGCCAGATATCATGTTAGACCTACTCCAGCTGCAAACAAACAGAACCATACAACTCAGCCGACGTACTTCACAAAACGCATGTGCGTAATAGATACTCAACTTTTAATCGAAGGTCAAACCCTCGAGTGGAAAAAAGAAATCTTATACCTGGGAGTAACACTAGATAAAAAACTTCTATTCAACGCCTATATTAAAAATGTACTGGGGAAGTGCTGGGCGCTTACTTCAACACTCATCCCTCTCCTAAAGAACTCCCCTCCCAACATAGCTACCCTAATATAGAAGTCATATATTAGGCCAATCCTAACCTATGCCTCTCCTATATGGTATCCCCTCACAGCTCCTTCCCACCAAAAAAAATTACAAACCACTCAGAATAAAATATTGAGGCTCGCTAACCATCTACCCCTCCTGATCCTCATACAAATCCTCTATCACATATCCTCCAATAGACAACTTTATCCTTAACAGACTGCATAATTTCGCTAATACCTTAGTATCCCCCACAAATCCTACCATTGCTAATCCCTTGACCGCTAAATTTTCCCAAGCCCCCACTCATCCTTCACTTAACTACATCTTCACCACCTAAATAGATTTGCAGTTCTGTTTTGAGAAAAAATTAAAACCAAAAATAAAAAAAAATAAAAAAACACTAAAAAATAAGTTATAAAACCAAGTTATAAAACCAAAAAAATAGCAACACCAAAAAAAAATAAATAAAAAAAGGAAAAAATAAAACACAAAAGTTACGAAGATCAGTACAAAAGAGCCATCCAATACAAAAAAAAAACAAACAAACCTAAAATAACTAAAAAGAGCCAACACCGTGCACTGCACAACCAATCACTTATGTAATAACAATCATGTTATAACACAAACTAACTAACCTAAGTTAACCATAAATAAAAGCTAGCCTCAGAGCACACCATTCTTCCCCACATACAGACAGACTGGGAAATGCATCCATGGATGGAAGTCTCAGGCTTCGCAAGAGCAACTACTACGAATGCGAGCATACATATAACTGTGTGTATCATGGCTGGCAGTAGCATGTAGCTGCCGGTAGATGGTTGATCTTGCCGAACAAGTTGAGAAGATACGCAAGACTAAAATTAAGAGTAATACCAGAACACAGCCGATCTGGTTCCTGCCGTTCCGGGTAGCCTAGCAGGTGCCGCAGAAATAAGAAATAAACACATTGGTTTAAATGGGACAGTAGCCTACACTCGTATTTGTCTCTTTACAGTTATAGTAGCGTCGGATTTATAAGATTCAACAAAAACAGCCATCCAATGGAATAATGATATAATACGCTCAAGAAATTATTTGTTTAAAGAGAGACAAGCAGATGAAAAGCTTTTGTAAGGCTGTCTTACCTAGGCCGGATTAAGTAAAATTCCCATAAACATTTTCCTTAAATATGTGTATTTTATATAACTATTTGATTACATTTTACAATTATTATCATATTAAGAATTATGAATAACTGTGTATGTAATAATATTTAATTTTCAGAGATATCGGGATCTAAGAGAGAAATAAATAAAATTATACACATGCGATATGATTTTAAGCGTAGTCCTGACGCCCGTTTAAAATAATTATCGATATCTGAAGTTTTTATTGCCTTAATACTTTCGGGTATAGCCTGAGGCCATCTTTATATCTGCAACGGTACTATACCTGCTAGACTCCCAAAAACCAGTTCGGCTGCGTACTACTATTACATTGAGATTCAATCACACACGTACACATCCATACATATACATATACATTTATAAAGAATAGGTAAAACGGACCCGCTTGTGGCCACTCAGACAATTACTGCTACTACTCTATATACCTTAGCCTGGAAATGAGGATAGTGATAAATTGAATGGGATCATTTAGTCAAATTTCATATTTCATTCTTTAGTACGTTTATGCGAAGTAATCGTTGAATAGTTATAACACTGGAAATTTGAGGTCGATCTGATAAGTAGTTAAAGAAATATACTGTTTTAAATATAAATCGACGCGTTCAAAATTCTGACGTCATTCAATCCGAAAGTCTGCTTCGAAGTTGTGTTTAGGCTATTAGAACACGGCGATTTGTCTAATCTGCCAGATATGTACTTGATTATGGTGATTTGGAACTATTGGAGTATTTTAACACAAGAGAATGCAGCATGTAATTGCCGAAAAAAGGAAAATGAAGATAGAATAAAGATCCTAGAATATTCTGTTTTTTTTGCGTTTCGCTCTATAATTAAGAGATGTTTTCAAAAATGTAATAAAAAAATGTATGCTAAATGAGTCCATTGGCAATAGTCTCAGGCGGCACATGTCACTGAGCGACGTTGATTTGATAAATAGAGTGAGATAAAAGAGCCGCCAGACCTACGTCATTTTAGCAAAGCTAATATTTTGACAACAAATAGTGTAATATCTAGTTAAGAACGTATGCGTATTTGCTAGTTTGAAAGTGGGGCCCTTTTGCAGAAAACAGGTACAAAAGGTACATAAGAATTTTACTCAGTACGTTAAATTATGATAGCTGGATTATTTTACAAGTGACACGCTAACTACATGGTGTAAGCGTTAGCCTCTAAATCCGAAGGTCCGAGGTTCGATCCCTGAGCGTTTTCAGTTTTTCTTTCAAATATACGTACTAAGAAAAAAAGTTATGGCCAAAAATAATAAATATTTCCCTTTCGGTTGTCTCTTTCTTGGTAATTAAAAAGTTAAGTTAATATTTGTTGAAAAAAAAAAAAAGCTGAGAACGCTCAGGATCGAACCTCGGACCTTCGGATTTAGAGGCTGACGCTTACACCATGTAGTTAGCGTGTCACTTGTAAAATAATCCAGCTATCATAATTTAACGTACTGAGTAAAATTATTATGTACCTTTTGTACCTGTTTTCTGCAAAATGGCCCCACTGTCAAACTAGCAAATACGCATACGGTCTTAACTAGATATTACACTATTTGTTGTCAAAATATAAGCTTTGCTAAAATGACGTAGGTCTTGCAGCTGTGGTATCTTGGACGAAAACCTTTGTGAATATAATTTTGAATTACATCCCCTTCTTTAAACGACAATAGGATCTATTGCATGCACTTATCTCGTGCATTTATTACTATCTCTTTTTTCAGTTAAGGAACAGTATATTCATTCTTCTATATAAAATTATAAATAAAATGTAATTAATTGGTTAATATCTTTTATTTACATGATTTAAGTATTACATTCTAGTATACAGGTAATGGTGGTATAGCATATGAATCGATAATGTCTTTCCATTGGCCATATTTCTTTGGATCTGTCTTTACCTCAAGATTATCATTTATATCTAAATAAGACAATTTGTTTGGAGTCACCTTTGTCCATATTACGTCTCCTAAAAGAGCATCCTTCTCGGGAGTTGGATTTCTAGAAAATTTTATAAACATTTTTAAGGTTAAAAACATATTGCTTATTACACACTAGTGGTAAAAAATGTGTAAAATTTCGGAATCATTTCATATTTAATGATAATTTTTCTTTATAAGTTATTATCGTAGTAAAATGTATCGTTTTCAGTTTCTATATGGTCCGGACACTTGCTCTTACCTTCAAGGGGTGAAAACCACCCCTAAATTTTAATAATGAATACTTGAAAAAGTGTTACTAATTTATTTTTGAAAAGTAGGATAGTTATGTTTTTGGGATCGCTGATTAAATCTGAAGTCAAAATTAAAAAATTCAAAATGGCGGCTCTAATATGGCTGATAGAAATTTTTTTTCTAAAACAAGTGTTTTCAACGACAAAATGAATTGAGAATCTAAGTCAGCATTTAGAAAAAAAAATACTGAGCAGTTACAATAACAAAATGGCAACATTTTGTTAAAAAAAATGTGAAAACGTACATTGAATCGGCCATAACTTCTTTATTTTTTGTGATATAGAAACAAACATTATTGATTAATTGTCTTTAATTTCGTTCCTTAGAATTTTTGATGAAACTGACACAGTTTCTAAGATATTCAACATTTTAAACTAAATGCTTCATCATAAAAACGGCCGGATTCCATCTATAAAATTAAACATCTCCGAAACTATCAACCCTGCACAAATTCATTCTCAGTTTATAAGCTTTATTTTTGATGTTAACTATATTTTTTCCAAAACTAATATTTATTGAGATATTTGCAGAGAAACAAAAATGTTACGTTTTTTCTAAAGTTTCTCTATAGTTTAAAATGTAGTTTCTTTCTAAAGCAAGCGCTGTAAGCGCACGAAAAAATTTGAGCGTGTGGGTCGTACTATATATTAACGAAAAACAGTATATGGGGATATATTTTCTTAATTACTGACTACTTACATTAACAAAATGGCGAAGTTTTTATTTAAAAAGTTTAAAAAGGTACATTGTGCCTGTAAGAACTTCTTTGTTTTTATGCTACAGAAATAAAAAAAATCATTTGAGAACCTAATAGTCCTTTATTTTGGTTGTTAACGCTCTTGACGTTAGTGCCATAGTTTCTGAGATACTTAACATTTAAACTAAATACTTCGTCTTATAGACGTACGGACGCCACCTTTATACTTCCAGATCTGCGAAACCATTAACTCTTCAGGAATTAGAAAAAAAAAACGAAATTCATACTCAATTTAATAACCATCTTATTTGTTTCTTGTATGTTTTCGCTCAATGTAATACTTTTCGAGTTATCTGACGAATATCGTTTTGAAATACCTTTTTTTAAAGCTAAAATTTCAACTTTCAAGTAGTTATAACTTAAAGACTAACAATTTTTATGGAAAGTTGCATAGAGCCTTTTCTTCTTAAAATTTTGTCTTTTTCAGCTCCAATGTTTTTATTTTTTTCTTAGTTGCCACCCCTTGAAAAGGTATGACATCCAAGCTCTATAAATTAGCAAGCCGTCGTATAATATGGAAACTTTTCCTTGATGCATTTACTATAAAGCTGCCAAAAATGAACGAAATCCGTTCAATATGACATTATTTTGGAGTTGAAACCTCTAGTTACTGTACTTACTATACTTGACAAATAATTTAATTTTAGAATTGACGATTTGCACGAAAGAAAGTTTGGTAAAAAGTGTCTAAATTGGTATCACTGTAATTGACTGCACATGTTGACCAACTCGTCTAATTTCCAAACTTTGCAACAATTAAATATCTATAGTATAGTAATCATAACATTGTCTTCATTATCTTTAATGTTAAACCTACTTCCATTGAATATAAATCATCTTTATTAGGTTGTAGTTCGTAGTCTACAATATTTAAAAAATGTCGAATTATGCAATTTGTCAAACACTGTTTCCAACTCTCAGTTTAGAAGATGAGTTGGCCGCAGTGATTGACAAAATGCATAATTCAACATTTTTTAAATATTGTAGACTACGAGACAACCTAATAAAGATGATTTATATTCAATGGAATTAGGTTTAACATTAAGGATAATGAAAACAATGTCATGATTATTATATTATAAGTATTTAATTGTTGCAGTTTGGAAATTAGACGAGTTGGTCAACATGTGCAGTGAATTACAGTGATACCAATCTATACACTTTTTACCAAACTTTCTTTCGTGCAAATCGTCAATTGACAAAAATTTACTTGTCAAATCTGCAGAAATGGGAAAAATGCAATAAACGTGAATAAAAAAACATATTGAACAATTAATCCATATCGTTGTTGTTTAATTTCTCGTATTTATTTTGGACAAAAGAAAACCTAATTACTTTCCGACGCGGGGATCCAAAAAGTTGCAATCGAAACGTAGTTATCCGTGGTACATTCGTGAGCAAATAAAAATGGGACAACTATTTTTTTCTAATATAAATCTGTCTCTATTTGAATATGTAATGAGTAGACGAAATAAAACAGTTAGCACTTTTGTTTTATTTTTCATTGTAATGCTGTAGTTATTGCTATAGCAAATGATGGATGGTCAATGGGGCAAGTTGCACTGCGTTATAACATTAACAAAAATTTGGTGTTTAACATTTTAAAAAAGTGGAGAATAAATGGCACAATAAGCATAAATCCTGGATCAGGGGACAAAGGATATCCAACTTAACAAGAAACTAACTATTAATATTTCGTTATTGCACCATTTCTATTTATAACTTCTATAAGTCTGTTCGGCATAGAATTAAATAACCTTATACAATAATCATCAGTAATAATATTTTCTCATGCATTATTTATTATTTCCAGCAATTCTTGGGTATTCCGTGGTCTCACATTTAATTTTTGGATACTTCTTACGAGTAGTCCCCATACGTCTTCCATAGGGTTAAGATCGGAACTATGACTGGGCCAGTTAAGGACATTAATGTTGAAATCTTGAAACAGTTAGTTACGGTATGAGCAGTATGAACCCACTAAACAAAATATATACCTATCCGTAATATTACGCAATGGTAAAACTGAAGTAACATATTTAATGATTTCTTGCAATATGATATTTATATTAAAATAACTAACTTTGGTATAACTGAGAAATGTTAAAATGCAAAATATTGACCAAACACTTAGTTAATATTAGCTCGAAAATATTTCCGTAATATAAAAAAATATATTTAGCAAATATATGTCACATATTATCGTCAATGTATCTTTAATATTACCAGTAAAATAAGCATATTATATTACAAGAACGTAACATGTAATATTACACGAAAATATTTCACATATATAACTGTAAATGTGTTACGAATTAATCTCATACATTATGAATAATATGCATTTGATCATACATTAACATTATCTGCAACGTTCATTCTATGTAACTACCATGAATTTCTGTGACAACTCACCTATTGACAGGATGCGTCGTTTCCCGTCTAAAATAGTATGAACATAACCTTAAAACCTTGGATATCTTGCGAGCAAGTGTGTTGTGCCTTAATCTCAGAAATGGGTGATAAAAGCGAGAAAAAGGTAAGTAAGTAGATAATTACAGTAACGTAGAAATTCGTGGAAACTTTTAGCAACAAAATAAAAATAAACTTTAGATTTTATTTAGTTGCCTTAAATTTGCGGTATTTTTTGCACCTGTGTTATTTGTCGAAGCACCCTAATTTTATTGATAAACATATAATAATATGGGATATATAGGTCTTTCCTTTGTTTTTGAGTGTAGTGTGCTTTACACTACAGGCAAAGTCAGCTGAAAATTCAGTGTATACTGTATATGAGTGTGATAAAAGCTGCTCGAATGCTTTCTGGAAGAATTCCTCAGTGAATTGATCATCTAAGAAAAATTGTTAGATTAGGTAAATAATACATTCCTATACGGTATTTTTTATAGTTACCAATTTTTAGAAGATTAATTACTTGTGGGTCATCTTCCAACCTGCAATTTTAAACTGAATTTCCTCAATTTTCCCACACCAATACACAACAAATAATTCACCTAAAAGTCCAGAAACTACCCTATTAATTCAAATATTTCTATTGCGCATGTCCAGTGCAATTCACACCTGCCTTCGACCAGGTGGAGATAAGCTACACCAATGCTGACCAGTGGACCTTATACTGGGCGAAGGAATGGTAAAATGTAGTGCATGTTACACCATATCCTTGCAAAGAAACGACTTTGGGTAATTCAGTGTAGTTCAGTGCTACACTTGGTATGCAAAGGAAAGGACCTATTAAAATATTATTCTTGTTTAAATTTGCTTATTTTAGGTCAGTTATTTTTTGCTTTATTCACCGGAGGCTAGGGGCTTAACCCCAGATCCGTTGCATATGTGGTCCTAATCACGGAGATAAAAAAAATAAAAATTTGATATTAGGCCACCGATAAGTAAATCAATTTGCCCCGTTTTAAGTTGGCTGCTCGACCAACGTAATAGCTAGGGAGCTGGTGGCAGAATTTTTTATATGATTTTATTGTGTGATTGAAGTTGAAAAGTGTAAAGACGTCATAATAACAAGCCGGAAAAAACATTTCAGTCATTACCGCCGTTGCTGATTTTTTAATTAAGAGGTAATTAGAAATGCAAAACAAACGCTCCTATATAATTTTATTGTGTCAGTCACTTGTTTTAAACGTTGCCTGTCAATATGACATTGATATAAATGCAGTCGGCTGAAATCTATGTGTCTGCGTTTTCTTGTAATTTTTTTTTTTTATTAATTTATGATATATTAAAAATTAAGTGATTTTATTGACACTGTAGCATATATCAAAAGTTTCGCAAAGCGGTAAGAAACAATAAAACAAACTTCTGTCACCTGTGTACTGCTGCGTTTAAAGGGGGTGAATTTTTAAAAATACGAAAAAAAAAACGCTTCTATATTATTTTATTATTTCAGCCACTTTGCAGGAAGCTTTGTTTGTTTGTAAAGAACATAAAAAAATAATGACTGAAATCTACAATTCTGATTTCTCATTGGCTGACGTTTCTTATTAATAATTGAAAAGTGAAAAGAAACATGTTCTTTTCAAAATAATTCGGCAACGCTTGATCCTACGAGAAGAATGTTCAAGACAAAGTTGAATAGGACAAAATTTCTTACATTTTTTGTATATACATTTTTATTGTAAGTCTAATACGTAACGAGATACAGCGGTGGGAAAATGTTTAAACGATTTTTTTTTTAAATGCTCAAACTCCATTGTTGCGCGGACGGTTCTGCCTTTAATACGTGCAGGCTTAGAGAGCAGTGTTTTTGATTTGATAATAATTACTTACATTTTTGGTATATTCAATGTTTCTAAGCAATTGTGTAAGGATTTTGTAAGGGATTTAAAACTTTGTAGCCAATAGTCGGGACATAAAATTTTATAATGTGAAATTTCTTTAAAAAATGTTGGATTATCTAAAAATTATAAAAAGAGTATAAGAGCAAGTACCGACTCTTGAGGTATCCCATGTCTTATTGCCAATTCTTCTGAATACCTGTCATTAAATTTAATAACTTTTGTTTCCTATTTTCGAGAAATGATATAAGCCACTGTAATACTATCCCGTCAATTTAATATTTTTTTTAGTTTCAACACAAGTATTATTATAATATATCTTTCTTTATTATAATAATATAAAATATGTTATGTTGTAAACATGCATTATAAAAAAAAAATGTTCTTCTTAAATTCATTTGTCTGACGCTGTATCTCTTTAAACATTAGACTTACCATAAAAATGTATATACAGAAAATGTAGGAAATTTTGTCCTCTTCAACTTTGTCTTCATCATTTTTCTCGTAGGATTGAGCGTTGCCGAATTATTTAAAAGAAAACAATTTTTTGTACCTTTAATTCAAGATGGCGGTTCGCGCCGCCTCCCCACCTCCAAGGTTGAAAACTTATGTTTTTTATCATGGCCTCGACTTAAACAATATATATCAAACTCATTATTACTCCACATTTTGCAGGGCAAAATTCCCGACTGATTGGACTATCTTACTTTGACATTTTTTGAAGTAAATTGAGAATATTTCTGAAAATCAGCAATGTACACGTCAGCCAATGTTTTTCTCTGCTAATGGATATAAACACTAACAAATTACCAAACACCATTCGAGATTTCTATTTTGAATAGCATACATTTTTATTTGCACTTAAGCTTGGTTGTCATTTTGATAATATAACTCGATAACTGAAAGACACTCGACCTATGGTCTCGTATTTTTGTACCATAATAAAGTAACTACGATACATCTATACTGTATTCTCGATCAGATATTAATATATTCCATTTTTTAACAGAGGCTGTTAAAATTACCTTCGCAGCCACTACAGCAAAACAATTCGAAGATGTGGTAGCTGAATGGCTTCGCTTCGCCAAACAAAGGAAACAGCGAGAGAGGCAATGAATAATATGGATCTTTTTATAACACTAGTTTTTTTATTGTTGAGAATTTGCATTTTTATTTTTATTTATTTTTATACATTGTATATTTTTATGTATATCTTTAACAAAATATATTTTTGATTAAATGTTTTCTTTTTATTTTAGGTTTAGGTGATTATTTATTAAATACTATAGATGCCTCAACTGATGCAAGTTAGTGCTGAAGGATTATGGACCGGTGCCTGTCGAATAGTGTGTCCCCCACTCATAAATCTGTACAGTACATCTTACAATTTCCTATGAGTAGAAACACATAATTTGACACAATATTTCTGTCCGTAATCCTCTAATACTAACTGGCACTGGGACAACTATAGTATTCAACCAAGTTTGTTACTTTGGGGAAATATTAATTCAGAACTAAATTAATGTTGCCTTAATATTTACATTTATCTTGATACTACATTGCCTTACTAGTATTCGAATATTAAGCATACGTTGCAGCAATGATATTCATAGTGAGATATAAATAAGTATGTAATGTAACACGTTAAATAAGTATGTAATGTGACAAGTTATATTGATAAATTATTACGTCGATGTGTTATGAACATTAAGTAATATTTTCATAATGTTACCTTTTTAACAATGTAACAGAGTAACATTTAATAGTATGACAAATTACTTTGTAGTAACATTACGACACAGTTCATGATCTGTTTTACATAACATTACATGTAACTTTGTAATATTGGTTCTATTAAAGTAATAATGCATTGTTTAGTGGGAACGGAACAATTATCTTGTTGAAATATGAATTCATTATTAGGAAATAATTGTGACACAGAAGGGAGCATAATATTGTCTAAAATCCTAATATACGTTTCACTATTAAATCGTTACTCGATATGTCACAAAACATCAGGACCACGTGCAGTTATCCAAGCCCACATATTAACGGAAAATCTATCACTTTTATCATTGTTAGGTATACAGCGTGTCCCACTGTTCACGGTAACACCTTTGTAGCTCTGTTATTAGTCACCCAATTTTAACCAAGTTTGGATGGGTATCAAAGACCCTCATTATACCTTTTTTAAGTAGAACAAAACTTATTTCAGTCATTGGCGTGCATTTTTAATTATGAAAAAAAGGGTCAATTTTTCGAGAAATTATATTAGGCATTTTTTTGTTGAAAAACATTAAATATGTAAATTGGAAAAGATGCACATTTGCATGTTAAGTGATGTAACAGTTGTAGCAGTTTTGGACATCTTTCAGTCAATTGTAACAGTAAATTTCCCGTTTTCTTTTTATGTGCTGAAGCCCATGAACCTAAAATGTGCAATGCTCTACTGTTAAAAAATGTGCAAATTGTATAAGATCCAACAAAAACTTTAAAACAAATCGTGACATAAATCATTCAGCTAAAGACAACGAGTGCCCAAGTTATGTAAACAAACTTAATGCAGTAAAACAACGAACTTTAGAAAGTGTCACAAGTGAATAGCAATTACTTTGCGAAGTCGAAAAATCTAGCTATAATCAAAAAGATGTGATAAATATCGTTGCAGCATAATGTCCAATACTTAAAAAATCAAATAAAAAACATTGAAGTTTTTCTGTTTACTGAGAACATTGATATACTGTGTGAATCAGGAAGTTGGATTCAAGAAAGTGAAATAAACTTTATCAATTTTCCGAGATATAGTGTAAAAAGTTATTACTGTAGAAAATCATTTATATGGTGTACTAATAGTTAAAAATACACTCAATGCAATGGAAATATCTAATGTAGTTAGTTTAAGTCTTGATAAAACGTTTGAATGTGCAGCTATAAAATTAAATGTAAATAAGGTAATTTATATATTATTATTTATATATTAATATATTATGTTTATACAGAGCTCCAAATTCTGATATAACTACTTTTCTTTTGCAATTTGAAAAATGTTTAAATTTATTATTTAGTAAGAATCAGTGTTTTAAAATAATAATATGTGGTGATATCAATATAAATTACCTAAATAAGAACAACGAAACTGCTGAACTTATTGATCTTGTTAGTTCTTTTTATATTTAAACCTGTTTTTGATGAACCTACCCGATTCAGTAATAAAAGTAGTACTGCCATTGACTATATTTTTACAAATTTCTATGATGATCTAGTTGGAAAAAGTGTAATTCAGACTGGCCTTTCAGATTACTCTGTTCAACAGATAAGTTTTAACTGTATTAGTAGCAAGCCTTACTGAGCCTTACAAATACAGATCCTTCTCTAGAAAAAATATTTTCCAATTTATTAACTATCTCAAAACTGAAACAAGGTGTAATGTTCTTATTGAAAATAATATAGAAAATAAATTTAAACTTTTTTATGAAACACTATTATATTATTATATCAGCTTTAAAATAGTAACAAAAAATTTTAATCATTCGCCTGATTGCCAACCAATTTCTATGAAAAATTGGTTGACAACAGGAATAAAAATTTCATCTAAACATTTAAAAGATTTATTTAATTTGCAAAAATTAGGTATAATTGAGAATCCCTACTACCTAAATTACAAGACCGTTTATAACCGTGTTATAAGGCATGCAAAGAAAATGCATTTTGATATCGTACCGAATTCTGAAAATAAAACAAAAACTGTCTGAAATATTATTAATACATCTATTAAAGGATCAAATAAGCAAGTAAAAAAGGACACATCTACCATGACCATAAATAATGTTGAAGCAGACGATAAGATTCTCATTGCCAATGAATTTAATTCATATTTTATAAACCTCCCGAAATCTAATATAAAATCTAATCAACAAAATATTAATAATCATAGCATTGTTGATGAATCAATTGACCTGCATGATGTTACTGAATCTGAAATTATTAATATAATAAATAATCTGAAAAATTCAAACTCAACTGGACGTGATAATTTTTCTATAAAAATTATTAAACAATGTGCCAAATACCTTGCAAAACCCTTTTGTAACGTTATAAATCATTGCTTTGCTGAAGGTCATTTTCCAGAATTGCTTAAAATATCGAACGTAATGTCTTTTTAAGAAAGGAAATTCCAAACAAATTTGTAATTACCATCCCATATCTTTGTTATCAGTTTTTTCTAAAATAATCTAAAAATTGCTTGCAAACAGAATAATATTATTTTTAGAATCTAATAATTTATTATTACCAAATCAGCATGGATTTAGAATAAACCGCTCTACAATTTCTGCTGTACTAAGTTTTTTGAATCACATTTACAAAAATCTTGACGAGGGTAACAAAGTTATAGCCTTATTTGTCGATTTATCGAAGGCATTTATTTGATTGCGTAGACCATGATACTCTACTTGAAATAGTGGAGTATTATGGACTGCGTGGTCAGTACAATAAGATATTACGATCCTATCTGACGCACAGAAAGCAATTCGTTGAATATTGTGGCAAGAGATCGCAGGATATGGATGTTAATATTGGAGTTCTCCAGGGCAGTGTTTTGGGCCCACTTCTATTTCTCTTATATATTAATGATATAGAAGATTTTATTTCCACTTTTCATCGTGCTTTTGCTGATGACATGTCTCTTCTATCATGCAATCAAGATGTATATATAATGTCTGAACTTCTGCAGGATAATTTGATTTCCCTTTTCAATTATTTTACTTCAAACAACCTGGCAATGAATCAGGAAAAAAACATTTTCAATGCAGTTTCATCCTGTTGGCGCCAATTATATATCTAGCCCACTAATTAAACTTCAGCATAAAACAACTGAACAAGTAAAAGACTTTAAGCGTCTAGGTATTTATGTAGATATGTCACTAAACTGGAAATCTCATATAGATTACGTATGCAAGAAGTGTGCAAGTATTTGTTTTGCTTTAAAATGGTTATCACAAATTACAAGCAGAAATGTAGTGAAAATATTTTATTATTCAAATTTTGAGTCGACAATTAGATACGGAGTAATTTGCTGGGGTAATGCTAGTACAGCTAGTCGTGTATTTGTACTGCAGAAAAGAGCCTTATGTTCTATGTATGGATTGCAGTATCGTGAATCCTGTAAATAGACCTTTATTTCTCAGAAAATATTAATTTTACCTTGTTTATATATCCTTGAAATATTAACGTTTGTCAAAAAAAATTTGAACACATTCACGTTTCAGAATATATCACATAATAGTCCAGTCATCTTAGTGGTTTCACCTCGGAATTCAAGATAACCGGCTGTAAACTCGTATAAACCTTTATTTTAACATCCTAAAACTTGTCTCAAAACCTACTTACGATAGCGTGGACGCAACTTGTAGATAACTAAGGTCAAAGGTCAAAAAACCGATTTTTTGCGCATTTTTTGCAAATATCTCGTTCCCTGTAAAATTTACGCTATTTGTATTTATTACAAATATTGTAGGGGATAAAATTCTCTACAACTTTTGTTTTAAAAATTTTTTTATACCTCAAACCGTTTTTGAGATAGAGGGCGGTGAGCGCGCAGTCTTTCACTATGTACGGTGTCATTCAAGTTCGATCTGTAGTCTCGGTCAAAAACACGCCGTATAAAGCCCGTTAATTATTGAAAAATATATAATTATAAATAATTTAAATATCACATTTAATATAATAATTTTTTACATAAATTAAGTATATCTTCATTTAATAACACTTTTACCTCTTTGTACAATTAGAAAATTATTAACAGAAATACTTTAATTACATTTTAGTTATATTCAGATTTATACTAATTACTTCCTAAGTAAATAAAAAGACAATAAATAAATTTTTAATTTATATTTTTATTAAAAAATACGATTTCATACATTTTTCATGGTTGAAATTAAAAAAATTGAATAAAAATAAGAAGAACTTCATGTTGTTATTTTTAGTTTTCTTCTTCTTCTTCATCATCGTCGTCTGGTCGTTGTGGAATTTTAAATTCTTCTTCGTTTTCATCTTCAACGACATTTGTCTCCAAGTCTTCTAGGATTTCGGGGTCAAATGTACCATCTCCATTGACATCACTCTGATAGGGTGAAGCATTGAGACAAGCTTGCCCATTACACTGGCCACAAGATAAAAAGCACGGCAACCCCGATTTCCTGCATCCACATCGCGAACCACAACCATTCTTGCAGTTGCAGAATATTGTGTTCAGCAAATCTTCTGAAGCTGGAGGTAGAATTGTAGTGGTAGGTTCCAGGAATCCATTACGCATTATCCAACCCCATTTCTGGGGTTCTAAATCATGCCCTAACCAAGTCTGAACTTGATAGTAAACACGGTTAAAATGTTGGTGAGCTGCTGCACTTGTTGGTGGAAGATTTGATAACTGCACCGGTTTATTAAGTTTGGTTGATTTGACGAATTGTGTATAACGAAGATGATCGATACTGTCCTCAGATTTTGAAGCATTATAGATTGCCAACTTGAATGACACCGTACATAGTGAAAGACTGCGCGCTCACCGCCCTCTATCTCAAAAACGGTTTGAGGTATAAAAAATTTTTGAAACAAAAGCTGTAGAGAATTTTATAATAAATACTTATATATATTTATATTTATAATATTTATAATAAATACAAATAGCGTAAATTTTACAGGGAACGAGATATTTGCAAAAAATGCGCAAAAAATCGATTTTTTGACCTTTGACCTTAGTTATCTACGAGTCGCGTCCACGCTATCGTAAGTAGGTTTTGAGACAAATTTTAGGATGTTAAAATAAAGGTTTATACGAGTTTACAGCCGGTTATCTTGAATTCCGAGATTCTTACCCTATTTTGACTAAGATGACTGGATTATAAATATAATACACCGCATGGGGAAACTTCACAGATTAGAACTTTATAAATCTAATCCTTACTATGTCGGTACGGTTCTACATAATAAATTAGATATCAGCATAAAAAGTTGTACTTTAAAGAAATTTATATCTGCTGTTAAAAACATGTTGCTCACTAATGCCTTTTATAGCGTAGATGAATATTTAGCTTTTTAAATTAAAAAAAATATATTATGTGTAAATGATTACTTACTAATGTATTTCTCTTTTCGACCTGTCCTATATCAACATTGTTTGATATATTGGATTAATAAAGTATTATTATTATTAATATTATTACTTTTTTTTTGGTTAAAAACCGGTCACCCTCTCTGTGGCTCCGACTTTCACAGAGGGGAGCTGGAAGTACCGGTAGCCACTCCCCAGCTCCGTGGGGTAAGTGACTACTGGGTCCGGGAATCGTGTGCCCTGAATAGACGGAATGAACCGAGGATGACGGCCTTCTGCATTCTTCCGGCTAAAACCTCTGCCGAGTTTCGGCATGCCGGTATGATCTTCAGTTCCGAAAGCAGTGTGTGTCTTGCTCCACAGAGGACTCCTATGATCAATACCAGTATCTTAACAGTATGGCCCGAATAGAGTCTGCGGAGTTCGAAGAGCAAATCTCGATATTTTGTCAGTCTTTCCTCCTCCTTCAAAACAATGTTGTTTTCCGCAGGAGCCGAGTACTCCACGACAAACATTGTCTTGAGTCGGTAGTCGAGGAGTACTACGTCAGGCTTGTTGGCTTGTGTTTGCCTGACGATGGGAAACGAGTAGTTCAAATAAATTAGACACTTCGCATTTCCCACAACGGACTCAATATCCCCTGGAGCGTAAGGCAGCACTAGTGTCTAGTCTATCCCATACGAGTGTCTTAAATGGTAATAAAGCACTCGTAATGCTCCGTCGTGCCTTTGGATATAGGCCGAGACAGCATATGTCGGACAAGCCGACAGCAAGTCGCCCTGCGGCAGGCCCTGTAGCTGACATCAGGGACCTCTATACCCATGACACGACTACGATGGACGAGGTGTTGAATACACCATCCTGGCAAGCCGTTATGAATCCCTCGCTCTCAGATTTCAGCCCGGCTGACCTAAAGAAGGCAAAGGTCAGCCTTTCGGATAAGCCAAGGTTTTCTATATTCTTATAGAAAATTCGATGCATTGGCTTATCCGTGTGAAGCTGCAGAAAGATGTTGTGTTCTGCAGCTTTAATTTGGGCTTTTCGCCGAGCAGGTTCCAACTCGGTGACAGAGTCGCGATTTACACGCTCGACGTCGAAGGAGAGACCAAGTTCATCGGCTGCACTTTATGCTGCTTTAAACAAAAAGGCTCCTATCCCTGCATTTTCATGGTCCCTGACTATGCAGAGAAGGGGATCCGAACTCCCAATGACCTAACAGGCTCCATCCAGAACCATCCTATTATGGAGGCTCTCCAAGCTTAAAAGTCCACGGCCTCCCCGATGTCGCGGGAGGTATAGCCGTGGAACGGACGATTTAGGATGCAAACTCTATTGAGATGCATCTTCTTGCGGGTTCCTACATCGAGTTGACGCAACTCCTCTCGACTCCATTTCACTACTCCAAAGAAGTAGAGAAGAATCGGAACGGCAAGCATGTTGGTAGCAGACACCTTGTTATTCCTCGACAGTTCTGAAGACCAGATCTGTCGGAGTCGGTGTTGATACTTGCCGCGGAGAGCGTTTTTCACTACACTCACTTCTTGGGTGAAGCGTTGCTCGACACCCAAGTAAGTGTAGGACTCTCCGGCATCTAAATGATGTAAGATGCTTCCGTCTACGAGCTGCGCGTCCTCTCCGTAGTTCCCGCATCGTCCTCTCTTGAGATGGACCAGTGAGCATTTGTCCAACCCAAACTCCATACTGGCAGCCTGCGTGTACTCCTGTACCACCCTGAGGGACTGGTGTAGGTCCCTCACCCCGGAGGCATAAAGTTTAAGGTCATCCATACAAAACAGATGGGTGACCTTATGCCTCCTATCGTCGGGATACCGCAGTTGTATCCACGAGTTTTTCGAAGCGAAACGGATAATGGCAGTAGTGAGATGCAGAACAGAAGGAGGCTGAGGGAGTCTCCCTGAAATATTCCTCTTCTGAATGTTACCGACTCCGTCTGGGCTCTATCGTTACCCGATGTAATGGTAAAGCGAGACCTCCAGATCGGCATCAGTTTTTCGATGCACATCACTACAGGACCGGGTACCGCAAGACATCGGAGCAAGTGAACAATAAGCTCTTGCGATGTCATCAAATATATCGCCTTGCGACAGTCGATCCAGGCCGTGGAGAGGTTCTGCTTATTCTACATGGAATCCTGCGTGACACATCTGTCAATCAGCAGGTTCTCCTTGCAGCCAGCGACACCTCTCTTCGACCCTCGTTGCTCATGTATCCGTTCGTAAACTGGTTCAATTGCTTGGAGTACACTAATGTACAAAATGCGCATAAACACCTTGTAACATGCGTTTAAACAGGTTATCGGTCGGTAGTTCTTTGGGTCGGACAAATTTCCGTTCTTGGAGATCAGCACTGTCCGCCCTTCGACCATCCAAGAAGAAATTTGCTGTCCCCCTTTTAGCCAGGCATTAAAAATTCTGGTCAAATGGTGGTGGGTGCTCGATAACATATTCCACCGAAAGTTATTTATCCCATCGGGACCTGGAGCAGCAAAGTTCTTAGTGCCCTCTAGAGCTCTTCGAACCTCTTCTGGGGTTATTGGTTGGCACACTTCTTGTGGTTGCAGAAATTTTTGACGAAAGGGTTCAAAGTGTGCAAGGGCTGGAGGGTCTCAGCTGAGTGGAAGCTTCTCCTCGTAAAGCGTTTTCCAGAAGTTTTCCATCTGATCTACAGTCGGCGGATTCTCTGCAACACGCGGAGGCGGTTCGAAAAGGCGCGAGGACTTTTGGAGGAAAAGTTTATTTTCCGCCAGCCCCCTCGCCCGCCCCACTAGTGATTTTTTACAAACCACTAGCATCCGTATCCTGTCGAGACAGTGCTGCTTGGTGGTTCGCAGCACTGCCTCATTGAATGTGTGATGGACGCGTCTTAAGTTGGCGACTATTCGGCGCACTTTACTCGTGAAAGGCCTATTGGCCGCCATATAGTCCATCACACATTGGATACGGGATGCGTGTTGTCTCGCCGACCATATCTTTGCCTTCATCTTTTGTATGCGCCGCTCCGCCCTCTCTAGTGAGGAGGCAGTATTACGCCTCTCCAACCTAGAAAAGCGTTGAGCAGCGGCATACACGGTACAGTTTATGTGCCAGATGTCAGCCCGTTCTGGTAGCGCTTCACGAAGTTCTTCATCCACTCTGGCCAGATCTTGTGGCCTGGGGGCTTTTATGTGGTGTAGCCCCCGTCTGGTATTGAGGCCCTCTGGTGTTGGTGGAATGGCAGGGACTGCATCCTCAACCGGTTCATTCGGTGGACCTTCGGCCACCTGATTCACCAGCTGAGGAGCAGTTCTCACGTAGCTCCTGCGACGAAGGTGGGATACATAATCACGCAGGGTCGATTGTGGGGGCCCTGTCTTCGGCCAAGAGGAACCGGAAGATTGGGCTTGTGGGTGGTTAGCCCAGCAAGCCCACGACCGACACCAAAGGGGAAGACGCTTTCCCCTCCCGGATGCGCTAGAACTGCCGGTTCGGTTTTGCATCCCCAGCTACTCACCAAAGACTAGATGGATGACAGTTAGCCCCTCCTGCTTATTATTATTATTTCATTTTAAGTTTTCTCACGTTTAGAGTGGAATTAGCTTATAATCGCCCCCCCATGATTCAAGATAATAAGCTTCTATTGCATATTTATGTAACTGGTATATTTAAGAACTTTCGGACTATATTACAGGTGCTGGGTATTGTAGCTTTCTGGATCAGACCAATAATGTGTTGGCTAATGCCGATTGTGTCCAGGCTCTTCTTCACAGTTGTCGGTATAACACCAGTTGATGACAGAATGATGGGAGCGATAAACACCTTATCTTGTTGCCACACTTTTTTTACCTCTTCTGCGAGCTCACTGTATTTGTTGAGTTTTTCCGCATAGGTTTGTTGTAGCCGATGCGCATTATTATTATTATTATTATTATTATTATTATTATTATTATTATTATTATTATTATTATTATTAAGGGGCATATTAGTTTTTGCGCACTTGCAATGAATTTTGACAAATAACTGACAATGTCACAAAAATTAAAGTAGATTTTAGCAAAAATACGTTATAAGACTTATCCCACTTTTTTTGCGCACGGCAGTACTCATTTAAATTTTTTTATTGGTATTCGAAACATGAATCTAACAAGAGTCTTTACTCCACTGTCACTGTCACTGAATAATGTAAATGCACTACGTGAAATATCTGTATTAATCTATGAAAATGTAAACTTAGTAGGCAATCGTGGTGGTTGTTACTTGTCTTTTGGAATCAACGGTTGACAATGATGTAGATTCTTGCCATGTTCGATCAGATCTCTCATCATGAATTGTCGATAGCACAACACAAATGTTTCACGTTTTCCATATTTGATCTCAAAAATGTCTGTAGACGACGTATATAGCTGACAAGAAGTTCGTCTAAAGGCTTCGTGGAATTAATAAAAAAAAAGGTGATTTTCAAGAAGGTTTATCTCTAAAAGATTTTATTGCATAGAATGCATCTTTTAGGTATAGAAGTTTGAAAAATCATAGTCCGTACGCACAGAATGACGGGGAAAGTACCTAAAAATGCATAATTATGCAAAAGACCTTTATGGGCCGATTGTAGCCATTAAACGCATCCTAAAGTGCACAATTTGGATCCGTTTAAAAAAAAATTAATAATTGCTCTAAAATTAATAAAATATCGTCCAAATTTTATACTCGGGGTTTTCGAGGTCACTAATTACGAATTTGAAGAGAAAATCGGAAAATTCAAAATGGCTGACTGATAATGGCGCGAAATTCAATTTTAAAAGTACGTTTTTTCTCTTTTTTCACATAAAATGTATACAAAGCAAATAAAAAAATGAATTTACGTCTTTTTTAACTAAATTTTCAATTTTTATTTTTTTGAATATGAAAATTGATAAAAAGAAAAGTGCATTAAATTTTTTTTTTTTTAATTATTTTTTAATAAATAGCTTATAATATTTTGAAATTCGCGCTATATTTTTAAGTTACCATAAAAAAGTAGAGGCGCTACTTTTGAGCAAGTTATATATATAGACGCAGTCATCTTCTTTTTTAACGTTATACTTGTGGTAGTATATACGCCGGTTATTTTTTTGTTGTTGAAGAAAACGTGCTGATTTATAAATTTTAAAACTGAATTATTATAGAATTAATTAAGAAATTTAAATATAAAAAGTGCAAAATTAATTGTGATTTTTTTATGGTAACTTAAAAATATAGCGCGAATTTCAAAATAATATAAGCTATATATTAAAAAAATAATTAAAAAAAAAATTAATGCACTTTTCTTTTTATCAATTTTTATATTCAATGCCAACACGTTAAAAAATAAGATATAGGAGAGGGGGAAGAAAATGCAAAAAAAAAATAAACTTTGTATACATTTTATTTGAAAAAAAAAAAGAAAAAAAATGTACTTTTAAAATTGAATTTCGCGCCATTATCAGTCAGCCATTTTGAATTTTCCGATTTTCTCTTCAAATTCGTAATTAGTGACCTCAAAAACCCTCGAGTATAAAATTTGGACGATATTTTATTAATTTTAGAGCAATTATTAATTTTTTTTTAAATGGATGCAAATTATGCACTTTAGGATGCGTTTAATGCTACAATCGGCCCATAAAGGGTCTTAAATGACCTAATATGTTACTCAAGGCTCGTATCATTCTAAAAAAGACCATTTTTTTCAAATTTTTATGAATCTTAAATGAATATCTTTGAAAAACCCTTGAAAAATGCACAAAAACAGCAAAAAAATGCACGGTACTTTCCCCGTCATTCTGTGCGTACGGACTATGATTTTTCAAGTTTTTATAACTAAAAGATGCATTCTATGCAATAAAATCTTTTGGAGATAAAACTTCTTGAAAATCACCTTTTTTTTTATTAATTCCAACGGCCTAGTAGTAAAATATCAACGTTGGATCATACTGGCTTTGTAATGAACCTTCTACATGTAAATCAAATAATGCTATGCCCACATTAAAACATACCTAACGTATAATCAGCACCCGACGAGCAAGTGACATCTATAGCCAAACAAGACTGTTATGGCTTTAAGTCTATTATCAATTTAACAAAAAAAGGTAAATACATAAACATTAATACTTACGAATATTTCACAAAATTTGTCCATAATTTTAGAATACGATGATGAGTCAGTATATCTTCTACAGGATATTGATTTATATCAGAATTACCCTCAGCATCATTCCAGATATAACGTACGTCTTCAGTGTGTCCGACGCCATCTATATCCAGCCCTGCGGAGTAATATCAACATTAATACCTACTTAAGTTATAGTGAAGATAGTAGAAAAAAAAGTGAAATTACTTAGAGAAGATAGCATCGCCATAGAATGCGCAGAGACCGATATCGCTACCGCGTGCTCGTTACCTAGGTAACGATCCTATTATTACAGCTGAATGGGCGTCGCTCTGCCTACTAAGGTTAACATTTAAATAAAAAATGGATGGCACGGCACTGATATTATGGCAAATAAGGTTATACGCGATGCACGAAGCCGTAACGTATGTTATCTTCTCTAAGTAATTTAACCGTACAGAACAAAAATAATAATGAAATGCTTGCTCATTATTATCTTGCAAGTAAGAAAAGGTTGGATAATCAGTAATAGGAGACACAATATATTAAAATGCCTATAAACTACTTAAAAAATCTCTATAATATTTTTGTTAAAGCATGTAATTAAAGTTTAATGAACAATTTCTAAAATGATGCAAATCAAATTCTCGAAATTTGTAAAAGTATTTTTTTCTACGATTGTGCTGAAAGTCAAATTTTCTAACTTCAAAATGAGTGCAGAAAATATCACTTTGCCGCACGCCGTGCGGCAAAGAATTTGCCACATGCCTTGATTACATCTTCACCCACCGGAATAAAATAGTGTTTTTACCTTAAAGAATTTTATATTACTTACTGGTAATAACAATTAAATTTTATAAATATACATTAATTACCCATGAATTGCAATTACAAAGTCAAATTTTCTTACGTCAGAATGACAGCGGAAAATGTCACTTTAAATAAAATCTGACAAGCAGCAAATTTAAAATTTTGGAAAGACTTTGAAAAGTGAAATAACTTCACAACCGTAGAAAAAATAGTATGTAACACACGTGTGGCAAGCTTCATTGCAAAACTCGTATGATAGGAACACTCGCTGCGCTCCTGTTCCTACTTTCATACATCGTTTTGCAATGAAGCCCTTGCCACACTTGTATTACAATCTACTATTGTAAACATTTTGATTCCCAATTCAGAAACATAATTAAATCAATAATATATGAACACTGTGCTTAATAAGATTTTTATGAATTGATATGGATAAAATTGCAAAAATTGTTTCTAATTCTTTTTCTTTGTGTGTGAAGGAATGGTCAAATAATGATTACAGAGAAAGATAATGAGAGGTCAGTAGGAGTTCAATAAAAAATTGATGTGCCTTTCTTCACCACAAAATCATTATGTGGAATGCAATTAAGTTCAATACAATACAATATGAATAACAGGAACCAAATATTAAGCCCAGTGGAACTCACATATTTAAAACTGAACATTCAGACTGTGCGGCATACTTTATTTTCACTGATATGTTATATAATCATATAATGAATTACATGATTATAAAATGTTGTCACAACTGTTAGTTATAGTGGGCTTTTCGCAACAGAAACCATTTTATTTTTAGGACGGAATTTTAAATTCCATAAAAAACGGTACTTATAGATAACATATTTAAATAATCTTGAACAACTAAATGATATTGTTATAGGCCTATCATTCTACAAAAGATGAGGTTAATTTTTCTTAAAAATGCGTTTGAAAATAGAATTGAACCTCATTCAGAGAAGATAGCTGAAAATTATGAAATAAAATTTCGCGTCGCGTCGTCCAGTTAAATGAATCTTATTGTACAATATCGATATTGAAATCGGTTAAAAAGACGTTTACTTTACTTTACTTTTATTATTTACCTTTTGTTTCCAAGTTTACAATTGTAAGGTAAGTCAAATTATAATTCAACCGACTAAGTCAGAAATCATTACTTAAGAAAGAAAAGAGTTATACATTAGTGCTGCATAAAGTACAAACAGGTTAATATAGAAAATAATACCTATAGACTAAATAAAGTATTGACAAACAAACATAAAATTGATTAAATTGAGCCAAATAGATATGAATTTAAATTAGATTTTTTGCTTAATTTTCGTATTCTTTTATATCATAAAAATATCTATCTATTATAGCATATTTTTTAATTTGTTTTGAAAAACGTTCACTGATTTTTCTTCTTTTAATTTATTCGGTAAAATATAAAAATTACTGCCGGCATAATGCGGAGATTTCTTATAGCTCATATATGAAAAATTTAAATATATTTTAAAGTTTTTCTTATATAATTGTGGACTTCAACTTTAGGATAGTTCTCAATATTTTTGTGAACAGTTAATAAATTTTTAAAGATATATATTCCAGTAACGGTTAGTAACATTTTTGTCGTATGAGTAATTTTTTAATTCTTCTGACTGCACAAACTTATTCTGGATTATATTTGTTACATTTTATTTTTTTCAACGGATGTTAAACCTCGAAACACCAAGAAAAATGTTCCCAAAACAAATTGAAAATATCACCTACGTTTTTATCTGTATCAATAATGTTTATTTTATAATTGAATAAATATTTAAACTCCGAAATGGAGTTCTGATTTAATTTACGATGTTTGGTTTCGTTATTTGTTTATTTTTACACCAACCTTAAAATTCGAATACACTAAATGTATCCGAATCCAACAAAGGTATCCGAATACCATAAAAAAATGTATTCGAATAAATTTGGACAGATCAGGTTTTGTTAGATAACGTAAGTTAAGTTGGCATTCTGCGACCGTAATGCAATGCCAAACACAACGACATGGAGAATAGATACAAGGAGCCAGCATGCCGTGCTTTCACTTTGTCTGTAAAAAAGGAAAAAAGCTGATGCAAGGTGGCGCGGTTCTTACAAGAAACATTAATGACGGGGAAATATGCGGCAAAATATAGACAGGGGGACTCTATACTTCCGGCGTGGTCTAGCGAACTCACTTCAGAGTTCCGTACATCCCAGTCAAGGGAACGAGGAAGCAACCGGCGAATCGCCCACGAAAATCATTTCGTTGCTTACGTCATTAAGAACAGGATACAATTGTTATTTGATATTTTTTTTCCGAGAAGGAAAATACCATATCGATCGATATTAGTTGGGACAATAGTCTATTTATAAAATTTAAAAAAAAAAATCAAATCTTCAAGTTATTCTGATGATAAATTTAAGATTGGCTTGGCTCTTATTTATTTATAATAATAACCCAGTAGTAAAAAAAGGGAAGAGAAAAATCCTTAGCACGTCGGTTTTACATTTTTCTGTGCTCACTTGTTTTTTTCCGTTTTGTTTTTAAAGTCTAAACAATGTTTGCTTCTTAAAATTTATTTTCGGTTATATTTATTTATTTTTTGTGTTTGTTTTATAATAATTAATAAATTAAAAAATCATATTTTTTTGTTTTGTGTTCATATGTTTATTTTCATTCATATTGTTTCCAAAACAAAATTAAAGAAAACGTCTCACTCTGTGTGATTTCTTAGTTTAAATCTATTTATATTCGCACCTATTTCTTGTAATTTTGTTCTATCATAATCATAGCCCTTAATAGCAAAATAAAAATCATCTTACTTGCACCGTTTATATGCATAAAATATAAAAATTTACCATCGTGTATTCTGAACTATTACAAGCATAATTAAATGATTCAAGTATATATCAAGTATATACTGCGCTGTGTGTTAGAATAAATAGATGTCTTTTTGTAATTAAAATTAATTTGATGCAAAAAAACGAATAAAAATCCCAAAGGCACTTTTAAGAAAATATTCATTTCCTCGGAATGGTTACTACATATATTTATTAAAAAATAATAATAAAACAGGCAGCTTCTCGAACAGCTTTAAAGAAAAGTGAATTTCAATATTTTTGAACAATTTTTTTTGACAAATGTAAGAACGTATCCGTATTCGTACCCGTATCCGAAGAAAGTATTCTATTACAAGGTATTCGGATACTTTTGAAAGCAAAACGTATCCGTATCTTGTATCCGGTATTCGAATAGATTGAAGGAATCCGTGTCCGTTATTCGAATACCATTATAACTGTATTCGACTCAGCTCTGATAGACGACCACAATTTAGAATTTTGAAACATGTTTTTCGTAAACGTAGTTATTATATTAATACAGTTAGTGTAAAAAAAAATGGGTAAATGACGCGGTAAAATTATCCAGTACACAACTGAAAGAGCACATGCTAATTGAACTTCTGCTTACAATAAAGCAAAAAAGATGAATAACAATTGAATATACAAAACAAAAAAGAATATTATCATAATAAAATTATTAATTGAAATATTTCTACACGAACTGCTTGTAAAACAATTTCAGAATAATGAAATAAAAGTAAGCAAAAACGTTGAAATACAGAAGTATTCGATTACTACTCAGATCTGCCGTCGACATTGTAAAAGTAATATCAATTTTCTTTTGAAGTACTTGTTCACATTTTAAAATGGCACTATCACTAAAACTTCTTTTAATGTGACATGCAGTTTGTGAATTAAATTTCTGAGAGTATAATTCTAATATAACCATTCTATGGTCTGAAATATTATTGTCTAGAACTAAACAAATTCATTTTTCCAATTAGTGAAAATGTGATTTATAAAAGTGCATGCAGTGTAACACGAGTTGGCCACTCTACCACAGATATTAAGTTAAAACTGGATAACAGAGAGCATGAAGAATTAAAATAATTAATGTTATACATGCCTTAACTAAAATCACCACATAAAATTGAACCAATACATATCAAGAACTAAATTTGAACATATATGGTTAACTCTGTTCTTAGTGATACACAAACTGAAAAAAGAAATAGTTTGACTGAAATGGTAAATTTTCTATAAATTAAAATTGGTACTGTGTTCACTTACCTCCTACTTTGGTGGTCAATCGTCCTAGTAGTCCTTTGTAAGAAAGTTGATACAAATAAACATCTGTGTAACTGGACTGTAGCTCAGCATGTCTGGTAACTGGTGTAGTAAATTGTGAATCACTACTGTACTACAACGTAAACAACAAATATGCATATAATATATATGTTAAACGAACAAAGCTACTTTATATTTTTGCTTCCCCACCAGTAACTCTAATTTTATTTGAATATAATACCAGAGGAGGAAGGAAATATATGTAGCTACATACAGGATATTTCTTGGGTTAGTTCTAGAATTAGCTGGACATTATAACGTGTGAATAAATTAACCCATTTGAGTTTTTGTAGGCTCACTAAATAACAATCAGTTATTTTTATTTCCTCATTATCTTTTAACATGCTTACTCTCATTGTTTGCTGAATTACATTGTGAGACACAATTAATTAATATTGTATTTATTTTTATTTAATTTAGCAGTTAAAAATCTACCTTAACACCACGAAACCAAAGAATTGTTAAACATTACACCTAATTTCTTGAATTTTAAAAGAATAATGAGTAATCCCAACGCAGTGAGAGAGCTTCTTTGGTCCAATATAAGGATGAGTGTCCTTAATGTAAGAAAAAATCCCCTGAAAATCAATCAATCGTGAACCACTTTGTTACCGATATACTATGTTATGTGTTATTCAGTGATTAATAAAATATGTAAAAATAAAAGTGTATCATGTAATTCAATACTTCGTCAGTATTGGCTAGAAGAGTAGTTGTTTTGATTGGTTATCCAATTATGAGTGTTTTAAAGTGTTTTCCTAAGTAGTATATTAGCGTGACCCGAGTAAGGTACCAATATACAGAAAGTAGATAATTTCATATTAAATTTAAAAAAGTGTGAATGACTGAATTTAATAAATGATTATTTAAGTATTTTCAATATATTTTTTGCTTTAAAATGCTAGGAATCCTTCCATGTAATTCAATACTTCGTCAGTATTAGCTAGAAGAGTAGTTGTTTTGATTGGTTCTCCAATAATGAGTGTTTTGAAGTATTTACATAACTAGTATATTAGCGTACCCAGATTAGGGCAACAATATACAGAAAGTAGGTAATTTCATAATAAATATTAATGTGTGTAAGTTGTAATTTGCTTAATATACCTAAATAATATTCTCTAATCATGATGAAAGCAAATAAATTAAAAAAATAATTAATTGTAAAAATGAATAACATTGTTGTTGAAATGGCCATTTTTCAGCTAAAATAGCTATTTTGGCAATTTTTTGGTCATTTTGGTAGTTTTTTGGCCATAATATTGTTTAAATAATGAAATATATTTGTCAATTGACCATGAAAATAAATAGTATTAGCTTGAAAATGTCGCCTGAAAGGATTATTTATCTTTAATATATCGTTTTTTATAGCCACTAAAACAATCAAGTATTTTTATGAAAATAGTATGAAAAATAAAACTATTTATAACAAGCTGTGCCAACGACTAGGTTCATGTGGAATTTTGAAATTTACTAAAAAGTTTCTTCGTGAACGACGTTTGAGGTAGAATCACCAGGGACATGTACACAGAGATTGTTTGCGTCACTGACACGGGAGAGCCACGTAGAGCTGGCCGTGGGGAACAAATTTTCTGGAATGTGCCAGAATGCTTTTGAGTTTCGTGGAATAATACAGAACATTCTGAAATATTTTAGAAAGCTCACAAATTTTCTGGAATCTTCCAGAATGATCTAGAAATTTATAGAATAGGTTTTACAGAACATTCTTGGAATATTTCTGAAGGCTCACAACTTTTTTTAAATGTTCTAGAATACTCTCGAATTTTTTGGTATATTATAGAAGTTTAATTATGAATGTTCATGCCGTACAAATACGTTTATTATAGAGATCAAGCTGTATCTCAGTTTTTGCTAAACCGATATTCAGCTTAGAGTAGACCGATTTCGATGAAATAAAAACTAAATGTTAATCGAAGCCTAGATAAATTTACCTGTATTTACCCTATTCAAATTGGTTCAGTAGCTTTTACGTGGTGAGCGTTGAAAGATACAGACGAACAGCCAAAAATTCCAAAAATTACCTTAATGTATACTACTACTCATCTTACATCCCCCCCCCCATATTGTTTGCAAATTTATTCAATGCACAGACACGCTAACTTTACAGATTTATTATATGTATATATATATAGATTTCAGAGCTCTAAATTAGTTTTTTTTAAATCGCCATGTTTTTTTAAAAATATCAAATGTTCAAATTATTTCGATTTTTCATCGACATATTAACATAAAAAAAATTAGTTTGTATAATGCCGTTTTCCAAATATTTTCTAAGAAACGCACATTAACTTAGTCTTTTCTATACTTAAAAAACAGTGCATTGCACGACAAAATTTTATAGAACATAAATTGAAGTTTATGAATTTTTTGCTATCCCATATACTTCGAATTACACACCTTCAAGAAAGCTTATAAATTTTCCGTTAAGATCATATACACTCTTGTAAAAATAACACAATTATAACTTTGTTTACAAAAAAACAATATAGCAGTTTCTTGCGTTCCAGGCGTATTCGTGGATGTATTGGATAACAGTATATTTTCTTCAGATTTTTTTATAGTATTTTGAATAGTAGTGTTTTTATAGTAGTTTTACTCGCAAATTAAGTTACTGAAAAAGAAAATTCAAATTGTAACTAAATCATGTGATTGGGAAACGAACTGCAGTTTAGTGCGCCCTCTATGGTGCGCTAGATTTATATTTACATCTGGCTCTACGCGTGGACTGTATCAGAAGTAGTAATCTGCATTCGCAGTTTCTGTGATGGCTAGAAATAATCGAACTTCGTAAAATTTTTACTTCTGAACGATTTTTACCATCTTGCATAGATGGCACCGTTAATGCCTAATGGTTACACCCCACAAGAAATTTATGGAATGCCAGTTGTGCCAGCGACTACGTTGGCGTGGAATTTTGAAATTAACTAAAAAGCTTCTTTGCAAATGACGTTTAAGGTAGAATGATCATTCTGGAATATTTCAGAAAGCTCACAAATTTTCTGGAATGTTCCAAAATACTCTCGAATTTTCTGGAATATTACAGAAGTTAATTCATGAAAGTTTATGCCGTTCAAATACGCTTATTGCAGCTGTATCTCCGGTTCTACTAAACCGATTTTTATAAAACGGCCGATTTTGATGCAATAAAAACTAAATGTTACTTCAGGTTTAGACGAATTTACCCGTGCAAACCCCTTTTAAATTGGTTCAGTAGTGCATGCGCTTTCAAACAAACAGACAAACAGCCGAATTCTTGGAAATTTTCCAGAAATTATCTTAATGTATTTTATTACTCATATCACATCCCCTCAGATCAGTTCCTTGCAAAAATTTTCAATGTACAGACGCGCCTACAGATTCATTATCTATACAGATGGTTGAAGCATTTGCATTTCCGTTCTTTCTCTGTAGCACTGATGAGCCTGGGAAGGCGAAACGCGCCTGCAACTATTGAGCAGTAATTGGCTATGCAATGGGCTTCTACCAGCTCCTAACACTTTCAATTCTATGGTTTGCTGCACTGAAAAATGTGGATGTATACCCAGATTGAAAAGTCAGAACAGTCTTGTGCGCTATAATTATTACTCTAATATACGTCTATGATTGTTGTAGCCATAAGAAGCAGTTGAGTAAAAATAAATAAATAATGCAAATCAACTAACTCTTATAAACGCAGGGATATCATCCTGAAATTTTCCATCTGTATATATTTTTCTTAGTTTATCTCCAGCTTCATATTCATCCTCCTTTTTCATGGGGAATATATTATCAACAATTTTACTCAGGTTTCCATCCAAATATATTGCAGAGTTTCTAAGAGATTCCAAGCCTAAAATGTATATAAAATATTTATAAGCAGTATACTACTACAATATGCATTTAAATAGATTAAACATGTGGAAAACATTTTAGTGTATTTAAATTTCGTTTTAATCATACGCGCTGTATATCTTGCTCAATTATTATACCTATTTGATTTAATCAAATAAGTATTTTATAATGGGATAAAAATGTTGAATAATTATTGTAAAAAAAAATATACAGAAATTCGTTTCATAAGACACTGAACTCAAATATCGAATAAAACGTGTGTGTGTGTGTGTGCGTGTGTGTGTGTGTGTGTGTGTATGTGCCGTCATATTTATGGAGACCTGTGTGTGCATCAAACTCATTTCTGGGATACTCCAAAACTGTGGCATACATACACGCGTATGCCAGAGTCTTTATCCACCAGAACTCTGTGATTCATCATATTTTAGTGGACTATCTATTATAAATCCTTCAGGGGACCATTTATCCGTCACGGTTCACAATAATCGTTATCATAGAGAATAAGTTAATCGAGTATTTTCTCAAAAGGCAAAATGTGTGAAAAGTTGCCAGAAATGCATAGTTTTACGTGTGGTACTTTCTACAATATTTGTGGCATGCACGGATTGTGTATTATTATACTGTGCTAGAGCGCCCTCTACGTTTATATTTTTTACAGCAAGCACTTTTAGGAGTTTCTGCTTCCGACAGATTCAAGTTAGCCACAAATGAGTATTTTTGAGTGGATCAAATTAAAAGTGATACTTACTAAAAATAAATATAATACTAATAATGTGCTCAACAGACACTTATTGTTAGCCATATATTTAAATGTTCATTATTAATTTATACATTTTTCGGAAACAATAAAAAAAATGTTAAACTAACAAATGTTAAAGTAAAAGTTGTTCCAAATGAAATTAACTATTATTGTAACTATAAAGTGGTATTACTTCCACATCCAGTGGAAGTATAGTAACGACAAAAAAATTTTAAAAATTTTTTATTGTTCAAATAGGCTTAGAATGTCATGAAACGTCGAGATTTCAAGTTTGAGCGAAAAAAAATTTCTGTCTGTCGGTCTGTCTGTCTGTCGGTCTGTCTGTCGGTCTGTAACTTTTTTTGTGCGCACGTTTACTCTGGAACCGTTTGAGATATTGACTTGAAATTTGGTACACATATGTACTTTAACGAGATCTAGAACTAGATTATATTTTCATCTTGTTCCGTCGAAGGGTTGGGGGGTAAATTGGGGTAAATTTGGAGTAAATAGGTAAATCAAGCAGGTAAGAGTTCATAAAATTGATATTTAGTATAGACAATAGAAGCTAAGGTCTCAAAAAAAAATTTGGCATTAGCCACCCCCATTACCACACCCACCCCATTATTAAAAGGGATGAAAAAAAATGTGATTTAGTGTGAGTACAAGAACCAGAAACCTCAAAATATTTTTTTACTTTATCCACCAACCATAACATCTAATGTGAGTGCTAATGAATGGATTTTAATGAAACCTTGTTGTGTTTGTAATGACGTTAATAAAAATGTTGAAAAAAGATTAGAGATGAGAGACGATCGGAAGGGGTACAAAACACCCTTTTTATCGTGGGTTTCGTAACTTGTAGAATTAGGTCAAAAATGTAATAAAACAATATGTTTACCTTTTTGACCCAAAATAATATGTTTTTACTCTTATGAATTTTTTCTAAAAATGCATATTTTTCGAGATATGGCCACTCCAAAATACCTAAAAGTGGGGGAGGGAAAATGTAAAAGTTGAAAAAAAAAATCTGAAAAAATTCAGGTGAATATATCATCGAAATACAAATCTTTTTTTGTTTGCAGATTTCCTGTAAAGTGTGTTTTCACCGAGTTTTTTCGGAAAAACATGAAAAACCACCCTTTTTTGAAATTGCAGCGCTAAAATAAGTAACTTAAAAATTTGAAAAAATTTAGACGTATGCATTGAGGACTTCTAAATATTTTTTGTCTTTTGGAATGTTTTCCGGAAAATTTTTATTTGGTAATGATAAAAGTGGGAGAACTGATTCAAAGGACTGAAATAAGTTTATATAGTTACAAGTATAACACATATTTTATTTAAAGTATAAATATTGTAATCATAATTACTTCCACGTCCAGTGGAAGTATAGTAACGACAAAAAAATTTTAAAAAATTTTTATTGTCCAAATAGGCTTAAAATGTCATGAAACGTCGAGATTTTAAGTTCGAGCGAAAAAAAATTTCTGTCTGTCTGTCGGTCTGTCTGTCGGTCTGTCTGTCGGTCTGTCTGTCGGTCTGTCTGTCGGTCTGTCTGTCGGTCTGTCTGTCGGTCTGTCTGTCGATCTGTCTGTCGGTCTGTCTGTCTCTCTGTAACTTTTTTTGTGCGCACGTTTACTCTGGAACCGTTTAAGATATTGACTTGAAATTTGGTACACATATGTACTTTAACGAGATCTAGAACTAGATTATATTTTCATCTTGTTCCGTCGAAGGGTTGGGGGGTAAATTGGGGTAAATTTGGGGCAAATGGGTCAATCAAGCAGAGGTAAGAGTCCATAAAATTGGTATTTAGTATATACAAGAGAAGCTAAGGTCTCAAAAAAATGTTTGGCATTAGCCACCCCCATTACCACCCCCACCCCTTATTAAAGGGGATGAAAAAAAAATTGTGATTTAGTGTATGTACAGTAACCAGAAACCTAAAAATATTCTTTTACTTCATATAATAAAAAAATAAATAAGTTTAAAATGTAATGAATCGTCGAGACTTAAATTTGACAGAAGAAAAATTGTATCTGTTCTTCTGTCTGTAACTTTATTTGTGCGCACATTTTCATTCGAACGGTTTAACTTAATTGACGACTTCACATATTATCGACGATTTCAAATATTATATTAAAATTCTATGAGCGATTAGTTTCGCTTACTAGAGTGCAAATATAGTATCAAGATCTTTTCGTTTAAAGAGACTTGGATGGGAAATTTGGATGTGGAAGTAGTGATTCCTTAAAAATAAAAGATGTGGTGGTGTAACTGATCTCGTGGGTATCCGGTGTATTAGAGTTGAAAAAAAAAAACGAACGCTTCGCCGAACCGTGAAAATATACGTTGAAACAATCATATCGTTTTATTAAATATTTTTAAGTTTTATTTTAACAACAAAATTAACAATACATTTTTTTTTGTATGTTATCCTACTTTTCTGAGCAACTATGTATGGGAAACTATTATTGAGACCACAAGCAATATTCGTTATTTCTTTTGACCGAGGCAATGAGATTTAGTATGTTTTTTAAGTCTTTAAACATTCAATTTTAGAAAAAATTACGATAATCTGGGGATTGTTGTCAAATTATATAATTTTTACTTTGATAAATTCAAAGAAATTTTCTGGCTCTTTAACTTTCTATAATTGCTAAATTAAATTTTTAAGTACTCCAAAAAGATATTAAATCGCATTGCCTCAGCCCGAAAAAAAATCACGAATATTGCTTATGGTCTTAATAATAGTTTTCCATACTTACATAATTTGCACAGCAAAAAATATATATAATGAAAAATAATATTAAATACAACCGGACTTTTCACTCTTATGTTACCGTGCTTAAAAGAAACGTGACGGACGGACATACCGACAGACAGACGGACGGACGGATGGACGGATGGACATTTTGAAAGTCGTTCAGAATTCAGTCACCAACGTTTTCCTAGTTGCGAAGAGTATACTAATCTTCCAGTGAAATTTTTAATAGGTGCTGTTATGTTTTCACTTTTTCTTTTAAGTAATTTCTCAAAATCTTTCATATTTATCTTTTAGTAAAGCATATATTGGATAGAATTGGATATTGGATAAATTTGGTGTGGTTGTACTACTGGTGTAGATTATAATTACTTTTACGGATTATAATCTTTTTGTTTCTGAAAGCCTAGTATGAGCATGAAAATAAAAAGTTTTTATTTGAGCCATTTTCTTATAATTAGTATACATTTCTTGCTTTTCGTGAAAAACACTTGCAGATAAAAAGTTTCCTTTCTTCCGAATTTAATCCGTGGACATACTGTATAATATTAACAGAATTTAAAAAATTAACAATAACTAAGTGCGTATTTATTAAATCAAACATGAAAAGAAAGCATACTTGATAAAACATGCTAAAATGTACAAACACAAAATAATATATAAAGTGCATATAATCTATTTTCATTACGTGTTCTAAAATTTGAAACTAACTACCTGAAGATGAATCATTGTGAATAAACTGTAGATATTATCATTTTCGCGCTATTTTTACAGAATTTAACTGAGAGACCGTAATAAAATTTTACCTAGGTACTCGTAAAGTGTCTAATAATAACGAGAAAGATTTGACTAACTGAAGACTGACTTATTTTTTAAATAGAAAGCAGATATATAAGTACGTATTTTTCTTAAAGAAATTTTAAGTAGCACTTTGGTTTCAAGGAAAGTGAAATTTTCACTAAGTCAAAAATGTTTGGTAATGACATAAGATTTTATATGTCGTGAACAAATTGAAAAATAACATTATGTGAGACTAAATAATAAGAAATAATGTTTTATGATTTTTCTCAAAATAAATTTAACTATATTATTAAATTTTTATTATTGCCCAAATGAAAAAAAAATTATAGAAAAACTACAAATGCATTATGATCCTTATTTGATGTAATCGCAGAATACTTGATTGAAATTGGACCATATCCATCATACAGAGTGATCGCTAGAGGCGTTTTATATTAACTGCATATTGTACGAACTGTTTCATTATAATTTCAGAACAAAATTTTATTAAGTTTTTGAAGAAGCACACAAAAATACGACGTGCCATTATTCATAATTGTTTACATAAATTCGTTTGCATTGCGGTTTTGCTGCACTGCAACGATAATAACTACAGCAGTTTGTAAGTCTTACAAAATGAATGTAAATTGAAACTTTCAGGCTTTGGTTCTTTTTTCATCATTATTGGAACTATGTTTTCTATGAAGCTGTCTGAAACAATAATTTAAGAAGCCTAGTAAAAAGGAATAACTAACTAATGACACGTACAATGTAAAAGAATCTTAGTGCACGGGATATATTTACTTGAAGGCAATTAAAATCAATCATTAAATAGAAAAGTCAACTCTAAATATTTACTATAAAACTTCATGTAAGGTTCACTTTTAGTTTGGCTACAGCTAAAAAACAGTTTGAATGATGTTTTATTGAAATATACGTTTGATATTTTTAATGGCAATATTGAGTAAGAACTAAAAAGATAATTGTATACATATTTTCATATTTTTTGCGGTTTTTGCAGACAAATACTTTTTGTTCTATTTTTGCAATTCCATATAAACCATCGAAATTTGAATCCGATAAAAATTCTGCATAAGAATCTAGTTTTTGATTTTGTATACCGTTTAGTCGACGCTTCTTTATCCATTTCGGGATAGGAATTCTCAAACTAGAGCATGATCCATTTCCTCTACGCTTTCCATGAAAGATTAGTTTTTAGTATCATTAAAAACAGATCTCAGGTTACCCATTATTGTTAAACTTATTTCCTTTGATCTCCAAAAATTATTTATTTTCAAGTATTTCACCCAAAAGATATAATAAACTATTAAACCAAACTTATAAAAATAACGTCGATATTATGGAAATACAATAAATAATAAATATCTTTCCGATATGTTTAAAATAAGATTATGTCAAATAAATATAAATTATGTAATTTTTTTATTTGCACGGTTGAATGTATTATTATGGGAAATCCATTTAGTCCTTAAACATTTCTTTGCATCACAACGTTATCTATATCTTAATTTGTAGAGAGATCGTTTTTACTAAAAACTGAAGTCATTTATATATTTTGATGAATACTTCCAACATAATTCAAATATCTCTTTTAGTTATCAATAAAATGGCACCAGGAATTTTAAGTGAGACACCCTATATATTTACCTAAAAATTCTTCTTTGTTTCCATATGTAATTTTGTAGCAAGTAATATATGGCAGCTTGTAGTAAAAGTTAATGTTTTGAATTTACTAGTACGATTTTTTGTGTCAACAATTTACGTTTCAGTGAATAATAAAATAAACAACCAATGGGGTGGTGATGTTTATATTACGAATACTTGACCAACAACTCCTCCTCAGTAGCTAAAATTATTTTTCAAGTTGACACCTACTTCTTTTATTTCAGAGGTACGATTTAATATATTTATAGTATCATATTCACTTATAATAGGATCTTTTTTGTTGTGAATCCGATTGCTTTGCATTTAGACTGATTAAAGGTTGTCGAGGGATAAAATGACCTGCATTTTATTTTCAAGCCCAAACCACTTGCAGAGCTAATAATGACTTTATGACCTGCCACATGTTGAGTTGAGATTAATAACTTTTAAAATTTTCTGCCATATTTAAAACACATAATTTTAATATTTTAATATTGATAGCACAGTTGAGTAGCGGCGCTGTGTTTAAATATTTATACATTTTTGGCTTAAGATGTCAAATATTGGATCTCCTTCATATTTTTATTAGTCGTGCTAGAAATAATTAGGCAACATAATTGCTTCCTCCGCATTCATATTCAAAGACCAACCGAAAAAGTCTGTAATAAAAGTCAATGAAAGTTATATATACATTGCAGTAAATGCAATTTTCTATCTGCCTTTTTCGAGAAATACATGTCTTTTTATTTCTTTAACCGTAAAAACATGAACTACTTTTGGCAATTTTTATTTGCCGATTGTACAATACAGTATTTTTTCAAAAGGTGTCATACTGTGTTTTTCGCAGTTCTTCTAAAATATCTCTGGTTTTAAACAAAAAAATCGCAATATATTGAAAACAGATTGTTCGTTATGAAAATGCGAACAAAACTAAAATATTCTTGCTCAAATTGTTAAGTTGCGGAAAATGAAAACAATTACGATCAATCATCCTTAAGCAATTCACGAAAATAACAATAATAATAATAATATAATAAATGTCTAATTTAAAATAAAAAAATTTATAATAGTGCCTAAAAATCGCAATTGTTTAAGTACATTAAGTCGCCGAACAACATAATTGTTTTTAGAATATGGGTTTTTTGTACTTTTTAGTGGTATTAACAGAAATGTTTAAAAATATTTACATTTTGACTGAAAATTAGGTATTTTGTTTCCCTAGAATCATATTTTTCGAAAGTTTCATTAAATCATATATATTATCACTCAAGTTATCGTCAATTGTTTAAAAAAGATCGATCTTAATTGAAGACCTAAGTGGATAAAGGTGTTATGTCACACTTTTAAAGTTTTGAGTAAATTAAACAAAACGGTTTTGAGTTGGAACTTATTTATTTTGTCTTCGATTCAAATGAATAATACCTCATAAAACAGATAATTTTGGGTTATGTTCTTTTGTTTACACTAATATTAAAGAACAATATCAAGCTGTTATGAAACTAGATTTTTCTGTCAAAAACTGTGTAGATCCACTAAAATTACTGGTTGTATGTATGACTGGCGCCTTTATAATTAAAAAGTTTCTATAAAATATTACAAATTTAGAATTCACCGTTTATTGGGTGTTAAATCTATATCAGGGGTGTTCAAAAATTGCATAAAGTAATTTTTTTTAAAAATGCGACATAACACCTTTATCCACTTAGCTCTTCAACTGTTTTGTTATTTACGAAAAAGATGGCACAGTTCCAATTTTCTTCGCAATTTCATAACCAACAATCTGGTTTTCTGTTACGATACCAGATAACTCAAAAAGATGTGCTTCTAGTGGAACTAATTAACGTCATATCAAATTTCAAGTAGAAATGCTTATAACAACGCCTAAAATACAATAACAAATTTGAAAATTGAGTCGCAATTGGTTTGGAATACCATCAAATCGTAGAGAAAATTTTTTTTCTCCTTAGACTATTAATAAATTAGTCTTTCAAATATTTTTTTTTAACTATTTTTATAGAATAAAAGGCAAAGAAATTATTACAGAAACATCTTTGAAATACTTATTTTAATTTAAAAAGAAACGTGACTAGAATGTGAATAGAAACTAATATTAATTGTAATAAAAATTAAAAACTACTGCCGAAGGAATCACTACTTCCACATCCAGATTTCCTATCGAAGTCTCTTACAACGAAAGAAATTTAATAATATATAAATATAAAAATAATAATAATATTAATAAAATATTAAAAAAACGATGTCACACGGTGGTTGGGGTATTAGAGGGGGTGGTTAATGCCAAAAATTTTTGAGGGCCTTGGTTCTTGTATACAAAATTTTATTTTCTACCCTGTTTAATATTAGGGTGAAGGTGGCGATGGGGGTAGTAGATAATACCAAAAAATTCTTTGAGGCCTTTGGCTCTTGTACACACACTAAATCACAATTTTATTTTTTTACCTCATTTAATAATGGAGTATGAATGTATGAATGGTAACGGAGGTGGTAGTGGAAGTGGCTAATGCCAAAAACATTTTAAGGCTCTTGGTTCTTATTTACACACTAAATCCCAATTTTATTTTCTACTCCCTTTAATAATAGGATGGGGGTGGGTAGAGGGGGTGGCTAATATAAAAAAAAAATTGAGGCCTATGGTTCAAAATTGACTCGCAGGATTTGAACCAAACGTACTAACTAACATACATACAAAGCAAGTTAAATAAAAGCTTGTAATAAATGGGCGTAACTACTTACCGTACATAAAAGTTTTCTAAAAGATTGACATAATTTCAAATTATCAAATATGTAACAAATTTTCTACAGATACGTATAACGTAATCTGTGATTATTAATTTAAAATTATATCTAAATTTCAGCTAAAATGTTATGAACTACAAGCAGATACACTTATTTTTTTATTAAATATAATTATATTAAAGGAAATTCGTATTTCTACTGACATATCATACACACATGCATTAAATATATATGTGGCGTACATCATAAACAGTAGATTTATGGAATACATTTTACACACCTACACATTTTAGTACTAATGGCAAACGTCGTCATAAATATATGTACCTTATCACTTTTTAACTACGGAGTGTATCAAAAAATTATTATTCTACTTTTAACAGGACTATAAGATAGGACCATATATACTGTATATAAGATAGCACAAATGGCGCGAAATACCTATTTTAATTTAAAAAGAAACGTGACTAGAATATGAGTAAAAACTAATATTAATAGTAATAAAAATTAAAAACCGCTGCCGAAGGAATCAGTACTTCCAGATCATCCAGATTTCCTATCCAAGTCTCTTACAACGAAAGAACTTTAATAATATATAAGGCATTAAAAAAATAACAATAATAAAATAAAAAAAAAACGATATGACATACGGTGGTTGGTGTAGTCGAGGGGCTAACTCCAAAAAATTTTTGTATACACAATTTTATTTTCTACCCTCTATAATAATAGCGCCAGAGTGGCGATGGTATTGGTAGAGGGTGTGACTAATACCAAAAAAAATCTTTGAGGCCTTTGACTCTTGTACACACACTAAATCACAATTTTATTTTTTTACCCCATTTAATAACGGAGTAGGAGTGGTAACGGGGGTTGTAGAGTGAATGGCTAATGTCAAAATCATTTTAAGGCTCTTGGTTATTGTATACACACGAAATCCCAATTTTATTTTTTACCCCCTTTAATAATAGGATGGAGGTGGGCTAATATAAAAAAAAAACCGCTGCCCAAGGAATCACTACTTCCACATCCGGATTTTCTATCCAAGTCACACAACGAAAAAATTTTGTATCTGGAAATAATTGTTTATGGAACTTTAATAATATAATATTTGAAATCCTCTACCCCAAAAACCCATAAAACGATACCCCACATCGGTAGTGGGGTGGCGGTGGTGGCAGGGGGTGAAAGTGGGGGGTGGAAGAAGTAAAAAAAAAAAAATGAGGTTTCTGGTTCATGTACACACACTAAATCACATTTTTTTTTTCATCTCCTTTAATAATGGGGTGGGGGTGGTAATAGGGGTGGCTAATGCCAAATTTTTTTTTGAGACCTTAGCTTCTCTTGTCTATACTAAATATCAATTTTATGAACTCTTACCTGCTTGATTTACCTATTTACTCCAAATTTACCCCAATTTACCCCCCAACCCTTCGACGGAACAAGATGAAAATATAATCTAGTTCTAGATCTCGTTAAAGTACATATGTGTACCAAATTTAAAGTCAATATCTCAAACGGTTCCAGAGGAAACGTGCGCACAAAAAAAGTTACAGACCGACAGACAGACCGACAGACCGACAGACAGAAAATTTTTTTTCGCTCAAACTTGAAATCTCGACGTTTCATGACATTCTAAGCCTATTTGAACAATAAAAATTTTTAAAAATGTTTTTGTCGTTACTATACTTCCACTGGATGTGGAAGTAAAATGAGGCCTATGGTTCTTGTATGCACACTAAATCACAGTTTTTTTATCCGCTTTAATAATAGTGTGGGGGGTGATAGTGGTGGTGGTTGATGCTGAAAAAAATTTTTGAGACCTTAGCTTCTCGTACATGCCGTTAGTCCCAATTTTATGGACTCCTACTTGCCTGCTTTACCTATTTACCCTTATTTACCCCCATTTACCCCCTTCAAATGAATTATATCAGAATATAATCTAGTTCCAGATCCCGTTAAAGTACGTACGTGTACCAAATTTCAAGTCAATATTATAAACGGTTCCAGAATAAACGTGCGCACAAAAAAGGTACAGACAGACCGACAGACAGAAATTTCTTTTTGTTCAAATTTAAAATCTCGTTTTATGACATTCCAAGCCGATTTTAATAAAAAAAAGGGTTTTTTTTGCGTTACTACACTTTCATTCCACTACGTGGATGTGGAAGTAAAAATTAAATGTAAAAAAAACCTATTTAAAAACAAGCTTTTATTATTATTTAGGTGTAAAAGTGAAAAAAATAAGTTAAGCTGAATTAATTGCTTTAAATACAGCTTTTACAATTATAAACAAAGATAATAATTGGTCAATACATTGTTTTAAAAGCATGTTGCGCTCGAAAAGTTCATACAGGCATTAATTTAGTTTGACAGAGATGGTAAGTATTTTTTTTTCTATTCACATAACAAGCTTTTAAGAGGAAGTATAGTAACGACAAAAAAATTTTTAAATATTTTTATTATTCAGATAGGCTTAGAATGTCATGAAACGTCGAGATTTTAAGTTTGGGTGAAAAAAAAATTTCTGTCGGTCTGTCGGTCTATCTGTCTGTCGATCTGTAACTTTTTTTTGTGCGCACGTTTACTCTGGAACCGTTTGAGATATTGACTTTAAATTTGGTACACATATGTACTTTAACGAGAACTAGAACTAGATTTTATTTTCATCTTGTTCCGTCGAGGGGTTGGGGGGTAAATTGGGGTAAATTTGGGGTAAATAGGTAAATCAAGCAGGTAAAAGTTCATAAAGTATTTAGTATATACAAGAGAAGCTAACGTCTCAAAAAAAATTTAGCATTAGCCACCCCCATTATTAGAGGGTGTAACGGTTTCTTGTCGGGTAGCTGGTTCGGAGATTAATCAGTGTCCAGATTAGTTAATAAGACAGCCCAATAAAAATATAAACAATTTATTTACTTCTTTAAACAGGCAGTGTTACATAACATACAGGTACAGGTTATATGTCCGTATCTTTTACGGTTCTTAGGACAACATTTTCTATTATCTGAGAGAGAGAGAGAGTGTAACGGTTGCGATGCGACGTCTCTGGCTTTGGCGGCGAAACGGCGCCGGGGAATGACTAACGACTCGAGGGGTCCCAGTTCAACACGCTGTAGGATTCCCAGGGTCAGATTGCATTCGTTCCGTCGTGTTTGCGTCGGGAGATGCACAAAACTGCAATATGTCCAGCTCAGCACGCTGTAGACAGATTGGCAGAATTATCCACTCTCCGAATTATGTTGATTTGTGGCCGGCTTTTATATCCAAGAATCCTCGCTTACTGGTGACGTAGAACTGCGTATAATTTAGTGTCGTGTGCAAATCCATGCCTCTAGATGGTAGATGGGTAGGTTTGCGGGCCGTGTGCACATTGGTGCCGTGTGTAAATCCGGAATCTTAGTAATGGAGCAGGAATTTAAAGAATGCTTCATTACAAGGGGATGAAAAAAAAATGTAATTTAGTGTGTGTACAAGAGTCAGAAACCTCAAAATATTTGTTTACTTTATCCACCCCCACTACCATCCCCTATCACAACCCCCACCCCACTACCGATGTGAGGTATCGTTTTATAGGTTTTTATGGTAGAGGATTTCAAATATTATATATAAAGTGCCATAAACAATTATTTCCACATACAAAATTTTTTCGTTGTGAGTGATTTGGATAGAAAATCTGGATGTGGAAGTAGTGATTCCTTGGGCAGCGGTTTTTTTCGTTTTATTAAAAATAATAAATTTTTTTTTACGTTTAATTACATTTAATTTTATTTCAAAATTTTTAGTTACATCTTAGTATTACGTTTTAATATTTATATATTTTATATTCGTTGCGTCGTTTTTACTTAAAATAATACTGGATCCTTCGCTATTTCTTAGAATTCAACGTCTGAGTCAATACACTATCCGATATAAAAATTATAATTTAAACCTGATCGCCATTTAAAATGCAGTGTGTGAATGAATAAATTTTACGATCAAATTATAGTTTAAAACCGCTGCACAGGGAATCACTACTTCCACATCCAGATTTTCTATCCAAGTCTCTCACAACGAAAAAATTTTATATGTGGAAATAATTGTTTATGGAACTTTAATAATATAATATTTGAAATCCTCTACCCCAAAAACCCATGAAACGATACCCCACATCGGTAGTGGGGTGGGGGTGGTGATAGGGGGGGTATTGGAGGGTGGATGAAGTAAAAAAATATTTTGAGGTTTCTGGTTCTTGTACACAGTACACACACTAAATCATAATCTTTTCTCATCCCCCTTAATAATGGAGTAGCGGTGGTGATGGGGTGGCTAATGCCAAAAATGTTTTGAGACCTTAGCTTCTCTTGTATATACTAAATACCAATTTTATGAACTCTAACCTGCTTCATTTACCTATTTACAATTTACCCCCCAACCCTTCGACGGAACATGATGATAATATAATCTCATTCCAGATCTCGTTAAAATACATATGTAATAGATCTTAAACGGTTCCAGAGTAAACGTGCGCACAAAAAAGTTACAGAGACCGACCGACAGACCGACAGAATTTTTTTTTTCACTCAAACTTAAAATTCCGACGTTCCATGACATTCTAAGCTTATTTGAACAATAAAAGTTTTAAAAAAATTTTTTGTAGTTACTATACTTACAATCGACGTGGAAGTAAAAAGACTAAAAAATGTTAAAAAAAAAGGCTCGAATGTTGAAAATGGAGTGATGTATACCATTAATTAAGTTAGTTGCCTAGTTACAATATTTAAGAGGTGGGGAGATATTTTTTTTCGAACGTGCGTTATGTCCTCAATGGTGCTTTATGCGATGTAATTTAAAAAATTTTAGTTGTGGATAATTTTCAACTAGCAGAGAGAGAAATGTAATCATTTTGGAACAAAAACTAACGTATCACGGATTCAGATGCAAGTAGAACATCATTCTTTTTTTAAACGTTCATTATTTCATATACTTTCATAATTCACTTATCGTTTTTTGGTTTCACAAAAAAATGACGTAGTTATTTGAAATTGTTTATACGTGTAATATCCATAATTACAATCAAAGTCCAAAAAATTGGTTTAAGTTTAAATTTTTTTTCTTTCCAAACACCACCGTAAAGTACATACAAAAAACTACACTTTAAAAGAAAAAAAACCGCTGCCCAAGGAATCGCTGCTTCCACATTTCCTATCCAAGTCACTCACAACGAAAAAATTTTGTGTGTTTATGGAACTTTAATAATATATAATATGATATTTGAAATCTTCTACCCCAAAAACCCATAAAACGATACCCCACATCGGTAGTGGGGTGGGGGTGGTGATAGAGGGTGGTAGTGGTGGTGGATAAAGTAAAAAAATATTTTGAGGTTTCACTAAATCACAATTTTTTTTCATCCCCTTTAATAATGACGTGGGGGTGGTAATAGATGTAGCTAATGCCAAATTTTTTTTGAGACCTTAGCTTTTCTTGTATATGCTAAATACCACTTTTATGAACTCTTACATGCTTGATTTACATATTTACCCCAAATTTGCCAATTTACCCCCCAATCCTTCGACGGAACAAGATGAAAATATAATTTAGTTCTAGATCTCGTTAAAGTACATACATACAAATTTCAAGTCAATATCTCAAACGGTTCCAGATTAAACGTGCGCACAAAAAAAAGTTACAGACCGACAGAGAAACAGAATTTTTTTTTCGCTCAAATTTAAAATCTCGACGTTTCATGAGATTCTAAGCTCATTTGAACAATAAAAATTTTTAAACATTTTTTTTGTCGTTACTCTACTTCCACTGGATGTGGAAGTAAAAATACTCTTTTTCGTACCATATTATGGTATGGTTACCAGAACTACATGTGTATGCAAAATTCAATTGACCGTCGTTAAGTCGTTCAAAATTGACTTGCAAGATTTGAACTAAACATACTAACATACAAGCTAACAACATACAAACTAACATACATACAAAGCAAGTTAAACAAAAGCTTGTAATAAGTGTGCCTATCTACTTACCGCACATAAAAGTTTTCTAAAGGATTGACCTAATGACAAATTATTAAATACGTAACAAATTTTATATAGGAATATATAACGTAATCTGTGATTATTAATTAAATAATGTATCTAAATGTTAGCTAGAATGTTGTGAATGACAAACAGATACACTTATATCTTTATTAAATATAATTGTAATATTGGAAATTCGTATTTTTACTGATATTTCATACACACATTCATTAAATATATATGTGGCATACATGATACACAGCAGATTTATGGAATACATTTTACACACGTACATAGTATTAGTGGCAAACGTCGTCAGAAATATATGCACCTTATAACTTCTTAACTACGGAGTGTATCGAAAAATGAGACATATCTACGAAAAGGAGAATTTTTACCTGATCGGCAGGCAACCATATTAGCAAAGCTTCCACAAATACATTTGAGGATGGTTTGTCACAAATACGGTCAGACCTGTATGTGTGTGTGTGTGTGTGTGTGTGTGTGTGTGTGTGTGTGTATACCGTTTCTTGTAAACATGATAACTTCTGTTAGACTTAATTTTTTTATTTAAAACTTAGAATGTAGAATTCACACCCGTCATACAGGGTGATCACCAGAGGTGTTCAAACTGTCATTATCTATGGAAACATTATTTTACTACAAGTTTGGAGCAAAAATGTTCCTAAGGTTTTTGATTAAGCACACCAAAATACGAATATATACAAGATATTAACTACAATATATAGTGTCCTTTAGGCTTGAACTAACTTTATGTAGACTACCCGATTGTTGTTACTATGCTCTCTTTCGTTAGACTATTTTGTATATGTATGACAATTTTTTACCATTTATAGTAATCCACTATTTCCCTTCGTTATCTATTCTAATCTTTTAGTATCCTGTTTGTGCTTTAATCTTTGTGCTTATTTTTGTATTGTAGTCAGATCGATGCCCTCCTCAATCATCTATTTGTTTAGTAATTTCCTCACCCTAGATTTATTTGTGTAGCGTTTACATTCCTTGTATATGTTTCCGTGTTTATCATTTTGTTTGTATTTTCTTTTATGCCATTCATCATTTACGTCCTTTTTTCTTTCCTTTCTTGTCACTATCTTGCTGCTGTGTGCTTACTTATTGTTTTTTTTTAATTTACTCTTACTTCCACATCCAGTGGAAGTATAGTAATGACAAAATTTTTTTAAAAAATTTGTGTTGTTCAGATAGGCTTAGAATGTCTTGAAACGTCGAGATTTTAAGTTTGAGAAAAAAAAATTCTGTCTGTCTAACTGTTTTTTTTTAGCTTGTTTTTAGATATTTATTGGTGTTAAGACGTTTACAAGAAATGTAGCCACAAGTCAAAATTAAATATAAAAACTATATTTACTTAAATTATGTAAAAATAACATATACGAATAAAAATAATATATAAATATAATATATATATATATATATATATAAAATAGAAGCATAAAATATTCAATACAATACGATATCATAATAAAAAAAAATTAATAAAAACGTTTAGAAAACAAACGGTATAAATTTGTCACAAAAAGATTTCAGATACGTATGTTTTCAGTAAATAAGATATGTATCCCTCAACACTATAGAAAACTTCTCCTATCAGAAATTTAATGCTCTTAGTTTTCTTTTGAATAGGTTAAGAGTATTTATTGATTTTAACTTATCTGGAAGTATGTTGAAATACGTAATTTCACAGTAACTCGGTGACCTTTCAAAAAATGAATGGTAATTGATGCTTTTTCGTGTAGAGCTTATATTTACCCCTAGTGTTACACTCGTGAATATCCTTACATTTAGTTAGTCCATTTTTACTTTTTAAAAACAGCGAAGAGTATAGCGTAGGATGTTCAACATTTATGTAAACCGGCGAGGATTTTAATATTTCCATCTAGTTTCTCTTGTATTATTTTTTGTTTTTTTGTTCTGATTTTCTCTATCTCTTTTAATTTCCTCAGATTTTTATTTGCCCTGTAGTTCACTTATGAACTGATCAATTATTGTCTTGTTTCCACTTTTTCTCATATTTCTCCCTTTTTTTAATTTCTTTTAATTTAATATTTATTTTTCAGTCTTCTTCTGTTGCTGATTTATTTCATAACTTTTGTTTCATTGTTGACTGCGCTAATTTTGCATATCAATTCATTCAGCTCTTCTTCTGTTTCGTTTCGAGAAGGATCTGAGAGTTACCGGCGCCTCCGGCAAATTATGGAATGGTATTCCACAATTAATTTTCTTATTTTTTCACTAACTATTTTAGATAGGTTTGATACTATGTACCTTCTTTTATGCCCTTTGATCCAAGAGAAATTACTGTGTCACTAATGCATTTTCTTAAGAGCAATTTTAGTATATAACTGGTCCACCTCATCATCACTGTTTATAATTATATATTTTCTCTGAAATTGATCGGCAATGTCTACATTTTCGGCGCAATTTCAGATCGAAAAATGCATAATTGCAGTATTTTAATCCGTTGCTAAAAAACTATCAGAAAACAGACCGGAAAAGATCGCTGCCAGGCAACGATCAACAAAACCGTACGGGAATGTTATTTTCCCGGCCTAGGCTGGGAAAGTAACATTCCCGTACGGTTTTTTATGTATATAGTCCAATCAATGAATGCCCAAAAGGGGATTGTAGAGAACATTTTGGAAGGGAGAATTTTTCTCTTCAGGGATGTGTTGGAGGTAGTCAGGAGGTAATCGTACTGAAAGTCCCCGCCCCTAGCCCCGCCGCTTCAGGGGGGAGGGGGGTGGAAAGGTTCCTTTTTTCGATTTTTTCCCACAAGAACGTTTATATTCATTTTCTTCCTATGTGTTATATTTTACGAGATATTCGCCAGCGAAAATCGAAAATTAATAAAAAAAAAAAAACAATTGTGTACCTTGAATATTTCTATCAAAGTGATTTACCGTGGTCTGCTAATAAATCACAGTCACAAAACAATCTTTATTTTACAACACTCGACGTATTTACTAACGTAATATTTTGTCGAAGTCTAGACATTTCCTTAAATATACAGTGCGACTCACTTAAAATGAAGATACCCTTATAACTTTTTCATTTTGTTTCCGATTTGAATCAACTTTTACTCAAGTATAGAACAAATTAGGATCTACTTATGACCAGAAAATCATTCACCTGCTATAAGGCAAAGCCACCTGCTGTACCAAAATATGCTGAAAAAAATAAAACATTTTGAATGTTAGAAATTCTAAAAAATGCATCCAATCGGCGCTACAAACGTAAATACACCAAATTTGATTTGATTATTGATAGGGGATATCTCATACATAAGATCATCTGGCAAAGGGGGTCCTGAGTTTCCGCAATTTGTGGTGGCTACGTAAAATTCGTCGTTCATAAGATTAAAAATCAATATGATTTTTAATCTTTTTCCTCATATTTTGGTATTGCAGGTGGCTTTACCTTTATAGCAGGTGAATGATTTTCTGGTCATAAGTAGATCCTAATTTGTTCTATACTTGAGTGAAATTTGATTCACATCGGAAACAAAATGAAAAAGTTATAAGGGTATCTTCATTTTAAGTGAGCCACGCTGTATATTTAAGGAAATGTCTAGACTTAGACAAAATATTACGTTAGTAAATATGTCGAGTGTTGTAAAATAAAGATTGTTTTGTGACTGTGATTTATTAGCAGACCACGGTAAACCGCTTTGATAGAAATATTCAAGGTACACAATTGATTCTTTTTTTTATTAATTATTGATTTTCGCTGGCGAATATCTCGTAAAATATAACACATAGGAAGAAAATGAATATAAACATTCTTGTGGGAAATTTAATTACTTTTAATTTTGCATAGATTACCTTTTTTTTTTACGACGCATCGTTTCCGAGTTATAAGCGAAGAATCGAAAAAAGGAACCTTTCCACCCCCCTCTCCTACTGAAACGGCGGGGCTAGGGGCGGGGACTTTTAGTATGTTTATCTCCTGACTACCCCCAACACATTCCTGAAGAGAAATATTCTCCCCTCCAAAATGTTCTCTACAACTCTTTCATTGACTGGACTAATATTTTAGACAGTAAATAAATACACGCAGACAAACTATATTACATTAAAATTGCATTTATTAGTAAGCAGTTAGATTGTAATGAAGAAATACAAATTCCTTAATTTATAATAATATTGATTGTGATGTCAGAAAAAATAATATGTGTACTTCGGTGTGAAAGCACATTCCCGGACTTCGATGCAATTTGCATCGTCGTCCGGGAATGTATTGCTTTCACACCTAAATACACAATATACTATTGCAGTGAGGAAACTAAGCTTACTCACGGAGCCAATTTAAGAGCATTATTTTCCCATATAACCATTAATATTTAGTGAAGTAACTGAGGCCGCGCTGTATAAAATAAATTTATTTTGTGTACTGTTACTGTTTTCATATCGGGCAGGCCGAAAATGCTACCAAAGCAGTTAGGTCTGCCCTTCCTCGAGCTACACAGCTCATCCTTACCCTACCGATGATCCGGATGACAGGATGCCTCTTGGCATCTTGTGTACCGGCAGTCACTCCCGCCACAAAACCCAACACACCTAACAGACCGATGACTACCCCCCGGGGGGCAAACAAGCTGGCGGAGAGCAGAAGACGAAGACAGAAGAACGCCAGAAGAGGCCTTAGCCAGCAAGGTCCAACGAGCCAGGACCCAGGGAGGTGGACCGAAATCGTCTGCACCGCTCACATTTGTGAGTGGGGCCGACGTAAAGTAAGTTCGCCCGCCCTGCACGAGGCTGGTCCCCGGTCTACAGCGATGCATTGGGGGAAAGGGCAATAGTCCTGCCCAGCCCCAGTCATCCTAGACCGACATCTTTAGCCAAGAATATTGGCGTGTTTTCATATCGTCTAACGCTCTTGAAATATTGACACAAACTCCTGAGATATAGTGCATAGCATGCAATATCTAACAAAAAGGAAGAAATATTTAAAGCATAAACAATAAAGAAAATAAAGGAAAACGTACCCGACAACGTACCACCGCACGATAATAAGTCTTTTTTTAAGTTGTGTGTATTTTTTACAGTTACGTAGACCATCTGCTGCAAAAATTTCAAAGTGATAACGTGTTCAGTTTCTGAGAAATCTAGGTTAATTACTTGTTAATTTGATATATTGAACTCATTTTTAGAATATCTAATTATTTTAATTTTATTGTCTATGTGAATCAACGTAACGAGACTTAATATTTTATGTGAAACTCTGTAGCTATGTACACTGTCTGCTGTATAGGTTTGAAAGTGATATGTCCAGTTTTTGAATAATCTTGGTTTCTTTTTTGACTGTTTCAAATATTATTTATTTTATTGAATATATATTTTTTCAATATGAAGGACGATAGCGCGAGTTGATTTTTTTAAGGCATACTCTCTAGAGTTGTGTGTACTATCGGCTACGAAATTTTGAAAGTGATAATATGTCCAGTTTTTGAAAAATCTTGATTTCTCTTTTGACTGTTTCAGATACTGAATTTATTTTATTGAACATATTTTTTTTCAATATGACGGACGGCAGCGTCAGTTGATTTTTTTAAAGGCATATCCTCTAGAGTTGTGTGCACTATCGGCTACGAAATTTTGAAAGTGATAATAAGTCCAGTTTTTGATAAATCTTGATTTCTTTTTTGACTGTTTCAGATATTGAATTTATTTTATTGAATATTGTATATATATTTTTCTTAAGGATAGAATTTTGCAGAGTGGGAGGGAAATATGGGTTTATTTTCGATCTGTTATAAATATTTAAAAAATCAAACATAGTATAATTTTTAAAGCTGTTTTAAATACTTGCTATTGTTCTGAGGAATACAACTATACCTATATATTTTTTATTGTAAATTTCTATTGCACTTGAATGCTGTAGTTTGTCAATGAAAATATTTCCTAATTTCATTATTAGATTATGGCATTTAACTATATACAAAATTTATTATGAAAACTGTATATGGCTGTATTCCTTAGAGCGATGGGAAGTATCTGAAATTATTTTAAAGATAATAAAATTTATGATTTTTTAAATATTTATTAAAAACCGAAAATAAATGCGTATTTCCCTCTCCCATTGCAAAATCCTATACTCAATATGAAGGAACGTTGCGCGAGTTGATATTTTTAAGGCAAACTCGTTATAGTTGTGTCTACTATTTGCTGCAAATATTTAAAATTGATGTCGTTTTTTTTAAATCTAGTAATTTATATTTAATACATATAAATAAAACATTATTTTTGTTGGATTATGTTAAAACTGGTGTAAAGCACTTCAAATTATTCATACAAATATTATTCGGCACTTATTATTGTGTTCAAAAGGAACTACCAAAGCAGCAATTTTAGTAGTTTCTACGTAATAGTTGCCATTAGGGGAACTTTAAAGGTTTCCGCAACGAAGGACTGTTACGTAATGGGAACCATCCTTCTACCAAGTATTCAACAAAATGGGGAATAATAATTACGTAGCAAATTACTATTCCGGTACTTCTACCATTACTGTGTTGAAGACTAGGTTATTACGTAAACGGGATGTAACCAAGTAGTAGAAATTACTAACTTTTGGAACAGCTCAGCTGACCGAAATGAGAGCGCAAACTATATATTTGGCTCTCTGTTATTCGAATAGCAAATTAATGACTTACTGAGTTTAAGCACATGATATGTCCAAGGTTCAAGTTAAGGTGATTATATACAACATGCGTAAGCAAATATTATAAATCGTGATGTTTTGCATTTACCCTGGGTGTGGATATTAAAACCACCACTTGTTTTCTGTAAAATGTTATCATGATGCTTCGATAAAAAAGACGCCCCCTCGAGAAAATGGTTTTTTCGGAAAAAAAATTTTTTGCAAAAATTATGTGTACAAGCAAAACTGCAAAATTTTTTATGGAAAACGTTTTTTTTTAAATTTTATATATTATAAAGTAATAATCTATTTAGAAAACATGTTTGTAAATGACTATAATAAAAAGAAATTTTTTATTGAATTATATTTTTATCTGAGTCAATATGGCGTCTTCATTCAACAACAGAAAAATGACGATTTTAATTGCAGTAACTTAGAGGTTGCAAAAACCAAAATTATTTCCCTACAAGTTACATTTACTATAAAGTAGCAGATGCTACCAACGTTATAGTTGTTGTTACTTTAAAAGTGGTGACGGGAACTACAACAATTTCACTGTGTAGTTATATTTACCTAGATGTAGCAAATGGGACCAATGACGCTATAAGGTCTTAGTAACTGTTGATACCAACTTATTTTCATGTTGGTAGAATCGATATAGGTAATTTTTTTTTTAATTGGCAACGCGGTAATAACTGTTAAAGTGTCACTGTCACTGTGTGCGATGGGAATATGTGGATTAAAAATAAAAATTATAATACTTTTTAAGTACTTTTTATTATCTGATATTATTAGAAAGATATTATTTGGAAAGAGCACATATCGAACAATATTTGATGCCCCTGACGGTGAGCATCTTATGTCAGAGGTAGGTGTTTATTATGATTTTCTTGCTTTTATGTCCCTATTTAAATGTTTGGGTTTTTTAGGTTGCATTGATATTGGGAGTTTGCCGTTGTGGTGAATTGACCTTCTTAAGCGTCGAAGATATAAGAGATAAAGAATAATATCTATATATATCCATACCAGATACCAAGACGAATAAATCAAGAAGTTTCACAGTTTTAAATGAAGGATTTTCGGTAAACCCACTTGATTCGATTAGGAAATATGTGTCTTTAAGACCGCAAAATGTGTCTCACAAAAGATTTTTCGTAAATTTTTGAAAAGGGAAAGTGCACTGTCCAATGCGTTGGATTAAATAAGCTCTCAAAAATTCCAAGAATTGTAGCTGATTATTTGCAATTGCCAGATGCAGATTTGTATACTGACCATAGCATGCGCCGTTCCTCATCAACTTTTTTGGCCAATGCTGGGGGTGACATTACCACCCTTAAACGTTACGGTGTGTGGAAATCATCCACCGTGGGGGAGGGTTATTTGGAAGATTCAGTCTCAACAAGATTGTTATTGCTAAAAAAATTCAGGGAGAGCAGCACATCGAGTCAGGAGATACAGACGTCGTTACTAGTATAGATAAAAATTGTGTACAGAAGAGCAGTTTTCTTTGTGAAAAATCGAATATGATGACAATAAATGTTAACATAAATATAAATAAATAAGTGTTAGTGCATGGGTTCTTTGTTTTGTTAATTTTCCATGTAATGGAGACAAATAAATTCCTTGGACTTTATTTTATATTAAAATTACTCTTTAGTGACTAAATCACTTTACCTCACTTTAGCTTACTACTTTATCTCACTAGTGACTTATGAGTCACTTTATACCTTCAAAATCTCATCAATAAAGATCACTTTATATGAAAGTGTTGGATAAATATATTTATTAACGTAAGGTGTGTAATAATGGAAAAAATACATAAGAGTTTTCATATTTTAGTGATCAGTTTACATTTAATTTCATTCAATTCAATTTATTGTACATAAACAATGTCTTATGCCGTTATACCGACATTGTCCGTTCCTCGTCGACACAATAATTATTAAATTTGGAGTTTTTAATCGGCAAATTAATTTAATATGCTCAGTGGATCACTAACTTAACTATGAGTCAATCTGTGTGTTAAAGACAAGTTGTAATTTTCGAGCAGTACACAGTATCATTAATCACTACAACTGTTATAGTTTTCGATTACTCTTCTCCTTGTGTTGATGGGAACACTTTTGCACTTGTTACCAAAGATGATGGTTTTGCTGTGGCGAAATAATCTTTCATGTTTGCATCATATTCTGAAGAATCAGTATTTCTCCTACTGTTTAACTGTTTCTTCAGTTTTCTATAAAACAATGATGAGTGCCGATAAACTTTATTTTGCTTTTACTGAGCATTTCAGATGCCGCCATTTTATTCAATGCCAATAATGATATAAATTGTCTTAAAAGTTGATATCACTTTATAGTAGGTTTTTAAGGTATATATAACTTTGTAGTCATTTTCAATTAGTGGGGAGTGGTAAAAATAACTTCAAAGCCCCTATGTTCGTAGAAATAACCTCTTTTTTACTCAAGATGTCACTAATAAGTTAGACAACAATGAGGTTCCAGAAAATTTCCCAACAACGTATCAGGGACTTAAAATTGAACACTTGAAGTTATCGTTACTTTGAAGTGGTCCTTTGGTAACGCTGTGCGGTCGGCATTACTACCAATTTTCACTTTGCAGTTGAGGATGCTTCAAAGTAATGCAGAGTAGTATCTGCGACGTTGCAGATTCTGCGGCAGTTACTTGAAAGTGTTATAACTATACAATGCCTGAATTCGGTAGAATCTACATAATTGTTACTACAAATGCATACCACAAAGTGAATATTACCGCAAATTTAGTAACAGTTATGTCATTCCTATTGTATTAAAGTTCCGATGCCTCAGATGCCAGTTCCCATCACTTTGAATGCTGCTTGGGTATCTATACTAACTATACTATCTTTTTCACCGCTTCTCGATATGAATAGACCACGTGGCGCGTGATCGCGAGGAGTCGGTAGTACCCATTTTGATGAACGTCCATGTGCGTTTGGGTACTTTCGAGAACATTAGCAGCTATCCTTGGCGGCTGCCTTCACCTTCCTTATTTAAAGCAAATTCCCTATGCAATAAGATTTTGCATTTAGATATTTAGCAGATCACTTTCAAAGAAACTATTCGTTTTTTCCATATACTATTGCAAGTTATCTGCTAAATATCCAAAATAATGTTTTTTTAGTAATGTTGTAAACAAAAATGCAAGACATTTAAAAGATTTGTTGCGTAAACTGTCGAAGTTTCTGACAAAATTTGTATGAATACATTGAATCTATTTTCGTTAAATTGCGCGAGATATTCTTTTAGCGGATTACTGAAAAAATCTCATACCTTGATCAGATGTAAGATCAATTATTTTTTCTTCCGAATTAAAGCCTAGTAAGATGGGCACTCGATTTATATTTCCATTTTTAATATCTTCTTGCATCGGTCCTGTAAGAAAAGCTCCTTCGTAATTTTCTGGTTCGATAACGGGAACCCAATATAGTCCAGCTCCACTTTCTTTTTCCGAAGGGACCTAAAATTTAAATTTTTAAACATGAATAATAGAATTTTATGTAAACCAGTGTCTTTTTATAACTGCACGTTTTCGTATCTTGAACATGAATTTCAACACAAGAATTAGCAACAATCGATAGATATTCTTCGAAATATTACTGCTAATTCTTATAAAACCCACTACTTAATACTTAAATTTAATTTAATTTTTAGTGCTTTCTCCATTTAAGTAGAAATTTTTGAGAGTACTAAGAATCGATATTAGACCCTTTATAATGTAATTAAATTTAAATCTAAGCGAGTTACTTAAATTTCAATACCACTATCGATGATTGCTAAACTTGTATAATTTCGATAACCTATAGAAGAAATTAATCTGACTTAAATATTATTTATAGTTTCTATATTGATCATGATTTGCAATTAAATTCAACGACACCTTATTTAGTTATTCCAAATATTGACCTATTGGCAATAAACAAGCTATTTTTTGAGACAATTTAACATATCTTGAAGTATGGTTTAAAATACTATTGTTTTTGGTAAATCATATAAAAAATTCATAATAAAGACTATTATTATGATTATTACTATTGAATGTGAGCAACTTACAGAGAATTTGGCGTTTGTTATATCGGACGCTTTTGCATCTAGCAACAAATTGAGGAGGTCATTCGAATCATCTGAAGTAAAACTTGGATTCAGAGCACGTCCCAACTCGAAGGCAAAATATTTTGCGAATGGTTGATTAGTAAATGCGCACGTAGCTGTTCCACTTTCTAGAATAGCGCCACTAAGCAATCCTGAAAATAAATTCTTGCATATAATTTTATTCCAGCATTGGTGCAACAGATGCATCGGAGCAAATATTTCTAAATTCGAATTCTATATGGTGAAATTGAGCCCTGCTTGGGTTAAAACATAAGCCCTTTACAACATTTCAGGGAGGGCGGTTTACACTGGTTTTTTAGGTTCAGTTCCTGTTAAGACAAACAATTATGAAGAAATAACAATTGTTTTTCGTGAGTTTAATAAAAAAACCGCTGCCCAAGGAATCACTACTTCCACATCCGGATTTTCTGTTCAAGTCACACAACGAAAAAATTTTGTATCTGGAAATAATTGTTTATGGAACTTTAATAATATAATATTTGAAATCCTCTACCCCAAAAACCCATAAAATGATACCCCACATCGATAGTGGGGTGGGGGTGGTGACAGGGGGTGGGAGTGGGGGGTGGATAAAGTAAAAAAATATTTTGAGGTTTCTGGTTCTTGTACACATACCAAATCACATGTTTTTTTCATCCCCTTTAATAATGGGGTGGGGGTGGTAATGGTAAAATTTTTTTTGAGACCTTAGCTTCTCTTGTCTATACTAAATATCAATTTTATGAACTCTTAACCTGCTTGATTTACCTATTGTCCTCCAATTTTACCCCAATTTACCCCCCAACCCTTCGACGGAACAAGATGAAAATATAATCTAGTTCTAGATCTCGTTAAAGTATATATGTGTACCAAATTTCAAGTCAATATCTCAAACGGTTCCAGAGTAAACGTGCGCACAAAAAAAAGTTACAGACCGACAGACAGAAATTTTTTTTTCGCTCAAACTTGAAATCTCGACGTTTCATGACATTCTAAGCCTATTTGGACAATAAAAATTTTTAAAAATTTTTTTGTCGTTACTATACTTCCACTGGATGTGGAAGTAATTGTCAAGTACTTTTCAACAAGTACTTCCAAATGTAACTTGTGAGACATTTCCTCTATAAATAGAACTGGGTAATACCACTGTGATAGAGAATGGCACACCACATGCTTTCTTTTATGGTTCTTCTACAATTAATTCTCAAGTGTGTATTCTGCTGTGGACTAATACCCGCAATTTTCTGTTGAAATAACTCCTTTGGTTATAAAAATATTCAAATATTTTTAAACAAATTTACCGATCTGCATATCTTCAGATCTTCCTCGTAATGGCTGTCAAGGATACTTTAACACATAATTAAATTCAATATGAACACTACTGTGTTTTTCATCGTTTATCTCTTTTGCCTTGATATTATGCTCCATGAAACATATTATTTTGAGTCCTTTATTAGCTTTTATGATTTTCAGTGAATTCTATTTCATTTGTTTATTCGCTTTACTCTTTACTCATAGTACAGTTTACGTGTAAATTACAAGAAAATGGACATTATGATTCTAGATCAACCAAATTAAAACCACCTAGACAAGTTAAGGATAGGTAGTAATCAAGATAGTAGGAACTCTTGTGGGTAATATCGACACTTACGAATATCATATTTGACAAAAAAATCTAGATGACAAGATCAGTAATTTGTCAGTTAAGCTAAATTTGGAACAACAGAAATGTCACGAAAGCCATATAGACTTGCTGACGCCCTAGTTTTCCATCTTTACTTACGTCTTTAATATGACGGTGCCCATCGCATCAGCAGTTCCATTCTTTAAGAAATACGTCCACTAAGGTGACTATCATGCATCTTATTATCCCGAATCCTCTTAATTTTTGGCATCATCAACCGAAAAGATGACAATATAGAATACATGACAGCTCAGAGAAAACTAGATGGCAAGAAGCGAAGAGGATGCCCTTTACCAAGGAGCTGACGTGAAAGAGCACTATGAATGAGGCCATACGCCTAGCAGGGAATCGCGGCAGATATCGTGATGCCGCCAAAAGTCAGGATAGTTTATAGATCACAAAACGCAAATGTAATCGTAAAGGATCCGACTGTCGACTTCTATTCACTACCTTTTTGCAATTTTGATTTTGGATTATATTTCGGCCTCGTCTTCATAAATAAGAGTAGTGTAGTGCCTTATGTACGTACCAAACTTCACACATTTCAAAAACTAAAACGGTCCCCGCGCCCGCTGTTGATCCTTGCCCGTCTCATTATTTGTTTGTGTGCCGGACTGAACACATCATTTTAGTTGCATTGTCCCGTTTTGTGTTGTGCGGTTTAACTATTATTTTATTGTTTCTCAGTTTCTTGTCTCGTTTTAAGGGATGCCTAGGCATTCGTGAGAAGACACAGCAGAATTAGTGCACAAGTGAACAAATGAATAGAGCTCGGTGAATTATAAAGTCGTGACGGACGACATGAATCATCTCCATTTGTAAAAACATAGTTAAGGAGATCAGTACCGCCAGGGGCGTACTGTTGGAAGGAAATATTTATGGAAATAATTTGTTTATTAAACATGTCGTTGATGCCATCGATTAATTAACTTGTCATGTCTGTCTGTGGTGACATTATGTGTTTTTGGTAACAATGATAGGTGAGCTTGTGACAAGATTTAATATTGGAAGAAATTATCTATGCAAATAGAATTATGTCTATGGTGATATTATGTGTTTATGACAACACTGACAGGTGAACTTGTCTATGGTGGCGAGTTTTCACATTGAAAGAAATATTATTTATGTAAATAAAATTATATCTGTGGTGACATTATGTGTTTATGAGAATACTGACAGGTGAATATGTCTATGGTGGCAAGCTTTCACATTGGAAGAAATTTTGTAAGCAAATAGAATTATGTCTATGGTGACATTAAGTGTTTATGACAACACTGACAGGTGAACTTGTCTATGATGGCAAGCTTCAACATTGAAGGAAATTATTTATGCAAATAAAATTATGTCTATGGTGACATTATGTGTTTATGACAACAATGACAGGTGAACTTGTCTATGGTGGCAAGCTTTCACATTGGAAGAAATTATTTATGCAAATAAAATTATGTCTATGGTGACATTATGTGTTTATGACTACACTGACAGGTGAACTTATCTATGGTGGCAAGCTTTCACATTGGAAGAAATATTTTATGCAAATAAAATTATGTCTATGGTGACATTATATGTTTATGACAACACTAACAGGTGAACTTGTCTATGGTGGCAAGATTTCACATTGAAAAATTTTTTTATGCAAATAATGTCTATGGTGACATTATGTGTTTATGACAACACTGACAGGTGAACTTGTCTATGGTGGCAAGCTTTCACATTGAAAAAATTTTTTATGCAAATAAAATTCTGTTTATGGTGACATTATGTGTTTATGACAACACTGACAGGTGAACTTGTCTATGGTGGCAAGCTTTCACATTGGAAGAAATTTTTTATGCATATAAAATTATGTCTATGGGACATTATGTGTTTATGGCAACACTGACAGGGAAACTTGCCTATGGTGGCAAGCTTTCATATAGGAAGAAATTATTTATACAAATAAAATTATGTCCATGGTGATATTACGTGTTTATGACAATACTGACAGGTGAACTTGTCTATGGTGACATTGTGTTTATGAGAACACTGACAGAAAACTTGTATATGGTGGCTAGCTTTCATACTGGAAGAAATTATTTATGCAAATAGAATTGTCTATGAGGACATTATGCGTTTATGGCAACGCTGACAGGTGAACTTGCCTATGATGGCAAGCTTTCATATTGGAAGACATATGACAACACTGACAGGTAAACTTGTATATGGCGGCAAGCTTTCATATTGGAAGAAATTACTTATGCAAATAGAATTCTGTCCACGGTGACATATTATGTGTTTGTGGTAACACTGACAGATAAACTTATCTAGGGTCACTAGGGTGGCAAGCTTTGATATGGAAAGAAACTATTTATGCGAATAGAAACATTAACTTATGCCCATCTGCCTGTGATAGCATTATTATAGCATTATTTGTTTGGGTTAACACTAATAGGTGAACATATCTATATGATGAGGATTGCTTATTGAAAGGAAGTAAGTAAACCCTCTTTTTCTTTGGGATTCATGTCGGTGATGACATTGATTAATTAACTGTCTCTGATCACATTATGTGTTTGTTATAACGCTATAGGTGAACTGGTGTGTAATGATGATCAGTTTTCTTAATGAAAGAAAGCATTCGTGCAAATAGTAATAAGCAATTTTTTAGGTTTAGGTTGTTAGATTTTATTATAACAAGAATTTTCTTTTATTGAAAGAGTGTTTATCCAAACATGGTTATGACATTGATTAATTAACTTTTCATGACTCTCTGTATCTGATAATATGTGATTGTGACAACACTTATAGGTGGACTGGTTTGATGATGGCAAGGTTTCTTACTGGAAGAAACTAGCAAAATAGTACATTTTTCGTGCCGGTGATGACATAATGTGGTTGCCATAACACTGATAGATGATCTTGTTTGTAATGGCAAGGTCTTATCTGGTTTTTGTTTACATTTTCTAATAACAGAGATAGGTGAACTCGTGTATGTTGACGAGGTTCCTTATAAGAAAAAAAAAAAAGGAAATATTTATGTAAATAGTTAGTAACATTTTGACTAATTAGCTAATCATGCCCATTTATTTGTGATGACGTTATGTGTGGGTGATAACACGGATGTTATATAATGCTCGGATAGGTTTCCGCGGTTGTCTGTATGAAAAATACTAGGTTCACGGTTTGAACCGCGCCTGAGATTATTGGAGTCTCGACGTTTCGGCTCCCACTTTGGAGCCATTTTCAAGAGAAAAAGAAAGAAGAATCGATAATATAAAGGTATATAGGAAGTCTAGGAAGGGTAAAGAATGGTTCGAGTCCGGGGCCTCAATCTGCCTACTCCCTAGGGCGAACCTTGGTTCGTCTCTAAGATCTCAATCTTAGTTCTTAGAGCTGAGATTGAGAGAGAGAAATATCATTTTTAAATATTACTATTAAAATTTTGCCACTACGCAACCAATATGCCGCTTACCTGATGATTTCTTGCTGACTACGTGTAAACCTGCAGACATTCCTCCAGCACTTTCACCAGAAATTGTAACTTTTTGGGGGTCTCCACCAAACAAGTTTATATTATCTTTAACCCATTGTAGGGCAAAATTTTGATCTTTTAGGCCGAGATTACCAGGTATAACTTCATCTTCAGTAGTGAGGAATCCTGAAACAATTAACAGTTAAATAAGTAGGTATTAATTTGTCAAAATTAAATTAAATTGTAAATTTATATAAATCTCAATTATTTGTTCGTAATTTTTATATCGTGCGTGTAATTTCCCATTAGGCATGTACATTCACGTAGTGCGATAGATATGACAACACAGCTGCCGTAAATTCCTCCGTCGAGCGGAGCATCCCAGCTCTGTTATTTCATTTCAGCCAGCTGGCACGCGCGATGTTGTAATTTTACTCCCTATGCCTAGCGCTCCGCTACACGCATGGTATGTTCCAGTATGCCCATAGTGTACCATATTTTATAATTCGTTAATGCTTTCAAATATGCAAGCTTATTTTTACATGTCATTGTTAATTTTCCGTCAATATATTAATTCAATCTTTGGAAAACAATTACGTTTTTGAAATATTAGTTAATATTACACCTATTAACTACTATACATATACATTACATACATTAACTAATATATACTGTTTAATCTCTTAGTTTTATTGCATAGATGATATCAAATATTCCAGTTTAAACCTTTATTAATGAAAGTATGGGAAATCAATGTCTGGAAATTTAGCATAAAAGAAATAGGCCATGAATGATCAAAACTATTTTATGTATTCAGTAATATAGAACAATAATTACTGATTGTAAATGATTTTAATATTGAGAGATAATTATTAGTTTGGTGGTGCGTGATTAACGCATCGAGCATTAAAATAAAATATGCTTATGTTGCCACTGGATATTAACAACAAAAATGCCCGATTTTATGTATGGATATAATTCTAGAGAAAGACACCTTTTGAAAGATATTTGTATGATAATGTTTTTTACTTTAGTTTAAAATTTTTAATGTGCTTTTTAGATGAATCTGCTTGCTAGTATACTAGTTCATAGATTAGTTAAATCTATGTACATATAGTAACTAATATATTTATAATTTTACAAGTTAAATAATATTAAAACACATATGTTTCATCTATAACATATTGTCAATCAGAAGAGAAACTTTGCATTATTTCTTCGTACTTACAGTTCTTATAGTAAGTCACACATTTGATTATCGTGTAATTTGCAATTGAAAAAATACTAGTGGATTCCTTCCCAACCAAAAACAAATGTTTTTTTAATAACTCAATAGCTAATCCTAATCCTGTTATGTATGACAATAAAAATATTTGAAAGCCTTGCCCAACTTTAGACAAATGGAAATAGATATGTTTTCGAGGCCGCCAAAATTCTATTTGATTTTTTAATTTAAAATATTCTACTTAAGAAAAATATTTCAGATATATATTTTGAGGAGACATTTTACGAACAAAATAATCCAAAAAGTACTAAAGAAGTTCATTTACTAGAAGAAGTTTACTAATTTGAAGAACTGTAGTTTAATACTCAAAAGAGCAATAAAACATTTAGCTTCTTTAAGTTTTAGTTCAGGCTTTGTAGAAAATGTTATTAGGGTTTTCTCGCGAAGTCGGCAAGAAACTATAATGTTGGGTCTTATAGCCTTTGGGGCATAGAATTAATTTCGGTCGATGCACACACTCGTCAGTCGTTATGGAATACAAAATGGTAAAAAATCGACGAAGTTGTCGATTTTGACGCATTTTAACGATTTTTCTTAGAAATTCTTGAAAAATTACCTAGAAAAACCGTTCCAAAAATGTAGTGTTACAAGATATGTCCGGATCAATACTACCAGCATTTTTTAATCGAAATATATCAAATTAATTGGCACTGATTAGGTGATTTTATAGGTGCGTGAGTTTTATCATATTTTATCTATGTGTATTTATTTATATTCATATGTGTGGATTCTGTAAGACACTCTTGTCATGTAATTTTTTTAATTTAAAATAAAGAAATTGTTAAATAAAATTGTACTAATAGATCAAAAAATGTAAACAATAATTTTTGTCTTACAATAGTGTTTAATCAGTTCAGCCACATTAATATGAGACAAAAGTTATGATGATAGCTCGATTATAACCTTTTGAGACTTTGATTTACGACATTTTTCATTATTTGACAAGATTCATTTTTGTTTTACATATGGTGATTCCACCGGGTAGCCATCAGGCCACCAAAGGTAACAACATAAATTAAACAAAATTACGCCATTATTAAATTATTTATTTGTGCGAAATATACTATTGTGCATCGACGTATATACTCTCACGCACATACTACCTACTTAACGTGTGTATCGGTTAAGAAAAAATATTTATTAGTAATATTGGTGCAAACATACGATATATTGTAACATTACTTTTATTAATTATTTGATTGGTGATAATGGTCAAAATACATTCTGAAAAATCGCTAAAGTTGGCTTTGTCCATTTTTGACCATGTTGCATGCCATGACGAATGTGCGCCTAGTCACAAGTTGACTACATCCCTCCCAAAAATAATATTACTACCTCAACATTGCAGATTCTCGCCGATCGACGCGACACCGCGACAAAATCTACACAGCTTAGATTTCTTGGATTCTTTACGAGATTAGAAAAAATACCGACTTGTAATGAAGCTTCTCTTTTTATAATTATTCGTCTAAAATTTAATCTTAGTAGAAATTTAGTGGCGATGTACTCCTCAAGTCATTTTATAAAATGTTAATTTACTACAAAATTCTCCAGTACCTAAGGGTCCCAATCGATAGTTTATGGCAACTACAATTATATCATAATCAATGAGGAATTGTGGTCCATAAATTTGATAAGTTCCATCTCCATAGGCATAACCACCTCCATGAATCCAAACTAAAACTGGTAAAGTGGGGGCTGAGGGATTTCCAGGTTTCTGAAAGTATATAAAAAAAACACAATTGCAAAAGTATTCCCGGAAGTTGATTTACGTTATTTCAGGGGCGGATTGGCATAGGTGAAGCGGCCCTGGATGTGTCTTTCCATCAGCCTACCGGGCATTTGCCCGGTGACCCGTCGGCCCCATCCGCCACTGCGTTATCTTATGATCTAGTGAACTATTGCTACGACGGCAAGATCAAATTTATCAAATTCGGTGTCTCCCGTATAATTTAAAGGTACAAAAACAAAAAGATATAAGCTGGTTACTAAATCTAAATCTAAATCTGGTTACTAAATCTAATTTGGAATTTAAAGAAAGTATTCAAATGGGTTATAGTAATAAACGAAATTAACTTATCATTCCCATTGTTATGAATTTGTTATACTGCATGTTTTTTACATCTGACTCTATTTAAATATAAGTGCACCAGTTATACCCATAATATCTACCACGATTTTTGCATTGTATCTGCAAATACACCTTAAATACACGGAATTATGCAAACCTGATTTATACTTGAACACGCTTATTATTTCTGTTAAGTTGGTAAGTAGAGGTTTTTCACTTATATGCACAGCCAATGACGTAAAAGTTGCTTTCTAATGACAAATATATTAGTCGATATCCTTTAAGTCATTTTTCAGACATCAGATTAAAATTAGGGCGTAATGAATTACCACCCTGTAAAAGTACTCAGTATCACTTTAAGTGATAAATGATCCAGTCCGGACAAGCCTCAGAAAACATTGAACAGATTGGAAAAAGTACATTTTAGGGAAGAAAGTTGAAGAAATACTTATAAAGTGGATTTTCACAAATCTTGCACATTAGATTGCAATAAATAATGAGAGATGCTCTAGAGGAGAGTGAATATATTGAGGACCTACGATGGAAACTTCTATGTTTTAAACATCACCTACTTTAAATAATATTACTAAGCGTAAGCTATTATTTTGTAATATTCAAGCATATTTGCAATGTATGTTGGTAGACGAAACTATTAATTTTACACGTCGCTGCTTTATGATCATCAAAATAAGGTAAATGGAAGCAGCGTCAACAAACTCGATCAGTCTACTCCATGCTGATGAGAGTCAACAAGTTTGAAACCGTTCGATGCCTCACCGCATCTGCTTGTGCAAGCTTTCCTAATTTTAATAATAATACACACCTACATTATTTGCAGATATTTGAAAGGTAAGTATTCCTTTAATGATTAATAACTACAATATTTTCCAAAGAGAAACATTACTAAAGAGCAGAGTATATAGAGAGGATATACGATGAAAACTTCTAATGTTTTAAACATCTATACTAAATTTTCAATTATCAAAATCAGAAAATGTTTTAAAGGTGCTATAACCGATGCATACACTAGCAGCAATTTTTATTTCTTATTTTTTAGCACATCACTTGGCTAACTCACCACTGGGGTATAAACATTTAAGAACAAACAGGCTTCAGTTTCTATAACATTTGGTGTAACACTTGGGGGGTCTCGCTGATAGCAAACATATGTATTTTTTGTTGTATCCAAAACACCTGTCCAGCTTTTCGGTGGAGTTGGTTCCTGAAAAAGAGAAGAATAAGGATATGGATATAATATGTTTTTCTTATGAACTCACTTTATAACGCAAAGTTCCTACGGGTTGGTCTGCATAAGGAATTTCTTGGAAAGCATAGTAAGTGTTATTGTTCGCAGTTTGCAATACATGGCCTCGTATTGTTCCATATGGTAAGGTGACAAGCGTGGGATCATTATCATCGGTCACCTGTATAGAAATAAGAAGTTAATAAATCATACGTGTACTATTCATAAATGTGAAAGAAGAGATAGTAGTTACATTGCCTTAAGCATGGCTTTTTTTAATGTGTCATCTAATATTACGAATGTTCAGTAATTTATTTTTAATAGTATATGTTCCCTCGGAAGAATATAAAACGGTTGGTGACAGGAAGTTCGATAAGTATCTTAGATCTTCATAAATATTGTCAGAAATTTCCTTAAAGTAAGATTACAAATACCTTGAATTATACGATCACTTTATTTTTCTGAAATAGTGAACCAAGAGTTAAATATAACCCAGACACGCAATGCTTAATTTTAAACATGAGTTAACTGAAAGAGTAAAAGCTCTCAACGTTTATAGATTGCAAAGCATAATAGTTTTCAATACAATATACCGCAAAGCGAAACATTTTCAACATCAATATAACACAAAGCTTAACATTTTCAACGTTCACACAGTGCAGAACACAAAAATTTTCAAAACATTATACTGTAAAGAGTAAAAATTTTCAACGTTCATACAGTGCAAAATGTGATAATTTTCAATACAACATTTAATATGACAGTTTTCTGCATGAAGACAGTGCAAGGTGTAGAAGCTTTCAACATAATCTTACGCAGGGCCGGTTTTAAGCAGTTTTTATGGGGGCGAAATTGCTATAATTCCGAACGACTTCGCCTTTACTCCTTTATTTTCTTTCTATATGAGTAGTCGCGTCAAGATAGATAGAAGTTTTCTGGCAAAAGATTAATCGGCCTAATTTTTTTTACAAATTGTTTATTTGAGAAAACCTACTGAAAATGTATACCTACTTGGGGGATTTTGAGGTCACTGATTACAATTTTGAAAATTGGAAAATTCAAGATGGCTGAACCAAAATAGCGGTTATGAAGTAGGTACAAAAATGAGATTTTCTGGCTTAAGTTTATATTTTTGAGAAGAATTACAAGAATAAAAAAGTATAGAATGCCATTTTACACCTAAATATACGATTTATGAGTAACTCTCCTTCACCCCAATTGAGAGTTAACCTTAGTTTATTTAAATAAAATAACCATTTTTTAAAATATATATTTTTAGTACAAATATTTTAAATACATGTAATTTAATTACCCGTTACTGAATTAACTTTACTGTTAATTAATCCAAAGGGCATACAAATTTTAAATACAGCACGCTTTCTTGATCCAGGATTTACATACGGTAAAGACACCCTCCTTAGTACCTCTTTAATATTAGTACTAAATTTTTCAATTGGAAGAGATGCGATTTATCTCAATAATATTTTGAATACATCAATTAAATCGACGATGTTTAAGAAGAAGAAAGAAATGAAGATGAAGGACAAGGGGAGCATTATTTTCATTTATAAATAATCAAATGAAATTGAAAAAAATATTTTAAAGAGTGGTGTTTAATTAAATTTATATTTTTATATATGTTTTAAGTAAACAATTGTTATAATTGTGTAGAAATAAATAATGAGAAAAAATTGTTCTTAAGTTTTTAACAATTCTCTCCTTACAATATTAAAATACTTTTTACTGCTATAATTCCACGTAAAATGCACGTAAACAAAGTTTAAATTGTTTATTATTTTCAATTTTAAAAATTGCATATTAAATTAAAACAATATGAATTGCTTTAAAAAAATATTAAATAATATATTAAAAAATATATCGCGTTTTTATACTTTATAGCCGCCAATCTTGAATTTTCCAATTTTCACTTCAGAATCGTAATCAGTGACCTCGAAAACTTCCGAGTATACATTTTCAGTCGTTTTTCTCAAATACTTTCTGAGAGAGCAAATTAACAAAACTTAATTTGTTTAGTGCTTAAAATTGCTAGTTTGTTAATAGAAAAGTCCCGGCGCCTTTTTTTCTTTTTACTAATGTTCCTTAGACCGCAATAAACAATTTGCAAAAAAAATTATTCCGATTGGTCCTTTGCCAGAAAACGTCTCAATTTTTAACTTTTCTGTATTGACGCGTCTAGACGGTCATTTCATTTTTGGGATACAAAAAAATGTAAATCTGGTTGAGGACTTCTACATCTGGTCAATGCATTGAAACCATTTTCCAGCCCGTCTAGGGGGGTGAGCGTGGCTTGAAATACTTCGACATTTAATTTTAACGTGGTATTCTTAAGAATAGAGAAATACATCTGGCCAATGCATTGAAACCATTTTCCAGCCCGTCTAAGGGGTGGAAATACTTTAAAAAAATATTTATTTTCGCAACTGTTGATGTCGAGCTTCAATTTGAACGTGGTATTGTTAAGAATAAAGAAATACATCTGACCAATGCATTGAAACCATTTTCCAGCTCGTCCGGGAGGTTGATCGGGGGTCGAAATACTTTAAAAAATTACTTATTTTCGCAACTGTTGATGTCGAGCTTCAATATGAACGTGGTATTGTTAAGAATGGCGAAATACATCTGACCAATGCATTGAAATCATTTTCCAGCCCGTCTAGGGGGGTGAGCGGAGGTTGAAATACTTTAAAGAATTACTTATTTTCGCAACTGTTGATGTCGAGCTTCAATTTTAACGTGGTATTGTTAAGAATGGCGAAATACATCTGACCAATGCATTGAAACCCTTTTCCAGCCCGTCTAGGGGGTTGAGCGGGGGTTGAAATACTTTAAAAAAATCGGCAGCTACTGGAAGCGGCTGAAACCTCCCCACCCGGTGAATCTTTGAAGCCGAAAAGAGCACTAAACAATATGAACGCTCTCATTTAATTATACTTATTAAGTTGAAATATTTTTTTCGTATTAAATCAGAAAAAAGTCTTGCGTTCGGTGGGATTTGGACCTAAGAACTTGAGTGTTAAATTTATAGTCTGCACAACATTAATATTTTATTCATTGTTTTTAATACAAATATATGCTTCATCGGATCCTAGCAGGGGCCAGCCAGACAACCACGGTAAACACCGCCGTGGCGAATGTGAGGCTGGACGGGGTAGGTCCGGTTTGGCTTGGAGAAAAATAGAAAAGTAGCTCCTGTCTTCTGTAGGCAGGCTTAAAGACTAGGTTAAAATTATAATGTGTCACATGGACCTAAAATTAATATAAAAATAAATACAATTCTATAAAAACTTTCGTAGGCAAGAGCACTTAATAATTTTGATTATTGATACGGGAAACAACTAAACGAAAAAACCTGTTCGTTGGTAATGGGATGGATGGCAGGGATGGCCATCTTTGGAAAAAAACATATAACTCTTGGTGGACAGCTTCCCTGCCAGATGTAGCCAGGATAGTGTTCATGGTGGATCGTTTAAGTTTCAGTTGGTATATTTTGTGTTATCTTTTGGCCTCGACCAATTTTTCACTAAATCGGTCGGGGACTGATAGCTGTCAAATTTTTGGTTCCAATGTTTCTCTAGGGAATTTGATTTTTGAAAAATGTCTAGGTTGGTACCAATGTCTTAAATTGTTTTTAGGTTATGTAGTACTATTTTTAGGTTATGTTGCCGGAAGAATTTCCGGCGGGATGCCGGAAGTAGCGGAAATAATTTTTAAAATATACTGTCACTGTCACTTTTAAAGTTTTATTGGAAAAAACTCACCGAAAGGGTTCCGGTGGGGTTGCTTACACTTGTAGGGCTTGTAAGCGGTTCAGGATGGCCTCTCACACCATCTGTGGGCTTTATAAACGTCGAAAAAGCTTGTAATCTCTCGATGCACTTGACACGTCAAAAATACTCAGCATACAGTCTGCACGCTTTGACACACTAGCAGAGAACTTATACCACAAATGAACCCGTAGTATTTTTTGGGAATTTTCTTTGAGTCCATTTAATAAAATTTGACATTTTTCTGAAAATTTGACATTTTTCTGAAAAGCGACATTTTTCCGAAAATTTGACATTTTTCTGACGTGACATTTCTCCAAAAATTTGACATTTTTTCAAAAATTTGACATTTTTCTGAAATGACTACTCCGAAAATTTGAAAATTTTCAAACATTTGACATTTTTCTGAAAGGTGACATTTCTTCGAAAATTTGACGTTTTTTCGAAAATTTGACATTTTCTGAAAAGTGACATTTTTCCGAAAATTTGGCATTTTCCTGAATTTTTGACATTTTTCTGAAAAGTGACATTTCGCTGAAAATTTGGCAATTTTCGAAAATTTGACATTTTTCTGAAGTGACATTACTCCGAAAATTTGACAATTTTCAAACATTTGGCATTTTTCTGAAAGGTGACATTTCTTCGAAAATTTGACGTTTTTTCGAAAATTTGACATTTTTCTGAAAAGTGACATTTTTCTGAAAATTTGACCTTTTTCTGAAAAGTGATATTTCTCCGAAAATTTGACGTTTTCCTGAAAATTTGACATTTTTAAAAATCTGACATTTTTCTGAAAAGTGACATTTCTCCGAAAATTTGATATTTCTTGGAAATTAAAAAAAAAATTTCGTGACTCGTCTTGTAGAAATATTTTTTTGATATCATCATCAGTTCGCCTGTTATAAGAATTTTATGTTTTTACGATGTCATCAGAACGTAGGTGTATTTTTAATTCACTCGTATTCCATCCATCTACAATATTTCCACCTATGTTTCAAACTTTAATTGGATGTTTCCAATAGTTAAGTCGATATCTGCACCAGTTTCTAAGTATTTTTCTTATTTGTGACGTCATGTAGACGTAGGTGTATTATTAATTCACTTGTATTCCGTCCGTCCACAATATTTCCACCAACATTTCAAATTTTAATTTGATGTTTCCAATCCTTAAGTCAATATCTTTACCAGTTCGCCTGTTGTAAGAATTTATCTTATTTGTGACGTCATGTAGATATAGGTGTATTATTAATTCACTTTTATTCCGTCCATTTACAATATTTCCACCTATGTTGCAAATTTCAATTCAATAACTTCAACGGTTAAGTCGATATCTGTACCAGTTCGTCTGTTGTAATAATTTTTCATTTTTGTGACGTCATGTGACGTAGGTGTATTATTAATTCACTCGTAATCCGTCCGTCTACAATATTCATACCTACTCTTCAAATTTCAGTTCGATATCTTCAACCGTTCCCGAGTTATCAGCCGAAATCACTGAACACCTCTGTCATTATTAGAATATCACCCTGTACATTGCACTGCTTTGAGGACAAAACAAGTGAAATTTTTGTTTTTTAATTTTTTTCACGGAAACCAAATCGAAAAAGTGCAAGTGTGATATATCGTTGAAATCGGAATTTTTACTGCTTTTCAATGGTTCTATTACAAATTGTAAGTAATCATAAAATAAACAACTTGTTGTGGCAAAACGGCACTAAACGTAATCCGATCTCAACCAAAACCTTTTCAGATCTTCTGGAGCCCTAAAGAAACCCTCATGCAAAGTTTCATCCAAATCCGTTTGGTAGCTTCGCCGCTATCGTGCTAACATACATACACACACACACACATACACACACACACAGACATTTTTCAAAAACAACTTTTTTGGGTTTCTGGTACCTCAGAACGTAAAGATTTGATGTTATCTCAATTTTCGATTTTGGACTAATTGTAGTAACCTCCCACAATTTTATTGTGGGGAGGTTAAAATTACTTATTTTAGCAACTGTTGCTGTCGACCCTTAATTTTAACGTGGTATTGTTAAGAATAGAGAAATACATCTGGCCAATGCATTGAAATCATTTTACAGTCCGTCTAGGGGGTGAGATGGGGTGAAAATCTTTAAAAATTACTAATATGATGAATCGAAGTGTCCTGTTTACGTCATCAGCAATTATAACAGGGCCCTGTAGATATACATATACTCACATACATACAGCACTCGGGGCTAGAGGTGAGAACAAGCAGATTTGGCCATGCTGTTGCCAGCCAGGATGATTTAAGTCAAATAAAGCAGGGGTTGCTCGAAAAGTAATAAATATTTATGGTATTGAGTTTTCATTGTTTTGAGCCTTTTTAAGATTTAATGTACACAACAAGTGCCGAATGGTGACAGATTTGCCGAATTGGCATACCCCCTCTATATCCGGCCCTGATCTTACCCAAAGCATCATAAAAACTTTCAACACAATGTAAAACAAAATTTGTACAATTAATTATGTTTTTTATTTGCTTTCATCATGATTAGAGAATATTATTTAGGTATTAAGCAAATCACAACATACACACTTTTTTATTTATTATGAAATTACCTACTTTATGTATATCGTTGCCCTAATCTGGGCACGCTAATATACTTTAAAACACTCATTATTGCAGATATCAATCAAAACAACTACTCTTCTAGCTAGTACTGATGAAGTATTGAATTACATGATATAATTTCTAGCATTTTAAGACAAAAAATATATTAAAAATTTACCTAAATCATTTATTTAAATTCAGTCATTCACACTTTTTCATTTAATATGAAATTATCTACTTTCTATACATATATTGGTACCTTAATCTGGTCATGCTAATATACCACTTATAGTCGAGTCAATGAAGGTTTTCACTTATTAATTCTCAGAATAACAGCTCCGATTTTGATCATTCTTTTTTTTAAATGTGTGTTTTTTAATACTATAAATGTGTTATTAATAATGTTCAGAATCAGAAACATCCCAAGTGGCGCAAATACCCCGGGGGCTGGATGCCACCCCTTCTCGGGGGTGAAAATTATTACATTCAAAATAACCGCAGACGTCGATAGAGGAATACATTCTATGAAGTTTTTTCAATGAGTCAATATTTTTGAGTTATTCGTGACTGAAAATGTTGATTTTTCAACTAAAAAATGCATGTTTTAGAATGATTTTTCACGAATAACTCGAAAACCTTACGTTTTATCAAAAAAAATATTATAAGCGAAAATAAAGCTTAGAAAAATAACAAATCGATTGGTTTTTCTTATATTTCTGTAGATGCAATACGTAGTTATGGCTCGTTGAAAGTGAATTTTCGTTCGCCGAAAACTTAATTCGAACCTTTCAACGTTAAGGAACGGAAAATTTTTGGAGGAAAATATATAAGACTTTTTAAAAGTACTTGAAAAGACCATTAAAATGAGCTTTGGTAAAAGCCGTTAGCATAAAAACTAACGGAGTTATGATGAAAATAAAATGGTTGTCTCGTTTTTTCGGAGAAACCAATGGCTTCACCGCAAGAATTGAAATTGAACGTACTCCATTTACAATTTGCTTAATTTAAGTACTGGCGATATGTTCTAGAAGTGTGATCGGTTTGGAACGCTTAGATTTGAAAAAAAGTTTGATTCAAATGTGAAATGATTTTTGAAATTTCTTAAAAATTTTAGCTTTTTCACAATAATTCAAAAACTAAAGAAGATACGTAAAAAATGCTACAGTACAAAAATTTAGGCTTTTTGTACTGAAAATTTTGGTTTTTTTTTCTAGCATAAAAATTAATGAAGATATCACTGTTATAAGTCTTGAGTACGATGACAACCTTCCCCGAGCCCTTTAACCTCAAACATCGCAAAAACGAAAGCTTCAAGGAAGTTCAACTTTACATGCCCTGTAGCCATTAAAATTCAGTGTAAAATTGTTTTTTGGAGCGATTGAATCGCTTAAAAATTGCGGTGAAGCCATTGGATTCATTGCTGATTTTTTCTCCGAAAAAAAAGAGACAACAATTTTATTTTCATCATAACTCCGTTAGTTTTTATGCTAACGACTGTTGCCAAAGTTAATTTTTAAGAGCTTTTCAAGTACTTTTAAAAATGCCTTATATGTTCCCTCCAAAGATTTTCCGTTTCTCCGTTATTTAACGTTGAAAGGATCGAATTCAGTTTTCTTCGAACAAAAAGTCACCTTCAACGAGCCATAACTCGGTTCGAATTGCATCTTCAGAAATAAAAAATAAAACCAATCGATTTGTTATTTTATAGGCTTCATTTTTGCTTATATAATTCTTTGGTAAAACGTAAAGTTTTCGAGTTATTACTGAAAAATCGTTCTAAAACACATTTTTTAGATAAAAAAACGTTTCTAATCAAGAATAACTCAAAAAGTATTGGCTCATCGAAAAAATTTCATAGAACATTTATTGCTTAGAATTCATTCCTCTATCGATTTCTGCAGTTACTTTGAACATAATAATTTCCACCCCCGAGAAGGGGTAGCATCCCAGGGTGAAATCACACATCGGCACTATATAACTTTTGTTCCTTGAGCCATTCCGTAATTACTGTCCAAATTTCACGTCATTCGGTTTTATCCGAAAGAATTCAAGAAGAATAAATTAACTTTTTCATGAATACCGGGAAAAAAACAAAAAAATGGATTTTTCCTGTAAAAGTTGTTATTATTGTTTAAACAATATAAATAATTATCAACCCCGACTGAGAAACATTTTTGAACTTTCATTAAAAGCAATTCAATGTTTCATAAATATCGCGAAAAAAAAATGTTTAAAATATATATTTTTTTGCAATTATTGTTTAAACAATATAAATAATTATTTGCGCCACTTGGGATGTTTCTGATTTTGAATAATATTAAAAAACATACATTTTATAAAGGATGATCAAAATCGGAGCTATTGCTGAGAATTAAGAGGTTTTGACGATTTTTAGGCTTCATGGACTCAACTATTAGGAAAACACTTATAGTCCAGGTGCCAAATAAGGATTTTTACCCTAACCTGGAAGTAGGGTATAGTAAAGGTTTTTTGGCTGTTTTTGGTTCTTCAAAAGGTCAACATTACGATTCCGATTGATGCCACTTTGGCACCCTTGGGCATTTTAAGATATTCAAGATGGCGACTGGCTTAGAGTGAAAAAACAGGTATTTCCAAATATTTCATTATATGGGTGTGTGGCACGTCGTTTTATATGTTTTTAAAGTCTGTGAATTAGTTAGTATTCGAGGTTAAAAATCGTATAGGAAGTAATCTTTAAGTGTTGCTAATTTACTTTATTAAGGCTGAGTCGGAGAATAAATTAATTTTTGAAGTAAAAAAAATAGTATTTACCTAGTTTTGTTGCATAACCAAATTAGGTTTTAACAATTCGGATAACACCATATCCTTAAAAGTAGTATGCGTAGTAAAATGCGTGAACAAGTTGAATGATCTTTTAAAAACATTGTCTAAAAGGACCTGCTAGCTCAAAACAAGTTTTTAAAAAATTAAACAAACGTAAACTTAATATTCTGTATTTTTTTAGGGTGGAAAGACTCGATTATCCTTTTTTATTTTATATTTTTTTATGATTTACTTACTTTTTTGTTTTTTTTGTAATTTTTTTAATTTTGTTTGTTTTTTTTTAATTCTTATTGTAAAAAATGTAAACAACGAAACGTCAAAACCAACATTTAATCTTCTTCGGAATCTTCACTGTCAGAAGTTATATTTTCAGAAATTCTCGTATGAGGATTCTGGCAAGAATGTTTTGTGCGTAGTTGCAGACAATTGCACATTAGCACATTAAACTGCATGACAAGCCATTAGCCACGCAGCTGCATCGTGTTGTGTTACACTGATTTATTGACTTGCATGAGCATTTTGTTAATGCCAAAATGTAATCTGGGGCAATTTGAATCTTTTTTGGCAAGGCGATCGGATGTAATTCCATTTTATCCTCGTCAGCCTGCCACCCGTATTGAGTGGCATATATATTTGGTCAAGAGAAATCCATTACAGACAACCACAAAAATGTTTGGAAATGTGCCCTTTTTACGTTTTCTTCAAAACATTCAGTAGTTGGTGGAAAAGCAGAGAATGGCGGTGCTTTTAGTTGGGCTTGTCCAACTTCTTTAACCCATAGAGAAGTTCTAACACCAGTCATTTTGCTAGCATTGTTTACTCCATAACACGAAGCTACAAAAATTGTACATTCTTGAAAAACATTCTCAATATTGCTGTTTAATCGACCCAAATGCATTAAAACCCGACCATCCGTTAAACATTTAATTACCTTTTTTTCTCCAATCCCATGGTATTGAGCCACCGTGTCGCAATCAGATAAAGAATGTGCGGCTAGTAAATATGGTATAATTTATTTGTGTTTTAAAACCGTAACACTCTGCGATGGCTCGTAGTGACTTAAAAGAAACCATAAGTAGTAAAGAAATGACAGTTCTGTGACAATCCCCCACCACTTTTCAATCCCCCCACCACTTTTCAATCCCCCCTCCATTTTTCCCCAGGCCCCGCCCAATCTCCCCACCAATTTTCAATCCCCCCTCCATTTTCCCCCAGGCCCCGCCCAATCTACCCACCACTTTTCGATCCCCCCTCCATTTTCCCCCAAGCCCCACCCAATCTCCCCACCACTTTTCGATCCCCCCTCTACTTTTCTCCCAATCCCCCCACCAATTTCTCAGAAACCCCCTCCATTTTTTCATAAGCCACACCCATCACCTCCCTACCTCATCACCATGGAAGGGGTAATTGACATGTCATAGGTTAGGCAGTACATATTTTACCATCACTCCAAACACATCATTATGCCCGTCTGTGTATGGATATGTATCAGATGTAAGAGTGTATTAAAGGAATACAGTACGTTCAAAAATGAAAAAATATTCACCGTGTGTGATAATTGTGACATACAACCTATCAAGGCACCTGCTGCATAATTGATTTCACATTTCATACTAATAAGTGAAAGTAGTAGTGGATTTTCAACCTCCCCTCCACCACAATTTAAGCTCATACCCTCCCCTCATATCATATATATGATCATCATCATATATATGTATGGTGAGGACCTCCCATCTCTCCCACCACAACTCAAAACCTCCCACCGCAATTCAGCACCCCCACTATATCAAATTATTCTGATTATAAAAAGAGACGTACACAGGCATTGTAACAAAGTTTTTTGTGTCAACTAGTTAAAGAAATTCAAGTGTTCACAATGGCTTACAGTGGCAGTTTATTTAGTTTACCTGAACTGAGTATTAATGATTTAATTAATAATTTGCCTCCAGCACCGCAAGACAAAAATGAAATAGTAGTACTTGGTGAGCGAAGGTACCAACTGAATAAATCTAGAAGTAAATATGTGACAACGGGATTATCACATGACTTGTGTTATAACCCATGTGTGAAGCTAAGTGGAAACAAACTTGATGTAATAATTTTTAACGAAAAGGAGTGGCTTCATTTTCTCACGTATCAAGGTGTAATAACTAATTATGTATACTCCAATGATAAAGTTGAACCAGTAGAGACTGATAACTTTCTTATAAAATTTGAGCAAATTTCCTATTCCAGAGTTATAAAAATAATAAAAAATAACTTTTACATTTACTTGGGATATGAATCGATTTGCAAGTTGTGGGAAGCATTACCACTCATTAAGGCTAACATTGAGACCTTAAAAAGATTGCAATTCCAAAGTTATTTCAGGAATGTGGTGAGAGAACTACAACATCAAGAAGGAAATGTATTTGAAAATGCAGTAAATCTTATTGAAAAGAATAAAAATGGCTATAATGAAAATACCATTATGCTTATGGAGTTAATTTATATTTATCCAGATATATTGGAAGCTGAATATTGTGGTAGGATCTAAAGATGAAGAAAGTGACATTTAATTTAAGAGACAATAAGATTAATTTTATGGTGGTGTGGAATTTTGCGTATAAATTATCAAGAAAGAGATATTGGGAAATTGTAGCCCTCGATAGAGTTCGGTTTAATAGAAGAATAAAACAAACTTCAAATATTATAAACCCCATTTTAGACAGTACTCATAGATATAATGTATATAATGAGAGATTTTGTAATTTATATGATACTTAATCATATATAACCACACAGGTAGTATTTTTGTATTTATGTATGTGAAATAGATATATAGAAATAAAACATATTTATGCTTGAATATTTGTTTTATTAGGTAAAAGTATATTATAAATTAAATAATACATGAAAAAAGTAATAAAATATAGATTATATTCATACAATGCTATTATTTGAAATCCATGAATTATGCTTATTGCTTAATCCTAACCATTTAACATAGAGTTTGTTATTCTTTTTTCTTAAAATTTTTTCCACGAGATATACATCGGGATACTTTACTTTCTGCATTTCTTCCTCATAAAAACTCCCTAAAATTTCCTCTCCCATTTGGTCTTGTAAAAGGTAAGTTCTAGGATTACCTTTATGAACTTTCCTAATTTTGAAAATTTCATTAGACCAGTTAGGCGTATATCCCTTTGAAAAAGCTTGTCGATATTTACTAATCCTCACATAATCATTTACTTTAAATTTTTTTTTCCTTGGATCGACTGTTTTCGGGTGGTTATAGACAGTTTTTAATAAGCGTTTTTCATCTTTCTTTTTAACATTTTTAGGTTGCATCCCAATTGTCCTATGTTTAGTGTTATTGTATTCAACAACAATATCCGGTAACAAATTTAACCACTTATAGTTTCCGTTTAGACTAAATAGTTTCCACATTTTATTTTTTAAAGTCCTATTAACTCGTTCCACAACACTTGCTTTGAGATCTGTATAAGAGCTATAATGGTTAATTTTCATCTCATCCATTAATTTTTTAAATTCTTTATTGTAAAATTCTTTACCCAAATCTGTTTGCAAATTTTTCGGTACAGCTTTGATATCTGATAAGATCTTTTTCATTGCTTCCGTAACATTTTTTCCGCCTTTAGTTTTCACAGGTTCACACCAAACAAATTTTGAGAATACGTTAATAACTACTAAAATATATTTATAACCTTTGTTTACTTTAGCATAAGGGATCATCTGTACAAGATCTGCTTGAAAAACATCATTAATACCTTTAACAATAACTCTTCTTCGTTTAAAAGATTTTCTAGCCGGTTTATGAAGTTCATTTACTATTTCCTTTTTAATGTTACTCATCTTTACTTATCGATAGGGTAAATGAATCCTTAACTTCCCACATACACTATTTATCTTATTATTTTAGCCTCTTTTAATTCCTCTATTATTGAAATTATCTCGTTATTATGTCCCGTATTTCCTGCCAACTGTGAAGCTATGAGTAGTCTTAATCGGTCTATTATTTCATTATAGTCATCAAAATGTTTATATTCAATTTTTTTATTATTAAGTTCCATCAGTGTTAATGCACCACCTTTTTTTTTTCATTATTTGCCTTCCTTATTTGTTCCCTTGTCTTTCTCATTTGTTCAGGTGAAGAAAGTGAACTCACTCTCGATCTCGTCACGGGTGGCTTAGCTTCTGAAGAAAATGTATTTATTCTTGGTCTTACCACAGCAGGTATTGCCGATGCACTTTTTTTATTAGCCCTTTCTTGACTCATCGAATGCAAGGTAGAAACACGTGGTTTAATAATATCTATAAATTTAGACGCATTTGATGTAGATAGACCTCTCTCCGGATCATAACCTAGGTAATGAGCATTACTCCTCCTAATTATATCAATATACTGATCCACATCAGATGCTCGATGCCCTGCTGGATGCTTTTTGAACATTAATTCATACAATCCTGGCGTACCTTTGTATGGAAACTGATCATCAATAATAAAATTAGCACCATCAAAATCAACAGTTGCAGTGCCAATAGCGAATTTCTTCTTAAATGGGTCGAAGTAAATACCAAAGGTATCATCAAACTCGTTTTGTGAATCCTCAATTTTATCTTGTATGTATGCTCGCGGTAGAGGTGCATTAAATTGTTGCAAGTATCTCTCATTTTCTGATAGTACGGATGGATCTACTACCTGTGATGGAAAAGTTTCATCAAAGAAACTCCCTACATATTGAGGTCTTTCTTGGGTAGAGTCAAAATGAAATGTTTCATCTTCCAAATTAGTGGGTGCTGTGTGATAAAATTCAAGAGGGGCTGGATCAATTGATCGCCTGTTTAAACTCTCATTTTTTATTTCTGTTTTCAAAAAAGATTTACGTGGATCACTTTCATTATTAACGATAGTTGTTATTAATTCACGAAGAGGTCGCGTTATCGGTTTATAAGTTTCCTCCAACGCTAACTGAGATTTAGCAATATCAGTTTTCGAACTTCTATACTTTTGCCTTAAGGCATCTCGCGTCTTTAACAGCTCTGCTGCCACTCTACTATCCATGGTGAATGGTTGATAATATTAATGTCTCTATTTTATATATGAAAAAATTGATCAAAACCTTTTCGATATCTCCCAGAGTTGATTGGACAATCTTTATCGATTACAACGAATCCATATTTATCATTCCAACAAAATGCACAAAGTTCTTTGAAATCTTGGAAACTCATATCAACGTTTACATGATCATCATAGATATGTTTGAGATTGGTAAGGTCCTGAGGAAATATCACAAGAAGATTGGCATTGTCTCTACATAATTGTTTAGGGATAGCAGCGTAGGTTTGACATAAATAAAAACAATCCGTGTTTTTATGACGCCCAAAAGAAAAATAGCTTTTAATAATACTTTGATCACATGATACCAAATCATCGAATATTATGACTGAATTCGGTTTTATTTCTTCTGGAGGTATCACTGCATCCCCGTCATTATATTCGAAATATCCAATTTCATTCATAGGTTTCACAAGCATCCTCAGATATTCATATTTCGGTTGGTATAGAGATTTAGAATATAAATAAATATTTTCAAAACGTAAACCGTTAGGATGTTCCAACAAACTAAGCATTACATTTGTTTTTCCAGACCCAGAACTTCCAACTAGAAGTCCCCGTTTCGACTGTCCACCAAATAAAATACCATGTTTTTGAAAAGTTTTTGTCTTGGAAATTTTGTCGTGATTAACTATTGGTAAAATTGTTGCTTGCTGTTGAATCTGCATTGTGTTCAAATAATCACATCACACTAGTGTGAAATCGAACTGCATTAGAAAGAGAACTGTTAAAAACTGATCAAGCATACTCTACTCTATATAAAAGGGTATTCTACAAAACCAAGAATCAGTTTATTCCATAATTTGGGATATAATGGGTCGAACCAAAAGTTCACAGCTTACTTGTACTAGAAACTCTAAAAAGAGAGGACGTGGTCTGCTCAATAGTATAATAAATAAACTTCCGGTGGAACTACATATACCTGGTTATAATTATTGTGGGCCAGGAACTAAACTCACAAAACGCCTAGAACGAGGTGATAGAGGAATTAACCCATTAGATGAAGCGTGTAGAGAACACGATATAGCATATTCCAAATTTGAAGAGGTTGAAAAAAGGAATCAAGCAGATAGAGAATTAGCTGAAGCTGCATTTAAACGTGTAAAAGCACCCGACTCTGGTTTTGGTGAAAAAGTCGCTGCATTGGGAGTTGGTGGGGTAATGAAATTAAAGAGTAAATTGGGAATGGGTCTTAAGCGACGAAAAAATCGTGATTCAACGAAGAAGAGGAAGAGAGGTGGACAAATAAATGTAAAGGTTGCTGTAAAAAAAACATTAAAATCAAAGAAGCGAGGGAAAAGAATTCTCAATACTCCAAAAAGAGGGGGGGGGGGGGGGGGGGGGTTCTTCCACTTCTGTTACCTCTTTTGGGAGCATTAGGAGCTGTTGGAGGGGGTGTATCCGGTATTGTGAAAGCAGTTAACGATTCCAAGTCCAATGGTAAGGTGATAGCTGAACAATTGAGGCATAATTTGGCGATGGAACAGGTCGCTAAGGGGAAGGGTTTATATTTAGGCCCTCATAAGAAAGGTTCTGGATTATATCTTAAAACGTATAACAGCAAAAAAAACTAATTAAGCTACCTCACCGTCCACTAACTAACATAGATTTAATGAAATACTCGAAAATTCTAAAAATTCCAAATTTTCGAGGTATTTTCATGAGATACACTCCCCAAAAAAATTAGGAAAAAAGAATCTGGTATAGTAAATCTGGATATCAATGATGGAGATGGAACTCACTGGATTGCATATATAAAGAAAAATAAGAAAATAGTTTATTTCGACAGTTATGGAAATTTAAGACCCCCAGATGAGTTGAGAAAATATTTTTTAAGTGATGGTAGCTTGAATGAAATAAAATATAATTATGATTCTGTACAAAATTATGATTCATATGTCTGTGGACATTTATGTCTATTATTTTTATATAATCAATGTAAATAAGTTTTTCTTATTCATTTTCTAATAAACGTTCAAAGTATCACTATGTCTTTTACATTCGCTCTCAGTGGAGAATCTTCTGTATTAAATTACAATTTCAATCCACCGATATATTTAGATGATGAGGCAGATTATGAAATTGGATTAACTAATTTTGATACTTATAATATTATCCCAAATATTGACAACAATAATAATAAATTTGCGTGGGGGAGAAATAATGAACATATAGTTCAAATACCTGTAGGGTGTTATGAAATTGATGATATTTTAAAAATCATGACAAATAAAATAGTTCAAGAAGATGATGAAGCAGTTCTTAGGATTGATATAGATATTAACACATCCAAAATTATTATAAGAACAAACAGGATAATTAATTTTAACGTGGAGGATTCGATAGGTCCGGTATTAGGCTTCAAGAAAAGAGAGTTAAACGCTAATGATACTAATATTTCCGATGATCCAGTAAAGGTTTCCAAAGTGAATGCTATCTGCATTGACTGTAACATTGCTGTTGGTTCTTTTTTTAATGGAAAACCTGTTCACATCATTCATCAGTTCTATCCAACAGTTCCAATTGGGTATAAAATAGTAGAATCACCTCTAAATATTATTTACTTCACAGTGAGCGTTAAAACCATCAACAACATCACAGTTAAAGTGATTGATCAAGAAGGACATCTTGTCAATTTTCAAAAAGAAACGATAACTGTTAGACTACATCTTAGAAAATCAATTCGATAATAAAATGGTGTTGATATTTAATTCAAGGTCTCCCATTCATACACAAAAACCACACTATAAAAGGATACGTAGGAAAAAAGTCAACAGTTCTAAAAACACTCTCAACAGAATAACATCAGCAAATCGACGGTTCTTAAAATCACTTGGATTCGAAGTATTAGTATAATGGAATTACTGAATATAACCGAGCAACCCATAATTGACAACTCCGTAGTAGAATATCAGTATCATTCATATCAACCCAATATATCTGGAACTCTAGATTATAATGATGAAACGAGAATTACCATTCAGGATTTAGATACCTATACAGCACCATGTTATAACTATTTATACATCGAAGGAAAATTAACAAATGAGGATGGAACTTCACCTACCAACTTAGAGTTTATCAATAATGGTGTTGCGTTTTTATTTCGAGAAATTAGATATGAGTTAAATGGAATAGTAATAGATTCCGTGAGAAATATTGGCTTAGTTTCAACTCTATTTAATTATCTATCACTGAATCAAAACGAAAGTGTTTGTATGGAAAATGCTGGATGGTTCCCAAAACAGAAAAAAGGTAAAAAACCTAAAATTTTGATAGATACAAGTGGAAATTTCAACGTCTGTATTCCATTAAAATTCCTGGTTGGTTTCTTTGAAGATTTTCAAAAAATAATCATTAACATGCGACAAGAATTAGTACTGGGTACGTAATAGTAATGATTTTGACTGCATTACAAATACTAAGGATGAAGTGGATAAAGATGGTGTTGCTATAGATAAAAAGCCGAAAATCACGATTTCTAAATTATTTTGGAGAGTTCCACATGTTGCCGTGGGTATTTCAGGGCAGCTTCGATTAAATAAAATTATAAGTAGGAATGTGGATCTTCCTATAACATTTAGAAGTAGGGAACTGATTGAATATCCATCTCTACCGGCCTCAAGCAGACATACGTGGCCTGTCAAGACATCTACTAAAGTTGAAACTCCTAGGCATGTAATAATAGCATTCCAAAAAAATAAGAAAGGAAATATTAGGGCTGATATGAGTAAATTTGATGATTGTGATCTTAGAAGCATTAGAGTTTTCTTGAATTCTGAAAGATATCCATACAATGATTTATATCTAGACTTCAAGAATAACAAATTTGCAACTCTCTATCAAATGTTTGCCGATTTTCAAGAATCCTATTACCCCCACCAAATAAATCAACCCATTTTCAATCCCACTGAATTCAAAGATTTTGCACCAATAGCTCATATTGATTGTTCTCGTCAAAAAGAAGCTTTACAAATAGGATCGGTGGTTATGAGAATAGAGTTTGAGACTGGCACCCCTACTACCATGGATACTAATGCATATTGTCTCATTCTGCACGAGAAGCATTTCACCTATAATCCTCTAACAAAAATCGTTCGTCAGCAGTAAAATGCGCATAACATATTTTTACCTATATATAAAAAAATAATAATGTAAATTATTAGTATTAATATGAGATCAGACTATATTCAAAAGTTAAAAGAACACAGAAAAAAATTACGTGACTTAAGAAGAGCGATTGAATTATACTAAATAAAAGAGAAGGTGCGAAAAGAACTACAACGTTTAAAGATATGAAAATTATTATCGATGTTCAAGGATTTCGAATCGAAAACAATAAGTTTATTGTTAAAGAACTGGCAGGATATGATGGAATGAAAACGTGTCACTATATATTTAAACCACCCTACCCATTTAAGATGCTTTCACCAGACTTACAAAAACAAGTGTGCTGGTTAACAGGAAATTATCACTGCATTAAGTGGTCTGATGGCTTTACACCACTACACATGTTTGGAAAGATTATTGATAATTTGGTCACATCTGATGATTGTGTTTACATAAAAGGTGGAGAAAAGGCGAACTACATCAGACAGTTCACTTCACAACCCGTTATTGAATTTGAGGAGCAGCCACCTTTACGAAAATCTAGTGCAAAATGTTTTTATCATTTAAATACTAACTGTATGTGTGCACTTTCTAATGTATATTATTTGTATGAAAATTTTATAATGTCATGAGTAAAACAATAAAAAAATTAAATGAATTTCTGTTGTTTTTATTTAAAAATTTTTAACAATACAACTACTGACAAATACAATTTCAATTTAGCTACACATCTTCACTACTATCAGTCAGAATCCTCATTACAAGCCATTACCTTGCTGGTAAGATCCGGCTCCAAAAATTGTTTTATCCGATCCAAATATGCACATAGATTCAAATCTATCAAAGATTGGACAAAGCAGTGCTGACACATCGCTCTCTCCAGAAAGTTGCCACATTTTCTAAATGCTTGATCATATCTCATGGCTAGATCGTTACACTCATCCTCTTGGTATGTTACCATTCCATAAACTATTTCATATTTCATATTTCATATTTGAAAATATATGTCTTAAATAAATCACACCACTTTCTAAATCAACAATTTTGATTTCTTCTTCCAAATACGCCAACATCTTGAAATTTACTGTTTATTTCTTCCCGAACTAAATTGATAGTCACTAAAGTGTTTTATAATGAAATTCCCACCTAAATATACAATTTTATCGTTGCATATACTCAATTTAGCTACACATCTTCACCACTGTCACTGTCAGAGTCCCCATTATAAGCAATCACCTTGCTGGCAAGATCCGGTTTTAAAAATTGTTTTATCCGATCCAAATACACACACAGATTCAAATCTATCAAAGATTGTACAAAGCAGTGCTGGCAGATCTCTTCATCCAGAAACTTGTCACATTTTTGAAGACCTTCATCGTATTTCTTGGCTACCTCGTTACACTCTTCCTCTGTATAAAATTTACCCATTCCATAAACCGCTTCATGTTCCGCATCGAATCTCAAATTTGAAAATAATTGTCTTAAATGATTCACACCACTTTGTAAATCAACAATTTCGATTTCTTTCACATACGCCATCCACATTTTGAAATTTACTGTTTATTTCCCCCCCGAATTAAATTGATAGTGACTAAAGTGTTAAATTAATGCTCCAGTTTTATAATGAAACTCCCACCTAACCATATACCCCACCTATTTCTTAAATGTCTATACAAAGAAAACAATTTTATCACTTGATTTACCTACCCAGCTGCACAGACAGCAGTTCTATTTTCAATTAGCAAATCAGCATTTGCATAGTTAACACTTTACAATCAGAATAATGTTATTATTGTATTATCTATCCACACAGTTAGCAGTTCTATTTTTAATTACCAAATCAGCATTTGCATAGTTGACACTTTACAGTCTAGACATAAATGTTATTGCAAGTTCAGCAAAACAATTCCTCCACTTAACCCAGCTAAAGAAAATATACAACTATAAAAGGAAACCTAAGCTTGTGAATGGCAGTTGCTTAATAAAATTTATATAACCCAAATTAAATTTAATATCTGAAATGAGTACAGTGTGTGTATGTAATATGTTCAGGAGTCCTGCAGTAAATTATTGCACGTGGAATTATAAATTGGTGCAAATAATTAAAGAACGCTTCCCTGAAGAATATGAAGTTTTGAGAAATTTACCAGGTCAACGTTGGGTAATAGCTGGCAGTTTTATATGTTTGCTATTAAAATTAACTAACACCAGTGGGGGGGGGGGTATGGACATATTTTATTTCAACAACGAATTTAGTGAGAAATGTGACAAAGCTGATTGGCATCCATCCTCAAGCTACCGCAATGTTTTTAATGTATTCAACCATCGAAAATATAATATACAAATTATAGAATTTATAAATGTAATACCAGGGATACATCTGAGCCATGAAATATTCCAATTGCTGTGGTGTTTTGATTGTGTCTTGGTTAGGAAAGCCCTACATTTAAAAAGTGCTTTATTTGTTGACTGTAATTTTGGTCCTGTGAAATTTGGAACTCCTTTTCGACAAGAAAAATATAAAGATCGTCTCCTGCAACCGATTATCACTCAGCCCAAAACACTGTACCTAATAGCTTATGAATGTATACACAAAATCTAATAAAAAACATAATCAGAGTATTAATGTTGTTTCATTATATTGTACACACACATCCATATATGATTTAACTGTAATAAGATGGGATGATTAAACGATAAAAAACACAAAATTTTTATAATAGTGTTTTATTAGACAAAGTTAGTGATGTTATTCATATTATTTACAATAAATCAAAGTCCATTGCTAAATTTTCCTGTTCAATAATTTCATCGGCTAGCCTTAAAAGAATTGTAAGGTTATCTTCAGCGGTATTATGGTCAGCGTTATTGTGTAAATTACTGATAGAGTAATGCCCCCACGCCAAAGTTTTTGTACTCCCGGGTACAACATATCGTTTGTCGTCGTGTGCTGAGAGTGCAACCTTATTTTTTAGTTCGGTATATAGAGTATGCAGATGTGATGAGAATACTTACATTTTTCGAAATATCAATCCACCATCTTCAACAATTTGTTTATAATCTATCAAATGTAATTGATTTTTTATAATACTTTTTGAAACACCTTTAGCTTTCTTTGTGACGTCACCATTTGCTTGAACACAGTAAGCTTTTGCTCCAGTGCCAGTGGTACACCTGCATATTCGTCTTTCATTTTGCCTACAACTGATTCCGTTTTTGGAATGTTGTGTATATTTGGAATAGGGAAGTTTGATGTATCGAATAGATCTATATATTTCTTAATTTCATCGTAAACGTTATCAGTGTAAATCTCTAGAATTAAAGAGTCTGTATCGGTGTAGCATAGAGAAGCTTTGTCATCATATATCTTTTTTATGAAATTATAAAAAAAGTCATAAATTATAGTTTTAGATATATCTAAAATGGTAAAACCTACATAGAGTGGCTTATCGGATAGTATTTTTAACAAAGACATTTGCACTGCTACTAAATTTTCCGAAAACACTGTACACGATTTGAAATTTGGTTTTGCAATTAATCCTTCAGCACCAACACTGCCTATACTATTTGCCCAATGCGATACTAGCCTCACGTCAGTTCTATTGTCTATATTTTCCATAGTTTTGCCAAATATTGCATTATTGAAGAATTTAAAAAGATCCCGCTCGAATGCATTTTTTGAACAATTTCTAAGTTTAGCATTTAAATCTATATAAGTTTTTAACCAAGCAGATTGTGAAAATTCAATGACTATGTATTTTTTTAAGTATTAACCCATGTTCGATGCATTGTTTTAAATTTCTGTAATGGATTATATATTTATGTTTATCATGTAAATTTAATAGTAATTTTGAATTTTTAGAGTCTGGAGGTATAATATTTTCAGGGCAGAATGGCAAATCATTATGTTTATCATGTAAATGTTGTGGGTATTCCAAATCTACTTCAAGTACATTTGGTGAATCATCACCAAGATTAGTACAATCAAAGTTTTCAATTTCACAATCATTTAACCATCTAAAATTTCCTGTGGGCATACATTGACTCATCGCACAACCGTAAAGGTTTGTGGCGTCTAAATATAATATATATGATGTTGGTTCTAATGGATTATAATTTAAAATAAATTGGTTGTTTGCCACAGCCTTTCTATTACTACACTGACTGACGCCACCACGTATTCCCTTCCTAAAAAAATGTAGCATATCTATATCAGTTAAAAGTTCAAGTTGAATACCAGTTTTTCGTAACATAGCATCCCAACTTAATGACGGAGCCGTTAAATATTGTGCAGGATCTAATTTATATGTTTGCATGCATATTTGTCTGAAATTTTCAAAAATGTCAGCAAGAAGCAGCACGTCTGATATCAAGTAAATGTCTGAATATTCACCAAGAGTTTGACAATTAAAAGTTTGCCACACATCACAAGCACGATCATAATCCTCCTGAGAAATTGATTCACCACTCAAAATATTAAAAAACTGTTCAAGTGATGGTAATTCAGTGTCATTCAGTTTATCCATGGATTCAACGTATGAATATGGGAAAACACCTTTTCGTCTTATTAAATTGAATTGTTTCTCATCACTGTAATATTTTTTCACTTCGAGGCATTGATGTGGTTCCAATGTTTGACTTAATTTATCTAATGAAGCGGGTAAAAAGCGAAATGAATCCACAAACCTCAATTTAATGTAAATAGTTTTCGGTTTTTCATCATTAGATTTATCAACAAGAATGTGTTTGGAAAATGTAATATATTTTTCTTTATTTTGTGCAATAACTTGTATTTTTTCTTTCTTTAAGGCTAATTTCTTAATAAATAGATGAGAATCATAATTTGTTAAGTTGTGGAAAAATACTGGTATAAATTTAGGAATTTTGAAATTTAGATTACAAGAAGAATGCGCAGCTCCTCTAAAATTACCAGAAACGTGGCAGTGATCGCGGACCTTTCCTTCATCATTCTCAAATGGTTTATCACAAATATGACAAATTTGACTGTTGTCGAAAAATTTTTGTTGACTTTCTGTCAATGGCTTCATTTCAACTATATTTTTTAAATGATTCTGATACAATTGTAAAACATGTTCTTCCAATTTTTTAACAAAAACTTCCGCAACATCAGTTCCTCGATAATATTCAAGTGTGGAAAATTTGTCATCAAAATTAGACTTTATATAGAAACAAAATGAATATGGTTCATGCTGGTACGTTTTAACAGTAAATGATTTACTATCACATGGTTCATTGTGATGAATCGGTTTTAATAAACTTTCAAAGTCAGCATATATCACGAAAGGAAGGGGTAATTGTTTTTCAAAATTTGTAAATTTCAGGATATTCCCAGCAAGCTTTTCACCACACTTATTAATTAGAGGTTCTGGGTTTGGTAATATGGTACATAAATGGTTACAATCATTGCTTTGGTGGGTCATTAATTTCTCACGAGAGTTAAAAAAATATAGGCAACCATCACAAATATAATTTCTACCATCATGTTTTGATCTCTGAGAAGAAACTAATCGCGATAAGTCTTTAATAAGTGTGTAGTGACTGTTCCCTTTATTATCCGTAATTAGTAATAAGTTCACATGTGTATTTTGTCGACTATGTGTAAAATATAAGGGACCTACAATCTCACTGACCATTTCACCATTTTTAAATTGAGTATCTATTCCAAATACATTTATAGATATATTATTTAAACTTTCAAATTTATGAATGTCTTTAAGTTTAACAGGAAAATCTATACCTTCAAAATTTAATAATGTAGAATAATGAGGATAAGATGAAACTCTCCTTGGATTTCCATTGGCTGGGAAGATGGCAGCGTTGACAGCCCAAGCGAAACATTTTTCATCCCCACTCTCGATATTTAAAACAGCTTTTCTATTTTCTATTTGCCTCGGTAATTTAATGTATGATGATGCAAATAGTGGATTATACTTGTTAATGTTAACCTCGAGAAAACTAACATGTTTCAAAGCCCATCCTGAGTCTCGCTCCTGAAATGTGGAGGCTTTCTCTAATATCTCCTCCTTGAAGTCATTATATAAGTTTAATAAATCGGTTGAAAGTGTTACAATTTTATTTCTTGTATTGAATGATTTTATGTCTGATAATTCTTTCTCTTCAATAACGTATAATCAAATAATTCCACATTAATTTTTAAGCTGGAGTACATTTTAATATATTCCTCAATCAATCGGAAAACTTTCTCTTTTATTTCATCCAAAAACTGGGATATATCAACACTGTTTTCCTTTGAAGAAAAACGAAAACTCGCAATACGATTCTTAAACGCATTCTGCAGCTTTTCAATTCCATCTTCTGAGATGTTAATCCTTTTATTGTGTGTAGAACTTCTTAGATGACCAGTTAATTCATTGTTTTTCACTTTTTTATCACATATTGGACAACGAATCTCTTGTGAATTTATAGAAAACTCTGTGTTTGATGAGGAAGAAGGGCCAGGTTGATTTACTGATTTATCCTCAACACATTGTGAATTTTTTACTTTCATTTTTTTGGTTGTATGACTTTCACTGATCTCTCTATAGCGACAACTTTCCCGTTGATGACGTAATAAATTACCTTTTAAAGTAAACATTTTCAGGCACTGAGGACACTGCATTGTTGAAATGTACGTTCCGATACAAGAAAAACTCTAGTATTAAAAATCAGAAATGTTCACACCTCTTTATATCTCTCAGAAGAAGTGGTGGGGGTACCTGCAATAGCATACTAAATTTACATAGGTCACCGTGTAATAGATGTGCATCTGAAGTTATCTATTGTTTAAACGCTTCATTGCATAGTGAAATAAAGTTATATTAATCATTTAAGATTTCATTGTAAATAAATTTCATTTAATTAATAATAAATTTATGCTGTAATAAAATAAGTTTTATCATAATAAAATACTTTTTTACTTATGTGTTATTTAAATAATATATGAACAGTAACTGATAAATTGCGAAAATAATAGCCCATTGTTCTATTTATAGCTGGTTTTTATAATGAGGAAGTATTTATTATCTTGAATGAAGAAGCCTTTGTTTGTTATATGATTACACAACTGTGCTTTGATATTTTATCTACGGTGTTATATTTTATTGTCTTGATAATTTTATAAAGGAATGTTATTATAATAAATTGTGTAATAAGAACGGTATATGGACTGTAGGTAGTATACATATTTGTGGTAAGTACTCGCAGATGAAGGGGGGGGGGGGGGATTTTTTTTTGGGGGGGGTAATTTTTGGGGGAACTCTTGCGGGGGGGGTAATTTTTGGGGGACTTTGGGGGTAATTTTTTTGGGGGGGGGGGTAATTTTTGGGGGACTTTGGGGGGGACTTGTGGTATATAGTGTAAATACAGTGAGTCATATCAATGAATAATACAAATTATGGTACTTCAATACTTGCTGACTACTTCTATTTATAAGAACGTTACATGTTTGTTTCATTCCCATCAAAGTATATAACTTGATAATGCCTCGAAAGAGGTGATAAATAACAATGTAGATAAATAAGGTGCCTACATATTTTTTTATCTATTCATATCAATTCTTTACAAACAATACCCGCTTGCAAGTTCAGCACATTATTTCCTAACTCTGTAGTATGTGTTTATAGTTTCTGTATGACTTGACAATGCTTCTTTCATTATTATGATAAATAACAATGTAGATAAAAGACGCTTACATATCTTTTTCATTTCAATGAATTCATTTAGTAAATTATTACCGTACTCATCTATTCTTATCAATTCTTCACAAACAATATCCACTTGCAATTTCAGCACATTATTTCCTTATTTAAAGCTTGACTTTATCAGAAATACATTTAGTTTCAGTCTCACTTTTCTTGCGTTATTTATCTACTATAAAAAATCATTTAAAATGTGTGCACAAAAAAGTTTCTCAAGTAACAAACGTTCGGCAACTCCTGATGAATTATATGAAGACATATCATTTGAAAAAAAAGTGTGTCAGCGAATGAACTCAATTCGTTCAGTTGAATCTCTAGATTCTGAGTTCTGCATTACTGAAGGTGATCTTGGAACTCTTCGCCCCATTTTTGAAGCAGTCCCATCAGCCCCATCAGCTCCATTAGCCCCATCAGCTCCATCAGCCCCATCTGCATCAAAGAAGTGAGGTTGCTCGTCGTAGTTCTGAGGAAAATGAGGATGACTCGGAAGATGAGCTCTTCACAAATTATATTCATCAAGTTAAGAGGAAATGTGATGCTCATGATGATGAAATGAAGGGAGCTAGAACTAAATTCCTGCACGAGGTACGGAAGGTATTCATTGTTGAGTCAGGGAGGTATACTCGACACTGCTAAAATCAGCAAAATACTTTAAATAGGGAACTTAAAAAAATTGAAAAAAAAAACAACGAGAATTAGCCGATTTACACTCCCATATAAAAACGAAGCAAAATGAAATTGAAGGAAGTTTGGAATATGTGAGAGACTTTGTAGTAAATTTTCCATTTAAATAGAGTATTTTTTTATTGCTTTTTAAATTTATTTTAATTATTATTATTATTGTTAATACTCATTAATATATGCATATTCATAATTTGTATTTATAAAAATAAATGTATAAAATTAAATGTGTATTTTTGTTTTCTTATTACAACTCTAATTATACAGGGTGGTTCAATGAAAAATTAATTTATTTCTTAAATAAAAGGACACACATTATTGTTTGTTTTTTTATTATTTCACCACATAAAAAGGTATTATCATAATTATTTACAATTATTTAACACAGCATAAATCACCCACATTTTTGAAGCCCCCATTTACATACATTACATCTGGATTGCGACTCTGGTGGGCCATCCACATGACTATGCCATTCTGGTCGGTTATGGTGTACAAAGCAAGGTAGTTGAACCATTAGTTTAAAATCTTGTGTATATACTCTTGGTAATTTAGACCATGCATAAAGAAGTTCAATGGGTTTGACTTTTTCAATCAGATATATTAATGGGAAATGTTGTAACTCTTCCTCGGTAAAATCATACAAATTTTTACCATGCTGGTGCTCTTTTATTAATTCACTTCTTTGACAGTGTGGGCAGCTCAGTGCTGAATCCATATTTTCCGAAAAATCCTTACAATTGATCTGGTAACTAATCACGAAGAACACAGTGTGATGTAGTAAACTTTTACATCCGACACATTCATACACGATTAGTATAATAATGTTAAGGTGTTTAGAATTGTGGTAAAATATGTACTGATTAACCTATGACATCTCAGATTACCCTCTTCCATGGTAATTATGGGGGGGGGAATTATAGTAGGGATGTGAAGTGGGGGGGTTTGACCTATGACATACCCCTTCCATGGTGATGAGGTAGGGAGGTGATGGGTGTGGCTTATGAAAAAATGGAGGGGGTTTCTGAGAAATTGGTGGGGGGATTGGGAGAAAAGTAGAGGGGGGATCGAAAAGTGGTGGGGAGATTGGGTGGGGCCTGGGGGAAAATGGAGGGGGGATCGAAAATTGGTGGGGAGATTGGGCGGGGCCTGGGGGAAAATGGAGGGGGGATCGAAAATTGGTGGGGAGATTGGGCGGGGCCTGGGGAAAAATGGAGGGGGGATTGAAAAGTGGTGGGGGGATTGTCACAGAACTGTCATTTCTTTACTACTACCATAGAAATCTTGTTTTTCAAATCTAATAAATTATAATAATATACAAGTAAGACAAAAACATCGGTGTCATCACAATTACTAGAATACAAATCTGGAATTGGGTTTCAAGATATCGAATACATTGGTGTAATAGATTTTTATTTTTCAAGATATTAGAAAAAAAATGGTCTATTGATACTGAACTTTTGATAAGAAATAATTTCCAAAATATTTTAAAATTGAAATTAAATGCTTGCTGTAAGATTATCTACAGAGCAAGAAACCACTGAAGATGTTCCTATCCGACCAAAAGAACTTAAATGTTATTTAAAAAAGTAAGTGCAGACAGCTTAGCAAGAAGAATGGAATAACAGAGACACTTAGTTAAGAAATATCAAATACAATGTAGATACTTGGAAGTTCCCTATAAACTTGTATTGACAAGAAGAGAAAGAAATGTGACCAGATTGAGATAGGACACGTACATACATATACATCCTAAACGTCAGTAGATGACCACTATGTGAATAGGCTTCTTGCACAAAATATGATTTTAGCATTTTTAGAATCTTTACTTGATAAAAAACACGGTGTGTAAAGGATTTTTTCGTATTTGTTCTTTTACAGACGGTATTCAACATTAAAGTTTGAATAAATCCGTTAGGAGCGCAAACAACGCGTGACGTTATGCACCAGGAAATGCCACAGCGCTAGCGTATGTTTTAAATTAATTCCATTCACGGACGTTGCCCTTGTAATAGCTTGATAATGGAGCGAAATAGACCATAAAAATCTCTCCTTTCTCGATAAAAAAAAAGCAGACCACACCGTATAGTTTTTAAGTGAATAATCCTACATACGAAATGGGTATTTACGATATTTTTTCGTGGTACAGATATTTTTTATTTCGGAAAAACTTGAGAAATTGATTGATTATGAAAATCGTGTTTTTTAACATTTATACTGCCCTATCTTCAAATCTAATTGAGTTATCGATCTGATTTGTTCTTAATTCAAGCACACGAATAAGCACTTCCAACGTTCTTTTTGTTTATAGTGATAATTGTTTATCATTTTCTTTAAACAACAATTAACTTATTACTCGACTATTACTTCGCTAAAAATGTACTCATATTTTGACTAAGCGACAATCTTTTTTATTTTTGAAAATTTCATATACATACAGCGAGGCGATTGAAGCTAAGATATAGGAGAAGGTTTTGAAAAAAAAAAAATTAATCTAGGACTTATAGTTTTCTATTTATGAATATTTTTGTGACACAGTAGCATATGGCATACACCCGGCGTAGATGTACGGCGTAAATTACACAGCCCCACAAAAAAAAGAGAAGCCTAGACCAGCGAACCAGACCCATGTATCCCTATATATTTTCGGTCGCTCAATACGAATCCGAGGTGAAAAAAAATCGTACACCCTCAAAATCATTAGCTAGAGCTAAAAAACACCCCTGGAATGGGGTAAAAAGAAGATTAAGCTACGAGAATAGTTGTTACATCTTAATCAATCGAATTATACAAATTAAGGTTAAACAGCAGCGTATATACAATAGATATGAAAAACACCCCCAGGGAGGGGCGAAAACTAACTCCCATATATAAAAAAATCGATCCAAAACAGCAATGACTGCTGAAAAAACTCGAAATGTCCAAGTTTTGTTAAAGTGATAAGAAACTGCATCAGGTCTGACGTAATCTTCGTAAACTCCCCTATAGGGTTGAGAACAGCCACCCGTAAGTTTAAAGGACACAAAACAAGAAAAAACGTAAAATCCAACACGATTTCTATTTTGCGTAGTACTCTAAAATAAAACTAGAAACTTACGTACCATCAACGTCCTTCAGTGTCAACCCTCAGAGGGTATGAACACTATCTCCTGTGTAAGATTTAACCATAAAAAGTTACAGTGACTTCTATAAAAATTCGAAACACCTGTGCTGTGTGGAAATGAGAAGAAACTAGACCACGTTCAACGCTCTGCTTGAAAACCACCCCCACGGGGTTGCGAGATGCCTTCTCTATATCCGTAGTATGCTCAAAAACAGAGAGACTAACCGGATTTACATTTTTATGGAAGCAATGACTGGCAAAAATCGTGTTGCACACTTCCAGCATCCTACATATATGGGGGTGGCATCTCGCGATCCCATGGGGATGGTTTTCAAATACAGCGTCGAACATAGTCTAGTTTCTTCTCACTTCCACACAACGCAGGTGTTTCGAATTTTTATAGAAGTCACTGTAACTTTTTATGGATAAATCATACATAGTTTTCTCACCATCTGAGGGTTGGCACTGTAGGACGTTGATGGAACGTAAGTTATTTTAGAGTACTACGCAAAATAGAAATCCTGTCGGATTTTACGTTTTTTCTTGTTTTGTGTCCTTTAAACTTAAAGGTGGTTGTTCTCAACCCTATAGGAGCAGTTTATGAAGATTACGTCAGACCTGATGCAGTTTCTTTTAACTTTAACAAAACTTTGACATTTCGAGCTTTTTCAGCAGTCATTACTGTCTTGGTTCGATCGAGTGTTTCATATCTATTGTATGTACGCTGCTGTTTAACCTTAATTTGTATAATTCGATCGATTAAGATGTAACAACTATTCTCGTAGCTTAATATTCTTTTTACCCAAGTCCAGGGGTGTTTTTTGGCTGTAGCTAATGATTTTGGGGGTGTACGATTTTTTTTGTCCTCGGATTCGAATTCAGCGACCGAAAATACATAGGATACATGGGTCTGGTTCGCTGGTCTGAACTTTCTTTTTTTTTTGTGGGGCTGTGTTATCCGATTGACCTTTGAAATAACCTTTTTCATTAACGTTTAAAACAATTTAAACCCTTTTAGACGTGGTACACTTAAATACACACTATAATATAATATCACAGACCGAATACAACAAAATAATTTTAGGAAATAACCGCAAACTGCACGTATTATATGTCCGAATAATTGCAGTATCAGAGATAAAGTGATAGATAATGTCAACTCCAATATGACTGTGTTTCCAGATACGTCCCGGATATTAGTCGGTAATTTAAATACTTTCCAGTTAGAAATTATGAAAACAGATTTGATAATTGCTAATGTTTAGTAACACTAAATTAATGTATATAAATTAACTTAATATATACGGCACATGCAAGAGGCCTATTCTGCCAATCCCAGTTAACAACCAAACACATTCTGTTACGATATAATATATTACGGCAAGCACACAACATTCTAGATAAATTAAAAAATTGTCTTGGAGATAATCCTAATATATTGAGAATAATAATATAATTTCTAAGTGAATTCAAATATTTTTTTAAATTGTAAAAAAAGCCTTCTTAATAATGAAACATAAATAATGAGGCATACTAAAAGCGGCTAATGACCAATGCTATCGATGCCGCAGCAATAAAAAAATTAAAGGTTGTCTTTTCCTAAGTTTATTATTGGCTTTCATAGTATTTAATTTTTCATAAGTGGACTGAAAATATGAAAATAATTTTTTGTTCAGATGAGGTTAGAATATCTGAAAGAGATTTTGAGTATTACGGGCTATTAGACTATTAGTATATTGTCACGAATGTTCATATTTTATTTACTAGTGAAATATTTTTGTCGAACTCCTCTATACGTTTCCTTAAATACATAAGGAATAAAAAGCCAAACTTCAACCAACAGCTATTCTCTGGACTAATGCCCCGCCGAGCGCTGGATTACGAATTACAAGCTTGGCCGCGTTAAGTACAATAACTATGTATTGTCACAAAACGCTAAAGTTTCAATAGTAAAGGACACCAGCCGAAAGACTTATTCCTACTCAAAGGAGCTCTCGTGCCAGCCACTCTACACCACTTGCAGACTACAGTTTCGAGCTATTGGCTCTCGTCAGTGCAAGGTAAGTCTGAGATGGTTAGAACGAGGCACTTGTTCATTCTTGGTACATGACGAAATTTATAAAACCACGACATGCAACAAAAACATCAGGCTCCATTTAGCGGCTGATCTCCATTACAATCGAAAGAGCAGTAGCCCTGACATGGGCACAGTTAGTAGGTATGCTTTTAGAGGGCAGAATACTTACTAGTGAAATATTTTTTGTCGAACTCCTCTATACGTTTCCTTAATAAAAAGGCAGACTGAAACCAACAGCTATTCTCCGGACTAATGCCCCGCCGAGAGCTGAATTACGAATTACACGCTTGACCGCGTTAAGTACAATAATTATGTACTGCCACAAAACGCTAAAGTGCATATTTTATGTCAATTAACAGTTTTTACCTGGCTACGCAACGCACGTGTCTGTCTGTATGTATGTATGTATACATACATACATACAGACAGACACGTGCGCGTATTTGTATGTACCTAACTATGATTACGTATCACTTTTTTTTTAACTGTTTAACGTCGGCCTATTTCCGCTACCAGGGCCTATCACCGACGCCAGGAGACGAGCTACCCCCAACCTGGAAATTTTGCCGAACCTTTTCCCTTAAGAAGAGTAGGGATCTTTTACTTGCCTAACATTTAATAGACAAAGGACCGCCTGCTTTACATCCCCTCCGAAGGATGGTATATCCACTACGTAATCCTCGCCTGAAATTACGTAACTTCCGAGTATACACTGATATACAAGCCTCTAGAAGGTGGGACGAGAACGCTGTATTTCCCAAGATGGGAGCCCATCCAAGTACTAACCGCGCTCGACGTTGCTTCAACGGAATATCGACTGATATTCACATTGAAGTCGCCTCTACGCTCGCTCCACGTATCACTTTGTAGAGTCTAAACGACCGATGTTGAAAAATGGAGTGTTGAAAGGTTTATCTGAATCGCGAGTGACATTGGGACTTTTTAAAAATCAAAATAACGGATGTAAGTTGTAGGACATATATATTTTCAGAGTTTTCACCGCAGTCATTTTTTTAAATGAAAATGTATTAACTTGTTTATCTATTATTTTATAATAATTATTAGTATCAACAGGCATTAAAAACTTATCATTCATTTATCTGCGACACAACACCATGTTTATTTAACAGCACGATATAATCTTGTCCATGTTTATATCGTTAGATAATATGTCTATGTTGCTTTCAATAAAAAACGCAACAGCAAGAATTCATTTAGAAAATTTACTGAAATTTTCATGGAAGTAACGTATCTAAAAATGTTTTGTACTTTTGTTAAAATAAATTATTTATGAAATTATTACTATTCATACAACAATTAAAACATATGGGTTGCCTGATAATTCTACTATTTTCACACTAGTTTGAGAATAGCTATTTATGAAACTATATAGCTGCGAAACGATTGTGTTTTAGGCACGCGATGTAAGTTTGTCAACACGTCAAGTGACTAAAACTCTGTTTTCATGACGTATTCCATACAACCCAACTAGCACACATTTATAAGAGTTGGGAGAATTTTTTATTAAGAGTAGTTCTCACTAATTTTGTTTTAAGAACTCTATTACAGCTATGATAAATGCGAGCACTGCTGGTAAGAGTTTTTCTACAACCGTCCTATAATATATCTTATATTTACTAATAATTTTTAATCCTTTTGTCAAAATAATATTATCTCAAATTATTATTCAACATTTAAAAGTAAGCAGGCGACATATATAATAGTCAGTTGCTAGGGAGGTGGTTTCATAATTTTACTTTAACGCACTAGTGCTTAAAATTGACAATTTTAAGCACTAGTGCGTAAAATAATATTCCTTCGAAACTAAAATGACAATAAAAAAGTCACCGTTATAAAATGCTATAGCAGAAAAAGTAATTTAATTTTTGAACTAGTGTTAAACTAAAATGATAACTAGAAAGTTAGTTTTTCGAACAGTTGCATTTGTAAAAAAAATAAATTAGTGCCCCTAAAAATAAAGAAAAATCGACGATTTTCTTACAATTTAGTAAAAAAATGAAAATATTCTCTGGGTCCTGAAATTAATTGAACCTATATTTACTATATCCCTTTTAATTTTTTTATAAGAGTTTTCAATACTTTGAATAGGCAAAGCAGATTTACTGGGAACCAGTTGGCTTTTCAGACAATTTATTCACATTTCTTTCGCTACTATTAATGAACATGTTGTATATCAAAGATTACTTACTTGTGGCAGAGAAGCACTGATATCAATAAAACATAACAAAATAATAAGATATTTAATTCTAGAATTCATTTCTATAGCCCCAGTGATGGTGAATACTCAAAAGATAAATAAGCAAGAATATAAAAAAATGTCGTTTATATCAGAAAAAGGTAATTATCATTTATTTAAGTACTTCTGTGAAACAATTGACTGATTAAATAATGACGATAACAAAATTTGCAATTAATTGCCATCGGAAATGGGCAAGGTAAAAAAAAAACAGACAGTTATGGCAAGAAGCTTACTGAAGTCTTAAAACAAAGTTAATTAGCATTTCTATCAGTTCTATCACAACGGTACTAGACGTCGTGACGACACGTGAACTTATATTTACTGGCATGTGCTAACATCCGAAATCTCATGAAATTCTGATTCAGTTCACGTTACCGCAATATGTCTATTTCTAATAATAATTCCAGATTTACGCCATGAAAAATTGAAACATATCGAGATACAATACAACGCTATCATTTTAATACTTATTAAATAAAATAATTGCTTTTTAAGTACATTTATTGATACGAGCGGAAGTTGAACGTGGCCGACTGCAAACGCCTGTCTGATTATTATTCATTTTGCTTGATTAAGGCATAATTCACTTTTTCGTAGTGCCGTTGAGATTAAGTACAAAGCCATTTTCTTTTGACTTTTATTGCTTAAACAGGTATTTGCAGTCTGGATCATCCGACTGCACCTATTCGCTCCATAATAATTTTATAAAAATACCTTAAACAACGTTTCCATCCCCATCCACCTTAAATATTTTATAAAAAAAGACCTATATGCTCTCTGATACCTCAAAGGAGATATATTTTAATAGGCTCTTCAGCGGGATAAAAAAGTCCCTTTAAAGGGGGTTCAAAATAAACGCATTTTTTTTTCTCAAACGTAAATTGGATTGCTCCTAATTTGATCTTAATATAAAATTACTATTTCATATTATTTTTTCGAAGAAAAAATTTACTAATGCCATGAAAGTGATGTGTCACAAATGGCGTTGGAAAATAATTGTACCTAAAATAGGGATTTGTTGGAAAATAACGTATTTTATTTCAAAATAATTTTGTCGTGTGAGTGTTGAATTATAGAGCGTTTAGTGAAAAACAGCGTTTTTTCTGTAATTGATTTCGACGTTTGTCCGAAATTAGCAACTTTTTTTAAAAAGGAAAAACTGTATTCACATAAGATTTATTTACCAGTGCCGATAGCGTATATGGTTTCAGCAAGATAGTTAGTGTTCGCAAAATAAAAAGAAATTTCGTTCAAGTGCAACCAAAATTTGGGCAAGAGTGGCATCAATTAAAATATTAGGTGGTGTTATAAAACAAGCATTTTAAAAAATTTATTCTACCATAGAAATAAACGATAGTGAGAAAGTGTAAACTAAAAGTTGACGTGGTTAGCAGATATTCCTACAACTGTCCCTATTATGCTTCAAGGCAGGGGGGACTACACGTCATGGCTTTAATTTGCAGTATCCTGCACTTATGTTAGAATTATTCAGATCGAATCCTTACTGCATGGGATCAACTTTATACAACAAGTTAAATGTAAATATAAAAACAACAATATGAAAGAGCTACAAAGTGATCTTTAGTTAATCATGCTTTTTACTCAATAAATTAAATTAAATTTCAGTTGATATTTTATGGTTTACTATTTTCTTATTCTTCGTTTTTCTATTTAAGTAAATGTATAATTACTTTTCACTCATACTCCTTTATTTGACTTACCTATATCATTGTAGTTTTCGGTAGGATTAATAAATGGTTATTTTATTCTCTTCTATTTCATCCTATCTTAAGAAATTATTTTATAAATTTTAATGAAATCAAGTGAGTTATCACGAGATGATTTGTGTCAATACGTGTGCCCAAAATAAATATGCCCAAATAAGTATCAATCAGTATAAGTGATATTCGGCACAACAATACCTATATTGCCTATATGATATGGGTGTAATTTTAACTATATCATATCATTCCCAGTCATCTTTTGATTATTAAAACAATTTTATTTATATCTAGTTTTTAGAAAATAAATACTAATTCTTGGTGACAAAACACGAATTATAAGTGGTTATGTTCTTAAACTTTATTGTAAAGTACTCATTCAACACCACAATTGAATGTAATACAGAATGTCTCAGGTTCTATTTGTTCGCAAAAAAATATACATTAATATACATATTACAAAATTTACATTTTGTGTTGGCACTTTTAACTACAATATAAATATTTCAACTAATAAGTGAACCGAAGTATAATATACAGATATTCGTACTACTACTTATTTTACGTCAAAAACATGCAATTATCTCAATATATACATTCGTAAAAAAGCAGATTATAACCATTTTAATTTATTTGCACTAAAAAATTAATTGTAATCTTACGAATTTTCTCACATCCCTTTACATCTCAATTATCGACCAACCTCAAATATCCAGCTGCATGAATTATCTCAAGATGGTGGGTTTATATTGTAGGAAAAACTGTCGTGAGGTTTTCCTACAATATCAACTCACATTGAAAAAAAAATTCTCACATTAACATATAACAACTTAACACTAATAAAATGCTTGGATCGGTCCTGTAAAATCATTTCTGTTAATTGCTTCCAATCACTTGTCGTCTCCTTCTGGTTGTTAAAGTCAAAAAGTGTGAGTCAAAGAGGATTAGATCCTTGGTGCGTGTGCATGTGCGAATTCTAGTGTCTCCGCATCTGACCCTTCAAGTGATGCTGTTGCTTGTAGTGGAGTCAAATTAGGACCAAAAAATGCGCAATGTGAATTGTCTGGTCAGGGAAATTTTTTGTTTTAACGTATTTAGGGGATGAACTTAAGTTCGCAGTTCGGTTTTGCAGTTTCTCGAGGTCGGCGTATTTATTTAAATAATTTAATTTTACCGTGTTTTCCATCGGTTCTTTTTGATTATCTCGAAATCTATAAGTCCTATGGAAAACAATAGAACTTATAGAATGGAAAATGTTCACTATCAGCTGAGCAATAAAAGTGAATAAACTATAATTCATTCAAAATGTTATTATTATTAAAAAAAGTGAATATTGCGAAATTATACGTTTCTAAACAAATCACTATCCTTTCAAATATAATGGATAATATTCAATGAGATTTTGGAGAAATATATAGCTCTTATAAATTACAATCACAATTACCACTTAAAATTTCAAATCAAAATGATTATTTAAACGACTCAAATATACAACTGTTGCTAAATCTTTGCGCCTTTGTGAAATCCTGCCATCAAAACCAAAAAATGTGTACGATGGCTCAAGTTGTAGCTTTTTATAAGTGCTTTAAGATCACGGAGAGAGAATTTTTTTTCAAAATTTAAATTTTCGAAATTGTAGTTGTAAACAAATTCAAATAACTCTCTGGTTTTTTTCATGGAATCATAAACGGTAAAAAAGTAATGAAAGTAGATTAAACAAGCCAACTTTGAAAAAAAAAATTAATGCTGTACTTACATTTGGAGCTGAGATACGTTAGTTTTTACGTTTAGGTCACGTATAAATAAACAAATCGATATTTCTTATTGAAATTTGGACTGGTAATTCTCCAATGTATATTTTTTTGTCTCTGCTACTTGATAATAATCCAAAGCTACAATTGTTAAAAGAGGCCCAAAAGTGGAGTCTTTAACTATTTTGTTAGAGATTCGAAAATCACCAAATATATCTAAATATTATATTATGTTTTTCAAACCAGACTTTAGTCGTTAGATAACCAAATGGGTAAGGCAACTATTTTATTGGTTTTATTCTTTTTCCCGTATTAGTATATTATAAATTAAAACAGCCTCCTTTACTTACAAATAATATTAATTTTTACTATCCATTTTTTGAAAATTTGTTAATACCTTTTTTAATTTGCTCTCTGGTGAAAGCAGCTCAGGTCAAAGTTTTATTTTTTGTAGCGCGCCGTAAATGCCTGACAGTGTCCAGACACAGGTGCCTGGAATATATTGTAATATATAATAATAATAAAGTATTATTTTATTATTGTATTGTATTGAGACTACCACATTTTATTCAGGATGCGGACGTCTCGGGTTCAAATCCTGCTCCAGAAATATTTTTTTTTATTGATTAGTGATATTAAAAGTTTTACAAAGCTGTATACATGAACATAAGTTAGGTCAAGTTAGGTTGGTTTACCATTTTCGTGACAAAAATTTAAAAAGTTATAAAAAAATTGAAAATGTGCATTATGTTCTCAAAGCCGCTTTATACGGTGTTATTTTAACATTTGTAGCTTTGGATTATCTTCAAATATCGGAAAAGAATAATAAGCATTGGAGAATAACCAGTCCAAATTTCTGGAAGAAATATCGATTTGTTTATTTATAAGTGACCTAAACGTAAAAACTAACGTATGTTAGCTCCAAATACAAGTAGACATTAATTTTTCTTCAAAAGTTGGCTTTTACTCGTTTACCGTTTCTGATTTCATAAAAAACCAGAGAGTTACTTGAATTTGTTTATAACTACAATTTTGAAAACTATAAACAACGGTAATAAAACGGGTTTAAATTATGAAAAAATATATATATTGTTATGTGTTTCAACCCTCTAGAGACACATAGAAAAATCTACAACATCACAGACATCCTCTGGAACATTGTAGAATGTGTTGGAATGTAGTGGAAAAATCCAGAACACATAACCTAGGACTATAAAAGAAGAGTAAGTGGTTGTGCAGTTCAGTTCAGTATAGACAGTCATTGGATAAACATTAAGAAGTAAACAAAGTGATCAAAAGTGACTGAATTATTGAGACTTACAGTACTTATAGTGTAATATTAGTGAAGTAAATTATTGGTTGTAATTAGTAGGTTAATAAATTAATGTTTAGTGTTACCCTGGTGTTATAATTTCCAAACCCACGATACAGGGTGTTTACAAAAAGGGTGTAAGCACGTCACAATATTTTTCTCCGTAATCTTAAAGTACTTGTAGAATGCTACAATTTGAGCCATCGTACACATTTCTTGGTCTTGATGGCAGGATTTCACAAGGGTGCAAAGTTTTAGCAACAATTGTATATTTGAGCCATTTTATTAATAATTTTTATTTAAAATTTTAAGTGGTTATTGTACTTTATAAGAGCTATATTTTTCCAAAATTTCATTGAATATTATCCATTATTTTTGAAAGAACAGTGATTTGTTTAAAAATACATAATTTTGCAATGGTCAATTTTTTTTAAATAATCATAACAATTGGAATGAATTATAGTTTTTGTACTTTATAGCTCAAAACGAACATTTTTCTTCTTTTTGTTGTTTTGCATAGGACTTAATGATTTCGAAATATTCAAAGAAAACCGATGAAAAACACGGACTAAAAACAATACGCCGTCCTCGCAGAAGCTGCAAAACTGAGATGTGAACTTAAGTTGACCTCCTAAACACGTTAAAACAGAAAAATTGCCCTGACCAGATAATTCACATTAAAATCCTAATTTGACTCCACTATTGTGTATGCGCGAACATTCCACTCTCTTTATACTCTTTGATTCTGATATGAACACGAACTTCATAAATTAAACTGGACTTCACAACGCACATATCCCAAACTAAAGCTTCTGACACCACTTACCATGGTCGCCATGATAGGCTGTCAATTTATTTGAGGTTGGCAGTACTCTGTAGGAATCTCAACTGCCGTAATGTTGGTTGTCGTTATTTTTTTCTAGCGCATAGCCAAATGTTCTATATTTTCAATAAACTTGAATACTTTTCTCCCAAAATGCTACTTCATCTTCTCTAATAACAAGAAATTTATTCATAATGTGAGATTACTACAATACTTAGAGTAAGATATATCATAAGAAGTACTCATTGATGCTCTCATTTTAATGAAATTATTTCTAAAATCTGGCAATCATTTGCCTATCAATAACTAACGAGATAATACTAGATTAAATCTGACAAGACCGCCTTTGTACTTTGTTTACTATGTCGAGAACTGTTTTCAAAAGTGTTTAATGCATTTTAGAAGTTATTGTCACAAAGTTTGGATAAAGAGTGTTTTTTTTTTAACATTGGATTTTACAGGTGTAAAAAACAGAGGAGGTTTATTAATCTTTGCATCTAGGGGTGTTAGATATATGAAGATATGTATGTCATAAAATCGAGAGAAATATACAATCTCGAAATTATGTGACAATATTTTACCTGTTAAAGATACTTTCATTAAAAAGCTGCTAAAGGAAAGTCATTATTTTATAGAAAATTACAGTATTTTCATATCATTAAATGAGAAAGTTTTTGGAAATGCATTTGAAGTACAAACAAATTTTAATTGAAAAAATTATAAAAGTCTGTGGTTCTATCAGAATACATAGTATCACTAAGAAAATATATGAAATTGCTTCTGGTGAAAACATTCGAAAAACATTAAGTAAATTAATCATATTTAAACATCAATAAGGTCGAGCGTAGATGCATCTTCACTCTGTATGTATCTCGATTCTCCAGTGAAGCAACGTGCAGCGTGGTTAATACTTCGATGGGTGAAATCCATTTTGGGAAACACAGCGATCTCGTCCCACCTTCTAGCGGCTTGTATATCAGTGTATACGCGGAAGCTATGTAATTTTAAAATGAGGATTACGTAGTGGATGTACACCATCGGAGGCATTTGACTGTAAGGAGGGTAAAGCAGGCGGTTCCTTGTTTATTAAATGTTAGGCAAGTAGAGATCCATACTCTTCTTATGAGAAGAGGTTCGGCAAAATTTTCAGGTTGGGGGTAGGTTGTTTCCTGGTATCGGTGATAGGCCCTGGTAGCGGAAATAGGCCGTCGTTAAATTAATAGATAAAAAATAAAAATATCAATAAATTATCAAAACAATATATTACACAATGATATATCCCAAGAGACGTAAAATAATGTTTTTAGTTGATAAATTCCATTTTATTGTCATGAAGTTGATTTTTCTGTATTACAATGAAAACGTGTATTTTAATTATATTTAAATAAAATTTATAGTTATATGAAGAGACTTTTTTACCAAACTGAAAATTCGCAAAAAAACGTTCATTTCTCCAATATTCAACTGATTGGTAAATAATGAAAACGTTTTCAATCCGTCCCTGACTTTGGGCAAAAATTCAGAAAGACGGATCTGAAAACCTATCATGGCGGCCAGCATGGGGGGTGTCAACGTTTGGACCTTATGTGAGGTCCAGTTTAATTTATGAAGTTCGTGGATATGAACTACTTTATGTTCAGTACTCATAGTAGAGTGGTATTAAAATTTGTAGGATTTGTTTTACACTAGCATTTTTTTACTGGAACTTGTCGAAGACATTACAAGGAGTGTAGAAAAAAATTTTGGATTGATTTTTTGTCCTGAAAGTTATTTGTTTAAACAAAAGAATGCTGAAAATTTTGTTTTTTCTCAGTTTTCCTTAAATATATCTGGTTGTATAGTTCGTATCTCAATGAATAAAATACTAGATTATTCATAATAAAATTCCGAAGAAAAATAGATTTAGGTATCTGAACTTTTTTGGTTAATTTGTTAAGTTGCAATAAATAAGAACATTAAAAAAAATTATATTGAAAGTCAGAACGAAACAAAAATCGTAGTGAAAAACTCATTTTTGGCACGTAGATGACACTATTACAAAGGAACAAAACTTGATAATTTTTTGTACAAGATATGTGCAGGAAGAGTCACAAGGAAAAAAGAACTAAAAAAAATATGGTGAGATCATTTTCAGTACGTATAGGTGACATTATTACAAGGGAACAAAACTTGATAAATTTTTGTAAAAAAAATGTACAGGGAAAGTCAGAATTAGAAAAAATTAATAAAAAAGATATCGTAGAAAGCTTGTACGTAAGTGATAGTATTAAAAAAAAATGACAAAAAGTATGTAAAAAAATGTAAAATTTTCAGAAAATAGCTAGGAAAATGACACAATAGACCTGACACTGAAAAAATATTGGAGGCACTTCAGAAGAGTGAGAGCCCAACTGGAGTCTTCTGTGATCTGAGTCGGGCATTTGACTGTGCTCAACATGACTTATTATATTAGACAAATTATATAGGTATGGGGTAAGAGACAAAGCATATAATTGGTTTATCTCCTATCTTAGTGAAAGGCACCAAATGGTAAAAATTAATTATTTTGATCAAAATAGGAAAACCTCATACACATCAACAAAATTAGATAGTAAAATGGGTGTCCCTCAGGCTCTTTATTAGGACCTATTTTGTTCATTATTTATATTAATGATGTACCCATTATACTGACTGAGGCCTTCATTCATTGTATGCTGACGATGCCACCCTTCTTTTTCTGATATGTCTCATGATTCGCTCGAACGTAAAATTGACCCTACTGCTGATCGTTTATGTAGCTGGATTGGTAACAATATGTTTTTCTTTAATGCTTCAAAGACAAGTTATATGACATTTCATACTCATCAAAATATTACCATTCCTGATCTTAATGTAAATATAAATAACCGTAACATTGAAAAAGGTGGCTGTACGACATTTCTTGGCATGGATTTCGAAAATACGCTGACATTCAGTAATCACTGCAGCATACTTACTAGTACCGTACTCTCTAAATGTTTATAGATTAGAACATTGAAAAGAGTCTTGGATATGTCTGGTATATTGCTGTTTTATTTTGGAGAAATTCATTCTAGATTACCCTATGGTATCACTCTATGGGGAAGTTCCTCTTATGCACATAACGTTTTTGTCGCACAAAACCGCATTGTAAGGTGTATGGTGGAAGTACCTCAAATTCATTCGTGTTGTAACTTTTTCCGGCAGTATAATATTCTCTCTTTACCAAGTATACCTAGAATTACTACTATATGTTTATAAAAATCAACATATATTTGATAAAAATGAATCCATACATTCTTATAATACGCACGATAAAGTAATTTTCACGTTCCATTCAAACATTTAAATATGTCAAGAGCCCACAATATCTTAGGCCTGAAATTGTATAACCAATTACCTTCAATATTTAAAAATTTAAAGAACGTTTTTATTTTTTAAGAAAAATGTGAAAAAATATGTTTTAAAAACTTGTGCTTATTCTGTTCAAGAATATCTTGACAGTGATAGAAATGTTTTAAAAAAAATAACATTACGATTTTGAATATTTCTGTGAATATTGTGATTTTGTGAATGATCTTTTATATATGTTTACTTTTATACCTAGTACATGTATATATTTATGTGTTTTAATATTTCTTTTATGTACTTGTATGTACTGACTTGTCCCATAGCATAGCATCAAATAAAAAGTGTAATGAAACTGAGATAACCTTTGGTGGAATAAGAAATTTGCTCCTAGGAATGAAATACTTACATATATTTTACTAGAGACATAAAATTAAATGAATAAAGGGGAACAAAAAAAAGACCTAAAAGAAAAGAGAAAAATCGAAATTAAAATTGGCAAACACTTACAAAGGTGGAAAAAACTCACTCAAGATGTTGTGTGGGCCTTATTAAAAAAGGTTGCACATTTACTATTTTAAATTTGAGAATTGCACTAGACAAAAATGCCCCGTGGTTTTATTTGCAATGCTGATAAGATATCATAATACTTAACCACAAGTACAAACTATTTTTGTGTGCTCTCACATTAACCTTCACAGAATAGCACCTTATCACATATCAGTTCTTTCACCAAATGTTCGTTTTGCTCAATTTCAAATTCTTAGTCCTTCAGGATTATGGCGGAGGGCAGCACAATGCAGAGACATTGGGAACGTTGAAAACACCGCGTACTATACCGCATAGACTCCCAACTCAACATCATGTTTTACAAATAATTCCTTGATAATCTGATCACTATAGAAATTCGGTATATTTTAGATGTAATAAATAATGTGGCATTTTTAAATGCTACAAACTAGTCACTGTAACGATATATGACAAGTGTATCTTTTTTGTAAAAAAAGGAGTCAAGGATTGATAGCCTTGCTTAAAATAATCAAACTTTCAGGGTAAAAATGTTATAGTTAGAGAGAGGGTGGAGATAATCCACTGGCAACATTTTTCCGCATTTTATTACACCAGAATGTATATTTTATCAACCAAAAGTAGAAGTGAAATTACTTAGAGAAGATAACATACTAAAACTACTAAGTTTACTATTTTCGTTTATTAATAATATTGGACAGTCGCAATTAAAACAAATTTCATTTCATCTGTTTTATTCATAGAAACGGTTGAATATTCACTATAAATATATAATAAATACCCAACACGACCTAGACAATCGGCACTCGCTAGCGATATCGGTTTGTGCGGATGTTATCTTCTCTAAGTAATTTCACTCTACTGAATTATACATTATCTATTTTAATACGTTTTATTAGTAAGAATGGGAAGTTAATGACATACCCCTTTCATCCCTGGTCGATGAAGCACTTCCAGATCCATATTCACAAAATTTTCATTATTTTGGTCTAGAGAAACTGCACATGACATATTTTAATGTATTGGAAATAATCTACATCTTACAATAGAGTACAAGAAAATTATATGCTAGCTAAGTTATACAAAGTTGTAAAGCAACAGTTGTTATATAGGGACCAAAACGAAGCAGCGGCGCACAGTGGGAAAAATATGCCCTTTTTTGGACAAAAATCTGCCGACAGTAGAGATTTCAATCAAATTAAATTTAAAAAATGGCAAATACTCTTAAGACATTGTACTTTAGAGTAGTGCTGCGGCAAAGTGGCTTTGGATTAACCTAACCTAAAAATCGCAGATATAACTTCCACATCCAGTGGAAGTATAGAAACGACAAAAAATGTTAAAAAATTTTTATTGTTCAAATAGGTTTAAAATGTCATGAAACGTCAAGATTTTTAGGTTTGAGCAAAAAAATGTCTATCGGTCTGTCTGTAACTTTTTTGTGCGCACGATTACTCTGGAACCGTTTAAGATATCGAAATTTGGTACACATATGTATTTTAACGAGATCTGGTTATATTTTCATCTTATTCCGTTGATTGGTTGTGGGGTAAATTGGGGTAAATGGGGGTAAATAGGTAAATCAAGCAGGCAAGAGTCCATAAAATTGGTATTTAGTATATACAAGAGAAGCTAATGTCTCAAAAAAAATTTTAGCATTAGCCACCACCCAATACTACCCCCACCCCATTATAAAAGGGGATGAAAAAAATTATTTCATCGTAGATGACCATTTGAAAGCTTATTTTAAAGAGGAAGAATAAATTATGTATTTATTAGAAATAAATTGAAAATTTTTTTGAATCCTATACATAACCTCAAAATTTGCCAAGAAGTCATTTTTTAAGTAACCTAAAATATTTCAAAATCCTGACATGATGGGCCAATTCTGAGGCCAGATTCGGATTCAGCGCGAAAAATTACTTCGGAAATTGGATAATGTTAGGGTTAAAACTGAATGAAGTAAAAAAAAATTGAGGCCTTTGGTTCTTGTACACATACTAAATCACATTTTTTTTTCACCCCCTTTTATAATGGGGTGGGGGTAGTAATGGAGGTGGCTAATGCCAAAATTTTTTTGATATTATTAGCTTCTCTTATATATACTAAATATTCTGGAGCCGTTTAAGATATCGACTTGAAATTTGGTACACATAAGTATTTTAACGAGATTTGGAACTAGATTATATTTTCATATCATTCTGTTGAAGGGTTGGGGGATAAATTGTGGTAAATGTGGGTAAATAGGTAAATCAAGCAGGTAAGAATCCATATAAATGGTATTTAGTATATATAAGAGAAGCTAATGTCTCAAAAAAATTGTTGGCATTAGCCACCTCCATTACTACCCCCACCCCATTATAAAAGGGGGTGAAAAAAATGTGATTTAGTATGTTTACAAGAACCAAAGGCCTCAATTTTTTTTACTTCATTCAGTTTTAACCCAAACATTATCCAATTTCCGAAGTAATTTTTCGCGCTGAATCCGAATCTGGCCTCAGAATTGGCCCATCATGTCAGGATTTTGAAATATTTTAGGTTACTTAAGAAATGACATTTTTGAAAAATTTCAAGGTTATGTATAGGATTCAAAAAAATTTTCAATTTATTTCTAATAAATACATACCCATACCCTAGCCAGGATTCGAACCCGGGACCCCGTGGTCGCAAGCCTTAAGCACTGCGCCACCGAGCCATTTAATCTTCCTCCTTAAAATAAGCTTTCTTATGGTCATCTACAATAACATAATTTTTTTCACCCCCTTTTATAATGGGGTGGGGGGTAGTATTGGGTGGTGGCTAATGCTAAAATATTTTTTTTGAGACATTACCCAGCAAACATAAATATATAGCATATACGTAAATGCTACGTAAACTAAGTTTCGCAGAAGTAACGTGCTATGTAAAATGTGACGCATAATCATATGTGCATACTCTGCGAAATGTCAGCAACATGTGCATATGATTTTTACATAGTGAAGAGGTAACACTGTGACCTCACGGTATGGAACAAATGACGTAGCGTATATGTATATTCAATCACTTGCTATGTAAAGCATACGTAACTAATTTTATCTCTTTATGATGTAGCATATATGTATATTCAACCACTTGATAGTGACCTTACGCTACGTAACTTATATACTTTTTATCTCTTTATGATGCAGCATGTATATATTTTATCTACCTACCGTATGTTCAAAATAGCATATCCCAGCACTTTTTAAATATTGATACTACACAATTGGATTTTTAAAGTTAGATATATGAATAGTTATAGAGAAAAATATATTTCTTTAGAAAATTACCGAAGTTGACACCAACTTTTATTTTTAAGTCGGATACCTTATTTAGAGAGCCGAGTAGTTTTATATTTTGAATGAAATTTTTTTTGTAAAAAATGGTTATATTTAAAATATAAAACTATCTAACTTTCTAAAAATGTTCAGAGATATTCTACTTAAAAATAAAAGTTGATGTCTCCTCCAGTTATTTCCTAAAGAATATCAATTTTTCTGGACAATTCATGAGGAATTTATATTCATATAGTGAACTCCAAGAATCCAGTTCTCTAGTATCAATATTTAAAAAGTACTATAGGGTGCTATTTTGAACATTATGGTAGGTATATAAAACAAATACATGCTACATCAAAAAGAGATAAAAAGTATTTAATGCAACATATGGTTGTCTGATTTGTCAACATATATTAGCTTAGGAAGATTCTCGAACTAAATGACAGTTCAAACTAAGTTAATTAGTATCAACAAAGTTTCAATTCCATCTTAATCTCTGCATATCCCAGTAGGTAAACCAGGCATTAGGCGTTGTCCTTGACGTTGTCATCTATATGTTCTTTAGAAAGCAGCTATACGATATTTTTTCTTCTCCAATGATGTATACCCACCTACCTACCTTGCCTTGCATTCCTAGTAAAGTTCAAATTTCATTTCATTTATTTTATTAAATGTTGATTTAGGAGAGATTAATACTAGTGTCTTTTGTGTAACTAATCTATATTCAAGTTAACTAAGTATCTACAATAAGTGTTAAGCATTTCTCGGGTCGTTTCTGATTGTACTCGTTCTTTGGTCAGCCTTCGTCACTCTGACATTTGCTACTTGAACATCAGTTACACAACCTGTGAAAATAATTGAAATATTAGTCTATTTCATATACGGGGTGCACCATTTAAAACTCCCCAGGCTTGTAATTTTCTTATTTTTTAAGGCACATCAAATTGAAAAAATTGTTAAGAAAGAAATTTTAATATCCTTGAATATTTTTCTACGTCACCCTGTACATGAACTGCGTTAATGTTTTCTTATACTTAAAGGTTTTAATTAGCTTCAATTTATATTATTACGTCATATTCGAAATTCTTTTTGGTTTTAGAGAAAGGAATTAAAAACACTACAAACTGATTTTTTTTTAAAATTACTTTGAAAGGAATGTAAATAATAATTTTATGCTTTATCTGTAAAAGACATATCACAAACAATATTCAGCGTAATAAAACAGTAACAAAAAATAAAAAAAAATTTTTTTTTAAACTAACTTGTATTAAAATGTACTAGGAAATTGCAATTTTTTTATTTTTTAAGTTTTTTTATTTTAATAACATAAATTGGAGCTAATTAAAAACCTTTATCAGAAAACAATAACACAGTCCATGTACAGGGTGAGGTAAAAAAATATTCAAAGAAATTAAGTTTCCTTTCTTAACCATTCAAAAAAAAATAATCACTCTGTATGGATATTTAAAGGCTTTAAAAATGTCTACAAGTTGATGTGCCCAACATGGTCATCGCTACGAAAATAAAAAAGTTACAAGTCTGGGGAGTTTTAAGTGGCGCACCCTGTATAGTGTAGTAAATCTGGTTATATAGCTTGTACTAAATTGTGAAGAAAACTAGATGCAAACTATTTTGATCAATTTGTTAAGTTATTAAACAATTTATGATAGTTTAAATAATGTATATATTTTAACAAAACTTTACGAAAACATGCTTCCAATGGAATGGAAAATTTGAGGTCGATCCGATAAGTTTCAGAAGTATACTGCTTTAAACATGAACCGATGTGCTCAAAGTGCTGTCATTCAATCCGAAAGTCTGCCTCAAATTTGAGTTTACACTGTTAAAACCCAGCTATTTAAAATCAGATTTGTCTAATCTGCCAGAGATGGTGATTTGGGGACTATTGGAGTATTTCAACATAAGAGTATGCAGCATATAACTGCCAAAAAAGTAGAATGAAAATGCAACTAGGAGTGAATGACTTCACGCAGCGTTGTATTCTTGATTAATTTTAAAGCCTCTAGAGATCTTAGAATATCCTGGTTTTTTTAATTTCGCTCTAAAATTAAGAGATTTTTTTGCAAAATGTAATAAAAAAATATGCTAAATAAGTCCATTAAATCATCACACCAAATTTCAAGTGGAAATGTTTATAACAACGCCAAAAAAACAATAACAAAGTCGAAAATTGAACCGTTGACTGTTTAGGTGCATCAAGTCATAGAACAATTTGTTTTAGAATGTAGATTTTTCTCCTACTCTTCAGTGGTGTTAACACAATTTTTTTAAACTATTTAAAATCATTTTAAATTTTTTATAAAGAATTTTTTTCTCAGAATTAAACAATTAAAAATTATTAGAATGCTTCAAAAGATCACAAAAAAAGAAACAATTTTAAAAAACGGGGTTTTCTACGCCAATTGGGAGCCGCGAAGCTTGAAAAAAATGCATTTGTTAAATAATTGCCAAAAAATTGTTTTAAATAATTTTAAAATACCTACTTATTTATGCAACAAGTGTGTAAAGCAGTACTTTTTTCATGCATAAGTTGTAGACGAGTGCATCAATCTTATGAGAATCCCATGATAAAAGTAGTTTCTTTAACAGGCATATAAACAAATTGTTAATTAACGCCACTGAAAAGTAAACAATCAACGATTCAATTTTCGAACTTGTTACTGTTTCTTAAGCTTTTTTTGTATATATATTAAATTATATTATACTATTACATTCACCGAGAGCCATTTGATATAAGAAAATGTGCGGGGTCCTTTACCAAGATGATTTAATTCTACCAGAAGCATATTTTTAATAATGACAAATCTTAATTGTCTTAATTTCTTGCAACAAAATTAACCATAAAGGTTCAGACAATTCCAGTTTTCTTCGTAGTTTTATAATGATCAAATTAATTTTTTTTAATGGCGATACAAGCAATATCATTAATCACAAGACAACAAAAACCATCAGAACCATCTAATCCTGTTTTTTAACATGTTGAAACCGATTCTGATATTAAAAAAAAAATTATCAGTTTTTATCCCCTAAAAAGGGGCAATGGTTTTGTCCTAAGGTTCTGATCTAATTTTTCTGAAGTATTTTGACGTGCTCTAGCCAATTTTGGACAAAAGAAAAATTGCAGGAAAATATTAGCCTACTTTACACATACAAAACCTTGAAATATATGTACAATACAATAACGAACACAAAGTAGGTGCTATAAGATGTCGGTAAACAATAACCATACCTATGCATAGTACTTCGCAAAAGCTTTTGGTCACTATTAAGATCTGGGTTTCCTTGAATTACAACTTCTTACGCTGGATTCAGTTGAACTTAATAATGTGGGGACAGCACCAACATACAGCTTTTGGGTAACAAAATCCATGTAATGATATAATTGTCTGTCGAGAATAACGATTGCCCATGAAATAATTCTAACCTATAAAAAGATTACGTTTCATTTAAATAAATATCTTTATAAAAACGGTACAACACAAACTTACTTTTGGGTCATTCACTGGAAAATGGTGCACTTCCAAAGGTATGTACACCAAATTTGCAAACAAGCGGGCATGTTTATGTTTGCACCTAACCTCCACACTAATAAAACGTCCAAATAAAATAATATTTAAAAAAGTCACAACGCTTTATGGTTCACAGTTCTGCATCAAAGTTATTAAAAGACATCATCTACAATTTTTCACAAAAATGATCAAAAAACACAAACGTTAGATTTTACATCATTTTACACTGGCGTGCTGCGTGAGCGTGTGACGCGTTCCATGATTTCGATGTCGTAAAATGAAGTAGGTAAACATTTTTAAGTAGCAAATATGTAAACTTGTGTATAAGTAATTAAGTTAATATGTTGACTTAAATATGATATTATTTTACTTATATGCTATGTAAAATTATATAAAATATTTTATATAAAGATGTTCTATTAATCTTACCTCTCAGAGAGGTAAAGTTACATTAATGTTTACTGGGTAGCTTCTCTTATATATACTAAATACCAATTTTATGGACTCTTACCTACTTAATTTACCTATTTACCCCCATTTACGCCAATTTACCTCACATCCAATCAACGGAATAAGATGAAATAACCTAGTTCCAGATCTCGTTAAAATACATATGTGTACCAAATGTCAAGTCGATATCTTAAACGGTTCCAGAGTAATCGTGCGCACAAAAAAGTTACAGACCGACAGACATTTTTTTGCTCAAACCTAAAATCTCGATGTTTCATGACATTTTAAGCCTATTTGAAAAATAAAATGTTTTTAAAAATTTTTGTCGTTTCTATACTTCCACTGGATGTGGAAGTAATATCTGCGATTTTTAGGTTAGGTTAATCCAAAGCCACTCTGCCGCAGCACTACTCTAAAGTACAATGTTTTAAGAGTATTTGCCGTTTTTTTAATTTAATTTGATTGAAATCTCTACTGTCGGCAGATTTTTGTCCAAAAAGGGGCATATTTTTACCACTGTGCGGCGGTAGTAGGAGTCCGGCGAGTGCCGTCCAATGCTAACAATAAATATAATATTTTAATATTGTGAAAAAATATGTTTTAAAAACTTGTGCTTATTCTGTTCAAGAATATCTTGACAGTGATAGAAATGATTTAAAAAAAAATCAACATTACGATTTTGAATATTTCTGTGAATTTTGTGATTTTGTGAATGATCTTTTATATATGTTTACTTTTATACCTAGTACATGTATATATTTATGTGTTTTAATATTTATTTTATGTACTTGTATGTACAATGCTCTTATTGGATCAATAAACATTCTATTCTATTCTATTCTATTCTATTCTATTCTATTCTATTCTATTCTATTCTATTCTATTCTATTCTATTCTATTCTATTCTATTCTATTCTACTAGAAACAAACAAAACGATTTTTTGTAAAAAAAATGTACAGAAGGAGTCAAAATGAAAAAATATATATAAAAAAACATCATAGAAAGCTCACTCCTGTCCTGATATAGGTGATACTATTATAAACGAATAACTCCTGATATATTTTTGTAGGTTTGTAGCTTCTTTTATCTTGTTTTCAATGATAGTAACCATTTTTTAATTTTTAGACCATTTCTTCTTAATGTGTCTAATTTTTTTTTAAACAAATTAACTTTTCTCATCAATGTTTTGTCCAAAAAGAATTTCATATCTCGGCTTTCAATTGGCATAGGAAAAACTTCTTTGCTATAAATTGTTTCTCTCTTTATGTGCTTTTAACACATGCTAATAATTTTTATTTTTGGTCAAAATATTGATGAGATAAGTGAATTTGTTTAAAAAAAAATTAGGAAAAAATGGTTTAAAAATTTGTAAAAGAAAATTTTTTGTTACTATCACTGAAAAGAAGATAAAAGAAGCTACAGTTTTAAGGAAAAATTTAGCTGTGCGATTTGATGCACTTAAACAATCGACGATTCAATTTTCGATTTTGCTTTTGTTTTTTAGGCATTGTTGTCAACATACCAACTTGAAATTTGATGTGACGATTTAGCTGCACTAGAGGCATTGGTTCCTAAAGTTTCGTCAAGATAATCACATCATTGTTTAAGTTATCATCAATTGCTTAAAAATGGTTGCTCTTTATTGTTCTTATCTATTGCAACTTTACAAATTGACCAAAAAGGTTCGGATAAATCTAGTTTTCTTCGGAATTTTATTACGAACAATTCTTTTTTATTCATTGCGATATAAACATAAACATAAACATAAACACACCACAGATAGTAGACAACCCCCAAATCCAAAGCCAATGCTGTCCGGAAGGGGGTTACACATTCGGAAAAACGCAGACATACATCCACACCCACCGGTGTTGTCAATACCGGGGCTGGGGGGTCAAACCCAGAGCGCCGTAGCGACTCGATCAGCATTCGCCACTCAATACGCCTTAACCGATTGAGCTACCGTGCCGGTATATGACCAGAGATATTTAAGAAAAACTGCAAAAAGGCATAGTTTTCAAAATTCTTTTGTTTAAACAAATGACCTGCAGGATAAAGATTTAATCCAAAACTTTTTGCTGCACTCCTTGTAACGTTTCAGACAAGATGCAGCAAAAAAATTGCTATTGTAAGTCAATTCCCTACAAAGTGATTTAAACTCTTGTTTTACTCCACTAATTTATTCAATATGGCAATCCAATTTTTAATATACCGTACTAAAATAAATGCCTATTTCATTTCTTAAACTCTAAAATATTTAACCATTAATGCCTTAAAAATACTAATATTAAAACATTCTATTTATTGTTAGCATTGGACGGCACTCGACGGACTCCTACTACCGCCGCTGCGTCGTTTTGGTCCCTATATAACAACTGTTGCTTTACAACTTTGTATAACGTAGCTAACATATAATTTTCTTGTACTCCATTGTAAGATATAGATTATTTCCAATACATTAAAATATGTCATGTGCAGTTTCTCTAGACCAAAATAATGAAAATTTTGTGAATATGGATCTGAAAGTGCTCCATCGATCAGGGATGAAAGAGGTATGTCATTACCTTCCCATTCTTACTAATAAAACGTATTAAAATAGATAATATATAATTCAAGGTATCTACTTTTGGTTGATAAAATATACATTCTGGTGTAATAAAATGCGGAAAAATGTTGCCAGTGGATTACCTCCACCCCCTCTCTAACTATAACATTTTTACCCTGAAAGTTTGATTATTTTAAGCAAGGCTATCAATCCTTGACTCCGTTTTTACAAAAAGATACACTTGTCTATATCGTTACAGTGACTAGTTTTAGACCCTCAGTGATATTTAGTCGAGATGTCGATTTTCAAAGCTTATGTTGTATATTTTTTATTTTAAAAATATCATGAAAATCTTTGGAAAAATATGAAAAGTATCATTCAACAGAACAAATTAAATGCTGCTATTTGTTCAAGTACTTGTCAAAAGTTATTAAGGTTAAGGAGGAAGAGTTCAATAAAATGATCATCTATTCTTGTACATTACTTCCCAAATATTTATTGATATATCAAATGACAGCAAACCTAGTAATTAATTAAGGGTGGTATTGCATATGCGTCAATAATTTCTTTGTATTTTTTGTATTCCTTTGGATCTGTTTTTACTTCAAGAGTTATATTTATATTCAAATATGTAATGTTGTTTGGAGAAACTTTTGGCCAAATGATATTTTGCAGCAAAATGTCTTCTTCTGGTGTCGGATTTCTGAAATAAATTTATATTATCATAACAGAAAATGATATATTGTATTATTTTTTTCAGTAAGAAGAAACAATAAAAAATTATCTGATAGGGCCAACGCACTGCCAAAACCGGATAGAGTTGGCAAAAATAACAAAATTGAGATAAATGTTATATTTATTTTCTTTTGGAGACTTTTATTTAGCTTAAAGTCTTCTACATTATATTCCTTGAAGAAAAAGACGGGGAAGTACGCCATTCCTCGCAACATCAATTGAAACTTGTACGACTTTTACTGACTACTCGTCGCAAAGTGTGCTTCAAGTTATTATAATTTATACTTTGGTCCCTCTGTGAAATATTTTTATAATAGAAATGATACCTTATGTTGATGATTTATATTAATAGAAATTCTCAAAACGAAACAACTACCCCAAGTGATTATATTTCAGTTATTGTTGTGCCTACGATGATAGGTTTGGGACACTTCAGCTAGGTAATAAAATTGATTGCTTTTAAAATATTTAGTAAAATTAGGGCATATTTGCACCAACTTAAATATAAACTAATATTTACCATGTGTGTAGACTAATTAATGCCTTTTTAATTAAATAAATAAGTTGTTTACTATTGTATAAAATATTTATTTTATAAATGTAGATTATTCGATTGATTTCCCTCATTTTAGTTATAATCTTATTAATACAAAAACACGCCAACCTAAGAGCTATTTGTATGGTCTACATGGACGAGATAATTACGATAGTTATTGAAGAAGTAAATCCGAGAAACACCATGGAATGATTGTTGCGACGGCACAATGTTATAAGGACGTAAGGACTAACATTACGGTTAGTGATTTCTGGGATTCATAGAACTGAGGTAGATACTCTTCTAAGATACTTTTGAGAAACTAATTTAGATACCTAGAGTATATAAATAATTTTCGCGATATGTATCTTGAGAAACTAGAAACTTCAAAAAGTGTCTAAGATACATTAGTGAAGTACATTAGATCCTTTCCAAATTAACTAAATGCTGTTAAGTATCTAAGATACTTTTCAAAACATCTTAAATACGATTATTGAACTTATTTGCATTATATAAATATAAACAATAATTAAATTACAACAGCTGAACCTAACACGACACAATACTAAATGAAAATGTAAAACCTTTTACCGTTGGACTTGCATTTATTTTTCATTTAGAAATGTTAACTCACAATTTTACTTTTAGATCTGTGCTTGAATATGAACGTGAGTAATGGTGTAGGAATAACTATATAATATTAATTAATACTATTTTAACTATAAGAACAATACGAAATTAAGGTACTGGTTGCTTTGTTGTAGCCTGCAATCTGCAAATCTTCCATCCGCATGATCGGACCGTATTTTAACGGTTATAGGAAGTATCTTTTTTAGTCCTGTAAGGTGACTAGAAATCAAAGAGTATTTAAGTTACTTTTGCAGTAAGTATTTAAGATAGAGACACTTTTTGTGATATAAAAAGTATTTTAAATAAAGTATTTAAAATATTTTAAGATATCTTTATTTCATAAGATACTCCCAGTTCTGGTGAGAAATAGGATTCACCATTTGCATTTTCATAGTCGATGTCTTGTTAAGCGTCTCTTCAGAACAACATACTATCAATCCAATTACGACAGGTGTCCTCAACACCAGGCTCTCTAGGATGACATCCAATTGACGAGACGCGAATTTCTAAAAGTCAAGGCCAAGCCCTCGGAAGTTGCGGGCGTTGTTCAAACACTACCAAATGACAAGACCCCGGAAGCGGACTGTATCGAATACAGGCTTCTCAAATATCTCCCGCGGAAAGGCATTGTACAATTGACGTACATTGTCAACGCGATCCTGCGACTACAACACTGGCCCAGCCAGTGGAAGTGTGCCGTAGTCGTGCCCATCCTGAAACCGAACAAGGACGCCAAACTCGCCGGCAGCTATCGACCGATCTCGTTGCTGTCGGCGATTTCCAAGTTGGTGGAGAAGGTCATCCTGGTCAGACTAGATGCTGCCCAGGATGAACTCAGGAAAGGCAGGGGCACTGTACGCCAGGTCGTCAGGATCATGAATAACGTCAAAGTACAGTGCAACCGTGGGAAAAGCACCGTCATGGTGCTGCTTGATATCGAGAAAGCTTTTGATACAGTGTGGATTCCGGGCTTACTCTACAAACTGAATTCGCTTAACTTCCCAACGCATATCACGAAACTTATTCACTCTTTCCTGACGGGCAGATCACTGCAGGTTAGGGTGAATAACATACTTTCAACTCGGCGGGACATTCGCGCGGGCGTCCCCCAGGGATCATGCCTATCACCAAAGTTATAAGACTTGTACGTCTCCGACTTCCCGGAGTTTCCGAATACAAACCTTGCCAAGTTCGCCGACGACACCCATATACGCGCATTCGCACAACGCACAAGCAGCGAATATGCTGCTGAAGGCGCACATGGCCCGTGCCACGGCGTATTACGACAAGTGGAAGATTCGGATCAACGCCGAGAAGTCGGAATCAATTCTCTTCACGCGCCGCTTCACCGAAAATCGTATTCTTACACCACTTTCGATAGGGGGCCGCCAAATTCCAATAAAGCGGTGCGTGAAGTATTTTGGGGTGAACTTGGACAGGAGACTGACATTCAATACCCACGTAAACGAGACGATACGAAAGGTCTACTCCATGACCAGTAGTCTGTATCCGCTCCTGGCGCGGGGTAGCGGACTAAACAGGACCAATAAGAAATTGGTGTATACGATGGTGATCAGGCCGGCTATCACATACGCGGCGCCGGTGTGGTGCAGCATCCCATCCCGGCCACGACAATGCGAAAACTAAAAGTACTAGAACACAAATTTATGCGCCTCATTTCAGCCTCTGATAGGTACACCTCCCTCAGAGATCTCTATGTACGTTGCCACGACATAACTCCACTAGCGGACTTCGTCCAAGAAACATCGCAAAAATTCTATCAATTCGAACTGGGCGACAGTCCGCTAACCCAAGACATTACACGAATCAGACAGCATAATGCCATACTTGTGAACCTGAAACACCCATTACCATACCAGGCGTTGCCTATCTTTCAGCAACCTCCCTAGCCAAATCTTTCCTATTCCAAAATTTCCATTTCACCATCTTTTACCTTTCACCACCTGTTACTCTCAAACCCCTTCTCTATTCCCTCTGTTAGTCACCTTTTTTGTTAATTTCGTTAATTTCTGTTCTTTTGTCCCTTTTTGTTCTCTTTCAAAATCTCCTCTCGACCAATAACTTCATGTAAATCAAACTTTTTAAATCACAACTTCCTCTTCACCCTATCTTTCCGAAGGCAGGCAGACCATCGGAAGAATATTGTAATTGGGTCGAACTGGTTTTTTCATTAAGTCTTTTCCCGTATCAATAATCCAATTTTTAAAACTGTGCGCGTGTGCTGTGCAAACTAAAACCTTAGTGTAATTTTTAAGTGTTTTTAAAACTCATTTTAGTTATAGTTCGCCAAATTGTTAGATTTAAATTTTTTGTTCCAAAGAACAGGAGTTCTAACCTTAACCTCTCCATTTATCGTTTAAGCCGGAGTTAAATCCGTTTCACCCGTCCACCCATCTACCAGGACGTTGCGCGCCGTGGTGGTTGGTCGGCTCTGAATCGGGACTTGACTCGGGCGCACTTTTGTATTATTAATTATAATAAAACCTTTTTGAATTGAATTGAATTGAAAAGGCTCTCTAGGAGTTCTGATGATGTAGTTGAAAGGGGTATTAGCGAATGTCCCCTTTATGTCGAGGAAAGTGCTCAATGCCACCTCCTTGTGTTCCAGCGCCTTTGCTCCCTTCTGGAATAAGCGCTGAAGTATCTTTTCTATAGACATGCCTGTAAATTGTATCTTTGTATGTTCTGTATTCGACGCACGAATATCTAATATGATTTGACTATAAAAGCAATAAATCAACACAATAAGTTAAATCATAAGTAAAAGTTTTCTGCCGGCAGAACAATATTTCTTTTATTTTCATGCTGTTTTCTTTTCTTTTTTAGAGTAGACGTGTCGTTAAAGAACCCCGCACAAATCCTTATATAAAAGTGGCTTTCGTTAAATTGGCTAGATTTTTTATATGTTCTATATGTTGGGACCCTGATCAAATGTCTCAATGGGTCGGAAGTCCCAAACCACCACGGTTTCAAGATATTTGGCATTTTATAAAAAATTTTGCAGGTGCAACGGTTTGCAAGAACCGTTATAACTTTCTTCGTCATTTGCTCCTTGGCACATAGAAAGAACAGAAGGTGAGCTACACTCTACATTGAAAATAAATTCTATAATAGTATACAAAGTGTTCCATTGTTCACTAGGGTGCATCGATTTTCTTTTTTTTTACCTAATCCAAAATGGCGGGCGCCCAAAAGTTGGGTGATAAGGTTGCAAATAATACATTAAAATTTCAAATTAAAATATTAACCCTTAGGGATAGCGGGTTGGGGTAAAAGGTAAAAATTTTTGATATTCTATATATTCAACATGGCGGGTGTGAAAAAGTTGTGCTTTACAGTTATATATAGGAGGTAAAAACTTAAGACAAAAATATTAAGATTTAAGGGTAGCGGGTTAGGGTTAAAAGTCAACTTGATATTTTCCTTGTTCTGCATCGGATCCATTTCTATTCCCTACAAGCTCAAAAGTCCCATTTTTTTTAAGGGAAATTATAGTGTGAAACAATAAACTTTATTTTTACTTTAATTTCTTTATTGGAAATTTGATAACAAAGGTACTTATGTGAAAATAAACTTGATTTTATTAAAGAATAAGAAGTAAAAATAAAAATACTATAAACATTATGGTATTATTTATAATTTGATTAAGGTCCTCTTCGGATAAATCAACTGTTAATGGTGGCTCATTATATTCACATTCTTGCCAATCAATCATCTCATACTAATTTGTAGCATTTAGTTTCAACGGAGCAAGTGTAAACTTTCTTAAGTCGGTATTGTTGCCTTTTCTAGCTTTTAATATTCTGCGAACGGCCAACTCCCTAATACACCGGTTTTCATCGCCCAGCATTCCCAGTAGTATGTTCTCAGGGTGTGCAAAATATCCATTTCGTATTACGACGGGATCAACTACCTACGCCTTTCAACTCTTCTGATAAATATCTGGATAATTGTATGGTCTTCCATACATTTGAAGCACCTTGCAGACATGATGGATGTGCTTCCATTTTGAACCACATTGGCGCATACACTGCTGATATAACCAAATCTGCAGAGCAACATATAAGCGAAGTATTCTATTTGCTGTCGTCAGCCATCGCGAGTGGACTATTTTGCCAGGTTCTCGTTCTGAAAGATTAATAGAAACATATCCCGTTATTACTGCTTGGCATATTTCATAAAAATATAAGTGATATGTGTTAAGATCTTTCACCTTAACTATAGGAATTTTGGATTTAATAATCTTAAATGCAGCTACTGGCATCTGCTCGCATTTGACTAACGACTTTCCTATTATACCTGAAAATCCTGAAGTACAGTTCCGTCAATATGTTCGATCAAGTGCCTTTTAGTGGAAGTTCATTTGCATGTAGTTGGCAAATGAACTACTGAAGTGGTCTCTTAAAATGTTTTTCAAGTAGAGCTATAACACCACCTTTAGGACCAGTATTTGTAGCCGTTCCATCACATCCGACGACTTTTAAGGTGTTAGTAGGAATTCTAGAGTTTTCAAAATAACTGATAATGGCGTTAATGATGAACCTGTAGAAGGTGTGACATGTCCCAAATATGATGATCCGGGCTCTCCAATTAAAACTATATGTTCTTCGGTTGTTATCTTTCGACGGTTATCTATTAATTTCATGGCCTTGTCTTTACGCCCATCGAAATAAAGTCCACGTAATGATATTGGCGTACCACATGATGATAATTCACCTCTCTTCTTGCTTATAGCTCTTCTAATTTTGTTTTTATCAATTACATGAGTTGTGTAAGATTCATTAATTAAACCAAAATCTTGGAGTACTGAAGAAGCAATCAGTGCTCCAGCTCTATGGAAAATACCGCACCTATCTAAAGTTTCGGCTAAAACTGACAGTGTTCATTGTTCACCGAGCTTTCATGTATACAGAACACAGCGCATGCTGTATTAGGGGCATGCGTACATTAGATAACAAATACGTAGGTAGTAATAAGTAATTTAAATTTAATATCGTAATTAAACATAGATTAAAAATATTACTAATTGATAAGTATCGATAATATTTGTAAGGGTACATACTATCTTTTTGGTCTTTGATGCTAACCCGCTACCCTTGAGTCTTAATATTTTGGTTTAAAATTTTCAACCCCAAGACCAAACTTTTCCGCGCCCGCCGTTTTAGATATGCACAAAATAAAAAACTTGACTTTTAACCCTTACCCGCTACCCCTAAACCTAAATATTTTTCACTAAAATTTCTACCTGTTGCTTATAACCCTAAAACACAACTTTTGCGCACCCGCCATTTTGAATATATAGAATATCAAAAATGTTTACCTTTGACCCCAACCCGCTACCCCTAGGGGTTAATATTTTAATTTGAAATTTTAACGTATTATTTACAAACCTATCACACAACTTTTGGGCGCCCGCTATTTTGGATTAGGTAAAAAAAAAAGAAAATCGATGAACCCTATTGTTCACGTTAGATTTTGTCAAATTCAAACCACAAAAACTTTTAAAATTTAAATGGAACACCTTGTATTTTTTTACATCATATTATGTAAAATTAAATTCCTTTTCTCTAGTATGAGCATTGTAGGGATTAAAGTTACAGCTTTTTGAGATACTCGCGATTTTCTTAAATGTTCTAGAATTTTTAAAAATCGCGAATAAGTATCTGAAAAAGTTGTAACTTTAATCCCTACAGTGCTTATATTAGAAAAAAGAGAATTTAATTTTACATAACATGATGCAAAAAAATACATTTAAATTAAAAAAGTTTTTGTGAATTTGACAAAATGTAACTTGAAAAATGGAACACTTTGTATACTATTATGGATTTTATTTTTAATGTAGAGTGTAGCTCGCCTTGTGTTCTTTACACGTGCCAAAGAGCGAATGAGGATCTCCTACACGAAGAAAGTTATAACGGCTCTTGCCAACCGTTGCACCTGCCAAATTTTTTATAAAATGTCAAATATCTTTAAACCCTGGTGGTTTGGGACCTCCGACCTATCGAGACATTGGATCAGATACCCAAAATGTAGAACATATCAAAAATCCAGCCAATTTAACGGAAGCCACTTTTATATAAGGATTTGTGCGGGGTCCTTTATAGAATATATTTGTATTAATATTAGTTGACTTACAGATATTTAACAAAGTTGGACCATAGTTTTAAGAAACGTTTGTGTGTAAGTATATCTGATACAGGAAATGTATACACATCTTGATTGTTGCTATCGCTCCACATATATCTCAGGTCTTCAGAGTGGGCAACCCCACCGTCCAAATCATCCACACCTAAAAGAAAAATGACAATTATGTAAACTCTACCATATTTCACAGACTTAAAATATTTAGACTGAATATAAACATTCTGTGTATGCATTTGGTCATGCAAACGAAGACTGTTAACCATTTTTATACATTTTTTGTTTGGAAACATAAATTGGATCAATGAGGTCCAAGTTTGTTTTGTTGTGAGAGTTGCCATAACATAGTTGCCATTACATAGATATCTCCATAAATACATAAACATTTAAGACTTTGTTTGCAAAACCAAATGTGCACTGAGCATTCAATAACAGTCTAATTAGTTTAGGTCTGTGTACTGTTTCCACCAGGAACAAAATAAACATTATTCAATGTGGCGACCCGCATTGCTGATATTTTGAAAATTGTTCATACAGATCTTTTATTTCAATGATAATATTTGATTATATAATGCATCACTAAGAACTAATATCCCCGTAGCATTCTGGTATTAAATAAATTACTACTTCAGCTCTTAGCGTCATGTTTATAGCATGTATTTGAATAAATTTTTCAATCCTGCTTGCATTATTCCAAAAACTAAGCTCAATGTATGTTCCGTGAATAACTCTATACAAAGGTCAAGGAGAGAGAGTGACGACAACTGATCCCAATACACCGTCACGTAGACCCTGTTGCAAACATAATTGAAGATGTGATCTCATATGTCCATGAAGAATTTAGAATAATATTAGAAAAATGTGTACTAGTAGGAGGTCTACATGTGGAATAGTTTTTAACTTAGTTGAATAAAATATAATTTTTTTTTGAAAATTGTTATTTCCTTATTTTGCAAATATTAAAGCTTTTCTTCATAAATATTGAAAAACCTTTGTTAAATAAAATTTTCAATAAAAATATAAAATAAGGTAGTTTGCTTAAAGCCGATTTCATATTTTCTAATTCTTAGAATACCCTGTTTAATTTATGTTAAATTTGGCAACTTTTTATGGCTTCCTAAGACAAGCAAAACATTTTATGAGAGAATATGAATATTTGCAATGACAACTGAGTTTATAGGACTTCATACAGTACTACGTCTGTTCAGATAACGATTCTAGCACAAAAACTAACGAGGCAATTTTGTAAAAGTAATTATAATTTAAGATATTTATCAGATAAAGTGCATCACGCCAACGAAGGCAGAGACATTGGAAAGAAGCAGGTAGCAATCTACGGCAAGTAACGATTTTTTTGTTCTATTTTTGTCTATCAGAGGACTCACATCTTAAAGTATCTCTTAAGAGTTGCAGAGAATCACCCTGAGAGTAGAAATATTCCGTCAAATGTTGCAGAAGGCACGGTTGGCACCATCAGCATATTCATTTTGGTTTTGTCCTTCAAATGCACCACGCTGGTAATATCTTCTACATGAATACATGATTGTTAGTAATCAGGTCTATATGTAACAGTACTATGTTATAAAAAATGATACCGATCTGGAAAAATTATGTCTGGTCACAATTTTTAAAAATCACCTTGCATAACAAATTATTTTAATTATGAATACGAAGTCACATATATTAATAACCGAAAATATATAGCAAGAAATTTGAGCAACATCATATTATAACAATATTCTTTTTTTGCTGAATACCAAAATATTGAGTAAAATCAAAGAACAAATGTATGTTGTTAGTCTATGTCAAGTTCAAAGGCTAGCTTGCCTAGGAATAACAAGAGCAATCAGGACCACCCCAACGGCTGCAGCGGAGACCATCCTTGGATTCACTCCCTTGCATGTCGAAGTGGAACTGGAAGCTAGAAAAGCAGCAAATAGACTGTTTAAAGGTGGAATGTGGAATGCGACTGGACAAGCGTTGGGGCACACAAAGGCTTTAGCTCCACCTGTAAGGGACAAGGTCGTTGCTCAGTCAGAGGACGACCGGTCAATAAGTTCACTATTCTATATACAGCCGTGTTCCCTAGTCGAGACGACTGGGAACGCGATAAACTGAATCTTCTGAGTCCCGGAGGTATGAAATGGTACACAGACGGACCGAAGACTCAGGAGGGAACCGGTGTTGGTGTACACGGATGCAAGCCAAGGGCTCGGCGCCACTTGGTAAGTATCCCAGTGTATTTCAAGCCGAGATATATGCCATTTTACTGTTTGCCTCAAAAGAGGTTTCGTCAATAAGCATATTTATATATGTAGCGACATTCGGGCAGCTTTGAGGGCTCTTGCATCAAGCAAGGTGACTTCTAAGCTGGTGCTGAACTGTTGAAATATTCTGACTGAGTTGTGTGAACAACTGGACACAGTGGCATCGAGGGCAACGAAGAAGCAGGCCGTTTGGCGGGTGAAGGAGCAAAAACTCCCTTCCCTGGCCCCGAGCCAGCCTTCGGTCTGTCAAGAAGTCTGATACAATCAGAACGACAGGACTGGGCTACGCCACAGTTTAACAACTATTGGGCTCAGGCCCCCGGAATGAGACAGTCGAGGCTCCATATAAAGGGGCCCTCGGCTGTCTCCACCGTGAAGTATCCGATTGGGCTCGACTGAGAACGATTGAGATAGATGGTAGGCCTGATAACAGGACACTGTTCTCTGAACAAGCACCTGCATACAATGCAGTTGATCCTACTTGTAGGATGTGTGGAGTGGAGGATGAAACTGATCACTCATATCCTATACCATTGTGCACCAATAGGAATGTCAAGGTATAGGCATTTTGGAAGGCAGTTTCTACAGCCGGAGGAACTAGAGGATCTACCCTGGAAAGGGCTGCTCTCTTTCGTGGAGAGCGCTTGTCTTTTTTAAGGCGTCTTATATGTCGCGAATGTACAATGGGTCGATAGACCCGAGTACTGCGGATCTTCGAATCTTTTTTTTTTTTTCCCGGGGGGTGGAAATCCTTTATGGACACCCCCATGGTAGTGTGGGAGTCACCGCTTATGGTATACCCACTAAAACCACCCCCCTCTTCTGTGTCCCGAGAGGTCTGGAACTGTTTTCACTTTACATCAGTCCTCCGGTCATTCAAGTTAAATATTGTTGGTTACACTTCTGTTACTACTCCCGTTCCCGCTCGTCTCTCTCTTTTACCGCCATTATCCCGGAGATCAAGCCAGCCCATGTCCGCCAATTCTCCTCCGTCTCCGCCATCGAGGATCCCATCTCCTCAGGCCTAAGGGGTTCCCCCAACCTCTCTTCGGCTCCTCTTCTCAGATCCTGCCATCTGTTGCACAGGAATACAGTATGTTCCGCATCGTCATTTTCTCCGCAATAGTGGCACTCTCGGCTGTCGCGCTTCCCGATATCCAGTAGGTACTCCGCGAAGCATGTCCTGTGAGAGCTTGGGTGAGATGATATCCAACCTCACCGTGCCTTCTTTCTACCCATGGCCTGACGTCAGGTATCAGACGCTTGGTCCATCTTCCTGTGGTTGCACTATCCCATCTCTCTTGCCATCTTTGAAATAAATTATCCCTAGCCACGGCTGTGCTAGTGCCTTCATAGGTCTCGCGTCTCTCCCTTGCTAGCAGATCTATCGGGGGAACTCCTGCTATAACCAGCGCCGCCTCGTAAGATACAATCCTGTAGGCGCTGCAAATCCTGAGTGCCGCACATCGCTGTACCCTGGCGACCACGCCTCGCGTCCTGCCCACGGCCATCGCGTCTTCCCACACCGGAGCAGCATAGAGCATAATGGAGTGCACGACACTGCTCAATACCCTTCTCTTACTGGCTTTTGGCCCGTTGACGTTGGTCATTAACCTGCCAATCGCCGTGGCCGCTTTCCCCGCCTTCTCCGCTCTTTTCTCGGCGTGCATCCTGTAAGTTAGTCTGGCATCTAGCCACACGCCGAGATATTTAATATGGCTTCTTGGCTCGACGATTATCCCTCCTACAGCTACCCTCACCTGGGGGAGTTTCCTTTTCCTAGTTACGATCACCATTTCCGACTTCTCGGGCGCAAGCTAAAGCTTTTGGTGCCTCAGCCATCTCTCTATCCTTCTTATGGCCGTGTTGGCCATCTCCACCACCTCGGGGACCCCGCTTGCCGTTGCCGTAATGGCCAAATCGTCGGCATATCCAGTGATCGTAACTCCTGTTGGCATTGGTATCCGAAAGATATCATCGAACATAAGATTCCACAGAGTCGGGCCCAACACCGACCCCTGTGGCACTCCAGCAGTGACCTGCTTCCATGTTCTCGTCCCTTCATTCTCCCATCCTATCCATCTGTCATTCAGGTATGATCTTATTACCCTTTGTAGATGGGAGATCTCCAGTCTTTCGAGCTTTTCAGCAATCACTTCCCAATTTGCCGTATTAAAGGCGTTTTTGACATCGAGGGTTATCACGGCGCAGAGCTTCTTGTTCCTCATGGCCTCTCCAGCCGTCTCCGTGAGCCTCTTAATCGCCCCTACCGTCGATCTGCCCTTTCTGAAACCGAACTGGCTGTCGGAGAGGGCTTCCTTCTCCTCGATTTCGACTTCTAGTCGCCCTAGCAGCAGATATTCCAGCAGCTTCCCGACTGCGTCAAGCAGGCATAGAGGCCTGTATGACGATGGTTGCTCCGGCGGTTTGTCTCCCTTCTTGATCAGGACGAGCCTCGCCCTCCTCCACCTCCGGGAAGTCTCCGCTTTCGAGCGCCCGATTCATTACTCCTCCACCACTATTTTTACGATCTCCGGGGGAATCTCGTCCAGTCCAGGGGCCTTTCCAGTCTTGATTCTGGCAGCCGCCGACTTAAGTTCTTCCTCCGTAAAGGGGGTTATAACCGCAGCCTCCATCATCCGCCAGTTTATTTCCGGCTGCTCCGGGAATAGGGCATCAGCAATCTCCGCTATCCTTTCAGCTGAGATAGCCGGGTGGGGGACTTTCATGCGTCTTGTCGCAATCTTATATCCATCCCCCCAGACGTTTCTGTCGATGTCCTCACATACTTCCCGCCATTTTTCCTTCTTGGACTTTCTAATGGCATCTCGGAGGAGTTTCCTGGCTTCCCGGTATTCTCGAGTCGCTACGTTTTCTTCCTCTCGTCCCTGCCTTCTATTTTCCCTTACGCATCGCCTTCTTGCGCTCACGCACTCCTCCCTGAGGTTGGAGATTTCGGGCGTCCACCAATACACCCCGTCTCTAGCTCTGGCCGTCCCCCTCCTTGGCATTGCCTCGTCGCAGGCCTTCGCGATCGTCTGTGCCAGGTTTTCACCGGTCATGATCTCCTCCTCCCTCGTCAGCTGTTCCAGCGAGCGCTTGAAAATCTCCCTGTCGAGAAGGCCAAGTTTTCATCCCCTCCCTCTCACCATCGGCTCTCTATGTCGTTGGGCCACCTCATATCTGATGTAGCGATGGTCGCTCAAGGATTCTTCCCTCGCTGAGACCCGCCAACCTCTGATTTTGGCCGCCGATCCCGGAGTGGCCAGCGTGAGGTCCGGGATTGAGCCACCATCCCCTCGCACGAAGGTGTACATCGCCCCCTCGTTAATCACCTGGAAGTCATTTCGCGCCGCCCACTCCACGACGAGGTTACCTCTGTTGTTAGTCCTCTCCATCCCCCACTCTGGTGCGCTGGCGTTGAAGTCGCCGGCGATAATAACCTCTTTGGCTACTCTCCGCCTCAGCTCTCTGATTTTATCCTCTAGCTCCTCAAGGGCTCGTCTATATTCTACTATTTCAGCATTAGGCGAATAATAACAGCTGAAAATTATTTCCTCCCGTAGTTCCACCCATACAAAACCTCGGCCTCTCCCATTTCCATACACGCAGATGTTTCGAGTGAGTATGGCTATTGCGGCGTCAGCGTCGTCATCAGTGAACCATCCTGGCCTGTTGCCTCTTATCAGTGCCTTGTTCGGTTCACTGATGATAAGAATGTCGTCAGCAGTACGTCTCCCCGTTGCCCACAGGAGGTCGTGGGCAGCCCGGCACCTATTGAGATTCACCTGAATCACTTTGAAGGCGGCGGTTCTCTCTCTTCCATGCGCCGATCCTCCTTCGGCGCTTTCCCAAAGAGCGGGCATGCCGTTGAGTCGGCTCGATGTCCGCCCTTCTCACAGATGGGGCAATAGGTCTCACCTCCACAGTTTTTGGCCTGATGCCCTTCCTTTCCACACCTGAGACATGTCCTCGTCCTGTCCGGGCCTCTACAGTTCGCGCGGATGTGGCCGTGTCTCCAGCACCGATAGCATCGCTGGGTCTCCGTCCTATCACGGACTCTGCACTTCAGCCATTCCACTCTCAAGCTGCCCTTTTGCAGTAATTCTATCGCGACCTTCTCCGGCAGTCTGACATTCGCCACCTGGGTTTCCCCGAATGCCGGTCTCAGGCTTTCAACCGCCACTTCTATCTCGTCAATCCTGGCACATTCAGCGATAGCCTTGGTGATCCCCTCCTCTGTGACAGTCGCATCCAGATCCTTGATAGTAATCACCCTGCCGGCCTTCTTCGCCCTAATGGCTAGTCCCCCTACCTTGGAGATGGCTTCCTTTAACGGTTCAGCAGCGCCCCTTCCTCCGCTCACCTCTATAAGCAGTTCTCCATTCTGGGTCTTCCTAAGCGCTGTGATGTCCACCCCCAAAGCTTTGACGTCGACCTCTTTGACTTTGGTCAAGAGGTCCCTGTAGGAGGCCCCCGCCTCTTTAATAAAGAGGAGGGGGCCTCCTGCTTTTTCTCTCGCTCTTTGGTTTGGTAGCCCGTGCTCTCATCTCTTCTCGTGGGAGAAGTCCTTTTGGTCCCATTGCAATCGTCGCATAAGTATCTCCTTTCCTACCAGTGTCACCCTCTGCGTTGGGCCTGCTCTTCCTTTGCTTTTCGCGGTATCCCGGCGGGACCAGCAGTTTCATCTCTACGTCCCCCTTCCTGGCAACAAACTCAATTATTTTTCGAGTCTTCTCCCGGTCTATTCCGTCGGGAGCGGCGAAGGTGATCCTCTTCCTTCCCCGTTCTCTCACTTCTTCAGTGCATCTGCATATCATGCCATGTAAGCCCTCTAGGGATCTTCGAATCTGCTCGCGTTTTCTAATATACCTATAATGTTGTTAGCCAATTTAGACTAATGAAATGTACCGTGTACCTAGGATCGAAAGAGTTGGGCAAAATGGTAAATTTCAGCGTCTTAGGAGGCATTTAAAAATACATTCAATGAAAAGGAAATCTTCAGACTTCACGATAAAAGGGTAATAATAAGGATTGCTAAGCTTATTTGTCGTTTGCAGTCAGTCAAAATTGTTGGTCTTACACGGATTACTATCGACGCGAGATGCTGTGCTTTGATAACTGAATTTCACACTGTTCGAAGTGTATTTGCAAAACTTTATTTATCATACTCAATATGAAGCCGGTTGTTCTGGGTAAGCACAGCACTTGCTCTACAATGTTTCTAGTTAATTGGTAATGATTTACTTGTTAAAGTTACGTTTAAAAATACACAATTGAAAGAAATAAAATTCTATGTTGAGCTACAAACATGAATAAGACAGAACCAGCCATAATTTTGATATCAATCGATTATTAAAAGAGCTTGGTATTTGTGACGAGAAAATTGATCCCTTATTTACTATTTTAGACTGATAGGATTTTATTAAATACGTGTGGCACTGTAAAATCTTTGCGTTGGGTCAAAATTTATATTTTTACGTAATGGACCTAGCTACATTATTTATTTTCAATTTTTCAATAACCTCCTAATAGTCCAGTCAACGGGGAGTTTCATCTCTAACTTGAGTGCTAATGAATGGATTTTCATGAAACCTTGTGCAATATGTTTATAATGACGTTAATAAAAAAATTAAAAAAAAGATTAGAATAGAAAATGATCGGAAGGGATAGAAAACACCGGTAGAAAACACCCCTTTTATCACGGGTTCCATAACTTGTAGAATTAGGTCAAAATGGAAAAGATACAGTTTATTTACCTTTTTTTGGTCCAAAATAAGATGTTTTTATTTTTATGATTTTTTTTCGAAAGATGCATATTTTTCGAGATATGGCCATCCGAAAATTCCTAAAAATGCGGGAGGGGAAATGTAAAATTTGAAAAAAAATCTGAAAAATTCAGATGAATGTATCATCGAAATATAAGGGTTTTTTTATTTGCAACTTTTCTGCAGAGTGCGTTTTCACCTAGTTTTCCCGGAAGAACATGAAAAACTACCCTTATCTTTGACATTGTAGCACTTTAAAAATATGTCATTTAAAAATTTGAAAAAAATTAGACGTATGCACTGTGGCCCTCTAAACATTTTTTGTCTCTTGGAATTTTTTTGTAACTTCCTAATTTTCCGAGTTACAGGCAGTTTTTCACGAAATGTAGTACAATATTTATCGTGAAAAACTGCCGGTAACTCTGAAAATTAGCAAGTTACAAAAAAATTCTAAGAAACAAAAAATGTTTAAAGAACCTAAATGCATACGTCTGATTTTTTTCAAATTTTTAAATTATATATTTTTAAAGCGCTACAATGTCAAAGGTATATCACAACGTCAAAGACAGAGGTAATTTTTCATGTTTTTCCGGAAAAACTCGCTGAAAACGAACTTTACAGAAAAGTTGCAAATAAAAAAGTCTTGTATTTCGATGATACATTCACCTGAATTTTTTCAGATTTTTTTTCATCTTTTACATTTCCCATCCTCCATTTTCAGAAATTTTGTGTGGTGTGGGGGAGTGGCCATGTCTCGAAAAATATGCATTTTTCAAAAAAATTCACAAGAGTAAAAACATCTTATTTTAGAACAAAAAAGGTAAATGCATCGTTTTTTTTTCCATTTTTGACCTAATTCTACAAGTTACGAAACCCGTGATAAAAGGTCCGATCATTTCCATCTTTTTTTTAGCTTTCTTATTAACGTCATTACAAACACATTGCACAAGGTTTCATCAAAATCCATTCGTTAGCACTCAAGTTAGAGATTTTAGTTATTTTAGCACTCCGTTGACTGGACTATAAATTTAAAACGGCTCACGGTAATTCTAAAAATATTACATAACTTTTTTAAGGTAAAAGCCCGTAATTTTAGTAATGAGTATTCTTGGTTTTTCATTAAATTAATGACACCAGAGATTTTAATTTTTCACATACCTACTTATTTGATTTTGCTTGAAAACGGCACAATTCACTTTTACTTAGTGCCACTGGGATTATAGCCAATATTTTCTATTTTTACTGTTCAAATAGTTATTCGCACTCAGTACCGCTAGACTGCAACTTTAATTCGTTTCGTAATAGTCTTATTAGGAATATTTTAATTCAGATTTTAAAGTAACATTGGTGTAACATCTAATCTATGTAAAGTATAGATGCACTATATATTGTATCAATTGTACAATTATATAAGCATTTCATAAGTACCTTCTATTGTTCTATTCAATAAGCCTCCCAATAAGCCTTGGTAAGAGAATTGATACAGATATACATCTGTATAACTAGATTGTAGTTCAGCTTCTCTAATTGCAGCATTGGCAAAGGTAATATCAGTCATGAACTAAAAAGGAATAAAAGCATAATTTTGTTAACAGAAATATATTTTAGTATTTAGCAAACAGCCCAAAAATATAATTTGGTGGCCGGCTGCTTTTCACCCGTCTAAGTAATGGTACACTCACAAGCAACTCATGTCTAAAATTACATAGATTCTGCGCTTACGTTATATCAAGTCTCTAGAAGTGCGAGATCGCTGTATTTTTCTGAAGGTTGTCCTTCCCAGTGCTAACCTCAACTGCTTAACTTTTTATATCGAGATACGAGCATAATTAAGACGGATCTGAGTTCGGCCAGGTTATGGATTATTCTCATCTAATTTATTGCTATAGTATTGTAAACGTCCTGTATAATTGTTTTCAGATTTATCTATCATCATGAGTAGGATATTGAGACAATGCCATTCGTGAATTTTTACTAAGCTGTAATCTTGGAATTATGTTTTAAACCTGCTTATTTTAATTTCTTTACTAATTTGATAAGGATTATTGAATTGACTTCAGGATAATTTTTATAACAATAATTGATCTCGATTAATTACAGATTCGCATCTAATTCGTTTTTTAAACCTACGAGTACTGTACCGATTGTTTTTTCTGATTTATGTATAGACTGTTGTATAACTAATATCTTATTCTTTTTTAATTTGCGATGAAGTGGTAACACTTTTCTCTTAATTTTTTTAATTTCGCTTTTATTTCTTCTAATTTCTCTGTAGATATACTTCTTGCGTTTAATAATAATTTATCTTCTAGAAACAGATATCAGCGCTAGGTTGATCACGCGATATATCGGATAGTCATTTATACATATAACAATCAGACATTAGAAAAGAATATTCAAAATGTTATTTTACAATAAATATTTATACATCTCTATTTTAGATTAAATAAGAATCTAATCTTCAATATCAATTATAGTCCCTGATAACAGTTACATTAACTCTTAATTTTGTACTGATTGAACTGATTTTAGTATATTTGTTGGTGGAATTGACTCAATAGTTTCATACTACGTATTTTCAAATGGTGGTAATTTTGAGAATTTATATGCATTTTATATTCTAAACGAGTATATACTAATTTTGAAATAACGGATCTCGTGTTCAAATAAATTTTCATTTTAAACAAATCTTGTTTTTTAACTGTAATCTTAAATACAAAAGTAAACCTTTATTTACTTTATAGCTTCTATAATTTTTCTTGTAGTTTTTCCCACGTGTTTCCATTTACAACCTAAAACCCCAAATAAAACTACAGAGCTTTAGTCGTCTAGTTCTAATCATTCTAATTATAATTTTTATAAAAATATTATAACATCAACGTCCGAAATTTTCATATAAATAAATTGGTTTAATTTTAGCTTCAGACATCATAACAGTGGCGGATCTAGAAATTTCAACAATTTTCTCGTTTGTGGTTCATGGGACCCATACGAAATATGGGAAATAACATCTAGAGAAGCACTCCTCTAACGACCCCTAAAAATTATGAAAAAGCAGTTTGCGACATTTTTTCAAAATTCGTGTGCCCCCCCCTGGCCTAGGGACTTCCGTTTAAAATTATTCTTTTTTGTCATATACATTTTACTTTTCATAAAAATGCAGGTTTTGGAGTTTATGAAAATATTTTTATTACTAACTGAGATACAACGAATTGAAATTTTGTGATTTGTTAAATTGTAAATTACAAAATTTCAGTTCATTGTATTTCAGTTAATAATGAAAATATTTTCATAAAATCCAAAATTCATTGTTGCATTTTTATGAAAAGTAAAATGTATATGACAAAAAAGAATAATTTTAAACAGGAGTCCCTAGACCAGGGGGGGGCACCCGAATTTTAAAAAAAATTTTCGCAAACTGGTTTTTCAAAATTTTTTAGGGGTCGTTAGAGGGAAGCACGCCCCTAACAGATGTTATTTCCCATATTTCGTATGGGTCCCATGCGCCACAGACGAGAAAAAAATTACTGAAATTTCTAGATCCACCTCTGCATTATAAGAATTATAAAGTTTGAGAGTGTGTTTTAGAGGCACCTTGACAGAGTGAATGACAGATTACATCATGAATATTTTAAAAGTATGCAATATTGTCGCAGATGAGATATTTAAAAAAGATAATTATTACCTTTACGAGGGCACCAAGATGATCTTGAAACTTTCCAGGGGTATATATTTCTCTAAGTTTACCAGCAGCAATGTATTTATTTACATCAGTCATATTAAAATTATTATTAATAAGTGTTCTTAAATTTTGGTCCATTGGTTTGGCCTGTTCTTCAAGGTTTGTTTTATCTGAAATTAATGCATTTATGGTTTTGAACGGCTATGTTAAATTATATAGAATTTTTAGCGTACTGAAGTTGTGACAACAAATACGTATCTGATAGATAAATAAATTTTAATTGTTTTAGCATTCTTACAAAATGAGAAAATGGCAGTCAGAATGCTAACTCGAAGCAGATGGCAGAGAATTACATGACTGTTTTACCTACAAGCAGTTTTCATAAACGCCAAAACACTGGAACACTAGCCTCTAATACTAGTCGACGCGCGTTTCACCAACTATATTGGCATCATCTGAAGATGACTAAAAGTAAAATAAAAATATATCCCATATTTATACAAATGTTATTATTCAACAAGTTCAACAAATCGTGATCTACTAACCAATGTATTGTACGTCGGATGGCTGGCTCTATCGTTCACTAACCCAATACCGAGGTATAACCAAATAAAACCTATTTCATTTTATTCTATAGGTTTTTTTACATAGGAAATCACTTTTGACGACACTCTCCATTGGTCGAGACTGAAGTTACAAGAAAGAAACAAAAAAAAATGAAAATAACAAAATTCAAATTCAACCACGAATAACTTTCAAACGAAAAAAGATAAAATTATATATTTAGTTTTATAGTACAAACGATTCTCTTTAATTTGATGTATAATTTATTACAAAAATAGTAACTTTAACATTAAAAAATTGACGTTGATTTAGATGGTACACAAATTGTCAATTTTTTTGAAAGGTCTAACTTATTGTAACTCGCTTATGTATTGAGCTATTCGAATGTTTTATTCACCAAAAACTGCCAAATTTCATAGACTTCATTTTGTCTCAATTAATGCTGGGTCTAGCTCTGTAAATAAAAGCGGTACAGCCTTTTAAACACAACGAAGCGCGCTACGGCGACGGAGTCGCGAGGCTTCCCCACTCGTTCCCGGTACATCCCGCGTTCACCATAAATCGCGCAAGGCTACAATCAGCGGCCGTAACAAAAGCTTTAGAATTATCTTCCTTTATTGTAAGATGATAAAATTAACAAATCAAATTGAATAATATATTAGTTGTAATAATCTGCTATATATGGTGTCGTACTACGCGGGTGGTGCATTAATAAAGTGAAAATAATAGGTAGGTATCAGACAGATATAACTGATTTTCAGATATATCATTGTAAAAACCGCTGCCCAAGGAATCACTACTTCCATATCCGGATTTTCTATCCAACTCACATAACGAAAAAATTTTGTATCTGGAAATAATTGTTTATGGAACTTTAATAATATAATATTTGAAATCCTCTACCCCAAAAACCCATAAAACGATACCCCACATCGGTAGTAGGGTGGGGGTGGGAGTGGGGGGTGGATAAAGTAAAAAAATATTTTGAGGTTTCTGGTTCTTGTACACACACTAAATCACATTTTTTTTCATCCCCATTAATATTGGGTGGGGGTGGTAATGGGGGTGGCTAGTGCCAAAATTTTTTTTGAGACCTTAGCTTCTCTTGTCTATACTAAATATCAATTTTATGAACTCTTATCTGCTTGATTTACCTATTTACTCCAAATTTACCCCCCAACCCTTCGACGGAACAAGATGAAAATATAATCTAGTTCTAGATCTTGTTAAAGTACATACGCGTACCAAATTTCAAGTCAATATCAAAAACGGTTCCAGAGTAAACGTGCGCACAAAAAAAGTTACAGACCGACAGACAGACAGAATTTTTTTTTTCGCTCAAACTTGAAATCTCGACGTTTCATGACATTCTAAGCCTATTTGAACAATAAAAATTTTAAAAAATTTTTTTTATTACTATACTTCCACTGGATGTGGAAGTAAAATCATGCCAGCTGATAAAGTTTTTACTTTGCTAACTATATATTTATATATTTTCCATAAAATGTCAGAGGTAACCACATAATCAAAACAATTATTTGTCATGCTTTCACTAACTCGTAGAGGCTCTGAACGATTAGTTGGATTTTTGTACATAACTATATTTTTGTTTTCATGTAAACTGGAAGGGTTAAAATCGGTTAAAATTGGATAGACGATCTAAATATGCTTGTGTAAATAGGCTGTTCTTTTTTTAAATAATACTATTCCTAGTGGGATTTTTATCATCTAGCCTGTCTTCGTTTTGATCAAAATTATCGCTGCGATAAATGTAATTGTTTTCTTCAGAACTTACTAGAGGAACTCCAGGTGGTATAAAAATGTCGTCACCAGTTTTTACTAATACGTGACTAGCTAAAGACGTTGAAAATGTACGTATTTCATCGTAGGAATAACCATAGCCAAAAGAATAAAGCATATCATTAAGTTATTTTTCTTCTGACGGCACGAAACACATGTAGTGATATGTAAAGGATTAAAAAAATGGCCTAAGCTGATTGTTTTTTTTTTTTCCATAAGTATTAATATAAATTCCATTACTATAGAAATAACGTTTAAATCAAATTTGTCTGTCCTGACATATTTAGTATCCACGACATTAATGTTTATAACAAATCCGAAACTTCTTGTTTACATTTATGTTCATTCAGATTAGTAGTCGTGTTTTTTATAGTTTTAAAACATCCAGCTATAGCGTCTTTTAAGATACCGGCAGCTTTATCAGGAATTGTCAATTCATTCTCATGAACCAAGTTTTCTTCGCCTGATTCACTTGTGACTGACAACAAAAATCCTTTTAGCTTTATTATCACTTGAATGAACTGTTGTTGTATTTTCTTTGTGTTCACAAAACACTTTGTTTGCTTAAATGCTTTTCTAATCTCTTTCTTATATTTCCACTGCTATAATAATCTAATTTTTCTTCCGTCATTTCTTCAAATATATCATTAAGGCGTGTTTTTAGAAATATTAGAGTTAAGAATTCTTTTTTGCAAAACAGCAAGATAAACCTCCTTAAATAAAATATTTAACGCTACTTTAAATTCATTTTTTTCTTTCAGTTTAGTTTGTACACATTTAATTTTTTTTTTTGCTAATATATTTTGCATAATAAATTTTATGATAATTTCCATTAGCCCAAATAAATCTGAATAAATGTGTAACCTGCCTTGTATTTCTGTATCACAATGCGACACTGCAGCTTTAATATTGTAATATGTTGCTAGTGGACATCTCTTGTTATAATTTTTGGAACCCACGGATTTTGCGAGGGTGGTTTCCTAAGGGTGGAAACACGTGACAATATATATTTTTTTCTAGTTTCCGCACCCGTTCCTGTACAAACTGGTATTTAAAGATGTTCTTAATTTATTCTTAATTTTCTGGATTTTCCACAAATCAGATAATGCCATTTTATTTTAAACTGATTTTTTTATTTATTATAACTACATGAAGGCTCACTTGCATTTTTTTATCGCGTCACTAATATCAGAGACAATACGTATTATCTTTGCTAATGTTATTTATTACAAAAAAATGTCAGACAAGAATAATAAAATCGGTATCGAAGGGTGTTGTTTTAAAAAAATTTTAATGAAATTGCATATTTTCTTTCATTTGCACAATTAGTAATAGACCTGATGCCAGTAACAGTTGGTTTTTTACCATTAGATTTTCACTGCTTTCAGCAGTTTCGTAAAACAAACATGTAGTTTTTCTCCATTGATAAAAATGAATCTACAATATGCATAAACTGTAATAGCCTACATGTAAGTAAAATAGTATATACTTATTAATATTTATCCAGACAATAATGAAGCCAGCAGCCGATACGTTTCTTGATGGGCCGAGAAAGTAGCGGGGGCGGGAAAGGAAGCCTCGCGTCTTCGTCGCCGTACTGTGCTTCGTTGTGTTTCAAGGGCTGTAGCGCTTTTAGTTAAAAAATTAGATCCAGCATTAATCGAGACAAAATGAAGCCTATTAAATTTGTCAGTTTTTGGTGAAAGAAAAAAATTGAATACCTCTTTATATAAGCGAGTTATGGCGAGTTAAGAATTAGAAAAATGTTGCTGATTTGTGTATCTTTTTGAATTTTGCTAGTTTTTTTATGTTAATTTTTTAATTATTGCAATAAATTATACTTCAAATTAAAAAGCAATGTTTATTTGTCAAAACCAAAAAAAAATGTATTTTTATCTGTTTTAGTTCTAAAGTTATTTTATTAAAATTTCTAAATTTCTTTTTTTTTAGTTTTTTTCTTATATCTTCGGTCTCGACCAATGGAGAGTGTCGTCAATTTTAATTTCCTATGTAAAATAACATGCTTTAATAGTAGTGAAGGTCCCATCTGGTTATACTTCAGTATTGGGTAGGTCAAGAAAGAGAAGGCTTTTCGCGCTCTGCCCGACGGGCTATATTAGATCACTGGTAAACCGGCTAAATTATGGAGTTGAAACAAATTTTGAAAGATCGATAGTTTCGGAAAGGCCATAGCCATGTAAACATAGTAAAATGCCCTTGACGCAAAACCGCTATTTTTTTCTGTATAGTATGTATATAAGGACTGGTTTTAGTTCTGCGGAATTTTAGCTTTGTAAAACTCATAGTTTTCGAATAAAAAAATAAATAAATTTTCGAAAAAAATTTTATTTCTTCCAAACTGAATTGACCAATTTACTTGTGCTTTATAGATACTACATATCTACTTTAGGTGGATTAGTAATCAAAAAATCAAACTAATATTCCTCAAAAAAATATGTATTTCACTCCTTTTTATTTAAAAAAAATATTTCTGGCATTTCAACAGTAGGGACACCATTTCTTTTTAAATAATTTGTCATTTAGTGCTCTCTAACATATATTTTTACGGAATAGTTTCAATTGGTACAACATATTGAAAAATAAAAAACATAATCAGATAAGAAGTAACATTTACGTATATTAAGCATATCAATTATAACTATTAAATAGAAACATGAAACAACATTCTCGTGTATTAGTTTTCATCATTATCTTCATTTATTACCACATTGATACCGTCCGTGCTAAATAGTGTGCTTAATGTTTCGGAGGGTCGCGGAATTTTTGACAAGAACCTCCCGTATGACAAATAATATAAAACAGCTGCCACATGCGAACAGCAGCCCACAGTTCGCAATCCATTAGCGCACTCACAAAAATATTGTTTAATTCCTTTGAGTCCTGTACTATTCGATATATATTGCACATTCAAGAAAATGGCTAATCGATAATCATACTACAGATATAGCAAAAAAGTTGTATGGCCGTGAGAGTAGCTTAATATATTATTTGTGATGCTACGTACGCTCGCCATCAAAAAAGTAGCAACAACGAACACCAACCAAAGTCATATTCTGGACTAAAAAGACACCACTATGTAAGCCATTTACGATTTCTACGACTGATGGATATGTTGTAGATATGCTTATCTTGCAAATCAACATGACACAGAATTCTGCGAAAACTTATGGAGGATCCGAAAGTTTTGTGTAATCTAATGCAGGCAGCTGACATATTTGTACTTGATAGAGATTTTCGTGATGTAGCTACTCAATTAGAATCGAGTGGCTTTAGGGCATTGATGCATTCTGTCAAAGGTCGAAGAAAGCAGCTCACTACGCAAGAGGCAAATGATTCCCGGTTTGAGACAAAGGTACGTTGGACTGTTGAAGCTGTGCATGGAATGCTAAAGGAAAAAAATAAACTTCTTGACCATATTTCGACAACAAAATACTTGCAAAAATTGAAAGCTACTACCGCATAGCCTCATATCTATTGAACCGTGTTGGCAAAAGATTCACTTTAGATAGCGCTGAAGTACTGGAAAGAATATTAGCAAAAAAGAATGAAGAAAATATCCTAGCAAAAGAAATTGAAGACAAAGGTTGGATACGTAAAAAACTCCCTTTCGTAGCAATTTCATCTACTGGTATTATGAATTTTTCGAAAATGACTGAACTGGTACTTATCAGTTAGGCCAGGCGATTTCATATTTAGCAAAAATGCTAAACGACGATGGATCTTTAAATATGAGATACGTGGTGAAAGAACAATCTGATATATTAAAGATTCAAGTTCAGTCTCGTCATATTTCTAAAAAAATATATAGATGCTTTGTGCAATATATACCGAATAGTATATGTTTTTTATTTTTCAATATGTTGTACCAATTGAAACTATTCCCTAAAAATATATGTTAGAGAGCACTAAACGACAAATTATTTAAAAAAAATGGTGGGTGTCCCTAATGTAGAAATACATATTTCTTTGAGAAATATTAGCTTAATTTTTTGATTACTAATCCATCTAAAGTAGATATGTGGTATATATAAAGCACAAGTAAATTGGTCAATTCAGTTTGGAAAAAAAAATTCTTGAAAATTTATTTATTTTTTCACTCGAAACCGTAAGTTTTAGAAAGTTAAAATTCTGCAGAACTACAACCAGTCCTTATACATACTATACAAAAAATAATTAGCAGTTTTGCGTCAAGGGTATTTTACTATGCTTACACGGCTATGGCCTTTGTGTTTTCTAATTATTTCATCGTATGTATATCAGTATAGTCGCGGCACAATCTGTTTGGACCTAGACATTTTAGGTGCCGACCTGAATTTTTCAGAATATGTAGCTTATGATACGTACTGAAAGTTCCGAAGAATCCGAATTGTGCGTTAGCCGCCATATTGAAAAAATGGCACGAGCGCGTAGACGGAGAAAACATTTTTTTCTTGCCTTATTTATTAGCCAATTTTAATATTCTAAACAGATAATTATAGCCAAAGAATGTGGCTTTAACATATATTTTACACATTTTACTAAACTTTGTCCGTGTGGTAAAAAACTGACTTAAACTGAAAATTAAAATTTTGGAAAATTCTTTATATGATTAAAAAGAAAATTGTAGGGTTTATTATAATATGTTTTAAGTAAAAGTTGTAGGCCATCAATAAACAAAGAAAACGTTTTTTAATCTCTTTTATAGCTTGAAAAATAACGGAGATAGAACATTTAAATTATTATAAAACTGTATATGTTAGTAGCATTAAAATCAAAATTGAAAAGTTAAAATGTGCAATTTTAGTCACGGCACAATTAACCCCGAACAAAAGTGATTACCAAGCTCAGTTTTCAGAATTAGATGGTTTATAATAATAATAATGATAATAAATAATAATAATAATGAGGTGAAAGGAAAAAATTAATAATTAATTTTCATCTTCAATATCGCTATCGGTTATAATTCTGTACTTTGGAATGAAAAGGGCGGGTGTCCATTTTTTGTGAATTTTATGTAAGAACTGTTTCTAATAAAATTATATTTCTATAATTAAATGCCAGAAGTTCATATATGTAATGTTTTAATATATATTTCAACTTTAAATAGACGGTTGTCCAATACTTGCTCCACATGTCTTACAAAAATGGCCGTTTCTACAAAATATGATTTTGTGACAACCGCCCTTTTCATTCCAAAGTACAGAATTAGAGTGTTTGAATTGACACAATTTATGCCACGGCAATTACTGCACATATCAGAACACTTTGTGTAATTGCAAGGACAATTTTATTGCAGTCATTTTTACAGTTGCAATATAGAAGTTTTAATATATTGTCGGGTACAATTGACAAAGATGTTGGCAGGGGTTTGGTTATATCGTTTTTCAATTCCCAGCTCCACTCAGATGAATTAATTTCCTTATTAAGCCATGTTTGCACCTGAAAATATACCCTATAAACTTGCTGTTCAACAGCTTTAGAAGTAGGTGGTAAAACTGCTAAATCAAAATTTTTATTTAAATTTATAATTTTCTTTAAATAGGAATAATCTCTCGATATCTATATCATCTGACTTGCCTCCATATATACAAAGGAAAAACTAACTTAATTCCCAATTTAACTAAATCCTGCGTATTTGCGTTTTCGTTATTAAACAAAATTAATTGTTTGTTTAGATCAACATTTTTCCTCAGCAAGAGACTAGCGGGCTAACGTTGATTCAGTGAAACTTCTACCCTGAGTAAGTCCACCAACTGCTTTTAAAGGTCTCATCAAGTATTGCTCAATAACCATATCACTCCAAGTACCACACCAAAGTGTTTTATTTCTTCTAATCGAAAAGTAATCATTAGTGAAAAAAATATAAGTTTTTCGCCAATTTTTAAATGCAGTTTTTGCACGTCTTGCAAATATAAATGAGTAGATTTAGCGTAGTGAATATGTCCAGTGGCGTGAAAATTAGGGATTGCATTACCGGTTAACCGGTTAACCGGTTAACCGGTTATTAGGACAAAAAACACATGACGATAATTACCGGTAATTTTAATTTTTTTACCGGTTATTTCGGTAAATTCTGAACTTACGATATGTCACGTATTCAACGTTTCTATTTATGTCACTGACTAGTATTCACTAAATACAGAGTGACTGTCCCAACACCGAGCACTTTTAACAATAAATAAATAATATTATAAAAAGTAAACTCCAAACACCAAGCCCTAAGAAATACAAGAGAGACATTGACAATATCTTACGACAGAAAATTGAATATTTCACTGCCGCGAATATCCGTGGAATACATTTAGAAGTATGTTATTACCAATTCTTATTAACTTATCGACCCACCAATATCGATTGAGGAGGGGCATTTTCAGCTGGTGGTATTCTATGCACAAATATCAGACGACTAACATATATAGCTTTGAAAAACTAACCCTTTTAACAGGCTATTTTTAAAAAATATTGTATTTTTAGATTAGGTATTCAGTAAATGCCCCATTTGAGTTTATGTTTATAATTTTTGTTATTTAAGTAGATATTTTTGTTATTTACAGAATAATTAGTTATTTAAATTTATTTCATTTATATTTTTTCTTTTTGATAAATTAACTCCTATATAAAAAAGTCACATTTTTGTCACTTTGACAGCGATAAAAAAGGTGCATCGTTTTTTATCACCGATAAAAATGCCTGTTCCTCAAAAGCAGAGTACACCTAGTAGTCGCACGTCACTTTGAAATCTGTACTGTCAGCTATAATTTTTAAGTATTGTGGAAACTATACTGTACGATATGAGTCGTTTTGGGAAAATTATAATTATTTTTAATAAATTATTGTTGTTCGTTCACATTCATATTCTGTCGTTAATTTATCTTGCCAAAAAATACTCGAGCTTTTCTTTTATGAATAAATTTCTTTTTAACTCAAAATTTCGCCAATCAGTAATTTTGCTCGAAAAACTGACATTTGACAAAATCATTCGACCTCCGGTCTCGCGATTTTTTCATGTCAGTTCTTCTTATAAAATCACTGATTGGCAAAATTATTTCATTACAAAGAGAAATTTATCCCATAAAAAAAAGCTCTTGTGATTTTACTGTTGATAAAAAAACTTTTGTTTGTTCATTATATCACATATAAGTACGTATATAAAAATGTTTTTTGTTAAATTTAGATAATTTTGTATATGGAAAAAGACAATTGTCATTTTCGCCACCCTAATCATCCATTCTAAAAATTACCGGTAAATACCGGTTAACCGGTTATTTACATTTTTATTTACCGATTTGCCGGTTATTAAAACTTCCGGTAAATTGCAATCCCTAGTGAAAATATGGAATCATCTGTTTTACGCAATCCAAATGTAATTTCCAATCACCTGTCCTCTCTGCTCTAATATAATTTAATAGAATATTAATTTGTTCGATATGATTATTCCATAATTTTGAAGTACGACTTTTACTTGATGTTTCTTTCATTAATAAACCTAAACCTAAACAATAATAAAAGTAAAACAATCCTTGTATGAAACAAAATACTAATAGAAAAAATCAAACAATTCATAAAAGAATAACGAAATAAAAAAAAAACATAAATTTGATATAAAAACAAAATAAAACAATATCCTGAAAAAAACCTATGAGAATACTAAATATATTTAAAAATTTTATATATTCTAAATGCAGCGCAAATGTATGTGTAGAAATATATCTAAGCATAACAGCGTGTGGTAGTCGCAGTCGATAGGTATATAAACATTTCTGTAATAGTATATTACGTAATGAGAATTGTAAGGAGCATATTACGCACGAATGGAAAAGTTACGCACGATGCCGCGTAGCGGCGAGTGCGTATTTCCATGAGTGCGTAATTGCTTTACAACTCGAATTATGTACTATACTTTACCTACGATCATATTTGTTTATTTATTTAGTAAAATCTGGATTTAGTTTACTTGTCAACAATGTCATTCAACAAATATTATGTCAGTTTTGACAGCGTTTGAAAATTATGTAGGTGCATTTGTTTTTTTTAAACCCCGCGTCAGCGATAAAAGCCACCTATAATTGGGTGTCCCGTGCGTTTTGTTTACCGTGCGATTTGTTTACAGTGCGTTTTGTTTACAATACGTAAAGTTCAACTTACATGAATGGCAGGTAGTGTGTTTTTTATTATTTACTGTAAATAGTAAAAAACACACTACCTGCCATCTATGTAAGTTGAATTTTACATATTGTAAACAAAACGCACTGTAAACAAATCGCACGGGACACGCAATTATAGGTGGCTTATATCGCTGACGCGGGGTTTAAAAAAACAAATCCGCTTACTTAATTTTCAAACGCTGTCAAAACTGACATAATATTTGTTGAATAATATTGTTGACTACTAAACTAAATCCAGATTTTACTGAATAACTAAATAAATATGATCGTAGGTAATAGTATATTACGTAATGAGTGATGTAAGAAGCATATTACGCACGAATGGAAAAGTTACGCACGATGCCGCGTAGCGGCGAGCTCGTATTTCCATGAGTGCGTAATTGCCTTACAACTCGAATTATGTACTATACTTTACCTACGAACATATTTATTTAGTAAAATCTGGATTTAGTTTACTAGTCAACAATATTATTCAACAAATATTATGTCAGTTTTGACAGCGTTTGAAAATTAAGTAGGCGCATTTGTATTTTTAAACCCGCGTCAGCGATAAATGCCACCTATAATTGCGTGTCCCGTGCGTTTTGTTTACCGTGCGATTTGTTTACAATGTGTTTTGTTTACAATATGTAAAATTCAACTTACATAGATGGCAGGTAGTGTGTTTTTTACTATTTACAGTAGTGATCGTAGGTAAAGTATAGTACATAATTCGAGTTGTAAGGCAATTACGCACTCATGGAAATACGCACTCGCCGCTATGCGGCATCGTGCGTAATATGCTTCTTACATCACTCATTATGTAATATACTATTACAGCTTTCACTCTTTTTGCGCGTGTCCCTAAATATTACAAATTTCATATCTCCGCTATTTTTTAAGCTAGATAAAAATTTCAAAAAAAGTATTGTTTGTCCTTTAACGGCCTGCAACATTTATTTAAAAAATATTTTCATAGGATGAGCGAGTATTTTTTTAAATGAAAAAATACATATCCTCAAAAGTAATTTTTACTATTAACTATAATTGTTACTCTACTAATAAACAATTTATTATAGTTTCTTAAATTCGCATCAAAGACATATTCTTTGGCTTTAATTTGTTTTGTAAAATATTAAAATCGATTGATAGATAAGGCAAGAAAAAAATGTTTTCTTCAGCGGCGCGCGCAAGCTATTTTTTCAATATGGTGGCTACCGCTCAACTCGGATTCTTCGGGACTTTTAGTATGTTATTATACGTATCGAAAACTACATATTCTGAAAAATTCAACTCGGCACCTAAAATGTCTATGTTAGGCCTATTTTTTACAGATTGTGCCGCCACTAAGTAGTGCTTAGCAGTATATCGGTAAAAAGTTTTAACACCTTGGTTGGCTAGTAATACAGTGTAACTTGACAGTTAATTATCTGGTTAAATTCCGATCGGTTTATCGCGAGAATTTAATCAACATAGTTCGAGGAAAAAATTAGAAATACAATTTAAAAGCACGACTGCTATTTGCAGAGAATATTTCACGAAATAAAACCAGACATCAATGTATATAATGCAACAACGATAAAAACGAACGTAGTGTTTTGCAGCGAATAATTATCTACTGTCAGCTCTAACCAATCAGAGCCATCAATTTGTATGTGGAAAAATTGATGACACGTCCTGTTAGCAATTTATTCGATTTCGGAGGCAGCAGATGGTGGGCTGCTAAAATGATTTAAATACTACTACTATTACTACTACCTGCTCTTTGTCATTGTTAATAGAATGGAACTGTCCATTCTCAAAAATTGTAATTTTTCACGATGAATCCGATTGTGGCCTCAGAATTGGCCCATTACGTCAGGATTTTGAAATATTTGAAGTAAGTACTTAAAAAATGGCTTTTCTGTCTACTTTTGAGGTTGTATATGATTCCAAAATTTTTTCAGCTTATTTCTAATAAATACATCATTTAGTACCATCGTTCCTCTTTAAAATAAGCTATCGAATGGTCATCTACTATGTTTCCTCGCAAAGTTATAGCCATTTTAAGGTGACATGAATTTGAAACCTTGATCCATTACAATTCGACAATCTTAACCAAACGATTCCAAACGAATCAAGATTTAACACAACAGAAGGGAAAACATACCGAGCTCTTAACCAACTGACTCTAAACGAATTAGGATTTAATACAACAGAAGGAAAACGTAACAATCTTAACAACACGACTCATCAAAAGTCATAACATATTTTTTTCATGAAAATCGGTTTATCCGTTCTTGAGAAAATTTTTTTTTTCCATTTTTCTTTTTACCCCATAACTCCCGTAAAAATGGTTTTCCAAAAATAATATTTTGGGAAATTTCATTTAAGGCTGCGTTTGCACGCCACAGTCAATTCTTATATAGAAATAGCGAACTAATGGTTCTGCCAGTAAAACAGGAACCATGCAATTTTCTAGTTATGAGTTAAGATTTACTTATTTGTTGTTGGCAACAGAAGTGTTACAGGGCCGTACGGCAAAGATGTTTTAGATCTTTGCCGTACGGACAGTATCGAAAATAGTCGACTAGATTTACAATAGTGAATTAAGTGAATTAAAAAATTATTCAGCATCCAGGGACGCACCCAGAAAATTGCTGGGGGGGGGGGGGCTACTACAAATAATAATAATAATAATCGTATATTTCGTACAATGTATTTTGCTTTTATATATTGTTTCTTGTTTATTCATATTTCATTTTTACTTTAATACATGTAATCCTGGCCTCCAGGGGGCTTAAGCCCCCAAAGCCCCCCCTTCAGTGCGCCTCTGTCAGCTCCTATTCTATTTTGTAATTTTTGAAATAGGATTTGATGTTCGTAAATAATTAAACAATTCATGGTATCTAACAGTAATAAATTCAATTATCGTTGGATTAAATTTGACGTGTTTACGTGACACAAAAAACATTTTATTGTATTACGGGCTGGTAAAATTTCAATATTTTTTTCCAGAGAAGCACTTCTGTAATGACCCCTAAAAAATATTGAAAAGGCAGCTTGCTAAAAAATTTTTGAAAATTCGGTAACCTTCCCTGGGTCTAGGGACTCCTGTTTATTATTTTTTGTTTTTGTCATATGCATTTGACTTTTCATAAAAATACAATACTTTTTGGAGTTTATGAAAATATTTTCATTACTGAGGTACAACGAATTGAAATTTGTTAAATTGTAAATTACAAAATTTCAGTATTTCAGTTAATAATGAAAATATTTTCGTAAACTCCAAAACGTATTGTTGTATTTTTATGAAAAGTCAAATGCATGACAGAAACAAAAAATAAAAAACGGGAAGGCTACCAAATTTTCAAAATATTTTTCGCAAACTGCTTTTTCAATATTTTTTAGAGGTCATTAGAGAAGTGCTTCTCTAGATGTATTTCTCATATTTCGTATAGGTCCCATGCGCCACAGACGAGAAAAAAAATATTGAAATTTCACCAGCCGCCACTGATCTTCGGCATGTTCATACCATTATACTTTTTGATCTAACTAGTTTGACCAATAAAATTACTTTGAACACCAGGAAATGAACATTTTGTTTAGGTTTGTGTGTAATATAAGTACAAGTATTTACAGTTATTTATTTAATAAAGAAAAAAATTATAGTGAACAATGTAGATTTTTTTTACACCCTCATAAACATTCATACCAGAATGCAATAAAAAATTTTGAATATTCACTTCTTAAAAACAATATTTTTGTACTGCAAGTTTAATTATCATTTTCAAATACTAAAGTGTTAGTCCCAGAGACTATTTGAGCTCTCCTTCGGGAAATAAAAGAGACATTTTACTCTTTCAAAATAATTATTGATTATATACACTAAAAGAGTGTGTGCAGAGATAGTTTGTCCATATACCACAATAATAATTCTGTTGTATCCCCTGTGACATTGATTCTTCACAGTCGGAATTAAAAATAGGTAAATTTAGTTCTTTGATATAATTGTAATCACTTTTTATAGTAATGATATTTTGTTAGATATACTAATAAGTTATTAGCAAAATTACTAACAAAAAGTTATTGAAAATGTAGAATAAACAAGAAATGTAGAACTTCAGAAAAAATAATAGAAAGTAAAAAAATTCTGGATTTGTGCAGTAAGGCTGAAATTATATGCTCTAATATAAAGAATACAATTTCGTGTAGCAATTTTATTATTAAAAAATTATAATCATAAAAAATCGTAATGGCTACTTTGTTTTTATGTACAGACTGAGACAGGTGCGCGCCTAACGGGCGTGCGATGAGTGCTCCGAACGCGGGCGCATGCTTCTGGACGCGCAAAATTACTGCAGAAAAAAATTTTTTTCTTGGATTTCATCCCCCCCGCTCTTTAAAAATTTTTTCGGACAAAAAAAATTTTTCTTGGATTTCTCCCCCCAGCTCATTAAATTTTTTTTGGATTTCTCCGCCCCTGGCCTGAGAAAAAAAGCCGTGCATAAATAGCCATTGGCAATTCTCTTTGTATTGTAGTAAGTATATGTACTTAAGAGACCAAGCCTCATCATAATAAAGATAAATTAAACGATCTTAAAAACGTGATCAGTAATAGATAATGTGGACAATTCAATCGATAAATAAATTAAAATTTTTTTAAAATCTATTTCAAACATTGGAGAAATGAAAAATAAGTCCGACCCTGCTCATACTGTCTTTCTAGTATTATTATTATAGCAGTGGTACCACTTCGAACGACTTCTGTCGCGGCATCTACTAGCAAAACGTAAAACTAATATTGGTATATTTCGGAAAATTTTTCTAAGCAAGTAATCTTTTATTGTAGTAAATATTATGCGGATGTTTAACTTTTTTTACGCTAAATATATTTATTCTATTACGTATCACATTTTGTTTGAATATTTGAGTTCCATTAAAAAATATGAAATCATTATAGATGAATTACGGACGATTGACGGGTACACGTTCACGTTTAATAATTCAGAGGAGAAAACTTTGGAAACTTAATTTCATTTAGTATTCAAATATAAGATATGGTACCTAACAGATTTAAGTTAACTAGTTTCAATAATTAAATCAAATCTGAATTCTTTTGATTCGTTTTTAAGAATACTTTCCCCGAAATAATTACAAAGTGACGAATTAATGAACGCATATTTGACCTTGGTAACACAGCCTTAACACTATTATCAACTTGTGCTCAAAATTTCGACCAGATAGGTGAGGGGACAGCTAACACATGCTTGTCCTGCTATGCTCTTTAACACAACAGAAAGGCAAACATACCAAGCTCTTAACCAAACGACTCTAAACGAATCTAAATTAACACAACAGAAAGGCACTCCCGCTCAGATTGGTTTCCAGAAAATCTAGGCGATGTTAGCGAAGAGTAAGTGGAGCGCTTCGATGCTAGCTGACCTTTGCTGGTCTCTTCAACGTGATAATCCATGCTCATCTTAAAAGACGTTCTGATACAAAGTCTTTGAAAAGGCTTTTGAATTTTGGAAGTAAAGTTTATGATTTAGGGTTTTTTCATGTTTAGGGCTAAGTGTTAAAGACTTTTTAAGTGTTCTGATGTTAGAATCTTGGCGTTTAAGAGTTCTCGATAAATTTTTCTTCGGTTCTCTTTGGGCTGAAAGCCAGGTAGTTTGGTATCATATAAGGATAGTTTTCACCCTCCTAAGGGTTTGATCTCGATACATTTTTGGGATACGTTGGTTGTTGCCCCAAAGATATATATTTTGTAATCGAAAATATGACAATTTGTCCTTTGACTCATTGGTTAAAATTGTTGTGTTTTCTCTTCTGTTGTGTTAAATTTGATTCGTTTTAAGTCGTTTGGTTGAGACCTCGGTATGTTTTCCCTTTTGTTGTGTTAAATCTCGGTTCGTTTAGAGTCGCTTGTTTAAGACTGTTATGTTAAATCTTGATTCGTTTAGAGACGTTTGGTTAAGATTGTTGGGTTGAAGGGGATTATGGTTTCAAATTCATGTCACCTTAAAATGGCTATAACTTTGCGAGGGAACATCATAGATGACCATTTGAAAGCTCATTTTAAAGACGAAGGATTTATTAGAAATAAGCTGAAGTTTTTTTGAAATTTTATATATAACCTCAAAAGTTGCCAAGAAAGCAATTTTTTAAGTATTTAACCTCAAGTATTTCAAAATCCCGACCTGATGGGCCAATTCTGGGGCCAGACTCGGATTAAGTGCGAAAAATTACTTCGAAAATGACTCTCAGTTGCCCTTTATTTGCAAACCTGTGTAATTTATTCAAAGCAAGCAGTGAAATATTCTAACCTTAAATATTGATCGATAACATTGCTTGTGTTTTTTAAAATCTTATTTAATAAGTGATACTAGAGAAATGTAATAAAGACGTTTAATTACTATGATTTGTAAACGCGATGTACTCCTCAGAAGTAAAACCAATAAGTGTGGAGACTTTATTTATATTTCCATTTTTAATATCTTCATGCATAGGTCCAGTAATAAAAGCACCTGCTAAATTTTTATCTTCAATTACAGGAACCCATATTAATCCGGCATGCTCTCCTGCTTGATTTTCCATTCCAATAGGAATCTAAAACAATAAATTATGTAATGATTTTCTCTTAATAGATCTTGGTGTGGTCCTAACGTTGAAGGTCACTACATTCGAGGTACCACTATGATTATTGTTCGTTTGCGATCCATGCACTGTAAATCCTTTCATTCATTCATTCAGCATCATCATCTTTCATTCATTCTTTCATCCATCCATCCATCCATCCATCCATCCATCCGCCTATCTACCCATCCGCCCATGTACCCATAGATTTATTTATTTACAATTGGAAAGTTTTCGATAAATTGCAATGCATTTACAGATTAAATATAATATGTACTTCATTACATTTCCATTATTGCTGCACTGCAGTGAAATGAATTTTTGAGGCTCTGGACCTTTATGCCCTCCTTTTATAATTTGATATACAATAAAAAGTTTAGTTTTGGTAGTATCAATAATATTCTATTCTATTAAACTACATGGTGTATAATTTTATTATAATCGTCAAAATCTATGATGTGTGAAATGTGATTTTCAATATTTATCAAATTTAAATTATTTAAGTATGATTGAGATCATGATCATGTTCCCCATTTCATTTTTCACTAATTTTAGCTTTGAGAATGAGAGCTCACCATAGACAAGACAATTCTCATGGCAATTTAAATTTTTTTGTGAGAAAGTGCTAGAGCTTTAAAAGCTACTTTTGTTATATAAACATAATTCCGATATCGCTAATGGTTATTAAGATGTAAGCGAAATATTAAATCGAACCACCATATTTTGAAGATGGCTGCTCGAGAGCAACAGATTGAGTTCAGGATCAATAGTAGACCTGAGTCTTTGCCATGTTTCAAAACTTTATCAGCTATTTCCGTCAAACGTCGAAATTTGTTCCTATTTGACTGGTATATTAGACTGGTATATTAACTTAATATCCGTATGGGTTTATAATGTATACCTATATGATTTGATATGCGTCGTGAATGAAGTTATTGCAATAATGAAGAACAACTTGATGAATATGCCTATCGAACTTCTGTCTCTACTGTTATGATTATGAGACAAATATATAATAAACTCTAAGAGGAAAGATAAATAATGTACCTTTTAGTCAAATTCAGCGATTATCAAACAGTAGAATTGTCCGGCTTCTGTATTTGTGTATTTGTTCACGATTATTTTATTAACAAATTTTAATTTTATTTAGGCATGTATTTTGTTATATTTATTATGTTCAGCTAACGTGGTGGCAAGTACATACACATTTTAGTTAATATAGAGTTGTCTTTAAGTTAAAAAAAACATTTTAATTTGTTTATGAAATTCTAGTTTAAACAGCGAAGCGACGTTTGGACCGCTCAAGTTGAATTTCAGTTGACTGCGAACCGATATTTTAAATCGTGGCAACATAAACATTTCTAGTTACTTGGTTTACTGAAGTCGCTGAATGATAATCAATTTGAAATACGGCTCCACATGCATTGCACATTATTGGTTCACTCAGATCATGTCGTACTCTCCCATTAGAGTTCATGCTTCACAAAATTTGAACACTGAAAGGATAAACCTATCTGATTTTTTTCACTCATCATCGACATACATCTAGACCGCGATCGCAATCGCGACCTTTATTGGGAGAAACGAGGTATTTTTGGCGTATCTGTACTTTAAGACTCTGAAAGTTTATAAGATAAAGATTAAATTAACTTACTGTGATTTCGGTCAACATTATATCCGATGCTGAACTAATTTTTAACATTTCTAGTAGGTCGGTGGAATCATTAGAAGTAAAACTTGGGTCCAAAATTCGTCCCAATTCAAAAGCAAAATATCTGGCGTAATTTTGACGAGTAAATGAACATAGTCCATTACCACTTTGTAGAATTACTCCTCGAAATAAACCTAAAAATATGTAAACTTTCAATCAGTTTTTATTGAATGCCGTACTTTTTAAAATGCTGTCTTAAACTTAATTTTGAACACTGAAAGCATACTGTATTCTGTTATCACAATTATAAGGCGGGTTAAAAAAACAACCATATTAATTAGTTGTTAGTTAGAGATAACGAGTTGTATATATTTTTTGTCCAACTAAACTACTAACCTAATTAATTTCTTTGTTCATAAATTTTATTACATCAGCCACAATAATAATCATTGGAGTAAAATAGAAGAAAACCATTATTAGTTCACACTTGGATGGATATATTACCATCTTGTTTTACAGATATTTCTTAAAAATAAAGAAATACACCACATAAATTAGACAACCTTGAAACTCATGAGGAGGATTAAATTGTTGGAGAAACTTAGACATACAACCATTATCTCTAACATTGCTATCCGCCGCAGCTTGGAATAGAAACCAGAAGAAATAGACACTATATTGCTCTCGCTTTGGGTCATCATATTTTAGGAATAAGACCTCACACAAGTAATGGAACTTGAAGACAGTCCCTGTAGCCTTCTGACTGAAATCCTGTAAATTTTCTCAAAAAAAAAAAAATATCCTCAACCCACCATCTTGGAAAATGGTCGGCAAAATATGGTTTTTATCCGTTCACGTTACAGAAAAATAGTTTCAACAAAAATTGTTAAGCAAGTAATTATCTACAACTTTAGTTATTATTTTTTTTTGTTGGGCCAACCCTGGAGGTACAAAATAGCATTGAACGTTTCTTCCACATAGATGGCGCTGTAAACCTCACCATTGTGACTGGTTTGGCGGGTGATTTAAACAACAGTAATACGATAGTAGACAAGGAGGCCTTGTTATTATTAATAAATAAGTGAGTTGAGTAACATCGTTATATGTAACAAAATTTCAAGTATTATTAGAAATTCAAGTTGAAATTTACGGAACTAAAATTAAAGTTAAAATTATGGCGAAACTCTGGTGAAGCATGTACGTATGATATTTTATTTTAAAAATGACTGTTCCCACATATTAAATGTAAGGCAGTCTGTGTCAAACGATTATTTAGATACTCTCATCAACGTAATCTTCAAAATAATCATAATCTACTATACTGTTTTCACAAGACAGCCCTTGACACGTAGCACACGTTGAGGAACATCTCAGTCCTGCTTTCATGCACCTACAGTGCTTGTTAGAGCATGATGTTTTCAAGCGCACTAGTTTTAATAATTGGGGGTGGAGCAGGATTTTTGAAACAATTCGTAGGGACTAAAACGTTACTTTTATAACTCCACCCAACATAAACAAAATAAAGTACAAAATATATATCCCAAAAATGTAATAATACAAAACACTTTAAAGTGCTTCAAAAAATAAAATAACCATATTCAGTCCTTTCAAACATCTGAGGAAAAGCTTAATTCAATACAAAAAGGCACTTCACTGCTGGTGATGGTGGTAAGGAGAGAAAGAGATAGCATTATGAGGCAGGAAAGGGATGGACAAAGGATGCGAATTAAAGGCAAACGATGTACACTCATGGATTTTATTGGGCTTGGTCAACTTGTTTAATGGCGACTTAGATAACGTTGTGTGGAAGAAACGTTCGATGCCATTTCGTACCTCCAGGGTTTGTCCAACAAAAAATGGTAATAATAAAGGCTGTAGATAATAACTAGTTCAACAATTTTTATTTGAACTTTCTTTTTGTAAAGTGGAAGGTTTAAAAGAAAAAGTCATTTGTCGGCCAGTTTCCAAAATGGAGGCTTAAGCACAACTTTCTAGTATTTCAATCACAAGGAAACGGAGACTACGTTTACTAATTATCTTGCTTGTGCGAGATTTTTTTGAAAATACTTCAATTCTAACGTATAATTACAATATTATATTATAACTTTATGGGATTTGAATTAGAAAAATCGTCTCAGCTCTTTTATATTTATATAATCTCTTTTAAGATAGTAGCAGAGAAAATAAGTAGTTGTTTCTGATATAGAACTAACATTATTTTATATTCACGGTTGCCAGTATCTTTAAGAGCGGGAAATACCAAGCATTTAGTTTCACCTGTGTGGAAGTGGGGTGAAGGGAGACACAGATGATGGGCGTGGTCTATCAGACCATCTCGAGATATTTGTAGTGCTTGTCGACTATAAAACGAATTATTAGCCAAGCAACTGCATAATACACTGCTCGCCATGATATGAGAAGTTACTTATTTATATTTATATTTTCGTAATAATTCATAATTGCTTTGTTTTAACAAATCTAACTGTTTATAAATATTTGTATATTACGAACGATATATTTAAATAATATGTAGGTAACTGATTGTGGAAGGGCATACTGAAGCACTTGATAAAAAAGAAAAATTAGTTTTAAATAGAAACTGTAAAATAAAAAATAAAACAAACTTACTTTTTAATGCAGTAAAAAGTAGGAAATTAAAAAAAAAACTAAATATTAAGGATAGGATTTTGCAGAGTGAGAGGGAAACATGCGTTTTTTTTCGGTTTTTTATAAATATTTAAAAAATCATGAATGGTATAATCTTTAAAATAATTTCAGGTAGTATAAGAAATACAACCTTATACAGTTTTTATCATAAATTTTGTATATAGTTAAATGCCATACTCTAATAATGAAATTAGGAACTATTTTCATTGACAAACTACGACATTCAAGTACAACAGAAATTTGTAATAAAAAATATATATAGTTGTATTCGTTAGAGTAATAGCAATTATTTAAAGCAGTTTTAAAGATTATACTATGTTTAATATTTTAATTATTTATAATAAATCGAAAAATATATATATATATATATATAATACATTTCCCTCTCACTCTGCAAAATCTTATCCTTATAGTTAAATAATTACTTCCACATCCAGTGTAAGTATAGTAACGAAAAGAAACGAAAAAATTTGAAAATTTTTATTGTTCAAATAGGCTTATGAAACGTCGAGATTTTAAGTTTGAGTGAAAAAATGTTCTGTCTGTCTGACGGTCTGTCTGTAACCTTTTTTTTTTTTCTACTCACGATTACTCTGGAACCGTTTAAGATATTGACTTGAAATTTGGTACACTTATGTATTTTAACGTGATCTTATTCCGTTGAGGTAAATGGGGTGTAAATAGATAAATCAAGCAGATAAGAGTCATTTAAATTGGTATTTAGTATATAGAAAAGAAGCTATAAGGTTTAAAAATAATTTTTGGCATTAGCCACCCCCATTATCACCCCCACTCCATTATTAAAGGGGGGTGAAAAAAAATATGATTTAGTGTTTGGACAAGAACCAAAAACCTCAAAATATTTTTTTACTTCATCCACACCTACTACCACCCCCCTATCACCACCCCCACCCTACTACCGATGTGGGACATCGTTTTATAGGTATTTGGGATAGATAATTTTAAATATTATATTATTAAAGTTCCATAAGCAATTATTTCCACCCACAAATATTTTTCATTATGACAGTCTTGGATAGGGGAAGGCAAGTTATTCAACCCTCTATAACTTTTTTCCCTGTCGTGCGATTTTGAAAAACCAAAGTGGAGTTTATTCGCTATTACCTCTAGTATTTGACTTTATTTTTTTTTCAAATAAACAAACTTGTGGGAGGGGAAAAACTTTTTTCAAATGCGTTTTTTAGTACGAATGAAAGGGTTCAGAGGAGATTTTTTTTTACAGGTAAGTGAGGAGTTTTTAAATTTTTATTTGAAACAAAAAATATCGCAAGCAATAGGAGGGAGGGGTCATAATCCGTTTGCGGGAATAAAGGGTTAAAGAAAAAGGATAGGGACTTCGGACTTTGAAATGCGGCAATATAAATCTTTTTTTCCATATTAATATTTTATCAAACTACCCATTATCAAATACTAAACTGTCGAAGCGGCAGTTTATAAATAAGTTGCGCTGTTACTATAGTATACACATTGCACAAACCTTAGATTCGGACGAGTACTTTAACAACTAAGTTGGCATTATAACTTTAAAAATGCTTAAAACAAACAATCTGTTTTTTAACAAAATCGAAATTTAAAAAATTGTTTTCCAATTTGTTTAGATTTGTAATTGAATAGAACTTTTGTTAAATGCTATTTCCTATATTCATATATTTAACTAATATATATTTCATAACAATATAATATTAAAACTTAGACATGATTTTGAACTAGTAGCATTATATTATAGTGGAAGACCAGACCCTCTGAATTCGACACCCTCTATACAACTCGCGAACACCCACCTAAAAAATAGGTAATCTGATGTAAAATAACCTGCTAAACTTGATTTTTGAATTCGCCCATTGATTTGAGATTGCCAAAATGACCAAATAGGCAATTTTCTAAAAAAAATTAAAATTATGTGTTAGTTTTTGTTTTTCATATAACACGTCATATATTTTTTATTTTACTTCAGAATTTTTTAGTTTTTTTACATAATATTCTCTAACTATTCTTTGATATGTTGAAAGTAAAAAACTTTACCTAAAAAATGATTAGTTGGCAAAAAAAAATAACAACTTTTCTTTGACGCAAAATCTTTAAAATTTGCAGAGTAAAATGTCCGATCGAGGTATCTTTTTTATTTTTAAAGTTAGGTGCCTACTATAACCGAAGAAAATGTTCCGAATGAACTAAATAAAATCTTTTATAAGAAGTTTTTTTTGAAATTATGCTCCCTTATCGAAATATTCATTGATTGTTTCAGCGTCCGAACGAATGCGCGCTACTATGAATCGGCCGCAATCGCATCTAGAGCTAAACGCACACGTGCCGGATGATTATTATTTTCCAGTGTCCATTTATGTTAAGTTGAAAGTGCTTTTTGTCTCAGTCCTTATGTTTAGTGCGTTATAAACACGTAGTTTGGCATAATAAATTATAATTACTCGGATAGGAAATCAAAGGAAACAAGCTAAAAACGTACTCTTCGCCTGTTCACTGGATTTTTGTATAATTGTTATACATTCAATAGGATACTTTACGCAGTTTTTTGTAAATAATGTTACTTTTAGACATTTTTAATTTTATAGTACGATCTTAGTTGGTAAAAGACTTGGTAAAAAACTATATCAAATCCCATTTGGGTTTCGATTCCGAGTCAAAAGAACTACACCACCACCTTACACGTAAAAGAATGTAAATTTTTACATTATAAGACACGAGCTAAAATCATATTTTCACGGTTGTATATTACATTATGAAATGTATATTTGTAAAATATATAAATATTTAGATATTAAAATGAAATATCATTTCACCAGATTTCTATTCAATTACAAAAACATAAAAATTAAAAAAAAATTTTTTCGAATTTAAATCATTAAGTAATAACATTTTTATTTACTGATCGATTTTGTTCAAATAGGGTTCTTCCTCTAGCTAACACTAATTTACTGTCCAAATTTCAGTACAATCGGAATTTTCTTTCTTCAGTTATCATGCTTACAAGAAACGTGACGGACGGACAGACAGACGGACATTTTGAAAGTTGTTCAAAATTCGTTCACTAACACAATGGTATGAAAATTTTTAGTCTGCGAGCGATATTTACGGTTTTAGAAATGTACCGATCAAATGCAAAATCCGATGACATTTCTGTGGCTCTAAAACAATATTTAGAACAGAAAAATTTATTTTTATCACTAAATCCAGTTTACCATGCACAATGTAGAAGATCGTATACCCGAACTGCTTATAAAAGAAAATCAGAAATTATAAATCCTAGTACAGAGAATACAAGTAAAAAGGGCATTTCTGCAATGTGCTATTTACAAGACAGCCTACCAAATTAAGCCCAGAATTCCAAATGTTTTAGATTTTGGATGGTACCTAAAGGAGAAAATCTTATTTCCAAAGATGATTTCAAAAAGCCCAAAACCCAATTTTATTGAGTTAATTCCATTTTGTAAATGTAAATTATATAACTGTACTATACAAGCTGCAAGTGTAGCAAAGCAAACGTGCAATGTAACGTAAGTTGTTTATGCGAAGGAAAATGTAATCTTTAGTACCCACTTGCTGTTATAATTAATGAAAATATATTTTTTAATAATGTGTATGTTTCCAGATTATCTACATAATTTTATAACATTTAATTGCAAATAGAAACTAAATAATCCCTAGACGTAGACTCACTTGATCGCTTAAACGACACCACAGATGGGCGACGTTAACAGAAGTTATGCTTTAAATTAATGCGGACGAGTTGCGCGGCTGCATTCAATAGCGTCATCTCGTTACATGAGCCGAATTTCAAAAAAGTCTCTTTATAAAAAAGTTGTTTAAAGTATATGGAACATTTTTCTCGTTTATACTATAACTCTCTCTTTAAAAATAAAAAAGTTACCTCGATCGGGTTTTTTTCAATGCCAATTTTAAAAAATCGCGGCAATAGAGGGTAATTATATTTTTTTAGGCACTATATTATCAGTTACACTATATTCTTTGCCGTCAGCCTGTCCAAGAATATTGGAGGGATAATGTGTAAAATATTGATCTAAATCGGAATTAAAATAAAAAAGATATGATGTGTTATGTGCAAAACAAAAATTAACACATAATTTTAAAATTTTTCAAAAAATTTGTGAATTGACCGATTTGGCAATCTCAAATTAACGGGCGAACTCAAAAATCAAATCCAGAAGATCATTTTACATAATATCATCTGTTTTTTAGGTGGGTGTTCGCGAGTTGTATAGACTACTTTTAAAATGCTTCCTACAGATTGGCTGCTCTCCGACTATTAGCAATATTATCGATTTCGGAAATGGGATATGGTCGTGTAATGAAGAATTTGAGCTTGAAATCCAAAGATAGCAAGTTTGAAAAACGGCAGGTTATTATAGATTGCTCCTTTTTACTTTTTTTTTATAATGGCAAGTGCTTTATCAAATAAGGCGTCAATATAAGATTTAAAATGTTCAAAAATTTACATTTCCAGAAAAGTATTCTAAAGGAATCTGCAACAATTATATAAAAAGTTGTTGCTACACTTGACTTGACCCTCAACATATTAACGTATTTTGTTAACAAATATATAGTGATAACACGATAAAAGTTTGAGAGTAATCCATTGTGCCGTGCAGTTTTTGAATTAGAGCGAGTTAAACGGAAAAATAATTGTTTTATATATCCAATAGACACCTAAAACTAGAGAAGTGGGTCGCGAAAACTCGTAGCAGTGTTAAATAATTATTTATAAGTTTAATATTTGGTAAAGGGTAGATTAATTCCATTAAAATGGAAAAAAAGATTTATATTGTTGAATATCAAAGTCCAAGGTCACTATCCCTTTTCCTTAACCCTTTATTCCCACAAACGCATCATATCCCTTCTCTCCCCTCCTATTGCTTGAATTGCGATATATTCTTTAAAATTAAAGATTAAAAAAATCCTCACTTACATGTAAAAAAATTGTCTGCTGAACCCTTTCCTTCGTACTCGAAAACGAATTTGAAAAAAAATGCAAAAGGTTTTTCCCCTCTCACAAGTTTGTTTAATTGAAAAAAAAAAAATTAATCACTCAAATACTAGAGGTAATAACGAACAAACTCCATTTGGGCTTTTCAAAATCGCACGACGGGGAAAAAGTTACAGGTAGTAGTTATAGGTCTAATGATTTTCTTTTCCATACCTCCTCCCCGCTCACAATTGGCCCACCATCCTCCGGCTCCATCAATTCTTATCGTTTTCACCTACCTCAAAAAAATCTCATCTCCCTAACTCCTTTTTTGCGAAAAAATTAAGAAATTACTGTATTGTATATTAGTTTTACGGCAAAGAAGCGCGTAAATATTAAAAAAAAAAAATTTCACGAAGAGGTACCGTCTGATTTAAAAAAAAAAACTGTTTAAGGAATCACTATTTCCACATCCAGATTTCCTATGCAAGTGTCTTACAACGAAAACACTATATTTGCACTCCACCCCTTCAAGAATTTTCTTCGAGGAAACCTACTAGGCATTCATACTACTCGAAGGAACTCACTGTGCATACAATTTACTGCTCATCCATTTGACTCGAGGAAATCCACTACGCATTCATACAACCTGAGGTAACCACTACGCATCTATAGTACGCGAGAAAAGCCACTGCGCATTCATACTACATGAAGTAACCTACTGCGCATCCAAATTACTCGAAAAAAGCCACTGTGCATCCATACTACTGGGGGTAATCTACTGGACAACAATAGTATTCGAGGAAAGCCACTGCGCATCCATAATACTCGGGGAAACCTACTGCGCATCCATACTACTCGAGGCAACCCACTTATTATAGAATCAATAAACTAATAGAAGATCTATAAACACCGTACAGGTTGCATGGTATTCTAATTTGAAATCGTAGAAGCTAGACACACACGCGATGACGCGTTTCTGACGCTATCCTCCTCATGTATCCTTGAAACATTGGTGTCAATTTAGCAACCTGCTAAAATAATCCTGAAAGGCAGGTACGCTGTTGTTGGTTTGTTTATAGGACTCGATTACAATGCAACCTGTAGGGTGTTTATAGATCTTAAAATTCCACACCTAGATTTTCTATCCAAGTCTCTCACAGCGAAAAAAATTTTGATACTATATTTGCACTTCACTATGTGAAAATTATTGTTTATGGAATTTTAATAACATAATGTTTGAAATCGTCTACCCCAAAAAACTATAAAACGATATGCCATATCGGTAGTGGAGGTGGGGGTGGTAGTAGATGGGTGGCAGTGGGGGTGGATGAAGTAAAAAAAATTGAGGCCTCAGGTTCCTGTATACACGGTAAATTACAATTTTATTTGTTTCACCCCCTTTAGTTATGGGGGTGGTAATACCGAAAATTTTTTTGAGACCTTAGCTTCGTTTTTATATACCAAATACCAATTTTACGGACTCTCATTGCTTGATTTACATATTTACCCCCATTTACTCCAATTTATCCCTCAAAGCCTTCAACGAAGTAAGATCAAAATATAATCTATTTCCAGATCTCGTGTACCAAATTTTAAGTCATTACGAGCTTCCGCGAGATCTTCAAATTTTAATTTAACTTTTTTTTCGTCGGGAAAAACGTGTTTTTGCGAATTTTAAATGCGAATTCCTCCCCCACCCTGTGTGATTAATCTGAACTAACTTGATAACATGATAAATGAGAATCCGTGTAACCGAATTGTCAAAAAAAAAAAATAAATAAATAAAAAAAGCTGGTTTCATTTCAAAATCAGATCCGCTCCGCTATATAATATTCTCTAAACAGCTGTATTTTTAAACATAAAAGCGTCCCTTGAAAATGTTGGCCAGTATATGCTGGATGAATCGCAAACGGTAAGGAAGTAGGCGTGACTAGAGAGTTATTTATATATTTCGTTTTATCCCTTTTATTACTAAATGCATTGCATAAAAAATACCAAAAACATATTTTATGATGTAGAAAAATATTGTGCTTGTCCTATTCAAGTTAGTTTTTTGATATATTTAATAGTTGGGATCTAAATTAATTCAACATTTGTAACCCGTTCCGCAAATCTGAATTGTCATGGTATCGCCATCTATGAAACTATGAGTGAATCTATAACTTACTTCGTTTTTCGTGGTTTTTAGGCAAATGCATGATTTATTTAAAACAACAAAAATCACATTTTGTACATCGCATACTTCCAAATGTTTATTCCTTTTTAATTTTTTTTTGTGGGACAGGGAGCTTTGAAAAAAAATCACAAAGTTTCCCATGTAAAAGCATAGGCATTGCACACTCTTTAATTTTAATATGTGTAGCGATAAAAGCCAGAATAAAAAAAAAACAGCTTTTTAGATATTTGCAAAAGGTTGGGGGGTAGTTGGTGATCTACAACTAAATTAAAACTTTTCTTCGCGACCCGCTACAGTGTTCTCGCGCCACACGAAATCAGTTAAAAAACGCTGCAGTAGCCGCAGCCGGTCGCGAAAAAGTCCTTTAATTCAATTGTAGATCGCCAACCCGCCTTCAGCCTTTTGCAAATGTCTAAGAAACTCTGTTTTTTTATTCATCTAACTAGCTTTTATCGCTACATAGAAATTTCATTCGCTTATCTTATAATGTAAATTTGCATCGCTCAGTTTATAATATAGTTTTACAGTTAACACTATAAATCATATGAGCAAAATATTTACAAAAATAATTCACTGTGGTGACAAGTGATTAATATAGCGTTACTGTTGGCGAACTAACCACGATTCATGCGTCGACCTGTTGCAAAAAAAACTTGTCACCTTTTGATTTTTCGCTGATTAGTTGTAATCCTACAGCACCTCCTCCGGCACTCTCGCCAGCCACAGTAACTTTCATAGGATCCCCACCAAATAAATGAATATTTTCATTAACCCAGTGTAGAGCGACATTTTGATCTTTTAGACCTATGTTACCAGGTATAACTCCATCTTCAGTTGTGAGAAATCCTAAAAATATTTAATCAGTTAAATATTCAGTTAATATTTTATCAGTTAATTTTCAATCTTGTAACAAAATTTCCAGTAAAGTTTCTAAATAGTTGAAGAAAAATCTAATATAGTGTTTCCAATATATCAAACGTTGCGCGTCATCACTACAAATATGCTGACGTCATAAAGTACTAACATAAAATTAAATCAACATGTTAATTCCGCATACATAGATTCGGCAAATATACTAGTCAACCATCCTAGGTTGGCAAGTAGCCGCGCAGAGAAAGAAGTAATATTTTCACTGTTGGAGAGAGACAAACAAGCTTCTTAAGCTAGCTAGCTAGATACCTAGCTTAAGAAGCTTAAAAAGCTTGTTTGTCTCTGCCCAACAGTGACAATATTTCTTCTCTCTCTGCGCGGCTATTTGCCATACTAGGATGGTTGACTAGTAGTTTTATGTAATCCTGATTTAAGCGAGTGCAAGAAATAAAACAGAGAAATTAGGAAAAAAACGACGGATTCACTTCTGCCAGCAAGTTTCACACTTCGTGAAATCTTATTTTTATCACCTTGTCATGTATCAAAGCAGGGTATCGGAACTTATCGTTTCTAACCGCGAGCGCAATGTAGTGGGATAATATCCGTCTTTCTTTTTCTAATTTCACTGTTTTCTTTCTTGTACTCGTTCTAAGCATCATGTCATTTTGTTGTGCGTTTAATTAATTTCGATTTAATTGGTTTAATTAGTCATTATCTAATTAGGTTTAATTAGTGTGTTGTTCTATATCAATATTATTGTGAATATTATTGTGAATAGTTTAGTGAAAGATTTTATGTAATAACTTTGAGATCGTGTAAACGAAGTAACTGTGATGTCAGTTTAGGAGTGACGTGCAACGCTTGCTATAGAATTTAAGGTCAGCTAAATTTTCAGAGTGTCTTAAAAATGATGTCCATCTTATTGGGATATATTAAACAACTAAAATAAATCGAGATTGACAAATTGTCAGATTGTTATTAGTTATAGAGATATTGGTCGAATAATTACTGTTGAATTGAAAAATTTAGAAACGCCATTTATTGTGAATCCATTACAAAATGAAAACAAAATTTATAAAAGTGATTGAAATATCCTTGTCAAATGTCCTACGTTTGTACGGTGCATAAGTGACGCAAAAACACGCTGCAAGAAGTTTGCATTTATTAAAATCTCACCTGGTTGGCTTGGCGAGGAAGTGTTTCTTATTTTTTTCTGTCATCATAAAAAATCTATATGGTTAAGATCGAGTAATCGAGGAGGTGAGGAAATTGGCCAAATTGTTTCAATTCAGGCACTTCATAATTTTTTTCATATTTTTATACTCACGATTGCTGCTATAGAATATATACATTTTCAACAGAAAGTCAGTTAAATGCAACACAGCGGCTAAATGTAGACACACACACAATTTTAGCACTTAGCTACTTGATAAATGTATGGTAAATTAGTTACGATATTTTTATTAAGAATTTAACAGATCAGTTACTATTGGTTTTAAAGAAAAAGACCGGCAAATAATCTTGAAATAAGTTCGATAATATACCAAAGAAACAACGGAACCTTTTCTGTTTATTTGGCAAAATGTAAAATTTATAATAGTAACGATCGTCACCCTGTTCCTTCAGCAAAAGTGATAATGCAACAAATGCTTCTGATATTTCTCTGCAATAAAATCATCGTGTAAAAAAGGAATAGTATTTCTGAAATTAGTAAATTATTTTTTATTTAATGAGACATATAAAAACAATTTGTATTTTATTCTGTAACGTTTTAATTATTGTTCAATAGTTTATTTTTATGAGCTATACTTTGTTAACGAAGGTCATTCAAATACTGCATCGCTTTATAATTTCAATTAATTTTTAATTGTTAAATTCATCCCTAAAATAACGATCGTTTCTTTTGAAACATCTTGTATTTTACTGGAAAAATAAACATGGGCGAATGTCAAGATAATACGTGTTTTTTTATTTGGGGCTATATACTAGTTAAATTAATTATATTTATGCTTTAAAAAAGTTTTAATAGTGATGAAGTGATTTCTTTTTACCGACGACGATTATGATTTTAAAAATAATAATTATACAATTACGAATAAAACATGAAAGCATTTGAAATAGAGAAATAAACTTTATTCTATATTCAATGACAAAAACTGACCAAAAAAGAAAATTAAATTTAAGGAAAAAATACCCAATAAATTAGTACCTTGTACTCACATCTGATGAAGCTAATTGTCTTGTTGACTTAATATATCAGTGGAAATTTCAAAAACATTTCAGTGTTTTATTTGTTAAGTTTTAACATGAATTTTCGCCAAGTAACAGTCGAATCTTTCAACTATTTAATGTATATATTTCTTATTAGTGGAATGCAGGCTTTCACGGTCATTATTCAATGATATTTTATATTTCTTATTACTTATAAATAATAGTATATTATTCAACGAGAGTGTAATAGCTATTACATGCTAGTAGAGTACTACACTTTTTTTTACAACTACTCATTGCTTGAAATCATTTTTTCACAATAAACTTGTGCAAATTAGTAAGAAAGCCTGATAATAATTTTTAAATATCAAGAAATCTAGCTGTCCATGAAATTGATATTTGCATGACAGATTGAATTAAGTCATAACATATGTAATATTTTTGAACTTTAAATTGTCTTTGGTGATTGCTCCACAATTGTTGAGTAATGAAAATGACCTCTTGTGATTGGTTCTCACCCATTGAGTGATGAATTATTACCCACGGCCGTGAGTAGTGAGCCCCATTACCTCAAAAACGTATCTATAATAAATGAATTATTCAATAGAAGAATTTATTTGTCAGTTGTTTTAGTCAAGGCACTCTTTTAAGTGCACGATTCAGTGGATTTTCATTAGCAATTTCAGAATTATTATTTCTTACGGAAAAATTCCAAAAATAGGTATTTTTTCACGAAATTTGGTACAAAGCCATTTGAGGGGTTGCCAAAATTCAGTGGCGTCCTCAAATTTCAAACGAAAAAAATCGCTAATAAGATTTCTTCATTTTCCGCCCCCGAAAAAAGACCGCAGTAGGCCGATGTTTCATAAAATTTAATGTATCACAAGAATAAACTTTTTAGAGATTTACGTTAAAAAAACGATCTAAATCGGACTTAACATAAACTTTTATAAACTTTTTATAAGGGTGATTCCAAGCAAAATGGGACACACTAGTGTGTCACTCAAGAAAAATCCAAAAATAGGTATTTTTTCGCAAAATTTGGTACAAACCCATTTGAGATGTTACCGAATCTAGAGGCGTTATCAAATCTAATTTAAAAAAAAAATCGCTAATAAGATTTCTTTATTGTCGGCCTCGAAAACAGACCGCAGTTAGGCCTAGCTTTTATGATTTATAAAATGCAATGTACCGCAAGAATGCACTTTTCAGAAGTCTACGTTTTATAAAAACCCGATCTAAATCGGACCTAAAATAAACATTTTATGGGGGTGGTTTCAAGCAAAATGGGACACACTCTATATGAATGAATGAACATTTTCAAAAATTGACATTTTATTTCATAGTTACCTCAAGTGTTAATGAAAGTATAATTAAAATTGAAATATTATGAAAAGACAATATAAGTGTATGTAAAGTTTTATAACTTTTTAAATTATACATATTTGATATTTTATATTTACTTGTTGAACCTACTGACAATGCTAGTAGTGTATGTTACGGTTTGTTCTAGTCCAATTTATCATTATTATTACTTATTATTATAATATTTTACAATACGCATTTTAATACAAAGGGTTTAGCCGGATAAGCATGACGAGTCGGCCCCCAAATGGCAACCTATATCGAAACTTATGTTTTAATATCTTGATGCATGAAACGCGATTTATATGTGTTTTGCCGCCGTACTCCGCTTTGACCTTGAAATATGGAAAAAAATGAGCGCATGCATGACTCTCGTTCAAGGAGACATATCTCGAAAACTAATTGAACTAGAAAGGTAAATCCTACGGGAGGTTTCAGGTAACCTTAAAGAGTATATTTTATATATTTTTTGAATTTTTAGAATAATTACGCATATCATTAAAAAATAAATAAAAATTAATATTTTCGTGTTCTCTGTGACTTACAATCACTGAAATAATATATGTTGTAACACTTTATATGCACTATTACTCATAAAAGTTGCGTTAGAAAAAAGTTGGTGCAACACTTCGAAATAAAATAAAATTCGACGCGCACTACATCATATAAGGATACAAACTTGCCATGGGACACACATATAAATAATTTATGAATTTGAATTATTGTTAGAAGAGAAATTGAATGAAAATATAAATAACTATCACGTAAATATCTATTTCATACGGTGCACAGTGGCACGAATTTTAATTTTTTCGTTCAAAATTAACTAGAGCACTTCGCAACCGATTGGGATATTTTTTTTAAATACTCGTTATTTAATTTCAAAAAAAAACGTAAGAGAGCTGATTTTTGAATTATACTAATCAACCAAAATTACTGAGCTTAACCAAAACCAACCTACAAGGTGGCGGAATCAATGGTGGCTATAAAATGCTAAAAAAATTATGAAAAATGAAATATTTTCGTTAAAGTTTATGCCGAGAAGTTTTGAATATTTCTGATAAGTACTTTTATGTTAAAATTGATTAAATTTTAAGTTCCAGGAAGAAATTCAATATGGCGCATCCAATATGGCGGAAATAAGATGATAAAACTAACTTAAAATTAAATTAAACGCATTAAACTAAAAAGGCTATTCCTAAGAATTATTAAAAAATTTAAGAAGGAACAAATTTTCTGAAACTTTCAAATATATCCAATATGGATGCCATACATTAATTATCAATCATAAATATGCGATTCAGTCCTCCATTAATTTTGAACATAACCCCAAGTAGGTCATATTAATATTTATTTCTTTTATCTGCTAATAATATAATAAACACCTAACACCAAGAACTTTAAAACAAGAATATTAAACCTAACATAACCTAAGCCTAATAGAACCTTAAATCAAGAACTCTATACCTAACATAACCTAAGGCAAGAGTTTTACACTATGAACTTTAAACCTAACTTAGTGCAAAAGTGTTTCGTCATTATTTAAATTTTAAATTCCTCTGTTTAATCTGTGTTGTTTAAATAATATTAATACTCCAATTGAGTTAATTGTTTTAATTGTTGATTATCCTAAATACATTTAAATAATAAAGTTCTTTATATTTTTATATTATATTAAACATATAGTATATTAAATATCATTTAAAAATTAAATATATTATTTGTATAAATAGAGGACTGAATCGCATATTTATGATTGATAAATAATGTATGGCAGCCATATTGGATATATTTCAGAAAATTTGATCCTTTTTAAATTTTTTAATAATTCTTAGGAATAGCCTATCTAGTTTAATGCATTTAATTTATCTTTGAGTTAGTTTTATCATCTTATTGCCGCCATATTGGATCCGCCATCTTGAATTTCTTTCTGGAACTTAAAATTTAGTCCATTTTAACTTAAAAGTACTTATCAGAAATATTCAAAATTTCTCGGCATAAACTTTAACAAAAATATTTAATTTTTCATAATTTTTTAGCATTTTATAGCCACCATTTTGCAGATTGGTTTATGACAATTTGTATATCAGATTCGTAATCAGCAACCTCAAAAATCCCCCGAGTAACAAGATTTATGTAAATTGGATACGAAGAAAAATTTTTTTTGTAAGTTTTACTAAGATTTAAATAAAAAATGGACATTTTGGCGAAGCTCAATAATTTTGGTTCTCATAATAAAAAAATCGACTTTCTTACGTTTTTTTGAAATTAAATAACGAGTATTTAAAAAAAAATTATCCCAATCGGTTGCGAAGTGCTCTAAATAATTTTGAACAAAAAATTACGATTCGTGCCATTGTGTGGGGTATGAAATAGATATTTACGTGACATTTATTTATATTTTCATTAAATTTCTCTTCTAACAATAATTCAAATTCATAAAATATTATATGTGTGTTCCATGTCAAGTTTGTATTCTTATAAGATATAATGCGCGTCGAATTTGATTTTTTTTCGAAGTGTTGCACCAACTTTTTTCTAACGCAACTTTTATGAGCAATAGTGCATATAAAGTATTACAACATATATTATTTCAGTGATTGTAAGTCAGAGAACACGGAAATATTAATTATTATATTTTTTAATTATTTTTTTAATGATGTGCGTAATTATTCTAAAAATTCAAAAAAAATATAAAATATACTCTTTAAAGTTACCTGAAACCTTCCGTTGGTTTTACCTCTCTAGCTCAATTAGTTTTCGAGATATGTCTTTTTGAACGATAGTCATGCATGCGCTCATTTTTTTCCATATCTCAAGGTCAAAGCGCAGTACGGCGGCAAAACACATATAAATCGCGTTCATACATCAAGTCGTTATTAAAACATAAGTTTCGATATAGCTTACCATTTGAGGGCCGACTCGTCATGCTTATCCTGCTAAACCCTTTGCTACGCCTATGGTGCAAAATCATTGTCATCCTTCAATGAATTAGTTCAGGAAAAGAGAATGATGACGTCACTTCATAGATTCATTGCTCCGACTATAGCGTATCGTGACTATTATAAAGTTGTCACATGCTTAGTAGACAATTTTTAGAAAAATATATAATACCTAATGCTCCCAAACGATAATTCATGGAAACTATTATTATATTATAGTCAATGAAAAATTGAGGACCAATCACTTGATAAGTTCCGTCACCATATTTATAAGCGCCTCCATGAATCCATACTAAAACTGGTAAAGAACTTGCTGAAGAATCCCCAGGTTTCTAAAGAATAACATCAAATATATGAGGAATTTTCATTTCGTAAGGAGAAAAATAAATAAATATGCATACATTAGGAAATTCCAAGGACAAAAAAATACTGACTATATCTTAGCAGGGAAAGGAGGATAGTAATAAATAAACGTAATCACTGCGTGGCATAGATCTTATTGGCGTATACATTCAGAATAATGTCTACAAAAGGCTTATCAAATCAACTTCGCTCAATGACTTGTGCCGTTTAACACTATTGACAGTTCAATTCATCATTATCCTCTTTTCCCGGCTAAGGTATAGATAATTGAATATACCTACTAGTAAGTTCAACTGAGTTGTATTACAGAGAAAATATTTGTCTTAATGTTTTCTTTTCTAGCAAGTGTTCACTACGAAAACGTTTTCGTATTGTTAACATCTGTGCAGTACAGTCCAGAGAGAACTAATGTTACTCTGGTGTATTTCGTTACACTATTATACTAAAATGAAACTAAGGGTCCAAGGTAGGTACCTAAAAGGAATTGTCTTGTAATAACAGTGTATTGCTGGAGCTTATTGTAAACCTTACAAGAAGTGTAGGAAAAAAGTTTGGAATAAATTCGACTACGGGACAACATTTGTTTACACAAAATAATTTTTTTCTATGACAACATCGAAATATGTCCATTAAACGATCGTAAATTCAATCAGAAACAGCTACATGTTGCACAGAATATCAAATTGCATAGCGGACCTGCCACGTTATGATTGATACTGCATTTGTTGCCTAGCAACCGTTTCATTATGAACCATTATATGTCAGGAGGGCGGTCCGTTGTGGCTAGTGCGACGATTAGAGCGACGGCGGCTTTGAGAATATGACACTAGCGACGGGATATTTGACTGAATTTGTTATCAGTATTTTTGTCAACATGTTTATAGTTACATTACGTATATTTTTGCATATTTCTTTGTATCAATGTTTATTAGAATATTAAACGTGAGTAGTAGGTTGTCGTAGAAAAAGTATAGTATGCAACTCGCACAAAATGGCAATTTTGCACGCGTATATATTGCAGCCCTCGCCTTCGGCTCGTGTTGCAAACTTTCACACTCGTGCAAAATGAGCCTCAGTTTGTACTTACTGCATAATAGACTATTAAAATATTGTATTTACACAGGTTTCCTTAAATATTTCTGGTTGTATGGTTCGCATCGCCATTGCAAAAACAGACTGATATATTTCCAAACTATTGGCCACATTTCCTGTATTACACAACCCCACAAAAAAAAAGTTCAGACCAGAGAACCAGACCCATATATCCCTATGTATTTTCAGTTGCTGAATCCGAATCCGAGGTCAAAAAAATTCGTACACCCCCAAAATCTTTAGCTAGAGCGAAAAAACACCCCTGGACTGGAGTTAAAAGAATATTAAGCTACGAGAATAGTTGTCACATCCTAATTGATCGAATTATACAAATTAACACACCGCCAGTGAGGGGCGAAAACTAGCCCCCATTTATAAAAAAATCGATCCAAAACAGTAATGACTGCCGAAAAAGCTCGAAATGTCTAAGTTTTATTAAAGTAATAAGAAACTCCATCAGATCCGACGTAATCTTCATAAACTGCCCCTATAGGGTTAAGAACAGCCACCCCCAAGTTTAAAGGACACAAAACAAGAGAAAACGTAAAATCCATCGGGATTTCTATTTTGCGTAGTACTCTAAAATAGAACTAGAAACTTACGTACCATCAACGTCCTACATTGTCAACCCTCAGATGGTGTGAAAACTACCCCCTATGTAAGATTTATCTGTAAAAAGTTACAGTGACTTCTATAAAAATTCGAAACACCTGCGTTTCGTGGAAGTGAGAAGAAACTAGACTATGTTCGACGCTGTGCTTGAAAACCACCCCCAAGGGGTTGCGATATCCGTAGGATGCTGAAAGTCTGCATCACGATTTTTCCTAATCATAGCATCCATAAAAATGTAAATCCGGTTAGTTTCTCTCTGTTTTTCCAGGATCCTACGGATATAGGGATGGCATCTCGCAACCTCGTGGGGGGTGGTTTTCAAGCATAGCGTAGAACATAGTCTCACTTCCACACAACGCAGGTGTTTCGAAATTTTATAGAAGTCACTGTAACTTTTTATGGATAAATCTTACATAGGGGGTAGTTTTCACATCATCTGAGGGTTGACACTGTAGGACGTTGATGGTATGTAAGTTTCTAGTTCTATTTTAGAGTACTACGCAAAATAGAAATCCTGTTGGATTTTACGTTTTCTCTTGTTTTGTGTCCTTTAAACTTAAGGGTGGTTGTTTTCCACCCTATAGTGGCAGTTTATGAAGATTACGTCTGACCTGATGCAGTTTTTTATCACTTTAACAAAACTTAGACATTTTGAGCTTTTTCAGCAGTCATTATTGTTTTGGGGGTGTGTTTCATATCTATTGTGTGTACGCTGCTGTTTAACCTTAATTTGTATAATTCGATCGATTAGGATGTAACAGCTATACTCGTAGCTTAATATTCTTTTTACCCCAGTCCAGGGGTGTTTTTTGGCTCTAGTTAAAGATTTTGTGGTTGTACGAATTTTTTTGACCTCGGATTCGGATTCTGCGACCGAAAATACATAGGGATACATCTAGTTCGCTGGTCCGAAATTTTTTTTTTGTGGGGCTGGGTTATTTACAATATCCCGAAAAAAAAATGTTATTCCATGACAATCCCGTATAAATTTCAGTTTTACTCTACTATTCTTGTATTGCCGTTCGGAATAAAGAGTCAAGAATGGGTTTTGTGTGTGGTTAAAATAGAAGTTAGTTCTTATTCTAATTAGAAACTAGTTATTAGTTTGATCGGATATAAAAATATGTAATTGCTTTGTAGAGCACTAAACTCTCTTTAGCGTTCTCCAAGATTGATAAGAATATATTTTAATGCACGATGAACAGTTTATGAGATATTTCGAAAAACTATTTGTCCCACAAAATGGCGTCTGTGACAGAAATTGTAGAGAATTTGGTGCTCTATATTTGAAATTACCATAGCATCAACGGTTTGCGAGATGTTTGAACTTTTCACAAAGATGATGTCCCGGACAGGTGATGAAAAAATAACTTATGCTATTTTTTCATTGTGAAGTCAGGTTATTTGACATTGATTGGAACACTGAACATTCGGGAGCAGTATATGCTTGTGCGTGTGACATTTAACAATCGATGGAAAGTTTTCGTTTTCACATGAAAAAATTATTGAATACGGTCTACATTTTCTTCGTTATTTTTGCATGGTAAATACGTAATATGCACTTCAGTAGAACAAATTACTTTTTTTTTGTTAAGTAAAATGTTTACTAATTCCACATTGGCTGTGTTACCTAAATAATTAGGGAACATTTCGATTGATATTTGACATCCGGATGACAAACATATACGTTTACGTTTTTACGGTTACTATGGGTCAAGTGGTGGGGGTACGTAAATCGCATACCATACCTCTTGCCGTACCCATAGTCCTAGTCTATGTCGCGGAAAATTGCTTACTATCCCATGGTTTCCGTTTTTAGATAATTATCACAATTTTTTATTAATCTTACTTTGACGGACTACATAACACAAATAATTATTTAAAATAACGATTTGCCGCATTTTGTACATTTTTAAACACCGAAATAATTTTTACAGACAAGAAACACAGAGCAATAGAGCCGACACGTATTTTCAAACTAAGTTGATACAGATGGTTAATACAGTTAAAAGTGAAATTATTTCATTGTTAGCATCCTTTCCTCTAGGATTTTACTAATAACTCTTTAACCCACCAGAGGCGTGTAAACGTTCAAGTAGAGACAATCTTCAGTTTCTATTGCGCCAGGAGTGGGATTCGGAAAATCTGGTTGTTGGTAACAAATTTTTGTATTTTGTGTTGTGTCCAATGTTCCAGTCCAATTTTTCGGTGGTGTTGGCTCCTTAAAAAAGAAAGGAGTTTTACAGATACAATAATTTCTATGTTAGGTTTCATGCACTTACCTTAAATCTCAAGTCTCCTACAGGTGGTGATGCATAGGGAATTTCTTGGAAAGCGTAATATAAATTATTGTCTGCAGTTGTTAGCACGTGACCTTTTATTTTACCATTCGGTAATGTAACAATTGTTGGATCGGGTTCCTATGAAGAATAAAACAACGTTTTTAAAAATATAATAAGTAGATAAAGAGAAAAGTAACCTATTATTATATACATTCAATTGCAGATACACATAGAATAGGAAAATATCTACGGAAGTTATTAAGGAAGTATAATAATTAGGTAACTAAAACAACTAAAATTATGACACTACACTACAGGTCTTACTTTAGGTAGCATAGCATACTTACTGTTTACTGTATGTATATCTTACATGCAGTGTGTTATGTAAGAGAAAATATTAATCAATTGTCAAAATATAATGAAATAAATAAGTATAACAGTCGAAGTGGTAAAAACGTTTTTCTATGACTATCAAATAATTCATTTTGTGGCGTTGAAAAGAATACTTACTATTATTATTATTTACTACCAACTTAGTAAAGAAAAATAAGTAATAAAAAAAAATTAAACCAAATAAATATCAATAGTCACCCTTGTACGAATTTTATACTGAACTGACTGCCTGCTAGCTGACAGTTGGAGGTTGGGCAGGTTCAAATTTAACAAGTATTAGAGAGGGCGCCACATAATTTGAGCCAGTCAGTATTGTGTTATTATGTGTTGCCAGTTCGTCGCAAACTGTGAAATTAGTAAAAGACAAATATTATTTGAGCTCGTGCAAGTAAATTTAGTTTCAGTAAATAGCAATCTTTACCGTCTTATTTCTGCCCAGTGTCAAGAGTTATAATTGATAATGTCTGACTCGGAGGAGAAATCGGATACCAATTTTGCTACCACCGCTGACCAAGGAGGCCGTGACCCTGCCGTTCTGCGACTAAGTTAGATTTATAAATTGAAAAAGAAGCAAATCGAAGAGAAATTAAGTAAATTTCGTTTGAGCCTTTCTGGAATCGTGGATGAAAGGAAAAGCCGCCTGGTTGAATTCATCAGGGAAAGTAGTACTTCACCGTTACCGCAAATCAGCTGGCCTACTTTTACGTTACTGTTTATTCTGTCGATAAAATATCCGCCTCCACCCGTAACCACCAATCAACCGGTGCTAGACCCGCTCAAGATACGTAAATGGAGAATACGCTTTGATGGCAAAGGCGTCCTAGCCGCCTTCCTAGAGCGCATAGTGGAAGTCTCCGCTTTAGTATGGTACCAGAATATACAGATCTCCACTGACTGTACCGAAACTTGCTCCCTGACTACAGGTAGTATATTCCCAGATTCGAACTAACGGAAATAGCTACTCTAACAGCCAGAGTAAAGAAATTTGAAACATTGCGACATGAAGTCCAACAAGTGTAGAGAACAAACGCTTACCGAGCGGCCGGCTCCGTTCCTGTCAGCCAAACTCCACCAAATCGTACTAAGCGATGTTTACCACCCCCGCCGCGTGGTATCCGCCGCTACAGGCTCAAGCAGCACCAACAACTATTACTGGCACGATACACCATGTGGCATCCATAAGTCAAATGGAATGACTCCGCCACCATCTAATCGTCCAGCTACGAGCAGAGGAAGTAGGATATCTACTTCTGCCCCCGCAAGTGCTCCGGATCAAAACATCCTCTGTTGGAGATGTGGAAAGTCCGGACACTACCGAAAGTAGTACCGCTCCCCGTCAAAATTATCTTGTTCGCGCTGTGGCCATCAGAGTATTTTGATAAGAGGTTGTCAATGTCCTAGGTTGGGAAACTAGACCGGAACTGCACCGTTATGAGGCCAGTATGGTTCCGCGCTGCTACTGCCTTAGAAAACACCGTCCCCAGGGACAACTGGTCACACTCACATCCAAAGATGTATGGCAGCACTTTTTCCGCCTTAATTGACACCGGCTCCGTCCGTTCCTACATAGGAAACCGAGAGAGAGATTTCTGCACTCAATCAGTTAGTATATCCGCCCCCTCTCAACTAGCTGATGGAAACCTGGTAACCGTCTATAAGGCCTGTGATTTGGAATTTACGATAGATGATAATCAGTTTAACAACCGTTACTTCTATATATCAATCCTGCCTTCTTATATAATGCTATGGATGGATATTCTGAGCACCAAAGACTTTAACATAAATTTGGCAACCGCAACCGTCTCCTTAAATCACCGTCGTCCTGTCTCTTGATTTCCTCACAACAGTCCACTAGGAGGAATTGCTCTAATTGACTAAGAATGAAGGGAACAAACTCCTGGACACCGAATTCCCAAGTTTGCAGGACATAACTGGGACACCGAAGCTAGCCCAATACCATATCCGTCTCTTACAGCTCGACCTGATCAAACAAAGATACCGACCGGAAAACCAAAGAATGCAAGAAATAATCAATAGGGATGTTGATGAAAAGCTCGAAAATGGAATCATCGAACCGTCTAACAGTCCTTGGAGTTCGCTGGTAGTGATAGTAATAGTAAGAAGGATGGTAAATTTCGATTCTCTACAGATTTCCGTAAAGTGAATGCAGTTACCGAGAAGGATGCATATCCGTTACTCTACATCAACGTTATAAGACAAGCTCTGGAAGGTCCGTTACATCTGACACGGGGGTACTGGCGGTACTGGCAAATACCGCTATCAGCCGAGAGTAAACCGATCACCGCCTTCGCAGTACCTGGCAGAGGATTATCTCACTTCTGAGTTATGCCTTTTGGACTAGCCCCGAAATTTTCCGGACATTTTAAAGCAACACATGTCGCTCTCCCTCGTCCTGTATCGTTCCAAAAAAGATACTGGGAAAAAGCACAACCACATACATGTAGAGGATATTTAAAATCCTGTTTGTACAGTGTCCGAGCGCCTACTTCCGCCCCCTCGACGGCAAGGCGGCAAACCACCGCTCGGGTTGTTCAGACTCAGGACCCCGTATCGACCGACCACAAACCTCTAGTGGAGTACAGTGCTACAAGTATCCGTCCGCTTCGTATGTAGGCACTATCTCCCAAGGCGTTCAATACATCCTGTTATGCTGAACAATCAACCGTCAACCGCTTGGGCTGCACCCGGTGATTTCTATTACCGAAACTAATTGTTTCTTCGTTCTTTTTAGGAACCATCTCCAACCCTGATAGAAGGTGGTTAAATGAGTTGATTTTTGTTTTTTTTTTTTGAGAAGTTTTGGTAAAAGAAGAAGCTCCTTATATAGCAAATTTGAGAAGTAACAAGAGTTTTTATTTATTTTTTTAGTTGTTATCATTAGTTTAGATGTACAGTCTGCAAGGCCCGTAGCCCCAAAATAAAGTTTCCTAACCGATGAGGAGGATACGTTCCTGAATAGGATAGGGAATCCCAAGGTAGAATTTAAATTTGTCTTCTATTTCAGGGTGCGATAGATGTATGAGAAGAAAACGTAATTTCATTTTATTTTCTTTTTTTTAGAAGTAAGAGGAGGGTGTAATAAGCAAAATTTTCTACACAAGTTTGTCCGTTAAATAATAATATTTTTGTTTCTTTGCTCACCATATAACATGCAAAATTGTATTAAAAATCCAGTTCTGTTCGCCTATTTAATTTTAAGATTTGTTGTTCACACCGGATGCCTAGAAATATCATTTGTTTTCTTAGTTAATTAGTTATTTTGTAGGCTCCCCTCAAACTATTTATTGTCCTGCCTCACTGCGGCGAAAGGCTACAATAATAATGTCACCGATTTATATTTAATATGTTTTTGAAAACACCATAATATTTTTGTTATTTTGAATGTGGAAACAAAGCAGCGATATGTGAATGAGTAGTGACTGCGTGCATGCTTCTCTTCCTCCGAATACGCGAGCTGGTTAGATACTTTACCACGAGCACACAAATATCAGTTATCCTGTAGCCACCGACCGCATCAGCACGTTCAGCAGTAGTTCAGGTAGAATACAGACCGTTGGGACTTATTTCATGTTTATAAAAGTTTATGAAATATTCTCTATCATTTTAAAAATAACTTAGTGGTTTGCGAGAAGCGCAAAAATATTGACAGACTCCCCAAAGTGAACTTGTAAATATTCTTTATCATTAAAATAACTTTTCCTGTGAGCAGACAGCGAATTCACTCTGTGCTTCTCCCCTCATTGAACAAATCTTTCTCGTGCGATAGATATCAGAGAGCAGAGCTCGAAACAGTCAGTTCATTCCGGCTAGCGAAACCGCAAGCACCTCCCTCCGGAGCCAGTCCGAAAGGCGATTACAAGTAAGTTAAAGTGATAATTGTAAGTGCACAGGCTTGGGTCTTTGGTGTCGCAGGTACGAGCTCTAACCATTTACAAAGTCCTTTCTGTTGAATCTGGTGAATGCAAAGAGACGTACTAAGACATTAATTGTAAACTGTTTAATCATAGTTTTACTTTATTACTTTATTTTCTATATTTAGTTTCCATCCGAAACTATCGAAACACGCTTTCGCACCATTGTGCTGTCCCTTATTTGAATCTGGTAATGGTGAGAAACGTGTTTAATCATACATTTACCTTTTCAGCTTCTACCGTCCGAAAATTCAGAGACGCGTCTTTGCACCATTGCTCTGTCCCTATATTGAACCTCGCAATGTTGAGAAGCGTATACAAGTACTGACATTTTATTATTTTATTTTATTGCAGTTTTCCGATAGCCAAGCAGCGCTAAAGGCACTCGATTCCGTGCAGGTCGATTCAAGACTAGTATGGGATTGTATAAATGCCCTTACAGACCTAGGAAGTCAGAACAAAGTGACCGTGGCATGGGTACCAGGACACGAGGGACACAGGGGAAATGAGAAGGCTGACGAACTGGCCCGAGAAGGCGCATCTAAGGCCCTAGTAGGACCCGAACCCTTTTGCGGTGTGGCTAAGCCACGCATACGAACATCCATTAACGAATGGGTACAAAATAAATCTCTAGAGTGGTGAAAGAATTTCCCAACAGAGACAGGCCAAAAAATTCATTAAAGAACGATCGGCTAAATTCACCGAAGACCTGCTACGCCAAAATACAAAGGCCATTAGGATAATAGTAGGTCTTCTAACTGGACATTGTAGGCTTAATAGATACATGAGTCTAATGGGCCTGGCAGAGGATGCATCATGCAGATTCTGTCAAGAGGAAGAGGAAACCTCAGTACATGTGCTGTGTCATTGCGAAGGCCTAGCCAGACTGAGGTTCCAACTACTTGGCGAAGAGAAACCAAGGGCAGATAGCTATACCAAGGAGCCCTTATCAAGGTTGTGGAGTCTGATACAAAAGACAAAGCTGGATAAGGAGTTCTAAGTAAAATTAGACAAGGAGAGCCACAATAGATCCACAGAGGTCGCGGTGGCCAAGGCGAATCAGCCAGCTCCTTTTTCAATCTAAACCTGTGACAGTGCTTTCCTTCTTAGTTCCGAAACCGGTTGCTTGCTTGCTTTCCATTTTACTATTTTGCATTAAACTCATTTTAGCTCCTTGGTACCCTAGTTTCTCGCTTGTTAACTGTCATATTTTTCCGAATCATAAGTTTACCGCTGTGCGTGTGAAAGTCTGAGTTTCCTTATAGATCCCTGGAATTATCGTTTCTTCACTGTAGCTACTCCAGCCCTACTGTACTCTCTGTTTAAAGGAAATCCGCAATTGGCGCCCTAGCAAATCCATAATAAATCCGTTTAAAGTTCAAATGCCAAAGTGACACACTCCCACTTTCTTGATGCACAAAGCAACTGGGACAAATACGTCACACTCTTAAACTTATGTCACAGTTTATCTATGATAAGAAAATTATGACATATAATCTTTAATTATACTATTCACAATAATATTGTTATATATTTGTTACCCTCAGAGACATCTTCAGAAATTCCCTTTAAGTTCCATGTATAAATAACAGAAAACAATTAAGTTAGTTAGATAGTTAGTTTGTCAGTCGGCCCAAAGATGTTGCGCAATGTCAGAATCTGGAAGTTGCAGAGAGCCTACTAGAAAATTACAGAATGAGGGAGAATATTCTAGAACTCTCATCGTTAGGTATATAAAGGAATGGAGTTCAGATAGTACAGTTCAGTGGACAGTTCAGTTAGTGCGAACAGATCAAGGAGTAAATAATACAGTGACTGAATTATTGAACTATAGTACTCAGTGTAATATTAGTGAAGTAATTATTTGTTGTAATTAGTACGCAAGTTAATAAATTAATGTTTAATATTATTCTGGTGTTACAATTTCCGGATCCCCGATAAATGTAGAAAAACCTACCACATAGCGTCTGAGTAACGCGAGTTATGATATCCAGACGCCGTAGTAGACAAAAGAAGATGCAATTGTGCATAATTGCACAGATAAAGAAGCTTATAAATAGATGTAGTAGCCTTATTAAGTTTAGTTATCGTCGTACTTCAGATACATACCTTTGTATTTAAACGCAATAAATTCATTCGCTATTAATTGTCAAAAGTTTGTTTAAATAAAAAATTTACATTTTTTAAAAAAACCTAAACCGCTCGACAAAATATAGCTGGCGCAGTCATAGGGATTTTCTTTGGAGTAATTTCGAGAGAATATCGGAAAACTCGTCGTGGCATCGACTAACCAAAGAAGACCTGCAACCCCTTACCATACCGTTGGTAAACAAATAATTTTTAAGAAGATAATTAATCAAGAAACAAGTGAATTCAAGCAAAGAAGATATACTCTGCATACCTACCCATACTATTCCTTTGAACCTATCCTTAAAATATCCTTTCACACCCTGAGCTATAAAACTGGCACATCTCAATCTGAGTACCCCCAGCTCAGTACGTGTGAGCACGACCACCAGACGCTTAGTATCCCCTCGTCGGAAGCGCCGTGAGGCTTTGCATTTGTGAAAGTAATTTCACATAAGCCCTTGAAGAAACCAAGATCGTGCACTCTCTTTCCCAGGACTACACGTGACCTTAAATCGTGTATAGGAAAGATTGGCCCAAGCCAGAAAACACCTATAAAGAAAACATCTTTAAAAGCACATAGCCTTGCGCTATTTAGGGAAATTGACTAGAACGACTAAAACTAACGAGACAATAACCGCTCTCCAGCTCAAGAAAAAATATATAATTAATCAAAGTGTAATAGAGCATCGCCTGGGAGCTCTCTGAGTACTCTTGAAATCCCTCGTTATCACATTGTAATCGATTATATATACCAGAGCCTTCATGTTTTCTGTCATCTTAATATTCTTGTAAGTACCATTAATGCCTGACTCCGACGACGAAACCTTAGCTAATCTTGCTTTACGGACATTTGGTCCTAACCAGTATATACTAACAAATGCGGGAGCAAATACCTCTAATAGTACCGGAACCTCAAATTTAGTAGGACGAGAAAATTTAAATTCAACCGCGATGGCTAGAAATGATGTTACCGTTCGAGATTATTTAGAGCTCATACCTCAATTCGATGGAGATAACTCAAAATTACCGATATTTTTAGACACGTGCGAGCAAGTATTAGATATGTTAGTACAGGATAATAATCCACAAAGAATTAAATTTTTAATGCTGCATTTTAGAAATAAAATTGTAGGTAAAGCAGCTCAAGTGTTAGCCGCGAGAACTATACTCACTTTCCTGGAATTAAAAACATTTTTATTAGACACTTTCGGTGATCAACGGAATGAAGAATCACTGCCAAATGACCTTATGATGTTAACGCAAAATCACAACGAAACCGCTAGCCAATTTGCAGACAGATGCATATCGCCACGTGGACTGTTACTCTCAAAAATGCAGATGGCAGATATAACAGCAGAACTACGAAAGGAAAAATTAGATTTGTACAAAAAAATGGCACTACGGACTTTCCTATCTGGACTTAACGCACATCTAAGTCACCTATTAAGATGTAAACAACCCTCGAGCCTAGAAGCAGCTATAAATATGGTAGTAGAAGAAGAAAACATGAACTACAACCGGCAACAAAAGTTGGGGACGAAGAACACTTATCAGAATACAAATCAATCTCAAATAAGAACGACATCGACAAACCCAAAATATAACCCCAGTTACTCTCAAACACCCCCACCAAAACCGAATCCCCAAATAATCCGCCCTATGTCAAACATCCCTTATCGTATGCGGAATTTTTTCATGCCAAGAAACCCCCAACAAACATTTCAACAAAGACCATTTCAAAACCCTCAAAATTTCCAACGCCAAGCTCCACCGCAGCAATACTTCCAAAGACAAAATTTTTCCACTTCGCAAAATTTCCAAAATACGCAAAATTTCCCACATTTCCAAAATCAACCACGTTTCAATTTCCAACCTAAAACGCAACAATCCTATCCCCAACCAATGGATACCTCATCTGGAAACACAAGAAGATCAAAATTCTCCCAACCGTCTAATGCACCGAAATGGACAGCGCAAGAATTACATTTGCAAGAGATACCGAGTACCTCTTCCAACAGGGACGAATATCAATCAGACTATTACGAAGAACCGACATACGATTCAGAAATTGCTGACAATAGCTATTACCCCGAAGAATACTATTCAGAAAATTACCAAAGTTATAACGATGACGAAAATTTTACCTTACCAGCCTCGGAGACCAATATTACGAACCTGCCGAATGCGAAGAAGTAACCCAGACAAAACAAGTAGAAATCAACGTCGCAGCCAATACAAATCTTCCATATATAATTATCCCAGAACTCGAAGCCAAATTTATGATTGATACACGGTCCACAAAAACATTGATTACAGAAAAAGTCGCCGAAACATTTTTTCCAGACCGAATTAAAGAAGACCCTTTCCAAATAAAAACACCTCACAGCATATCCTTACATAGATATTCAGCAGAAATTCCAGTATCAAAAATCTTTAAAAAACCAGGAATGTTGTATACACACTACATCTTTAACTTTAGTCAAAGATATGATGGACTTATTGGCCTTGATCTACTACAATAAATAGGAGCCACCTTTGATTTTAAAAATTACTTACTAACAGACTCAGCAAAATTCCATTATTTTTGGAAGGAAAAAGACTAATAATAGGTACTAATGACACCAACGAAATGGAAAACAATTACGAATACAGAATTAGTCCTAAGACAGAAATTGTAGCTAAAATACCAATATCACAAAAAAATGGAGAACCTCTAATAAATCCTATTGTATTTGAAAATCAAATAGAAATTTCAGCAGGACTTATAAATACAAAAAATAACGAAGCGACAGTATTGCTTATTAACAACACTGACGAAGAAAAAACATTCGCAATAACTGAACCTCTTCCATGTATGCCTAGCCACCAATTAAATAACTTTACAACCGAATATAGAGACATTTTCTACTGCGAGGATATTCCACTAACTTTTACAAACCAAGTTAAGCACGAGATTCGAACAACGGACAACATACCAATCTATACGAAATCATACAGATTCCCATACATCTATAAATCAGAGGCCAAAAAGCAAATCGACTCAATGTTGGAACAAAATATAATAACTAATTCAACTTCGCCATGGTCCAAATAGGGGACTATTTGGATTGTCCCGAAGAAAATGGACAATAGTGGAAAAAGAAAATTTCGTATTGTAATAGACTACCGAAAATTGAATGAGAAAACCATACCCGATAAATTTCCAATACCAAACATTAGGGACGTCCTGGACAAACTTGGTCGCAGTCAATACTTTACAACATTAGATCTAGCAAGCGGATACCATCAGATTGAAATGGATCCCAAAGATATCGAGAAAACAGCATTCTCGACAGACGACGGACATTACGAATTTTTAAGGATGCCCTTTGGACTTCGAAATGCACCCTCAACCTTTCAACGAACAATGAACCATGTACTATCAGGCCTACAGAGTAAATGTTTAGTTTACATGGATGATGTATTAATATTTTCAACCTCCTTGCAAGAGCACATAGAAAGTATACGCTCAGTATTTGATAGATTCAGAAAAACTAATTTCAAAATACAGCTTGATAAGCCAGAATTTTTAAAACAAACAGTAAAATTCCTTGGACATATCATTACACCAGAAGGCATATTACCCAATCCAGATAAAATCGAAGCAATTCTAAAGTTCCCAATACCAAATACAAAAAAAGAAATTCATTCATTTCTTGGATTAATAGGATATTATAGAAAATTTATAAAAGACTGCTCAAAACTGACAAGACCATTAACAGCCTGTTTAAAGAAAGGAGCCAAAATAGAACATACAAGAGAGTTTGTAGAATCCTTTGAAACTTGTAAAAACATTCTAACCAACAGCCCACTCTTACAACAAAAGTTTGTTTAAATAAAAAATTTACATTTTTTAAAAAACCTAAACCGCTCGACAAAATATAGCTCGCGACATTAATTTATTTATTAAGGGCGCCAGTCGCGTTTTCCCTTATTCGTGTGTGGTTTTCCACTCCCAAGCGAATTCAATAAGATGTATGCGATATTTGATAGCTAAGAAATAGGCCAAGGCTACACTACCATAGATTACTAACACCGCTCTCTCTAAAAATTGTTTTTTTTCTCTCAATTTACTTTTTCCTATTTACCTAATGGCAATGGATTTTATGCTCTCGTAATATGACTGGTGTAATGAGATTCAAACTTCTGGGGTCCTGAGACGCCCCATTTACTCAATTCCGGCCTATCAAACGAAAACCTTCGAGGAATAAGACTTACAAGTCATTTAATCAATAAAATGAAAACGTTCAAATATACCATTTATTGATAGGTTTAAAATAAGTACAATTAAAACCATATGCAATATCCTATCTAATAAATTATATGATTTGAATCGAATCGCCTCCCTCAAGTAGGGCAAGGTCGACCACCTCTTCTACAGAGTTTTTATGCTACCTGGATAGCGTGCGATAGCAATCGATTTGGTGGAAAAGATTCACACAACTTCCCAAGAAATTAATGAAAGCATTTTTGGGTTTCTTGTGGCTGACTTGAAATAATGTTAAAATATTTTACTTAAAATTTTGGGATGCTTGTGATTAGCTTTAAGGTTCTTTATCGTGATCATATCGTTCAAAAGAACGGAGTTCCATATTAGTTCAACTATATATGAGTTATTACAACTTTCAGTCAGTGACACGACGCCGACATACCGGTCCTCATGTAGGTTCAATATAGGGGATGTGACACGACTTCGCCTTCGAGCGACTTTTTGGCAAAATGGCTTTTTGTCTTACTTATGCACAAGGCGGTTTTCTCTATAACTTTGTCATTTGGAAAGACCTGCATTTGATTTTCCTACTATCGCTTTCCACCGATTTATCCAACGTGTCCGTCCAATTGACGAGCCGCTGGATGAATCCAAATTTGCTTTATTCGAGAAACCAGCTTTGTATATTCGTATCAATTTTTGCCAAGTAATTGCCTATAGACGCTACGCGCCTTTGCCACATTTTTCGGTTTAGCTCTTTCAGTACGTCGCATCGAGAAAATTTTATATTCATTCTTTTGAATGGTATCCACAATGACTGTCTCCATTTTCATTGTTTCGATTAAAGCGTGAAGCGATTAAAAAGTTAAAAATATTCACAAATATTTTCAGAGTAAAACAACAACAAGTTTCTTTTGAAAAACTACGTATTCTTGTGTTTGGCCAACATTATACTTTTATTTTCAGTATACTTTTCCATGAAGATAATATACTCTCACTCTCATGGCTTAGACATAACATATTTTTCCAGGGGAAACATTTCTGGGCGCTACGTGTTGTGCATTTCTTTTCTGTGTACGTATGAGTTCAATTGCTGGGCTCCAGGTGTTGTGCCTTTTTTTGTCTTTGTTTAGTTATACTCCAACAGTCTTCTAAACAAATTTTTCCTAAGTTGAAACTTTTATTTAGTTTTCGACTTAGGTCGATTCTGGGATGGTCTATAATATAACTCGTAATAATATTAATATTGAAAATCAACAAAATATTTTCTAATTGTAACACTTTGATTAATTAAGTCAACGATATAAAACTACATCTATTAGAGTTATTAGAAACAACGCGTGGCAATATACCATGTAAATGTAGTTGTAATGCAATACCAATAAAATATTCCGTATATGCCTACAGAATTTGCATTCTGATTTATTTTGAGTTGGTACTTGATGACGTCAGAATATCATTTTTATTACGAATTTCAATAGCATACAAACAATAGCTTCTAGATCATCCTCCGGTGTAAAATCGACTTTAAAGTTGAAATCCATCATAACAGTGGTAATTTCCTATCTGGAATAGTGTAGAATGAGGTTTATAGATCTTCGCCGAACGCTTCCATCTTCTCATCCTCAGCGCCAGTCATGGTGCATATGTTAGTACCAATTTACTATTGTTGGCTTTAATCCTAACGGTGATTATTCGATAACTTATAGCTACATAACCGAGGAATGGCTCAACTATTTTTTAATCTATAGATAAGTTAAAAATAGAATCAGCAAAATCGGTCAAGTGGAAGCCGCTGACGAATTAGGAGAAGAAAATTGCCTTGTTTTTTAAATATATAGATTATACTTACGTCTGCTGAGGCAATACAAATATGTATAAGGTATATCAAAGCGACACAGCACTTAATGTTGTATATACTCATTTTTGTCTTTCCACAACAAATACGTTGCCACAATATATAAGCTTAATGTATTTTTATCATCATGAAGTGATTGTCAGTTCTATCAGAGTAATGTATTGATCAGTTTACTCACTGCTATAATTTAACTATAATGTTTGTACGTGGCTTTGATTACTGAAATTCTCAAGTGGCTTTTAAATTAAATGCCGGAGAAAAAAGAATTCCTATGCCTAGATAATATAATGATTAAATCGAATTTTAATCAAGTCGTAAACACCCAAGACATGTATAGATAATTCTAACAAAAATATTATTATCTCAATATTCGTATATTCTCTCGGAAATTATGAATACATAGATCCATCGATATAGATCTCAAGGTGCCATTTTATTTATTAATGTAATTATTAAATATTATTTTTGGTAAATAAAAAAAATGGTTTTATCAAGTACCAACATAAAATGTTATAAAAGATTAGAATAAGCTAAAATTGTACGTAATAAAAATACATGATATATGAACCACAAACATGAGTACTGCAGATTCACAATCTAAAAAGTATTCATCTAACTTAATAGCAGTGTTTTTTATTCGAAATAGTTTTAATTATTTCTCTATAGATTTTAATGTCTTCTAGTTCGTCAGGTAACTCAGGTAACTCAATAAACACTAATTACACGTTATATCTTGCTTGTGTTAAATTTGTACCACAGAAGAAGAAACAATCAGAATATAAATCCTTTGATCTCGTGTTGTAAATTTCCGCCATACTTTTGTTGGGAGAGTTCAGGACAGTACTCAATATTTTTTACCCTTTTTAGGAACGGCCCGGTAGAGAGTCAGAAAACCTGTGAAACATTAGATGAAGACAAATAATATTTGTTTTAGATTTTCAATATTTCTTACCTAGTTAGGCGGCATGATGATACAAACTGTATCACGAGGCGAGATCACGCCACACGCCATTTGTCGCAGACGATCCGGTTACAGAAGAAATTCGTGATCCGGGCCTGGCGCAATTTTCTACATTTCCGTCCGAGATTGTCAGTGCGCGATGTAGATGAGCGAACTTTTCCCGCCAATGAGAGATTGTATTCTGATTGTTTCTTCTTCTGTGCTTGTACGGAGAGGAACAGGGATGTTTTAGTCGTTTTTGTTCGTTTGTTCATACTGCAGAAATATGAAATCAGAGCTGAAGAGTAATCCATTACTGCCGTAATCGGACTGCTCTCTTAATTTTTTTTCAGTTAGTAATTTAATCAGGTGAATCACATTATTTTAGTAACAATTTAGTAATCGAAATATAATTATGGCATTTTAAGGTGAGAAATCAGTAATGAATAGGTATTTTGAGTAATCGAGTACTCTTACAATACTGAGGATTATTGGGCAATCAAGATGAATTAGTTGTCAAGATTATAGAGTAGTCACGATTTATTGAACAATCGATAAATATTTTGAATTACCAAATTCGTGAGAAATACAGATGATAAATACAGATATCTATACACAAATAACTAATAATAGTTCAGTGAAAAGTAAGAACTGAACAGCTAGTAGCATAATAAATAACCTTAAAACTCAAAATGTTGCGATTATCTATATTTTCTATTAGTTATATTTAAGTTGCGGAATATATGCTGAATATACCGCTAATCAAGATAATCAACATACAAATGTTACATGAAAATGTAGTATTTTATGGGCACATACTGGTTCCCGTAAAAGCTCAAAAATTGTAATAAACCAGTTGGGCTGTTCATTAAGCTAACCCTGTGTAGCACGATGAAATTGCTTTATTTGATCCTTTGTCACAAGAAGAAATAAAGCCAATAATGAGTGGAACAACTAATTATCAGGATCATTATCAGATAAACATGGGCGTAGTCCAGGGGTCTGCAATCTCAGACAAATGTGATATTACTTTAAAGAATAAATGCGAAAATACTCTTGTGCATTTAATAAATTGGTTCAAGAGCATTTCACTGTATTTTAATAAGGACAAAACTAAGCAGGTTTCATTCATATCAAAATAAGACATCTAAGATCAGTTTATCTGTCAATAACACAGACAGATTTTATATTCAAACGAAAGAAAACAATAACCTTAAATTTCTAGGGCTACATATTGAACCATGCCTAAATTGGAAGGCACAATGTGAGTTTCTATCTTCAAAATTATCCTCCATTTATTTTTTATTTACAAATTTTAAACCTGTTTTTACAGAACACCAACTAATTACATTATATTATGCTCAGGTAGAAAGTTGCCTCAGATATGGTATCTGCTTTTGGGGGACTCAACCCTCTCACATGACATATTTGTGGCTCAAAAACGAATATTGCGGTGTATCACTGGCGTACCGAGCACTCACACATGCAAAAACTTTAAAATACTGACATTATATGGTTTATATATTTTCGAAAATTGTTTATTTGTCTTCAACAATAAGGATAAGTTTTTGACTAATAGTACTTATCATCAGATAAATACTCGCCAAAAAAGTAATTTACATATACCTATAAAGCTCCCAGCCGTAAAATATTTAATTGGCTTCCAAATACCATTAAATCTATAGACAAGGAAAATATATTTAAAAAAAACTTAAGACATTTTTGCTTGATAAATGCCTATACAATACTGCGGAGTATTTTCATTGATTGAACACTTCACCATTATCTTATTTGATGTAATGTATTTGTGACATATATATGTACATGTATATAGTGCCTCCATGTTTGCCATATCTTTATTTTTTTGTTTGTTTGTTTTGTTTTAACACTTAATTCTAAAATTGTGACGTTTCGACGTTTCTTATACAAATGTTTGAGAATAAAGAATTTTGAATTTTGAGAAGCAGACATGTCTATCTATATAAAGTCGTTGCTGAAACAATAGATTTCCTTCAGAGAGTAAAGCGAATATTTATTATGAATATGATCTTTACATTTATCATTTTCCTCAAAAGCGGATGATGCTGTTATGGCTGCCGTAATATGTCAAAATATATAAACGAAATGGACTAATCCATTCAAGAAATGTTCTATTGGCACTGCTCATATGAGAGTAATTGTTGCAAATGTTAAAATAATCTTAATATCAAACTAAGTTATAATTATTTGGTGTCAAATTAGTAAATTTTTTAACTTTTAGATAAAACATCTAGCAGCAATATTTTGACATTACGTGTTAAAGTTGCTAAAAATAAGGTTGAATTGGAGTTACTCAATTATTTAAAGATCAGCGTAATTAATTTCCAATGTTATCTAATTATGGAAATAACATTTTTAAGGTATAACACCACTCTAACTTCAATAATGCTAGTGAGAATGTTCTTATTTGAAATATTCCTTGAAGACAATGAGACATGTACTTTCAGACAGCATGTTTGAAATATTTGTAGCGTGGAAAGTACAGATATATGATTGTGTTTATGGTCCTACAGTGTTCCATATTGCAATTGATTATTTTATATTCTCTATAAAGATTGAAACCTACTGGGTATTGATTTGTTTGGTTTGTATGACTGTGTGATTGAGGGGCAAACACACTTAGCTCTTATCCTGGGTAATTTGGTAATTGGAGTTCCGGGTTCGACGTACACGTGGCACTGGAATTTAAAAAAAAATCTTAGTATACTCGGTTACTAAGTGTTTGTGCCAATTTTTCCTTCTTGCACAAAGTCACTTTAGATTTTCATTGATAAAGGCATCTATGGCATCTATGAACACATTGGAAAAAACAAATTCAACTACTTACTAAGAAATGACAGATTTAACCTGCAACCTGAATCATATAAAACAAAATTATTTTTAGAAAAATGGGATATATCAAACAGCTATCAAAACGGTTTTTCCCATGTCTTCATAGGTCATCTTAATGTAACACATAAGAACATGCATTTGTTTTTTTTAGAACTAATGAAATAAGTACTCCAAATTGTAAGGGTGCTAATGAACATTCTGAATGCATGGTATTTTGAAGACATTCTGCTTCAAAATATCATGATTCCATTATTATTAGTTTTCAGCCGTTTATATAGTTATTGCAGCACTAACTTCATTAGTACCATTTATAACTTTTTTTTCCTTATGGGTTCCGGTGCCAGAAGTCCCGCTGTACTGAAGCTTAAGCTTATTGTACCCCATAGTCTCGTTATCCCATTAAACTCGTTCTTTTCCAAAAAGAGAGTATACGGATAATGGGAGCTCTGGTTATTTCCTCCGGGGTTACGGTTGGTACCCCCGAAGTATGAAAACCTCCCATCCAAGGCTGGCCATTCACAGAGTATGTGGTGAGGAATTTCTTCATCCTCACCATACATACTGCATTCTGGATTATCCTTCACACCTATGCTAGTTAGCTTAGTTAGTCTGTTCAGTGTGCAGTGTCCTGTTAGGATTAACACTGCACATCTCAGCTGTTTCCTGCTCAGCTTTAGCAATTCGTTAGTCCTCCGGTCTAGCCGGTCCAATGCAAGATATGTTTCTGACTCAATAGTTCCTTTATCATTCCTCTTGCGGTGTTGTATGATATCCCCCAGGATGGCTCGGGTCCCATCAAGGCTATTTTTGCGCCTTCCTTGGTCAGCTTATCTGCTTTTTTATTGCCTTCATTGCCCTGGTGTCCTCGCGTCCACTTCAGTTGTATACTGTTGTGTTCCGCCAGTTTCGCCAGGGATTCAAGGCAGTTATTTACGGCATTTCACCATCCCTACACCTCGTTGCGGTGGACTTTGGGAGGCCGCGGCCGGCTTTAAATTGGCCAAGACACATTTCAGACGTACCGGGTAACTAAATTTTAACATTCGACGAACTGACTACAGTTGCCATAAATGCTGAAGCTCTTTTAAATTTGCGTACTCTTTGTAGTACTTTTGCCCTGATCTGAATGGTTTAAAGGCTCTCACATCTGGACACTTATTTAATTTGAAGCCACTATGTGCATCGTCAAATCAGGATTTAAGGCATCTAAAACTTAACTGACATACTCGGTGGTAATGTTGTAGAACTATCCAAAATCGCTCTAAGTCGAAGACAGAATCAAAATTCGACTTAGGCAAAAATTTCATTTAAGGACATTTTTAAGAGTCTGCAGAGGCACAGATCAGTCCACAAGGACCGTTTTGGGTTCTATAAGGCGTTAGAAATGACCAGGTGAAAATTCGAAGAAACACCGAATTTTCACTTAGGAAAATATGTTTTTGGTTCAGGATATGAGAGCGAAAGTATATAATGACAAAGATTTATGAATAATATGCTTTTTCAAAGGTACCACAAATTGGACTTTGAAAAATAATATTTTTGAAAGGGCGTCGAAATTTGGCTCGAAAATCTATTTATCAAAAGTACGCCAAAATTTCATTTGCAGACTAACTTTTCAAAACTGCGTCGAAATTCGGCTTGAAAATCGATTTATCAAAAGTACGTCAAAATTTCACTTACAGATTAATTTTTCAAAACTGCGTTGAAGTTTGGCTTGAAAATCGATTTATCAAAAGTACGCCGAAATTTCACTTGCAGAGTAATTTTTCAAAACTGCGTTGAAATCTGGCTTGAAAATTGATTTTTCAAAAGTACGCCAAAATTGGGCTTAAAATAGATTTTTCAAAAGTACCACAAAGTCAATTTAAAAAGTACCACGAAAATATACTTTGAAATATTTTTTATTTTTTATTCCTCCACCAAAGACATTGACCTTTGATGTACGGTCATTGAGAGCCCAATTCTAAAGTATGAGTATAAAATTTTAGCGATGCACTGCATCCAAAAGGCAAAATAGAAGATTTTGACAAAGCCGGCGTAGTGCCAATAAGCAAAAATTGATAAAAATTAATGCACATGTACAAGGCCGGTTTCTCGCATAGAAAGAGTTGGGATTGACTCAGCGGCTCGAAATTTGGTCGAGCGCGTTGAGTGGTCCAGACAAAGCAATGGTAGGAAAGCCAATAGCAGGGCTTTCCAAACGACAAAGTTATAGAGGAAAACGCCTTGTGCATAAAAATCCAAAAATTAAATTTTGCCTAAAAGTCGCTCGAAGGTGGGTTGCTGCCATATCGATAATATTGAACAACTGCATAGGAGCAAGTAAATCGTGGACTGATCGAACGCCATTAAACTTATGCAGTTATGAGTCCTCATGAATGTGTTTGAGTACGTGAACCGCCACGATACAAGAACTTTAAAGCTAGGTAGTCTCTAGCGAAACTAAATTCATTTAGTAAAACTTTTTTAAGTTAAAATCAGTCAGCCGTAATTATGAATTACAAATAGTCTCAGACTTCTCTGAAAAAGCTCGCATTTTGATTCTGAGAAGGTATGCATGAATCTTTTCTACCTAATCGATCGTTAGCGTAAGCGCTCTCGCTTGTATGGTTTGAAAGCCATTACCTTGATTGGGGAAGGCACGATTCTTATCTTGAGAATTTTGTATAACCATTTCTGTTACATAAATGGATTCTTTGAACTACTGTTTCTTAATTGACCTTGAGGCCTGTTGACGGTCTATAATCCCTGGAACGTTCGTATCGAAAACCGGATGTGTCGAGTTAACTCACATTAACACTCGACCTTCTGGTTGCTTTACGGAGGTTTGATAGGGATTTTTTTATGCGTTTTTTGAGAAATCCCTAAGGGGTAGAGTCTGTTATTAGCAGATTAAAACGTGGATACCGCGTACAAAAATTAATCCCTCCGCAGAGAAATTCTTCGGTTGGGATTTTTTTTAATGCAAAAATCCAGAAAATTAAGAGGTACCTAAACCCCTAACGAGGGAATTCATGTCCAGAGAGAGCGTTATTACCGATCTGTGGTAGTGCAGCCTTGGTCCATTATTCGGCTATCGAAGTGCATCTTATCTCGAACCCGCCTGGAAGGTAGAAGAACGGGGTAATACGCGACTGGCGCCCCCTGAGAAATAAATTGGTGTCACGTCATTTTGACGCCCGGTAGTGCGTTCTTCTACAGTAACAGGCCCACCACATGCAACAGAAGGGGTAAATGGTTAGAATACAATTGATCGTGATCCTTTGAAAGAAATAATAGCTGACCGCCCTTTGACACAAGAATGTCCAATTTTCACTTTTCAATATCGCGTATATTTATGTATTTTACTTTCACATCCAGTGTATAGTAACGACAAAAAATTTTAAAAAATTTTTATTGTTCAAATAGGTTTAGAATGTCATGAAACGTCGAGATTTTAAGTTTGAGCGAAAAAAATTTCTGTCTGTCGGTCTGTCGGTCTGTCTGTTGGTCTGTTTTTAACTTTCTTGTGCGCACGTTTGCTCTGGAACCGTTTAAGATATTGACTTGAAATTTGGTACACATATGTACTTTAACGAGATCTAGAACTAGATTATATTTTCATCTTGTTCCGTCGATGTGTTGGGGGGTAAATTGGGGTAAATTTGGGGTAAATACGTAGATAAAGCAGGTAAGAGTCCATAAAATTGGTATTCAGTATATACAAGAGAAGCTAAGGTCTCAAAAATGTTTGGCATTAGCCACCCCCATTACCACACCAACCCCATTATTAAAAGGGATGAAAAAAATTGATTTAGTGTGTGTACAAAAACCAGAAACCTCAAAATATTTTTTTACTTCATCCACCCCCACTACCACCCACCTATCACCACCCACCACCCCACTACCGATGTGGGGTATCGTGTTATGGGTTTTTGGGGCAGATGATTTCAAATATTATATTATTAAAGTTCCATAAACAATTATTTCCACATACAAATTTTGTTCGTTGTGAGTGACTTGGATAGAAAATCTGGATGTAGAAGTAGTGATTCCTTGGGCAGCAGTTTTTCTTATTGAAAAAAAAAAATAGATGGTTATTAATTTTATTTTGGTAGACGTAATTTTGAAGTTTGATATATTATGTATTTTTTGCTAATAATACAAGCCGGTAATAAACGAATATTTTCTTATTATTTTACTGCCATTAATTCTTGCTTAGATTCTCAGGTTTGAGCATCCTTATGTTAACAATTTGATATCGACAATGGGTATATTTATTTATCTCAAACATGTCGTTCTTAGTGACATGCAATAAGTCGTGGTAGATGATCCTCCTCGCGAGCTGTCGGAATATATTCACTCAGCTTGCATGAGGAGAGAAAAAAAATTCTACTACTTCACTACGCTACTTGCATAGCTTTATTTACTTAGTCTGTTTTTACGACGGTCAAGAGTCAAGAAAATGCAGAATATAAATGGTATAATATTCGCACACATAAGATAAATATTTCTGCTGGGGTTTTTTGCCACCAGCCTCCAAATTGGTCTATCAACTATAAAACCTTGATTTAAGGTGATTATCTCCGGAATTTCTCGACCTTTCAAACGGAACGGAACTCGAAATTCGTATCAATTCTATATGAACCGCAGTTTATTCGTGGTCTAAGTAGGATTTTTAAAACGTAGATGTGACAGGTGTTTATTCATCGCAAAATAAACTGCAACAACTTTTAGGCAACCTAAAGGATAAACTTACATCAAACGAAAGATCCGGGATTTACGAAATTAGTTGAAAAGATTGTAATTTGAAGCATGTTGGGTAAACCAAACATCAAATTTTAACGACATTTAAACAGATGGCTCACCTCAAAAGTGGAAAAATTAAAAAAATCCAGTGTTGCCCAACATGCTTTTAATATCAATCATAGAATAGACTTCAATAACTTAAGAAATATAACAAAAATGTAACAAAAAGAGATGGACGCTTTTGAAAATTTGGATATTGTAAAATACAAAAATAGTATGAATAGCGACAAAGGATCTATTCCAAATAGTCCGCATTATTGGTTATTAGGTCACGGTTCATTGGCAGAGTTTAGGTAGGGGCGACAAAAATTGGGCTTTTAGGTGGGGGCAACTGAAAATTTTTAGTCATGCTTTAGTTTTAATCATCTCCAGATGATGCGAACATGGTTGACGAAACGCGCAAATGTTTTGGTGTTTATGGAAACTACTTCAGAGGCAGCTTCACACCGAAGGTTCCAGCCCCTCCAGAACTTTTTGCAATTAATTTTCTTTGTATTGCTCATATTTAAACATCTCCAATCTTACATCTCTTTATTTAATTGAACTTAAAAATAAATATATTTTTCCCAAATTTATTTGATCTTACTGTTCAAAATAATTATCATTAACTTTCATTCAAAAATTCATAGTTATACATTGTTCGTCAAAAAGTCTGCAGCATATGGGAAACTCTGTTGTTACTGACTTGAAAGTTAGTGCATGTTCTCAAACGAAAAAGTGACTGCACAAATATGTGTTAGCCCTGGTGCTTAAGTCGGAAAATTAATATTTTTGAAATTGGCTCAACTCACTACATTTTTTAAGATAGCGAAAAACGGCATTTCAATAAGTTACTTATAATGTATGGTTGTTCTATTTTAAAAATAAAAATTTTTCACTTTTTTATGCATAATTCCTGAACTGTTTTTTTAATATTTTTCAGTCATTAACAGTTCTCTCTGTTTATTAATTTCAGCGTAAGTAATGTATTAAAATCTACTTTGAAGAACATTTAGCTGTACTTTTTTTGCCTAAATAAGTATTTTGGGAAAAAATTCTGAATTTTTGGTGCAGACTTTCTGGCGGACACTGTATAAGAAAAATTTGAAAGATTCAACTGCCAACGATAATGTTATTTGTAAAACCGCTGCCCAAGGAATTACCACTTTCACATCCAGATTTTCTTTCCAAGTCTCTCACAACGAAACAAATTTTAATACTATATTTGCACTCCATTATGTGTATCCTTTATGGAATAATCTAATATTTGAAATTGTCGACCCCAAACCCCATAAAACGATATGCCACATCGGTAGTGCGGGTGGGAGTGGCAGTAGCGGGGTGGTAGTGCGGGTAGATGAAGTGAAAAATTGTTGAAGCCTTTGATTCTTGTTCACACACTAAATCACAATTTTATTTTTTTCACCACTTTTAATAATGGGGTGGGGATGGTAATGGGCTAATGCCAAAAAATTTTTTGAGGCCCTAGCTTCTCTTATATATACTAAATACCAATCTTATGGAGTCTTACTTGCTTGATTTACCTATTTACTCCCATTTACCACAAAATAAAATCTAGTTCCAGATCTCATTAAAATACATACGCATTCCCAATTTAGTCAATGTCTTAAACGGTTCCAGAGTAATGGTGCGCAGAAAAAAAGAGACAGACAGACCGACAGACAGACAGAAATTTTCTTTTGCTCAAATTTAAATTCTCGACATTTCATGACATTCGGCCTATTTGAACAATACCATGTACGCGCATTCACACAACGCACAAGCAGCGAACATGCTGCTGAAGGCGCACATGGCTCGTGCCACGGCGTATTACGACAAGTGGAAGATTCGGATCAACGCCGAGAAGTCGGAATCAATTACCTTCACGCGCCGCTTCACCGAAAATCGTATTCTTACACCACTTTCGATAGGGGGCCACTAAATTCCAATAAAGCGGTGCGTGAAGTATCTGGGGGTTAACTTGGACAGAAGACTGACGTTTAATACACACGTAAACGAGACGATACGAAAGGTCTACTCCATGTCCAGGAGTCTGTATCCGCTCCTGGCGCGGGGTAGCGGACTCAACAGGAACAATAAAAAGTTGTTGTATACGATGGTGATCAGGCCGGCTATCACATACGCGGCGCCGGTGTGGTGCAGCATCCCGGCCTCGACAATGCGAAAATTAAAAGTACTAGAACATAAATTTATGCGCCTCATTTCAGCCTCTGATAGATACACCTCCCTCAGAGATCTCTATGCACGTTGCCACGACATAACCCCACTAGCGGACTTCGTCCAAAATACATCGCAAAAATTCTACCAATTCAAATTGGGCGACAGTCCGCTAACCCGAAACATTACACGAATTAGACAGCATAATGCCATACTTTTCAATATAAAACACCCCTTACCATACCAGGCGTTGCCTATCTTTCAGCAACCTCCCTAGCCAAATCTTTCCTACACCACAATTTCCCTTTCACCACCTTTTACTTTCACCACCTTTTACTTTAAAACCCCTTTTCTACTCCCTCTATTAATCTCGTTTTTGTTATTTTTGTCAATTTTTGTTCTTTTGTCCCTTTTTGTTCTTCTTCCAAATCCCCTTTCGATCAATAACTTCTCACAAACCCAAACCTTTTAAATCATAATTTCCCCTTCACCCTACCTTCCCGAAGGCAGGCAGACCATCGGATGAAGATTGTGACTTGTTCAAACGGGTTTTTTCATTGAGTTTTTCCCGTATCACCAACCAAATCTTTGAAAACAGTGCGCGTGTGTTTGTGCGCGCGCCCCTAACCACAGTTTTTAATTTAGCTTTAATTAGTTATAAGTGTTTTTAAACTTCCTTTAGTTATAAATATCCAAATTGTTAGGTTCAAGTCTTTTTTTTCCTAGACAGGAGCCCTAACCCACCCATTAATTGTCGTTCAAGCCCGAGTCGAACCCGCTTCATCCGACTGCACATTCACCACGACGCTGCGCGGCGTGGTTGTGCGGTCGGCTCTGAACCGGGATCCGACTCTGGCGCATATTTGTAAACATAATTATGAATAAATACTTTTTGAATTGAATTGAATTGAATTGAATTGAACAATACAAATTTTAAAAATATTTTTTTGCGTTACTATACTTCCACTGGATGTAGAAGTAAAATGATGATCAGAAAAGGCTAATTTTAAACAACTTGACAATGAAAGTTTTTATTCAGTTTTCCAAAAAATATGTTGATATTTTTTTGTCACAATGGTACTTACTAACTAATTTTTGTCAACAAAATTATATTATTACATATATGAACTTTCACATTACCAACAAATAGGTAATGTAAGAAAGTGTAATGTTCAATGAGGCCGATTAAATCAATCATACATTTTTTGTTATATTTTTTTATTGTTTATATTTCTAGCAGTCTAACATAAGGTACATATAATTGTTGTATTTTTTAATGATCCACATTAATTTCTAACTAGTATGTGATAAATGGAGGATGTCCATAGGTATCAATAATTTTCTTCCATTTTTTGTATTCCTTTGGATTAACTTTAACTGTCAAGGTATCGTTTATATTTAAATATTTAAAATCACCATGGCTTACAGGCGGCCATCTTACACACTGGAATAATTTATCCTTAGTGGGTGTTGGACTTCTAAAAAAGAATGATGTTAGTTTGTTAACCAATTTTTCTAAAAAACAAAAAAAATTTTTGCACTCACAAATATTTTACAAAGTTAGCCCAAAGTTTTACAAGACGATGATGCGTGACTATATCCATTTTAGGAAATTTATTCAAATTTTCATTTACTGAATCCCTCCAAAAGTAATATATATCTGCAGCGTGAGGAACTGAATCTGCACCTAAGGATAATAAAAATAATAATTTTTAAATTTTGGTAGATTTACGCATATGGTAGCAATCGACGGAGTTTTGCAATGATGCAAATCCTAAACAAGTTTTAACTACATGAAAATGAAATTCAATCATATTATAAAAAGAGTTCAATTTAAATTAATTTATGTTTTCGTATTAATTAATTTTTCTCGATAGTTCCTCTAAAATTAGTTGACGTGATGAATCAAACATTTCACTCATCACACAGCTTGTTAAAGTGATCGCATATTGAAAATAGAAAAAAGTTTGCATATTTATTACCTTAGGATTTTCTAAGCAGACAGGATTCGAGCATCTTTTTAAGTATAGGATTAGGAGCATGAAGGTTACGAATTCTTCATTATTAGCAACTTCTCTTAATATCTGTATGGATATACTAGCGAGATAATTACGTAGAGATAAGAACGAGAAATGATTGAGAATGCACGTATTATAGTATAGTTCAGAGTTATTACGTAGATACAAGTTTGTTTAAAATGAATGTATCTCAAATATCTCTTCTGGACAGGTTCTATAAATTGATATCAGTCAGTGTCCAAATAAACGCATAGTATTCTAAGATTGATCTTACAAATAAGTAATAAAACGCAAATGCACGCACACGCCCATCGAATGTAGGCAATTCAGGCCTAGGCGTTTATACGGTTGGGTCATGGGTCTGCCCAGAACTCGCAAAAAATAAAGGTCTTTTTAAGCCATTAAATTAATGTAAAATAATAGTAATTTACCTTACAAGACCGAAATGAGGTGTCCTGCAGGACAGCTCAAGCAGATTACAGGGCAAGCCGCAAGCGAGTCCTGGAAGCTTGGGGAAACCTGTAAAACACCTCTTTCCGGTCTTGTAACGCCAAATACATTTTTTCTTCAAAACGAAACTCTGTATATGTTTTTTTAAATTTCAATATTAAATTCGAAAAGTACATAAAAAACTGAACAGGATAACTTCATTAATTTTTTTGCCACACCCTTGACGTCTTCGTAATAAATTCCACTAAATAATCAATATGAGACTTTAGGAAATATCGATGGATGATACGCGCAAAAAATGTTTCCTCTACTAAATTAGACATTTACTCAGCAATAATTATTATGTTTTAATTACCAATTTTTATGGATGGGGTAAAATTGATACAAAAAAATAAATGTTGGAGGACACCGAATCAAGAACCTATTTCATTCTTCTCATTTATTAAATGACTAGTAATACAGTAACATAACATACCTATTAACAACAACAATAACTGTAATAACAAAGTTGCATATCAATAATGTACATAGTAACAGGATAACAACAAAATATCAACAGAATAACTGTGCCAAAAACAAAAATGCAGATATTGTTATAAAACATATTTACAAATTAGAATTATTATTAAATTCTCTGTTCAAAATGTCCTCCTCACATTTTCTAGTGTGCTTCACGAGATGGCCGATTGATCTTCTTATCACATCTGGACTGTGTGTCTTTAATTTTTTTGTGGTATTCAACAATCCTTTGAATTTAATTGCCCCATGCGATCAATGTCCATTTTGTTTAAATGGCATAAAAAATAATCTACATGGTTGAAATCCGAAGACCTTGTCGGTCATACATGAGGACCTTCGTCTGTTTGGATATTTAAATGGTTTCTAATTTGGTTGGACAAATGTGGTGAGGCTCCATCATGTTGAAAGAACATACCTCGGATCTTTATATTTTCTAAAAGATTCGGTAATGTATGTTGTAAATACCTTAATTTGAGATTTTTATCTAAACTAATTGGCAAGAAGAATGATCAGATCAGACCAGAAATTTTACTTTAAGCAATGGCCTTAAACGTAAAATCAGTTAGTTTTAGATAATGAGGTCACTTAAAGAGTGGACATTATCTGCATAGATCAATTAATTCAAAGTATTGTTGAATGCCGCAACGAAATTAGAAATAGTCCAGATGTGATAAGAAGATCAATCGGTCATCTCGTGAACCGCACTAGAAAATGTACTGAAATTGAGGAGGCTATTTTGACATACAATTTAATTATAATTCTAATTTGTAAATATGTTTTATGACAATATCTGCATTTTTTTGTTTTTGGTACAATTATTCTGTTTATATTTTGTTGTTATTTTGTTACTATGTGCATTATTGATATACAACTTTATTATTTCAGTTATTATTGTTGGTAATAGGTATGTTGTGTTGCTGTATTACCGCTTTTTAATAAATGAGAGGAATGAAACAGTTTCTTGATTCGGTGTCCTCTAATATTTATTTTTTTATTTATTTTCACCTCCTCCATAAAAAAAATGTAATTAGAACATAATAATTATTGCTAAAAAAAAGTAAATGCCCAATTTAATAGTGGAAGCATTTTTTGCGCATGTCATTCATCGATATTTTCTAGTCTAATATTCCATTATCTATTGGAATTTATTTCGAAGATGGCAGAGGTGTGGAAAAAAAATAATGAAGCCATTTTGTTCAGTTTTTTATGTATTTTCCGAATTTAATATTGAAATTTAAAAAAAACATATACAGGGTATTCTTTTCTTGAAGAACAACAAAAACAGTTTTTTCTCAAGTCCGGACCTGGATTTTTTATATGCATGATACAAGTACTTATTCAGGATCACTAGTGTATTATATGTGCCAAATATGAACTTAGTATTCCATTCCTTTACAAAGTAACAACCAAAAGAAATTTTGACAAAAATACATAAAACACCCTGTATTTCAGCAATGAGGGCCTAACTAGCTTTTTCTATGGTTGATTATGATTACCCCCGGTGTCCTCTATCTGTCATTAAAGCATGTCCGTTTCCTCGTGAAACACCCTGTATAACAAATATTAAATGTTTTAACTTTTTTGGAAGTAAATCCAGACAAGCATTACTTGCTATATCATCTATATCCGACATTATTTTCAAAAATGTTCAAAGCTATTATAATAATATGATTTAATTTATCTTGACAGTAGTTTTCATTTGAATAGAAGCTGCGTCCTAAATTTATTTTATTGACGGTTGCCATGGATATTCCAAGCATCGCTACCTTTACTATTTGCTTAGCAAATATGAAACCTGACTCAAATAGTTATAGTTTTCCACTAGTTTTTTCAAGTTTTTTTCCTAGATTAATGATTCACAGGTATGACGAAAAATATAATATGCACCGTGGGTCGTACAGTGCGATTTTTAGTCTCGAATACTTGCAAACTGTATTCTCGACCAAGGAGAAGTGCACTTACTCTTGGTACATAAATACCATTTCTGACCCTGAGCGGCAGAAAAAGTAATGTCCATCCATAGCAACGCGTATTTTATATAATACGCCGGCCATGCGATGTTAACACAATGCGTTTTTGGTGGTGAAATTTGAGATTTTTTGTCTTTATTTTTTTTTATAACTAATCGATGTTTGAAGAAAAAATACCATGTTTTATTCGGAGTAAAAGCCACTGATTGTGACTCGTCTGTAATTGCCGGACTCACTTATAACTAATTAAATAAAATATTTTTACAACCGACACTATTATATAACTTCACTTTTTATTATTTCTTAATAAATTTTCTAAGAAAAATACAACTACAAACAATAATATTCTCCACGTATACAACAGTGGCGGCTAATAACTATAGATGTTGATGCCACATAAGAACAAAAAAAAATAATTAACTATAGGTAATAACTTGTGAATTGACTTTTGAAAACTCGTAAAAGTTAAGCGTATTTATTTATTCAACAATTAACATAAGGCCGTTTCCATAGCAACGAGAAAGCAAAGCTACCTATACCATAAATTGGCAGTATTTTTTACCATCTTGGATCGGAAAAGAGAATAACAGGGATCGGAAAAGCTTTTTTATTCGAATGTGTCAAAAAATGACGTTTCTTGGTTAGAAAACAAAAGCGAAAGGTAGAACTTTTCTATCTACTTCAAGTAAGCGGTCTGAAAAGACTTTTCCGGCCTAGGCGGTGACAGACACAAAGATTAAGCGTTTTTAGTTACCTACTTTTTAAAATGCTGGCTCTTCTTTTCTTCTGTAAAATGGTAATGCACAAGCAAATGTAATTTGAATTCAGGTAATTTTAATTGAATAAAATAAGAGATTTCTAAATTTTAATTGAATAAGAAACCTGGGATTATTAAACGTTATCAATTAATTATTATAATGACTAGTAAGTATAATACCTACATGTTGTAAAACGAATAGAAATAACTGCGTATGTTCTCACCTTATAGATATGCAACACTTTTTACGTTCGAGTTTGCATAGTGGCAAAGCATAAAATTGCACAGAAAAATACTAAATGAAGTCTTTAATTTAACCTAAAAAACAGTACAACGTACAACAAAAAAACCTCATTTTTAAACTTACTTTAATTTACAAAAATGTACTTATATATGACTATATTGTCTCTGGACCTTTTATGTTAATAGTAAAATTGGAACAATTTTGTATAATTATCGGTCGGTTCAAACTTTCTAAGTCTAGTGCAACATTTTCAGTTAAAGTGGATTGGGGTGCGATAATTGTCTGAGTTTTGTGTGTTATATTCTGTTTGAGTAATAGTAGTGGTCAAGTCTGTGTCTAAAATACTATTTTCTTGTTAATGTTGTGATGTGATTGTGTTTCGAACCGTAGAAGTGTGGGGTAAGTGATTCAATATTTTGTTAGCTATTTCAAGTTTGTTATTTATTGACTCATCCACATAGCCCTCAGCTACAGTGGAAGATTTCCATCCTCCGTGGCGTTTAAGTAAGGTTATGTCTGCTCCTGCATCAGCCAGCAACGTAGCCGACGTTCTTCGGAAGCAGTGCCCCGTATATTCTTTGGCATCGCAAGCTTCAAATGAGATGCAATTTCAAAAGGAACTGCCCCGATTTTATGAATTCCCACATTTTGTTTGCCACACTTGCCATTTCTATAACCCAAGAAAAATCGTCCATTTCCTTCAAAATTTGGTGGTCGCAGCAAAGAATATTTCCGATAATATCCTAAATATTCCCCTGTTACAGTAAATGAGCGAGGTCTATTTGTTTTATTATCGGAAATTTTTATTAAAATAGCTGTTCCTAAATCCTCTATTTGTGACACTTTTAAAAATGCCAATTCTTCACGACGACAGGCACCTGCTACGCCTAATATATATACCACCTACAAATAATATGATGTTAACGGTAGGTAGGTACTTAGTTTTAAAAAATTACCTTATGCATTAAATATTTGTCATCAGGCGCTTCTGTTAAAAATTTTTCAAATTGTTCCCGTGTCAACGTTTTCGATTTTTTTGGTACATAGCCAACAATTTTCTTTTTTAGAAAGGCCCTTAATTTCATACATTTTGAAATGTCAACGTTCCTCCTAATTTTCAACATACAATTTAAATTTAACATTGAATAAGCCGACCATAAAGTTGATCATTTATAATTTTCTGCAAGTTTAGCCATATACGCAAGTAATACATTTTCGGAAATCATGTTTATATGTTTTTTTTCCAAATATTTTTCAAATTTATAATAGCTTCTTTCATAAATAATTTTTGATTTTTCTGGAATTAAATTCATCGAAGCTAAATTTGCTAGCTCTCTTACTTCTGTGGGTGTTCCCGCAACAAATTCTTCACTATTCATTTTATTGTATTTATTTTATGTAGTATATTTTCGATTAAATTCGATATTATAATATATAAATTGAATGAATTCGATACTAATTTCAAGCAAACTGATATGACAGCAGTTGTGCAGTTGTTATTTATTATATCTGGCTTTAGTTCACAGCCGTCTACTACAAGAAAACTTGAAAATTGTATCATTTGCGGGGTAAAAAGTAAATCTTAAGAACATAATATTTTAATTTTCCCTATCATTTTAATAACCATAAGCACATTCGAATAAAAAATATTGTATGACACACAGACGAAAAACTGTTTTTCGAACTTCTACGAATTGCCAGCCTCGACTGCGTCTCGGCCGGCAATATTTCGTAGTCGCCCGAAAAATTAGATTTTTCGTCCTTGTAACATAAACTACTATTGTCGATCTCTGATGCCCATTTTCCGGTCTAGCCCGGGAAAATATTAATTTCTGGCGATAAATTTCTCCAGAAAGGGAGTATTTTCTGGTCGGCCGAAAAAAAATCTTTTATATCGTGCTGCTGTGAAAAATGTGCTGGGGCTGGGGCCGATCACAGAAGTTGCCCGGTAGTTGAATGGTTTCCAATTCGGGCCTGAGGCAATTTATTTACGTAATCATTGACATTAGTACTTTTTCAATACAATATCGTATATTATCCTGTAGAATGTTGTTGGTGTTATAATTAGGTCCATTAAAATTGTCATTGTATTACTTCTAGAAAATCTTAATTATTTCTAAAGAACTCTTTAATAATATTTTCCTTAGTAAACACTAAAGAAGATGTACTTAAAGCGTTTGTTGATTCAATGTTCCCTACCATTTTAGTATTTGTAGTACATTTAGTCATTGAAGGAGGTGCTGCTGCTATTTTTACTTTTTGAGAACATCTCAAATGGACCATATGGCAATACACTGAGACTTCTAGTTTGCATCAAAAGCTAACCATATTACAAGAAGCTTTTATTTTATTTTTTAATTCCTTGTGTTTCTTTTAGCGCAGCTTCAAAATGTTTAAATACTTTGCAATATCTGGCAATAGAACACTTTCTACCATTTTTTAAAAGTAGTATGCACTATCACTATTCTTATTTTTTGATAAAATCATCATCAAGCCCTGATCAGCTAATGGTTCTGTCAGTGGCATGTGTAAATTAATTATGTTTATTGAAAATGTTCATCAATCGTAAAATTATCCAATAGTTTATTTGAGAAAAAGGTATGTACATACCATCTACGTGAATATGTTTTCTTCTACCCATTTCTCCATCATATGAAAATTGGTAGAAGAAGACGTCCGTATATTTTGACTGAAGATCAGCGTGTCTAATTACAGGAGTAGTGTACCGGGCATCACTCCTAAACTAAAAAAAAAAAAAAAAATACATATACTACAATATAATATATAATACAATACTCTACCATTAACCATTAACCAATAAATAAGTTTTCATTATGTTTAAATGTGTACATTTCAGAGAGGTAATATTTATATTAGTCGAGTCAATGAAGGTTTTTTCTAAACACTCAAAAACAGAACCGATTTTGATAAACTTTTTTTAAATATGTGCCATTTTTAATTATTCAAAATCAGCCCCCCCCCCCCGAATATTTGAAATTCTTAAAAAATCACAATAAACATCGACATTCCCAAGCAGCTTGGCATCCGTGTGCACAACTTTTATAGGAAAGCCCCCCCGAACAAAAATTCTATATACGCTACCGATATGAAGTATTTAATTAAAATATTAAATATCTCAGAAACTATGGCACTTACGTCAAAAATGCTAACAATCAAAATGAAAGACTATTAAGTAGGCTCTCAAATGGTTTTGTCTATTTCTGTATCATAAAAAACAAAGAAGATATGACAGAAACGATTTGCTTCCTCACATTTTTTTTTAATGAAAACTTGTTAATTTAAGTAATCAGTAATTAAAAAAATATATTCTCATATACTGTTTTTCGTTAACATATAGTTTGACCTAGACTCTCAAAATTTTTTGTCCGTTTACAGCACTTGCTTCAGAAATAGATCACATTTTAAGCTATAAACGGATTTTCGAAAAAACGTAAAAAAAAATTTCGCAGTAAATATCTCAATAAATATTAGTTTAAGTGAAACATTATAGATATCAAAAATAAAGCTTATAAACTGGGAATGGATTTGCAGGATTAATAGTTTCGGAGATATTTCAGTTGATAGATGGCATCCGAAAAATGATGGGATGAAGTAGTTAGTTTAAATTTTGAATATCTTAGAAACCATAAAACTTCTATCAAAATTTCTAGGAAACAAAATTAAAGATATTGATCAGTTTTTAAATCATTCTTTGTTTGTGTCTGTACCATAAAAAATAAAGAAGTTGCTGCCGAAGCAATATGCGTTTTCACATTTTTTGTAACAAAATGTCGCCAATTTGTTATTATAATTGCCCAGCAATTTTTTTTTTCAAATATGCAGTTTTTTGTTAATATATAGCATCACCTAGAAGCTCAATTTTTTTTGCCCTTTTAAAATACTTGCTTTAGAGAAAATTTCCTTCCCCCATATTTTAGCCGATATTTTGAATATCTTTATTTTGACTTCAGAAAATATTTTTTTGACATTGTGTTCGTAATCAGTATCTCCGAAAGCCCCCCCCAGGCATATTTTTTACTGCAATACCAAACTTAATAAATAAAAACCTTAAATTTCACAAAACTTTTCAAAAAATTTTAACCTCAAGTTCAAAAAATCATTTGTCCCATTAGTTGTTTCTGATTTTGAATGATTGAATATAATAAACATTAATTCAAAATCGGATCTGATTTTGAGGGTGATTTAGAAGATTTAATGATTTTTCCGCTTCATTGACTCAGCTATGTAGTATCTCATTTATTCATAGTGTACATTGTGTACAATTATTCAAGGCCTTACATACGCGCGTAAGCGTGAAGCGCCCTGGAGGTGCGATGTTGGCATGGGATACACAGAGAGCCAAAGTCTGAATTTACAGTGGAAGCCATTCTCTTTGATAAAGACTTAAATGGGTTTGTTTTTAAAATATGGCTTGGCTTAAAATAATTTATAGTTAAATGATTTTATTTAATTTTGTTTACTCTGCAGTTTAAATAAAACTGGATGGTACAGGGATTTCGTAAAAGGTTTGTTTGTATTTATCTTATGTGGTTTTTAAGAGATTTCAGATTTGCGTAATTCTTCCTCCCGCTGGGGGGGGGGGACTTGGTGCGGGTGTCTATCGTTGTGGGTGGAGGGGGGGAGTTTTCGTTTGGCACTATTGACATCCATTGTAAAATAAAAAAAAACAAAAAAAAAATCAATTTGCACACCCTTCTGCACGCGACGACTGCCTAAAATTTGCGTTTCTGGCATATTCATGGTAATTTCATTCATATATATGATTGGCATGCATTTTAAAAACGTTGCACCTGACTGGTCATGTACCGCCAGTCTAATAGTATTTGATTATATTTTTGATGTGATATTTAATTTTCTGGGCGGCGCTCTGGGTATAGAACCTATATGCATAGATCATTAAGTTATCTGCGTAAATAATCATGTTTGTATTGGGATATGGGATATCTGCTGTGAACAGGTTAAATAATATGAGTGAAAGTTTGAACCCCCTGAGGAACTCATGCGGAGAGCCTTGTTCTAGTAGGCAGTGTGCCATTTATTTACACCAGAATATATCTGTCCGTGAGGAAGGACGCTATAAGTATTGTTATACACTTGGGGAATTTATGGAACATCTCCATTTTGTAGACCAAGACATTTCTCCACGTGGAGTCAAAGGCTTTGGCAACATCAACAAGCAACAACACTATGCACTGTTTTTTGAATGTCGATGACATTCTGCATCAGTTTGCACTGGGCATGGGTGGTGCTGTGTCCCCTCTAAATCTAAACTGGTGCGCGGAGATGTTTTTCTTCCCCACGAATCGATTTATTATGCTTAGTGTTACTTTTTCGGTAATTTTAGACATACATTTATAAGTGAAATTGATCTATAACTGCACAGTTCGTAAGGTTTTAGGATGGGTATAACAATGGCAGTTTTCAGTTTTCCATTTTTTGGAAAATACTGCAATCTCAGGATGGAATTTATTAGGTAGGTGAACTGGACTATTGCCTTTTTTTGGTACGTATTTTAAAATAATATTTGGTATAGGATCAATACCAGGAGCTCTATTGTTAGGTGTTTGTTTAATTAATTTCTGGATTTCATTAGGAGTTGTTAGGAATTTTGGAAGTTTATTGGGAGGGATAGGGTAATGGCGAGACAGGTCCTGGGTATGGGAGGTGATCTGTTCCTAGAAGGAGGTGGAATTTGTTGGGGTAGTATTAGTCTGTCGAGATCTGCATTTTCATCGTCTGTTGTAAATTTTTGACAATCTTGTACCAGCGTGGGGAGTTTCGGATAGTTCTTTCTTCGGAGTTTAAACATTCTCCACTAGGTGATATCATTTATGGATACTGCCTTAGCCCTGTTATTCCAGAAAGCTTCTCTGCGTTTCCTCAATTTATTTGTAATATTATTTTGAAGTTCCGCTAATCTCTGTTTGTCTATCCGCCTTCTGTGCTTCTGATATTTTCTTTTTATTTTATTTTTAAAAGCCATTAGTTTTTCTTATCTCTTGCGGTATGATTTCTTCCCTAGGTTTTTGGAGAATTAATTTTGTCATCTTATCCCTAGCTTTTATTGTAACCCCCGTCAGTTTATCTAGTTCCTCATGGATTTGCTTTCTAGAGTTAATATTATTATTTACTAATAAATTTTCGTTGTTAATTTTTTTAAAAAGTTGCCAATATATTGTTGTTCTGTAGTTGAAAATTTGTATAGTAGTATCGCTTCTGTCATTGTCTCGTAGATTGAGAGTAAGGGCAAGGAGATTGGGAGGATTGGGTAGGAGTGGTTTTTGTTTCAAATGATGTCTCCACCAGACTGATATAGTGACAAAAGGGAGTCGTCAATTTTGATATAATCGCTACTTATGTTTTCAAAATTAAGCATTTTGTTTGGAATGCTGACGACGGTTTTTAGAAACAAGTTCATCCAGAAGCGAAATCCATTGTTTCCCGACTATTAAATAAAATGTATAATTATTTCTCTCCTCTCCTTTCATCTTCACCATCAGGTTTGTCGAGGGGGGCGGGGTGCTGGGGTGATTCCCCGGGTCCGGGTTTATTTGGGGGGAGGGGGCGGTTTTGAAATGTTGAAAAAATTTGTATTATAATTTTTTTCATAAAATCATAGAAATTTTTTTTTTGAATTTTTTTTTCGGAGGGCTGGCAACATAGTCCGATACTGGTCAAAGTTACTTACCTCCTGCATAGTGTATGTATAACGTTTTATTTGGTCCCACAGTTACAGTTCATAAAATAAAAAATTAGATTTTACATTTTTCGATCAACTTATTTTGACTTTATTACTAACATTTTTTAAACATTAATGGATCTCACATAGTCTGCGTTGATTTTGTTGTTCCTTTTATTTGCGTGAGTCGAAAATACTTATTTGCCCAAAGGAGGTAAGTAGCTCACTCACCTCCCGTCGTCAATTGCAACTAGCACTTTCCCGATAAAATCAACTTACCTGCTTGAAAACAAAGTGACAATCATACCATAGTGGGAGCAGATAAAAGTTATTTTATATCATTTTCTTAAGAGACTAATATGCAATTACACACGTGTGCGATACAAAATTTTATCCAATACTTTCTTTTAATGAAATTTTATGTGAATAATATTTTTTTTAATTTGACAATTTATTTGACAAATTTAATACTAATATATTTGTAAAAATCATTGTATTTGGGAAAGTTACGGAATGATTGCTATAATGTTGATTGTTATTTATTGTTTACTAGTTTATACATATTATAAATAACACATAAAGTAAAGTGTATTTAAATACAAATGTTAATATTAATTTTGATAACAAATAGTGTTAAATTTATTATTATTTCCATATTTCTAATGTTCCTAATCAAATGCATTATCTACATTGTCCAATTAAATAAGTCGACAAATCAAAATTTTGAGGTAAATACTTGAATTTTTGATATAAGTTACTTTGATGTATTAGAACACGATCAATGAAAGAAATTTTTTTCTGAACCCCCGGGAAGGGGTGAAAAAAAATACAATAAAGAGTTTTTTCAAAATTACTCAAAATGTGTAAAAGCTAGTAAAAAAAGTTTCAAACAAAAACTGTAATGCATGAAATTTTATATAAAAATGATCTCTAGACTTTTTTTGGTATTACTAAAATTAACGGAGTTAGGCTGGTTAGAAATTAAGGGATGATATGTACAACTTTAAAAAATCATAGCGTGCTGAAAAGTTAATGAATTTAAAAAAAATTTTTTCTATTTACTCAGAAAAATATAAACTTATCAAAAGCGTGAGCTGCAGTGGTACTAACGGTGACCATATTTGGTATATGCGAACGACTTATGGTCGGCATGGACGGTTGTAGATACAGTAAGTTAAAATCATATTGGTTTAGTCAAACATCATATTAGGATTTGAGGATACTGGTTTATGTTCATTAAGTAGCCATAAAGTAGTGGCTACATGTACTGATAACTGATAACCAGCAATTGATTTCTTAAGCTATAAAGATCACGTTGAAAGAATCGAGATTTGGAAAAACAACATTCTTAAAGTCACAAGAAAAAATACTGAAACACTATTTATTTGTAAAGTAATTTAGACTTAGTTGATTTTTGCTATGTAGCTTTACTGTCGAGATTTTTCCAGCGATTATTTCCCTCATAAATTATAGACATTTAGTGAATTTTTAAATTTCAACCAATGCAACAGTTCTATAATGAATAAACGCAAGCTAGCTTTTTTAAAAAATTACCAGCGAATAAATTACCTTTAGCTTTTAAACGCACATAACACAACCCCACAAAAAAATAATAATTTGGAACTGCTATTGAGACAACTGTATCTCTATGTAATTTTCGACGCTGAATCCGAATCCGAGGTCACAAAAATCGTACACCCTCAAAATCAACCTCTAGCGCTAAAAAACACTCCCTAAACAGGGTAAAAATGACTTAACGCTCCACGAATAGTCTTAAATCTCAATAAACCGAATTAAATATAAACATTCAAGTATATAACGCATAAACACAGAGTTAACACTACTTTCCATTGAAAGTCACCCTCATCAGTGGGTGAAAACTACCCCTCATACAACAGGAAACTTAAAAAAATGCAGTGATTGCAAAAAAGCTTACGATGCCCAGTTTTTTTGGAAAGAGTGAGTAACTGCATTAGTTCCGATGCGATGCTCAAAATCTACCCCATAGAGTGGCGGAAACCACCCCTAGATTAAAATTGCAAGGAAAATCGGGGAAAAAATTTTATCATCGTGATTTCTATTTTAGTCGATGCTAAAATTGGCTAAAGATATGCAGCACTGCAGTTTGGAGGTGAATACTTGTATTGCACTAAAGTCATTCAGTGACATCCCCATGAGACGGTGAACATTAATCCTCACATAACAAGAAATTCAAAAAATAATTGCAGTATCTTTTAGAAAAGCTGCATTTTCTTATTTAAAAAGAATCTTTGACAACCAGCGTTACCACATTTGGTAGATTTTTATTTCTTTTTAGTAGAATTTTAAGGATTTTTTTAAAGTTTGGTAGGTAAAATTTGCTGGTAGATTTCTGATAATAATTATCAGAAATCTGCCAGCAAATTTTACCTACCAAACTTTACAAAAATCCTTAAAATTCTACTAAAAAGAAATAAAAATCTACCAAATGTGGTAACGCTGTTGACAACGTACTTGAAGAGTACCCATATTATGAAGTAGCAAAAATTTACCAGTAGTCTTAATTCAATTAAATTTATTCTTTCTTTTTGTCTCCGACATCCTTACTCATGGCGCACTTCCTGATCAAGGCTCGAAAGGGCTGGCTTCAGGAAGCCTATGATAGCGGCAACCTCGGCAGAGCGAACTCACAGCAGCTTGTGGAATTATTGAGTAGTCAATAAGATCCACTAGCACGACCAGCAGTGCTGTCATAGGTCCAATCATAACAAAAAAAAAAACTTAACAATATAACAGAGAAAAAAAGGTAATAACAGAAACAATGAACGCCCCAATAAAGAGCCCAACTTGACGTATATTTAATCCGCATTCAACACTCGTATGCGGTTGTCAATGCGCCACCTACCGGCTGGTCAAAAAACTATAAAGGTAGTCAGAAAATTATATATATGTTTTTTCTGAATTTTTAGACGATTCTTTTTAGAGGCCATATAAATAAGTAATAATATTTTCAGAGAATTCTTTCTAGGAGTCATCTAAGCAATTGCAATTTAAATTTAGGGTAGTTTTTGAGCATCGCATCGAGACTAATGCAGTTACATACTGTTTCTAAAATAACTGGGCATCGTAAGCTTTTTTGCAATCACTGCGGTTTTTTTAAATTTCGTGTTGTGTGAGGGGTAGCTTTCACTCACTCATGGGGGTGATTTTCAATGGAAAGTAGTGTTAACTCTGTATTTATGCGTTATATTCTTGAATGTTTATGTTTAATTCGATTTATTGAGATTCAAGACTATTCGTGGAGCGTTAAGTCATTTTTACCATGCTTAGGGAGTGTCTTTTTAGCGCTAGGAGTTGATTCTGGGGGTGTACGTAATTTCTTTGACCTCGGATTCAGATTCAGCGTCGAAAAAAATTTTTAAAATAAGTAAGTATGTGCATTGATTGATGCTAACTTGATACCGAGTACATCATAATTTTGGTACAGAACAATTTTATTTTTCAAGATATAAAATTGCAGTTGTGCCTACTCAATGAAAGCTAATTATTTGTGAGACTTTAAGTAGAATAGGAAGTTTTTGTTTATTTATAATACATTAAACTTTATTATTTTTAGCAAAAATTGCATAGATGATTTTTTTTTAATATTTACTTATTTTAATCATTCATTAAATTCCAGAATTTTTTTTTTTTTGTGGGGCTGTGTAATTGATTTAATTTACTCTCAATTTTACTAAAAACAAAATAAAGCATATTACAAATTCAAGAATTATTATTTTTGTTTATAATTACTATGTACCAACGGTGTATTTATGCAATTTTACAAAAATATTTTTAATATCAAACTGTCACAAAATGTCAGATTTACAATCACGATCGCGTAACAAAAGTCAAATAAGCATCTAGCGCATCCGTTTCCATGGCCACGAAACAAAAGTCGTTTATTGAACGCGTCGCCGTAAATTAATTAATAAGGAAGTATGTTTTCCAAATCAAAAATGAATCGTTTTGGGAAGATAGAATGTGTTAAAATCAACAAAGGAAAAAGTACGTAAGGCATCTGTTCATTTGGGAAATAATCTTGACATATACCCTTCGAGCTCCAAATCTTATCATACGGGCAGCTATATTTTTTGTAAAAGTTTGCTTTTAACCAAATGTTCTCGACTTAATAATGTACACAAAAACCCTCGACCTTCGGTCTCGTGCTTTTAAGGTAAATTATTAATTCTCGAACATTTTATAAGCAAAATTTTACAAAAAAAACTACCCGCAGTTTATCCGATAAAATTCAGAGCTCTCGGGATATAACCTGTGATAAAAACAAATTATATGCTGGCAAAAGAAATAAGAGATAGCCCAAAAAAATGGAGAATTGTTAATTTTGAAAGTTGCTATATTGCGATGTTTTTTTATTAGTAAGCTGATCTCATGTGAATTTTCCGAAAAAAAACAAAAGGCATATTGTTAAATTTGTAATGCACTACACACAAACAAAGTTTGAATAAAATCATTAGAACCGTTTTTGAGAAAATCGATATTTTCAATATATTCGCATCAGTAAACTACCCTTATATGGATTTTTCAGGAAAATCAATGACATATTATAAGGTTTGTAATGCATTACTAACATATAATATCGTTAAAACCGATAATGAATTTAAATAACTTTACCGTATTTTTAATGTCATAAATAATTGAACCATAAAAAATGCTTGCCCCTGGGACTTGGATACCTACGTGCTGCAATTAATTTATCAGTAACGCCAACTCAATTCGAGTGATTATTTATGAAGTGTGAAATATATTATTAGTGGAACATATTATTGTCAATTTGCAAAATGTTAATAATTAGTACCTAACTAATAAAGTTTTTCACAGTCAAGTACGTGAAATTTAATTCATTATTGTCTGAATATTGGGAATATTATTCGCATACTTACTACTAATGTTCTGTGCACATTACTATTCAGATTTTGCAGAGCACCGATCATGATAGAGACGTATGAACTTACTCTGTACCACATCTGCACCAAATATTGCTCTGTGCTCGCCAGTACACTCTTTTTGTAAAATATATGCGAGTTCTATTTTTCCATAAGGATCCATGAAAATTCACCTTACTTGCACAATTGCATTTATTTCTTTTTCTGAGAGTGCCAAAATTACTTGATTAATAAGTAATAGTGACATTATACGTACTCTTATCGCAGCTCCAAGATCATCTGCAAATGTTGAATTGGTATAAATTGATCTAAGGTCTTTCCCAACAGACCTCAAGTCTAAACCATTTATGTTAAAATCTTCGCTGACCAATAAAGATAAGTTTTTATCGAATTTTGCCATTTCATTTTTAAACAAGGTCAAGTCTAAAAATAAAACAAATATAGGTATAAAGAGTGCAAAGTGCTTCATTATCGCTCGGTAGTGTGGGTGGACGTCAAACACTCGAACAATGATATTGCACTCGATTTATACACATGATTGTATCTACAATCGTTTGAAAATATCAAACTAAGAGGAATAATTGAGTTGAATTTTGGCGGGAAACGGCGATTCATCAATATTTTATGAGTATGCCTTGCATATATGATCAAAATAAACAGACGAACAAAACACAATCGCTGTTATTATAATAATGAGAGTTGATGTAAGAGTAACGATAGGCTCATTTAGCATCTTTTTATTACTACATTTTTCCGAAAGTTCTCTTAATTTTAGAGCGAAATGCAAAAAAAACCCACATATTCTAGGATCTCTGTAGGCTTCAAAATTAATCAGAAACGTCGACGGTGCGTGACGACATTAAATTCTAGTTGCATTTTCATTCCCCTATTTTCGGCTCTTATATGGTACATACCCTTGCTAAAATACTTCAAATCACTGCAATCAAGGACATCACTGACATATTAGACAAATCTGCTTTTAAATAGCCGTAAATGTAACTTCGAGACAGATTTTTGGACACAATGACGTCAGTACTTTGAGCGCGTCGGTTCATGTTTAGCAGTATATTTCTGAAACTACTTATCTATTTTCAGTGTTATAATTATTCGACGATTACTTCGCATAAGCTTACTAAAAAGTGAAATATGAAAATATATTAAATGACCCCATTAATTACCTAATTTATTTATACGAAGAATACGAGCTTTATAATAATTAATAAAACTTAAATAAATCGACAGCGATTGTGTTTTGTTCGTCTGTTTAATTTGATCACATATGCAAGGCATACTCAAAATGTTAGATCGTCGTTTCCAGCCAAAGTTCAACTTAATTATTCCTTTTATTTTGATATTTTTAAAAGATTGTAGATAAAATCATGTGTGTAAATCGAGCGCAAAGTGTCATTTTCGCTCTCGAGTGTTTGACTTACATTATCGAGCGGCAATGAGGTACCTTGCGCTGTTATTACATACATTTTGTATTAATTTCCAGACCAATATTAGAAAGAAACTATACAAAAAACATCTTACTGTCAGCAAAAGTTATAAATTCCTCTGAGTTTACTCCAATAATTAAAGGCACGTGGGCTATATTACCATTTTTAATATTTTCATCCATGAATTCCGTAATAAACGAATCTTTATTATCGTGCTCTATAGTGGGCGCCCAAAGATAGCCTTGTCCTATTCTAATGTCTGAAAAACCCTAAGCAAAAATAGTTAATTTTATCTGGAATTTGAAGGTTCTGTAGGAAAAGAAAAATATGATTAGTAAATGTTTCGGTTTGTTTTCAGAGAAGTCTAATCGGTCTTCGCAATTAACAAATGGCTTGTAAATGTTGCCAACATAATAGTAATAAAATTAGATTTCTAATTTATTCACTGTTTTTCGGTGAAAGTTATAAAGACAAAACAAATAATTTAATGATAATAAGAATGGCATTAATTGAAATTAAAATTGGAATACTCTTTCTGGAACCATTTTCCCCCTCTTGCTTAGTGAAGGGAAGTATTTTTTTTTAAAGGTGGAAAGATGGAGTAAATGCATTTTTTGGTAAGCGATTTATTAAAAGTAACTGAATATAAGAATCCATTATCATTTGATTTTTGCTTTTATTTTTATCAAAAAGATATCCTATAACGGTTTACTTTTTCATCTCTGGCAATAGTTGATTTAGTTTAACTAAATTATTACATTTTATATTTTCCGTCATAAAAGTATCTTAAGCCAGAACTTTTTCAAGCTTGCGTATTGAATTCCGTCTAGAGCCCTCGCGTTTCGTAGTACGATAGGCCTTGTGCTCGTGCTGCATTAAATTTTACCTGCTGAAATAATTTGTATCCAGTTAGTTTCACCAATATTCCTGATGACTGTTTAGATATGAATCTGTCTTAATTATAAGAATATAAGTGAGTGCATTGCCGTTCGTGTTTAAAAACTGTAAGTAATGAACATTTATTTTACGTCGTCCTGGGCCAAGCAAAATTGCTTCGCGTAGAAGTCATATGCTCCTGAGAACGTGGTAACTCTTTACTTCATCCCTTTTGCGTACATTTTATGTGTTAGTGCGTGCACCTGTTAATTGGTTAACTTTCGGTTTGACAATTAATGATTAAATCGCATTTCCTGTCCTTTCACAACCTATGGAGAGAAAGATTTTATTCGTGTTTTTGCTTGGACATGCGAAGCCATGCATTATTGTACCTTGTTAATATGTACCTTTCTCGTGTTCGTTTGTCAAATATCTGTTTAGTTAATGCATTTCATTTTGTATGTACATTTCAGATATGCAAAAAGGCATGTCATGTTTGTAAAGGACACCACGCGTTTTGTAGGTAAACTGGTGGTCTGTCAAATTTGATGAATTTTTTATGTGCTGTAGTTCAACTGATTTTGAACAATAAGTTCCTTTGGTAAAACTTCAAATTATGCAAAGTTTTTCTGATAAATGGGTCCAAAGGCTGGACCTCGATAGTGTATCAACGATTTCTCAATACGTACTGCAGGTATTGAAATGATAACTACTGGAAATGAATAACCAGTCTACTTACCAGTATTTGGTCTTAAATTGATGCACCTGAACTTCCGGTTTTGCCGGAAGTGGCGTCAAATCACGTTTTTCGAACGCACATCACCCGTTTACTTCAGTGTAACACATCACATATTTAAATAGCTTTGTTAAAATTCACTATCTTAGTAAATAAGTAAGTACGTGCATTGATTGGTGCTAACTTGATACCGAGTACATCATAATTTTGGTACAGAACCATTTTTATTTTTCAAGATATAAAATTGCAGTTGTGCCTACTCAATGAAAGCTAATTATTTGTGAGACTTTTAAGTAGAATAGGAAGTTTTTGTTTATTTATAATACATTAAACTTTATTATTTTTAGCAAAAATTGCATAGATGATTTTATTTTAAATATTTACTTATTTTAATCATTCATTAAATTCCAGAAAAGGTAAATTCAAGTCATTTCTGTGCCTTGCAGCAATATTCCTTTGTTCTTCGTTTAATTAATTAAGATGTGCCACGTTTGTTCTGGTAATCCGGCAAATTCACAAATAAAACATATTCTATTTCTAAATGCCATCAATGAATATAACAAACAATCAGTTCAATCAAAACCAGCAAGCAAATCAATAATAAGAAAAAGTAGTGGTATAATTAAGACATGTCACAAAATTAAAACAAATGACAAATAGTACAGGAATTACATATATAGATAACGGCAGCTATGTACGTATAAGTAGCAGATTGAATGCGCAACAATACAAAGGAATTTAAATGGTGATGGCTCGATCGAGACGGTTATCGCATGCTAAAATCTGGCCCGCTATACGTACTTGCCTACCGCTATCTGTATATGTGTTCCGATGGCGTTTCTAAGTTTCTAAGTTTCAAAGTTAAGTCACTCTTATCATAAAACCTAATCTGCGGTAGGTAGGATTTATTCTCTGCAAGAATAAGGTTTAATTAATTTGAAATAAAGTTTTTTGGTTTGATTTCTATTAATGAATGATTAAAATATGTAAATATTTTAAAAATATATACAATCAGCTATGCAATTCCTGCTGAAAATAATAAATAAACAAAAATTGTCTATTCTACTTAAAGGTCTCACAAATAATTAGTTTTCATTTACTAGATACAACTGCAATTTTATATTTTGAAAAATAAAATCAATTTTGTTTTGTACCAAAATTATGATGTACCTGGTATCAAGCTGGCATCAATGTTCTATCAGTCAATGCACGTACTTACTTATTTACTAAGGTAGTGAATTTTACCAAAGCTACTTATATATGTGATGTATTAAACTGAAGTAAACAGGTGTTGTGCATTCGAAAAATGTGATTTGACGTCACTTCCGGCAAAACCGGAAGTTCAGGCACATCGATCTAAGACCAAATAATGATAAATAGTCTGGTTATTCATTTTCAGCAGTTATCATTTCGATATCTTCAGTACGTTTTGAGAAATCCTTGATACAGATCGAGAGGTAGGTCCACTAGGTTCAGTCTTTGGAGACATCTATCGGAGAAACTGTCTATAATTTGAAGTTTTGCTAAAGGAACTTATTGTTTACAATCAGTTGAACTACAACATATCAAAAATTCATCAAAGAAGGGTGCCAAAGTCTTGGGACTTTGGGCCCAATACGCCCAAATTTGTAAAGTGTATGAAGTTATTGTAGACTAGGCACGTTTTCAAAAAAGAACAATGCAAGAAGCATTTCATGTAACAATTGGGGAAACAACATTTTTAGGGTATTTCGACCCTTCTGAATACGAATCTGCCTGTTGCCAAAGCGAAATTTGGACCGGAAGTCCCGTATCCAAGATGGCGACCAAAACCCTGTTGCCCTATATCTCCCTTGTCCGTTGGCTTAAAAAAATGATCTAAACGTCTGCTTAGGAGTTTTCTCGGATGCCAAACACGTTGCAATGCTCAAAATTTACTTACCTTAAGTTTGGAGTGCATGGGTTCCAAGATGGCGCCCAAGATGGCCGCCGAAACTTTGTTGCTCGGAAGTAAGCAAGGATGCAAGGAAGATAAGAAAACGACCATTTCAAAGTTCAAACATTGTTTATTGCAAGATTGCAAAGAAGATAAAATAATCATTCAAGTGTTTTTAGCTTATGGCAAGGTTGCAAGGAAGATAAGAAATCATTTAAAGAGTTCACACATTGTCGACAGCGATGGCATAACTTGGTGCAAGTCAGTCTATTCTTCTTGCATGTGCACATTGTACTCAGGCACTGGGATGCACAATTACAGGCTAGGATATCCGTACAAATTTCGGGCTCAAGGGTGGGAATGCAGATTTATCAGTATTAATGCAGCAGCCTCTTCTTGGGAAATATGAAGCTCTAAGTGACCCGGCGAATCTTCCAGCTGCCCTCTAAGCAGCAGCGCTGCATGGACAAAAGTTCGAAAATCATCATCGAGCGCTTGCCTCGGGATCGAAACATCTTGATCGATGTCTCCTAAAGCAACATCCGCCGTCACCTTGGCCAAAAACTTCCGGGGTATAAGGAGAGTTTGCCTTCCTGTGATATCCTTGTTTAAGGGCTGGAAGAAAAGGAACGAGTCCTTAATGATGTTCTGCAATTTCTCTTTAAAAGTTGACAAGCGCGATTCAAATGACTTCGGTATCTCAACGTCGATTGTTCTCGCCAGGTAAACATATCTTTCCCAAACATCTGACAATGACAAAACGTTACCGAGTGAGGATGAGACTTCGAACTCCTTGCAAATTTGGATCATAGGTAAATTACATTTGCCACACTCCTTCATCTGCATCTGTACCTTTTTCTGGCTCCTCTCGGCCTTCACTATACACAGACTGTGGTATTTCACCTCAGATGCTATCAAGCATGGCATACAATTGATGCGAATGAACAGTTAGCGCCAAATTTGAAATTCTTAGGAGGTTCGTCCACTATTCCCCCCTTCCACTATTACACGCGCCTCCCCTACCTTCAGTAACACAATTTTGTTACCGAGCACCGGCTCGGTGGCGCAGTGCTTAAGGTAATAGGCTTGCGACCACGGGTCGAATCCTGGCTAGGGTATGGATGTGTAGTGGCGTTTTTCACGTGTTGCCGAGACGGTAGCAGTGGACTAAACTGCGGTTGCGTGAGAGACAACACGGTCTAGTCGCTCTTCTCTTCTGAGTTCGAGTCTCAGCTGCGGCAGATGAAAATGTCGCAGGGAATGGGTGTTGTGATGTTGTCTATCTGTGTGTCCATCCTGGTTGAGTGGTAGAATAGCCATTGGCTAAACTCCGCCAGGACATTAAAATAAATAAGGCGATTAAAAAAAAAATGTATTTCGGAAGGTGTAAAATATTACTTAAAAACACATAACACACACAGTATTACACATTCAACCACTAAAAACTATATATCTGACAGATTTTACACTCCAAATACAACAAGACGCACGGAGCGCACGTATACACAACAAAGTTTCGGCGGCCATCTTGGGCACCATATTGGAACACATGCACTCTAATCTTAAGGTAAGTAAATTTTGAGCATTGAAAGATGTTTGGCATCCGAGAAAATCTCTAAGCAGACGTTTAGATCATTATTTTAAGCCAACGGACAAGGAAGGTATAGGGCAACAGAGTTTTGGTCGCCATCTTGGATACCGGACTTCCGGTCCAAATTTCGCTTTGGCAACAGGAAGATTCGTATTCAGCGGGGTCGAAATACCCTAAAAACGTTGTTTCCCCAATTGTTACATGAAATGCTTCTTGCACTTTATGGAGATGGATTTCCAACTTATGGGCCTAGTCTATTGTACTTAGTCTTGCAAACAAAAAAGTCAATAGCCGTATCCCCAAAATTGAACTATTTCTAAGATATTAGTTTGCGAAGCCCCTTAAGTGAATAAATTACACTGGCCTACATATGGCAAAAACTCATGCTCTTGGCCTTATTTATCATGAAATCATGAAATTTTCAAGTATTTCAAAAAAAGAGCTTTTTTCTTAGATGGTTACACTGTATGTGTCAAGACGTTAAATATATTAGTTAATAATCACAGCCCCACAAAAAAAAGTGGTCTATCCGGCGGATAGCCCAGGAATTTTAGATTTTTACTTACCCGGAATTAATTATTGTAAAGCTGAAAATTTCCAGGATTGTAGTTTTGGTCCAGGACAACACGTAGCAAAAAGTCCCCTATTCTCCCCTATCGGCTTCCCTGTTTTTTCAGAGCAACAAGAAGGGCCTTAGTCGCAAAAATTGCAGAGCTGGCTATAAAGTGCAACAGGAAGGTTGTTACTGGTCCGATTTTAACCGAAATGATCATAAAAGATTAGGAGAAGCATATCCGTTCATATTTCAGATGTTCCATGAATATTTTTGTTCATAATTTTCCGCTCTAGTCCTGTCAACATTTCAAAAATTTAAAAAAGTTTTAAAAAAATGAGAAAAATTCCGAAATGGCGCAATTTCTTTTCATACTTTGGGCTTTCCATTGGTATGTCTACCTTCTCTGTAGCGTCATCCGTTACGGAGTTACGTCACTCTTGAGTGTCGCAGCGGCAACACTGGGACATTTAAGTGCGTCATTGTTGGGTCTATCATGTCTAGTCTAAACAATCAAGAAGGCGCAAGACGAGCTATACCCTTAGTTCTTTAACTTTGACAGTTCTCTAAGTGTATGCATTGGTTCATTGGTGCGGCAAAATTGAGTGATCTTAGCTAAGCCATGTAGCACAGGAATATTAATTTTTGACCCGGAATTAATGATTGTAAAGCTGAAAAGTTGCAAGATTGTAGTTTTGGTCCAGGACAACATGTACCAAAAAGTCCCCTACTCTCTCCCGTCCGTTTCCCTGTTTTTGCGGAGCAACAAGGGCCTAAGTCGCAGAAATTGCAGAGCTGGCTATAAAGTGCAGCAAAAAGGTTGTTACTGGTCCGATTTGGGTCAAAATGATCACAAATGCTTCGGAGAAGCATATGCGTTCGTATTTCATATGTTCCATGCATATTTCGTTCATAATTCTCCGTTCTAGTGCTGTCAAAACTTCAAAAATTGAAAAAATTTCGAAATGGCTCCATTGCTGATAAATGAAGACTCGGAGGGGAAAACGCACCCGAGAACTGTCAAAGTTAAAGAACTATGGGTATAGCTCGTCCTGCGCTTTCTTGATTGTTTAGACTAGACGTGATGGACGCAACAGTGAACGCACTTAAATGTCCAAGTGTCGCCCCTGCGACACACAGAGTGGCGTAACTCCGTAACGGGTGACGCTACAAAGAAGGTAGACATACAAATGGAAAGCCCAAAGTTTGAAGAGAAATGTTTATTAGCGTACGTTTTCCTCGCCGAGTCTTCATTTATCCGCAATGGCGCCATTTCGGAATTTTTTAAATTGTTTAAAAAAAACTCCTGCGAACCAGAGCAGTGTATCCTTATGTATTTGGACCCGCTGAAACGGAAGTCAGAATTGTCAGATTGGCTCATTTTTCACCTCCGACCCCAAAAAACACCCTCCCAAAAAATGGTCTGTCCGGCGGATCAGACCAGTGTAATATTCATATGTATTTGGACCCGCTGAAACCGAATCTGATGTCAGAATTGTAAAATTGGCTTGTTTTTCACCCCTAACCCCAAAAAACACCCCCATAACAAAATAAAGTGGTCTGTCCGGTGGACCATACCAGCATATCTTTATGTATTTTAACCCGCTGAATCCGAATCCGAAGTCAGAATTGTCAGATACCAGTGTATCCTTACCAAATATATAAGGTTACACTGGTGTGGTACGCCGGATAGACCATTTGGTGGAGGAGGGGGGTATTTTTTGAGGTTAGGTATAAAATATGGGCAAATCTAACAATTCTAACTTCGAATTAGGATTCGGCAGGTCAAAATACGTAAGCACACACTGGTGTAGTCCGCCGGACAGCCCACTTTCTTTTTGTTTTGGGGGTTGTTCTTTGGGGTTAGAGGTGAAAACGAGCCTGTCTGATAATTCTGACTTCGGATTCGGTTTCAGCGGATCTAAATACATGAGGATACACTGGTATGGTCCGCTGGAGAGATAATTTTTTTGGTGGGTGTGTTTTTTGGGGTTAAGGGTGAAAAACAATCCAATATGTCAATTCTAACTTCGAATCCGGATTTAGCAGGTCAAAATAAATAAGGATATACTAGTTTAGTCCGCCGGACAGACCACTTTCGTTTTGTTTTGGGGGTGTTTTTTGTTGTCAGGGATGAAAAACGAGCCAATCTGACAATTCTGACTTCGGATTCGGTTTCAGCAGGTCTAAATACATAAGGATGCACTTGTCTGGTCCGCCGGACAAACCATTTTTTTGGGGGGTGTTTTTTGGGGTTGGGGGTGAAAAACTAGCCAATCTTACAATTCTGATTCGGCTTCAGCGGGTCAAAATACATACGGATACACTGGTCTGGTCCGCTGGACAGACCACTTTTTTTATGGGGCTGTGAATGCTCTAGTGCTCATCTTTTTCCGCTCAATTTTCGGAAAATTGAAGGTAATATTTGTAATCAGCATGCCAAAAAACATAAGACACTTTTCTAAGGTGGGCGCATTGGGCCCAAAATCGGCATCCTTCTTTGACAGGCCACTAATTTACCTATAAAACGTGAGGTGTCCTTTGATTTAAGTATGTTTTCGTACATTTAATGTAACTAACTTTTTAGTACAGATTCTCTTGTTTTCGTAAACTGCAGATAAAGCAATTTGTTTGTTTCATAGTAATGTTTAAGAGTGTATTTAATTTCGAAAATTATTCATTTGAATAATATCCAATGCTGGCCAGCTGACTTTTTATTCTTGAGTGTATATTTTGAGATTACCGTTTCACTGTGCATTTATTAGGTATAAATATTCTTTGTTTGTTGAAATCTGAGAAAACATTAATATTGTCGCCCACCTCTGAAGATGTCTCTTTTTGCTCTCCATAAATATGTAATATATTTGTTATCATTTATTTGTTTTATTTATAAAGCCCTTTTATTTCATTAAAATCAATGCAACGATTTTGGCTTTGGCCTTTATGTTTTTTAAGACGCAGACGTTACAAACTGACGTCCCATTGTGGTGTTTTATGTTTTATCTTTCTAAATAGTAAAAGTAGAAGTTACAATCCAAAACTGTTAGATTATTATTAAACATTTTTATACTGATCAGTGGCGGAGGAATTCAATTATTCCCTAGCTTACCGAAGGGGAGTATTGTAATTGTGAAAAAAACACCCTCCGAGATTTCTCCGAATTTTCACGTTTCAGAGTATGTAAATTATGAAAATTAAAGCCATTTAATTACGTCAGTCTCTGTCTGTCCGTCCGACCGTCCGTCCGTCCGTCCGTCGGTCGGTCGGTCGGTCGGTCGGTCGGTCGGTCGGTCGGTCGGTCGGTCGGTCGGTCGGTCGGTCGGTTGGTCTGCCTGCCTGCCTGCCTGCCTGCCTGCCTGCCTGCCTGCCTGCCTGCCTGCCTGCCTGCCTGCCTGCCTGCCTGCCTGCCTGCCTGCCTGCCTGCCTGCCTGCCTGCCTGCCTGCCTGCCTGCCTGCCTGCCTGCCTGCCTGCCTGCCTGCCTGCCTGCCTGCCTGCCTGCCTGCCTGCCTGCCTGCCTGCCTGCCTGCCTGCCTGCCTGCCTGCCTGCCTGCCTGCCTGCCTGCCTGCCTGCCTGCCTGCCTGCCTGCCTGCCTGCCTGCCTGCCTGCCTGCCTGCCTGCCTGCCTGCCTGCCTGCCTGCCTGCCTGCCTGCCTGCCTGCCTGCCTGCCTGCCTGCCTGCCTGCCTGCCTGCCTGCCTGCCTGCCTGCCTGCCTGCCTGCCTGCCTGCCTGCCTGCCTGCCTGCCTGCCTGCCTGCCTGCCTGCCTGCCTGCCTGCCTGCCTGCCTGCCTGCCTGCCTGCCTGCCTGCCTGCCTGCCTGCCTGCCTGCCTGCCTGCCTGCCTGCCTGCCTGCCTGCCTGCCTGCCTGCCTGCCTGCCTGCCTGCCTGCCTGCCTGCCTGCCTGCCTGCCTGCCTGCCTGCCTGCCTGCCTGCCTGCCTGCCTGCCTGCCTGCCTGCCTGCCTGCCTGCCTGCCTGCCTGCCTGCCTGCCTGCCTGGCTGCCTGGCTGCCTGGCTGCCTGGCTGCCTGGCTGCCTGGCTGCCTGGCTGCCTGGCTGCCTGGCTGCCTGTCTGTCTGTCTGTCTGTCTGACTGTCTGTCTGTCTGACTGTCTGTCTGTCTGACTGTCTGTCTGTCTGTCTGTCTGTCTGTCTGTCTGCCTGTCTGCCTGTCTGTCTGTCTGTCTGTCTGTCTGTCTGTCTGTCTGTCTGTCTGTCTGTGGTATCTACAAAACCACTTGACGGAGAAGAATATTTGGAAGTTAGTTGTTGCTACTGCCAACGAAGAACTGGGATGCACTTAAGTACAATAATATAAGGGTATTATCAAGAAACAAAGTATATGACGGAAGACAGTAATATTTGACATGCAGTTAAGGTGGGCGGTTTAATGAACGTAATTCGAGAATTTCTCCTGCATCCCTGAACCGATTGAAAAAAAAATGTTTGAGACAGCTTTATAGAATGGTACTAGGCTATTTAAAACTAAAAAGAAAATTTTTTTTACTTGTGCGAAAATGAAAAAAAAAATTTTTTTGACTTTTCAATAGTCTGGTACCTTTCTATAATGTTGTCTCTAAAGGCCTATCAAAAAAATTTTTGAATCGGTTCAGGGATGTAAGAGAAATTTTCGAACTAGGAAATCATTTTCTTAAGCACGGCACTGGCCGGCACCCTTAATACAATTGTCAAGAAAGAAAAAATTAAAAAACGTGACGGAGGACGATAATTTTTTGCATGCAATTAACAGAACCGTCCAAGAAAAAAAAACAAAAAAAAATATATACAGTGTGTTCACAGATGGAAACCGGAGGAGGAAAAACTTTTTAATTCTTGATTTTACGAAAAAAAGTAATTCTTAATGAAAAAGTCTGCCTCACCAGAAACCCTCTTTTCGGTTATCGGATTCTTGCTAGCTCTACAGGGTTAGCCAAAAATCTTGATTTGGCTATTGAAAATTTCCAAATATTTTGAAAATACTTTCGAAATGATTTTAAAATTGCGTATTATATCATAAAAAATATATATTCTGATTTGACATATCCAGAAGTATTAAAAATCAAGATTTTTTAATTTTAAATAAGACATTTTTTTATGAAAAATAACACATTTTGTTAAATAGAAATACCAACTCATCGGCAACTGGCATGGCAGCTTAGTCGCCTAAATTTATTGTGTAGCAAATGCGCTAGTCGTACTGTCTATCGCGTACTGGGTTCGATACCCAGCCCCTGAACTGACAATGTCCTGGGGTATGGATGTATGTCTGGGTTTTTACAAATGGAAGCCTTGGCTTTGGATTGGGGGGTTGCCTATTATATGTGGTGTATTTATGTTTATAAAACTCTATTAAAAATTATCACCGCTAACTTCTGCACTTAGTTAATACTACTCAACCTTTCAATTTCCGGCAACTGCTTCAAATTTGGTTTAGTGGTATATTTGCAATAGTCTCTCTTATTTTATCTTTTAAGACATCGACACTATTATGAATTCTGCGTGCATACACTTTTAAGGTACCCTCACAAATAAAGAATCATGGGATCGGGGCTCTTAGGTGGGCAAGGTATCGATCCATATCTTCCGATCCATTTATCTCCAAATTGATTGTTTAACCACTGACGAACAATGAAAGTGGAATAAGGTGAACATTTATCTTGTTGGAAGTTAATCGGCTTGCTGCGGGTAAATTGTTCAAATAGGTAATTAAGAAAAAACGTATTGAACATGTGAAGATGTTGATGTAGAATGCTGATTTAAATTTTGCTAAAAAAAAATTGTTCAATGATTCCAGAGTATATGAGAGCACACCAAACGTTGACTTTTTCGAATATTGTCTCCTGCACCGTATAAGAAAATTTGGATTATTTCTAGAGTAACTTGTCCATTAGTACCTCATGCCTCATCGGAAAAATTATGTTTTGAACAAAAGAGAATATTTTTTTCGGTCCACAAACAAAGGTTCAAACATTTCATTGTTAACTTCTATGATGTGATTGAATATTGGTTTAATAAATGAGCGAATCTTATTTTGCTTGTTACAAAAATCTGAAACAAATTTTACGGAGTCTGTTGCTATGAGACGAATCACAACAGAAAAAGAAATGATTATTTTTTCCTCATATCATGTAACGTCATTTAAAAATCTTTCCGAAAACATTTTCAAAATATTTGGAAATTATTCATAATCAAGTCAAGTTTTTTGGCTAACCCTGTAGAGCGGGTAATAAATAGCAGAGGAAGATAATATTTGGAATGTAGTTGTCATTATTGCCAAGAAGAAAACCTGATATATTTTTAGTTAAAAAAAAATACAGGGTGGTCATCCTACAGAAAAAATAAATCGGTAAAAGTATTTACCCAAAACTTGCTTCTCTGTTCATTATAATTTATTTATTCTTCTCATTCGTAACGTCTTGTTGGACGTTTTATGATTTATAAATTATTCTATATTTTAATATTGTGTATTTTTCATATTTTTCTTCCTAGACAGTTGTACTAACTGCATTCGTAATATTATTGCCATATGTTCTTTAATTTTCTTAGGGTGACCACCCTGTATATTTTCATATATTTCTTCTTTGACAGTTGTGTTAACTACATGCGAAATATTATTCCTCACACGTTTCCATACATTTTCTTAGGATGACCATCCTGTATATATTTTTTTATATTTTTCTTTAATAGGTAGTTGTAGAAAGTAATATTATCTCCGTCAAATTTTTTATTTATTTATTTTTTGAGACCACCCTGTATATTTTTTTTCTTATTTTTCTTCAACAGTTGTGTTAACTGCACGCCAAATGCTATTGTTCTCCACCACATTTAAAAAAATGACCACCCTGTATATATTTTTTCATATTTTTTTTTTTTCGACAGTTGTGTTGCTAACTGCATGCTAAATATTTTTGTGCTCCACCACATTTTTAATTTTTTTTGAGTAATCACTTTTTTGTTCATAGTTTTCTTCCTTTGTGTTAACTGCATGTCAAATATTACTATGTCGTCATTATTTTTTCTTTAGTTATAGTTTTATGGGGTCATGTATATTTTTCAACGAAACTGTATCCAGTTCTTCGTTGGTAGTAGTAGCGTCAACTACCTACCGTCAAGTGGTTTTGTAGATATAGCGCCAACAGACAGACACCAGACCGAGAGACTGGCGGAATTAAATGACTTTAATTTTCGTAATCTACGTACTCTGAAATGTGAAAATCTGGAGAAATCTCGGAGGGTGATACTTTTACGACTACAATACTTCCCTTCGGTAAGCGAGGGAAGTGAAAAAGTTTAAAAAATATGACGGAGAGCATAATATTTGGCATGAAGTTAACACAACTGTCAAGGAAGAAAAACATGAAAAACTATTGCACATTTCTGTGCAATAAAATCCCGTACACTTGAAAAATCAAGTAATCCAGTTTTTACTAATATTGAGTGGTGTGAATCAGTCTTTTTGGAATTTATATTTTTTATTATCATATAGGTTTTTAAAAACTGACATTGACTGTGGAACGTCATAAGTAAAGTATTTGAATAATGTTAATCCAGAAGAAAAACATACGTATTTTTGTTTTTTTTTTTTTACTTTTTTACACCATTCGAAGGGAATGATATTGATTTATAACAAATGTAAAAATTGATGTTGAAAAATTCACATATACGAAATAAAATTTTTCCATGTTCAGTTCATTTTGGCATTGCGAGAATATGAAATTTACACTGACAAATAAATAGAGAATGATTTAATGTAGCGAAAAATAGGTGTACGGAATTTTATTGCACAGAAGTGTACATACAAGGTCACCCTAGAGAAATTATAAAAAAATGTGACGGGTGGAAATAATATTCCACAAGCAGTTAACGCAACTGTCAAAGAAAAATATAAAAAAATTATACAGAGAGGTCACCCTAAAGAAACTGAAAAAATGTGACGGATAATATTTCGCATGTAGTTAACTCAACTGTCAGGGAAGAAAGATATGAAAAATAAGCACTATGAAAAATAATTATGTTGAATATAATATATGGACTCTAGTTGACACAATTACCGAGAATGAAGACTGACATACTTTTAGTGAAATGTATACAAGGTGTCACTCTTAAAAATAACTAATTGAGAAACGGCAGAGGAAAATAATATTTGGAATGTAGTTGTCACTACTGCCAGGAACAAAGTCTGATATACTTTTAGTTAAAAGAAGTATGCAAAGTAGTCATCCTACAGAAAAGATAATGAATAAATGAAGAGTACTAAATAGACAGTGAAGTTTTGGGTAAAAACTTTTACCGATTTTTTGAATTTGATATTAGTAAGTGCATTCGCCCACTCACTCACTCATTCTCAAACAGATTACTAGAACCTTATTACATCAGAAATATTTAGATTTACTATAGTCCAGTCAACGGGGGGTTTCTCCTCTAACTTGAGTGCTAATGAATGGATTTTGATGAAACCTTGTGCAATGTGTTTGTAATGACCTTAATAAAAAAGTTGAGAAAAAGATTAGAGTAGGAAATGATCGGAAGAGGTAGAAAACACCCGTAACTTGTAGAATTAGGTCAAAAATGAAAAAAAAAAAAACAATATACCTTTTTTGGCCCAAAATAGTATATTGTGTATTTAGGTGTGAAAGCAATACATTCCCGGACGACGATGCAAATTGTTGGCCGAGGCGCTAGCCGAGGCCAACAAGCATCGAAATTCGGGAATGTGCTTTCACACCGAAGAACACATACTATTTTTTCTGAAATTACAATCAATGTTATTATAAATTAAGGAATTTGTATTAATGCATAACATTTTTTCATTACAATCTAACTGCTTACTAATAAATGCAATTTTAATGTGAGTTGGTTTGTTTGCGTGTATTTATTTACTGTCTAAAATATACATAAAAAACGGTACGGGAATGTTACTTTCCCGGCCTAGGCCGGGAAAGTAACATTCCCGTACGGTTTTGTTGATCGTTGCTTGGCAACGAATTTTTTCCGGTCTGTTTTCTGATAGTTTCTTAGCAACGGACTAAAATACTGGAATTGTGCATTTTTCGATCTGAAATCGCGCCAAAAATGTAGACATTGCCGATCGATTTCAGAAAATAAGATGTATTTACACTAGTAAATTTTTTCGAAAAATGCATATTTTTCGAGATATGGCCACTCGAAAATTCTTAAAAATGGGGGAGGGGAATTGTAAAAGTTAAAAAAAAATCTGAAAATATTCAGGTGAATGTATCATCGAAGTACAAGACTTTTTTTATTTGCAACTTTTCTGTAAAATGCGTTTTCACCGAAATTTTCCGGAAAAACATGAAAAACTACCCCTATGTTTGACATTGTAGCGCTTTAAAAATATGTAATTTAAAAATTTGAAAAAACTCAGACGTATGCACTGAGGCCTTCTAAACAGTTTTGATCTCTTAGAATTTTTTGTAACTTGCTAATTTTCCGAGTTACAGATAAAAAATTAAAATAATTTCCGAAAATCTTTTTCACATTTTCAATTTAAAAATTGTATTTGACCTTTAAAATTGGTATAACTATATGGTTTCATATTTTTTTATAATACATATAAATCACGCTCATTTTTCGAATTTTCATGTATTTTTTAATATGCAAAAAATGTAGTACATTATTTATCGGAAAATTAGGAAGTTACTAAAAAATTTCAAGAGACAAAAATATTTAGAAGGCGTCAATGCGTACGTCTGATTTTTTTTCAAATTTTTAAATTACATATTTGTAAAGCGCTACAATGTCAAAGATAAGGGTAGTTTTTCATGTTTTTTCGGACAAACTTTGTGAAAACGCACTTTACAGAAAAGTTTCAAATAAAAAAAAGTCTTGCACTTGGTTGATACATTCACCTGAATTTTTTCAGATTTTTTTTCACCTTTTACATTTCCCCTCCCCCATTTTTAGGAATCTTCGAGTGACCATGTCTCGAAAAATATGCATTTTTCAAAAAAATTCACAAGAGTAAAAACATCTCATTTTTGACCTAATTCTACAAGTTACGGAACCCCTGATAAAAGGGTTGTTTTCTACTCCTTCCGATCATTTCCTACTCTAATCTTTTTTAAACTTTTTTATTAACGTCATTACAAACACATTTCACACGGTTTCATCAAAATCCATTCATTAGCACTCAAGTTAGAGATTTTGGTCATTTTAACGCTCCGTTGACTGGACTACTAACATAACAACATAGTTCTTGAACTGACAAGTATTGACAAGTTTATGAAACAGATATTTCATAGTTAACTCTTAAAAACAAGTAATTTTCATTTGCACTATAAATATGATTGTAACTTACAGGAATAACTGCATTTTTTATATCATTGGCTGGCACGGATTGTAAGAAATTTAAAAGTTCTTCACTAGAATTATATTCAGTAAAATTAGAATTAAAAGTAGCTGCTAGCTCGTATGCAATTTTTTTTGGCTCTCTCTGATATGCCCACCAACATAAAGGTGTACCGCTCGCTAAGATAGCCGCTCTAAATAGGCCTAAAATATAGACTTCAATAGCTGTGTAAATTCGTATATCTATTTTTTACCTTTTGACTTTGCACTTATCAAATGATAACCAACACTGGCTGCACCGGCGCTCTCTCCCATAATAGTGACTTTCGACGGGTCACCTCCAAATAAGTGTATATTTGTCTGAACCCATTTTAGTGCAAGGTTTTGATCTTTTAACCCTTGGTTGCCTGGTATTACACTGTCCTGTGTAGAAAGGAATCCTGAAAATGATTTCAGCAATTTATTTTAAACGGACGTCTCACAGTTAATTTAAACGTAATTTAAACGATCTAATTTGAATGATTTTCAACAAGCAGAATTCATTTTATATTTATATATATCCTACATAATATTAATGAAATTTCACTCTTTGTAATGTTTTTCCAACAAGTAATAAAGTTATTTTTTACTCTGGTTTAAATGCAACATTAAAAAAGTTATTTTTTTATGTAACCATAGTAAGTGTCTTATGAAATATTAAAGAATGCTCACCTAGAAATCAAATATCTTATTTTATTTTTATATTAAAGTTTAGATAAATATTTTGTAGTTAAATTTAACTCCTAGCGCATTTTAACCTCCCCACAATAAAATTGTGGGAGGTTACTACAATTAGTCCAAAATCGAAAATTGAGATAACATCAGATCTGTACGTTTTGAGGTCCCAGGAACCCAAAAAAGTTGTTTTTGAAAAATGTCTGTGTGTGTGTGTGTGGGTGTGTATGTATGTTAGCACGATAGCGGCGAAGCTACTAAACGGATTTGGATGAAACTTTGCATGAGGGTTTCTTTAGTGCTCCAGAAGATCCGAAAAGATTTTGGTTGAAATCGGATTACGTTTAGTGTCGTTTTGGCACAACAAGTTGTCTATTTTATGATTACTTACAATTTGTAATTGAACCATTGAAAAGCAGTAAATATTCCGATTTCAACGATATATCACACTTGCACTTTTTCAATTTGGTTTCCGTGAAAAAAATTAAAAAACACGCCTCTTGTGTAAGATAAATTTTATAGTCTAACCTAACGTTCGATAGACGTGTCAGAGAACGTATACCACAAAATAATACAGGGCTTACTCTTTACCAGCCGCAAAGGCTTTTTTTAGAGACTATTGACGGAATCGGGACTGTACTGATCTGACGAGAGTGAAATTCTACATCTCAACGCGACATTCCGAACGACTAATTATCTACGGTTAATTAGTTATTAATGCGCAAAGATTGTCTATCTCTTTTTTGCGGGGGGATGAGATGGAAGATGGACACTCTTCTAACACAAATTCGCGATCGAGAAACGTCAAACGAAACATTGCAAAAATGTCACTTTTGATTCGTTCGTGCCGAGCTGATTTTCGAATTTAGACATGCAATTTACGATGCGGATCAACTACAAGTCTTTCTCTTTCCATCGCTACATAGTACGGTCGTCGCGGTATCGTATTTTTTAAAACACGAGTAAATTAAATAATGTCTTGTTTTCGACCAAAATTTACCCTCTGATGCCTCAACTCTGAAAACGGTTTTTCATCTGTAACTTGGAAATTGTGAGAGATAGCTCAAAAATAAAAACTAGCTAAGAAAAACTACATAATGTCTGGAACGTTTTGCCGAACTCGAAATTTTAATGGGACTTTTCGTTTGGGTCCGGCGGGCCTTTCAAGATGACGGTGTCATGCACTTTTTTCATTAAATCGTTCGTAACTTCTAAACGGCGACTCCTACGGCAAAAAACTTTGACCTAACTAAATTATAGAGAATTGAATTACCTAAAAGTCTTTTTTTGGATTTTTATGCTGCTCCAAAAATTACCGAGATACGGTCGGCCAAAGTGGAGACTTTTTTGAAATTCGTCTAAAATCTCTTTAAACCTCCATAACTCTTAAACGGCGGTCCCTAGACCAAAATATTTTGCCCTAACGAATGTGTAGAGAGTTTAATGTTACAAAAAATTATTTTTTATTTTTTGACTTAAGACGAAAAATAAGGACGTTAGGAACGAAACAAGTGGAAATTTACATTTTCCAAGGAAACGTGTTTTTTTCTCTTCTCTTGCGAATATCTAGATAAATATTGATTTTGGCAAAAAAATAGTAGGGATCTATTAGAAAGACAATAAAATGATTATGAATTTGCTTTGCAAAAAATGTCTGTAGGATTAATGGTTTCGCTGCTATATACGTTTCAACACAAAATTTCGATTTTCCCATATGCCCAAATTATATTTGATACTGATTTTTAAAATCCCCGAAGTGAAATTTTAGGCCGGGAGCCCGTGTATAAAATGGCTGACTATCCGGCGAACTTTGAAAATATGAAAAATGGATTGTTCTTATATAAGTTAGCAATGAATGGACTGTCAGCTGGTTGGGTAGCGGTGGGGGTGGCTGACAAAGAGTTGAAAACACGTAAAACATGAAAAATTTAAATTATTCGGCGAACTTTAAAATTTGGGTATAAGATAATATTTACACTGAGATTCACGAAAAACATAGTCAGCTGCAAGTATGTGGGTGGAAAAGTCGTCAGCTGGTACAGAACAGTGCCGAGTGTTGATCACCTGCGAGGCAGCGCGCATCACCTTTCTTGCATCAGCTGACGACTTTTCCACCCACATACTTGCAGCTGACTGTGTTTATCGTTAATCTTAGTATGAATATATAAATATTATCGCAGTTCGCCATAAAGATTTAATTAGTAATATCGATATTGATAGCTTAATGTTAGAAAACGTGCGTGCGGCACTCCCGAGTTTCTTTTTTTAATTTGATTAAATATTCAATTTATTATTAATATACATTATTTTATGAGAATACAAATTAATACATTCTACATTTCAAAATTATACAGGATGATCTGCTCAGAAAATTTATTTAGTTTATGCTCGTGTAGCTACCTTCACTAAGGTGTATAAATTTAGCGAAAATGATAACGAATTTCGGTTACCACACAAAAATTTTGATGCATCTCTCTCGTCTCGTCGAAATCCGAACTTGTACAGCACGTTTTAAGAACTGTGTATGTATGTACATGATTTGGAACAACGCACACAAACAAGTGCCATCTACATTAGATCCCTTGGTTATGGGTGACAGCTTGAGGAAAACAAATTTAACTTGCAAGTGGTTTGATGGAGATCAATTACCTCCATAAGTGTAAATGATTATCCGAGATGCCACAAATACTGAAGGTATTATATCATTTGTGCTTTTCACTTTTCATCCTATCATAATCTTAATCAATTTTTTATAAATAATAATTTTTTAGATGCGAGTGACAAAGAGAAAAATGATCTTTCACCCACTGAACATCAAGAGAGTGATGAGTTGGATGAAAATGAGAATGAGGAAGATCTGTTATCGGAAGCAGAATAAATTTATTTTTATTTTCACTAAACTAAATAAATTTTCTGAGCAGATCATTCTGTATAATTTTGAAACGTAGAATGTATTAATTTGTATTCTCATAAAATAATGTATATTAATAATAAATTAAATATTTAATCAAATTAAAAAAAGAAACTCGGGAGTGCCGCACGCACGTTTTCTAACATTAAGTTATCAATATCGATATTACTAATTAAATCCTTATGGCGAACTTTGAAATTCGGGTATATGATAATATTCAAACTAAGATTAACGATAAACACAGTCAGCTGCAAGTATCTGGGTGGAAAAGTCGTCAGCTGATGCAAGGAAGGTGATGCGCGCTGCCTCGCAGGTGATCAACACTCGGCACTGTTCTGTACCAGGTGACGACTTTTCAACCCACATACTTGCAGCTGACTATGTTTTTCGTGAATCTCGGTGTAAATATTATCTTATATCCAAATTTTAAAGTTCGCCGAATAATTTAAATTTTTCATGTTTTTGGACCTGTTTGATCGATCAGCTGACGGTAATTCCACCGCCCCCCCTCCAGCTGACTATGTTCTACTTTCATTATATAACATAATCTTCCCCTCATATAAGTTTCAGCGTTCGCCGGATATTTTTTTTCTCAATTTTTTTTACGTATTTGCAACCCTTTGACAGCCACCCCCGCTACCCAACCAGCTGACGGTCCATTCATTGCTAACTTATATAAGAACAATCCATGTTTCATATTTTCAAAGTTCGCCGGATAGTCAGCCATTTTATACACGGGCCCCCGGCCTATTTATAGTTTTTTGTCCTCAAAGCAGTGCAATGTACAGGGTGATATTCTAATAATGACAGAGGTGTTTAGTGATTTCGGCTGATAACTAGGGAAGGATTGAAGATATCGAACTGAAATTTGAAACGTATGTATAAATATTGTAGACGGACGGATTACGAGTGAATTAATAATACACCTACGTCACATGACGTCACAAAAATGAAAAATTATTACAACAAACGAACTGGTCAGATATCGACTTAACGGTTGGAGTTATTGAATTGAAATTGAAACAAAGGTGGAAATATTGTAAATGGACGGAATAAAAGTGAATAATAATAATACACCTACATCTACATGACGTCACAAATAAGACTAATTCTTACAACAGGCGAACTGGTACAGATATTGACTTAACGATTGGAAACGTCCAATTAAAATTTGAAATGTGGGTGGAAATATTGTGGACGGACCGAATACAAGTGAATTAATAATACACCTACGTCCACATGACGTCACAAATAAGAAAAATTCTTAGAAACTAGTGCAGATATCGACTTAGCTATTGGAAACATCCAATTAAAGTTTGAAACGTAAGTGGAAATATTGTAGATGGATGGAATACGAGTGAATTAAAAATACACCTACGTTCTGATGACGTCATAAAAACATAAAATTCTTATAACAGGCGAATTGATGATATCAAAAAAATATTTCCAAAAGACGAAATTTTTTTTTTAATTTCCAAGAAAATCAAATTTTCGGAGAAATGTCACTTTTCAGAAAAATGTCAAATTTTCGAAAAAATGTTAAATTTTCAGGGAAATGTCACTTTTGAGAAATATGACAAATTTTCGAAGAAATGTCACCTTTCAGAAAAATGTCAAATTTTCGGAGTAATGTCAATTCAGAGAAATGTCAAATTTTCGAAAAAATGTCAAATTTTCGGAGAAATGTAACTTTTCAGAAAAATGTCAAAAATTCAGGAAAAGTCAAATTTTCGGAAAAATGTCACTTTTCAGAAAAATGTCAAATTTTCGAAAAAACGTCAAATTTTCGAAGAAATGTCACCTTTTAGAAAAATGTCAAATGTTAGAAAATTATCAAATTTTCGGAGAAATGGCACTTTTGAGAAAAATGTCAAAAATTCAGGAAAATGTCACTTTTTAGAAAAATGTCAAATTTTATTAAACGGACTCAAAGGAAAATTCCCAAAAAATACTACGGATCCATCTGTGGTATAAGTTCTCTGCTAGTGTGTTAAAGTGTGCAGACTGTATGCTGAGTATTTTTGACGTGTCAAGTCCATCGAGAGATTACAAGTTTTTTCGACGTTTACAAAGCCCACGGATGGTGTGAGAGGCCATCCTGAACCGCTTACAAGCCCTACAAGTGTAAGCAACCCCACCGGAACACTTTCGGTGAGTTTTTTCCAATAAAACTTTAAAAGTGACAGTGACATTATATTTTAAAAACTATTTCCGCTACTTCCGGCATCCCGCCGGAAATTCTTCCGGAAACATAACCTAAAAATAGTACTACATAACCTAAAAACAATTTAAAACATTGGTACCAACCTAAACATTTTTCAAAAACCAAATTCCCCAGAGAAACATCGGAACCAAAAATTTGACAGCTATCACTTCCCCGACCGATTTAGTGAAAAATCGGTCGAGGCCAAAAGATAAAACTAAATATACCAACTCAAACTTAAACGATCCACCATGAACACTACCCTGGCTACATCTGGCAGGGAAGCTGTCCACCAAGAGTTATATGGTTTTTTCCAAAGATGGCCATCCCTGCCATCCATCCCATTACCAACGAACAGGTTTTTTCGTTCAGTTATTTCCCGTATCAATAATCAAAATTATTAAGTGATCTTGCCTACGAACGTTTTTATAGTATTGTGTTTATTTTTATATTAATTTTAGGTCCATGTGGACACATTATAATTTTAACCTAGTTTTTAAGCCAGCCTACAGAAGACAGGAGCTAATTTTCTATTTTTCTCCAAGCCAAACCGGACCTACCCCGTCCAGCCTCACACTCGCCACGGCGGTGTTCACCGTGGTTGTCTGGCTGGCCCCGGGCTAGGATCCGATGAAGCATATATTTGTATTAAAACATTGAATAAAACATTAATGTTGTGCAGACTATAAATTTAACACTCAAGTTCTTAGGTCCAAATCCCACCGAACGCAAGACTTTTTTTCTGATTTAGTATGAAGAAAATATTTCAACTTAATAAATATAATTAAATGAGATGAGATCGTTCATATTGTTTAGTGCTCTTTTCGGCTTCAAAGATTCACCGGGTGGGGAGTTTCCAGCCGCTTCCAGTAGCTGCCGATTTTTTATTTTATTTCTAGTATAATAGTTAATATATTTTTTGTGAAAGCGTTTCGAAATTGACAAATTTTGATATTCATTAGAATTTCGAAATAACAACCTTTTAGGCACTAGTGCGTAAACGTGACACTTTTAGGCACTAGTGCCTAAAACTAAAAATGAAACATTAAAAACAATGAAAATATTTATTTATTATAAATTTTAAAGGTACAATTAAGTAAATTTTTAAAGTGAATACTAGAGGCATCCAGCTTCTCTTCTGTAAGAGCAATGCTAGTACAACTTGTAGTCGGAATGAATAAATTGCTAGTGCCTATTGGCAATGCTGCTAGCTTCTGCTTCTGCATGAACTTCTTTTAATTTCTTACTTGGCCTATCTTTCTGCCCAATGTTTCTCTTTGCTATTTCGTTTTTCTATTTAATTGAATTTTCGATATAACCCTCGGCAACTGAGCTTGATCGCCAACCTCCATGTCGCTTTAAAAGTGTCATGTCCGCTCCAGAATCTGCCAACATTGTTGCATAGCTGCGCCGAATGCAATGGCCAGTGTATTCATTGGCGTTGAAGAGTCCAAGAAATTCCGCTATCTTTTTTGGTATATCTCCAATTGTATTGATTCCAAGAAAAATCGCTGATGTGTCGTATTGAGTGGACGAAGTTTTGCGTACTTACGAAGTTTATCTAAAAAATTGATGCCATCTATTGATCCCTCAGTAATCGTAAACATTCTTGGGACATGAGTTTTTGTGTTCGGAATTTTGACACTAATAAATGACTGACAATCTTTAACGGCATCTTCTGTCAATAATGTGATTTCTTCCCTCCTACATGCTTCAAATTCTCCAACGATTAAAACAACTTTGGCTAACAGGAATTCTTTATCATCGGCTTGTTTGATAAATCGTTCTATTTCCAGCTTTGTAAATATTTTTGATTTCTTTGGCTGATATCCGGAAGCTTTCCTTTTTAAAACTGCAATTAGGTTGGCAAATTTGCTAATATCTACGTTTCTGTTCAGATAAATCATGGCGCGGAGCATCGAATATTTACTCCACAAAGTTGATGACCTTAAGGTACTGGATAGCTTCAGGAAATAGGCTAGTAATACCTTTTCTGTAAAATGTTTTTCTTTGGTCCAGGTTTCAAAGTTGTTGTAGTTTTTTTCGTATAAATTTTTCGATTTTTCGGGCACTAAAGTGGATAGCGCAACTTCAACAGTTTGTTCAATATCCAAGATTCGTCATTATCACTCATTTTTGGCGATTTTTTCGCAATACTGTAGAAAATACTGCGACGCGCGACAGAACTTTGACATTCAACAATGCATAAACAATGCCTTAGAAACAGATCGTCTGCCCACTTTTCAAAATGTTTAAAAACACAAATAAAAGCATAAAAATATCAAATTCTTCGCTTTCACAAAAAATCTTGTATGAAATTCGTTGCGAAATCGATGTGTTTTAAACACTCGACGCATTGTCCAACTCGGCTTTCGCCTCGTTGGACAATTATGCGTCCCGTGTTTAAAACACTCTTTTCGCAACTTGTTACATAAATAGCTATTTTGTAATTTGAACATATAAAATGACACTGTTCAAAACTGACGTAAGTGTCAAAATGTCCTACTTTTTATAACCAGTTATGAATAGTAAAATTTTACGTAACTGGTGAGGAAAAGTTCATTATGTCATCAATTAGGAAAGATAAATAATTCTCAAAGAGAAAAAGAAACGATGTTTATTCAACACAAAATGGAATACTGAGTCCATAAAGTGGAAGCTTCTAAATTCTTTTTTCCTTCAAAATATGCTAACAAAACTTTTTCATTAATAATACGATTTATCTTATGTTATCAAATTAGGATTTCAAATAATATTGTAATTCGTGGCTAAATAACGTCTGTCAACTTTGATATTATAGTTATTAAGGTACCAAGGGTGTTATAAGGATAATAACGCACCGAGGTCGGCAGTGTACAATCCCGAGGGCCTTTGGCCCGAGGGAGTGTACGTCGACCGAGGGCGTCATTATCCTATAACACCCGTGGTACCTGCAACGTTTAATGTCCTGCAAGTCTGTTATTTAATTCGATTTTTTTTGACATTTACGATTTATTAATTTGACATCTATTATGTTCAGAACGATTTGATTTAAAAGAGAGTAAAAATCAAAATTATTTGTAAACGCCGCCATTGCATAGCAATGCATTTTGTTTGTCAATAACGCTATCATACTTTGCTTGTTTTGGGTTGTATTATAATTTTATAATGCCCTAGGGCGTTATAGATATTCATAACGCCATAGGGCGTTATTTTTCATTTAATGTATCTCAAAATAGGGTGGTTATTGTAAAATAACAGACTTGTAGGACATTAAAATTATAATGTGCGATAGCAGCAAAGGTAACTATGAAAAGGATTACTTAGTTTTAAGACCTTTAAATACATCTGTTTCATTTATGTTTAAAGGGTTTTTAAACTTTTGAAATTAGAAAAAATTATGTTATGTAACACGTTTCGTAAGACAATCTCGTGTAATTCGTGTTATTTTGCGGGATCTCGCTTCGCTCGTCCCCCAAACATTCACTCGTTACACAAAATAAAGTTTTCCGTAACTGGTTACATAAATAACTATTAGCTGTGAGAAAAAATACTGATATTAAGGGTATTTATATATTACTAAATAGATTTTCAAAAAGTAATTAAATACCGAGGATTTTCAATAGAAAAATGGGTCGATTTATAAAAATATTAATAAATACTAATCATTAAAGTGATAACCCTCTCACCATAATATGGTGAGAGATTATATATTATATAATATATAAATATAACATTTTAAGATATTATTACCGCTGAAAAGGAAATTCGCAAATAAAAATAAAGTATAATTAAACTAAAAATAATTACAAATAAGAAATAAGTTACTAAAACACACTTCCCGATGATATAAAACTTGTGTTGTGACGAAGAAAGCTTTAAGAAAGCTTATATTGCCATTCTTAAGGCTTAGTGTCTTTTATTCCCCTTGATTCAGATAAGAGCTTGGTATAATTATATATTAATTTTATAATAAACGTAAGAAAAGCTTTTTAAAAACAAGCTTTTATTATTGTTTAGATGTACTAATCTAAAAAAAAAATAAAAATATGAAAAAATCAATTGTCTTAAAAGCTTTTCGCACCCGAGAAGTTCATACAGGCATTCATTTTGTTTGACAGAGATTGTAAGTACCTAAGTAAGTATTTTTTTTCTATTCACGCGACAAGTTTTTAAAACAATTAATTTTTTTATATTTTTATTTTTTACGTTTTAGTACACCTAAATAATAATACAAGCTTGATTTTGAAAAGTTTTTTTTACGTTTAATTTTATTTTAAAATTTTTAGTTACGTCTTCATCTATGCACCTCTTCTATCGAAGGGGTTCCATTATATTATTGTTGAATTCCATAATATTGTACCATATTGTATTGTCATCAGAACTACATGTGTATGCAAAATTTCAGCTCGATTGGACGTCGTTAACTGGTTCAAAATTGGCTTGCAAGATTTGAACTTAACATCCTAATATACATACAAACTAACATGTTTGCAAAATTTCGTATCGTTCCATTATATTTTTTGTTGGGTTCCATAATATGTTACCGTGGTACCATAATATTGTATTGTCATCAGAACTACATGTGTGTGCAAAACTTCAGCTCGATTAGACGTCGAAGGGGTTCCATTATACTATTGTTGAGTTTCATAATATTGTACCATGGTACCATAATATTGTATTATTATCAGAACTACATGTGGGTGCAAAATTTCAGCTCGATTGGACGTCGCATCTCGAAGGGGTTCCATTATACTACTGTTGAGTTTCATAATATTGTACCATGGTACTATATTTTATTGCCATCAGAACTACACGTGTATGCAAAATTTCAGCTCGTTTGGACTTCATACTGTAACGTGTTTCCACCCTTAGGAAACCACCCTCGCAAATTCCGTGGGTTCCAAAAATTATAACAAGAGATGTCCACTAACACACTTTATTAAATATTTACTGGATACTTCACAATACTATTATTAATTTAAATACACTTTACTGACTAAAATCACAATGTTTATTACTTTGTTTATCTTTGAACTCTTAACCTCACTTTCTATACTTTTTGAACTTTCTGAACTCCTCGCCGAGAATGCGGTTGGTCTTTTATACCTAAAAATGACAGATCTCGATTGTTCTGTGATGACGCCACCATTCTCTAGAGAATTCCAGATGTCACTTTGGAATCTTCTGGTAGGTTCTTTTTCGAGTAGGTGCAAATACACTACATTCATTCAGACATTCGATCTGTTGAAGTCTGCCTACTTTTTAGTAACATAACCTTAAATTTTAAGGGGTGCAACATATTACACTGCCCCCTCCTTAAGCCTGAACGTCCCGGTCAGGCAATTCAGCCTCTTTCACATACTTCGCCAGTCTATCCAAGTGTACGATCTTCATCTTGGACTTTTTGTTTCGTTGAATACGATAGACGACATCATTAATTCGGGTAATAACAGTATACGGTCCATCCCAAGGAGGTTGAAATTTCGGGGGTCTCCATTCCTTCCGCTGTGGGTTGTACAGCCAAACCAGATCCCCCACCTTGAATCCCCTTGTACTGGCATTCTGATCATAACGGGCCTTCAAGCGGTTACTAGTTCTGTTCATCCTCTCGATCATTCTTTGGCTGTTCTCGACTTCCATTCCTGTAGTTGCTCATCGAAAATGGTTCTCCACGGGCAGCACAATTTTTACACTTGTGACACCAGGCCTCCACATCCTGGCGACTATTAACCCAATAGAACTGTTCCCGTGCTCTACTCAATGTCTTGTTTATGCCGAAGTGTCTGCTGGACGTTTCATTATGTGCTTCCTGGAGTACTTCTGGTACACGACACCTGGGAATCACTAGACACATGGCAACCTGCTTCCCATCTGGGCTTTCCCATGCTCTCCTCAAAAGCCCATCTACGACCGTAAGTGAATCCCATTGTGACCATAAAGCCTTCAGCCCCACTTCTTTGTTGGAAACATCCTTCCATGTTGGACGCGTTCCCTCTTCTTTTGCTCTCAACATGGGTCCGATTTCTATATCACGCAATTGCTCTTGCCTCAGAGTTTTCTTTGACCAACTCTCTGGAAGATCGACCTTGACAGTGTTGACTTCAACCATGTTCGACAATCTTTCCACCTGAGGGTAGCGCTTGCAATCTTCTTTGTCTGGTTTTCTGGATAATGCAGGAGTTTTGACTGCCTGCGTTGTCAACAGCCTGGTTTTCTCGCATTGGTCGTTCTCTTTTGACAGAATAAATTGTTCGTTTCCAATCCTTAGGACTCGCTTTCCTACGTCAACAATAAATCCATACTGTTCCATGATGTCTAGCCCCAAAATGAAGTCATCCGTGATGTCAGCCACGACGACCCTGTGGTCGAACCTCAAATGCCCAATCTGCAAACCCAGGTCTACTTCTCCATGAACCGTAGCCCTGTTCCCCGTAGCTGTCCGGACGATCACTTCTTCATTTTGCCTCTTGGTAATCGTTATGCCCGATATAAATCCTGGCCGTACTATTGATGACGTAGTACCTGTGTCGATGGTAAACAAACATTTTCTTCCGTTCACATATCCATGCAACAACAGACTGCTTGCGATTCTTCGAAGCTGGGAAATCTTAATTTCTCTGGGGGCACTGCATTCCCTAGCCAGAACAACCCCCCTGGTACTGTTTTCCTGCTTCTCTTCAAGATTCACAGCATTTACTCGACTCTCCGAATTCTGCTGTCGACAGTCTCGCTTCATGTGTCCTACCTTGCCGCAGTTGTAACATTTAATACCTCCACTCGGCTTTCCTTTATTTTGTTGTTTTCTCTGCTCCCTAAGATCATCCACTTTGTTCAATAATTTGGTAAACATTTTCTGCATCTCCGTCAACATGGGGTTCTGGTTCATTTCTGGTTGCGATTCTTCGAGAGTCACAGCTCGCACTCTCGACCTTGGAGTATCCCTGTAAGCGGCTTCTACTTCGAGTGCACGCACCAAAGCTTCGCTACTACTTTGGTGTCTTGTCAGCCTCAGAACTCGCCTGACCTCTTCGTCCCTTATGCCATCTAAAAAGGCCCCTACGGCTAATTGTTCCTGAAATTCTCTAGGTGCACTCGGATACGCCAGGTGTGCCAGTTTCTCTATCGCAGCTTCAAATTCTTGTAAACTTTCCCCAGCTTTTTGCATCCGGGATTTCAGCTGAGCCTGGTATAATTGGGCAAGGTGTTGATCGCCATACCTCAAGTCTAATGCAGCTTCCAAGACTTTGAAGTCCCTTTATTTCTCAACTGGGATGGTTTGGAGTAACTCTGAAGCTTGGCCCCTTAATGCTAGAACTAATGCCATGGCCTTTTCCTCATTATCCCAATTGTTCGCACATGCTGCTGCCTCAAACTGCCTCTTGTACGTCGTCCAGGAACTTTGGCCGTCAAAAGAAGGAGGTTTTAGTCGCTGACCTGATGATACCACCTGCTGGCTTCCTCTATCTCTCAACTGTCGTTTAAGCCGGTCTATTTCTCCCTTGACTTCTTCTTCGAACTCACTCATCTTTTCTTCAAACTGATTTACTTTTCCTTTTACTTGACCGACTTCGGTCTTGACTTTACCTACTTTATCTTCGACCTTATCTACTTTTTCTTCTACCTTGCTTATCTCTTCTTTGACTTCACTTTTGACAGAAATGATTGCGTCCTGTTGTATTTTTATTTGATCGCTCAGGATTTTCCTTAATTCCTCCTGGCGTCTTTCTTCCAAGTCTTCCATTATTTTTCTGAGTGCGTCTTTTTCCTCTTGACGTTGTCTTTCTTGCTCTTCTTTCTCCTCTTGCTGTCGTATCTTCAGGTCCTCCATCATTTCTCTCAATTCGGCTTTTTCTTCTTGGCGTCTTGTTTCTTCATCCTCTTTTTCTTTCTGACGTCTTCTTTCTTCATCCTCTTTTTCTTTCTGACGTCTTCTTTCTTCATCCTCTTTTTCTTTCTGACGTCTTGTTTCCTGATCTTCCATAATTTTCTTTAATTCGTCCCTTTCTTCTTGACGCCGTTTTTCTTCCTCCTGGCGTTTTCTTTCTTGCTCTTCTTTATCTACTTGACGTCGCTTTTCTTGTTCTTCTTTCTCCTCTTGACGTTTTTTCTCCTGTTCTTCTTTGTCTTCCTGCCGTTGCTGCGCCATCATTTTTTGGAATTGTTCGAATAAGTCCTGTATTTGTTTATCGGATGCCATACTTCTTGTTGTTACGGGCATACGATGAAATTAAAATAAAATAAATTTAACTGTCACGTCAATATCGGTAATGGAACTTTCTAGACAAATCTCGAAATAGCACGAAAAAATCTTATCCAAAGTCTTTTGTCACTATCCAGTTCAGAGAATTTAATAATCTCCACTAATATCCAAATAGAAAAGTTCTAGAAATTTTCACGCACTAAATGAGTCTTTTTCAGTGTCTCTATCACTTCTCAGTTCAAAGGATTTAATTATCACACTAATGTCCTAATAAAATGTTCTACAATGTCTCAAAAATGCACTCAACACTATTTTCCTGTTCGAAAATAACCCTCGAACAAATGTCCAGTAAATGAGTCCTCCGTGTTAGCACTAAACCTCGAGAATACTTCTCGAACACTCCAGCACAACTTCAAAGCTCCTCTTGTCATAAAATTCCGCTTTCTGACACCAATTGTAACGTGTTTCCACCCTTAGGAAACCACCCTCGCAAATTCCGTGGGTTCCAAAAATTATAACAAGAGATGTCCACTAACACACTTTATTAAATATTTACTGGATACTTCACAATACTATTATTAATTTAAATACACTTTACTGACTAAAATCACAATGTTTATTACTTTGTTTATCTTTGAACTCTTAACCTCACTTTCTATACTTTTTGAACTTTCTGAACTCCTCGCCGAGAATGCGGTTGGTCTTTTATACCTAAAAATGACAGATCTCGATTGTTCTGTGATGACGCCACCATTCTCTAGAGAATTCCAGATGTCACTTTGGAATCTTCTGGTAGGTTCTTTTTCGAGTAGGTGCAAATACACTACATTCATTCAGACATTCGATCTGTTGAAGTCTGCCTACTTTTTAGTAACATAACCTTAAATTTTAAGGGGTGCAACATATTACAATACTTTAAAGTGGTTCCATTATATTATCGTTGGGTTGCATAATATTGTACCATGGTACCATAATGTTGTATTGTCATAAGAATTACATATGTGTAAAAAATTTAAGCTTGATTGAACGTCGTATCTCGAAAGAGTGCCGTTATATTTTTGTTGGGTTCCATAATATTGTATTGTCATCAGAACTACACAAAGCCAAATTTCAGTTCGATTGGACGTAGTTAAGTGGTTCAAAATTGACTTTCAAGAGTTCGCCAAACATACTAACTAGCTAACTAACTAACGAACATTCAAAGCAAGTTAAATAGAAGCTTGTAAAAATAATTTGATCTTATAAAACTGTAATATCAATTGTTATTTTTTTCAAATAACTTAATGACAACTACTGTAAACTTGGATAAAACACTTAGCAGCGTCCACCCGTCAGGTAGTTTTAGGTGGAATTAACTCGGGAAGTTTTGATATTTGGTATAATTCTAGAGAAGGCTAGTACTAAGATTCACATTTTGCACAAACAAGCACTGCCGCTCGCGCCGCCATATTAGCAAGATGGCCTCCAAAAATGGTTTTTGTCAAATATCTCCATTACCGCACTTTCTACAGCCAAAATACCTATAACCAGACTTGAAGAGTAGTAGTAAATTTTATATAAACCATGTCATTTGTATGTTTTCTCTAAAAACGGTTTAGATACAGCAGTCGAGTGCAGTTGAAAATGTTCGTTTAGTTTCGTCTAAATTCGTTTTTTCTGACCGACTTTTCGAAATTTACATGTTTTAGAATGGCAGAGAGCTATTTATGTAAAACCTTTGTCCAATTTCCGGTGGCGTAGCTTTCATTTTCTACGAAAAAAACCGAACGCGACTTATTCAAACGCCTCCTCAAAATACAAGTCTCCAAAACACTTTCTATTTCTGCATGCTTTTAGTTAATGTGACTCTATATCGGCATTGCTCGGGTAGGGAAAAAAGAAATTATTTGCTATAATCAAAAAATATCCAGCTCTATTTTATAAATCAAATGCCACACCTGAGCAAATTGCCGAAGCAGGCGAGGTGATCATATGCGCCATATGGAGGCAAACATTCAAGCCAGAATCTAAGTGATTTACGCTTCAAGTTGTTTGCGAGGGCTGTAGCAAAAATTAATTTCAATCTTGCCAGACTGCCTCCGACTCGAAATGCTGCACGATTTCACTCTCTGCGGACATACCACAAGGTAAAAATAACAATTATAAATATCACATCTTTAATATTACAATTTTTACTATACCTTTCAGGTGCAGAAGTGGCTGGGTGTGAAAAAGAATCCTGTTGATTTGGGCTGGGTATGCACGTGCCAAGGTCTCACTCCAAAAATAATGTCCAGGGATGTAGCATCGCAACAACTCTTTCAGTTGATATCATGCAGCTGTAAGAGGGGCTGTAGCAATGCGTGTAGTTGCAAAAAATCTGGATGAAAATGTTCGACGGTTTGCACGCATTGCAGTAGACAATGCCTCTGATCCCAATGGGCACACGTACGTTTAATAGACGTTTTAAAACATTGTAGTCGTTGATTAAACGTTTTACGTTGAAATTTTCAACGTTGCATTTGGTTGAAAATTTCAACGTTTAAATAAGACGTTTAAAATACGTTACTACTACACGCATTTTTAACCATTAGTAGAAGAAAATACTTTAATAAAACGTTTTAGTAAGCACGTTTTTTTCACAAATATTTAATAACGTATAAAACACGTTTATAATGTAAGGAGTTTTAACGACTCGCTAAAGGTGACGTTTATGAAACGAAAAAGTTTAACGTCTTTTATTATGTATATTTAATATGGCGATTCAAACGTTTTATTTAAAGAAAAAAAAAACATATTTTTTACAACGTTAAAATAACTGTTGTTTCCAACTTACTAAATGCAAGAGAAATTTAAATCCACAGGTGAAATAGATGGTAGAATATTACGTTATTTAAACGTTTTTCTACGAATCTATATCAACGTATAAAATTAGGCTGTAAAATTTTATATTTAAATAAAACGTATAAAATACGTTACTCCTACACACATTCCCAACCTGTAGTGGAAGGGAATACTGAAATAAAACGATTTAATTACAACGTTTCTTTTACTGATAATTAACGTATAATACACGTTCATATTTGAGAAATTGTAACAACCCCGGTTGTGAAACGAGAAAATTAAACGGTTTTTTTTTTATTGCATTAATCACATATAGCAATTGAAATATGTTTTATAAAGGAAACATTTTTTTTCTATACAATGTTAAAATAACTGATGCTTTCAACTTATTAAAATGCACTGACGTTCTAAATCTACAAGTGAAATAAGTGGTAGATGATGACGTTTTTCTACTCAGCTATATTAATGCATAACATTTGCCTACTTACCACGTACTTTGCTGCAGATATTATTTGTAGATGGCGCCACATGCAAACCACTGACAGTAATCACTCATGCTTCATCTTATATTCTTATAAACTTATATAAAATAAATATAACAATCTATGTTATATTTATTTTATATAAGTTCATAAGAATATAATGTTTAAATTCTTTCAGGGAGCATCGATTTATTTGGATGGAACTTATAACGATCAGGTTAAAGATCATTATTCTGTGGCTTGGCCGAGATAGCATAAAAGAGTTTTATGCTATCTGTTTAATAGGTTAAGCACCCATTGGTTTTATGATAAAACCCAGCGGGTGTTTAACCGATTAATTGCCCATTTATCTACATGGCGGTTCATCCTGTAACATATCATATATATGTATATTGGAAAATGGAGACCTAGAGGCTGTTTAATTTCGTTTAATTAACGTACATAATTGGTGAATATTTAACGTTATTAAAACCTTTAATAAAACGTGTATATTCTACATTTACTTTCGTTTCATAAAAGTTGAATATTAACGAATATTTATCGTTTTTTTTCAAGTTATTCAATCGTTATCTATGATGTTTAAAAGACGTTTATATTTCGTTAATAAGAACGTTTTTCCGCGCGACATTTTTTCGTTGAATCAACCGTTACTAAAAACCCTAGAACAACGTGTGGTTTTCAATCCTTTTTTAACGTTTATTAAACGTACGTGTGCCCATTGGGATTTAAGTATAAATATACACTCCACAGGATAATCTCTTCTGGGTTCAAGAAGAAGAAGAAGAAAAGGAGATAAGAGAGAACAGCGACACAGATGAGACGGACGACACTCCCGGACCGTCCAAGAAAGCTAAAGTTGTTTAAAAAGTATAAGACCTATAACTGATTTTTATATATATATATATTTTTTTAAATATTCCTTCCTCTTTTCCGATCCATTTACTATAACAGTACTAAATATTAGAGGGGGGAGGGCTTTTTTGGCCCCTTCTGACCCCATTGGGGGCTTGGGTTCGGAGTAAAATTAATTTTCTGAATCTAGTAGTACGTATTTCACAGATTTTTAAGTTAAAAATGTCGAAGAATGAAAATTTTGCAAAACTTTGAGTAGCTGTATCTCGGATACTATTTGATCTACAGAGCCCGCTCTGGTACCAGTTTGTAGCAAATTTAGTCTACTTTAAAAAAATACTAAATTGTTTTTACCAAAAAAGTAGGCCTTAAGTGTTAAAAATCAACAAAAACTGAAAAAAAAAATCTCACAGTTTCTTGGATTTTTGACCAAGACCCGGAGGTCTCCCGAGGTCGTAAACTTGGATTTAACATTATTTGTTAATCCTATACAACATATTAAAAAAACATAGATACCTGATTTGACGTCAGGTAGGATGTAGAAATTTACTGTATTATACAGTAAATGCCGTTAGGGAAAGTAAAATGAATATGTTTACCTTTAATCGATTGTTCTGTCCAAACTATCGGTTTTACAAAGAACACATATATAACGTAATATGTAGGAAATTTGCTCCTCATTTTTGCAATAAGTCCTTTAACTCTAAAACCCAAGATAAAGGAGATATTTAAAAAAAACTGTTTTTAGCGGCCATCTTTGCAATATGGCTACGCCGGCGACAGATATTGCTTTGTGCAAAATTTGGATTTTGTTGTAGATACCTAAATCTACAACCCTACCAAATTTCAAAACTTCCCGACTTAATTCCTGGTAAGACCTTTTTATATGACCTGACGGGTGGACTAACAATACCATTTATAAATCGGATTTTGACTATTGCCTTTATTAGTATACAGTCAGTAGTTAGCAAAGACGTCTGCCACCAATCCTCTTTAACATGTATAGTGAAAATATGCTGCAACATATGCTGCGCACTAGCAGGGTGAAATAAAATTATAAGTCAAATTAAGATTTCTAACTTTAGATTGTAATGAAACAATCTTAGGTGAACTCATACGCATACTGGACAACCTTGAAATGAAACAAGAAACTCTGATTACGGTTTAAGTATAAATGACAATAAAACGAAAATTATGATTGTAGACTGAGCAAATCAGAACCCACCAGACACATTAAGTACCTCTAGATAGGTGATTATGAGATAGTGATGGCTTAACTTGGACTCGATATACTTACCAAAAAAACGCAAACGATAGTTAAAAGTAACTACCACAATCTTTTGGTCGATAAAAAAATCTGGTCCAAGAGATTCGAACGTTCCATCTCCTCTCGCGAATTGACCCCCGTATATGTAAAATAAAACGGGTAATTCATGAACCTTACGCATGTTCTTATCCTAAGAAAGATACAGAAAACATCTAGTGTAAGTTTTAAGATAAGGAAACAATGAGCTATTTCTCATTATTTCTTTTAAACGGCTTATACTTACAACTGCAGTGTAAACATTTAAGTATAAACAATCCTCATTTTCCATGTCCTTTTCAATGGACTGATAACATATTTTTGTGTTTTCTGTAGTATTTAATACACCCTTCCAATTTTTTGGAGGTATTGGGTCCTAAAATAAAATCACTTCATGGAAATAAAATAATATAAAATGGGTAGGTAAAATTAAATGAGTTGCAGTTAATTGAGTCGGAAAGAAAATATATAATCTATATATTTAAAACACAATGCGTTTTTTTTCTCCGGCTTGTCCAGCGGCTGGACCCATTCTTTAAATTAAATCTCTCTATACACAGATGTGTCATCATTAATTTTAATTTCTTTAAAATTGTTATTTTCACACGTAAAAACGAAATACAAATTCAAATAAATAAATCATTAACTGCGCTCGAATTAAAAGCATTCCGTGCTTATGGTGCCCCTATATCAAATTCCGCATATTCATGAGGAACTAAATGTTGAGGGTTTAACAGTAGAGCATATGAGCAGAAGCGGCCAGCGTGTTTATTACGCACTGCAGTCGGAAATATCGAATTAATTTACGATTTTTCGCTTTTGTTTTATTCATTTCTACAGCATTTTTGTTTATTTTTTGAAGAATATTTCTTTTCGTCATGGAACGACATGTTATTCCCATTTTATGTGATGGAAATTGTTTATTTAGCCCTGTTTCTCGTTGTCTACTTAATAATCACGAATGTTCGAATCGTTGAAAAAATTTCAAATGAATGAGAATGTTATGAGGATTTTATTGTTAGTGACCTATCTTTTAGCCTGCACATTAATAACAAATAACATAGGCGGGCACACACACACACAGACACACAAAAAAATTTCCAATGCGAAATTCACCTATCCTAATGTTTTTTGAGCCACTGATTCCAGATATCACGTCAAAAATATATGTTTCAGTGCTCAATTTTTCGCAAATTGACATTTCGTCCCTAAATTGGGGGTTAAATGATGATGGTGGTGTACTTTTTCTCCCAAAAAACTACTACTTGTTCTGATTTTTCCTTACTACGCTTGTGAGACCTTGACAGATCGGGGTTATTACAGGGAATATCGATCGATAAATCGAGTATTTTTTTACCACTAGACGCCAAAGCAACCCCTGGGGGTTGGAACTACCCCCTCCCTGAATGACAAAACATTCCGAAAATACTACGAAAGGGCTGAAGAATATTTCCCCCCTGTTTTCGAGGGCGAGGAACACAGTTTAGCGGAAGCCACCCCTGTAATGGCTATTAAGTCTATTTTATTTCATGTAGGTCGGCCTGCAATTCGGAAATAATTCATTCTCTTTTTCTAATTGTTCGCAATATTTTTGGAATATTTCGTCATTAACGGAGGGGGTGGTTTCAACCCCCCGAGAATTGTTTGACATCTCCTGGTCAAAAGATACTCGATGTATTAATATTTCCTGTAATAACCTCGATCTGTCAAACCCTCACAAGCGTAGTCTGGAAAAATTAGGACGAGGGGTAGTAGTAGTTTTTTGGTATAAAAAAGTACACCACCTTCATGTCCGTGGTATGATAGAACGTTGGGAGTATATGACTAGAGCCATTTTAAACGATTCAGAAGTTTCATTTCAACACGTGTCGTTCTATTAGATTTAATAGCCATCTACCCCCCAATTTGGGGATGAAATGTTAATTTGCGAAAAATTGAACGTGAAACATATATTTTTGAAGTGATATTTGGAAGCAGCTGCTCAAGAAACATTAGGATAGGTGCCTTTCACCTTTGTATATATATTTTTTTTGTGCCTGTGTAATTTAACTGGATATGAAAATTTATCGTCGTTAGATGATGGATACGCTGGTCATTGCATTCCATTAATCAAGTATTTCCTAATTATTTATTTAGGATGTATGAAGACGACAACAATGGGAGTTTTGAATAGGGTTAGGAAATAGTATATTGTGTATTTAGGTGTGAAAGCGATACATTCCCGGACGACGATGCAAATTGGCCGAGGCGCTAGCCGAGGCCAACAAGCATTGAAGTTCGGGAATGTGCTTTCATACCGAAGTACACATACTATTTTTTCTGAAATCACAATCAATATTATTATAAATTAAGGAATTTGTATTAATGCATAACATTTCTTCATTACAATTTAACTGCTTACCAATAAATGCAATTTTGATGTGAGTTGTTTTGTCTGCGTGTATTTATTTACTGTCTAAAATATACATAAAAAACCGTACGGGAATGTTACTTTCTCGGCCTAGGCCGGGAAAGTAACATTCCCGTACGGTTTTGTTGATCGTTGCTTGGCAACGGATATTTTCCGGTCTGTTTCCTGATAGTTTCTTAGCAACGGACTAAAATACTGAAATTGTGCAGTTTTCGATCTGAAATCGCGCCGAAAATGTAGATATTGCCGATCGATTTCAGAAAAAATATTATTTGTATCTAATTATAATCGTGAAAAAATCACTTTCCGAAATGTCTTCGTATAATCATGTTTCAGATTACGCAGATTACGGAAATTATGGTTTTCATTCCGTTAGTCTCTCAGTGTGTCTGTCTGTAGACGTCATATTTAAAAACCTACTTGATGGATAAAAATGTTTCATAAGTAGTTTACGATATTGTCAATAAAGAGATCTCACAACTTTTAATTAAAAATGTTTAGGTTGAACACTTTAAACAAATAAAACGACAGGAAAATAATATCTGGAATCTGGCTAACAAGGATGAAAATTTGTTACAATTTTGGTGAATAATAATATACAAAGTGGTCATTAAAAAGAAGAAAATAATTAATGAATAGAAGGGGTCAAATAGAAGCGGGAGATTTTTACAAATAATTTTACAAATTCTTTATATCTCTCGCTTACCGAAGAGAAATACTGTAATCGTGAAGAAACCACTATTAAGATTACTTGGGATTTTCACATTTCGTCTGTCGGTTAGCTCTATATCTAAAAAACTACTTGACCGAGAAAAATAATATTTGGCATGTAATTGAGGCTTATTGCCATGGAGATGCCAATATAGAGGCTGAACACCCCAAAAAAATGTTAAGGAAAAAAATAATATTTACCATTTAGTTAACACAATTTTTAAGGAAGAAACCTGTTTTTGTTTTGGTGAAAAAGATGTACAGAATGGTTACTAAAAAATAAAATAATTAATTTGACTAAACTAGCCAACGTTCGACCGAGCATGTATAGTACTTCTTTGTTTTTGTGAACTCCTCTAGGAAAAGGTGAGATCATTACGTTGAAACAGGGCCGCGAATTTCTTGCGCGGGTGTTGGTAGTAAGTTCAAAGGTGTGCCTCTAAAAATAATTTGTAGGATACATCTTAAAAAGGCGCAAGCGTAGAGGCGTTTTGATTGTGCTGTATTTCGACACGGAAAGAAAGCTCCACTAATTACAAGATTAATAGACTTTATCTAAGAATATCTTAGTTTCACTATTCCTCAAATAAAATAATACTTACTTCTAGTATTATCTTATTCTTAAATAATGAGATTAGCTTGTTCTCCATTTAAGAATAAGCCGTTATTGAATCGAGGAAAGCGTAGTGGATGTTTTAAGGTGCAGATAGATCTCGTTCTAAATATATCTTGTTCTTATTTCAATGATGCTACATATTTACTATAATACATTCATATTTGAAAAGAGCTTATATTTAGATTATATAAATTTTAGCTATAATTAAAATAAATTCAGGTGTAGCTCTACAAGAGTATATAGAATATTTGTTTAAAAACATGCAATATTTGATTTCAATGAAATAAAAACTTTGTAATAAATGCAGCTATTCTAATATCAAGTAATGCCAAAGCAAAGGCTTGATTTAAAATTATGTTACAATTTGATTTAAAAATATATATATATGTATTTTTTTCAATGTTTCGAATCAAGAACATATTATTGATATACAGTGTGTCCCATTTTTCACGGTAACACTTTCGTAGCTTAGTTATTACTCATCCAATTTTAACCAAATTTGAATCGATATCAAAAGACATTTACTATATCTTTTTTGTGTAAAACAAAACTGACTTCAGCCATTGACTGGCTGAAATCAGTTTTGTTTTACACAAAAAATTTGATTGATTCGAAACATTGGAGAAAATACATATATATTCTTAAATCAAACTGTCACATATTTTTAAATCAAGCCTTTGGCACTACCTGAGAATAGCTGCATTTATTACAAGGTTTTTATTGTGCATTTTTATTAAGAAAAAAAGAAAGGGTTGAGTTTTAGAGAAATCATTATAGGCATTTTTTTTACCGAAAAAATTAATGCAATATTATTGTACAGCATGATCTAGAACCCCTATATCAAAAATTTAGCTATGTTTTGATTTATCGTTTTCGAATTACGGCCCCCTTAAAATTACATTTTTCATATATTAAATAATTAATAACTTTGAAATGAATTGTTTTTCTAATTTTTGGCCTACGAAATTGAATGAAAAGTGAATATAAATAGAAAATGAAAATCACTTTTTCCTAAAAACAATTCGTTTCCCGTTATTAATTATTTAATACTTGAAAAATATTATTTTAGGTGGGCCGCATTTCTAAAACTATAAATCAAAATATCATTCAATTTTGGATATAGAGGTTCTAAAGTATGCTTATGAATAATATTGCATTCGTTTTTCAGTAAAAAAAATTGTGCCTAATATGACTTCTCGAAAAACCGACCTTTCCCTTCTAAATAAAAATGCGCGCCAATGACTGAAATATGTAATGGAACAATTATGATGTTAATCGACTTACCTTAAGAAAATTGATTCCTCAACTTAGTGGATATACAAAATGCTTTCACCAAAAATACAACAGTAGTTCTCTGAGAATTATCTATATAAAATGGCTTCTTAAAGTGTTTTCAGTTTAAATAGAAAAAATAAAAAACACAATGTAGTTCTAAGATTTTTATTATGAATAAAAGTAAACACACATAAGAGTAAATGTACAACAAATTCAAAAAATGGGAATTGCACAATTTAAAAATAACAAAAAAATTAAAATGTATTTTTTTATAAGTATAACATAGCAACACATTCACATTATATAAAATAAATAACGAATTCATAAAACTCAATATAAACGCTAAATAGCAAATATATGTTTTATTATAGAGAAATAAATAAATAATTATAAATTTAATGTATAGCCAACTAGAAAGATTTGGAAACACAATTAAAATATAATAAATAATTCTGCTCTTACGTGCAGATTTGGTTAACATAATAACAGAATATTTTTTATTATCGTTTTTTACCGTTTTATAAAAAGTTTTGCCTTTAAAAGAAATCAATTTTAATGCTATTCAATTTTTGGCGACAAAACAGAAAAATCAAATTTCAAAAATTCAAATAGTTAGTAGTAATTTAGTAATTTTGAAATAGCCAGAGTATAAAGGACGCCCAAATACACGTAAAAAACAAAGTAATTTTTTGTATATCTTATGTACGGTTTTAAAATAAATTAAGCAGTGAAAAATTAGTAGAAAACCGCTGCCCAAGGAATCACTACTTCCATATCCAGATTTTCTATCCAAGTCTTTCACAACGAAAAAATTTTGTATGTGGAAATAATTGTTTATGGAACTTTAATAATATATTATTTAAAATCCTCTACCCCAAAAAACCATAAAACGATACCCCACATTAGTGGTGGGTTGGGGGTGGTGATAGAGAGTAGTGGGGGGTGGATGAAGTAAAAAAATATTTTGAGATTTTTGGTTCTTGTACACAGTACACACACTAAATCACAATATTTTCTCATCCCCTTTAATAATGGTAATGAAGGTAGCTAATGCCAAAACATTTTTGAGACCTTAGCTTCTCTTTATATACTAAATATCAATTTTATGGACTCTTACCTGCTTAATTTACCTATTTACCCCAATTTTCCCCCCAACCCTTCGACGGAACAAGATGAAAATATAATCTAGTTCCAGATCTCGTTAAAATACATAGATGTAACAAATTTCAAGTCAATATCTTAAACGGTTCCAGAATAAACGTGCGCACAAAAAAAGTTACAGACCGACAGACAGACAGAATTTTTTTTTACTTAAACTTAAAATCTCGACGTTTCATGACATTCTAAGCCTATTTGAACAATTCCTAGATTTTACACTTGTGTTTGGACGCACTTTGCTTTGGTTAATTAAAAAATATCGAATTAAAAAAATTTTAAAGCTGAATTTTATATTTTTGGCGGAGTCTGTATGCTTTACCTACATTTTAACAGTGTTAAAAGAGGTTTATTTTCAAGCAATTTTTTATCAAGAGTAAAATTTCTGTACCTGTGAGGCTTTCACGTTAATCACTTGCAATAATTTCCCGGTACTCGAAAAATTTCGGTGGGAGTAGTATTTCTAATTAAGTAATTACAAAAATATTGAAAAAAAATCAAGGATGGCGTTTTTTGGCCTCCAGGCGCTCGCGTGCAATCGTAGAAATTACAATTTTTCTCCCTATTTTCCAGGTTCAGGATTTTTCAGATAATTTAAATATTGCTATAAACCAAATGTATCTTTTTTCTTAAAAAAATTATTATTTATTGTTGCAACGTTGCTCCAATGTTGAAGTATATTTTTTTGTTTATAAAATGTAAATTAATATTAAGGATCGAAAAGTTGCTGATTTTTTCGCATGCTCATTCTGATGGTGCTATTAAAAACAATTGTAATTTTGAATAAGTACTAGTATTAAAAAAATAGCAAATTTTAAACCATTATTCGAAAAAAAAAACACGATTTAAAAAATAAAGCTCCAGAAATTGTTTATTACAATTAGTTTATTTAAAAATAATGAAAATAAAAAAAATAAAAATTATTTCAATAGCACCATCAAAAAGAGCATGCGAAATTATAACTTTTCGTTCCTTAATAGGTATTAATTTTTTATACTTTATAAATAAAAAAATACATTTCAACTCTTATTTTTTTAAGAAGAAAATCAAGGAACCTGATTTTAATTTTTAAAAGCCCCATCGAGTGCTGAAAAAACATTATTGAAAGTGTATATGTTTTGAATTGATTTAAGTATTTTTAAACTTCATTATTATTATTATAGCCAAGGCCGCTTGGAACATGCCGAAGAACGATCATTATTACGTTTGCTTACTGGCAGCTGTAGATCCTAAACTATGATGGATGCCCTTGCAGACTTTTTTGTAGAAAATTCGATGGTCTACAAAAAGGTTCAGTGCACTTATGTCGTATCTATTACCGTTCCTGCTACGTAAGCGACGAAAGGTTAAAATTCACTATCCTCTAATTCTTAACAATTTTCGTATAACTTTTTAAACAAATTAGATGACCTTAAGAGACAAATACTATTCCTATCGAGCTGAATCGAATGGCTCCAAGAAATAACGTTTTCAAGCACCGGAAAATTAATGCAAGTGGTTTTACCAATTGCATTGCACTATATAGTATTTCTTCCTTATTCCACTATTTGCATATCACACATCAGACAAAACAAAACCCTTGCACTATTGACTGTTAAATGATTCTCCATTAACTGCACACAACACAACACAACGAAAGCGGCAGGCGCCACGATAGAGGCTCATCGACGCTTGTGCAGAAAATACCATTTTAGAATAAGCAAGGTAAATAATCTTGTTTGAGGTTAACAACCATTTCTCTGAAGTATATAGTAAGTTTTATTCAAGAACAAATAGTATTGTTAAAAACCGCTGCCCAAGGAATCACTACTTCCACATCCGGATTTTCTATCCAAGTCACACAACGAAAAAATTTTGTATCTGGAAATAATTGTTTATGGAACTTTAATAATATAATATTTGAAATCCTCTACCCCAAAAACCCATAAAATGATACCCCACATCGGTAGTGGGGTGGGGGTGGTGACAGGGGGTGGGAGTGGGGGGTGGATAAAGTAAAAAAATATTTTGAGGTTTCTGGTTCTTGTACACATACCAAATCACATGTTTTTTTCATCCCCTTTAATAATGGGGTGGGGGTGGTAATGGGGGGTGGCTAATGCCAAAATTTTTTTTGAGACCTTAGCTTCTCTTGTCTATACTAAATATCAATTTTATGAACTCTTAACCTGCTTGATTTACCTATTGTCCTCCAATTTTACCCCAATTTACCCCCCAACCCTTCGACGGAACAAGATGAAAATATAATCTAGTTCTAGATCTCGTTAAAGTATATATGTGTACCAAATTTCAAGTCAATATCTCAAACGGTTCCAGAGTAAACGTGCGCACAAAAAAAAGTTACAGACCGACAGGCCGACAGACAGAAATTTTTTTTTCGCTCAAACTTGAAATCTCGACGTTTCATGACATTCTAAGCCTATTTGGACAATAAAAATTTTTAAAAATTTTTTTGTCGTTACTATACTTCCACTGGATGTGGAAGTAAAATTAGTGTATTTGAAGCAAATCGAATATTGTACCTTTTGGGTCAAGAATTATATTTTTCTATCAAAAATACCTTTTAATTATCTGGAATTTAACTCTTCTCTTAAATGAATATGAATTTTAATTTTAACCTAAATATAAAATATTCTACCTGAATAGAACGATGCCTGGAAGTCAACACCATATAAATATTTGATAGAAATATCGACTATTATTTAACCTAGACTTCTACGCAAATTTCAAGAACAGGACTACTTTTGGTGACAGTATAGGATTTTTTTTTGGTGGATACTCCAATGAAGCAACGTTCAGCGCGGTTAGTATTTGGAAGGGTGAAATCTATTTTGGAAAACACGATATCGTCCCACCTTGTACCGGCTTGTATGACAGCGTATACGCGGAAGCTATGTAATTTCAAGACGAGGATTACGTAGTGGATATACCATCCTTCGGAGGGGATGTAAAGCAGGCGAGCCCGTGTCTATTAAATGTTAGGCAAGTAAGTAAAAGATCCCTACTCTTCGAAAGAGAAGAGGTTCAGCAAATAATTAATATAAAGAGAAATTTTTAAACCACTTCGTCGAATCTCGACGGTGTTTTTCTAGTTATGTTTTAATTGGTAATTGATCTCTATGAAAATGGATAACCATATTCATCTAGTGGCGTAATATTTCCAAGGTAGTCAAAGTGGTTCTTTTGGAAACTATAATGCCTTGTTTTTGTGAAAGAAAACATTTAGGCTATAAAGTTATTTTCTATAATTATTTATTTGTGACGAATTCATATATTTCTTACTTCATAAAGAGTAAAACTTTTATGTTCGTAGGAAATTTCTTGTTTTGAATAATGATGTGCAATCACTAATATTCGTAATTTTTGCGTGCTAGCTAGATTCAAATACACGAAAATTATGTCAATCATGTCATCATTTAATTTTTTATTTTGGTCTGAACGTGCTCGTGACCTCGATTTCACCGATAACTGAGATATATTATCAATTCTATATTTATTATGATTCCTTCTACATTTTCAGTGGAAATATTTGTAACAATTCTTAAACAACTCCTAGTTTATCTACATAATATAAACTCAGACATATTTATGTGTAATTTATAAATATAATTTTTCTACGGCTGCTAAAAAACTGCGCTTTTTTAATCATTGTTTGCATATATTTCACTTTTTTGTATAGCCAGATCCACGAGTGCATTGAAAACAATTGAAATTGTGTCTCACTCACAATTTTCGCTTTAGAAACTTCAAATTATGAATTTCTTTTGGCGTTTAAGTTCATATTGAAATTTATTTATATACCTAAATTTGGAAATTAAGCATAGTCGTAGAAAAAATATTGTATGAAACACATGCATAAAGTCCCTTTTTTCACTCACTCACCTTTGGTTCGTGCGTCAAACTTCCCATTCGTGAAAAAAAGTACCACTTTATTATATAATAAATTATATATATTATAGAGTTTATTTATTAAATTATTTTTACTCTGAATGTTGGACTTCTTCAAAGAACGCGTATATTTTTTTCGATTCTGCTAGTAAAATTTTTTAGAAAACTATTTGATAAACGTGTGAACATTTTAATGACATTGATATATATATATATTAAATTTCTGAAATTCTAGCAAGAATGTATATATAATTGCAGGTAAAATTGTGTGTCAATTTTTATAAAGTAGTTAAACTGAAATGAAAAGAAAAAAGAATGACAAATGATGAAATGCAATCTTCGAATCAATGACTTACCTACAGTTAAAAATAACTAGCTACTGCACCACTCTGGTACAATTTACCTTAAATCTGAGTTCGCCTACTGGTGGAGTAGCATACGGAATCTCTTGATATGCTAAATAAGTGTTGTTGTTTAAAGATTTTCGAAAACGTCCCCGAATTTTTCCATTTGGCAAAGATACAGTTTCTTCTAATCTATGGTCCTTATAAATTATATTTATTTAAGAAATGATTATTAAAAATAATTGTGTTGATACTTACCAGAGTGATGCATTCTGTTATTAAGTATAAATATAATAATAATATTTTCTCTAACATTTTGTTATTACTTGTTTCCGTTATGTTTAAACGCTAGCAAGCTAATAATTTTTATATTATTAATTGTAAACACAAACAACCAGATTAAATAACCTATTATACCTATACGAATGTAAAAATACTCACGACCTCATTAATTTTATTGTTTGTATTTAAAGGAAAAGTGATTAAAAATTATGCTACCTTGAAAAGTTAAATAACCATTTAAACATATCTATCGATGATAGTATTTGAGTAATATTAAACAGTTGTTACACGTGTGGTTAAATTATTAACATTAATATTAAATTACGGAGATGGTATAATATGACGATTTCATAATCTCATTTTTCGGATCTGTTTGTGTACTAAATTAATGAGCTAGATAATGTAGAAAATCCAGTTATAAATTATAGACCGAGGGACAACCGCGTGAAAACCTCCAACATCTAACATCCGAATAATCAACGATAAATTCGAAATAATATTTACCAAGAAAAACTAAACTGTTGATCTGGTGGGAAGTCTTTAATTAAGCTAATTACAGAGCATAAAGAAGGTATGTTTCCTACGTTACAAAACATTCGGCCAAAATTTATATGTATTGTAATGTGTTACAACCCTTAGAATGAATGTAGTGTATTTGCACCTACTCGAAAAAGAACCTACCAGAAGATTCCAAAGTGACATCTGGAATTATCGAGAGAATGGTGGCGTCATCACAGAACAATCGAGATCTGTCATTTTTAGGTATAAAAGACCGATCGCATTCTCGGCGAGTAGTTCAGAAAGTTCAGAAAGTATAGAAAGTGAGGTTAAGAGTTCGAAGATAAACAAAGTAATAAACATTGTGATTGTAGTCAGTAAAGTGTATTTAAATTAATAATAGTATTGTGAAGTATCCAGTAAATATTTAATAAAGTGTGTTAGTGGACATCTCTTGTTATAATTTTTGGAACCCACGGAATTTGCGAGGGTGGTTTCCTAAGGGTGGAAACACGTTACAAATTGGTGTCAGAAAGCGGAATTTTATGACAAGAGCAGCTCTGAAGTTGTGCTGGAGTGTTCGAGAAATATTCTCGAGGTTTAGTGCTAACACAGGACTAATTTACTGGACATTGTTCAAGGGTTATTTGCTGACAGAAAAATAGTGTCAAGTGCATTTTTGAGACATTTTATTAGGACACTAGTGTAATAATTAAATCCTTTAAACTGAGTAGTGATAGAGACACTGAAAAAAGACTCATTTTTTTGTGTTAGTGCGTGGAAATTACTAGAACTTTTCTATTTGGACATTAGTGGAGATTATTAAATTCTCTGAACTGGATAGTGACAAAAGACTCTGGATAAGACTTTTTCGTGCTATTTCGAGATTTGTCTAGGAAGTTCCATTACCGATATTGACGTGACAGTTAAATTTATTTTATTTTAATTTCATCGTATGCCCGTAACAACAAGAAGTATGGCATCCGATAAACAAATACAGGACTTATTCGAACAATTCCAAAGAAAATGATGGAAGATCAGGAAACAAGACGTCAGAAAGAAAAAGAGGATGAAGAAACAAGACGTCAGAAAGAAAAAGAGGATGAAGAAAGAAGACGTCAAGAAGAGAAAGACGAATTGAGACAAATTATGGAAGACCTGAAGATACGACAGCAAGAGGAGAAAGAAGAACAAGAAAGACGACATCAAGAGGAAAAACAGGAGCAAGAAAGACGCCAGGAAGAATTAAGGAAAATTCTAAATGAACAAATCAAAATACAACAGGACGCTATAATTTCTGCCAATGAAGTACTAAAATGTGAAGTCAAAGAAGAGATAAACAAGGTCGAAGGTAAAGTAGGAGTAGTCGAGACAGAAGTCAGTCAAGTAAAAGGAGAAGTAACCGAAGTTAAAGAGAAAGTAAACAAGTTCGAAGAAGAAGTCAAAGGAGAAATAGACCGGCTTAAACGACAGTTGAGAGATAGAGGAAGCCAGCAAGTGGTATCATCGGGTCAGCGACTAAAACCTCCTTCTTTTGACGGCCAAAGTTCCTGGACGACGTACAAGAGGCAGTTTGAGGCAGCAGCATGTGCGAACAACTGGGATAACGAGGAAAAGGCCATGGCATTAGTTCTGGCATTAAGGGGCCAGGCCTCAGAGTTGCTTCAGACTATCCCAGTGGATAAACAAAGGGACTTCAAAGTCTTGGAAGCTGCATTGGACTTGAGATATGGCGACCAACATCTCGCCCAAGTATACCAAGCCCAGCTAAAATCACGAACACAAAAGGCTGGAGAGAGTTTACAGGAATTCGAAGCTGCGATAGAGAGACTGGCACACCTGGCGTATCCGAGTGCACCTAGAGAATTTCAGGAACAATTAGCCGTAGGGGCCTTTTTAGATGGCATAAGGGACGAAGAGGTCAGGCGAGTTCTGAGGCTGACGAGACACCAAAGTAGTAGCGAAGCTTTGATGCGTGCACTCGAAGTAGAAGCCGCTTACAGGGATACTCCAAGGTCGAGAGTGCGAGCTGTGACTCTCGAAGAATCGCAACCAGAAATGAACCAGAACACCTTGCTGACTGAGATGCAGAAAATATTCACCAAATTATGTGATAAATTGGATGGCCTTGGAAAGCAAGAAAAACAACAAAATAGAGGAAAGCCAAGCGGAGGTATTTAATGTTTCAACTGCGGCAAGGTTGGACATATGAAACGGGACTGTCGACAGCAGAACTCGGAGAGTCGAGTAAATGCTGTGAATGTTGAAGAGAAGCAGGAAAACTACACCAGGGGGGCTGTGCTGGCTAAGGAATGCAGTGCCCCCAGAGAAATTAAGATTTCCCAGCTTCGAAGAATTGCAAGCAGTCTGTCGTTGCAAGGATATGTGAACGGAAGAAAATGTTTGTTTACCATCGACACAGGTACTACGTCATCAATAGTACGGCCAGGATTTATATCGGGCATAAAGATTACCAAGAGGCAAAATGAAGAAGTGATCGTCCGGACAGCTACGGGGGACAGGGCTACGGTTCATGGAGAAGTAGACCTGGGTTTGCAGATTGGACAGTTAAGGTTCGACCACAGGGTCATCGTGGCTGACATTACGGATGACTTCATTTTGGGACTGGACATTATGGAACAGTATGGATTTATTGTTGACGTAGGAAAGCGAATGTTAAGGATTGGGAACGAACAATTTATTTTGTCAAAAGTGAACGACCAATGCGAGAAAACCAGGCTGTTGACAACGCAGGCAGTCAAGACTCCTGCATTATCCAGAAAACCATATAAAGAAGATTGCAAGCGCTACCCTCAGGTGGAAAGATTGTCGAACATGGTTGAAGTCAACACTGTCAAGGTCGATCTCCCAGAGAGTTGGTCAAAGAAAACTCTGAGGCAAGAGCAATTGCGCGATGTAGAAATCGGACCCATGTTGAGAGCAAAAGAAGAGGGAACGCGTCCAGCATGGAAGGATGTTTCCAACAAAGAAGTGGGGCTGAAGGCTTTATGGTCACAATGGAATTCACTTACGGTCGTAGATGGGCTTTTGAGGAGAGCATGGGAAAGCCCAGATGGGAAGCAGGTTGCCATGCGTCTAGTGATTCCCAGGTGTCGTGTACCAGAAGTACTCCAGGAAGCACATAATGAAACGTCCAGCAGACACTTCGGCATAAACAAGACATTGAGTAGAGCACGGGAACAGTTCTATCGGGTTAATAGTCGCCAGGATGTGGAGGCCTGGTGTCACAAGTGTAAAAATTGTGCTGCCCGTGGAGAACCATTTTCGATGAGCAACTACAGGAATGGAAGTCGAGAACAGCCAAAGAATGATCGAGAGCAGATGAACAGAACTAGTAACCGCTTGAAGGCCCGTTATGATCAGAATGCCAGTACAGGGGGATTCAAGGTGGGGGATCTGGTTTGGCTGTACAACCCACAGCGGAAGGAATGGAGACCCCCGAAATTTCAACCTCCTTGGGATGGACCGTACACTGTTATTACCCGAATTAATGATGTCGTCTATCGTATTCAACGAAACAAAAAGTCCAAGATGAAGATCGTACACTTGGATAGACTGGCGAAGTACGTGAAAGAGGCTGAACTGCCTGACCGGGACGTTCAGGCTTAAGGAGGGGGCAGTGTAATGTGTTACAACCCTTAGAATGAATGTAGTGTATTTGCACCTACTCGAAAAAGAACCTACCAGAAGATTCCAAAGTGACATCTGGAATTATCGAGAGAATGGTGGCGTCATCACAGAACAATCGAGATCTGTCATTTTTAGGTATAAAAGACCGATCGCATTCTCGGCGAGTAGTTCAGAAAGTTCAGAAAGTATAGAAAGTGAGGTTAAGAGTTCGAAGATAAACAAAGTAATAAACATTGTGATTGTAGTCAGTAAAGTGTATTTAAATTAATAATAGTATTGTGAAGTATCCAGTAAATATTTAATAAAGTGTGTTAGTGGACATCTCTTGTTATAATTTTTGGAACCCACGGAATTTGCGAGGGTGGTTTCCTAAGGGTGGAAACACGTTACAGTATTAACAAATACTAATTGTTTAAAATTGTCTTGGTCTGCCTTGCCTCACCTTGACGGACGTGCCCACAAATCACCCCTTAAGGAGGCTTTTTCAGTGATTCGACTACGTCATCGAACAACTTATTAATTCATAATAAAGTCGATAGAATAAAATAAGTTTACGAGGATTTCTCGGTAGAAGAAAACTGCAATATTGGACTAACTTCTTTATTAGAACAGCTTACAACACTTTCTGATGGCTGCGAGTTTGGTACGGATATTTATATGTCCGGTTTATCAAACTTGTGGCCATTTGATAATATTTATAACTATATTTATTAGACGTTTAATAATCAAAATAAAATAATGGGTAAACAAGTGATAGCGTAAAACTATCAATATTATTTATAACTATATTTATTATGACATTTACTAGTATCGTTATCAAAATAAAAATAACGAGTAAACAAGTGATAACGTATAACTCCTCCCTTCTTAAAATGGATTCATATCCTTTACATGAAGGTTTGAATCTTGGAGTTCAATAGGTTCATTGGGCAGTTTGCCTTTATTTATAATTTTTATGTTAAATGGCTTTGTCTTGAAATATTTAAAGAAAACGTAAATTAAAATTACAAAGATAATCAAAAAAATAAGAAAGTAGAGAATCCAAGTGTGATGAGTAGGAGTCTTGAAGTCTTCAATTTCTAGTGGTTGGAGTTGCTTCAGTGATTCAGACATTTTGCTTAAGTCTGCGGGAAATTCTTCTAAGTGAAGGTCTGGTAGTTGGGACATAGTATATCTTTCAATTTTCGGTAGATAGAATGGACGTCCTTCAAGTCTAGTACTATCTATCGAGTAGGTAGTGTTTTTAATAATAATGCTACAGTTGTGTTCGAGTGTAACTTCGCTGAGAGTATTTAGTTGAATTATTTCTTGTTCTGGGCATGAGCTTTTAATAACAACTTCTCGAGGGAAGCAAATAATTTTATCTTTGGAAATCCTTAATAGAAGATCGGTATTTACTTTGATCTTTTGTAGGACACAGTCGTTAGGTTGTTTTCCTTCTAACAAGTTAAGGAAGCAATTGGAAGTCCAAGGTAGAGGTTCTCCATCACAAATATGGTATTTGTTGATCGTTTGGCAGGCAGTGTCTTTCCATAAATGGGCAGAATGATCAATACTCAGTACTAGGTAGGGTTTTGGTGGTATGAGGATAGTGTTATTTAAGGGAATAGGAATTAACTGGACTAATTGAAAGTCTCTGATGTCAAAGAGTGGGATAGTTAATTGAACATAAATCAAATTCTTGTTAACTTTAGTCTGAATGTGAAATAATCTGTAATATTCATCAGTGTCTATTTTTAAGAGGTTTCTAGAGTTATAAAGAGTTACTAAAGTCTTCAAAATATGTATTAAGTCTGAGTGAGACATGAAGAAATGATGTATAATTCCTGAATAGGAGTTTACTAGTGCATTTTCTAAAGTTTCTAAGTGATTTAAAATGAGTAGAAAGTTCTGTGATATTTGGTTTGCTAAGCTTTGGCAATATACGTTTTTTCCTAAATTATTAAGTTGGTTTATTGTCGTGTTCAAGTGAAACATGATTGATTTTTCATTTGTTTCAATGACCCCTAAAGTTTTGTTTATTCTATCCATTAGTTGCGTATACAGAGAGGTTCTTAGGTTTAGTTGAGCCGTTAAAGAATGTTGATTCCTCATAAGAGTATTTAACTTTGAATTTATGTCTTCTAAGTCATCTGCGTCAGGAGTACCGTATAAGAATTTATTAATTTTTCCAATAGCATTAACTAGTCCTCGCTTTTTTCGATTCATGGGTTGAAAGTTTAGGAATTTTGAATGTACTAGTTTCGAGAGTTGGGTTAAACGCGTGTTTGAATAATTAGTACATATATTCGGGAAATCTAACATATTTTCGGTAGTCTGTTGGATTTGATTTTCGACTATGTTTAAGTCGATGATGTAAGAGAATGAGTGATAGTTATTAATAAGTCGGGTTGGTTGGTAAGTCATTAGGTAGATGGGGTTATGAATGGACTTGATTTTTAGGCAATATGTCCTCAAAATCAACAGTAGTACTAATAGGAGTGGTGACATGTTTGTTGATCTTGTCCTGGATTAGTCTCTGTTTCACCTGAAACAAGGGTTCATCGTCAGAATCATTGTCTGGGGTTTGTTCGAGTGTGTTGTCACGTACTTGATTTTTTGTAAATCGTCCTCTATTAGTAATGATAACGGGTCCTTCGTCTTTTATTACTGTTGCTGATATAAATTTAGGGAGATTCTTTGCGCGTGTAGCTTGGGAATTTCTAATATAAACTATATCGTTCGGATTATAAATTTTTGGTTCTTTGCGATTTTTATTGATTTTTGCTATTATGTTTTCTTTGTCTAGAACTTGGTTTATTCTGAGCTGTTCGTATAGCTCTTGAGTAAGGTTTTTGTGTTCCTGTATATAGTCTGAGGTGATAATTTCGTCTGAGATTTCAAACGGAGAGGGTTTGTCTAAATGTCCAAAAAGAACTTCGAAAGGGGCGTGTTTAGTAAGGGAGTGTATCGACTCGTTGTATCCGATAGTAGCCAATTTCATTAGGTAGTAGTTGGGGAAATTAGGATTTTCTGAGGTTAGGCATCGCATGCTATCTATTAATGAACTATGGAAGCGTTCAACAGGACTGTTGGATGTATGACTATCGGTACTGGTAAAATGTAAAGATATTTTATGCAGGTCACAGTAGTCGATGATCATGGTGTTATTGAATTCTTTTCCTTTGTCACAAATTATTTTGTAAGGTTTTCCGTAGTGTTGAATAAAGGTTAAGAGGTTTTGTTGTACTTCCATTCCTGTTTTAGACTTTAAGGGATAGCTTTGTCCGATTTTCGAGAAAGGGTCGAAGATAGTAAGGTAACATTCATTTGAAAAGTGAAAAAGGTCTATGTGAATAACATCTAGAGGTTTCTTGGGTATTGGTGTATTTTGGAATTTAATTTTCTGTGGGTGCCTGTCGTATTTACAAGTGTTACACGTGTGACAATTTTTTATATATTGGGCAACTTGATAGTTGATATTAGGCCAATAGTATTTTCTCATTATTAAACTAGTTGTGACTTTGGTTCCGCGGTGTACAGTTTTTCCTTCGTGCATATATTTTATTATTTGATTCTGTTTATCTTCTTGAGAGATATCTTCAAGAACTTTATTTGAAATTATACAACTCATTGAGTCGTTGGAGTTTAAGAACCTTTGAAATATTCTAATTATTTTGTGTTTGATAGATTCGTCGTTGAAATTAAAACAATTTTGAGTTTTTTGAGTGGAACGTAAGAACTGTTTTACAAATTTAAATACCTCCTCATCGGATGTCCGTGATTTTAGTACAATTCTGTGTCTCTTGTATCCGGGGAAAGGTGTTTCTAAGATATGGGTGTTAGTGACTGCATTGTCGCTTTCTTTTATAAAAATCTGGTTTTTATAAATATTGATGGCTGATTTTGAGTAAGGCATTGTGAATGTGGAACTTGAAAGGGCTGTATGTACAGTGTTGTTGTCGAAAGTACGTTCGTCAATGTCTTTTATTAAATTTTCTGCGATTTCTGGGTCTACTTCGGGTAATTCATCTAGAATTGATTGTAGATCTGGAGAATTTACAATCATCGAATTAGTGTCATCATTGTTGATGGCATTAAGTTCTTGTATAGGGGGTCGTGAGAGACAGTCTGCGTTTACATTGTGTTTCCCTTTTTTATATTTGATGGTGTAATCGTATTCGTCGAGGCGTAATCTCCATCTAATCAGTCGAGAGTTTGGGTTTTTCAAGTGATACAACCATTGTAGTGGTTGGTGATCTGTGATGATAGTAAAGTGGTGTCCAAAGAGGTAGGGACGAAAGAATTTGCAACTGTCGGCTACGCTCAATAATTCTTTCTCGATAACGCTGTAGTTGATTTCTGCGGGGTTTAAGGTTCTGGAATAATATGAGATAGGATGTCCGTCTTGACCGAGTATAGAGCCAATGGCATATTTGCTAGCGTCACATTCTAGAGTAAAGGGTTTCGAAAAATCAGGGTAAGCTAAAACTGGTTCATTGCAAAGAAGGTTTTTGCATTCCTTAAAGCAGGAGACGTATTCTTCGGTAAGGGTAATTTTCTGATCCTTCTTTAAACATTGAGTGAGGGGTTTTGTAACTTTGGCGAAATTTGGAATGAAACGACGATAGTAGCCAAGGAGTCCTAGAAAAGATTTAATTTCCTTAGGTGTTCTAGGGATAGGGAAAGATTTAATAGCTTCTATCTTCTTTGGGTTTGGCCTTATGCCGTCAGTGGTTATTACATGTCCTAGAAATTCGACTGACTTACATAGAAATTCGGATTTATCAAGTTGTATCTTGAGATTTGAATTCTCGAGAGCCGTGAAGACAAGGTGTAAATTTTGAATATGTTCCTGAAGGGAAGTAGAAAAGATGATTATATCATCCATGTATACAAGACAAATTTTATTTTGGAGGTCTCTTAGGACATTGTCCATGACTCTTTGGAAGGTACTGGGGGCATTCTTTAGACCAAATGGCATGCGTACATACTCATAGTGTCCTTTTTCGACATTAAAAGCAGTTTTTTCGATACTGTTTGGGTGCATCTCGATCTGATGGAAACCTGATGCAAGGTCAAGTGTGGTAAAATATTGGCATCTACCAAGTTTGTCTAAGATGTCAGTAATGTTTGGTAGGGGGTACCTGTCGGTGATGGTTTTCTCGTTAACCTTACGGTAATCAACGACTATGCGCCATTTCTTTTTTCCAGAGGCATCTAGTTTTTTAGGGACGATCCATATGGGGGAACTCCAAGGGGAGACTGAGGGTCTTATGATCCCGTCTTTTAACATTTTGTCTATTTGGGTTTGTACTTCTTGCTTGTGTATGAAAGGATATCTATATGATTTGGTATAGACAGGGGTCTCGTCGCTGGTGCGTATTTCATGTTTTACATGGTTAGTGAAAGAAAGTTTGTCATCAGGGAAGTAAAGTATGTTGGGATGTTTCTTTAGAACTGAAAAGAGCGCATTCTTTTCTTCGGAATTTAAATGCTCTGTGCGGATAGTTTTACTTAGATCAATTTTATGTTTAGAGTTTTCTAGGGGACGTATATAAGGGGTAAAAGTTTCGAAATCTTGAAATGGTAAAACATTTAAGGGCTGGTCAAAGGTAGCTTGTGTAGAAAATTCATTCATATTATGAAGTTCTACTGTAGCTAACCCATTTTTCGCAATGGTTAGGGTTTCTGGGATACTAACTGTGCCGTTTGAGAATGCTGGGACTAGAATTTCTCCATTGTAAATATCTACAGGTATTTGCGTTATAACCACTTCATTTGAGTTTAAATCATAGGTGCGTGATGTGTCGTTAGGGGTTCTTAATAATAGTGGTATGCAAACATCATGGTTAAAGAGAGCTTTATTTTCGAAATCTAATAGAAAATTAAATTTAGATAAGTCTTCAAATCCTATTAAACCGTCGTAAAACTCGTGAAAATTATATACTAAAACGTCAAGAGTGTCGTCTGAATTAAATTCGTCGAAGGCAGGGATTTCAGCATGAAATTGTATGTCTGTCTCTCCGTGACATGTTTTAATTTTTGTAGAGTTAGTGTACATACAATCAGAATAGAAGTTTTCAATTATGTGGGGTCTAATGATAGTTTTGGAGCAACCTGTATCTATGAGAAGTTTCATTGGGGGGTTTTGGATTTGTATATATGGTAAACTACAAGGGGCGGTTACTGAATTCAATTCGACGATTGATCGTTCCGAGGCTCTTTGAGAAAATTTACGTCCTCATTGTTTTCTTCATTTTGATTTTGGAACTCGTCTGGTTCTTCTGGAGTGAGATCGATGTTTTCGGAAATATTTAAGTCTGCAAATCGAGGGTTAGGAATATCAGGATATTCTTCTGGATAATAGTAGTAGCCTACTGTTGGATCAAGCTCAGCTGTGTGTAATTCTTGGGCTATGAAGTTTTGGGGACTCGACTGTTTGAACCATGGGAATTGTCGTTTAATTTGGGAGTTCGTGTGTGGTCGAAATTGGGGCGAAAAATGCTGTTTGCTTGTTGATGGGTTGGCAAAATTTTGTCTAGGTTGGACAGAAACACCAGACATTGGAGTGGGCTTATATGACTGAGTGTTTTGTGGTCTTGGTTTAAAGACGTTTTGATTTTGATTTGTATTCTGTCTTCCGAATACTTGTTGGTTAGTAGGGAAATGTGTTTGAATAGTTTGACGTGGGGGTAAATTCATTGGTTGAGATGGAAATTGAGGTTTAAAGCTATGATTTTGGTTCATATGGAAGTTATTTTTTATGAAATTTTGCGACGATGTCTGTCTTGATGTTTTGTTGAATTGTTCTTCTCGGGCTATCAAATTTATAGCTTCCTCTAGTTTTGTGAAGGGGCTTAAACGTATCATAACCTGGTAGTTTTGTGGTAAGGAATGGGTGTATGTATCAAGCGTTAGTTTTTCGTATATTTTGGTATAAGCTGTTTTTTCTGCAGCTCCGTCGTTTGATTGCGAAAGTTTTGCTAATAGTAAACTTTGTAAGTTTTGCAATCTTAACCCAAAGTCATGTAGTGATTCATTATTGTGTCGGGTCGTTTGTCTTAGGTCGTGTTCAAGATTTGCAATTGATCTTGGGTCTGAGAAATGGTCTATTAACGTTTTGCGGATGTCCGCCCAAGAATTTAGGTCAAAGCGGCAACCGACTATGGTGAGAGCTTGCCCGTGTAATTTTGATTTAATTGATTGAAGTAAAAAGTTGTTTAAATTGATGTTATCAGGAGTATCGTTTGGTTTCGCGTAGTTGACTTCGAGTGCGTTACAGGCTGTGACAAAGTCATTGAGGGCGAAAACATTGCCGTCAAATGGTCTTATGGTATCAACATACATTCGTAATAATTGATAATTAACCTGAGCCATGTCTGTATTTTGAGTACTAACAGAAAGAATAGGATTTAATTTACTGGGTCTTAATTTTGCTTGGATAGGTGTATAAGTATTATTTTCTGGTTCGTTACTTGTGCTAGGAGATGCAATAGCTTCCTCTAGGCTTTCGAGTAAATCAGTGAATGACATATGAGTGGTCTACTTAATTATAGGGTCGAGGATCTGACTCTTCCCTGTCTGTAAATTACAGAATGTAATAAACAGCAACTTAATTCTTTAGTTGTCTACGATAGACTGACTTAGCAACTAATAGTTTTTTTCCAAATATCACACAAATTCTATTAAGAGATAGTAAGTGAATTTAGAAAAAAATTAATTTCAAGACCGAAAGGATCACAAGAGTTTGAAAATTAAACAATTAAGTGACTTTCAATTTGAATTTGAGAAAGGGAAGCGTTCTAAGGAGCTGAGTATTGACTTACGTTTTTCTTCTCCTCCACGTAGGTTGTTTGGATAGGCCTCAACAATAAAGATTGACTTCTGGCGTCGTACCTCTGGGACTTCTTGCTCGATGCAGGATTTTTCTCAGGGGGTGACTCGATGCACTGAACAACTTGCCAAAAGGGCACTATCCTACCGACTGCGCCAAATAAGTTTACGAGGATTTCTCGGTAGAAGAAAACTGCAATATTGGACTAACTTCTTTATTAGAACAGCTTACAACACTTTCTGATGGCTGCGAGTTTGGTACGGATATTTATATGTCCGGTTTATCAAACTTGTGGCCATTTGATAATATTTATAACTATATTTATTAGACGTTTAATAATCAAAATAAAATAATGGGTAAACAAGTGATAGCGTAAAACTATCAATATTATTTATAACTATATTTATTATGACATTTACTAGTATCGTTATCAAAATAAAAATAACGAGTAAACAAGTGATAACGTATAACTAATATGTAGCACGAAACACTAAACTGTTGATCTGCCTAAACATTTTCTTGCGGGTGGCCTTTAATTAAGCTAATTATGGAGCATAAAGAAGATATGTTTCCTACGTTACAAACGATCTGGCTAACATTTGTATGGATCTTAGAGAAATAATAATTGTTCAAAATTATCTTACCTTACCTTGGCGGAAGTGCCCGGCAGACCACCCCATAAGGACGCATTTTCCTTATTTCGCCTATATCATCCTGTATCATTATTATTTTTCGTTTTTCTTTAAGCGTAAATTACATTTTAAACGAACTTGTTGGTCTGCCGAAGGACTTAGAGATTGCAATTTATCGGACGTTTTAATAACCGGTAAATCGGTAAATAAAAATGTAAATAACCGGTTAACATGTATTTACCGGTAATTTTTAGAATGAACGATTAGGGTGGCGAAAATGGCAATTGTCTTTTTCCATGTACAATATTATCTAAACTTAACAAAAAACATTTTTATATACATATGTATAATTAATATAATGAACAAATAAAAGGTTTTTTATCAAAAGAAAAAAATTATAAACATAAACTCAAATGGGGCATTTACTGAATGCCTAATCTAAAAATGCAATATTTTTTTAAAATAGCCTGTTAAAAGAGTTAGTTTTTCAAAGCTGTATCTGTTAGTTGTCTGATATTTGTACATAGAATACCACCAGCTAAAGATGCCCTTACTCAATCGATATTGGTAAGTCGATAAGTTAATAAGAATTAATAATAACATACTTCTAAATGTTTTACACGGATATTTGCGGCAGTGAAATATTCAATTTCCTGTCGCAAGATATTGTCAATGTCTCTCTTACTTGTATTTCTTAGGTGTTTGGGTTTTATTTTTTATAATATTATTTATTTATTGTAAAAGTGCTCAGTGTTGGGACAGTCACTCTGTATTTAGTGAATACTAGTTACTGACATAAACAGAAACGTTGAATACGTTACATATCGTAAGTTCAGAATTTATCGAAATAACCGGTAAAACTTTAAAATAACCGGTAATTATCGTCATGTATTTTTTGTCCTGTTAACCGGTATTGCAATCCCTAGAAGGACCGCCAGTCTTTGCTCCGGCAGACCAATATGTTAAAGAGAAAATTTTAAACAAAAAAACATTTACACCAATTTTTTCATTCGTGCAAAGCTATCGGAGCTAGAGATTTTGCAACTAACGCTCTGAAAAGAACTCAACAGCACGGTACTTGGACGTGCTTTGGCAGTGCGAGAGCGTGCACGCTACACAAAAAACTGTTGACTGACTAGATCAAATGACAAAAACCAAAAAACATTTTTAAGTCGATATTATCATATAATTGATTTATACAATATTTCTTTTCCAAGAAGCTTTTTATATTAATAACTATTGATGAATAAAGTTACGAAATATGAGATTTGTCACTTATTTTAATCAAACAGCCGTCATTGTTATACTTTTCTATTAAACGACTTCATATTATAGGATTTTACTCTCAAAACACTAAAAAATTTCAAAAATTTGTTTTGTAAACTTTGAAAGACATAAACTTCAAATGGCGCTAACATAGTTGATAAATAAAATATTTGCATTTTGTTGAAAGGACATTAAAGCTTGAATTATGTGTTTTCAGATTTTACGTCGGATTTTTTATAATAATAATAATAATAATTTATTTATTGATTTCTCGAAACTCGAGGGTCGAAAATCGTATGTGCTAAATTTATCAATATTTCAACAGTTGTAACTTTTACAAACAAATTTTTTAATTTTTTTTCAATGCCAGAATGTTTCTATTAGTTTTTATTCTTTAAGTGGGACTGGCAAGATGCCCGTGCTCCTCTATGGGGATCGTTAAAAGTTATAAGTTAACTGAAATTTTGGATGCCACATCGGAGTCGCCATTTTGAATTTTTCAGTTTTTTTTTTGGTATTTTTTGGGAGTCGTCAAGGTACTTCCTATCGTCATACCAAATTTCAAGCTCCCAGCTCGTCTGGAAGTACCCAAATAATTCAAGGACAAGTATAAAAATAGTTACACTCTACTATTATATTAAACAAAGTATAACAAAGTCTTTAACTATATTTATCTGTCCGGTGAATTGTTTGGGTAAGTACTTCTCGATAAGCTAGGAACTTGAATTTGGCACGGAGGTAGGGCGTATCTTTCCAACCCACCAGCAAATTCAAAAAGTTGCAAAATTCAAGACGGCGGCTTCAGTATAGCTACCACTACGTAGATATATAATATACTTAGAAAACAATACTAGAGCAGCGATTTCGTAAGTCTATCGTGTCGTTTTTTTATTTTGGCGTAGAACCAGGTCAAACATGTTAGGTTCCTTTGAGTATGTCACCGGGCATATGAAATCATATTTTACGACATTTTTTTGTGGTCTCGAACTTTTTAAATCAATAAAAAGTGAAAAAAAATGTATTTTTAAAGAAAATTGTTTTTTTTTGTTTCCACCATCTTTAAAACTATTAAAGGTACCGAAATTTGTTTTGTATCGAATTAAAGGTCACACTGTAGCGCTTTTACCAATATAAACGGTTTGGGTACAATTCGCACTTTCATTTCTCTAAAAGTCAGATAAACTAAAAATATATATTTTATGTATTGAAATCTTCACCAATCACCAATTTTTTATTTTTGAAAATATTTACATACATGCAGCGAAGAAAATAAAGCCTAATAATCACAAAAGTTTTTGAAACAATATATTTTTTCCTAAAGTGTACCGTTTGGCAACAGCGATTTTTTTTATCAGCGCTAAATGCGAAATTGGGACGCAATTAATATATCTCGCATGCTAGTTACAGTAACTATAGAGGTTTTAACTTCGGAATGTCATATTGAACGGATTTCGTTCATTTTTGGCAGTATAATAGTAAATGCTTCATAGAAAAATTTCCATATTGTGCGGGGGCTTGCTAATTTATAGGGGATGGATTCCACCCTCTCTCAGGGGGTGGCACTTAAAAAATATATATGTTTATTAGAGCTGAAATAGAATTGAATTTTAAGAAGAAAAGGTTCTATGCAATTTTTCACATAAATTGATAGTTTTCAAGTTATAACGACTTCAAAATTGCGATTTTAGCTTAAAGAAAAAGGTATTTCCAAACGGCTTTCGTCAAGTTTCTCGAAAAGTATTACTATATCGAAAAAATGTTACAGACCAATTACAGAAAGTACAAATTGGGAATTAATTATATTTTTTGTTTATTGATGTATGATTAATAATTTCGGAGATATTTAAGTTTATATTTGGTAGTGTTCCGAAATTAAATTTAAAGTTTAAAATGCACTTTTTTCTAAAGCAAATGCTTTAAATGAGCAAAAAAATTTGAGCATCTAGGTAATGCTACATCTTAACGAAAAACTGTATTTGAGATAATTTTTCTAAATTACTGGCTAATTAGATTAACAAAATGGCGACCTTTTTATATAAAAAAAGTATAAATACGCACATTTTTCCGTCATAACTTCTTTATTTCTTATGCTACAGGAACGAGTAAAAAATAATTTAAAAGCGCAATTAATTGTCTTTAATTTCATTTCTTAGCATGCGTGATGTAGGTGTCACAATTTCTGAAATATTTAACATTTAAACTGCATTTTTCGTCTTATAAACGTTCGGACCGCATTTTGTAAACTTTCATATCTCCGAAACTATTAAATCTATGTAAATAAATTAACAAGCGAAATTCATTATCAGTTTATGAGCTTTATTTTTGGTAACCAAGCAAGCCTCCGCACAATATAGAAACTTTTCTGTGAAGCATTTACTATTATACTGCTAAAAATGAACGAAATCCGTTCAATATGACATTTTTCCGAAGTTTTGCATATTTTTTACCTCTAGGTACTGTAGTATGCAGGGTTGGTCAGATTAGTCGCGTAGAAGTGGCGGTTGTCGAAAATCATTAAGTATTCATTGTTCGCATAAAAATTGTGACAATCGAAAATGTGCTTGTTTTAAGGAAGGCCTAAAATGTTGCAACGAGTGCAAATGTCGTTCCTGTAACAACATTATTAAAGATTTCGAGGCAGATATGAACGAATTAGAATGCTATTAATGTAGGGCCTACATAAACTACATACTACATATTTATCTATCCAAATAGAACATTTATTTCAACAATAAAACTCATTTTATGCGTACGTTTTTACTTTCATTCATTTAGAAATGTCTAATAAACTTACTAATTAGATGGGTAGTTAGTAACACTGAGACTATTTAATATTTTTTGTACAATTTCTTAATATTAACAACATATGATCAATACTACTGTACAATATATGAAATATTGAACAATAATATTGATCCCCTAGATCTTTTGATCACTACTGGTTTTTACCTATTGATATAAGTTAAACTACTACATACACCCCGACCGGAACCGTCAGATTGTTGCAGTCGGCAGGCTTGCTACAGCCGAGCGCGCAAGAATATGACTTTGGCCCGTTAAAAAAAAATCGCTGGCTCAATACTATCAACGGGAATTTGAAAAATTTTTCCCCTAAAAACTTTTTTCAACTATTGGCTTCAATTTATACGCAGCATGTATATACAAATTTTCATAAATAAATTTTTTTCTCGATTGCCTAAAATTACGCTACTGAAAATAACAAGTTTGAGTTTCCTATTATTTTACCAACTTAAAAAAAAATAAATGGGGTTCACGTGGGATGTTGTTCGAAGCGCTATTGCGTCTACTTTAATCTAAAAAAAAAATAGCTTGATAGCACAAATATTTTCAGAGATATAGCGGTGGAGACGTTAAAAAACATATTTCATTAAAAATCTATTTTTTTGAGTTTTTCCGAAATAAAAAAGTTCTCGACCACCAAAAAATGTAAAAAATGATTTCATGTACACGATTATCTTACTAAAGAATTCCACTAAGTCTGGTTTGGTTCTACGCCGGTTTTTTTTTCTCGAAAACTAAGCGACTTTACTTCCAGATTTTACTCTACTATACCTGCATTGAAATGAAAACGCTGCCAAAATGATGAACTGTGAAATTTGACATAAAAAAGTGAGTGACGGCATTGTATGTATCTTTTATTGTTTTGGGAATATATGCGTTTAAATGAGATGAATCTGTATGATGCCACACTCTGCACGCATCCTTTGCATATTCTATAAGAGATAAACATTAGTAGATGAGCAAAAAATGTAGTTCCGTGGCGAAGTTAGTAAAGGGAATAAAAAATTGCCCTTTGATAAGTTATTTTCACGGTGTCATTTTGGAGTGTGTGGAGCAGGTAGCATTCATGACGTCAGCAAGATGGCGGCAAATGTGATTAAAAGAAATGACATTATCTCAGTTATTTATTGGTCGATTTTCTTTTGTGTGGGCTTATATTAAAGACAATTAAAACGTCTGTAAAAGATATTCTTAAAGTATTTACTCTAAAGCAAATTGTTACGGTTTGCTTTTAATAATATATATATTTTTAATGTATTTATTTAACGTCGACCTATTTCCGCTACCAGGGCCTATCACCGACGCCAGGAGACAAGCTACCCCCAACCTGGAAATTTTGCCGAACCTTTTCTCGTAAGAGACATTTAATAGACAATGGACTGCCTGCTTTACATCCTCTCCGAAGGATGGTATATCCATCCATCCGAAGGGTGGTAAATCCTCGTCTTGAAATTACATAGCTTCCACGTATACACTGATATACAAGCCGCTAGAAGGTGGGACGAGATCGCTGTGTTTCCCAAGATGGATTTCACCCATCCAAGTACTAACCACGCTGCACGTTGCTTCACTGTGAAGACGGATCTACGCTCGCCTCTTTTTCATATCTCTTAACATTTTGTCAACGTTTTCATTTTAACGCATGTATTTTTTCAATATTTGTAGGATTTCCAAGTTTGAGACGGTCACTTTGAATCCATCATTTTTAGTTTTGCAATTATATATAATATCAACCTAGTAATCAGTGGTCTCGAAACCCTTTGTATGAATTTTATCATTGAAATTATTTGAGTTATCACGGTTGCAAAATATTTCTTCATAAAATATTGGTTTTTTGGATTTAAAAAAAAAAAAAGTTATTTGCACACTATTTTAATGGGTAAACTTTTAAATTAGTCATTTTTAGAGTTCGTTGCAAAAGGTTTCATCCAAACCAAGTTCAAAGTATTTCCGTAATAACCAATGATTGGAATTTGGATTTAGTTCCAGTGGCGCACAAGTGTATAAGATTTTACATAAAAAAATTAAACGAATGTTTGCTCTTTCTTACAAAATAAATCAAAAGTAAATGTTATACGAACCTACCTTATGAGTTTCTCATTTATTTTGGCATAATAGCATACATGCATACATATGTACAACTAAAAATGCATGCATATTTAATAAATCCTTGTAACGACGCAAATGAAATTAAACCAAAAATTCCGATCACTGGTAATAACGCACTTTTTTCATCTGGAAAGCCCTAAACTACATAGTCAACACAGTTGTTGACAGACTTCTTGAAGATTACATATATTACACTTACAAAACATTGTTATTTCAAAATCATATTTTTTATTTCTGCTCCATAATTACTGAAAAATATTAGTTTGGGTATTTAGCAAATAATTTTCATACACTAAATATCTAATATTTAATATTAAAAAAGAATATATACTGTTGATCTAATTCTGATCACGATAGTATACTAACTCCCATCACTATGAAAATGTAATATTACATCATTATCTGGAAAAAAAAATCTGAAGAGACTTCCTCTTATGAAGGCCTCTAACAAAAAGACTATAGTAGTATCTCTAACCCTAATTAGAGGACACTTCATTGTGTGATAAAAAACATCATAAATAAAACATTTGTTACATTTCAAAGTTAAAAATTATTAAAAAGTAAAAATGAAAAGAATAAAAAATCTCGTGTCAAATTTCTCCAGTCAATTTGTGGATTGTTAGAACCTGAAAAAAAACATTACTTTAGCAGCCATCTTGCGTAAAATCAGTTTTTTTTAGAATGACTCGTTACCCGTTATTTCATCGGAAAAAGTACTTATTATATCTATTTGATTTTACCAAATAATAAATAAATATAACCAGACAAAATCATCGTAGAAAAAAAATTTTTGTACAGAAATTCGTTTCACAACAGACTGAATTAAAATATAATATAAAAAATCTCGTTTGTCTGTATGTGCGTGTGTGTGTAGACCATTTCTTGTAAACACGATAACAAACTGATTTTTTTTTATCAAATTTGGAACCTGTATAACACGGCATAGTAGAATACTTCCTATTGAAATTGGGCCATATCCCTCATACAGGGTGTTCACCAGAGGACTGCAAACTCTCATTTTTTACGTTTAGAGCAAAATGTTACCAAGATTTTTGATTAAGCAATATGAAAGAACACAGAATTTCTAAACCGCCATATACAGTGTGTCTGTCAGGTTCGAATCAACTTTATGTAGATTAGATGATGTATCAATTGGTATATAGTATTTTTAGTAAGACTGTTATGAAATAAACCAAGTTGCAGCCTGGCGTTGCCGACTGCGAATATCTATTAAATACGGTAAACTTTGTTGGGCTTAATATTTTTCTTTAGAATTTGGAATATATAAGACAGAATTCTTCCTATTGAAATTGAATAATATTAGTCATACAGGGCGATCGTTAGAAGCGTGTAAACTCTCATCTTTTATATACACTATATTTTCTTATAATTTTAGCGTAAAATGTTACCGAGGTTTTTGATTACGCGCACAAAAATATGAAGACGTACAAGATCTAAACCGCAACATACAGGTTGTCTCGAACGACTTTATCTAAGATTATATAACAATGTATCAAATTAAAATATCATTAAAGTATTTTAAATAAGACTATTGAAATAAATAATAGCTGCCGTCGGGCGTTGCCGATTGCGAGTAATTATTAAATACAATAATTTGTGTTTAGCTTAAAATTTTTATTTCGAATTTGCAATATATATAAAGTAGCATGGTAGAATACTTCTTACTGAAATTGGATCTTATCCGTCATACAAGGTGATCGACAAAAGCGTGATGTAAATAATGTGTGTCATGTTTATGTAAACTATATTTTATTATTACTTTAAAGGCGGAAAGTTTTTGATTAAAAATATAAAAAAAACAAAACAAGTATGCGCGATATCTAAACTGCAACAAAGTACGTCTTTACTACTAAATATCTAATATTTAATATTAAAAAAGAATATATACTGTTGATCTAATTCTGATCACGATAGTATACTAACTCCCACCACTATGAAAATGTAATATTACATCATTATCTGGAAAAAAAAATCTGAAGAGACTTCCTCTTATGAAGGCCTCTAACAAAAAGACTATAGTAGTATCTCTAACCCTAATTAGAGGACACTTCATTGTGTGATAAAAAACATCATAAATAAAACATTTGTTACATTTCAAAGTTAAAAATTATTAAAAAGTAAAAATGAAAAGAATAAAAAATCTCGTGTCAAATTTCTCCAGTCAATTTGTGGATTGTTAGAACCTGAAAAAAAACATTACTTTAGCAGCCATCTTGCGTAAAATCAGTTTTTTTTAGAATGACTCGTTACCCGTTATTTCATCGGAAAAAGTACTTATTATATCTATTTGATTTTACCAAATAATAAATAAATATAACCAGACAAAATCATCGTAGAAAAAAAATTTTTGTACAGAAATTCGTTTCACAACAGACTGAATTAAAATATAATATAAAAAATCTCGTTTGTCTGTATGTGCGTGTGTGTGTAGACCATTTCTTGTAAACACGATAACAAACTGATTTTTTTTTATCAAATTTGGAACCTGTATAACACGGCATAGTAGAATACTTCCTATTGAAATTGGGCCATATCCCTCATACAGGGTGTTCACCAGAGGACTGCAAACTCTCATTTTTTATGTTTAGAGCAAAATGTTACCAAGATTTTTGATTAAGCAATATGAAAGCACACAGAATTTCTAAACCGCCATATACAGTGTGTCTGTCAGGTTCGAATCAACTTTATGTAGATTAGATGATGTATCAATTGGTATATAGTATTTTTAGTAAGACTGTTATGAAATAAACCAAGTTGCAGCCTGGCGTTGCCGACTGCGAATATCTATTAAATACGGTAAACTTTGTTGGGCTTAATATTTTTCTTTAGAATTTGGAATATATAAGACAGAATTCTTCCTATTGAAATTGAATAATATTAGTCATACAGGGCGATCGTTAGAAGCGTGTAAACTCTCATCTTTTATATACACTATATTTTCTTATAATTTTAGCGTAAAATGTTACCGAGGTTTTTGATTACGCGCACAAAAATATGAAGACGTACAAGATCTAAACCGCAACATACAGGTTGTCTCGAACGACTTTATCTAAGATTATATAACAATGTAACAAATTAAAATATCATTAAAGTATTTTAAATAAGACTATTGAAATAAATAATAGCTGCCGTCGGGCGTTGCCGATTGCGAGTAATTATTAAATACAATAATTTGTGTTTAGCTTAAAATTTTTATTTCGAATTTGCAATATATATAAAGTAGCATGGTAGAATACTTCTTACTGAAATTGGATCTTATCCGTCATACAAGGTGATCGACAAAAGCGTGATGTAAATAATGTGTGTCATGTTTATGTAAACTATATTTTATTATTACTTTAAAGGCGGAAAGTTTTTGATTAAAAATATAAAAAAAACAAAACAAGTATGCGCGATATCTAAACTGCAACAAAGTACGTCTTTCAGGTTCAAACGAACTTTACGCAGGTTAGACGATATATCAGTTTTGTCTTAAAATGTTATTGAGATATTTTTAATAAGACTATTATGAAAAGAATGAAAGTTATAGTCGGGCGTTGCCGACTGCGAATGTCTATTAAACACGATAATTACTGTTGAACTTACAATCTTTTGATACATATGCAAAATACAAGACATACAAAATAGCATAGCAAATTTGGAACATCTTCGTCATACAAGGTGATCATCAGACTATGTTGTACAAACTATGAGTTATTATGACTTTAGAGAAAAATGTTACAAAGACTTTTGATTAAGAACATAAGGATGCAAAGATGTACAAGATATCCAAACTACAATATACAATGCGTCTTTCAGTTTCTACCGAACTTGTAGGTTAGATGGTATAATAATTTTACCTTAAAATATTATCACGGTATTTCTAATAAGACTATTACCGATACAAATAGAATTTAAAGTCGGACGTTGCTGAATACCCGGTAAACACTATGCCTTCTGACACATTTATTTCAAAAACGAAAATAACATGTATATGTATATAGACTATGTACTTAATCTTAGTGGCATCCTTTATTGGTGAATCGTGCTGTGTTCGTGCAAAATATGAATCAAATAGGTATTCGCAATCGGCCACGTCCGACTGCAACTTCTACTCGTTATGGCTTCTGTAGACGATAAAATTCTCGACAAATTTTGTATATTTAAGTCAGCTACTTCTATATATTCTTTGTTTATAAACATAAATTGGTTGGGTGAAATGGTAGAAAATAAATTTGCGAATGGTGACAAAATTCGAGGATTCCAATTTTACGTACGTACGTCAAGCTGCCGAAAACGTTGATGTATTAATTATTCAAACCGCCATCGAAATGTCCTCGACATACCAGTTCGTTGTCATCGTGGGCAAAGATACAGTAGGGTTGGCCATATCGCACAACAACATCTACTTCTGCAAACCTAGAAAAGTAAAAGTTGTCGAGAAATTTTATTCTCCGCGATGATTTCGGCATAGAAAACCCAGAAAAATTCAGTTAATTACGCCAATTGAATCATTCAAATAACAAAAAGATAGATCTTGAAATGATTGCGTCAAGAGTTGTCAAGAATTTTAACCTCTACAAAATTCATAAGTGCTTATTCCGTAGAGTCAACAAGAAACGAGTTATTCCAAAGAACTGATTTTATACCCCTTTATAACAAGATGATCTCTAAAGTAGCGCTCCCTCAAGGTCGAAAACTTGGATTTTTAATGAGGGCCCTCCTCTCTACAATGCTGAAGAAAAAATTTTTCTCCTATATTTAATGTTTTTGCAAATTGACTGGAAACATGTCTTATTAAATAAAATATTCTTTGTTGTTTATTTAATCTGTCTGACAGATACATAAAAAAAAAGATTTACTTCCTTATAGTCTAAGAGTGCATAACACTCAAAGTCTCCATCATAAACCAGAAGCATATTTGACATGTCAAGTTTCAATTGAACCCTGGCTGAAACTGAAATAAGCCCGGTGGGCGGAAAATTTCAGCCAGGGCCGAAAAACAAAGATTACTTCCGATCAGCCAAAAGAACATTACCGTCTTGTTCCAAAAAGATGAAAATGCCACTCGGAAGGGCTCGATTGCTACTACCGATAGAATATTAGATTGGCGCCCCCTCCCGTCACTACACCACGCCCGCAGCGTTAGAAGTAATATTGCGATGATGGTCATGGCTCAGAAGGTCGAAACTTACGCCTTGAAATTTAAAAAAAATATATTTCTTTTGCGCGACTTAGAGCCCCCTTCTTCGCCCCATAGAAACGCTTTTTCTTTGGGAAATAGTACATTGTAATACAAGTGTGGCTTCATTGCAAAACGATGTATGAAAGTAGGAACACGAGTGCAGCGAGTGTTCCTATTATACGAATTTTGCAATGAAGCTTGCCACATGTGTATTACATACTATTATACGTAAGTGGATTAGTTTTCAACTTTAATTTTAATATAGTATTCTAATCGCAACTAGGTTGCAAATGTATGTATTTACATGTTGTACGATAAGTGTATATAGATTGTATTTAAATATTAAAAAAAAAATGTATATATCGAAGCAGGTTGCCTGTTTCGATAATAGTGTGGACAGTAGTCCAATTCATCTGTGTCCAATAATAGGTAAAAAATTCAGATTGTGAAGCCCACGCACAGTACTTTGTATTTTTGTGGGAGCTCAAACTTTATTTGTTTACTATTCTATAGAGTGTGCCAACAAAATTCCATTAAGTGTTGTTCCTTGAATAAGAAGACATTGTAATTGTACAAGATTTTATAGATATGTATACATATAGTAAATAAATGAATTATTATTATTATTATTATTATTATTTCTTCTACGGTTGTGAAGTTATTTCCCATAAAGTGTTTCACCATTTTAAATTTGTGAAGATGTAATCGTGGCGTGTGGCAAAGTGACACTTTCAGCAGTCATTTTGAAGTTAGAAAATTTGACTTTCAACACAATCGTAGAAAAAAGTATTTTTCACGCATGAATTGTTTCTCTCACGGGCGTACTTCTTAATTAATTTTTCGACTTTCCGCGTGTTTTTAAATAAAAGTGCTACATAAAAAACTGGAAAATGTTGTTTTCTTAATTTTAAATGAGAATTGCATTTTAAAATATGGTGAAAAAAATTAGGAAAGGGGCTTCTTTTTATGTAATGAAGGTGTAAATGAGAAATACATGAATTTTTACCTATTTAATTGATTTTTCTTACATTTACAACTTATAAACATATAATCTAATCCCACCCATCATCGTATTCACGTCCTCCTCTCATCTTATCTTATTTTTCCTCTTCAAATCGTTCATTTCCTCAAAAGACCCAGCCACATTCTTTGGCGTCCAATAGACCCCAAAAGGAACGTGTTGCATTTTCGCACATTGGTGTAATGCAAATTGTGCGCCGAACTTTTTGTTCCAAGGAAACCAAACACTGAGGATTTGTGCCGTTGTGCTACCAATTTCTCATTGACTTGTATAGAATTATTTACCTTGTCTGTATTGACGACGGCTAATAAGTTAAAAACTGCCATATACAGAAGATATAATTTTCTCGCCCCCAACCTCCTCTCTCCTCCACTATACTCTATCGTTTTCTATTCTAAATAAATTCATACAACGAATGTAAATTAAATAGGAACCAAGGAATTGCTATAATTGAGTTAGGTGTCCTACTAAACATAATTGAGGTCTCTACGTATTATTAGGTGAGGTGAAGTACGGTACCGGTTTTAGTGGTGAGACTTCGATCGGCGAAGTTAAAGGCACACCGAGCGAGTCTGTTACTTTGATGGGTGACCGTATCTCATCTCGCCGTCCTGGTTAAGTGGTAGAGTAGCATTAGCTAAAACTTCGCCAGGACATTAACATAAATAAGACAATTATAATAATAAAAAAAAACAAAAAAAAACATTCTGAACAATTTCTTAGTCTACTTTGTTGACAATATATTTCAAATCGATTATATCTAAGCAGAATTTTTCAACTTATGTGAGCCTGACCAATAATGTCTTCCGAACATCTTGACGTTGCATATCAATCTTAGGGATAAGAAGTATACGATTTCTACTATAGAGAGAAATGAGAAGCCAGTAAATAGCCCAAGGATACCTCCACAATTAGCGAGAAAATCTGTAAGACCATACAGCTCGTTTCTTTCGGAGGTTATGAACTGCTGTTCTTTGAAAAACAATGTAAGCCTTGTTAATTGCATTCTGAAAATAAAACGATTAAATATATTAATTGCGTCACATACATTAGCATTTTTGTATTATATATTATATTTCATATTTCAGGGTGTCCCATTTTGCTTGGAACCACCCTCATAAAAAGTTTATTTTAGGTCCACTTAGATTGTGTGTTATAATTATTATTACAAGCAGAAATTTGAACAAGTGGAACCTACACAAATTGACCATTGGCAATTTAATGGAGGACCGTTACAGTTTTATTTGGGAACTGGTCAGTTTTTTTTTTTAAATGTTGGAAATTCAAAACACTAAAAACCCTAGAATTCAAAAGTTGCCGCTTCTTATTTATTCAATTATTTTTTACAATTTTTTTAAACTGAAATTTTTTTAATACTATATTTTTTTCATACTTCTGAAACTATAACAGAAAAACTTTTTTGTAGCTTATAAAAAGACCTTTAATTGGAGCCCACGCTGATAACTATCTTAAAAATTGACAGTTACGATTGTCTAAACTTTATGCTTTTGGCGAGTTGCGAGCGTCTAGCTCGCAACTCGCGCTCATGTTTTGCTTGTATCTTAAAAACTGTAACATTTATACAAAAAATGTAAATATAACTCTTTAAACTATATTTAGTTATCTTTCATTTGAGAGATAAGCCATTTCATTATCTTTAAAAATAACGAAGCTATGATGAATTGTTTATAAAAAAAAGTCGGGTGCGTAAAAATCGATAAACATTAAATACTTGGAGTAGTCTTTGTCAATAAAATAATATATGACTTTTTTGTTTTATAAACAAAGGTAAATACAAATTTTATAAATCCGTTTCAAATTTGCCATCTTTTAGCTCAAACAGGTATTTTGTCCATTTTTTTTGGAATCTTTATTTCACTGTTTTTTATAGTCAATCAAACAATTTTTTAAGTACTTTTATGAAAATAGTATGAAAAATATAATTATTGTTAATTTATGAGCTGTCATTTTTTTTAATAACTATGTTTTTCTTAAATTTTCCATAATATTGCCACGTTCAAATTATTTCAATTTTTTATCGCAATTATAATAAAAATTACTTTGAAAACTGCCTTTTTCAAAAATTTTCTAGAAAAAAACGTGCATTTATTTAGTTTTTTCAAATTTACTTAAAAACAGTGTATCGTACGACAAAATTTCATAGAACTTAAATTGAAGCTTATGAAATTTCCTCGTCGTGTATTTCAAATTATTTTTTATATATTTCCATTCATTATTTCCTATCATTATCGATGCGCGAAATGTAATTTTTTTAAAAGTTCACACCACTGCGAAAAGTGCAACTTCAAACGGAAATAGAACGTATTTGCAAATTTTAAAAATAATTGAATATTATATCATTAGAAAACTGAGAAAATTTCCCTTAAATTCATGTATTTCCTTTTAAAAAAAAAGCAATGTTGCTATTTTTCGCAGTCCAGGAGTAATCGTAGATGTACAGGACAGATGTACATTTTCTTCAGATTATTTCATGGTATTTTTAATGGTAATGTTTTTTATAGTAGTTTTTCATGCAATTTAATAAAAAATTGTCATTCTTGTATTATTTAAATATGTTACTCACACACTTATTGTACAGAATAAAGTTTGCTAAAATTTTTGAAAAACATATGTATCACAAGAATTAACTTTTCAAAGACCTATAATATTATATAAAAAAACATCTAAATCGGGACTAAAATAAAACTTTTATGGGTGTGATTCCAAGCAAAATAAGACACATGTAGAGATATAATTTTCTTATTTTTCCTTTGTGATTCTTAGTGATCTACAAAATATTTAAAATTTTTTATTAAACTTTGATCAGATATAAGTTGGGTTTTTGATTATTCTCTACATAAATCTAAAACAAAATTGTTAAGACATATAGGTGTGAAAAAATTGAAATGAGATTAGTTGATATTATATCACACATATCAATAAAATAACTGCAGACATTATTTAACATATAATATTTAGTTAAAATCCTATTTGAGTAATTTTATGAAGTTATCCGTTTGAGGTCTCTGTTGGAATCAACTACTGAATCGAAGTGACAATATGTAACAAATTTTTAAAAACATATAAAAGGACGGATAATTTAAATTTCATTAAAATAATCTGACATTTCGGTATTTCTTCTTGAACGGTTTCATGAAGTTCAAAGTAAATATAATTATTTTTAGGTTTCCTCAAGCAACTATCAAAAAAAAAAAAAATAGAATTTCCCATGACAGTACAGAAAGAAAAGGGTATTCAGTTCGGTATATGAGTAATAGTCCACTCAACTTGAGTGCTAATGAATGGATTTTGATGAAACCTTGTGCAATGTGTTCTCGAGTGGCCGTATTTCGAAAAATATGCATTTTTCGAAAATATTCACAAGAGTAAAAACATCTTATTTTGGGCCAAGAAAGGTAAATACATTGTTTATTTTTTTAATTTTTGACCTAATTTTACAAGTTACGGAACCCGTGTTAAAAGAGGTGTTTTCTACCCTTTCCGATCACTTCCCACTCTAATTTTCTTTTAATTTTTTTATGAACGTCATTAAAAACACTGCACAAGGTTTCATCGAAATCCATTCATTAGCACTCATGTTAGAGATTTTAGTCATTTTAGCGCTCCGTTGACTGAACTATAAGCCTTTTTCTGAATAGCATGTAACAAAGTGGCATAAAGCGAACTGAAAAGTGAAATCAGCGCAGGGGCGTAATTATCCATAAACAGAAGCACGTAATGCGAAGCACGATATTAGGGTGCCCTCATCGATAATAGCCGAAAAAAATTGAAATATCTATTATTAATTATTTTGCGAAACTTTAAGTTTCAATCCATAAATAATTCTAATAATAACATCGGCAAATCTTGTACCTATAATAAGAGTTTAAAATGGCATTAATAACAAGCAAAATGAAACAAATAATCGCCCCTTGGCTGTTAACAATTTCAGGTGGCTTATGTACATAACAAGAATATTGTAGTACTTCATTAAAATTTTTGATTATCTGTCAGACTTTTTTATTTATTACTGTACTATTTAGCTGCCTGGATGAACAGTCAATTTGTTTTATTTAAATTTTTATTAAAATAATGTATTTTAATCTCAATTAAAGTCCGATTAAATTAAGTTTTTGCATAAGTGGTCCGAATAGTATACAGTTTAATTTTTTTTGTCATATACAGGGTGTCTCACCGGGAACTGCATCGATAATTATAAAGAAAAGTACGCACAAGAAAACTTTGAAAATTTAGGGAATTATTAACGTCGGAATGGCTAATCCAAGGAAAATAATTATAAGCATTTGGCACTTTCGCTTTTAATGGAAGTTGATACAAATTTACTTATTTTTAATAGAACACCTTATATATTTCGAAGTTTTCGAAAAGAGCGAAAAATTCTGAAAAACATGAAGCAAACCCAATTATTTTAGAGATATTTGACATTTTATCAAAAATGTTGACAGGTGTAATGGTATACAATAACTTTTATAACTTTTTTCGTGTAAAAGATTCTCATTTGCTTTTTGGCACGCAGAACAGTGGCAATATTTTTTTTCTCGTCTGTGGCGCATGGGACCCATACGAAATATGGGAAATAACATCTAGAGAAACACTTCTCTAACGACCACTTTAAAAAGCAGTTTGCGAATAATATTTTTAACATTCGGTAGCCTCCTCTGGTTTAGGGACTCCTGTTTAATTTTTTTTGTCATATACAATTGACTTTTCATAAAAATACAACAATACATTTTGGAGTTTATGAAAATATTTTCATTATTAAATGAAAAACAATGAACTGAAATTTTGTAATTTACAATTTAATAAATTACAATATTTCAATTCGTTGTATCTCAGTTAGTAATGAAAATATTTTCATAATCTCCAAAACGTATTGTTGTATTTTTATCAAAAGTCAAATGTATATGACAAAAAAAAAATTAATAGGAGGCCCTAGACCAGGGGAGGCTACCGAATTTTTCGCAAACTGCTTTTTCAATATTTTTAGAAAAGTGCCTCTCTAGATGTTAGTTCCCATATTTCGTATGGGTCCTATGCGCCACAGACGAGAAAAGAAAATATTGAAATTTCACCAGCCGCCACTGATGCAGAATGACTATAAGGTAGAGCATACTACAGTTCAAGGAAATTCAATAATAATAATAATGAGGTGAGATACGGTACCGGTTTCAGTGACTGGACCTCGATCGGCGAAGTTAAGCACGCCGAGTCCGTCACTTGGATTGGTGACCGTATCACATCTCGCCGTTCTGGTTAAGTAGTAGAGTTGTATTAGCTAAACTTCGCCAGGACGTTAATATAAATAAGGATTAAAAAAATATATACCAATTTTCGCCCTAAAGTGAGAAATTATTGTTGAAATTATTCTTTTTGCAAACACCCTGTATCGTGGATCCGGAAATTATAACACCAGGGTAACACTAAACACCAATTTATTAACTTACTAATTACAATAAATAATTATTTCACTGATATACTACTAAATACTATAATTATTTACTACTTGACCACTTTACTCTCTTCCGATTTTACTGACTTGCTATCCAAACTTAAACTGTTTACTCTACTTTACTCCATGCTTTATATACCTAAAGATGACAGATCTCGATGTTTCTGTGATGACGTCACCATTCTCCAGATCACTCTAGAGTTTTAGTAGGTTCTTTTTCTAGTAGGTGCAAATCTACAGAAAGACATCCGAACTAATTGAATGCTGTGCCTACATTCTAGGGGTTGCAACATATTACAATAGTTAAAGAATATGAAAACGTATGAAACAGCAAGTGTTCAATTTTTTACGTTACATTTTGCCAACTTCAAACCGCAAAAACTTGTTTAAGTCAAATTGAATACTCTGTATTTTTTTGCATTAAATTATGTAAAATTAAATTTCTTTTTTTGCCATGTAGATTAGGGTGCATCGATTTTTTTTACCTAATCCAAAACGGCGTGCGCCCAAAAGTTATGTGATAGGGTTGTAAATAATGCGTTAAAATTTCAAATTAAAATATTAACCCTTAGAGGTAGCGGGTTGGGGTCAAAGGTAAAAATTTTTGATATTCTATATATTCAAAATGGTGGGTGTGAAAAGGTTGTGCTTTACAGTTATATATAAGAGGTTAAAACAAAAATATTAAGATTTATAGGTAGCGGGTTATTGTTAAAAGTCAACTTGACATTTTCTTTGTTCTGCATCGGATCCATTTCTATTTCCTACATGCTCAAAGGTCCCATTTTTTTTAAGGGAAATTATTTGTTTTATCATCATAGTGTGAAACAATAAACTTTATTTTTACTTTAATTTCGTTATTGGAAGTTTGATAACAAAGATACTTATGTGAAAATAAACTTGATTTTATTAAAGAATAAGAAGTAAAAATAAAAATACTATAAACATTATTAGGGATTGCATTACCGGTTAACCGGTTAACCGGTTAACCGGTAAACAGGACAAAAAACACATGACGATAATTATCGGTTATTTAAATTTTTTACCGGTTATTTCGGTAAATTCTGAACTTTCCCAACACTGAGCACTTTTAGCAATAAATAAATAATAATATAAAAAGTAAAACCCAAACACCAAGCTCTGAGAAATACAAGTAAGAGAGACATTGACAATATCTTGCGACAGGAAATTGAATATTTCACTGCCTCAAATATCCGTGGAAAACATTTAGAAGAATGTTATTACCAATTCTTATTAACTTATCGACCTACCAATATCGATGGATGAAGGGCATTTTCAGTTGGTGGTATTCTATGTACAAATATCAGACGACTAACACAGACAGCTTTGAAAAACTAGCCCTTTTAACGGGCTATTTTTAAAAAATGTTGTATTTTTAGGTTAGGTATTCAGTAAATGCCCTATTTGAGTTTATGTTTGTAATTTTTGTTATTTACAGAATAATTATTTATTTAAATTTATTTCATTTATATTTTTTCCTTTTGATAAAAAAACCTTTTGATAAAAAAACTTTTGTTTGTACTCAAAGTAAAAATGGTACAAATTGAACTGTAGAGCTCTTCTTCCATTTGCCCAAATACGAATAACCTAAATCTAAGATTATAAAAAAATATTAATACATATAAATCTAAAATTTCAAGAAAAAAATAAAAATTGTTTTATTTGTTAATATTCAGTAATGAATTGTAATAATCTAACAAATGTTATATTTTATAATAATAATAACAATAATAACAACAGCAGCACTCAGACATGCGAGCAGACAAGGGGATCGGACAGACCCCGCGAAGCAAAGCAAAAAAGTTAAAAGTAAATAAAATTATTTCGGAAAAAGAAAAAGAAATATACGCGCATCCACAACGCACCATCAAGTCTCCTGCTTCTGATCAGCCAAAATGTAATTTTTGACAACTTTAATAAAAAAAATTTTTGATTTATATTGTTTATATTCATTTGGAAGTTCATTCCAAAGATGAGATGCAAAATACGTAAATGATCTTTGAAAAATCGCAGTTTCATGCTGAGGCACCAAAAAATATTGTATGTATCTTATATTATGCAAGTGATCTCGTGAAATTAACTTATTTCTTAAGTACTGAGGTTCGTCATTATGAATTATTCGCCAAATATGTGTGAGCATGTGTAATGTGTAAACATCTGCGGTTTTCCATGTTTAATATGCTATGTTTATTTAGATGTGGTGATATATGTTGTCTATATGGGATACTGTAAATATAACGCATACATGAATTTTGAAGTTTTTGAATTTTCTTTTTTGCTGTCGCCGATAATAACTTTCTATATACAACATCACCATAATCAACTAAAGATAATATGAGTGAATCACAAAATTTTGATATACACTCTCTAGATATGTCTTTCGCAAAACTGTATAATTTTTTCAATCGACTGTAAGCGAATTTCAATTTGGAAAAAATATGTTTCTCAAAGCCTAATTATATTAATTATACGTATATAAAAATGTTTTTTTTTAAATTTAGATAATTTTGTACATGGAAAAAGACAATTGCCATTTTCGCCACCCTAATCATTCATTCTAAAAATTACCGGTAAATACCGGTTAACCGGTTATTTACATTTTTATTTACCGATTTACCGGTTATTAAAACTTCCGGTAAATTGCAATCCCTAAACATTATGGTAAAACTTATTTGTAGTAATCTTTCTTTGTGTTGAATTTGGGAATTTTGTCACAGGATATAATCGTTCTAATTAATCCATCCAGCGCTGAAGCTTTAGTTACAAGCTTTACTGCCCTTTTCACAGCTTGTGTGTGATTAGGAAATTTCTTTATTTCAATTATCAGACAATTCAGGATTATTTATAATTTGATTAAGGTCCTCTTCGGATAAATTAACTGTTAATGGTGGCTCATTATATTCACATTCTTGCCAATCAATCAATCATCTCATACTAATTTGTAGCATTTAGTTTTAACGGAGCAAGTGTAAACTTTCTTAAGTCGGTATTGTTGCCTTTTCTAGCTTTTAATATTCTGCGAACGGCCAACTCCCTAATACACCGGTTTTCATCGCCCAGCATTCCCAGTAGTATATTCTCAGGGTGTGCAAAATATCCATTTCCTATTACGACGGGATCAACTACCTACTCCTTTCAATTCTTCTGATAAATATCTGGATAATTGTATGGTCTTCCATACATTTGAAGCACCTTGCAGACATGATGGATGTGCTTCTATTTTGAACCACATTGGCGCATACACTTTGACAACATACGTTGCTGATATAACCAAATCTGCAGAGCAACATATAAGCGAAGTATTCTATTTGCTGTCGTCAGCCATCGCGAGTGGACTATTTTGCCAGGTTCTCGTTTTGAAAGATTAATAGAAACATATCCCGTTATTACTGCTTGGCATATTTCATAAAAATGTAACTGATATGTGTTAAGATCTTTCACCTTAACTATAGGAATTTCGGATTTAATAATCTTAAATGCAGCTACTGGCATCTGCTCGCATTTGACTAACGACTTTCCTATTATACCTGAAATACAGTTCCGTCAATATGTTCGATCAAGTGCCTTTTAGTGGAAGTTCAATTGCATGCAGTTGGCAAATGAATCACTGAAGTGGTCTCTTAAAATGTTTTTCAAGTAGAGCTATAACACCACCTTTAAGACCAGTATTTGTAGCCGTTCCATCACATCCGACGACTTTTAAGGTGTTAGTTGGGATTCGAGAGTTTTCAAAATAACTGATAATGGCGTTAATGATGTTTACAGCTGAACCTGTAGAAGGTGTGACATGTCCCAAATATGATGATCCGGGCTCTCCAATTAAAACTATATGTTCTTCGATTGTTATCTTTCGACGGTTATCTATTAATTTCATGGCCTTGTCTTTACGCCCATCGAAATAAAGTCCACGTAATGATAATGGCGTACCACATGATGATAATTCACCTCTCTTCTTGCTTATAGCTCTTCCAATTTTGTTTTTATCAATTACATGCGTTGTGTTAGATTCATTAATTAAACCAAAATCTTGGGGTACTGAAGAAGCAATCAGTGCTCCAGCTCTATGGAAAATGCCGCACCTATCTAAAGTTTCGGCTAAAACTGACAGTGTTCACTGTTTACCGAGCTTTCATGTATGCAGAACACAGCGCATGCTGTATTATGGGCATTCGTACATTAGATAACAAATACGTAGGTAGTAATAAGTAATTTAAATTTAATATCGTAATTAAACATAGTTTAAAAAATATTACTAATTGATAAGTATCGATAATATTTGTAAGGGTACATACTATCTTTTTGATCGTTGATGCTAACCCGCTACCCTTGAGTCTTAATATTTTGGTTTAAAATTTTTACCAGCCAATTTCAACCCCAAGACCAAACTTTTCCGCGCCCGCCGTTTTAGATATGCACAAAATAAAAAAATTGGACCTTTAACCCTCACCCGCTACCCCCAAATCTAAATATTTTTCACTAAAATTTCTACCTGTTGCTTATAACCCTAAAACACAACTTTTGCGCACCCGCCATTTTGAATATATAAAATATCAAAAATGTTTACCTTTGACCCCAACCCGCTACCCCCAAGGGTTAATATTTTAATTTGAAATTTTAAAGTATTATTTACAACCCTATCACACAACTTTTGGGCGCCCGCCATTTTGGATTAGGTAAAAAAAAAGAAAATCGATGCACCCTAATGTAGATACTGTAGGGCTTTAACTTACGACTTTTTGAATTAATTGCGACTTTCTTAGAAGTTCAAGAATTCTTAATCAAGATTTTATTATTTTTTTTTATAAAATACCAAATATCTCTGAAACGGATGGCTTTAGGGATGGATTATGCTATGCTACATGTTTTCGACTTAGAACTTTTAGCTCCTTTCGAGAACTTCGAAATATATAGGGTGTCCGATTTAAAATGGGCAAGTTGGTATCGACTTCCTGTATAAACGAATGTGCCAAATATTTGTAATTATTTTCTTTGGAATGGTCATCCTGAGATTAGTAATTCTCTAAATTTTTTAAATTTTCTGGTGGGTACTTCTTCTTATATCGATCGATACATTTCCCGGTTGGACACCTTGTATTGTACGGAAAGCCTTTCTTTGTTACAAGGCTGTGAAATTTGTCGATAGCCCAGTCGACGTAGGTATTTACTCATAAAAAGTTGCAAACTGTGTAAACTTTTTTTAATGAGTTCGTGAAAGTGTGTAGAATAATATCCTGAAAAGTTTACAGTTCGCTCGGGCGCAGAATATAAAAAAAAGTGAAAACAAATGTTTTTCATGCATTTTTTCAAAATTTTGAAATTAAATCAAGCTAGAAAAAAATAAAAAAATACAAATAGATAGATCGCGTATTTATGAACAAAAATGTCCTAAGGATAGTCGGTCGTGCCTTCCAAGGGAACGGTTGGGTGCCTGAAACACTCCCACTATATACGCAAAATTGCTGTGAAAAACTCCGTCAAATTTGATAAAAATTAGGTGAATTATAGCCCAAGAATTTAGGCGCAAATTGATACCTCATATCAAAAGAACAAAGTTGAAATAGAATTAATATTTGAAAACAACTAATACAGTTTTGTGACCAGTGTTGTGTATTAAGAAACGAAAAGAGCGTAATTAAACAAACAACCCAAGACAGGCAAAAGCAAGATAAGTACCTCCTTTTTCATTTTTAAGTACCTTCCCAGACAAGTATATTTATAACCATTTAGGCCCATCACCCTTGAAGAGTCGACATTGTCGACAAGTTTATGGCAATAAATTAAAGCATGGCATAATATCCCTCTGTAAACCTGTAAATTATTTTTTTAACCATTATAAAAATATTCAAATGAATTTGATCTGTCTGCAAAGTATGGTCATATAAATTTCTTTTGTTAACCTTCAAATAATCTTTTTTCATAATTATTAAAAATACTCAGGCGAATTTAATATAAACTGAACCCGTAATAATCAAACGTATATGGTCATAATATTCTCTTAGGTAAAATATCAAGTGAGGATTTTCAGGTCGAAATTACGCTCATTGTCAAGTGTAATAACTTAAAAGTAAGTCAATAAACAATCCTTTCTAGCAAATTTACATATGAGTCTGGCCAGGGGCGTGCCCCATCAGGGTGACAGTGCACTGTGTGGTATTGAAGCAATTTAAGAATATAATGGGAATTTGGATGGTATTGGTGGCCATTGGCTTGGTTTCGGTGCCATTGGAATTTGGAAAGCCTCATCCATGCTATGGAAACATACAAATTGTTTATGTTTCTGGTGCGGCTAGGGTGGGACTGAGAAAGTTTATTAAAAAGTTTAAAAAGGTTAGGACCGTAATAGTGACAAGCAGGGGGTAAACGGGAGATAGTAGCTCTCCGGAAAACACAAGAATGATGTATCTACTGCGGAGCGCGGGAGCGAGGACACATTGGCTACTGGTGCGGGGGATCGACGGCGACGGGAATTGTTTGTGTGGAGCGCTGGGCCATCGTTGGAAGGAGAAAACATAGAAAACACATTTCTTTTTGTGTGCCATCACTTGGTCTGGATACAGAGTGCGAAGGATACAGTTTTGAGTTAGGTGAGGGATGAGTGTTTGAGGGGTGATGCATACCTCGGGACGTGCGATTGACGATTTTGTGAGTGGTGATTGGTTTTGTATATGATCCAGAGCTAGGTGCAATGGTTTTGGTGTAGTGCGGTAGAGCGGATCAAAAGGAGAGGGGAATGGAGAGGAGGAGAGGTATCACAGGGAAGTGTTGTTGATCCTGACTTTTTGTTGGTGTCTAGTTTAATAGGAGTGTGTTTTGTGGTATTGCATATTTTTTGACGTTGTGGGTGTTACAATATAGTGTTGTGAATCTGATTACATAATATTTTTCTTAAGTAAATTATCAAATGAGGTATTCAGGTCAAAATTATGCTCGTTGATAAGCGAAAAATTCTACATTAAATTCTGCACTAAAAACAGGGAGACCAGGTTACACGTGGAAATCACAAAAAGGATAGAAATGTACGTAATGAAGTACTGGGGACACGTACAAAGAAGATAACCAACACACCTACTGAAGAAAGCACTAACACTGAACAGCAACAAATTTAAAATGGGGAGACCATGTTACACGTGGAAAACAACAATCGAGAGGATCATGAACAAACTGGGAAAGGACCAAACATACTGGGAAATAAAAGCGAGGGGAAAGAATGAATTTCACAAAGAAATCGGAGCGATATATACTCTACCAGAATCAGAAACGGAGGAATCAGAATCAGAAGCCTCAGAAGAAGAAGAAGACTTGTAGAAACAGAAGTACAAAAATAGGAGCACAGATAGCAGCGACACAACGCGGCAACATATCTCACTAGAAGACCCAGAATAGGCAGAACCAAAAATACAAAAAAAAGGGGGCTTAAACGCTCCCTCACGACATAATGCGGTAACGCATCTCACAAATACCTACACCTCCCATCCCACATTCCTTTACCATGCGCCATGTGGCACTCGCTGCTGGCAACAAGCATGACCTTAGTCCAACCCAGCGTGGACGTAGCAGGCCCAGCTGTATAACTTGGGAGTGGCAGTAATGCCTACCGCACGCTGGTAAATCAATCATTCAATCAATCAAAAATGTCCTAACAAAATTTATCGTTAAAGCCACGGTTTTCCCGGAAAAAAATTGTCAAATGTAACGTTATAACTCGCAGCGAGATCCATGCGTGCACGCGCTTGAATACGCATGACTGTGACACCGACGCGAAGCACTGAATTACATGTCACTAAATCAGAATTTGTTCAATCCATGTGAGTGTTGGTTCATTTAAAAGATGGAAATTGTAGCTTTCTGATGCTTTTTTGTCTTAAACAATACAAGCAAAGGATGGATGGGAGAAATATACTTATATATATTATCACATCCGAACTCAATCGTCGCAATAAACAATATAGAAAAGAATAAAAGCACCAAAAAAAATCTTTCTTCAATGAGAACTACACTTCATGATTATTATGGTTTATTGCGCTGTAGAAACGAGGATTTAAAAAAAGTACATCTCAAATCATTTTAATTTCCTTGCTTGATGATTTTTTTTGATAAATATTGTATTTGGAGGTTGTAACTTGTCGAGAAATTGACTCATTGGAAATAATAAAATATCATTATTTCGGAAAAAATGTATATTTTTCGAATGTTCAAACACAAAATCGTTTACTTGTATGCATTTTTTCGAAAATATGAACAATCAGATCATGATAAGAAATTGCGATTTTCACGATCTTATCCTTATAACTATGAAAATATCTTTTTTGATTGTTGTGAATACAAATTTTTCCAATACATTAACAAATATGTAAGGAATCCATTGGATATAGCTGAAATAAGGATAATAAATACAATACAGTAAAGGCACGTAAAAATTCATGCGAGCAATTCAGCGGCTATGTGTGGTGTCTGTGTATGCATTGATAATTATATATTTTCCCTTCATACTCACTATGTATCCACCTATTCACTAACAATATTTAAAACGTGTAATCAGAAAGAGAAAAAAAGCTTTATTTTACTCCAGAGAACAGCTAATAATTATTAGAGGTATGCATTTAACCGTGCGCTAGCCGCGCAGAGTGACAAGGTTACTTCACTATTTTTTTCCAGGAATACCGTGGCTTTAGCGATAAATTTTATTAGGATATTTTTTGTTCAGAAACACGTGGTCTATCCACCTGTATTTTTATTTTTTCCTGCCCTGACTTAATTTTGAAAAAATTGGTAAAAAATTTTTTTTTCACTTTTTTTTGTGTTCTGCGTCCGAGCGGAATGTAAACTTTTCAGGATATTATTCTATACATTTTCACGAACTCATTAAAAAAAAATAATTAAGTTTGGAACTTTTTGTGGGTTTCACTATAAAATGTTCTCTGTCGTTTGGGCTACGAGTGAATGGCGCTTTCCGTGCAACTCAATCATGCTATTTTTTCTACAATCACGAGATTCAAACAAAATTAAAATATTTCTTTGGAAATTCATCAAACATCACTGTGATATTTCCCGCAGTATTGTTAGATCAAATGGTTGACATATTGTTAAGATTCAAAATTTTCGTGTAGAAAGTGCTGATTACATTTGTTCGGCAAATGCCTTTGATACTTGTTTCCATGGAGATGAGTATCAAAAGTGTGGTGGTTTTATAAAAAGTACCTTTTCTGTAATAGGGAAATAATAATTTCTGAGAGTAGTGCGGAAAGTAACCAATTTTCGCCGTAGTATGTAAAATGAGAAATTATTGTTGATATACATATGAAAACGTATGAATTAGCATTTTTAAAAAATTGTAGGTGAAAATCCACGGTCGTGGATAACATGGGTTGTAGATGAACAAGAAGTACAGTAATTATCAAATGATTGATTTCTACACTGACCTCGCACGAATCGTTTCAAAAAATTGCTCTAATTTGACTCAACGCAATTTTTTTTATGTAGAATGAATATTTTCTTAGAAATGTATTTAACACAACTAAATATGCTTCAAATGCATAAATAAGTTATTAATGTTCAAAATAGGATCCAATTTAATTAGATTCATCACATTTGTCATAGAAATTTAGGCATATATTATCTTTAATAATATTTTAAAAATCACTATTTCTAATTTTTACATCTATCATACAAGAAAATGGATATTTTTTTGTGATATTAAACTCTTTTCGAGACTACTAGATTAGCAGTTAATTATTGATAAAGTTGACTACACACTTGTTGAGCGTGTAAAAAATTTCGTCGTCTTTGGCGGTGCGGTGCGGCGTGTTTGATGGTCAAAGGCGCCGACATTTCTTGAGTGATTGGTAGACCTGAAGACAACTATAAAATAACAGTAAGTAAGAAAAATAACGATATTGTTAATTTTGCGATTATTCTGAAAGACAATCTGACATCAAAAAATTATTACTGCGGCACAAAAAAGTTTTTCAAAGAGTACCAAAGAAGCTTTTAAACTGATCTCTTTTATACTAAAGTAATAAATATGTAGTTTACCCTGGAAATTCACTAAGGTTAGATCTATAGCCTTCGAAAATCTTTTGCCAGTAAAAATCAGCCTGGGTGGTTTCAGCATCGTAATTCAACGAAGTACAAGCAGGTAAACAATCACAAATTAAGTTATCAGCTTTAAATTCTGCGAAGTTTGTGTTGCCAGCTCCCACCTCATTTTCTAATAGTTCAGCTGTAACAGAAAGGTAAGATATTATTTTGTTACTATATAAAAAAAATATGAATAATAATTAATTAAATAAGTTTCATTATACAGGGTGTTTCACCTAAACCTACACAGATCAATATCTTCTGAATCAAAGAACATATTTGAAATCCGCGAAAAGGGTTATGAAGTAACACTTATATGCAATTATTTATGACAAATAATTGTGTCGTTAATTGCAGTTTTGGTTCCGCGACGCTGAGAAATATTTATTAGATTTATTAGAACTTTGAAATGATGTATGTATGGTATCTTTCATTCTTAATATTTTTTAAAGAATACTTTTTTTCATTTAATTGAGCACTTTCTGAGTTATTTTACTTCATACTTTTAAAGTCCAATTTTACTTGTTCTAAACAAACCTAGTTGGTTTGTATTGTTTAGTTTGTCAACTGTTTCCTTATTTAAATATTAGAACCCAGAAATGTTTTGTGAAAAGTGGCTTATGTGAAATCTGTTTTTAAATCTATACTGGCAACGAAAAAAAAAGTGTAAAAGTATTTACGCAAAACTTCTTTTGCTATTAATTGTCGTTTCTGTAGAATGACTACTCTGTATATTTTTTTTACTAAAAATATGTCAGGTTTCATCCTTGGTAATTATGTCAACCGAAGCATTATTTCATAATTATTACTTTTTTTATTAGTGGTTGATGGTCTGCGCTTCAATGCTGATAACGGCTAACGGGTATAGACCAAAAGGTGTTAGGAAAAAAAACTTTTTTAAATAGTCGACGTTTCGTCAAAATTTATTGACATCCTCGGGACTCTACAATTGAATATATTGATGTAGTTATTTATGGACAATATCATATTATTATTAAAAAAAAGGGAGGTATCTCAAGAAAAGATTATATGAACACCAGAATGATGTAACAACAAAGAATTTACAAAAAAGCAAACCAAACGAAATAACATTGGTGGCACATACACGACTGGGACATGATTTTTCTTTTGACAATAAAAAAGTAATTGGTCAACAGAACATTCTTGAACAACGTATTATGCTTGAAATGATTAAAATTTAAAAAAAAATCAGTCGGTAAATAAACAAAAATACTGACAATTTAAATACTGCATATTTTAAAATCAATATGTTCAATTGTAGAGTTCTGAGGATGTCAATAAATTTTGACGAAACGTCGACTATTTAAAAAGTTTTTTTTCCTAACACCTTTTGGTCTATACCCGTTAGCCGTTATCAACATAATTATTACTTCCACATCCAGTGGAAGTATAGTAACGACAAAAAAAAATTGAAAATTTTAATTGTCTGTTGGCTTAGAATGTCATGAAACGTCGGGATTTTAGGTTTGAGCGAAAGAAAATTCTATCTGTCTGTCGGTTTGTCTGTAACTTTTTCTGTGCCCAACTCTGGAACCGTTTAAGATATTGAGTTGAAATTTGGTATGTATGTACGGCATCTGGCACTAGATTATATTTTCATCTTATTCCGTCGAAGGGTTGGAGGGTAAATCAAGCAGGTTAAGAGTTCATAAAATTGGTATTTAGTATATACAAAAGAAGCTAAGGTCTCAAACAAATTTTTGGCATTAGCCGCCCCCATTACCACCCCCACCTCATTATTGAAGAGGATGAAAAAAGATGTGTGTACAAAAACCAAAAACTCCAAAATATTTCTTTACTTCATCCACGAAAAGTTACTATAGCCACTATCCACTCCTAATCGTTTTTGAGTTGCAGACGCAACAAGGTTGAAAATATTGATGTAACCTCGAAGTACTGGTTGAGCTAGAGTATGAACGTGGCGGGTGCCTGCGTTTGTGTCTGTATATACATGTACATTAATATATAGTATAGATGTTCATGAGTACATGTAAAAGTTAAAAACTAAACAACAAACGGTTTTTTGAGTTACTAGATTATGTTTCGTATTGAATATTACAGCTTGCTAATATAAACCAACTATATTTTTTTAACTAAAGTAAAATTGGACTTTAAAAATATGAAGTGAAATAATTCAGAAAGTACTCAATTAAATGAAAAAATGTATTCATTAAAAAATGTTCAAAGTTATAGATATTATACAGATATCGCAATTTCAAAGTTCCTGTCATTGAATAATTATTTCTCAGCGAAATATGAGAAATAACATCTCGACAAGCACTTCTCTAACGACCCCTAAAAAATGTTGAAAAAGTAGTTTGCGAAATAGTTTTTCAAAATTCGATTACCTCCCCAGGTCTAGGGACTTCTGTTCAAAATTATTTTTTTTTATCATGTGCATTTGACTTTTCATAAAAATACAACAATACGTTTTGAAGTTTATGAAAATATTTTCATTACTAACCGAAATACAACGAATTGAAATTTTGTGATTTGTTACCAGTGCGCCTATAAACCCCTTCTATGCCCACCTTGATTACGAGATATTACTCCCTTAAATTTTTTCCTCTGGGGCTACATTAAGGGCAAGGTATTTCTGCTCCTGAAAATATTCAGAATCAATATTCAAAACAAGAATTAGAAACGCAGGAAGTTACACTGAAATGCTCCAAAATGTAATGTGTGAGGTGTTCCGTAGAGCAGAATATTAGAATACATGGTGCACAATTTGAGCATTTATTGCAGTTAGTAGAATAATTACATACAATTTCTTTTCAGTATGGCAGTGTTTCATTTTTTGGAAGTTCGCTTTGTACTTCTATTTTTATTTCCGACATGTTTGTCTGTTTGTATTAAATTGTAATACATAATTACTAATTTATAAATTATTACAAAGTGAATTTTTACTATTATGAGGTAAAGCTTTTACCCCAAAAGTTTTCCGACCGGACCCCAAGACTTCATTTTCGAGGGCGGGGAACACGATGGTGGCAATGTTTTCCAACCTACCGTCGAACCATTACCCCCAAACCGAAAAAAAAACACGATTTTCTGGTGCAAGGCTTGCAAGGGCTTATGCTTGTTTTGGTCAATTTGAATAAAATAAGTAAATATTTACTACAGGCTCAATAACAAAATGCCACGAAAACAACGAGAATCAGCTGGAAAGCGGTAACCCCCGTTTCGAGAGTGGGGAATATGATGGTGACAATATTTCCCGACTTACCCTTCACCCACTACCCCTAATCCGTTTCCTATTTCCGGTGCTAGGCTTGCAAGGGCTTGTCGGATCGGTTTTTTTTTTTTTGGTCAGTTCGAATAAAACAGGTAAATATTGATCACGGGTGACCTAACTCACTCCCGGGGGTTGAAACTACCCCCACACCCAATAACTAAATGCCACGAAAAGAACGAAAGTCAGCTGGAAACCGGTGTACCCCCGTTTTTGTGGGTTGAAAATACGATGGTGACAATATTTCCCGAAATATCCTTCACCCACTACTACTGAAAAACCACTCCTTTTCCGATTTTCCGGTGCTAGACCGGCTCGGGCTTGTCGGATAGGATTCTTTCTCATCAATTCGAATAAAATAAGTAAATCTGGATTAGACTAGATCTAACCAACCAGGGAGCTCAAGCAGCCTTTACACGAAGTGAACTCTTCCTTCAATCGTTTGTAGGGATTTAATTGAGACGAGTCAAAGGTATGCATTAAAAATATTCTCGTTTTTATTCATTCAATAACCATTCATTACATTTTGTTCATTATTTGCAATTCGTATTCTATGCTAATAGATCTTTCTACGCTTACAATTATTATCACACTGTTCGTACGAGTCGAAATGGACATCACAATCTATTTCGTTACATTCATAATCATCATCTTCATCGTCATTACCATCATCACTAGAATTAACACCATTGCCATCGTTACCATTATCATCAGACATTATCATTTCTTGAATTAAATTTATGTCGTAATAAAGATTATCATCATCCTGTTCAAGTGATTCCTCTACATTCACGCAATTATTACAGTCGGTACCCATACAATTCTTATAGAACCAGCTACATTTATTACCTAGTTTCTTACAGCCACATCGCTTAACACATTCAGTCATACAAGTACAATTATTTTGCTTAAAAAATGAATCTAGAATGAGTTTCTCTGAAGAGAATTTTGGTTCTAAAAATACATTTCCATAGTTCATCCAAATTTTACTGGATTTATATTCGTATTCAAGAACCAGGTTTGACATTGACGTATACCCTAAGAGCATGCTCGCGTATGGCTGCCTCTGTCGGGAAAAATTTACGTATGTCCATATTCTCATCTTGCTGAAGCATGAATTGAAATCTAATTTCATTAAAATTTCTTTAGGAGGATATTTTTTCAAATATAAAAAGCTGACTAATTTTAAAGTTACCTTGCATAGGTAATGACCTATTAGGTAATGCATTTTGGATCGACAAAAATTTCCGAATCCGTTGCCAGATCATCGTAGTTGCTTTTTTGTTTTTTTCGCTGTGAGAAACTTGGATAGAGAATCTGGATGTGGAAGTAGTGATTCCTTGGGCAGCGGTTTTTTAATAAAATATAAGAGCTTATTATCGTTGTTGTCGTGGTATTTCTTTATTGGGGGTGGGGGTAGTTTCAACCTACGGGGGTGGGTTAGGTCACCTATGGTCAATATTAATTTATTTTGTTGATAAAAGAAAATCGATCCGACAAGCCTTTGCAAACCTAGCACCGGAAAATTTGAAAAGGGGGAGGTTCTTCAGGTTTAGAGGTGGTGGGTGAAGGGTAGGTCGGGAAATATTATCACCATCGTATTCCTCACCCTCGGGTATACTGCTTTCCAGCTGATTTTCGCCGTTTTCATGGCATTTCGGTCTCGAGGGTGAGGGCAGTTTCAACCCCTGGAGTGGGTTAGGTCACCTGTGATGTCGAATTGACCAAAAAAAAAAAAAACCGATACGACAAGCCCTTGCAAGCCTAGTTCAGGAAAATCGGAAAAGGAAGGTAGGCCAGAAAATATTGCCACCATCATGTTCCCTGCCTTCGAAAATGGGAGATAAGGTGTCTTGCAGTCCGGTCGCAGAACTTTTGAGCCTTTTGCCTTTTTTGGTTTACCTCAAAGGACTATTATGGCATAGTTGATTTTTACGATTCAATGATATGTAGACATTATGGTTTTCATAAAATTTTAAACTTTGACATTATCAGTTAAAAGTTTTATGACATGTTTTATATAACTGGAAAGAGAAAAAGTAACGGATTTAATGGCGTCATGACCTACCTTGAGATTTGTTCTTTTTATTTTTGCACAAGAGCGTATGTCAAAAATCACTGCGTTTTTCGAATTTTTTTATACATATTATTATTCTTAGAGTCTTTGCCGTCAACTTTCATCCTTTATTTATTTTTGTATCCCCTCAAATAAGAAAGATATAAGCGTTTGTGGTTTTATTATTTTTCATGACACTGTACTATATTTTACAAAGTAGGCTATGGGTTGCTAATTTGTTTTTGCTGAAATAAAGCTCACAAAAATTGAGATGACTTTTACTAAAACTTTTTTCTTCTATAATTATGTTAAGCCAGATAATTGGAGTGACTCTGGTAAAATGGGCAGACTATATATACGATTACAATTTAGTAATTCCTGGCGTTTTACTTACATTTTGCTTCAAACATACATTTTAGACTTCCGGAACCGCAAATTGGAGTATCTTCCTCACCTAGAATCAAATAAGTATTGTATATACTAAAGTGATGACGTAATAATTTTATTTAAAAGCATTATATCAGTTTCTTGTAAAGGGGCCATCCATAAATGACCTCACGCCAATTTTTGAGATTTTAGACCCCCCCCCCCCATTGTCACGTTTTGTCACGCTGAAAAAATTACGTCACACTTATAGAGACCCCCCCCCCCCCCTTATGTTTTTTTCGATTCCGTTATTTATTATTCACGATATTTTTCACCTCATGGGGGGGTGGTAGTAGAAGTCCAAAAAAACTTTTTTACCGCCTCATGGGGGGGAGTGCTAATAGAAATCCAAAAAAAAAAAAATTATCGCCTCATGAGGATGGTGCTAGTAGAGGTCAAAAAAAAAATGTTACCACCATGGGAAGGGGTGCTAATAGAAATCCAAAAAAAATTTCACCTCATGGGGAGGGGGTGCTAGTGGAAATCCAAAAAAAATTTTGCAATATTTTTCTTTTCTTGATTCATTCACCATTCGTTACATCACATTGAGTCAGACCCTCCCCCCCTCCCCCTTATCACACTTAGTCACGTAATTACGAGCCCCCTCCCCCCCCTGGAGCGTGACGTCATTTATGGATGGCCCCTAAATGTAATATATTTTGTAATAAATGAAAACAACAAAGATTAAAACAACATTATAAATATAATGCACCATAACAAAAATCTTTCAGTGCTACTCGCATTCTACATATCAATCTTTCAGCATATAATTAGAGAAATATGTTATTCGAGAAAACCAAAAATTAACATTACATTTCTAATGTTTTCTAAAACAACATCGACATCGCAACTGCAACACTCTAACAGATAATATCAATAAATTATTTAAATCATCGTTTATGTTTACTGAATAATGCAAACACTAAATACGTCATAATAATTGTTCGGAATGTTGCCTCCCATTCTCTAAGCTAAAATACACATTTTCAAAAAAAAAATGTGAAATGCCATTGAAAATCTCGATTTCTTCAGAAATTATACCTACATCTCAATCTTTTGAGATACAGCCACGGTACACTTTCAAATCCGTTACGCATCTTCGGCTGACAGCTCTGACTGAAATTGTGCTTTCATTATTAACAGAATTGTGTTAAGTTTAACATGGCTCAATAACTTTTTGGCACAGAACTCTAATCGCATTATCAGATGCTAATTTCTTCATTTTAAAAGATTTATTATTATAAAGTATTTTTTTACCCATACGTCTGTTTTCGGAATCTTTCCATATTTTTTTTATTAGTGGCTCATGAGCAATCTATCAAATTTAATTCAAATCGGACGTTTTATTATTAAATCTTATGCAGGGAAGTCGTAGAAGAACAACTGTACGGAGGTTATAAGAGATTGAAATGATAAGACGAATAATTGTCAGATATAAGCGTATGGGTTTAAGAGGTCTTCAAAGATGAGAGAGAACGCGTTGAGAACGAACTCAACGGCATCGAAAACGAAGGAGAATATATACCGAAGAAATGAGCTGATTCGTGATGATCAGCACATTACTGTGAGTACTGATAATGTGGAAACTGTCATTCAAGATCAGCAAAACACTGATTAGAAGCTGAGTGTATATTAAATTCCATGGCTACTGACCAACCGACATAACAAACAAGACACGCCCATAGATTGTCCACGCATTATGGGTGCAATATAAAGAAGAAGATGAGGAGTAATTACAGCAGTCACCATAGATGAGATCTGGATCCCCTTCTTGAGGTTGATGCAATGGCGTCAATATTAGTCCTATAAAAGAATACAAGACAATACTTTCAACAGGCAAGATCATAACTACATGTTCTTGGGGTATGCGTTTCAATTTCCTCACCCTTGGTTGGCAGTGAGGGAAAGTATTAAAAAAGTCACTTAATCTGTTTGAAAGTGCTTCTACAGTATGTGTATTTCTGAAGACCGTTCCCTTGTAAATACGGTAACTTCCAGGCTTGAAATTTTTGTTTCTGATTTGGAACGAATGTAAATTATCATGTCAGAATACTATTGAACACTCTTGCAATAATTTAATTTATTTTTGTATACTAATATTACTAAGTACCCTTCTTTTTGTTTCTTCATTTTTATGCCTATTATCTAGAAGCTTTTTGAAATATTATCTGTCTTCAAATATTTGATATATGTAAGTATATACCTGTTGGAAAATATGATTATTTATTTATATTAACACTGGATCTAAGAATACTTACGAGGCATGTGATAAGCCACACATCCACACTTTGAAAGGGTATAATTTGTCAAACATTCAACCTCACAATTCTGTTGGGTGTAGTATTGGAAAAACGTGAGAAATTTCTCCTTTGGCAAATAACACTCTCTTCTGTGAGCATCGTATTGATCTAAACCTGAGGATGTTGTCATCATGTCTGGTGATATTGAAAAGACTATTTCTTGGTTTAAAGGAGCTCGAAAATAGTGCCTACTAACTCTAGGAACTTCTGCCGGATGGTGTAACAGTACCTGCAAATTAATAACTTGTGAAGTATAGAAATATAAAATAGCGAAAATGCAATAATTACCGGCCACCATGAATAATTTTTAATTTTAAAGAAAATAACATAAGACATTGCTGGTTTTCCGTTTTTCGATCAGAATAAACGCGTTTTTCTCGTAAAGGGTTAAAGAAAACTATATATTTTAGCAATATACCGCTTTTATTACATTATTGGAGAAATTTTTTAATTCCTAGTGTCTTTTCTAAAATCAATTTTTTTTAGTATTTATTTGTTAAAAATATACGATCTCTTCCCTAAATACTTTTAATGGCTCCTGTCTTCTCGTAAATGGCTAAAGTAAGCCTTATTCCACAGATTGTCTTGAAAGTAATTATACACATAGAGTAACTAATTTTCCTTTAACATTTTGGAAATTGTTTGACTTACAATGTTCCAATTTGTTACACAATTTAGGCATGTTGCAAACTGTAACTGAAAGTGTAGTGTTAAGATGTTTATTAAGAGTGGACCACTAACTTATAAAATTTAATAGAATTGTTTAATTTTAGCGCAAAAAAATTCAATTGGGCTAGAAGCCATTTGTTTACGATTTTCAAAATTGTAGCTATATAATTTACTGCAGATTTCGCATAAAAATTGTAGTCTTCTGTCATTTATTAACAAAAAAGGTATAGGTACTTGTTTCAAGTCTCTAAATACAATAGTTTTTGAGCACTGATAGTTGTGGTACTGGTATCCTGATGTGAAGTTGCCACCAAATTAAGATAACAGAACTTTCAATAACTTTGCTGAAACAATTAACACTTCTGTTTTTTTACAAATTCAGAGAGTGCCAAATAGTTGCTAAATTATGGTAAACATTTTGCAATTAGGACCGATGGTTGTGTTACTGGTATACTGATGTGAGCTGGCACCAAATTATGATTATACACTTAAGAATAACTCTGTTAAAACAATTAGCACTTCTGTTTTTTCTACATATTCAGAGGGTGCTAAAAAGGTGCTAAACGAAGATACACATTTCACAATTAGCACCGATTTTTGTGTTACTGATATGCTGACGTGAAGTTGGCACCAAATTAAGATAATAAAATTATCAATAACTATGTTAAAACAACTAGCACCTCTATTTTTTTTTTGAAATTCCGAGAGTGCCAAAGAGGCTAAATGATTACACACATTTCGGAATTAGGAACGAAGCTTGTGGTACTGGTATGCTGATGTGAAGTTCTCACCAGATTAATATTATAAAATTATCAATAACTGCTAAAACGATTAGCACCTTAGTTTCTTTTAACTTATACAGAGGGTGCTAAATGATGGTATATGCAATCAGCACCGGTGGTTGTGATGCTGGTGTGAAGTTGGCACTAGATTATAGAATCATTAATAACTTTTTTAAAACCATTAGCACCTGTTTTTTTACATATTCAGAGGGTGCGAAATGAATGCTAACTAGTGGCATATGTTTCGCAATTAGCACCGATGGTTGTGGTGCTGGTGTGAAGTTGGCACCAAAATAAAATTATTAACAACTTTGTTAAAACAATCAGCAACTACTAAATGGGTGCTAAATGATGATATAGGTTTCACAATTAGCACCGATGGTTGTGATCACATAATGTAATAATATTTCACAAGTAGCTGTGCTGAAACTTACCGAAATAAGGTTTTTGTCAGTACTTGATGGGGGATGTCCATGAGAAAAGCATTACTCTCTTTAATTCCTGATACCGCCGCCGTTCTAGATCTTGTATAGCAACTATTCGTTTGTAATCTCCACAACAAAATACTTTCTTTAAATAATTTGATTAAGCTAACTAAATCTAATAACAATTTTAAATCAATGTTATGTTTTTTAAACGTCAGTAACTCAGTCACAGTTTGCTCATGTACCATTCAATGTACCTATCAATGATCAAAAATGAAAAATAATAAGATCCACCCCCATCCAAGAACAAATTGTATCACTTCTTTAGGGTAGACTTACAGATTTAGATTTCACTTTTATGTGAAAATTTTACATCATTTCTCTATTGTTCTTGCCATCTGTAATATTTTAACATTTCTCTATATTTTGTTTTGTAAAATGATAAAGTATTTTCTACTCACTATTGATAAATTCTTTGATACTGAATATGCCTCATATAACCACCTGGTTATGATTATGTATGTATGTCTCGTTGAAACTGAAATCGTATCAAATGCAAATTCAAAAACATCTGCTTATCATATTTCTAAAATAAATTTAGGAAACATATAATTGAAGTCGATCATAAAATGACGAAGAACCAAAGATCTGGTGGTAACATCTAAAAGAGAATATCGCACGAGCAGCAACGTAAACAACCCTGGATGACAGCAGACTCTATCTAATGTGCAAATTAGGAAGAACCTAAAGGTCTATACAGCTTGCAATTCACAAGAGTATGTCAGACTCGCGTGAAGAATTCAGCCTCTGTGAAAGAGATAAAAATTTAAGAAGTTTGTAAAGAACTATAATAACAACTATAATAACAATAACCTCTTCAAACACTAAGGTTGATTATACAAAATGTGATCAATTAAGGACTTCGTTTGAACTCTGAAGCTAATATGGATCATATTATTGACGCTTGGTGTCAATACTGCGATGAGTCGGGATGTAGTAAGAATCCCTCACAGAATATGGCAAAAAATATGGCAGGAAGGAGGAAGAAATATGGCCCGATGACTGGAAAATCTCAATGTTTTTGCCATTACATTCGGCAACAACTTCAACCAATGTAAAGTTGACAAATAAGTCAGACATGGCTGTTTTGCCACCAATCTTCTTTAATATCTCCAGTGAACACATCACGTGACATGCTGGAGGACTAGTAGGCCGAAGAAAGATTTCTAACTTGAGATTTGCAGATGATAGCACCTTAGTTTCGGCCCTCATGCACGTGCCAACAATCTTCAGAAAATAAGTTCTGAGACCGGTTTAAATGTAAACTGCAACATAACAAAAATTTATTTTATAAAGCGAGCAAATAAAAATCATCCAAACACGTAGCGAGTATGAAATTGTAAACACTTTGAGCCCTTGCTGAGATACGAGGAAGGCCATGTGCTTAACAGACAGCCGCGACTGATAACATGATGCTGTTAGACATGCCATACAGTCAAGAGAGGATGACTAGAATAATGTATGCGTCCCGAAGCATCTGTTAGTTGTGAATAAGAAGCAGTAATATCAAGTTAAAATATTTTTTCTTAAATTTTCATCTTCATAACCTTTGATTTTAGAAAAACACTTTTTTTTAACATCTCGTTACGCTCAAATGATGCATTTTGACATACATATAAGGTTGATCAAATCGATAAATTTTGCCCTCATAAACCTGCGTCTACGTAATTTTAGGCCACTCTTGTAATAGATCATTGCCTACCTTAAATCCTTGAACTGGCCCTCTACAAATGTAATCTAAATCTTGCTCAAATGCTGTTATTAATAAAAACAACCCAGCTGTAGATCCCGCGGACAAGGCTCTTCTAGGAAATGTATCCATTTTGGCGGTTACTGGGTAACCATGTTCTAATGTCCATCCTTCAGTCTTCCTCTCATGGGCCATATAATCTCTATAATATAACGTTCTGTAAAATTATAATTGCTATATTATATCTGATTGTGCCCTATAGGTACATACAACAAAAAAAAAATTTTTAGGTATATTACTTCCACATCCAGTGGAAATATAAATAGTAACGCCAAAATTTTTTTTAAACATTTTTATTGTTCAAATAGGCTTAGATATCATGAAACGTCGAGATAAGTTTGAGCGAGTCCGTCCGTCCATCCGTCCGTCCATCCGTCCGTCCATCCGTCCGTCTGTCTTTTTTTTTTTATAAATAGGGCGTAGGGATAACAAACTATCCACAAGTGGACCCTCTGACTCCGAACCACCACCCTGGGACCGCTTTCGCATTACTTCGGGGTGGTGTCCATTTCTAGCCCTTTCCTTACGTCCCCCAACCTCTTGCGAGATTGTGGGTTCGGGGGGGGCTCTTCGTGCTCTATTTGCTTTCTCCTGTTGTTCTGCTTCTCTTTTTCCCTTCATGATGTCTATAGTGACCTTAATATAGGCAGATACTGCTGTCCAAGCCTTCTCGTCTTTTAGCATGGCTGGTACCATGGTTTCCACCCCCAAATCCTCTCCTAATGTCTCGCTCAGTCTGATCCTCTCTGTTGCTGTTTTAGGGCAATCGAAAATCTCGTGGTTAGCGTCGTCTAGATCATGACCACACAGTAGACAGGTGGCGCTCTCAGTCTTCTTGAATCTCTTCAGGTATTGATTAAAACATCCATGGCCGCTAAGTGCCTGGGTGAGATAATAATTCATCTAGCCGTGGACTCGATCGCACCACTTTCGCACGCTAGGGATCAAGCGATGTGTCCAACGTCCTGTTGTGCCTGTGTCCCACCTTATCTGCCATCTTTCCATAAGGCGCTGCCGAGCCAGCTTATTTTCCTCTTTTTTTCCTTTCTCTGTTTTCGTAACATGCTTCGTAAATCGCCCTTCTTTCTCTGATCATCAGATCGATCGGTGGCCTGCTGGCCAACACTAGTGCCGCTCCTTCCGAAATAGTCCTGAAGGCGGACGTGACTCTAATAACACTACGCCTTTGGAGGGACGCCAGCTTACGCCTTATGGTTTCCCTCTCTACAGCACCTGCCCAAACCTTCATTCCGTACAGCATTTTTCATGGACGACACTATTCAGTAGCCTCCTCTCATGTTCCCTGGGGCCTCCGATATTGGGCATTAGTCGTGTGAGGCTAGCTGCTGTGGCTGCCGCATTCTCTGAGGTTCTCAGGACGTGTTTCGTGTATCGTAACCCTTGATCTATCCGCACACCTAGATACATCACAAATTTGTTAAACGGTACAATGTCGCTCTCCAAGGCTATCGTCGTTGGTATGTCCACTCGCTTGTTCGTAATGAGTACGGCCTCCGTTTTATGCACCGCCAAGTCCAGTCCGTTGGCCTTCAGTCAAATGTTGGCCCTACGGATTGTTTCTCCGGTTAATAACTCCAAGGTGTTTGTTGCCCTTGCCGTCACCACCACCGCTACGTCATCTGCAAATCCTACGATTTTTGCTCCAGCTGGCACGTGAAGATTGAGAAGCCCATCGTACATGCCGTTCCATAGGAACGGGCCGAGTACCGATACCTGAGGAACCCCCGCTGTTACCTCGTATTCCTTGTCACCATTCTCCGTATTATAGATAAGCGTTCTGTCTGTCAGATAACTATCTATTATCCTCATTAAATACTCAGGCGTGTCTCGGGCTGACAATGCTCCTATAATTGCTTCCCATCTGTCCGAGTTGAAGGCATTCCGGATGTCTAAGGTGACTAGAGCGCAGTAACCTCTAGTGTTCCATGGCCCAATCATCACCTTGGGTTCGCTGTGTTTGTAGAAGAACGCACTACCGGGCGTCAAAATGATGCGACACCAATTTATTTCCTAGGGGGCGCCAGTCGCGTATTACCCCCTTCTTCTACCTCTCAGGCGGGTTCGAGATAAGATGCACTTCGATAGCTGGATAATGGACCAAGGCTGCACTACCACAGATCGGTAATGACGCTCTCTCTCGTTAGGGGTTTAGGCACCTCTTAATTTTCTGGATTTTTGCAAAAAAAAAATCCCAACCGAAGAATTTCTCTGCGGAGGGATTAATTTTTGTACGCGGTATCCACGTTTTGATCTGTTAATAACGGACTCTACCTCTTAGGGATTTCTCAAAAAACGCATAAAAAAAATCCCTATCGAACCTCCGTAAGGCAACCAGAAGGTCGAGTGTTAATGTGAGTTTACTCGACACATCCGGTTTTCGATACGAATGTTCCAGGGATTATAGACCGTCAACAGGCCTCAAGATCAATTAAGAAACAGTAGTTCAAAGAATCCGTTTATTTAACAGAAATGGTTATACAAAATTAGGTAGAAAAGATTCATGCATACCTTCTCAGAATCAAAATTCGAGCTTTTTAGAGAAGCCTGAGGCTATTTGTAATTCATAATTACGGCTGACTGATTTTAACTTAAAAAAGTTTTACTAAATGAATTTAGTTTCGCTAGAGACTACTAAGCTTTAAAGTTCTTGTATCGTGGTGGTTCACGTACTCAAACATATTCGTGAGGACTTATAACTGCATAAGTTTAATGGCGTTCGATCAGTCCACGATTTACTTGCTCCTATGCAGTTGTTCAATATTATCGATATGGCAGCAACCCACCTTCGAGCGACTTTTAGGCAAAACTGAATTTTTGGTTTTTTATGCACAAGGCGTTTTCCTCTATAACTTTGTCATTCGGAAAGCCCTGCTATTGGCTTTACTACCATTGCTTTGTTTGGACCACTCAACGCACTCGACCAAATTGCGAGCCGCTGAGTTAATCCAAACTCTTTCTATGCGAGAAACCGGCCTTGTGCATGTGTATTGATTTTTATCAACTTTTTTGCTTATCGGCACTACGCCGGCTTTGTCAAAATCGTGTATTTTGCCTTTTGGATGCAATGCATCGCTAAAATTTCATGCTCATGCTTTAGAACGGGGCATTCAATGATCGTACCTCAAAGGTCAATGTATTTGGTACAGGAATAAAAAATAAAAAATATTTCAAAGTATATTTTCGTGGTACTTTTTAAACTGACTTTGTGGTACTTTTGAAAAATCTATTTTAAGCCCAATTTTGGCGTACTTTTGAAAAATCAATTTTCAAGCCAAATTTCAACGTAGTTTTGAAAAATTAATCTGCTAGTGAAATTTTGGCGTACTTTTGATAAATCGATTTTCAAGCCAAATTTCAACGCAGTTTTGAAAAATTAATCTGCGGGTGAAATTTTGGCGTACTTTTGATAAACCGATTCTCAAGCCAAATTTCGACGCAGTTTTGAAAAATTTGTCTGCAAGTGAAATTTTGGCGTACTTCTGATAAATAGATTCTTGAGCCAAATTTTAACGCCCTTTCAAAAATATTATTTCTCAAAGTCCAATTTGTGGTACCTTTGAAAAAGTATATTATTCATAAATCTTTGTCATTATATACTTTCGTTCTCATATCCTGAACCAAAAACATATTTTCCTAAGTGAAAATTCGGTGTTTCTTCGAATTTCCACCTCGTCATTTCTAACGCCTTGTAGAACCCAAAACGGTTCTTATGGACTGATGTGTGCCTCTGCAGACTGTTAAAAATGTCCTTAAATGAAATTTTTGCCTAAGTCGAATTTTGATTCTGTCTTCAACTTAGGACGATTTTGGAGAGTTCTACAACATGTTCACCACGTTTGTAATGGCATCCACTGTGGATCTTCCTTTGCGAAAGCCATATTGCCTCTGCGAAAGTCCCCTGTTTGCCTCGATGTTTTACTCTAGCCTCTGCAGAATCATTCGTTCCAGAAGTTTCCCCATCGTGTCCAATAGGCAAATTGGTCGATACGACGACGAATCTGAGAGTGGTTTGTCGCCTTTTCTTAGGAGAACCAGGATCTGACTCTTTCATCTTTGTGGGAAGACTCCGGCTTGGAGACTAACGTTGAAGGCCTCCAATAGGAGCTCCGGCCACACCTCCACCACTACCGTGATTACTTCGTTGGGGATATAGTCCGGGCCGGGTGCTTTCCCCGGTAGAAAGTTCTTTGACGCTGTACGTAACTCCTCTATGGTAAAAAGTGTGGTCTGTGCGTTGCTAGGAAGGGTGGGACGCGCAGTCCTCTTTACGTGGCTCGGAAATAGAGTCTTTACAATGGTCTCCATTCGTTCTGGCTTCTTTATGCTGGGGATCTCTTGTCTTCCCAGCAGTTTCTTGGTAACTAATCTATACGGTAAACCGCACGGATCTTCGTCTACTGAGCGACATAGCTCGGACCAGCACTTTCTCTTGCTGCTCTTGATTGCGGTTCTTAGCTCCTTCCGTGCCTCTCTATATTCCTCACTAAGGGGGACTTCTTCCTCCGTATTTCTTCCGCGCATCATCTTTCGGCGGACCGCAAGGCACTTCTTTCGCAATTCCGCTATTTCGGGGGTCCACCAAGAGACTGGCCTTCTTTGCCGTGGAAAACTTCTTCGCCTCGGCAAGGCTCTGTTACATGCTTCTTCGATCGTCTTAACTACATAGTCCTCCACCGCCGCTGGCTCTCAATTTTGCAGTTTTTAGGAACTCTGTCAGCTCTGATCTATCTAGCTTCCGCAGCACCTATCTACCTTGCGTTGCTGTGGTATTTGCCTTCCTTTGGTGTTCTTCGTTGATCTCGTACTGAATGTACTGATGGTTACTTAACGTTATGTCCTCCAGCACTGTCCAACCCGACGCCCTGGCCGCAAGGTCGCTCGTTGCAAAAGTGATGTCCACTACTGACCTCGTAGCGCCTCGCCTAAAGGTGTAAGCTTCATCCTCGTTCAGGATGGTGAGATCAAGTCTTGCCATCATCTCTGAGAGCGCCTCTTCTCTGTGATCCAATCGCCTGGAGCCCCATTCCGGCGACTTGCAATTAAAATCGCCTGCCACCAGGATATTTCCGTTCGTCAACCGAAGACTGTCTTCGAGATTGCCGAGTTGTTCGACGAAATCTTCATAGGTATCGTCGGGGGGAGAAGTAGCAGCTAAAGATTCTTGTTCCTTCTATATCCACCCAGACAAAATTTGCCGCTGAGCCATCAACCTCTTCGAGGGTTAGGTCTTTGTTGAGTATGACAATGGCCGCTCTAGCAGTTGTGTCCTGAAACCAGACTGTTTCCGGTTTCCTATACTGTTCACTAGTTAGCAGCAAGTTCACTTTCCTTTCCACAGCCGTTTGCATGAGCAGATCTTGCGCCTCGCGTCCTCTGCCAAGGTTTATCTGTAAACACTTAATTACCATTTTCGAATTTTGTTTCGGACCGTGCGCTTCCAAGGATATGTATTGCCCCTCCAGGTCCTCTTGTTTCGCTACATAGCACACAAAGGGGGTCATGCTTGCAATCTTTAGCAAGATGACCTACTGCACCACATAGACGACACATATTCCTCCGATCTACTCCTTTGCAGTCGTAAGCGATATGGCCAAAGCCAAGGCATCGGAAACATCTTACAACCTCTGTTCTCTCTCTAACCCGGCACATGATCCATCCAATCCCAAGTCGTCCTACTTTAAGCACGGCCGTTGCTGCTTCCGGTGGCATTGTCACTATTGCGGACTGTGTTTCCTCGAAACCTTTTCTGAGCGCCCTCACTTTTATAGCGCCAGCTTCCACGTCTCTTGCGATGGTCTTAATTGCTTCTGCCACGTCTGCCTCATCTGTGGCTCCGTCCAAATCCCTAATTACCAGACTGACCGTCCTGTCTAGTGTTCGAACAGTCGCGTCCTCTCCTAGGGCTTCTTCCACTCTCGCCTTCAGCTCCTCCACTTTACCACTTGTGTTCCTCTTTTATTTCGATAAGAATTTCCCCAGCTCAGGTCTTCCTTATCCCTGACACTTTTAGACCAATTTTGCTCGGATCTACCTTCGTCTTCAGTGTTTTGAGCGCGTTCGCATAAGACGTCTTATCGCTTATCTTGACCGCCACTGCTTCCGGTACTCTCCGTTTTGTTTGCTTTTTTCTTAGCCCCCCTTCTTTCGCCTCTTTTCCGTCTCTCTTTTCACCTGGACATTCCTCTGCCTTACGTTCAGTCTCTGATTCGCCCCCTTCTGGTTGTTCGGTTTCCCCCTATTTCCTCCTCTTCTTCCGGTGCTCTACTCTTTGCCAGTCAGGATGTTTTCCTTTTCCTTTCGCCTCCGGTGTTTCTCCCGTTTCTGTCGGAACTCTCTGTTTAGGCTCCGCTAGGGGGGGCGTAGCGGCCCGTTTCTTGGTTTGCTTTTCCCCAGTAGGATTGGTTTGTGTTCCTCTATTCTCTTTATTCACTAGTATCTCTTTGCCTCTATTTTTTCTGTCTGCCTGTCTGCCTGTCTGTCTGTCTGTCTGTCTGTATGTCTGTCAGTCTGCCGGTCTGTCTGTCTGTAACTTTTTTTGTGCGCACGTTTACTCTAGAACCGTTTAAGATATTGACTTGAAATTTGATACATTTGGTTTGGTTTTTTCCATATTGATTGCAAAGCATAGAAAGGAGCATCCTGTTTTAGTCACCATAATAGCAGCTATTTGAGGCAAAAGAAGTTTCAGAATACGAAATATTAATTAAAATTTTATTTGAGAAAACCTTTTATCTTTTTATTCTAGGTCTCTATTCGGGTAGACGCCTAGACCACTGCTACGCAACGATTTTCACTTTACAGCATATGAAAGTACCATTTATAAATCTACTGGATCAACTTAAATGAAAAATATTACGCTTATTCTTTCTCTACCCATCAAAAGCTATATATTAAAAAAGTAACGACGAGAATGCAGTTCTTCGCGTTTAAGATTTTTAAGCGACATTTTAGTGGTAATCTGTTCGCTACTTATTTCACTGCAGAACATTGGCCTAGACTCGTACAAACCGAATCGAGATTCACTGATGAATCCTGAGGAGAGCCAATTTGCCTGCCAATATTTATAATTACATACTCAATCAACCATTCACCACTATTATTGTGCACTTTGACATCTTTACAATATTGATTCAATTATTGAATTCAACATCAATATTGCTTTCTGCTTTATATTTACGTACCACATTCATAAATTATTTTTAATATCGACATATTTATCAATAAGCCAATATGAAGTTTGAAACATATCTAAAACACAATGGATAAAATACCTTGACTTCTAAAATATCACTAAATACCATATTTTATTAGTGACAGTGGCAGATGCGAACGGATATTACTTGTTGTTATATCATAGAATTAACAGTCACAATCTATCCATGAAATGAAATGCTATAAACATGTAATTATACTGTGTGCAAAATAATTTAACGCAGTTAGATTTAGTATTTTTTCTTTGGAATGCTGATTTCTCTTTCTGCATCTAGATGTGGAGCTAATTTTACAATTAAATATTGATTTGTTAGCTAAAAAATTTTTTTGAATAAGGTGAATGGATCACTGTCTGATGCCTCATGTTTTTATTTTACCGTTAGAAATAAATATGTGCTAATTATATCAGTTTATAATTGTTTTATTTATCTCTTTTTTTCGTAAACCATCAATGAAATGAAATTAATTCCAGCCATTTTAATTAAGATATTTAGGGACACACTCAAAATACTAATGAGTAAAATTGAAGTTCTCAACTTGATATCCCCAACATGTGATTTAACCTTCTTGTTTAAATTGCTTGTCAATATTGAATAAACAGCATTGAAAACTACACTGCCACAAGAATACAGTTTTTTTGCTTATTTTTTCAATGCAGCCCAATTTTATCAATGTCTAATTAATACTGAGAAAAAAATCAATATTGATTACACCAGTAACTGTTAACAAATACGCAATTATTGTAAATTTTTCAATACTGAAGAGATATCAAGGTTCACAAGAATAGTGATGATTGTAATATAATGTGTCTTGTAAACTTTGTCCCCGTCTTTCAAAAAATGATTCAATTTTCCGATGCCTAGAAAATAGGCGACAATCTACACTCTGGCATACACCACATTGATTTAACGTATACTGCTTTTTTGGTTAGCTTGACTTTCTAATAACCAAGGGTAAGCAGGTGGGTAAATGCCCACGAGACCTTAACCCACGAGGCTCTGATTTATACTCACACATTCTTAAATAGCTCACTCCTGTCTAACATGTTAAATGTGAAACATAATCCATCTTCCGTAAGAGTTGGTGTGAAAAGGTTGTAACAACTTTCATTTTGTAAAGTCCATTTGCAGGAAAACATTACGTTTGCAAATTGCGGCGCCACCTAAAAATTTGTTTATTACTGCATATACCGAGAGATCAACAAAAAACATGATCAATAGTTCTTGATATGAAGTTCCGGACACAATATTAGGTTAGACTAATACTACTGTGATTTCAGTGGTTGGACTGAGATGTCAGGTGCTCTCAAAGTTTCATCTAATTTAGAAATGAAATTTTATTGTAAAAAACATGAATGAAAATATATTTAGAAAAAGATGGAACATGAGTAAATATTGCAATTGCTGTTAATACGATAAGCATTAATGTTCATTGTAAAATTTGCAGTGACTTTTAAATTTTAGTACGGCGGGACTCGCAGGATTTCAGACCCCGCCTTGTAAAAAAGTATGACTTTCTTGACTTGTTAGCGTAAGAACCGGACACTACTCGAAGGAAATATAGTTCTGACTAGGCAAGGGGATATAATAATGAGAACTTTAAATCTTTGAGGACGTTAGACCAAACAATTTTAAAGCATCGGCATTTTTTCCATAAGTAATTCATTATTATCAAAAATTGTCACGATTTAATATTTGTGAATGGTCTATGAACAATTTAAAACACAATAATATTTTGAACTTTTTCGTTTTAGACCGACCGAGAAATTATGATTTCATCTTTGTGGTTATGTGAATTGTCCGACAATGAGATTTTGGTTGATAGAAAACCCTAATAAATACATACATAAAACGAATATGACATCCTACTGCAGTCAAATTGTGTTTTTACCAGGAAAGTTGTGGGGTAGTTTTGATTTTTTCCATTCTATATGTTCTTTGGGGTGTTGAATCCGAATCTGATGTTTGCTAACAAAATTTCGTGACGCAACATTGAAAAAAATTCAAATAAAAATAAAGAATCTTATTTTTTGGCGGCCTTTTGCTTATAACTCGAAAACTATCAATTTTTCTATTCTAAAAGAAAGTATATAAAATTTCTCACAAATTTCATTATTTAGATTTTTTTCTCCGACGAACCGTTCGTTCTCAAGCGCTAGTTGAAAATTCGGGTATTTCGACTGTCTCCGCGAAAATCCACTTTTTCCACTCCGAAACTCTAATTTATTATTAAAGGCTGTTGTCATTTAGTGAATTCCATCTAATTTTTTAAGTTAAATACAATGGTTTCAACTGTTATGCCATCTCCAGTACTAAAAAATAAAGCATTTTCAAAATCAAATTATATTTAAATTCTGTGCAAATTCTTTTCATTTTATTTATTCTCTCCTGGCCTCCCCAAATGAGTTTATAACTGCCCCGTCTGGTTTAAAAGCCTTCTTTCCCTCCATTCGAGTTCTTCACAGACGAGCCAAGGCCAACTACGTCACCGTGTACCTGAAAGGTTTGAAAACGTTTATCGAGTCAAGCAAGAAGAGGAAGGATGGTGAGCATGTTAAGCTAAGTAAGAAATCTGCAGTTGAAGTTCATGAACGATGTCATAAAAACTACAGTAATGAAAAAATGATTGCCGCTCATTTGAAGAAGCTGGAGAAGGGTAGGGAGCAAGTCAAGAGACGTTCTACTGAAGCACCTTCCAATTTCAAAACTCATTGCTTTATGTGTGGCCTCGTCATAACACCTGTGTTTATAGAACAGCAAAGAGAAAGAAATCCAATCGTAATATTGTGTATCAGGTTCGAGTATTGAAAGTGAAGGAAACTATCATAAAAAGAGCAGAAGAACGTGATGAGTATGGACAAGCCATAATCAAACGTCTTTTGCCTGACTCAGACTTGGTGGCCTCTGATTGTCAGTATCATAGTTTATGCATGAGAAAGCTATACAATCGCCCAAGAACTCAAGAGAAGAGAAAAAGCGGTCCATTCGCCAATGATGTTAAAGCACCAATGGAAGATGTCTTGAACCCGAACGGTTCGTCAGAAAAAAAAATCTAAATAGTGAAATTTGTGGAAAATTTTATGTACTTTCATTTTGAATAAAAAGGTTATTTACCAAAAGTTGATAGTTTTCGACTTATAAGCAAAAGACCGCCAAAAAATAAAGTTTTTTACCTTTTTTTGAATTTTTTTCAATGTTGCGTCACGAAATTTTGTTAGCAAACCTCAGATTCGGATTCAGCACTCCAAAAAAAACATGTGGAATGGAAGAAATCAAAACTACTCCACAACTTTCTCGCTAGGGGCGCTTTTGAGCACAAATTGACTGCACTATCTCTAAGTAACATTAAAATTGGTCTCAATTTGCACTTTTTTAAAATGAAAGTATGAAATTATTATTATATTCAGTTCATGTTCGTTGGGAGCAGATATGGGTAAAGGAAACTTTCCAATGAAAGTTTCCAGGAAATTTTCGGGAGTTTCCGGAAGTTTTGATAAAAATCAGAGATGGGTAAAAGAAACTTTCCATATGAAAGTTTCCGGAACGAAATTTTGATAAGAATGAAAGTTTTCATTAAAATATTTGAATATTTGGAAAGTTGCGATAGAAACTTTCCTGGAATTTTGGAAACTTTGAAATATTCAAATATTCAAATATTTTATTGATTGATTTATCAAAATTTCGTTCCGGGAACTTTCAAATGGAAATTTTCCTTTACCTTTCTTCGGTTGAGGATCATTAAATAGGATATAGGATAAAGGAATAATATGTTATATCCCATATAGTAGGATATAGGATAAAGGAATAGGATAAATTGAGATCGCACGCCGCACGTATCTCGTCACGAATCTATCTTAATGAAATAATCCACGAAAGATTGAAGAATTGTCAGATATGATTTCGGCAGAATTCGTGATAATTATTTCAACGGTATTGCACAATGTCTTTGTTATGCCTTATTTAGTGTTGTTTACATTTTCAGTAAACACAAATATATTCGTTTTATATTCATTACACATTTTTTCCATATTTCTCTCTTAACCTGATATAAATTTTAACTTTTAATCTGATATAACAATAAAATCAGAGACATACACGTTCAAAAATCCATAAGTGACCTTGACTTTGTTTCTATTGATTTCTCGGTACATCCCAGATAGCATTTATTATTCCACGAATGTACATTTTGCATTCCCAATGTTCTAATTGCATTCTGTACTTGCCATGTATGTTCCTTCAACATTCCCATATAAATAATATTTTCACATATACAATATGATTATACATACGATATGAATGGAACATACAGAAAAGTTTATGTTCACAGTCGCATATACTATGTACACGTATCGGGGAACGTTCTTCGTATATGTGTTCATGTACATAGTATAAACATTCGTCAATGATTTTATCTGTATAATACAGGTATATTTTTTGTAGAAATATTTGGATCGATATCATCAAAAGTTCAGCACTTTTAACGCGAACGCTGATTGGTTCGATATTTGAACTAATAAAAATAAACCTGCATCACAACTGATGAGGCAGCAATGCTAATTTTATAGTATCTATCTACCTACCTACAAAAATAATGATTATAATAGTTCTCTATCTATATAGATTTGGTTTAAGTACATTTATAATCATCCCCTGTGCGGTGTATGACGTTTTATAAATTTTAAATCGTTCTTCAAAATTGTATATATGAAATATGTTTTAAATTTTGAATCCAGAATTTAGATTTGTGATCGAATATTAAATAATAATGAATATGAAATACTAAATAATAATGAATGAAATATTAAATAATGATGAATAATAATGAATAATAACCCTTTTTTAATTTATATACTGTGTTCAATTAATTAGTAATTATCTCGATAAATATCGACATTTCTTAAGCAGGTAGTTCAGAATTAGAATGGTTATTTAATTACATTTTAATCATTTTATCTTTTATGTTTAGATTTCCGTTTTCCATGTCATTACAATCCCCTTGTAGAATTTTTTAAATGCGCGCCATGGTCCTTAGGTTAGTGCGCATGCTCATCGTGCTGCGCTGTCAAATGTCGATTTCAATTTGTGTTTCCTTATTATGTCGCTGGTGTTTTGTTTTTGTTTTCCCGTGATTTATTATTATAATTATTCCAAGTTTACATTAATTGCATTGCAGTAAGTATTTTACAAGTGTATACAATATAACTACCACATAGTTTTGTTGCCATTTGCAGATATTTTATATTTAGATACTAAAGTTTAATGCGTATCCCTTTGTACATATTATACTAAGCATACTACCTATATTATAATAATTACGGCGTTTGTAGGTATCGATTTTTGGAAAAAAAAACTGAGGTGGTCTTTGTAATGGTCTCGTTCCACGAAAAGGAAGCTTGATAGTCACCATTCAAACAGAAATAATTTGACTGATAATTGAAAAACAGGAGAAAACCCACGTGGACACTTTACGGGGTGTTTAAATCTTATTTTCAAGAAGGTAGGTTCGATCTATTTCAATATTAAGGAGCTTTTGTTTATTCAAATCACGACCATTGGATTTGATTACAACATACGAGTTGTCATAGGTAGTTATTTGTAGTAATTTGCTTTATACCTATTTCAGAGGATTATAGAAGAGCTGCAATCAATTGAAAAGGGCAGAGATCACATCTGTCCTTACTAGAAGTTGAAAGAAGAAATGTTGTTCTTTTAATAACTCTGGTAGGCATTTAAAATCAGTACCTGAAATTTCGAACGTTCACTTGAACGAATTTCATATGAAAAAGAAAAATTAATAAAACCCACACTTCGATTTAGGTGTAAAAACTTAAGTATTGTGGATATTTATTGTCAGCAAATGTGGCAATGAAGTGTTTATGCCTAAATCGATGTGTGGTTTTTATTAACTTTTCTTTTTCATCTAAAATTCATTCAAGTGAACGTTCGAAACTTCAGGTACATTTAAAATCGTAAGCATAAATATTTCCGAATTCCTAAAAAATACCTCTGTGTTGTAGGTAAAGGACACCGCACAAAACAAATGAAAAAGAGGGCACAGTCAAATGGGCTGAAAATGGCCAGTTTGAAAGGTCAAAGATCAGGAATATCGGTATCCACTAATGGCATAGTTGAGAGTATTATGTGACAACGAGTTGTTTAATGTTGTTATTCATATTCATACGACTGGAAATGCCGCAGGTTTCATGAATGAGGTGGTGATTTTTTTAAGGTCTTATGCTTACTTTAAAGTGAGGGTGTGCGTGTGTGTGTAGTGGGGGGGGGGTTGGTTAGCGTGCGTGATAGAGTGAAAGTGTGTTCCTATCAAAGAGTTCTATAAATAGAGGATACAAGCTGCATAAGCGTAATGTATAAGCAGTGGACAGGGCGCAAACGGTGTGAGCATTCTCATCCTTCTCACACAGTTCTTTCTCTCTTTGTCGCACAGTACATGAGGGGCTGTGTTCTTTGTAAAACAGAGTGGAGAGCAAAGGAGAGGGTACGAGGTGTGCGACAAGGACAAGGATGCTCGCGCCGTCCAGCAAATCAACGGCTTGTCTCCTGTAGTCAGTGCAAACACATTAGAATAACAACGTTAAACAAATCCTCGTCATAATATGATACTCTCAACTATGACAGCAGGTACCGATATTCCTGATCTTTGACCTTTCATATCTCAAAAACTGGCAATTTTCAGATATTGTGCCCATGAAAACTTTTGATCAGAATATTATGAAGTACAACATACTACATTTTCAGCCCATTTGATTGTACCTTCTTTTCCATTTATTTTGTGCCTGCCGTGTACTTTATGATAATATCAATTTGTTTAATTTATGTTTGATCAGTTTTATTTTTTCTGTAAGATCTTTGTAAGATGTTTTTATATTTTTCAACTTTATCATGGCCAGTTTTTAAAGAGAAATAAGTACCCATTCAAATATAATACAATGTATTTTCTTTTATAGTTGGACTAGCACGTGTATCTCCTCTAGACAGGAAGGAAATACCTTCTCCTAAAAATTGGAAAAGCTAAAAGAAAGTATTCAGCCAATAGGATCAATCACAGATGATGTGTTGAGAATGAAAAGTGGACTTTCGCAATTACAAGTATCACCATCGGCAACACCTGGACACTGGTTTTGAAAATGTAAGCCCTCCAATTTTTACTATTTTTTACTTACTGACAAAACATTCCTTATAGTAAAATATGACAGTTCATAAGTTGCAAAGAAAATTTTTTTGTTGAAAAAAATTTCAATTGAAATTTTTGTCAATTGTTTTTTATTATTACAATTCATTTTTGTAACAAAAAATAAAAATATATTTAAAGTAACACAACTGTTTTATTTATACCTCTTCCTATTTTATAATTTAAGATGCATACTTAATTGTTACAATAATGTAAAGTAATTAATAAAATAAAATCGTGTTTTGTTCTTGGCAATTTAAAACGCGATTTGAAATAGATAAAACTTTAAGGTAATGTAATATGATTATCGGATTTTTTCATAAATAACACGTTAAATATGATTTTTAAGCTGAAGTTTTAGAGTGATATGTTTGATGCATTTTAAAGTGGTTTTTAACAGACCTTATTAATGTAAAACTATTTTTTTTACATATATTCTTGGACCTTTGTAAAGTATTGTTATAGCAAATACAGTTTTTTTTTAAGTTTATTTAGCATTTGTGTGCTCCATTCAATAAAATTTGATGAATAAAACATTTGACTTTAGTTGAAAACTAATGGTAAAAACAAATTTTCTGTGCATATATTCCACATTTACTTACATAATGTTCTTCACAAGGAATGTGAAATGTGGAAAATTAGAATAAGTACCTAATAATTGACTGTAACAATTAATCTTTAAAATTGGATATTGGATTTATTATATGCAAGTACTCACTCATATCGTGTATTCTCTTGAGTTTAATTATTATAATAATTTATTATTTGCTGTAATCATAGATGAGTCGCTGTGTCATACTGAACATATTCAGAATGAAGCAGCGACTCATCAATGATTACAATAAGTAATAAATTATTATAATAATTAAACTTTGAAGAAAATACATGATATGAGTGAAGTACTTATAGCTGCCACTGATACATAATGTTAATTCCTACAATATACATGCATCATAGATTTATGATCCATGTGTAACATACCAGGAACCTACGGTTTAATTCCTACGAAGGTAGTACTCATATACCGTGAACATGCAGTGTACATTGTGAATGCAGGATGGACCTTCCTCCTATATACCTCATGTATCTATCAGTATATCAATATACGTTTCTGGTTCATATCAAGTTCCGTTTTGGTCTATGGGTACGTTGTAGGAAACTTACTCGTATATCGAGAGGCGGTCATCTGTACGTCTCTCTGACATTCAGATTTTCTACATGGAATACAAAATGAATATTCATTCTTAGTTCCATGGGTACATAAAGTACGTTCCGAGCACATGCTCTGAATGTAAAAATGCTATCTGGGATACATGTATTAATAGTATGTTGTAAAACTAGTTAAGAAGGAGTCAAGGGTTGCAATGACACATGTATTTCGGAGACTCCTTCCACACTAGTTTTATTAGTAGTGGAAGTAAGGAGTCGGAATTTTTCCTAAAGAGTGCAAAATTGTGCTAAAGTTATGAAACCTATTTCCCTCCCCGTTTTTGAGGGTGCTGAACACGAATAACAAGGTGAAAAAAGTTTTTAGTCATGCGCACTCCCTGAAACGGCCAAAAACCACCCCTTCTTGCTTATTTCTCATATAACAGCTTGGCATCGACTATTTTCATAGGGATATAACAGATGGTGAAAGGTGATATCAGGTAGTAGATCGTAACCGCCCCTAGTGGTGAAATTTACCCTGTCAGGAGGATGTAAAGTTGCTACTTTTTTTGTTAAAGACGTCTACTCCCCGTTTTCGAGGATGTTGATTAAGAAAAAAATGGTTATACGCTGGTTCGACCCTTCCTTCACCCTTAAACTGTCGGAAACCACCCCTTTCAGGATAATAATAATAATATATAGTGACTTGGCTGATATTAGGGACTCGAACTATCATTTTATTTGTTTTTGCCGTCTTTACTGTTTTCTGGGTAAATCATGTATCCTCAAGGTATTCGTAGTCAGAGAATGAAGACGATGAACCAAGCATAGAAACAGATTAATTTGATAACAGTTATGATAGTGTTGTAAACTTCCTAAATTTTATAGCCAAAGTGTATATTTCCGATTATGAAACGGAAACTGACAATGCGTGCGGTGAAAGAGGCAATAGCGTTGAATGTGATGTTCATTTCGAGGAATATGAATCATGTAATTCTCTTTGTAAGCGCCCTAGGTTATATTAATGTCTTGTAACAAATATTATATTCGTGTCCTGTATATATAATTTATTAAAAACAGAAATGTTTGACAAAGGTATTCTCTTCCTTATATTCCGCTTTAAGGAACATGAATGAACGGCTCGGTGGCGCAGTGCTTAAGATGTTAGGCTTACGACCACGGGGTCCCGGGTTAGAATCCTGGCTAGGGTATGGATGTGTAGAGGCGTTTTTCACGTGTTGCCGAGACGGTAACAGTGGGTTAGACTGCGGTTGTGTGAGAGACAACACGGTCTAGTCGCTTTCCTCTCCTGAGTTCGAGTCTCAGCTGTGGCAGATGGCAATGTCGCAGGGAATGGGTATTGTGATGTTGTCTATGTGTATGTGTGTGTGTACTGGTTGAGTGTTAGAATAGCCATCGGTTAAACTCCGCCAGGACATTAAAATAAATAAGGCGATTAAAAAAATAAAAATTCAAATCCTTGCGATAGGTTAATTTTCGATGAGGATTAAAATGGACAAATGGTGACTTTGAAACCACTCCCACTCAATATACAGATTAGAAAATAAAATAAAAAAACCACCCCCTTGGGGGGGGGGGGGGGGTAGACCAACACCTCGAGATTGTCGCAATACACTCTTACCATTGTCCTTGATCAACATCCTCGAAAACGGGAAGTAAACGTCTTTAACGACAAAAAAAAAGCAATTTTACACCCGCCTGACAGGGTAGATTTCACCCTCAAGGGTGGTTGCGGTCTACTACCTGACATCACCTTTCACCATCTGTTATATCCTCATGAAAAAATAAAGAATCCCTGCAAAAATAGTCGATGCCAAGCTGTTGAGAAATAAGCAAGAAGAGGTGGTTTCTGGCCGTTTCAGGGGGTGCGAATGACTAAAAACTTTTTTCACCTTGTTATTCGTGTTCAGCACCTTCAAAAACGGAAGGAGAAATAGATTTCATAACTTTAGCACAATTTTGCTTACTTTCCGATTCTTTACTTCCACTATAGTGACGTTGCGAATTAGACATTCTTATTGAGGAAAACGTAAGTACATATTTTGACCATTGTTAAGCATTATTAAGTACCAATTTAACACACTCTTAAAAGTAAGACATTTTTGTAGTGCAGGTACTTAGTAGGAATAATATCATTATGTTTCCTTGTAATTTAAAACAAATATTAAGTGTTATTTTAATCTATGTGGAACCGCAAGAATAGAATTATCGACACAAAACGGCTATTCGTGAAAAGATATTGCCGTTTGGCACACTAACCGGTATTACCGTAAGGAACGTATTTCGAAGGAGCGCCATCTTCAGTTACCATTTGGATCCAAGATGGCCGCCATTTTCAAGAAATCAATTGAGGTAATTTCCTGGCGAATCTGTTAACTTCACAAAAAAAAAGTGTAATTAAAAAGTGTTGCTTATTTTATTGCCAACAAAAAAGTATTTTATGGATTTTGCGAAATTTTTGAAAATAACACCACTATTTACGAAAATTAAACATGATACCTTTTATTTTGTGTGTGATTTATTTATTTATTTAAAATTGTAATAAATAAAATTTACTTGTTATCCATAGCACACCATGTTGCTAAAATTTATTGCAAACGATGACGTGCCTGGCCTGTTGCTTTAATCGGACATGTTTAGCTATTTCAATTTCCCGCTACTATTCTAGTAGCAGGCAAGCGCGCAGACCTTATAACGTGTTAGAAGTTCGTGCTCTTCTTTTGTTAATATTTACATATAATCGTTGTTGCTAGTTGACATTGTTACGTAGATGCATTTAGTGATATTAGGCTAGAGCTTTTCAAACTGGTACTGGGAAAGGTAAGTACGCTATTTACAAACTTAGACGAAGAAGTATCATCGACAATAGACACTATGAGGAATCGGCAGCTTTTCAAATGAAAGTTAAAGAAAATATACAACTTTTAAAAGAGGCTTACACTGAATTTGGAAATCCGTTTCTTGAAACCAAAAGAGACTTTTTCTGCATTGATACCAACATAACAATGGATGACGAATGTCTAAATAATATTTTAGGTAGGTCTTCATACATGGTTATTTCTGCGACATATTATAATATATTTCTGTTGTTTTTACATATAAAGGAACGTAGACTAGATCTATATAATAAGTTTGTTGATGAACGCTTAAGCAGCAGAGAGGTATCCATATATGATCCAATAAAAGCGAATAAAATTCGCTTATTTTGTAAACCTAAAAAGGTTGTAAAATCCGCAATGTTGATAAAGTCCCTGAAATCTGATGTGGATTTATTCTCTAGACTTTTCATAGTATGTTCAAATCGTGACATAGATTTGGATGATTTTTTTTGCACATGAGAATCAACCATTTCCAACAGCTCTATCTTTAAACGGAGTCCAGAGATCATCAGATGAATCAATCCTTGTTAAGATTCTGGAAAAATGTGCTTAATGGCGTACCTCTTATTTTAGAAGAAACCGATGCTATGCCGAATTTACTTCAGACAGAAGAAACATCAGAATTTCAGTATGATTGTGTGGTCTATAATGGGCCTGCATTGGTACACCTTTTACTGCCTAAGGGTGTTTTAAATTTAGCTGAATACTCTGCCAAAGTGTTTCAATCGCACATCAAACATAACGCTGATAAATTTAATTTAAAACTCGTTGATATCATTTGGGACATATACAAGAACAATAGTTTGAAACATCACACTAGAGAAATTCGTGGAGGAGGAACGCGACGACAGGTTGGTGGTAATGTACTACTTCCTAAAAACTGGTCGGATTTTCTTAGGAACACAGACAATAAAACAGACCTGTTTCACTTTCTATCCAATGAATGTACAACATCATCCATTCTTTATCCCGTGGAAACACTATGCACAATTGACGATAGGATCATTTCAAACCGCAATTCCCAAAATTCACATCTATCGCTCTGCAGTCACGAAGAAGCAGATACACGTATTATATTACACGTACAGAATTGCATCCTCCAAGGTTGGAAAAATATTTGCATAAGAACAGTAGACACTGATGTTGTAGTGTTAGCTACTGCTTTTTTCATCGGCTGTATGTGCAAGGATTGAAAACTCTATATGTTCACTTTGGTGCCAATAAGCACTTTAGAATAATATGTAATATGTATATGGGATAGCTGTACATTTGGGTCAACAAAAATGTGAAGATTTGTTAGGTTTTCATGCTTTCACGGGATGTGATATCGTCTCATTTTTCTCAGGCAAGGGAAAGTCGACTGCTTGGAAGACCTGGCAAATTTTCCCTGAGGTAACGGGAGCTTTTTCTTTTATGTCTAAGCAGCAAAGATTTATTTCTGACCATGTTTTCAATTTGTTGCAAAGATTTGTTGTCTTAATGTACTGTTTAACATCTGACTGCTTTGAAGTTAACGATGCCCGAAAGGAATTTTTCACGTCGAAGGGAAGAAATACTGCAAACCTTCCACCTTCTAAAGCCGCTTTAGACCAACATACTCGAAGAGCCACACCACACCAAAGTGGGCATGTATGGGGACAATCATTGGAAACAAATCCTACTTTGCCAGATACTGAATCTTGGGGTTGGTGTAAAAAAGATGGTATTTATTCACCATACTGGTCAACTTTACCTGAGGTGTCCACAGCCTTGAGGCAACTGATACGGTGCGAGTGCAAAAAGAACTGTAAACAAAATATATGTGCTTGGAAAAAAGTAGGTTTACATTGCACGATGTTATGTACTTCTTGTAAGGGAAAGTGTGATTTAAATTAATATTTTGTTAAAAACATACATATAAATAAATGATTCTGTAAAAAAAAAGAACAAATTTTGAATTTTATTAAATAGTGGCATTATTTCAATTCTAATCGCGAAATGTCCGAAATACTTTTTTGTTGGTTTTTCAAAGCTCAACCACTTTGTATAAGACTATTTTTTTATAAAGTCAATTGGTTTACCAAAAAATCATATTTATTAGATTATTAGAAATCAGCCGACATTTTGGATCCAAATGGTACCTGAAGGTGGCGCTCCTTCGAAAATAATTCTTTAGGGCACTACTAATAAGTATTCCAAGCGGCAACATTCTTTCACAAATAGCCGTTTTTTATTGGTTTGTTGCTCTACTAGTAGTTATAATCTGTCTGAAGTAAAAATAAAGCCATGCAGAGCTAGCGGCGTAGCAGAATATTTTTTTGTTAACATTAATTTAATATAAATATGAATTAATATTTTTGGCTCTTTTTATTTCTAAGGGGAAAGAAAGTAGGCGCATTAAAAATTTAAAAGATAAAAATAATCAAATTCGCATACTTTTTATACAATTTTGATTTTTCTAATAATGTTTCACAGTTATACCTGAATCATCAACAACAATCCAGGAGATATTTTCCTGTAACATTTTAACACACCCGTCTAATTACATTTTAACACTGAATATATTTTATGAAATGGTTTCCCATAAAACTCAAAAAAAAAACGGGGACAATGAAATCCTCAACTCTTTTTTATGTTCTTACTCGATAATGCTATATATCTCGGCAGCTGAATAAAGTTGTCTTTTTAAAGTATAAAATTGTTGACTGCGGAGCTAAAAAATTTGAAATATTCTTATAAAGGGTGTTCATCTATTTATATAAAAACACCTGTAAATATATATATCTTAGTATATCTCCAAAGATGCGTTCAAGATACATTCACTAGTCATATAAGTTTTTAAATGCTTGACTACAAAATAAATCATACTAAAGAAATTAAAAATGGTAAACTTCCAAGGAACCGATGGGAAGCACTTTTCGAGGTCACAGACCGCGTGACACTGTGAAACCCGTCATACAATAAAGTGAAGCAAAACGTTTGTCAACTATTTTAATAACCAATGACGGTTACAAGTATTTGTTTATAACATTATATGAATTGATAATAAATTTTAAGATTATTCCACTATAAGCGCGGGGTAAATTTGAATACCTTTATTAGTAGAGAATATGTTTAAAATAAAAAATATATATAAACTTAACTCACGTCCATTAAACGATATATTGTATTCAAGTCCGTTATTTTGTTTCCATCATTATACAGATTGTTATCACAGATAAGAGCACTGTCAGAAAAATCTTTTAACCTAAAAATAAAAAATGATTATCTTTTTGTAATACCTATTAGATAATATTTTTTTAATTATAATTTAACTCTTCAACTAAAAAACAAAAAAAATCCTTTTCTTGTATAAAATTATTTATTCGGAAATGTATTTTTTTTAATAATGAAAAAATACCGAGGAAAACTAAAATTTCTGACCAGGAAATTTTATGATCTCTCAATTTAGTTTTATGATTTGTTTACGTAAAAGGAACCGTTTTCCAGATAATTGAGAAAGATAGGGCAAATGCACCCTGATTCGACATTTTTTCAAAATGGCGAGTTAGCACAGGCCAGATCAGTTAGGAGGGTAGTTCAGGAATATAATTGCAATAATCCTATGATAAAAAAATTCATTATTAATTTCGTTACCGACGGATATTAACTCACCCATTAGGCAAAAATTATTTACGAATTAACGGATAACTTCAAAAAAATATCTACTTACTCTTCCTCTGTCATGTTGTCTCCGTAGCTATATCTGTCGTAGGCATTGGTAAAGTTGTACACGCTTCGCCTGGTTTTAGTTTCTGGACAAATAGTAACTGCAGGAAAAGGTATTTGCCATACCGGAGTTGGACTTCTTGCAAAACTTACCAAAACCGGTGAAGAATTCCATTTGTCCCAGGTTTCGATGATTAGGCTAATACATATCCACAGAGATATGCAAAATAATATTAACCACGACAATCTAAAACATACGACATGTGACAATAATTATGTAAAATATTATCGTCTAATGATTTTACATTAAAAAATGACGATATTCAAAAAAATGTAATACAAGAGAATTTGTAAACATATCCTTTTTAGGCTTGTGATTAGAATTCTATGAGTTTCGTAACATAAACAATTTTTCTTAAGACTTGGAGGATGTTTGCTAAAATTCGATCCATTGTTTTTTTTTGAACTGTTGATTTTACAATAAAAAAATCCAAATAGAAATTTTTAATTATTCAAATATCTACAATCTTTATCATTAACATTTTTTTTTTGATTTGACCAATCCTGTGGCACAAATGGCGACGAACTCCCGTCTCATACGAATAAAGTCAGGCACGTTGTCATTATGGGTCGGTCTGGTATATTTACAACCTGGTTGGCTTAAGCTAAGATTCCTGAAGAGAGTATGCATGGTTTTCAATATGCTTTCAGTTTTAAAAGAAGGCATTATTTTTGTAGGAGAGAAATTCTTTTCCCACTGATACGGTTACAAGTACAGCGAAAATCTTGACGAACTGTGGTACTACAGGCATAACAATACGGTATCCAAACAACAAGTAAATCTGGCTCTCGATCTTGCAGCACTTCCTATAACCAGTAATGAGGCTGCATAACGCTCTTACGGTGTATAATTGCAAGTGTAACACTGGAGTGGGAATATGTTGGAGTGAACTAACAAGAGTGATGTGCTAGTTTCAGTTATTTCCTCCAAATAACCTGCTACCACATCAATTATTAAAACCTGGTGGGCGACTTGTGTTTGCAAAACTATAAAACAATCACTGTGAATGCTCGAAAGCAGGAATGCGATCTGTTCCAATGTATGTTACGTGCTAAAGAATGGCTTGTGAAAAAAGTAAAGAAGTTCTTTGTGATAATTTTGAAGATTACATTAATGAGAATATTTAAAAATTATTTGCTTTACAATACCCGAGGATTAAATGTTATTCATACATGCATACTTCATCATGTACCTCACCTTACCTTTAAGTTGAATGTTGTTTGAATGAATTTTAATGAATTTATTTTCTATTAATGCATAACTTGTAGCAAATCTACTAAAAAAATTTTTGTCCACAACTTTTTCCTCACAAATTTTTGTTTAGAACACTCGCTATCAACGCCTAGACTCACGATGACGACGTGTCTCATTGGACAAAAGTTCGACACCATTTTGTGATTTTAGGATTGATCAAATCAAGAAAAAAATTTTTTGCGGTGTGGTAATAGTTGGTGGTGGTTTTTAATATTTGTGGTAAACGTTCTTCTGTTTCATATCTTTTAATGACGCTTTATTTGATAAGTGATTGGCCTAGACCGTTTGAATGAATCACAAAAATATCTTTCTTGAACTATCCTAAAGGTGTTAACCATGAGAGTTTTAATTTTTCTTTTCTGCCGCATGTTTGGAAATTCTACAAAATTTATTTCATATAAATTCAAATTCTTTAAATGCATCTATTGACACAAAATAAAAGTATGACATCACAAAAAAATATATTTATAAGAAAGCTTTTTATAATATTGTTACATATTTTTACCCTCAGAGACATCTGTAGGAATTTTCATGTGTAAGTAACAGAAAACTGAGTTACTTAGTTCGGCAATCGTCTCAGAAATGACACGCTATGTTAACATCTACTGGAACATTATAGAAAGATGTAGAAAGATCTAGAATGAATTACCCAGGAGTATAAATAGAGAGTGAATGGACGCACAAGTCAGTTAAGTTTAGAAGGCAGTACAGTTCAGCAGACAGTTCTGCTCAGTAAGTGAGAACAGATCAAGGAGTAAACAAAGTGACCGCAATATTGCATTATAGTACTCAGTGCAATATTAGTACAGTAATTATTCGTAATTAGTACGTAAGTTAATATATTGGTGTAAGAAGCGGAATTATAACAGAAGATTTCTGGATTGTTCGAGAAAGTTTCTAGAGTGTTCTTCTTGGGAATTAGTGATGACCTGGAGAATTGACTTCAGTCAAAATGATGAAAGATCTGAAAATAAAACGCCAAGAAGAAAAATAAGAACAAGCAAGAAGATATCGAGAAGAAAAAGAAGAGAAAAAACAACAAGAAAGATGAGAAAAATCGACAATTTTAAAAAACCCCCGATCAATGTATCTAATCGTACCAGTTTTATTTGACCGAATAAAAATGAGGCCTAAATCATGTTCGGCTACCATAATTGTCTGCATATTTTCAATATTACTTCAATCGGACAGTTTCTAGAGAAGTTCAACATGGCGAATTCAAGATGGCGACCAAACATCAAAATCTAATATGGCCTATAACCTTCTCGACAAAATACTCTTTCAAATAAAAAAAACTACATCAAAATCGGATCACCCGTTGAAGAGATATGAAGCCACAGACAGACAGACAGACAGACATACGCGTCAAACTTATAACACACCTCTTTTGGGGTCGGGGGTTAAAAAAGGAACAAGAAATACAACGTCAAGTGAAAAAAGACGAACTTAGAAAATGATGGAAGACTTGGAATAAAGACGTCAGGAGGAATTAAGAAAAATTTTTGACGAACAATAGAAAATACAACAGGACGCCATAATTTTCGCCAAGGAAGAACTAAGAGTGAAGTCAAAGGAGAGACAAACAAGATTGAAGATAAAGTAGGTGAAGTAAAGACAGAAGTCAGTCAAGTAAAAGGAAAAGTAAATAAGTTTGAAGAAAAGATAAATGAGGTCGAAGGATAAGTAAGGCGCTTTAAACGACAGTTGAGAGAGAAAGGAGGGAAGCTGGTAGCATCATCAGGTCCTCGATTAGAAACTCCCTTCTTTGACGGCCAAAGCTCATAGAACATATAAGAGGCAGTTCGAGGCAGCTGTATCTGCGAATAACTGGGATAACGAAAAAAGGGCTATTGCATTAGTTCTAGCGCTAAGGGGCCAAGACTCGGAGTTACTTCAGACTATCCCAGTGGAAAAACAAAGGGACTTCAAGGTTTTGGAAGCTGCATTGGACATGAAATATGGCGATCAACACCTCGCCCAGTATACCAAGCTCAGCTGAAATTACGGACGCAAAGGCTGGGGAAAGCTTACAAGAATTCGAGGTTGCAATAGAGAGATTGGCACCCCTCAGGTCAGGCGAGTTCTTAGATTATCGCGGCACCAAAGTAGCAGCGAAAGCTTTGGTGGGTGCTCTTGAAGTAGAGGCTGCCTATAAGGACAACCCACGGTCAAGACTGCGTGCCGTGATAGTCGAAGAGGCACATTCCAATAAAAAAACCCTGGACACTCTGGACGTGAACGAAATGTTCAGTCAATTATTCGCCAAACTGGATTATCTGAGGAAACAGGACAAATAACAAGGAGGAGCAAAACCAAATGGAGGTATCCGATGCTATCACTGCGGCAAATTAGGGCATATTGAGCGAGATTTCTGACAGCAAAGCCCCGAGAAGATAAATGCAGAAGTTGTCGAAGAGTCGGATTGGGACAAAAAGAATCTGGAGACTCTACTGACAGACTTACACCAAAAGTTAAATCAATTACTGACGAATTCTTCAGGGAAGCAGGACAAACAACAAAGTAGTGAGAAGCCAAGTGGTGATATTTGATGTTATAGCTGCGAAAAACTAGGACATGTAAGACGGATTGTCGACAGTGGACCCCTGAGGGTACATGCCACTGGGGCGGTGTTGGCTAGAGAGAGCTTTGCCCCAGAGAAATAAAGATTTGCCAGCTTCAAAGAATTCCTACCATTACAATCCTGTGTAACAGGATCATGGTACACCCCTTTCTCCTTTAGTTTTGAAGGGAATTGATTGAAATTTGGGATATCCTATATACATAATAAGCGGCACTTTTTGTCATCAAGTTATTTTATTGATACGCTAACTTCCGATTTTTAAATGGAACACCCTGTATATTATTGCATTTTTAATTCTGCATAATTTTCTGAATCCAACGATACCAAATACGTGACATTTTAAACGTTAATATTTTTATAATATAATTTTTAGTTTTCATTTAAGTGTGCCATGACGGTTCCGATTTATTCTAATTGACCCGTGTAGTGCTAGAAAAATCGAAATCAAAAAGTACTAAATTACGTGATTTATAAATAAAGTTCATCAAAATCGTTTTTGGGGCAAAACTCATTTTTTTCAAATGGAAACATATTGGTACTGTGGTACCATGTATTAGTACTATTAATAAGGATTTTATTCATATGTCGTATTAAAATATGCGATAAATACAAACAAAGTTACAGCTAAAAGAAAATAACAAAATACAATTTTGTTATAATTTTGTTATAATTAAATATTAAGAAGTAACTAACTAACTGAAAACAATGAAATATTTAGCTTGTCAAACATTTGTTGGTGTTTTTATTGTGTCTTTAAAAATTGTTTAAAATTTTTGTTAATTGTGTTCAAAATGCCGCAAAATACAAGAGATGAAAAAGTGATGTTAATTATTTATGGGGAATAGAGAAAATAGAAGAGAAAACTAGAATAGAGAATATTAGAGAAAATGCCGTAGCGACTAGATACCTTTATGCCGAACAATATCCTGATAGACAATGTCAAGCGAGAAATTATTTTAAACGTCTTGAAAATCAATTCCAAAGAGAGCCCAATAATGATCCCGAAGAAAATTTCGTTCTTGACGAAGGAACGGAAATTAATGTTTTGGCTTGAATAGAAATTGATAAGACTGTTTATTTAAGGCAAATTGGGTTTGAATTAGAAATCATTCACCAAACAGTAAGCCGAATTTTGCACAAATATCACTGTAAATCTTTTAAATACAAATTGCACCAGCACTTATACGAAAATGATTACGAACGTAGGATGGAATATTGCAATTGGATTTTGAAGAATAACCTGCAGCCAAACAATGATTTTTTTGGAATGATTTTATTTTCGGACGAGTCTAGGTTTGCAAATTTGGGATTATTTAACCGACAAAATACAAAATATTGGTCACAAGAAAATCAACATTTATTACGGGAGTAAGTGCGGTTCGGTTTCAATGTTTGGCTTGGAATAATCGGTAGTAGAATCATTAGTCCAATACTATTTGAAGGAGTCTTGACTTGTGCCAGATACTTGAAATTCCTGCAAAATAGGATTAAGGATATTTTAGATGAGTTACCTTTGGATTTAGGACAGGGAACGTATTTCCAACAAGATGGCTTTCCTCTTCATAATTCAATGATAACAATTGATTACCTTCAACGGAGATTCGGAGAAAATGTAATTTCGACGAATGGTCCTATGATGTGGCCTCCAAGGTCACCTGATTTCACTCGCCTTGATTTCTTTGTTTGAGGTCATTTAAATAATATTGTCCACGCAACCGCCGTTACAACCCGTGAAGACCTGGAGCTACGAATAAGACGCGCAATTAATAGCATAACGGCCCAGTAATTGGCGAACGTTCTTCAAGAAATAGCTATGCGAGTTCAGAAGTGCATTGACGTTAATGGACAGCATTTTGAATAATTGTAATGTTTTGTGTTCATTTTTTATATTCCAAATCCACCTTATGTATAACAAGACAAGTAGAACAAAATTGTATTTTCTTATTTTCTTTTAGCTGTAATTTTGTTTGTATTTATCGCACATTTTAATACGACATATGAATAAATTCCTTATTAATAGTACTAATAAATAGTACCACGGCACCAGTATGGTTCCATTTGAAAAAATTTAGTTTTGCCCCAAAAACCCGAAGTTGATGAAGTTTATTTGCTCATAAATCACGCAATTTAGTATTTTTGCCAGAATTTCGATTTTTTTAGCATTACACGGGTCATTTAGAATAAATCGGAACCATCATGGCACACTTAAATAGAAAACTAAAAACCACATTATAAAAAATATTGACCTTTGAAATGTCACTTATTTGGTATCGTTGAATTCAGAAAAATATGCAGCATTCAAAAATGTAATAATATACAGGATGTTCCATTGAAAAATCGAAAGTTAGGTGTACCATGATTCTGTTACACCCGGTATAAACGAAAGGAAAGAGATTCCAGATGATCGCACAAAACAAGTTTTAAAACAAGAGCAACTGAGGATGCAGAAATTGGGCCTATATTGCGAGCAAAAGAGGAAGGAACCCGACCGGAAAGGAAAGAGGTTTCAAACAAGGGAGTAGGATTGAAAGCTTTATGGTCACAATGGGATTCACTTAGAGTGTTTAGACGGGATGGAAAGTAAGTTACTATGAGAGTAGTGATTCCCAGGTGTTACGTACCAAGAGTACTCCAGGAAGCGCATAATCGAATGTCCTGCACACTTTGGCGTAAACAAGATGCTGAGTAAAGTACGAGAACAATTCCATTGGGTTAATAGTCGCCAGGATGTGGCTTGGTGTCGCAAATGTAAGAATTGTGCTGCCAATATGGAACCATTTTCTGTAAGCAACTGTGCGGATGAAAGTCGAGAATGGCCGAAGAATGTCCGAGAGCAGATCACCAAAGCTAGTGACCGAATGAAGGCTTGTTATGATCGTAATGCCAGTTTAGGAGGATTCAAGGTGGGAGACCTGGTTTGACTGTACAATCCGCAGCGGAAGGAATGGAATCTTCGCTTTGGGAAGGACCGTATTCTGTCTTCACCAGAATCAATGATGTTGTCTATCGAATTCAAAGAAGTAAAAAGTCGAAGATGAAAAACGGACACTTAGACAGATTGGCTTAGTACGTTGGAGGAACTGAATTGCCTGACCGGGACGTTCAGGCTTAAGGAGGGGGCAGTGTTACATATTTTTACCCTCAGAGACATTCGTAGGAAGATCCATGTATAAGTAGCAGAAAGCTAAGTTAGTTAGTTAGTTAGTTCGGCAATTTAGATGGTAACATCTACTGGAACTGTTAAAATAAAAAAAACTCTAAATGACTCCATCTACCGGCCAACCTAGGACGTAGCTTTTAATATTGAATGTATATCAAGTTTGTTTAAAAACAGTTGTCAATAATATTAATGACTGAATATTAAAAATTCTGTCATTGATTTGTGTTTTTGATGTCCTACTTCTGTTTTACATATATCTGAGAAAATCTCATCAGGTTATGGGCCTGGGGACGTTCTAATACAAGTATATAAACAGTAAAGTAAAGAAGAATTCACAAATTTGTAACATTACAAATTTGTGAATTCTTCTTTACTTTATTTTGCAACGTAGAAGAAATTTGGAGTGCCACAGACAATTTCCCTTGGAAAGCGTGACTCAACCATGAAAGCGTATGGACAGGACACTATCAATGTACAGGTGTACTGCAATGGATCATGGCATGATAAGCAACTCAGCAATGTGTGGTACGTACCAGATGCAAATGCTCATCTGTTTTCTGTAAAAGCGGCTGCACTCCAAGGATACAAAACAGAGTTGAATGATAAAGAAGTATATATTCGAAGATGTCAAATATTATTTGTGCTACTGGTTTCCTGAGTGGCAATTTGTATGTGCTCAAAATTAGAGTTATAAAACCAGCATATGCCGTTGAAGTTAATATGACGATCACAAAAGAAGATACATTGCAAATGTATCATGAGAGGCTGGCACATCAAAATAAGCATCATGTCAAGCAAATACTTAAGCACTTTGACATCGATATGACTGGAGTGCCTGACAGTTTCTGTGATGGATGCGCCGCGCCGTTGGCAAAATGCACAGACTTCCCTTTCAAAGTCGACCGAATCAATCTAAATATGTGGGTGAATTGATTCACGTAGATGTAAATGGTCCAATGTCGATATCATCAGTGGTTGGTTCAAAATATTTTATATGTTTTAAAGACGATTTTAGTAAGTTTCGTCGAATATTCTTCATGAAGACGAGGTATGTGAACATCTTGAACGTTTTCTCAACGACGCGAAAGTAAATGGACATGTAGTAAAGCGATTTCGTTGTGAGGGTGAAAAAGAATTTGTTAACAAAAATGTTGCAAAATTGTTCAGTAAACATGGCATTGAGCAGTTAGTTCCTCCTCCATATACGCCACAGCAAAATGGCACAGCTGAAAGAGAAAACCGCACATTGGTGGAAGCAGCACGCTCAATGTTGAACGCAAGCGGCCTACCCCAAAAATTGTGACCCGAAGCATGCAATACAGCGTATACTTTGAACCACTTTGGAAAGTCTTCCGTAGAATTTCAAGCACCGTATGAACTATGGTATGAAAGAAGATTGGAGAATCTGGATCACCTAAAAATCTTCGGCTCCGAGTGTTACCTACATGTTCCAAAACAACTGAGAACAAAATTTGAGAACAAAACAGAACTTGGTTACGTGGTTGGATACGTCAATGAACGGGTTGGATATCGTGTTTGGATTCCTTCTCAAAATAAGGTGGTTTGTTCTCATGATATTCGCTTCAAACCGGAAGTATGCAATCTGCGTAGAAACACCATCCTTGAAATTGAAAATGAACATAAGAATTCATTGTGTCAAACACCAGAGTGGGATATATATTTACAAAGCAGTTCAAATGATACACACATCTCAGATGAAAAGGAGAGCAACACATCAAATGACGAAGAGACTTCTGATTTAATATCCAATAAACGTAAAAATGTAAAACCAAGATGGATGATCAGTGGTGACTTTGTCTTACACAAGGACAAAGTGTCACAACTCCAAGTTGTTACATAGAAGCAATGGACTGTCCAGAAAACGAAAAGTGGCTCTCTGCTATGCAAGAGGAGCTTAATCTTTAAACGAAAACGACATATGGAAACTGGTTCAAAGGCCTCAGAATGAGAAAGTACTGCAGAATCGTTGGGTACAGTGCATTAAGCAATTGAGCATTGGATGTCGATACAAATCTCGTCTGGTAGCCAGAGGTCATGTACAAAAACAGGGTATTGACTATGAAGAAATCTTCAGCCCCGTGGCAAGATACGACACCATTGGTACACGTCTCACTATCGCAGCCGCAAATCACATGAAACTTAAACAGTTTGATGTAAAAACTGCATTCTTGTATGGTTCTCTTCAGGAGAAGGTTTTCATTGAGCAACCAGAAGGATTTCAAGATGACTCGGGACGTGTGTGTCTTTTGCAATGAAGTTTATACGGGTTGAAGCAAGCCCCACGTTGTTGGAACCAGCGATTTCTTCAATTTATGAAAAAGTCAGGTCTAGAAAATAGCAGCGCTGATCCATGCCTCTTCTACTGAAAGCGCGACGAAGGATCTTTGTATATAGCAATTTATGTGGACGATCGTATTGTTGTTGGTGACAGCGACCATGAAATAAAAGATTTTCTTGAACAATTAAAAGAAGAATTTAAAATTACAGTTGGAAATCTTGAAAATTACCTAGAAATGAAAATTCAGCATTGTTTTGATAGTGCCATCATGGTTAGCCAGGAAGCATACACACAAAATATCCTGAATAGATTTCAGATGAACGAATGTAATTCGGTGTCTACTCCTATCGGTCGTGAAGAAGTACAGTCCAACGAAGATGTAACAGATAAAGTACCATTCAGAGAAGCAGTTGGGTGTCTTATGTATCTTATGACAACTCGACCGGATATCGCATTTGCTGTTAGCAAAGTGGCTCGAGTTCTAGACAAACCAACTCGAAGTGACTGGAATGCCATTAAACGCATATTTAGATACCTTAGAGGAACTCTAAAGTGTGGAATCATCTATAAAGCAGAGGATTCTTTGAAAGTATATAGTGATGCTGATTTTGGTGGAGATATACACACCAGACGTTCCACAATAGGTATTGTAGCAATGATATCAGGAGGAGATGTATCATGGATGAGTCAATTGCAAAAATCCGTTGCATTACCCACAACGGAAGCCGAGATAATGGCAGCTAGCGAAGGAGCAAATGAGGTTATCTGGTTAAGGGCCGGTTTATCAGTGCGCGGTTAAATGTTCCTGTTACATAGCTGCCAGTCAACTATAGCTGGCTGTTAAAGTCTCTGTTAAATTAAAAAGTGTTTATCCTACCTTCGACCAACCGGCAGTTACAAAACCGTCAGCTACATAAAATATAAATTTGGCATCAGAGTTTCAGTCAGATGGGATGTAGGCAATGTTGCCGGAAATACTAATTTGTAGCATGTTTAAAGAGTATGTACCTGTTTATATTTTGTGTTTCATGTATTTTTTAAAGGACATTGTTTAAACAGGTTAAAAATAATACTTACAGAAAGTTATTTTGCGAGTAGAAATATGTTTTCCAATTCAGTAACTAAAAAAAGATGAAAATGTAGACGTGATAAACCACCGAAAGTAATAGATATTTGTAAATAAGCAACAATGTAAATTCATAATTTCTAACCCAAGATTTTCGATTATTTTTCATCCTAATTTGGTTGGTACTTTTTATTCTTGTGTCTGTAATATAAATGATAACTGTCTCTGGGTACTCCGTTTGTGATAATGGAAAATAGCAATAAAAAACTAAAAAGGTCTGCAAATTTTAGTCCTTTGTTAGTCGAAATCTTTTATGAAATTCTATATTGTCTAATTCTTCAAAAGAATCGATTCTTTTCTTATAGTGGAGTCAATAGAGAATTTCACTTCGAAAAAATTCCGGGAAGCGGTAACTTTTGAGGATATATCCCTGAACATGTCAGGAACAACATACCAAAAGTTACCAACAATAGCCCTTGAGAGTAATTTTTTATTAAACAAAATATTTGCAGAGTACCAGTCTTTGTCAAATATATCTTAAAATATTTTTTTCTTTCACAAAGTAATTGCGCCATTCGAAAGTACGGGAAATTTCACATCAAAAATGTATATGAAGTTTTTTTTTGCGATCAAAATGTAGGCTCCAGATTTTTTGTTTAACGCACGAAAATGGAACGCGGAGACAACTAGTTGATGAAATTTACCTCACAAAAGCTTAAATGAAAGAAGAAACATGCAGTTATTGGATTATTATATTTTCAAATATAATTATGAATAGTAGTATGTAGGAATAGTGCATATATGAAGTAGGAACATAAAGAGATTTGGGATGAAATAGGTTAAAGCTCTATCATTTCTAAAAATATGAAGATAAAAACTTGGGTCTTTTACATTTTACTCTTGAAGTAATAAAAAGATCCGATGAGTGAAAAAATCTCAAAAAGTTATTTTTGAAAATATCAAAATTTTGAGATGAAAAAATTTTGTGTATATAACTAATATATAACTTTAACCATCTATTTCTCTGGTTTAAATCGCGTTATTAAATCTTTGTAGGTGCAATTTTTAAAGCCTGAAATTTGTAATTTAAGATGCTTCAAGGGGATTTACATTAAAAACGTTTTTTTACGAAAATGGGTGAAATTATGAGTAAAATAAACGTTAATAACTAATAAGTTTTTTCGGTAAATCGACTTAATGTTGATTGTTTCTACAATTTTTATCCTGTTTAAAATATCGATAACATATTAAAAATATTCACGTTGTACAGGGCTATGAGTCAAATTATAATGCTTGAATAATAGAAAGAGATTGAAAGTAAAACAGCATCTTCGCGGTAAGCGGTACGTATCACCTGCCCCACACGCTGTGCTGTGTGTGTGCCCGCAGAGCAATTTAAAAGTATTTTGGGCACTTTTCCATAGATCATCTAGTAATGCTATGTACAATAACACTTTTCTCAGCTTCTTTTTAAGTTTTTATTTGAAAATTTAAATTGAATAATGTATTGAATTATTTTATTGCTTGATACTCGGCTATATTGGATCAGCCAATTTGAATTACGATTTTTTGACATCATAATCTGTTTCAGCGACCTCGACAACCCCCTTATATGTCAATTTGAATTAATTTTTTTTTTAATTTTTCAACTTATAATAATTTTGTTGAAAAAAAAGTTTCTTTCTGTTTAAATAATTAATAAACAATTTTCTCACGATTATATGTTTATCCCTTTGTACTTTAAGCTATGTAAAAGTGATATCAAAAGGTTTTAGGAAAATCGAAGCTTCCCGTAATTATTCCGAAATAATGCATATTTTCAGCCTCTATTGACTCCACTATTAACTGTATAAGGTCTTCTCTCATAATAAAAAAAAGTCCTCATCTTCCTCACTAACGTCGATTTCTTCAAAATGCATTTGATTTTTATATTTTCTTGACACAAACACGAACAAACGATTTATAACCTTACTTTATCCATGTAAACAACATTGTAGCCTCCAGCTATCTCCATAACTGGCAAAAAAAATGTCTGTTAAAGTAGCCGCGACTTTGCCTTAGGGTACGAACATGTCGAAGAATCTTAATAGTTAAATGAGTAGTTCACTACTACAGTCGCCGTCAATTTGTAAAACAAACCTGTACATTTAAATGGGATAGCGTATGCCGAAGATACTTGCAGCAGTTCATCCTAGCAGTTTACACGGGAATCACCGCGGTCATTGCACTTCACTGGCCATTCATAATTGTATTGTATTTGGTGTGAGGTACGCAGATCCTCGCATCCTCGCATCTAGAAGTTCAGGCCACAATTTGAGTCCGTGTATCGAATTCATCAATTTGTAAAACAAACCTGTACATTTAAACGTTGATTGAATAAGGACTCTTCACTCAACGATTTAAATGTGACCGCACATGTCGAGGATGTTACCAGAGCTGTTTATATCCGAAGTCAACGAGCATGTTCACGTCGAAACAAAATAGTTTGTTTTTACATGGTGGTAGAGAGGTAGACTGCGCGGGTCGCGAATATTTATCATATTTTGAATAAATATTTCTATGGATATTTGTTTAAGTTATAGCTAACAACCTTAATTATTGCTTTATAATTAAAATATATACAAGCTCGTATCTTAAAATTATTTTTATATGTTTATTTTATATGTTACCTACATGATTTTAGTAAATATTTCTATGAATAATTTTTTTGCCTATGGCTATATATCTACACCAGAAGTATGGACAGTGGGCAGGATCGTCGACAGGGGGAGGCAGGGGGCCCGGGACTACGGCTATATTACGTCATATAGGCTAGGCCATTCAGTTGTGCACATTTGGCGATTCTCAAAAAAATTATATAAATATTTCAATTCAATAAAAATCTGTAACAATTAAATACTGTGGTAGTTTTTTAATAAATTAAAAACAGAAAAATAAAACGACAAAACCTTAAAAGAGGGAAGGGGCCCTCAATAATAAGCAGCCCCGGGGCTCGGTAAAGCTGTCGACGGCCCTGACAGTGGGGTATTTAGCAACTATAATTATTGGTATATAATTAATATAGCTATTAAATTGAAAAAGTAGCAATACAAATATAGTACGGCTTTTTCAGCATTGAATACGTGCCGTGTGCCGTATTTGTGTTTCTATTCATGGTACACATGCAGATTAATTTTGAAGAACTGTGAGGGGTTGAGGTTTCGCCAGTACACACTACGTTTGTCTAGATTCGCCGTACAGTGTATAACCATCACGCAGGAATGTGTGTACGATATATATTGAATATCTTTTTATTTTTATTTTGTGAAAAAGTGAAAATGAATAAAAAGGACGAATCAATCAATGCTCCAGCGTTGTGGGACAAACGCCATAAACAGCACCACAACCGGCATGTTTTGAGTAGGGAGTGGAAAAACCGCTGCCCAAGGAATCCTTACTTCCACATCCAGATTTCCATCCAAGTCTCTCACAACGAAAACATTTTGTATGTGGAAATAAACGCATATTTCCCTCTCACTCTGCAAAATCTTATCCTTAAAATGGAGCAGTATCCGACTGTTACCTATAAAACTGAATTTTATATCCGTCGGCAAACGTATAAAAACCGTAGCATTATTTTTCTGGGTACTATACTGGTACAGTTGGGGATAATACAATATTTATATTGATTTTTTTTTATCTGTAATGATTTTTAGTGAACACCATTCACGAGTACGCAGAAAGAATTATATAATGCCAATGCAACAGACGCAGACTACTCGTATTATCCGACGGAAAGAGCCACGCGACGGTGCTAGGCCCTAGCCGTAATTTTCAATAATGGGTTTAATTTTTAGTCATGTTTTGAATGTTCGAATTAACTATTTATGGAGTAGGGTTTTGTTCGTAAGCAGTCAGAAAATTAATCCGGTCACAATGCAACTTATTTTGCTACAAAAATAGCTTATAGCTATTTTATAAGTACTAAAATCTGTGTTTAATTTTAAAATAATAAGAATAATAATAATATTTGATAAAAAAAATGCACACTCCACATTTTCACATGTATTTTTCTTGAAAACTACTAATAGTAAAAAAGAAAATTCAAATAACAAGTTTCTTCCATCCTGTATTTTCATTTATTTTTGATATACTTGGTATCTATTTCGAAAGATAACAATTTTCTCGATTGCTAATATAATTGCTAATTATTGTAAAGAAACATAAGATCATATTTTATTTCTCATTATTTCAACTAATTCATCAATTAATTTTGTTCAGTAATGTACAGTGTTCTAATGTATTTTAAAACATACAATAAAAATTCAACAAAAAATAGAATAGACAGATAGTGGGGTGCCAGTACTTTTTAATCGGATAGTAGGTACACGTATATTATATCATACCAACTAATTAAATTTTATATTTATCTAATAGTACACCTATTCACTGATTGGCGCATATCCCCATTTAAATAATTTGTATTTAAAATGTCCCATAAGAAGAGTATATCTCTGTATAACAATACGCACTTAAATGGGTTTGTTCCAAATTTCGTGAAAAAAAAATACCTATTTTTGGATTGTTTCCGAAGGAAATAAAAATTCTGAAATTGCCAATGAAAATTCACTGTAATTGTCAATTTTTAATTATTTTAATTTCTGATGGCAATAATAATTATTGCCATGCGCCATGCAACTTTCATTACATTTCATAATTTTCCACCCACAATAACAAACGCAATAGATCACCTTTTACGTTTTATAAAATTTAATGTATCACAAGAATGCACTTTTCAGAGATCTACGTTAAAAAAAGTTTTAAATCGGACCTAAAATACATGCTTTATGATGGTGATTCCAAACAAATGGCGACACACTGCAGAAATAGAAATTATTTACATGAGATACAATAAAACCAGGTCAATCACCCGAAAAACGGAACGGATTGATAAACTTCTCCGGCATGTACGCCCAGCATCGTGGCCACTAATTGACTAAAAATCCGAGATGCACGGCTAGAGTCGTTACTTCTTTGGCATGTCCGTACCCTTACGGTTTGGGTTAACCGGAACACTAATAAACAGTTTGACGTTAATATGACCGACAGCTAATTCTTGACCAACGGCTAAAGTACATAACCGTGCACTGATAAACCGGCCCTAAAACGTTTGCTCCTCGAGATAATCGATGTTAAAGAAACTCCAATACTAGCGAAAAACCAGAGTACCACAAATGTTCTAAACATATAGAGATACGTCATTTTTATGTTAGAGAGCGGTACCTTGATGGGGAAATAATTATCAAGCATATACAAGGGAAACAGCAGTTAGCTGACATCCTCACAAAACCTTTAGATAAGGTTCGCTTTGAACTTATTCGTCAAAACATTGGTGTTTCAAAGTTGGATGGTACCTAGTGTTAAAATAAAAAAAAACTCTAAGTGACTCTATCTACCGGCCAACCTAGGACGTAGCTTTTAAGATTGAATGTATATCAAGTTTGTTTAAAAACAGTTGTCAATAATATTAATTACTGAATATTAAAAATCCTTTCATTGATTTGCGTTTTGATGTCCTACTTTTGTTTTACATATATTTGAGAAAATCTCATCAGGAACATTATAGAAAGATGTAGAAAGATCCAGAATGAATTACCAAGGAGTGTAAATAGAGAGTGAGTGGCCACACAAGTCAGTTCAGTTCAGAAGACAGTACAGTTTAGTAGACAATTCAGATCAGTTCAGTAAGTGAGAACAGATCAAGGAGTAAACAAAGTGACTGCAATATTGAATTATAGTACTCAGTGCAATATAAGTAAAGTAATTATTTGTTGTAATCAGTACATAAGTTAATAAATTAGTGTCTAACGTTACCCTGGTGTTACAATTTCCGGATCCACGATACAGGTTGTTTACAAAAGGGGCGTGAACACGTGACAGTATCGACGAATTTTTACCCGAGTCGTTTTATCTTCCTCTTTATTGCCTTGTTTTTTGACCAGTTGATATGAGTTTATATTCATTATTGTACTTGTTTTGCATATATTACGTGTTATTTTTTTTAAATATCTTTTTACGCTGTGTTATTATTATTCTCGTTCTTGTTACTGTTCTTGTTGTTCTGGTTGTTCTTGTTATTGTTCTTATTATTCTTGTCAATTTTGTTGTTGTTGTGGTTGTTGTCGTCGTCGAATCCGTGGCCGTTGGCAATGCTAAAGGACCTTTGCTCATTTTCATTCCCATTGCCATTGTCATTATTATTATTGAAATTAAGTTAAAGTATTTCAGCATATTTTTTAACTATCTTAAATAATGCGTAACTTGCAACACTCCTGTGCACACTATTCAGGGCCAGTCTGGCCCTGGGTTATGTGCCAACCGGCTGGCGGAAGATAAAGGTGGTATTCATACCAAAACCAGGGCGTGATACCTACGCCCAGGCCAAATCCTTCCGACTTATCAGTCTAACATTATTTCTTCTGAAAACCCTGGAGAAACTGGTTGATAGGCACATCAGTGACGATAAAATGAGTACAAAATCTCTACATCGAAACCAGTATGCCTACCAAACAGGAAAATCTTGTGAGTTAGCAATACATGAGCTCACTCAATAAATGGAAAGGATCCTAGACAGTAAAGAAACTGCCATAGGAACCTTCGGACAATACCTCATTCGACTCACTAAGTAAGGCAGTGAAAAAGCGCGGAGTCGAAAAGTCAATAACAAGATGGATCGACTCAGCACACAGAACTAGGAAAATTCAGTCCACGCTAGGATCCGCAACAGAGGAGGTGTCCGTGACCAGAGGATGCCCGCTGGGGAGTCTTATCTCCTCTCCTGTGGTGCCTGGTTGCGGACGAGCTCCTATCTCGACTGGAACAGCGGGGAATATATGAGCAAGGTTATGCAGACGATATCGCCATCTTGGTAACAGGGAAATACGAGGGCACTGCAGCGGAAAAGATGCAGCGAGCCCTCGTTATGGTAGACGAATGGTGTACCCAGGAAGGTCTTTCCGTGAGTCCAGGGAAGACCACTGTGGTCGCCTTCACAAGAAAGAGGAAACTCAACCTGGGAAGATTATATCTCCGGGGAAACGAATTGCAGGTGAGCAATGAAGTCAAATACTTGGGACTGATTCTAGATACCAAATTAAACTTCAGTGCTCATCTAGATAGAGTGACTACCAAAGCTACGCGGGCCATATGGGCCAGCAGAAGAATGGTAGGTAAAAATTGGGGACTACAACCAAGAATGGTGCACTGGCTGTACCAAAGGGTTGTAGTACCAATAATAACCTATGCCTCCCTGATCTGGTGGCATAAAGCCGAAAAAGGGGAGGCAATGAGAAAACTACGGAAAGTACAAAGTCTAGCATGTCTAGGCATAACGGGAGCAATGTCATCAACGCCTACCGCAGCCATGGAAGCGCTACTTTGCCTGCCCCCACTACAATTAGTAGTGGAGAGTGAGGCACTGTTGGCGGCGTACAGGCTGAAAATAAACGGACATGGGACCATTCCAAGAATAGGATACCACACCGAAAAATTCCAACAACTAAGGAAAAATCGACTACTAGATATGCAGTCAGATAGAATCAGCACAAGCCACAACTTCACAAAGACCTTCAGGGTATACATACCCGATAGGGAAGAGGAAGGAACAAGGCAACTGCGAAGACATCCAAATGATACCACATGGTATACTGACTGATCAAAAACGTCAAGAAGTACTGGAGCAGATGTTATGGGGGACCAACCAGGGACAGACATCAGTCTGAACCTGGGCAGTACCGCAACGGTGTTCCAAGCAGAAGTCACAGCCATAGAAATCTGTGCACAAGAAATGATACGGAGGTCATATACTGACAAAAGAATCCGCATCATCACTGACAGTCAAGCAGCTATCAAAGCTCTGAATGCAGTAGAGATACGTTCCAAAACGGTAAAAGACTACCTTGAATCTCTGGCGAAACTGGCGGAACACAACAGCATACAATTGGAGTGGACGCGAGGACACCAGGGCAATGAAGGCAACGAAAAAGCAGATAAGCTGGCCAAAGAAGGCGCAAAAACAGCCTTGATGGGACCGGAGCCATCCTGCGGGATATCATACAATACCGCAAGAGTAATGGTAAAGCAACATATCTTGTATTGGACTGGCGCACCGGGGATGAGACAGTCACGTATGTTCATCACCGGCGGGCCATCCAAGACAAAGACTAATGAATTGCTAAAGCTGAGCAGAAAACAGCTGAGGTGTGCAGTGGGAATTCTAACAGGACACTGCACACTGAACAGACACCTAACCAACATGGGTGTGAAGGATAATCCAGAATGCAGGATGTGTGGTGAGGATGAAGAAACTCCTCACCACGTACTAGGTGAATGCCCAGCCTTGGTGGCTGGGAGGTTTTCACACTTCGGGGGACTAACCGTGAACCCGGAAGAAATAGCCAGAGCTCCCATTGACCGTATACCCTCCTTTTGGAGAGGAACGGGATTAATGGGATAACGAGACTATGGGGTACAATAAGCTTAAGCTTCAGTACGGCGGGGCTTCGCACCGCAACCCACAAGGAAAAAAAAAACTTGAGCATTGCCACATCTTTTTATAATAAATAGAAATTTCAATTACAGTCGGATAAAGAAAGGAGAATGCAAAAATACTACAGAAAACGTTTTTTCTGTGGTTTCGCTGATAACTAACGGGTGTCTCAACAGTAGGTATGTGACTTTCAATTTTTAGTAAATGTCAGATAGAAACATGGTAGAATCATCATGGAGCTCCATGCAACAACATGTCATTATTGTGTAAAGTTTTGAATCATATCAACATTCAAAATTAATGTAATTGAGGAAAATAACGTGAAATTCTGAGTTTATATCATGTACCCTCTGATTCAGCAATACGCAATCTAATGACGAAATTTGAAAAAAATGGTTCTGTTGGTGATAAAACAACATCTGTGTGTAATCGTATCGGACGTTCAGTAGAAAATATTCAACGAGTACGTGAAAGTGTGAAATATTCAATTTTACACATTAGGGAGCAAAGTGAAATATTAAGATAGTAAGGTAGTTGGCTGTTGATAGATCGCAATATCACCACGGCAAACTTAATTTTAATTGAGTGAAACCAATCAAAATGGTAAGAATATAAATGAAATCTTATAGTGGAGTCAAATTAGGCGTAAAAAATTCGCAATGTGAATTGTTTGGTCAGGGCAGTTTTTTCATTTTAACGTGTTCAGGGGATCAACTTAAGTACACAGTTCAGTTTTGCAGTTTCTGCGAGGTTGGCGTATTGTTTATTTAAAATTTAATCTCGGAATTCCGATTTTAAACTCGGAATTCTGATATTAATCTCGGAATTTCGACATTAATTTCGGAATTTCGACTTTAATCTCGGAATTTTGACTTTAATCTCAGAATTCCGAGTTTAATCTCAGAGTTCGTAGATTAGTGTTGAAAACATGAGACTGTTTAAAATGCGTCGGTGTAAAGATAAAGATGAAAAAATGGCTATTATGACCTCCCGAAAAATCCATTCTGTTTTTCTTAATAAAATGCACGTCAATGACTGATATACATTTTGTTTTACTCAAGAAAGAAATAGTAGAGGTCTTTGATACCAGTCCACATTTCGTTGAAATTGGATGACTAATAACTTAGCTACGAAGATGTTACCGTGGAAAGTGCGAGTATATTAATCATTGATATTTTCAATTTTATTTAAAAAGAAGTGAAATTAATTACCAACACATATCTTGACAAAACTAACGTATTATTTATTTTAAATGACATACTTTTGTTTTCCATTTTGCTAATTTGATAGATTGTAAAAATAGAGTAAATAGGACAAACAGTTTTTAAGATAAATACTGTGTTTTATATATCATTGAAAAGCTTTTTTTACGACATTTCAGATGATGTAGAAATATACGGGGTAGTTTACAAAAATATAAAAAACACACTGAAAATTCAGGTTGGAAGTTGTCCAAGTTCACAGATCACGATCCCTAATATCTATTTCCTCAGCAAGGATGGAAATCTCCCCCCACCCAAAAAACCACCCCTAAACCAAAAAAACTGAAAAAGCCCAAAACGTCCAAAAACGCCAAAAAAAAAACGAAAAAACACCCCCCCCAAAGTCTTTTCACCTCCACTCCCATCATAACCCAACCCACACCCACTTCCCCCATAATAACCGTCAACAACCCCCCAGTCACCCAAACACAAAATATTCAAACCACCAATGTCTCAAAGAAATACCCAAGCCTTACCTTAAAGATCACAAAACCACGGCATTATTAATTAATTCAAAAACGTTAGAACAACCCCAATACAAATTCAGTAATACGTCATTAATCTGCTACCCCGCCCTAGGGACCATGACACTATTTTAAAAATCTTGCTTCTAACCACATCCAATTTTATTCATATAATATAAACCAACTGAGGCCTGCGAAGGTAGTAGTTAAATATATTCCAATTGACATCACAGATGCAGACATAAGAGAGGACTTGAACCAAAAAAATCTCCCTCTTATAGATATGGGTCGCCTTATGCAACCTAAGAATGGACGCAGAGTCCCTTCTAACATATTAATACTGACTATAACCAAGCAGGTCTTAGATAGCTACTACTCGCTGCGGGAGCTCTGCTTTTACAGAGTTTCCGTCAGCGAGTACATAAGACTCGACATACCCCAATGCCACCGCTGTCAGAATTTCCGGCACTCCTCTGTGGTGTGCAACCGTATTCCACGGTGTGTGAGATGCGGGGAATAGCACGAGGGGGTACCCTCCAAAGCAGAAAGCCTTACTTGTGCTAACTATAGGGGGTGTCAGGTATATGTGACGCTAAACAGCGCTTTGCGCCTAAAACTAGGACAGAACATCCTACAAAGGACCTACCTACTCCAGCAAGACCGAACGACAGACCGACCAAACCAACCCGACAAATAAGGACAACAAGTAGGCAGATATAGAGCTACCCCTCTCCCCGTCACAGGAGACAGCAGACATTATTGCCACACAAGACATTGAGGCCTGGAAAAACTTCAGAGCCAGACAACAAGCAGCTAAAAACCTTTGATTTGGGACACCCTTAAACAACTTATGGCAGCTCTTAAAAATACAAGAGAAATTATTTATTATTCTAGAATACGCTACACAATTCTTTTAGTATGTTTTTAATAAAAGACAAATTAAAATTATTACAGTTTAACTGTGGCGGGATCGTAAGACAAAAATTAGAATTAGAACACATTTTAGACTCTCACAGCATAGATGTCTGCTGTCTATGTGAGACAAATTTTAAACCCAACATATCCTTCACCCTTCCTGACTTCAGTATCTGCCGCACCGACCGCTCCTCCGACCGCAGTGGTGGCTGGGTGGCGGTGCTAGTCAGAAAGGCTTTAAAACATACACAGATACTACTTCCACCCTCAAATTCTCTCGAAGCGACAGCTATAATATTACATCTGCCTCGCGGAGATATTATGGTTGTCTCAGCATATAAAACACCCCAAAAAATTCTTGACCCAAAAATACCTTGACAAACTACGTACAATACATCCAACCTACATCCTGCTCGGCGATTTGCACGCTAAGCACCCTGTTTGGAGCCCTGCAAACCCCAACCCAAACACATCCGGAAATATTTTATACGACTATATAGATACATATCCCATCCATCCCCTAATAGCCCCCAGCTTACCCACTCGTCCCATCCCAAGCCGATCAATTATAGACATAGGAGTACTGAGAAATCTCGATTGTGAAACGCTTGAAGTCATATCAAGCGATCATTATCCGGTACTTACTACACTTTATACGCAAACACGTTGTACTCCAAAAACCAGATTTCCTAGAGAAAATGACTACAACTGGTCGGCTTACTCCTACTATTTAACCCAAGTCATCCCCAACAACTCTCCATAAGACACAATCGTTGAAATCGACCAAGCAGTGGACCAACTGACTACAACAATACAAAACGCACTTCGACAAAGTATACGTTATATTCCATTTAAGTCACACAAACTTAAATTTCCACAGCAGCTAGTGGATCTTATACAAAATAAAAACCGCTTACGTAAACGATACCATGAAACAAGAAATATCACTCTGAAACCCAGAATCAACGTGCTCAAAAGGCAAATTGCTCCTGAGGTTAGGGAATTCAGGTCTAAATCAATAGAGAAGCTAGTTGCCTCCCATCCCGACTATCCATATTTTGCCCCTCGAATTTTTACAAGATAACCCACACACAAATACCCCCACTCACCACCCAAGCTGGCGTAGCAACGACCGACCCGGAGAAGGCATTGCCCACAGTTTTTCAACCCAACCCCATCCCGCAAATTACCCAAAACCTAGTTCAACCCTTCATAGAATCCCTCAGAAAACCCCCCTTCCGACTGGTACGGACCCGATATTCTTCAAACCTTCTAAAATCAGGGTAGCAATCATGTCAATGCACCCCAGGAAAGCCCCTGGGTTCGACAGTATACCAACTTTTGCACTAAAATACTTACCTTTCTCAGCCTACATGTATTTAACAAAACTTTTAACTCCTGCATGAAGTTCGCCTATTATCCGCATAAATGGCGAATTTCAAAAATAATAAACATCCCTAAACCAAACAAAACCAAATCTCACCCTTCAGGTTATAGCCCAATAAGCTTGTTATCATCCCTTGCAAAAATGTTGGACAAACTTATTTTAAGTCGATTTCAGGAGCACCTGGAGGAGGCAAACATCCTAAACGACTTTCAATTCGGTTTCCGTGCCAGCCATTCAAAAACAACTCTACCGAGGCAGTGAAATCCTTACGACCAACTTCGAGAAAGCCTTCGACAAAGTTTGGCATCCTGGACATCCCGGACTATACAAATTCCATATCGCGGGCTTTTCCACTCGCATCATTAAAATGACGAGTCATATATCACAGATCACCAATTTCGAGTTGCAGTCAATCAGGAGGGCTCTCTCTCCTACACAACCCATCCTCTCTGGCATCCCCCAAAGGTCATCCCTTGGCCCAATCCTGTATAACGTATACATGAACGACATCCCCCTACCACAAGATCATAGAACCACCCTATGCCTGTTTGCGGACGATACAGCCACCCTGTCGACTTCTAAAGACGCAGACATAATGACTAGACTCCTGGAAACGCAGATAAAAATATCTATAGATTATTACAATAATTGGGGGCTAACAACAAATATGGTAAAAACACAACCCACCTACTTTACTAAGCGTAAAACCAGAATAATCACAAAAATTCATATTTAAGGCCAATCAATCGATTGGCACGATCAAATAATATATATAATATATATATTTCGATACTAGATCGAAAATTAACGTTTATACCTCATATCAAAACAATTCTAGGGAAATTCTGGCAAAGAACTTCCTGTCTATTTTCCATTCTCAAAACTTCCCCACCAAACACCTTTAATATCATCTACAAATCATACCTACACCCTATATTAATTTACGCCTCCCCTATCTGGTATTCCATCACCGCACCCACATACCAAAAACAAATCCAGACTGCACAAAACAAAATTCTACGCCTTGCAAACAACCTTCCCCTCTACACCCCCACCCAGCTCCTTCACGATATTTCAGGCACACCCACCATTTCCAACTTTGTCCTTAACAAATTCCTATCCAATTTCGTCAACACTCTAGTATCCTCCAAAAATCCCATATACTCCAACCCCCTAACGCCCAAATTTGCAACAGCTCCCTTAATTACATTTTCACCTCCTAAAATAACAATTGTAAAACTATGATTTGAAAAAATAAAAAATAAAACAAAAACCAAAAAAAACATAAAAGATTAAAACACAAAAAACTAAACAAAAAAAAACATTAAAACCAAAAAAAAATCTAAAAAATACCGTAACTAAAAAAATACCAAAAAAACAACATTTATAACATCAAACAATAAAACCGCTGCCCAAGGAATCACAACTTCCACATCCGGATTTCCTATCCAAGTCACTCACGACGAAAAAATTTTGCATGTGGAAATAATTGTTTATGGAACTTTAATAATATAATATTTGAAATCCTCTACCCCAAAAACCCATAAAACGATACCCCACATCGGTAGTGTGGTGGGGGTGGTAATAGGGGGTGGTAGTGGGGGTGGATAAAGTAAAAAAATATTTTGACGTTTCTGGTTCTTGTACACACACTAAATCAGGGCTAATGCCAAACATTTTTTTGTGACCTTAGTTTCTCTTGTATATACTAAATACTTATTTTCTTGATTTATCTATTTACCCCAAATTTACCCTAATTTACCCCCTAACCCTTCGACAGAACAAGATGAAAATATAATCTAGTTCTAGATCTTGTTAAAGTACATATATGTACCAAATTTCAAGTCAATATCTCAAACGGTTCCAGAGTAAACGTGCGCACAAAAAAAGTTACAGACCGACAGACAGACCGACAGACTGGATGTGGAAGTAAAAAAGATCAATGCGAAAAAAGAGCCAACCACGCAACAAATACCAAACAAAACAGCCATACACATGTGCACAGCATACCCTAGATTAAGATTAACCCTAAACCTCGTCATCCAAAAACAAATGTCAACTAACAATATAGTCCAGTCAATGAATATATTGTAGAATGCATGGAATATACGAGACTTTTTGACTTCGGCACTTTGTTAGGAGTAGTTAGTAGCTAAACATACTAAAAGTCCCCGCCCCTGGGAGGTGAGCTTACGGTGGGAGGGAGAGGGTAAAGTCCCATTTTTGGGTTTTTCGATTATATCTCGGAAACGGTGGACTCTAGAAAAAATACGTTTTAAATAAAAATGAAAGCTAATTAAATTTCCTATAAAATTGTTTCCACACATATTTGTCGAATTTCCAACGGTTTTCGAGATATACGTTATTGAAATTCGATAATTTTCGAAAAAAATATTTTTTAAGTGTATATCAAATTGAAGAAAATGTAATGCTCTACAACTTCGTTTCTGACAATTTTTCTGAGAAACGTTCGTGGGAGACACTAGAAGCAAATGTTTGACAAAAAGAGTTAGGTAAAAATGATTTTTTCGAAAATTATCGATTTTCAATAATGTATATCTCGGAAATCGTTGTAAATTAGACAAATATGTACGGAAACAATTTTATAGAAAATTTAATTAGCTTTCATTTTTATTTAGAACATATTTTTTCTAGAGTTCACCGTTTCCAAGATATAATCGAAAAACCCAAAAATGGGACCTTCCCCCCTCCCTCCCACCGTAAGCTCACCTCCCAGGGGCGGGGACTTTTAGTATGTGTACCTACTAACTACTCCTAACAAAGTCCCGAACTCAAAAAGTCTCGCATATTCCATATACTCTACACCTCTCTTTTGAGCTTTCATTGACTGGATTAATATTAATCTAACAATTTAACCCTAAATAAACAATTAAACCAAAATTCAACGTTATTAGCCCCAGAGCAAGTCACGTCAATCAACAATACAGACCGAAACAACCATCCCAGGATGGAAAGTTTCATGCAACTTCACATACTACGAAGGCAGGTATGTATTCATTACAGTTCTCACACTTTAGAGAATAAGTAGTACTTTCAGCTCAAAATATGTGTATGTACAGAAATAAATGCATGACACGCAACATATATGATGATCACAGACAGACCACAAAAGAATTTGGCTGGATAAATTTTAACAGTAAAAAAAATCATTTACAAAACGCACTTAGCAAGAATGCACGAAACTTAACTTAAAAATAACACAAAAATAATAAATATTTTTATTTTTTCCATAATAATTTACACTTACAGGACTTATAATTTCACGAAGTTTCATTAAAAAAGATTAATTATTTTTTTAGTAATTTCGGTTTATTATTTATTTATTTTTTTAATTTGGAATTTTCGTAGTTTTCCTTTTTTACAAAAAACGAAATGGCACATCGGGATCGGATTTGGCAGTATTATTCATAATTTATTTACGAGAATTTTGATTTTTGGATGGACTGATCCGATGAACAGAGCTCGAGATGTTAAAAAGAAACTAGACGAAAATACGTTTTTCAAAATTAAAACCTAATTACCAAAAAATGCTCACCTTCCAGATTGGATAAAACTTTACTGTAACTTATTGATAACACATTTATTGCATTGCCTTTTAAAAACAGTATTATTCGACTAAAACTATAAAACATGTAGAAAATTTGCTTAAAGTCACTTACTTTTCAAATATGGACCTGTCTTGTTCCCCCATATATTTAAATCCATGAATTCCAGTATAATCAGTAAATTCTTGAATGTAATCATATACATTATTTAAAAATCCTGGGTATTTCTTTTTTGGCTTAAACATAATATTTTCATGGTCTTTGGTAAACACCACATCTGTAGGATTTTCTGCTTTATTAACTGCCCTCCTCATTTTCACCTGAAACTTTTGTAGTCTTGAAATCTGAATATTTCGTATAATGTCTAGTTTTTTAAATATAAATAAATAAATAAAAAATCCTTTATTGTCCAAACAGGTAAGTACAGGACAAATACAAAATACATAATATGTAATAATAAATAAATAATGTAAATAAAGCATGCATATACATATTCTGTACATGATACGCAAACACATACATTGATATATATGCATTTTCACATGCAGGCAAATATACACTACACTATTTTTTAACAAACAGTTAACAAAGATGAATGAGGACAGTATTGGGTTTATAATTGATTTTGAGAGTGTTCCTAATATACTATTATAAGATTGAATAAACAAAACAAAACAACAATTTAATTAACAAAAAGAAATATTTTGTAAATTGAGGAGCCTAAGATTGGAATTATAAGATTTCTAATTGGCCTTTTATAATCTTCTTAAATGTGCTAACCGGATGGTGGTAAATGTCATTGGAAGTACAGAATTGGTTGAAACTTTTGCATATCGAGTATATTATATGGGAGATTTCGTCATTATGTTTGTTCTAGGAATGGAGAGAGAAAAAAAAAATCGTTTTTGCTATTGAAACAAGGAATATATTTAGGAATGTTTTTATGGAAGAGTACATATTATGACGCTATTAAGGCCTACAATGCCCTGCCAAACGAACTAAAATCCATAAATAATACTAATTTATTTAAAACAACTTAAACTGTATTTATTTGAACATGCATTTTATTCTTTTAGTGATTTTCTAAATACATATTATAGACAATAGTTTAACGTATCTACTCTTTTACATTTTTAGTTTTAGGGCCAGTTGTATGAACTAAATTGAGCCAAGTTCAGCTTGAACTAAGATCAAAAGCCAAGGCTACGATTGTTACAATAATTGTAATTATGGCTTTTGATCTTGGTTCAAGCTGATCTTGGCTCAACTTAGTTCGTACAACTGGCCCTTAGTCAAATTTTAGTTGTATGTTTTTTTTCCTCGTTTTGCACCTCTCCTTTTTTATATATTTCACATATTTAATAGAATAATAGAATTCGATAAAGTTTTTTTTTAATGTGGAGGTTATGTAACTACATTTTTGAATGTTTAAAGGTAATTTATTAGATAGGCACCACTGGTGAATAGTATCTAGATCTATTTGAAGGAGTCGACAATCATTCAGAGTTTCGATTGTTCTAAACAATTTTAAATCGTCTGCAAACAAAAGTATATTGCTCTCTATATGGTCACCTATGTCATTAATAAAAATGGAGAACAGAAGTGGAGCTAGGTTGCTTCCTTGAGGTGCACCGCTGGCAGCTATAAATTCATATGATATATGACCTCTATATTCCACATATTGAGAGCGATTGCTTAAGTAGGAATGAAAAAAAATTAATAGATTGTTATCAAAATCGAAATTGTTTAATTTAGTTAATAAAACGGAATGATCCAGCCTGTCGAAGGCTTTCGAAAAAAAATGTAAATTGTATTTGTTTGAGAGTGTTTGTCTATGGTATTTCTAGCGCTTTGTGAAAGACACATTAAGTTTGTCGTGGTCGATCTTTTCGCCATGAATCCATTTTGTTCTATTCTTATAAGATTTTTAACGTTGGGGAAAACTCTATTGTCGATGACATTTTAAAAGTCTTTTCAAAATTGGAAAAAAAAGGTGATTGGACGATAGTTTTTGATGTTATTTATGGCACCAGCTTTGAATATCGGACATATTTTAAAATCCTCCAGACATTTGAAAAAAAATTTGTGGCTAAGGAGATATTAAACATTTTTTCGAGTGGATTTGCTAATATATAAGTCTTTGATAAGAAAACTGAGAATATCACATCAACAAGTAAATTTGGGTTTGAGTTGTTTTAAGGCATTGACGACTTCTGATTCGCTTAATGATTTTATGGATATTTGTGGATAAATTATAGATGTGGGATTATTGACATTTATTTTGCTTGTTCCCAGTGGCGTATAATTGGTTTGAAAAAAATCAGCAAAGGCATTTATAATTGTATGAGGGCTGTTATATTCAATGTCATTGAAATGTAAAAGTCCGGGTGTACTGGATGTACCCTTTTTATTGTGTATAAAGGACCAGAAGTGCTTGGGATTTGATTTGAGAGAATTTTCAGTTTTATTTATGTATTGATCATAAGCAATATTTATTTTGCTTTTAATGGACCTTCGCAGAGTTCTGAATTGTTGTTTGAGAGAGTCCGAGTTTGTGCTTTTGAATTTTTCAAAAAACTTGTTCTTCTGCTTTATCTCGTTGATGATTTCCTTTGTAAACTAAGGTGGATATTTCCTTACAAAATTTTTGGTTTGGTGCACATACAAATCCAGCACTGAATATGGGGTAAGTAAAGTTCTTCAAGGGCTAGATTTAAATCAGTTTGTTTGACAAGAAAGGACCAATCTAAATTACTCAGGTGAGTATATAATAAAGGAAAGTTGGCTTTGTAGACTGGCGGTACATGACCAGTCAGGTGCAACGTTTTAAAATGCATGCCAATCATATATATGAATGAAATTACCATGAATATGCCAGAAACGCAAATTTTAGGCAGTCGTCACGTACAGAAGGGTGTGGGAATTGATTTTTTTTTTGTTTTTTTTTGTGTTTTTTTTATTTTAAAATGGATGCCAATAGTGCCAAACGAAAAGCCGTGAAAAAGCATCCAGTGGAAATTCATTGGCATGCAGTTTTCGCGCTCATAACAACTTTTGATGCGCACATTAAATCGTAAAATTTTTTAGTGTTCTTGATTTTGGATGATTTTGATTTTGGATTTTTTTTCAAGGCTTTTCGTTTGGCACTATTGGAATTCATTTTAAAATTAAAAAAAAACAAAAAAAAACAAAAAAAAAATCAATTTGCACACCCTTCTGCACGCGACGACTGCCTAAAATTTGCGTTTCTGGCATATTCATGGTAATTTTATTCATATATATGATTGGCATGCATTATAAAACATTGCACCTGACTGGTTATGTACCGCCAGTCTATTGTGATAGTTGTAATTTAATGTTTCAACATTATATGGTATAGTTTAGTGAGATTTAGGAAATGTTATTCCTATATTTATTGCTGGGTGATATTGATCCTCCTATAAAAATGGCATGTCATCATAGAGTACTTGACAATCGTTATTTGATAGAACTAAATTCAAGAGGCGGCCTGAGGTATTAATTACTTTATTGAATTATTTTAGACCGTAGCTGGCAAATCGTTTAAGTTAATGACATTAACATTAATATTCTATTATCATACAGAGAGTGTAAACTCTCTAGTGTCTGGTATAAGTTATAAATTTGAATGTTACTGGTATTTGGCGGAATCTATAGAACAAAAAATATAAAAAGTAATTTGTGTTTATAAATTATTTTATAGCCGATTACATCTATGCTATGAAAATTATTACGATGTTGTGATATCAATTTCGGCTGCTGAACAGTCGTTTCTAAGTCCCAATAAGACACCATCCTTACGTGAGACTAAATTAGCCTTCCACGTCCCTATCACTGCGAAATACCAGATAGTTGTAGCTGAATAGCTCAGAGCTATAGATGTTGGGTTGTATCGAGGTTTTGGTGACAGCAACTAGTTGATATTCTGAGGCTACAGTTGATTTGAAGAATTCTACGGGTTTTGTGTTAAGTCCTCGCATATTTTGATTGTAGCAGCTTATACAGTGCGTGTAATTTCCCGTTAGGCATGTACATCCACGTAGCGCGATAGATTTGACAACATAGCTGCAGTAAATTCCTCCGTCGAGCGGAGCATTCCAGTCTGTTATTTCATTTCAGCCAGCTGGCACGCGCGATGTTGTAATTTTACTCCCTATGCCTAGCGTTCGGCCACACACACGGTATTTTCAATTGAGTTATGTTTGGACATCATACTTAGTTTTTTACAATTCTTGGTTCCCCATTGAAGTACTTATGAGTTTAATTTGCCTTTGTTAGTGCATGTAATCAAATCTTCCTTGGGTTGCCTATATTGCAGGGTTTGATTTGGGGTTTTCTCGCTGGTGACGATTATATTACTAAATTTTTTATTATTATTAATCTCCTTCACATTTCGCAAAATCTGAGCTGACTCATCTGGTGAAGTGAGGATTATCTTCAATGGCCTTTACTTGATGTTATTTGCATTGATTTGTCCTACTCGAAATAATTTAATTTTGTCGGTGGCACTGGGATTTGCAGACTTTATTATTTCAAGAACTGTACCTCTATCTGCTTGGTCTTCAGGCAGTCCAAAAACCATAACGATCTTTTTGCGGAGTTCTAACTCACTCATTTCTGCGATTATTTCACTCATATTGATAGATGTGTTAGCGTTGGAAACAGAAGACTCGTTTGATTTAGCAACCTACAATATATCTATTTCAGATTTCAGCTCCCTGATGGATTGAATTATCGAAGGTAATTGAAGTAGACCACTATTGCAATTCTGACATAAAAGCTTTTTTTAACTGCATGCGTTTTATCTCAGAAGATGTTAGCTCTGAGCAGGACTGCGCATTAATGAGTCACATTCGAAGTATAACTCGTTTTCCTCTATGTCCAGTTTACATTTAGCACAGTTAGGCATGATTGTAAGAAAATTTGAACAAAATAGAGCTGGACTAAGTCAGAGCCTGTTAACGGGTTGTTTATGTTGATAAGTTTTTATTGATCTACTAAAAACTCTAATAACTTATAAAAGTTTTTATGGGAAGTTTTGGTTGTTCCTCTAATTTGCACCACTCCTAATTATATTAAATAAATAGAAAGTAACTAACTAGATGCTTACTTTTTTGTTGAAATTTATAGTTAAAAAAAAACAGCTATTCGTCAACATTCAATTGGAATAACTTTCGGTAAAAATCACCACTTTAAAACCACACAGTTTAATGCAGGAACACAATGACTGTCTGTTATCTTATTTATTATCACAGAGAAAAGAGCAAACATAGACTAATAGTAAGTTTACAATGTAATTGTTACCGATTTTAATGGTTCAAACTTATAAAGTAAAACTACTGTTTTAAATCTGTGTGCGACAGCGATGCGTGTATTTTTCTGTTAGTATTTTATGGATAGTATTTTATCAATGTTCTAGAAATACACACCGCATGTTATAACTATAATTTCTTGATATTTGACTTAAACTCAGTTGAACTTAAAAATAGTGTCCCTTTAGCGTTATTCGCCTTAAAGACTAAATTCTAATTCGGCTTTTACGCATAATTTCCAAATTATTGTGCGAATAAAATTGGGATAGTATATACAGTAATTAAATATTTATAACTGAGAAATATTGTCGTTTTCGTATCTTGTCTATGAAGTCAAAATACCCTTAATGATTTTTATCCATAATAAACCAAGCAAACTATACCAAAATCTATCAAAATTTCAGGGTAATTTTTGGTAAGATGAAACGTACACCATTCGATATTATATGTATATTTTTAGGCTCAATTGTAAATTCCCATTTTGCCGTTGAAGCAGTCTCCACCAGCACCAAAACAGTTGAACACTGCAATTGATACTCTTTCTCTATGCACGTCTCGCCAACCATCTCGGCATCATCACATGATTAAAACAGATACATAGGGTTAAGCAACGTTCATCAGGTTAGTGCTTGGATAGGCGACCATCTGATCCCCTCTAGCTGCTTTTATATCGGTCAATACGCAGAAGCTGTGCAATCTTAGACGAGGATTGCGTAGTGAATATATATTCGGAGGGGGTGTAAAGCAGACTGTCATTTTCTATTAGATATTAAGCGAGTGAAAACCTCTACTTTTTTGAAAGGAAAAGGTACAGCATAATTTTCGGGTTGGAGGAGCTCGTTTCCTGGTATCGGTGATTGGTCTTAGTAGCGGAAACAGGCCGATGTTAAATAAATAAATAAAAATATATACATATCTCCAGATAATGCTAACATGGTAGATGAGACCCATATCGAATAACAGTATTCGAGTGTAAGGTTTAAGTAGTTTGATGTTTGTGCAAACTACTGCAAATACAGTGTTAAACCAAAGGTTCAATACCCTACAGGACATTCGCATTTTGCGACGTTTCTGAATTATTATAAATTAAGGTTGGACGAGTGTGAAAAAATCATGTTTTCTGATATTCAAACGTTCCTAGAATAAAGCGAGAGAGAGAAAAATTACACAGAACGTTTCTGTAGAGCACTGAATTTCCTATAAACAAGAGTGCAGAGGAATACCTGTTTAGTCAACCCTTCAGATATATTTTCTGATGCCGCGATTAGCATATGTGCTAAAGCAATACCGCGCACGGGCTCCAGATGTACACCGCTCTGAAATAATTACATTGGAAACTAACCACTAAACTTTATTCAATGTGGCTTCAAACACTTTTTATGTTTAATTAATAATCACTATAGCAACAATCTAATTTTGAATTTTATGAAAAATAAAAAAAATAATAATTTTTAGCTTCAATCTGCACGAAATATTATATCTCATAAGACAATTATTATTTGCATTATTATTTGCATTTTAAAATTCTTGACTGAACCATTCATTTGTTCATTTTAAATGAATCAAAAATATTATTTCACATTTTATCATTAAAAACAGAACTAATGTTTTGAAGATTTAATGCGATATTTGACCACGTCTGTTTATATGTTTACTCTCCCTTGACTGCATATTCTGTATGCTAATCACAGCATCAGGGGAATTCAAATGACCGCCACACCTGACCAGTTGACTATACGATATTCAAATTTAATCATGCATAATAAGTAAAGTCACAAAATGGGAATGCACAAATTGAACCTAATTGCCACCTCTTATTTTTGCGAGAACTGTTGAGGTAGCCGTCTACCACGGCTCACACCATCTTATTACCCTGTGATTAGTGTTAATAAAAAACTAAGAAGTTAATAAAAAATTACTTTATTTATTTACTTAATGATTTATTGATCGACTCAGTCGATTCAGTCAAATCACGGAAAGAGAAGGTGTGGCTTTTGATCTAAGTATGCGATCCGAGTGGGACTTTACCCCTAAAAGGCCAAAAAACATCCAGATTATTGTAAAATAAACTACAAACTGGAGTGGAGTGGATTTTCGTTCCTGAGAGGTAAAAAATCAGTTTTCACCCCCCTTAGGAGGGTGATGATTAATTTACCCCCGTTAATTCCCTAAAACTCATTTTTATAAAAAAAAAGGAAAAAAATATTTTTTGATTCTTTCGCGGGGGTAGTTCCACCCCCTCCAACCCCATCCTTAGTAGTTGCATCTCTTGCCAGACCATTGTGGAGACATCCTTATACATTATCCCACCCTCTCATATGCAGGAAAACCTGCGATTGTCCAGGCAATTATTTTCCCAAAAGCCTTCCTAAAAAGTGTGTTATTTGGATTTTCATGGGTGAAGTCCCACTTGAATCGCTCCGGGACCCTGCGTATCCTGTTCTACGCAAAAAACTACCCTTATGTAGATACCATCATAGGCTAATTTGACTGAACTACGATGTGATGAAATCTGAATTTTTTTTACGAGCGCGCTTCAGCTGTACACGTGACAGGGCTACCAACTCCATTTCCTAAAGTAAATGGGTAAATGCATTTTTTAGTTGCTCATATGATTCCTCATAGTTCAAAGCATGTTTGAGTAGTTTTTTATAGAAAAAAATTTTTACGAGTATGCGAGCGGTTTTCGACTTAGTTTTTGTGTCCTCTCTATACCCACCATGTTGAATTACGCAACTTTGGAGTTTTATAACTTTGATATGAAATGGGAAAGAGAGCTTAAACTTCATAACTGTACTCAAAAGAACTTCATTTACCCTCAAGGCAAATTTCATCAAGATCTTATGGATTTGGATTTGGCAGGCGGCTACCTTTAACAAGATTCTAACAAAAGGCACTCTTATTTTATAACGATATAACAACCCGTTTTCGAGAAAATCATATTTTACTCATAATGGGATCACGACTGACAACTTTTGTACATAAGTACCTATATTATAATTAATTTAAGATCGAAATAGCAAAATTTCACTTGTTTTAGCATGTACTGGAAAGTTTGAGTTTTATTTAAAAAAATTGTGTAGATCATATTCCGAATAGAAAAAATATTTTCGAAAGTAAAGGTAAGAATTCTAGTAATTAACATAATCTAAGAAAGTATTAAAACTGCGAAATTTCGATCTTGAAAGAAAAAATAATCATAGAATAAAAAGAAGTGATATCAATCAGTCAAGCTTAGTCGAGAGAAACACACAACCACAGAAGACCTATATCAGAAACGACTCTCTGGCCTTCCCGCCAATATTGAATTTTTATGAAGACAGCCATCTTGTTGGTGGTATTATTGTCAACCTATAAATACGCAGGTTTCTAAATTCACCGGTGGAGCGCACCGGTAAGCAATAACATTATATGATTGGCTATTTTGAAAACCAAAGCCAATCAGGTTCGAATTTTATCTACCAATGCGTCCAGCGGTGAATTTAGAAAAGTGCGGATTTATAGGTTGACAATAATACCACCGACAAGATGGCCGAAGGTCACCCCAATTTACCAATGAAAGGGTGCGTTTGCACGCATCCAGTAATTTAGTCGAGTCGCTTAGTAATTTAGTACTCGACCAATGCGGGCAGCGTGTTTTAGTCAAGTAATTTAGTGGAAAACAATTACTAAATTACTGGACCGTCTCTCTACTCAACTAAATTACTGGATGCCTGCAAACGCACCCAAACATCGAACGTTCCGCCGACAGTGACGCTTCTAGGTCTTCTGTGACACAACTATCAAATTGTGGTATATAAGTAAGTGCACGTAATAGGTACTGACGCGCCTCAAGGCTTTTATGCTTAATTTTTTTTATAAGTTTGTGAACATTTTGTAAACATTCATATTCTACCATTTTTACTATTAACAAAATTATATACTATTAACAAAAATATGCCTGTCATTAAAAGTATTCTTAAAAGAACGCCAGTTTTTATCTTTGGCTGAGAACATGGATTTCATTTAATTATACTTATTTTACGAAATATGAAGTAATATATTATAACACTTATTTTTATTATTATTTTAATGTATGCGCGTGCCGCTCGTTTTCGCTTTTTGCATATAAGCAATGTCGTATACATAATATACAAGACTATTTAGAGGGACACCACTGCATAATCGCCGGCAGTCCAGTTACCGACTATTAGTTTTATAGCACAGCTGTCCAAGATACTGTAAGATATCAAAGCGATATCTTCATACAATTGCCACATTTGGTCTACTATAGACTTATTATCTATTTCTTACCGACAAAACTGTTATACTCTTAAATATAGGTAGTCAACAAGGGGATCGCTTTAATAAATATACCAGCTATTTTCTCTGACAAAAATACAGCTTACGCGCGTACATACTTTTAACAATAGACTTTTAGTGAAAAACACACAGGGTGGTCACCTAAGAAATAATTAAAAAACGATGGTGGACAATAATATTGACATGCAGATGATATTATCATCGAGAAGGAAATGCAAACTAAACGTGTATGCAAAATTTCAGCTCAATCGGTTGGGGATAACTGTTTTAAATTCAGTTGGAAGATTTGACCCATACTAACAAGACAAGTTAAATAAAAGCTTGTAAAAAATAAGTATTTTAAAAGCGGCGGAGGAAAATAATATTTGGAATGTGGCTGTCACCATTGCTAGGAAGAAAACCTGATATAATTTTATTTAAAAAACAATCGGTAAAAGTATTTACCCAAAACATTTCTCTCTGGCATACAGCCTCATTAAAAATGAACAGTTTGCATCATTTAATGGTTAACTATTTTTTCTGTTGGATGACGACTTTTAACTAAAAACTATGGTTATTTTCCCAACACTTGTTCCTAGAAAATATGTATAAATTAGTCAAGCTTTATCCAAGAACGAAATGAAAATCTTTCTTGGATATCTGTGATACAGGAAAGCTGGTAGCTTTAGCTTTTTTTGATAATAACGTTGGACATAGGGCATAGGAGCACAAACAGATCTTATTGTTAATTGTGAAGAATTTTTACAAACAGCACCGAGACACTATTTTTAGTGAAGTACAGAGCAAGTTTTCTATCTTATCTGCTAAAAAAATAATTATTTAGCTTCATTTTGTTTGTCATTGTCACACCGCTTTCTAAATAAAATATGTTTATGAAATATATATCTAAAATTCAAGTCTCCATAGCGACCTCTAAAAGTTCTTCCGTTTTCATTTATTATTCATTATGTTTTCTGTGGAATGACCACCCTGTATACATTTCATTGAAAGTATGTCAGATTTCTTCCTCGGTAATTCTGTCAACTACGACCCAAAGATTATATCCACTATAATTATGTTCCATAGTGCCTTGTATATTTTTCATATTTTATTTCCCTGACAGTTTTTAGGGTGATCACCCTGTATATTTTTTTGTCATGTTTTTATTTGACAGTTGTGTTAACTGCATGCCATATTTTTTCATTATTTTGTCAGGACGACCACCCGCTATATTTTTTCAAATTTTTCTTTGACAGTTGTATTAGCTGTACGCGAAATACTATCGTCCTACATTTATAATTTCTTTTGGGTGACCACCTTGCATATACAGGGTGTAACAAGATTCCCGGCGCCATTTTCTCGATAAAGTGATATTTGAATTCTGTAGAAGGTATCCAGTAGAATATATAAATGACTTCAGTATTAAGTAAAAATTGTTGTTTTACACATTGCGTTCCGATGCAAAGAAACTGTTGGATCCTATTTTATTCTAAGCAGCAACTTTTTTAATATGAACAATTTTCAAAAAATCACTGGTTTTCGAGAAATCTGAACTTCACTGTAATTTTTTCAAGTAACAAAAATCGATTTCTTTTTCATATCTCTACAATTTACAGTGTAAAATTTAGTCGAACATACAACATAAACATGACGCAAAAATTGGACAATATACAATAAACAGAAATGTCAAAATCTTTAATTTCCAAATAGCACCTTTGTTTTACTTGAAAAAAAAAAGTTATTTTGTGTTTTGAAATAAATGTTTCATTACCCTCTAAATCAGCCTGATTCACTATGAAAAATGTCCCAAAGGACTTATCGTCTAAAATGTATTTTTAAAAAATTATGACGATTTCTATATTTCAAAAAATTATATTAAAGTTCAAATATCTCGAAAACTAGTGATTTTTCGATTGCTCGTATCATAATAGTTGCTCAGAATATAATGTTCCAACACTTACACCTCATTTCAACGTTTCTAGGATAAAATAATTTCTTTGCGTCGCAAATATATACCTCAAATTTTATAATGACCGTTTTTACTCAAAACTGATATCATTTATACAGGGTGTCCCGAAACTCCCGCCTTCCCCTCTAGGTGCTAATTCTCCATGCAAAAATAGTAAGAAAAAGCTATAAACATGTGTACGGAAATGCTTCCTAAGGGAGCTACGGCCCTCTAAGAATGGCGCAAAAATAGGTGTTTTTACTAATTATCTCGGAAATGATTTGGGACAACTTTATGAAACTTGGTTAACTTTTTTCGATTAATAAAGGTTATTGTTTTACGCCTACTTTGAAAAATAAATAATGCGCATTTAGCAAACGAATACGCAATATTTCGTTTAGACCCCTATTACTCGAAAACGGCTTGCCATATGGCTAATTGTAAAGAGGCCCTTTTTTATGCAGAATTAACCAGGGAATCATAATCAGGGATTAAAATACTAAAAATGTCAAATGGAAAAATTAATATGTAGAAACAAAGAACACCGACCCCTCGTCTCTTCGCCCCTGGATAAAATTAATTTTGGCTAATACTGTAAAACAATAACCTTTAATAATCGAAAAAAGTTAACCAAGTTTCATAAAGTTGTCCCAAATCATTTCCTAGATAATTAGTAAAAACACCTATTTTTGCGCCATCCTTAGAGGGCCGTAGCTCCCTTAGGAAGCATTTCCGGACACATGTTTATAGGAACTTTTCTTACTATTTTTGCATGGAGAATTAGCACCTAAAGGGGAAGGCGGGAGTTTCGGGACACCCTGTATATTATAGTGAACACTTACAGAATTCAAATATCTCTTTTATTTATCGAGAAAATGGCACCGGGAATTTTAAGTGGGACACATTTTTTTCATAATTTTCTTCTTTGACAATTGTGTTAACTGCGAGCGAAATATTATCTCGTCAAGTTTTTTTAGGGTGACCACCCTGTATACTTTTTTCATATATTTCTTCCTTGACAGTTGTGTTAACTACATGCTAAATATTACTGTTTTGCGTCATATTTTTTTTCCTTAATTATATTTTTCATGGTATCCACTGTTTATTTTTCAACTAAACTGTAATCCAATTCTTCGTTAGAAACAACGTCAACTACCTACCAAATATTATCCTCCTCCGTCAAGTGGTTTTGTAGCGTCAATGGATAGGCGCTCGAGCGACAGGCAGACAGACAGACAGGCTGACAGAACTAAACGGCTTTAATTTTTGTAATCTACGTACTCTGAAACTTGAAAATACGGAAAAATATCGGAGGGTGATTTTTTCCCTTCTGTAAGCGAGGGAAATTAAAAATATACGGAGTAGCCCTCCAATACAAGAAATAATTGATAAATGAAAAATGTTAAAAAGAGAGGGACGTGTTGTGTAAATATATTTATACTTTTTTGGAATGCATTAAAATACAGTAAAATAAAAACAGATAGCTAAATTATTGCTTGTAAAAAAGTTACTTCGATAATTTTCTTGATATGACATCACCAAATAAAACATTCTAGAAATTTTAATACTCAATACGGTTCAGCTATAGATAATCAAAAAATACTTACAGTTCCCAGTTAATCTTTTCGAGGCACCTCCTCTTGCTTTGCTGTAAACTTTCTGTTCCGTTAAATGTGTACTTAGGATTTTAGTTTAGTGTTTTTTTGGTATACCGATACGCATAGTCGATTAAGCAATTGTTGACATGCACGTCTGTTCTGCTAAATTACTAACATTAATAAACACCAGCGATGACACAAGCTCCCACCCTATTCCAAGGGAATTGCTGCAAATTTCACAATAACGAAAAAATAATTAATGTCATATAATGATATGTGCGTGGGATATCAATGAACTGGGTTGGTTACTCGATAAGCTTGTTTTGGTGTTGTATAGCTCATTTTAATAATTAGGTTTCCTAAATTTTATTATCACACAATTAGAAAAACTCAAACTAGTACGATAATAAGCTTATCCGAGCTCCTGAATACCTTTTAGCTACTTTTATCGTAGGGATTGCGGATCATATAACCTTAGTTCATTGACATAATGATGATTCATGTACATCGCTCGAAAGCTCATAAAATCTATTCATATAAATCTTTAAAGTTGGCGTGTCTGTACATTGAAAATATTTGTAAAAATTTGATCTGTAAGACGAGTAATAGAATACATTAAGATAGTTCGTGGAATTTTTGTCTGTCTGTTTGTTTGAACGTGCATCGCGCAGAAACTACTGAACCAATTTGACTAGGGTTTTCATAGGTAAAAGACCTCACACAAAATACATTGACTTTTGATTGCGGTTAAATATTTTTGAAACTTTAGCTTTTGGTAGTTGATTTGATGCTGATTAAATGTTCAAATGACGAAAACCCTTTGTTTTGGAGCTATGGTCCTTTTAAGAGCTGAAAACGTGTATTTTTCATATATGATATAAAATCTATAAAAAAGAAACATTAAACAGCTGGATTAGTCGGGGAGCCCTCCCTAGCTGTACGTGCACCCCCCCCCCCCCGCCGATCCTTGTGGACAATGTTTTTCATAAAGATTAAAGCCGAAGGAACAATTTAAAAACATGTCCTAAAAAAAAATAGCCGTACTTTCAAAATAGTGGCCATATGTAGAAAAAACTGTTGCCAATGTCGTTTTTGTCATTTAACACAAAAACTAAAAAAGATGGACAAAAAACAACGTGCATAAAATTATCTACAATTTTGTTCTTATACAATATTTTGATAGGAGTCTCCATTTTCCAGATAAATGAGTCCAAAATTAAGAAAACATGGAAATTCATGTATCGGTAAATCACTTAGAGGAAATAACTGTGACAATTACTGTAAGGGCCAGTTGTACGAACTAAGTTGACCCAAGTTCAGCTTGAACCAATTTCAAAAGCCAACGTTACGATTGTTACAATAATCGTAACCATGGATTTTGATCTTGGATCAAGCTGAACTTGGCTCAACTTAGTTCGTACAACTGGCTCTAAGGCGTATAATATAACTTTATATTATTAACATAACAAAAAATAAAATAAACTGAAAAAAATTAATAATAATAATATTATAATTTGCAGACATTTATCTCGAAAACGGTAACAATGGTATCTGGAAAATGGTAACTCCTATCCAAATATTGTATAGAAACAAAATTGTAGCGAATTTTATGCACTTTGTTTATTGTGCAGAAAGATTTTCTCCATCTTTTTAGTTTTTGTGTTAAATGGCAAAAACAATATTTGCAAATTTTTTTTTAAACGGACGCTATTTTGAAAGTGCAGCAATTTTTTTTTTCTTTTTGGGGATCATGTCTAAAATTGTTCCTTAGGCATTAATCTTTATGAAAAACATTGTCACCAAGGATCGGGGGGGAGGTGCACGGACACTTAGGGTGCGGGCTCCCGTAGTAGATAGAACACTAAAAGTCAATCATATATATTATATAAAAAAAATTTTTTAAGTACGAATTTATTTATTTATGAACAGCCATCTTGTAGTTGTTAATACAACTAAGAAAAAAATATATTTATTATGTGTATGTTTAAGTCCACACACATACATTCATGTTTTTTTTTAAGAAATACCTACACGTTTTTAGCCCTTAAAAGGACCGTAGCTCGAAAACAAAGGGTTTTCACTATTTGAACATTCGATCACCATAAAATCAATACCAAAATCCAAAGTTTCAAAAAAATTTAATAGAAAGCAAAAATCAATATATTTGATGCGGGGTCCTTATTTAAGCTTCGAGTAATATTTAGTTCTTATTTCATCGAAATCGGCCCGCTCTAAGCCAAGTTTTATGAAAATTGGTTTAGTAGAACAGGAGATACAGCTTGATCTCTACAATACCAGTAGTTGCACAGCATAAACTTTCATGATTAAACTTCTTTAATATTCCAGAAAATTCGAGAGCATTCTGGAACATGCCAGCTGCGCGTTGGGGGTGTGGACCTCAGTGTCACTTGCTTTTACCACGGCCAGATCTATGTGGCTCTGTCCCGTGTCAGTGACGCAAACAATTTCTTTGTACATGCCCCCGGTGATTCTACCTCCCACGCTGTTTACAAGAAGCTTTTTAGTTCATTTCAAAATTCCACGCGAACGTAGTTGCGGGCACAGCTAGTTTTAAATAGATGTTTATGTTACCACTATGTCTATCTCTAACAGCGTACTGGAATTAGTATTTTGTAATTGTTTAAGGTGAATTGAAACTAATAGTGCATGCGATTAGCACTAGACAAAATTAGTAATGATTTTTTCTCATGGAATTTTCTCAAGAATTTGGTTTTTGGAAGAAAAAATTGTACCCAGTAAACTACTTGTTTCCCTTCTTCTTATTTACAATGTATTGACAGACATTTTGTGATCTATGCATTATTTTAGCTGGTATCTCTTTGCTATATAGCACATCTGATAGCATGACGCCACCAAGCGCGGATCTAGAAATTTCAATAATTTTTTTCTCGTCTGTGGCGCATGGGACCCATACGAAATATGGGAAATAACATCTCTAGAAGCACTTCTCTAACGACCCCTAAAAAATTTTGAAAAAGCAGTTTGCGAAAAATTTTTTCAAAATTCGATTACCCCCCCCCCCATGTCCAGGGACTCCTGTTTAAAATTATTTCTTTTGTCATATGCATTTTACTTTTCATGAAAATACAGCAACACGTTCTGAAGTTTATGAAAATATTTTCATTACTAACTGAGATACAACGAATTGAAATTTTGTGATTTGTTGTATCTCAGTTAGCTATGAAAATATTTTCATAAACTTCAGAATGTGTTGCTGTATTTTTATGAAAAGTAAAATGCATATGACAAAAAAAATAATTTTAAACAGGAGTCCCTAGACCTGGGGGGGGGGGTATCCAATTTTGAAAAAAATTTTCGCAAACTGCTTTTTCAAAATTTTTTAGGGGTCGTTAGAGAAGTGCTTCTCGAGATGTTATTTCCCATATTTCGTATGGGTCCCATGCGCCACAGACGAGAAAAAAATATTGAAATTTCTAGATCCGCGCTTGGACGCCACGCATCGCAGTTGCATGTTCGGCTCACGATTTGACCAAATCTCTTCTCCCATCAGCTCCTTGGTGACATCAGCTCAACGTTTCGAAGGGCGCCCCCTTGGCTATACCCTGAACTTTTAACCGTTCTATAATTGTTCTCTCTCCGGTTGATACGGTCAAAAAATGAGGGAGTTCAGGAGGAGAATACGATGCCGTAGAGTCGTTTTGGGAAAGATATCACTTGGAGAGTCAAATTATCGATGTAATAAGTTATTCAAGGAATTCGTAACAAATTTCTAGAGACCAACATCTAGAATACACCAGTACGCTGTATGTTTGTCTCCCTAATGATCACAGAAGCGTAAGGAAAATCGGGAATTCTAATCTTTTTACGTTTCGTGATATTCCTGCCACGAAAAGTATTGTTCAACTGGCAAGTTGCCGATTGCAATCTGTATTTTTTGTCGAATTTAATATTCGCAGTTGTCAGTATGACCCACAATGGCTTTGGAATATGATATACCTTGGATATCACATTGTTTATTACATAACAGTCACTTATCCTAAACGTATTTATGTGATTTTTATTGGCTCGGTTTTCAATCATAATTTTCGGTCTCTTGTAATTTACACCTAAATCGTAATTAGAGCTCATTATTTGAAGATTGTGAAGATGTACAAGCTCACCTTACGTGCTATAATCAAAGTGGACTCATCTGGAAATCTTAAGTCAGAAATGTTTAGCTCCGTCTATTGCTACTCCATTCTGTCAGTCCTCTAGTATATGATACGTATTCACTATACATGTTAAAGAGGATTGGTGACATAATACAACCTTGACATATACCTTTAACAACTTTACATTTGACGTAGTTGGTATGTTACCAAAGCAGAGTTTCCTTCATACAGTCGACGAATAATGATGAACAAATGTTTGATTGCTCCTATCCACAGTTTGTTCCATACCACATTGTCAAAAACTTTATGGTAGTCTACAAAACAAAGGCACGATAAGTTGTTACGAATTCAGTAGTTGCTTTGTACTACTGCATCCTTTAACAAATACCTCCTGCTTGCTCAGGAGATATTTGACAAAACAGATAATGCTGACGTCTGGATAGAGGAACATACACAACTATTTTACTGTCATGTAATATTAATACCAACAATCTTTCAATTATCACATTTGCCATTCCATTCTTATGTAGTGGTATGAAGATTCAGGTTGTTTAATCATCCAGCAAAATTCCTGTATTCCATATTTTTTGAGAATGTTGCCCACTTTATCTACACCTACTAACCACTTCGACCCTGATATTGTCGACAACAGCTGCTTTACCAGATTTTGTATGACTGTTCTCACTTCTAATATCAGTATTGAAGGTTAACATTCGCAGTCCTGATGCCAGTCGTCTTCTGTCGCAGGATGGCTACTTTCAAACAGATTTTCGCAGTATTGGACCTCACTGATCTGATACCTGTCAGTTTTTAGAGTACCGGTAGAGTCTTTAATTAACCACGATTTGTATTTAAATTTCCGTTCAATCACTCTTACTGTTCTGAAAAGCGATTCGCTATTATCTTGGACAGCATATATGGCTCCACTTCTCTAAAGACATTTTGGAAATAATAATTCTTATCTCTCCAACAAGTTTGAATTCTTCAATTCTAAAGTAGTATTGACACCTTAACTCTTCAGGTTTTCCTGTCTTGTACTTCTGTCAGAGTTTCGGCAGCTTTCCAAGTTTGCTTTACATTTCTGCGTATATCACTTTGTGTTCTCGTTGCTTCTCTTATGATATTCTCATTTAGATAATTCCGTTTGGATTATCATCGTGCAATAGCTTATGTATTCTCTGAATTTATTTTGAAATGCGACGTTTTCAACTTCAACGAGAAGGCGCACATGAGTAACTGGCAATCTGAATCATAGTCAGGACCAGGTAAAGTTTTACAGAGCATAACTAATTGTAGCTTTCAGTAAGCTCTAATACAGAAAATAATCATTTTCTTTTTAGCTGGGGTCTTAAGTTTCCCGCTGTGATTAATTGATTATCGTGTTATTATCTTTTGATACACACATAACGTATTTGGATAACTTATTTCCACTCCGAAATGGATGAACTCTGACCTTACTCATGGACCATGAATAAGCCCATCTTCACATCAGCTCTACCCAATCGAGAAAGATTTCTGCTTGTGAAGGCAAAAATCAACGACGAAGACATAATCCTCATAGTCATATGTAATAAACAAATATAAGTGATAATAATAACCACCTATTTACGATAACTTATTAATTTATACTTATATGTATGCAGCCCAATTAATTAGTAACAGTGAAGTGGTATATACACTAACTTTGTATACACATTTTCACTTAAACTCAAGGAACAACAAAATTGTGTCATCGTTATTGAACGGTGGAAGGAAATACGAGTGTACCAGCGATTTGTTTTTAATTTAAAACTACCTAATTCTTTATTATAAAAATACAATTAAGTTTCAAAATTATATTTTTGTATTTTTAATAAATTATCCAAAAATAAAGTAAAATAAAAAAAAAATAAAATTGTATGTTATAACTAAATTAAATAAATTTGATAATACGTTTAAAGTATTAAATTATAAGTCAATATTCTACACATGCAATAAATAAATAATAGGCAATTCACATGTATAATACATATTTCTTCCAATAATATATTAAAAACACAAAAATATTAATTTTATACGTTTAAATTGTATGTAGGTACTTAATAAATTTTCAAAATTATATATCCTTAAAAAGCTACCGTTGCACGTCTTTCGAAATTCACGTTAGACTCTATTTCCCTTATCTAAATAAAAGTATAACTGCATAGGCAGATAAGTCTCCAACACCCTCAGAGAGTAGAAGAATAAGAAATAGAATTGAATGCTAAAATACTTATATTTTGCAAAATAAAACTCTTTCTGATAGCGTTTTAAGCTTTATTCAGATCATACAATAATATGCGTATAAATAATTCTTTAAATGAATAAAAACCTAAAGTAATTGTTATAAATGTGGCTGGTTCACATTAATTTAAAATGTGGTGTATTTTATTAACACCAATACAATGCAATTATTGTTAAATTCGAATATCCTTCACGTTCGTCTAAACACAGTTATAGCTACAATTATTCTAACACAAATTATTACAGTACAGAAATCTGTGAAATCTATTTTTAAAAGTTTCAAATAAAATTATGACTTGTGCATTCGTGAGATTTAACAGTTTTTAATAGTGCAAATAAGTGTCATCTTTTATTAGTGTCGGTGATCCCGACCAGTAGTGTTTTCCATATCTTTTGAAGTTGCATATTACTCTTAAAGATAGAAAATATATTACTTCCACAATAGATAAAAATGAAAAACCTGTGAATAGTCCAAGAATGCCTCCACAGTGAGCCAGGAAATCTGTAAGACCGTATAATTCGTTTCTTTCAGAAGTATTGAATTGCGGTTGCTTGAAGAATATTGTTAGTCTTGTCAGTTGAACTCTAAAAATCAAAAGTTTGTATTTTATTAAGGATCATGGTACAGTTAAATATTAGATAAAAGACCAACGTGATTTCCAAATATAGAATGGTCCAAAATCATTACTATTTTCTAGCAGACAGGTATTTCCAGAGGTTTTATGAACGGGGTAATAAACGTGGTGCAAGAAACCATGACGTGCCATGTACATCTATTTTCTAACGCTCTCATCCTGCAAGGTCAGTTTCTTGTCATTTATATATTTTTTTAAGGCTCACATTCCAACGATTCATCTGATATCAAATAAATGCATTTAATACGATTAAAAAATGAAGTAATGTAGTCATTACCTATTCAATTTATAGACAATTTTTAAGAATTTGGTAAGTAAATTGATAAGTCCTATTTAATCACGAATTACTCTTAATATTATTTGTAATGTTATTTCGGGTTCAATTTGACTTCATCTTCAAGTACTTTATAAAAGACAAACAAACTTATATATACCAATGAGCCAGAAAAATCCACGGAATAATTAATATTAACTTATAGATTATGTATATATGTATATCAAAAAATTATGAAATTATGAAAAAAATATTCTTAAATTGATGATACTAAGTTACAACAGTAGTACCTACATATATGTAGATTATAAAATGGCAAAGACGTCGGAAGGGGCTGTGTTCTATCGCCAATCCTCTTTAAGATCTATACTGAATACGTGACACCAAGTGTACTGGAGGACTAGCAGAATAGAGTAGTAACTATAGTCGAACTAAAATTTCTAGTTCGAGATTTGAAGATGATACTACCTTAGTCGCAGCAAGCAAGAATGACCCTGCAGCGTCCAGAAATCATAGTCTTGGCCAAGGATGGTACAAATAAAATAGGCTTCCTTTGAAAATAGGACGAAACCTCCACAAAGACACTAATAGAAAGTATCAAATTGCACATGGAGGTACTCGTTCTGGGTTCATTGGTATTGCAGGGATCGGAGGTCGTGCAACTCTCAGATCAAAGGCCGGAGTGGCCCAGATCTGCGGATTGGAGGCTGGCCTATGAGGTAGTAAAACTTGATAAAAACAGATGGCAATTAGCAAGTTCCAACCCATTAGCAAGTCCTAAATTTATTCCAAAATGGGCAGAATATACTAATACCACATTTGTGTAAAATATTCAGAGCCTGTCTGGTCTAGAACCTACCACACATATGGCGTAAGGTGAAAGTCAGCTACCTACCAAAAGAGGTCATATAGACCCGTAAGCCTGTCTTCTTTCCTGCTCAAAACATTGTAAAGACTTCTGGACAAATACATTAGAGACGAAACAAATCTCTAGGAAAACCTCTTTAGTAAGCGTCAATATGCATACCAGCCGGAAAAGTTAACAAGCCTTGCGCTGGATGATTTGAATAGACTACTACTAAAGTCATTAGATGGCAAAAAAGTGGCAACATTTTTAGATATAGAAGAAGCGTTCAATGATGGACAACGCAATAACTAACGAATACTTTGTCAAATAGGCGAGTCCCAACAGCAGTCTGCCAATAGTACAGTAACTAGAGGTGTTAACTTCGGAATAATGTCATATTGAACGGATTTCGTTCATTTTTGGCAGCATAATAGTAAATGCTTCACAGAAAAGTTTCTGTATTGTGCGGGGGCTTGCTAATTTATTGGGGGTGGATGCTACCCCCTCTCGAGGGGGGTGGCACTTAAAAAATATATATATTTATTGGAGCTGAAATATAATCAAATTTTAAAAAGAAAAGGTTCTATGCAATTTTTCACATAAATTGATAGTTTTTAAGTTATAACAACTTCAAAATTACGATTTTAACTTAAAAAAAAAGGAATTTCCAAACGGCTTTCGATAAGTATCTCGAAAAGTTTTACTTTATCGAAAAAATATTACAGACCAATTACAGAAAGTACAAACTGGGAATTAATTATATTCTTTGTTTATTGATGTAGGATTAATAATTTCGAAGATATTTAAGTTTATATTTGGTATCCAAGTGTTTCGAAATTACCTTTAAAGTTTAAAATGCATTTTTTTCTAAAGCAAGTGCTTTAAATGAGCATCTAGGTAATGCTACATCTTAACGAAAAACTGTATCTGAGATAATTTTTTTAAATTAGAGCTAATTAGAGTAACAAAATGAAGACCTTTTTATATAAATAAATATAAATACGCACATTTTTCCACCATAACTTCTTTATTTCTTATGCTACAGGAACGACTAAAAAACAATTTGAAAGCGCAATTAATTGTCTTTAATTTCATTTCTTAGCATGCGTGACGTAGGTGTCACGATTTCTGAGATATTTAACATTTAAACCGCATTTTTCGTCTTATAAACGTTCGGACGCCATTTGTAAACTTTCATATCTCCGAAACTATTAAATCTATGTGAATAAATAGACAAGCGAAATTCATGATCAGTTTATTTTTGGTCTCTATCCATTTTTCAATAAAACTAATATTTATTGAGATATTTGGAAAAGGAAAAAAAAATTACGTTTTATCGAAAATATCTTTATAGTTTAAACTGTATTTTTTTCTAAAGTAAGTGCTGTATACAAACCAAAAAATTTGAGCATCTATGAGAAACAGTGTCTGCAATTCCTTTTTTTTAATTACTGGCTAATTACAGTAACAAAATGGCGACGTTGTTATTAAAAAAAGGTGTACACGCACACTGCTTCGGTCATAACTTCTTTGTTTTTTATGCTACAAAAACAAATAAAAAACAGTTGAAAGCTTAAGTAATTACCTATTATTCTACTTATTAGCATCCTTGACGTAGGTGTCACAGTTTCTGAGATATTTAACTCTCACTCTAAATAATTATCTTATGAACACTTGAATGCCAAATGTAAACTTAAATATCTCTGAAATTATTAATCCTACTTCAATAAACAAAAAATATAATTAATTCCCAGTTTGTACTTTCTGTAATTGGTCTGTAATATTTTTTCAATAAAGCAATACTTTTAGAGGTACTTGACGAAAGCCGTTTGGAAATACCTTTTTTTTAAGCTAAAGTCGCAATTTTGAAATCGTTGTAACTCAGAAACTATCATTTTATGTGAAAAATTGCATATAACCTTTTCTTCTTAAAATTTGATTCTACTTCAGCTCCAATAAATACATATATTTTGAAGTGCCACCCCCTATAAATCAGCAAGCCCCCGCACAATATAGAAACTTCTCTGTGAAGCACTTACTATTATATTGCCAAAAATGAACGAAATCCGTTCAATATGACATTATTCCGAAGTTTTGCATATTTTTTACCTCTAGGTACAATGGTTCTTGCACAGAAATTGGAAGAAAAGAACAACAGAACTTAAATAAACCCAGATTAGAGTTCGTAGAAGATTACAAATAGATGATCAAATAAATAAATAAAGAAGAGGAATCAAAACTGAATGTTGAACTAAGGTAATTTAATCCTATTATTATGTAAATCCTCATGAAAAAAAATACAAGAGCTTTTCGCCTTAAGATTAGGAATTAAACATATGCAACACAAAATAACCACTTAAGGTGAGAAACTATTAAGAGGAAAACAGGGCTATTTGATCTACCAAAGAACTAATAGGTTCATTGATTTGGTGTGAGTTAAGAGACAGGGGATTGAGGATATCAAATAGAGATGCAATTTGAGGTACCTTTATAATTGTGATATAAGTGATCAAAGTTGCATCACACTGTTCTCATTGGTGGGATGACAGTACATTGATTTATATAAGTGGAATGGGCAATATGAGTGTTCAAATTTTATTTTTTTAATAGTTGCAACAGGATATGTTGAAACTATCGTATAAAAAAAATCAATGGATCCGAGTTGGTTATACCTTGCAAAGATTCGTGCTATTATTTATTAGGTACTTTTACCAGCAATCGTTCCAATTATTTCTTGCTTTTGTTTACATAAATCGTAGTAGTTAGATATAGCGGGGCATCTTTCTTAAGAATCCTTTTGGATCCTACTTCAGGAAAACGAATGCCCATGCGAGCTACCGGTTCCCTCTAATCCGAAAAAAGTAACCTGCAACGGTTCCCTAACCAGAATTACGGCAAATGACAGTAAACAGCACTACATAATTGGATTGAGGCTGCTAAAGAAGTACTTCTAAAGGCTCTATGGCCCAGTTGCAGTATCTTTAACGATATTGTTTGTGCGAACTAACAGCAACGCCTAACTCAAAGTGACCGGCTGCAAGCAGCGCCAGACCTAGAAAGAGCGACTGTCCTTAAAAGTGCAGATAGCAGGAATCTACAGAAGTTACAATACTCAATGTTCCCTACTAGAAGCATGATTATGAACACTACCAAGCCCTGGAACAGGTTTCGCACTCTGGCCGGAGGAAGTGTGAAATTGAATACAGGGCTTAGGGAGCTGGCTAGCTTAAGAAGCTTAGGAAGCTTAAAAAGCTTGTTTGTCTTTGTCGAACTGTGACGATATTTCTTCTTTCTCTGTGCGGCTACTTGCCAATCTAGGATGGTTGACTAGTATAAATCTATATTATACATTATTTAAATGAGTATGGGCATACTTCTGGTATATTATAATATGTATGCAGGGGTATACAGATTTGGCAAATGTAGTTTTATATATGGGCTCTGAGATAAACGAGCGCAAGAAAGAAAACAGACAAATTAGAAAAAGAAAGACGTATCTACTCCCACTACACTGCATAGGCGGTTAGAAACGATAGGTATCGATGCCCTATATTGACACACGACAAGGTGATAAAAATAAGATTTCACGAAATGCGGAACGTGCTGAGTATAGGCCAGGCCAGGCCTATAGGCCAGGCCTAAAATTCGAAAAGCCGGACTTTCCTTATAAATTTGGCAGGACATTTGGTACAAAGAGCCGAACAACATTAGTTCGCCATAAAAATAACTAAAATACAAAATCGCTCTTTTAAAATTTTTATTAAACTTGATTAATTTAAAAATAAACATTTGATACGTAGGAACAGAAAAAGTCATTACATCGCAAAACAATAAAATCTATCTAGAGAAAAATGGATTTTAGAGCCTTAGGCAAAAGCCAAACGAAAGCCGGACGGGCCGGACATGTTAATTGTTAGACAGACGAAACCGCAAAAAGCCAAACATGTCCAGTTAAAGCCGGACGCCTGGCAACTCTAGCTGGGTACAGTACATCCGTCTTTCTTCTCCTAATTTCTCTTTTCTTTCTTGCTCCCGTTTATCACAGGATATATAAAACTACATTTGCCGAATATGTATGTGTAAATTAATTAATAAGATGTGTAATAGTTATCAGAAATTTAGAAAGTTTATTTAACTCATTTTATTGTAGTATGTGGTATGTTAAGTTAGTGTGTTAGTTAGTTAATTTAAATTTAAATTTTGCTTGTTTATACTTCAATTAGGTACTTAATAAGAGAAACACAGACTTATTAACATTATAACATTCACTTCGAAATGCATGGTTATGACTAACAGTGAATCACAATCAAGTTTTTATTAAAAACTTACGCTAATTTCCTTATTTTTTTTATTCACTATTTTCGTAGTTTAATACCAAATTATCGCACATATAAGATATACTTAGATATAAACAAATTTATTGTAATACTGTATGTTGGTATAAATAAATATTATTATTATAATTAATACGTTCGGTTCACCGACAGTAAATTAATTAGGTCGTTATTTTATTTTCAATTTTAAAGTAATTTTTTTCCTTCTCCGTTCGGATTTAGTTCCTACTTCCTACTCGTTTAAATTACTACCTAACTCTGGCTTCTCGCAGAGATCATTTGCGGTCCGGATCACCAAATCTTAACAAACAAAAATCGGGTAACAAAAAGGCAAATTTACACAGACGTGTTTAATTAGCAAGAGTAAGTAACTACTATAATTAATAAAATATCTTGTTTTCTCCTATTAGAAAGTGAATGAAAATAAATTTATTTTGATATCGAATTAATTCTTTTAACAAAACGCGAGTGCTTCAGTTCCAAACCCTAGAAAAATATTAGACAGGGTGTTCAAAAATTGAGTGACCCTTCTGTCAAAAAGTCGGGAACATTGTGCGGTGTTTTTCAAGTGCACGAATGTCCTATCAGCGTAAACGGCATTGTGTTCAATATCTCTTCTTCTTATTATTCACCACGTCTTGCCAAAAGTTTTGTGATTTATAAAAATTATTCTAGTTGGCATCCGCTTACTGTACAGCACGTCTGGTGGCATCACGCCATCTGTCGCGGTTGCCTGTTGAGCGCACAACCTCATTAGCGCTCTTTCTCATCAGATCCTTGGTGACATTAGTCAATATCACTACTACCCTAAAATTATAAAAGTGAATTATGCTCTGAAACTTCAGTCAATCGCGATCTGTTCTCTGTACTTTTTACTGTGTTCTAATTGCATAATGTCAATTCCATACATTCCCAAGCAGCACGAACATCCTATTTATTTCTGTTTCGCATTGTAGATCACTTACGAACTAGGAAATCGAACAACAATTTCCTAAGTACAAACCACCAGACGAACACGATTCATCAGGAATACGTAATATTCGTTGTTTGTGGGGGCAGATTTACATCGGGAACATTAAAATATATGTAAAACCAGGCTTAATGAACGCAAAAAAGAAAGCATCTTTAAATTTGCAGTTGCTAAATATAAAAAAGAAAGATAAAATTCGACGAGACTGGAAAATTGTCGCACACAAGAAACTACTACCAGCTTCTTATATGCGTCTTGAGGATGTATATCGATAAAGGAACTGAGACTAGAGTTCACTTCGTCTTATAGAAGACCACGACAAGATAGTAGAAATGTCAAACACTAAAACTAATCAACACGAAAACCCGAAAACCAATCTACAAATCATCATCAGTTCCGCGAAAACCAAAATAGGATACTAACAGGTTTACATTCTCGTGTAGAGTGCATTATGAGCAGATGTATCATGTTGAGATGTTCTTAATGGGCAAACCCAAAATGTACGCTCTTTACAAAGGGCAGCATGTATCTGAAGAGGGTGACCATTCTTAAAATCTCCGAAACCCTTCTTAAAATCTCCGAAACGTAGTTTCAATTATTTAATAGGTTGATTGCCACAGCAGGTCTTTCTGAATCTGAGTGACACATAGTGACAACCCGTATCTTAATAGCGAAGTCTGCCATAACATGATGTTTATACGAATTTCTGAAATCAATGACTAATCATGGAATCTGACTAGCATACCTGAAAAGCGTTGCATGAGGAAGATATTTAACATTAAATATTTAGTTAAACAAATTGAAACATAAATTGTTAGTAACCAAGCATATATACTTACCCTGCGTATTCAGTCATGTTTTCTCCATAAAATTCAAATACCGGTCTCCAGTTAAATTCGGACTGGCTAAATTCTGCATTATATGTCAATGATGTACAAGAAGGTAGACAATCACAACGAGACTTACCACTTCCTATTTCCGATTTAACATCATTTCCCACCATATCAACTAAAATAAAAATGAAGGGCCGATTTAAATATCTCTTTAAATTTAATTGCTATATATCATTTATTTATTTTATAATTTTTTGTTATTTTAAAATTTTAATAACAACTACTAACAAAGTGTGTAACGAAAAAAATGAATTTCTATTACATTTAACGTAATTGCAGGTAAAACGGAGAAGAAATAATTATTCTTCGGAAAAAAAATTTAAAAACAGCTAATTTGTTTCCTTCATTTTGTTATAGCAGGCATACATGTTAACTTTGTCAATAGAATGTAGATATTGTGGAGATTAAGGAGACTTGTTGAAGAAATAACTTTTTCCTGATGAAAAGATGAAAAATAGTAGGTACATTGTTTATTTAATGCATGGAAGGCGGTTAAAACACATTTTAAAAACACATTTTAAAAGAATGATATAATTATTTAATAAACTATTTTAGTGTTTTGGGTGCCTTCGAGGGTGCTTTTGTGGTTCTTTGAGGTTTTCTCACGCATAGGAAAATTGTTTACAACAAAATAAAATCTGATATTCTTGAAAATTACTTTTTTGGGTTCATTTGTTTTCACAAAATTTTGACAAACATTGAAACATCGATTTAACAACTCTCTTAATAATAATTAAACACTGAATATTTTCCAGTGAAAAATATACAGGGTGGAGCTCTAAAAAAATAATTTAAGGGAAAAAATGTGACGGAAGACAGTAATATTTGGCATGAAGTTAACAAGAAAAATATTTAAAAAATATACAGAGTGGTCACCCGAACAGTAATTACACAGGCCGACAAAATCAGGTCGACCCTCTGACCCAGAAACCAGAATATATTTTTTCAAAGGTCTTGAGTGCGCTGAATCCGAATCCGAGGTCCAAATCTCTCAATTGGCTCTGGTTTCCGAGATATTCTAACCTAAAAATGCAAAAACGGCGATTTTAGCTTATATTTGAGGTTATGTAGCATCGATTTTTTTCTCTGACTCAAAAAACCACACCCATCATCTTAAAGTATAAGCCATGCCCTTTCGAATGCCGTTGAGTTTGCACAATTATCTATTTTTCCGCTGAGAATTATCTATTTTTCGCATTGTTCAAATAGCCTTAGAATGTCATGAAACGTCGAGATTTTAAGTTTGAGCGAAAAAAAATGTCTGTCTGTCGGTCTGTCTGTAACTTTTTTGTGCGCACGTTTACTCTGGAACCGTTTAAGATATTGACTTGAAATTTGGTACACATATGTACTTTTACGAGATCTGGATCTAGATTATATTTTCATCTTGTTCCGTCGAAGGATTGGGGGCTGAATTGTGGTAAATTGGGGTAAATAGGTAAATCAAGCAGGTAAGAGTCCTCAAAATTGGTATTTAGTATATACAAGAGAAGCTAAGGTCTCAAAAAAATGTTTGGCATTAGCCACCCCCATTACCACCCTCACCCTATTATTAAAGGGGATGAAAAAAAATTGTGATTTAGTGTGTGTACAAGAACAGAAACCTCAAAATATTTTTTTACTTAATCCGCCCCAACTACCACCCCCTATCACCACCCCCAACCCACTACCGATGTGGGGTGTCGTTTTATGGATTTTTAGGGTAGAGGATTTCAAATATTATATCATTAAACTTCCATAGACAATTATTTCCACATACAAATTTTTTTCGTTGTGAGTGACTTGGATAGAAAATCTGGATGTGGAAATAGTGATTCCTTGGGCAACGATTTTCATGTTTGTGAATGTACCTATACCTGAAAACCTATTACGAATACGTACATATTACTGAACTAGAGACAATAGAGCACATGTGAGGGTACGAGTCAAATTTCATGCTTAAAAACATTCCCCTCCCCGTTCACCCTTTCGGGGGTGTCTTTTTGAAAACCGTCGATTACGTGTCTCCTTATTTCCTCAGGAGAGCCCATCGCTGGAACTTCACGTTTCTGACTTAGGCGATTTCAGAGATACGGGTGGGTTTTAAACCATCTACCACCCCTGTTTTCACTCCTTCAAAAAGTGAAAATCGAAATTTCGTCTTACTCGTGTCTAATAGATTCCAATAAAAAGTATTTCTGGCAAATATCACCCTTCTAGGTCTAACCGTTTCCAAAAAGCTTAAAAACCTCCCCCTTCCCGTTCACCCTTTCGGGGGTTTCTTTTTGAAAACAGTCGAATACATGTCTCCTTATTTCCTCAGGAGAGCCCATCGCTGGAATATCACGTTTCTGACTTACGCGATTTCAGAGATGCGGGTGCGCTTTAAACCATCTACCACCTCCGTTTTCACTCTTTCAAAAAGAGAAAATCGAAATTTCGTCTTACTCGTGTCTAATAGATTCCAATAAAAAGTATTTCTGCCAAATATCACCCTTCTTCTAGGTCTAACCGTTTCCAAAAAGCTTAAAAACCTCCCCCTTCTCGTTCACCCTTTCGGGGGTTTCTTTTTGAAAACAGTCGAATACATGTCTCCTTATTTCCTCAGAAGAGCCCATCGCTGGAATATCACGTTTCTGACTTACGCATTTCAGAGATGCGAGTGCGCTTTAAACCAACTACCACCCCCGTTTTCATACCCTTCAAAAAGTGAAAATCGAAATTTCGTTTTACACATATCTAGCTATCTGAACAAAAAATATTTGTTCCAAATTTCACGCATCTAGATCTAACCGTTTCCGAAAAAGCCTAAAATTTCAATCTCCTTTTTCACCCTCTCAGAGGTCGATTTTCGAAAAATCTCTTCTTAGTGGTTGCCTACGTCATTCGAGGAACCACTATGCAAAATTTCAAGTTTCCTAATAAAAATTCCAATTTAGTAATATACACGTATCACACAATAGGTTTTTGGATATACAGGGTGGGCCATTGAAAACGGAACACGCCTGTTTTGGGACACCTGGACTAGTGCTTTTTCCAGGAATACCGTGGCTTTAGCGATCAATTTTATTAGAACATTTTTTGTTCAGAAACACGTGGTCTATCCATCTGTATTTTTATTTTTTCCTACCCTGACTTAATTTCAAAATGTTGAAAAAATGGATGAAAAAAAAAATTGAAAAAACTAATTTCGACCATGCTGTCACATAGAGAATTGAAAGACGCTTCAAATGAGAGGTCGCTCGACCCCCTTTCCCTATTTAAATTCTTGAGTTCGGGGCTGATGTGTCAATGTCAAGTTTGACATCAAAAGTTGTCCCCTAAAAATCAAGAGTCAACCTGTCCGAGCGTTTTTTCAAGAAACTAGTCTGTGTCCCAAAACAGGCGTGCTTCGTTTTCAATGGCCCACCCGTAGGTAAATTCACAAATATAAAAATTTCAAAATGCGATATCTCAGTGAAAAAAATAGATATTTGTGCAAACTCAACGGCATTTGAAAGGGCAAGGCTTATACTTTAAGATGATGGGTATAGTTTTTTGAGACAGAAAAAAAATTCGATGCTACATAACCTCAAATACAGGCCAAAATCGCTGTTTTTGTACTTTTAGGTTAGGATATCTCGGAAACCAGAGCCAATTGAGAGACTTGGACCTCGGATTCGAATTCAGCTCACCCAAGACCTTTGGAAAAGTATATTCTGATGTCTGGGTAAAAATCTTGTCGGCCTGTGTCATGAAAAAAACTGACGGAAGATGTTAATATTTCGCATGTAGTTAACACAACTGTCAAGGAGGAAAAATATGAAAAATGCACAGGTTGGTAACTCTGAAATATAATTAATTCAGAAATTATCGTAGAAATATTGAAACTGCAGTTGACACAATCATCGAAGAGGAAACTTGATGTACTTTTAGTGAAACATATACATATCAATAAAAAACAACAGTGGAAAAAGGTATATGATATGTAGTTTTCACTATATTACCAGGAGAAAATTTGATATAATTTTATTTAAAAAAATATATAATTTAGTAATATTTTTAGAAAAACAGTTTTAAATTACTAGAAGATTTGATTTCCATGGACAAAGCATTGCACGATGTACGCGCCTAGGCCATCGCTAAAAGTTTATTTTATTAAGAATGACATTTTCATGTGGTCTATGTTGCAGTTTTCAGCAGATCTTACCGAATAATTGTGCAGTCTCGATCTTTTAACTAACAAAGGTTTAAAGTAGGTAGGTACTAGATTTTTCTCAATTTTATATTTTAAAATTAAATTTGCTTTTTCAATACTTTGCTCCACTGAACTCCAACCCAACTGGTTTAACATATTCCAAATAAGTGTGTATCTAACACAATTTAATATTACACGCATTTCTTTATTGTGTAATACTTGTAGGTAACCTCTTAATACCTGATATGCTACATGATATTAATAATGAAAAGCAATAATTAAAATGTGGGTAAATTATACTATTGTATATAATTAATTTTGACCATTGTGTTAAATCTGCAGATATTCTTTGGAAGAAGGAGATCTTTTTGCCAATTTTCTTACATAAATAATCAACATGTTTTGAAAACGTTCACTGTTTTTCTAAAATAATTCCTAAGTATATAATTTCACTTACAAATTCAACTTTTGTATTATTAATGTACAGAAACAGTTGATCATTTTATTATTCATTATTTTCGGCAATTTGCTTTAGTTCCAAGAACCATGCATTTAGTTCTTTCATTATTGAGTTTCAGTTCATTGGTACATAACCATCTATATAATATACAAAGCTCTTTATTCATTATATCTGTGATATATGATTTCTTCAAGATACAGATATTAATGTATCATCAGCATATGGATTTTTTAGGACAAGATTTATATCATTCACATATATAATGAATAAAAGAGATAAAGTAAAAAAATATTTTGAGGTTTCTGGTTCTTGTACATACACTAAATCACATTTGTTTTCATCCCCTTTAATAATGGGGTAGGGGTGGTAATGGGGGTGGCTAATACCAAAATTTTTTTGAGACCTTAGCTTCTCTTGTCTATACTAAATATGAATTTTATGAACTCTTACCTGCTTGATTTACTCCAAATTTACCCCAATTTACCCCCCAACCCTTCGACGGAACAGGATGAAAATATAATCTAGTTCTAGATCTCGTTAAAGTACATATGTGTACCAAATTTCAAGTCAATATCTCAAACGGTTCCAGAGTAAACGTGCGCACAAAAAAAGTTACAGACCGACAGACAGATCGACAGACAGACCGACAGACAGACAAAATCTTTTTTCGCTCAAACTTGAAATCTCGACGTTTCATGACATTCTAAGCCTATTTGAACAATAAAAATTTTTAAATTTTCTTCTGTCGTTACTATACTTCCACTGGATGTGGAAGTAAAATAGGTCAACAAAGCAATTGCATCTATGTCATGGGCGTCGACCGAAAATGTTTAAACATTTTTTAATTGTAGAAATAAATTGATTATTTTTTTCTATTTTATATTAATTAATAGGTACGACGTAAAGTATTTTTTTGTAATAAATAATGTTAGTTTAATGAACAGCTCCTTAAATGATCTAATAAACTAAAATTTGATCAATCATTTTTGATCAAATGTTAAATCTATATATGACCTGACTGATTTAGCTAATATAGTAAGTATCGTTAGGTGTCTTTTTAATTTTAATTAGATTTCCATATCATCAACACTTAAATATGATTTCTTTATGAATACATGGATATTTATTCATTAGGTGTATTATTTTATTTTCATTAATTGTCTAACGATATTTGCTTTAATATCGGAATTTGGAAACAATATGCTTACCGGTAGACGATCAGATGGACGAACGAGAGGATTTTTTTTCCCGATTGCTATAATTTATAAGAACGTTTTGTATTTATGACGTCATTGTATAGTTGAGGCTTTTTAGCAGTGATACTGCGAGAAGCTCGGATCTCCATAGTGCCGTGTTTGAATTTTGAGGTAGGGGGGGGGGGCTTAGTGTTTTCTGATTGGATGAGACCTGAGTAAAAAGTGTTGTGGTGAGGGTGGACTGAACTGACGCTATACCTACTACGGGACACCTGTCCAATATTTTCATGTGGTATTTCACTGTTGTTCGTTTCAAAAGGCCTCCAAAAAGCCATGTTTATTAAATTAAATTATTAAAGCAGGAATGACAAGAACCACCTAAGAAAATATTAACAGTGTCAAAATAACTTACAGAAATATCATACACACTAGTGATGAGGGATACTTATACAATATTATACAATATTCGATTCTTTTTAATCGAGATGTTTTAATAACCAACTAATAGTAGTACTAATTTTCGATGATTCACTCGCATCTTGCACTATATAGCATAGAAAATAGATTAAATAATTATATATTTTATTACTAACATAAGTATATTATATTACCATAAAAATTTGGTTTTCTGTTTGATTATTATTATTATTATTATTGAGAGATTGTCTTTCGTTTATTATGGCCAATTATATGTTTATTGTTATTTTTATGTTATGTCGTTGGTTGCATTTATTTATAAATAAATAGTATTCAATAATAGTTCTTAGTGTTTTATTTACTCTAAAAATGGGTAATAGTAAATGCTTATTTAAATAAATTTAAAATACTGTCATGTAGGAAATATTAATAATTGAAATCCGGGAAAATAGCAAATGCTCATTTTATAAACAAACATATTCGACCATAATCTACTTTTAGATTTATAAATAACAAAACAAATTCAATGTCTGAATAGGATTGTTTACCTTTAGGAACACGATTGAAGACATAAACTTACAACTTGTATATATGTAATGTTTATAAAATAAGCAATAATAATTAATATAAATTAAAAAACAATAACAAAGAGGGGAATTCCTTGTGTGGACTCGCGACAGTCAGTATCGAAGTTTTCGGCGTTAAGTAATAAAAGTTCAGTGCAAACTAGGTGACATCTCTCCCCGAAAATGAAGAGTTGGTAAGGCCCTTCGTGTTAATTGTTGTTATGTGTGTGTCCAAGCAATTTTAGGGCCAAGTGCCACAATAAATATTGTTATGTTGTTTTGAGCCGTCGAATTTAATTCCCTGACAACTTAACCTCTCCCAAAAACCAAGTGGCCCTAGTTATGACCATTCCGGTGGTCGTGACAATACTAGAGCTAAATAATTACACACAAATTAAATATGTATATTTATGCTTTGTTTTCATTTGCGTTTTGTGGTGTGTGCTTGCAATGTCAACTAATAATAACACAGGCACACAAATAAAAAAAATGTCGAGTGCTAGAAGGCAGACTTATGTATTCCCATGAATTTCGACCCGCTGAACACGAATCCGATGTCCGTTTTGCCGGATTGGCTCTTGCATTTTTCCTAACCCCAAAAAACAACCCTATGACTGCCCGAAAAATCTCATACAAGTAAATAAAAAGCTTAAATGAGTTGACCACCATTTCCATACGTATTTTGGGGCGCTGAGACCGAATCTGAGGTCAGAATTGGCCGATCAGTTAGGAATTTTGACATAACCTCAAAAAACACCTAGAAAATGCCCGAAAAATCCCAAACAAGTAAATAAAAAGCTTAAATGAGCTGATCACTATATCTATACGTAATTTGGGGCGCTCAAACTGAATATGAGGTCAGAATTGGCATTTTGACATAACCTCAAGAAACACCTAAAAAATGCCCGAAAAATCTCAAACAAGTAAATAAAAAGCTTACATGAACTGATCACTATATCTATACGTAATTTGGGGCACTGAAACCGAATCCAAGGTTAGAATTTAAGCGCGACGATCGAATATCTTGATCTATATTTAGGATGAAAACGTACCCAAAAATGACTGAATCATAGTCCGAAATTGACTTTTCTCCACATAATATCTGAACATATAGTTTCCGATGTATTTTCACGAGCACAACACAATACCGTAGTCAGAATTAAAGTGCAATCTGCAATCTTCATTGAAAAATGTCATTTCAGCATATATTCTCCTCAACCCTAGTAAGCGGAGATGGATAACTTTTTAATTTTCAAGTATCTAAAGGAAAATATTACTGAACAGTGACATTTTTAGGAAAAATTTTTCGGAGGAAGTTTGCTCTGCTGAGAGAGGAATATCGTTTGGAATTAACATTTACCTACACCCTCTAGTGAAGTGGAAAACTTGGCTTCCTATGAGTATAGGGCTACAAGAAATTTGCACAACTGTGTAAATGATGTGAATTCCTTCTGTTTTGTTTGTAGTAAATTAAATGGCATAAGACAATCAAACAGAATAAAGAAAACTATACAATTCTAAACAGCTCTAAGAAAAAAAAAATAAAAAATCTTCATGGGAGGGTGTAGGTAAATGTTAAATCCAAACGATATTCCTCTCTCAACAGAGCAAACTTTAGGTGTTTTTTGAGGATATGTCAAAATTCCTAACTGATTCGGCCAATTCTGACCTCAGATTCGGTCTCAGCGCCCCAAAATACGTATGGAAATGGTGGTCAGCTCATTTAAGCTTTTTATTTACTTGTTTGAGATTTTTCGGGCAGTCTTAGGGAGTTTTTTGGGGTTAGGAAAAATGCAAAAGCTAATCTGGCAAAATGGACATCGGATTCGTGTTCAGCGGGTCGAAATCCATAGGAATACATAGGTCTGCCTTCTAGCACTCGACATTTTTTTTGTGTGTGTCTGTGTAATTAACTTGTTTTATACTTTGTCGTGTTCGTTGATCGAGTATATAATATCGAAAACGAGGGAATAATCGAGTCGCCCGCCGTAATACTCATCGAGCAATTATATACAATCATTTTTTTTTTCAGTAATACTAATATTAGTCCAAGAGCCCATCGCTAATCGCTCTGGAAAAATGTAATTTAAGCAAAAATAAGACATCAAAGTTATATGAAGTAAAATCCCACCACGTTTCTGAAGGGATTCAAAATCATTTTCCGTCTGTCGAAATTTCGGGGGGAATTTAGTGCAGCATCTCGTCAGTTATTGATGGAATTCTGTAAACAAATCATGGAAAGAGAGAAAACCCACCGATAACTGGTATTTATCTCCTTGCAGAAAGCTGGTATTAGTTGTAAAAAAATTGACGGAATGCGATCATAGCGGCATGGCTGCAATTTTGATTGGATGGTGCATCATGGTTTAAAAATACCGCCTAAAACGGAAATGAACATTTACCGTCTTGCATAGCTTCAGGAAACGAAATATAGAGTGTAGCGTATGCGTGCCTACCGTTCGAGCCGCTACGTTCACTTCCACACTGTCTTTTTCAGTTATATCTATCCACCGTGCACCGGCTCATGTAGCGATAGAATGTCTAATTCTATCGAAGTATCCGAGTTGCCTTCATCTTTTTCTAAACCATTGTTGATACTTATATGTAAATACTATCATACAAAAAAGAAAAAAAATGAGTTCGGTAAAAAAGTGTATTTTCTGTAAATATGATAACCGGCTGAAAAGAGTTATTTTATTTACGGGGAAAAGCGTCGAAAAGTATAAAAAAATACTGACGGCATGGGAGGCACGTGGAAGGATGCCCTCCTTTTTCTACTCACCTGTATACGACCGTTTCAATGTAATAGCTCACAAAAATATTTTTTTCAGCGATAAGCCATGTATAAAATTTGATGCAAAAATCTTCAAAAGCTGCTGGGATGTTATCTGAAAATCGTCTTTTGGGCGCCATCTTTTCAAAGCTTACGAAGCATTTCAGGACATACCTTCGTTATAAATTTTATGCTTGAAATTGGCAATATAATCACCTCCTGAATTTTCTTTATCCACTAAAAATTTTCCATTTTTCCTCCACCAGCAGCAAGTGCAAGGCGGAAAATGTCAGTTTCCAATTTTTCATGATTAGTGTATTAGTATCTAATAGAAAAAAAACTGACGAGACGTGATGACTAATGCCTCTGTTTTCTTCACATCTTCAGTAACTGATTTTAGTCCCTTAGCAACGGTAAAAATGTAATATTAGATTTATTTTTCGAGGTGGTTCTAACTGCTGAAAAAATATTGAACTTTATATGCCGCTATGAAGCTGGAAAAAAATGGCACGGGCTCTCATACTAACAGTGTCCCCCACTTTTCATGGAGCCACCCTCATATCTCGCTCATCTGATCCGAATATTTTGCAATTTTTGTGGTGAATATATACCTATAAAGTGGGTCTTAGACGTAACCACATTTGATTTTAGTCAGAGGCGTGTGTAAAAATAAAGAGGTTTAGAGATGGTTATTATTAGTAACTTTTTCTTAGAATAAGATTATCTGCCATTAAAAGTAAAACACTCTTTATATTATTAGCATAATAATAATATATTGTAGCAGCTCACTTGCCTCAGATTTAAGGTTTTGAGTTGCTACATACACCCCCTCGTTAATAATTTATTTCCGTATGTACATATAGTAGAAACATTAGCTGCGGTTAAAACTATATCAAGATTATTATTTAAATCTGTTAAAAGATTGCGTGGTATAACTGACAAATCAGCTCCAGTATCGATAAGAAAACGTAAATTACACAGCCACCCAAAAAAATTTATTTTCCACAGGTGAAAGCCACCTGTCCCTATGTTTTTGGGCCACTGATTCCAAATATCACGTCAAAAACATATGTTTCACTGCTCAGTTTTTCGCAAATTGACATTTCATCCCTAAATTCGGGGTTAAATGGTTATTAAATCTAATAAAACGACACGCGTTGAAATGAAACTTCTGAATCGTTTAAAATGGCCCTCGTCACATACTCCCAACGTTCTATCGTACCACGGAAACGAGGGTGGTGTACTTCTTCCCCCAAAAAAACTACTGATTCTGGTTTTTCCATAGTACGGTTGTGACGGCTCGACAGATCGGGGTTATTACAGGGAATAAGTCGAGTATCTTATGACCAAGAGACGCCAAAACAACATCCCGGGGGTTATAACCACTCCATCCCTGAATGACAAAACTACCCCTAAATGAAAAAGACGACCCCTTGTCCTGATTTTTCCGTACTACGCTTATGAGGGTTATTACAGGGAATATTAATAAGTCGAGTATCTTTTGACCAGGAGACGCCTAAACAACCCCCGGGGGTTGGAACCACCCCCTCTCCGAATAACAAAACTTTCCGAAAATACTGCGAAAGGACAGATTCCTCCAGTTTCTGAGGGCGAGTAACATGATAATTGCCATAATTTACCCCATTCTTCTGGAACTACCTCTAAATGAAAAAAAAAACGACCTCTTGTTCTGATTTTTGTGTACTACGCTTGTGAGGGCTTGACAGATCGGGGTCATTACAGGGAATATTGATAAGTCGAGTATATTTTGACCAAGAGACGCCTAAACAACCCCCAGGGGTTAGAACCACCCCCTCCCTGAATGACAAAACATTTCGAAAATACTGCGAAAGGGTTTCCTCCAGTTTTCTAGGGCGAGTAACACGATAATTGCAATAATTTCCCCCCCTTCTGGAACTACCTCTAAATGAAAAAAAGACGACCCCTTGTTCTGATTTTTCCGTACTACGCTTGTGACTTCTTGACAGATCGGGGTTATTACAGGGAATATTGATAAATCGAGTATCTTTGATCAGGGGACGCCAAAACTACTCCCGGAGGTTTAAACCACCCTCTCCCTAAATGACAACATCTTCCGGAAATCCTGCGAAAGGGCCGAAGGACGGTCTTTTCTCATTTGCCGGGGCATGGAACATGATGGTTGCAGTCCTTTTTCCCCACCCTTCTGGAATTACCCCTAAATGGAAAAAACTACCCCTTGTTTTGATTATTTCGTACTATACTTGTGAGGGTTTGGTAGATCGATGTTATTACAGGGAATATTGATAAATAGAGTACATTTTGATTAGAAGACGCCAAAACAACTCTCGGAGGTTGAAACCACCCCATCTCTGAATGACAAAACATTCCGAAAATTCTGCTAAAGGGCTGAAGAATAGTCTTTTCTCGTTTTCGATGCCGAAGAACATGATGGTTGCAGTGGTTTTTCCCCACTCCTTCTGGGGTGCGGAAAAACCACTGCAACCATGAGAAAAAACTATCCCTTTTTATGATTTTTCCGCACTATACTTATGAGGGCTTGACAGACCAAGTTTATTACAGGAAATGTTGATAAACCGAGTATCTTTTCACCGGGAAACGCCAAAACAACTCCTGGAGGTTGAAACCACCCCCTCCCTGAATGACAATATATTCCGAAAATACTGCGAAGGGGCTGAAGAATGATTTCCCCCGTTATCGAGGGCGAGGAAGTATTGCAACCATCGTGCTCCTCGCCTCGATAATGGGAGAAACGGTTCTTCAGCTCTTTTGCAGTATTTTTCGAATGTTTTGTCATTCAAGGAGTGGTTGTTTTGGCGTCTCCTGGTAAAAAGATGTTTGATTTATCAATATTCTCTGTAATAAACCCGATCTGTAAAGCCCTCACAAGCGTAGTACGGAAAAATCAAAACAAGGGGTAGTTTTTCATTTAGGGGTAGTTCCAGAAGAGTGGGGGAAAGTATTGTAATTATCCTGTTACTCGCCCTCGAAAACTGGAGGAAACCGTTCTTTAGTCTGTTCCTAGTATTTTCCTAATGTTTTGTCATTCAGGGAGGGAGTCGTTACAACCCCCGAGGTTGTTTTGGCGTCTCCTGGTCAAGAGATGTTCGATTTATCAATATTCCCCGTAATAATCCCGATCGTCAAGCTCTCACAAGCATAGTACGGAAAAATCTGAACAAGAGGCCGTTTTTTTTCATTTGGGGGTAGTTCCAGAAGAGTGGGGAAAATATTGCAATTATCGTGTTACTCGCTCTCGAAAACTGGACGAAACTGTTCTTCAGCCCTTATGCACTATTTTCGGAATTTTTTTGCCATTCAGGGAGGGGGTGGTTCCAACCCCCCGGGGGTTATTCTGACGTCTTCTGGTCAAAAGATACTCGAGTTAACAATATTCCCCGTAATAACTCCGATCAGTCAAGCCCTCACAAGCGTATTATGGAAAAATCAGAACAAGGTAGTAGTACTTTTTTGGGGGAAGAAGTACACCACCATCGTTTCCGTGATACGATAGAACGTTGGGAGTATGTGACGAGGGCCATTTTAAACGATTCAGAAGTTTCATTTCGACGCGTGCCGTTCTATTAAATTTAATAGCCATTTAACCCCGAATTTAGGGATGAAATGTCAATTTGCGAAAAACTGAGCAGTGAAACATATATTTTTAACATAATATTTGGAATCAGTGGCTCAAAAAACACGGAGATAGGTAGCTTTCACCTTTGGAAAATAATCTTAATTTTTTTTTGCGTGGCTGTGTTTATTGGACCGACCGTAATAGTCCACAGTACAGCGCCCTTTTTTTTTAATGATTAGTAACAAGCTGAATTTTCGTGAGTAGCTTCGTTTTGACGCGACGCCAACTTTTCTCTCTGCGAAAATACTCGGTAGTGGTAGCTAATAACTGCGCTTAGGTGTATATATGTCGATTGGGTGATTGTTAAAATTTTATTAGTAACAGTTAGTTTTTTAGTTGAGATACTTTGATAAAAAACACGAAAAATTGTTTGTCCTACAAAATCGATGGTTTGACCGACGCGTCCCTCACCCCCCAACATGTCCAAATAACGAGGTCAAAAAAATGATTAGAACCAGTTGATTTTTTTACTATTGCTTAATAAATTTTTTTAAAATGAAAGGGCCACATTGTCCTACAAATTGAATGGTATGTTTTTCCAGTCCTACGCTTGGAAATTGTCAGTTCCAAGGTAACACTTTTCTCATTAGTAACAACCTAATTTTCGTTTTTTTCTCTTGAGAATAAAGTGTGGAACATGATTTTACTAATGTCCTACAAAAAAGTGGTATATATTGATAAAAAATTAAAAACACTTATTTTGAAATTTCATTCCATAGGTAAAGTTTTATATTATTTTTCATTCGTTAAACGTTTGTTAAAGAGTTTGTTTTTCGGTTGCCTTGGCTACGTTTGCGCGAGTTAATTATAATAAACCCCGTGTTTGTCCACAACAACATATTATAAATAGTGACTATGAAGTGTTTTTTATGCAATTTACTGGAAAACCTAATTTTAAGGTAAAAAGCAATGCCATTAAACAATTTTCTAAAGAAATTTTCCTCTTGTAGTCGAATATTTAATAAAATATATAAAAGTGCATGAAAAATTCAAATATTCACAACGAATGTAAATTTGCAAGTTATGGTTTAAAATCAAGGGAAATGTTGTTTTTTGATAATCTGAATGTATGTAATAAATTTGGTAGATATCAGAATTCCGCTTAAGTAATAAAAGTATATTAATTTACCAAAACCGCAATTATAAAATAATTCGTTATTTAAAATAATTTTTGTCGGACTAGCGATATATACCAATTTTTTGTAGGACACTATTTTATTTGGGCAGAGAATACACTAAACTATCGTGTGTTATCTTTGTCCTACAGTTACTAATGAGAAAAGTGTTACCGTGGAACTGGCAATTTCTAGAGAAACATACCATTCAATTTGTAGGACAATGTGGCCATTTCATTTTAAAAACATTTATTAAGCAATAGTAAAAAAAAAGCTGGTTACTAATCATTTTTTTGACCTCGTTATTTGGACATGTGGTGGGGGAAGCTTCGGTAAAAAAAAACAAACGTTTTTTCGTGTTTTTTATCAAATTATCTCAAGATCTAACTAAAAAACTAACTGTTACTAATAAAATTTTAACAATCACCCAATCAACATATATACACCCAAGCGCAGCTATTAGCTATCACTATCGAGAATTTTCGCAGAGAGAAAAGTTGGGCATCTCGTCAAAACGAAACTACTCGCCAAAATTCAGCCTGTTACTAATCATTAAAAAAAAAGGGCACTGTACTGTGGACTGTAAATAAAGAGTCTACGATTACTGTCAGAAATGTTAACGTCAGACGTCAAAATATTATTAACTTCTAGTCATTTAGAATTATTCACAACATTCGTTTTACTATCTTTATTATAAATGCACCGTGTACCGGCACAACGGAAACCTTTATCATTATAAAGTTGATGCCACTAACAAATTGTAGTATTACTAGGATCAAATTTATTACTAAAATTACTTCGATTTGAAGAACGAGTTCGTGAGTTGTTTCTACTTCTGCAATTATTACAGAAAGAAGTAGATGCTGAAAGATCAGGACTTTTTGAAGTAACTTGAGATTGAATCGAATTAAGTTGAGAACTAAAAACTTCTTGACATTGCGAAACTTGATTTAAAGTACTTTGAAAAGTAGTTGAAAAATCTTTAAAAATTGTTACTAAATCAGATGCCGAGGGTACTGGTTCAATGTTAAAAGGAGAATTAGATGAAACTAGATTGGGATTTTTAGAATATACAGATGCTACCATCGAATCTTACGAAGGCGTAGAGTGGCCAATAACAATTTTCACAAGTTTCAACCAAAATTCACTTTGATTGTTGAAATGTTAACTAAACGATTGTAGCTCCGACCTACAATTGTAACCTCGACTTACAATAATTGTAACTTCGACCTACAATTGTAATTTCGACCTACAATTGTAGATACGATCTAAAATTGTAACTTCGATTGACAATTATTCTCCAGATGATATAGAATAAATGCACCACAATCTGTTCTGTTCGTAGTTCTGCTCTTATTGTAGAACCTCCCAGAATCGACCAAGTCGAAGGCAAAATAAAAATTCGACTTACGTAAAAAACTTCATTTAAAAACATTGTCGATCATAACATATAAGTCTGAAAGGCTTCAGAGCCATAAGCTAGCACAAAAAGACCGATATGAGTTCGTTCAGACATAAAGCACAACCAGGTGAAAATTCGAAGAAACACCGAATTTTCACTTAGGAAAATATGTTTTTCTGAAAGCGATCGGCAATATCTACATTTTCGGCGTGATTTCAGATCTAAAAATGCACAAATCCAGTATTTTAGTCCGTTGCTAAGAAACTTTCAGAAAACAGACCGGAAAAGATCCGTTGCCAGGCAACGATCAACATTCCCGTACGGTTTTTTATGTATATTTTAGACAGTAAATAAATACACGCAGACAAATCAACTCACATTAAAATTGCATTTATCAGTAAGCAGTTAGATTGTAATGAAGAAATATTTTGCATTAATACAAATTCCTTAATTTATAATAATATTGATTGTGATTTCAGAAAAAATAATATGTGTACTTCGGTGTAAAAGCACATTCCAGAAATTCGATGCTTGTTGCAATTTGCATCGTCGTCCGGGAATGTATTGCCTTCACACCCAAATACGCAATAAACTATTTGGTCCAGACCATGAGAGTGAAAGTATATTGTGGTCATGGAAAAATGAATAAAAAATTAAAGTATCATTTTTGGTCAAGGAATAATAAACAATATACTTTTACGAAATTATTTTTAATTTTTTAATTTCTCCATAAAAGACAATGATCATGAAGATACAGTTATTATGGATATCATTCATAAGAATGAGTATAAAATTTTAACTAGGTTATGTATCAAAAAGGGTGAAATCGACAAATGTGGCGAAGGCGCGTAGCGGGGTAAAGGATTTCTATAGGCAAATATTGGCAAAAAAAAGTAAAAATGGACAAGGTCGGTTTCTCACATAAAAAAAGTTGGATGATCAATACAAACCGATGGTAGGAAAGCCAAATGCAGGGCTTTACAAATGATAAAGTTATAAAGCTTGTGGATAAGTAAGACAAAAATCCACCTGAACCTACATGGGGACTAGAGTCGTGACACTGACGGAACGTTATTAAACTTATGTATTAGTGGAACTCCGTTCTGTGAATGGATATAGAACTTTAAAGCTAATCAAAAGCGAACCAAATTTTTTTAAGTAAAATATTACTTCCACATCCAGTGTGGAAGTATAGCAACGACAAAAATTTTTTTTTAAATGTTTGTTGTTCAAATAGGCTTAAAATGTCATGAAACGTCGAGATTTTAAGTTTGAGCGAAAAAAAATTTCTGTCTGTGTCGGTCTGTCTGTAACTTTTTTTGCGCGCACGTTTACTCTGGAATCGTTTAAGATATTGACTTGAAATTTGGTACACATATGTACTTTAACGAGATCTGGAACTGGATTATATTTTCATCTTGTTCCGTCGAAGGTAAATCCGTCGAGGTAAATTGGGGTAAATTTGGGATAAATAGCTATATCAAGCAAGTAAGAGTCCAGAAAATTGGTATTTAGTATATACAAGAGAAGGTAAGGTCTAAAAAAAATTTTTTTGGCATTAGCCACCCCCATTATTAAACGGTATGAAAAAAAATGTGATTTAGTATGTGTACAAGAACCAGAAACCTCAAAATATTTTTTCACTTCATTCACCCCCACTACTACCCCCCCTATCACCGCCTCCACCCCACTACCGATGTGGGGTATCATTTTATAAGCGTTTGGGGTAGAGGATTTCAAATATTATAGTATTAAAGTTCCATAAGCAATTATTACCACATACAAAATTTTTTCGTTGTGAGTGACTTGGATAGAAAATCTGGATGTGGAAGTAGTGATTCCTTGGGTAGCGGTTTTTTTATATTATTTTCAGTCAACCATAAACCATAACCAAAATACATACATTTTAAAAAGCTTGCATTAAATTCTGGGGAAGTTGCATGAATATTTTCTACCAAATCGATTGTTAGCGCACGCTCTCATCTGTATGATAACATTTATCTTGCCTTAGTTGAGGAAGCGTGATTCTTTCACATTATATAATTTATTGAATAGGACATTGTAGAATTTCACTGTACTTGTTTTAAACTTATTAAATAAATGTTATTCTTTGAACTATTTGCATTTTATTGATATTTATGACTTGTTGCTAACTTCTTAATCCCTTGAGGGTTTTCGTTTGGAAGACCGGAAACACTGAGTTAATCGGAGTCTCATGGTTCCGCAAGTTTGAAACTCAGTGTTCTGGTCGTCTTACGGGAGCTCGATAGGAATTTTTTTATGCGATTTTTCAGGAATCATTAAGTGTAGAATCCATTATTAGTAGGTGAATAAGTGGGATCCCGTCAAAGAGAAAGACCAAATTCTTATTAGAGAGAGGAAAATAGATTTTTTATTAGAGAGGAGCGTCGCTGATAATCTAAGGTAGTGCAGCTTTGGCATATTACTTATCTATCGAGTTATATCTTATCTCGAACCAGCTTGGGAGTGGAAGAACGGGGCAGAATGCGACTGGCGCCTTTTAATAAATAAATTGGTGTCGCGTCACTCAGACGCACGGTATTGAGTTCTTCTACATTCTCTCATCAACGATCGCATCAACGATATTATTGTAGGTTGTTGAAGTAACAATTGTACGTCGAAGTTACAATTGTAGGTCGAAGTTACAATTGTAGGTCGAAGTTACAATTGTAGGTCGAAATTACAATTGTAGGTCGAAGTTACAACTGCAGGTCGGGGCTAAAATCGTTTAGTTAAAATTACAACAACCAATGAATTTTGGTTGAAACCTGTGAAAATTTTTATTGGCCCTTCTACGCCTTCGTAGAATCTTGACACGATTCCCAAATTCGATCTGCAATATCTGTGATGTCCTTAATTTCTGCCTTATCTGAGGCAATAATTGCAATAAAAGTAGTCTTAGGTAAGCGCCTCTTCCATAATTTTATTAGCTTTAATTATGGTATATATATTTTCTAGTGAAAACTGACACGGTAATCATTTACGATTTTAAAAATGCAACTTACTATTTCATTTTTACTCCTGTCATTTGGGTACTTGTGATTTATGTTAAAACACTCCATCAACATAATTAAATCTACCTTCGCACATAGTAAAAGATCCTACGTCTAATGATAATACTAACACTGACTTGCGATTGCGGAAGATTATTAAGCGACACGAGGCTTGGGAGAGAGTGACGTTAACGATTCGAGTTTATGAAGAAGTAGATTGTAAAGTAGTAAATTTCTGGAACTATTTTATCGGGTCGACTTCAAATTTTCAGTGTAATAACTATTTGATGATTACTTCGCACAAGTGTAATAAAAAGTGCAATATGAAATTTGACTAAATTACCCCATTAAAATGGGATTTTTTAGTACTTACATTGTGCTTCTTTAATACAGTTTGAAGATCCGGAACCACAAACAGGAGTAGATGCTTCATCTGAAATCAGATAAATATTACATTTTTAAAATGATATATTATAACAATCACCAAAAAAACATTAAAGGGAATAGTTGCGGTGATTAATAATAATAGAATAACCTATATACAGGATGAACAAAAAAGTGTGTTCCTGTTTATAACACTTATACTAATTGAAATGAAATAATGATTTTCGTTATACAAATAGATGCACATGTGGTGCATCTAATAAAAATGATTAAATATAGGGTGGTGGAACAAAGTTGCGTTTGTCTAAATGGAACACATTATATTTTCATTAAGTTATAGCAATTTTTCTTCAAAAAGAGCCCAATTGTCGATGTTATCGCCTCCTATTTAAAAGAGTCATCAATTTTAGCTTAAAAAATATAAAAACCTTAATGAGACTTAATATACGAAGTGATTTGTTTTGCACATGATCATGCTAATCAAAAATACTAAATAGAATACCCTGTGTACCATTAAGGCATCAAAAAGATCTTTTTTGGGCTTAACAGCAGAGCTTAGGACGTTGGGTGGAAAATTTTAGCTAAAGGAATATTAAAATTGATAAACTGCAAAATTTATAATTTGGCACCAATAATTAAAATTACTTATAAATTCTTGATAAATATAAAATACCTAAAAGCTATTACACTTTATTTTTACAGAAAGAGTTTTTAAATTATATGAATAAAATACTGGTTTACTTGTTAATTACGTTTGGTGTATTCTGTTTCGAAGGATGTTTTGTTTTTCCTACGGTTATATTTTAATCTTTAAAGACGATAGCATAATTAAATCACTTTTATACATTTAGACTAGTTATTAAACAAGCTTTTATTTTTATTGAGGTGTACTAAAACGAAAAAATAAGTTATGTTGAATTAATTGTCTTAAAAGCTTGTTGCACGCGAGAGGTTCAAACAGGGATTAATTTTGTTTGATAGAGATTGTTAGTACCTAAGTAAATATTTTTTTTTCTATTCAATTCTATTGCGACAAGCTTTTATGATGATTGATTCAACAATTTTTTTTTTTTTTCGTTTCAGTACACCTAAATAATACCTAATAATAGATTGTTTTTAAAAAGCTTTTCTAGAATTTAATAAATTTTTTTAATTTTTAGTTATGTCTTAATCATTAGTTTTATATTTATAACGTCGCTTTGTCCTTACTTAAAAAAATACCGTATCCTTTGCCTTTTCTTAGAACGCAACGTCTGAAGGTATACACTCTCTGATATAAAAATTATAGTTCATACCGGATCCTGCGCCATTTCTTACAATGCAACGTATGAGTGAATACACTATACGATCAAATTATAATTTAAAAACTAAAATAACACACTCTTTGGTACCATATTATTGTATTATCACTAGAACTACACGTGTATGCAAAATTTCAGATCAATTGGATGTCGCTAAGTGGTTCAAAAATGACTTTCAAGATTTGAACTAAACATACTAAATGGCAAGTTATATAAAAGCTTGTAAAATGACCAAATTTTATGTATAAGCGGTATAGAATGGAAAGAAAACTATATCCCAATATTAAAAAAGTACTGCATTAAAACAGCACAATATTAAACAAATAGGTATTCCAATACACAGTTATATAGTCCAACACATTTAGATTTTCGTTTCGGAAATTCTCTGAACTCGCGGAATATTTGAGAGGATATTTTCAAAAATGGTAAAAGTGATAAACCAAAAAGTTCACCAAATTAACCCTTCTGCAATTGTTTTTATTTAACAAATTAGGTGCACAAATATGGATTATTGTAAATCATTTTGTTAATTTAATTTTTCTCGGAAAATGATGAGGACAAAAAGAAAGAGGAGAAAATTTTAAACAAAAAATGTACGTACCATTTTCATTATTTGAGCGAAACTATAGGAGCTAGAGATTTTGCAACTAACGCTCGGAACGGAACTCAACGCCACGGTACTCGAACGTGCTTCGACGCTGCGAGCGCGCTCGCGCTACTCGAAGGGTGCTATAACTTTTGCTTGACAAGACCAAATGACAAAAATCAAAAAATATTTTATCATATAATTCCACTTTTTTATTAAACGACTTCAAATTATAGACCCATCAAAATACTAAATTATAATATGGATGAATTGAAAAAAATTACAAAAAATCATTTTTTAAAATACAGCCCTTTAAAAGACAAATTAAAAAAAAATCATTTCCGACTGTCATACGTTAAACTTTAAATGGCGCTAACATAGTTAATAAATAAGATATCAACGTTTTGTTGTACGGACATTAAAACTTGAATGATATACTTCCAGATGTTATATCGGATTTTTTATAATAATATCAATTTACTTATTGTGTTCAGAAAATTCGAGAGAAAACGGTATGTGCTAAATTTACCAATTTTTCAACAGCTGTACCTTTTACAAAAAAAAAACATATATATTTTTTTTAATACCAGGATCTTACTGCTGAAGATCTCGGCTTTCGATGTCTATATTTGTTGTTATTGTTTTTTTTCTTTAAATGAGATTAGTAAGATCCCGTGCTCCGCTACAGGTATCGGTCTAAATTATAAATTTAAATTTTGACGCCATATCGGAGCCGACATTTTGAATTTTTCAAGTTGTTGTATTTTTTGGGAGTCATGGAGTTATTTTCTACCTGTATATCCAAATCCCTAGCTCGTCGGTAAATACCCAAACAATTAGACATATTAAGTATACGGGTGATTCATAAGGAATGGGTAATATTTTACCTGCAGATTCTATAGTGGAAAATATTAATTTATTGCTTAATAACTGGGGTCAAATATTAGGGTGTTAAAGTTATATAAATAATTCAGTAATGTCATATTTCAATTATTTTTTCACACATAAACATAAAAATCGGTACAATTAGGCTTTTTGACGTGAGAAATTCGAATAAGCTATCATTTTTGGTGTATCACATATAGGACACTACGTAAGCTATCTTGGTTTAACAGAATCCGTCATAACTTTTTTGCATTTCGTTCATTTATAATATTACAATTTTTTTATATTTATCTATCCGGTGAATTGTTTGGGGACTTCCCGGTGAGCTAGGAACTTGAAATTTGGCATGAATGCAGGGCGTACCTTTCCGACCCCAGGAAATTACAAACATTGCAAAATTCAGAATGGTGGCTCCAATGTGGCTACCAATATGTACATATATAATATACTTAGAAAACAGTACCTACATTAAAATAATATGGTGCAAAAGTGGCAAGAGCTGTGAAAAATATTATAGGAACAAAACATAAAAAAGTGAGTAGCGGCATATTTGTATCTTCTATTGTTTTGGAAATATTTTTTATTTTTGTTTAACTATTTATTTAACGTCTAACCAGGGTCTATCCCCGACACCAGAAGACGAGCTACCCCCAACCTGAAAATTTTGCCGAACCTCTTCTCTTGAGAAGAGTAGGGACCTGTTACTTGACTAACATTTAATAGACATCCCCTCCGAAGGATGATATATCCACTACGTAATACTCGTCTTGAAATTACATAGCTTCCGAAATCCGCTGATATACAAGCCGCTAGAAGGTGGGACCAAATCGTGTTTCCCAAGATGGATTTCATCCATTCAAGTACTAACCGCGCTGAACGTTGCTTCACTAGAGTATCGAAACAGTGAAGACGCCTCTACGCCCGCCCCTGTTTTGGAAATATAGGCGTTTAAATTCGATGAATCTGTGTATCGGAATTTTTGTCGAAATAACGTTACAGCTTCCTTCAACATTGTATTTTGTTAATATCACAGGTCAACATTTGATCTAAGAACAATCACCAGACTTTACCAGAGTATACATAGGTTTATGAGTCGCTGATTCCGATTTCGAGGTTGGTTAAGCTTCATCACGTCAGGTCATTTGAAGGTCAAACTGAGAAAAAGTGTTGTAAAAAATTTGAAAACATTTATGTTTATGTTTCTGAGTCCGCTGAATTCAAATCCGCTGTTATTATTACCCTTCAAGAACATCAGAACATCTAGAAGTCATTTCAAAGCATTTTGAGATCATTTTGAGGTCAAATTGAGAAAAAGCGACTAAAAAATCTGGAAGAATGCTTACATGAGTTTTTTTGGGTCGCTGACCTCGAATCCGTGGCTGGCTGGACTCTATCATATCGGATTCAAGGTCATTTGAAAACTGAGAAAAAGTTTTTGTATGTTTTTGGGGTCGCTTAGTTCGAATCAGTTGTCATTTTGACATTGAAGGATACCCCAGAGGTTATTTCGAACTCATTTCGCGGTCATATGAGGTCAAATTAAAATATGATGATTAAAAACCTTTCTTGTAGAAATTGGATCCTGGCCAGGAGGCAAAACTTGCTGTTATTGCTTCTATTGCTTGGAGCTCAATCTGTTTTGGTTCAAGGTAATAAAATAAACTTATACCTAAAAATTTTTCAATTTCTTGGTTTTCAACATTCTTGTTTTAATTTGATCATGATATGGCCTTAAAGAAACTTTTAAATGAAATAAGTACAAAATTGAACTCAGTAATCCCAAAAACATAAACATACATTTTTTCAAATTTTTCACACCACTTTTCCTCAGTTTGACATTCAAATGACCTTGGATACGATGTAATAGAGTCCAGCCAACCACGCATTCAAGGTTAGCGACCTGAAAACCCCATGATAGCATTTTCCAGATTTTTTAGTCGCTTTTTCTTAATTTAACCTCAAAATTATCTCAAAATGCCTTGAAATGACCTCTAGATGTTCTGATGTTTTTGAAGGCTAAAAATAACAGCCGAATTGAATTCAGCGACCTCAGAAACATAAACATAAATTTTTTCAAATTATTTACAACACTTTGTCTCAGTTCGACCTTCAAATGACCAAGAACCTGACGTGATGAAGCTTAACCAACCTCGGATTCGGAATCAGCGACCCAAAAAACCTATGTATGTTAGATCACGGTTCACATGAATGACTTTTTAAAAACTTTTATTTAGTTACATGGAGCCAACGTTGGCTCTTGGAGAAGGAATATAATAATAAATTAGAAGTGTTGCATTCTAACTGAGTTTAATAACTGATTCAACAAAGCGTGTTTAGTCATATTTATAACATACAGAACCTGAGTAAGCAAAATATATAACAAAGGAATTGCAGTTCTGCAGTCTGCACAAGTTATGAGAAACAAAGGTGTAATATGATATCTTGAAGATAAGCAATTAATAAGAGAAGCTGTTATCGTGAAATACGATATACCTGTGAAGGTTTATTATGGCTAAGTCGCAATAAGATAGCGTGTAATATTATATAACAACTTCCCCCTTAATAAAAAAGTTGATGTTATGCAGCAACTTTTGAAAATTGTTAAAACGTTAAATGAATATAATGCAAAAGTAAGTTGAAACAATGTTGAATGAATACAAAGCAAAATAATAAAATAATGTAAAAGTTAAAATTGGTAAGCGATAATAAAACATTACATAACGTAATAAGGATAAAATACAATAGTCTAAATTAATAGACAAGGGTAAAACTCCACATGAAAGTCTATGTTAACTCGATGTCCTCTTCTTCTTGAGGTCTAATACCGGGTCGCTTTCTTGGAGGGATCAGTCTAGGAAATTTGGTAAATACTCTGCTTCGCTCTGAAGGAGGTGAAGGAGGGTTATCCGTTGAGGGTTGGATTCGCAATGCTCCACATCTTCTTCTTCTGCATTTACAAGTTATGTAAAGTAGAACTAATAGGATGATGAGAATGATTATGAAGTATGTGAACCAAGATACATGTTTGGTCACAAAAGGTTCGTTTATAAGGTCGTCTAGGTCTTTGGAATATTGCTCTAGTTTGTTTTTAGCAATATCTAAATCTTCTACCTCGAGACTGTTTAATTTAAGCGGTTTTAATTTTGGAATTTCGATTTTGTCGGGCATGTGATTGCAGCATTCAAAAGGAATTTGGATTGGATGTGAATTGTCCTTAATTTCGGAAAAGTCTTTAGCACTGGCTTGTATTCGAGTAATGCCTGCATAGGCGTAACATCCTGGTTGTAGTTTTATGATGGAATTTTTGTTAATTAGCTCTGTTATGGATTCTCTCTTCGGGCAGTTGATGGTAATGTGAAGTGGTTCGGAATTAATCACTAGCCATGTGTTGTCTTCAAGTTCTTGGACGTTGTATCCTTGACTAATGATGAAGGAAGTTTGACAATTTTCTGGGAGTTTCGGCAATGGTTTTAATATTCTAGCTTCACAAATGGCATTTTGGTCGATAGGATATGCAAACAGGTTCGAACATAGTTTGGTTCCAAAATAAAGTGGTTTGCATTCTTTCAAATTTTGTATAGGTATGTACATTAAAGAATCATCGTCTCTCGCGATAAACTTTTGTGAAATAGATAAAAAGTGATGTAGACCAGTTCTGTTATCAAGTATGGGTATAGGGTACAGACGAAAGGTGTTGTAATTTTGAGGTTCAATGAGAGGTATTGTTAAAACAAATATTAAATTAGAATCTAGTTGAAAAGCTTTTAGTTCAATAATATCCAGATATTGGGCAACTGCTGATAGTTTAATTGGAAGAGGTAAATTGTTCCTTCGCAAACTCTGTGAAATCTCTTGTAACGCCGTTACTAAGTGATCAGGTGTTATGATTGATGAATGAATAATTCCTAATCTGGCGAATGTTATTGAATTTAAAATATCGTTTAGATTGTCTTCGATATACAAATAGCTGGCCATTAGTTGTTCGGAAATGTATAGAAATTTTAGTTTTATTTCGGCAGCTTGGATCGTTTGAGTCATGGTTTGAATCGTGTGCTCGATTTCTTTGATATCTTTGTTAAATGTTTCCTCATCAATTTGTAATTTTTGTATAGTTGAGTTGAAATTTTTGATAACAGAAGTTGTAACTGAGATTTGATTTTTGATTAAGTTTTCTAATTGATGTTCATCATTATTTAATTTGTTTATACAGTTAGTGTAGTACTCGCCATCTTCGGCGTCTAAGTTTCCGGTAATTGATTTGAATATTGTTCCGAAACCGTTAAGTATTCCGCGTTTATATCTCTTTGTGTCTGAAAAGACTTCGTCAAATTTCGTTTTTATTGAACTAGCTATTTGCATTAAAAGGTTAAACTCTGTTTTGACTTCGCTTCTAAACAGTATTGATTTTTGGTCAGCACCATCGAGGGTATTCAAGATTCTGTCTAAATTATTTTGGTTTTTGTCAAAAGCTAGTTTGAGGGATGAAATATTTTTATGCACTAGCAGAGTCCATTTGTCATTTGTCACCACGATGTCCGTGTCTTGGTGATAGTATACACCAACAGTGTTATTGATCGGGGTAATTTTGTATTGACAGAGTGCTGATCCGAACAGCAGGAGAAACCTGAAAATAAATTTAATTTTCAGTATATGGTTTCATTCTATCAAAATTTACTTTAGTTTCTTGTTTTGTTTCGAGATTTAATAAGGTAGCAGAATTTTGAAAAATTTCTTTTATTTTAAAGGGACCGTTAAATTTATTTTGTAGTTTGTTCTTAATTTGTGATTCTTTTACATAAACTAAGTCACCTATTTTGTACTCAGATCGTTTCTGGGGAACATTTCTGTCAAAGCGAACTTTCGCTTTCTCCTTTTGAGCTTGTGTTCGATTACGGGCTATTTTATAATAGTGGGATATTCTATTGTTCAAATCTCTGACATATTTAGTTATTAGTTCTTTCTGGTTATATAAGGTTTCAGGTGGTCTGTTAGACGTATGTCCAAATATAAGTTCGTATGGGGTGAAACCGTGTGTTTTATTTACTGAATTGTTATAACATATTACTGCATATGGTAAAATTGTGAAAGGATGTTCGTTCGGATTTTCAGTTTCATGAATTCTTATCATTTCAGCTAGAGTAGCATGAAATCTTTCTATGGATCCGTTCGATTGGGGATGTCCTACGCTTGAATAAGTTAATTTTATGTCGTAGAGGGTGCAGAGATCTTTGAGCAAGCGGTTGTCAAATTCGCCACCGTAATCGCAATGGATTCTTAATGGGGTACCATAATGTTGGAAATATAACAACAAAGTGTTTACGACAGATTTTGCGGATTTATCCGAGACTGCATATGCTTGCGTGAATTTAGTTAATTCGTCGCGAATGGTTAAAGCGTAATTTCGAGTAGGGAATTCAAATAAATCGATATTGATTCTTTCGAATGGTGTTCTTGGGGTTTCTGTGACTACTAGAGGGTTATTAAGGTTTTTCCGGCATACTTTAGTCTTTTGGCAAGTTTCGCAATTTTTTATAAAATTTTCAACGTCTTTAGTTAGACCTTGCCAAGTGTATTTTTCTCTAATTCTTCGAATCGTTTCATTTATTCCGCGGTGTAGATTATTTTTACCAAAATGATTTTGCTCCAATATAATTGGAATTTCATCTTCGTCGGCAGTTCTGACGATATCTTGACAAATTACTACTTTTAAGTCTTTTTCCGCAAAAATGAATGATAGGATTTCAAGAATGGGGAGGTCTAAATTATTTTCGACAAAGTATGTCTTAGAGAGATCTAGAACATCTTGATTTTTAAATAATACCAAAAATAAATGTTCGATTACAGATTCAATATCGAAGGGTAGAGGAATGATAAAATATCTCCTATGTCTGACCGTTTTGCTTGATACAACATTGATTTTGTCGTTATGAAATTCGGGATTTTCTTCGAATATGTCCTCAATGATTTTGTGATGGAGGTCTTGTAAGTTGTTTTGTTGGAAGAAAGTTATGATATCTTTGTGTTCTCGGTATAAGAGTTGTTTGTTTGAGGCTTTGATTTTTGAATAGTTTATTAAAGATGTTGTTTTATATAGGTTGGTGAAAGTTTCAAATTCTCGGGAAATTTGTTCGTTAGTGATTTCGTTGTTATCGTCTGGGTTTTCGTCGTTGTCTGACTCTTCGTCATTCGCGGCTAGAACCTTTGAATAGAATTTGGAACATTCGGAAAAATGATTAATTTTGATTCTGGAAAGTGCGTCCGCGTTCTTATTGATTTTGCCAGGTTTATAAATTATTTCGTAGTCGTACTCTTCTAATTTGAGTCGCCAACGGGCAAGTCTACTTCCTGGATCTTTTATAGAGAATAGCCAGGTGAGTGGTCTGTGGTCGGTTACAAGCTTAAACTTTCTACCGTACAGATATGGTCTAAAGTGCTTTACACTCCATACTATCGATAAAAGCTCGCGTTCAATCGTTGAATACTTAGTTTCTGCACTGCACAAGGTTCTAGAGGCATAGGCAATGGGTAAATCTTTGCCAATGGGCCCCTGGCTCAGCACTGAGCCGACGGCAAATGCGCTCGCATCAGTGGTTAGAACGAAAGGTTCATCAAAGTTAGGGTAGATTAATATCGGAGTTGTCGTTAATGTTTGTTTTAAATTTTGAAAAGAATTTATACAATCATTGTCGAAGAGAAATGGTATGTCTTTTTGTAGTAGTTTTGTTAAGGGCTTGGTAATCTTGGAGAAATTAGGGATAAAGCGCCTATAATATCCGGCTAAGCCTAGAAATGATTTAATTTCTTTTTGATTTTTTGGTTGAGGGAAATTTAGAATGGCGTCAACTTTCGAAGGATTCGGTTTTACGCCGTCTTTTGTAATGAGATGTCCTAAATAAGCGACTTCTTTGCGGAGAAACTCGCATTTGTCGGGTTGAATTTTGAGATTGGCTTTCTGTAATCGTTTGAAAACTTCCGTTAATCGAGAAATATGCTCGTGAATAGTAGGGGAGTAAACAATAATATCGTCCATATAGACGAGACATCGTTCATTTTGGATACCTAATAAAATGTTATCCATCACTCTTTGAAATGTTGATGGAGCATTTTTAAGTCCAAAAGGCATTCTTACGAATTCAAAATGACCATTTTCAACTGTGAAAGCAGTTTTCTGAATATCTTTCGCATCAATCTCGATTTGGTGAAATCCGGAGGCTAAGTCCAAAGTTGTAAAATATTGACATTTGCCTAATTGATCGAGGAGGTCGGAAATATTGGGTAGCGGGTATTTATCGTCAATAGTCAGTTCGTTAAGTTTTCTGTAGTCCACTACAACTCGCCATTTTTGTTTACCGGAGGCGTCGAGTTTTTTAGGTACAACCCAAACTGGAGAGGACCAGGGAGAAATCGAAGGTCTAATGATGCCTTGATCAAGCATATTAGAGACTTGTGTTTTGACTTCCTCTTTATGAATATGAGGGTAGCGATATGATTTTGTAAAAACCGGTTTTGAATCGTTCGTGTCAATGGAATGCTTAATTTCGTTAGTAAAAGTTAAATTGTCTCCTTCCAAATAGAATATATCTTGAAAGTCTAAACAAAGCTGCGTTACTATTTCGGCCTCTTCTTCGTTTAGATGATCCAAGCGCAATTCGTTCCTAATTTCGAAGGATCTGTCCGTCTGTAGGTGTGAGTCAGAATTTTGAGTGTTTAAATTGAAAATTGATTTGAATTTTTGTACTGGCTCTAGTTTTATGTTAGAAAAATTTACCGTTTTTGGTATTGCATTCGCGTTTATATTGAGGTTAAAAATTCTCCATTGTTATCGATTTTGACAATAGCATTTGGTAAGCGTACTTTCTCGTTTTCCTGGGCTAACAGTATAGCTTCGGTATTTTGCAAATTACATTTTAATTTACAGATTTTTTCCATGCGAGGTTCGATAGAAATTAAATTTTTGATGTTGCTTAAATTTGAATTTTTTGTATCAGAATTAATAGTTGGTTGTAAAGGTAAATTTACTGTAGTTTCTTCCGTAACTTTAAATAATGGTACGGTCTTAAAATTTGTAACTAGTTGTTTATTTTTAAAATCTACTCGGCATTCGTAATGTTCTAGAAAGTCTGCGCCTAGTAGTCCATCAAAATCTATATCTAGATTATAGATATACACTTTGTGTGACTCGTCTGAGAATGGGATTAGAACAGATTCGTTGATATAAATTTTTTGATCAGTAATACCCTGTATAATTACATTTTCAGGAGATCTACGTCTATAATTTTCAGCTGTTTTTGGTTTAAAAATTGATATACCTGCGCCTGTATCAATAAGAATTTTAAATTTGCCGGTTGCATCTTTGATGTAATAAAGATTTTTTGAATTTACAGTTAATAAGGTGTGAGAAAGCGTATTTACATGAACGTTTGTTCTGGGAAGTTCAGCATTGGATCCGAACTGTCGTTGAGATTCATTGTTTGTATTTGGTTTGATATTTGGTCGAATTGGTCTATTTGTTGTGTTGGAGTATCCGCGGGGTACTCCGGATCTAAGCGAAAATCCTGAGGATTAGCAGTATAATCCTCGTATTGCTCGTTCTGAGAATTAGCAGTATAATTCTCCTGGAAATTTTGGTTGGTTTCAAAATTGTAATTTTCGTACGATTCATTTTGACTTTGGTAATTTTGGTAATCGTCGAAAGAGTAGTCATTGTATTGGTTAAATTGATCGGCATAATTATCGTAAGGTTCGTAATTTAAATGATGAGCTTTTTGCTGATTAAAGCGGTTAAAATTCGGGTTAGGCTGAATAGCGGATGGTCGTTGTTGCGTAAAGTTAGGGTTCGGCCTTATGGCTGAGGGCCTGTTTTGCTGTGATTGATTTGGCTGATTATTTTGAGGGAATGTCCTCTGACTAAATTGATTATTACTCGGTTGTGCAAAGTTTTGATGAGAAAAATTTTGTGAGTTTGGGTTTCCTTGGAAACTTGGTCTCTGGAAGTTTTGAGACTGTTGCCTTGTGCGGCATTCGCTTATTACATGTCCATTCCGTTTACAGAAGGAACAAAACTTTTGTTGCAAATTGGGACCTTGTGGTCGCTTTTGTTGAATTACTGGATTTTTGACCGGACTATTTTTTGGGAATTTTTGTTGTTCAAAATAAGAGAGTTGTAGCTCTCTACGGATTCTAATAATTGCGTTCATTATAGTTGGAGGGTTACTGGCACGTATTATTCTGCCTAGATTTGGTTCTAGACCCGTTAACAAATTATTTAATGTCATAGTTTCAATCAAGTTTGTTTGCGCGGTTCTTTGCTCTGAAGTTAAATTTTGTTTTTGCACTACAGCGTGCATTTTCGCATTGTGCGTTTGTAGACGCGAAACAAATGTTAGTGCAGATTCACCAGGCAATTGGTGAATTCGTTGTAGGTCTTGGATAAGAGCTGTTAAATCTCTAGAGTCACCGAAGTGGGTTTCTAGAAGTGCTTTAATTTCTGGCCATGTGGCAGGGTTACGAGAATTGATTAGTTCGGCAGCTTTGCCTTTCAATTTATTTTTAATATGAACAGTTAATAAAATTTTTTGGTCATGAATTGCCATGCGTTGGGCACACTGACATGAGTTTAGGAAAGTTTGGAGGTTGATGGCGTTACCATCGAACTCCGGAATTAACGAGAAAATTTCTGAGAGTTTGTAAGGCTCTACCTCGTGCTCGACTTGCTCTGGTTGCTCGGCTGTCGTCGGCACTACTGGTTGAACTGGTTGAACCGGCTCTGGTTGAGCTCTGTCTGGCATTTTGCTTTTTTGTTTGGAAATTTTTGAACTAAAGTTGGTTGCGTATCAGCAGTATGATACGGAAATTAGATTGAAATAGTTTGTTATGTTGCGTACGTTAATAAATTGTGTATTAACTGTATAATACACAGTCGTTTCGTGAATACGAAAATAAATAACTTAAAATTAGAATTGTTGCGTTGTAGCTTGTAAAGGATTTGTTTGATAACAGAATTGGCTTTGTTTGCCGAGTGTATTAGCGGTATAATACACGTAAATAATTGTGAGAAATAATAATTGTAAAATAAAATAACGAGATGATTCTTAAAAATGACTTACATTAATTTCATCTCCATGAGTAGGTTCTTCGTCCGTCAAGGGATTGGGATCCGCCACCACCAGTGAGGAAGGTCTCCTTGTTCTCGTAGATGTACACGCACTAGTTAGGCACCTTCTGCAGATGTTCTCCTTGTTCTCTTACGCTTCACTACCAGTTAGGCTTCTTGTTCTGATGATGTTTACGGATCCTACCGACTGCGCCAATGTTAGATCACGGTTCACATGAATGACTTTTTAAAAACTTTTATTTAGTTACATGGAGCCAACGTTGGCTCTTGGAGAAGGAATATAATAATAAATTAGAAGTGTTGCATTCTAACTGAGTTTAATAACTGATTCAACAAAGCGTGTTTAGTCATATTTATAACATACAGAACCTGAGTAAGCAAAATATATAACAAAGGAATTGCAGTTCTGCAGTCTGCACAAGTTATGAGAAACAAAGGTGTAATATGATATCTTGAAGATAAGCAATTAATAAGAGAAGCTGTTATCGTGAAATACGATATACCTGTGAAGGTTTATTATGGCTAAGTCGCAATAAGATAGCGTGTAATATTATATAACATGTATACTCTGGTAAAGTCTGGTGATTGTTCTTAGATCAAATATTGACCTACGTATTTAGTATTTTTTCGTAGTTTTGCGATCAGTTCAAAATATTTTGTCAAGTTTTGAGTTATAAAGTGGTATGCTACAGTGTGCGCGAACCTTTAACTTAATATCTGGTAGGTAAATGTAATTAAGACATCCAGGTGAGGAATTTTTGTAATTGACGGTAGAATCGGGGCGAAAATTGATCATCTTTAATCCGACCTTTGGAGACAGCGGTTGTTTTTGAAGATCCTGTCTGGCTTCGTAGCAATGGTGAGATGACTTGTGCCTTATTCACTTTTGTCTTTGTAATCCTTAAAGATTTCGATTATTTTATGTAGTCTATTTTAAGCTTGTAAGTGGACATATTTTTGAGAATAATTTTGTTAAACCGTGTGTTTTGTTTTAAAAGGATAAACACATGTTTACCTGTTTGTTCGATAATACAGGCCCACAAAAAAAAGTGGTCTGCGCCAGGGTACTGACCATACTTATCCCTTGTATTTTGAGCCGCTGAACACGAATCTGACCTTAGTTCTTCCCCAGCACGTCAGGTTTCTTTTTAACAGCAAATAAATATATAAATATTACGATTCAGCAGAGTTTTTTTGCTGTCAAAAAAAATCGGACGTGTTAGGCAAAAACTAATACAAGAGATGGGAATGGTCAGTACTCTTGCGCAGACCACTTTTTTGTGTCAACTGCGCCCCAATCAGTGTGACACTATCCCGCAAAAAAAGTGGTCTGCGCGGGGGTACTGACCACACGATAGTACGGAACCTTGAGATATCCCTTGTATTTTGAGCCGAATCTGATCTTAGTTTTTCCCCAGCACGTCAGGTTTTTTTTTTAACTCAAATAAATATATAAATATTATGATCCAACAGACTTTTTTGCATTTAAAAAAAAACCTGACGTGCTGGGGAAAAACTAAGGTCAGATTCGTGTTCAGCGGGTCAAAATACAAAGGATAAGTATGGTCAGTACCCCGGTGCAGACCACTTTTTTTTCTTGTGGGCGTGTGTAATTATTTAACGTAGGGGTTAACTAATTATTATTATCGGCCCATTTGGCATTCTATGTATCGTGATTATTTAGCGATGTTTAAATAACACAGGTTTACAAAAAAAAATGTCCAACCAATGCAATTTCATTACCGTACCCCGAAGGTTTTTGACGTGCTGAACACGATGCCGTAGTCCGTTTTGTGCCATCATGTCAGGATTTCGAGAAAACTTAACCTAAAAGTACTAAAAATAGCTTTTTCGCCTTCGTTCATGCACAAATTAATTCACTCAAGAGACTCCAAAAACCCCCGACTAATAAGTTTTGGGCCACAATCTTCAAATTTTTATGAATTTCTGGATTTTAGCTTCTTCCATATTGGATCCGACATCTTGGATTTAGATATTATCAAATTCTGACTTCAGGTTCGTGATCAGCGACCCCAAAAACCCCCGATCAACAAAATTCAGGCCGCCAAAATATTGAGTGAGTTAATTTGTACATGAACGAAAAAGGTATTTTTCGCACTTTTAGGTTAAGTTTTCTCGAAACCCTGGCGTGATGGCGCAAAACAGACTACGGCATCGTGTTCAGCATGTCAAAAACCTTCGGGGTACGATAAAGGAATCCCATTGGTCAGATATTTTTTATTTTTGTAAACCTCTGTAATTATTATCGGCCCACTTGGCAAATTTATCTTTATCTTTAATTGTGTAACGAAAATGTTAGACAATTGTAAATTGACCCGTGTATTCTCTTTTGTGGTTCCTAAATATTTTTTCTGCTGTTTGATGCGTTTTTCTAGGTGAACTACATACTGGTGTGGATGCACTAAAGAATACAATTGTGTACAAGCACAAAAGTTGCTTCAGGAACTGATGGTGGAAATTCTGGAGTAAAATGGTACTGTCGTGAGCAAAAAAACTGAACAGCTATTTTTTTCTAATGTAAATCTGTCTCTATTTGAATGAATTTTGACAAATAACTGACAATGTCACAAAAATTAAAGTTAGATGTACACAACTAGATTTTAGCAAAAATACGTTATAAGACTTGTCCCATTTGTTTTGCGCACGACAGTACCTAGGCTGGAACCAGGCCCAAAGCCGAATCTGTCCAGAAGGTCTACCGTTGGGACACCTCTGGGAGACGTAAGGTGAGTGTTTTTCTTTCATTATCTTTTACCTAAATTTGTAGAGATTTAAAGCACTCACCGAACTTTTGTCCAGAGATTCCTAGAATTTGGAGGTTTCTGAACTAACGAACCATTTTCTTTCTTCTTGTCTATTGTGTAGCTTCATTAATGGATTATTTATTTGTCTTACCTAAATTAATCATTAATGAAGTGTCGGTTTATTATTTTATTCCGGTTAAATGCCGGTAACTAAAAAATATATAAATATCTATACCTAGTAAATTGTTGTAACTTATGTCTATCTGTCCGTACAAGTTTAAAATATAATTATCTAGTAATTTAAATGTCACAGAATTTGCACAAGTCGTCGTCACCTCACCATGCTATAATTTTGTCTAACTTCTTAGAGTCAATATTAATTTTTTTAGAGAAGCCTCCAGTAAAATGATTATCTTTTATCTTTTTGGCATTTGGTCAAATTTTTAAATAACGTAAAAAAAACTTTTTGGCTATATTTTTTTATCTTAAAGTAACGTAAAAAAATATCTTATCTTTTTGGCAGTATTTTTAAAGTAGATTACCTTTTTATATTTAATTTTATCTTGAGTAAATCTTCTTAGCCTTTAACTTAAAATGTTATACTGTGATTTTTTCCTGTTTTTTCTTATTAAATTATGCTAATTACATAATAAGTGATATTTGGTACAGATTCACTTTGTCTAGTTTTTTTTATTAATATTTTCCTTATCGATTTTCGTGTAAATTTCATGTTCAATTTCTTTACACGAAAATATTAATTATTTTGTAGTAAAATTTATCATACCAAAAATATGGTTTATTTAGTTTAATATTATCTAGTAATTTTGCAGAGCATTTTTGTCGTAATTTTGGTCATAACATTTTATTCTTTAACGTAATATCTTGCTATTTTAATTTTTGTTTTTTATAACTTACAATTTCTACTTAATTTAGCATGGTAAGAATTTTGTAGTTGATTAATTAGTTTTATCGGAATTTGGTATCAGAATACTTTGTACTTATTATCGAATTTTTTTATGGTAATATCATTTTTTTATCTTCCCTGACTGGTTTTAACAATTTATTTTCCCATTTTTATGTAAAAATTCCTGGACCAAGTGAAGAGGAGTGACCCAGTACAAATCAACATCCATCAGTGGAATGTAAGGAATTTAGTGGTTTGGACAGCATCACCGTTGAGAGCGGACAGAGCTTATACTCCGAGCTAGAAGGAGGTTCATTTTGGGGATCCCAGCTCAACTATACGTCCCTCACTTGCCGAACTTTCGGCAGCTTTCAACACCATTGACCTACTGTAGCTACTCAAATATGTAAGAATTTGTACTGTAATCGCATACGTTTTGGTCAGAAAACTTCTGTAAAAAACCAGTCAAACTTCAAGTGATTTAATATATATTTGTACAGAAATTGTAAACTCTTTCTCAAATATTTTTTGTAATATATTGTTCTAATTTTATCTACTGAGTGTTATTATTCTTACTCACCACTATATTCAAGAATATATTATCTCTCATATTTTTTTTTTGGTGTTGTGTAACAAGTATTCCTTTAAAAACATGGTGGCGTCCTTAGTACAACTTAAAAAAAAATTTAACTTCACAGAAAAAACAACCCACCGACCTGCACTGAGCTAGCAGGAGCTACGTTGCAACATCTCTTGTTTGGCAAAGGTGCAATCAGCCAACTAAGTGTTGTTATATCTGTACGATGCCACACTTTGCATTCTTCATTTGCACATTTTATAAAAGATAGACATATGCTCTCACCCACTTTTCTATAGAGAATGTAATTCTCTACAACTTTGCTTTTACATTTTTTTGTATCATATCTCTTACCATTTTGGCAGCGTTCTCATTTAATGTGTGTATTGTAAGAAGTGCAACATGTTTATTAATTTTTTTGCTATATTCCCATAATTTTCAAGTTAAGTCGGGCATTTTGAACTTTACGATAATAATATTGTCTAAATGTTGGTTGTGGCATTTTCTTATTTTTTTTTTCTGTTTCTTATTGGGATGCCTGCCACATGTACTTTCTTCTAAACAATGTCGTGAAATATAAAAAATAATACAATTAACCAGTATTCTACTGGAAAATAACCTCTACTCCTGTGACGTTTACGTCAAAGGATCAGTTAGAGGGTGGTTTTTGACAAATAATGAATAAGAACAAAAATATAAAAATTACGTATTTTTCTGACGTTTTCAAAGCGTATTATAAATGTTTGTGTGTTGTGTATATTAAATATACAGCTATAAGAATATATTTGTTGGATGTTGATAGTTTTATTTTAAACAATGTTGAGTTTGTTAAGTTCTTCTTTTAACATCGGCAGCCAAGTTGTGCAAACATCTACGGAATAATTCGACACGCATTTATCCTCATTCAATAGTATTACAGCTGCTTCTTTAATTTTTCTTTGCTTGCTATCTGTCTTTTTTGTTAGCCAAGTCCCAATTTATTCTATGTCCGTTCTCCCAAGCGTGTTCGCAAATCTTCGATTTCTGAATCTCATTCTTCCTAATGTAACTCTTGTGCTCACCCAATCTAACAGAGAATGGTCTGGATGACTCACCCACATAATGTTTATTACGCTCACACGGAATACCATAAAAGCACTTTTTTGAATTTTGCTCGTGATTTAGCGGTTTGGTTTTTGTTAAAATAGATCTCAATGTATTGCCCGTTTAAAATATCGTCCCAGAGCATCCCAATAAGAAACGAAAAAACAAAAGAGATTATAATGTCAACATCGTATTTAGTGGTCTCGAAAACCCTTGTATGAATTTTTTGGTAATTTTATTATTTAAATTGAGTTATACACTATACAGGGTCATTCACGGAAAGCGGGTATTAGACGTTTCTTGGGATATGTCGAGTTTAGAAATTTGAAAATTGTTATGAGGGGGTTTTTGGATATGGCGGATCCAACGAAAATATTTTCATGCTTGTGCTGCTTCCGCTTATACTGGATGTAGCACCTAACTTTGTTATTTTAAATGGAACACCCTGTATTTTATTGCATATTTCGATTCCTCATAAAATTTTAGCTTAGGTTTATGTACCATAACATACTCTTAAACATACCGGTTTTCGAGATAATTAATATTTTTGGAGATTTTTGATGGTTCCCACCCTTCGGTAAAAAAATCAATATCTTCTATCATGTAGCCGATTAGGAAATTTTCTTTTCAAACTCTTACAAGTATCCTATGACCTAACTAAAAGTTCTCTTATGTTTTCACAATATCATACAGAGTATTTTATTTTCACAGTCGAACATTGTTTTAGTTTAAACGTCAAAAAGTCATTTTTTTTAAATGGAACCCCCTGTATATTTTCACAGAATCTAATAGAGGATTGAATTCTGCATCGATCGATGTTACCATTCCCTATACCTATCTCTCTTTGTTTTCTTATTATGGACGAATATTTGTTAAACGTACAAACAAAATCAGCACTGTTTGTTAGTAGGCAATACAAGTCATAACTTGGTTCCTTTTTTACCATAAACGAGAATAATCATGTAGATAATTGATAATCATTTGTTTATTATCAAGATGACAGCTTCAAAAACGAGAGATTAGATTTATAACAAATACTTTGGGACAAAAATTTTCAAAATTAATGAACACTTTTAATATAAATATTTAATGCAGCAACTGTTCAAAATGCTCTCCACTTGCACTTACAGTGGCTTGGCTAATTCATCGGGATTTGTTAAAATGTAGCCCGTTCTCTGTTCTTTGGATCTTATTTGGTAGTAGCAGGAGTGGCATAAACAATATTTTTAATACCCCAAAGGTCCAAAGTCTAAGGGGGTCAAATCAGGGGACCTTGCTGGCCATCTCCAAGGTCCTCGGTAGCAAAATCACCTATCTTCGAACGTCGCTACTAATTCGTCATAAACTTCCCGTGGACCGCAACCATTCATTTGAAAATACATAGAATTATAAATATTTAGGGGCAAATTATCAATAAAAGTTACTGTTCGCAAAATCTTCGCATATTTATTGCTATTTAAATTCTCCTCGTAGATATGATACTATCAGAAATATTGTTTATGCCACCACGGCTACTACCAAAGAAGATCCAAAGAAGAGAATACGGACTGCATTTCAGTAAATAAATACCCACGAAATTCGCCGAGCCATTGTAAGTGCCGTAAATTCCAGGATATTGGCTTGTTTGGAGCAGAATGGAGAGCATTTTGAACAGTTGCTGCATTAAATATTTATATTCAGCGTTCATTAATTTTGCAAATTTTTGTCCCAAAGTATTTGTTATAAATCTAATCTCTCGTTTTTGAAGCTATCAAAAACAAATGATTATCAATTATCTACATGATTATTCTCGTTTATGATAAAAAAGGAACCGAGTTATGACTTGTATTGCCTACTAACAAACAGTCCTGATTTTGTTTGTACGTTTAACAAATATTCGTCCATAATAAGAAAACAAAGAGAGATAGGTATAGGGAATGGTAACATCGATCGATGCAGAATTCAATCCTCTATTAGATTCTGTGAAAATATATAGGGGGTTCCATTTGAAAAAAGTGACTTTTTGACGTTTGAACTAAAACAATGTTCGACTGTGAAAATAAAATACTCTGTATGACATTGTGAAAAGATAAGAGAACTTTTAGTTAGGTCATAGGATACTTGTGAAAGTTTGAAAAGAAAATTTCCTAATCGGCTACATGATAGAAGATATTGATTTTTTTTCCGAAGGGTGGGAACCGTCAAAAATCTCCAAAAATATTAATTATCTCGAAAACCGGAATGTTTCAGAGTATGTTATGGTACATAAACCTAAGCTAAAATTTTATGAGGAATCGAAATATGCAATAAAATACAGGGTGTTCCATTTAAAATAACAAAGTTAGGTGCTACATCCGGTATAAGCGGAAGTAGCACAAGCATGAAAATATTTTCGTTGGATCCGCCATATCTAAAAACCCCCTCATACCAATTTTCAAATTTCTAAACTCGACAAATCCCAAGAAACGTCTAATACCCGCTTTCCGTGAATGACCCTGTATCAGTCGTAAAATATGTGATAAAATATTAATTTTTTTGGATTCAAAAAAAAATATATATATATTTGCACACTCTTTAATGGGCATGCTTTTAAATTGGTCATTTTTAGAGTATGTTGCAAAAGGTTTCATTCAAATTCCTTAAGTTCAAAGTATTTCCGTAATAACGCTCTTTTATCATCGAAATGAACTAGACTAATAGTTGCTTTCTCTTTTTAACCCGTTTCAAAAAAGGAATCTTTTCAATTTCACCTGTGTCTGTTTTTTGTACCTTTGTCCGCATATAATTCAAGAATGGCCGATCCGACTTTTATGAATATCTACAAATGACTTATGATTCTACTACTCAGGTTTTAGATGTGATTGGCACAGTTAACTAGATAATTTAATATTAATTATTATCAGTGTCCATCAAGACATTTGCTAAATTTTCGCAAAAACGAAGAGTATCTTGTATTTGATCGGCACATTTCTAAATCAGTAAATATCGCTCGTAGAGAAAAAAATTTCATATCATTATGTTAGTGAACGAATTCTGAACAACTTTCAAAATGTTCGTCTGCCACCCATCCGTCCACCCATCCATCCGTCCGTCCGTCCGTCTGTCTGTCCGTTCGTCACGTTTCTAGTAAGCACCATAACTTAGGAAAGAAAAGTCCAATTGTATTGAAATTTGGAAAGTAAGTTAGCGTTAGCTAGAATTTGTTTTTGAAAAAAATCAATCAGTGAATAAAAAAGCTTATTAATCATTTAAATTTAAAAAAGAAAATTTTCTTAATTTTTGTTATTTGTACTTAAACAGAAATCTTGTGGAATTTTATTCTCTATAATTTTTGTTTGTTTATACATTTTACTAATATATGTATTTCATAATGTATCTAATTCGTTGAAATCTAATACTGGGATGATGTATACTCCAGACATTGAATTATTGTAGTGAACTGTGATGGTCCAATGGCTAAAGCTTTGTCTTGCGCCTTCGATACCGTGTGGCATAACGGGCTAGTCTACAAGCACCAATATGTTTGTGGACTGCCCGCGTATTTGGTTTCCCGCATCAAGAACTACCTTTGGGACAGACGAACAAAGGTCCGGGCGAATAACACTTATTCAGAGTCGTATAGACTTTCAGCGGGGGTATCTCAAGGTTCCGTACTATCCCTCATTCTCTTCAATTTATAAATTTCTGACATCCCAACCCATCCTACCACCAACCTGCTCCTATACGCGGACGATACAACAAAAAATAAGGTATCATACCATTAAATTGCTTAAATATTACAAAGGTTGTGATCAACCATTCCAAATCGGAGATCATAACCTTTCACAGAAAATTTACAAATACCAAGAATATAATAAAACTCAAACTAGATAACTACGACATCACAGAACAAAAAACAGTGAACTTGGACTTACACTGGACACCAGACTTTCTTTTGCACCCCATGTAACTAGAATTATTAACAAAGCCTATGCAGCATTGAGCAAACTGTATCCGCTGGTTAATAGACGCAGCAAACTAACCATCGATAATAAAATCTGCTTGTATAAGTTCATCTTTAGACCAATCCTCACGTATGCCTGTGCATCTTGGAACCTAATCTCGGATGCACAGTGCTTACGTCTACAGAGGACGCAGAACAAGCTGCTGCGTCTATTAACCAACTCACCTAGATACATTACCATAGTAGAACTGCATAGGCTTACGGGGGTGCAAATGGTGCGAGAATACATTGACGAAACCGCCCAATGATTTTTCACGTACAAGCTGATAAACTCCCAACTAACACAAAACATAACAAACATGAGACGAAGAGACAACATACAACATACACACAAATACATATACGAACGACTTCCAATTTACGATACACCCCTACTTGACTGACGTCATCCTAACCCCTGAAACCCCCTGGTACCATCCTTTAACGTGGGTGGGGGGTTGAGCACCTGCCAGGCGCGTCTCCAGGTGGCGGATAGGAGAACGGCCAGACTCCGTGAGGAGTAGGGTTAACGTGGTCATACTGCTGGGGGGTAGGACTAATAACCCAGTCCACCCCAGCTAAAACCACGTCGCGGACCAGGTCACACACCGTAAACCGCTTGGAGTGGCGTACCACTGACCCAGGTCAGTGGGGGCACGGGTGTCTTGGCTTCACCTCCCTGACCATGTGGATGAAGTACCACCATAAAAACTTCCCCAATCCCAAGGTATTGTGCGCGCCGATGGGACGCATGGTCGGGGGGAGCCCGACCACTAGCGACAAACCTCGGGGCACAGGCGTACTCCGTTTTATAAATGCCTTCCACGTATGTAAGGGGCTCCGTGCGTGGCGACCATCTTTTCCCCTTACTCGTGGAGAGGGATGGGGTTCCTCAGCATGTTCTGTGCAGACCCTCCCATCAGCCCACGAGCGCAGTGCGGGAGGTGAAGGAGCTGGGGGAGGGGGTGTCCGTGACTTCGGTCAACACCAAGGACCTTCCAAAGCGCCTGAGCCTCCCGTCTGGATTCCCGAGCCAGAGGAACGAAAGGGAAAAATAGGCCCATTCCAGCTGAAGGTGCAGATAAACCTGCATCATAGTAAGGAGGCCACAGCGGTCCTTACTAAAGTGATGCAGGGGCGCGAAGTGAAGCAACATCGCAAGCGGCGTTGACTTGACTGGGGTGACGGACCATCAAGGAATACCGCGCAGCGAGGCCATTGCTGACAAGGAGCATAGCCTGGAAGAGCAACCTTCAAAAGATTGAAGGAATGGGAAAATAGGTCCATTCCAGATAAAACTGCATCACAATGAGGAGGCTACAGCGGTCCTCACTAAAGTGATGCAGGGGGTGCGAAGTGAAGCAACGTCGCTAGCGGTGTGGACTTGATGGGGTTATGGATCATCAAGGGACACCGGATGGCGAGACTGTTGCCGAACAGAGCACCGAAGTAAAGTGACGTCGCGCGTGACGAGAACTTGACTGGGGTGGTGTCCAGCGAGGAGCGCCGCGTAGCGAAGCCGTTGCTGACAAAGAATATTATACGACTGCAGGGTCTGGACTGCAGGATATAATATCAACGGGGAAAGACAATGGACCTGGCAACTACCACTCTGCCCATTTTCTCAGACCTGCTGCAAACGGCACAGGAAAAAATGAGTAGAGTGAGTTATAATATCTACGGGCAAACACAACCAGACCCGAAGACTATCATAACTCGTTCATTTTCAGACCTGTATCACCTTGTCAGTGATACAGGAGTATTAAAATGGACAGTGCAAATGGACAGTGCAAATGAACAGTGTAAACTAAAAACAGGGAGAGCACAATAAGTCCAGGAGGCTGCAGTGCCCTCGGAGTATTCCTTAAAGACGAGCCCTGGGAGGAGGGGTTTTAGTCAGTTTGAGGCTGACACTCAGACCCATTCCAAGTAGGGATGGGCAGCCCGTGTGGGTTTCCCCTCCTCGTCAAAAAAAAAACCTGAAACCCACAATCCATAAAAACCACACCCTCAAAAACCCAAATAACCATTCCTTCTACCCCCCTTGACCCCTCGCTATAACCCATCAAAAAATTTGTTAATTCATGAAAAAATACATGTTTTTAAAAAAATGACACCGGAAGCAGGGTTTTTTCCTTTCTTTTACCTGCACAAATAAAATATTACCCTAGCAACAATTAAAACACAAAGAATTAAAATGTGAAATCGCACGATATATAACTAAAAGCCTACGGTTTAACTTTATAGAGACCGTTTATTTATATAAAAATTACAGGGTCTGAAAATCATTGCCGATAACAGCCGACCGTTGCGTAACTCGCGCGCTCAGACGCGTAACTGTTACGTAATGAAAATTGATTGTAAACTGAAGTAAATAAAATAAATAAAATGATAAAAAATGACTTGTAGGCCACAGCTAAATAAAATAAAGAGTACTGCAATTTGGCAATTTGGCGATCCAAAGGTCTTGTGTTCGAATCCTTGACAGGGTGTTCTTTTTTCATATATTTTTTTTTTCACAACAAAGTTGGTATCATAAAATTTAGAATGTCCAAAAAATAACATTATTTACAAGAAAACTGCGAAGAGTCTCCTATAGAATGTGTAACAATTATATAAAAAGCTCAGTAAATCGGCGAAAAATATAATGCTTCCACTAGTTTCTTTTAATTTATAAAAGTAAAGTAAAAAAGCTCCTAAAAAGGACGAATATAATTTTGTGCAAAAAATTGATCCGCTTTTAAAGAAAAAATCACTAAATATTATGAACTAAAATTTCACCCAGTCGCCTGGTTAATTGGATGATATAGATATTGAGATCGGTGTAACAAATAACAATACCAAATGTATATTGTTATTATAAGATCCAATTAACCGAGTTGCTGAGTGAAATGTTGTTTCATAATATTTAGTGAAATTATTCTTTTTACCATTTTAAGTGGAAGAAAATATAAGAATAATATTTGTTTAAACCTACGGCGGCTTACACGAGTTTGTCGAAATGCCTTTTGGCAACAAATGATTGCTGACACTTCCACGACCTCCAGAGATATGCACAATTGACAACAAAAATCTAAATTTTAACGCATCGAGTTTTCTGATTCTCTACATTTTAGAAAGTATGTATGATTGGATCTACACCTTGAGTGCTTAATGAGAGCGAACATCAGGATGTACTGGGGCATCATATCACAAATTTGTTCCTTTCCTTAATAGTTTCTAAATAGCTTCTACATTGTTCCTTGAACAGTGTTAGCAACAAGATTTCTTTATTATAGTTTGTGCTGGCGACTACTCTATTTTGTTAAAATTAACAACATACTTACGAGGCATATAATAAGCTACACATCCACATTTCGCGAGGGTATGATTAGTCAAGCATTCGAAATCACAATTTTGCTGTGTGTAACTAGTGAAGAAAGACAATTCCTTCTCATCAGGAAAGAAGCATTCTCTTTTATGGGCATCGTAGGGTTTTAAATTTTTTGACGTTGTTATCAAATCTGGTGTTATAGAAATTAGTAATTCTTGATTTAAAGGAGCTTGGTAATATCCACTACTGGCTCTGGGAATCTCTGCAGGTTGATGTAGAATAATCTGAGGATAAAGAATCCATAAAAATTCAATTAAGTATTTAATTTAAAATAAAGGTAAATTAATACTAGAATTACATAGCAGTAGTAACATTTGCTGGGTATTATATTTGTCTCTACAGTGTATTAATTATGGTGACATATATAGATGGACCGAAGGGCGAATTATAACGAATTGTGATAAATTCTGAAACGCTTTTGACTACATCCGAATAGAGCTGGAACCCATAACTAAATTGGTTATTAGGTCAGAATAGATAGTCACGCGCACTCTGGTACATCATACCGGGTGACTCAGCCGACAGGGACACTCTTGTAACTTTTGATAGGGCGAATGGATTTTTTCAAATTTGGTGCAGTGATGTTTCCAATTATATGATGTAAAGAACCAAGATGGCCGACTTCCGGTTTCGATGCAATTTACATGTAAATCGAACTTTCAAATGGGACAACCTGTATATTTTTGCATATTTGGTTCCTGCTGGCTAAAATCCTATATGATCTGACTCTCAAATATTATTCTGATTTTCAAAAAATATAGATTTTTTTTTTAATTTTAAGTTTATTATTGTAGAAAATTGATTATCAAAGGTTTTTTTTTAATATAAATTTAGTACAAAGAGAAGGTAGACATTATGCAAACCATTTTTTTCATAATTTAAAGATCTAATTAAATAACGGGTTGTCCCATATACTTCAGTCGGTAAAGTAAAAAATACACCAGAATCTCACAAAAAATGTTATCTGAGATTTTCCTTCGGTAACTGTTAGTGGAGGGGTTATACATTATAAAGCCACAAAAATCCGTTCTGGGGGGTGCCGCACCCCCCCCCCCAAAAAAAAACCACCCCTTCGGTGAAAAAAGACTTATTTTACTGATAATGTTAACCGTTGAAGATATAGAAAAAATTCAATTGCTCGAAAACCATACAAGCTAGGAAGAAAAATCAAAATGTGTTTTAAAGGGGATATAAAATACTCTCTTGTGATGCCATTTTTGATGACACACGCACGCACACGCACACACACACACACACACACACACACACACAGGGTGTAATATGTGTTCAGATCATATCGTAGATAAGTTTTGAAGTAGATAAATTTATTTATTTGTATATATCTAAACATGGAAGTCGGAAAGTTCTCCCATAACCAATACCACACATCACTTTTTTTTTAACTGTCCAGAAATTAGCACTTTCCAGTTTAGTTTTGGGTCAGAAAATCGCATTTTTTCAGACTGAGCCAGAAAATTACTGTGAGAGTCCGATAAAGGATCCATTTTTAGTTACTTTCGGGCCTATCTCGAAAAAAAAATAGAAAATAGTTAGTCAAAGTCGATATTCAATTGGTTTCCATAGTAACCGAGTGAAATAGTCCGGTAAAATTTACGAATACTAAACGAGTACTATTTTTGCATGAATGCGAACATTATAAGTTTTGAGAGATATCTGTTATATACCTTAAATCCTTGCAGTTGAGATTTACAAATATAATCTAAATCTTGCTCATAGTCTGCTAACAGAAGGACTAGTGATCCAGGAAAACCATTAGACATTACTCTTCTGGGGTATGTGTCTTTTTTGGCGGAATCCGAGTAACCATCTTCAAGCGACCATCCTTCAATTTTCTCTTTATGTTGTGTATAGTTATCTAAGTATCTGTAAAAAGAATATCTTCATTTTGTAGATTGGTGATAATTAGAGCCATAAACGCACTTTGTATAGCCGACGAAGAGGGGGTGCACCTGTCACTACTATTACTGTTCATGATCCAAACATACACGGTGCTGATAGTCCAGGGAAATGAGTAAAAAAGTACCATGTTCGGGACTGTGACTCGTCCAGGCAGAGACCACGATTTTTAGGTAGTATAGGTGTCAATAAATGAAACCTATATAAAATCTGCCATTACTTCCTTCGTAGAAGTATACAACACGCGTGTGAATGTACATGTAGTGACACCGTTTGTCATGTATCATGGTTTGTATGATACAGTAGAAACTTTCTATGGTTCAACACATCTGCTCCAAAATAATGAGTAATAATTACCTGTAATTTGTTTAAACATTTTACAAAAAAATATTTTTATACATTATCAAAATTTTTGTATTATTCTTATTGGAAATTATAGGGAAGGTTTGTGTACAATTAAATATATAAATTACTGTTATATTAAGTTATAAACAATAGAATTTGTAAAGTGTGAAAAGAAACACATTGTTCGATATAAATAACGCTGTAATTTATAATAATACAGAATATTTGTCGATTCACATACACACTAAAAGTTGAACTCTTCCCCTTTAAAATGGCGCTTGTTACGTTTCTTAATTATTATAAACAAAGGAGCTATGAATTTCTGAAAAAAAATTGCTAACTTTGCCCCAAATTGACCTAGGACCTTCTTTTTTTTTCAAAATTCGTGTAAAAATATCAGCTTTTCAAATATCGAAAAACCGATGCTCTACAATCAATTGTTAAAAAATTATTCTATTTGTTTATAAGGTAAAAATCTGAGTTCTTTTGCAACGTCATTTTGCAGGTCTGAAAATTAATTTTTTCGATATCTAACAAAGCATTTTGGTAAATCAAGTCTTTCCCTTTCAGGTGGAGGCCGTAGAATCATTGTATTTTGATTTCTCTGGACGTGGTGGGGTTGCAAAAAAAAGGTATCTGGGATAAATTAATGCAATTTTGCAAAAACTATTTGAATCGATTTAAAATTTTTACCAGATATTAAGCACTATGAGAGTCAACTATTTACGCAAGGACAAAACAGTAGATTGTTTTTTACACAAGATATTGTTTATTGAATAAAATTCCGCATTTTGCAATTATCTTAGCAACAATTAACTATATCGACATTTAACAACCGTCATTTTAAAGCTTTTTTAATTTCCTACAAGGTGATTCATTTGATTTATCTGTAAGATAGTTTACTTTTTACTAGCAGGTGAAAAAGTGTGAAAAAACACGTTTTTTCCATTTTTTTGCATTAAAATGGCTGTAAATAAACATATGCAGAAAATCGACCGCAGATTTTATATAGGTTTCATTTATTGACACCTATACTACCTAAAAATCGTGGTCTCTGCCTGGATGAGTCACAGTCCCGGCCAAAACCTCATTTCCCTGGATTATGATGGAAGTTGTGCACTCGCCCGTTTCGCACAACTTTACCTTTAAGTACGTTTAGTTTTTAGATAATGAGAGAAGTAGATTCGTGTGCAGAACTTAGGCTGTCAACCGCTACGCTGAGAGTAGAGCTATAAGCTAGCTTTTTCTGTGATGTCACACCGTTTGAGGGATTTCAGAGGAATTATGTATATTTGATTCATTTTAAAAACAAAAAAAAATTGAATTCAGTGATGTAGATGATTGTCTTCAATAGTGAATTTAATATACAGAAGCTTCTAACACTAAGGCAATTCCTGCAGAGACAAGTGTCGAAGAGATGGATAAGATTCTTAGTGAAATCAAGCGATGCCAACCGTGAACAGAGAGGTACAGGGGTTATTTGGCGTCTATATGACCAAATACCTATAGGATTTTGCAGTTTTTTTTAGAAATCTCGACTTCTCGTCTTTTGATATTTTAAAATAATTTTTTTTTATCCTAAATAAATAAACTTTAATAAAAAATTAAAAGTTTCTTACTCTTAGAGAAAAAAATACATTTATGAGAAAAAATTGTAATGGCAACTTAAAGATGTCTGATAAAATTTTCAAAAAAATTCATCTAGATGTTACAATTATTTTGAAAACTATCGTTAATCGTTATCATAAACTTCTCTATTGGTATTATACATACCATAAAATTTTATCAGTTGCTAAAAAAAAGACAAAAGAATATCAACTGGCAATAATTTCTTATTTAATCGAAAATTAAATATGCGGTTTTTTTTTCAGAAAATCAATAGTATAACTTAATTACATAAATGATGAAGTATTGAGATAAAAAAAGTGCAAAATCGTCATTATAGAAAAACGTAACATTTTTCATATTGGTATGTTTGGTCATATAGATGCTAAATGACCCCATGAGGGATTGGCTCTACCAAACACAAAATTCATTAGGTATTCAAGAGAGCATATTTATCATGTTTAAGTATTATATTATTAATTCGGCACCATTTCAAAATGGTGATAATTATATTTATGATACGCAGCATGTTAAAAAGAACAAAGAGAGAAGAGATATTAATATGGGTATCTAGAGATTCCACGCTTAAAATTAAAATATTATGAAAACAATATGTCAGGGTCCCTCAAATGTATATTGTATAATTGTGTTTATCTACAATATCATTTAGTTCTATTTTCGGGTCATTATGACAATAAATATGTAGTTAGTTAAAATTAAATTTACATAATAGAGCACGAACGGCTCACTTTATTAATAGTATTAAAACATGATAAAATTTTCCAAATAATTATTTTCAGATATTCAGATAACATTTACACCATTAATTTGACAAGATACTTCTTGGAGCGAAAATTGCATGAATAATTACTGTTTAGAATTTCCATATATGTAATAGAAATATATGCGGTTTTAATATTGACCTTTATGATTTTAATTGATGTGATAATCTGAAGAATAGGACATATAAAGCTACTACAAGCGTCTGCAGATTTGACTAAATATGGTGGTCATTCTCGACGATAACTTGCTAATGTCTTAAATCATCTTGTATAAATACACTACGACTACAGATTACTGGCATTAATATCACACCAGTAAAGTATTGCTGTATCTTCTTCAATCCACATTTCGTTGTCTATAAATATCCCTGAGCAAGCAGGCTTTGTAAAAGGATGCAGTACTTGAAACCAGATGCAACATATAAAATTGGTATTAAACATTAACGCTTCGTTAAGCTCATACTTTCTACAAAAGCTTCAAAATATGGTACACACTAGGTTTGCAATATCCCAGTTTTACACATTATAGACCCAATTCTTGAAACCATAGGAATTGATTCTCTTGAGAAATTGACGTCATTTTCTCATAATTTTGTGAAGAACCGTTTCTTGATATTAATGGAAAAAATTCTCGAGGGTTTTTAACGAGGAATTCGAAAATTCTCTTAATAAATACTTTTGGGTTGTATATACAGATTGCGACGTTAATTATAGGAAATGAGGGACGAGATTTTGGTTTATTTGAAGATGATTTTAATGCTATACCAGCTGAACTACTATGTGCAAATCTAAATTCAGATTTAGGTGCTGGATAAAGACTGCAAGTACAAATTATAAATAATTTTAGATTTCACTACAATATTCTTAATCACATTCAATTACTTATTTTTTCTTTTAATTTTTTTGTTCATTTTAAACCATTATCAACACAAAATGTATTTTTACTAAAATAAAAACTTTTTAATAAGGAGAAGTCGTATAGAGTTAAATAAATAAATATAAATTCATATCTACATTAGTGATAAAAAATCAAATGGAAAACAGTATCTAAGTAACACATTATTATATTAATAAGTTTATTATAAAAATGTATTACATATGGTCTTTCAGGTGTATTTAAGTAATACAAAGAATATTACAAAACCAAACATACACATCAAGAAAATAATGTCATCAGTGTTGCCAATAATAGATGTACGTATATGACTTAAAATTCAATATGTTCTTTGGCTGTTGCAAATATTAATACACACGTTCTCATAGGAATTTGATTTCTGCAAAATTCAAGAAAGGTAATTATCTTGATTTGTCGATTCGTATGAGAAAATTTTATCGGGAGAATTAATTACCACGATTTCAAGAATTGGGTCCCAGGTGTACTACTAGATTTTCCTACACATCGTATTTTTTTGAATTTTATTTCCTACTCATTATTTTCCAACAATATACTCTACACACAATATTTTTCAATGAATATGCTACGCTACACACCGTAATCATGCTATTTTGTTGTTTAAATTACTTAGTACTTACACATTATTTTTGAGTAGCTGGCTTCTATCTAACATGTTAGTAGTGTAACATAACCCTTCCTCTGTTAGGATTTTATTGAAAAACATAGAGCAATTATAATCCATCAATATCCACTTGCAGGCGAGTATTGAGTCTACTAATGCAGGCGCTACCTAAAAAATAAAATGTAAATTGTTTAATTTTCTTTACGAATAATGGCTTAAGGAAGATCGCAAGCGGCGAAGAGGTCGCCTTCCAATTCGTTTGGCTAAAAGTAAGGGCATGTCAAAGATGCCTCGCTACTTCACTTCTGGCAGTGTGCGGTGATCACTGTCGTTACTATCCTGCTTATTTCAATGTGACCGCGTATATCCATGATGATAGCAGTGATTTATCTTGGCTATTTACATCGAGGTTGTAGCATGCACATTGCCATAATTAAATAATATACGAATTAATATTCTTTTAAAGCAAAGAATCACAATAAGTAATAAATAGTCACAATTCTATAATCAATAAATTTTCGGTAACAGTATGTATTTTTAATTATTGATTATATGCAACACATACATGCAGTCTAGGTGTATGTATCATAGTATCAATGAATATTTCATAACCAGAGTATAAGTCCAAAGAAAATCAGAAATTCGAGGAAATTGTTTTTTGGTAAGCACGCGGACTTGGTAGCGTGACTTAAGTATTCGATACCTAAAAATCTCTTATTAAAAATTATTAATTACATAATATTTATTTTTCTAGATGTTTGAGTACAATACGTTTATGTTTATTTCAAGAAAGCTAGTGACTGACTGACTATACAATGCAAAAAGGAAGAAGCTGTGCCTTATCTTCTAAGTATCAGGGTACACTGCAAGACCTTATGCTAGGAAGCATAGTCGTCTCCTTAAAATTCAAATTCCTCCTCTCGAGGATTCAACTACTAGTGCAGCCACTAAGTTGGATATTTGGTAGGATGGCCCCTTCTCGATTTCCCTCGATACCTTTATTATTTTACTACGCTTTGCTAATATAATTTTTATATGAAAAATATGAGATTAATTAAAATAACTATAACGTAGAGGAGTACTGTGAATATTGAATATTGGATATTTCAACTTCGGAATAAGATATTTGGGGTTGATTTTATGTTTTATTTTTTGTTTTTCATATAACACGTCATATATTTTTTATTTTGCTTCAGAATTTTTTAATTTTTTTACATAATATTCTCTAACTATTCTTTGATATGTTGAAAGTAAAAAACTTTACCCAAAAAATAATTAGTTGGCAAAAAAAAATAAAAACTTTTCTTTGACGCAAAATCTTCAAAATTTGCAAAGTAAAATGTCCAATCGAGGTATCTTTTTTATTTTTAAAGTTAGGTGCCTACTATAACCGAAGAAAATGTTCCGAATGAACTGAATAAAATCTTTTATAAGAAGTTTTTTTTTGAAATTTTGCTCCCTTATCGAAATATTTATTGATTGTTTCAGCGTCCGAACGAATGCGCGCTACTACGAATCGGCCGCAATCGCATCTAGAACTAAACGCAGACACGTGCCGGGTGATTATTATTTTCCAGTATCCATTTATGTTAAGTTGAAAGTGCTTTTTGTCTCAGTCCTTATATTTAGTGCGTTATAAACACATAGTTTGGCAATAAATTATAATTACTCGGATAGGAAATCAAAGGAAACAAGCTAAAAACGAACTCTTCGCCTGTTCACTGGATTTCTATATAATTGTTATACATTCAATAGGATACTTTTCGCAGTTTTTTGAAAATAATGTTACTTTTAGACATTTTTAATTTTATATTACGATCTTAGTTGGTAAAAGACTTGGGAAAAAAACTATACCAAACCCCATTTGGGTTTCGATTCCGAGTCAAAAGAACTACACCACCACCTTACACGTACAAAATTGCAAATTTTTACATTATAAGACACGAGCTAAAATCATATTTTCACGGTTGTATATTACATTATGAAATGTATATTTGTAAAATATATAAATATTTAGATATTAAAATGAAATATCATTTCATCAGATTTCTATTCAATTACAAAAACATAAAAGTTAAAAAATTTTTTTTTCATATTTAAATCATTAAGTAATAACATTTTTATTTATCGATCAATTTTGTTCAAATAGGGTTCTTCCTCTAGCAAACACTAATTTACTGTCAGTACAATCGGAATTTTCTTTCTTCAGTTATCGTGCTTACAAGAAACGTGACGGACGGACAGACAGACGGACATTTTGAAAATTGTTCAGAATTCGTTCACTAACACAATGGTATGAAAATTTTTTGTCTGCGAGCGATATTTACGGTTTTGGAAATGTACCGATCAAATACAAAATCCGATGACATTTCTGTGGCTCTAAAACAATATTTTGAACAGAAAAATTTATTTTCATCACTAAATCCAGTTTACCATGCACAATGTAGAAGATCGTATACCCGAACTGCTTCTAAAAGAAAATCAGAAATTGTAAATCCTAGTACAGAGAATACAAGTAAAAAGGGCATTTCTGTAATGTGCTATTTACAAGACAGCCTACCAAATTAAGCCCAGAATTCCAAATGTTTTAAATTTTGGATGGTACCTAAAGGAGGAAATCTTATTTCCAAAGATGATTTCAAAAAGCCCAAAACCCAATTTTATTGAGTTAACTCCATTTTGTAAATGTAAATTATATAACTGTACTACAAGCTGCAAGTGTAGCAAAGCAAACGTGCAATGTAACATAAGTTGTTTATGCGAAGGAAAATGTAATCTTTAGTACCCACTTGCTGCTATAATTAATGAAAATATATTTTTTAATGTGTATGTTTCGAGATTATCTACATACTTTTATAACATTTAATTGCAAATAGAAACTAAATAATCCGTAGACTCACTTGATCGCCTAAACGACACCACAGATGGGCGACGTTAACAGAAGTTATGCTTTAAATTAATGCGGACGAGTTGCGCGGCCGCATTCAACAGCGTCATCTCGTTACATGAGCCGAATTTCAAAAAAATCTCTTTATAAAAAAGTTTGTTTAAGGTATATGGAACATTTCTCTCGTTTATACTATAACTCTCTCTTTAAAAATAAAAAAGTTACCTCGATCGGGTATTTTTCAATGCAAATTTTAAAATACCGCGACAATAGAGGGTAACTATATTTTTTTTTGGCACTATATTATTAGTTACACTATATTCTTTGCCGTCAGCCTGTCCAAGAATATTGGAGGGATAATGTGTAAAATATTGGTCTAAATCGGAATTAAAATAAAAAAGATATGATGTGTTATGTGCAAAACAAAAATTAACACATAATTTTAAAATTTTTCAAAAAATTTGCGAATTGACCGATTTGGCAATCTCAAATTAACGGGCGAACTCAAAAATCAAATCCAGAAGGTCATTTTACATAATATCATCTGTTTTTTAGGTGGGTGTTCGCGAGTTGTATAGACTACTTTTAAAATGCTTCCTACAGATTGGCTGCTCTCCGACTATATGGCTCTTGTTCTTCATATCCAGGAGTTGTATTTCACAAGGGCTATCTGCCTCGATTTATTTTATGTCAAGTTCCTTACAAGCGTAAGTTTCTGGTGCCATTTTAGTACATATGTCACTCTCGAATGTAAAGTAAAATTTGTATTTTAACAAATATTTATTATTTGGAATTATTGCCTTGGATTGACTCTGACCGTGGCCTACGTAAATGATTCCATCAGGCCACCGCATTGCACTCGAATCCGACTGTGACGTCACGAAAGGAGTCCTTCGGTTTTACAAAGCTACTGGGCTGCGGGTGGATTTCGCGCGATTTTGCAAGATTAATATTTTATTTTTTCGTATAATTTGTTTAGTATGAAGTTGAGTATGGATTAGTGTCAACTAATTGGGTTTCAATTTGTATTGGAGTCGAATGAAAAGTGAGTTACTTAAATATTTAATGTGCCTAACATAGTAATAATTCAAATAGATGGAGAGAAATACTATAAATAAATGATTCACCCTCCTAATACTTAATAATCATAACAGTTATTCAAATTTGATTTTGATTTATTAATGTATATTTATACTGTGAACATTATGAAAGTGCCCTCAATTAATGAATGTCAATTAAACTCAGGTAAGGATGCCCCGTCGATGTTGTGTGCCAGGATTCAAATCAAATTACAATAAACAACGATATACTACTGTGTTTCGCGTTCCGTCGGACAAGAACCTGGCAAAAAATGGTCTCACAGCATTCAGCGAAAACATTTTATCCAGAATAAAAATTCAGTAATCTGTGTTAATCATTTTAGTAAGCAATTTTTAATTACTGAAGATTCTGTCAAAAGAGATGATAGAACTCTTCTAACACTTCCTCGAAAAATCCATAAACTTTGTGAAGATGCTGTTCCTACAATTTTTAATGAACGACCCAAATCCAGAGTTTGATATCTGAAAGATTGAAAATGACTTTCTAAACATAAAGTCGAAAAAAAAAATATTAGAAACGAAATAGACAGAAACCTGCGATAGTTGTGATATGCAAAGACTGCAACTAATTCGTATTTGTTTGACATACTTTTCTAATACATTGTTGAACAATTATTCTGAAGTGACAAATAATCATATAAGGGAAGAAAAACAAATGAGATGTAATAAGAAAAAAAAGGTCATTGTTAAGAACGCCGACTTCTTGAATTTCTCAAATTTTTTTGCATAGATGTGTTCACAGACGTTATAGTAATCGTTTCTGATAGTTGAAATGTTGTGCTTATTTTGGAAAACTACCCCCTACAATGGGGGTAGTTTCGAAAAAAAATGCGAAATATCGGAAGTAGTAAGTAGGTGTGTGTATTGTCCTCTAAATAATTTTATTTAGGGTGACAATAATTTTTTTTATTAAAAATACCAATATTGTAGGGGGTAGTTTTCCAAAATAAGCGGAACATTTCAACTATCAGAAACGTTTATATAACATCTGTGAACACATTTATGCAAAAAAATTGGAGAAATTCCAGAAGTCGGTGTTCTTAACAATTACCGGAAAAAAAAATACTAGCAATAAAGAGATTAAAATAAACTGTGATAAAAAAAGAAAAGTTGATAAATTGCAATCTGTGTAATAGGAATTAAATTTAAAATAAATATGTTGTACATACTTGTGTATGTACTGATCTTTTAATATTTATAACAATAACTGGTGTGACTTATTATTATAGAGGCATTTTAAATTTTTGTTATCCACAATTTATTGCTGTTAGAGTTTAAAGAAATAATTATTTTTTGTTTTGTTTTAACTATTATTAAAAGTGTTTATTTTATTTTGAATCAATAATCAAGTGTGTATTTTAGTTTTTTAGATATATTTAATTTTATAGTATAATACTAATGGGTAATCATTTACAAATTGTTTATTTATTTATTTTTAGAAAACTATTTGTGTTTTTATAATATATTTTATTATTAATTATATAAAGTAAATCATTTTTAAGCATACATTTACATTTTTTGTTCATATAATTTTATTAGAAACGTTCAAGAAAGCGTTAAATGTTTCGGTATCTACCGTAATGCTAGGACACCGACGGTCGCCATTAAATTGAATGCGGTGGCCCGATGGAATCATTTACGTAGGCCACGCTCTGACTATACACAGGAATTGGGTACAGGTGATAATAGTTAAAAGTTTCAGGGTATATGATTGGTAATCGAAGTAAATAGGTGATTTTATTATTTAGAAAATAACATTCAATTTTATTAACTTTTCTAATACTAAGGTATTTTTAGGTGTAATTTCAAACGGTAATCGTCCCGGTTGTATATTTTTTCCAGTTTTAATAGTTCTTTGAAGAGATGTTACACTAGGGTGCATGAAATTTAATCTGGTGAAAGAAATTGCATTTTCTAGAATAGAGTTAATTTTTTCATACACATTTATAATTTTATTTAAAATGTCTTTCATGAAGCTAGAAGTTTTGCGTTTTAATTCTTGTTCAACAATGGCGGCTATCCGTTCGATTTCTGATCGTAAAAATTTCTCATTATGAGATATTTGTTCTATAGTTATATTAAATTTATTAATTATGTCTATAGAGATTGAGTTTTGCTTTGTAATGCTTGCAGCCAATTTATTTTGATTATTTTGAATTTGCCTAAAAGATTGTCATATCGTTCTCCATCGGTGGCATTCAGATTACCAGATATTGATTTAAAAATAGCACCTAGGCCGTTTATTTAACATTTTTTGGTTCTTTGGGGATGCTGAAGAATTTCTTTTAACTTAATTTCGATCTTTTCTTCCATCAGCTTTAATATTTTAAAGTTTGATGTATCTTGAGAATAATTTTTATTCAAATTAATGCTCTGCATGAGATTTGCTGATTGTTTATGTAACCTATAATTTCGGTGATAATGGGCTCATTTAATGAATTTCATTTAGTAGTTGTTACTTCTTGTGGATAAAGCATTACATAAAATTAGACGATATTCAAGATTTCAGATGAATCCTATATGTTTTCAAAATATACGACTTTTAAAGAGCACGGTGCGAAAAACATCGTGACGTCAGAGAATAGTAATATAAATCAGTGAAAATAGTTGATAAACTGAAATTCTTCACAAACACGCATAAGTTTCAAAACACACTACTTGAGTTAACCATTTGTAATATTGTATTTAAAACTATAATAACGCGCTGCAGCTAGCCGCTTCGGCTAGCGGGTTCCTATCAACTGTCGTCGCGGCCGATACTCGACCGCGGGTGCGGTCCATTTTTATGATTTATAGGTTTCACAAAATTCTAGTTTTTTGCACAGGGTCTTAAAATGATAAGATCTTTCCGATAATCAAATAAAAAAAAGTGTTAAATGAGCCCATTTGGCTTAAGTCATGGTAATTAATCAAGACTATATTCTTGTACCTTTGCCAGTCCCAGTTTAAATGATATTAATCCGGGGTTGTTCTCTAAACTTTTGGATGTTATTCTCTCTTGTAATCCGAGTACAAGGGGGAATCTGAAATATAACAGTTTAGTTACTTAAAATCGTAAATTCTCTTTAGTGGTCTTTTTAAGTTTTCCATATGGATTTTGTACTGGGTCGATATGATTTTTGAGTTTTTGTTTATCGTTTTTATTACTGTTGGTTTAAGAAATTTATTCGCGGTCTTTTGCCATTTATGTTTTTTAATATAAGCGGTTGATTTAGACTAGTTTCTCGATAGTATTTTCTTTATTTTCTATAAGATTTTGATTTCTTTTGAGTACATTAATTTTGTCCTTTCCTTACGTTCGTTAATATAGTCGCTAACGAGTATCTTCTCAATGTTCACATCGAACGGATTTTCATTATTTATGTGTCTTTTAATGATTTTGTTTTAATTTTGTTGTCGAATGAATCGAGTGTCGGATTATCCAATAGACAAACTAGGCAACTGCCTAGGGGCGCCAGTGCGTAAGGAGGTGCATCAGTTGTTCAAAACTAACTAATTTTATCTCCCGACGGGCGACGCGCGACTTATACTGCTTACCATTGATTTGTTGGAAAATAAATCTACAAGGAAATTATTTATTTATTATTTGATTCTGTTATTTTGATGGAATTATCGAATTTATTACCTCTGTACTTCAGTAGCAACATTTTACAGAATTATTTATAGGATTATTATAGCGGAGTTCGCAAGCAAGAAGTTATGAAAAGGGATATAAGTTTAGTTATTCAATTTATTATTATTATATTTAACGTCTATATTTAGTTAGGAGAAATATAGGTACTGCAATTTTTTTATAATTAAACATTTTTTGTTGATATTTTATAATTTTATGTTTTGCGCCCACGAAACCTACATTTCCAAGACAATACAATTTTAAGTTATATTCTAACTTTTAATTTGAGGCTGCTTGACCTTGAAAAATGTTTAAATTTTGCTTGCGGCGCATTTCGGAGTCTCGTAGCCCTACCTATAAATAAGAAAGCGCAAATATTTAATCTTTCTAAGGGCGCGCCAATCCTTAATCGGGCCCTGGCATGAACTGAAAATTAGTGTGATTTATGTTAGATACTTTTTTCTTCAGCCTCCCTTTTCAGCTAAATTCTAGATATGCTCAAATGGCTTGGCGCGGCCTTGGTTTTCAATCTCATTTACGATCTTTACTAGCTTATACTCAAACTCTACACTAAACAAATAAGACGAAGACATCAATATTAAATCTTGTATGCTGGTAAAGCGCGTGAAATCTGCCGCATCCGCAGTGTATTTGTGAAATAGTAGGACTCCTTTCATGGCGTCACCAATGGGTTCGAGTGAAATGCAACAACCTGATGGTTACGTATAGGTCACGAATACATGCGCTGAAAGTAAATACGTTGCAAAATATGCTAAGGATAATGTTCCAGTGGCATCTCAAATCATCCACCTCTAGGATATTTCTGCACATCTACATAGATACACTATCATCCTCTTCGCGAGGAACATTTATAGGTAGGTATAAATGTAGGTAGTCATAATAAAGAGGAGAGGTTCGGCAACATTTTTAAGTTGAGGGAGCTCGTCTCCTGGAATCGGTGATAGGCCTTGGTAGCGGAAATAGACCGACGCGCGACGTTAAATAGATTAAAATAAAAATATACATAATAAATTCACATAATAATCAACTTACTTCGATTATATGATCTATTGCAGTCAACTCCGTAGTTCTGGCGCCTTCTGTATAAATATTACTGTCACATACTAGTGAACTAGCAGATAAATTTTTCATCCTAAAATAATAAATAATGATAAAGATAATAAAAATACTGATTGTAAGTAACAATTACACCGGTAGCCCGGTCAATGAAAGTTCAATAAGGGGGTCTAGAGGGAAATGCCGAGATCACAATTTTTGACTTGAGGGCTGTGTTTGGACTATTTATGAGGTAAACATACCAAAAGTCTCCGAACGTAGGAGGTGGGACGGATGCAGGGGGGCACGAAGAAGGTCCCGGTTTTTGGTTTTTCGCTCATATCTCGAAAACGGTTAGCTCTAATCAAAAAGTGGTTATATGCAAAATTAAAGCTGACAAATTTTCTACAATAATGTTTCTATTATTTTTTTTCGTATCTGCTATGGTTCAGTAATGAATTGTATATCCTTTGACTGTATTCTAACTTTATTATAAATTTATTATAAATTGAAAATAAATTTTAATAACCATCGTAGAAAAAAAAATTTCTTGTACAGATATCCGTTTCACAACAGACTGAACTCAAATATCGAATAAAAAATGTCTTTGGGTCTGTAAGTGTGTGTGTGCGTATATATTTATATGTGCGTGTATACCGCTTCTTGTAAACACGATAACTTCTGTTAGACTTAAAATATCTTATTACAATTTGGAACATATGTAACAGCATATTACAATAATCTCTATTGAAATTGGGCCATATCTGTAATACATGGTGATAACCAGAGACCTACAATTCTCACTTTATAATAATGTTATTAAAAATACCATGTTCCATATTTTAGGATAACACTGATATATCATCTAATTTAAATAAAGTTGGTTTGCCTAACATGCACCCGGTATATTGCGGTTTAGAAATCTTATACATCTTCTTATTTTTGTATGCTTAGTAATATTTAGCTCTGAAATAAAACGTATTTTACGTATGAGAGTTTGTAGGCTTCTGGTTTTCACCATGTATTACAGATATGGCCCAATTTCAATAGGGATTATGGTAATATGCTGTTTTACATATGTTCCAAATTGAAATCAAATATTTTAAGTCTAACAGAAGTTATCGTTTTTACAAGAAACGGTATATACGCACACACACACTTACAGACGCAAAGACATTTTTATTCGATATTTCAGTTCAGTCTGTTGTGAAACGGATATCTGTACAAGAAATTTTTTTCTACGATGATTATTAAAATTTATTTTCAATTTATAATAAATTTATAATAAAGTTAGGATACAGTCAAAAGATATACAATTCATTACTGAACCATAGCAGATACTAAAAAAAATAATAGAAACATTATTGTAGAAAATTTAATCAGCTTTAATTTCGCATATAGCCACTTTTTGATTAGGGCTAACCGTTTTCGAAATATGAGCGAAAAACCAAAAACCGGGACCTCCTTCGTGCCCCCCTGCATCCCCCCCACCTCCTACGTTCGAGGACTTTTGGTATGTTTACCTCCTAACTAGTACAAACACAGCCCTCTAGTCAAAAATTGTGATCTCAGCATTTCCCTCTAGAAACCATTCATTGACTGGACTACGGCACACAAGAAAAGAAAAAAAGGCGACTGCGAGAAGGTAGATCTATGTACTCCCATGCATTTTGACCTGCTAAACACGAATCCGATGTCTGTTTTGCCCGATTGGCTCTTGCATTTTCCTAACCTCAAAAAACACCTTAAGAATGCCCGAAAAATCTCAAACAAGTAAATAAAAATCTTAAATGAGCTGACCACCAGTTTCATACGTATTTAGGGGCGCTGAGGTCAGAATTGTCCGATCAGTTAGGAATTTTGACATAATTTTAAGAAACACCTAAAAAATGTACGAAAAATCCCAAACAAGCAAATAAAAAGCTTACATGAACTGATCACTATATCTATATGTAACGTAATTTGGGGGCACTGAAACCGAATTCAAGGTCAGAATTTATGCGCGACGATCGAATATCTTGTAAAATCCATATTTAGGATGAAAATGTACCCAAAAATGACTGAATCATAGCCCGAAATTGACTTTGCTCTAAATAATTTCTGAACATATAATTTCCGACGTATTTTCACGAGCTGAACACAATACCGTAGTCAAAATTAAAGTGCAATCTGCAAACTTCATAGAGAAATATCATTACAGTATATAATCTCATCAACCCTAGTAAGCGGAGATGGGTAACTCTTAAATTTTCAAGTATCTAAAAGAAAATATTACTGAACAGTCACATTTTTAGGAAAAATTTTTCGGACAAAGTTTGCTTTGTTGAGAGAGGAACATCGTTCGGACTTAACATTTACCTACACCATCCCTTGATGATTTTTACTTTCTTTTCTTAAAACTGTTTAGAATTGTATAGTTTTCTTTATTCTGTTTGATTCTCATATGCCATTTGTTTCTTTTTCTATTTTTGCGACTAGGACACCTTCACGTGGTGACGGCGGGCAACGATTCCTAGGTAAAAGAAATGCTAGCATGGCAAAAGTAGAGAAAGACTTTACGATGCAGGGGAGGGATACCCCAGTATCGGCGGCCGGTCAGGTTGAGAAAGCGGGACCGCGGGCGGCGTCGTCATCATGCAACCGCAGCTCTAGTGAAGTGGGAAACTTGGCTTCCTATGAGTATAGGGCTACCCGAAATTTGCACAACTGTATAAATTCCTCCTGTTCTGTTTGTAGTGAATTCGAGGTTCCGAAAAATCGAAAAAAAATCAACGATAAAATAAAAAATATTTATCTAAAATCTATATATTGTGATGTGTTGCCACCCCTAGAATGAAGTCAATTAATTCAGATGTATTTGCACCAACTCGAGAAAGAACCTACCAGAAGTTAGTTCTAAAGTGACATCTGGAATTATCTAGAGAATGGTGGCGTCATCACAGAACAATCGAGATCTGTCATTTTTAGGTATAAAAGACCGACCGCATTCTCGGCGATTAGTTCAGAAAGTATAGAAAGTAGAGAAGTTTCGAAAAGTGAGGTTAAGAATACAAAGTGAAAACAAAGTGATAAACATTGTTATTTTTAGTCAGTAAAGTTCATTCAAGTTAATAATCAGTATTGTGAAGTATCCAGTAACTATTTAATAAAGTGTGTTAGTGGACAATCTCTTGTTATAATTTTTGAACCCACGAAATTTGCGAGGGTGGTTTCCTAGGGGTGGAAACACGTTGCAATATGATAGGTTTAAGTATATTCATCAACCTTTCCTCATTATGACAATATAGGAGCAAGTGTTCTTTTCCTTGTGTAAAATAATTTCTAAAGTCTTTTTCTCTTTTTCTGTATGAATTAGAACCAACATCATTTGATACTAAATTGTCTTTTTCCATAATCGCCAATATTCTTGGCTAAAGATGTCGGTCTCGGATGTCTGGGGCCGGGCAGGACTATTGCCCTTTACCCCAGTACATCGCTGTAGACCGGGGACCAGCCTCGTGCAGGGCGGGCGAACTTACTTTACGTCGGCCCCACTCACAAATGTGAGCGGTGCAGACGATTTCGGCCCACCTCCCTGGGTCCTGGCTCGTTGGACCTTGCTGGCTAAGGCCTCTTCTGGCGTTCTTCTGTCTTCGTTTTCTTTTCTTCGCCAGCTTGTTTCCCCCCGGGGGGTAGTCATCTGTCTGTTAGGTGTGTTGGAAGTTTTGGCAGGAGAGACTGCCGGTACACAGGATGCCAAATGACATCCTGTCATCCGGATCGTCGGTAAGGTAAGGATGAGCTGTGTAGCTCGAGGAAGGGCAGACCTAAATGCTATTGGTAGCATTTTTGGTCTGCCCGGAGCCAGGGGGACTACAGGTACTGGACGGTGTGTTGTCCGGTACCCGCAGGGTCGTGGGTAGGGTGTTGGGTGTCGTCATGTCTCTTCGGGTTTCTTCATCATCGGAGGGGTGGTCTGGGTGGCGTCACTGGGGGGTGAGGTGGGGCAGGCTTGAAAACAGGGCCCCCATCATGGTACACATCTGCTGCATTTGGGCCATGACAGCAGCGAGTTGGCCGGCCTCGGGGGACGTCTGTGGTGGTTGGGCAGGGTTGGTGGGCTTCCCTGCGGGTCCCTGGGCTGCTCTGGCATAGCTAAGCCCGGGGGTCGTCCTTCTGGTGGCTGCGTCGGGAGCTGTTTGCTTCCGGGGGGCAGGTGTCTGGGCAGTCTTTTTGGGGCAACGGGGGCATCCTCTATAGCTTGCGGGGTGTGCTCCCTGGCAGTTTGCACACTTTGCTGGGGTGTCCTTCGGTTTTTGGCAAGTGGTGGTATGGTGGGCTTCGCCGCATTTTACGCATCTTGGAGTCGCCGTGCACCGCCCTTGTGCGTGGCCGAAGGTCTGGCATCTGTGGCATTGGGATATAATTTTCTTGGGTCTCTGCATCTCCGTTTTAACTACCAGGTAGCAGCAGCGAGTCACTTTCTTCCATAATCGCCGCTAAATATTCTTCCCTACTATTAGATAGACCAAAATTCCTAATAACATTATTAAGTTTATCATTTCACCAAATATTGGGAGTTTTAGTTCTTATCGAACACTCACATTCACTATCTTCATATTCACTATCATCTTCTTGACTTTCGAAACAATCAGTTTCCATTAACCCTTTTTTAGCATTAATTCCAGAAACATTTGTATTGCTAAAAAATAACACTCTTCAAGGATTCCAGGCTCCTTCCATATTGTTGGATTTTTATATTTTACTTCGTAACGTTCTTTCCATCTGTCCAACATCTGATGCATAAAATATGATGCAAGGTACCATGGAAAACCTGTATCCTCTATTTCCATAATATAACATTTTAGGTAAATATTTTTTATTTTATCGTTGATTTTTTTTTTTTTTTTTTTTTTTTTTTTTTTTTCGATATTTCGAAACATCGAATTTACTAAAAGCAAGGCAAGAATTTTACACAAGGAACTTTAAACCAAGAACTCTAAATCTAACTAAACTTAAGGCAAGAACTTTGCACCAAGAGCTCTAAATGTAACAAATTCTAAGACAGGAACTTTACACGAAGAACTCTAAACCAAGAACTCTAAATCTAACAAAACGTAAGGAGAGAACTTTGCACCAAGAACTTTAAATGTAACATATTCTAAGACAGGAACTTTACACAAAGAACTCTAAACCAAGCACTCTAAATATTAATAATTCTTGCCTTAGGAACTTAACCGTTCTTGTCTTAATTTTAAGTTTTGGTTTAAAGTTCTTGTCTCAGGTTATGCTGGGTTAAGAATTCTTAGTTTAAAGTTCTTGGTTTAAAGCTCATGCCTTAGGTTATATTAGGTTTAGAGTTCTTGGTTCAAAGTACTTGGCATAATGTTCTTGCCTTAGATTATTTTAGTTTTAAAGTTCTTGGTTAAAGTTTTTAATTTATTTGTTTTGGATTTTTGGGCATTTTTTAGGTGGTTTTTGAGGTTATGTCAAAATTCCTAACTGATCGTCTAATTCTGACCTCATAAGCAGTTTCAACGCCCCAAATTACGTATAGATTATAGTGATCAGCTCACTTAAGCTTTTTATTTACTTGTTTGGGATTTTTCGGGCATTTTTAAGGCATTTTTTGAGGTTAGCAAAAATGCGAGAGCCAATCAGGCAAAACGGACATCGGATTCATGTTCAGCGCGTCAAAATGCATGGGAATACATAGGTCTGCCTTCTCTCACTCTCTGTATGCCTGTCTTATTATGGTAACTTATATGAGCAATGAATCGATTCACTTTTAGCTGATTATGATTGAGATTTAAATTGTGAAAATGCTTGTTGATAATGTTCATCATTGTAAATTTTCATCCGATCAGTGGTGAACATTATGCATGTTTAGGTATTCATGGGTTTATAGTAAGTATAACCTCATCACTGTATACTCATCACACAATATAATGTTTTATTCAACTTTACCTAATTAATTAATAAATTTAAAGTATTCAATTGAATAAAATTTTGCTTACTCTTTTTCATTCAGGGATCCATTATTCATGAATTTGTTAAATGCATCGGTGTAGTTGAACATCCTCTGCCTGGATTTAGTTTGTGGACAAACGGTGACCGCGGGAAAAGGTATGTTCCAAACAGAAGTTGGAGTTTTGGCGAAAGTTACAATAACTGGGGTGTTGTTCCATTTATTCCAAGTTTCCATTACCAAATAGATACACAAACAAAGAGATATGGTAAACGATATGCTCCAACATAATCTAAAAAGATAAAATAATGCAGTAGAATCTAACGGTAATAATGTAGAAGAACACACTACCGGGCGTCAAATTGACTCGACACCAATTTATTTATTAAGGGGCGCCAGTCGCGTTCTGCCCCGTTCTTCCACTCCCGGTCGGGTTCGGGATAAGATGCACTTCGATAGACGAGTAATGTATCAAGGCTGCATTACCTTAGATCATTAACGACCACCTTATCAGGACGTGATTCCTTTATTCACTGTCGGTTAGGGCTTTGACGCCTTCTGAATGTTTAGATTTTGGCATAAAAAAAATCCCTATCGAAGATTTCTCTCCGACGGGATTGGAACTTGACGTGATTTGAATCTGTTTATACAGTAATAAATTGCCTGACGTCTTTAGTTTTCTGTTATTTTTGCATAAAAAAAATCCCTATCGAAGATTTCCCTTCGACGGGATTGGACTTTGACGTGATCTGTAAGTATTTACGGAAAGTTCTTGGTTTGATACGTTAATAAGAGTAAGCGAGAGCGAAACAACTAGGCTGTTCTTTTTTAACGTACAACACATCCTACTCGTGCCATCTGCTTTCTCCACCACATGTGCGTGGGCAGCTCTGTCTGCAGAATTACAGTTTGTTTCCGTCTTGCACCCTTCATTTCTCGTTTAGCTTAATATAAAATAAGCAATAGTTTGATTTCTTTTTATTTAGTCAAGGGCGGATCTAGAAATTTCAATAATTTTTTCCTCGTCTGTGGCGCATGGGACCCATACGAAATATGGTAAATAACATCTAGAGAAGCACTAACGACCCCTAAAAATGTTTTGAAAAATCAGTTTGCCAAACATTTTTTCAAAATTCGAGTGAGCCCCCCCCTGGTCTAGGGACTCCCGTTTAAAATTATTCTTTTTTGTCATATACATTTTACTTTTCATAAAAATGCAACAATAGGTTTTGGAGTTTATGAAAATATTTTCATTACTAACTGAGATACAACGAATTGAAATTTTGTAATTTGTTAAATTGTAAATTACAAAATTTCAGTTCATTGTATTTCAGTTAATAATGAAAATATTTTCATAAACTCCAAAACCTATTGTTGCATTTTGATGAAAAGTAAAATATATATGACAAAAAAGAAAAATTTTAAACGGGAGTCCCTAGACCAGGGGGGGCACTCGAATATTGAAACATTTTTTCGCAAACTGCCTTTTCAAAACTTTTTAGGGGTCGTTAGAGGAGTGCTTCTCTAGATGTTATTTTCCATATTTCGTATGGGTCCCATGTGCCACAGACGAGAAAAAAATTATTGAAATTTCTAGATCCGCCCTTGTTAAATAGCTACTCAAAATGTCAATTTATAGCTGCTGAAAAGGTTCAAATACTTAAATGATATTTTAGCTGCAATTCTTCGCAGAATGTTGTAGATTTATTCTCAGTTTATTTCGGAGATCGTCCTATTCCCACTAGTCGGTTTAAAATACTTTAATAGCACGGAAATGTAAAGAATTATATGACTCGTTTTGAAAGTAAAACGGGTTAAATAATTTCAGTTATTAAAGCACATAATATTACATATGCTGGACAGAGCCAACTACATCCTTCCTTTGATTAAATGGTACTGAAATTTTTAATAGCAATGATGTACATGATTTTCTTGATGCGGCGTCACTATTTGCCCTTTATTGTGGGCGGTTGGTGAAGTCGTTGAAACTATGCCTACCACACCAAAACTTTCCGATTCTGTATAATGGCTGTGCCTCCACGGTCAATGTCTTCGGCGGAGGAATTAAAATTATTTTCAAATTACATTTTTGGCGTAGGTACTTTTTAAAAAAATAAATTTCAAAGTACAACTTTAGCGTACTAGCTTATAACTATCCTTTTGGACTAGTTCTGTGGCTCTGAAGTCTCTCAAACTCCTGAAAATGTCCTTAGATAAAAAATTTTGCCTAAGTCGAATTTTTATTTTGGTTTCAACTTAGGTCGATTCTGGAAAGTTCTGCAACAATAACAAGTTATTTGGGGAAACGCGTGTCGATTAAATTGTTTTCTGTGTTACTATTTGTGAAAATTACTTCAGTATCGGTGCGTTATCAAAATCTCAAGATTGTATCGAATAATTTTAAAACATTCCTATACTATTTAAGTGAAGAATTTTTTCAGAATTGAAGAATTTTTTAAAGTGTTGTATTGTCTTATATTTACAAAAAAATATATATTCTATAATTTAGTTGTAAAATTGGTTGAAGAGTAATGCGATTTATATAGAGTAGTTTACAACTGCTCGACACGTTTCTTTTAAAAACTATTATATTTTTTGACAAAATTAGCTACATTAGTATAGAAATTCTGGTTGTGTTGATGATACGAAGGAAAACTGTATTGTTTACGAAACCGTTCGGAAAAGGGCGTGGTAGTTAAACATTTAAAACAATACTTCGTGAAGACAATATACATATTAGAAATAGTATTCTGAATCCCGAAACATCGATTTTCAGAGAAACATTGCTTCAGCAGCTGTCATTAGTGATTCCTCAACAGTTCGGGGTATTCTCCTAAAAGTTGTAAGGAAAGCAAGAAAATCATTGAAAAAGTAATTATTAAACGCTGTGGAGTGGGGTTCGGAAGATAAGACGAAAGTCACCTTGAAAAAGTAATAAGGTCAAACGTTTTAAGAAGTGGAGGTGAGCCCTACGACACGGGAGTTATTTCGCTACAGTTAAACACTTCAATTAATTAAAGGTAGCAATGATAAAAATTTCAAATACATCATAGAGATGTTATTAGTCCCTTCAAATTAGGAAAAATTAAAAAAAATCTTTTCACAGTTATAAGACTCGTAAAAAGTGAAGTATTTGGGTTGTCTAAATATGATTTTCACCCCTCGCAGTTATAAAAAAGTATGATTTTTGAGAAATACATATATATGAATTTTAGCATTTTTTCGCCTTTCTATTTTGAAGAAAAACTATGCATTTTGAAAAATATCAAGAGAGCAAAGTTGTAAAGCGTAAAATTTCCTATAAGTTTTGTCTCTCCTTTTTTTTTAGTTTCGCCGCTAGAGGGCGCGAAAGAAATATACATATAGACTTTTGCGCTTTTTTTAGATTTTGAGCCAAAATTATGCATTTTTATGAAAAATTACACACAAAAAAAATATTATTATATTATTATTATTCTACACAAGAATAGAATGTACTTTTCTTTGCCAAAATTTAATTACGCATCTATAATAATAATCATGATAATAATTATAGAAATTGTAGATTAAAAATAAATTTATATATAGCTTTTTATTATCACAGTAAATTTTGTTATGCTCATTAATTTTAAATTTAATAAATAAACCAAAACTTTCCACTAAATTTAACTATCCTGATTTAATTATGCTCAATAACATATTTCATAAAAATATATATATAAATATGTTATTGAGCATAATTAAATAAGTATATTTAAATTTAGTGGAAAATTTTGGTTTATTTATTAAATGTAAAATTAACGCATGCATGAGCATAACAAAATTTACTGTTGTTATAATAAAAAGCTATATATAAATTTATTTTTAATCTATAATTATTATGATAATTATTATTATAGTTGCGTAATTAAATTTTTTATGCAACTTTTCATAAAAATGCGTAATTTTCGGTCAAAATCTAGCGGCGAAACTAAAAAAAAAAAAAAGGAGACAACATTTATAGGAAATTTTCTCATAATAGTGGGACAGCTTAACGTCGAATTTCGGTTTAATGTGGACACAGCGGACAAAAGCACTAAGTTTTTTACAGGTACTAGTTAGGTACGTAGCTTTCAATTTTTAATAAGAACCAACTCATCCGTCGGCCATCTTGGATTTCATAGCGGCCGTTTTGAAATATCTCGGCTTCTAAATCACTTAGGACCACAAACTTGGTGTCTAAGTATACATATTTGAGGTCAAGGAATACAACTACACAATTTTTAAATATATCTCACTAATATATGTATCAATTAAAAACTCTTCACTGATGAACTGTTTTGTCCGGTGTGTCCACGTTTTTTTATTTTCCTTCAGATTGAATTGTAATAAAGTATGGATTGGAACAAGTGCATGCTCTGTCAGAAAATAACTTCAGAAAATCTAAAATGTCCACTCAATGCATATAGAATCGAAGACAAGACAACTCCATACCGGTCTTTCTTGAACAATATCAATGAGTTTAGAAGCTTGGAGTCATTGCCAGTGAAACTAAATTTTGGAAGCGATATGATTGCGGATGAACTGGTCCAAAACCATGGTGCATAGCATAAATCTTGTTACGTCAAGTTCAGCAATTTGAAGTTGGATAGAGCTAAAAAGCGGGGAAATACTTCAGGAGGCAGCACAACTGTGGAGAAATGTTACTGACGTGTTACTAACGTTACTAACAAAATGGCGTGCTTGTTATGTTGTGGAAGCGATGAACTAATTCATGAATTTCTAACATTAACAGCTGATATGAGTATACGAAAAATGGCAACAGAACTGCAAGAAACCCATTTGTTGGCGGCATTAGAAGGTAATGATCTCATTGCCCTTGGCGCCAAATATCATCTGCAATGTCATACAGCACTACAATTGCAATTTCTTTGCGCACTAACTTGGCAGTCTTAGCTAACAAAAGGACATCATGTTCATAATCACATGACATGGCCTTCTGCAGCATTTCCAGCATGCCTTCTTCAAACGCCAAAACTTTATACTTTCCAGCACTTTGTTCTTGCGCTTGTGGAAAGTAAGCTAGCACTTTCTCCATCAATCTGGTTCTATTAACTTACTTCTCAACGCCAAGGATTTTTAATCGGTTCTCATACAGTTCACAGTTCATGCAACTTTAAAAATTTAAAGTAGAATGTCCCATCTTCCACACAGTTCTCTATATAAGTATAAAGCTCCACAAATGCTGTAGCCTCTATCTGACTTTCCTCTACAGATACTCCCACCAAATCCTGCTCTAGTTTCCTTAGGTGAGACCGGTAGCGATTTCTCAGTGCTCTATAACATTGCAGATGATATTTGGCGCCAAGGGCAATGAGATCACCACTTTCTAATGCTGCCAACAACTGGGTTTCTTGCAGTTCTGTTGACATTTTTCATATGCTCGTATCAGCTGTTAATGTTCATGAAAGAGTCCACCGCATCCACGACATAACAAACACGGTTCACGCCGGGATCGTTTCTCCACAGTTGTGATGAAGTATTTCCCCGCTTTTTAGTTCTAACGAACTTCAAATTGCTGAATTTGACATAACAAGATTTGTGTCATGCACCATGGTTTTGGAGCAGTTTATTCGCACTTGACTCCAAGCTTCTAAACTCATTGATATTGTTCAAGAAAGACCGGTATGAAGTTGTCTTTTCTTCGATACCATATGCATTGAGTGGACATTTTAGATTTTCTTAAGTTGTTTTCTGACAGATCATGCACTTGTTCCAATCCATCTTGTATTACAATTCAATCTGAAGCAAAATAAAAAAACATATTAGGAAATGTGGACACACCGCCAAAACAGTTCATTGGTAAAGAGTTTTTAATTGGTACATATATTAGTGAATAAATATATACTATGATACATTTAAAAATTGTGTAGTTGTATTCCTTGACCCCAAATATGTATACTTAGACACCAAGTTTGTGGTCCTAAGTGATTTAGAAGCCAAATATTGATAATATACCTATATTTCAAAATGGCCGCTATAAAATCCAAGATGGCCGACGGAGGAGTTGGTTCCTATAAAAAATTGAAAGCTAACTAGTACCTGGAAAAAATTTGGTGCTTTTGTCCGCTGTGTCCACATCTTCATGATAAGCTGCCCTACTATAACTGTGGGAAGATTTTCCATAAACAGCGATTTTTTGACTAATTTGAAGGAACTATATGCTAGAAATAATTGCCAGCATTGACACAACAGTATCCTGTCAAAATGACATTTCATTTCATCAACTTAGTGATGAGAGTGAATTTACCTCAAATTGTCCACAGATTTACCAATGTGTAGAAAGAAATGAAAGTAAATTTGAAGTCGAGAATAAGCAAGCAAAGATATTTTCTTCAAGAGGTTAAGACAGTAAAGCCCACATAGCCCTGTTAGTGAGTTAATTTGCGGTAATTTTAAGGTAGATGTTTTCTCTTATTGACCTGAATAAAGTCCTACTCATATAACAAGGTAGAAGAAGGGGAACTTGTATGTTCGTGAATGATTATTGGCATGAAACATATTAAATGATAACTTTGAACGTATGATGCCTACAGCCATAGTTACTATTATAAGTAATACCTAAATAAAATTATTTTGGTGTGCTATTCTCTCATCATGCAATGAAGAAGGTTCGCTGCAAACAAGTATCTTAAAAAATGATCACTATTTTTTAGATTGTAATTAATAATTTAATAGTTTTACAATTATTTTTTATTTATTTGCTTTCATCTCGATTAGAGTATATTCTTTAGGTGTTAAGCAAATCACAACTTACACACATTTTTATTTATTATGAAATTATCTACTTTCTGTATATTGTTGCCCTAATCTGGGCACGCTAATATACTAGTTGGGTAAATATTTTAAAACACTCATTATTGGAGAGGGTTGAGAACCCTGATTTTTTTCCTTTCAAGTTTAAATGTTATAAAGAAAAATACAAAGTGTATTAATAATTTCAATTAATTTTATTTGCAAACAGCAAAGCTTGTGATTTATAGGTTTAAAACATTAACTTTACAAACATATGAACAAATAAAAATAAAAATATATATTTCTCAAAACAGTACAAAACAAGATATATTAATTATTATAACGTTTAAAGAGAAGCACTAATTTAGATAATTTTTCATTGCCCAGTCTATTCCTAATATTTGAATGGATAAGTCCATATGAAGAAAACATTCTTTCCAGGTCTGTAGAAGAAGCAACAGCACGCAATAGTGGAATTAAAACTTCCTGGAAACTTTCTGTTTTGAAAACTGCGAAAGTTTCCAGGAAGTTTTCACTTATATTATCCCTAGAGCTTAAATTATTTCCGGAAATTTTTTCGAGGTCATGAATATTTTGAAAATTATAATTTTCTTAAAATATTCATGAACGAGGAAAAATTTCCGGATATTAATTTAAGCTCGTGGGATATTCGGTAAGAAAATTTCACACCATTATTTTATAAATATTATGCCAAAATTGAACATTTTTATTACGAATGACACAAATTCATTCATTATAGTGAGCCATGGAATAACAACTGGTGGTTAATAAAATACGAAATTTCTTAGTGAAATAACATACCATTCTCCAAGTTTAGTTACATGAACTTTTTATAAATAACTTAAAAACATATTATATTTCTGTTTTTTATTAACTTTGGTCTACTAAAATTGGTGGAACATCATTTATTTTTGATAATTATTCTGAAGTACCCACCTACTCAAGATTAATATGTTTAATAAAATACGAAATTTCTTAGTGAAATAACATACTATTCTCCAAGTTTAGTTACATGAACTTTTTATAAGTAACTTAAAAACATATTATATTTCCGTTTTTTATTTACTTTGATCTACTAAAATTGGTGGAACATCATTTATTTCTGATATTACTTAAATGCGAGCACAGGGAATGTATTCATTCTTGTCGCAGAGACAATAATTAACAACTTCTAGGCGGCCATGGAATAATGAAAGGTAACAAGATAGTAATGGCTGCCGCACTTACAGACGTCAATTAGATTAATTTTTACATTCTAATCATAACAAAATTTGATTATCAGCCATAAGAATAAAGTGCATGAGCATATAGCAGAAAAATTGCTCCAGGTTCTAAAACATATTAATTTGTGTACTTATAATATCCTCGTGAATATCCTCTTTTGCGTCGCCAAATAAATTTAATTCTAAAAGCACTCCAACTCCCGCGTCTTTACTTTGACATTTTAATTGACAGAAAAATTTCCACTTATTAATTTGACAGAATGTAAAAAATTTCCGGAAATTTTTTGGGTTGCCATGGTAACTTAACAAAAAACAAGCCTATTATTGGTTAAAAAATGTGGTGTGAAATTTTCCTTCTAACTTTCCATTGGGTATATTGATAGGCTATTTTATGGTGAAATCTGTTTCGTGATGCTTCATTGTGATAACAAATAAGTGCAAAGAATTATATTATTTACATGACTTTTACAGATTTTTATCAAATATGGAAAGTTTCCTCGACTCATCTCTGGAAGTTTTTAATGTTAATTAAGACTTTTGTGTTGTCGGTATTTCCACTAGGTCAATTGTGATGGTAATTTAGGCTCTATGGTTACTTAAAAGTAATAATTGTGCCCAATATATTTTAAGATGTATCTACGACTTCATTTAAGGGTAGAATTAAGTAATATACAACTTGCCATATTACTCTTTTGGTTTATGATTAAGAAGTCGTTTTTATGATCAATATTAGGTAAACTTTTACCTTGCAAAAAGCTTTAATAGGCCCGTGAACTCTAAAGGCAAGTGAAACTTACGTTAATTTGGAAAATAATTTGTTTATGACATATTAAGACATGTTTAGGTAATTTTGAACACAGCACAATAATGCACAAGGTCATTGTATTTTGAAGAAGTATTCTAGGTAGAAAATAAGTACTTTATAACTTAAGCATACAATTTCAAGCACTTATCACTTTTTAATCAGCTATTAAGACGAAATGCAGTAATTATTGACTTCATGAAATTATTCTTGTTTTAGTGGTTGGTCTATTTAGCTTGTCTGCTGGTTGAGCATGCTTCAAAGCTAACAATGATAGTGTTCCAAGACCGGAAAATTACTATGCTGGAAAGACCTAACACTAACGAGATCTCAACCAAATAAAAAAAAATGTGGGCTGTCATCTGGATTAGACTGTGGAAGATTAACTACACCACCAGGAGAAGTTAATTTTGGTGATTATTTGAATCTGGTTTTTGGCTGATGGGATCAAGAACATTTTTATGATGTTAATTCAATCTTCGCCAAATTATCTCAGAGATTATAGAATATTTCTTAATAAAATATTTGTTTATAGAAAAATTTTTGAATCCGCTTCACAATCCTTGATGAACATTTATTACTCCCCGCTTAAAAACAGATGAGTCGTGAGTAGGGTAAAACTAACCTGTCTCACTACGGTCTAAACCCAGCTCACTGTTTACCCAATCTTCATAGGTTTGCAAAAATCAGATGTTGTCTTTCGCTGCATTTGTGATTTCAGAAAACCAAACTACGTAAGTAGGTACATAAATATTTTTGCTATGTTGGCAAGCTGCTAAATCAAATTTATTGTGAAATATATTTTAGTTTAGTTTAAGTAGTGAATATAGTCCAGTGCAAATAGTCATTATAATTAAAAAATGACGAAACCCAGCTATAGTGAATGGATTTGAATGATTTTTTTTTGTTGGATTTATAATGCCATAAAGTTAAAAGTTTACCCATTGAAAATTACCGCAATTTCGAAAATCCGTAAATTAAAAAAAATTAATCAAATTTTTAGAAATCTCAACGAAAAATACAATTATCGGAATTTTTTAATATTTCTTTTAAGAAAATAATGATTGCTATAGTTTTAGAGATTGTTTATAAAGAATTTATAAAAAAATGAAACTTTTTAAAATTAATTTGAAGATGCCAAAAAGCGAAATAAATGAATAGTACAGTAAGTGAAGCTATTAAATACTAGCCCGAAAACAATGTACCTAATGAATTTCCAAATTTTTCTTTTCAGCATGCTTCATAAAGTATGTACATACTAATCTATATTATCATTTTTCCTGCTCTTTAGTTAAGGGTGGTTCCCACCCCTTCCTAGGGGTTGTCGCAAATAAATACAAAAAATACACATAATCTGATAGAGAATCAAATTATAAGAAAGAAAGGTCTTATACATTTTTTTTTTCTAAAATGCATATTTTTCGAGACATTGCGAACTGAAAATTGCAGTTTTCACCCCCTAGACGTTTTTTTTAAATCACTCACAAAATGTGAACTTTAAAAAAAATGCAAGGGTACAAAATTAATGCTTTTACGTAAACGAATCGAATGGTTTTTTCTTTTTTTTTCCTCCGGTGTTTAGTTTTGGAAATATGACATTTTCAAAATGGCGCCGAAACGATCAGAAAAATATACGACGTTAAAATCTAAAATTACTCAAAATCCACAACTATGAGAAAAATTGTTATTTTTATACAAATTAAAGGTATTAAAATTCGATTGAGATGTATCACGACTTTTTATACTGTAAACTAAAAAAGTTACAAACAAAAACGTAGCGCATTTAAAACTCTAATTTCTTATTGATTCATTTTTTTAAAATCCTTCTATATATTGTTAACTTTTTAGAATCTATAAAATAATTATTTTTCATTCTATACCCATTTTCAATAATTAAAAATTTCATAATTTTTTTAATAAATCGAGTTTTTGGAAGTTGCTCAGAAAATATTTTTTATAAAAAAATTTACAAAAATGAAGCTTATGAAAAAGCGAACAGTTTGTTTTTTTTTTTACTTTCCTGCGACAAACTGTTCCAGAGATATAAAGTTTTAAAAATGGCGCTCGAGCGCATACCCAAGAAAATTATGTACCTATTAAAATTGAAATATCTCAAAAACTATAAGATTGATAAAATCATAATAAAAGAATGACATGAAGCTTATAAAAAAACGAAGAGTTTGGGTTTTTATTTTTTTTTACGACAAACTGTTCCAGAGATATGACAGTTTGAAATAATGTTGAAACTTTTCAGTTTGTACGTGCATTCTAAATGTCTATACTAGGTAGAGAAATGAGCAATAGCCATTTATTTTTCGAAGAATATGCCTAAAAAGCGGGTTGCATTCCACTTTAGCACGTTTAGAGTGTAGATTAAAAATGTTATTTAATTAGCTTACTTAATTGTATTAATTTGATGTATTTATAACGATCTGTATTTTTAATAAAATGACATATTACTATACTCTTTTGTGACCAATTTTAATCCACCATGTTTTTTTAAATAAATTTAGACCTCATAATCATATTCAGCGACCTAAAAATCATAAGTATATGGATTTTCTTGAATTTATTTGGAACATAGAAAGACTATTAATTTTTCAGTATTTAAGGGTGATTTCAACCCTCAATATTTTCGGCTCATAAGTTTTGATCTCACAGTCATATTCAGCGACCTTAATAACATAAGTTTATGGATTTTCGTTGATTTATTCGTAAAATTAGAAGAGTAATTAATTTTTCAGTTTTGGTTGGTTTCCACTTTTAAAAATAAAAAGCTGGTAATGCGACAATATAGATTTTAACAATTACAGATTAAAGTTTAATTTTTTTACAAATTCTTTATAAACCTCGAAAACTATAACAATCGTTATTTTCTTAAGAGAAATATTTAAAAATCCCGATAATTGTATTTTTTGTTGAGATTTCTAAAAATTTTATTTTTTTTTTAATTTACGGATTTTCGAAATTGCGGTAATTTTCAATGAGTAAACTTTTTAGTTCATGACATCAGAAATCCAACAAAAAAAAACATTCAAATCCAGTCACTATAGCAGGAGTTCCGTATAAACATAATTGCATTGGATTAATATTTGCATTATTTTATCCTCCATCTTACAAATCTGTGAAAGATTTCAGGTTTAATCATACAGTGGTACTAATGAATTTGAAAGTATTTAAGACATTGGAGGAAGACATGAAATATTTATATTCATAGGAAATTTAGGCAGACCTATTCGCCTATCGCTTGAGATTGATGAATTGACTGATAGTGAAGAGTTTAGTGTTCTTACTAGTAGCGACAACCGAGGGGGTACTGAAATCGATAACATCATTGATGAAGGCAAACTCGGTGAGAAATACGCCACATGCCACATAGAACATAGATGATGACTAGCTGCTATCATTGTTAGTTACTATAAGTGGTACTTTTACTGCAGGTGGACTTCTCTGAATGATATATTATCACTAAATGGCTAAGATATTTATTACGACAGGCTGGAAAAATATTCCTCCGGGGATTCAATGTGACTCGATTCAAGATACGCCAAGCCAAACGTTTGATATAATAAAGGTGACTTTAGGAGAGGCAAATAAATGTATAATACATTCTGAGGATGGTAAGTGCTATAAAAGAGGCCATGTTATTGAAAAGCGTGAAAAGCAACGCCCCTGCCGACATTTAAATTTCTCGAGTAAATCAATAACTTTCTATAGCAAATATAGCGTTACGCTTCGCACCAATTCTCTTCCAAAATGTCTTTGAAAACTATAAAGATTTGTACAGACCGGAGAAAGGCATAATATTAGTATTGCTCAATTTAGAATGGAATTGAAAGTATAACTTCAAAAAGGTATCACCAAAAGTTTATTGAAACTGCAACTCTGATAAATGGGAGAAGGTTGTCAAGATCAACATCTGAGCTAGAACACAAAAAAACTATTTAGGGTGGTAAGAATTGTTTCTTGTCTGAATAAGACTTAGACTATTCAACCGTGCCTCTCCGCTCTAATGGACTGATAATCTCGCATACCTTCCTATGTGCTAAAAATATTTCAACATGTAAATAAAGAACACAATATCCCTCGTCTAAACCATACCAGAAGTTCCATATTGCGTTTACGCTTGATTTAAAATTGGAAAATGGCGACAGCTGCAGTTTGTACAATTATCTCATCGCGGTTTTTGAAACAGCAGAACAAAGATTGTTATAATTAATGATGAAACTATTGTTAACACTATCATAATCGTCGACTATTAATAACTAATTATTTCACGGTTAATCATAGAATTTTATTATACAATTGTAATCACATTTGGATTAAATTAAAGATTTTAATTTATAAATTATAACATAAAGATTCGAACAGACTTTACTAGAAGCGAAAATCTTCCTTTCTTTCAGCCCACAGAATTTAAGCCACTAAACTCGAGTCGCCAGGTCCTCTGGAAAACTAAAATACAGGTTAATTATACATCTTGGTAAGAAAATATTATAGTGCAGTTGAATTGACTTTTTTCAATGACAACATTCCACCTGAGATTTTATTGTTGATTCTTATGTATTTCCGCCCAAAAATTCCTTGTGCGATATGTATTGGTCAATCCGCCATCTTGAAAAAAATAGAAAACACCAAAAATGGTCGAAAAAATTAAAACTGAATATGTTTTCTATAAGGAGTAATTGCACCAAAGTTATCAAAAATAAAACTCATTTATGGTCAAATATAATGATGCACCGATCCCGGACGCCGTATGTCAGATAGAACGGTCAAAGATGGCGGACGAAATAAAATTTTTAATTCTTCATATCAAGGAGGCATTGTATGACATTTTTTTTTGTTTTCGATTGTACCTTGTTTTATGTACTTTTAGGGGAGAGAGTTCATTTTTCTTAATTTTCAAAAAAGTGTATTTTTCCTTATCTTCAAAAAAGTGCATTTTTACAATTTTCAAAAATGTTTACTTCCTTATACGCAACGACAATTTAGATATATAAAATGGACCAAGGGTCAAGTACTGATTTATCGTTGACCCTATTTTAAATGTAAGAAAGTAGAGAATTCTGCAGATGAATTCCGTGAACAAAATCGTATATGAGATGTGATGTGCGGTCTTGAGCATTGATCAACCTGCACATTTTTGTGATTCTCCCACAAGCGATATTTACCTTTCAAGAACTGGTCTACCCTTTTCTCCTATATATTTCCAACCGTGGATATGGGTGTGGTTAGTATATTGCTGAGTATAATATATAAGGTTTTTACGAAATCCTGGATAATCTCTCTTTTTCTTCGAAATGTTATTTATATATTCCTGCAAATTTCTCACATCCGGTAGTCTGCGTAGTATATTTCCTTTCTGAGCCATTATCTTCTAAAATTAAAAATCATAATATGGATAAATATTTCGTCAAGGTAAACAAATTATAGGGCCATATTGTTGATAGTTTCCTAAACAGTTCTTCGCCCTGGTTTACAGTTTCGAGCTGTCTCGAATTGTCATTTAAAATGTCGTAGATAGCCAAAAACCGTAAAATAAACTATCAATGGGAACAGTTAGATGACTACAATATGTCACTTCCGGTTCAACCAGAAGTGATATTTTTGTTCATGTTAGTCTAAAAGTAGCTCACTTTTCTCTAATTTATGTGTACCGAAAACTAAATTTTTAAATTCAAAAACAATAAAAAAATTGGGGGCGTACATTGACTCTTGGTCAAGTATATGTTGTAAACTTTTTAATTTTACGCAAACGTAATAGTTATATACACTATACAGGACGACTAAAAATGTTAACTACAACCGTAGTTATCCATATCAGCCACATATATTTTACGTCGTTTTCAAGACAATACTAACAATATTAATTTCACAATAAATATAGGGAATACTTTATTATAAGATCTGATTAAATAATAAATGTTACCCAGTTACAACAAATGAGCTTTCTTCAACTACCAAACTTATTTTTTTTAAGAATTCATTAGTCTCAAAGCAGCTATCGCCTGCGTCGTAACCTGCGCTATAATTAACAATAAAGGTAAATAGTAAAAACACCAAAAACTTCTGGAGGGAGGTAGACTACTCGAGTGTCCAGACACGACTGATTACACATACAAAATGACCTGTGCCAGAAATCAGATCATCATTATCCCATTTATCTTGACGTGCTGAAATGAATCTGATGTCCAAATTGCTTGATTTAGTTTCAATTCTTTTTATATCCCGAAAAATATCGATTCTTTCGTCCGTTTTTTTGATATCAAAAGCTTGAAGCTTCGAATTGAAACGAAGTCGAACCATTTGGGCATTCATTTTTAGTTCGTCAAAATGATGGTCCTATTTCTGATAGAGATCACTTCTTTCGTGTGGCTGTATTATCACTTCCTCGCACTACTCTCGTCTGACCGCTCACAGCACCTCGGATTTATCTACATTCCACCTCGGCGCTTTTGAAAAATGAATTTCACGCGTTTACAGTTTGCTATTATATACTGGAGGTCAATATTTTAACTAATTTTAATAACTTTTTAAGGCATCGTAAAATTGCCTCACTGCAGAATTACAGGAGACCAACCAAGGACAGATATTCGCGGGAACCTGGTAGTACCGCAACAATGTTCCAAGCGGAAGTCACAGCCATAGACGTCTTTACACAATAATTGGTAGGGAGCTCATACACTGGTGGGAGAATCCCCATTACCACTGACAGTCACTCAGCTCTCAAGGCCCTGGAACCATTAAATGTTCTAGAATGATAATATAATGCACAGATGCCTAATGAAACTACAGCATACCACTAGAGGGGACATAGGGGCTCCGGGGTAACATAGGCAATGTGAAAGTGCATAGGGAAAAGATAGTCAGATAAATGCAAAAACAGTCTTGATATGACCTGAAATGACCTGCAGGATATTTTACAGAACTGCGAAAGATACGATAAAGGAACTATCAAGTCGGAACGTGTAGAAATTTTACTTTTACCGATCGGAAGCACCAGGAATGAGGCAGTCAGGCGTATTAGCCCAGGAGAAAGCGACATAAACTTTAGGCCGATTTAATTAACATTCATTTTAACATTATTCTACTATTTCTGTGCCATAAATCGTGTCTCAACTATGTAAAAAAATGTTCTTGACTGAAATCACTAACGATGAAATTTGTCTTATGAATCATTTACATCATGAAAAAAGCCTCTCTGCCATCATACTTACGGGACAAAATGCGTCGATAGTTAAACAAATATATCAAGGAAATAAAGTATTTCCGATAGGCGCGATGGTTTTTGATTGGACCGTGCTTGGCTTTTTCTTAACATGCAGGGCATTTCAATGATGTGACGCCAAATTTCTAAGGGTGATTCCTCTCGTCAAGAAAAAGATACAAGAATAACATTATTTCCTAATATGGTTCCTAAACACTCTACGATGCTCAGGTCACTCGATCATGTCTTAATTTTTACTCACTTTCTCGGTACGAAGTATGAAAAAACTGGAGGAAAACAAAAGTTTTAATTATACAGAATGGATCCAAGAAAACAAAAATCCACTCGGTTGGAAATAACTTCTTTCAATAAGATTTTTTCGCCCCAACTCGCCCTAACGCCGATGCTATTGATTAGTTTTTGACAAAACTTTTCAGTTACTATGAAAACACTTTTCCTTGCCAAGTTTGAATAATAATAATTTTAACCATCATTGACTAATTGATTAAAAAATCTGTTTTAAGTTTTTCTCTGAAAGCAATTTAAAGCTCTTAGGAAACATTTTAGAAAAAAAATATTGTTACAGCTTTATACCACTATAGACATCTAGGAGTTCCCTCTAAGTTCCAAGTATTAACAGAAAACTAAGCATCGTTAGTTAGTTTGGTAATAGTCGCAGAGATGGTGCGGCATCGACGTCGGCATCTAGAAGCTGCTGACATCTACTAGATCATTGTAGAATATTCCAGAAGCATTTACTTAGCTATAAATAGAGGGCACAGTACACTTCAGTTCAAATAGGGAGTCGAATTTGATCATGAAGGAGTGAACAAAGTGATAAAGTAACTGAATTATTAAATTGTAGTACTCTGTGTTATATCAGTGAAGTAGTACCTATTGTAATTAGTACGTAAGTTAATAAATTAGTGTTTAGTGTTACCCTGATGTTATAATTTCCGAACCCACAGTACAGGGTGTAAATGTTGTAGAACCTTCCAGAATTGACCTAAGTCGAAGCCAAAATAAAAATTCGACTTAGGCAGAAATTTCATTTAAGGACATTTTCAATAATCTGAGAAACTTCAGAGCCACAGACTAGTCCAAAAGGACCGTTATGAGTTCGATAAGACATTAGGCACAACCGAGTAAAAATTCGAAGAAACACCGAATTTTTACTTAGGAAAATATATTTTGGTCCAGGATATGAGAGTGAAAGTATATGGTGGTCATGGAAAAATGAATCACATACTTAACTTTAAAAAGTACGCAAAAAAAGTACTTTGAAAATATTCAAAATATTTTCAACTTTAATTTCTCCACCGAAGACAATGACCATGGAGGTACAGTCACTATATACCTTGCTCTAAAGATTGACTATAAAATTTTAACAAGGCAATGTATAAAAAAGGCGAAACCGATGAATTTGGCAAAAGTGGCGTAGCGCTTATAACCAAAAATTGGCAAAAAAATCAATGAAAGTGCACAAGGCCGGTTTCTCGCATAAAACAAGTTTGAATTCATCCAGCGACTCGTAATTTGGTCGAGTGCGTTGGGTGGTCAATACAAAGCGATGGTAGGAAAGCCAATAGCAGGGCTTTCCAAATAATAAAATTATAGAGAAAACCGCCTTGTGCACAAAGGACTCAAAAGTCCATTTTGCCCAAAAGTCGTTCGGAGGCGACTCGCTGTCATTTTTCCTATAATAATAATAATAATAATATTTATTTGTCCAATAGATCATTTTACATGATATAGGATAAGTCTAAAAACATTAAAATGTAACTATTTAAATATTAAATAATAAATTAAGTTAAAAGTCATCAGTAAAATATTCGTTCAAAGAATAATAAGATTTTTCCCTCAGTCTGGACTTGATCTTATTTTTAAATTCCTTATCACTAAGTCCTTTGTAAAGATTCAGCAATTTATTAAACGCCTTTATAGCCATGTACTTGGGGCTCTTTTCATATAATGTTAAATGATGGGTAGGAATTACTAGGGTAGCTGAATTTCTGGTGTTATAGTTATGATTATAGTTAAGGGTGTCCAGATTACTTAATTCTGACTTTGCATAGAGTAATAAATTCATTAGAAATATGCTAGGGAGTGGTAGAATTCCCAATTGCTTGAAAATGTTCCTACAGCTAGTTCTCTTATTTATACCTACTATAGAACGCACAGCTTTTTTCTGTAGTTTAAACACTCGTACGGCCTCTGGTGATGAACCCCAGGCAATAATTGCATAGGAAATTATTGAATTGAAGTGAGCATAGTAATATGTTCGCAAAACTTGTTGGTTTGTTACATCTCTCAACTGATTTAAGCAATAGCAGACCGGAGCAACTTTTTTACAAATTTCATTAATATGAATAGTCCATGAGAAGTTGTCAGTAAAATGTAGACCCAAGAATTTGGTTGACCTAACTTGTCTGATTGTACTTATATTTGATTTAATTAGAAAGCTGTGATCAAAGTCCACATTACCAGTATTGAAACGCATGAAGATAGATTTATTATTGTTTAAGGCTAGTTTATTTTCAGTGAACCAGGTGTGTGCTTCACGTAATTGCTGATTTGCCATGTTAACTACCATTTTTGTATCAGTTGCACTAACAAGGATGGATGTGTCATCTGCAAACAGAACCGAGCTATTGATATTAAAACTATTTACATAAATGATGTAAAGTAATGGTCCTAAGACGGATCCTTGCGGAACTCCCACTGACAATTCTAATAGATTTGATTTGCATTGTTCAATTTCTGTGTAGTGTTTTCTCCCACTTAGATAACTCCTAAACCAATTCAACGTTTGACCACGCACGCCGTACCTCTCCAGTTTGAATATTAGAGACGCATGGCAAACCAGGTCAAACGCTTTACTCAAGTCAAGGAAAATGCCAATGCATTTGTTTTTATTATCTATATTATCATACAAAGTTGTTAAGAATTTAGTAATTGCAGAAGTAGTAGAACGTCCCTTTCTGAAACCAAATTGATTTTCGTTAAATAGTTTGTGTTTTACAAAAAAACTAATTAATCTCGATGCTATACACTTCTCAAGGATCTTGGAAAATGAACTCAAAATAGATATAGGTCGATAATTTTCAATTTCAGTTCTGCAGTTGGATTTGAAGATAGGTATTATTTTTGCAATTTTCAATCTCTCAGGAAAAATACCCTCAGCCAAAGATAAATTGAAAATAATCATTAACGGTTTACTTATCAGATGTGCACATTTTTTGAGTATATTTACGCTTATTTTGTCATCACCTGCAGAGTTTGAATTTTTTAGGCTTCTTATTACGTCAACGATTTCTAACTCATTCACAGGATAGAAGAAAAAGGAGGAGGCATTGTAGTTGATTTGATCAGTAGTATTATATTGTTGGTGAGCATCATTGACTAATGTTTTGGGAATGTTATTAAAGTAAATATTAAAACTATTGCATACTCTTTCAGGGGACGTGATTATTTCATTATTTATTTTTAAAGTAAGTGATTTGCTATTACTCTTAGTATCTTTGTCAGGGTCAATGATTTTCCAAACTGCCTTAGACTTATTTTTTGCATTTAATATAATATTATCATTATACATTTTTTTGGCTTTTTTTAATAATTGCCTATATATCGACTTATATTTATTGTAGAAAGTTTTTATTTCAGCATTATTGCTGAGGGTCAAATGGTAGAGGTCTTTTAAATGTTGAGAAGAAATTTTGAGTCCGTTAGTCATCCATTTCTTGGGAACAGATAAATTGCTATTAATTTTTTTACTTTTGAGAGGAAAAGCTAGCTCAAAGTAATATAGAAAAAGATTACTAAATTGATCATACTTTTCATTAGTATTTAAAGTAGGATCATTTAAGAAGTTCCAATCTTCATTTGCTAGTAGAGTACAAAAGTGAGAAATATTTGTGGGATTTTTTAGCGCTCGATATTTAAAAGTTTTTGAGGCCTTTATTTGAGTATCCAAAGAAACAGATAGAAGCTGGGCGTTATGATCACTGAGGGCGTTATTAATTGTAGTGATAGTATTAAAATTGCTGTCAAAGTTTACACATATATTATCTAGACAGTTATGTATTCTAGTCGGTACTTTAATAAGAGGTATAATGCAGTAAGAATTTAATATATCCAATAGATCGGTTAAATTGTTAGATGGAGTTAAAAAATTAATGTTAAAATCACCACAGATGATTATTCTGTGCTTTTTAGTATTTTCAATTAGCATACTAATGGCAGTATTTAATTTATCCAAGAAGATTCCAATATCACCATTTGGACTTCTGTATAATGCTAACACTAAGACATATTCCTCTGCATTTAGAAAATATTTTAGCCCTACACATTCAAAATGTTTCTCGACAGAGAGATCTTTAATGTAGCTCAGTTCTGAACATTGTCTATTATTTTTTACATAAATACATACTCCACCATTTTTAAGTGTATTTCTACAGTAATAACTTTTTAGTGTATAGCCATCGATGTTGATTGATTGAATTTGCTCATTTTTGGCCCAGTGTTCAGATACACAAAATATATCACATTTAGTGTCTGATAGAAATACCTCCAGATCTAAGAGTTTGTTGCTAATGCTGCTAATGTTGAACCTGCATGGGGACAAGTACGTAGTAAGACTGACCGAAAGTTATTAAACTCATGTATTAGTCGAACTCCGTCCCGTGAATGATAAAATCACGATCTGGGACCTTTAAGCTATTCATAAGCGAACCAAAATTTTTTAAGTAAAATATTTTTATATTATATTCAGTCATCCATAATTACCAAAATACAAAATTTTTCATTCTTTTTAAAAAGGCTAGTATTAAGTCCTGAGGAGGTTAAATGAATCTTTTCTAAGAAATCGATTGTTAGCGCACGCTCTCATTTGTATGGTTAAAAAGTAATTTGCCTTAGTTTAGGAGGCGTGATTCTTTCACATTATATCATTTTGCCGAAAATCACTGTATTATTGCATACTTATTAAACAAATGGTATTCTTTGAACTAATTGCATTTTATTTATCTAAGGACTTGTTGCTAGTCTTAATCCCTGGAGTTTTCGTTTGGAAGACCTCAACAACTGAGTTAATCGGAATCCCATGATTCCCTAAGTTTGATACTCAGTGTTCTGGTCGCCTTACGGAAGCTTGATAGGGTTTTTTTATGCGATTTCTCCAGAAATCTTTAAGTGTAGGGACCATTATTAGTAGGTAAATACATACAGATCACGTTAAATTCCAATCCCGTCGCAGAGAAATCTTCGGTAGGGATTTTTTTATACAAAAATAACAGAAACCAAAAGATCGCAGACCACTTATTACTGTATATACAGACCAAAATCGCGTCAATCCCAATCTCGTCGGAGAGAAATCTTCGATAGGGATTTTTTTTAATGCATAAATCGCAATAATCTAAAGACGTAAAAGCCCTTATTGTCAGTGAAAAACTGAAATCACGTCTTGACAAAGCGTCGTTAATGATCTGAGGTAGTGCAGCCTTGACCCATTACTCGTCTACTGAAGTATATATTACCTCGAATCCGCTTGGGAGTAGAAGAACGGGACAGAACGCGACTGGCGCCCTTCTAAATATAAATTTTTATCGCGTCAATTTGACGCCTGGTAGTGTGTTCTTCTACATAAACACGTAACAATATTCTTGTTTCTTTTTTATTTTCTTGACTAGGGGAATCACTATTTGCTGTACAATTTCAATCCTATACATTCACTATAAACTATCTATCTATCTATATCCGTAGGCATCAATTTGATAAAAATATGGAAAGCGCGTACCAGTCGAACCCAACCTCCTAGTTTGCTCGTTCGTTACTCGAAAACCATTGCGACTATCGGAAATATGCATAGGACCTTATTTGTAGTAAATTTTACATTTTGAGGATGAAGCTACCACTTATGCTTTGGTAACTCTTTCGGTTCTTAAAAGTAGCCCCATGGTGAGTACAATCCCCAATAGGCAAAACATTTGAATTTATTTGCTCCATTCGCTGATTTTAGGTCTAATATCAATGAACTATTAATAGTCAACCAAAACTGTCCCTAGCCGTCAATGATAAACGTATTGCTAAAGAGTAAACAGTTGAGATGTGCAGTGGGAATTTTTATAGATTACTGTAAATTAAATAGACAATCTTACAGCAATCCGGAATGCAGGATATGTAATGAAGAGGAAAAATCCTCTAATCACATCTTATTCTATGTAAATGGTACCTTGGTAGCTACAAGGCGAGCACAATTCACAAACCAGTATAATGGAATAATAAAATTATTAGGTTCAAGTAGAAAAACGCACAAATAGGAATGTGCGATACTGAGAAAGTATCGATACTTGAATATCAAATGTATTGAATGTAAAGTATCGATACCAGTATCATATAGAAGAAAGAATATCGATACTTTAAGATATCAATCGATATTTCGAAATGTCAGTAGATACTTTTAAATATCAATCCACACTTCTAAATATCAATCGATACTTTCAAATATCAAGTGATATTCCCAAACGCCAATAGAAAAAATGCATATCAAGAAAAATAAAATATATTTATATGATTTTTGGAAGTCCGAAATATTTGTGCGCAAACTCCTGACCTGACGATTGGAAACTGTTGCAGATACAAACATTTGACCAGAGGCATTCTTCTGACTACCCTACTTGTACTGCCATCTACCGTTTAATTATGAAATCTACTATAATTCAGACTTTAATGCATGCTGATAGATGAAAATGTGAAAATCGCGGAGAACATGTTTCGCATTACTGCATTTTGTTCCGATACGATACTGATACTGATATGAGTAAAGTATCGAAAGATTGGTATCGATACTAAATTTACTCGGTATCGAAAGAAAATATCGATACTGGTAGGTATCCTATCAGTAATATCGGAACATTCCTATGCACAAACAAATATATAGGTCAGTCTTTCAATTAAATCGGGTAAAATGGTAACAAGCGAATTATACACACAAACAGGTATCCATATTATCCTTCCCGTTCCGTAATCGGGTAAAAAGAAATGCTACATAAAGATCAATAGACGAGTCAATGAAGGTTTTCACTTCTTAATTCTCAGCGACAGCTCCGATTTTGATCTTTTTTTTATGTGTCATTTTTAATATCATTCAAAATCAGAAACATCCCAAGTAGTACAGTACCTAGAGGTAAAAAATGTGTAAAATTTCGGAATAATCTCATATTAAATGATAACTTTTCTTTGTGGGTTATTATTATACTAAAACGTATCATCTTCAGTTTATATGTGGTCCGGATACTTGCTTTTACCCTCAAGGGGTGAAAACCACCCCCAAATTTTAAGATTTAATATTTGAAAAAGTATTACTAATTTATTTTTGAAACATAGAATAGTTATGTTTTTGGGATCGCTGATTACGAATCTGAAATCAAAATTAAAAAATTCAAAATGGCGGCTCTAATATGGCGGATGGATTTTTTTTTAAACAAGTGTTTTAAACGGACAAAAAAATAAGCATCTAGGAGATGCTATTAATTGCCGAAAAACAGCATTTCTGAAAAAAAAAAAATATATTACTAAGCAATTACAATGAATTACAATGATGACGTTTTGTTAGAAAAAATGTGAAAACGCACATTGCATCGGCCATAACTTCTTTAGTTTTTATGACATGGAAACAAGCAAAAAGTAATTTTGTTCCTTGGAATTGTTGATGAAAGTGTCATAGTTGCTAAGATATTCAACATTTCATACTTAATACTTCACCTCAAAAACGGTGAGATGCCATCTATAAAATTAAATATCTCCGAAACTATCAACCCTACACAAATATTGAAAAAAGTAAATTCATTGCCAGTTTATAAGCTTCATTTTTGATGACCACCATATTTATGGAGATATTTCCAGAGAAACAAAAATATTATGTTTATTCCAAAATCCCTTTACAGATTAAAATGCAATTTTTTTCTAAACCAAGCGCTATAAGCGGGCGAAAAAATTTGAACGTACTAATTTAGATCGTACTATATATTAACGAAAAGCAGTATATGGGAATATATTTTTTTAATTACTCACTGTTTACATTAACAAAATGGCGATGTTTTTATTAAAAAGATTTGAAAAATGGTATTGTTTCTGTCATAACTTTTTTGTTTTCTATGCCATAAGAATAACCAAAAGATAATTTGGAAGCCTATTTAATGGACTTTCACTTTGATTCAGGGACCGAAACCGAAACCGAGATCCGCACTGTCCTTACGACTTTAAAGTTAAAGAAATATGGTTGAAATCAAAGATTCAAATCTTTAAACCATGATGTAGAAATACCAAATTGTATGTTGAAAACCATATCTAAGTCAACTTGTCCATTATAGAGATTATATAAGGTAAAAGGCAAGTAAAAAGCCAAAAACCGAAATCTAAACCGAAAACCGCACGGTAATTACTAATTTTTTCTAACAGAAGCCGAATTGCCGCGGATCTGTAAACCGAAACCATAACCGAAAACCGAATTGTTGCTGCCTTGACAACCGAAACCGTAAATGAAAACCAAATTTTCGCTGCTATGAAAACTGAAAATGGTATGCGTTATTTAACCCTAACCTAAATTAACCGAAATTAATTTCGGTTTCGGTCCTTGTTTTTATTGTCAGTATTTTTAACGTAAGAGCTATAGTCTCTAAGATATTTAACATTTAAACTAAATACTTCGTCTTACAGACGTTCGGACGTCACCTTTATATCTCCGAAACCATTAACTACAGAAATTAGAAAAAAACGAAATTCATCCTCAATTTAATAGCTTTCTTATTTGTCTCTAGCGCCTTTTTGCTCAAAGTAATACCTTTCGAGTTATTTGACGAAAACCTATTTGAAATACCTTTTTTTTTTCAAACTAAAATCCCAATTGCCCCCTGAAAAGGGGTGGCATCCACCCCCTATAAATTAGCAAGCCGCCTCATAATATAGAGACTTTTCCTTGATGCGTTTACTATTAAGTTGCAAAAAATGACCGAAATCAGTTTAATATGACATTATACTGAAGTAAAGTTAAAACCTCTAGTTATTGTACTAAAATGGCGCAAATAATTGTTTATATTTAATTGCCAATAATAACAATATTTACAAGAAAAATATTTAAGGTAGTACTGTCGATCTTAGAATTAATATTCAGAATTTAATAAAATTCGGCATATTAGTAGATTATGGTAAGATAAGGATCCAATTAAATTTTTGAAGAGCTACAGAGAACCAGTAAAAAAATATTGACATTTGAAATTTTATGCTTTTAACATTTTACAAAAAGTTCCGTTCAGATTTTAATTAAAAAGGAGACAACAAGAGAAAATAATATACAAAACATTTTAGACACTCAAAAGTACAGCTTTAAAGCATATGATAGTAGTAATTATAGCGAATAAGCATTGATCCTTATGATAAATCACAGGTTTCATCATATTTTACAAAAAGTACAGTTCAGATTTCAATTAAAAACGAGAAAACGAGAGAAAATAATATACAAAATATTTTCGACTCTTAAAAGTACAGCTTCAGAGCATGTGATAGTAGTAATTAGCGAATAAATGTTAAAAGTCTACATTTTATATCGTAGTTTATTAGACGTGGCAACGTCGTAAAAGAAGTTACAATGCTCGCGAAATTTAAAAATGCATGGAATATGAGAATGTAGGTTTCATAAAAGTTCTTTATTAAAAATAACATGAACAATATTTGATTAGCACAGCCATATTTATTAAATTTAATAAAATGTAAACGACTAATAATGTTACAGATAATAATATTTCATTTTGTTAGTTATTAATCTTATAATAACGATTTCTTGGTTATTTTTTTTTCTTTATTTTCTAAAAAATTAAAAATTCTGCAATATTTTTTGTATTTGGTAACTTTAACAACACCGTTCTCAACTTTCCCTAAAATGTTTAATAAACCATTATATTTATTTTTTTATATGCATCTTCAACCATTTCATCTTAAAAAAATCATCTTTCCCAGAAACCTTTGTTTTGAAGGGTGGAGATTAATGGAGCGTCTAGTTGATTTTAAGTGGACATCGTGAGATCAATTTCAATTAATTACCGATTAATTACGGCGACAAAATGGCGTAATTTTACCGGAAAACGAAAAGTTCCCAATTTCACCTAAATGCTGATGATAGCAAAAGATTTGTAGTGGAAAATTCTCGATTAACCTTATTTTTAATTTCGAGCTAGTTCTTCATGGTTCCGGAGATATCTGCAAAAAATAGCGAACATTTACAAAAGAAAAATACCAAAGAACAATAATAGCTCGCATTTCGGAACCGGAAAAATTGCAAAAACATGCGATCTTCACACGTTCATGTTTCTCGCAGTTGAGGTTGATAATTATTTATATTGTTTAAACAATAATAACAACTTTTATAGGAAAAATATATTTTTTATGTTTTTTCGCGATATTCATGAAAAAGTGAATTTAATCCAGTATTTGACGGTTTTTCGCTCAGAATCCATTCGGATAAAACCGATTGACGTGACATTTGGACAGCAATTAGGAAATGGCTCAAGGAACAAGTTATATAGTGCCGATGTGAGCTTTTACCCTGGTATTACGTTCAAAGTAACCACAGAAATCGATATAGGAATGAATCCTAAGCAATAAGTTTTCTATGAAATTTTTTCGATGAGTCAATACTTTTTGAGATATTCGTGATGTTGATTTTTCATCTAAAAAATGCATGTTTTAGAACGATTTTTCACGAATAAGTCGAAAACTTTACGTTTTACCAAAAAAATTATTATAAGCAAAATGAAGCCTATAAAATAACAAATTGGTTTTTTTTTCTATTTCTGGGTGAAATTTTCGGAGTAAGTTATAGCTCGTTGAAGGTGACTTTTTGTTCACCGAAAACTGAATTCGAACCTTTCAACGCTATATAACGGAAAACATGAAAATTTTTGGAGGAAAACATAGAAGATATTTTTAAAAGTACTTGAAAAAACCTTTAAAACCGCTGCCTAAGGAATCACTACTTCCACATCCAGACTTCCCATCTAAGTCTCTTACAACGAAAATACTATATTTGCACTCCACTAAGTGGAAATAATTGTTTATGGAACTTTAGTAGTATAGTATTTGAAATCGTGTACCCCAAAACCAAAACTCATAAAATGATATGCCCCATCAGTAGTAGGGGAGGTGATGGTATACGTACTAAATCACAATATTTTTTCACCCCCTTTAATAATGGGTGGTAATAAAGGTGGCTAAAGGCGGATTAAGTAAAAAAAAAATTGAGGCTTTAGGTTCTTGTATACACTCTAAATTACAATTTTATTTTTTTTACACCCCCTTTAATAATAGGGTGGGGGTAGTAATGGGGGTGGCTAATGCCAAAAATTTTTTTGAGACCTTAACTTCTTTTATATATACTAAATTCTAATTTTATGGACTGGACCTGCTTGATTTACCTATTTACCCCAAATTTACCCCAATTTACCCCCCAACCCTTCAACGGAATAAAATGAAAATATAATCTAGTTCCAGATCTCGTAAAAGTACATACGTGTACCAAATTTCAAGTCAATATCTTAAACGGTTCCAGAGTAAACGTGCGCACAAAAAAGTTACAGACAGACAGACCGACAGACAGACCGACAGACAGACCGACAGACAGACCGACAGACAGACCGACAGACAGACCGACAGACAGACCGACAGACAGACCGACAGACAGACCGACAGACAGACCGACAGACAGACCGACAGACAGACCGACAGACAGAATTTTTTTTTCGCTAAAACTTAAAATCTCGACGTTTCATGACATTCTAAGCCTATTTGAACAATAAAAAATTTAAAAAATTTTTTGTCGTTACTATACTTCCACTGGATGTGGAAGTAAAATGAGCTTTGGTAAAAGTCGTTAGCATAAAAACTAACGGTTGTCTCTTTTTTTCGGAGAAAAATCAGCAATGAAACTTCACCGCAAGGATTGAAATTGAACGTAATCCTTTTACAATTTTCTTTATTTAAGTACTAACAATATGTTCTAAAAGTTTGACCGGTTTGGGATGCCTAGATTTGAAAAAAAGTTTGATTCAAATTTGAAACAATTTTTGAAATTTCTTAAAAAATTTTCATTTTTTCAAAATAATTCAAAATCTAAAGAAGATACGTAAAACATGCTAGAGTACAAAAATTTAGGTTTTTTTTACTGAAAATATAGTTTTTTTTATTTCTCCAGGATAAAAATTAATTGAGATATCACCGTTATAAGTTTGCATTTGAGTGAGAGGATCACCTTCCCCGAGCCCTTTAAACTCAAAAATCTCAAAAAGGAAGGAAGTTCAACTTTACGTGCCTTATATCCCTTAAAATTCCCTGTAAACTGATTTTTGGAGCAATTGGATAGCTTAAAAATTAATTAAGTTATCGTTGAAAAACCACATACATATTTTTTCGGTGAAATTTTCGGAGCATGTAAATTGTTTTGAAGTTGATCATCCAAACAGTGCGAAATTAATCCTTTTTTCGCATTGTTTCACTAGATGTGATACAACGTCCGCGTTCTACAATAAAGACAAAACATTCTTTTCAATATTACTGTACTATTCAATAAAAACAACTCAATGTTTTATAAATATCGCGAAAAAAATGTTTCAAATATTTTTTCCTGTAAATATTGTTATTATTGTTTAAACAATATAAATAATTATTTGCGTCACTTGGGATGTTTCTGATTTTAAATATTATTAAAAAACACACATTTAAAAAAACATGATCAAAATCGGAGCTGTTGCTGAGAATTAAAGAGGTTTTGACGATTTTTAGGCTTCATTGACTCTACAATTCAGTTAAATGAGAATACATTTTTAAAATAAGTTATTACAACATAAATCTTTAGCTTCTCTCACACATTCTATTTTAAAATAAAATATCAAAAGAACTGTGAATGTTTTAAATACAGTAGATATTTATGCATTAAAGGTCGTTTTCAGTCAGAGTATGAAAGTTGTTGCCGGAAATGTGGTCAAGAATAGTAATCACACGAGAACTGAAATACCCTATGGAGTGAAACTTATGTTCTCGTATTTCCCGTTGTTGTTGTTCTTTTTCTACCTTTTCCTCTTACGTTAGCGTTATAAAATAGTTACATGCATGATTTACGACTCAAAGTTAGAAAACTGATGAAAAAAAACTTTTCAAATACGTTACTAATATTTTTTCTACTTATTGAGCTAGATTTTAAAAACTTAAACTAGTGCATGCAAATATTTGTGTAGCTGTTTACCAATAAATATAAAATACTTACACTTTTTGTCTAACTTCGACTAGTCCACTTCAATTTGTCATCTAATATATACCGAAACAATTTGGGGAGTAATTTGTTCCATTACGTATTATTTACGCATTTAACCTTGTACATGAAAAAATGTATAATATTAAAGACACGCAGATATTTATGTAAAAAAGGAGTGTAATTAATTCAATCAATTAAAACTCTGACATTGAGCTTTTATGGCATTTAAAACATTCAAATAAAAATAAATTTTATTGAAAGTGGGAATAGGATTTTAATTTTGACGCGTGCCTAAGTAGCACACTGTGGACCATTAAGTTTTCACAGCTAAGTGTCTGCAAAACCGTTGGGATAACCGGGCGTTTAGCTGGAATTTGGTTTTGGAATCTCAACGCTTATTATTCCAAATATTTTTACTATTTATAACGTTGCCGTAACAAAATTAAAAGTGACTCACCCAACAGCTCAATAGCAGCTAGAACAAATAATAATGATTGTTGGTTATACTATATACCTACTTTAAGGCCAAAAAAATATGATTTGGCAGCTAAACTATATTCTTCACATTTGTGGCTGCGAATTGGCTTTTACAGCTGCAGGTAGCGGTCAGTTACTGCCAACTGTTATGTAAATTAGTGAACAAAACAATTCAGCTTTAAATATTTCTTTACTTCATTCGCTTGTTTGGTTTCCATAATTTCAAACATTAATGCACAAAGCGAACGGATATAGTTACTTAATAGTTGTTATCATAATTTTTTTTACACATATCGGCTCACTACGATTCGGCCACGTTTCCTGTAGTACGTCGGGTACATCGAAGAAAGCTTCACTTTTTTATTGGAATGTACCACTTTCTGTGGTCATAGTTGATGCCAAAAGGTAACTTTCAGATGGCGTCCATCTTTAATGGCTGCCATAATTATTTTTTTTGTATCTCAGCTCCTAATGGTCCGATTTCGATTTTCTTTTTTTTTGTTTAAAAGCTCTTGTAAAGAGAACACTTTTTGTCCCTATACATTTATCACCTAAGGGTTCTGCGCAATTTTCAGAAAAACAAATAATTTTTCATTTTTTGGAGAATACTGTGATATGGAATTCAAAAACAGAATTTTGAAAAATGCTGTGAGTACACATTTCTTGTGATACTTACTGAAAAACCTGTCTGAAGGACCGTGTAGAAGATAAGAGAAGCGTTGCCCAGGTAGCAAGGTGACGTCATTATGACGTCTTTTAAAGGTGATTTTTCGTCGCCGACGTCATTGTCCCAATAAATGACGTACCAGAGACGTGATATTTATAACGTACTTCTGACGTCATCATGAAGACGTCAAATACACGTTTCTTTTAGGTCATTATTTTGACGTCATTAAAATGACGTGAAATAAATCATTATAAAATAAAAATAAACAGAAGTATTTAGTAACTAGTTCAATTTTTACCACATAGTAATAATAATTTTGTTTTACTATTTCTAACTAGGTATACAGCTTTTAAACATATTTAAATAAAGATGTTCAATGGTTCAGTGAGTTAAGTGTTAGGTTGTAAGGTCCGCGGTTCGATCCCTGCACATTCCGGTTTTTTTTTTTCGTCAAAAACTTTATTAATAATTGTGGAAAAATATTATAATGAGAGGTTTGCATCCCTTATCGCAAAATTCACTGATTACCAATACGTAATTGGGCTATGACATTGTGCCGTGTTTTTCACGTCATTTTTACGTCATGCTGAAGGTGAAATTGACGTAATTAATGTCGAAAAAACAAGGTCATAATGACGACACCTTGCTGCCTGGGTGGTCTTCGTCGCCAAGTAGCACAAGAAAATATAGTACCAAAAAATTGGAATGACTACTTCTGCTGCAATCAGACTAAGACAGAACTCTTCAAGTTACTTGAAGAACATGCATTTTTGAAGTTTGATTGGGCTCACATGAGTACTGAGATTGATGGCATAATTCATTCATCTCGGCCGGATGAAACTTCAATTGATGGAGTACAATGCACGCAACAAGAAGAAGCAGACAGCAGGATTTTTCTCTACGTTAAAGACAGTGTTGAACATGGAATAGAAAAAATAATTATTTGCAAAGTAGATACTGATGTAGTCTTTTTGGCAATCTCTTTCTTTCACTTTCTCAAAATTGCGGGACTTCAGTAGATGTGGATTCTCTTTGGTGCTGGGAAGGGTCAGAGATACATGAGGGTTAATGCCATGTTTGAAAGTATAGGTGAACATGAAGCTGTTGGATTGAGAGAATTCCATGCATTCACTGAATCAGATGTAACGACATCATTTGCAATGAAAGGGAAACAGACTGCCTGGACAGTGTGGAAACAAGCTATCTCTCTACTACAACAATCTATTGCTGACAAGACTTTTCAAGTTCTGGAGAAGTTTACTGTTTTGCTTTTCTACAAAGACGCAGAAGACTTCTCAAGCAATCATGTTAGAAAGCTTCCCTTTACTTCAAGAAGTCGCCCCCAATAAAAGTGGCACTAAGGCAGCATTGTCTTTGATCAGCATACTAGGCATGACAAGTTTGGGGTCGTGCGTGCTCAGTGATGGACAACATTCCAGGGCCAGAAGGATGGGGATAGACCATGGTTGCTGGAGATTGGACGCCGGTTTAGTCTTCTCTTCCTTCTATTAAGGCAGCCTGCAGAGAATTGGTTAGGTGTAGTTGCTCCGGATGCCGTACACGATGCTCCTGTTCAAAGACCAAGGTTCCGTGCTCGCTACTTTGCACGAACTGCATTGGGGGTCGACAATGCAGCAATACATACAATAAAAGGTATGCGTTGGAATTATTATTTTTATTCGTTTCACAGTTTCAAGATCATAATGTTGCTTTGTTGATGCAATGCCTTAATATAACAATTATATATAATTATTTTGTTCCAGGGATGAATTGGAAGATGAAGATGATTGCGTGATCTAGAGTCATAAAAGCTGTATAGAAGCAGTATTTACAGAAATCTTTCTTAGTATTTAGTCGTTTTTTTGTTTGTAAAAATTTGTTTTCTTAATGAAATAAATGATTTCAAAATAATTAAAATCACTGTTGTGTATGAAAACAAGTCTTTCTTGACATATTCGGAACCCCATAAACATAAACCCTTCTTTGTACGGAAAGTGGCTCCCTATCTGAAAAGTTACCTTTTGCCATCAACTATGACCACAGAAAGTGGCGCACTCCAATCAAAAAGTGCAGCTTTTTGACTTTTCTAGCTATGTACCCGACGTACTACTGTATACGACGAGAGCTCAGAAGGGCAGCCATTTTGGATAATACTTATTTTTTTATATTTATTACCATTTAATTTAATTTTTGTAATTAAAGAAGTATTGTAATATTATCTAGTGGGTATGACATTTAGAAGTAAGTAATATTAAACGTTTTTCTGATAAAATACATACAAAATTAATTTCTGAAAAATTAGTAGTTTTGTGTAAATAGAAAATTTCTGGAGCGCTTCGAACATATAGAAGTATCACATACACATTTAACGATAAAGTGATAGTCGCATGCAATTTTATGCACATCTCGTCATGAAAATCGTCTTGATATTTTTATAAGTACATGTACAATAAGTTATATGCGTCCATTTTCATATTAGTATCCAATAATGTCTATTAAAGGTAATTGTGCAGCCAAATTGTTTAACAGATGTAGTTCCCAAAATATACAGTTCAAAGGCTGTAATCTGGTTTTTCCACCAGCCAAATGGCTACAGCTATAAGGCTTTAGCAACATTTTCAAAGCAAGAAAATGTTGTACTACTTTGACTGTTACAGCGCTATCGCAACCTTATCGTTAGGTTTCTGCAGTAGCTGCTATAGCTAAATAACTGCCAGTTTTGTTGCCGCAATGTTGGCGCAGCTTTATTACAGCTTCTTGTGCAACTTGGGAACTAGTATTAAATTAGAAAACAAAACAATTCAGCTTTAAATATTTCCAAATGACATTCGCCTGTTTCGTTTCCACAATTTCAAACATTAATGCAAAAAGCGAACGGATATAGTTACTTAATAGTTGTTATTTGAAATTTTTTTACACATATCGGCTCGCTGCATTTCGGCCATATTTCCTGTAAACGAAGAGAGATTAGAAGGGCAGCCATTTTGGATAATACTTATTTTTTTTTACATTTAAAGTTGCAGTCGGGCGTGGTCGGCTGCCAATACTTGATTAGCATTCTGATCGAATAGGGCACAATTAACTTTTACATGGTGCCACTGATTTAAGTATACAACCGATTTACTTTTTATTTTTATTGTTGCTTCACAAAACCTAACTACAACTTTCACTCGCAACAATCTTGTAAGACATACCTTAATAGTATTTTAAAGTAAAATTGATATATCCCGTAATCTATGTAAAGTTCGTTCAAACCTGATAGGCACAATGTTTATTACAGTTCCGATATCTTAATCATCTTCGTATTTTTGTTTGCTAAACTAAAAACCTTAGTAACATTTTGCTCTAAGATTATAATGAAACATAATTTACATAAAACATGACAGTCTATATATATCTCTCTCTAGTGAACATCGGATCACATTGGTCTTCAAGCTGCAGAAAGGTTTACCAAAATGGATACAAAAACGGGTTTCACAGAATATTTTCAGCATATCTTTGGGTAAAAAATGCAAACCGCAAAGTCCTAGCCGATCCCATTCGCGAGATATTCAGTTTCTAATTTCACAGCCCCACAAGAAAAAAAAATTACATTCTTATGTATTTTGACCCGCTGAATCTGAATCCGAAGTCAGGATTTTCAGATTGGCTCGTTTTCCATTTCTAACCTCAAGATAACCAGTAAAAGTCGGTTTTTCTTATTTCACATAGTTATGGACTTGTAAGGTTATGAAATAAACATATTAAAAAAAATTTCTAACTACTTACTCATTTGAGTGTGAAAGTCGAAAAACAGGAGTTTTGGGGGTGTTTCTTGAGGTTGGACATAAAAACCGTGCCAGTTCCAATAATTCTGACTTCGGATTCGGATTCAGTGGGACAAAATACATAAGCATACATTGGTCTGGTCCGCCGGACAGAGCACTTTTTTTTATATAGGAGTGTCTTGGGGGTTTAGGGATGAAAAACTACCCAATTTGAAAATTTTTACTTCAGATTCAGATTCAGCGGGTCAAAATATATAAGGATACACTGATCTGGTCCACATGACAGACCACTTTTTTTGTGGGGCTGTGTAATTAGAAATTGAATATCTCGGGAAGGGGATCAGCTACAATTTCCCGGTTTGCATTTTTTACCCTACAGATATGCTGAGAACATTCTGTGAAACCTGTATTTGGATCCATTTTGGTCAAACTTTCTGCAGTTTGAAGACCACTGTGGCCCAACTTCTATGACCTATTGGCTATTAGTTTATGCGACTAGTGGCTGTTAACCATTATTAAATACGGTACTATCTTCTGCTGGTAATTATTATTCAGTGCACTAAAGGGCATGCAGTGTATATTATAAGTAGGTGGTCACCACTACTACACCTATAATGTACCTGTACACCTCTAAGAAAACAGAATTAACTTAAGAATATTATTCTATATGATATCTTAAAATACGCTATTTATAACATCAAGTTAAGCTATGTGACTTGTGACTTGTATCGAGGTTAGGCAATGAATGACCCAATCGAAAATCTTTCATAAGCTGCTGAAATCTGTCCGTCAGCATTCAGCATCTTATGGATAACCTTTTGTTCATTAACGACGGCTACATTCGACTATCCTGGTATTCAGGAATGTCCTCAATACTGTAATCTTCGTCATCCTATTAAAAACAACGCAAAATAGATTACACAAAGAAACAGACGCCAACAGCAATAAATTATCTTTCGTCTGAAGTGCCTAGACGTTGTGTTTCACACCCTGATTAGACAACAACAGTTGTGTTTCGTCAGAAGTGCAGACACGTTACTGTTTTGCGCCCTGACTAGACGATAACAATTGTCTTTCGTCAGAAGTGCCGACACGTTGCTATGTTTTCTACTCTGATCGACAAGAATAGTTGTTTTTCCTTAGAATTAACGACTCGTCGCTAGGTTTTGTAATAGTAGTTGTCCGAACTGGCACTACTGATGAAAAGCAACTGTTGTTATGGAATCAGGGTGCATAACAGTCATAACACAGCAACGTGTCGACACCTTTGACGGAACACGATTGTTTCTGTCTAATCAGGGAGCAAACAGAAGCGTATCAGCACATCTGATGAAAGCATATTGGCAAAATGTACCATTATATGGTCAACAGTGTGATTTTCCCTGCTCTGATTGGTCGAGACAAAACGCTGGTACGTTATGCCGAAACGTGACTAAAACGCGGTACATTTTGCCCGCATAGCACAAATCGGACCAAACGCAGGTACGTGTTGCCAAACTTTACTAAAACGTGGTGCATTATGCCTTAGATCGAATAATGCCATATTAAGCTTTTCACTTCAACTGTAATACAATATAGTATTGACATGCAATAAAATATATTGCTTTTGGGTTTTTTAGGAATGCTTACAATTTAAAGGCAAAATTATACTAAATAAATCCAAGTTGGCGAATAGATATGACAATTTCGCCAGAAATTCTGCCACGCAGCCATTACGCGCCTTTTTTACGTCGTTTTCATTACACACGTTGTTTTCACTAGACTACACTTGTGTTTTGTGTTTGAGTGACTTTAGCATTTTTTATTTAATTTCTACCATAACATCTGAAGGTTTGCCGTATATTTTACCTGATCAATTTCGCTACAGTGTAAAAGAAGTTTTGGATAAAGGTAGCATTATTTATGTTGAACTAAAAACAGCAGGAGATTGCAACGCATAGGTTTCAGAATTTTCGCGCCTAAATTCAACTGCATGGATTGTACGGCGAACTAAATCAGCATTTACTCGTATTTTATGCAGATGGGTAAATATAATATAATTATGTATATTTATATTCTTACTTGTAAAGATGTCTTGTCGCATATTTTACAACTTCTGTTTTTAACATTTTTTTAAATAAAGTTTTTGCCCTACCACCATTTTGAATATCATGCCATATTTATAATATGTATTTTTAGGAAAGATTATGAATGCCATCATTTTGTTCACCGAAAAACAAATAATGACAACAGAAAATCGAAAAATTTGCAATGTAAAGCAAGTATTTCTATTGTTATTAAATTAACTACGACAGTAACCATACGAAGACATCAACATATTAAGGTAACTTTTTTATAAAATACTCTTTCGATAAAAAAATATACACCTATAATAATGAGTGTTTTTAAAGTATTTGCCTAACTAGTATACTAGCGTGACCAGATTAAGGCACCAATTATTCGTCAGGCATAATGCACCACGTTTTAGTAAAGTTTGGCAACACGTACCTACGTTTGGTCCGATTGTGCTATGCGGGCAAAATGTACCGCGTTTTAGTCACGTTTCGGCATAACGTACCAGCGTTTTGTCTCGACCAATCAGAGCAGGGAAAATCGCACTGTTGACCATATAATGGTACATTTTGCCATTATGCTACCGGGTACTGACTCGGATAGATTTCGATAGCTCAGCTAGGCAATGAAAAAGATTGTCGATTGAGTCATTCATTGCCTAACTTCAATACAACTCATATAGCTTAATTTCATGTGATAAATAGCGTAATTCCACATAATATAAAATAATATTGAATCTGTTTTCTTAGAGGTGTATATTATAGATTTAGTGTGGGTGAGCTCCCCCACTACCTATAACATGCTCTGCAAATGTCAGTGCATTGAATAACAAGCTATTCTCCCATTGCATACAACATTATAGTGTGGGGACAATCCAATGATATTAATAGAATATTTATACTCCAAAAAAGAATACTCAGACTTCTATTCAACCTTGAGTATAATCAATCTTGTCGTGAAATATTCAAGAAATTCAAAATTCTTACCGTGGCACCGATATATCTGATGAAACTATTGGCATATATTCATATAAACAAAAACAAATTTATACATAACGGAGACTTTCATAATTATCATACAAGAGGAAAGAATTTAATTTGTCTAAAGAAACACAATCATGAATTTTACAAAAAGTCTCCCATAAATTCTGGTTGTCGCATTTACAATCTTTTACCGGACGAGATAAAAGACTGCACATCGTTAATCGGTTTTAAAAACCGTCTAAAAAAACTTTTAATAGACAATTCATTTTATTCCATAAATGAGTTCACATTTTTTTTTACAAATCAAAGTCACCTGATCCATGTTTTAAAGTATTTTATTTCACTTTATATTGTTTGTCATATTTTGTACGATATATTTGCTGACACGCTATGTTTTTATTATAATTTTTCTTTGTATATACCATTTTATTCTCGTGTGCGATATATGCATGTATTTACACTTATATGTATCTTACTTTTTACATTTTTTTTTTAGGTAATTAAATGTTTTATAAATCAGCCATTAATATGGTATACTGTTGACCTGTCTTATCTATAATCCTGTATAGCTAAAAAGACCAAAAAAAAAAAAAAAAAAAAAAAAACGTACTCTTCGCCAATTTACTGAGCTTTTTATATAATTGTTACACATTCTATAGGATATTCTTCGCAGTTTTCTTGTAAATAATGTTAGTTTTTGGACATCCTAAATTTTGTGATACCAACTTTGTTGTGAAAAAAAATATGTGAAAAAAAATTGGAAAAGAAGACATCCAACCTGTCTGGGATTTGAACACATGATCTTTGGATTGCAAGGCAAAGCTTTAGCTACTGGACCATCACACATTACTGCGAAAATTGAATGTCTGTAATACATGTATATCTTCAACGCATTTAGATATATTATTATAAAATATATATTAGTAAAATGTATAAACAAAAAAAATATATTGTAAAGATAACATTTCGCAAGATTTCCATTTAAGTACAAGCGACAAAAATTAGAAAATGTTTTTTTTTAATTAAATGATTAATAGCTCTCTTATTTACTTCAAAAACAATAGGGTTCTTCCTCTAGCTAACACTAACTTACTTTCCAAATTTCAATACAATCGGACTTTTCTTTCTTAATTCATCGTGCTTACAAGAAACGTGACGGACGAACAGACAGACAGACGGACGGACGGACATTTTGAAAGTTGTTCAGAATTCGTTCACTAAACAATGATATGAAATTTTTTTCTTTACGAGCGATATTTCCGATTTTAGAAATGTGTCGATCAACTGCTTCGTTTTTGCGAAGAGTATAATAATTACAGGCAGAACATCACACCGTGTTTAATAATGGTTAACAGCTACTACCCACTAAACACGAAACATTTATGAAACTTTTCGAAAAAATTGTAATCTGGAAGAAATGAAGCATTTCCTAGAAACATAGGTATCTGTTTATATTTTCGACACATTTCAGAAATTCATAATATTTGTTATTTTGCAGAAACATTTCATATATATCCCACTAAACACGAAACATTTGTGAAACGTTTGGAAAAAATTGTAATCTGGAAGAAATGAAACATTTCCTAGAAACATATCTGTTATATTTCTGACACATTTCAGAAATTCATAATATTTGTTATTTTGCAGAAATATTTCATATATATTGTTCCGTCAGTAAAATATATATGAAATCATGAATTCAAATGACATCGGTAACAATATGTCCATTCCCCGCGATTTTTAAAATGCCTTGTTTGTAAAATTACAACTATTCTCGACTTAGATTCTGTCTGGAATACTGAATGCTTGGTTATTAATAAGTAATTACTCGAAAACTAGACGTCAACGAATAATGTTAAGAATATAATAATATATATATAAAGATCTGAAATATTGATATGTGTAAACTCTGAAAACCATAAAAACTATATGATCATCTCCATGCGGCAAGTTGTGGAATTACATTTATCGAAAAACACAAAGGGATAGTATACAATCGTTTACGATCGATACGATTCTGCCTATTTGTTTTATAGCAACTAATTAGTAATTATAATTACTGAAATTTAAACTCCAAATCGAGAAGTCAACATATCAGTATTGGTAGATTATTGCACAGAATATGCATCAATTAAAACGTCAAATTGTAGAAATTCATTTATTAAAATGAGAAACGAAAACATACGACCGATGACGATTCTAACATGGACAAATGTACAGAGCTGAGAAGCTAGCCGGCTCCAACATCAACGCTATTTGCATTTTCCTATTGTCGTGTTGCAGTTAAGTAAGTTTTATCTTTATGCCTGGAAGGACACTGTGTGCATCAAAAATTAAAAAAAAATAGTGCGGGTGTCGGGTTAGTTAATTATTATTAATACTTAAAGTGCTGTGGTTTTTGAAAGATACATTGTTTTTCCAGTAATGGACGAGAAGAAGGTTAAAAAATATTCATTTGTGTTCTGTACATTCAATTTGTGATTGTTTTTATGACTTTTTCAGCCCCTGGCGAAGGCTTAGTATCAGCATGAATAAAACATTCGAAACTTAGTATCGGCCAGGGTCTATTAAATACACCCTGGTATCGGCGTGGTTCATATCAGGCCCAATAGCGGTTCATCAAATAGAAGACAAGATAATATACCTAATGGTTAACCACTTTGCCAACTTGATTTTATGAAGCTGATATTTCATTTTATGGAGGAATAAGATATACTTTTGTTATATATTTTTATATTTATATACTATGTTTTTTTTAGATATTTACAGTTTACAAATATTTAAAAGTGTTTCTAATACATGTTTTTTTTTATATTTACTGGGTAATTTTATTTATTTGTAGACATCTAAATGCCAAGGAAAGATTGATGGGATCGACAGCCCAGTGAAAATAAGTAAAGATGAAGACACTAGAAAGTTAAAAGGAAAATTGAACCCCCTTCCAAAAAGGTCGCTAAAAATTATGAAATAAAAATTTACGGTCGCCCACTGAACCTTAATATTGTTATTGAAGTCGCCTAAAAATATATTTCAATTCATTATTTGTTTATTTTTACACCGGCTTCAATTTCGACATTAGGTAATAAAGTTCAGTTAACTAGGTGATATTGAAATTTTATGTCTCATAATGTTTATAGCAGAGATGTGCCGAGGATACTCCATATTTGATAAAAGTCTGTAAAAGGCATTTAAATAATATAACTGTATGCACTTATTTGTTATCAAAATGAAGCTTGCATCATCACGAATCAGATTTCACCATAAAATAGCTTATCAATATACCCAATGGAAAGTTAGAAGGAAAACTTCCTGACACTTGTCATATTGTGTCAATATGTAAGACTGTAGTTTGAATATTTGTACATTTTATGGTGTAGCATTTTAAAGTGCTACAACTCTAATTTCTAATAATTTGGTATTTAAAATAGATTTAGTGCCGCCTAAACATTCATTATTTACTTTCAGGGACCAAGTTACAGGTAGGCAACCAACTTGCCTCTTGGCAGTACGGTGTGTTGCATACTGTAGAACTCTTGGTCCGGTAATTTGATGATATCATTTCAAAGGTGTATAACTGGATTAGGTTTATTTATTCATTTATTAGGGTTTAATAGTTTCAGTCTATGGAATTTACTCTTCTTATGTTCTTAAAATTGGGTATAACACGTTTTGTGGCTCAAAGTGGTAGAGGAATTTTTGTTTGTAACTAGTTTCATGTTGGTAATGCTGGGGGAACGGTCGAAAGACGCCCTTCTTGCGAAAACCGCGAAGCCTTGCGGACACGTTCTTCTTTTGGGAGGAATGTTGGTGGCATCGTAGCTAAAGTGATATTTTCATGGATTTGTGGATGATGTCCTAGCGTGTCCTCTCGTACTGCTCTTGCCGCGAATGTTCAGAGTGTTCAGAAAGCTGTGTTTAGCTGAACCTTCAAGTTGGCGTTTTTTTTTTTTGTTGCATAATGCTCTCTCTACAGAGATAAGATTTTTATTTAAAATTTGTATAATGGAATTCTTATTTGAGTTGTGCATTGCAGAGTGTTTGGAATGTTTGGATCCAGTGATTTGTTCTGGAAAAAAAACACGTGGTTTTATATTGGTTATGTTGATCCTCTTGGAAGCGCCTCGTGCTGGCTTGTTCAATTGGTCTTGGTCAGCGTCATCCTGTCACTCACTGTGATGAAATTTTATTCATGTTAATCCAGGAGCACTTCTGCTGGAGTAGCAGCTGTTTACTGGAATGTTGTGGGGAGAAGTCGCACGAAGACACTGAAGCGCTGGGAGATGTGCTCTAGGTATCAAGGAGGACTCAAAATCTCGCCGGAATGCCGGAGTTTATAAGGTTTTTTTCTTTCTTAATTTTCAATGGTTTTAAGCCACCAATCAGATCATCTATCGTTTCATAAGTTGTGAACCTTCAGTTCGATTTCAAGTGTATTTAATTAAATGAATCTTTGTGAGCATGTCGCTGTAAAAGTAAATATGGTACCATGAATTGCTTAGACACTGCGTAATAACTTAGTAGGACAGGATCATTTAGTACTGTTGTCAACTTTTAACCTCACATGGTAAAGATTTCGTTATATATTAAACTTGTTAGTGAGAAGAGTATATGTTGCCCTGTCACCTACTTAAATTCATATGCGAACAATATAACTTCAAATTGAAATTTTAATTCAAATCACCAGTGTAATTAATCTTAAATGTTATTTTTGTACATACAATTTGGGTAATATTAATAAATGTTGTTCATGTCTAAGTGCTCTCATTTCTTGATACTCATCCAAACTTTGTTTAGACTTCAATAAATAACTACCTACTATAGTTAAAACGATACTGGTTAAAATTTCAGTATTTTCCATCGCATGTTATATGCCAGCTAAAATTTTGTTTCTTGGCTGACAGAATTTCATTTCTAAATTAACTATTGGCCAAGTGGCGCCCTCTATTGTTGTCTGTGTTTACTCTATTACTCACTCCTCTTTTCGCTCTCCGAGACAAACTGACTGCCGTACGCATGTGAATGTTTCTTTATGCATTAGGTATAAAAAGCGTTGCACATTTATTGGCCCCGCAACGGATGGGGCATGAGCAAACACAGACTTTGTTTTGTTTGATTAATTTAATATAGTAATTTATTATTTTGAGAAAGTATCAAGAATGAGCAGGTAGACATTGATTAGGACACACTTATATTTTATTTTATGTAGGAAGTCGGCTCAGTGTTTTTGTGAGACTTATGATAACGATTGGTATTTCTTTAAACTTCACAGCGGTTGATTTGCGACGTTGCCACTTTTAAAAAATTACATAGTATATCCCGATAAATCTTTTTTGCGAAATTAAGATTACAATAGATAAAAAAATCTCTTGAATTTTGAGGAGAATTATTAAATCAATATACAGGGTGGAATGGAACTTTTCAAAATTTAGTAATTTAATATACTGATGATAATTCTCGCTGTATTTTTAACTTTGCATTTGCATGCAGTTTATAGTAAGATACATACAGGGCGAGTAGTAAATATTGGGACTTTGTAATTTTTGAAATTGTTTGACTCTTTTAAATAGCGGACTCTGGTGTTTGTTCGTTTGTTCACCACCTGCACACTTGACTGGGGTTGCTCTCTACATTGAATGCGGAACTTAAGTTAAAAATTTTGGCGAGTATATTTTTTTAAATTTTCGTTTGATCATGGAAGATACATTTAAGCCCAATTATTTATTGCTCGATGAGCTGGAATACGAGTTAAATATTAGGAATATCTACTCCACTAGGAACCAGCAAGAAAAGCGGAAAATTTTGAACAGATTATTGGACAAAGAACGCGCTAGGCCGGGTTGTCTCATAGATTTAGAGAATTATGAACTAGATTTTGAGGCAGAGCAGCGAGCTGTGACTGCTACATTAGATTCAATTAGAAACTTAATTGCGGATTTCGAAGGCACTTCCTCTGATTCCCTGTTTAGACGCATAATGTCTCGTATTGCTCATGTTAGCGGTCGTGTCAAGCGTATTACTATAGAGGGAGATGAAGCGCAAGCTGCAACTCTTTTCAAAAATGAATCCTACGCTACTTGTCTTGAACTGGAGGCCGACTTACATGAACGTATAACAGCTACTGCTCCGAATGAGGACTTAAACCAAACGATGCACAGTCCGGTTGTTCAAGTGCCTACTCAGATAGCAACGTGCGCGACTAAACCAATTCCGATTTCTCAATGGGGAGTAAAATTTAATGGGGATCCTAAGAGTGTCTACTCTTTTATTGAACGTGTTACTGAACTGGCGCAGGCGCGTAAGGTTAATGAACATGATCTTTTCAGTGCGGCAGTAGAACTTTTTGTTGGGGATGCTTTTGTTTGGTATCGTAGCATAAAAAGCAGTGTAGATAGCTGGGCCGCTCTAGTTTCTCTAATAAAAAGAGATTTCTTGCCACCTAATGTGGAAGATGATATTTGGGAACAAATCAAGGGTCGCAAGCAAAAGAAACATGAAAAAGTAACCATATTTTTTGCGCAAATGGAGAATTTGTATAGTAGACTTAGTCATACACCTAGTGAAGTCACTAAGATTAAGCATATTCGGAATAATTTACTACCGGAATATTTGGGTCAATTAGCTTTATCAGAGGTGGATACTGTTCCTAAATTATTTGGTTTATGTAAAAAATTAGAGGAAGCTGCTTACTTAAAGTCTAGACATGACTATGTGCCTCAAGTATCTAATCTATCAGTTGAAGAGTCACCTTCAACTAATCGGTGTTGCTGTTCGTGTAGTAAACATAATGCGGAGAGCAAACATTCATTTAGTGGTGCAGGGGGTACAACTCCTAAAGTTGAGCAAGTAGTCGCGAGTACTTCAGGAAGTGGGGATGGCGTGATCAACACCAGCAATACAGCGCAGGCCCAAGGTAACAGGACTTGTTGGAATTGTGGGAAGTCAAATCACACTTTCCAATCTTGCAAAGCTAAAAGAAAAGTATTTTGTTATCGTTGTGGAACGCCTAATGATAGAATAGCTAACTGCAAGAAATGTTCAAAAAACCAGTAAGGGAGGTGTGTTCTGGCCGCCACACAGTTCCCAGCAATAGGGCCAATAAGAAGTTTTCGCATTTTAGTGAGAGAGACTGGAAGTCTTGGCTCTCACATGTCTCTGATTTTTACAAGGTTTCGGGTGATACAAATTCGAGGGGACAAGTTGCACCTTTGTTTGTTAGGCAAGGTACTGACAACAGACCTTACATTTCAGTAAAATTATTTGGTAGGGACATTGTGGCTTTACTTGATTCGGGGGCAACGGCGTCTATTATTGGTTCAGGTGGGATTGAATTGTTGAGAGAATTAGAGTTAGTTAATAATCCTTCTCGTGTTCCAAGCGTATGTGTTGCGAATGGGAATCAACAAACGATGACCGGTCTGGTCGATTTTCCCATATGTATGGGGGATATCTGTCAAATTGTAAAAGCTTTAGTCGTACCTTCCTTACCTCAGCCTTTTATTTTTGGTAGCGACTTTGCCAAGCAGTTTCAAATTTTGATTGACTTTAAGGGAGATCATTGGTATGTGCAAAGCGCATTAGATCAGGCTAGTGTTGAATTGGCCCGAGATCCCAAAGGTGTTAACAAGGTTTATAATTTAATGACGCTTGAAGACCTTGACGTTCATCAGCGAGGAAGAGCTGAGAAAGTCATGAGATCTTTCGAGGAAGTTAGTAGCGAAACCACATTGGGGCGCACTAATAAAATAACTTTAAGCATTGACACTGGAGATTCGAAGCCATTCAAGAAGAAACAATATCACATGTTCCCCTATATGATGAAAATCTTAAACTCGGAGTTGGATGAGATGCTTAAGTTAGGTGTTGTGGAACCTTCCCACAGCCCCTGGAGCTCTCCCGTGCTCCTGGTTAAAAAGAATTGTGGCGAATACCGTTTCTGCTTCGATAGTCGTCCTCTTAATGAGATAACGAAACATGACTCATACCCGTTGCCGAATATTGATAGGATACTTAATCTGTTGCGTGACGCCAAGTACATCTCCTCAATAGATTTGAGGAAAGCTTTTTGGCAGGTTCCATTGGATGAAACATCCAAGGAAAAGACAGCTTTCAGTGTAGCGGGGAGAGGTCTATTTCACTTTACGGTCATGCCATTTGGTTTGTGCAACACTAGCCAAACACAACAGAGATTGGTCGATGCAATCTTCGGTCCCAAGTATGAGCCCAAGATTTTCGCATACCTAGATGATGTGATCATTACTATATCTACTTTTGAGGAACATGTTCAGTTGCTTTCAGAGGTGAGAGACCTCCTAAAAGAGGCCAATCTCACTATCAATCTGAAAAAGTATGAGTTTTTCAAGACGTCCTTAAAGTTTCTAGGTTTTGTAGTGGATTCAAATGTTCTGAGTACAGATCCTGAGAAGGTTTCATCGATGGTGAACTATCCTCGTCCCACGAATGTAACCGAGGTCAAGCGATTTCTTGGTCTTTGTTCATGGTACAGAAGGTTCAAAAATAATTTTTCTACTCTAGTAGCCCCCTTAAGTGATCTCACGAAGGGAAAGAGGAAGAAACAACCTATCTCATGGTCTCCAGAAGCAGAGACTTCTTTTCTGCGAATCAAGGAAGCTTTGGTTTCCGCCCCTATCTTGTCCCAACCTGATTTCTCGAAACCTTTCACAATTCAGACAGACGCATCAGATACCGGGATAGGCGGTTTGTTGACTCAATCCTTGGAAGGAGAGGAAAGAGTCATTGCTTATGCAAGTAGGTCATTGTCGCGAGCCGAAAGAAATTATTCAGTTACCCAGCGGGAATGTTTGAGTGTTTTATTCTGTACGGAGAAATTTATACCTTATATCGAAGGTACCCGATTCACCGTGGTTAAAGATCATCACTCATTGCTGTGGTTGAATAACTTAAAAAATCCGACAGGAAAATTGGCACGTTGGGCAGTCCGACTGCGCCAACACACTTTTGATATGGTTCATCGCAAGGGTTCTAGTAATGTTTTTCCAGATGCGTTATCACGCATTCCTTCTGCTGAACCGAAAGATCTTCTGTTGGAAGTTTCTTTGGAAAATTTGGATGACTGGTATCTATCTATGCGTCAGAAAATTTCAACTTCTCCGAAACGCTATCCTCAATAGAAAACATTGAATGGTTTTGTCTATAAGCTCATTCCGTCTCGTGTATCAGTGCAGACAAATCTCACAGAGTGGAAGTTGCTAGTTCCAAGGGGACAGAGGCAGCAGTTCATAAGCTCGTGTCATGATCCAGCAGTTTGTGCACATTTTGGGTTTTTCAAAACTTTAGCTCGCTTGCAAGAACATTATTACTGGCCAAAGATGCGTCAGGACGTCATGAAATATGTTCGTAAGTGTCGAGTTTGTGCTTCTCAGAAAATGGCAAACACTGCTAGAATGGGACTAATGAGTGCTGAGAAATCTGCAAATTATCCGTGGCAAATAATTTCTGTTGACATTATGGGCCCATTCCCACGGTCTTCTAAGGGCAACACGCATTTATTGGTGGTAGGTGACTGGTTCACCAAGTATACTCTTCTTTGTCCTATGCGAAAGGCTACCGCGCAGAATGTGGTTAGGTTTATGGAGAATGAAGTCTTTCTTGTCTTTGGTGTCCCTTAGTTTATTTTGTGTGATAATGGCCGTCAGTTTGCTGGGTCCGTCTTTAAGAAGTTGGCAAAGGATTACCAAGTGCAAAAGATTTGGTTCAGTGCAGTTTATTCCCCACAGTGCAACTTTGTTGAACGTAATAATAAAACGGTTGGTACTGTCATTCGGTGTTATATAAAGGAACACAAGAATTGGGACAAGGAGGTCCACAAGATTAGGCAAGCTATCAATACTGCTAAACATGAAGTGACCGGGTTCTCCCCGTCATATTTGAATTTTGGTAGACATGTTCCCATATCGGGTAATTATTATGGTGAAGTAGTCTCAACTGACGATGTTGAAATATCGCTAGTAGATAGACAAGCCTATGCTTCAGAATTGAAGTGTCTTGCTGATGTTTTTGGGGAAGTTCGTCAAAAACTTCATCTTGCATATCAGCGTAACTCTAAGGTTTATAATCTTCGTAAAGGAGATGTTTCCTTCAAGGAGGGCGATCGTGTTTGGCGCAAGAATAAGGTTCTTTCGGATGCCGCAATTGGGTTCTCAAAGAAATTAGCTCCTAAGTTTGTGTTGTGCACAGTGCGTAAGAGGGTTTCTCGTGTCGTGTATGCACTCACCAATGCTGATGGAAGTGACGCTGGTGAATGACACATAAAGGACCTAAAAACTTATTTCGGTTCGAATTCAGAGATCACAGTGGGTTGAAATCTCATCCGACTCGTCATTAAGTTTTACCTGGTTGAATTGGTAAATGAGATTTGTACATAGATTATTTTGGTCATGAGATCATCATGGCCTGTGGTGTTTTTTTTGTTTGTTACTTGTTTGTCCTATTCATTTTTAAGCTCCTTAGCATATAGTCTCATGATTTTGAATTAATCTTGGATAAGACCTTCCCGATTGTGACCTTAACTGATTTTGACCTCCCTAATTTGACTTACTTCTGACTAGTTTCCTTGTGGACGTGTGGTACACGTAGTTACCAAAGATCTAAGATATTCTTGTCATGTAGATTTTCTGTGGTAATGGTGTCGTTATTGGTAGGTCTTAAGAATAAAAAGAAAAATTTTTGGTTAGGTTTTTCTTTTTTATTTTTGGAAGGAGGTGGTGTAGCATTTTAAAGTGCTACAACTCTAATTTCTAATAATTTGGTATTTAAAATAGATTTAGTGCCGCCTAAACATTAATTATTTACTTTCAGGGACCAAGTTACAGGTAGGCAACCAACTTGCCTCTTGGCAGTACGGAGTGTTGCATACTGTGGAACTCTTGGTCCGGTAATTTGATGATATCATTTCAAAGGTGTATAACTGGATTAGGGTTATTTATTCATTTATTAGGGTTTAATTGTTTCAGTCTATGGAGTTTACTCTTCTTATGTTCTTAAAATTGGGTATAACACGTTTTGTGGCTCAAAGTGGTAGAGGAATTTTTGTTTGTAACTAGTTTCATGTTGGTAACGCTGGGGGAATGGTCGAAAGACGTCCTTCTTGCGAAAACCGCGAAGCCTTGCGGACACGTTCTTCCTTTGGGAGGAATTTTGGTGGCATCGTAGCTAAAGTGATATTTTCATGGATTTGTGGATGATGTCCTAGCGTGTCCTCTCGTACTGCTCTTGCCGCGAATGTTCAGAGTGTTCAGAAAGCTGTGTTTAGCTGAACCTTCAAGTTGGCGGTTTTCTTTTGTTGGGTAATGCTCTCTCTACAGAGGTAAGCTTTTTATTTAAAATTTGGATAATGGAATTCTTATTTGAGTTGTGCATTGTTTGGATCCAGTGATTTGTTCTGGTAATGTTCTGGAAAAAAAAACACGTGGTTTTATATTGGTTATGTTGATCCTCTTGGAAGCGCCTCGTGCTGGCTTGTTCAATTGGTCTTGGTCCACGTCATCCTGTCACTCACTGTGATGAAATTTTATTCATGTTAATCCAGGAGCACTTCTGCTGGAGTAGCAGCTGTTTACTGGAACGTTGTGGGGAGAAGTCACACGAAGACACTGAAGCGCTGGGAGATGTGCTCTAGGTATCAAGGAGGACTCAAAATCTCGCCGGATTGCCGGAGTTTATAAGGTTTTTTCTTTCTTAATTTTCAATGGTTTTAAGCCACCAATTTAGTGAATTTTTTTGTGACAATAATTAAATTAAATTATCTTATGATATCAGATCATCTATCGTTTCATAAGTTGTGAACCTTCAGTTCAATTTCAAGTGTATTTAATTAAATGAATCTTTGTGAGCATGTCGCTGTAAAAGTAAATATGGTACCATGAATTGCTTAGACACTGCGTAATAACTTAGTAGGACAGGATCATTTAGTACTGTTGTCAACTTTTAACCTCACATGGTAAAGATTTCTTTATATAGTAAACTTGTTAGTGAGAAGAGTATATGTTGCCCTGTCACCTACTTAAATTCATATGCGAACAATATAACTTCAAATTGAAATTTTAATTCAAATCACCAGTGTAATTAATCTTAAATGTTATTTTTGTACATACAATTTGGGTAATATTAATAAATGCTGTTCATGTCTAGGTGCCCTCATTTCTTGATACTCATCCAAACTTTGTTTAGACTTCATAATAAATAACTACCTACTATAGTTAAAACGATACTGGTTAAAATTTCAGTATTTTCCATCGCATGTTATATGCCAGCTAAAATTTTGTTTCTTGGCTGACAGAATTTCATTTCTAAATTAACTATTGGCCAAGTGGCGCCCTATATTGTTGTCTGTGTTTACTCTATTATTCACTCCTCTTTTCGCTCTCCAAGACAAACTGACTGCCGTACGCATGTGAATGTTTCTTTATGCATTAGGCATAAAAAGCGTTGCAATGATAAATAAATGAATTTTTGCATTTTAATACGCTTGAAGAAAAAATAGTATATATTACACGGAGTAGAACGCCTTTTATTGTGTTTCGCCCAAATCCTGGGCTCAACACAAAAAAAGAGTGCCTTCTACTCCTAGTAATATAATATACTATTTCCTATCATCAATCTACTGTCAACAAATTTGGTCCAAAAGCTCTTCTGTGGCCATTTTACTTTACTTATCCGGCTAGACCCTTTATGATTGTATGAGTGGAACCAAATCATTATCTGTAATTATATATTAATACTGTCAACTAAATTATGTATTTGAACGGAAATAATGGTGGGAAAATAATCGGTTAGGACAATAAAACAATTTTATTCTTTCATCAACGTTTGTTTACTTGTTTGTTCTTCAGGGATAGAAATTAAAGCCTAATTAGAACAATTTTAAATAGTGAACTTAACAACCATATAACTAAATTGCAACATTAGATAAGATAAACTAAATTATCTGAACAATCTTAAAGCTAGGTTCATAAATATTAATGTGAGTACCTACTAATAGATAAGTAGAATATTTTCAACGTAAAATATTACAAAACTAGAGAACAGAGACATAGAGAATATTTAAAACATAGAGAATATTCAATAAAAAGCAGCTTACGGGGTAAGAAATTACTGATAATACCTATATCAGTTTTTATGTATATTGTTACCCTAGCACTAACACTAACATACTATAAGTTAGGTAAAGACAACCTAAGTACATTATAAAATATGCGTTATTGGAAAATAAATCCAAGACCTACTCTTCTGGCTAATACTGAGAAATATTGATACATGGTACAATTAGAATTATAGCATTTTATGTAAAACAGATATAAAATGGTGGTTAAAATATTTGTCACTATACAGAGTATCTCCTAAGTAAGTGAACATAGAGTCAGTATGTGTGGAACTGGTAAAAAATATGATAATTTAGCTTAATTTACCTCTTTACTAAGTTGCACATCCTAGGAGAAATGAAAATAATAACAAGAATCAATAAACGCTATGAATTTTTTCTCAAATTTGCTCACTTGGGAGTTGGTTAAACTAATTTACATAATAGTCTTCTTGCACAAAATATAATTTTAGCATTTTCAGAATCTTTACTTAATACAAAACACAGTGTGTAAAGGATTTTTTCTTTTTCTTTCTTTTAAAAACGGTATTTAACATTAAAGTTTGAATAAATCCATTAAGCGCGCAAACAACCTGTGACGTCATGTGACAGGAGACGCACAGCGCTAGCGTACATTTTAAATTTAAAATTCCGGCGTCTTTGATCTTTACCACAACGTCAAAGATGCCGACATTTTTTACACGCCTTAGAATTGTGGAGTCAACTTTACCTAATGTTAGATGGCGTCAACTTCAATATGAGTGTTTTCAGATATGCTCCTTCTCCCGGATATTAGTCTCTCATTTAAATACTTTCCAGTTAGAAATTATGAAAACAGATTTTATTATATATATTAAAGTTGGCAATGTGCCTAAATTTTGCACTAAATTGGAAGTAAGTCAAAGAGTTTCCAAAATATAAATTTTTTGCGAAAATTTAGTGGAGACTTTGAGGACTTTGAGGCTATTAATAGCTCGGTTGAGGACAGTACTTGAAAAGGTAGTTTTTTACACAACCAGCTCTTTCTCTCTATTTCAGCTTCTAATGTATTTTTTTTGTTTCTTCGTGCAATCAAAAATTTCGGAGATTTTTTTTTTCAGGAACTAATTTTTTCCCAAATTTGTCCAGAAGTTGAAACTTTTTTAATTCTTTCGTGTACAAACTCAACTGCCCAACGGGTTTTGGTTACAAATTGGGAATTTGTTTGTTTGACAGTTAATTGTTTTTAGTATTCTTTCAAAGTTGGCATTAATACTTTGAATCCTCTATTTTCCAAAACTCCAAATATTCTTCACAGGTACTTACCAATATCGACAAGCAATATCCTATTTGGCTGAAATGATGAAGGAAGGTGGCTCTATAGACATGTACTTTGTTAAAGACAAGTCTAATATTTTAAGAGTCCAAGTTCCATCACGTCACATTTCAAGAAATACCGTTCGCGATCATATATTACACAGCCCCACAAAAAAAAAGTGGTCTGTTCACCAGACTAGACCAACATATCTATACGTTTTTGGGGTCGCTAAATCCGAATCCGGGGTCTGTTTGACCCCATCAGGTCAGGGTCAAGGTCAATCCAAGGTTAAATTGGGAAAAAAACGATTAAGCGAAGGAAACCACGATTTCTGTACGTTTTTGGGGTCACTGAATCCGAATTCGGGATCTGCTTGACCCCATCAGGTCAGGGTGATGGTCAATGGCCTCATCAGTGATGCTCCAGCAACTTCATCAGTCCCTATCACCGAGATGTTTGGGCAGTCAGTATATGACACACGTTTCGTTTTTCCCAGAGGATTGGAAGATGCCACTCGTTGCTTGCGTATGGATATAGGTGTCTGCTGTCTTGGTTCTTCAACCTCCCTAAGAGAAATATCACGAGGCTAAACCATGCTCGATAAAGATTTGTAACTGAGATTTCTCAATACGAATCATCTTTGATCTTAGATAAATTAATTTGAGAGAGTGATTCGACCTTCTGATGACCAAACGTCACTTTGATCATAGGTCAAATCATATGCGAACGTAAAACATCCCGCTCTTTCAGAATCCGTGGTCAAAAACGCGTTTCCATTTGATAAACAAAAGTTGATCTTGGAATGACCTTGACCTTGACCTGATGGGGTTGAACAGACCTCGGATTCGGATTCAGCAACCCCAAAAACGTATAAGAATCGTGGTTTTTTAGCCTAAATGTTTTTCCCAATTTGACCTTGGAATGACCTTGAGCCTGACTTGATGGGTCAAACAGACCAGTAGTTGGGATTTAGTTACCCCAAAAACATATAAACATGGTGGTTTTCTGCGCTTAAAGGGTTTTTTCCGAATTTGACCTTGGATTGACCATCACCCTGACCTGATGGGGTCAAGCAGATCCCGAATTCGGATTCAGTGACCCCAAAAACGTACAGAAATCGTGGTTTCCTTCGCTTAATCGTTTCTTTCCCAATTTAACCTTGGATTGACCTTGACCCTGACCTTATGGGGTCAAACAGACCCCGGATTCGGATTCAGCGACCCCAAAAACGTATAGATATGTTGGTCTAGTCTGGTGAACAGACCACTTTTTTTTTTTTGAGGGGCTGTGTTATTTATGTTATGCAAGATATTTATCGGGGCGAGCGTAGAGGCGACTTCAATGTGAATATCAGTCAATATTCCGTTGAAGCAACGTCGAGCGCGGTTAGTACTTGGATGGACTCCCATCTTGGGAAATACAGCGTTCTCGTCCCACCTTCTAGAGGCTTGTATATCAGTGTATACTCGGAAGTTACGTAATTTTAGACGAGGATTACGTAGTGGATATACCATCCTTCGGAGGGGATGTAAAGCAGGCGGTCCCTTGTCTATTAAATGTTAGGCAAGTAAAAGATCCCTACTATTCTTAAGGGAAGAGGTTCGGCAAAATTTCCAGGTTGGGGGTAGCTCGTCTCGTCGGTGATAGGCCCTGGTAGCGGAAATAGGCCGACGTTAAACAGTTAAAAAAAAAAAAAGATATTTATCAATAATAATAAGAACTGCTGAAACTAACTAAACTATTTAAGTATGATGATACGCCTGTTACTATTGAAGAGGACAGTAACAATGATTAAACAATTATTATTGGTATTATTTTTGAATACATTTTCAAGTTAGTTCATCAAAAATAAATTTTTATTGTATTTTTGTGTATTAACGCTTGTGAAATAAAACTTTTATAAATATTTATATGTTATACCCCTCAGACAATTTTGAGTTTGATATCATAGTTTCCTCTGAGTATAAGATATTTTTTAAATGTTTAAAATATTTTCGCTATTATTTCTCAGACTTCCTGTAGAGTGAAGATTACAAAAAAATCTCGTAAATAGATTTTTATCTATTTCAATTTTTCAATCCTATGGAATTCGCACAGCGGTTCCTGAGAATTCTTTTTTTTTAAATTCGAAAAATATTTTTTTCTCGGTACATATCAACAATTAGAAGCTGATATTTAGCATGTCTCAATTTCGCTTAAAAAGCAACTTTTGAGATGAAAATCAATCAAATCGATGCAAAGGCCGATTCCCCATAGCTACCCGGTTACTGCTTTTTGCAGCCTAGTGTAGAGTCCCGTCCATTTTGGTCAAAAAATGATCGAGATAATATGATGTTTTAATGTTTAGTGATTTTTTAATTCCTCTCCAAACGCGCGTTTTTAGTCAACTCAAAATTGAGGCATTAAAAGAATCTTGATCAGAATGAAAACCGAAATTACGAATTTATTCCTCTAACTTGCTTTAAAAAAAAATCATTTAAATTTATTTGTACCTTTTTAAACAATTAATCAAATGTCATATTATTTTCCTAGATAATAATTTATAATCTAAAAAATCAAATTTCTTCCTTAACGTGTTTTATTCGGATTTTTTTATAAACAATCGTCTTTAAACAAACAAAATATTAAACTGCAGAAAAAAGCGCATTATTAGTTTTTTTTGAAACGGGACAAACCACATTCATTTACTGTAATTACAACATTTTCTTTATCTATTAGATTTAGTGGAGTCAATAGAGGCTGAAAATATGCATTATTTCGGAATCATTTTGGGAAGCTTCGATTTTCTTTTTTGATGTCACTTTTACACTGTAGAGAATGAGGGTAAATTTACCGTTGTTGCGTGTACAATTTTAATGTAACTTTACCAGCAAAAAGAGTGTAAAATTCCATTTACCAAGGAGGATTACCCAAAATATAAGGTAAATAGAAATTTCACACTCTTTTTGCGGGTAAAGTTACATTACAATTGGGTGTAATTTTACACGCAATGACCGTAAATTTACTATGAAAAGAAAACCCTGTCTGGATACGGGGCAATATTGTTACACTTCGTGAGATGTACCCAAAATAAAAAGTAAATACAAATTTTACTCTTTTTGCGGGTAAAGTTACATTACAATTGGATGTAATTTTACATGCAACGGCGGTGAATTTACTATGGAAAGAAAATCCTGTCTGTGTAACAAAATTGCCACAAAATTGCCCCTTATTCAGACAGGATTTTCTTTCATAGTAAAGGCCATGGGCAGGTTAACACGTGTCCGTGCCTTTGCAACCTTTTTGCGTGTGGTTCCTTCCAGTTATGTATCTTTGCGTAAGATACTACCACAAAAAGTATTGACCTCAAAAACTTCATAACGAGCTTCATAATATCTGGAATATCTGGGAAAAAATTTTTTTTCGAAAATAGGAAAAAATTTTTTTTTTCTTAATCAAGTGAACCAATTTGTTTGTATTTCATATATATTGTAAATATACTTGAAACAATTTATTGATGACATTTTCAGGAAATCTTTTCATGAAGAAAACAAAAATTGATGCTTTTGAATTTTTTGAAAAATTTATATACGTACTTACACGTTAGCGACCACCTCCATTTTTTTACTAATTATACATCATACACTAAGCTATAACATATATTTTTCACAAAACTCTATCGGAGAGGTAACGCAGTTAAATTGGTAAAGCTAATGTTACGTGCTTACACCCCCCTTAGTAAACACCCTGTATCGTGGGTTCGGAATGATAACACCAGGGTAACACTAAACAATAATGTATTTACTTACGCACTAATTACAACAAATAAAGAAAAAGAGTATAAATTGGTTAGAAACTCGATATATTAATAAATATATATATAAAAAAAAACAACTGCTTGGATTATACGTATTGAAAATTTTTTGGAGCAGCCTACGTATTTTTTTGAAATAACGAGATGTATTTTTCACAATACGTATATTTTCTACCAAACCCCATCGAAACGGTAATACACAAAAAAATTATGTGTTTAATAATAATAATACATAATAAAAAACATGTTATGCTAATGATAAATGATAATATTAGTCTTCTTCATCACTGTCCTCATTTATTGTAATGATATTTTCTGCGAGTAATTCTGACAGTTTTACTGATGGTTTTGGAATATCGTCGAGAAACTTTGCAGTTGTTGTTCATTTATATATTTATTAATATATCGAGTTTCTAACCAATTCATACTCTTTTTCTTTATTTGTTGTAATTAGTACGTAAGTAAATACATTATTGTTTAGTGATACCCTGGTGTTATCATTTCCGAACCCACGATACAGGGTGTTTACTAAGGGGGTGTAAGCACGTAACAATATCTTTGCCAATTTAACTGCGATAGAGGTTTGTGAAAAATATATGTTACAGCTTATTGTATGGTGTATAATTAGTAAAAAAATGGAGGTGGTCGCTAACGTGTAAGTATGTATATATGCCTACAAGCAAACTTTCTCAGAAAATACCACTCGAACCTCAAGTGGTATTTTCTGAGAAAATTCCACGACATTTTAATATAACATTTTCTATTCCTTTCTTTTTGATCGTGAACAAATCGCCTTTTTGATAGCTCTTAATGGGCAAAATTTGAGGATAACGGTTTAATCGCTGATTGTTTGGCAGGTTTTATTACGCTAGTGAAGAAAGAATACAAAATACGATTACCTAATTTGTTTATTGACATTATGTTACATTTAATAAGATTAGAATGCGAAGACACTTAAGACACACAAAATACTAAGGAGAAATTAAATGTTGACGATATACATTCGGATGACTATACGAGCATATTACTGAATGCGGTGTGGACTTTGTCTTAATTTTAAAAGCAATATGATATACCATCTAGTTACAATTTTCGAACGTCGAATTATACACTCATATTATTATAAACTTAATGTACATCGGAGTCATTTAATTCATCCGTAACTGTACATTTTAAGCATTTGTGCATTTGGAATATACAAAAAATAAAGAATATTTAAAAACCATATCAAATATAATTAAGAGTATCGATATACATTTTAAGAAAATTGGAAAATTTAAAGGTGCGTATTGACTTTGCGAGGCTGCACCATGCGGCGGCTTGCGAGGTTGCTTCGAGACGTTTTTGTATATTAAGTATCAAGAATCGAAGAACAGTAAGGGACGTTTACAGGTCGACGGCAATGTTGGAGGCTTCTCTATCGCTTTGCTTCTAATTTTGCCGGAGACCGGTACAACCTTTAACGTTCGCGATGTTTATACTGTTTTTTTGCACGATCACATTAAATTACACTTCAATAAAAAAAAAAGAAAAGTCAAAAATGACGTTTCTATTTCGCGGCAAGTCCAACTTGTCAAATGTGATATTTGTATTTTGACTTTTCGTTTATTTAGTGGTTATAGCGGTATAGTAATTTACGTTATAAGTCCGGTAGGTGACTTATTACAGTACGAGTTGTTTTACGAACGAGGCGACGCAGGAGCCGAGTCCGGAATGTAAACGAGTACTGTAATGAAACCTACCGGACGTGTATCGTATAATATTTTAATTCATACTGTCCAGTAAATCGTTTTTAAAATGAATAAAAAGTTATAATTATTGAAATTTGACAAATATTAGTTCGTAATCTGACAATCGCATCACCGTAACGATGTTATAGCCATTGTTTTCCATAGCTAATTATGGTTGTCTCTAGCTTGTCACTGTCAACTAAATAAAACCATATTTTTTACATTGTTTTGTATTATGGAGATTTCGGAGGAGACTTAAAATACATGTGTTGAAGCAACCGGAAAATTATCCAGAAAAAAATCATCATATTTAGTGTAAATTAAATAATCTGTATATTGGCTCCAAATAAAATAAAGAACTTTAGAACTAGAGAGCTTTATTTAATCAAAATAAAATAAAAATTACTAATTTTAGTTAAGCAAAATATTAACAATTTGGTAAGTAGAAGCCTAATTTGTAGTTATCTAACATTCTTCATTTACTAAAATTGGTAGAAAAGTATGTTTCATAGGTAGTGGTAGGGGCCAAGGTGCTTACTTCACAATAGTATCAATATGAATTAATATAATTTCAAATAAAATAAAAATTACCAACTTTAGTTAAGCAAAATATTATAAATTTTGTAAGTAGAGGCCTAATCTATAGTTATGTAACATTCTTCATTTACTAAAGTTGGTAGAAAGTATATTTTACAGTAAAAAAACGCTATATAGCGGTGAATGATTTTCTTCAATAAAATACTTCTCGGGACGCATTTTTATAGTTGACTATGACTCCATTCTTGTGTGTTTCTTTGAATTATGACAGTTGTTTTTGTTATAGATATTGAATAACCTAATAGATATTATTATATCCTCGTTTTTCAACAAAATGGCAAAAAGGTGTACTCAGTTTTTGTAGAATTTCGTGATATTAATCGTCATCATCATTTAACGTACTTAACTGACTTACTTCGTAATTGTACTTTAGAAGCGGATGATAAAATGTTGTTCCGGAAAATTCAAGAGGCTCTTTTAGAGCCTTCTGTCAAACAAGACGAAAAATCGAATTGTCTCAAGGTATTATATTATATGAAACATAAACATTTGATCGTCTACGATTTTCATTCCACATATTCACCATTAAGGAGAGAAATTCTGAAAGAATTTGAAAAGCATTCGAAAATAGTGTTAATAAATAAGTGCTAAAACTGTGTATTTTAAATATTTTATTTTTTATACTTTTAGGTGAAAAAGTCAAAACTTGCTTACTAAAAACAATAATATGATAGTGTTGCTAGGTAACACATTACAGTATCAGATACCGTAATGTTCGCAAGTAACGCATTACGGTATCAGATACTGCAATGTTCGATTTATCGGCCGCAAATGAGTCCGGGAAATAGTCATTTACCGGACAGTATGAAATAAAGTAAATTACTTGCCGACGTGTTAGGCCTAGCAATCAGTAAACATAAGCTACCGTCATGGCAACAGATATTGTAAATAAACAAAAATTCTGGATCGAGTAAAAAGTACTTCCCCTAATGATAAGGGATTTTTATATGTACGAACGCCATCTTCCAGACCTTCCCTATTTAAAATATTTATCGTTGCTTTTCCTCTGTCAAAAAAAAAAACAGAAGAAGTATTACAACTACTAAACGCATGGGTAAAGAGCACGGTTTCTTTACAGTTTTCCAGATCTTTTCAGACGACGAATCGCAAGAACTACACGCATAAAAATCTGTCTTTTAGCAATCTTATGTCTATCTTTAGACACAAAATCAATAATGAGCGTGAGAAGATCGACGTCCTGTTCAGCGATGATCACTCTCACTTTCAGATAAGATTCGTTAAATGGCAGTCTGAACGATCAGGCGTGCTGAAATCATCAGCAACAATAGTCGTTTTCATCCCCTCGTATTGATATATACGTATATTCACCAATTCTGTTATTAAACAGTCTATTGGCTAGAGTGCTTAATAGTTTTCATTGAAGATCATTCTCAAGCAAACGTATTCTCGTCAAAACGATTTCAGCAGAAATGCGTTTCAAGAGACGTTTACAAATGTCGTTAAATATATCCTGTTTCAACCATACCACACGATGTATTAGGTTTGCTCTGTCAGCAATAAGTTCATCATCACCAAAATCGAAGGGTCATTTTGGAACTGACCTGAATATGTTATACAAAGACGATTTCTTCATCGTTCTCATTAAGTCCCTTTCATAAAATAAATAGAGAAGAAACCAAGCAACATGGTTTCGAAAATGAAATGACTACTTTTGGGCCGGATGCCTACAAATATACGTTCACGCACTTTTGACCGGATTTAAAAAAACAATTATTTTTCACAGTTTCTTTTCATTTGGATTACACTTCTTAACTATGTGCTCCAACTGCCATGGATGAAGAAAAATTATCCGAAGATGGCCCCATCAACGAATAAAAGCAGACAGGATTTTAGTGCAATAAACACACAGGGAAAACCACTTTAAAAAGCCCCAAGAGGTTTTACCTCATAAGTAATGTGGAAACAAACTCAAATAAGAAAATGAATATTTCAATAAAAAAAAAACCATTATGGAGATATTCGCCGTGAAAAACTGCGTTTGACTGTTTATTGACTGCGCGCTCCAAGCTACCCTTAACTTTGAACGTTGGGTGGGGATTAATTGAAAGGTCAATAGAAATAGCTTTTTATGTAGAATTGAATGACAAATACTTTCTTTTCTATACTCTTTTTTCGTCCGAACGGGAGTTAGTAAGAAAAATGGGAAAAGCAGCATGAAGTCACCGTTGGAGGTGGTTTATCGCAAAATAAGGGGATGTTTCATCCACCGTTGAGGTGGGGACTTTTCGAATCTCTATTCTTGCTCCTATTGAGAATCAATATATCTAAAATATAAACACTTTATAAATCATTTCTTCTAAAAATTCTGATTTACGTGGATTGAGTAATGAATAATAAATTCTGTTATTTATTCATTCAGTTATTAATTTACCGTTTCTTCAGTAGCACCTAAATATCGATAGTTAAGTAACAAATGTATTATTTCAACATGTCTCTTTTTGTTGGTCTTATTGGAATCCTCAATTTGAAAAATTCCATTCCAGATCTTGAATGAAGAATTGCTGATATAATTTATTTTTATAAGTATTGTGGTGGAAACGATAGAACGGCTATGGGAAAATATCAGAGATCTTTATAACTAAACAGAAGATCCTGTCGCTTGGTTGGCTAGGTCTTCTAACATAAATCCGTTGTACTATTTTTTCGTGGAAGCATTTGAAAATAGTGGTGTATAATTAAGGAACTGACACGAGGAAGCAATTAATTGGTGGAATAAGTGAATGTATTCATTTATAAAATGAATTTTTTGATAAACTGTCAATTCCGCATATAATTTGATTTTTTATTCAACTTTCCTATGCTTACTGTAGGTATTGCTGCCACTTCCGGAAAATTCACTGCCTGGCACGTCTACGCTGGGTTGGATTTGGGCCATGCTTGTTGTATATTATACAGCGTGTTTTGGGAAACAGAGAATAATGAGCTGATTCGAAAATATCCTATTTGTGCTATCTGAAGCTCCACATTTCCGACCCACAGAATGTTTTCTAATTATTGCAAAATTTTTGACCAAACAAATTTCTGTTTGGCACATATGTTTGTGACGATTAGGGCTATTGAAAGAATACTATGATTTTAAAAAATATATGGTCGGACTGGGAAAAAATATGTTTTTGAAGAAAGTCATCAAGAATCCTCGTGTACAAAAAATATATTTTGTGGATGTACATATACATATATACATATATCAATAGCAAAAAATATGTAAGAGAATTTTCGGGTACCATCATATTAAAACAATATTTTCTGTTTGATAAATACCAGAATGGTAAAAAAATCAAGAAATAAATTTATGTCTTTAGTCACTAATCCCATTTAAGTCAATACAATGATTATTATTAAAGTAAATTTATGCACTGTTACATAATTGCATTATTTTTTTAATACAAGCCCATACGTCTGGTAATGTGCGTTTCTCAGTTCGTTAAGTAAATGATCCTGGTAGAGTCTAATTGTACAGGATAATTCATTTAACAAAATATAATACATATTATGAAATGTACGTGCCTATATTAAAAAAAAAACCAGTTGAAATTTGAGGTTATATTTAGAAAAATAAAATAAAATTCGATCATTTCAGTGAAACTCGGTACCTATGATTAAAATATTATCCTAAATAATTTCTTTTAATAACCTTTTGTGGTAACTCTATCGCGAAGCTAAATAATATTAAGTCATACTAGCACAAAGCTGTAAAGTTGTAGTTTTCCATAAATGTATGTTGGGAGGTGTCATCAAATGCCATTAATATAAATGATGGTGTACTAGTAATGGTTCAGATACTGACTCGGGGTCAATAATGGTTCTATTTGAGGGCATAGAGACATTATGAAGGAAAAATGCATTTTGGTTGAAAGTTTTAATACTTCTTTCAATGACATATTCCACTAATGTCAAAAATCCATCATCCCTTCAATTATTATCTGTTTGTCAGTGTCGCTCGTCATATCTTCATATCAAGTATCACTCGCCATACCGTTTACAGTTTATTTAATTCCCTCGTTTCAGATATATCAATTTTATTTCTTATTTATAACTTTGAAAAACAGAAAAATTAAGAGAATGACATAACTAACATTTAGACAAGCTTTGTATATATTGATGAAAAGATAATAATGATTATTGGTACATAATTTTGTGCTACTCTTTCATTAGTTGTTGTGTACATATGCATCATTGTTCAACAGTCGGTGCGATCCTGACCAGTAGTGAATTCCATACATTTTAACATTACACATTAATCTCAAAGATAAGAAGTAAACTATTTCGACTATGGATAAAAATGAAAATCCTGTAAATAGCCCAAGGATACCTCCGCAATTGGCAAGAAAGTCTGTCTGGCCGAACAATTCATTTCTTTCGGAGTTTATGAATTGTTGCTCTTTGAAGAATAGGTTCAATCTTGTAAACTGCATTCTAAAAATAAAAATATATTATAACTTAGTGATAACGATGGGCTACTATCATAAAGTCTTTACAAAAAATTTAAGTATACAAATTGAAATACCTACAAATGTAATGGTATAAAATTATGTGGTCCTAAGGGTAAATTTTCTTTTTCAATTGGTATTAATTTTGAGAACATTCATCTTAATTAAAATTTTAAACCTATTGTGTACGTTATATTTTCATATATTATTTCTCTGAAACCGTACAATGCTACTTAAAATTCATTTTAGGAGTCCAAATATTTAAATCGTCTAAAAGTTCTCTTCCATTATTATTCATACTACACCAAAAACACAACAAAACAGTTATTTATGCAATAAACTCAAAATGTCTTTATTGCATGCGAAAATTGTTCTACGGGGCTATTAGATCGAGTTCGACAATAAATCAATTTAAATTACAGTTGTTGCACAAGTTTGCATTACCATTTCTACGATCACGTAAAAAGCGAAATATTTCACAGGATAAGTTAAGTAAGTAACCTTGATTACCAAGATAACCCAACGAAATATCTAAAAATAAATCCAACGTCTTATTTTTCTGTTATTTCTGGGTTGTTTAAAAGAATATGTGTTAAAAATACGTGATAATAGTGATACTGATGAAATAAAAGGAGTATGAGAAAGCTACAAATGAGTTAGAGAAAGGTGTGTTAACAGAACAGTACACTTTACTAAAAATGCGCTGCTTGATTATTTTTCTGATAGAAAGACACAGGTAAAGTCTTCAACATTTTGATTTGAATATTCTATGATATGATCTCTCTGTGAAAGATGATGTGGATAATAAGAAATATAGAAGATTTACGATGCTCAAGCCTGTTAGATTTCAATCTACGATATCACGAATTTTTGATAGAAGATTAGGACATTTTTGAAGAAAGCATTAGAATTACAGTTTTTTATTCCTCATTGAAGATCGTCGCAATATTTAATATGGCAGAAAACTGGTTGAACTTTAAAAAGTAAATATTAGCGATATAGAATAAGTTGGTTCCATTTTATTTGCAAATACCTATACGTTCCAAAATGGAAGAAGAAAGAAGTTTTGTTAAAGGTTAGGTAGAAAAAGGGTTGAATTTGATAGATATCGCACATATCGTAAATTCGTAAATATTATCTCAATAAATATTGCTTATAGCGAATAAATGAGTTCATATTCATTATTAACAGTATCCGTAGAGCAATCACAACAGACGATTTAAAGTTTAAAAACATCGCGTATGCCATAATTCAATTTAATCTGTCCTGTAAATGTCAATGTGTATTATGTACATTTCTTTAAATTTTAATATTACTATCAGGCATTTTACTAATTTGCACAAGTTTGTTGCGAAAATTTTTTTCAGCAATGAAAAAATTAACGGTACGAAAAATGTAATTAATTTTGTTAATAACTTTTTACATTAAACATTATGTAGAATTTTTACAATTATTATTTCCGGCTTTACCTTAAAGTGCAACCTCGTGTTGAGTAGTCAAAAAAAAAGTACAGTATTCCACTCGCGTGTAATAGCTAGTACTCACTCGGATGAATTACGGCACTCGCCTTCGGCTCGTGCCGTAAACGTCATCTTCTTGAGCAATAGCCATCATTACACACTCGTTGAATAATATACTATTATTGCACTAGAGCAATAAAGAATCTCTTTTTATACTGAGAATTGGTAAATAGCTGCCTACTTCTTACATGATCGTAGAGTTACAAATTAAAATACTCATAAGAGCCCAAAATCATCCATGTTTGTTATTGGTGAATTTTTACAGCTCCCTCCTGCTTTAATTTAGAATATTGTCAAGTATCATACCTGGAATATAAAATCGAAACAATATTTACCCTGGATATTCGCTTAAATTCCTTCTGGTAGCCTCAAACATTTTTTTCCAGTTGTATTCCGCCTGGGTAGATTCAGCATTGAAATTTAATTGTGTGCAGGCAGGCAAGCAATCGCAACCAGCATTACTAGATTCTCCATTTTCAGATTTAGCACTGGATAGACCAGACTCTACATCTCGTTCTAATAATTGAGCTAAAGCAAATGAAACAACATTTTGTATGAGAAATAAAATTATAGTTTTCACAATAACAACTGAAATCAATAATAAAATTCATTGAATATTTTCTGGTTAGGAGAAAATATATGTTGTATCTTTATATAATAAACATGTTGAAATAATAATGACTATAACAGTGACGACAACAGGATGGCAACATTCTGATTTATGTTTCATAGTTGCAGTAATATGACCCCATGCCATGACCAAGTTGAGGTTATGATTTCTTAGTGTACATAAACTTAATTTTATTATTCGTAGCGACTTGAGAAACGTTCTGTGGCTCATGAATTATTCTCTTTGGCATGTAGTATTAGAAATAATAGTAAAAAACACAAATCAATAATCAAAAATTTTTCCGATAAAAATCTTGATGCAATTCTAATAGTTTTAAGGGTTCTTTTAATAAAAATGCCTGCCTAATAGTTAATAAATTATGTGCGACTGTTTTTGCATTAAGCGAAAAACAGAAAACGACTCAATGGTGCAGCGTTTACAGTGTTAAGCTTGCGACCACGAGGTCCCGGATTCGGATCCTGGCTAAGAATGGATACGGTTAGTTGCTCTCCTCTCCTGAGTTCGAGTATCAGCTATGGCAGATGGCAATGTCGCAGGGAATGGATGTTGTTACACATTCTATAGGATACTCTTCGCAGTTTTCTTGTAAGTAATGTTAGTTTTTGGACATCCTAAATTTTGTGATATAAACTTTGTTGTGAAAAAAATTGTATGAAAAAATAAATGAAAAAAAAAAATCCAACCTGTGGGATTCGAACACGGGACCCTTGGATTGCAACGAAAAGCATTAGCATTAGCATTAGCATTAAAGTGATTTTATTAAGCATTTGTATTTTCACATGTCAAGGGCTTAAAAATATATGAATTTATTTGATTTATATCAGTTAATAATCATTTTAGTCAAAGCGTCACAAACGTCGCGAGAACGTGAGGCGTTTCGACCTGCCGGTGGTAGGCAAGGTAAATTCAGAAAGCCGCAGGAATTGATCAGATTGTTGCACTCCGTGATTGACGATTATGCAAATTTTGTTTGTGTTATACCTGAGTTTAAAATATTTTAAAATAAAAAGGATGCTGGCGGAAGAGGTTGAGGATTATGTTTAAAACATACAGGAAAATAAAATGAAAAAACCTGCTTTACAACACTTTTTGTCAAGTACGTAAAAAGAATAGTTTCGACGGATAAGGGATCTATGTGGAATTAAATTTGATTTGATTGTAGCTTTTATTTCCCACTGGATTCCTCAGGGGGGGGGGGGATTCGAGGGGAGGATCATGGTGGGGTAAGTATTTTGTTTCATGGCGTAAAGGATGTTTTGTGTTATTATAATTGTTATTGTCTTCTGGTATGGTAAATGTCTAGTTTTTGGTGGATAAGTCCGTGTGTATGTTGCGTATTGTCAAAGTGTCTGACGTCTGCGATACCCCTGGTCAGGACAGAGGTGGAAATTTTCACCGAGAAAAATTTTTGGGCCGTCTCTCTGACGTAATCCGTTATGCGTGGTAGGCCACATATCCTATGCAGCTCATCAGTGGTTACGTATCTGAAGGAATTGGTCAGCAGACGAAGCAACTTATTCTGCGTGATCTGGATACGTTTTAGTTGTGTGTTTGAGGCTGCGTTCCAGACCACGCAGCCGTATGTTAGTATAGGCCTAAAGATAGCCTTATACAAGGTGATCTTATTTTCAAGCGTTAATTTGCTTCGTCTGTTGACCAACGGGTACAACCGACTGAGAGCAGCATAAGTTCTGTTAATGGCCGCCGTTATATGGGGGCCAAAACAAAGTCTCTTGTCCAGGGAGACGCCCAGATACTTAATTGTATTCTTCTCGGTGATGTCCTGACCGTGGATTTTTATTTTATTAAAGGTTTTTATATTTTTAAATTTTCTATGAAAAGTTATTGTCTCTGTCTTGTCGGGGTTGATTTTTATTTTCCAGACTGCATAAAATTCTAAGATTTTGTTAATATGATATTTAACTTTTTGGGTAGCAGTCTGGGCATAAAAAGAGTGTGCGTAAATGGTTAAGTCGTCGGCGTAAAGTAGGGTATTTGTATTTGGGTATGTAGGGAGATCTGCGGTATACAGGTTAAAAAGGATTGGGGAGAGGATGGACCCCTGGGGAACTCCTGCGGAGAGCCTCGTTCTAGTTGAGAGTACGTTGTTTATTCCTACCAGAATATATCTATCGGATAGAAAGGATGCTAAAAGTGCCGTTAGATACTTAGGAAATGTATGCGTGTGGTCTAGTTTGTAAATTAAACCGTTTCTCCACGTGGTGTCGAAGGCCTTGGCAACATCGACGAGCAACACCACTGTGCATTGCTTTTTGTTGTACCCATTTATTACATCCTGCACCAGTTTACTCAGTGCATGGGTGGTACTATGACCACCCCTGAAACCAAACTGATGCGTGGGGATGAGGTTTTTCTTCCCAATGAACCGGTTTGTTATTTGCAGAATAATTTTTTCTGTGATTTTTGCCATCGTGTTAAGTAGAGAAATTGGCCTATAACTGCCCGGTTCATGGGGCGGTTTACCTGGTTTTAAAATGGGCACAACAATTGCTGTTTTCCATTTTTGGGGAAAATATTGCAATCTCAGGATGGAATTTATAAGGTAGGATAGTTGGACAAGGGCTTTCTGGGGAAGGTGTTTTAGAACGATATTAGGAAGGGTATCTGGACCGGGAGCTTTGTTGTTGGGAGTGGATTTTATGTGTTTTTTGACATCAGAAGGAGACGTAAGGATTTTAGGGAGCTTGTTGGGAGGGATAGGGTATGAAGGAGACAGGTTTTGGACGTGTGCGGTAACCTGTTCCTGGAAGGGGATGTTATTTGGAGGGGTAGTAGTAGTTTGCTGTATATGAGTTGCAATGAGATCAGCTTTATCATTATCCGTATGGAATTTTCGTCCATCTTTTATTAAAGTAGGTATCAGGGGGTAGTTTTTCCTGAGTAGTTTGGACATTGTCCACAGAGTATTGTCTCTTGTAGAGAGTGCCCTAACTGTGTCATTCCATACTTTTTCGCGATGACTTGTAAGTTTATTTTTTATGGTATTTTGTAAGTCGTTTAATCTTTGCCTGTCTATATTTCTTCTACTTCCCTGATACCGCCTTTTGATTTTGTTTTTGAATTTAATTAAGTTTTTTATTTCTTGGGGGATGATTTCTTCCCGCGGTTTTTGTGTGATTAATCTGGTTGTTTTGTCACGGGCATTAATAATAATATTCGTTAATCTATCTGTTTCTAAGTCAATTTGCTGTCTAGTAATAATAATGTTATTAATTGTAAGGTTTTCGTTAATAATTTTTTGGAATTTTTTCCAATTTGTGCTACGATAATCATAAATTTGCCGTCTCATGTCGTTGTAATAATTATTGTCAGTTAAGTTGAAATGCACGGGATTGTGATCGCTTGGGAGTAGAGGTAAGGAAACTGGTTGGAGGGGGTAAGGGTAGTTTTTGTTACAGATGATGTCTATTATGGAAGGAGTTGCATTATTGGCGGGAAAGTGTGTCGCAGTATCGGGAGCACAGATTGCAATATTTTCACGCAGCGCGTAATCGTGCAGGATGCGCCCGTTTCTGTTGCTCCGACGATTGTTCCACGTGGTATGTCTGGCATTAAAGTCTCCTAGTAGAAGTACTCTGGGACGAACAAACAAACTATCCAGTTCATTGTCGTTGATCCTGCTGTCAGGAGGGTTGTAAATTGCCGTGACGACAGTCCCATCCGACAATTCTATGGAAATATTCTCAATATTAATGTTCAGCGAGGGGAGAGGAAGGTGTGGGATACCCTTTTTGACAAGAATAGCCACCCCTCCCCCTCTCCTGCCGATCCTGTCACTCCTGTAAGCAGAATAATTATGAATATTAAATTTACGTGTAGGTTTTAAGCCAGTTTCAGTTATAACAGCTATACCTATATTTTCAGTGTTTAGATAATATTTATACTCATTAAGTTTATTAATTACTGAGTTGGCATTCCACATAGATACTTTTACTCCCATCTCAGTTTATAGGACGGTAAGATTTCTGTAGTGAAGTGTTGCAAGGTAGTTATGACTTCCATGTCATCATTTATGTTAAAAAGTAAGCTATTTAAGTGTTTTATTGCATTAATTGTTTCGCGGAGATTTATCAACCTGTTTAACGTATTCATTTCATTAAGAAGCTCTCTGAATTCCCCCTGACCTGGTACCGTCGAGCCTTGATTTCGAGTTACTGGTGCGGCTGTCTGTTCAGTTGGGTTCGCCTGGGTGGGTTGGGCTTGAGATGACGGGCCCGCCTGTACTCTGTCTTTTGGAATGGCGCCTGTTACTGCTCTGCGTGCTCGCTCCTCCCACGCGTTTCTAGTGGGGACTGGGGCAGGTACATACTGTGGTTTATTCGTATCGACTTGCTTCTCTGCGTTCCTGTTAAGCAGGTTAATTCTAAACTTGTAAACTTCACATTCTACGTTAGATGCAGTGTGTTCTTTTTGACAGTTTGCACATTTGGGGGGTTCTTCAGCTGTCTTGGTGCATTCGCGTGTCCAGTGTGAGCCTGCACATTTTACGCATTTCGGATCACGATGACAATTGCTGGTTGCATGTCCCCAGGCCTGACATCGGCGGCATTGGGAAATTTGCCTTTCATTTTTGCGGCGCTCCCATTCAACTTTGGTATACATTACGAATTTAATTCTTTGTTGCAGTTCTCTTAGAGTGACATTTTTATCAGTGACGACGAGGTACAGTGGAGTTTGCTTCGTTTTCATTTTATAAATGGCTCTGACGGGCAAGTCGTGGGTATCCTCTAATTCTTCTGTTATGTCTTCCAGTTTTACATCGCCTTGGAGTCCTCTGAGTACAAACGCATGTGTTTTTTCTTCGCGGGATGTGTAGGTATGGAATTTGACTTCCTCTTGGTTAATTAGTTTATCTTTATAGGATTTATATTCGCCGAAGTCTGATATATATAGAAGGATGGATTTTGGTGCGTATTTTAAATAGAAGCCCTTTTTTATATGTAATTTCAATTCTTTTGTGAGGTCCTGGTGTGAAGTGGTATTTCCTTGTAAGACGATAGGGGGATTTTTATACAAGTTTTCTGCCTGCTTTTTCTGCGTAGGTTTAGGTTTAGGAGTAGAATTTTGTGCAACGTTACTCACTTTTTCCTGAATTTGGGCTGCTGCTGATTCGAGGGTCGCGAATTTATTTTGTGTGGAAATAGTTTCGCTTGGGGGTGCTTGTATAAGTTGAGCGATTTTGGTTGTTTTTCTGGGGGTGATGAAAATATGTGAGTGCGGTGATGCGGTGTTAGTTTCCATTGGGGTTGGGGTGACAGGTCTCGGTTGTTGGGTTTGGTTTATTTCGATTTTTTGGTCTCCAAAAATTATGTTATTTTCATCTAGCGTGATTTGACCTTCTCTAATCAGTTGACTAATATATTTTTCTGTAGCTTGTTGTTGTGCCAATTTGGCCCTTTGTTCTAGCAGTGTACTTGTTTGTAATACAGGATCTTTTGGTAGATTTAAGTTAATTAAATTAATTCTGGATGGAGATTTGTTGAAGGATTCTATCTGGGTGATGGTTTCTGTTTGTTGTAGATTTGTGGGTGATGTAATATTAATCTCGGGCGGAGGGTCATTATCTTTAGTATTCATGATTTTGGAGACAAGCTCGGCGTAAGAGGTTTCAAATGGATCTTGAAGTAGATTTTGCTGGGCAATGTAGGATTGTTCTGCAATACGTTCCTTATGTATTTTATTTGCAACCGCAGGTACGGGCGGTGAATAAGTTTGGCTGCTTTCGTAGGCACTCTGAAATTTCTCGTCTCTAGACTGTTTATTAATAATTGGTTTGACGAATTCCGCAGATTGTTGGAATTCTTTTACTATCTCTGAGTTACTTTTTGTCTTCTTTTTGTCAGGCTTTTTAGAAAATTGATAAAGCTTAGGTGGTATATTTGCCCACTTACTGTCTTTCTTCTTTCTGATTTGAATTGACTGCACGTCAATTTGTGTTTCCTGTTTGGCTTTTTTAGAGGCCTGGTTATTGTCTTTGTCCTCCTCTTCTGAGTCCGTGAGGACCGTTTTGACGGAATGGGGACTCACAGGTTTGCTGGTGTCTATCTCACTCTTACTTATTAAACTAGATGTGTCTATTTCACTTTTCTTAGAAACTAGTTTGGTGTCTCTGTCACTGTCTTTCTTATGTTTGGATTCAATCGTGTCTCTATCACTACCACTAGCACTCGTTGCACTACTGCACCGTTTATCAGGTCTGATCTCTGACTTTTTATGGAGGGTACGTCTTCTCGGCTCCCTGTTTTTAGCTTTAGGTCTTGCACCTGTATTTATAAGTAATTCTTTATGACTTTTTAAGTATAAATTAGCGGAAGGTTTCGCAGCGCTGACCTCTCTCTCCGACATCGGCGTTGAAAACTGCAACGAAAAGCTTTAGCCGCTGCACCACCACCTGTTGCTAGGAAAATTGATTGTCTGTAATATATATCTTTCGGCATTCATACATATTTCACTTCTAAGAAATATTAGTAAACTTCATACACAAGAAAAAATTTGTTATGGAAATAATATCTCGCGATTTCCATTTTAGTACAAGCCACAAAAATTAACAAAAAAAATTTTTTTTAAATTAAATAATTCATAACTTTTTTATTTACTGATCGATTTTCTTCAAAAACAATAGGGTTCTTCCTCTAGCTAATACTAACTTATTTTTTAAATTTCAATACAATCGGACTTTTCTTTCTTAAGTTATCGTGCTTACAAGAAACGTGACGGACGGACGGACGGACAGACGGACATTTTGAAAGTTGTTCAGAATTCGTTCACTAACACAATGATATGAAAATTTTTTCTCTACGAGCGATATTTACGATTTTAGAAATGTGCCGATCAAATACAATATACTCTTCGTTTTTGCGAAGAGTATAATAACACAGATGATATAGCAAATTCCAGTCCGTCCAAATATTTGTAGAGTTGCAGGCAGTAGATTTGATATTAGTAAATATTTTTGTATTCCAAATTGTACCTTTTACTATTGAGTGTGTGAAGTCTAAGTTTTCTTTGGCCCGCTGGGTATTACCGTTTCTTCACGGTAGCTACTCAAACTCTGCTTAACCAGCTATTAGAGTAGTGGTGTTCCTCCCCTATAAATTAGTTCTGGCACCCGAGCTACTGTACCGCATATACCGCCGTCGCGTCGCTTGGATGCCACAGTGACGTTTCGCACCTTCTATGTGAAAAATACCGTGAAGGAAGTCACAAACTTGCGGATCATGGGCACAGTGAGCATATATTTGGACAGTGTAGATCCTGAAAATCTTGGGAACTAAACTAGTAATTGCCGGATTTTTTTGGTTCAAATAGGCGAGATTGATAATCCTAACCCACTAAACTATCGTCGCTTAATACAAGAGAACTAGCTTATTACATGTTGAAAAAGCAACTGTGCAAAGAATTATAGGTACCTGCACCTTGTTTTTAAGTATTTTTTACCGCCAATCAAACTCACAGCGGTCTTATTAAAAAACGGAAAAAATAAAATTTTTCCTATCGGGGGCAAAATAAGCTCTTCGGCCGTCGACACTTAGGTCACACTTTTCCTTAAAACAAATCAATTAAATACATTAGCACGCATGTCCATCCCACTCCCGCTGAAAGTACTGATTCCTCCCTCTTTACAATTGCACATGTTCTTCAACCACAGTACTAATGAAGTAGTGCTGGCAGGCCGAAGAAAGATAAATCCCACTTCTTAAAAGCTAAATTTACAAATTTTAAGTGATCACCCGATAAACTCAGTATTGGAGGTAAATTAGGGGATAGTTCAACGCCCCAGGGAAGTGTCTGGTTGTTAAGATACTCTGCAAAATTTCAATTTCCTGGTTTTCGAGATATTTTTGGCCAGATATCGGATACAATCACATATTTATGACATAAGTATTTTTGTTTAACGAATATATTATGCAGTAATTATTAGTTAGTACTTACTTTGTGCATCAAACATGCATTTTATTTTTCCAGAACCGCAAATAAGAGTTGATTTTACACCTAAAATTAAATAATAGTTTAGAATAGTAAAGCGGCCATCATATACTAATTTATTTAAGTCTGAGAATGAAGACTGTCATTTATTTAATAACTTAAGTTGCTTTTGCAAGCTTGCATAACGTTTATACGGACTTCTTTAAGAAGTAGAAATGCTGCTATGAGTGATAAAAAATGCTGAAATTTTTAAGTATTCTTTTAACTATTAAACCATTTGAATTGAATGATTATGGAGCTCGAATGGAAGATGAAATAGTAAATTTTCAGGTTCTGACGATAAACTTTTGATGATTTATTGAATTAACTCCGACAGATAACTTCAATAAAACATATTACAAATATATTGAAAGCAATATAAGTGGTAATTCGACTTCTTCTTTGAGATTTATTACTTATAAAATTAGTTTCTTTAGCTTAATAAACTTTATTAGTAGTAATAATAAATGCTTATTTAATTCTCAACTGATTCCTAGTAAATTCAGCTAAATTCTTAGCATTCTTATTCTTAAGTTAAAATATTTTGCTCAAAATTATAATATTTGTATTGGAAACAGATCGCATTTAAATAAAATCTTCTTCATAGAAGATCAAGTATTGACTGTTAAAGAAGATTAAACCTAAAGTAAGAGCGTTCAATATGAGTATAGATTAAATTCATCAAAGTTCATTTCGGATTTTATTGCAAAGGCTGTACACACAGAATTTGTTTAAATCGACTTCTCCAAAGCCATCTATAAGCTGACTAGGGATTGCATTACCGGTTAACCGGTTAACCGGTTAACCGGTTATTAGGACAAAAAACACATGACGATAATTACCGGTAATTTTAATTTTTTTACCGGTTATTTCGGTAAATTCTGAACTTACGATATGTCACGTATTCAACGTTTCTATTTATGTCACTGACTAGTATTCACTAAATACAGAGTGACTGTCCCAACACCGAGCACTTTTAACAATAAATAAATAATATTATAAAAAGTAAACTCCAAACACCAAGCCCTAAGAAATACAAGAGAGACATTGACAATATCTTACGACAGAAAATTGAATATTTCACTGCCGCGAATATCCGTGGAATACATTTAGAAGTATGTTATTACCAATTCTTATTAACTTATCGACCCACCAATATCGATTGAGGAGGGGCATTTTCAGCTGGTGGTATTCTATGCACAAATATCAGACGACTAACATATATAGCTTTGAAAAACTAACCCTTTTAACGGGCTATTTTTAAAAAATATTGTATTTTTAGATTAGGTATTCAGTAAATGCCCCATTTGAGTTTATGTTTATAATTTTTGTTATTTAAGTAGATATTTTTGTTATTTACAGAATAATTAGTTATTTAAATTTATTTCATTTATATTTTTTCTTTTTGATAAATTAACTCCTATATAAAAAAGTCACATTTTTGTCACTTTGACAGCGATAAAAAAGGTGCATCGTTTTTTATCACCGATAAAAATGCCTGTTCCTCAAAAGCAGAGTACACCTAGTAGTCGCACGTCACTTTGAAATCTGTACTGTCAGCTATAATTTTTAAGTATTGTGGAAACTATACTGTACGATATGAGTCGTTTTGGGAAAATTATAATTATTTTTAATAAATTATTGTTGTTCGTTCACATTCATATTCTGTCGTTAATTTATCTTGCCAAAAAATACTCGAGCTTTTCTTTTATGAATAAATTTCTTTTTAACTCAAAATTTCGCCAATCAGTAATTTTGCTCGAAAAACTGACATTTGACAAAATCATTCGACCTCCGGTCTCGCGATTTTTTCATGTCAGTTCTTCTTATAAAATCACTGATTGGCAAAATTATTTCATTACAAAGAGAAATTTATCCCATAAAAAAAAGCTCTTGTGATTTTACTGTTGATAAAAAAACTTTTGTTTGTTCATTATATCACATATAAGTACGTATATAAAAATGTTTTTTGTTAAATTTAGATAATTTTGTATATGGAAAAAGACAATTGTCATTTTCGCCACCCTAATCATCCATTCTAAAAATTACCGGTAAATACCGGTTAACCGGTTATTTACATTTTTATTTACCGATTTGCCGGTTATTAAAACTTCCGGTAAATTGCAATCCCTAAAGCTGACCCATATTCTAAAAAAAAATTGAATTTTATTTGAACGAACTTATTGCATTTTACAAACCCAATATAACTAATTTGTTTGTCGACGCCATAATAGAGGAACATCTAGAGGAGTCAAATAAAGCATCAAAATACCTAAGTAAATAATGAATTCTCTGGCTACCGAAATTTTATTGTTTTAACTTGTAGGTAAAATAACAAGCGCTATAAGAAGTTTTAGATTAAATCGGTCCATTGCTTCTTGTAAATTTTTTGATATTTTCCTTATTATTTCCAGTTCTACTAATCGATTAATAATATTCTGAATAAGACTAGGTCTGTGAAATAATTTGTCAATTTGCAAGGAAATAAAAACCACCAAAAGATGCCTTTCGTGACAATTTAAGAAATATAACATAATATAATGCATCAATTTTAACGAACTATCCCTTTATTGAAATAAACCTTCGTGCCAAATTTTAGTGCAAAATATCTATTCAAACGGCTAAAAATAAAGAAAAATTTCAAAATTTTAATTACTTGTTGTTTAAGTACATTTACTCGTAGGACTATTTTTTTTTTCAAAATGTAGGTTTTTACATTTATTTTAGCCCAGTGTGTAAGGCGACTAGCGCTTTTTGTTGCAGGATTTATTTTATCAGTAATATCAAAAGTCTTACAAAGCTGTGGACGTAAGGATAACGTTCAGGTTGGTTTTCCCTTTTTGCGACAAACATTAAGAAAGTTGTAAAAAAAAATTGAAAATGTGCGTTATGTTCTCAAAGGCGTTGTATTCGATTTAATTAAAAAAGTTGTAGTTTTGGATTATTTTCAAATAGCAGAGACAAAAATTCAAGCATTGTTGAACAATCAGTCCAAATTTTAGGAAGAGATATCACTTTGTATATTTATGTTACCTAAAAGCAAAAACTGACACATCTCGACCCCAAATGAAAGTAGATCATTAATTATTTTAGAAAATAGGTATTTCACCTATTTTCATAATTAGTTTGCCGATTTCAGTTTGATCAAAAATCCACAGTTATTAGAATTTATTTATAACCACAATTTTATAGATTATAAACAAATTTCAAAAAAAGATACATGTAAAACCTACATTTTGAAAAAAAAATGTCATTGGTTTTTAGCCGTTTGAATAAATATTTATCACGAAGATTTAATTCAACAAAGGGCACAGTTTCACTACCTTTCGTTAAAATTGGTTATTACGTTATATTTCTTAAATTGTCGAAAAATGCAACTTTGAGTGGTTTTTATATTTTTTACAAATTAACAAATTATCATAGAGTTTTTTCATGGCCTAGCCTTATTCAAAATTTTACTGCAAACAATTTGTTATTTTTATTTTTGCGATTCGATTACTAGGACAGGAGATAATAAGCAAAATAGCAGATGATTTCGGTGCTGAAAAATAAATTGTTAAAATTTTACAGGAAGCAATGGAACGATTTAATCCAAACTTGTTATTATACATAAATCAAATTAAAACAATAATATTGCTGCAGCAAATTAAATTCAAAATTTATTGTGACTCTACTAATACTGCTTTAACTGTTTTCACGTGTAAATGATATAAACTTTTTTTGTTAAAATGTAATAAATAATGTAATATACAACTGGAAAAGTTCAGTTTTTATATTAAGTATGGTATGTATGAGTCTATGAAGAGTAAAGAAAAACTTACGCGGCATATGGTATGCAACACATCCACAATTTTGTAGAGTGAAATTTGCCAAACATTCAACTTGACAGTTTTGTTGTGTGTAATCCTTGAAAAATGCTAACTTCCTCTCATAAGAAAAAAAGCACTGTCTTCTGTGTGGATTGTAGTTCTGAAGCCCCTTCGATGTTGTCATCATATCTGGTTTTATCGAAACCACTACTTCCTGATTGAGAGGAGCTCGGAAATATTGCCTGCTAACTCTAGGAATCTCTGCCGGATGGTGCAATAAAATCTGGAAATTATTTTCATTATTACTTTAATTTTTCTTTAAGATTCACTATTTTCATATCGCATTAAATTTAGTCTTCAGATAATTTCCTTAAATACACCTATAATCCAGTAACTTTGTCATCAAGAAAAGGTTACCTACCTCACGTTAAACATTAAATCGTTAAATCAGGTATCTATGCTTCTTAAATATGTTGTATAGGATTAAAAATTAATGTCAAATTCAAGTTTACGACCTCGGCAGACCTCCGGGTCTTGGTCAAAAATCCAAAAAACTGCGAGATTTTTGTTTTGTTTGCCTACTTTTTTGGAAAAATTAAAGGTAGACTAAATTTGCTAAATTGGTACCAGAACGGACTCTGTAGATCAAATAGTATCAAAGTTTTGCAAAATTTTCATTTTTCGATATTTTCAACAATTTTTAACTTAAAAATCTGTGAAATACGTACTACAACTAGGTTCAAAAAATTCATTTTACCCCAAATCCAAATGTTGTTAGAGGGGGCCAAAAAATACCCCCCCTCCCCAATATACAGGCGCCACTTAATACTCCCCAAACTCGTAATTTCCTTATTTTTTAAGCTACGACCATGTTCTGCACATCAAATTGTAGATATTTTTAAGGCCTTTAAATATGCATACAGAGTAATAAAAAAAAAGTTTTTTTGAAAAAATTATTACGAAAAAAAAATTAATTTCCTTGAATATTTTTTCCCTGACCCTGTACATGAACTGTGTTAATGTTTTCTTATAAAGGTCTTAATTAGCTTCAATTTATGTTATTACATCATATTCGAAATTCTTTTTGGTTTTAGAGAAAGAAATTAAAAACCGATTCCAAACTGATTTTTTTTTTTAAATAACTGAAAAAATGTAAATAATAATTTTACGCTTTATTTGTAAAAGACATATCACAAACAATCCTCAACGTAACAAAACAGCAACAAGAAACAAAAGAAATAAACATTTTTAAAAATAAACTTTATTAAAATAGTAAATTTCAAAATTTTTATTAAAAAAATTTTTTTTTAACCGTAAATTGAAGCTAATTAAAACCTTTATAATAAAACATTAATACAGTTCTTGTACAAGGTGAGGGAAAAAAATATTCAAGGAAATTATTTTTTTTTCGTAATAATTTTTTCAAAAAAAAATTTTTAAAATCACTCTATATGCACATTTAAAGGCCTTAAAAATATCTACAATTTGATGTACCGAACATGGTCGTAACTTAAAAAATAAGGAAGTTACGAGTCTGGGGAGTTTTAAGTGGCGGACCCTGAATAGTACTATTATAATGAATGAATCGGAAATTATAAACAGAGCTTATACTTTTTAAACAACTTTAGCTCTCTTGGACGGTCCGGGAGTGTCATCCGTGTCGTCTGTATCGCTTTTTTATCTCCTTTTCTTTTTTTCTTGAGCCCCGAAGAAATTATCCAACGCCTCGTCGTCTGATTCTTCCTCGAGGTCTGGGAAGTGTATCTTTTACTTAAATCAGAAGCATTGTCGCGTGACTATCCACTGCAATGCGTGAAAATCGTCGAACATTTTAATCCAGATTTTTTGCTACTACAGTAGCTCTTGCAGCTGCATTATATCAACTGCAACAGTTGTTGCGATGCTGTATCCCTGGACATTATTCTGGGAGTGAGGCCTTAGGACGTGCGCACCCAGCTCCAATCAACAGGTACTTCTATATATTTGGGGGGGGGCATTTTTGGCCCCCTCTGACCCCATTTGGGGCTTGGGTTCGGAGTAAAATGAATTTTCTGAACCTAGCTATAGTAGTAGTAGTACGTATTTCACATTTCTTAAGTTAAAAATTGTTAAAAATATCGAAAAATGAAAATTTTGCAAAACTTTGAACAGCTGTATCTCGGACACTATTTGATCTACAGAGTCCGCTCTAGTACTAATTTGTAGCAAATTTAGTCTACTCTTAAAAAAACTGAATTATTTTTACCAAAAAAGTAGGCTTTAGGTGTCAAAATCGACAAAAACTGAAAAAAAAAACAAATCTTGCAGGTCTGCCGAGGTCGTAAACTTGGATTTAACATTAATTTTTAATCCCATACAACATATTAAAAAAGCATAGATATCTGATTTGACGTCAGGTAGGATGTATAAAGTTACTGTATCATTAGAATTTGAAATGTATTTTTCGTCCTTTTGAGCTCCTCGGAAAGACAAAGCCACTCTCAAGATATTTTGAACGTGAATCATAAAAATGTTTACATAATAAAGTTTTCCAATTAGTGCTGTTTGCAAAATCCTATAAAAAATATCCTTTACTGTAATTATCAGCAAACAAAAAATGATTTATTTTACAAAACTGCAGTTTTTATGAAAAATGTTTCTCTGTTTATGTTTGAAATATCGTGAGAGTGGTTTTATGTCTTTCGGAAGCGCTCAAAAAAGGTCGAAAAACGCATTTTCTTTTGACTTTTGATACATTTCTTTGTGCCCTTTGCGAAATCCTATAAAAAATATTCTTTTCATTGATTTTTTAAAAATTCATACGCGAGATTTATGTGTACTATTTAAGGACAATATTTCCTAAGAATTATTGTACCTGCTAATATATATTTACTATTTGGGCAAAACCTTTTGTTGTTCTAAAATGTTTGTATTTTACATTTATATTTGTACCTTAAATCCTTGAACTGGTCCTCTACAAATATAATCTAAATCTGGCCCATATGCCTTTAATTCCAAATATAATCCAGCTGATGAGCCTGCGGACATAGCTCTTTTAGGGAACGTATTCTGTTTTGTGGTTTCTTTATAACCTTCTTCTAAATCCCAATCATTTGTGATTCTTCCGTGGGACATATATTCGTGGTGTACATATCTGCAAAATAGATATGCATATTTTATTATTACTTATTACCTTATATTCAAATTTTTGTCATTTGAATTTTTTTAATTCAGTTCCTGCTGAAAGAATGGAAAATATTAATATAATATTTATATTTTTAATTAACTTCACAATTCTATATAGTCTGTAAAGCTTTGAAAAAATTACCACAGTTTTTTTTATTACCCAATATAAATAAAATATATATTATTCACATATCTCTTCTTCTTTGCGTTTGCACTATATTATTTTCCTAATGGTGCCTATTTGTCCGTTCGAATTTCCGTCTGTTCACGTAATGATCTGTACGTTACTCATGAATAATCACAGATTCTCATGAGATATTAGTAAAACTTTTATCCACGACTATCGTATAATCAATTGACGAATGATGGTAGCGATTATTCTAACCTAGCGTATTAGGAATATGAACTCATAATATCACACCTTTGACTAATCAGGTACTAGCAGTTTTCATAATCAACGGGCGAGTAAAACTTTTCCAAGGGAGAGTCCATCCATGCCTTCGTTAGACGTTTAAAACGCCAAACAAAGTTTTATTATCAGCTAACTTTATTTTTTCACTTTTAAACGATTAAAACAGTTAAAAGTATGGTATATTGGTCGCGTATTATGGCTATTACACGCTCGGATGATTTTCGACACTCGCCTTCGTGTTGTAAACATCATCCTAGCGAGTAATAGCCATCATTATACCCTCGCTGAATAATATACTAATATTTAAGCTCTTTATTGATATTATGAGTGATTATAATACTACTACTTGCTGAATATAGTACTGTCGTGAGCAAAAAAAAAATAGGACAATTATTTTTTATAATATAAATCTGTCTCTATTTGCACACTTGCAATGAATTTTGACAAATAACTGACAATGTCACAAAAATTAAAGTCAGATGTACACAACTAGATTTTAGCAAAAATACGTTATAAGACTTGTCTTTTTTTGCGCACGTCAGTACAACCAGAAGTGATACTTTTGTTCAACAGATGTTCAGTCTTTAGGCTTCCATTTGAATTAAAACAATATAATACATTACAATATTTTATGAAATAATTTTTTCCTGTTCAACCGACAATTATTTTCGACATGGATAACACGTCATAACTAAACAAAAAATGTTAGTTATAAAATATAAAGATAATATTGCTGTTTAAAGTTAACTTATTTAAGTTGAATAAAGTAGATACTAAATGTTATTTTTTCACTGAGAAGGTTATGTCCCAAAATATTAATTTTAAATTAGTCAGATGTCAGGGCGCGGGCGGTATAAAGGGATCAATTCAGAAATAAGTCCCCAAAAGCTCAAAAATGTCTCAAGAGCTTAAATTTGGGGTCTAATTAGCATGCTAAGTTTCCCCTTGTGTGAAGTCAAGACGATCTAAAAAAATAACAAAAGAAAAACTGTGAGAAACGTACTTTACAGTGGGCCGAAAAAATCGATTATCTTTTCTCAACTTTTGATAGCCAAAAAAGTGTTTCTCTAGTTAGTCTTATTAACGGGGGTCGCAGAGGTTTTGAAATTTTCTAAAATTCTTTAATATGAAACGCCATTAGATAAAATAATTTTTATTCTAATTTAGTATTTACTTGTATCCAGCGTCTTTCGTACACTACGAAGACATCAAGAACATTGATAGTAATTCATGCTGTGTGCCAACGCAATCCCCTCTAATGCCTTCGCACTATCTAATTCTAACGAATTGAGTTATTATCGAGGTTGAATTGAAGCAGCTCAATCTTTGCAGGGTCTTTATTTTGGTGGCCGTAAAAATCAAACTTTGGTAAATACTAAAGGAAAAAAACTTATTACAGAAAAACTATAACAGAGGAGCACGTTACACTTATTTCAGAGCCAGGATCTGTTTATTTTGGCCATGTATCTCCAGTAACTGGCTCAGCACTTAATATTTCTCAGGCAGTTTTAAAATTTCTGCAAGACAACAATATAAGATCGGACAGTATTTTGGCAATTAGAAGTGATGGAACAGCAGTTAACACTGGTTTAAAAGATGGTGTAATTAGAATTATTGAAACTTCCCTGAATAGGCCATTGCAATGGCTAATGTGTCAGTTGCATACAAATGAGTTGCCATTGAGCCATTTATTACAGAATTTGGACGGCCATACAAGTGGACCGCGATGTTTCTCTGGATCTACTGATAAAATGTTGTCAGAATATGAAAAACGACCAGTTGTGAAATATCAAAAAATAGACGACCAAAACCCCAATGATATAGAAGCAATATCCGATCTCAGTACAGACCAATGCTATTTATTGAAAATTTAATACGTGGTCATTGTTCAGAAAGTCTTGCCTTAAGAAATCCTAAAAAATTAGGACATTCACGTTGGTTAACAGCTGCTAACCGCATCCTGCTCTTATATGCTGCTTCTAAGGATCCAAGCGAAAACTTACAAATATTACATTGCCAATGTTTATGCTCCGACATGGTTTGAGTTAAGGCCAAACCATCCTATAAAGACGGCACAAGACATCTTTTTACACTGACTCAAAATTTCCGCTTCTTACAGAAGACCTACGTAAAATTATACACAGAAACGCATACTTCGCTCATCCCGAAAATATTATATTGACGATGATTACTAATAAGCGAAAACATATTCGTGAATTGGGAGTGCGCAGAATTATTAAGGCAAGGAAAAATAAATCAGAAAAGGTAAGATTGTTTAAAATACCAGAGCTAAGTTTTAGTTGTGAAGATTACGTAAATATTATTGAATAGCATGATATAGTAGTAACAAAAACAGCTATGGTTTTATTAGATCTCGGATAACATCCCGCAATAAGATGTCTAAATTTGATTCGAAAATTGATTACAAGCCGTAAAATCTCAATATGGTTGGGTGGTTGGGTCTTGGAACGGGTAGAACTCGATATACAGCCACCTACCCGTGGTGAGTTTTGGGTTATTACTATTGATTTACATTGTAATAAGCAAAAAGCTCAAACAAATTTTAAAAAATTACTACATATTATTATAATAAATTTCAAAGTGACTGCGCCCCCTCAAGGAATACTTTGTTTTAAAAACACTTTTAGGGAGTTCATGAGAGACTCATAAGGTATCACTTTTGGACTATCAGAATAGAAAATAATGTATCTGAATTTTTTAATGCGTAGTTAACATAATTGCAAGAGAAAAATCTGATATATATTACGGAAGCCATCGACTAGGATTTGCAGCCTCATCGCGACATGAGAATTTCAAACCTTTTCGGACAATTTATACTCAAATAAAGAAAAAAAGTCCTTTATGGCGGAAGTCTTTAATGTTGCTAAACGATCGAAAAACAATAATGAACATGTAAAAGAATGGGCAAAAATTGTTATCGTGACACGTCCGTTCCCTGGTTTTTGTATTGAAGGATGGTGTTTGGAACTCTATACAAATTTGAACAGACATTTTCCGCCATGTGCAAGCGGCTAATTGATTGATTGATTGATTGATTTATTTACCAGCGTGCGGTAGGCATTGCTGCCACTCCCAAGTTATACAGCTGTGCCTGCTACGTTCACGCTGGGTTGGACTAAGGTCATGCTTGATGCCAGCAGCGAGAGCCACATGGCGCATGGTAAAGGAATGTGAGATGGGAGGGTAGGTATTTGTGAGATGCGTTACCGCATTATGTCGTGAGGGAGCGTTTAAGCCCCCCTTTTTTTGTTTTTTGGGCTTCTGCCTATTCTGGGTCTTCTTGTGAGATATGTTGCCGCGTTGTGTCGCTGCTATTTGTGCTCCTATTTTTGTACTTCTGTTTCTACAAGTCTTCTTCTTCTTCTTCTGAGGCTTCTGATTCCTCCGTTTCTGATTCTGGTAGAGTATATATCGCTCCGATTTCTTTGTGAAATTCATTCTTTCCACTCGCTTTTCTTTCCCAGTATGTTTGGTCCTTTCCCAGTTTGTCCATGATCCTCTCGATTGTTGTTTTTCATGTGTAACATGGTCTCCCAATTTTAAGTTTGCTGCTGTTCAGTGTTAGTGCTTTCTTCAGTAGGTGTGTTGGTTCCCTTCTTTGGACGTGTCCCCAGTACTTCATTGCGTACATTTCTATCCTTTCTGTGATTTCCACGTGTAACCTGGTCTCCCTGTTTTTAGTGTAGAATTTAATGTAGAATTTTTCACTTATCAACGGGCGTAATTTTGACCTGAAAACCTCATTTGATAATTTACTTAAGAAAAATATTATGTAATCAGATTCACAACACTATATTGTAACACCCACAACGTCAAAAATATGCAATACCACAAAACATACTCCTATTAAACTAGACACCAACAAAAAGTCAGGATCAACAACACTTCTCTGTGATACCTCTCCTTCCCTCCATTCCCCTCTCCTTTTGATCCGCTCTACCGCACCACACCAAAAACATTACACCTAGCTCTGGATCATATACAAACCAATCACCACTCACAAAATCGTCAATCGCACGTCCCGAGGTATGCATCACCCCTCAAACTCTCATCCCTCACCTAACTCAAAACTTTATCCTTCGCACTCTGTATCCAGACCAAGTGATGGCACACAAACAGGAATGTGTTTTCTATGTTTTCTCCTTCCAACGATGTCCCCGCGCTCCGCAGTACATACATCATTCTTGTGCTTTCCGGAGAGCTACTATCTCCCGTTTACCCCCTTCTTGTCACTATTACTGTCCTAACCATTTTAAACTTTTTAATAAACTTCCTCAGTCCCACCCTAGCCGCACCAGAAGCATAAACAATTTGTATGTTTCCAAATTCCAGTGGCACCGAGACCAAGCCAATGGCCACCAATTCCATCCAAATTCCCATTATATTCTTAAATTGCTTTAATTCCACACGGTGCACTGTCACCCTGATGGGGCACGCCCGTGGCCAGAATCATATGTAAATTTGCTAGAAAGGATTGTTTATTGACTTATTTTTAAGTTATTACACTTGACAATGAGCGTAATTTCGACCTGAAAACCCTCACTTGATATTTTACCTAAGAGAATATTATGACCATATACGTTTGATTATTACGGGTTCAGTTTATATTAAATTCGCCTGAGTATTTTTAATCATTATGAGAAAAGATTATTTGAAGGTTAACAAAAGAAATTTATATGACCATACTTTACAGACAGATCAAATTCATTTGAATATTTTTATAATGGTTAAAAAAATAATTTACAGGTTTACAGAGGGATATCATGCCATGCTTTAATTTATTGCCATAAACTTGTCGACAATGTCGACTCTTCAAGGGTGATGGGCCTAAACACTTGTCTGGGAAGGTACTTATCTTGCTTTTGCCTGTCTTGGGTTGTTTTTTTAATTACGCTCTTTTCGTTTCTTAATACACATCACTGGTCACAAAACTGTATTAGTTGTTTTCAAATATTAATTCTATTTCAACTTTGTTCTTTTGATATGAGGTATCAATTTGCGCGTAAATTCTTGGGCTATTATTCACCCAATTTTTATCAAATTTGACGGAGTTTTTCACGGCAATTTTGCGTTTATAGTGGGAGTGTTTCAGGCACCCAACCGTTCGCTTCGAAGGCACAACCGACTATTGCCATGTGCAAGCGGCTAATGAAGAGAAAATTGGAAAATTTCCCAATAAATTTGAAAGTAGAAAATTTTGTCATCGCGACCCGTCCTTTTTCAGTGTAATTTGAGAATTTCCTCTCAAAATAATCATGAAAAAATGAAAACGGACGATTTGAACGTTGCTCGTGGAAGTGAAAGAATTTGTAAAATGTAATTTTTTGCGGTTCCCGCGAGGTATCTCGACCCGTACTTTTTCTTAATGAAATCATTAATAGGATTAAGATATACGTAAAAAAATTGGAACGGACGTTTTCTGCGTTATTCCCAGAAAATCCATTTTTCGTCGGGTTCGAAAGTCGCAATATGGGTGTTTCGTATTTTCATGTTCTGTAATTTGTCGGAATCTTGAAAATGTAGCTCGGGTGCGTGAATAGATTCATATACACACACATAATCACCCTCACACGCAGAAGGGTAAATAAGGAGGAAAAATGCATAGGCAAATCTAACTAGCAGGGGAGAGGAAATTGAAAAGCCAAAAGTATAGCTGTATATGTGGAGGCATAGACATGGAGGTATAAAGATGACGGAAGACGCTCGTGCAACTAAACCACGGTAGTAAGAAAGAAAGAAGACAAATTTACGGATCTCGAAGATGTCGGACGTCGTTTGGATATTTTTATCTTTCCCCCGCGTCAGTTATCTTCATACCTCTATAGCGCGTGATGACCGAAACACGCAGAGTAACGGAGACGACTCCATTTCATTTCGTACAACCGTGTAACACGTTTAGACTTTTTTTAGGATGTATAGATCCTAGTCAACCATCTAAACAAGGTTTTGGCCATGTCGCTGCAACTCGGTCAAGCCATTTTTATAACAACTAATACTACATTTGTCAGGTTTATGCAAGGCTAAAAATTTCCGTTCTTTACGGATTGGTGTTTGTTTTTATATTTTGAATGGGATTCCATTAAGAACTAATGAGATGCTATAAAAAAATTGCGCGACTAAACAGGTTTTATGGATTTGTCCCTGTCGCGATGACGAGAAATTTTGGTCGATGGCTCCCGTACTGTATAATACCTTTAGTGCAAAATATAGATTTATTCTAAAAGAACACTGAATTTAGAAACGCCGGAGAAAATTAAAATTTGCAACGTATTATTACCAATGAAGAAAACTAGACATAATTAGTGAAAAAATATACTGGATGGTACAAATGTAAAATATAATTGATAAATAAAAGGTGCCAAATAGGTTGAGATAAGTGTGTAAATACTTTTACTTTCTTTCTACAATTTTTTGAAAATTATTGTGAATTACGAAAATTATTCTGTATGTTCATGTGGCATAAAAGGACTATAGCAGCATGATTTCTCCTCTGATAAATTTGCCCCCATAATCAGTATTTGTCCGCTACCTTCAGTAGGCCATAGCTTCGTTATCAAGCATTTCCGGGCACACGTTATAGCAACTTTTCTTAATATTTTCTGGTATACAGTCAACTTCCATATGAACGAGAGACTAGACAGACGAGACACCCTATATAATACAAAACATGGTCTAATTTTTAGTATATTGTAACCATTTTTGAGCACAGTAACATACAAGTAAAGACTACCTAGAATAACACGTTAAACCTCCATTATTGGTGAATCAAAACAAGTAAGCTAATACTATTGATTTACATTTAAAGCAAAACAAAAATGAAATAAGTTACTTAATTAAGTATAATAATTGAATATAAAAGCGTGGAGCGTATTTCGAACGAGTTCGATAATATAATTAAAACGCTGAAGACATCATTAGATTAAATGAAAAGCGCCCCACGCTTTTATACTCAAATATAATACTTAATTACAAACACGGCTTACACAAAGGCCCTTACGGGGTAGACAAGAGAGAACAGGTTCAATGATTATTTTTTTGCTTTTTAGTGCAGTACCTATTTATAAAAGCGTGTTTTTTAAGTTTTTTGAACTATTAATTTATTTTTTACTTTTAAGTCTTATATTTAAAGAGAAAATTTTGGCACTTTCGACATTTATGTGAATAATTTGACTAAATATTTATAATCTACGACCTCGAAAATCCTCAGAGGTCGATTTTCATAGGAATCAGACCATAAATTAAAAAACTTGTCCGCCATATTGACGCCGCCATTCTGACTTTTTAAATTTTGATCACATATTTGGATTCTACTTATCAAGCCCCATCTTTTGATATCCATATCAAGGAAGTTGTAAAGAAAATGATAATCCGCCATGTTGGGTGGCGGCCATTTTGAACATATTATAATATTGAGTATACTATATTTAGTCCACACAAATTAGACATTTTAGAAGAAATAATTTATAAAGTAATAATATTTGAGATGCGTACTCTAGATAGAGTTAGAAATAGATACCCGAAATGTTCCGCCCAATTTAGAGGTGGAACGTCCCTTTTTCGCAAATAAAAACACCCCTAACGGGAACTTAAAGCTGGTTTTTCACATTTATCTTATAAACCGTTCGTCGGAAGAGAAAAAAGTATAGAAAATAAAAAATTTGTCGTTAAATTCTGCATAAGAAATGTCCCATTAGCCTTGTATATTATCCTCACATATTTCGCGCCAACAGCGTCCAAACAGAGGAGCGCTATTCGAAGTTTCACAGTAAGTATCTTAAAACAAGTTAACAGGTTACTTTAATGAGAAAAATTCATTGGAATGAATTTTTTATTTATTTTTTTTATTTATTGAGAATATCATACAAAGATAAGATATTCGCTGTGAAACTTCGAATAGGATTGATTTTTACCTGTGCGCTCCAAACTACTACCTCTCTGTTCGGACGCTGTTAGCGCGAAATAGGTGAAGATAAGCTACAAAGTTAATAGGACATTGTTTATGCAGAATTTGACGACAAATTTGTTATTTCCTATATTTTTTTCTCTTCCGATGAACGGTTTACAAGATAAAAGTGAAAAACCAGCTTTAAGTCCCCGTTGGGGGTGGTTTTTGCAAAGAGGTTCCCACGCTATATTGAGGGGTAACTTTTCGGGTATCTATTTCTATCAAATATTATTACTTTATAAATTGTTTCTCCTATTCAGTGTTTTTTAATCTAATTTGCGTGTACTAATTGTATTGTCATCAGAGCTACACACAATTGCCAAGTTTCATGATGATACAACTATTAGAAATGAGTGAAGTTCAGTTCCTTAGACCTTATTACTTACAGATATACATAGATATAGGTTGACCTAATAAAAGCGTGTTAAAATGAAAAATTTCATATTTTATACACTGTGGAAAAATGTTTCCTATTTTTAACCGTCTTCAAAAATTTTAAAGAGGAGAAGGTTCTAAAGGGTTTAGCCGGATAAGCATGACGAGTCGGCCCCCAAATGGCAACCCATATCGAAACTTATTTTTTAATATCGACTTGATGTATGAACGCGATTTATATGTGTTTTGCCGCCGTACTCCGCTTTGACCTTGAGATATGGAAAAAAATGAGCGCATGTTATCATTCAGAGAGACATGTCTCGAAAACTAATTGAGCTAGAGAGGTAAAACCAACGGGAGGTTTAAGGGGTACATTTTATATATTTTTTGAATTTTTAGAATAATTACGCACACCATTAAAAAATAATTAAAAAATATAATAATTAATATTTCCGTGTTCTCTGTGACTTACAATCACTGAAATAATATATGTTGTAATACTTTAAATGCACTATTACTCATAAAAGTTGCGTTAGAAAAAAGTTGGTGCAACACTTCGAAAAAAAAATAAAATTCGACGCGCATTGCATCATATAAGAATACAAACTTGACATGAGACACACATAAATATTTTATGAATTGGAATTATTGTTAGAAGAGAAATTGAATGAAAATATAAATAATTGTCACGTAAATATCTATTTCATACGGCACTCAGTGGCACGAATCGTAATTTTTTCGTTCAAAATTATTTAGAGCACTTCGCAACCGATTGGGATAATTTTTTTTTTAAATACTCGTTATTTAATTTCAAAAAAACGTAAAAGAGTCAATTTTTTAATTATGCTAACCAAAATTATTGACCTTTGCCAAAATGTCCATTTTTTATTTAAATCTAAATAAAATTAAAAAAAAAAAATTTGTTCTTATCCAATTTACATAAATCTTGTTACTCGGGGGGGTATTTGAGGTCGCTGATTACAAATCTGATATCCAAATTGTCATAAACCAACCTGCAAAATGGCGGCTATAAAATGCTAAAAAATTATGAAAAATTAGACATTTTTGTTAAAGTTTATGCCGAGAAGTTTTGAATATTTCTGATAAGTACTTTTAAGTTAAAATAGACTAAATTTTAAGTTCCAGGAAGAAATTCAAGACGGCGGATCCAATATGGCGGCAATAAGATGATAAATCTAACTTAAAAATAAATTAAATGCATTAAACTAGATTAGCTATTCCTAAGAATTATTAAAAAATTTAAAAAGGATCAAATTTTCTGAAATTTTCAAATATATCCAATATGGCTGCCATACATTAATTATCAATCATAAATATGCGATTGTCCTCTATTTATATAAATAATATATTTAATTTTTAAATGATATTTAATATAATATATGTTTAATATAATATAAAAATATAAAGGACTTTATTAATTAAATGTATTGAGGATAATCAACAATTAAAAAAATTATGAACTCAATTGGAGTATTAATATTATTTAAACAACACAGATTAAACAGAGAAATATAAAATTTAAAAGACGAAACATTTTTGCACCAAGTTAGGTTTAAAGTTCATGGTGTAAAACTCTTACCTTAGGTTATGTTAGGTTTAATACTCTTGTTTTAAAGTTCTTGGTGTTAGGTGTTTATTATATTATCAGCAGATAAAAAAAAATATTAATATGACCTACTTAGGGTTATGTTCAAAATTAATGGAGGACTGAATCGCATATTTATGATTGATAGTTAATGTATGGCAGCCATATTGGATATATTTAAAAATTTCAGAAAATTTGTTCCTCATAAAATTTTTTAATAATTCTTAGGAATAGCCTTTTTAGTTTAATGCGTTTAATTTAATTTTAAGTTAGTTTTATCATCTTATTGCCGCCATTTCGGATCCGCCATCTTGAATTTCTTCCTGGAACTTGTACTTATCAGAAATATTCAAAACTTCTCGGCATAAACTTTAACGAAAATATTTCATTTTTCATAATTTTTTAGCATTTTATAGCCGCCATTGATTCCGCCATCTCTTAGGTTGTTTGATGACAATTTGGATATCAGATTCGTAATCAGCGACCTCAAAAACCGCCCGAGTAACAAGATTTATGTAAATTGAATTAGAAAAAAAAATTTTATAAGTTTTATTAAGATTTAAATAAAAAATGGACATTATGGCTAAGCTCAATAATTTTGGTTAGCATACTTCAAAAATCAGCTCTCTTACGTTTTTTTGAAATTAAATAACGAGTATTTAAAAAAAAATTATCCCAAAGTGCTCTAGATAATTTTGAATGAAAAAATTACAATTCGTGCCACTGTGTGCCGTATGCGTATGAAATAGATATTTACGTGACAATTATTTATATTTTCATTCAATTTCTCTTCTAACAATAATTCCAATTCATAAAATATTTATATGTGTCTCCCATGTTAAGTTTGTATCCTTATATGATGTAGTTTGCGTCGAATTTTATTTTTTATTCGAAGTGTTGCACCAACTTTTTTCTAACGTAACTTTTATGAGTAATAATGCATATAAAGTATTACAACATATATTATTTCAGTGATTGTAATTCACAGAGAACACGGAAATATTATTATTATATTTTTTATTAATTTTTTAATGGTGTGCGTAATTATTCTAAACATTCAAAAAAAATATAAAATATACTCTTTAAGGTTACCTGAAACCTCCCGTTGGTTTTACCTCTCTAGCTCAATTAGTTTTCGAGATATGTCTCTTTGAACGATAGTCATGCATGCGCTCATTTTCTTCCATATCTCAAGGTCAAAGCGGAGTACGGCGGCAAAACACATATAAATCGCATTCATACATCAAGTCGATATTAAAACATAAGTTTCGATATAGGTTGTCATTTGGGGGCCGACTCGTCATGCTTATCCGGCTAAACCCTTTGACTCGCATGTATGTTTTATTACACATATTCAATAATTACTCTGGCATAGCTTAAACGATTTTTATCAAATCGATTAGCAAATTGTAGAGTATGGAGCGGCGGTGGTCCGTTGTACGTGAAATTATGTCTAGTGTAAGGAGTGCAAACACTGGAAATATGTTTTTTAGATTACCAGCATATTCGCGAATTTGGCGAATGCGTCAGTGATTCTAATTAAAAACTTTCGTTTAATAATAATGATCATTTTTATAAACAATCTATTTCGTCGGAATTGTATTAAAGTTGATGGTTAAATACATTCGGAGTAGCTGAGAAAAAAAAAATAAGTCCATATGAAGAAAACATTTTTTCTGTGTCCGCAGAAGATGCAACGGCACACAGATTTTCAGATCCAGTACTTTGTTGATTTGTGGAATATATTTTTCAGATTTCCACCACTGCACTACGTTAACATATTGTAATATTTCTTCTGAAACAATGTTTCTTCTCTCCAAGATGTATCTTATTAAAAAATAATAAATTTAAAAAAAAATGCAACATGCTGCAGCTTTATTCTATATTTAATTTTTTTTATAACTATGAACAAAACAAAATATGATTCATTTAAAAACATTAATATTTTTGTCAATTCGCAACTTGCAAAATTAAGCAATCTACCTCTACCTCGAAATGTGTTCAGTACACAAATGGACACCAACTTCAAAAATACTACACTCGCTACCGCCGCCTACGTTTCAACCAAATAGTCCCTTGAGGTAAATCAAAAAAAGGCAAAAAGCCCAAGAGTTCTGCGACTGGACCGCAAGACATCTTTCCCTCCGTTTTCGAGGGCGGGGGACACGATGGTACGATATTCTCCGACCTACCCTCCAACCACTACCTCTAAACCGGAAAAACCACCTCTTTTTCCGATTTTACGGTGCTAGGCATTTTTTTATCGGAAAATTTTATTAGCGAAAGTTGTTCAGAATTTAAAGGGTTTTTTTTTGTTTGAAAAATTCATGGCAATTCTGTTTGAAATTAAAAGCTGTCACATAGTTGTCAAGTAACCAAGTAGTATTTTTTATATTTTTTAAATTCATCAATTTTTTAAATTTTAAATTTTTTTTTATTTTAATGAAATATTGGATATTGTGTTTTTGGATAATTCTGAACAACTTTCGTTAATAAAATTTTCCGATAAAAAAATGCCTAGCACCGGAAAATCGGTTTAGGGGTAGTGGTTGGAGGGTAGATCGGAAAATATTATCACCATCGTGTTTTCCGCCCTCGAAAACGGAGGGATACATGTCTTGCGGTCCAGTCGCAGAACTTTTGGGGTAAATGTTTTACCTCAAGAGACTAAAATAGATATCTCTTGCAGCCACCGCTACTCTTTAAAATTCCATGCACACGTGATTTGAAGTTGCGCGCAGCAACTAAATATTGCACATAACCGAACTGCTCGCACTACTTTTAAGATTGTACAAGTATTCACATGAAGATTTACTTTAACTGCGCAGTTTTTACACTGCATTAGCCCAGTCGATGAAAGTATTTACCCACAAAAAGTTGCAAACTGTGTAAACTTTTTTTTAATGAGTTCGTGAAAGTATGTAGAATAATATCCTGAAAAGTTTTTTCATCCATTTTTTCAAAATTTTGAAATTAGTTCAAGCTAGAAAAAAACAAAAAATACAGATGGATAGATCACGTATTTATGAACAAAAAATATGCTAACAAAATTTATCGCTAAAGCCACGGTTTTCCCGGAAAAAAATAGTCAAGTGTAACGTTATAACTCGGAGCGAGATCCATGCGTGCGCGCGCTTGAATACGCATGACTGTGACACCGACGCATTGAATTACATGTCACTAAATCAAAATTTGAGTGTTGGTTCATTTAAAAGATGTAAATTGTAGCTTTCTGATGCATTTTTGTTTTAAACAAAACAAGCAAAGGATAGATGGGAAAAATATACTTATATATATTATCACGCCTTAACTCAATAGTCGTAATAAAAAATATAGAAAGATATAAAAGCCCTTAAAAAAAATTATTTCTTCATTGAGAACTGTTAAAAAGTATGTACACTTCATGATTATTATGGTTTATTAAGTTGTGGTAACGTAGATTCAAAAAAAAGTACATCTCAAATCATTTTAATTTAATTGCTTGATGATTTTCTTGATAAATATATATATTGTAGGCTGTAACTTGCCGAGAAATTGACCCATTGGGAAAAATAAAATATCACTATTTCGGAAAAAATGTATACTTTTGAATATTCAAACACAAATTCGTTTACTTTTATGCATTTTTTCGAAAATATGATTAATCAGATCATGATAAGAAATTGCGATTTTCACGATCTTATCCTTATAACTATGAAAATATCTTCAATTGTTTTGAATATAAATTCTGGAACTTTCCAATACATTAACAAATGTATAAGGAATCCATTGGATATAGCTGAAATGTGGCTAGGTGTACCTGTAATAAATACAATACAGTAAAGGCACGTAAAAATTCATGCGAGCGGTTCAGCGGGTTGTGTGGTGTCTGTGTATTCATAATTATATATTTTCCCTCTAGACTCACTATTTATCCTCCTATTCACTAAGAAAAATGTTAAAAATGTGTAATCAGAAAGAGAAAAAAGCTTTATTTTACTCGTTAGAACTGCTAAGAATTTCTAGATGTTCCGTAGTAAGCATTTAATCGCGCGCTTGGCCGCACAGGGTGACAAAGTTATTTCACTATTTTTTTCCAGGAATACCGTGGCTTTAGCGATAAATTTTATTAGGACTTTTTTTGTTCAGAAACACGTGGTCTATCCACCTGTATTTTTTGTTTTTTTCAAAAAACTGACTTAATTTAAAAATTTTGAAAAAATGGATGAAAAAAATTTTTTCTCATTTTTTTTTATGTTCTGCATCCGAGCAGAATGTAAACTTTTCAGGGTATTATTCTGTACACTTTCACGAACTCATTAAAAAATTTGCAACTTTTTGTGGGCTTCAGTATAAAATGATCTCTGTCGTCAGGGCTATTCAGCAAAAGTAGCTGTATCTGATAGTATCTTAACTGTGATGTTTTCTGTTGATTCCCCAAAAACGCCACCGCGATTGCCGTCAACAACCAGTAAACGTAAAAAAATGCCATTTTTGATTCGCTCCTGGCGGGCCGAATTTTCGAATTTCGCCATGAAATTGACTACGCGGAGTAAGTACCATTCTGCCTCTTTCCGGATTGATATCATACTTCCGTCCCGCTGATGTATTTCGAAAAATATGAACGTTTCAAGATTGCATGTTTATATGCGATTCTCGACTACGAAATCCATGCTTTTTTACTATTTTTCACCGATATCTCCGAAATGGTAAGAGCTGACTTGAAATAAAAATATCGTAAAACGGGTTCCTTGCATTACAAATTTTTTGGTTCCAACAGAAATTTGATATTTTTTTTCGTTTTTGACTACTAGGCCAAGAATGTATTCCAACGAATTTAAATAGAATTAAATCTGCTTTTATGTTTTGTCCTTCGCCAAAAATGAGGAACTAGAAGGGGCGGAAGTGGGAACTTTTCTATTTTCGGTAAAATTTTGCCATTTTGTCACCGTAAAATCGATAATTAACTGAAATTGATCTCAAATACGACGTATTACCTAGATGCTCCATTAATTTCGGCCTTATGAAATGAACGTTTCTGGAAAAAATGATTTTTTAAAAATTTACATGCATTTTCTAGGAAAAAGTGAAGTTTTTTTCATTCTCTCGATGATTATTAGTTTTTTCAAAAGTTTTTTATATGCCAATATTTAAGAGAATCGATTCAGCTTTCCGACATCTTTTCTCTAGCATAAAAAATAACAAAGTTATGACCGAGAGAATGCGCGTCCTTGCTCGATTAATAAATCTAACGACTTGTATAAGTTCGCAATACTGAATTAAGTGTGCGAGTAGCGTTCTTTTCGACGACCTATAATATGTATGTTTTTCTTTCTTTTTATTTGTCAGTAAATGTATTTTTAAGTAGTCTACTGATCTGTCTTTTGGACTTATATCCGCCTAATTCTAAATACTTCTCATAAATAGACGACATACCATACCCCTTTTTGCTTTCACAAACCTTTCCCAAGAATTTTACATATTTTGGTAAATCTTTTTTGATTTTAGGTCTTCCACTTTTATTTTTATTGCTAGATAGACCTTTGCATTTTCTATTGCGACTTAAAAAACATGATATTTAGTTTCCATAGCTATTAAATCGTTAGCACTAATTGTTTCGAAAATTATGGGATTTTGATGAGCTGTTATTAGTCTTATTTTTCTTTCTGTGTTCGTGGTCATTACTTGAGAGACCGTATTATTGTTGATGCCTTTTGACAAAAAATACATTTCTCTATAAAAAAAAATTAGTTTTATGCAAGGGCACACCTGAAGAAGTTGACGGACAGACACTGAACTGTTTTTAATTTCTTGCTCTTTTTCTATTTTTTTTTCTCCTTAAATGTTCTATATTTCTTTTGTTAGTAAAACTAGAATAGCAATTTCGGTGCCAAACCAAACCGTCAAAACTGTCTGTTTTTCGAAATGATATAGTTCTAGAATATAGATCATCTTCTCCTTGGTTGCTTATTTTTTCATGGAGTTTTAAACAATCAATAAATGTTGCAAATGATTTCTCTGAACTTTGATTACAGGACCCGGTTTCCTACAAATTAAGCATAATTTCTCTTTTACACTAAATTTTATTTTTGTCTCTACCTCACTTTTAGTACTTGTGACGTCAGTAGTACTTTCCATTTTAATTTCTTCTGAAAAGCACATTCATCATATGGTAGAAAATTCTACTGAAAAAATACATACCAGCTGAAAGTATCTTGCAAACAGTAAACTAGGGAGTTTCTTATAACGTGTTAATTTATTACATACAAATTTTATGTAGGTCCATATAACACTGAATTAATATAATCAACAAATATAATTATATTTATTCCGTATTAATAATTTTCAAGACAAAAAGTTTAAAAATATCACAAACCACAAGAATTACAATGCGCATATCTATTTAACGATAGGCCTTTGCGGGAAGCAGCGTGGGTTGTTGAAACAGCCTTAAAATAGTCGGATAGCGAGTGTTTATAGCGAACGTGATGCCGCGCCGCCGATATGCTTCGAAAATTAACATCACACTACATATTATTAAATATCTCGGTTATTAGATCTTCAAAAAATCTTATTTAAGAACCTTAGTAATTTGGAAAATATAGCGAATAGTTTATAAAGAATTTTTTTTTCTTTTGATAAATATAATATTTTGAGAGGTATCGTTGTGGGAAAGAAAAAGTGTTCGAAAAATAATTAATTTTCTGCTGTAGTCGAACGGAGAAAATGAGGATTTTTGTTTTTACTGCCATATAAGCAATGATCCGAATTTGGGTTTAATTCCAGTGGCGTACATGGGTATATAAAATTTTGCATCAAAAAATTAAATATATGTTTGTTTGCAAAATAAATCGAAATTAAATCTAATACGAACTTACCTTTTGAGTTTATCATTTATTATGGCATAAGAGAATACATGTATACATATGTACAACTAAAAATGTATGCATATTTTAATAAATCCTTGTAACGACGCACCTGAAATAAAACCCAAAATTCCGATCACTGCATATAAGCCAACGTAAAAGTTCATTTATTTATTTATTTTAAAAATAGAAATTCTACAGAGAATTTAATGATTTTTGGGTAAAATATGCTTCGTGATTGGCTCTATCACGTGGTGTGGTTAGTTAGAAAATTTTGATTTGTGCCCTTATATTCACTACGATTTTTTACAAGTTTATTCCTAATCTATAGGGTATCAGCCAAATATCATACATTTTTCTCTAAAAGTGCCAACGGGAACAAAAACTAAGTGACTTTGTCAACGCGAGCACTCCACTAATAATAATTTTCTGCGTAATGGTAATTACGAGCAAATCACTTTTTCAAGCATTTTGAAATTTCACGCATCTTCCCCATTATAGATATACATGTGTCAATGCAATGGTGAATATTTGAAGAATTAAAGGGAATAATTCATAAATACATACATATTATTACATATTATGTATAGATACATATATAACGGATTCTCAACCTTCACTTGGTCTGCATCTGATTAGAAGTATGTATGTAGATACGCAATTATGATAAAATCTTCTGCATATTAAGAATTTCATTAAATTCTCTTTTACTGCGGAAAAGCCAAGTAAGACTCCACTCAAAAAAATGAATGATTTTTTGTAAAAAATTGAACCGCATTGAATCGCATTAACGCATGCGAATTATTTAAAATATTTGTTTCTTATGTATAATTCGCAACATATCCTGTTATGAAATTTAAATTCTATTATGTGTTCTTTCGAATACATTTGTCATCAAAAAACATTATTTAAAAACTGTAAATTATTTTTTTTAAATAATAGGCTGAGAGTCGAGAAGTAGGATAATTTGAGATAATTAACACTTACACATCCTCTTTTAGAAGCTCGCTTCTGTCTAACATATTAAATGTAAAACACAATCCTTCCTCAGTAAGAATCGGAGAAAAGAGACTACTGCAATTCTTTTTTTGTAAAGTCCACGTGCAACTGCTAAATACATCTTCAAATTGTGGAGCGATCTAAAAAAAACATTCAACTTATTAACATCTAATTATATACAGAGTCTCCTCGGATGGGGTACAGCACTCTTGTAAACTGTCTTTTTTTTGATTTGCCTAGAAAAAGTATCTCTGCGGTGTCCCATCCAGGGAGCATAAACGTAATCTGCAGACGCATAAGGCATAGCCAAAATTATTCGGTAATATTCGGACATAACCGTCACCGGGGCTTATATGTTTCACTGCTTATTGGTAATGTGCACAGAAAAGCCTCATAGTTTTATAGCTTATATAACAAGCACATGAAATTTTATAAAGAGGTCCACAGACGATCCAACCAACCAACCAAACTACGCGGTACACTTTGAAGTTTGCCATGCGAACTCGAAAAACTGCTGGACTCAACATTGTCGGTACGCTTTGAAGGCGCTGGAATTCCAGCCCACCAGCTTACTTTTACGAGTTGTGGCAATTTTCAAAGTGTACCGAAAAGGTTGGCTGGTTGGTTGGTTCGGTCGTCTGTAGAGCCCTTAAGAATAGTATTTTAATTCATATTTTTATCTTTAAATGTAAAAAATCTAGAGGTGTTTAAAACTGTTGCAAAATATAATAAACACAGCCCGTCGCCTGCAAATGTAGTAAACTGCAGACGTACTAGGATAACTACGTCTGCACTTTACTCTCGATTTCATTGGCTCTATTATTTTTAAAAACCCGAAGCGGACAGCTATGCCTTATGCGTCTGCAGATTACGTATATGCATCCGGGGACACAATATACCTATATTGTCAGGAAAGATCCGAAATAAAAAAAAATAATTTTATTTTACGCTAGAAACAGGAATTATTTAAATTATGTAATTCTGAGTCATAACACTCATAACATTGTTTATAGGCAACGGAAGCGTTGTATAACTTTTCACTCAACGACGGAAGTAATAGGATATTTCCGTTGTCTATGCAATCTTTCATATATTTATTGGAGTTCATCTATAGAGGAATCACTCTAGCAATGAACTGAATGAGCATATTGCTGATTAAGGAAGAGCATGAATAAGTATCGGTGAAAAAAATAGTAGGGGCATTATTGTGCTGGCTCCAGAAGGAGGCAGTTATATGCTGTTGAAGAAAAAAGTCACGAAAGGATGAACTTATAAGAGTACTCCATGGTCCGCACCCCGGAATTTCGACAATATATTTTATACCTATTTAGATTATTAAGGCTCGTATCTTATTTGGAAATTTTACAATTGTGAGGTATGTAATACCTCACAATACCCTCTAATACCCTCTTTGTATGTAATAAGAATCTATATTCTTATCACATACAAAGCATGCAAAAGCTCTCTGCACAACATACTACATATGATTGCTATTGTGAATCGGTACTTCCGTAAATACATTGTGTAAGTTTTCTATGTAATGTTTCTTAAAAGGTTGAACAAGATATAGTGGACGGGCTTATGTAATTTCCTGGACTTGAAATGATGAAGGAAAGCGACATATTTAATCCAATAGGGGATCTAAAACAACACTAAATTACTTCTTGGTCTTGAAGCAACATTACATTTTTACATTTGGAAAAACTCGAGTATTACGATAACCTCCGTGTTGATTCCCACTCATTGTGAATGAAGTATTGTACACTAGAAATAATAAATTATAGTTGTCTTTAAGTACGAAGCACTCAAAAAATTTCGGCGTCTTTGACCATCAAACACGCCGCATCCCACCGCCAAAGATGCCAACATTTTTTACACGTCTAACAAGTGTGCAGTCAACTATAAATACGATCGTAAAAAACCTACATGTAATTCAAAACAACATTGCAAATACACAGTGAATTAGTGAATTAGTTCAACTGTACAGAATGTGTGAAAGCGAAACCGATTAGGATCAATGCCAAAATGTACAGACAGCAAATATTCTTTTGATAAATAATTCTTGTGCAGAAGAGGACGAAGTGTACGTAACTTAGTACTGTTTTTGCTTCCTTTTTGTTATTTGTATATTATTTTTCTGTTACTTAGTAATTAAAAGAGCATAAAAGTAAATTATCTTTAGTTTTATTAAAGTTACTAGAAGAACCTATGCTTGTAAGTGCATGGATATATTCTGCATTCCTGTTTAAATTATTCAAGCAATTTTGGACAACTGAAAATATAGACATGATTGTTCCACAATAAAAATAAATGCATTAATTGTCTTTTATTATATGTTATTTTTAGTAACACTTAGATATTCTACTACAATTGTTAATATTATTACTTTATTAAATAACATTTATTTAACTAATGGTAATAATTTTTATTTCAGGAATATTTTTCCTAGGATTGTTAGCTTCAGAGTTATTTGCAACATGGTGACTGGATGTCCAAAGAAATTCTCCTTAAAATTACGAACATTTTGATGTTCAAACGAATCCGTTACCGACTTACAGAAATATGAATATTTTACTCTTCGAGGGAGGGTGAACGACACGTATTTTTACAAGAAGTTACCTAGTGTTCTATATTAGACCCCCTATTAGATGAAATAGGTCACTTACTTTCGTCATTCCAGGCTCACGATCCTCGAATTTTGAATATAAGCCTCGCGTTTAATATGCTATCTCTAGCAGGAATTGTCCTTACTCTAGTTGCTAAACTTCTATCTCCTGCTTCAAGTAATCGTTTCATTACCCCAGGTGTTCGCACAGTTCTTCGATTGCCACGACACTGCAACTGCAATGGCATTTGATTTGTTCACTGGTCATTATAAGGGTGGGTAAACATTCATATGCCATCCTCAGTGAACAGAATTTCACCTGTAAAGTTAGAATTATCTGCATATTTCTCTAGCAAGTTTCTTTAAAGCATTGTCGACGAACTGGGTAGTGTGGAAGCACCTTTTCTATTTGATAGGGTTACAGAAGTTATTCTTGTAAAATTTCTCAAATGGTTCAATGAGACACACCATAATATGTAGATGCAATTTTCCATGCGCTGTTTTCTTATTTCCTGGCTTTCTCTTCATCTCAAAGGATCGCACAGTTCATTGATTGCTATGAACTCTGCAACCACATTTGGCTGTCGCCCTATAGGTTGAAAAATAGCCGATTCAGCGCTTCAGTGCTTACATGGATATTTAGTGACATTTTCGATATAAATAATCGACCTTTAGTACTCACTGTGTGTGTGGCAGGGCCTAATACGAAAATGTGTACATGTGTTATATCATATCATATCATATCATATCATATCATATATCATATCATTTATTTCACCAATTAAAATTACAAAACATATATATATGGCACGTCAATTAAAAAATATAAAAAATAATATATAGAATATAGGCATAAACCTATAAGTGAACAACATTAACAAAAGTAAAAAAAAAACATCAACACATTATGTTATGTTTTTGTATCCTATACAATACAAAACAAAATATTAAAAGAGAACAGAGAAATACGTAACGAAATACAATGTAAAAATAAGTGGCCGTGCAACATTACTGTTGTATGTTCAAACAAGAGCAAGAAACTGAAGGAGCAAGGAAGTGGTGCGTACCACGTCAAATGGATGCCACTAAACCAGCAATGTTTTCGGGGTTTGTCAAAAACGCCACGAACTCGTCAGTAAAGTAAAAACCATGGATTAAAAATAATTTTTTCAATATGCACTTAAAATGGTTATAGGTCAATAATTTTAGTGGATTTGGAAGAAAATTATATAGCCTGAGGTGCGGCGAATTTTTAGATGATCTTGTCAGTCGATGCCTAGCTGGCCTTAGTAAATCGGCTTGTCTAGTGCTATAATTATGAAAATTTGAATTCCTTTCAAAAGAATTTAAGTTTTTGTGTATATCCAGTAAACTAAGATAAATATATAAAGATGGTAACGGCATAATGCCCAGTGAAATAAATAGAGGCCTACAGTGGTCTCTATACCCTGCATTGGCAATGATTCTAATTGCTTTCTTTTGTAGACGAAATATTTTTATAGTATGACAAGAATTACCCCATAAAGTGATGCCATAACTAATGTGTGAATGAAACAGTGAAAAATAACTCACTTTCAAGGTTTCCAAAATCAAATGCCTTCTTAGCTGGCGGAGCAAAAATATTGTGCTGGCAAGTTTGTGGCTTAGCTGATCAATATGACTAAACCAGTTTAGTTTATCGTCCTGTGTGACACTTAGGAGTTTCACACTGTCACCCTTTGTCACTGTGTTACTCGTGGAAGAGTTTTTTCCTCATTCATTTTCATTTTATTAGTGATGAACCAGGTTTTTTATATAATATGACATAAAATGACCTATTCTCGTGAACGGTTTAAGTCATCGAAATTCTGTAAGGCTATTTGGTTATCTACTTCAGATATTATTTCCTAATTTCTACCTATATTATTTATTAACTATGTAAGTATCCATTAAATTGTTGATTTGTCAGTGAATATTTCATTAATAATAACTATTTAGTGAGGCCTTTTAGTAAGATCTTATATCTCTCTCGCCGAAATGCTTCTCACCACAGTATTGGATCTCACCGTTCTTTCATCTTTGGTATAGCTAATAGAACTAAATATGTTATAGAAAAAACTTACGCTAATTAAATAATCTATTGTATCTGTTCCAGTTGTATTGCTTCCGTCATTGTAAAGGTGATTATCACAAATTAGCGCACAATCAGCAAAATGCTTCATCCTAAAAAAGAGTTTGCCACTTAATTTTATATATATATATGTTAGATCAGGATTCACATTAACTTGTTTTTAAAAACTTTTATTAAATTAAGAAAAGTCAACGCTGACTCTTGAAATGAAATTATAATTATAAGTACAAATGTTTATTATGACATGAGTATGAGAATAGAATTTATATCCTCGGTTGGCTGTACTTAGTCAGCATTAGTATTGTTCCCAAGACAGGCCACAAAGAAATGTAATATTTACATATCAGCGATAAATAATATGAGGAAATTCGTTATCAATACATAGCTGAAATATGATATGCTGAGATAGTTTAAAAAGGAATAAACGTCACGTACAAATTTTATACGGTGTACCAAATATTATATAACATATATGCTAAATTTCGCAGCTACATTAAAAAAATAAGAAAAGGTCATATAAACATGTGTCTGTGAATGCTTCCTAGGCGAGCCCCCATTCAAAATAAGGAGAGAAAATGGTTATTATTTATTATCCTAGGAAAATAGGACCTAATTCACTTAACATATTGACTTAAGATTTACGTGTGAAACAAATAATGACACTAATTTTTAAATGAAGCATACTTCCTCTTTTGAATCATGTGTATTAATTATGTATTACTCTTATTACTAATCACATCAACTTCTCAATCGATTTATCTTGGAAACAATTGGTTTTATGACAAATTCCAAGAGTACCTTTAATATGTAAATATTGACATGAAATTCGGTACACTCACTGAATTTTGTATTAAAATTATTTTGAGCATTGTATCTATAGCATTATAGCAGTCCATTCTATAAATAAAAAATCACAGATTTCGCAATCCTTGCAACCATCGGAGACATTGGAAATGATAACACCATATATGAAACATAATAATATTTTACCTATGATCACTACTGTAAATAGTAAAAAACACACTACCTGCCATCTATGTAAGTTGAATTTTACATATTGTAAACAAAACGCACTGTAAACAAATCGCACGGTAAACAAAACGCACGGGACACTCAATTATAGGTGGCTTATATCGCTGACGCGGGGTTTAAAAAAACAAATGCCCTACTTAATTTTCAAACGCTGTCAAAACTGACATAATATTTGTTGAATCATATTGCTGACTAGAAAACTAAATCCAGATTTTACTAAATAACTAAATAAATATGATCGTAGGTAAAGTATAGTGCATAATTCGGGTTGTAAGGCAATTATGCACTCATGGAAATACGCACTCGCCTCTATGCGGCATCGTGCGTAACTTTTCCATTCGTGCGTAATATGCTTCTTACATCACTCATTACGTAATATACTATTATCTTCTGACGTGTCAAAATGACTTAATTATAGACATCATTTTCAGTGTTAAAATGATGTACTTTATCGGACTGAGTACTATAATGATTTCATAGTGCCCAGTACTAATCATAAAAAAAATAAAATTACTGGTCATAAATTTTTTCATAAACGCTTTTAGATTTTTGGGGCACGAGGGAAGCAAGTACGTCTTCTGCCAATTCTTCAATTTCTGGCAGTAAACTATTTTCTAAATCGCTCATTTTTTGGGAAAACTTTAGCAATATTATTTTATAACAACAATATATGAATATAAACAACCTTTAAACAGTTACTTAGCAACTTGGACACATCATAGACAGTAGTATGACAGTAGCCTACTTGAATGTCATTTTAAAATAATTACTGCCCAAAGCTTCAAAATACAATAGAGATACATATTTTTTTTTTAACTATTTAACGTCGGCCTATTTCCGCTCCCAGGGCCTATCACCGACGCCAGGAGACGAGCTACCCCCAACCTGGAAATTTTGCCGAACCTCTTCCCTTAAGAAGTGTAGGGATCTTTTACTTGCCTAACATTTAATAGACAAGGGACCGCCTGCTTTACATCCCCTCCGAAGGATAGTATATCCACTACGTAATCCTCGTCTGAAATTACGTAACTTTCGCATATACACTGATATACAAGCCGCTAGAAGGTGGGACGAGAACGTTGTATTTCCCAAGATAGGTGGGTCACCCATCCAAGTACTAACCGCGTTCGACGTTGCTTCAACGGAATATCGACTGATATTCACATTGAAGTCGCCTCTACGCTCGCCCCAGAGATACATATTACTTTTTATTTTAATTAACTTACGCCAGAAGATAACATTTTGTATGAAATTTGGATCATAAACAATCATTATGGTACACACCATGTCATCAGGCTAGTACCATAATGATTGTCATTAACATAAATAACTATTAGAATCCATGCTACAAAATAACCGCACAGATCATCCTATCAAATGAGACGCTACTCCATTAAGCGAGTATGGTGTTATAACTGAACACTCCACTCATCCACTTCCATTCTACTCTACACGTCGCTCGCCGGCGGCCGAGGGATGCGCTATCTATATTACAGATGGGCGATTCGACTCTTTTTAACGATTCGTACCAAACGTATCGAGAAAAGATTCATATGTTTCGTACCGCTATCAGTGATACGAATCATATGAGTACCACCCATCTCTAATCTATATGTACCTCACCTCCAATCGACACCGTTGTCGAGTTCGGCGGCTCTTAGACTACCCTTCTGTTACCACTCGAACATCGAATGCTGCGTATCTTAGTATTACGTCATCTAACCTCGACACTTTTGTGTCGGCGGCCTTGGATAAAACTCGGAACTCTGGGCCCATATACGAACATTAACATTTCCAATGTTAACAGTTCTATTTAAACCAAGTACTGATGCTAGGTGTACGTTTCCCCTATTAGAGAAGCTTGGCTGTCGTTTAATTACCATTCACGACGAAGATTTTAGTGGCCAGTTGCGATGGGTGTAATATGAGTTGAAATGTTGGAATAACTTTACAACTCATTTGAATGACCGAACCAAATTGTTTTATTTATTTATAGAAAGAAATAAAATTTAAAATGTCGTTTACTAAATTCTTAATCTATTTTAAATTTTCTACTTACTCTATGTCTGTAAGGTTTTTATCGAATCTAAATCTATCGAAGGCATCAGTAAAATTGAATTTCGTCTGTCTGGTTTTTGTTTCAGAACAAATTGTTACAGCAGGAAAAGGTATTTGCCAAACTGGAGTTGGGCTTCTGGCGAAACTTACTAAAACTGGAGAGCTCTCCCATTTTTCCCATGTTTTGATGATTAAGTCAATACATACATAAAGAGAAATGCAGAACAAAATTAGCCACCACAATCTAAAACAATAACAAAGCTAGAGAATTACAAACAAACTATCTATAGATGAGATACCTCTTACAAACATTCTTATTGTTGATTTGGTGAGAAGTCATTATTTATAAAAAGTTTTGCTTGCCTTGAGAAGTCATAAACAGTTGTCAAACTTATCATAAACTAGACAGTATTCTAAAAATTATAAATGACAAGCAGAACTTGTGTAACGAATGACTTTTTTTCACAAAATCGACAATATGAATACAAGAGTGTGATACCCCATACGGGGACACACTGTATATGGTGAAATATCAAAGTTCTAATTATATTTGTTTTTTTTTTATTCAGAAAACCATGCCACTCGTTTAGCATCTTTAAGTTACGCTTAAGACCTAGTAGTCTCGGATTTGAAACACCTAGGATATCGATGTGCAGAGATGTTTAAAGATTAAATTGAAATATACTATATATTCGGTATATATTAAAAGTAAGGAATTAATATTTTATTTGTTATTGTTGTTTATTTTTATCTTTTCAGACAGGACTATCGAGAAAACCCTAGGACAAGTCGATTTTGGTGCAGAAAATTTAAAAACTACTTCATCATAGTTTTGTTACCTATCTAATAAAAAAAACAAGAAAGACAAATTACGGATGCTATTACAGTAGAAATTTTTTTACAGAAATTCAATTTTCTAAATGACAACTGTGCCAAATATTCGCTTTTTACCTATACTGGAAATTGGCAAAATCGTCGCAAAATTATAGTTTACTAGATGCAGTCAGTTTGCCTGCAGTTTTTTGGGTCTTCCTCGGGAATGTGGATGAAATTCGGTATACTTGATAGCCTCAGCTGTTACCTGGTAGAATCTTAGTAGTGTTAGGAATCATATTGACTATATTATGATAGCAATTCGGTGGAGCTCGTCAATAAACGTCTGTCAAAGTCTACCGGTATTTATTATGTATCAGATCACCAGCTGCTTATGTGCACCTTCTCGTTGAAGCTAACAGCGTGTCAAAGGCAAATAAAAAACATCTGAACTACGACGGCTAGCTTTTTTAAAACAATATTGGGAATATGCAAGTGAACTGAATACACGAAATGCAGTTGGTTAAAATACCTTATGGGACTATTTAAAAGTGAATATTACACAGCATTTGTTAAGAACTGGAATCACAACAATCCAAACTGTAAAGATTCTTACACGTAAATTCAAACCTAAACCGTATTCAAGTAAGGACTCCAGTGATACTTTTAGAAATGGCAATGAGTTAAATGGCAAGATAAGTATAGATATTTGGCGCCAATGCTCCTAAAAGATTTTTGGAAGAGATCAAAGTAGCCATACTGAATATGAAGATTCAGTGGCGCAATGCTTATGGTGTCAGGCTTGCGACCACGGAGTCCCGGGTTCGAATCCTGGCTAGGGTATGAATGTTTATTGGAATTTTTCACATGTTGCCGAAACGGTAGCAGTGGCCTACACCCAAGTTGTGTGAAAGACAACACGGTTAGTTGCTTTGTTTTCCTGAGTCCGAGTCTCAGCTGCGGCAGATAGCAACGTCTCAGAGAATGGTTTTATGTTATTGTCCATGTATGCGTGTCGTGATTTGTCCATGACGTTAATATACATAAAACCATTAAAAAAAGGAGAAGGCTGACAGCAGGATTACGAGCGCAGATCTTCAATACTGACACTAGAAGTAGAAGCAACCATACATAAATTAAAAATGATCAAACAGCTGAGCTCGACATTATCACATCAGATATGCTTAAGTTAGTTGGCGAAGATAAAGTGAGAATCCCTCATAGAATATGCCAAAAAATATGGAGAAAAGAAATCTGGTCCGATGACTTGAGTGTTTTCGCGCTAATACATAAAATCAGAATGTCAGATGCGTATGGCCACTACAGATTGCTGACAACATAAACTAGTAAAGTATTATTCGATTCAGATACTAGTGTTATGCGTCTTGGCTAATATCTCCTCAGCAAATAGGCTTTGTTAAAAAAAATGTTCCCTTGTATCCTTATTTCGTAGATCACTATTAAGCTTTTGACAATTTGAATGGTATGGGCTGTGGATCGTACTATTAGAGATGCGGATACCTATATATCTGAGCTTCATTATTCGTCAACAAAATCAATTTTGACAAATGTAAAGTTGATAAAGAAGTCAGACAGAACTGCACTATCACCAGTGATTTTTAATACTTACATCGAACACGTGGTACGACGTATCTTGAAGGACTGGCACTGTGAATAGTTATAGACATAATTGAGATTCTAACTTGAGATTTTCAGATGATATCACCTTGTTGCAAGGGAATATGGGAATAAGTCTACCCGAAGGTTTTCAAACTGTCGATTGTAACTGACAACAAAAAGAAAATAATTATTTTAGACCGAGCACATGGTCTTCCATCTAAACACGTTAAGCAGCATTTGTAAGTGTAGAGGTTGCAAATACACCTTGGAATGCATTCGTACAGACTAACTGACGGAGATGTATTTTAATTTTCAATTGCAATTTTAGAACTTAATAAAAGTTCAAATGAATCTAAACATGGTACCATTTTTTAGAATTGCATCTTCCCTTTTCAATAAATTGAGATTAAAATCGGATTCCTTGCACAATTGAGCAAGTAAAAATACTTTTTGCTACTCTCATAATTCGTTTATTAGACATTCCCTACCTGTACTTTAAAGATTCATTAAGGTACAGATTTTCCATTAAGATACAAGTTTATCAGCAATATTCTGTCAATATCAACTGTTATCTTGATCATCTGACATATCTAAAATGTATCAATTTTGACAAGTCATTTGTCATGTCATGTTTACAGCAATTTCAGAAATAAAGTGTAAATTTTCTATTTTATTATGACTGGTCGTAGAAAAAATTAGTGTATGCAACTTACATTAAGACGCTCGCATTCATTATGACATTCGCATACGGCTCATGTCAATTATCATGCTCGTGTCTTAATAGCTATCATTATATCATTGCATAATATACTATTATCAGCGAAACTGAGTGGGCTGATCGAGAATTGACCACATACACATCGGGTGTGCAATACGTGTAAAAAATTATCGGTATGTTCTCCATTACATTCAGTAGATTTTACTCATAACATCTGTACCTACTTACTTTTCAAAAATTGATCTATCTTGTTCTCCCATATATTTAAATCCATGGATGCCGGTGTAATCAGTATATTCCTGAATGTAATCAAGCATATTTTTGCGAAACCCTGGATACTTTCTTCTTGATTTAAAAGCAGCATCTTCAACTTCCTTTGCTTTTGCAATTTCCACATCAGTTAAAGTATCGTCTTTATTGGTGACCCGCTTCATAGTTCCAGATTATACTAAAATTTATCCACTTTTTAAATAAATCTATGAAATAACAAAAATTAAATCTGAATCTGAAGTCTGAAATTTGATGGAACTCTTATTTTGGGCAGCATCAACTAAGAAGTGATATTCTCAAATTCTTATCTGAAACAATTGAAATGCAGATTGAAACTTATGCCAAAGAGGAAGTAAATGGACACTTCGTGCTTTTTACGAAAATCGATCAAGACCTCGCATCCAGGTATTTTGACCGTTGCTGAGTACGGTTTTGGTAACAGATGGAACCAAATATATCATGATTATCTTCCCTACCAATTATTAGGGTGAAATTAATAAATCGTATTTTTTTATGAAATAATTCAATACTTACTTCGGATAATGGTCAAGTTCGATTTTGATATTGAATACGTCCTATACCATGAAGGCTACAATAAAATAAGCAAAAAATTATATATTTGATCTAGAACTATATTTGTCATTGTAAGAAAATTAAGATTGAAAGCTCGATGAACGCGAAATTGAAATTGTGGGTTCAACTGAAAGGACAGAAAATTTTGCCTCCAGGAAATTCGAAGCCACTGCTAGCTACGTTGAAGATATATAACACTATTCTCATACAGATGAGAAAAATCTAAAAGTCAAAAATGAAGCTAGTAAGTTGTGACATAATTCTTAGAGCAATGGAAAATATTTTTCTCCGAATATGAGAAATAGATATTTCCGACCAAATTAGTCAATATTTTGCATCTGAGCGACAAATAAATTCTATATACTCTGATGGGGGAAGGTGGAGTGGAACGTTTGATGTGACACTAACACTGAAGGTGTGATCTGAAGATGATTACAACTTTTTAATCATCAAAATTTAGATTTGGTACAATAGTAAATATTACGTTAAAACGAGCGTTAAAATTTAACATTCTCGTGCAAGGGACTGGTATAAAATATAATAATATATAAAACTTGTGCCAGAAGATTGTGTTCCTTAATATTTAATAGCATGAATACGGACATTAGCTTTAAATTGAAATGATTTATTCAATATTCACTCGTTACTGTCCAAGTTATAAATGCTGTCCGCTCTTTGTTGCTGTGTTTCAAATATATCTCTTGTATATAAACCAAGTTGTATGGGTCTCTATACAAGTTGGTGACTCATGTCACTTACCTTTTAGCTAGTGCTGAACGTACTTGTCTGTTAGCAATTGTCTCCGCACTAGTAGTACAGTAACTAGAGCTTTTAACTTCGGAATAATGTCATATTGAACGGATTTCGTTCATTTTTGGAAGTATAATAGTAAATGCTTCACAGAAAAGTTTCTATATTGTGCGGGTGCTTGCTAATTTATAAGGGGTGGATGCCACCCCATCTTAGGGGGTGGCACTTAAAAAATATATATATTTATTGGACCTGAAATAGAGTCAAATTTTAAGAAGAAAAAGTTCTATGCAATTTTTCACATAAATTGATAGTTTTTAAGTTATAACGACTTCAAAATTGCGATTTTAGCTTGAAAAAAAAGGTATTTCCAAACGACTTTCGTTAAGTATCTCGAAAAGTATTACTTTACTGAAAAAATGTTCCAGACCAATTACAGAAAGTACAAACTGGGAATTAATTATATTTTTTGTTTATTGATGTAGGATTAATAATTTCGGAGATATTTAAGTGTATATTTGGTATCAAAATTTTTCGAAATTACCTTTAAAGTTTAAAATGCATTTTTTTCTAAAGCAAGTGCTTTAAATGAACAAAAAAATTTTGAACATCTACGTCTTAACGAAAAACTGTATTTGAGATAATTTTTTTTAAATTACTGGCTAATATATAAAAAAATGTAAATACGCATATTTTTCCGTCATAACTTCTTTATTTCTTATGCTACAGGAATAAGTAAAAAATAATTTGAAAGCGCAATTAATTGTCTTTAATTGTCATTTCTTAGCATGCGTGACGTAGGTGTCAGAATTTCTGAGATATTTAACATTTAAACTGCATTTTTCGTCTCATAAACGTTCGGACGCCATTTGTAAACTTTCATATCTCCGAAACTATTAAATCTATGTAAATAAATAAACAAGCAAAATTCATTATCAGTTTATGAGCTTTATTTTTTATCTCTACTCTTTTTCAATGAAACTAATATTTATTGAGATTTCTGGAAAAGGGAAAAAAAATACGTTTTATCGAAAATACCTTTACAGTTTAAACTGTATTTTTTCTAAAGCAAGTGCTGTATACAAACCAAAAAATTTGAGCATCTACGTCATGCTATATATTAATGAGAAACAGTGTTTGAAATTCCTTTTTTTAATTACTGACTAATTACAGTAACAAAATGGCGACGTTGTTATTAAAAAAATGTGTAGACGCACATTGCTTCGGTCATAACTCCTTTGTTTTTTATGCTACAGAAACAAATAGAAAAACAGTGGAACGCATAATTAACAACCTATTATTCTACCTATTAGCATCCTTGACGTAGGTGTCACAGTTTCTGAGATATTTAACTCTCACTCTAAATAATTATCTTATGAACACTTGAAGGCCAAATGTAAACTTAAATATCTCCGAAATTATTAATCCTACATTAATAAACAAAAAATATAATTAATTCCCAGTTTGTACTTTCTGTAATTGGTCTGTAACATTTTTTCGATAAAGTGATACTTTTCAAGATACTTGACGAAAGCTCAGCTCCAATAAATATATATTTTTTGGAGCTTTTGAGAGGGGGTGGCATCCACCCCCTATAAATTAGCAAGCCTCCGCACAATATAGAAACTTTTCTGTGAAGCATTTACTATTATAGTGCCAAAAATGAACTAAATCCGTTCAATATGACATTATTCCGAAGTTTTGCATATTTTTTACCTCTTAGTACTAAACTGTACTATAGTGAGAGTAAAAAAATCAGAACCTATAGTCTACTGATAATAATATATTACCATACAGAAAAATATATATATTTGAGGCAATTCATGAAACTCGCATTTTTTGTATATTCCATGTGCATTTGTTAAATAATATAATTATTCTAATGTGCTATTCAAACAAGAATTGGTTTATTGGATGATCTTGCTTTTGCAATAAGACAACCTAGTTTTTTCGCGATATGATCGACCCTTAAGCTTTCATTCATGAGGATATACATCATGCATAGAGAGGGCTATTCCTTCCTAAATTGCAGACAGAATTGTCACTTCAGTAAGATTGTTAGTTTTTAATCCAAGATAGAGACATGTTACTACACTTCCTTTTGGTATAACGATGCAATCTTGCTTGGTCAGCTATATGAATTAAGTGAAGTATTATATATTAATAATTATAAAAAAAAAATATTCGGAATTCTAAAATATTATTTTGGGCCACTAATTGTCCAGATATCCCTTAAAAATAAATGATGCAAATTTCTACTTAATATTCCAGCAACGTAGCTAAGTTAAAAGATAAAATTTCAACAATAGAATGTGAAGCTTTCGTAAATTTTACCAAAGTTGTATGTACATTGCCGTCGCAGTTCTAGAGCTAAAAGTGTCATGATCCGCAAGAAGTGAGCACTATTTTACAAGTACTTATGCAAAACTCCAATATTTTAAAGCGAGAAGTAAAAATATACTTACAGCCAAATGACTTACAACACGTATCTACTAGAAATATAAACGTGTAATAATTGCTAGTTCACAATTTTTAGATATACAGTTTCATAGGCTTATCCAATTAACAAGTGCAATTACATGGCACGCATGTTTTCATAATAAATATCCTAGCTTAATAAACACCGGCGTTACATATCATCACACCCTCTTTCTAGGGAATTGAATTGAAGGACAATTATTTTATTTCCTCGAAAAATTAATTAATGTTTTCATTTTACACATATTTTGTGATGGGAATTGGGTTATTCGTCATCTGGACTTTGGGAACAGAAACCATACTAATTATAAAAATACAAATTTCATTGCTTTAATCTAAAGATATCATTATCTGCCTAATTTGTAAATTATCACAAATAAAACTAGTAATCCTTTTAGTGGTTAGCTAAAATATAATTTTTTTTTAAACACTTCAAATATTATGTTATTAAAGTTCTATGATCAATTATTTCCACATAGTGGTGTGCAAATATAATTTTCAATTTTTTTCGTATTAATATCACAAGTGCTTAAAACTTTGTCGAATTTTTTTCCGATAGCGTTGTTGCTTGGTAATATAAAGAGTGCAAATTGGCAGTTTATTATCGTATGTAATATCACTAGTGCTTGAAATTTTATCGGTAAAATATTTTCGAAAGCATTGTTGCCTGGTAATAGAGTGCAAATTGATAGTTTATTATCTGATTAAACCGACCGCTTTAGCGGGAGGGATTTAATCTTTGATAATAAACTGTCAATTTGCACGAGTTATATTAACCTTATGGCAACTTAGCTTGAGAAAAAATTTATAGATAAAATTTAGAAGCACGAGTGGTATTTGTGGAGAATATTTCACGAATAAATAATTCATTAAGTATATCTTCAATATTATGTTCAGTAATTAATTGCTTTCAGACGTTTCCTTGTTACTTTTTAGAGATTATTCATCTTTATCTTCAATTTCATCATTTACTTCACATAAAAATCGGCGAAGTTAAGCACATCCGGGCGAGTCCATCACTTGGATGGGTTACCGTAACTCATCTCGCCGTCCTGGTTAAGTGGTAGAGTAGCATTAGCTAAACTTCGCCAGGACGTTAATATAAATAAGGCATTTAAAATAAAAAAAATAAAAATAAAATAAATAAAAAAAAATGCATTTACAAAGCGACTCATCTAATAAAAAATAAAGTAAGTTTAAATTATGACATTCAAGACAAACAAAATACGTTAAACCATAGGTACTGTAACTTATAAGACCAGTCATCACAACAAAGCACGCTTCGACCAATCACATTACGGGTATAACCACACAAATTGCATATTACCAATCTATCGCTTTTACGTTCTAAGGCTGCGGCTCAGATGGTATGGTACCGCCATCTAGTAACGCTAGCTTAACTTAACTGGCCTAAACGGTGAATTGAATTATTATATTAAAGTGTTTATTAATATATATTTATGTATTTAATCCTTGTTTTTAATTTGAGAATTTTGATAGTTAAGTTAACGTTTACTTGTTTAAGTAGAGAGACTTTAAGTACAACGAATTATAATGTATATAGTGATACTGCAGAGTTTTGATTTTCCAAATAAGTGTTAGCTGCTTCGTAATGATTGATGAATTACCATATGTAAGTACCTACATTTATGTATTTATCATGAAATAACTGATTTGTCAGCTTCGTAGATATTTATATTTAATTTTAGTTGTGAAAATTATTTTGTAATTACGTTTGGTATTAAGCCATTGAAAGCTGTGTATGACTTGTCCCGAACCAATATAAGTTCTACACAGCATTGGCTTTTTAGGTTATTAATACAATACTACAATTTACGTTAACAATTAGTAATAAGCTAGAGAAGATATTTATAGATAACATTTAAAAGCACGATTTGTCCTATTGGCCGAAATCATTTCACGACACAAAACGCCAGAAAATTTTCGCAATATTTGCCGCTGTAGCGACCTAGAAAATTACAGCGATAAATTTTGCATGTTGGTACTGTCAAAAGCCGATCTAGCTTGAATTACCACTAATAATGACGTCTGATTGGTGCAATGTTGTGAAAAAACGGGCTCTCATTGGCTATAGCGTTAATGAGTGAAATAATCTGATTAAATCCCGACAACTTTAGCGGGAGGAATTTAATCTTTGATAATACACTGCCAATTTGCACGAGTTATATTAACTTTTGGCAACTTAGCTTGAGAAAAAATTTATAGATAAAATTTAATAGCACCAGTGGTATTTGGGGGAGAATATTTCACGAATAAATAATTCATTAAGTATATCTTCAATATTATGTTTTGTAATTAAGTGCCTTCAGACGTTTTCTTGTCACTTTTTAGGTTTTACTGACCTTTATATTCGATTTCATCATTTACGTCACATAACAATGTATTTCCAAAACGACTCATCTAATAAAAAACAAAGTAGGTATAAATGATGTAATGGCAATGATACGTTAAACCATAGGTATTGTAACTTAAAGACTGGTATTCCCAACAAAGAGTCCTCTGGCACGCTTCGACCAATCACACTACAAGTAAAGCCAGACAATATTGCATTTTACCAATCTCTCGCTTTTACGTTCTAAGGTTGCCGACATGAAATGGTACCGCCATCTAGGAACGCTAGCTTAACTTAACTTGTAAACATTGAATTTTTCAAGAATTGTTATATTAAAGTGTTTATTAATATATATTTATGTATTTAATACTTATTGTTAATTTAAGAAATTTAATAATTAAGTTAAGGTTTGCTTGTTTAAGTAGAGTGAACTTTAAGTACAACTAATTATAATACATAGTGCTACTTAGTCCAAAGTTTTAATTTTCCGAATAAGGTGTTAATTTGTCTTATGATGAATTACCATACGTAAGTACATTTGTGTACTTAACATGAAATAATTGATTTGTTTGCTTCGTAGGCATTTGTGATTAATTTTAGTTGTGGAAATTGTAATTACGTTAGGTATTATAAGCCATTGAAAGCTGTGTATAACTTGTCCCGTGCCTATAAAGGTTCCACACAGCCTTCTCTTTGAAATTGGGAGTTGTCAATTTATGTAGTATTTTTAGGTTATTTTTATATTATTGTATTACTACGTATATAATATAATACTACAATTTACGTTAACAATTAGTAATAAGCTAGAGAAGATATTTATAGATAAAATATTTAAAAGCACGAGTTGTCCTATTTCCCGAAACCATTTCACGAAACAAAACTATCGCAATATTTGCCGTTGCAGCGACACAAAAAATTAGAGCGATAATTTTTGCATGTTGGTACTGTCAAAAGCCGATCTAGGTTGGACTACCACTAATAATGACGTTTTATTGACCCAATGTTGTGAAAAAACGGGCTCTCATCGGCTATAGCGTTAATGAGTGAAATAATCGTTGTAAAAGACTTGTAAGGATAAAAAAATCTGGTTGTAGATGTAGTGTTTACTTAGGCAGAGATTTTTTCAATAAGACTATTACAATATGAATGGAATTTGTAGGCAGGTGTTGCGGAATACTCAATAAACAAATTAGTTCTCCCAAAAAAATTATATGTAAACAGCGTGGCATAATAGACTAGTAGATGGTGACAGAAAATCAGAACTGATAGCCTACCGTCTGCAAGTAATTTAGTCAGTATTATGTATACAATAAAGCTGAATTTTTGGTACTTTCAAGGTTTGCCGCATGCACGGGATGTAGGAAACGATTTCCGGTTTACATAAAAAAAACAATGTTTTCAACTGATACACTACCGTCTGCAAAGTTCATAATTCGAAATTAAAGGAATAAAAATATGTCAGAAGCGCTTTTGCAGACAGTTCTGTCATGCACCAAACCTTATACAGGGTACTCCAAAATGTATCAAATTTTAGTAAAAAAAAAAAAATGATAATTTACCGTCTGCAAACAGTACAAAATGATGATTCTGGTTCATGAAGATGAGTAGGGGAAAGGTTCAGACGTTTACGATATGAACGTCACCATATCGTGCGCATGTACTTGTTATTTTTTTTTACAACTTTGAACAATTCTTTACCGTTTGCAACTAAAAAGAAAACATGATTTAAAAATGGAGCTTCGATAAAGAATCATTTGCAGATAGATTAAATGTGTACAAAGCACTTGCCACGTATTTGTGTAAAAAAATGGGTGCAACTTTTACCAATTATTTACTGTCTGCAACTTGGTAAAAAGAACGATTATTGATTCAAATATGCAATTATTTAGTTTGCAGACAATGCGCACATGCACGAGAGTCGCAATAAAGTGTCAAAAATATTGAGCAACGCATCTTTGCCTAAGCATCAAGCTTAAAAGTTGAGGAGCATGGTTGGTGCAAATCGGAGACTGTTTTATAGCGATGAAATGTCAGAAACCGTCGAAGAAATTTTTGTAGCTGATAACGACAACGGTACGAGAATACCGTAGTTTTCATAATTATTATGATAATATGTACAAGATTTTTGTTACAACTTTAATAAAATAATATTTTTTCAATTGAATTTAACTACGACGCGAATTATCGATCAACTTTATCGAATACCAGCACTAATTCTGGACCGTGTGCATCTGCATGTTGTCTGCCCATCTGAAAAAAATATACTTGCATAAGTTAGCTTACACAATTTTGTGTTGCAGAAGGTAAAGAGTTGTTTTTGGTGCATATCGCACACGAAGAGATATCAAACGGAATTCGACGAGTTTTGACTCTATTGTGGCTCTCGTGCATGTGGGCATTATCTGCAAATTAAATAATTGCGTATTTAACCCAGTAACCTTTCTTTGTACCAAGTTGCAGACGGTATAGATAGTTGTTTTTGGTACATATCTGTGGTTTTAGTGCATGTGCGCATAGTCTGCAAATTAAATAATTGCGTAATCGAATCAATAACCTTTCTTTGTACCAAGTTGCAGACAGTTAATAATCGGTAAAAGTAACCCCCATTTTCTTACAAATTTATAGAATTCAATGGACAACCGTGCATATTGGATTCGTCTGAAAACATTGTTTACAATAGTTTTGCAACCTAAATTTTCTAATAAAACTATAATTAAACGGTAAACAATTGTTCAAAGTTATAAAAAAAATAACAAGTTGACATGCGCACAATATGGTGATATGCATATCGTAAACGTCTGTACCTTTCCCCTACTAGTCTTCATGAACCAGAATCATCATTTTGTATTGTTTGCAGACGGTAAATTATCTTTTTTTTTTTTTTACTAAAATTTGATACATTTTGGAGTACCCTGTATAAGGTTTGGTGCATGACAGAACTGTCTGCAAAAGCGCTTCCGACATATTTTTATTCCTTTAATTTCGAATTATGAACTTTGCAGACGGTGGTGTATCAGTTGAAAACATTGTTTTTTTTATGCAAACCGGAAATCGTTTCCTACATCCCGTGCATGCGGACAAACCTTGAAAGTACCAAAAATTGAGCTTTATTGTATACATAATACTGACTAAATTACTTGCAGACGGTAGGCTATCAGTTTTGATTTTCTGTCACCATCTACTAGTCTATTTATTTCTCTAGCTAACAATTTCGCTCTTACAATACACGTGGCGGACGGACAAGCAGATAGACAACGGATATTTTGAAAATTATTCAGAATTCGTTTACTAACACAATGATATAAAAATATTTCTCTACGAGCGATTTACGGTTTTAGAAATATGCAGAGCAAATGCAATAGGCATACTCTTTGTTTTCGTATTTGCGAACAGTATAGTAATAATGTGACCAAAAAGCTAATATTATATGCATAACATTTTTTGGATAAAACAACTTTCGCCAACTTGTCAACGATTATCTACTGTTTCAGTAACTGATAATCAAAGGAATTTTTGTAAGAGGTGGGAGTGGGGAAAAATTAACTTTTGCCAATCAAAATTTTTCTCCATATTTCGCAATTTGTGCAAAATAATGCGTTGTAAATCAAAAACACTCTATATATAATGTTGAGATATCCAATAATAAAAATGATTTATCATTTTTGATTGTTATTTTGATGAGGAATTTCGTGATATATGTATGCAGTTTTAAAAAAATAATTTTTGGTCAAAGAAAAAACTATTTTTGTGCAAAATATACGCCATTTTCATAATTTTTCATTTTTAAAAAATGAAACCAGAGCACGAAAATTTAATATTATCATTCAAATATAAAATAAATCAATTCATCTCAATTACGACTTTAGAAATGGTCATTTGGATTTACCCGAAAAAAAAAAGAGTAAATTTAAAAATTTTCACTATAAAAATTTTGAATGGTTTTTTCGAAAAAGTGAACTACAATATATTTGCTTCATCGAGAGTTAGAGGGATAGCTCATTTTATTTTCAATTTGGTTACAAAATAATTTTTTAATTTTTTGACAATTTATGAACAAAATGACAAAAATACAAAAAAACAACAGAAGCATAAAAACAAACAAATAGAAAAGGAAAGAGGGGATTAAAGATTTTAGGAAAGATGATAGGATAGGGTTTTATAAAGGTTATGGTAGGGGAAGATTTGGCTAAGGGAGTTGCCGGAAAATAGGCAACGCCTGGTATGGAAGGGGGTGCTTCAGATTGAATAATATTGCATTATGTTGTCTGATTTGGGTTATGTTATGGGTTAGCGGACCATCGCCCAGTTTGGTAGTGTAACATTTTTGTGAGATTTCCTGGACGTAGTCCGCTAGTGGGGTTATGTTGTGGCAACGTGAATAGAGATCTCTGAGTGAGGTGTACTGTCAGAGTCTGAAATGAGGCGCATAAATTTGTGCTCTAGAACTCTGTGTTTGCGCATTTACCGGTATGCTGCACCATGCCGGAGCCGCGTATGTGATTGCCGGTCTGATCACCATAGCGTACAACAGTTTTTTATTATTTCTGTTAAGTCCGCTACCGTTCTCAATACGAAGACCAGTTGTATAAAAACGGTTTAAACTAAAGAATAACTAAACGAGCTTAATAAGTTAACTTAAAATTAATATTCTATGCGTTGTATATTGGATATTTAAACTGAGTTTGGATAAACGTACAATTGTTGTTGTTTGCAGAATACTGGGTTAGGGATTTTAGGAAAATTCGTTTTTGTCATCACTCATCATGTCATTTCTATTTTTATTACTGTATGTGTAACTCTAAGGGCTGGTTTTAGGTACAGATTAAACCAAAGCTTAACTAGAAGTTTAAACTGGAGTTTTACTTGCAGTTTAAACTTTAGATTTTAATGTTTGGTAAAATACCTTTATAGGTACTTGTCAAGATCGTCAAATTGGCGATTGGTGTCATTTTCATTACTGTTACTTTGGCTTTTCGCGATGAGTGACAAAAGATCTTTAAATTTCAACGACAGTGAAATCAAACTGTTGATTGGATTAGTTAAAAGTCACCGAGAAGCCCGAGTTATATAAAACTGGGGGTGGGACATATAAGTCATCAAATATTACACAAGATGATCTCGACATAAAGAAGTTTCATAGGTCTTAATAGCTTCAACGACAGTGACAGGGGTGCAAAATATCTAATTTTTCCACAAATGCAGATAGTTGGTCCCACTGTGCAATTTTTCGCTGATATATCAGTTTTGCAGTTAAGAAGTACACCGAGTGCTTTTTCCTTATTTATTACTAAGTTCGACCAAATTTCGACTTTCGGACAATCTTTGAAACTGCTGCAGTATTTTACATAGAATTCTGCAACAATAAAATACTAAGAAGTTGCTCATGCTTAGCAATCAACTAAAAATGGTTATAAAGTTACTCACAGATCTCACACCTTAGGAGAACACCTACACGAAATAAGAGTATACGAAAGTAATCTGGACATCAAACTTTTCGAAACCGTACCACAACCGGTGGTGCATCATAGTGAATCGCAATAGACAAAGCATATTTGGGGAAATGAAAATTGACCCGAAATCATTCGCGAACTGATTGGTCGTAGAGCTGTAAAGGCTAGTTAGCAAATACAAGGGCACACCACTTCTACTGAGTCTGCAGTGCTGCTGAAACAAGTTTGGAAAACGAGTGGCTTGGGAGAATGAAAACAGTAGCTTCCTACAATAATAAATTTGCACTAAGCGTGGAGGTGGCATATTTGAGCTACTTCATGAAGGACTACCCGACATTTCTTATGGAAAAATGGCTTCCATCAAATAAGCTGAAAACCGAATATGAACAAAATAAACAAAACTCTTAGAGGGCGCGATCTGAAAATTGACAGTTTTTGAGGTACAGCTTGTCAAATCTAGACAATTTGTTTCAATTTAGACATTCAAGAATTTTTTAACTTTAAACCACAGAAGACAGGAACTACAGTTCCTGTCTTCTGTGCTTTAAACTATTAACTTTATAGTTCCCAGTACAGCGTCCTTTTTTGAAAATTATTACAAAAGTGGTACAAATGGTCTTAACGGCTTCATTTTAACGAGTCTACCTACCACACTGTAAAATTTTCAGAGTACAGTATGGGCGCTTCTCCGCACGCGCAGCACCTACCATCTGTCGTTCTAGCGAGGTTACGATTTTTTTATTACAAAACTCAATTTTTTTATTATTATTGAAAGATTATGCGTCAAATCAAAAGAAAATTTTTTTGTCCGAAAAAAAAAAAGAGGGCGTGGTTGTCGAGTCCGATACCTGCAGCATATCACTCTAGCGCGGTACCGTTTTGTTATTGCACAACACCTAATTTTCAATTGCAATTACTCATAACTGCCTAAAAAAGATAGTTCATAAGTTGTCCGACAAATTTTCAGCCTCGTTTTTTCAGTCCGACAACCTGAATATGTCAGTTATGGCAGGTTATGTTTTGCGATTGCAAAATTTCGCACAAAAATCACACGTGACAGATTGATACGTTTTTGAACTAAATATAGCACTCTCCGACAAAAATAGTGGATCATATTACCAGTCCGACAAAAAAAAGGGTTAATACGATGCATCCTTAATCGAATTTTTATTTTCGTGTATAATTGGCTGAAAATATTATGTAAATTAATGTTGATATGTTGTATTATGATTTTATTTAATTTATACTCTGATGATAGAGAATAATTGTGCAATGTATTATAAATAAATAAGTACTAATAAATTAATAAATAAAATTAGTTTTTTTTTTGTGAAAAAAATTATGAAAAATGATCAGACCTGATTTTGTACATAACAACTTTTATCTTTTATTAAATTCATACCTTTAGAGATGATAATTATGCAACTTAATAAATAAATAAATACTAATTAATGAATGAATAAACATTAAAAAAGCTCTGGCTTTTACTTCAAGTAAATTTTAGTATTCTTTGTGAAAAAAATTATGAAAATTAACCAGGCCAAATTTTGTTCATAACAACTTTTATATTTTATTAAATTCATACCTTTAGAGAAGATAATTATGCAACTTAATAAATAAATAAATACTAATTAATGAATGAATAAATATTAAAAAAGCTCTGGCTTTTACTTCAAGTAAATTTTAGTTTTCTTTGTGAAAAAAATTATGAAAATTAACCAGGCCAAATTTTGTTCATAACAACTTTTATATTTTATTAAATTCATACCTTTAGAGAAGATAATTATGCAACTTAATAAATAAATAAATACTAATTAAAGAATGAATAAATATTAAAAAAACTCTCATCTTCAGTTCAAGTGAATTTTAGTTTTATTTGTGACAAAAATTATGAAAAGTAATCAGGCCAAATTTTGTTCATTACAACTATTTTATTTAATGCATACTTCTTATAGAGCAAAACTGTGCAATGTAGTAAATAAATACTAATAAATGAATAAATACTTATTAAAAAAATTATGAAATATAATCAAACCATATTTTGTTCTTAATAACTTTTGTTATTTCATGAGGTATATAAATTAATTTACTGAAAATGTCGACACCATCAAAATTAAGACTATTCTGAATCTGAATCATCACCACTCGAATTATCATGTTTCATTATCGTATTCTTCATCGTTGTCAGTTTCATTACTCGAATCGCCTTCATCATCGGTAGTAGATTCTGAAATAATGTTAATAAAAGTTCTATAAAGTTGCATATTTTTTTAAATACACCAATACACCTTTTGATTAACTCTTTGATTTTTATAAAAGTCACATGGAGTAAAACGTGAACGAAGCCGGCAAAGCAAAGCGTATATATAAAAATGGAGCCTGGCGGACCGTGAGGCGATGAATTCATCAGCAGCTCTTCCCGCGCACACTCTCTAGTACAGTTTAGTGCGCTCGCTTTGGCACTACTTTCAAAAATTAAAAATATATATATATTTTTTAAATAGTTTGCGTCATTTTTTTTGTCGGACACCTATTTCTTTTAATATACATATTTTATTTGAAAGTGAAAAAATTAAGATTATAACTTTTGTAATCGCAAAACGTAACCTGCCATAACTGACATATTCAGGTTGTCGGACTGAAAAAACGAGGCTGAAAATTTGTCGGACAAGCTATGGACTATCTCTTTTAGGCAATTATGAGCAATTGCAATTGAAAATTAGGTGTTGTGCAATAACAAAACGGTACCGCGCTAGAGTGATATGTTGCAGGTGTCGGACTCGACAATCACGCCCTCTTTTTTTTTCGGACAAAAAAATTTTCTTTTGATTTGACGCATAATCTTTCAAATAAAATAAAAAATTTGAGAACGCCAGGTTTACTTAGTTTGTAATAAATTTCAAAAAAGGACGCTGTACTGATGACTATCCGGAGAGAATACTAGAAGGTTCGCAACATCCTAACCTCAAATATAGTTGTCACGGCGTACGAATAACACTTGTCGGTGGGTGAGAGTTCTTGATACAACGTCTGCGTCTTATCCGTCTCAGCTAGTAAATCCGCCGCTATCATATACTCGATAATTACTTTGAGTTAGATGGTGAGAGGGTTAGCCTCCTATGCAAGAGTCGTTCCTACGTTAAGCATCAGTATCTGTTGAAAGGAAGTTGCGAACTTAATTATATTGCCTAACGCTGCGAACCAAAGTGACCAACGTTGCGTCAACTGAATATCAAATCGACGTATGTCAAAGAATTTGGTTATCGATATAACAGATGTTTATTAACTGTCAGAATGACGCATTAGATTGTTAATTGTTGTAGCGACAGCTGTGGGTCGATTATCAAAGCGACATAAGTTAGATTAAACGGTTTCTAAGGTGATATTTCTAAACGCCAAAGTTAACAGTCAAACGAGATTTCAGTTGACGTATCGATTCTCACATCGCTTATTTTATTCTTTTACTTCGAACGTTTTCGATTTGCAAACCTCATACGTTCGACGATTGGCAATAGTGAAGGTTTCTAGGTTCAATCAAAGTCAAAATTGTCGCGTTTGTATAATTTATCATTCATATTAGGTTAGATATAACGTTGTTGTTCAGTACCTTAGACTAATATTAGCAAGGATTATGTTTATATACCAATACTATCTCGTTAATTAAACTTTGTTAAGTTGGAGTTATCTTCTCAAAGTATTTATATGTACGATCTGATGTCTATGTTAAATAAACCTTGTTAAATTGAAAACATCTTATCTGACTTATTGAACCCTGGAATCACTCCACTGATTACTATCTGTGTTACAAATTTGGCGCCCGAACAGGGACTCTTTTAAAATCAGTTTAAAAAAATACTTACGAGTCGATTTTTTTTTACTTCAAAAAAAAAATCGGCAGCTACTGGAAGCAGCTGGAACCTCCCCACCCGGTGAATCTTTGAAGCCGAAAAGAGCACTAAACAATATGAACGATCTCATTTAATTATATTTATTATGTTGAAATATTTTTTTCATATTAAATCAGAAAAAAAAGTCTTGCGTTCGGTGGGATTTGGACCTAAGAACTTGAGTGTTAAAATTATAATCTGCACAACATTAATATTTTATTCAATGTTTTAATACAAATATATGTCTCGTCGGATCGTATCCCGCGGCCAGCCAGACAATCACGGTGAACACCGCCGTGGCGAGTGTGAGGCTGGACGGGGTAGGTCCGGTTTGGCTTGGAGAAAAATAGAAAAGTAGCTCCTGTCTTCTGTAGGCAGGCTTAAAAACTAGGTTAAAATTATAATGTGTCCACAGGGACCTAAAATTAATATAAAAATAAACACAATACTATAAAAACGTTCGTAGGCAAGAGCACTTAATAATTTTGATTATTCATACGGGAAACAATTAAACGAAAAAACCTGTTCGTTGGTAATGGGATGGATGGCAGGGATGGCCATCTTTGGAAAAAACCATATAACTCTTGGTGGAGAGCTTCCCTGCCAGATGTAGCCAGGGTACTGTTCATGGTGGATCGTTTAAGTTTGAGTTGGTATATTTTGTTTTATCTTTTGGCCTCGGCCGATTTTTCACTAAATCGGTCGGGGAAGTGATAGCTATCAAATCTTTGGTTCCAATGTTTCTCTGGGGAATTTGGTTTTTGAAAAATGTTTAGGTTGGTACTAATGTCTTAAATTGTTTTAGGTTAAGTAGTACTATTTTTAGATTATGTTGCGGGAAGAATTTCCGGCGGGATGCCGGAAGTAGCGGAAATAGTTTTAAAATATAATGTCACTGTCACTTTTAAAGTTTTATTGGAAAAAACTCATCGAAAGCGTTCCAGTGGGGTTGCTTACACTTGTAGGGCTTGTAAGCGGTTCAGGATGGCCTTTCACTCCATCCGTGTGCTTTATAAACGTCGAAAAAACTTGTAATCTCTCGATGCACTTGACACGTCAAAAATACTCATCATGCAGTCTGCACGCTTTAACACATTAGCAGAGAACTTATACCACAGATGGACTCGTAGTATTTTTTGGGAATTTTCCTTTGAGTCCATTTAATAAAATTTGACGTTTTTGAAAATTTAGACATTTTTCTGAAAAGTGACATTTTTCCGAAAATTTGACATTTTCCTGAATTTTTGACATTTTTCTGAAAAGTGACATTTCTCCAAAATATTGACATTTGTTCGAAAATTTGGCATTTTTCTGAAGTGACTACCCCGAAAATTTGACATTTTTCTGAAAAGTGACATTTTTCCGAAAATTTGACATATTTCTGAAAAGTGACATTTCCCTGAATATTTAACTTTTCGAAAATTTGACATTTTTCTGAAAAGTGACATTTCTCCTAAAATTTGACGTTTTCCTGAATATTTGACATTTTTTAAAAATTTGACATTTTTCTGAAAAGTGACATTTCTCCGAAATTAAAAAAAAAAATTCGTGACTCGTCTTGTAGAAATATTTTTTTGATATCATCATCAGTTCGCCCATTATAAGAATTTTATGTTCATCAGAACGTAGGTGTATTTTTAATTCACTCGTATTCCATTCATCTAAATATTTCCACCTACGTTTCAAACTTTAATTGGATGTTTCCAATAGTTAAGTCGATATCTGCACCAGTTTCTAAGAATTTTTCTTATTTGTGACGTCACGTGGACTGTGTATTATTAATTCACTTGTATTCCGTCCGTACACAATATTTCCACCCACATTTCAAATTTTAATTGGATATTTCCAATCGTTAAGTCAATATCTGTACCAGTTCGCCTGTTGTAAGAATTTGTCTTATTTGTGACGTCATGTAGATGTAGGTGTATTATTAATTCATTTTTTTCCGTCCATTTACAATATTAAAAACATAAAAACATAAACACACCACAGATAGTCGACAACCCCCAAATTCATAGCCAAGGCAGTGCGGAAGGGGGTTACACATTTGGAAAAACGCAGACGTACATCCACACCCACCGGTGTTGTCAATACCGGGGCTGGGGGTCGAACCCAGAGCGCGGTAGCTAGTCGATCAGCCTATTCGCCACTCAATACGCCTTAACCGATTGAGCTACCGCGCCTATGTTTCAAATTTCAATTCAATAACTCCAACCGTTAAGTCGATATCTGTACCAGTTCGTCTGTTGTAATAATTTTTCATTTTTGTGACGTCATGTGACGTAGGTGTATTATTAATTCACTCGTAATCCGTCCGTCTACAATATTTATACCTACGTTTCAAATTTCAGTTCGATATCTTCAACCGTTCCCGAGTTATCAGCCGAAATCACTGAACACCTCTGTCATTATTAGAATATCATCCTGTACATTGCACTGCTTTGAGGACAAAAAACTATAAATTTCAATTGGCGGAGATTTTAAAAATCAGTATCAAATATCATTTGGGCATATGGGAAAATCGAAATTTTGTGTTGAAACGTATATAGCCGCGAAACCATTAATCCTACAGACATTTTTTGACAAAGCAAATTCATCATCATTTTATTGCCTTTCTAATATATCCCTACTATTTTTTGCCAAAATCAATATTTATCTAGATATTCGCAAGAGAAGAGAAAAAACACGTTTCCTTGGAAAATGTAAATTTCCACTTGTTTCGTTCCTAACGTCCTTATTTTTTGTCTTATGTCAAAAAATAAAAAATAATTTTTTGTAGCAATATATTCTCTACACATTCGTTAGGGCGAAGTATTTTGGCCTAGAGACCACCGTTTAAGAGTTATGGAGGTTTAAAGAGGAAAATTTCGAGATTTTAGACGAATTTCAAAAAAGTCTCCACTTTGGCCGACCGTATCTCGGTAATTTTTGAAGCAGCATAAAAATCCAAAAAAAGGCTTTTAGGTAATTCAATTCTCTACAATTTCTTTAGGTCATAGTTTTTTTGCCGTAGGAGTGGCCGTTTATAAGTTACGAACGATTTAATGAAAAAAGTTCATGACATCTTGGAAGGCCCGCCGGATCCAAACGAAAAGTCCCATTAAAATTTCGAGTGCGGCAAAACGTTCCTGACATTATGTAGTTTTCCTTAGGGAGTTTTTATTTTTGAGCTATCTCTCACAGTTTTCGAGTTACAGATGAAAAACCATTTTCAGAGTTGCGGCATCCGAGGGTAAATTTTGGTCGAAAACACGACATCTAAATTTACTCGTATTTTAAAAAATACGATACCGCGACGGCCGTACTATGTAACGATGGAAAGAGAAAGACTTGTAGTTGATCCGCATCGTAAATTGCATGTCAAAATTCGAAAATTCAGCTGGGCACGAACGAATCAAAAGTGACATTTTTGCAATTTTTCGTTTGACCTTTCTCGATTGCGAATCTGTGTTAGAAGAGTGTCCATCTTCCATCTCGTTCCGCCGCAAAAAAAAAGATAACGATTAACCGTAGATAATTCGTCGTTCGGAATGTCGCGTTGAGATGTAGAATTTCACTCTCGTGAGATCAGTACAGTCCCGATTCCGTCAATAGTCTCTAAAAAAAGCCTTTGCGGCTGCAAATTTGCAAAGATATATAATAAGATATATAATATAGCCCTGTATTATTTTGTGGTATACGTTCTTTGACACGTCTATCGAACGTTAGGTTAGACTATAAAATTTATCTTACACAAGAAGCGTGTTATTTTGTTTTTTAATTTTATTCACGGAAACCAAATCGAAAAAGTGCAAGTGTGATATATCGTTGAAATAGGAATTTTTACTGCTTTTCAATGGTTCAATTATAAATTTTAAGTAATCATAAAATAAACAACTTGTTGTGCCAAAACGGCACTAAACGTAATCCGATCTCAACCAAACCCTTTTCAGATCTTCTGGATCACTAAAGAAACCCTCATGCAAAGTTTCATCCAAATCCGTTTAGTAGCTTTGCCGCTATCGTGCTAACATACACACACACACACACACAGACATTTTTCAAAAACAACTTTTTTGGGTTCCTGGGACCTCAAAATGTATAGATTTGATATTATCTCAATGTTCGATTTTGGACTAATTGTAGTAACCTCCCACAATTTTATTGTGGGGAGGTTAATAAGTCAGTTTGGGGAAGCTTCGCATCACTCCGAGACGGTGTATAGACGTTTGCGAGATAACTAATTAATTCAAGAATTTCCGGGCCATTTCATAGGTAGGTTTCCGTGATAAAATACTTTTAGTATTTTCCAGTATCATAGATAGGTTTCTATAAGCGTTAATTCCTTTTACGATCATGTCCGACGACAAAATACAATTAGAAACTGAAATATGCGATTCGCGCATCGAATGGATCAATGAATTGGATCGTAATGGTTTAATCAAAGCGCTAAAGAAATGGAATGTAGAGACGAAAGGAAAGACGGAGGAGTTACGAAAACGACTAAAAAGATTCGTAGAAGCTATACACGACAATCAATTAATAACTACCCGAAATCACGGAGACGAGGCAAGGCCAACAACACGAAATTCGAGCGCAAAGGAGATGCGTGAGATTCTTAATCAAATCCGAAAATGGCAAATATTTTATAATGGAAAATCCAATCAAGAAGCAATATTATTTATCGAAAGGTTAATCGATTTGAAGGGGGAATACGAGATCGAAGAAGAAGTATTACTACGAGCTATTCCCGAATTGTTGAAAGATAAAGCGGGTACGTGGTACCGAGTAAACAGACAGTATTGTACGTCCTGGGCAGCGTTCCTGACAGAGTTCAAAGCGTTTTATTTTCCCGAAAATTACATAGAAAACCTAGAAGACAAAATATTCCAAAGGAAGCAAAAGATTAATGAGAGAGGAAAAGATTGTGTTAGAGATGCAAAATATGATGAAACGTCATGGGGGTTACAGTAAAGAAAAAGAGTTAAACATGATATACAAGAATTTAAATCCATATTACAAATATTATGTACGAAGACATGACTTTAGTGATTTGAAGACATTCCTAAAACTAATGGAGGATCATGAAAAGGTACAGTCAGAAGCCGCGAAACAAAATTCGACATACGAATTGACGCGACGTAATAATAGCGGATATTTTAGGAACGGCATGCCCAGTCAAGGTAGGAATCACAACTCCCAATATAGAAATAATGATAGGATAAATTACCGAAACGCGCCTGACGGGAGTTATCGTTATCAAAGTAGAAATATTGAGAATAACAGTCCTAGAAACAAAATAGCGCGGATAGGAAGAAACGTTGGAACGAGTTTAAACAATAACGACGGGAGACCAAATACGACGAATGTTTCCAGGATATACTGCTACGGATGCGGTCGTCCTGACGTGTTAATAACAGATTGTAATTGTAGGCGAGACTCGGGAAACGAAGAAAGGATTGGACAAAACCGAGGGCAGACCAATCTATAAACTTACCCTCGACAACCACAAATATCCAATTCACGCACCCGTTATGGAGTATGGAGTATGGAATTAGCAGGAGGGTGGTCAAAAGAAACCACAGCACTTAGGCCCCATTGGACCCCTTGTACATCCTCCCTCTAGGCAGACACTCACCTAGGCCTTCAACCAACCTAATCTTTCGAAGTAGGTGGTGATTTTGCCTAGGGGCATCTCCCTTACATTGGCCAAGGTAGGCCAACGCTCTCCCAAAGTGGATTCTCTGGTTGATGAGACGGCTGAATAGTCACAGAGTACGTGTTGAACCGTCTTATCTTCTTGTTCACAACCTCGCTTAATCTCATATTGTATAGATGTTTCCTTGGCGGACAGTGTCCAGTCTGGATTCCTGTTATAGAACGTAGATTCCTTCTGGTCATTGCCAGATAGTCCATTGCTGGTTTCTTGTTGGGATACATAAGTAGTTCCCTAGCAAGCTGACAGCTGCTTGTTTCATCCCACAGCTTCTTAAATTCGTTGTGGGTGTTCTCCTTAATTAATTGTATTGTCGCCGTAATCGGTAACAGACTGGCCGGGCCTGGTCCAAAGATAGGTTGGCCTGCTGCCTTCTTGGCCAGTTTGTCGGCTTTTTTGTTGCCACTGCACTGTGCGTGTCCTTTCACCCAGCATACCGAGATGTTGTTCGTGCTGGAGGCACCCACAAGTGCTTGATGACATTCCCATACTGCTCCTGTGGTTATTTTGTATCTTCTCAGGGCTAGTAGTGATTGTCTACAGTCTGTGTAGATCCTGATTGTTTTGCCTGTAGTTTGTCTGCGGACAATCTCTTTTGCGGCTATGGTTATGCCCGCCAGTTCAGTTTGTACTATGCTGGCTCGCTCATCCATAGTCCATTTATATTGGATTTGCAGGCTTCTGGAGTATATTCCACATCCTGCCCCCTCCTTCTTTCTTGATCCGTCTGTGAAAATGTTAATCACACCTTCACCGGCGGTCTCGTTTTCACTGTTTGTCTGTATTGTGTAGGGTCTATCAAAGACAAATCGGGTAGAGATACCATCTGTGCATGCCTGTAGAAGAGGCGTCTTCCTGACAGCCTCATTCCACAGGCGACTTATGGTCTCTCCACAGCCTACATTTGGTTGTAAGCCAACGGACTTGAGGCGTGCCATTGTTATTAAAGCCACTTCTCCTAGATATAGATCCAGTGGTGGCAGACGCAGCATTACCTCCATTGCTCTCGTTGGCGTTGTTCGCATAGCTCCTGTTATGCTTAGACAGGCAACTCTCTGCACTTGGCTGAGCTTGGCTCTCGCTGTAGCCTGTTTACTCTTAGACCACCAGACCACAGCTCCATAGGTTATCATTGGTCTTATGATGGCAGTGTATATCCACATGACCACTTTGGGTTTCATTCCCCAGTTTTTCCCCACGGTCCTGCGACACTGCTTATAAGAGATGTAAGCCTTTTTTAGTCTTCTGTCTAAGTGAAGATTCCATTTTAGTTTGGCGTCAAAGGTTACCCCAAGGTATTTCACGCACCCGTTAATAAAAACTTCTTCTAAAGACGAAAAATTATTACACATACCACTTTAGATAAAAAATGTTTGTTATAAGGCAATTATTTATACTGAATCAACAAAATCACACATTGGTAATGGAATTAGGAATATTCCAGCTGTCAAGACTTCCTGTGAAAAAGTAAATAGTATATTTGCGCAACTGGCAAACGGTGAATGTATTCCTGTGCAAGAAATGTACGAGATCCCTTTTAAACTAGAAGAGAAAGCATGCACGGAAGTATTTCCGTTTCTTCACTTGAGCAACTTAACTGAAGACGTCTTGTTAGGAATGGATTTTCTACAAAATAGAAACGCGATGTTGGATATTCGAAATAATCGAATTATTTTTAATAACAAAAATTTTATGTCAGAAATGACAGAAAATAAAAACTTGACAGAAGTAAAAAAAGATGAAACCGTGAATAGACAGCAATTATTTTCAAACAAGGAACACACAAAACTTGTAACAGATGATGAATTTACGGAAGAAGAAGAAATCAGCGAATTCTTAAAAGAAAAGATTAAAAAATTTCAAGGATTAACAGGCCCCACGTCATTGATAGAACATTCAATACGTTTAAATAATTTAAATCAAACAAAGGTATTATCCGCAGAACCCAAGAATGTAAGAAATTATCCATGACGAAGTAAACAGGATGTTGGATGAAGATATTATTGAGAAATCATCTAGTGCTTGGAGTTCCCCGGTAGTCATCGTACGAAAGAAAGATGGGAAACCTCGATTTTGCATAGATTTCGGAAAACTTGTGTAACCCGGAAAGATGCTTATCCTTTACCTTTCATTAATTCAATTTTAGACAAACTGAGGAATTATAAATACTTTACTTCGCTAGACCTCAAGCAAGGATATTGGCAAGTACCTCTTTCAGAGGAGAGTAAACCACTCACAGCCTTCACAGTTCCTGGGCAGGGCTCATTTCAGTTTAAAGTGATGCCAGATAACTTATACCACAGAGAAGCGACGCGTGTACCATGGCATATGACAAATGGGTTGTGTAGTTGTCAGTTCAACATGTTTACATTGCGTCAAAGACAACCCAACCACCATTGGTCTAATTCTCTGGGTTAGAGAACAGAGCACCAGTGATGTGTCCCTTGCTCTGAAAGTTACCGTCAATCGGGTATATATCCAGTGATTTCTAAAGATTTTTTTAAATATTTCAAGCGCGAATGTTTCTTTATTATTTTTTAAATGTGTCCGATATAACCTCTGGTTTGGGGATGTATTGGAAAATTGTATTTTTTCTTTTAAAATGTGTATATTTTAATATTTTTTCGATATACAATTTATTATACACACGAATCGGATAATTTTGTTTAAAAAATTATAGGTAAATGCTATTAAAAATAGACCTGAAGGGAGGGTCCCCTTAAAGAGGAAAGTAAAAAAGTAAAATTTAAAATATATTATATTTTAACACATGTACAAATAGAAGTAAAAATCGATAAAGAAAAAACTTTTGTAAATAATACACCATAAAGAAAAAAAAATAAATTGTAATGAAGCAAATTCCGAGGCCCAAACAAGTACCCTATTTTTACATATTATAAATATTGTTATTTAATTTTGTATTACTTGTTTAAACCCAGCCGGCTAGAAAGCATTTATTACCACGTAAAAATACATTCCCGCGTTAGACCCCCACCAGCACAGCGCCAAGACCGTCCTAAGCATACGCTCTCTGTGGCATCGGGGAGTCGATCCAAAGCGGTAGTAGCAAGCAGAGGAGCCCACCTGTGACCAGCCGTCAAGAGTAAGTGAATATTTCCGTAAATTAGTTCAAGTCCAACTCTTCGGACTCTTTCAATATTTCTTAAAAATATACCATTTTAGTAAAATCTATTATAACGAAAATTTCACAAGTGCTGTCTACACCGCTCATTGCCTACGCGCATTCACTTCTCCCACTACCGGGCGAGAGAATGGATACGAGCCTACTAACTATTGAAAGCGACACCGACAGTTAAGTTCCTCACGAGCTTCCGAAGCAGGTAGACGTGCCAGTCTAGAAGTCAGCAACCAGACGCGCCAGGAGCAACTAGGAGGAAATAAGTAAGAATAATAGTAATAATCATATTAGGTAGCGGTTTGGCTGATACTGTGAACTTTTATTTGTTTTTGTATTTATTTTACTGGTTGTGTCCTCAAGGTATCCGTAATATTTGCTAGTGCGGGTACTCTGTGGTCATAAAGTAGAGGTTCCTGGAGTCTTCGTAATATCTGCTAATGCGGAGAAATCAGGGCCTTTAATTCTAATTACTGTCTGGTAACTCTTGTGTGCCCAGGGTGCGTGTAATATCTGCTAGTGCACGCAAACTGTGTCCATAGAGAAAGCGTTTTGAAGTCTTCGTAGTATCTGCTAATGCGGAGAAAGCAAGACGCTCACCCAATTTCAGGTCCAGGGTACGAGCTCACGTCCAGGGAACAACAGTCGTGCTAGCGTGGCTGACTCCGGTGTACCCAGGGTATTCGTAATGTGTGCTAGTGGGCTTACCCTGTGGGCACAGAGAAAGCGTCTCCGAGGTCTTCGTAGTATCTGCTAATGCGGAGAAATCGGGACGTGGCCATATTATTATTTTTAACTGTTTTCAGGTTAGGAGCTGCCGAACGCCGTCTTGTCTCAACTAATCATACATCTCTTTTCAGCTTTAGGGTTCCTGGTATTAGCCAAGCCTGACACCTAGAGTAGCCATTTTTCTTATTGTTGCATTAGTTATTGTTTGCTTGCTCCTTCCTGGTATCCGACGACTGTACATAACCTAACCGCTTTTCGTCACCTGCATCGTAACCCGTCAGCTGGTCATTTTCGCGCCGTTAACCATCCATCACCGCCATTACCTCAAATCCACGTCATACCGCTGCTTCGCTCCCGCCTGCCATAAATAACCTCGCTGTAACCGCACCGTAACTGCACGATAGTCATATCATAGCCTGGGTACTGTCTGGTATATATATATTAGTAGATTTAGACTAACTTAGTGTTGGTATTGTAACTTGTAGGAAATAAATAGACATTATTTACCGAATTATGTGTTTTACTGTGTGTGTGTGAAAGTCTGATACATCCCAATTGACCCACTGGAATTTTCTGTTTTTCTCCACTGTAGCTATCCCAGCCCTACTGAAACAGGCTGTATTAAGAGGTTAGTGTGGGACCTTTGCCCCACGTAAAAATTGTAAAGGTGGCGCCCGAGTAACCGAACCATTACTAAGGTGCCAAAAGTGACCGCTTTCCGGCCTCACCGGAAAGTATACGTCACAAAATGTGTTTGTGCCTTCAGGAAATGATTGAAATGAATTGAAATTAAAGACCCGTCCGACGTGTTTTATTGACAATATCTACATGCACGCCGCGGCGTGTACGGAAACCTAAATTAAAATCCCGTCCAACGTGTCTTATTGGCAATTACTAGTAAAACTCCGAATAGTTTAAATTAAAAATCCATCTAATAGGACTTTACTAACTACCTAAATGACAAAAACGTACAATGCACTAGAATTAAAAAATCTGAGAAAGGTACCAGGTACCTTTTGGCTTTTTTGTAGCAATAGTAACATAATATGTTGCTTTTCAGTAATTTAAAAAAGAACATAAATAACACAACCTAATTGACACATTCAGGTATAAAAATAATTTTAAGGCAAAGAAAAAATATCTCGGACACAAAGAAAAACTGCAATTCACGAAACTTGAACCCGCAACCTTAGTATTGAGAGGTAACCACCTTATACACTGAGCTATCGACTTTCTGGCAGAAAATGTGTAAAACTTTTACTTAACAAAGAAATTAAACTCCGACGTGCGCATGCGCACATCGGGCGGGTCTTTAATTTTAATTTCCGTACACGCCGCGGCGTGCATGTATTTAGTGTCAATAAAACACGTCGGACGGGTCTTTAATTTCGGATTTCCGTACACGCCGCGGCCTGTGCCTAGTCACTTCCTACATTTTATAGCTTTCTTATTTTGTATGTTTTTAAAGGTTTCATTACAGAATTATTGGCTGTGGTCCACATACAAGTTAAATATTGTAAGTGTGAATATAAGAGGCAATAACATATATTTTTTAAATATTTTCTAGATATAAAAGTTCGTATTCTAAAAAGAATTCCAATAACAGGAGAAAATTTTTTTCTGTAACGCATCAATATTGTCATGCAGGAAATATTAATAATTAAAATCCGGGAAAATAGCAAATGCTCATTTTATAAACAAGCATATTCGACCATAATCTACTTTTAGATTTATAAATAACAAAACAAATTCAATGTCTGAATAGGGTTGTTTACCTTTAGGAACACGATTGAAAACATAAACTTACAACTTGTATATAATATGTAATGTTTATAAAATAAGCAATGATAATATAAATTAAAAAACAATAACAAAGAGAGGATTCCTTGTGTGGACTTGCGACAGTCAGTATCGAAGTTTTCGGCGTTAAGTAATAAGAGTTCAGTGCAAACTAGGTGACATCTCTCCCCGAAAATGAAGAGTTGGTAAGGCCCTTCATGTTAATTGTTGTTATGTGTGTGTCCAAGCAATTTTAGGGCCAAATGCCACAATAAATATTGTTATGTTGTTTTGAGCCATCGAGTTTAATTCCCTGACAACTTCACCTCTCCCAAAAACCAAGTGGCCCTAGTTATGTCCATTCCGGTGGTCGTGACATATGGTGGAGGCGCCGTCTTCGGTTCTGGGTGATTTGGTTGTCATGGAATTTTCAATTTTTTTTTTAATTTTAAATTTTCAGTAACTTTTTTAGTGTCATTAGTAGACGGAAAATTAAATTAGTAAATTCATCTAGTTTCAGTCACATTTCAGTATTTTCTCGTTGTGAGTCCCTGTTGGGCTTTTAATAAAAATAAATGTTAGTCAGTATTTATTTTCAGTCAGTTAAATTTTTAAATGCCAACATTTAAGGCTAGACTTATGAAATTGCTTGGGGAATAGTAATTTATTTCTAAAATCTCTTTTAGGGCGCGAACGTTTACAAAAAATAATCATAATTTTTTTTTCTCTCCTTTTTCGTGAGTGTTTTATTACTATGTGCTTCGCTACTCATTAGTAGAAATTTGTTTGTAATCTCGTGTAGCTCAAAGCATGCCAGCGGAAGAGAACACGAGAAACACAAGATCAAAGGCTAAGGTATACGGCGTGATTAAAGAACTACCTTTCAAACCATCTCACTGTAGCACCGAACTGATCAACGAAGATAATCCTTTTGGCCGGAGACCACGACTTTCGCGCTCACCAACACATACGCCAATTGCAGAAGTTAACGAAGACGCAGTACTAACGCCACCGGGAGTTATACTTGGAAGAAATTCCCAAAAGAGGGTGACAATAACAAACCGGAACCTAGGGAAAACCAGAAATCACCAGTCAAAGAGGCTGAAATAATAAACGAGGAACCTAGGAATAGTACCGGAAGTGAATCCCAGGAAGAGGTTCAAGTCCAGGAGGACCTAAGAACTCTGGCTGAAAGGCAACAACAAGCGACAAATCTAGGAGCAGTAAGAAGAATATTAGACTTCGAGGAAGAGCCGGCACTCAAGATAAATAGCGAAGAAAGAAAAAATCGAAGCATTGGTCAGAAAAAAGCAGCAAATATGGCAAACTGTACCCTTATGGACAGTTTTAACACCGAAAAGAAACCTGCAACGCCGACGTTCTTATGCCCCACGACATTCAACCCATGTGTGGACAATGCGATGTCCTTCTTAAAACAATACGACAGGACGAGCGCGGCAAACGGATGGAATAACTCTCTGAAAATTTCGTACCTGCAATCGTTTCTGGAAGGTGCCGCAAATTTATGATTTGAAAATTATAAGGACGAAGAAAGGAATAATGGAAAAACATGGGCAGACATAAAGTCCGATTTTCTAATGGCATTCAGTACGGAGGACGAAAATCAGTCCCTGGAGAGGAAATTGTCCAGAAGACGACAGGAGATAAATGAAAGTATTAGGGAATACTACTACGATCTATTGTCGCTGTATGGGGAGTACGACCCTTCGTTGGATATTCGCAAATTTAAAAAAATTTTTGAAAATCTATATGCACATTACAGGCTAGTTGTAGACGACGACATGGACTGGAAAAAATTTAAGAGGATTGTGGACCAATTGGAAGACATCTCGGTTACTACACGTTCCGTGGCGGGTGCAAGGGGTGGTGAAAACTACGGAAGGCACTACCCAATACCCACACAATGAAGCACACGTAGTCAACCTAGAAGGCAGGTGTTTCAATCAAATTATACGTGGTCACAGCCTCAACGTCACAACTTCCAGGTCACGCCACGACAAAATTACAACCAGCAGGCAAGGCAAAATGCCTATAGACCACCAAAGTACGTAAATAACCAACCCCAGCGAGGGCAGGAACATACCCCACAAAGGGCGCATGGGAGAAATGATTATAATCAAAATTTTCAGACGAACAGGCATCCGCGCACACAAATGAACTACGTCCCTAATACGAGGAACCACGATGGACGGCCGAGATGTTGCCACTGCAATAAAGTGGGGCATTTCGCCTCCGCTTGCCGTAGCCAGACCACTCCCGATCACCCAAACACAGGTGAACGCCGTGCGTAGCCCCCTACGTCGTCCTACCTACTGAGGGGGCAAAACGGGATAACAACAGGCCGGAAATTTTAACAACAAGGGCTCTCGTCAATAATACGGCGTTGACTGCTATCTTGGATACGGGGTCACAACAAAATGTTGTTACAAAAAGTTGTGTTCAAAACTTTACCCCCAGTAAAGGTTCTCAGAGTTTAGTGGCAGCAGGCGGATCAAGGATTACCGTGTTGGGAACTGCTGAATTTAAGTTGCAAATTGAGGATTTCGTCACCATATGCAGTGCATTAGTGATAGAAACATTACCACATCCACTAATTTTAGGGATGGAGTTTTTGTCAAAATTTAAAGCAATCATCAACCTAGAGGCTAACATAATGACCCTAGTTGATAAGAATAAGGCAAGAAAAATTCCAATTAACAATAAAATCGGTCTCACAGAAACACTAAAATTGTTAATGAACGATAATAATCGTCACTACTGCCAAACCAAATTTGCAAACAATTTTTTTTATCAAGCATATATGGAGGAATGCTTAAAAAATATTGAAAATACGATACTGGACCATAATACTAGGAACAGGACACTTCGTAAAACTATCCACGAATCAGAGACACAGCCGGCAATAATTGGACAAAGTAGCGACGATACTAAGCAAGTACTGGAGGAAAATTCGAAACAGACCGCACAGAAACATATTATGTTCAATAAGGACACGGACACGGAAAACCCTAAAGAAATCATAAATCAAAATAGTTGTAAAAATGATCACATTCCCCTTAGTGAGATATATGCATGGATATGGACATAACCTGCGCCAAAATAGAGGAAAAATCACAGGATCTTTTTTTAGTAACGGACGACTACTCTTTGGCGCACTGCGTGTCAGCAGACATGAAAATGGGTAAAGGCATTGCAAAGCCTTTCAGGGAAATATTCGGAGGAGTTCAGGAATTATTACAGCAGAAACAAGCAACTGGTGGTATGGCAGTGTTAAAAAATAATGGCAGGTGCATTTACTACCTCGTGACAAAAGAACATTTTTGGGAAAAACCCGCAATAGAATCGCTATGGTCGTCACTAGTAGAAATGAAGAAACATATCTTGGCTAACAAAATAAGTTAGCAATTCCGCGGTTAGGTTGTGGTTGCGACAGGTTAAAATGGAGGGAAGTTAAGAAAATGATAACCTACATTTTCAGAGAAGTTGAAATAGACATCCTAATTTGCAATCCACCGCCAGCCCTAGATTTCGTCCCACTGAAAAACGTTTTAGTTCATGAAAACGAACTACAAACAAAATGCATCGACATCCGAAAACCTGAACCCGAAGTTGTCAAATTATCCCCACTACAGGACTACACCATTAAACCAGAAACGGAGTGTACTGTCGAATTAGGGACAAACGGCCTTGATAACGCATATTACCTGGATTCCACAAAATTTTACGAAAATGAAAATTTTCTTGTTCCCCGTGGCTTAATAGTTTCTAGCCCACCCACGGTGGAAAATGACAAATTAATAATGAAAATAGTAAATAAAGGAATAAATGCAATTAAAATACTAAAACATTCAACTATAGGGTTCCTCCGGGAGCTCGGAACCAAGGAAAATTCGGCACGGAACGCAATAGTCTTGTATTTAGACGAAGAAAGAGATGAGGTCACAGGGAAGACCACAACTTAGACCACATACAAGACGTAGGTTTTAAAGATAAATTGCAATCATTGCTTATGGAATTTTCACATGTATTTTCAAAATCTATTAGACGCATGGGACTGACAAACCTCACGGAGCACAAGATAGATGTCGGCGATGCGACACCTATCAAGTGCCGCTCATACAAGGTATCACAAAAAGAACGTGACATAATAGATGGCCAAATAAAAGAAATGTTGGAAAATGACATAATCCGTCCATGCCACTCTCCCTGGGCAAGCCCCATAGTTTTGGTCAAGAAAAAAGATGGTGAAACAAGCTAAAAACGTACTCTTCGCCAATTTACTGAGCTTTTTATATATAATTGTTACACATTCTATAGGATACTCTTCGCAGTTTTCTTGTAAATAATGTTAGTTTTTGGACATCCTAAATTTTGTGATATAAACTTTGTTGTGAAAAAAATTGTATGAAAAAAAAATGAAAAAAAAAATCCAACCTGCGGGATTCGAACACGGGACCCTTGGATTGCAACGAAAAGCTTTAGCCGCTGCGCCACCACCTGTTGCTAGGAAAATTGATTGTCTGTAATATATATCTGTCGACATTCATACATATTTCACTTCTAAGAAATATTAGTAAACTTCATACACAAAAAAAATTTGTTATGGAAATAATATCTCGCGATTTCCATTTTAGTACAAGCCACAAAAATTAACAAAAAAATTTTTTTTTTAAATTAAATAATTAATAACTTTTTTATTTACTGATCGATTTTCTTCAAAAACAATAGGGTTCTTCCTCTAGCTAACACTAACTTATTTTCTAAATTTCAATACAATCGGACTTTTCTTTCTTAAGTTATCGTGCTTACAAGAAACGTGACGGACGGACAGACGGACGGACAGACGGACAGACGGACAGACGGACAGACGGACATTTTGAAAGTTGTTCAGAATTCGTTCACTAACACAATGATATGAAAATTTTTTCTCTACGAGCGATATTTACGATTTTAGAAATGTGCCGATCAAATACAATATACTCTTCGTTTTTGCGAAGAGTATAATAAGGTTCTGTGTGGATTACAGAAAGTTAAATAATGTCACAAAAAAGTCCACTTACCCAATACATTGATGACATATTAACTTATTTGGGAGGATGCCAGTACTATACCTGCCTCGACATGTTCAGCGGGTATCATCAGGTGAAGATAGAGGAAAATTCAAAACAATATAGAGCTTTCGTCGCACAAGGACATGGTTCTTATGAATTCAACGTATTAAGTTTCGGCCTATGTAATGCGCCGGCCACTTTTCAGGAATTGGCCGATACAGTCTTTCAGGGCATGAAATGGAAAGATGTCCTCATCTATCTGGATGATATCATTGTATTCTCAAGGACCAAAGAGGAACACCTGGCGAAACTAAGAAAAGTTTTTATGAGATTACAAGAGGCTGGTCTCACACTTAAACCAAGTAAATGCGTCTACGCCAAACCAGAAGTTAAAATTTTAGGGTATATTGTAAGCACGGGTTAGCCCCCGATGTTGAAAAACTAGTGGCAATAAAAGAATTTCCTAAACCCAAAACAGTGAAGGACATTCAAAGTTTTGTGGGACTCTGTAATTATTACAGGAAATTTATTGAAAATTTCGCAATGATTGCATGTGGCAACACAAAAGGAAAAAGGATTTACTTGGAACCAGGAACAAAACGACGCCTTCGAATTGCTGAAAGAAAAATTAATCACAGCACCGGTGTTACAACACTTCGATCCTAACAAAGGATGTGAGTTACGCGTCGACGCTTCCTTGACCGGAATCGGCGCTATAGCCTTGCAGGAAGGGCCAGACGGGCAGTTGCACCCGACTGCATATGTCAGCAGAAGTCCTTCCAAGGCCGAAAAAAATTATACGATAACGGAGCTGGAAGCCCTTGCAGCAATTTGGGCACTAGGTTACCTACGGCACCTAATCTATGGCAGGCCTGTAAAGATAGTAAGCGACCATCATGCGCTATGCTGGATTCGCTCCCTGAAAGATCCCACTGGGAGACTAGCAAGATGGTCTCTCAAACTTTCAGAGTACGACTATCAAGTAGTACATAAGAGTGGGGTGGCCCATAAAGACGCAGATTGTCTTTCTAGGAACCCCGTGTTAAAACCAGATATGAATCAGGAGAAATTTGACATAGATGAGATACCAACATTCCTGTTATTACCGACAGACATAGCCCAACACCAAAACGCAGATCCGGAAATCAAGAAAATTAGAGACGCAGTAATCAACCCGACTGCCGCATCAATAGGAGTAGCAAAACGTGCAAAAAATGTTAGGTTATTGAAAACGTCCTCTATAGGGTTAATTCATCAACGGATGGCTTAGAGAACTTATTGGTGATTCCAAAATCATTAATAAGCGAAATACTGTTCCCTAATCACTCAAAACCCTTATCGGGACACCTAGGCATCAGCAAAACACTACACAGGATAAAAAACCGATACTATTGGCAAGGACTCCAGAAAGACGTAGAGAGGTTTGTAAAAGGCTGTGTGGACTGCCAGGCCAGGAAAGGTCAACAAAATAGGAAACCTGTTGGACTATTACAACCTATTCCAGTAGGAACCCCCTTCGAACGAGTTGGCAGAGATATTTTGGGCCCATTCAGGATGAGTAAGAGTGGTAAGAAGGTAATAGTGGTGGCAACTGACTATGCCACGAGGTGGGCAGAAACAGAAGCTCTACCTTCTGGAAAAGCAGGACCGGTGGCAAAATTTATATTAGAAAAAATCATCACTCGTCATGGAGCACCACGCCACATTTTAAGCGACAGGGGACAGACATTTCGGTCCGAATTGGTGCAGGAACTTCTAAGGGGAATGGGCACAGTAAACCAGTACACAACAGCTTACCACCCCGCATGTAACGGCCTAACTGAAAGGCTAAACAAGACACTTGCGGACATGCTAGCCATTTACACAAACACAAACCAGTCAGACTGGGATGACTTCCTACCACATGTTACATTCGCGTATAATACAGCAAGGCAGGATACTACAAAGTCCTTCCCATTTATGCTAGTTTATGGGAGAGAACCAATCCTACCTACAGAGGCGAATCTAATGCAACCAAGCAACTCGGCAGACGCCTGCAAGATTAGAGAAAGAGCTTTGGCGGTACGAAACATAGCAGTGGAAAACATCACGGCCAGACAGAAATTTGACAAGAAAAGGTACGATGAAAAGCATCGTCACCTAGTGTATAAAAAAGAGGACCAAGTTAAAGTTTTCACTTCAGTCAGAAAGGTGGGTCGGAGTGAAAAACTTCTGCTACGGTGGTTTGGCCCCTATTACATAATAAAGAAAATCGGCGAGGTGGACTACGAGATTCGTAAAGGACCTTCAAAGAAGGCAAAAAAGGAAATAGTTCACGTCAGCCGTATCCTACCCTATAATGACCCGTGGACACCAGAGGTGGTGCTACAATAGTAGTTTTGCAATAAGCACGATAAGTTAGAAGTAATAAGTTATAATAGGTTGAACCACAATAAAGATTTTACCTAAGCAGGGTACAACCTACCTACATACGTATATATATCCCTTCGAGCATAAATAAAATAAGTAAATTAGCATAAGTCCACTACAATTTAATATTCACATATATTTTTTCATAGGTTTATCATGAAAGTGAATCAAGAGGCCACGCTGGTACGCTATTACGTGGTACGATATAAAAGGTAGGGGATGATCCACAATTTTAGGGGGGTTGCATCAATAGGAAAGACAACAGGCCAAAATGAGAAATTCTGGCCAGTTCAAATTCAATTTGATTTATTTTTTTTATCTTTTGTGTGTGACATTAGCCCGATTAATTCTCTATCTAGTAGTAAAAATCTTCATAAGGTGGTGCAGCTCACTCAAAAATTCAAAAAGAGAGTCAAGCGCTGGACAATTCACAGCCCCCCATGGAGAAGATATTGGGTGAAAGGTATTGTAAGTACTAAATAGGTAGACTTCAGGGTTTAGTAGTCAAGGGAAAAATAAATGGGAAATAATAGTTACAAAGAAAGTTAAGTGGGGAAAAAGGGGCATATTTTCACATGCGCACATATTTTTCGTTTTGTTGGGAAAAAATGAACGAGTAGGTTGCACACCGAGCCTAATAGGTAAATTGGGATAGTAGTTAGATGGTGGCCAACATCGACTACTCTACCCAAATTGCCATTTGGACATCATTGTAGCAACATAACGTAAATTAGTAGACCGAGAGAAGGTTTATGAATAATCAAATAAATAATGTAATAAAGATATTAAGGTACCGAGAATATATATGATTTTTTTTGCGGAATAAGTAAAGATTCCGAAGATGCAAATAAATGGAAAGTAAAGTTTGAACGTCACAATTAAAATTCACCGGGATGGGCGAATTGAATTTAAAATGCCTAAAGGCAAATATGATAATTAAGATGTAGAAAAGCCTACATCATATTGGCTGCACAGGCAGCAATAGGCGAGAGAGGCGTGGAAGAAGGCCCTATAAAAGGAGCTGAACGTCAACCCCGCCGGATAAAGTTCAAGAATGAACATACCCTACGTTAAGCGGAAGAGAAGACTAAATGAAAAATCTATTCTCTTTTTTTATAATCCAATAGTCAACGTGGCAAATAGCCGGGACAGTAGTTGTTCAAAAAGGAGAATAGGTTTCGCATAAAATGAAAATCTTCTAGAAAGTCCGCTTAACGTACAAGAGACGATAGGTATAAAGGAGACGGTACGCTAAGTTTAAAGGAGAGAGGTCGAAAGGGCCTAGTAAATTATTTTCCCCCACACAAACAGAAAATTATCATACAATTTATTAATTTATTTTTCTCTCTTTCCTAGCGGAAAGTAATATTTGTTATATTATAAAAGTGCAATCACATTGAACTAGAATTTATTTACAATCAACAAAACTGCTACGCTTTCCAAATCCAGTTCAATGCGCTCGGCGTTAGTATAGCTAAAGGTAAATATAGTAGGTGTAATAAGACAATGCACTTGACCTTGTTCATAATTAATAACACTTTCACTGCAATCACCTATTGCAAATTTTGTTGTCAGCACATTTTTCCTTTGTACAAAATAAAAGCGAATGCATTCGTTGACCTAGTAAATAAATATTGTTTAATTTTTAAGTAAGAGCGTTGAAATGCATACTTTGTTAATTATTATAGGTAATAGGCTTAAGGGATGTATGTTTATTTATTTATGTAACTGTATTTTGTTTGTTTACATGATACACCTCACTACACGGCACACCTCAATGGCACTAGTCAGCAGAGAACAACAGTTAGCAGGGCCGCATTCTTCCAGGCGGATGGTTCCCAAAAATGGAAAAACGGGGCGAGGACCCTCCGACAGCCAACCGGGAAGTTACACCCACATGACTAGAACGGGCTCATTCACCATATACAGTATCTTCCAAGTTGTGTCAAGGAAGCGACAATGGAAGGCCGAAGAAAAAAAATTTCCAAGGACGAAGCATACTACGAGACCCAAAACCTGAGGTCCACTCCCGAACTACCTGTCAACCCGAGGGCAGGGAGCCCTATAGAGGCCCTCTAAGCCATAGCCATGCCAGGTATTTTTATCATCCCAGGATGCTTCAAGGGAGTTAGACTGGCCAACAACTTCAATGCCGCTGGCATCATACTCAAACAACGCACCATTGACACACAGGAGATGCTGTACAAAAAGTCAGGGAGCAACCAATAGTCGGGACGTAACTCTACCATGCCCCGAGGGAATTTGGACCACACAAGCAATAGGGGACTAGTACATCCCCCCGCCAACACCAGATCCTGGAAGAATTGCTGGAACGAACTATAGTGACAGTGCCGAACTTTGACTTGGACCGGGTGTGCCCGAAAAACTTTGTTAGTGAAAAGAACTTATGGTGAACATGTAAAAAATTTTGTAAACTTGTTTGTTAGTTAAGATTACCAAATATTTTTGCGAGGTAGGCGTCAGCGAAGATCGCATCTTTCTTTATTCATTTTATGATTCTAGTCATTTAATGATTCAGTATATATAAGCTACTGGACGAAGCGAGACTTTGTTGACGCTACCCCTCATATCATACGAATATAATGCTTTGTATATTTTGTTATTTAGAAACTGTGGGTCGTTGCTTTAGAGCTGGAGGCCATCTCTTCTAGACGGGAGGGACATGTCATGTAGGAAATATTAATAATTGAAATCCGGGAAAATAGCAAATGCTCATTTTATAAACAAACATATTCGACCATAATCTACTTTTAGATTTATAAATAACAAAACAAATTCAATGTCTGAATAGGGTTGTTTACCTTTAGGAACACGATTGAAAACATAAACTTACAACTTGTATATATGTAATGTCTATAAAATAAGCAATAATAATTAATATAAATTAAAAAACAATAACAAAGAGAGGATTCCTTGTGTGGACTCGCGACAGTCAGTATCGAAGTTTTCGGCGTTAAGTAATAAGAGTTCAGTGCAAACTAGGTGACATCTCTCCCCGAAAATGAAGAGTTGGTAAGGCCCTTCGTGTTAATTGTTGTTATGTGTGTGTCCAAGCAATTTTAGGGCCAAGTGCCACAATAAATATTGTTATGTTGTTTTGAGCCGTCGAGTTTAATTCCCTGACAACTTAACCTCTCCCAAAAACCAAGTGGCCCTAGTTATGACCATTCCGGTGGTCGTGACAATATGATGAATCTATGACAATTTTTCATCAATACGAAGTCCTAAAAATTTTGTTAATGGCGAATATTTAATTGTATCATTATTAAATGAAATGGATGGAACTGAATTTGGAATTTGATTATTAAACATAAACATAAATGACGATTTTCTAAAATTGAGTGCGTTAATTTATTAATCTGCAACCAAAAGTGATATTTGCCTCAAGTCATATTTAATATAGTACTAGTTATTTCATCATAATCTTTTCCAAAATATAAAAGTGTTGTATCATGAGCATATAATACGTACTATGCTACCTTGTATATTCAACTTAGCAGTAGAATTTATGTATATTATAAATAAAAATCTTTTTTGTAAAACTTGTTGTTTAATTTTTAGAATTATAGGTAAACAAAAAAATATTAAAATAGAATAAATTGTGATATTATGTAAAATATATTATTTTAAAATATGTTTTAATAACGTATACCTATACAATACATTCTATTATATGTGAATGTAAATATTTAATATTTAATATATTATTTACATTTTTTTACGTTTTTTTAGCCTTTTTTAGAAACTAATAGTATTTAAAACATCAACGATTATTTAATTATATTTAATATGTGGTATAGTAACATATTATACTGAATTACTTTCAGTGTACATCTAAATTTAAAGTTCTCTCAGTGTAAGAGATTGTGTTGAGTACATATTATACTGAATTACTTTCAGTGTACATCAAACTTTACAGTTCTCTCAGTGTAAGAGGTTGTCTTTCACTCATGTCAATGTCATTAGAACCGGGCCATAAGATATCAAAGGAACAGCCGATATTGTCGCTTCTCTGTGGTATAAGTTCTCTGGTGATACCTTTCGGACTACATTCGGCAGGAGCAACTTTTCAAAGATTACTAGATACCCTGGTAGGACCAGAATTAGAACCTTACGCTTTTGCTTATTTGGACGATATTATTATACTAGGAGAAAACTTAGAAAAACATAAAGAAAACGTAAGAGAAGTTTTAAACAAATTAAGAAAAGCAAATTTGAAACTTAACGTAGAAAAATGTGCTTTCTTTAAGAAAGAACTAAAATATCTTGGTCACATGGTTTCAGATAGAGGAATCCAAATCGACCCAGATAAAGTAACAGCGATATTAATAATTCAATCTCCCAAACCAATAAGAGAATTAAGAAGATTTATAGGAATCACTTCTTGGTACCGTCGATTCATTCCACAATACTCCAAGATAATAGGACCGTTAACTAAATTGTTAAAGAAAAAGCAAAAATGGCTATGGACACAAGAACAAGAAAACACATTCATAAAGTTAAAAGAAACTTTAACTCAAGCCCCGATATTATCAGGACCAGATTTTAATGAACCTTTTATTTTGCAAACGGATGCTAGCGACCTAGGATTAAGAGCGGCTTTGATCCAGAAAATTGAAGGACAAGATAAAGTCATAGCTTACGCTAGCAGAACTCTAACAGAACTAGAACGCAAATACTCCACAACCGAAAAAGAGTGCGCAGCGATCGTTTAGGCATCAAAAAACATCATCATTACCTCGATCAATATCATTTTACCGTCGAGACAGATCACCAATCACTAAAATGGCTACAAACGTTAAAAAATCCAACAAGGTGTTTAGCCAGATGGGTAATAGATTTTCAACAATATAGTTTTGATGTCAAATACCGTAAGGAAGTTTTAAATCAACTAGCCGATACGCTGTCACGCCAACCTTTACCCATCTACGACGAGGAAGTTAATCAAGTAAATTTAATCGAGCAAACATCTTGTGCATGGTATAATAAGAAAATGGAAGAAGTCCGAACTTCACCGGAAAGAAATCCAGACTACAAAATCATGAATAATAAATTGTATCGTCATTTCTTTGAACGTTCAGACTTTTCGGAACCAGAATTGACGGAACCATGGAAGTTATGCATACCAAAAAATATTCGCCCGCTTATATTAAACGAAAATCATGATGACCCGATGGCCGGACATATGAGAATAGCCAAAACCGTAAAAAAAATGGCGAAAAGATATTATTGGCCCGGAATGTTTAACGAAATCGCCGATTATGTCAGGAAATATCAAACGTGTCAGAAATATAAAGTTAGTCATCGACAAACGAATGGCAAGATGCGGTACTCATTTACGAAAGGACCTTGGGATACGGTCTGTATAGATATGATAGGACTATTACCCACGTCATCTAGAGGCTTTAATTATTTGTTGGTTTTACAAGACCGTTTTACTAAATTGGTAGAAGTCCAACCCATGAGAAAAGCTACTTCTAAAATAATAGTACCAATAATAAAAGAGAGAATAGTCACTAGATTCGGATGTCCTCGAATGGTAATTACTGATAATGCCGCTCAATTCTATAGTAATATTTTCCAAAAGTTCGTGTCGGAAAATGGAATTAAACAAAGATTTATTCCGGTTTATTCACCTAAAAATAATCCAGTAGAAAGGACGAACCGAGTAATAAAAACAATAATCGCACAATATTGTGAATCGAATCACAGAAGATGGGATAGATATATCAACGAACTTATGTTCGCTATCAACACGTCTCCACACGACTCGACAGGATTTTCTCCTGCCTTCTTAAATTTCGGGCGAGAACTCGAAGTACCCAACGGATTATACAGGAATGATCTCGAAGATGTTGGTCAACTATCGGACGAAACTCTTACTGATCAAGAAATCAATTGTCAAGTAAAAAAGTTATGGCATCTTCAAGAAACGTATGATTTAGTTCAGATAAACCTACAAAGAGCTTTGACAAAATTCAATATTGCGCCAATATTGAATTTTATGCGCATATGTCATATGTCGGTGGTATTATTGTTAACCTATAAATCCGCAGGTTTCTAAATTCACCGGTGGAGCGCACCGGTAAGCAATAACATTATATGATTGGCTATTTTGAAAACCAAAGCCAATCAGCTTCGAATTTTATCTACCAATGCGTCCAGCGGTGAATTTAGAAAAGTGCGGGTTTATAGGTTGACAATAATACCACCGACAAGATGGCCGAAGGTCACCCCAATTGAGGCTACCAGCGCGAAAACGGCCTAACCCTAAAAAACGCTCTAACCCACAGAAATGTGAGTTAGGCCGATTACACGCATGACATGTTGCCCTAATAATTTAAAGTAAAGTGAAACTAGTGGCACCATCTTTTTAATAGTGGGCAAAGGTCGCTTAGGCCGTTTCACATTATAAATGTATATACTTAGGCAGCAAGTTGAGCCGATAAACTCAAACGCATAAAATGTGGCTTAGGCCGTTTTCGCGCTGGTAGCCTCAATTTACCAATGAAAGGGTGAGTTTGCACGCATCCAGTAATTTAGTCGAGTCGCTTAGTAATTTAGTACTCGACCAATGCGGACAGCGTGTATTAGTCAAGTAATTTAGTGGAAAGCAATTACTAAATTACTGGACCGTCTCTCTACTCGACTAAATTACTGGATGCGTGCAATAACACTTGTCCGTGGGTGAGAGTTCTTGATACAACGTCTGCGTCTTATCCGTCTCAGCTAGTAAATCCGCCGCTATCATATACTCGATAATCACTTTGAGTTAGATGGTCAGACGAACTTGACCTTTCTATTGTTACTACGTACAAGACCGCCGCTAACCTATGCAAGAGTCGTTCCTACGTTAAGCATCAGTATTTGTTGAAAGGAAGTTGTGAACTTAATTATATTGCCTAACGCCGTGAACCAAAGTGACCAACGCTGCGTCAACTGAATATCAAATCGACGTATGTCAAAGAATTTGGTTATCGATATAACAGATGTTTATTAACTGTCAGAATGACGCATTAGATTGTTAATTGTTGTAGTGACAGCTGTGGGTCGATTATCAAAGCGACATAAGTCAGATTAAACGGTTTCTAAGGTGATATTTCTAAACGCCAAAGTTAACAGTCAAACGAGATTTCAGTTGACGTATCGATTCTCACATCGCTTATTTTATTCTTTTACTTCGAACGTTTTCGATTTGCAAACCCCATACGTTCGACGATTGGCAATAGTGAAGGTTTCTAGGTTCAATCAAAGTCAAAATTGTCGACACCTCTGTTTCTGTTTCGCGTTTGTATAATTTATCATTCATATCAGGTTAGATATAACGTTGTTGTTCAGTACCTTAGACTAATATTAGCAAGGATTGTGTTTGTATACCAATACTATCTCGTTTAATAAACTTTGTTAAGTTGGAGTTATCTTCTCAAAGTATTTATATGTATGATCTGATGTCTATGTTAAATAAACTTTGTTAAATTGAAAACATCCCATCTGACTTTTATTGAACCCTGGAATTACTCCACTGATTACTATCTGTGTTACAACAGAACCGAGGCTTCTTGCCTTTCTATTAAAATGGGAGGCGAACTGTACTGTGCTGTACTCGGTTCTGTAACTCCGATCTTTAGCATCTCTTCTATTTGATTGTACATGATCTTTTTCTTTGTTGGAGACATAGGATAAGGTTTGATATTGAATGGTGTGTCGTGTTTTACTAGACTTTTGTGTTTCGTTGTCACTGTGGTGGCTTGAGTCGATACCGCAGGGAACAATTCAGTGAACTGCTCGAATAGAGATCTTAAAGTATAGCTTTCTATAATCAGCTCCATGTGAAGTTGGCAATTTTTCTTCTCCTGATAGGTAGTCTGATTCTAGAAGGCAGTTATCTGATCTTTGGTGCCTATGATCTTGAGCAGGGCCTCTGACCGCCCTGAGGTTTTCCGTACGCATATTGCGGTATGGAATATTTGGACAGTGGAAGTGCCATTGTTCGTTCGAACAATATCTCCAAGGCACTGGCGGTTGATACGGAACTCGAGAATTTCCTGCGTCGCCGATTTCTCTTTTCTGAGAGTTAATATTATTTGCAAAATTCACTCTTGGTGCGGTTGAATGACCTCTTCTTGTAGAGTCATTAAAGGGCCTCTTTGTGCATTAAGTCGCACTGGAGCCGATTGTTGGGTCCTCCAATTACTGGAATTTTGTTGAATATTTGGCCGAGATCCTTGGATGGAAAAAGAACGGCTCTGGACTAAACGGAAAATGGCTATCCGTTCTTCTCTTAATTCGTTATCACGGCTATATCGTCATTGGAGTTTTGTTTCTCTCCGTATAGCTTTGTCATCGCTTGCATGAGTATATCAGTTGAGTCAAAAACGGCTTCGGAATCGCTCAATGAACAGAGGATAATTGGTTGTCAGTGTTCTATATTAGTCAAACCATCGTTTGGTATTTACTTTTAATTGCTATGTAATTTTGTACATGCGGTCAGACTGTTATTCGAACTCTGACAAAGAAGTCTTCCATATTACGGATGAACGTCTCCGGATTTTCATGGTCAAGACCGTAGAATTCCACATTAGGATGTTTAGGTTTATCCTTATGCGCTTACGTTGCGTCTTTCATCGCTTTTGCGATATCCTCTGCCATTTTGACGAACATAAGACTGATGTGATTCTCTTTCAGTACCACTCCTGACTGTCCTCGTACCATCAACTAACATATCTTCCGCGAACGGCGGATTCTCCATTCCTCTGGACTTGTCTGTCATTATAGCACTAGATTCCTCGTAAAATTGCTTCGGGTGGATTCAATCGAGCCCCCAGCCTGCGAGGAATTAACGACATATTAACAAGAAAACCAGATATTGGGCGCCATATAGAAGAATTTTACACAGAGCGTCTGATTGACGGGACACTAATTTATTTATTATTGGCGCCAATCACGTTCCCCCTTAATTATGTGTGATTTTATTCACTCCCAGTTGAGTTCTATATGTAAGATATGTTTGATAGACGAGAAAAGTAAAAGCTGTACTTACGGTAGATTGCTAACTGCTTTCTCTCTCAATTTGGCTTCTCTGGTGATACACTTAAGCTTATATTTTTAACACCTTGTGCTTGGAGAACTTTTATAGAAAATCCCTCTCAAGCTTTCGCGATCTAATCAATATGTTGAATAACAAACGAAAACCCTCGAGGGAAAACACTTAACGTTAATCATTCCATCAGTAAAATGCAACAGTTCAAATAATATCATTTATTGGTTTATCCATAGAATGCAGATAATGTTATGAAATCCTATCTAAAGAGAATGTAAAAAATGAATCGCCTTCCCAAGCAGAGCAAGCACGAATGTCTTTTATAGAGGACGTTTATAATAGAGAGTGTGCAATAGCAAACGATAAGGTAAACAGATTCACATAATTTCCTCAGAAGTTTATGAAGGCTCTTTGGTTTTAGGACTGACTGAAAATAATATAAAAATATTTTACTTAAAAATTTGGGAACAATACTGGCTAGCTTCAAGGTTCCTCTTAGTGATTATATCATTCACAAGAACGGTGTTCATCTACAGTGTGTCCCAGGATAGATGTAATAAGAGGTGTAATGGACCAAACATTTTGGAATTTTGGAATGGTATTTGAGGATTGAGTCCTGCTTGTTGTAAAACTAAAGTATACCAAAAATGACTTGATTTGGTGTTCGAGAGGGTGTTTTATAAGCAAAGTTGTAAAAATCACCACTAACAAAGTACCTTTATTTTTCAAAATATGAAAAAATTCCACTAAGAAAAGTTATTTAGAATGCAATTTTATACCTCTGTAACAAATTTCAGGAATATAAAATTATTTTTTTGAAACTTCCCATTTTTTGCGAATTAAGAGTCGAATTCATATTTAATGTTGTGTAGGAGCAAATGTTAATCATCTCAAAAAGTAGGCTATTGGCAAATAAAAAACTGAATTTACGAGATGTAAGAAGGTATAACGTTAATCAAACTAATTGTAAAACAAGAAACAATTACTAACAGAAGATTAATGAGGATTAAAAATTATAACAAGTAATAAATGTCAAAAACATAACAGATTCACAAACAAATTAATTATTGACCAATACAAAACAATGTTTACAATTCTTTTATTATTCGACGTAGCTACCACCCACATCCACACACATTTCGATCCTTCACCTGAAGTCCTTAAAACTGTTTCGAATATGATCTAACGGTATGGAGTTTACGGCATTTGTAATTCTCTGCTTCAATACTGCTACATCGTTAGGAAGTGGTTCAGCATAAACCAACTGCTTTAGCCGACCCCATAAAAAGAAATCCAATATTGATAGGTCTGGGGATCTCGCCGGCCACTTGATCGGTCTATTCCTGGCAATCCAATTTTCTCCAAAATTTAAATTCAACCACCGATTAACCATTTCTGTAGAGTGGCCAGGGCAACCATCATGTTGAAAATTTACCAAAGACATATCTCTTAAAATATTTAAATGTGCTTCAGAAAATCTTTCAAGAAGCTGTAAATAAGTGTGCTGGTTTAACCTTCCCTCAATGAAATAAGGTCCAATAACTCTAACATTCACTTTTTTATAATATTGTCTTTTACAATGAATTCTAAAATTTGGATTTTCAGAAGCCCAAAACCGACAATTTTGAGATGAAACAACACCATTGGTTGTGAATGTGGATTCATCTGAGAAAATTATGAAATGATGAAAAAATCTCTCTTCCATGATTTTTTCTCCAATGGTCAAACAAAAATCCAACCTACGGCCGTCATCTCCCTCTTCAAGCGTATGTTTACAATTTGCTTTATATGCCCTAATTTTCTTTGCTTTGTAAATTGTTTGTTGGAGTTCAGACTTGCTAATATTAATAAGAGCTGATCTCTCTCTTAGTGGCATCCTAGGATTTTCTATAACAGAGGCATGAGCTATAATAGCCCCAACATTGTCTTCATCATATGCTTCTATTTTTCTTTTCATGTTAAGAACACTACCAGTATCCAGAGTGAGTGAGTGAGTGAGTACCATTTTCTCTTAGTTTTTTATGCTTGGTTCGTTAATTTGAAACAGAAATTAAGGATAATATTGACTACGTTTGACAGATATGTCAATAATAAATGATAAATGTGTATCCATTTCTTTTCTCATAGCCTACTTTTAGCTTCTACATAATTTTAAATATTAATTCACAAAAAATAATTTCTATGCAGTTTTAATTGAATGGTTCAAAATAAAAGACTAATTTATTGAAAAAATGGGAAGTTTAAAAAAAATAATTTTATATTCCTGAAATTTGGTACAGAAGTATAAAATTGCATTCTAAATAACTTTTCTTAGTGGAATTTTTTCATATTTTGAAAAATAAAGGTACTTTATTAGTAGTGATTTTTACATCTTTGCTTATAAAACACCCTGTAGAACACCAAATCAAGTCATTTTTAGTATACTTTAGTTTTACAACAAGCAAGACTCAATCCCCAAATACCATTCCAAAATTCCAAAATTTTTGGTCCATTAGACCTCTTGTTACATCTATCCTGGGACACACTGTATATATGAGTTTATTTTGCTTTTCTGTCTCCTTCAAAGTTTTTTCGTTGTGAGTGACTTGGATATAGAATCTGGATGTGGAAGTAGTGATTCCTTGGGCAGCGGCTTTCACTAAGAAGATAATAAATACATACTGAGAAAATGTCATCAGCTTATTCATTTTAAAATCATTAAGTAGGCAATATAACTCAAAATCATAAGCCACAGTATATATTTTATTTCAAGGCAGTTATTGACAATAATGAGAAGTACCTATGCATATTTAAATTAAAATACTCTTCTTTCGATTAATATTATGGATTTCCGATAGTTTACATATATTTTTTGTTATTCAATAGGACCTGCCCAAACCTTATAACGTTTTATATTACAAAATATTCTTATAGTTAAAAAATATATAATTTCCATTAACGATAATAAAGAAAATCCTGTGAATAATCCAAGTAAGCCTCCAAAATTTGCCAAAAAATCTGTTGGACCATATAATTCGTTCCTCTGTGAAGTTAAAAATTGTTCTAATTTAAAGAAGACTGTAAGTTTTGAAATATGTCCTCTGAAAATGAAAAACTAAGTTAGGTGAACTTATAATAAAGTGCTATAAATAAATGTGTAAATAATAATAAATTCCTAGAAGACACTATCATCATATTTCAAAAGTTGCTGATGGGTATTTTAGTTCAGAAAACAAAGGTTTATTTTTTTGTTTCTAGCAACTGTTGAAAAATACAACTTAAAAAATGATTACAAGCAAGTGCTGGAGTTGTTTCATTTGCATTTCTTTCTATGTGTTATAGTTTACGAAATATTAAATTTAATTTATCAATCACCTAAAATCGAAGTTGTACTACTGCCGTCGTATTGAAAAATGGCTATTCATTTTAAATTTTTTTGTACATAATAACTAATACGAATAGAAAAAAAATTTCCAAAAAAAAATGTTTAAATAATTAAAATAAGTTTTTTTCTACTACCGTGCGTAGACATACATGTTGTGAAGTGTGTAAAGTTAAACTTTACATACCGGTGCGTAAAGTAAACAAGTAAAAAAAATACATATTTTAGCTCATTAGTCCAGTGCAATTAGGTTTATACCTCGAAACCCAGCTACAATGAATGTATTTGAATGATTTTTTTTGTTGGATTTCTAATGCCATAAACTAAAGAGTTTACCCATTAAAAATTATAAATTTTAAATATTTCTTTTAACAAAATAATGATTGTTTTCGATAGTTTTCGAGGTTGTTTATAAAGAATTTGTACAAAATGAAACTCTTTAAAATTAATTTGAAGATGGCAGAAGCTCCAAAAAGTGAAATAAATGAAAAAAAATGTTAAATAGTATAAAAATACATCAATTTTTTACAGAAAATTATTAATAACTTATGCTAAATAATAATTATTATAAATTTTAATGATATAAATAATTATAAATTTTTATTACAGCAGGCCCAGCTGTATAACTTGGAAGTGGCAGCAATACCTACCGCACGCCGGTAAGTCAATCAATAAATCAATCAAGGATAATCATGTAAACTAATTGTCTCCGACGTTTTCGTTTTCGATGTCATTCATTGATGGAGCATTTAAGCAGTTAATTCCTTTACATAGTAAATATGATATAGGACAACTTAAGCCATTTTTTCTATATCCACAAGCAGGGTCACGCCCAGTTTTACATGAACAAAAAATCATTTTCAACAAATTTTTCAGAAGCTGGTGGTTGGTTCATTGTAACTAGTGAATTATCTCTCCCCATTATTTTGACAACTTATCATGTCCCATCCACAGCTGTACTTGTAAATACACCATTTTTATATGTTCTGAACTAGCATGGAGTGTAGTTATCAATGAGGCCAAGTTGATACATACATATATACCTGATAATCATGTTATTTCTGTAGGTTAAAAATTAATTATTTAATTTAATATAGTCCATGTATTATTTATTACCATTAGGTATACCATTATAAAATATCGTAATTTTCAGTATTCTTTAACAATAGATAAAATAATTATTTATAATATTGTTAGATGTTTATACCCCCAGAGGCATCTCTGGAGAGTTCCTCTAAGGTCCAATCATAAGGGCAACAGAAAGCTAAGCTGGCTTGGTTAGTTTGGCAGTCGGCCCAGAGATGGCGCGTGGTGCCAGAGTCTGGAAGTAGTAAAGATACTTCTGGAAATATCTAGAGAGTGATGACATCGTGACAGAATAATCTAGATTCCTCATCTTTGGGTATATAAAAGCATGGAGAAGCTGAGATTGACAGTAGTTTTGATAGCAAGTTTAGTAAAGTGATTCAAGTGAATAAAGTAGTGAATTATTATTGTATTAAGTTAATAAATTAGTGTTTAGTGTTACTCTGGTGTTATAATTTCCGGATCCACGGTACAGGGTGTTTACAAAAGGGGTGCAAACACGTAACAATATGACGTTTCATTTAAATTCTTATTATTTTGATTAGTTTCACTCAATTAAATTAGGTTGGCCATGGCAATATTGCGATTTCGAAATAACTACCTATTAAATATTGTAATAGTACTTACAATATTTATAAGGTGATTGTTTAAATTTCGCAATATCGAAAATTATTAAATGTAAAGTATGTAAAGTAAAACACTGTATGCACTATGGTGTAAAGTAGATTGTTTATATTTTAAATCATACATAATATATTGTATGGTAACCATTTCGGTAGTAGAAAAAATACTGTATGCAATTTGTGTGTAAAGTGTCTTCCACTCATCGGACTGTCGCACTCGCCTATAGCTCGTGCGACAAAATTCTCATTCTCTATTTGTACCAAAAAAAAGAACAGTGCGGTAATAATAGTAATAGTAATAGTAATAGTAATAGTAATAGTAATAGTAATAGTAATAGTAATAGTAATAGTAATAGTAATAGTAATAGTAATAGTAATAGTAATAGTAATAGTAATAGTAATAGTAATAGTAATAGTAATAGTAATAGTAATAGTAATAGTAATAGTAATAGTAATAGTAATAGTAATAGTAATAGTAAGTGCATGAAGTGGTACTTCTTTTCATAGATGGAAAGTTTGACGAGCCGTAGGTGAGTGCGGCAATTCTATGAGTGAGGAAAGGCACTTTATGCATGAGTTTCATGGAATATTTTTTTTACGACTGCTTAATTTCCATATTTATATAAGTAAATCTCAAAATTAACCTAAATGTCAAAACATAAATCCATAATTTGACGTTTCTAAAGCGAAGATCGCGAGATAGTTTCACTCATATATCCGGCTATACATAAGAGTGAAATAATGTAACTTCTTTTTCACCCTTTCTATTTTTTTCCCTATTACCATACACATATGTTTTACGCATAAAAAAATATGAAAAGAAGTGCAATTTTTTTAAGTCGCAGAAAAAAATTATTTTCTTATTGAAATGAAAAGTAGGCTGTATCCAACGAAATGAAATAAAATGTTAAGGTACTTGTGTACTGATAAGAGCGAATCTAGCGATGGATTTAATAAATTAAAGCACGAGAGAGATAGAGTAAAAGGATTTGGCAAGACTGTATTAAATACGATTGTCATAACTGTCATATACTAATCTGATACAATTAATCTGGCTATATTTCGTTCGTGTCGAGCAGAATTTTCCAATTTCGATAAGCAATTTACGATTACGTTTAACTGAAAGTCTTCCTCTTTACGTTGCGACATCGTATGGCCGTCCCGCTGGTGTTTTTCGAAAAATATGAACGTGTCAAGATCGCATGTTTTTGTAACTTTTTCGTCTCCGAAATGGCAGGCTGTTTTTTACTATTTTTCGCAGATATGTCCGAAATAGTAAGTGCTAGCTCGAAATAAAAAATTAGGTCCAAGTATTTTTCACTTGCTACCATCAGAATTTTAATTTTTCTCTTCGTCACGGAGATATTTACTGAAATGTCGACGATGTAAGGCAAAAAATCGCAAATTTTGTGCTTCAAAAGTTGAAAACTTCTTAATCTTGACTTCTACGCCAAAAGACTATTCTAGCTAATTTAAATAGAATTAAATTTGCTAAAACTCTTTCTTTTATTTTTTGGATCCCGACAAAAATTAAGGAATTAGAGGGGGCGGAAATTGGGACTTTTCTTTTTTCTGTAAAATTTCGCCATTTTGTCACCGTAATTAATTGGTAATTAATTAAAATCGATCTCATATACGATGTCCACTTAATATCATGTATTACCTAGATACTTTATTAATCTCGGCCCTTTAAAACAAAAGTTTCTGGCAAAATAATTTTTTTAAGATTTACATGCATTTCCTAAGAAAAAGTGAAATGTTCTCTTTGATACTAGACGGACGATTTTTTCAGGGTGTTAATAAGAAACTACTTAATGTTATGTTAGTTTTTGAAGCATATTTCTCAAAAATTGTGGTAATAAGAGCGAAAATTAACTTGAGCCGATCTCTACTACGTCAAATAAGGCATCTTTGCCTAGAAAAGTCAAATTTTCCGAATCAATTACTCCGAAACTAAACGGACGATTTTATTTTTATTGAAAATTCAAGTGTAAAATCACTTTATGTATTAGTATACCAAATTACATTTAAAACTGTAAAAGTTCATTTTAGTATACAAGTACTTAATGTTACCCACATTTTCCGAACCTTAGGCTACCGTTAGACTATAAAAGTTCTTTGACAAAGACCTTTTATAAAAGATATTTTATAAGAAATGTGATAGTGTAATAGACATTATTTTATAAAATATTGACCACATTTTATGAAATATTGATTACGCTATCTCTCTCATAAAATATCTTTTAAAAAAGATCTTTGTCAAAGAACTTTTATAGTCTGATGGGGGCCTTATAGGAGTGATCTTTTAATATCATTATAATAATTAAAAGTTTACTTTTATAATTAAGGCTAGAAATTCTTACTTGTTCTTCCATTTCTGATATCCTTTTCTCCTCTCTGCACGAAATTGTTCATACCAATCCCAATCAGTTTCTGATTGCTCAATATCATAGGTCAACTCAGTACATAAAGGCTTACAATCACAAGAAGTTTTGTTGTACTCATAACCCTTCACATCGATATTGTTATTCAGTTCTATTGCTTTTAGTTTCACTAGAAACGTAATAATTTAACACAGAGTAAATGATAATAAATATTAGTGTTATTTTGGTGGTGGTCAACTATTTCTAACGAACGACATTGAAATGCTTTTAATTAACATGTTAACCAGCTCTCAAATGTAGGGAACAGCCTATGTGCAGAAATTGTGGACACAACCATTCTCTACCGACATTGTTATATGAGTCGGGCTTTAATCCAGAACGCAATTGACAGAGTTTAGTTGCGTTTTCCTTATAACAGACTCATATCGCTCTATCATAAAATAGGCAGCTTATGAATAACTAAATTAGAAGGTTTCTCACAGAGAATTCACATATAAGGGAGCTGGTTCTATTGATTGGAAAAATGCATGGTTGGTGTTTAGACTGGTCGAGGCGCCATTTAAAAAAAAAATATGGAAGAACTGTATTTTACTCGAATATTTTGAAAATTATGAGATTTATCAAGAAGTCAAGATATCAAAAATTAAGCTTAAGAAATTAACATTGCTATTTTATTTTCTTAATTACAGTGCATCAAGAATTGGTGAAAAATTTACAAATCTCGGAAATATTTAAAAAACAGGAACGTGTAAGTCGAAACTTACTTGTTGTAAAATTGAAATCTGATTAAATTACCTAAAATTTGACTTTATTTCTGTATGACAAGTTATTCGACAAGATACGGTAGAAAACACAAAATACAATTTTCAAGAAATGAACAGTCTACTTCGTCATTAGTAATCCGAATTTAACATTTTTTATATCATCGCAACGAGCTTGAATCTGCCTTCAAAATGCGGTGTCATTGGAGTCTACATGATCTGCCTCTAGCACGGCAGGTATGACGTATGCGCTAAAGAAACTAAAATTTTAAATCTAAAGGACTCACGCATATCAACATACAGATAGACACACAGACATTTTTTTATTCGGTTTTTAATTTCAACCTGTTATGAAATGGATTTCTGTATAAAAGTTTTTTCTACAATGATTTTCTAAAATAATTGTCCTGTTATCATATACCTATTTGACTAAATCATACAGATGTAATAAGTAAAATGTTTAAAAACAACGAAGTTTGAATATCTCTGGGATCTAGAAGTGGTACTACTTTTCATATTCCAAGAATCCTTAGAATATCCCCGTTGATATTCATATTATGGGATTTGTTTTAGGTTACCTATATAACATATGCATATAAACACTATAAAGATACAAAAGCATTTAACAATAAATATAGCACGAAAACACAAACAGAACGAATGAAGTAGTGGCAACATATGCTTTCCAGGAAAGATTACGTCTATCATAGTCTACCTACATGCATAGTACAACTATATACAAGTATAAATTAAAATAAATATAAATGTTCTAATAATAATTATTCAGAAAATGTGTTCAAATAAATTATACGGTCTAATATATATTGTTTTACTTACTTTCAGCTTTTTCCATGCATCGAAAATTTCCTGTACCACAAAGAGGTGTATATTTGTCTCCTAAAAATATCAGAAATATTTAATTACACAAAAAATTCAATGCAGAAGAATAGTTAAATTAACTGAATTATCTATACATTTAGAACACAAGGCGTTTTTCATTTCCGGGTTCGCCAACGGCTCACACTGGACCGATTTTGTTGATTCTTTTCTTAAATTAAAGCTCTCCCCAGATGTGTCATCACCATTTTTTTTCCTTAATTATTATTTTCATATAAAAAAATTACATATAAATTCAAATCAGAATTATATTTGCATTTTTATTTAGCCTGATCTGATCAACAGAACCCGAGATATTAAAAAAAAAACGAGACAAAAACACATTCTTCAAAATTAAAACTTAATTTATAAGATTGAACATAACTTTACTGCAACATCCTGATAAAATACATATTGCATTTCCACAAAAAAGTTTATACGACTATATGGGTTCAAAAAGATAATAACCAGAAACGAGGCACTTTTTTACAAAACCCCCCTCCCTGCCAACTCTTTGCATCGATTCAATAAGATTTTATCCTTAGGGATTATCGGTAATTTTTAGTGAGCAATGGGTAGACAAACTATTTTAAAGACAAGGTGTCATCTGAAAATTAGTAAAATTAATAATTGACCTCAAACAAATTTGCGACAAGCTGATTTTCATGGGATTGCAATTCTAAAAAAGTACTGACTGCTTGGCCGGATGAAAGTTTTAAATAATCGAAATAGGCTGGCTAACTACCCTAAAACCACCCCCATGTTACAGTTTTGCAGTTTTTAAATTTCCAACCTATTAATATCCATACAGTTTGTATTCAAAGAAGAGTTAGAACTAGTACAGGCCTCGAAAAATATGACATTTTATAGTAATTATTGCAAAATCAGAGATATAAACTCCTCCGTTCAATATGTATTATATGTATCTAATTGTTTTTCTTGTGATCTTTGTGTTAGTCACAAAACTCGTAATTTATATAGTAACCCCACTTATCACAAGGCGTTATCATCTGTATTATTATAATTATAAGACTGTAAATATCTCGCCGGTAGAAATTTACAAAACTAGTAAATCCAACGGTTTAGAAAATAAATATATATTATTAAATTTTAACACATAAAGCAAACAAAATATTTTAGTGAAAATAGTGAAACATTACTTGGATCTGAATGTGAATATCGTATAATAAAAAAATTAACACGGTTCATCCTCATCAGAGGACATATCTGCAGCATTGTTACAATATTGTCCTACACAATGACTACAATTTGCAATGCACTTTTATTTTTTTTGCAACTACAAGATTTTGATTTGATTTAAACCCACATAATAGGAACTTTAAAATAAAATCTGCTGCAATTTCTTTTGCATTTTCTGTCGCTGTAGCACATCCAACCTCAATCTTCTGGGTTTAACTCTTTACCCATCTAGGTAAACTCTCTTAATATGGAGTTAAGAAACTTCAGTTGTGGGAGCAAAGTTGCTAGTTCGAAATTGTGAAATGAAATTTGTTTAATATTGCCACTTTAATATAAAATTTACTCCTGCTTCTGCTAGAATAGATAGGTTTGGAAAATCTTTTTTGAATACTATAAGTTCTATTTTTGTGCAAAATTGTTAATGCCACTTTTTTACCTTTTTTAAAGAATGCTAGCGGTGTGTCACAACCAGACTTGGCGTGAACATGCAATATATTTTGAACCATTGATTCATCTAATGCATGCTGTAATTCATGTATATTTGTTGATATATATCTGATTTCCCAGACGTAAAAAATCTCAGCATATACACACGCTCTGTGTTGTACAATATTCTATAAGCAACACTTCCAAATCTGTATCTTATCCCACAATAATCACATGTTGCGGCTGTTGTAACATCAGATAGTCCGCATCAAAAATTCCACGTTCTACAGGCATACCGTCATTAATAAAATGCATCTCTAAGAATTCAATAAAATTATCTTTATTCGTAAATATTGCTAAAAAAATACTTTGGCTTATACTTTCAGCAGTTTCAGGGATGAAGTTAACTTCATAAAAAAAGCAAGCAAAAAACGCAGATGGACAGACCTGCGTTTTTTGCTCTTCGCCCATGTTCTGTAAATTTGGTATTTAAGCTGTCATTAGAATATCCATCAATAATTATTATACAATTATTTCCGTATAATATTCAACGTAATTTACGTAATACGTTTATTGGATTGCAGAGCAGGGGCCATACCACCTTTATCAAAAGGAAACCTCCGTCGATAATTAAGACACTTTCACCCCCTGGTAAGATATTGGTTGGAATTTAGGATCAAAATGGGTGACGACCGATGACTATATTTTATAGAAGATATTTCAACAAAAACGCTGGCAGGATACTGTGAAAGTTCGTGTTTAAAATATTTTTTACGATCATCAGGAGTTTTGGCTCCAGAAATAACGTGGTTAAATAGGGTTGACCACTTTACGGTCTTAATTCATATGCATAATTGGAATCACACGGCCACTTCTTTTTAATTTTAATTCGGCAAATGTTTTTTCAACATTTCTGTCCATTATTGTACACTCTGTTTTATAAATGTTATGACGTTTTTCTACAGAAAATTTATATATTACCTTAAAGTATTATATTTCCTATTATTCAAGGTCTACATTAGTTCTCTTTCTTGATTACAAATTATCAATTCATTGTAAAATATGCTCTGTGGAAAAGATCTCTAGTGAATTTGCCAAGAAATGTAAGGTCCATAGGGGATTTTTAGTAAGCTAAAAAGAACCCATCTGGGATTACAATCCAACTAAAATCAGCATATCCCCAATTAGCGGGTAAGGATAATTAAGTGTAATAATGGAAAGGTGGAATAAGTTGGGACAAGCTGGAACAAAGTGGGAAAAAGTGGTACAAAGTGGAATAGGGAATGACAAGGTGGGACGACGTAGGGAATAAAACAAGACTAAAATATGGATAAATAGGAATAACATTCTACTTTATTAATATTTGATGTCATACTGTGAAAGGGTATAATGTTTACATATAATGTTTGTAATGCAACATTCACTTGGTCTTGTGAGCTAAGCTGGCCTCGCTAATATTCATAAAATTCTTAAAAGATTTGTTTTTATTTATTCTTTTCGCTGTGAGATACTTAGATATTAAATCTGGATGTGGAAGTAGTGATTCCTTGGGAAGCGGTTTTTTATTTGCCTAACAGCTACATGCTTTATGACTCTCTGTTATTTTTATTTATGTTATAAATTTTCTTTAGATATAATGTTTGTAAATATCATAATTTATAGAAAAAAATATTAATTTACTTGGCATGTAAAAATTCACACATCTACATTTCTGTAAAGTGTAGTTAGTTAGACATTCTAGTCGGCAGTTATCTGGCGTGTAAATTCTGAAAAATTTTAGAGGTCTTTCTTTGGTGAAATAGCATTCCCTATCATTGGGGTCATATTTCTTCACCTCCTGAGATGTGGTCATCATTTTGGGCTGCACAGCAGCGAGCACAGCGTTATCGTAAGGCATTTGAAAGTACTGCTTTTTTAGAAGTGGTATGGTGTGTGGTGTATGTAGTAAGATCTATAATAAAGAAAATCTGCTTCAGTTAATTTTGAAATTATAAGTAATATACAAAAACAAATATTTAAGAAATATAGAAACTCTCGAAGGTTATCGGTAATTAACACAAGGAAGAGTGATATAATTTTCTGTACATCAATTAAAAATAATCGTATAAGCGTAGGTAATTTTATTTAAAAAATTAATACGCTTCTATAAATTATTTTTATATAATTAATTATAACACGAAATCAATAAGAAGTAGAATCATAATACTTAAGATTTGCATATTGAAGTGACCCATTCCTCCCTCGTATTACTTATCTTCTTCTAATGGGACAAAAAATATACAATTTTCGTGATCGTCTAGATTTTTAAAAGTAGAAACCAAAACGTTGTTATAATAATTTTATTGAACAGATTCTTCTATAAAGTATAATAAATAATTCTTATTACAATTTCTTAGAATCCAGTGTGTTTAACATCAATAAATATTCTCCACCTGGTTGGAAATCTCCAGATACGGGGAAGTTGTAAGTAAACAAAAATACTTAAAATACAACGCATCACTTACTTGTTTCTGTTTACTGATTTAGTTTATTTGGCTTCATTTTGAAAAACACTTACTTAATGATTATTTTTAATTATTGTACCTTTATATTTGTCTGCACTTTGTTTAAAATTGATTTCACTTCTATTACAAAAGTTAGTGATGGACAAGTGGATTTGATTTAGTCTCATTTAGCCAACGAAAACCACACCATATACAACGTCAATGGACTAAATAACACAGCCCCACAAAAATAAAAAAAAGTTCAGACCAGCGAACCAGACCCATGTATCCCTATGTATTTTCGGTCGCTGAATCCGAATCCGAGGTCAAAAAAATTCGTACACCCCCAAAATCTTTAGGTAGAGCCAAAAAACACCCCTGGACTGGGGTAAAAAGAATATTAAGCTACGAGAATAGCTGTTACATCCTAATCGATCGAATTATACAAATTAAGGTTAAACAGCAGCGTGCATATAATAGACATGAAACACACCCCCAGTGAGGGGCGAAAACTAGCCCCCATTTATAAAAAAATCGATCCAAAACAGTAATGACTGCTGAAAACGCTCGAAATGTCTAAGTTTTGTTAAAGTGATAAGAAACTGCATCAGATCCGACGTAATCTTCATAAACTGTCCCTATAGGGTTGAGAACAACCACCCCCCAAGTTTAAAGAACACAAAACAAGAGAAAACGTAAAATACAACAGGATTTCTATTTTGCGTAGTACTCTAAAATAGAACTAGAAACTTACGTACCATCAACGTCCTACAGTGTCAACCCTCAGATGGTGTGAAAACTACCCCGCATGTAAGATTTATCCATAAAAAATGACACTGACTTCTATAAAAATTCGAAACACCTGCGTTGTGTGGAAGTGAGAAGAAACTAGACTATGTTCGACGCTGTGCTTGAAAACCACCCCCATGGGGTTGCGAGATGCTACCCCTATTTATATCCGTAGGACGCTGGAAGTGTGCATCACGATTTTTGCTAATCATAGCATCTATAAAAATGTAAATCCGGTTAGTTTCTCTCTGTTTTTTCAGCATCCTACGGATATAGGGATGGCATCTCGCATCCCCGTAGGGGTGATTTTCAAGCACAGCGTCGAACATAGTCTCACTTCCACACAACGCAGCTGTTTCGAATTTTTATAGAAGTCACTGTAACTTTTTATGGATAAATCTTACATAGGGGGTAGTTTTCACACCATCTGAGGGTTGACACTGTAGGACGTTCATGGTACGAACGTTTCTAGTTGTATTTTAGAGTACTACGCAAAATAAAAATCCTGTTGAATTTTACGTTTTCTATTGTTTTGTGTCCTTTAAACTTAAGGGTGGTCGTTCTCAACACTATAGGGGCAGTTTATGAAGATTACGTCGGACCTGATGCAGTTTTATGTCACTTTAACAAAACTTAGACATTTTGAGCTTTTTCAGCAGTCGTTACTGTTTTGGATCAATTTTTATAAATGGGGGCTAGTTTTCGCCCCTCAATGGGGGTGTGTTTTATATCTATTATATGTATGCTGCTGTTTAACCTTAATTTGTATAATTCGATCGATTAAGATGTAACAACTATTCTCGTAGCTTAATATTTTTTTTACCCCAGTCCAGGGGTGTTTTTTGGCTCTAGCTAAAGATTTTGGGGGTGTACGATTTTTTTGACCTCGGATTCGGATTCAGGGACCGAAAATACATAGGGATACATGGGTCTGGTTCGCTGGTCTGAACTTTTTTTTATTTTTGTGGGGCTGTGTAATCTTAGAACAAATCACGGACGAGCAGTTTTTAAATATCATGATCAAGTCTTCTGGAATTAAGCAGCTAATCAAAACATAAACGAATAACAAAGCACCGGAAAAAACATCATCGACTACAGGGTTCTCAAGTATTTACCGAGAAAAGGTAGCTTGTATACATCATTAACGTGATCCTATGGCTACAGCATTGGCCCCGCCATGCCAGTGGAAGTGTGCCACGATAGTTCTTATCTCGAAACAGAATAAGAGTGCCAGAGTGGCCGGCTGTTACAGACCCATCTTGTTGCTGTCAATGATCTCTAAGTTGGTGGAGAAGGTCGTCCTGAGCTGGATCAGTTCTGCCCAGAATGAACTTCACATTGATTATTATCAATTAGGCTTCAAGAAGGAACGCAACACAACGCTACCGATTTTTAAAATAGTTAACGACGTCAAGTTCGAATATAACCTCGGAAAGAGCACCATGATAGTTCTCTTAGATATTGAGAAAGCGTTGGATACTGTTTGGATTCTGGGGCCAAGTTCAAAAATGCAAAAATTATCGGGTCCTCAACTCCACGTTTCTGACTTACTCTACAGTAGTACCTGGGGGGTCATACTTGATCGCACCCTGAATTGGAAAAAGCATGTGGAATTTAAGGTAAACAAGGCGTGTGCGGCCTTCTGACAATATCGCAGAACAATCGGAAGGTCATGGAATTTTCAGGCAGGATTTCTTTGTCGCTGTACATTGCTGTAATAATATTTTTTATTATGTAGCCATTGTCTGGTGGCCCAGAGTAAGGCAAAGCATAGTAGTATCCCAATAACATAATGTTATATAAAGAGCACGGTTACTAGATATTCTCGTATATTAGAAGGGGAGTTAGTGTTGTAGCACTAACTCCCCTTCTACACCCAATTTTAACAAGAACTTTGAGATAAGACTGACACGTCTGGAAACGACATATCAACACCGATGGTTCAAAAATCGACTATATATCAGGAGCTAGGCGTTTACTTAGAAGAACTAGAAATACACTGGACAATAATACCCCCTAGACACTTATACCACTACTAGCTGATGCCCGCGACTTCGTCCGCGTGAAAGTTCATCCGAGTCTAATTAGGAACATTGACATACTAACCCACTGCACATTCATTGCACTGAAGGAAACCCACTACGCATCCATAGTGCTCGATAAAATCCGCCGCGTATCCTTAGTACTTGGGGAAACCCACTGCTCATTCATGGTACTCGAGGAAATCCATTGCGCATCCATAGTGCTCGGGGAAACCCACTGCGCATCCATAGTACTCGAGGAAACCTACTGCGCCTCTTTAGTACTCGGGGAAACTCACTGCGCATCCGCAATTTGTCTATTTTTGTGTTAGAGCGAGTTAAACGAAAAAAAAATATATATTATTTTAATCGACAAAAGAGCACACAGGTATGTGTTAAATTTCATGCTTAAAAACAACCCTCCCCCAGTTCTTTCTCCAGCAGACATAATTTTCCCGGTTGTAAGAGTCATCTTACATTCCAGGTAGCAAGTCGGATTTCTTCCCGTGCTTTCGTTGTGTCTACGCTATTAGCCAATTTCCCTGGTGGTCCAACTCCCTACTCTTAGTAGCCAATTGCACGCTATCTTCCCTGGAGAGAGGACAGCGCCTGTTGCCAGGAGGAGTGCGAAGCTTGTCCGAGGCCTCACTATCGTTCATTTTCATGAATGCTCTTGGGAAAAATTAAGTGCGTTTCCCCTTGCATTCTGCACTTTTAATAACAGCCGCCTACCCTAGGTCAGACGCTACTATTATTAATTCGCAGACACAAGACCGTTTAGTTGTTGCACTGTGCTCTTGGGTATTTGGCATGGAGCCTTTAAAGAAGTTGTTCTTCAGTAGCCTTGACCTAATAATGGTAGCACTGCTGCCCATTACCATTTACCCAGGGGCCTTCATAGGTTTCCACCCTCTGGGTCATAGTGAAGTTATATTTATAATTCGTAAAACACACATCACCCACTAAAATTTATTGAAACACTAACCCTCATTTATGTCATTTTATAAATTATCTCTAAATACCAAACACTGACTTATGGTAAACCCATCAATCCTAGCAAACAACAGTACCCCGTACATAGTACTAATAGTCAAAAAACAACCCACGGAATGCGTCAAAGAAGTGGAAACCGTCCAAGTCACTTTACCAGAGGGTTAAAATGACAGCAAGATGTTCTCTCTATGAGCAATTTTCAATAAGTTTTATGCTTTGATCGTTAGTTATCGATATTGAAGATAACTTCACTGTCGAAATAATAATAATAATAATAATAATAAAAATAATAAAAAAAATATAGAAAAACTTTTGAATGACTTTTAGGCCATCTAGATATTAAAATCAATAATATTGTTTAAAATATTTGAAAATATACAACTTTTTTTATTATTTAATTTGACTTACACTATATCCCTGTACATCTTCAATGCACATGTGATCCGTGTTATAATTCCAGTGGGTAAATATGACCTGAAGAGCATTGTCTGCCCCTGAAAGAAGAGCTCTTCTTGGATAAGAGTCGATCTTACTATCAATTGAGTATCCCTCGTCTATATTCCATATACTGGCATTATAGTTCTTATGATAGTTTGAGAAATGTACTCTAAAAACATTCATATTTAGTAAAACCAATAACTTAAATATTATTACTTAAATATCAGATTTTTATTTTTCCATATTTTTGCGCATTATCTAAAAATATTTCCATATTTATAATAATCAACAAAAACTCATTTTTATGACGCTACATATAAAAATAAGCTTTTTTTCAGTCTGTAAATACATTTTCGGTTCAATATCATAAGTATGCTATTAATTCTCGTTTGTAGTGCTGAAAGAGAGTGAGTGATTCATAAATTAATGATTTTAACATTGGAATTCCATAGAATTTTGAATTTGGACTAATAATGTTTGAAAATTATTACCACTCCCTAACAATGCGCAATGGGGAAGTAGACAATTTTTTTTTATTATTTTAATAACATCTACACATAAAAACAGTTGACCCGTATTTTTTATTTTATTTTTTTAATAATGCCTTATAGTAAAAAAAAATCATGAAGTTTAAACTGTGTTTAAACGATTAGATATTGCCGCTAATTTTCGGGCTATTCTATCGGCTATGACGTAATAGCGTAATTAGCAGTTTCTAACAGTTCTTGGTTTCTAGTTGTGCATGAACAAGATAAACGAGGGATACGTTGCCATATTTCGATTATTAATGTAAGACATTCTGTACTGTTATATGGAATCCTTACATTACAATTACAAGTCTGTATTAGCAAGTTGTCAATCAGCCTTAAAAATATATAGAATATTTACTTGCTCAGCATTTGAAACAGTATTAAAAATTAATATTAAAAATTATTTCATACAACATACAATGCTCATTTTCTTTTTTAGAAATGTGGCAACGTAGCTGATTACTTCAAATGTAAAGTGCCCCTGTTTCAGAATTTGTACTGTTATTTATTATATTGTGATGTCTGCAATGCCTCTAAAAATGTATTTTCTACCTTCTTCCCAAAATAATACTGAAAATAACAATAAGAAGCTATTTATAATGGTTTCCAATAAATAATATTTATTAACATTGTTTGAGAAGGTTCATTCTAACTCAGTGAGGTTCATACAGATTTCTTCGAGTCTAACCTGACAGTGTGAAAAAAGGAGAAAAATATACTGTTTAAACTCACATACAAGTAATTTATTTCTTGAGTAAAAATTAAAATGAATATTACAGAGAAAACAGCTAGGTAATAAACTAATATCTTACTTCTGTTTGTATTGAGGTTTTTAACCTCTGCACTCTAAACGTCCGAATTTGATTTATTAAAATGAAATATCATAGTCGAATCGAGAACCGGTAAGTTTTACAATAAAACCAATAATATTCGGTAGAATTACCTCGAAATTACATTTATATATTATTACTATAATGCTATATTATTACTTTTATCATTATCGTTATTATCTACTAGCCCATTTGCTCTAGGGGAGACCCTGCAGCTGAGGTAATGGGCCATGCATGTTCGATAGTCTTTTTGAACAATTTACTAATTGATTTTCGGCCAACCTTGGAATAATATAATAAATTGAATTGTATTGAAAAATTGTCATAATTAGGTGTCTACTTAAGCACAGGTAATAAAATTTCCGAGAATTAACTAGAATTTTAGATGAATATTAAAATTCTAATCTGTCCTTTATCTTGATACTTACACATTATCTTTAAAAATTTCTTTCCTATCCATCATATTGAATGTATAGCAAATACCTTCATCTAATATGATCGGAGTAAATATGTATGAACAACTAACTTTCTTCCCCATGAATCTGCATGAATCCAGTGTAGATGTCTGTGGTAGACTTAACTGAAACACATGTTTAACGTATCTTCAGCTTGCCTTTTTACAAATGCATAATAAGTAAATTACCTTGTGAAGTCGTGCAAAAAAGTTGTTAGTAAATGTTTTATTTTCTGGAAAGAATTTAGTGCCTTTTTTACAAACTAAGGACATATATGGAAAATTTATTTTACTGAAAATTAAACAGCAAATTAGATTATCAACAATCTTAACTTGTTTGTCAATATTTCTTATAAACAAGTCACGAAAACAATGGAACATATTTAGTTTAATAGTGATGAGATTTTGAAGATTATAAAGGAAAATTAAATACCACAAGCATCTTTGTAATATCATAATGATCTTCATGTTTCTTACAAATTTTGTGTGGTATAAATACACATCCACAAGGTGTCAGGGAATAATAACATAATTTTTGCGGGAGGATTCCTGATCACAAATAATAATGAAACTTCAAGTCAACGAGTCTCCTAATGCTTCTCGGAGAAGCCATGGCAGGCACCCAAAACTTCGTTTTCATTTTTGTTTCAAAAAATATTCTGAGCAACATATGAAATTTGATACAAGAAAAGGTACAATCCTCATGAGAAATTGAATAGTTTTGCCAAAGCGAACCATAAGGAAACGTGAAATTCTTTGGGCAAAATTACATAAAAAAGATACTCTTGATAGAAATTCGTAGAATGCACCATTCATGAATGAAATGAAAAAACACATTGAATAAGTTACTATATCGAAAAGATCCCATTTGAATTTGATATGTGGAAATAAGTTACATATTCTACGTTTATATCAATAGTAAGGTCATAAACATTATCTAAAGAGATAATGTTTTATAAAAGCTACATATTTATTTATAAGTAAATATTTTCCGATAAATGAAATCTAGGCACTAGGATATTCAGTAAAAAGTTAATTATGTTATAAAGACAGATAAAACAATAAATTCTAATAAAATGTTCGAAATGACCCCCCCCCCCGATCGTGTTGATGCAGCCAATCAACTATTATTGCAATAAACGTCGAACTCTTCGAAAAAATTCATATTTTGACAACCATTAATTACCCGCTGTTCTAAGTTGTCAACAGTGTTTACAGGTTTTACCTAAAGAAGGGATTTCAAATAACCCCAAATAAAATAATTCAAGAGATTCCGATTTGGTGAGAAAACTGACCAGGATACTTGTCCACCTAGATCAATCCTCTTCTCAGGAAATGTATCTTGCAATTGTCTGGTGTGAAGCTGCATCATGCACGAACCTCAGCGCTACTCCGCTATTGGGGCATAATTTTTATGAACCCATTTAGATCGTAAAATTTAAATGAAACCGAGAACATGTGGAAGCATTTGTGGTACTAAGAGCATTTTCAGATGAGGATACTGATGACGAGATACAGTGTAACGTATACAGAATTGCGCTCGGAAATTACTAGGTGCGAAAACAATCGCAGCACAGTGTAGTCGTAAATGTTGAAGACTGCGTTAGTCTGTGGCACATTCTAAATAGAAGAAAAAATAAAAAAATAAAATGGAGACGTACCATGTGGGTTCATTCCACAGTAGAATTAAGAGACCAAGAAATCGTATAATTTATTTATGATTGTACTTAGTAACGTGCTCATTCACTACTAAAAAGTATCCTGCCTGTGATGTGATGTGTTCTCGCAAAAGATACGCGTCTGAACAGGTTTGTATGATATATTGATAATTCAGTATGCGAGACACGCAGTGTGTCATCGGTGGCTGAATGGATGGAATACAGAAAGAACCGAGGAAAGAACAATGTTAAAAAGAAGGGCTTTTTTGGCCCATCCGTGGTAAAGTGCGGAAACCATTTTTTTTTACTAATATTGGGGTGCTGAATACGAATCTGTCATCAGAATTGGCCAGAAACATCTGAAAGACAGTAAAAGACAACCCTCATTTTGGAGTGGCATGGAAATTGATATTAGAACTTGCAATAAAAAGTTATTATTTAGTGCAGGAAATTCTTTCAAAATACTCAGTTTCGTTAGGTAAGTAGAAAAAGAAGCAACAATTCTAAATTCGCACCCCCCGTCCTCCTTGTTTTCTTCACCCTTCACCAACCTTAAGAACGGTGTAAGTTACAATATCTAATATACGTTATTTACCTATTTTAAAAAAAAACAAAACTCCTCATTAAATGGCTATTGTCAGGTTATAATGTGATTACTTCTGAATACTCTTACATCCATCACCACCAATTAAGGTGGTGGATTTTTTCATTTTAGAGGTTTTATTGGTTTTAATTGCGAAAGAAATCCATAATCACCCAGTTTGATGTTTTTCTAATATAATAAGGTGATTTAGTCAATTCAGATGAATATTTCTCACACTGTTGGTGTGCATATTACTATCCAGAAAATATTATTTGTTCTTTATTTTAAAAAATTCTTTAATTATTTAAATGACTTTTGGCGGGGAGGGTTGAAGGGGTGAAATTGTGTTTTTTTACTCCTTTTTTTTACTTAGTTATCGAAACTTATTTTAAGAGAATTTCCTGCAAAAGAATAACTTCTTGTAGTTCTAATTCTAGTAGCAAGTTCTAATATCAATTCCAATGTCACCCCCAAATAAGGGTTGTTTTTAATGTGTTCCCAAGATTTTCGCCAAAATGGGTGACGCATTCGTTTTCAGCACCACAAAATTATTTAAAAAAAAATGACTTCCACACTTTACCACGGATGGGCTTAAAAAGCCGTTTTTTAACATTTTTCTTTGATATCGCGATATTGTATGGAGTGAATAGCTGCATTTGAATATGTGTTTTTTCTGCATCTCGGATACGTGTTTCTTTGAAAGGGCTCTAATTAATACATGTACCTACTGCATATTCTGCAGTACAATCTATCAATATACAAATAAATATACGCTTAAACTTGTGTGCTAAAATAGGAAACAAATACAAGACCACAACTTAAGACATATACTCCAGTCAAATTAGACAAAATTTCGGAAAAACTGATAAAGTTTTGAACCTTGGCAAAGATATTCACTAAGGTTTACTATTAAACATACTAAAAGTCCTGAACTCAATATGTTGCGCTGGAGCCGCCATATTGAAAAAATGGCGCTCTGGTTATGTTTTTTGCTTATATCTCTAACCATTAGCGATAATCAAAATTATGTTTATATAAAAAATGAAGCTTATAAAATTCTCTACAAAAAATGTTTTTTCGTATGTGTTATTATACTCTTTGGAATTACGAGAGCAAAGAGTATATTGCATTTCATCGTCACATTTCAAAAATTGTAAATATTGCTCGTAGAGAAAAAATTATGATATCACTGTGTTAGTCATAGAATTTGCAACAACTTTCGAAATGTCCGCCATGTCATTCTATCAGTCTGTTCGTCTGTTCGTCTGCCGCTCGGACCGTCACGTCTTTTTTAAGGTAAATAACTTAGAAGAGAAAAGTCATGTTTTATTGAACTTTGGAGAATAAATTAACGTTAGCTAGAGGAAGAACTCTAACATTAAAAAAAAATCGATTGGTAAATAAAAAGGTTATGAAATATTTTATGAAAAAAATACACGTGAAGAGTATTGTTAACACCTTTGATACCACTCCATAAACACAAAGATACTGCCTAGTATACTGACCAACGGTTCAGCAGTCAATATGGTATCATCGGGAGATTATTAAAATTGCAAGTGTGGCACTTGAACCTACAATCTTATTAAAGATTACAACATTCTTCACTTATTTTCATCATATTTTTTTTCATGAAATGTTTTATAACCTTTCTATTTACTGATCGATTTTTTTTTCAAACGCTGGGGTTTTTCTTCTAGCTAACTCTAATATATTTTCCAAATTTCAATAAAACCGGACTTTTCTCTCTTAAGTTATTTAGCTTAAAAGACACGAGACGGACGGAGAGGCAGACGGACAGACGAACGAACTGACGGTAGACGGACCATGGCGAACATTTTGAAAGTTGTTGTGAATTCTATGGCTAACACAGTGATATCATAATTTTTTCTCTACGAGCGATATTTACAATTTTTGAAATGCGTCGATGAAATGCAATATGCTGTTTGCTCTCGTATTTCCAAAGAATATAACAGACACGAAAAAAATGCGCATAACATTTTTTGGTATAGAATTTTATAAGCTTAAACTTATAAACATAATTTCGATAAGAGGTGAGTGAGTGAAGTGAGGTGAGGTACGGTACCGGTTTCAGTGGCGAGACCTCGATTGGATAAGTTAAGGCACACCGAGCGAGTCCGGCACTTGGACGGGTGACCGTATCTCACCATCCTGGTTAAGTGGTAGAGTAGCATTAGCTAAACTTCGCCTGGACGTTAATATAAATAAGGCAATTAAAAAATAAGAAATAAATAAAGAGATATCCCTAATGGTTAGAGAGATATAAGCAAAAAACTGAATCAAAGCGCCATATTTTCAATATGGCGGCTCGAGCGCAACAGATTGAGTTCAAGACTTTTAGTATGTTTAATAGTAAACCTTAATGAACATCTTTACCAAGTTTCAAAACCTTATCAGTTTTTCCCTCTAATTTTCCCTATTTGACTGGGTTATATAATATATGTTACCTCAGGGCCGGTTTTCTGACTAGGCCTCATGGGCCCGGGCCTAGGGGCGCCACTCTGCAGCGGGCGCCTTTGCCTTTCATCTTAATGGTTAGTGCCCATAAACTGATAGCAAGGAGATTATAATGCAAAACATTTAACTTGTTCCTATTCCGGGGGGGGGGGGGGGACAAAATTGATCTGGGCCTAGGGGCAATTTATATCTAAAACCGGCACTGTGTTACCTGCTACTATTTGAGCCTAATATTTGAATCATTAAAATTCTCAATGAAAATAGAAATAAATTTCGTTTCTGCATAATTTTAACTTCTTATTTCGCTGAGAACAATTTTTATGAAAAAATAATTGGCTAATTTAAACAAAAATATAGTCAACCAATCAGTTTCCTCTCGGTCAGCTACCCTGGTAGCGAAGTAAACCTAAGTGACCAAATCAGGTCAAAATAATAAAGTCTAAAAATTAATCGTGGATTGTTTAATAGCATCTATAGTCATACGACAACATTTTTTTTTAGAATGCAAATTTTTTTTTATGTACTTATGTACGTTTTTATGTGATACTTTTTTTAATCATTTCCGTATTCTTTTATTAAATAAAGAAACATATTTAGACTTTAGCGATCGATTTATTGATACAGTTTGTGTAAAAGTAAATACGACTGAATCCAATACATTATATGTTATTTTAGTATATATAGATACTGCCTGTAAGATTGATTCTGTAAGTAACTTTTTTAATTTTTTGGAAAATTGCCCATTTCTCTATGATAATAACTTTTTAATCTTGGGAGACTTTAATATCTCCAAACTGAAACAATATTATATAAACAATAAATCAAATGATCAGTACGTTACAGAACTTGTAAATTTCCAGAACTTTTTTGACTGCGAGCGACATAATAGAATAACAAATCACTTAAACCGTATATTAGATCTTGTAATATCAAAACTAAACTGTACAGTTCAACGTAGCCAGTTTAGCTTAGTGAATGAGGATGCACATCATCCAACTTTGCACATAGAGATATCCTTAAAAACTAATAAATTAACACAGCTGTCTTCTCCATTAGTATCTACTTATAACTATAAAAAAGCAAACTTTAATCTATTATATGAATTATTTATGAATACAGACTGAACTGATATTAACAGGTTTTCTGATGTCAATGAGGCTGTTGAATATTTCTATACTGTTATATACAATATATTTGACATTTGTATTCCAAAAACAAAAAAATGTAAGAAATATCCAGTCTGGTTTAATTATCAAATTATAAAAGATCTTAGAAAAAAGGACAAACTACGTAAAAAGCATAACTTCTCGAAATCAATTAATTTGAGGAATGAATATAGTAATCTCAGAGCAAAACTAAAACCTGATATTGACCAAGCATACAAAGAGTATATTAATAAAGTTCAACAAGATATCAGTGGCGATTCAAGGTCATTTTGGCAATTCATGGCTAATAAAAAAGAGTCAGTTTCCATCCCGAACATAATGCATTTAGATAACCAGGAATGTAAAGGCGGAGAGGCAATCACAAATGCTTTTGCACATCACTTTAATAGTGTATATAATGTTGATTCACATGGAGATGATTCACATATAAAACTTAATCCACATACAGATCAAACAGCTATACAATCTATTACACAAGATGAGATACGTGAAGCCGTAAAACGATTAAAGTCAAACAAAGCAGTTGGTCCTGATATGTTACCTTCGTACATCATTAAAGGCTGTATTGACTTTCTTGTATATCCGCTACATTACTTATATAACCTAAGTCTAAGAACTAAAGTATTCCCGGAAATCTGGAAAGAAGCTCGTCTTTGCCCAGTTCATAAAAAAGATGATAAAACCAACATAAAAAATTATAGACCTATTGCTATACTGTCAGTACCAGCCAAGCTTTACGAATCTATTATCTATAACAATATATATAACTCAGTACACAATAGAATATCCGTACACCAACACGGTTTTATGAGGCACAGGTCAACTGCTAGTAACTTAATTAATATTACTCAGTATATATCGCAAGTAATACATGAGGGTAGTCAGTGTCACATAATTTCCTTCTTTGTAAACTTAAAAATGAATTTGGATTCCATGAAAATCTGTTAGAACTACTTACCTCATATTTACAAAATAGGAAACAGTATGTGTCTGTAAATGGATATGTATCAAAACACTGTATTGCCTTGTCCAGGGTTCCTCAAGGTTCCAACCTTGGTCCACTGCTATTTCTTTTGTTTATAAATAGTTTAACTGGAATAATTGAATCATCCAAATATTTATTATTTGCAGATGATCTAAAAATCTACATTAAAGTTGAGAACAATATGGACTGTTCTATGCTCCAAAACGACATAGATAACTTATATCAATGGACACTTCAGAATAAATTATATCTTAACATCAATAAATGTTTTATTATGAGCTATACTAGGAGAAAAAATCCGATTATGTATAAGTACAAAATAAATGATACAAGATTGGCCAGAGTTGAAACCATGAGGGACCTAGGTATAATTTTTGACACCCAGCTTACCTTTACTGGCCATATTCGTTCCATGATTAATAAAGCTAATAAAATGTATGGCTTCATAGTACGTAATACCAAAATGTTTATTAACACAGGAGCTATTAGACAATTATTCGTATCATACGTTACATTTGTGTTGGAATATTGCTCCATCGTTTGGAGTCCGTTTTACCAAGTACATGTAAACACTATAGAAACAGTACAAAATAAAGCATTAAGATACATAAACTATAAAGCGACTGGTTTCTATGACTTTACTGTAGAAAAAAACACGTTAAGGGAACAGTATAATCTTAAAACACTAGAGAGTCGACGAAAATACGGTCATATTGTATTTCTACATAAACTGTTACATGGCAATGTTGATGATCTTAATTTTCTGTCTTCAATATGTATAAATGTACCCAAGTATCCCACCAGAACATTGAGAACCTTTAATTTACCACTTGCTAGTACAAACTATCAAATAAATTCCCCCCTTTATAGAATATGTAGTATTTATAATGAGATACAAACCAGTTGTGATATATTTAATATCAGCCTAGGAAGTTTAAAATCTACGTTAAATATATTGTTTTAACTACTGTTTGTTAACATTATTAGTTATTAATTATTAGTTAGTATTAGTTATAGTTATTATTAAGTAGTAGCATATAATTATTATTAATCAACTTATGTAAGTATTGTATCACTCTGTAATAGGGCTTCGCCTGTTGAGTGCATTAAAAAATAAATAAATAAATAAATAAATTTTAAAACATTTTTTGCTAACACCACTGAGAAATGCGTAAAAAAGCCTAGATTCTAAAAAAAATTTTGTGTTATTTTTTAGGAATTGTCATAAACATTTCAGCTTGAAATTTGACACGATAATTTAACTCCAGTTGAAATTCATATAACTAAAGTTAAAATATATACAATATTATTCTAGTTATCCCCAATTGTTGACCAATTTTAATTATTTTCATTTATTGCAAATTGCCGATAACGGTTCATGCAGGTGTAGTTTTCTCGCAATTTCGTAACGAACGTTTTTTTTTAATTGCAATATGAGGTATATGGTCAAAGATAATAAAAAAAATTGAGAAAATTGAATTTTAAATTTTGAAAATTGTCTTGTCTAACTACATTTCGGGACCCCTATTTATTCCAAAATTTTTTGGTACACTTCTTGTGATGTTTTCAAGTTTCATAAAAATTGTTATTGCAAGATAATTCCCTACAAATTATAGTTTGGCTCCACTATATTCTCTGTCGAGGATATTCATGAAAATGAAATTAGTTGCAGTTAAATTTCAATATTGGGGTTGTTTCATTGAGAGATGATATATAGTTAAAGATGGCAATTTTCCCAAACATGGGTTTTTCCTGGGAGGGTTTTAACCCATTTTTGAATTTGCCGCCAATTCTAACCAAACTAACAACAAATTCCTTTCAGTATTTTTTAATTAGCATTAGCACTATTAGGTATTTGGAGAAAATTCACACCCACGCCAAATGATCAAATAACGAAATTTTGAAGACTGAGACTAAAAGTTACATTAGAATTGGTGGCAAATTCAAAAATGGGTTTTAGCCCTTCCAGGAAGAAACCCATTTTTGGGAAAATTGCCATCTTTATATATAGTTAAATATACTTATAGTAATAATTATTAATAAATACGTACTCTTCAGGAGATAATGTTTTATTATCTTGTAACTGATGATAAATCTTGGTAAAATTAAAATGCTGCTTTTTTGCCTTTGTCATTGGACAAATAGTGACTGCAGGAAAAGGAATTGTGTAAATTGGAGATTCCTTAGTAGCAAAACTGACAATCACCGGACTTTGATCATATTTGTTATATATACGGATTATCAAATAACCACACGCTGCAACTGATGCTAATATTAAGAGCCCCCAGAGAAATCTGCAAAAAGTTAAGTTATGTTAAATTTTTTAATTATTGCACAGAAATTATTAGTCCCTTGAGGTAAACCAGAGAAAGGCCAAAAGCCCAGAAGTTCTGCGACCGGACCGCAAGATATCTCCCCCCCCCCCGTTTTCGAGGGCGGGGAACACGATGGTGACAATATTTTCTGACCTACCCTTCAAGAACTACCCCTAAACCGGAAAAACCACCTCTTTTCCGATTTTTCGACGCTAGGCATTTTTTATCGGAAAATTTTATTAACGAAAGTTGTTTAGAATTGTTCAAAAACCCTAAATCCAAAATTTATTCAAAATTACAAAATATTGAAATTTTTTAAAAAATAATGTCAAGTCTGAAAGTATCATTTAAATGTTTTTTTTTTGTTTAAAAAATTCATGACAATTTTGTTGGAAATTAAATCAAGCTGTCAGGTAGTTTTCAAGTAATTATTAGCTTCTTTTAATATTTTTTTAAATTTATCATTTTTTTCAATTGTTTTATTTTGATGAAATATTGTAATAAGGTTTTTGGACAATTCTGAACAACTTTCATTAATAAAATTTTCCGATAAAAAATGCCGAGCACCGGAAACACGGTTTAAGGGTAGTGGTTGGAGGGTAAGTCGGAAAATATTGTCACCATCGTGTTCCCCGCCCTCGAAAACGGGAGGGTACATATCTTGCGGTTCGGTCGCAGAACTTTTAGGGTAAAAGCTTTACCTCAAGGGACTATATGCTGCTCCAGAAAATATGTATTTTGCATAATTTTTTAATAAAATTGCTTAGTATTAGCATTGCGACTGTTGTTCAATTTATTACTAGACGGAGCAAACCGCTGACGATAAACAGTCATTCAATTGTTGATTGTCTAGTGACAGGAAGCCCCAGTAAGCAGTATAAGTAATAGTGAAAGAATAGTCTTGTGACTAAATTTCGTCTTTTATGATATATTGATAACACTGAAAAATTAAGAAAATGCCACAACCAACATTTAGACAATATACAGACCTTTACTATTATTATAATTACACACACACACACACACACACACACACACACACTCTCAGCCCTAGCTGGAAAACCTTCAAAATTTCTCCTGGCGGTACTTGGATTCAGCTCGATGGATATCAGGGTGAGTTTCATGTTTGTCATTCAGAAAGTTTCTGTAATGTGGTAACTTTGGGAAATCACTGTCCTGTGTATAATTTTTGCAGCGGCTCTAGATATAAGCTAATCTGCTGTAAGAATATAAAGAACTTCTTTGTCACTGCATCTGTAGCTGATACTATGTTCACATTTTTTCTAATTTCCATTTTTATATAAGCTCGATAGCCAAGTTTTGATCTTTCCCAACTCCATTTGCTACAAATTTTTGGTTAGGGAACATACGATGTCAGTAATAGTGGCCTTCTTATCGTAACTCTTAATCACCAGAATATCAGAGTGGTTGTGATCTAGAGTTTTATCGGATCAGATTGATTTGTTCTAGTATAGCAATGTCATCGTCTTTGAGAACAGTTGCGGGTGTGTATTTATGGAAGAACGGTGGATAAGGAGTCCGAGTTTCATAGCTAATTCCCGAAGGATGATCTACGCCACCCCATTGTGTCTTCCTAAATATATTCCTGTGGCCAAAGCGGGGTCAGCCTTTAATGGCAGCTTATTAGTGTCTCACGCAGCTTTAAACTACCTGCAGGTATCGTTTGACCTGGGAAATTTTAGAACATGATTCTTATAGTCTGTGGTGTGGATGGTCCTGTACGGCTGATATAAATCCATCGTTTTCCTTCCTATAGCAAGTAGCAGTGAAAATTCTTATTAATCTCTATATCACCTTGTCTTGTTTGGATGGCTTGATTCGTACGAATCATTATAGCATGTTGCCTATACTTATCCCTATCCATATCTCTATCCCCAGCGCTATGGCGACCGCCACCGGTATGTTTTTTATTTATCTCGAAAAGTAAAAGTCCATCCATATTAAGTCAGGGCATTGAGCCCATTCTATCAGATGACTGCTTCTTGTTCACAAAATTCACTTGTTCATAAAATTTTAATTTAGTAAATTTCTGACGTAAAGTATTATAAGCCAGTGCTCCTTCTAACTGTAAGTGTAAACCTATTTTTACATTGACAGGTAGCTCACCAAGAAAGTGCGATAAATCACTTCCAAATAGTTTAGGATAGCATTGACACTAAGATTTTCAAAAAAATATAGTAAAACAATTTTTCTATTCAAAATTGCGCATCAAACATTAACTGTTGTAGGTATAGGTTTTTACAAATCGTTGGTCATACAATCCATACACACATATAAATAAATAAATAAATTTTATTTTCCTATCAGAAAAAGTGGTACACTTGTATAGGAATAGTCATATGCTTACTTACAAACTAACTGCTACTTTCATAGAACTCATCCAGACTATAAAAGCACTTATCAGCAAGATAATTGTTCAATTGTCTTTTAAAAGATTTTAAACTTTATGCATTTTTTACATGTGTCATGTGTCGGTAATTTGTTAAAAATATTTATAGCTAAATAATTTGGTTAGTTTGAAGTTATTTTATATTTGCAAAATTGCACATGAAAGTGGTCCTTTTGCTTAGTATTTATTTGATGAACATTTTTGTTTAAAATATAGTTTACATTATTTTTATAAATAAAAACACATAGTTCATATATTAACAAGCACACGAGAGTTACAATATTGTAGTTTTTAAAAAGGTCTCTACAAGAATACCTATAAGACACACTAGCAATACATCTTAAAATAAGTTTTTGTGCAATAAATACACCCAATGATTTCGTGGAACTATATAGACATGTAAAGCACATCACCTTCCTTTGGATTGCGTAATTGGATAGAAGATATGTTTGTTAGGAATCTTCTATCATTTAGAAAATTGTCAGCTGTCTGTGCCAAAAGGCAAAACGCGTATCTTCTGAAATCATCATCTTTCAACGAGTGTATGGAGTAATTTTGCATTTAATATTTCCTCATCTTGAAGCCGCCCATTATTGGTATAATTTTTTGTTGTAGAACTCGTGCACCGTGGTATCAAATAAACTATTTACTTTTGCCTGAATGGGTGGGTGATTTTTGAATATCGGCCACAAAAATATCGGAAGACAATTTTGGACTACCGTACATATAAATGGGATCTTGCTTTATCATTTAAAGTTGGAATAATACAGGGCTGGTTAAAATTTTTGTTAATCTCCCAATGAAAAATCTTGATGTAGATCAAGGCCAAATTCTGTAGAGAATTTGACACTTTCGACCACTGGTGGTGGGAAAAGTCAGGTTAAATAGAAAATGAGGAATGACATTCTCGAAAACCAAACCGCTTTCAAGCTATTAATTATTTACGACTGGAAAAATATTCAATTGTGTTCAGTAAACCAATTCGGTATTTTCACAAATTTTAAAATCCCATTGACTGTGAAGGTAATACTAAATTATATTAAAAACATTTGAATTTCCACAACCAGTTGAGTAATATTCAAGAAAAAGTATTTTTAAATTTGAATTAAAATTTTACCGCCCAAAACACTAAGCTATATTGTTGACGTCATCGGTCATAAACATCTAACCTCAAAAATACATATCTTTTAAAAGTTTCCGAGTAATATGTCACTATTATGAAAATTTCCGCTTGGTTCTCGTATTTTCAACTAAAATCTGGTTCAATGTAATGTTCATAAAGTTTTAAATATCTTCTCCAAATAAAATAAGGCGAGTTTTGTAGGTTGGACATGCAACCTGTAATTAGCAGCTCATTTTTAGTAATCAACAATATTGAGACATCAGACATCAATTTTTAAATGGTTGCTTGGAGCCATACTGGTTTCAAATGAGAAGTGCGGATATAATCAATAAAAATGAAAATAATAAATTTAAAAAACCTAAAAATTGAGGTTATGTTAATGCAACCGATGACGTCACAGCCCGTTTTGTATAATACCCGTTCAGTTATTCAGTTTTCATTTATTTATTTGTTGAAATTTTAAATTGATGAAAGAATGGTGTTTAAATATTGGTAAGTGCTTTAATGTATGGAGTACTTCATTTTAATAATATCAAAAAAGCAAATTTGCATACAATGAAATTGTCTATTTTAATATTTAAATTTAACTTCCACATCTACGAAGTGGAGTTGGAGTATAGTAATCGAAAAAAAAAATTTTTTTTTCTTCAAATAAGTTTACAGAAAACATTAATAATATAATTTCTACCACGTACCTTTCACATATAGATCTCTTTTCCGTTAAAAATTGTAACCCATGAATGCTTGATTTATCACAATATTCTCGAAAATATTTATGGATTCTGCTTTCTTTTTTTATTTTAATCATATTAAGTTCACCTTTACTTATTACTGATATATTAGTATGCGGAATTTCGATTCTAAAATCCTGTTCCATTTTTAATGTTTCACGACACGAAGTGTTTAAAATTAAATTTATGAAATTTGGGGATAATATTCGTGTGTATAATAGATAAAACTTAAAAAATATTTAATTACAGTGTTTAGGGTGCGGATAATCTTTAACTATAGTTACTGAAATGAAAATGGTAATTATGTAGAGTTATGTACCTTGGCCTTAAATTACGGGGAGAGTACATGGAAATTAAATACAACCACTTCCTTCGTCCCACGGGTTTCATGTATGGGCCACCAGGTTAAGCAAAACCAATCTGTATTTTGTGAAAGAAGTATGAAATTTGACAGAGTTGTTGTTTGTCCAGTTTTTCATAAAGAATTTTCGGATACCTCAAAACCTACCTGGGTGCCAGGTAAATTTATAAATACAACAGGGAATATCACTTACGAAGTAAACATGGAGAATAATAAAATTGTGAAGAGACATAGTAATCAACTAAAAAGATGATCGTCTTTGTGTTTTCCTTTATCAAGTGGGGGAGTTTCTAATGACATGAGGGATAGGTATATGTCCGATGATATCGCCAACTCAAGTGTATTGAAAGATTTATTAAGTGAGGACAAAAATATAATAGAAATCTCGGATAGTGAAAATGAATTTAATATAACAGAAAGTAGCCCCAGAGCACAAACTGCTAGTCGTGGATATTGATGATGATCCGGACGACCCCACTTCCCAGTAGATCAATAATGTCAATTGTCTAGCCGAATAAAGTCATTTTCTGAGCCTGACAAGTTAAATTTCATTCAATAAATCTTATAAAACATCAATAATATATAAACAGGAATTCGCAACTGGTCTCATCAGCGCAGCCAGGGCAGTTTCACCGGGCACATGGCGGGCGTGGCTGCCGCGCGCTGACTCTCAAAGTTGCATAGCTCCGTAACGGGTGACGCTACAGAGAAGGTAGACATACCAATGGAAAACCCAGAGTATGAAGAGAAATGTTTATTAGGATACGTTTCCCCCTCCGAGTCTTCATTCACTAGAAAGGAAAATTATGAACGAAATATACATGGAACATATGAAATACGAACGGATATGCTTCTCCGAAGCTTTTCTGATCATTTCAACCCAAGTCGGACCATTAACAAACTTTTTGCTGCACTTTATAGCCAGCTCTGCAATTTCTGCGACTTAGGCCCTTGTTGCTCCGCAAAAACAGGGAAGCTAACGGGGGAGAGTAGGGGACCTTTTGGTACGTGTTGCCTGGACCAAAACTACAATCCTGCAAATTTTCAGCTTTACAATAATTAATTTCGGGTCAAAAACTACAATTCCTGTGCTACATGTCTTAACTAAGATCATTCAATTTTGCCGCACCAATGAATCAATGTATACACTTAGAGAACTGTCAAAGTTAAAGAACTAAGACCTGATAGACGCAACAATGAACGCACTTAAATGTCCGAGTGTCGCCGCTGCGACACTCAGAGTGGCGTAACGGGTAACGCTACAGAGAAGGTAGACATACCAATGGAAAGCTGGTATGAAGAGAAATGTTTATTGAGATACGTTTTCCCCTCCGAATCTTCATTTATCCGCAATGGCGCCATTTCGGAATTTTTTTTAAATTTTTAAATTTTTGAAATGTTGACAGAACTAGAACGGAAAGTTATGAACAAAAATATGCATGGAACATCTGAAATATGAATGGATATGCTGCTCCTAATCTTTTTTGATAATTTCAGCCCAAATCGGACCAGTAACAACCTTCCTGTTGCACTTTATAGTCAGCTGTGCAATTTTTGCGACTTAAGCCTTTGTTGCTCCGAAAAAACAGGAAAGCCGAAGGGGGAGAATAGGGAACTTTTTGCTATGTGTTGTCCTGGACCAAAACTGCAATCCTGGAAATTTTCAGCTTCCGGGTAAAAGACTAAAATTCCTGGGCTATTAGTTCATTCAGTGTTATTCTTACCGGACACAGCGTAAGATATCTTTGTAGTTGGGCTTGTTTAACGTTTTAATCGTTTGAAGAAGTAATTATGCCTAAAGTAACAGCGAGTTGTGTACTGTGACGTCACAGTCTAGCGCGAAGTATTCAAATAAGAAATTAAAAAAGTTCGTGAGTTTTTCAGATATCGAGATGATTTTTTTTTTGTTTGACTAGTTAACTGAAAGACTACTAAATAAGGTTTAATGTACATGACATTTCTAAAATAGGAAACTACCTAATTGGCGGCAGCCATCTTAGTAAGCAGTCATGACACATTCCTCAAAAGTATTCCTCGGTTCTTTTTGGGGTGTTAATTTCGGCGTTAATGTTAATATCCGATTTTGGAGTTAATGTTAATGTCACTCTTAATCTACCCTTGGACGTTAACAGGCCCGTGGAGAGCCAGTTGGGCCCAGAGGTAAACTCAATTTGGCGGGCCCCCCTCGGCTAGGACAAATCAAAAATACTAATTTTCAATACACAATTTGAAATACAATCAATACAAAAATGTATTTAACAGTGATGGTGCCGGGCTCTTTCGGGCTCGGGCCCCAGGGCTGCAGCCCGGCTACCCCCCCCCCTGTCGTCAGGCCTGGACGTTAATTATTAGTAGGCGTACATAGAAGGCAAACTAGGATTATTTGGGAAACAACAGACGGTGATATCGAATCATAGGAGAAGTTTCTTTGTGGAAGATTCTGGGAGTGTTTAACAAAACACAGGGAACTCCTTGGTTATTGTTGAAGACGTTTAGAATCCGGCGTTTAGACGAGTAATGGAATGGATTTACGCATTTTCATACCTTACAATTGGTTTGGACTTTATATTCGTTTCCAGAAATTTCCAGCTGTCATATATAAATTCTCACTTATTGTTCAAACTTATACGTATTTTTGTTTTATCAATTTCTCATTTTACCAAGTATAAACACGTATTATTCTTAAATGATTCTTCACTTTTAGAAATCATTTCAAATTTCAACATATTATTTATTATTTTCTATGTCATAACATTTAAATATATTAAATATATTATTTATCATTAAATTATTTACTTAACGCTTATTTTTAAGTAAATATAAATGAAACTGGTTGTGTAGAACTTGTGATCACAATTTCTACGATATAAAGGTTGTGCATACTGTATATTAATAATTATTTAAACACCATAGTCAGAAATTGAGACTATCTTTAATAATTTATTCCATAAATGTTTCTATTATCGTCACTATCGTCGTCCCTATGTAAATAATACAAACTAATTTTAAGGTATCAGTTTGATTGGTTTGTAATAAAATCAATTTTATAAATAATTTTTTTGACTTATTTCAGTATTATGATACAGACAACCATCCGAGTTTGTGGTGAGATAATAACAGTCATTTTTCTTTTACCAGATACATTTATGTATTCTTAACTTTCATCAAAGTTAAACAAGTTTACACCTTTTTTTTTACAACTTTTAAACTTGTAATAGTTTGATTAGTTTATCCTTCTAATGATCACATCTCTAAAGTGTAAGTTTTAAACACAGAAAGATTAGTGCATCTATTTCTCTCTAGGTAAATTATTAACAATATTTAACCACTCACGTTACGTCACATGAATAAAGTATTCTTACCCATGTCTCTTCTACGAGACTTTGAGCTACTGGTGATGGAACTTGTTTCGCTCTAAAAAAAGGAGTTCACTCTCCACTCACAACAAAATAAAAATATTTTATTAAACATAGAGCATGTTTCAGGTTAGTGCACTGTGGTTTCAATAAGTCATTTCGAAACTAGAAATGAATCATTTATTACTAATTAATGAATCAAAATAACTACAATGGGTCGCGTGCGCCGACGTCACAGATTTTGAGACCTTAGGAAAAACAAACAGCTGTCATGGAATCAGAATGTTTTTCTTTAAAGTGAATTTTGATGTGTCTGTGCCATTTAGAAGCTTAATGTTGGATTATTTAACATCTGCAACTGTTCTTAATACTTTTATATCTTCAATTTTGTTCGTCAGGATTATTTCGTATTTTGCAGAATTTTCTCATGATGTAGAGGTTAGGTATACTGCTGCCATCGAATTAAATCCTTATATTTTGAGAAACAAATGGTTTAGTATAGATATTGTATAAATATACTTTGTTTTTGAGAGAAGTGCGTAGACAGAAGGATGAATTCAAAGCGTGCAAAAGTCTTGAAGCTTTTTATGGTTAGGTGAAAGAAGTACTCTGCGAGGAATTTACATAATAAAAGCTTGTTGCAAAGGTAAGAATTGTTATCAATGATCAACCATTCTTTTCATATATACTTGCCTAATTAAATGTTGCTTTATTATTTATAAATAATTGCTAACGTACAAATTCATTTTTTATGTTATGAACTCGTAGCATCGTGAAGAAAAGCAATTGACTTCTTGGACTATTGCAGATTCAGATGGTTCCTTAGTACTTACTGTGAATGTGTTGTTAGTCTAGACAAAACATGTTCACTACTTAGTGACAAGAAGGCTATGATCAAGAAATTAACCGCTATAAATTTTGTGAAAAAGCCACCATATAAATTAAGCAATGAAGATTGAGGTGCTATAAACTATTTGTGCTATATAATAAGACGTACATAATTTCTTCCAGCGGTTAACCCTTCGTCTATAATGTATCTATAAATTGGACTATATAACCATTGTAATTTTTGATTTTTTTTTTTTCATATATTGTTATGTAATATGTCTTTTAATTTTATGTAAGTCATTTGTTCATTATTATTTTATTAAATATTCCCTTTTTATTATATTTTACTTATCACTCCTACTACGATATATTGTTACAGTAAATTGAAATAGTCAGTTACATCGAACTTGTACTTAGGTTGTACATGCATGTAACTGAAAGTAAAATAAAATATCTTTACTAATTAAATAATTTATTATTCAAGATCTATAAATACCTACTTTTAAGAATAATCGAGAAGAAAGTTATAAGTTATATTGTAATAAAAAATAAATGATTGTAACATAACCAACATATATAAATGATTGTAACATAACACAACTTACTTTATATTACATCTATCTAAGCAATAACAGTAACATTCATAGTTTATATATAAGGGCTTTTATAGCTACAATTCAACACTTTCATAGCCCATTCAGACTTTGTGTTCACTGAACTTAGACCACTTGCATGTAACTGAAAGTAAAATAAAATATCTTTACTAATTAAATAATTTATTATTCAAGATCTATTAGTACCTACTTTTAAGAATAATCGAGAAGAAAGTTATAAGTTATATTGTAATAAAAAATAAATGATTGTAACATAACCAACATATATAAATGATTGTAACATAACACAACTTACTTTATATTACATCTATCTAAGCAATAACAGTAACATTCATAGTTTATATATAAGGGCTTTTATAGCTACAATTCAACACTTTCATAGCCCATTCAGACTTTTTTTGTGTTCACTGAACTTAGACCACTTGAAAGTTTTAATTTTATACTTCTTCAATAGTCCAACATTGAGTTTTTAAATACTACACGATATACTTTAAAAGGGCACATTGCATGACTTGTTGACAGCGGGTAGGTACTTGGAATTTCCTTTCTTAATTTATGTACTTCATCAAATATCTTTATGAAGCCTGCAAATTTTCCTCTCGTAATGTTAAAACAGTTTCTGCCATTGCACTTTTCTCTCCCTCAGTACGTACAGCTCCACACCTTCGCTCAACTAAAATTTAAACAAGAAATAATTATTAAAAATACTGACAAACCAATATAAAATGTTAATTTTCTTTACCATGAATTGTTTATTGCTTGTTTGAGCAGAAGTAATTATTATCATAAGCAGTTTCAGTTTCACATATGGGTTTTAAATTATATCCCTTATTGAGAGGATACCCAACTGCATAATCATAATCTTCATTTCTTCATGGTCTTGTAATACGGCTGTTTTTCCTACAACATAAACCCACGTTAAAAACACAGGCCCACAAAAAAAAAGTTGTCTGCGCTGGGGCACTGACTATACCTATCCCTTGTATTTTGAGCCTCTGAACACGAATCTGACCTTAGTTTTTCCCCAGGACGTCAGGTTTTTTTTTTAACAGCAAATAAATATATAAATATTACGATTCAACAGACTTTTTTTGCTGTTAAAAAAAACGGACGTGTTGAGGAAAAGCTATGGTCAGATTCGTATTCAACGGCTCAAAATACAAGGGATAGGTGTGGTCAGTACCCCCACGCAGACCACTTTTCTCTGTTACCACTGTGCCACACTCAGTGTGGCACAATCTTACACAAAAAAAGTCATCTGCGCGGGGGTACTGACCACACCTATCCCTTGTATTTTGAGCCGTTGAACACGAATCTGATCTTAGTTTTTCCCCAGCATGTCAGGTTTTTCTTTTAACAGCAAATAAATATATAAATATTAAACTTTTTTGCTTTAAAAAAAAAACCTGACGTATAGGGGAAAAATTAAGGTCAGATTCGTGTTCAGCGGGTCAAAATACAAGGGATAGGTATGGTCCATACCCCGGCGCAGACAACTTTTCTTTTTTGTGGGCCTGTGAAATCAAATCCTTGCATTACTATGCAACAACGTACTACTAATAAAATCCTTGGAAGCCTCTTGTAAAATCATTTCTTTTAATTGTTTGAAATCAGTTGCAGTCTTTTAACTTTAACTTCTTCTGGTTGTAAATGGAGGTTATTTTATAAAAAATGGCACTGTCTGGGATTGTCACACTTCCTCAGTTAAAAATAAACCAAAGACTTGTCATTTTGTACGTATAATATACATAAAAACAATAATATTATGAAAGAAACAAACAGACTCTTGCACTATGGATTTAATAATTATTATTAGCTTAATGTCCAGCTCACAGAGAACAGAGACGTAATAAATAATGACGTGACAACACTGACAACTGATACCAAGTCGGGCAAGTCCATTTTTGATGCAGATGTACGCAGCCGTTTATAATTGAAGCATAAACAGAGGACTTATACCATAGAGAAGCGACAATATCGGCGGTTCATTTGATATTGGCCCAGTTCTAATGACATTGAACATGAGTGAAACACAACCTTTTACACTGAGAGAACTTTAAAGTTTGATGTACACTGAAAATAATTCAGTATAATATGTACTCAACACAATCTCTTACACCGAGAGACCTTTAAAGTTTGATGTACACTGAAAGTAATTCAGTATAATATGTACCGCATAATAAATACCACATAATAAATATAATTAAATAATAGTTTATGTTTTATAAAGACTATTAGTTTCTAAAAAAGGCTAAAAAAACATAAAAAAAATGTAAAACGCCTCTCATGTATTGAATATCAAATATTTACCGGACACCGCAAAATCATTCCCCGAAGGCACAAACACATTTATTTTTTTTCTTTGTGGTGTATTATTTATGAAAGTTTTTTGTTTATCGTTTTTACTTCTATTTGTACATATGTGTTAAAATAAAATATATTTTAAATTTTGCTTTTTTACTTTCCCCATAAAGTCTCTTCAAAAGCATATTTTTATTATTTTTAATAGCATTTTTAAAACAAAATTATCCGATTCTGATGTATAATAAATTCTATATTGAAAAAATATTAAAATATACACATTTTAAATGGAAAAATACAATTTTCCTATATATCCCCAAACTAGAGGTTATATCGGACACATTTAAAAAATAATAAAAACATATTACTCACCATAATTTACTATTTTTACATTAAAATAAGTTCCCGAAATATATATATCAACGTGCTTAATCAGATTTATATTGCGCAGATTCGTTCTTAAAATATTCAAAAAAATCTTTAGAAATTACTAGATATATCCCCGATCAACGGTAACTTTCAGAGCAAGGGACACACCACTGGTGCTCTGTTCTCTAACCCAGAGAATTACGCCAATGGTGGTTGGGTCGTCTTTGACGCAATGTAAACATGTGGGACTCATAACTACATATAGTCCAATTAATAAGCCGGAAAATGTGGAAGAGTAGTGGAACAGCAACGATTTGAAAAATTCCTTTTTTCACGTGTTCCGTAGACCACCAGGAACATTCATCAGCATTGACCTCTGCATTAACTCCGAGGATAAAAAAGTTAGGGGGGTTCGAAGTGCCCCAAAAAGTAACTGTCTTAAAAAATTTTATAAATTAATATTTCGGCTCAGAAATGGGCTCTAGGAGGTTTTTTGGCTCGTTGATCACGAATCAATTGAGCAATTCCATATTCCAGTATGGAATTCGTGCCATTTTTATTGTGCTGCGGAAGTGTGCTATAGGGTTTTTTTTTTCGCTTGCTGATCACGATTCCGAGGTCCAAATTGAGCAATTCTATATTCCAGCGGGAATACGCTATTTTTCGTGTCGAATTTCATTTTGAAGAAAAAAATTATGTTTGAATATTACTAGTATTTCAAAATAATTTTTCAAGTCAATTTTACTTTGAAGATAAAAGTTATATATGAATATTACGAGCATTTTAAATTAATATACGCGGCAATTTTATGTTGTGTTGGTACAAAAGGTGGTATTCTGTGTGATAAAGTAGTTCTTAATTTATCTTTATTTTTTTTATATAATTTGCACCATCTAAATCAATCATAATCTGAATCATATTCGAGAACTGGTAATTCAGGATTTGTTGGTTCTTCTTCAGTGTCACCTTCATCTTCTTGTTCATCCGATATTTCAGCCGGACAAATCGATTCATTTTCCGTGTCTGCAGCTTCAGGTGTCTCGCAATTATTGCAGTTGTTTCCATGACAAAATGTACAAGTTTGAAAGCAATATACGCCATACTTGCGACAACCACAAGCTGCTCCGCATCCAGTTTGGCAGCCACACATTATAGCATCTATAATCTTTTTTTGGTGCAGGCGATTCGGTCATCCTTACGGGATGCAAGACGCCGTCTCAGGATGTCATAATTCACTCTTACCATTGTCCTTGATCAGCATCCTCGAAAACGGGAGTAAACGTCTTTAACAATAAAAAAAATAGGAAACAATGTCATACCCCCTGACAGGGTAGATTCAAAGGTTGCGGTCTACCTGATATCACCTTTCACCATATTTTATGTCCCCATGAAAAAACAAAGAATCCCTGCAAAAATAGTCGATGCCAAGTTGTCATATCAGAAATAAGCAAAAAGGGGTGGTTTTTGGCCGTTTCAGGGGGTGCGCATGACTAAACACTTTTTTCACCCTGTTATTCGTGTTCAGCACCCTCGAAGACGAGGGGAGGAATAGGTTTCATAACTTTAAATTTAATTATATATCATATAAACACACACACAAGTGAACACATAAATATGTGCACAGATATAGACAAACACCTATACATATAAAAAAACATAGACAAATCTAATCAACAGTATTTCTGATGAGATATTTGGAATTACTTGAATTAGACCGCGAATTCGTATTCAGTGACCCAAACGATATCGAAGAGCACATTTTCGAGGAAAAACGTTCATATTTAATTTTTTTCTGAAAAAATGGAATTTTCCATGGCACGAATTCCATACTGGAGTATGGAGTTCCTCAATTTGGACCTCGGATTCGTGATCAGCGACCCAAAGAAAACCCTAGAACACAATTCCGTAGCACAATATTCATATTTAAATTTCCGCCCGAAAAAGTGGAATTTTCATCAATAAATGGCACGAATTTCATACTGGAATACGGAATTTCTCAATTTGGACCTAGGAATCGTAATCAGCGACCCAAAAAACTTCCTAGAGCACACTTCCGCAGCACAATATGCATATTTAAATTTCCGCCCGAAAAAGTGGAATTTTCATCAATAAATGGCACGAATTTCATACTGGAATACAGAATTTCTCAATTTGGACCTAGGAATCGTAATCAGCGACCCAAAAAACTTCCTAGAGCACACTTCCGCAGCACAATATTCATATTTAAATTTCCGCCCGAAAAAGTGAAATTTTCATCAAAAACTGGCACGAATTCCTTACTGGAATATGGAATTCCTCAATTTAGACCTCAGAATCGTGATCAGCGTTCCAAAAAAACCCCACACTTCCGTGGCAAAATATTCATATTTAAATTTCCGTACGAAAAAGTGGAATTTTCAACAAAGAATGACACAAATTCCATACTGGATTATACAATTGCTCAACTTGGACCTCAGATTCGTGATCAGCGAGCCAAAAACCCCCGAGAGTCCATTTCTGAGGCGAAATACTAATTTATAAATTTTTTTAAAACAGCTACTTTTTGGGGCACTTCAACCCCTAACTTTTTTATCCTCGGAGTTAATGCAGAGGTCAATGCTGATGAATGTTGCTGGTGGTCTAGGGAACACGTGAAAAAAGGAATTTTTCAAATCGGTGCTGTTCCACCACTTTTCCACATTTTACACTTTTTTTCGGCTTATTAATTGGACTAACAACCTATTTGGCACATGCCACAGTACACACGGGAAACCTTGCTGTCGCTTCTCTGTGATATAAGTTGAAGAGTGATAGTGGTGGCACGAGTGACGCGTGTAAAACTAAAAACAAAGAGTTGTAAAACTAAAAACAAAGAGTTGTAAAACAAGCGCATAGCGTGCTAACAATAATCAAGCATATTTTTGTCAACGTGTGAAAGATACGTCCAATTAAATAAGAAAAGATTTTTCAAAAAATGCGTACTTCCTGGCGTAGAAGAATAGAAATGAGCTTGAAAATGAATAGAGGGAATGTGGAACATTGCATCATCATGAGGTAGAAAATTCTTGGTATGAATTCCATCGTATTCAGTTTTCTAAGAATGTTCTTTTCAATAAAAATGAAATCCAGAAAAATGAGGTTAGCAGATATCGAATCCAAGTTTTGAAACCTCCATCTAAAAATTGTTATAAGCAGAAATTTTATTCAGGTATTCAATTGCAACAACTGTAGATGTAAGAATAAAAATCTCATTACAACACAATAACAATAAATGTGGATAAGGCTAAAGAACTATGCGTTTAATTGTAAATTTAATTTAAAAAATATGAACACCTAAAATATGGGTAAATTAAATTCTAAAAATTATGCAGCTTCATGAAAATTGTGTGATTTCTCTAATTTGAAAAAAAAAACAGTTGCTAGCACATTTCATTCTTACATAGATCTTTTTTCTGCTATTTATCTTAATATGTGAATACTTCTGTTTTCACGATATTCTCGAACATAGTTATCAATTCCGCTTTCTTTTTTCGTTTATTAATATTAAATTTCTTTTGTTACCACTGAATATATCAGTGGTGGTTAGTGGGATTTCACCTCTCGCATTGTATTTCATTTTTAAAATTCCCCAACGAGCTATTCTAAATTGTTAGGTTTATGAAATTTGGGAATAATAATCACGTGAATATCAGAAACTTAATGAATATTTGATTAAAGTGCGGATGAACTTTAACTCTATTTATCAACCTTTTTAACTTTGGAAATGATGATATATAATTATGTGACTAAATATATATATACTAGAAATATCAAACCATATACTGAATAAGCCATTAGTTAAATTAAATAATTCCATTTCTAAATTAATTTAAAAAAGTGTAATAACAAAGTACACCTATATAATAATAAAAAAATCTGGAAAGGTATTTATATAAAACTTTCTATTTGGCACATATTATTTATTACTTATTTTTTCTGTTGGATGACCATATTTTTTAACTTAAGTTATATCAGGTTTTCTTTCCGGCAATAGTGACAAAAACTACATTCCAAATATTATTCTCCTCCATGATTTCTTAATTATTTTCTGGAATGACTATTCTATATATCTCTCATTAAAATTATGTCAGGTTTCCTCCTCGACTATAGTGACAACTATATTCCAAATATCATTTTCCATCATCATTTCTTAATTAAATATTTTTTAGGGCGATCAACATCCCAAAAGTCGAATGCCACCAAGCCACACATAGCATTTCAGCATTCAGTTCAAAAGAGAATGTTATCGAGTTCTTTTGACCAGCGGAGAGGAATTCAGAAATAAGATAAATACATTCAATTTACTAAAATGAATCCAGGTTTTATAATTAAATTGTGGTCTTGAAGGCTTTTGAGGTATCAGACTTTTTTTTTAAAGAAATTCAACAACATTTCTGTCCATAGTATCTATGTCACTGATGGTTAAAATACAAAAGGCAGCTCTGCTGGGTTCACTCCATCTTCTGAGGTTGCATGAAGCTGAGTTTGAGGAGATGCCAACAGCGCGATGAATCACAGTCTCATAACTTGATTATTTGGGATGGGTCTGGAAGGGTAATATGCCCCTACTACTTCGGGCCGATTTAGTCTACTCAATACGGCATTAAAAAAAAGTTAACCGTGCATTTTGGGTAGGATGCGACTTTATTTTTTTATTACTTTATAAGTTTAAATTTGAATTTTCGGGGTCGGGTTTGCACCCATTTGGCCGCCATCTTAAAAATAAGGGTGAAAATGGTTTTTTATTATATCTTAAAAATTATAACTCCCACAAAAAAATTGTAGAGGCTTCTCTGTAGATAATAATATTATATACAATTTTATTAACAACTTTTTGCTGTAACTTCGATAACTAAGAAGTTATAAGCAAACATTAATGAAAATTTAGGGAAAGAAAAATTATTATTGTTAATAACTTTTTTATTAATTATATGAAAAAAAATGCATCAGCTGTTTTCTATAGAGTATTTTATAACAAATAATTTTACCTGCTATTTTTTTGTAGTTTGATAATTTTTAAGGGTTTTTTAGCGCTGCATAGGAAGAAAGGTCAAATGTTAGTGAGGTATATAGGTAGAAAAAAAATTATTTCTACTTACATACCATTTATATTATTATATTTTTGTCTTTTATATTAATTTATGTAATGTATTTTTCATTAATATAATAAACTCCGTATTTAAGCTTTCCTTCATAATTGAAAAAACTTAGCAAATAAAATTTTCAATAAAAAATGTAAAAAGTAGTTTACTTAAAGTCAGTTCCATATTTTGTAATTTTTAGAATACCCTGTATAATTTATCTTAAGTTTGACATCTGTTTACGACTTCCTAAGAAAAGCAAAACTTTTGATAAAGAATTACTTTTTCTCCCCAAATCAAAAATAAAAATGTTTACAATACTACGGTACCCACTCGGGACGCACTGTATAATAATTATAAATAAGATGATATTATTCTTGAAAAATATATTAATAAGTTAATATAAAAAACATAAAATATAATAATATAAATGGTATGTAGGTTGGAATAAAGTACCAATAATTTTTTTCTACCTATATACCTCACTTACCTTTGATCTTCCTGCTTTTGAAGCGCTAAAAATCACGTAAAAACAATCAAGATATAAAAAATATACGACAAATAATTTGTTATAAAAGGCTCTATAAAAAAGCCCGGACGCATTTTTTTCGTAAAATTAATAGAAAAAAATCGGCAGTTACGGAAAGCGGCTGGTACCTCCTGGTGGATCTTTGAAGTCGAAAAGAGCACTAAAAAAATTAATTAAACTTTTTAATTTATTTTTAAAAACCATAATTCTTTGTGGACAGATTCTCTGCCAGCTGTGGCCGGTGAAGTGTTCATTGGATCGTTTCAATTTGAGCTGATAAATATTATTTTTCGATTTTTCACTAAATCAGTCGGGGAGAGTTGTTGTTTGGTTGCTTGTCACTAATGTCAGATGTTAAACTGACAGACGCCAAAAGGTTTCAGGAAAAGAAGATTTTTTGACAAATGTCAAACTGACAGATGTCAATTTTTTTGTCGCTAAACTTTGTTAGTTCTAAATTTGTTAAATCGACAGCTGTCAAAAATTCTGGGGAATTTTATTTTTTGACATTTGTTGAAAATTTTTAGGTTGGTATTGCACTTGGTTTGGTTGATAGGTTATGTTAATGTTTTTTAGGATGTAATTGCCGGAAATTTTACTCTATAGATTGTTATTTTGTTTTTTAATTTTTTTCACGGAAACCAAATCGAAAGGGTGCAAGTGTGATATATCGTTGAAACCGGACTTTATACAACTTTTCAGTGGTTCGATTACAAATTATAAGTAAACATAAAATAAACAACTTGTTGTGCCAAAGCGGCACAACGATCTCAACTAAAACTTTTCAGATCTTTTGGAGCACTCATGCAAAGTCTCATCCATATCCATTTAGTAGTTTCGCCGCTATCGTGCTATCATACATACACATATACACCCACAGAGACATTTCACAAAAACCACTTTTTTGGGTTCTTGGGACCTCAAAACGTAAAGATTTAATATTATCTCAATTTTCGATTTTGGACAAATTTCAGTAACCTACAATTTTATTGTGCGGAGGTTAAAAAGTTATTAACAATAATATTTCATCCCCTAAATTTTCATTAATTTTTGCTTATAACTTCTTAATTGTCGAAGTTACAACAAAACGTTTTTAATAAAAGCTGTAGATAATACCTATTATTCTCTAATACAAATAAGCCCTCTACATTTTTTGGTGAGTCATAGTTTTCAAGATATACTAAAAAAACATTCGCACCCTTATTTCCAAGATGGCGCCCCGCATATAAGAAAATAAAATCGCATCCTATCCAAAATGCACGGTTGAATCCCCAATAGGCCCGGTCAGCATTTTTTTTTTATTTTAGAAATTGAAAGTAGAACACTTTTTAAGGCAATTCCCAAATTTGTAGGTTTTTATTCGGAAGTTTAAGTCCTTAAAAAAATTACCAAAGTTGGATCTCGCGAAAACGGGGTGGAGCTTCGCGTGACGTCACTTTGTAGATGATGGTCAGGCGACAGCCGAGATTTAATAATTGAAAACATTGGAGGTGAAATAAAATGAAATTTTAAGAAGAAAAGATTCTATGCAACTTTTCATAAAAATTTATCGTCTTTACCCAGGTAGCAAAGGCATTTGAAAATGACGTGGAAAAATGGTCAGGAGTGACGAGAAATGACGAGTTAGATGACGTAAAAGAAACGTGAAAATGACTTCCTAATGTCTTAGACGAATGAAGTCATATGCTAGACGTTAATTTAACGTCTTTTTCAGGTTATATTTGGGTTGCCTGCAAATTGTAATGTTTATTAAGTTATTAAATTCATTTTTACTTACCTCTACTAATTGCGGTCGGTAGGGATCGAACCTACATGTCTCCGTTGTCCGTATTACAGTCAAAATCAACTGAGCCATCTTAGTGACTGTTATTTCGGATGCTAAAAGCAGTATTTATGGTGATGTATATGAAGTCTTTATTACGTGAAATTGCATTTCTAGCCTTATTTAAAATATACGAAAATCTTTCAGGTTCTCTTTTTTTTTTCTATTTTTTTTATGTGTTCCCAAACATGAATTTTTCGAGTTACTAGTATTTTTATTTATTTATAATTATTAAGAAGAACTTATTTAATTAAACTGTCACCAGCGTCACCTAAGAAGTACGAGTAGTTGTTAAACAACGTAATTATTACATTAATTCAGTGGCGGTTCATGAAAAAAAATGTTTTCCCCAGATCTCGAAATTGAAGAGCAGAGGGAGAAATACGAAAAAAAAATTTTCCTCATCTCAAATTTGATGAGCGGTGGGGGAAGTTAGGAGTCAACTATTTTAAGAATTTAAGTTTTAAGTTGAGGTACTGGAAAACGTCTTGGAGAAAAAACGGTAAAGTATAATATCGACGTAAATAGAATATTTAATGGTCTAAAACAGACCTAAAATTGAAAAAAAGTACATCCGTACATCGGTTTTCTAAACAATTATTACCTTTAAAAAAACAACTAAAATTTTTTTCGCAATTATTTTAACAAAAAAAAAAAAAAAACGGAATGAGCAGCAGCTCCTCCTCCGCCGACCTCGTGACTTGCAAAACGACGCCTTAACTCACTCGAGTACCAACCTTTGTAAGAATAATTGCTTAAAGACTTTATAGTGGAACACGCAACAGCTAGATTTTACTTCTTAATGCATTCTAATCTAATTTTATTATTAAAAAAACTCGACACCTGCACAAATAAACTGCCGAATCTTTACAAACTCTTTCGAATATAAATTATTTTGGATACTTTGTTAAAAAACATTATCCTCGAATAAAAACGCCAATACTTATCCCTTACGACACGGTTTATTTTTTTTAAACTTTACACTCTGCTTACGATAACAAAATGCCATCAGCGAGTTTTAAAGTTTGTAATCCGATAAAATATAAATAAATTTAACACCGAAAAAAGACGACAATATGACGTGATGTGTGGCACGTCATTTTAATGTCATTTATAAGACGTCGTTAAGTCGTCGATTTTTAATGCACTGACGTCTTTTTGACCAGAATCACCGGATTTTGACGTCATTATAACGTATCCTTGCTACCTGGGTAAGTTATAACGACTTGAAACTTGGGATTCTAGCTTAAAAAAAAGGTATTTCAAAACAATATTCGTCAAATGACTCGAAAAGTATTACATTGAGCGAAAACATGCTAGAGACAAGAAAGCTAACGATTTCGGAGATCTGGAAGTATAAAGGTGCCGTCCGAACGTCTATAAGACGAAGTATTTAGTTTAAATGTTAAATATCTCAGAAACTATGGCACTTACGTCAAAAGCGGTAAGAAGACTATTTAAAGACTATTAATTAGGCTTTCAAACGGTTTTTTTTCTATTTCTATAGCTTGAAGACAAAGAAGTTATGACAGAAACAATGTACTTTTTCAATTTTTGTTTATGCAAAATGACGTCAAAAATCGGCGAAACGCTTTGTATTGAAACCAAATCTTTAATATTGAATATCTAAGGATTGGATATACTTATGAAGCTGAAATTTTAACAGCTATAAAGAAAAGAAATTATAGGTAACAAGCCCATTGATTGGACTAATTGTCGTAATGGATTGATAAGAATAAATAAATTATTTTATTGAAATTTGCAATATAATATGTTACTCGTACTAGTAATTGCTTATCAAATGGCAAAGTCATCTGTCAGAGGGACAGAAATTGCTTTTCCACTCAACCATAGTAAAAGGCACCCGAATGAAACTGAAATGAGCATGGTGACAAACAATAACATTTTTATATAATTTGGTCTTACACGAGTTCGGGGGAAAAATATGTAAATTAATCACGTCAGTACTAAAAATAATATAAAAAATATAACATTATTTATACTTAATATCTACTAACAAAGCAGGTAAGGAACTGATAACAATTGTGTAATTCTTATCACCGATGAAGCAACAGAAATCAATGTTTTAGCTACTGTAGAAGTGAATCCTACTGCCTCTACTGGAGAAATTGGTCACAAGTCAGTAGGAAAGATTCTCAAAAAACATGGTTATCGGTCGCTTAAATATCAGTTGCACCGGCATTTATAAGATGATTAGCTTATTTTGACTGATTATTTCAGAACCCTCATTAACCTGGATTATATAGAACGCTTGTGTGTCACACAGTTGACTGAGGTTCAAATTCCGTGAGATTATTTGTTAAACTAACCAATTTTAATTCAAAAAGATTTTATTCAACATTTTGGAACATGAAATGTTCCTAGTCGGAACCCTCCCCGGGGCCAGCCAGACAGCCACGACGTGTAGCGTCGTGGTGGACGTGTGGATGAACGGGGTGGGTCCGGTTTGGCTTAGAGGCAGTGGTTTGTTGACCAGAGCTCCTATCCACCGTTAAACTAACTGCTTCATTACCAATCAATTTTTTTGTTTAAAGAATCAAGTATTCGCGTTAATTTTATCAAGATTGTTTGTTATGTTGTTTTTAATCAGTAATGACATTTTTAATACTTTTTAATGTTAGGATTATTTATAAATTTCTATGATAAATTAAATACTCGAAAATAATTTAAAAAATTAATATTAAAAAATATGGTGAAATTTTGAAAGAATAATAACACGAAAACTTAATTATTTAAACAAGAACATTAATTGGTAATGAAAAAAGGAATTAAAAAAAATATTTCAGGAGATTTGAACCTCAGTCCACTGCGTGACAGGCAGGAAAGAAGAAAATAAAAACATATTTATTCAATATTAATCCAAAAAAATAGTGCCTTCTCAGATCCTGGCCCGAAGCCAGTTAGTCAACCCAACAACCTTTAAATTTTTTGGCGACGCGAAATTCTTTTTGGTACTTAAGGTGTTCATATATAATTAAATATTACTAGCTCCAAAACAAAGACTCAGTCGAGAAATTTTTTTTTTTCGCCATGTTTACAATAATATTTTGATTTGGAATTTTGGAATTATAATGTACATATAGTAGATTTCACGTAAAAAAATGCCAACAATATTACTTGAAAAAGTTTTACCCTCTTCAGGTCTCCTCTCCACCTAAACGCAGAGGGTACAAGGTGCCAGAATTGCGGTTTTTCAAATAAGGCACATATACACAGCTGTTCCCAACAAAATTTTGCCTTACGTAGACTCTTGATGAAAACCGTCACCAGCTCTATTTCGATTTCTGCGTCTAATGTTCGTGTTGGTTTTCTGAATAGTTACGATGGAATTAAATAATTTTCGTTTTATCCTATAGTGAAATGGAGTTAATTAGTATATTAGGCCGTTTGTAGTTTCTAAAAAAATAAAGTTGTATATTGTTTGTCATTTGGACATTGGGTATTGCTTTTAGTTATTTTTACTTTCAATTTGTAGTACAGTAAACGAAGCAGTTATAAAATTATATAAAAAAAGGTATTTTTAAGAAAAAGCTTTTATCTGGAAAAACTACTAAAAAGTAAAAATAATTTTTTTTAAATTCATACACATGGAAACCAAAAGCTTTGGGGTCGGTCATATAGTGATATTGCATAGTTATTTTGCTCAATTGACCACACCCAAAGCTTTTGGATTCCATGTGTATGAATTTAAAAAAAAAAATTGATACCCATATCAGGGGGGTTGTGACTAAAAAGCCGATCCGCCATCTTGGGACGTCCTCCATATTGGATTTAGAATGACGTCACATTGTTTATCGTATTTTAGTCGTCAAACCTTTTCATTTGATACCCATATCAGGGGGGTTATGACTAAAAAGCCGATCCGCCATCTTGGGACGTCCGCCATATTGCATTTTAGACCGATAATGGCTATACTATGTTGCATTGTCACCGGACTTATACACGTGCGCCAAATTTCAAAGCTCTAGCTTAATTAGAACTAGTCGAAATTCAGCTTGCAAGATTTGACCTAAACTAACAAACATACAAACATTGCAAGTTAAATAAAAGCTTTTAAAAATGGTAAAATTCCCGGCCCGAAAACGATGAAAGGAATTTCCTTATTACTTCCACATCCAGTGGAAGTATAGTAACGACAAAAAATTTTAAAAAAATTTTTATTGTTCAAATAGGTTTAGAATGTCATGAACGTCGAGATATTAAGTTTGAGCGAAAAAAAATTTATGTCTGTCTGTCTATAACTTTTTTTTGTGCGCACGTTTACTCTTCGAGATATTGACTTAAAATTTGGTACACTTATGTACTTTAACGAGATCTAGAACTAGATTATATTTTTATCTTGTTCCGTCGAAGGGTTGGGGGGTAAATTGGGGTAAATTTGGGGTAAATAGGTAAATCAAGCAGGTAAGAGTCCATAAAATTGGTTTTTAGTATATGCAAGAGAAGCCAAGGTCTCAAAAAAAATTTTGGCATTAGCCACCCCCATTATCACCCCCACCCCATTATTAAAGGGGACGAAAAAAAATGTGATTTAGTGTGTGTACAAGAAGCAGAAACCTCAAAATATTTTTTTACTTCATCCACCCCCACTACCACCCCCTATCACCACCCCCACCCCACTACCGATGTGGGGTATCGTTTTATGGGTTTTTGAGGCAGAGGATTTCAAATATTATATTATTAAAGTTCCATAAACAATTATTACCACATACGAAATTTTTTCGTTGTGAGTGACTTGGATAGAAAATCTGGATGTGGAAGTAGTGATTCCTTGGGCAGCGGTTTTTTTTTGTAATATGCATTTTAAAATACGTACATCAAAATCTATATTGTCGAATTACCTGCTTTTCATTTTTAAAACCACCCCTAAATACTGTAAAATTAATAACTCTTCTAATGTTACAAGTAAATTCGCGAAAATTCATATACTTGTGTTTTTTAGGTCGCTAAATATGACTATGAGGTTTAAATTTATAAAAAAGAATGGTGTATTAAAAATGGTCACAAAAGAGTATAGTAATATGTCTAATTGTATTAAAAATACAGATTGTTTTAATAAGTCAACTTAATACAATTAAGTATACTAAGTAACTAAATAACATTTTTTAATCTGCACTCTAAAATATGCTAAAGTGTAATGCAACCCGCCTTTTCTGCGCATTCTTCGAAAAATAGACGGCTATTGCTCGTTTCTCTACTAACTATAATCATTTAAAATGCGCGTACACACTGAAAGCACACTGAAAGCATTATTTCAAACTGTCATATCTCTGCAACAGTTTGTCGTAGGAAAAATAAATAAAAACCCAAACTCTTCGTTCTTTTATAAGCTTTATTTCATTACTATATTATATTTTTATCAATCTTATAGTTTTTGAGTTATTTCAATTTTAATTACATAATTTTCTTCCGTGTACGCTCAAGCGCCATTTTTAAACCTTTATATCTCTGGAACAGTTTGTCATAGGAAAATAAAAAAAAACAAACTATTCGTTTTTTTATAAGCTTCATTTTTGTGCTCTTACCATTTTGTACGAAAAAAATATTTTCTGAGCAATTTCCAAAAACCCGGTTTTTATCAAAAAAAAACCCCTGCCAAGGAATCACTACTTCCACATCCAGATTTTCTATCCAAGTCACTCACAACTAAAAAATGTTGTATGTGAAAAAATTGTTTATGGAACTTTAATAATATAATTTTTGAAATCCTCTACCCCAAAAACCCATAAAACGATACCCCATATCGTAGAGGGTGGTAGAGTGGTCATAGGGGGTGGTAGTGGGGGTGGGGGTGGCTGAAGTAAAAAAAATATTTTGAGGTTTCTGGTTCCTGTACACACACCAAATCACTTTTTTTTTTCATTCCCTTTAATAATGGGGTGGGGGTGGTAATGAGGGTGGCTAATGCCAATTTTTTTTTTGAGACCTTAGCTTCTCTTGTACATACTAAATACCAATTTTATGGACTCTTACCTGCTTGATTTACCTATTGACCCCAAATTTATCCCAATTTACCCCCCAACCCTTTGACGGAACAAGATGAAAATATAATCTAGTTAAAGTACATATGTGTACCAAATTTCAAGTCAATATCTCAAATGGTTCCAGAGTAAACGTGAGCACAAAAAAGTTACAGACCGACCGACAGAAATTTTTTTTTTCGCTCAAACTTAAAATCTCGACGTTTCATGACATTTTAAGCTTATTTGAACAATAACGTTACTATACTTCGACCGAATGTGGAAGTAATTATGAAAATTTTCGTTATTGAAAATGGGTACATAATGAATAATAATTATTTTAAAAATTCTAAAAAATTTGAGCATATTAGTAATAATATGCATTAACGGTATCTAGAAGGATTAAAAAAAATTACCTAATAAAAAAATAGAGCAATAAGACTAAAAAACGGCGTCTAAATTTTTAAATGCGCTACTTTTTTGTTTGTAACATTTTTAGTTTTCATTATAAGGTGTCGTAATACGTTTCAATCGAAAGAAAATTTTAATACCTTTAATTTTTACAAAACTTTTCTCATAGTTGTAGATTTTGAGTAATTTTAGATTATAACGTCGTATATATTTTTTGAACGTTTCGGCGCCATTTTGAAAATGCCATATTTTCAAAACTAAACATCGGAGAAAAAAAAAGAAAAAACCGTTAGATTTGTTTTCGTAAAAGCTTTAATTTTGTACTCTTGCATTTTTTAATTAAAGTTCACATTTTTCGATTAATTTTAAAAAAAGTCTAGGAATACTGATTTTAGGGGGTGAAAATTGCACTTTTCAGTTCGCGATATCTCGAGAAATATGCATTTTAGCAAAGATGTGTATAAGACCTTTCTTTCTTATAATTCCATTCTCTATTAGAATATGTGTGTTTTTTTTGCATCAACCCCCAAGAAGGGCACCCACCCCTAACCAAAAAGCAGGAAAAATGACAATATAGATTCTTATGTTCATACTTTATGAAGCATGTTGAAGAAAAAAATTTGGAAATTCATTGTATCGTTTTTGGGCTGGGATTTAAAAGCTTCACTTCTGTACTATTTCGTTTTTCCTCAATTTCATCACATGCCTTTAGTAAGTATGGAAAATCTAGACTGAATTAGAGCTCATTCGGATATTATATTATGGGCGATCTCATATTACTACCAAGGTAGTGTCTATATTATATTAATCCAAATCTAGCTACATTTTAGAAAAAAAAATGATTTCACTTTTTTAATGGTTCATAGGGGACTACTTTTGTCACATTCCCCTATGACATTGCTATCCTCCACAGCTGAAACTCTAATTCAGGAGGGGGAGAGCGACTAGCCGCGATGTCATTCACACAACCGCGGTCTACCGTTTCGGCAACATTTAAAAACCTCCACAAAAGATCCATAACCTAGCCAGAATTCGAATCCGGGATCCCACAATCGCAAACCTGACACCTTAAGCATTGAGTCCGTAAGATTTGAGCTAAGCCCGAATTTGCGAAGGAGCGCACCCTAAAGATGCATGCATAATTTGAGCAAAATCGATCCAATTATTTGAACTTTGAATTATTTGAACTTTACGTGCCACCATAAAGAGACGATGCTATTCAAATTTTTGTACGATTACAATACTTTTATATACATTGATCATCGACTCACACACAGCACACAACGTCAACAATGTAGTTCCATCAAATTTTCCCAACCGCTCAAATCTCCTTTTTTTTTGGCATCTGGCCACTAGCCATACAGTTAGTAGGCGGTTAAAGTAGTATACATATCAAAAATGGGTCGGACAGAACCAGACCGTTAATCGCTTACGCCCATTAGCCTGGCGTCATTTTTATTGAAAAGTCTCGAAATTGTGCCGGATGGACATATCAAAGGAATCATCCTGAGCATCATCGTCCCCTAAATGTCCTACTAGCCGGAAAAATAACAAAACCAGTACTGAATAACCTGATTGGGAAAATTGCCCAATCCTTTCCAGGAAAGGAGATTGGGGTGGCAAACTTTCTCAACATTGAGAGAGGATTCAACAGCGCACTGCCCGATCCCATATACACAGCGGCGGCCGCTTCACTATTCCTAGAATACCCGCTGGCCTCTTACTCCGTGGGAAGTCAAGATTCGAGCATATGCAGACGACCGAATTATTCTAGTTACAGAAAATTCAGAACAGGTACTTTGTCACCCTTCCAAGACCAAGTAGTACTAGATGTAGCACACATCTGGTGAGAGATGGTTCAAACGTCTACCAACCCCCACAAAATGGTAATAGCACCGTTCATACGGAAATGGAAGCTGGACAACTCAGAACGCTCTTTTCTTATTAGGCGGAACTATCAAAGTTATTAAAAAGCCGAATTTGCTGGATGAAATATAACTGGAAGTGAGCCACAATAGACCAAATCGTCTCAGTAGAGGGTCTGAATATAAGCACACATATATCAACCTTACCTAACTTATATACTGGAAAAAATAAAAATTACCTGAACAGGAGAATAATTAGACACTAATATTTTATTTGATAAAATAGTTTATTTATGCATACAATGAAAATTTGAAATTTTAGAATAATGTGTAAAATTACCAATAGTGAAAAGCACACTTTTGTGATTATTTCTTTACACGGAAAGAATGGTAAAAGGTACATCAAAAGTAACTATAGGCTTTTTTATATCATATACGTATGCGTATAAAACTATGCATAAAATTAGTGTAAAATGGGTAATAAATTTTTGGGCCTGTTCCATCGTAGTCCATATATTTTTGCCAAGAAAATTATACATACTAAGATATTACTAAAATTTATAAGGGGCGTTATTGACAATAATCTACTAATGAGAAGTATGTACTCACACTTTTACACTCTACTCTTAATTATTCAATGGGACCTCCCCAAAACTTATAACGTCTTATATTACAAAATATTCTTACAGTTAAAAAATATATAATTTCCATTAATGACAATAAAGAAAATCCTGTGAATAATCCAAGTAAACCTCCAGAATTTGCCAAAAAATCTGTTGGACCATATAACTCGTTCCTCTGTGAAGTTAAAAAATGTTCCAATTTAAAGAAGACCGTGAGCCTTGAAAGATGCGCTCTGAAAATGAAAAACAAAATTAAATTTTGTAATAAATAAATGTGTAAATAGTAAGTCCTTCATCATATTCCTAATTAGTTGCTGAGATTTTAGTTCAAAAAACAAACATTGAAATTTTTGTTTCCAACAGTTAGTGGAATATTGGCATTAAAAGATGGAGCCAGTAAAAAATTAGTATAAGCAAGAAATTTGCTGGAGATGCTGCACTTACGTACAATTCAATATCATCTAAAACCAAAGTTATGGTACGAGCGTCGCGTCCCATTGAAAAGTGAATTGAATTGTTTTGCATATTATTTCTTAACCATTGCAGGCAGAAAGAAAGTTCTAAATGGAAAATATGGATTATAATATAATAAACAATTTTTGTTATTACAATATCTTCTCTAAACCTAATGGTTTTTCAATTATGAGTTCTAGAATGTTATGAATAAAATATACTGTAAAGTACCGCTTGCTATGTTCTCAGTAAAATTTTTTCTTATCATAATAGTATTCAGCTAAGAGAGGCGGTGTGTTTCACAATGAAATCACGAGAAATTTTTTCTTGATATTATGTCATTAGATTGTCATGATCAATGCCATTGTCATCTTCTAAATTACTACAAGATAACCCCTGGTAATATCCACGTATGGCGAAAAATTTTAATTATAATAATAACAATCTATTCTTCTGCATCTTACTTTTATCTCTCTCGATTGAGCTTAAAAAATGAAAAGGACACAAATCCGAATCATCTAATAGAAAAGAACACAAAATCACTCACCTCCTATATATAGATGATCTTAAGTTATACGCATCCAGTAATGCGCGTGAAATTGAGGACCTCCTTTTTTAAAATTTTTTGAAGTCGGTTAAAAATGATTTACAAGTATCTCTAGACACCGTGTTAATATATACGTCATCGATCGGGATGGCGTTGGGTCTGAGTAAACGGTGGAAACGAAGACCAAACTGGTGGACGGCAGCATTAACATCTTAGTGAAAGAGAATCCTACAAACTCCTGGGTGTCTCCCAAAGAGGCCTTCAGGACACAACTTTAGTAAAACAGACTGTCCGTAATAGATAAGGTGCTAGTTATGCGCATTGGAAGTCGCAACTCTCCAGCAAAAACAAATATGCTGGCCGTCCCTATTTTCCTCTGTTTTCATACTAATTTGGTGTCCTTCGTTAGGCGGTAAATGAGATACAGGCACTAGATAGCGAAACCAGGGAAATCATGAATATGTGCCGAAGCCTGCACCCAAGATCTTTCGCTGAAGATATCTACTTCCCAAGAGATCTGGGATTACTAGTTTAGAGCGCCATTATGACAGATTAACACTGGATATAGCTATTCGACCACTTAGGAGTAACGATTTGCTAGCACAAATGATTACGATGCCTGAAAAGGAGAACAGAGGATCGTTCTTATTTAGAGCCGTTCTAAGAGCTATTAATGAATTGGAACTACCAGAAATCGTACCTGATCCAACGCAAACAGGTATACCGCTAAAGCCTGAGGAAGAAGGAAGACTTAAGGCTAAACTCGCGAAACATAAAAACCTACTGAGACGGTGCGCTGTGCATAGACAAGCCGATGCACTCCGTCTCTATAAACATCTACGAGATCAAGAAATGTCTAACTAACGCATGCTACAAGGTGTTTACACGCATCTTGTACATGCGAAGTGCTCCAAGCAGTTGAACGGGTTTACGAACGATATATGAGCAACGAGGGTCAAATAGAGGTGTCGCTGGCCGCAAGGAGAACCTGCTATAGACAAATGTATCACGCAGGACTCCGTGCAGTATAAGCGTAACCTCTCTATGGCCTGGATCGACTACTACTTCAATAAAATTAAATTAAATTTGGACCAAACTCGGAACAAATTTGTAACAAGCTAATTTCTTCGGGATTGTATTCTATGGCTATCCAGGAGTCTCTGACTGAAAATCCAAAAAATCCGCCGTGCAGAAATAAAGAAAAAATGCTCTATCATGTAGAAATTAGGCCCTTTTTTAGTTTAATCGGTAATAGCCCACACGGATGAAAAAAGTAAAGAGGCAAAATTTTGAGAGAAAGAGCTAAGCTTCAATATGGTATAAATCGGCTAAATATTAACAAAGTTATGATTGTCAAAATGAGAGATTCTTTTCAAAAAAGGGTATTTTTTGTATTTTAACACTGTAAGAATGTAACAGTAGTCAACAAAAACTTTTGTTAGTAATACTAATTAAACATGGTTTCTTTAAATATGAAATAAAACATATGCCGATTAGTTTATTTGACGATATTTCGTTTCGAAAGACAACAAAATCATCTCTTTTTTTCTTATTTTGATAAAAAACTTACACCAAGTCCAACTTTGTCTGAAAGTGCTAACCAATTTGTAATAGATAGGTAATAGAAAAGTTGTGTGGCAATGCCCGGCTCAATGTAAAGATACTGTTCATCAGTGTGTTTCATTTGTTCCTTATCATTATGGTTTAAATTGTATTATTATTTTCGATGGCTATTCTAATGAAAGCACTTCCGTTAAATTTACAGAATATCAAAGAAGAGCTAAAAATGCATTTCAAAAGGAAATTAATATTGACCCACAAAAAAGTAGTAGAGATGTCTCAAAACGAATTTTTAGCATCAGTGTCAAATAGAGATCAGTTAATTAATGATTTGACAGTTCAAATCGAGAAATGTCAAATGTCAAATGTGAAATGTCAGATCTCACTACACGTTTAGTGTGTAATGCGTTACCAACATGTACAGCTAAATAGTCGTACCTAAAATGATAGCGACACAAAATGCGAAACAAAACGAGTTTGCAATACGGGCACAGCTAGGACAATATTACTTTATTGGATCTTGGTTTACTTTAAAATTATACCCCGTAAAGTTACGTATGATAGAAATTTACAAACAGCATGTACAGGGCTATTCAAGAATATATTAATACAATTAAACTTAACTACCTAATTTAACACTTTAATATATTCTTCCTGTTTATTTGAAAATATCTAGGGTGGTTAGATTTGGTAAAAATTTGACGTTGCTCTTGGCTGAAGGGCGAGCAAGAATAAAACTAGTACTTTTAGCCAAGGAGAATAATAACTACTTTTCAGGCAAAAATCATTAAAAACAACGTATCAGCATAAACAAAAGACTACTTAGCAAAAATAGATAAAGCTTTTTTAGCAATAATTAGGAAACTATTCCTTATAGGTGAGGAGATAGTACTTAACTCGTATATTATCCCCGATACAGGAAATCGGGAACTATATGTCTGCCCCTCGTAAAAATGTGGAATTATGGCTGTCCCAATTGAAAATTTCTCCTATGTATGCTCTCGTTCTTAGACGATCGCAGATTAGGATAATATTATTTATGCAGCACTAAGATTTACCTCCATTTTACGTTTGACAGGTTGCTTACAGCACGCCGTAACCACAGACTGAAATTCCAACCAATCCATGCTTTCAGTAACTGGGTGGTGAATAATTTTATAAAACCTCGTGCCAATTCTCTCGTTGGTGGTTGACAAATTTAGCATTTAATTATTTGTATTGGCCATATACAAATATGATAAATAAAATTGAAAAATTAACAAAATCGTAAGTTAAAAATTGGTAATAAATAAAGAAATAAAGAAAGCCTAAAACAATTGTTAAAAGTTAGATGATATTCGAAGGTATAATTATTTAATTAACTTACTTTATTTTTCTATAAGGCTTTCTACTTTAATATATCCCATCTATGGGTTTACCCAAAAATTTCAAATACGTCCGACTTGTTTGAGGACTCATACCGAAAAGAAAGTGTTAACCGGCAATTCAAGTGATATCGCGTGAAAAAAATCATCTGTTATCCGCAGCCGGGGATTGTATCTCTCCGCACGGAAAAATAGTTCCAACCTGTTGCGGGAATATTAAATTAAGGTAATAATATATGGATCATATATTGTTTAGGGATTATCTGAGGTTAAATTTATCTGAGGTTACCTAAATTTCAATTTAAGTTTGGTCTAATTAGATTTTAGTGCGGGAGTTATATTAGTACGGGAGCATATGTAGAAAAATATACTGATAATTTATAACTTCTTAATAAATGTTATTAAAAATGTAACGTAAGATGTTATTTACCATATCGCACGTTACAGACTCCACTAATACTCTGACACAGAGTAAAATACATTATTTAATAGTAGTTTCCTTACGGCTTTCTTAAATGAATAAATATTCTTTATTTCTTTAACGGAAGTTTATGCAATGCCATGGCAAGGTACAATATCATCACGAATAATTCTACAGCCTGTCGAGGCCTCGGTTATTTTTTTAAAAGACTTGTAATCATGTCTTTAGAAATTGCTGAAGTTATATCAACCTGTAACAATACTGTGAAGATTGTGTCCTCCATCCAGGACGTAAAACATTGCTACTAATTAAAAAGTTCATAACATTCTAGAGATCTTAATTCAAAAATGGCGATAACAAATAATCTTATTTAAACTGTTCTATCTGCAAAGTTAAGAAAGTATATGCAATAAACAAAAATGGCTTTTAAAATATTCAATGATTAAGCAATTACAACATCTCTGCCAAATTTCTTGCTTGTACTAGTTTTTTCAATCTGTTGGATCCTCGAAGGACCACTTGGACTGTATAGTACCACTTTTTATTTACGGTAAAGGATGGAAATAATAAACTTGTAATTTTAGCACACTTGTACTTTGCTATAATCTCGGACTTGAATAAATTGATAAAAACTAAACTGTTATGTACTAAAGCTTATATAAGACTCTCCTCCACTCCCCTTATGGTTAGCTAAGTTGTGTAATCATAACAGTACAATACTATTATGTTATCCCACTTATTGCGGGTTAAGTCACTTATAGGATACCTGATCTCTGTTTATTTTTATTTTTGTATTATGCTGTATAATGCAATGTAATGTAAATAAGCATCGTTACCGTTACCGTTATCTTTATCGTTGTCGTTATCGTTATCGTTATCGTTATCGTTATCGTTATCGTTATCGTTATAGTTATAGTTATCGTTATCGTTATCATTATCATTATCATTGTCATTGTCATTGTCATTGTCATTGTCATTATCACTATCATTATCATTATAATTATCATTATCATTATCATTATCATTATCATTATCATTATCATTATCATTTTCATTATCATTATCATTATCATTATCATTATCATTATCATTATCATTATCATTATCATTATCATTATCATTATCATTATCATTATCATTATCATTATCATTATCATTATCATTATCATTATCATTATCATTATCATTATCATTATCATTATCATTATCATTATCATTATCATTATCATTATCATTATCATTATCATTATCATTATCATTATCATTATCATTATCATTATCATTATCATTATCATTATCATTATCATTATCATTATCATTATCATTATCATTATCATTATCATTATCATTATCATTATCATTATCATTATCATTATCATTATCATTATCATTATCATTATCATTATCATTATCATTATCATTATCATTATCATTATCATTATCATTATCATTATCATTATCATTATCATTATTATTATTATACAGTATTTTAGATAGAACTATTTAGAATTTTTTGAAAATGACAATATTTATTTGGTCTGACATTTCCCACGATTTATTCGACAATAATTATTAACATTTAGTTTAAAACAGTTGAAAAAATTCGAAATAAAATGGGGAATATACACAGACACAGATGTTACTATTATTATTTGATAAATTCCGTGACTAGTTAGTTTTTTATAAACAATGCTTTCGTTAATGATTCTGAAATTATAGGAAAACAATCGACTTTCATAAAAATATATCCCAAAATATGAACGATAATAAGCTTTAGCTTCTGATATTCAACTATCTGCTACAAATTTTATTTCATCCCTTTCATATAGAAAAGCACGACTGAAATCGGGGTTTTGAAAATTGGTGTGAGTAAAAGAACATAAATAAAGTTAAAACTAGCAGTTTTGCTAGAGAATTTCTATTCATATGTACATATATCGAAATTTAATTTCAATTTCCATTTTAGTTAAATATTCATTAAATTTATAAATAAGACTAAAAATTCTTACTTGTTTTTCCATTTCTCATATCCTTCTATTCTTTCTGCACGAACTTGTTCATACCAATTCCAATCAGTTTGGGATTGCTCAATATCATAGGTCAACTCAGTACATAAAGGCATACAATCACAAGAAGTTTTGTTGTACTCATAATCCTCCACATTGAGATTGCTATTTAGTTCTACTAATTTTAGTTTCACTAGAAACATAATAGCTTAATATGGAATAATAATAATAAATATTAGTGTATTTTGGTGGTGGTCAACTATTTGTAACGAACGATATTGTGATGCATTTAAATCACATAAAGAAATTAGTAAGCTCTCATATTTGAGGAACAGACTACGTGCAAAAATGTCCCATTAGAGCTACACACAATTGCCAAATTTCATGACGATACAACAATTAGAAGTGACTGAAATTCAGTTCCTTAAACTTTTTACATACATACATACAGGTCGGCCTAATAGAAGCATGTTAAAAATAAAGTTATATTTCTGGTTCACGTTCCACAATACTTGAATTATGAACTAAATTTAATTAACAACGATAACACAGCCCCACAAAAAAAAAGAAAGTTCAGACCAGCGAACCAGACCCATGTATTCCTATGTATTTTCGGTCGCTCAATCCGAATCCGAGGTCAAAAAAAATCGTACACAAACTGCATCAGGTCTGACGCAATCTTCATAAACTGCCCCTATAGGATTGAGAACAGCCACCCTTAAGTTTAAAAGACACAAAACAAGAAAAAACGTAAAATACAACAGGATTTCTATTTTGCGTAGTACTCTAAAATAGAACTTACGTAGCATCAACGTCCTACAGTGTCAACCCTCAGAGCGTGTGAAAACTATCCCCTATGTAAGATTTAACCATAAAAATTACAGTAACTTCTATAAAAATTCGAAACACCTGCGGTGTGGAAGTGAGAAGAAACTAGACTATGTTCGACGCTCTGCTTGAAATCCACCCCCACGAGGTTGCGAGATGCCATCTCTATATCCGTAGGATGCTGGAAAACAGAGAGACTAACCGGATTTACATTTTTATGGATGCTATGACTGGCAAAAATCGTGTTGCACACTTCCAGCATCCTACGTATATGGGGGTGGCATCTCGCAACCCCATGGGGGTGGTTTTCAGGCACAGCGTCGAACATAATCTAGTTTCTTCTCACTTCCACACAACGCAGGTGTTTCGAATTTTTATAGAAGTCACTGTAACTTTTTATAGATAAATCCTACATAGGGGGTAGTTTTCTCACCATCTGAGGGTTGGTACTGTAGGACGTTGATGGTACGTAAGTATCTAGTTCTATTTTAGAGTACTACGCAAAATAGAAATCCTGTTGAATTTTACGTTTTTTCTTGTTTTGTGTCCTTTAAACTTAAGGGTGGTTATTCTCAACCCTACAGGAGTAGTTTATGAAGATTACGTCGGACCTGATGCAGCTTCTTATCACTTTAACAAAACTTAGACATTTCGAGCTTTTTCAGCAGTCATTACTGTTTTGGTTCGATTTTTTTATAAATGGGGGCTAGTTTACGCCCCTCACTGAGGGTGACTTTCATATCTATTGTATGTACGCTGCTGTTTAACCTTTATTTATATATTTCGATCGATTAAGATGTAACAAATATTCTCGTAGCTTAATATTCTTTTTACCCCAGTCCAGGGGTGTTTCTTGGCTCCAGCTAATGATTTTGGGGGTGTACGATTTTTTTTTACCTCGGATTCGGATTCAGCGACCGAAAATACATAGGGATACATGGGTCTGGTTAGCTGGTCTGAACTTTCTTTTTTTTTTGTGGGGCTGTGTAATTAGTAGAGAATAATTAATAGTTCACTATTAGCAGAGGAAAACACATGTAGTAAGAAATTTGCCTTTGTCGTTTCGCGTTTTAGTTGTTTCGAGTGTATTACCAGAAGGGATATACTGACTTCGCGTCGCGATTTATACAGGGTGTTTCATTAAGAATTGGACATATGCGAACTGGAGAATTCTTAGTTCAAAATATGAAGAATTAACCTAAAACACTTAGATAAAATGTGCCTCCTTACTGAGATACAAGGTGTCAAAGTTGTAATTTTTTTCTTTTTTTTTGCAATATAACAACTACCTCTTGACCGATCTTCTCCCAATTCGGTAAGGAAACATTTTTTGAGCTAAGAAACAATAACTTATGTATCACATCATTACGAAACGTAGTGGCTCTTTTGACTAGAAAATCTCATGCATTAGTCATTTCTACGTAAAAAAAGGTACACTTGATAGATCTTGATAATTCCAACCGTTTTCGAGAAAACTGCTGCATAGATCTCAAAAATTCTTTGAAAACAAGCCCAATTTGAAGAGGAAAAATTCTATTTATTGAAAAGTGTGCTTTGGTGATACAATCTTTCCTCTTCAAATTGGGCTTGTTTTCAAAGAATTTTTGAGATCTATGCGGCAGTTTTCCCGAAAACGGTTGGAATTATCAAGTTCTATCAAGTGTACCTTTTTGTACGTAGAAATGACTCCTGCATGAGATTTTCTAGTCAAAAGTGCCACTACGTTTCGTAAAAAAAAAGGAAAAATATTCATCATCAGGTATAGCTCCTGAGGCGAACTCCACGGGCTAGCGTGATGTGATACATAAATTATTGTTTCTTAGCTTAAAAAATATGTTTCCTTACCAAATTAGGAGAAGATCGGTCAAGAGGTGGTTGAGATATTGCAAACAAAGAAAAAAAAATTACAACTTTGACACCTTGTATCTCAGTAAGGAGGCACATTTTATCTAAGTGTTTTAAGTTAAATCTTCATATTTTGGACTAAGGATTCTCCAGTTAGCGTATGTCCAATTTTTAATGAAACACCCTGTATAATAAAATTTTGGTTTCCAGAAAAGTTATAAAATCGAGTTTTCTGGCGATTCTGGAGATTCTCGAAGTTTCGCACGTTCTAGTTGTTGCATTTAGCTGAGGTTCCCATCCATATTGATGCTTTTCTCGAGATATAGTGTAAAAGAATTCGTCTTTGCTCGATGGCTGGCTGTTTTTTGGTTGTTGATTTTTAAAAGTTGTATATTAAATTAATAGGTTAGTAGTTGTGTTCTACATGTGTTTATAATTTGTATGATTTTTGTTGTGCTAGTGATGTTTGTTTGTATGATGGCTCTTTTTGTGAATGTTTATTTTATGTTTGTCTATGGCTTTTTTGTTTTGTTATTTTTTTTCTGATCTTCATGTAGTGATTTTTCGTCTTTTTCTTTTTTATTTTATTTTTTATTTAGATTTTTTATTTTTTTAAATTTTCTTCATTTTTTCATTTTTTTTCAATCTCAAGTTTTACAACCTGTTCAGGAGGTGTAGATGTAATTTAGGGAGGGGTATCTGGGAGCTTGCCCAAATTTAGGGACAAGAGGGTTCATTAGTAGGATTGGATGGTTTAATTAATGTTTCAGAAAAGTTGGGTAGCAGTCTCTGAAGGATGAAGGCGTCTAGTCTGGGTGTTCCGGTGAAATCATGTAATATGTGTGTTGATGTGTAAAAAGGGATTAGAGCGGAAACTCTGAGGATTTTAGTTTGTATAGTTTGAAGCGCTTTCTGTTGAGTTACTGTTATAAGGGGATACCAGAGCGGTGACACATATGTAAGGATAGGCCTTATATAAGCCTTGAAGATGAGTGTGGTGGTTTACATGGGAGAGGTTTTCATCAGTAATCTTATTCGAGCTCAGCATTTGCAAGTAATATTATTTAGATGTTTGTGAAGTTTAAATTTTCTGTTAAGATTTAGTCCGAGGTAGTCGATGTCCTCAGATCACTCAATGTTATGGTCGTTTATTGCTATTTTAGGCGACGTGGTGTTTAGTATCTTTCTAGTAAAGCATATGCATTGAGCTTTAGCGAGGTTGACTTGTAGTCCTCAATTTTGATAAAAAGTTGTTGTAATGTCTGTTTGTGTTTGAAGAAGTCTGGAGGCTATATCGAGGTTTTTAGATGTGGTAAGCATAACCGTATCGTCGGCGTAGAGGCATAGGGTGGATCTGTGGTCTAAGGGTCGTGGTAAGTCATTTATGTATATGTTGAAAAGTATAGGATCCAGGGATGAATCCTGGGGGGTGCCGGACAGGATAGGGAATGTGGGAGAGTACTACTGATTGACTGCTACTCTAAATATGCGATTTGATGTGTATGACCGCATTAATTTTATGATACCAGTCGGAATACCCGCGACGTGGAGCTTATATAGCAGCCCAGGATGCCAGACTTTGTCAAATGCTCTTTCGAGGTTTAACCCGGTGGATAGACCTCGTTTAGATTGGTAGTAACAATTTCACCTACTCGAAAAAGCTGTTGAGTTGTTGAGTGACAGGCATGGAATACGAACTGAAATTCATTGGTTACACTTTGTAGATTAATATACTCCTATAATCTGTTGAATATAAGGATACCTAGTACTTTATCAAGTAGGGAAATGAGGGTAATAAGTCTGTAACTAGCCGGATTATTTTTTGGTTTTGCGAGGGGGAAGATGTTTTGAGGCAAAAGCTGGATACTATTAAATCCAGAAGCTTTCCTGGGGTGCAACTTCTTTATAGCGGCTCTCACCTCCGAAGGCGAGAAGAACAGTGGATCCGTGTCTGTAGGAACGGTTGTTTGGTTCAAATTTTGTCCTGTATGTCCTGTGGGACAGGGTTTGGCATGAAGACGTTGTATGAGTAGTTTGCGAAGGCTTTTCGAGCTTTTTCGAGGTCGGTGTTTACCACACCAGCCTGGGTTGTTAGGGGAGTATTTGAATAGGTTCTCTACTCAGAATTCGGGGCAAAGTGGTGATTGTCGGGTTTGGAGGCAACTAGTTTTCTCAAGATCTTTGTGTTTTTAACTTCGCGATCAATGTGCCTTTTGAGCACATTTATGGCTGGAACTAATATATATATATAAAATATATATGTATATTGTTTCTTTGGACTTTAGGTGTATATCTTTGTGGTGCGGCGCCATATGCTTGACATCCCGGGTAATTTACGGGGTGCTCTGCCCCACAATTAGAGCATTTGCACTTGTCTGCGGGACAGAGCATCGCTTCATGGTTGTCCCCGCACCTCACGCAGCGTGGGGCCCGGTTACAAACCACTGACGAATTCCTGAAATACTGACACCTGTCACATTGGATACGGATCTTATGTATTTGCTTACTTTCACTTTGTAGTAGCAGAGCTCGTTTAATAAGTAATAACTTTCTACAGTATGTCGCGGGATAGTAAGTAGCAAGATATTCGAGACAGTTTTGCGGCCTTTTTTAGGTGTCATTAATCTTGAGATGGCTATAATAGATAATTCTTTAATATTTAGATCTTCTCGATTATCTTCTTCCGTTACTTCTATATATAGGGATGTATTTAACAACTATCTTGAGTGGCTATTAATATTATAGGAATAATAACTTGATGTGTGGTTATTAGGTCTATAATTTTATTATGGTCTCTAGGACCTTTTGGATAACAAATAAGAGAGGAGTTATTATATTTGAACGCTGGGCGCTCACTAGTGTTACTATTTATTAGTTTCATGGGGTATCATTATGATTCTTTGTATATATGTGAATAGAGGGTGGTGCAGGTTGAGTATTTTTTTGTTTGTTTGGGATGTTAGGTCTGTTTTGATTGGTGAAGTGTTAGGTTGTATAAGAATTGGACGTTCTTCGAATTGTGTTGTAGGTATGAATGGTATTAAGGGGCGACTATTTAATTGTGGGTTAGGTATTGGAGGGTTTTGTTGGATAATATGACCTAAGGTGGAGGGGGTGGGGGTGATTAGGCTTTGGAAAGGTTAATGAATATTTGGATTTTTGAGAGAGGTGGGGATGGGGAAGGGTGAAAGGGTTGAAGATGATGTAATTGGCTGTTTTTGTTTGTTGCTGAACCTGTAGTTGAGTATTTTGGGTCGTCCTCTTTACTATAACGAATTTGGCCCTTTTCCTGTAGCTATTCTGTTAGGTTTGTTTTTTTTTTATAGCTCTGGGTGGATATGATTGATGCTGTATATGATGCATCGCTGGAATAATCTATTGGGTCGTTTCTCAACTGCAGGCCAGTGAGAAAAATTTATTAGTAGAACTTATGGTATGTCGTGATATAGGTGATGTATTGGGGTGGAATGTATTATTGCAGATGTGGTGATAGTGTTGGTGCAGGTATATGTAGTGATGGTAATTGTAGGGCTAATCATGGTAGGGATAGGTAGGTTATGTAATGCTGTATCTTGAGTTTGTAATGGAAGTTGTAATGGGGACAATTTCGAATTCGTTTGATAAGATAAATGTGAAGGACTGCTATAGGTTTGATAGAAGAAGTCTATTTGTACATTGCTAAATGATTTGTTAGATGTGTTAGTGTATCTTAAATCTGCGTGGTTATTATTTGAGTTTAAATTGTTTGAATGCGGTACCTACCTGTTTGTTTTGTGTTTGCTTGTTATTTCCTGTGTTGTTTTTGTTGGCATGAGTGTTTGTGTTTTTTGTGAGTTTGCTTGGTTGTCTTTGGGTATTATGTATTATATGTTTGTTGTCTGCTCTTTTAGGGGGCTCTTTCAGGGGGCTCTTTCAGGGGGCTTTTCTTCCTGGTCATGGTTACAGGTTGTTTCTGCCTTTCACTGATTCGCAAGTTAACACAAAACCACAACTATATTCGTATTTCCTAAGTACGTTCGCTGTTGTCGCTTGGTTGGTTAATGATTCGAACTTTCGCGTCCGCGTGCACTTGGTAGTCGTTCAACAGGCGTGGCTTATTTTCTAAGGCTGACAAATTCGTACGAGACCGAATGCAGTATAAAAGTTAAGTTTGGCCGGACGGAGAAGTAAACGGTTGGAGTCTCTTTACATGAAAGGATATGAAATTATGTTGTTTTAGAATGCTTTTGAAAATGGAATAAATGTTTTTTCCGAAACGAATTATATACGGAGTGACTATTTATGAAATTTTGAAAATAAAATTAATCAATATAAAAGGTACTTTGACACTTCCCCCGTTTGCGAAGGCAAATTTTTATGAAATGTGTTATGAGAAAACCTAAAGTTTACAATGATAAACTTATTAAATTTACATGAAGGAAAAGGTGTCAACTAAAACTTTATACAATGCTACGATTAAATATATACACAGTATTTTGCAAATTAAAGGATACGTCTTCTAGGGGCCCAGGATAACGAAACGGGCTCTTCTTCTTCTTCTCCGATTTCTGGATCTGTCCATCTCTCCATGTGTCGTACGTCCAGTTGGCGAAGAAGGAGGCCTACTTGAGGTAGAGGGTCGATCTTCAAGATGCGCTGATTCTCGTTGCGCTGGGACAGGTGAATTTTCTCGATGCGCTGGGGCAGGTGGAAATTCGTCGCCGGAATCGTCTTTATCAGAGTCGGAGTCTTCATTGATATCCTCCTGTTCGGCAGGTGAATTACCTTCTGGTGGCAGTCGAATATCGTCTTCATGAATTAAGTATCAGTTATTGCCCTTTGGACCTCATAGATTTCGTCAGAGACTTTTCTGGTTTTGGTGGTCCAAGTTGGTAGGTATACGTTAGGCTTCTTACGAAGGGCCTTTACCATGACTTTTTGTCCCTCGGTAAATATAACCTCTGGTCTAGATTCCGGTGGGGAATACCTCTCTTGGTATTTTGCTTGGTTGGCCCTTATTTCGGCATTCGTTCCCCTGGAGTTTGCTCTCCCTGAGCGTCTCATTCCTCTTGGTAGGCGGGTATGTTCAGCTCTATTTGCTGCGATAGTTCGTATCCTGGTAAAGCCCAGATCTGTGCCATCTGTGTAGCGGCGTTTTGTCGTTTTCTGAGAGTTTGTAGAACTATGTTGAGTTCTTCGATACGTTAGAGCTTTCAGGAGCTTTTTAAATTCTTGGACTCTCCTCTTGGTTGGGTTAGATCGTTGGTGACATATAGAGGTAAATTTGATACTTATTTTGTTTCTGGCACACCATTGTTTGTAGATAAAAATGGCTGCCATTATCGGAGATTATTGTTTTAGGAGTCCCATATCTGGCGATAATTTCTTCTTCCAGATAATTGATGATAATTCTGGCGTTTAGCTTCGGGAATGCCTTGGCCTCTACCCATTTAGTAAAGTCGTCCTCAACGATGAATATATAATGATTATTTCTAGGGGTTTCCTTGTACGGTCCCATTACATCGACGCTAATGATTTCGAGGGCATATCTGGGCTGGTGCAGCTTTTGGCTGTACTTGCCTAGATTTAATCTCTTTGAATCTCTTTGCAGATTTTGGAGTTTGGAACGTACTGGGCCACAGTCTTATGAATGTTTTTCCAGGAATAGGTCCTGAGAATGTTGCGTAACATATCATCTCTCCCAGGATGAGCAGCGAGATCCTCGTCGTGAAATATCGCCAACACCTGGGGTACCATACTTCTAGGAACGATCAGCTTTCTACCTCCCTGTTAGTTTCTCCATAGCTGTTGATCTTGGACTGAAAATTCATTAAAGTAACGTTGTTCATGGTCATTCATCGGGCCGTTGATTTGAATTCTTTCCCATTTTCGAATGTCTTGCACACGTCTGGATCAGAGTACCCTTTTCACTTCTTCTTCTGGTGAATATGTTCAGTCTTTCGCGCAATGTTCGCACAATGTTCGATGTCATAGTTATATTCCTGAAGAAGCAATGAGTTAATTTTGTCTTGGCGTCTTGATGAGTATGTAGTGGAACCCTGTCATCTGTTCTGAGCAGGAACTTAGTGTTTTCAAGATACATCTTGTATTTTTTTTTATGTATGTCACGATGGCCAGACATTCGATTTTATTAATGTGATATTTTTTACAGCAGGTTTCAGACAAGCACTAGAAAATGAAATAATTTGTTTGGATCCATTTCCCCCAGTTGGTAAAGTACTCCGGAAATTCATATCATATATCCATCTGTCTGTGGTATGAATTGTTTCTTGAAGTCGGGTCGGTGTAATTCTAGGAGTTTAGATACTTCTTCCTTAATTTTCTCGAAAGCTTCCTTGTGTTCGGTCGTCCACTTGAAAAGTTGTTCCTTATTGAGCAGGTTAGTGAGAGGTTGGATGAGTCGAGCGGGGTTCTGGATGTATTGTCGGATCCAACTAAATGTTCCCAGGAAGTTTTGTAACTGTTTTTTGTTCTGGGGTGTTTGGAAATTCTGGATGGCCAGGGCGTGTTTGTGGTAATGTCTTCTATGAGATATGCGATGTCTTAATTAATCGAGTTCGTTCTGGCGATGTTGCATTTTTCTGGTGAAATTTACAAATTGTGTAGTCGTATTCTTTCAAAAACTAGTGGAAGATGGGTTTTATGTTCTTCGAGGTCCTTACTGTAAATTATTATGTCATCCAAATAGACTTGAATAAAATTGTGAATGTAGCCTGAGAGTACATCTCTGACTATAAAATTCTAAAACGTGGACGGAGCGGTTTTCAGTCCAAACGGCATGACAGTAAATTGATATGAAGCACCATCTGGGGTGGTAAATGCTGTGTATGCTTTCGATTCTGGTTCCATGGGGATTTGCCAATATCCTGATGTAGGGTCCAATAATGTAAACACTTTTGTTTCCCCTAGAATTTTGATGAAGCTGAAGATTGATCCTTAGTGATCGGTTTTTTGCACAGTGCTTCTATGATGACTGGTAGGTAAACTGTATGGAGAATTATTTGGTTCGACCTGCTTTGATCATTCCATTGATTTGTTCTTAGAAAAAAATCTTTTTATTCGATGACAGGGTAGCATCGTTGATTGATGATAGTAGGGTTGGTTAACGTAATCGTATGTTTTGTCATAGTGGTAGTTAATCCTTTGGTAGGTCGCTCGCTGAAGATGTCTGCATGTTTTTCGAAAATAGTTTTCAGGTGATCTTCGGCTTCAGGTGAAATCCAAACTTTTTTATTTAGAACCTGGGATTCATTTTTATCCTGGCTTCTTGGTTCCAGTAAACCGTTTTCCTCGATGATTTCCCGACATACATGCACTTTCTTACATAGTCCAGATGTACTCCCTCGTTTTCCAGAAATGGTGCGCCGACTATCAATCACTCATTTAGGTCCATGATAACCGCAAATCCGCCCTGAATTTGACTCCCTTGGATGTCCAGGTTTAAAACGATATTTTCCAGAGATTCTATTGTCTGTCCTCCACATGCCATGGTAAATAATTTTCTGTTCTGGCCCAGCTGATTATCGTCGAAAAGTCCTGCCCTGATTACATTGCTTGCTACCTCGGTATCGATGAACGTCTGACCTCTCTGCCATTGAGCAAGGAAGTTGTCGTAGTTGGTTAATTGTCTGAATTGTGAATTATGAGACTTCTTCCGTTTGCGTAGATATTTCATGGAAAATATCTGCGTGAAAAGCGAAATGCTGATGACGTCGTGGAAATTGTTGAAGCTTGGCTGCGAGAGTCGAATCGTGGGAAGCCGGAGTCTTTTGGAATGGGCCGGACGCCGAATGATTATTTAGTTGTTGGATCGTGGACGGGCATCGGTCCTTGGGGGTTTTTCGGACGCCTATCGGTTTGTCCTTGGTTGAATGGGTTTCTCGGACATTGCCTCCAGCACGCCGTCGATGGTAGTCTCTCTTGACTTGCCCCCGCATTCTCAGTTCTTCCTAGAGTCGATGTACCTTGAGTAATGGCCCTCTGGTTAGTCGTCCTCGGGGTTGAATTTGTTATTTGTCTTGATACGGAAGGATCGACGTTATCGTTGTAGTTAATCCTTCTTCTCCATTAATTATTGTTTTCTGGAAGGTGGTATTCTTCACCTCGGCTGCTACTGTCAATAATGCTTCCGGAGAGTCCAAGTCACTAAAATGAATTTGAGCCCTTATCTCCGGGCGCAACTGTCTAGATACAGTGAGCTTTTTCTCTCGGCGGTCGAGCTGAGTCTACTCTGTTAAATAGTGCTGATGCTTTTTTGAGATGAATAACATCACAGATTCATTCGTCCCTTGCATTTTTGTATGGAGTACATTTTCTGTCTGAGCCCTCTTGGCAATGATGTCGAAGGTTTGTCGTAGTCTGGTTTTGAAAGTGTCATAATCGTAGATAAGATTTTTGTGGGGTTCATACAATTCCTTAGTGCATCCCTTGAGCTGTGATGTTATTTATCATAATTAGCTTTTCAATCTTGTCAGTGACGTTGTGTTTCCTGAAATGTTCTTCCATATTGTAAATGAACGTATTCGCACTTTCGTGATCAAAACTTTGAAATGTATGCATAGGCGGATTTCGAATTTCCTGCATAATCTTCTTCATTTTCCCACCAATGTTCGACGTAGCAACATTTTGGATATCTTGTTTGAATGCCTCGGTCATGCCTAAGAATATTTGGTTTAATTCTATATTCGTGTTTGTTCTGCTTGTCGGTGAATGGGTGTAGAGCTACATAAAATTGACTCATCAAGTGGTGCAGCGTCCTGGAATTGCTGTTGTGGGTCCTCTTCCCTCCCTGAGGAAGATGGTTGTCTTTCCGCGATGTGGAGCTTATAAAGTAGTCGACGATGCCAAACTTTATCGAAGGCTTTCTCGAGGTCTAAGGCGATAAACCCTGTAAGAGGACCTCGATTGAAGTTGGTCGTGACAATTTCGCCAACTCGGTATAGCTGTTGGGTGGTGGAATGACTGGTACGGAAACCAAACTGGAAGTTATTTAATGTGCTCGTTGTTTCAAGGTGCTCCTGGACACGATTAAGGAGTAATTGTCTAGGACTTTGGCCAATGACGATAGTAAGCTCACTGCCCTTCTACTCAGTTTTGGGGTTGTTTGGTTTTGGTATGTTTACTATTTTTGAGACCCGCCACGATGCTGGATAATGGACGTGTCTCAAACAGGAGTTTGATATATTTTTGTTTGTATAATTTTGTAAGGTATATATATGCAGGGTTGGGAAGGTGTTTGATAGCAAAGGAAGGGATGTTATCGTGTCCAGGAGCTTTTCTGGGGTATAACGCTAATACCGCCGCCCCAATTCCAGATGGTTTGAAAAATTTGTGGTCCGTACCAATCGGGAGGGTAGTTTGTCTTAACGACTCGAGGTATGGTTGTACTAGGTTGAGGGAGGATTGAGACAGGGTTGGGTTGGAATACTGAGGTCAGATATGTGGAAAAGGATGCAGCTTTTTCCGAATCAGTCACTGCCACACCAGCTCGGGTTGTAAGAGGGGGAATTTAGGTGGGTTTTTTAGTGAAAATTCGAGGGGAAAAATGTGGATCCTCGAGATGGGTAGCAACTAACTTCATTAAAGAGTCGTTCCTGTAAGCTTTTACCCCAGAATCAATTTGCCTTTTCAGCTCATTGATCCTGGGTTTTAGCTCAGAGTTCCCAGTGTTGTAATATTGTTTTCTGAGGCGATTTTTAGTAGTGAATTAAATCCACTAGTTGCTGTGGAAATTTGGATCTGTGGGACTTGGGTAGGATTCGTCTGATACTGTGGGTGCGTCTTTTATATATTTTGTCAGTCGGTCTACTGCTCGGTCGATCTCTTCTGCAGACTGACAGGTTGGATTATTAGATATGGTGTGGGATAGGTACAAGAAGAAAGCCGACCAATCATAGTCTTCTTCTCTGGGGTACCTAGTTTGTAGCGTGCAGTGTATTTGCATGTAAAATTTGGTTAATACTGAATAGTGGTCGCTATCCAGTATTTCCAAAGTGTAGCAGTCATAAGGGTATTAGAAGTTTCTAGCCACCTCTATGTCTATGATTGATCGACTTGGGATAGGTCTGCTAGGTTGTTGAGGGGCGATTAATGTGTGGTTGGGATAAGTGTCAATATAATTGAATAAAATATGGGTTAAAAGGATTCCAGGTTGTGTGCTTGGCATTGAGATCGCCGAGCAGTATGTATGTTGGATAAATAGTTTTCAGTCTATCTAAGTCTAACGGGTTGAGTGTGTACTGGGGTTTTTTTATAGACAGAAACTATCATGACATCTCCGCAGGGACGGTTCATAATAATGGACGTTACTTCCAAGGAGATGAACGGCGGTAGTAGAGTGAATGTTTCAACGATTCTTTAATGATCACTGCCATCCCACCCCCTCTTAAGGGGAGGTCGGAACGGTAGGTGTGATAGTCGGGTATGGAGAACGACTTATTCGGTTTAAAGTTGGTTTCGCTTAGGCAGCAGATATCTATATCATGTAGTTTTAAAGTATGTTCGAACTCAGGTTCCTGCCGGGCTATACCATTACGGTTAAATTGTAATATATTGAGTTGGTTATTAACATTTTTCATTAAAAGAATTTTGAGGCATGTTCGAGTAGTATGAATAACTTCTAATGGGTCATTCGTTCGTTTCAAAGTAACTAAAATATTTTTAATGGTTTCCCAGATCATTTTTAAATTGAATGTTTTTAGGCAATTAAAGATTTCCTTGAGAGACTTTTCTTCCCTTTCTTCCTCTCTCAACTGTTGTGTGTCTGGCTGTGATGCGGCTTTTTGTCTTTTTTTGGGGATTATTCTTGATTGGAAATTGACACAGAAGTACTATTATTAAGGTCAGGTAAGCTTACATCCTAGAACGCCTTTGAGATTTTCTATATCTTTTTTTAGGGTTTGCAAATGGCGGGGGTTGAGAACTTGCAGTATTTATGGAATGTCCAGATAAACGTTCGTCCACACTTGAGTTATCCGTGTATCTCATCTTATCTAATTTGGGACTGTCTGTTGGGTTAAAGAATGTAGGAGATGAACGAGAGGTTGAATGTATCAACGCAGTGGTGGTCATGGTGTTGACTGTGGTGAAGGTGGTTGTGGTGATTGTGATTGTATTTATAGAAGATGGAATGGCCACTCTATCCGCTTGGGGGCATGGAAACATACGAGGTAAATTGTATAGGTCTGGTTCGAGAGGTGTGAAAAATGCAGTGTTTTCTTGGGGTGACACACTGAATGATTTAAGGGATGACAATGTATTGTTATGTATGTTAGTGTTATTGTTAGTATTATTTAAAGTAATTGGGTTATTAGATAAATTAGTAGTAATTATATTCAGAACCTCTTTGTTTATGTCTGTTACTTGCTCGGTGTTTTGCTGTGTGTTTTATCTATATCTGCTGTTGTGTTTGTGTATGAAAGCATGCTGGTTTGACTGGTATTAGGATTGTAGTCTATATTTTCCTTTTCGTGGTATGTTTAATCAAGGATGTTTCACTACACTGGTTTTGTTCTTTTGCAATATATTAGTAGTCAAGAACGCATTCAGAACGATTAGAAGATTAGAACAAAGTTTAATGGTTATTCTGTGACCTATCTACTTTGTGTCCGGTCTAACACTTCATGTCCGTATGCTCTTGGTAGTCATTCAACAGGCGTGGCTTATTTTCTAAGGCCGACCAATCAAAAAATTCACAGAATGGGTATTTATGAAATTTTGAAAACAAAATTAATCAAATTTAAGTTGCAATAAAAAGGTACTTTGACACCTACACGTATAATACAACTGTACGTTAAGCATAAATTAAATTGCACCCATAATAATTATTCAGAAAATGTGTAATTCAGTAAATTATATTTGCTAATGTCTATTGTTTTACTTACTTTCAGCTTCTCTCATGCATTTGAAATTACCAGTACCGCAAAGAGGTGTAGAATTGTCTCCTAAAAATATCAAAGATATTTAATTATACAGAAACTTCAATGTAGACGAATAATTAAACTAAACGAATTATTGGAATTTACAGATATAACTTCCTCGTAATTCACGTAGAGTAAGTATATCTGATCTTTATCTATTATCTCACGTCGACTGCTACCACTATACTGATACACTAGGTGTTAATGAGAAGATTGAGAAGTTATGAATCATTGTAACAGCGAATTCGTGGGTGAAAAATAGAAGGTTGGACAAAAAGCAAAATAGACGTAAATTGTTTTTAATGAATACTTGATACGTTTTTGCACATTTTGCTTCTCATTAGGGGCATAGATGGCGAAGGTATTAAAGGATTGTCAATTTAAAAGAAAACGAGGTACAGATATTTTTCCAATGGCGTACCGTAATTTATTTACAAAACAGCTTTAATAAGTTCCTTATATACGCCAATAGTTGCGTTGAGAAATTATTGAATGTGTTTGGCTTATTTCTCTTATTAAAATATTATTATTAATTCCATGTACACACAAAGTATTTCTGTTTTTTTTAATAAAATTGTAGTGTTTTTGATGATGGTTAATAAACCGAATCCTAAGAAAATAATATTTTATTTTTTAACTGACCATAAACCAAAGAAATTACGTATAAGTTATAAGGAAACATAGGCAAGTGCAAATATTTCAAAAATGTGCATATTTGACAAAAATTCTAAACATTTTTACAATTCAATTTTTTTGAAATTTGAGTATAACATGATTATCTAAATGTTGGTTGTGGCATTTTCTTAATTTTTATGTTTCTTGGTGGGATTCTTTGCCACATGTTTTTTTCCAAAACGATGTCCGTAAAATCTACAAAATAATACAATTATCCAGTATTTTACTCGAAAATAACTTCTACGCTCCTATAACATAAAAGTCACAAGGGTAGAGGTTATTTTCCAGTAAAATACTGGATAATTGTTTAATTCTGTTAATTTTACGGACATTGTTTTAGAAGAAAACATGTGGCAGAGGATCCCAATAAGAAACAGAAAACCGCTGCCCAAGGAATCACTACTTCCACATCCAGATTTTCTATCCAAGTCAATCACAACGAAAAAATTTCGTATGTGGAAATAATTGTTTAAGGAACTTTAATAATATAATATATGAAATCCTCTACCCCAAAAACCCATAAAACGATACCCCACATCGGTAGTGGGGTGGGGGTGGTGATGGGGGTGGTAGTGGGGGTGGATGAAGTAAAAGAATATTTTTAGGTTTCTGGTTCTTGTACACACACTAAATCCCATTTTTTTCATCCCCTTTAATAATGGGGTGGAGGTGGTAATGGGGGTGGCTAATGCCAAAATTTTTTTTTGACACCTTAGCTTCTCTTGTATATACTAAATACCAATTTTATGGATCATTACCTGCTTGATCTACCTATTTACCCCAATTTACCCCCAACCCTCCGACGGAACAAGATGAAAATATAATCCAGTTCTAGATCTCGTTAAAGTACATATATGTACCAAATTTCAAGTCAATATCTCAAACAGTTCCAGAGTAAACGTGCGCACAAAAAAAAGTTACAGACAGACAGACAAACCGACAGACAGACAGAAATTTTTTTTTCGCTCAAACTTAAAATCTCAACGTTTCATGACATTCTAAGCCTATTTGAACGATAAAAATTTTAAAAAATGTTTTTGTCGTTACTATACTTCCTGGATGTGGAAGTAAAAAAACCGCTGCCCAATGAATCACTACTTCCACATCCGGATTTTCTATCCATGTCACACAACGAAAAAATTTTGTATCTGAAAATAATGGTTTATGGAACTTTAATAATATAATATTTGAAACCCATAAAACGGTACCTCACATCGGTAGTGGGGTGGGGGTGGTGACAGGGGGTGGGAGTGGGGGGTGGATAAAGTAAAAAAATATTTTGAGGTTTCTGGTTCTTGTACACACACTAAATCACATTTTTTTCATCCCCTTTAATAATGAGGTGGGGGTGGTAATGGAGGTGGCTAATGCCAAAATTTTTTTTGAGACCTTAGCTTCTCTTGTCTATACTAAATATCAATTTTATGAACTCTTACCTGCTTGATTTACCTATTTACTCCAAATTTACCCCAATTTCCCCCCCACCCTTCGACGGAACAAGATGAAAATATAATCTAGTTCTAGATCTCTTTAAAATACATATGTGTACCAAATTTCAAGTCAATATCTCCGTTCCGGAGTAAACGTGCGCACAAAAAAAGTTACAGACCGACAGACAGACAGAAATTTTTTTTCGCTCAAACTTTGAAATCTCGACGTTTCATGACATTCTAAGCCTATTTGAACAATAAAAAATTTTAAAATTTTTTTTGTCTACTATACCACTGGATGTAGAATAGGCCAGGCTAGATAAGTGCCAGAATTAAAAAAATAATAATAATTCGTTACAGCAAACTGATAGCAGAATATTTTAGAACATATCACAACTAAAGAAGGAAAAATAATCGGAACCACCTGCGGTTATCTGGGGTGAAATGAGGTGGGTTTTTAGGGGTGAAAAACGGTTTTTTGCGATTTATGGCTTAACTACGCATCCTATCAAAAAAAGTTAATTAGAAAAGTTGTAGGTAATAAAAATATCTACAACTTGTGTGGAGAGCATTTTCATCCTAACCTCAATATTTTTCGAGATACACTCAAAAAAAAACCTCCTTTTCGGTTTTTTATTTCTTTCTTCCACAAAAATAATTCGATTTAGCTCAAACTTGGTGAAAATATACCTTTTGGTGTCCCACACAAGCACTACATTTTTTGGAGCAAAATATTTAACGGTTGTTGTTTAATTCAATTTAAAGAAAAAAAAAGTGAAATTTTCAATTGCGATTCCTCATAAAAGTACTTGTCCCATAGAGTTCGGACAGGGCTCATTTTTTTTGTTTTTATGTCTACTTTCAATAAATAAAAAAAATATATATATAGTGCAATGGAAAAAATTGCCGGAAAATCGAAAATTCCGAAAAAATGCCCTTTTTCCTTGTATGCTTTTTAATTATTGTCAAAAATTTGTTATAATTTATTACAATTAATATACTTTTGTAATATTAATGTATACTACAAACAATAAGTAAAATAATTAATAATTACATTCCTCAACCACGTCTGAATTATTAAACAAACAAAAAAGTATGATCTTGATTTCTATGCCTTCTATTGTAAACGTATTGGTACGGCGTATAAATGACCGCATTTTTATTTATTTGATAATCTACATATATTTACCTTTAATTTTGATTGTTAATAACTTTTAAATTGTAAAAATTGATAAAAATTGGTTTGTTAATTTTTTTTATTAAACATAATATAAATAATTTTTTGTAAAAATAATAAATGTACTTTTTAAAACTAAAGACTAAGAAAAGGTAAATATGTGTATATATACCCACATACACATACATCCGCACATATAAAACCAATTGCTATCTTATAAAATTTGGAGAGAGAGGAAATGAGATTTTATCGTTTTGCGAAATTTATTTACAGAAGTTGTTTTCAGTTGTTCATCTATATTATTGTAGATCGAGATTGCGTTATATACAAATGACTGTACTTTTTGAGTTTAAATACAAATCTGCAACAGCTACTTTGCATATTTTGCAAACGATATTGCGTAATCTTATCAAGACATGGAGAGTATACTATATTGCAATAATTTAAAATGGGCACAAGATTTTCACACAATTTTTTTCTTACTTTAAAATTTAAAATACTTATATTAAAATATAACATTTTTCAATGAGTAATATGCTTTTTTTAATAAAACTGCCACGTGCTCCGTGAAACGCATCTTATAGTTAAAAATAAGACCTACATTTTTTGCTTCATTTAGAATGGGCAAGTATTGCCCATTGATAGCGATCTTTAGATTTGCTTTCGTGTATTCCCGTGTTTTATTAGAAGTAAAGCACAATACTGCACTTTTGGTTGTATTTTCAGAAGGAAATTTATAAAACAATTGAGTATCATCGGCATAACATTGGACTTTACCATAATTGATATTGTTATGAATTTGTTGATTTTAATTTTTTTTTTAATAAGATACACATTTATTAATTGATATAAACTCTACGCACATAAATTATTAAATGTAAAAGGTTAAGTTGAGTAGCTATTAAGCTAGACTTCGCCTTAGTTTAGAAATGTGATGTAAATTTAATTATAAATAAAGCCATTTTATTATTATTACTATTATTATTATTATTATTATTATTATTATTATTATTATTATTAATTGTATATTTACTACAAAATGTAAATATATTAGAATCATGTATTAAAAAGTACATTAATTTATTTTTACAAAAAATTATTTATATGTTTAATAATTAAAATTAACAAAGCAGTTTTTGTCAATTTTTACAATTTAAAAGTTATTAACAATCAAAATTAAAAGTAAATATATTTAGATTATCAAATAAATAAAAATGCAGTCATTTATATGCCGTACCGATACCGTTACAATAGAAGGCATAGAAATCAAGATCATACTTTTTTGTTTGTTCAATAATTCAAACGTGGTTGAGGAATGAAATTAATTATTAATTATTTTACTTATTGTTTGTAACATACATTGATATTACAAAATTATATTAATCATAATCAATAATAACAAATTTTTCACAATAATTAAAAAACATACAACGAAAAAAGGCATTTTTTCGGAATTTTTTATTTTCCGGCAATTTTTTCCATTGCACTATGTATATTTTTTTTATTTATTGAAAGTAGACATAAAAACAAAAAAATTAGCCCTGTCCGAACTCTATCGGACAAGTACTTTTATGAGGAATCGCAGTTGAAAATTTCACTTTTTTTTTAAATTGAATTAAACAACAACCGTTAAATATTTTGCTTCAAAAAAAATAATGCTTATGTGGGACACCAAAAGGTATACTTTCACCAAGTTTGAGCTAAATCGAATTATTTTTGTGGAAGAAAAAAATAAAAAACCGAAAAGGGTTTTTTTTGCGTGTATCCCGAAAAATTTTGAGATTAGGATAAAAATGCTTTCCACACAAGTTGTAGGTATTTCTATTACCTACAACTTTTGTGATTAACTTTTTTTGATAGGATGCGTAGTTAAGCCATAAATCGCAAAAAACCGTTTTTCACCCCTAAAAACCCACCCCATTTCACCCCAGATAACCTTAAGTGGTTCGGATTATTTTTCCTTATTTAGTTGTGATATGTTCTAAAATATTCTGCTATCAGTTTGCTGTAAAGAATTATTTTGTTGTTCAACCCTTATCTAGCCTGGCCTAGAAGTAATTAAGTTGCCCGTGGATATCAATTTGCAGTCCGTAGGATATCCTGGGACATTTAAGTATGTAGTTTGTACAGCTTATTCGTAATACTTAGGACATCCCGAAATATCCCGGGATGTCTTGGCGAAATATTCCGGGATGTCCTGGTACGTCCTTAGTACGAGCGCCGGTATATCCTTCAGGACGTCCCTCGTACTACTTTTATCTGATACCGAGTTGTGACATTGGGTTGACCAAAAGAGTGCCGAAAAGCATACAAACTGGGATATTAGGATGTCCATAGGCAAGCCCAAATACTAAATTGGATTTGCCATAGTACGTCCCTCAGACAGCCTTGTAAATTGTAATATTGTATTATGTAGTAGCAAACGTAAACACACCACATATATAGTAAACAATCGTCAGTTCCAAAGCGAAGCCTGTCTGAAATACATAGACTATAACCCTTGCCTATCTGTAACTATTTCAATTTGCCTACTTTCAATCAGGTAACAATAATATACAAAGATTGTACTTAATACAGCTCATAATACAGGAACAAGTCAAACACAGCTTCCAATATCGTAGTTATAAAGGTAAGCAAATCATTTCTTATAAATTTCAAGTAAATACATTTGCTCTGGAAACAAATTAAGAATGAACTTACATACAGTAATCTCTCAAAAAGTAACTCAGTTGAATCAAAGCTGTGCAACATTTTAATTTGTTGTATTTAAAATTATCTCTGCTTAACAAAAGCAAACCTCAACATAAACTTCGTAAGTTAAAAATACGGATTAAATACGTAAATATGTAACAATGAACATTTATTATGGAATATAGCTCTAGTAGCGCTTGATGGCGCTCTGTGTGTCAATCTCGGAACCATAAGTGTATAGTATATATGGGCGGCAATAAAGTAGTGCTCACAAATTAAAGATGTAGTGCTCTCTCTGTCGTTACTCATCATACTGCACCTCATAAACGCCTGAAAGGTGTTAAGCCAGTCTATATATTATAATATCTAAGGTTTCAACTCGTTTTATTTACTAGTTGCCATAAAAACGTCACTAGATTATATTTAAAATATAACGTTCTGCGTAGTTTCTACTGCGTTTGTTTCAAATTTGCTGTTTTGACAATATGAGTCGGTTTGGAAATATTTCTTTATATCAAATTAATGATGAAATTGAAAATAAAGATCTGCTGGAGCGGATCTGGCGAGAAAAAGAAGAGTTTTGAAACCAACTTTTATTTAATTTTTTTTTTTGACAATTCGGTTACACGCGTTCTCTTTTACATGTTGTCAAGTTAGTTCAGCTTAATCACACGAGGTGGGACAGGAATTCGCATTTAAAATTCGCAAAAACACGTTTTTTCACGATAACTTTGTTATTACTGACTTGACGAAAAAAAAGTTAAATAAAAAATTGAAGACCTCGCGGAAGCTCATAATCTGGCAATTTTTTTTCAAATCGGACAGTAACTTTTCGTGAAACTTTTTTTTCAATATACACGTTTTTTGCCGTAACACTAATATACAAAAAAGTAATTCCTTAACTTTTTCACGAAAAAAAAAAGGAGCTAGGAGGTCGAGATTTTTTTAAGGTAGGTGAAAGAAATAAGAATTGATGGAGCCGGAGGATGGGGGGTGGTGGGCCAATTAGGGAAGGGGGAGGAGCTAGGGAAAGGAAAATTATTCAACTCTCCCGAACTTTTTTCCCTGTCGTGCGGTTTTGAAAAATCAAAATGGAATTTGTTCGCTGTTACTTCCACATCCAGTGGAAGTATAGTAACGACAAAAAAAAATTTAAAAATTTTTATTGTTCAAATAGGCTTAGAATGACATGGAACGTCGAGATTTTAAGTTTGAGCAAAAAAAAATCAAGCAGGTAAGAGCCCATAAAATTGGTATTTAGTATATACAAGAGAAGCTAAGGTCTCAAAGAAAAATTTTGGCATTAGCACCCCCACCCCATTATTAAAGGGGATGAAAAAAAAGTGATTTAGTGTGTGTACAAGAATCAGAAACCTCAAAATATTTTTTACTTCATCCACTCCCACTACCACCCCCTATCACCACCCACACCCCACTACCGATGTGGGGTATCGTTTTATGGGTTTTTGGGGTAGAGGATTTCAAATATTATATTATTAAAGTTCCATAAACAATTATTTCCATTTGGCATTAGCACCCCCACCCCATTATTAAAGGGGATGAAAAAAAAGTGATTTAGTGTGTGTACAAGAACCAGAAACCTCAAAATATTATTTACTTCATCCACCCCCACTACCTCCCCCTATCACCACCCCCACCCCACTACCGATGTGGCGTATCGTTTTATGGGTTTTTGGGGTAGGGGATTTCAAATATTATATTATTAAAGTTCCATAAACAATGAGGAATTTGCCCATTTTATTTTTATTTTATTAAAGTATGTGTTTATGTGTATGTGTTTTAAAACACGCCACACCGAATATCAGCTCTTAAATCGCAAAACTTACTTTGCAATAAGTAATTAAAGTTGAAATCCTCGCCACGTCACCGGGTGAAAACTAGTCCCGCGTGGTGTCCAACAGATGGCGTACTTTAGCCATTCACCCTAATTAATAGACTGGGCGGCGGTTGGCTTTGAGACGTCAGCATATTCGCTTTTGTTTTTTATGTTAGAGAAAAAATAAAAATGTGTCGGAAAGCTCAATTAATTAATTCTCTTTACATAAGCTGTCTACAAATTTTTCGAAAAAAACGATAATTATCGAGATATTGGAGGAAATGTAGGAAATTACACGTTTTCCTATAGAGTGTATGTAAATCTTAAAAAAATAATTTTTCTCAGAAACCTTTGTTTCGAAGGGCCGAGATTAACGGAGCGTCAAAATAGTACATGATATTAAGTGAACATCGTAAATGAGATCGATATCAGTTAATTACCGATTAATTACGGTGACAAAATGAAGAAATTTTACCGAAAAAGAAAAAGTCCCAAATCCCGCCCCCTCTAATTCCTTAATTTTTGTCGGAATTCAAAAAATAATAAAAAGAGTTTTAGCAAATTTAAGTACATTTAAATTAGCTAGAGTTGTGTTTTGGCGTAAGAGCCAAGATTAAAAAGTTGCCAACTGTAGAAGCTCAAAATTTGCGATTTTTTGCCATACGTGGCCGACATTTCTGTAGTTATCTCCGAAACGAAAAAAAAAATCAAAAGTCTGGTGACAGCAAAGGATTCGTATTGGAAAATACTCGTTTGACCTTATTTTTTATTTCGAGCTAACTCCCACCATTTCGGAAATATTTGCGGAAAATATGAAAAAACAGCTTACATTTCGGAGCCGAAAAAATTGCAAAAACATGCAATCTTGACATGTTCATATTTTTCGAAAAACACCATTAGGACGGCCGTGCGATGTCGTGACGTAAAAAGGAAGTTTTCCAGATAAACCTGATCATAAATTGCACGGCGAAATACGAAAATTCGGCTCGGCACTAATGAATCAAAAGTAGCATTTTGTGACATTTCAGAATATTGAAGATGTTTTTCCAACGAATTTTAGGTTAGATTGTGTTCACTGCTAGTTGTTTCTGACAAATGAGCATGCGAAAGCAGAATCGGTGTCGCTGGATGCCGTCATCCGACTTTCACCCTCTGACGTCACGTTTCAGGAGTGGGTAAAATCCGGCAGATTTTAATCGCTTGGAATTTTTTTTTTTTTAATTTTTTGTTGTCTATGGGGTTTTTAATGATATTAGTTTACGATTTTGAGTATTTTAATTCTATTTTATTCTTTGGGCAAGTTCCCTATTATTTCCACATATAAAATTTTTTCGTTGTGAGTGACTTGGATAGAAAATCTGGTTGTGGAAGTAGGGATTCCTTGGGCAGCGGTTTTATCTCTAGTATTTAACCTATCTGTGGTGTGTGTGTGTGTGTGATTATTTTTGTTTTATTTTTTTCAAATAAACAAATTTGTGGGAGGGAAAAAACTTTTTGCATTTTTTTTCAAATGGGTTTTTTTTACGTTCAGAGGAGAAACTTTTTATAGGTAAGTGAGGATCTTTTTTATCTTTATTTAAAAAAAAAAATATATCGCAATCCAAGCAATAGGAAGGGAGGGAGGGGGCATAATGCGTTTGCGGGAATAAAGGGTAAGGAAAAGGGATAAGGACTTCGGACAATATAAATCTTTTTTCCATCTTAATATTTTGTCAATGTACCCCTCATCAAATATTAAACTGCCGAAACGGCAGTTCATAAATAAGTTGCGCTATTACTATAGTGTACACACTGCACAAGATTCGGATGAGTACTTTAACACCTAAGTTGGCGTTATAACATTAGAAATGCTTAAAACAAATACAATTGATTTTTTAACAAACTCGATCGGTAAATAAAAAGTTATTAATCATTTAAAATTTAAAAAATTGTTTTCTGATTTTTTTAGATTTGTAATTGAATAGAATTTTTTTTAAATGCTATTTTCTATCATCTATTTATATATTTAACTAATATATATCTCATAACAATATAATATTAAAACCTAGACATTATTTTCAAATAGTGACATTATATTAGCAATATTATCGCTTTCGGAAACGGGGTATGATGGTGTGAAATCCAAGGATCGCAAGTTTGAAACACAGGCAGGTTATTATAGATGTACTTGCTCCTTTTTACTTTTTTACTTCCACGTCCAGTGGAAGTATAGTAACGACAAAAATTTTTTTAAAAATTTTTATTGTCCAAATAGGCTTAAAATGTCATGAAACGTCGAGATTTTAAGTTAAGCAAAAAAAAATTTCTGTCTGTCTGTCGGTCTGTCGGTCTGTCGGTCTGTCGGTCTGTCGGTCTGTCTGTCTGTCTGTCGGTCTGTCTGTAACTTTTTTTGTGCGCACGTTTACTCTGGAACCGTTTAAGATATTGACTTGAAATTTGGTACACGTACGTACTTTAACGAGATCTAGAACTAGGTTATATTTTCATCTTGTTCTGTCGAAGGGTTGGGGGGTAAATTGGGGTAAATTTGAGGTAAATGGGTAAATCAAGCAGGTAAGAGTCCAAGAAATTGGTATTTAGTATATACAAGAGAAGTTATGGTCTCAAAAAAATTTTTGGCACTAGCCACCCCCATTACCACCCCCACCTCCTTATTAAAGGGGATGAAAAAAAATTGTGATTTAGTGCATGTATAGGAACCAGAAACCTCAAAATATTTTTTTACTTCGTCCACCCCCACTACCACCCCCCCTATCACCACCCCCACCCCACTATCGATGTGGGGTATCGTTTTATGGGTTTTTGGGGTAGAGGATTTCAAATATTATATTATTAAAGTTCCATAAACAATTATTTTCAAATACAAAGTTTTTTCGTTGTGAATGACTTGGATAGAGAATCTGGATGTGGAAGTAGTGATTCCTTGGGCAGCGGTTTTTTATACTGACAAGTGTTTTCTCAAATAAGTCATCAATATAAGATTTAAAATGTTAAAACATTAACATTTCCAAAAAACTGGGAAGAGTATTCTAAAGAATGTGCAGCAATTATTTTTCGGCGAGGAGCATGATTTTTGCTCTAGTTTTTTAAGTTTTTAATTTACCAACCGTAAAGGTGTGACAATTTTAGAGAATGAAGGGGGAATATATACAAAACTCATTTAATTATAAAGAGACCATAAAGAACGTGGAAGTGTAATGGCAATTAATTGCAGTACCGGGCCAACAATCACTGATTTGCAATTTGCTCGAAAACTGTTAATGCTAGAAAAAAAAGTTTCAAATAAAAAAGTTACGCCAATCTTTTATCTTCATATGTCCTCGATATATTTGGTATCTATTTCGAAAGATAAAAAAGTTTCCCGCATGATACATTTGAGAATGCAAATTCTCAACATAGCCTTAGAAAAAAAGTATTTAATGATTTCTACGCTTATTAAAATTTGACCGATAAAAATTTGAGAGTAATCCATCGTGCCGTTTTTTTATTAGAGTGAGTTAAATGGAAAAATAATTATTTTATATATCTAATAGACACCTAAAACTAGAGAAATGGGCCGCGAAAACTCGTGACGGCGTTAAATAATTATTTATAATAAGTTATAATTTGGAAAAAAGATTTATATTGCCGAATATCAAGGTCCGAAGTCCCTATCCCTTTTCCTTAACCCTTTATTCCCGCAAACGCATTATGTCCCTTCCCTCCCTTCTTATTGCTTGGATTGCGATATTTTTTTTTAAATAAAAATAAAAAAGATCCTCACTTACCTATAAAAAAGTTTCTCCTCTGAACCCTTCACTGCGTAAAAAAAACATTTGAAAAAAATGCAAAAAGTTTTTCCTGTTATTTAAAAAAAATTAAAAAAATAAATCGGTCAAATATTAGAGATAACAGCGAACAAATTCCATTTTGGACATTTTGGTTTTTCAAAATCGCACGACAGGGAAAAAAGTTCGGGGGAGTTGAATAATTTTCCTTTCCCTACCTCCTCCCCCTCCCCTAATTGAAATTAAGGAATTACTGTTTTGTATATTAGTGTTATAGCAAAATACGTGTATTTAAAAAAAAAAACGAAAAGTTACAGTCCGATTTGACCAGATTATGCGCTTTCGTGAGGTCTTCAATTTTTAATTTAACTTTTTTTTCGTCAAGTCAATAATAACAAAGTTATCGTGAAAAACCTTGTTTTTGCGAATTTTAAAATCCGAATTCCTGCCCCACCTTGTGTGATTAAGCTGAACTAACTTGATAACATGATAAAACAGAACGAGTGTAACCAGAGTGTCAAAAAAAAAAAAAATTAAAAAAAGTTGGTTTGGACGAATTACTGTTCGGTGCATGTAATGCTTACGACGCTAGCAAATTAAAACAAGATAAGTAGCGTAGGATTCATATTATTACGAAAAAGGATATTAGATTCAAATATACTTAAAAATTGTAGGGTTGACTCAGGCAACACAAACTATATTATTTCCGACGATAAAAACATAAAACTTTAGGCATGTCTTGGAACTTTAATGATGATACCTTTTACTTTTCTTTAAATCATGACATGATTAAATATTCGAATGTTAAATTTTTTAAGAGAATTGCACTCTCAACCGTGGCTCAAATTTATGACCCTCTCAGTCTACTTTCATACGTCATTATTACTGCTAAATGCATTTACAGAAGTTATGGAAAAATAACATCGGTTGGGATCAGACATTACCGCTTGACTTGAAAGGTTTGTGGTTAGATTTTTTCGGACCGAAGATTGAAATTCCTAGACAAATAACAATATGTCTAGCATGCAATTACATGGATTCTGCAGCGCGTCAGAAACTGCCTGTTTATATTTGAGAACAGTAAACGATTCGCTAGTCAAATCGTTAACAAACAGTACCTTAATTAGAACTTTATGGTACAGTTTTACTAGCTAAATTAGCCAAAATAACAATTGCGGCTTTGGATTTAAATATAAAGGAAATATTTTTTTGGTGTGATTCAAGCATAGTCTTAGCGTGGATAGCTAGTCACCCAAGTAATTGGGAAACAATTGTTTGTAATCGGGAATCTGAAGTACTTATAGCAATTAACTGACGAAGTACAGTGGCGGCACATTTACTCAGGAGACATGTAGGTTACAGAGGAACAATTATTAGAAAACAATATTTGGCGGCATGGCCCCTTGTATCTTATAAGATTGACAGCAAGATATTACTCGTAAACAGGATGATATTCCCGAAATTAAAACCAAAAATCAAATTGCAATGAACACAACAAATTTAATTGACATTTTTTTACTTATATTCAAGTTTTTCTAAATTACAATATGTAACGATCTACTGTTTACGTTTTATTAATCGACCAAAATTTAAAAATGAGGCTACTATATCACCTGTTTTGATAATAGACGAATTAACTAATGCTACTTTAAAATTGGTAAAACTAGCGCAACAAAGCAAATTTTCGGTGGACATACAAGCGCTTAAGCAATTTGAATGTGTCAATCAAAAAAATTAAACTAGCTACACTTAACATATTTTTGAATGATAATGAAATCATAAGAGTTGGCGATAGGTTGGCTCATGTCAAATTAAATTTCGATGAAAAATATCCTGTGGCTTTGCCCATAAATCACGCGTTAACTAAATTAATTATACGTAGGCGCGAGCATTATAAAAATTTGCACGGCAGGCCTCAATTATTATTATCTAGTATCAATAGGCAATTTTGGCCCCTGAATGGAAAGCAAGCTACCCAAATTGTCCTAAGAAAGTGTATAATATGCTTTAGAGCTAAGCCTCCTTCAGTGTTTCCGCAAATGGTCAATTTGTCTAGTTATTAAGTAAATCTTTTACGTATTTTTTATTCTGTGGGTACCGATTTCGTAGGTCCGTATTTAGTAAAAGAGGCAAGTTAAGAAATAAAAGACTTGTCAAATCATACTTTTGTGTTTTTAATTGTTTGGCTACTAAAGCTGTTCATCTGGAACCTGTTGGTGACCTAACAACTGATCATTTCTTGAATACGTTCAAGCGTTCTATAGGGTAACGAGGATGTCCCAAACATTTATATTCTTATAATGCCACTAACTATGTAGGCGCAGATAACGAACTAGATAATATTGCTAAATTTGATGAAAAATTATTTCAATGTTTAATTTCTTGCTCACAATTAAATCGAGTGGCATTTCATGCCCGTTCGATAACCACATTTCGGAGGAATCTGTGAGGCGGCGGTTAAATCCGTCAAGCACCACTTCAAAATAATAATAGGTAATTTTCATTTCACAAACGAGGAATTTCACACCCTCTTGACCCAAGTGGAAGCTATCTTGAACCTCTTAATCCCTGACCAATGACCTTAATGACATGGAAGCGTTTACTCCTGGCCATCTTATTATCGGAGAGGCTTTAACAGTTCTTCGTCAAGAAAATCTGCATGATGCTAAGTTTAGTTGCTTGTCTCGATTCAAACACATTCAGCATTTCTGAACCAGTTGATCTAACATACCTTGCAAGAGCGCACAAACTGGTAATTCAAATCGAATGATAATATACTTCCTGAGGCATTAGGCATTACTCAAAGATAATAAGCGCCACCCTCAACGTTGGCGGCTAGGCAGAATTATGGAACTTCGCCAAAGATCGGATGGAATTGTAAGAGTAGTGATAATTTAAAGTGATACAGGTGTAGTGAAACGTGCTGTGGCATGCATATGCATATTGCCTATTGACTAACATTATATATCTGTTATTTCCAAATGAGAACATTTCCGGAGTTTGCGCTTGTACGTTGGCAACACTCTCTTATCTACCGCGCAGGATCGGAACATAATCAAGAAAGAAGTCGATTGCATCATTACATTATGTATTGTAGCAGACATTATATTATTAAACATACAATATTTTTGTAAAAATTTAAATAAAACCACAATCCACGTTGTCGAGTTTATAGTGTCTCAACATAGTACACAATTTAATTACATAGGGCTGATCAACATTATCGAGCAATTGCTCCAGCGAAGAAGTATTACCAAGAGTTTTAACGATATTTTTAATAAGAATACAGTAGATTGAATTGTAAACTTTTCCTTGACCCTTCTGCATACCTACATATTTCTTTTGTAAGGATTACGAGTTCTAGCAAAAATATTAACTTACTTGGCATGTAAAAATTCACACATCCACATTGCTTTAAAGTGTAGTTAGTAAGACATTCTAGTCGGCAGTTATCTGGCGTGTAAATTCTGAAAAACTTTAGATTTCTCTCTTTGGTGAAATAGCATTCTCTCTCATTGGGGTCGTAATTCTGCACTTCGTCAGATGTCGTTATCATTTTTGGCTGAACAGCAGCGAGCACGGCGTTATCGTAAGGCACTTGAAAGTACTGTTTTTTTAGAAGTGGTATGGTATGTGGAGTATGAAGTAAGATCTATAATGAAAAAGTCCCCTTAGTTCATTTTGAAATTATAATAAAATATAATAAATTAACACAAAAAGAGGTATTTATTAGAAATATTACTACTCTCTAAGGATGCCTGTAATTAATAGAGGGGAAGCATGATATAATTTCCTTTATTGCTGTTAAAAATAATCAGCATAAGTGTAACTTCATTAAAAAATTAGTATGCTCCTATTAACTATGTTTCATTAATTAATTATAACATTAAATCAATCAAAAGTAGTCATATTATACAAGATTTACATATATTCCGAATTGTTATTTTTTTCTCTACATAAATGGCATCATACTCTTGACTGATAAAATCATGAAACATTGTAGATTTTTTGATGATATTGCACCTCCTTGCAGACTTGAAATTGTCTACAGTGAGAAGAGACATAATAACCAACAACCACCAGGAAATCTTAACGACGCGACTTTAGGGGATTTATGCCGATTTATGGTACAATTTGCCATGATCTGGGAATTACTTTATTATTATCATCTCTACCACCAAGGTGAGTCTAACAATAGAAGAAAATTTTAATATACCAGTTAAATATTAAATTTAATGAACAGTTTTCATTTTTCTATGTAAATATTTTTTTCTATGTAAGAGAACAATATACCTCAATTTACACAATCTAAAATTATCCTTCAACTGCAAAAAATATTTATGGTATGCGCCAGGAACGTATTACTTCCACAAATCCACATTCACGTAGTGGAGTGGAAGTAGGTATAGTAACGGTAAAAAAAATATATTTTTTCCTCAAATAATCTTAGAATGTCATAAAACGTCGAGATCTTGAATTTGGAAAAAAAATCTGTCTGTCGGTCTGCCTGCAGCTTTTTTTGTGCGCACAATTACTCTGGAATCGATTATGATATCGAATTGAAATTTGGTAAAAGTATGTATCATAACGAGATTTGGAACTAACTAAGTTGTACGTTGATCTCATTTCGTTGAGGGGGTAAATAGTTAAAGCAAGCAAGTAAGAGTTCATAAAATTGCGATTTAGTGTATGTACTGCCGTAAGCAAAAAAAAAGCACAACTATTGTTTTTGTAATGTAAATCTGTCTCTATTTGCACACTTGCAATGCATTTTGACAAATAACAATGACAATGTCACAAAAATTACAGTTTAATGTACACAACTAGATTTTAGCAAAAATATGTTATAAGACTTGTCCCATTTGTTTTGCGCACGACATGCGACAGTGCGGAATTAATAATCTTATTTTTTTTTGGCATCAGCTTCCCCTACTACACACTTAATGCCGCTCCACCCATTATTAAACGCGGTACAAAAATAAATTGTAATTTGGTGCTTGTACAAGAACCAAAGGCCTCAAAATTTGTTTTGCCATCAGCCATCCCTCTACCACCTCATTACCACTACCACTCCATTATTAAAAGGGTAAAAAATATAATTGTACAAAAGCCACCAATTTTTTTTTGGCATCAATCACCCCCTCTATTGCCCCCATTACCACCCCACTTCATTATTAAAAGGGATAAAAAATATAATTGTGATTTAGTCTGTGTACAAGAACCAAAGGCTTCAAAACTTTTATTGGTATTTGCCACCCTCTCTACCACCCCCATTCAGACTCCCACCCCATATTATTAGAGAGGCTAAAAAAATAAAATTGCGATTTAGTCCGTGTTCAAGAACCAAAGGCTTCAAAATTTTCAGCCACTCCCACCCCCACTACTAGTATATGCTGTAATTACATATAATTTTGTATATTGGTAACTCTTCATATCGTTAGTGTAGTTAGTATATAATAAAGTCTTACACCAACTATATGTTTCTCTATTTCATAAGGATTATTTCCCTTAAAACCAGTTTGGCCTGAGTGACCGATTTAACGGACAGTGATGATAGAGTGAACTGAAATCCTGCATTTGTTGACCGAGAAAATTTAGTGTTGAAAAAAAAAGAAGACTATTGCTCATTTTTTTTTTGGCATTTGTGACTGACATAAGTTTTAAAAAAATTTTTTTTCGTGTAATTGTTGTGTCGGAATTTTTTTTTATGGCTTCAGGCGGTAGCGTATAGACGTTAATCGAAAAACTGACCGAAAATGAAAATTACCACACATGAGCATTTGCAATGAAGAGTCTGCTTGAATTAAATGGGCTGGAAAAATGTATTATCAGCGGTGAAAATGGATTGACAGACGAGGAGAAAATTCGAAAAGCTAGAGCTAGGATTGCGTTGAATATTGACAAATCAATGTTTGTACATGTACAGAATACTATTACTGCAGCGGAAATGTGGTCAATTTTGAGCAAAATGCTCGAAGACAAACAAAATTGGACTATTAAGAAAGTTGGTTACCAACAACTTGAAAACTGTGAGTCGATGACAGATTATGTTAATCAAGTGATTGAAACGGCTAATAAATTAAGTAGCATTTGTTTTGATATTACTAATGAATGGCTTGGTTCTATTTTGTTAGCTAGTTTACCAGAACAATTTGAACCAATGATAATGTGACTTGGAAGTAGCGGGGCTAGTATCACTGCCGACTTGATAAATAAAATTGATGGTTTCAAAGCTAGGACAAAACACATCGATGTTGGTCACCATTTTATTCGAGACAAACTTGAAGACCACCACAACACCATCAAACTTCAGCACATTTCTACAGAAGAAATGGCCGCAGATAGTTTGACAAAAGCTGTTACTGTACCGAAAATAGTTAGCCGCGAAATTCCTTTTTACGTACCGAGAGAAAAATTATCGTCGAGGCCGCTTGCGGCCGAGGCAACATAATCTCGAGGACGCTAAAAATTTCGCAGCCATAGTATAAACACTATTTTTTGGGCAACCGTAAATTATAGTTAGTATAGATGGTGAAAATGACACCACCGTTTATGCCATATTTTGCTAAATGAACGCTGTGGCCTTAACGTCAGAGCGTTTCTATGGAAATGGTATATTTTGAATATATACTTGACAGTTCCCGAATAATCGTAAAAATGAGAGCGATAATGAGATTAACTTCTTGTATTCCTAAAGAATTAAAAAGTACCCATTATGAATTCGTCGCTTGCCGATTTAATACCAGAAAAAACCAAACGGATATACGAAAAATGTTATAGCGACTAATTTTTGTTTGTCATATTTTAGAAATATCAACTTTGAAGTGACGTCAATTATTATGAAAGTGACTTTTAGTTTTTCAGCCGTTACTAAGGGTAACGACCGTGAAATTGAATTTCTCGGACTGTTTTGAGAACGTGAAATACTCATTTCACGTACGGCTGCACAAAAAATATTTTTTATCCGCGACCACTATATTAGGAAGGTATAATAAGTCTGTTTTCCGTGGATTAAAGGTACTTTAATACACTAGTGGATTAGAATTCATAATACCACGCTTCGATTTTATAAAATTTTTTTTAGAATTATTATTAATATTAGCATTAACATTTATATCAAGAACGATCTTCTTGTCATTTTGACCAGTATTAACAAACTCATGTCATGGAAACGATTCAAAGACCTTCTATTTTTTTGCTCAAAATCAAAAGATTCTTAGTCAAAATAAACTTGTCAAATCTGAGGTTTTTCAAAATCAGATTTTTTCACCTGCTCTCATACGGCTTTCACGTTCCTAATTTGGCCGTGGTCGTGAATATAACGTTGAATTACATTCTGGAATTAACAGCCTCTCAATCTACTCGAAAAAATGTGACTCTCAGCTGCGCCTCGAGTGCACATATTTTCTCATAGATTAAAGGTTTGTTAATCCCCTTATATAATTAATAACTATTGTGCTGAAAGAATGGGATTAGAAAGCATTCAAAATTATTAAAACAGTTATTTTGAGTATAATGTTATTATTTACAGTTACATTGTATTTTGTTTTAATGTTAAATGAGTGAGGGTGTTATAATTAAAATATAACTTTGTACGTTGGTAACTCTGCATACAGTTAGTATATAATAAATTCTCACACCAACTGTATGTTCGTTCCTCTACTTCATAGAGATAAGTTTCCTCAAAACCAATAGTATAGCATATCGTTTTATGGGTTTTTGGGGTAGACGATTTCAAATATTATATTACTGAAGTGGAGAGTAAATATATGTAGTATCAGAATAATTTTCACTTATAATCTCCCTAGTGCTTGAATTATTACCAGAAATTTTCGAGTGCACGAATTTTTTGAAAGTCGCGAAGCGACAAGGGATAATTTTCTTAAAAAATTCGTGCATGAAAGAAATTTACGGTAATTAATTCAAGCACGTGGGGATTCGGTAAGAAAATGTCACACCTAAAGTAATTTAGAAAATAACTAATTTTATCTGACATTAAGATTATTTGGAGACTTAAAAACGCAAGACTAGTAGGCGATGAATGGTTACTGTTATGTTAAAGATTTTATTTCATACTGTCCGGTAAATGACTATTTCCCGGACTCATTTGCGGCCGGTAAATCGAACATTACAGTATCTGATACCATAATGTGTTACCAGCGAACATTACAGTATCTAATACTGTAATGTGTTACCTAGCAACACTATTATATTATTTGTTTCCATTGACAAAACAATCCATATTCTATTTGATATCTGTCTGATGATTTTCTCGGGATTAATTTTCCCGTTGCTTCCACAGATTTATTTAAAGTCTCCTTCGATATCTCCATAATAAAATATAATCCAAAAGTTATAGTTTTATTTATTTGACAGTGACAAACTAAAGACAATCATAATTAGCTAGGGAAAACAATGGCTATAACATCGTTAAGGTGATGCGATTGTTAGATTACGAACTAATATTTTTTAAATTTCAATAATTATAACTTTTTATTCATTTTAAAAAGGATTTACCGGACAGTATGAAATAAAATATTATACGATACACGTCCGGTAGGTGTCATTACAGTACTCGTTTATATTCCGTAAAACAACTCGTACTGTAATAAGTCACCTACCGGACTTATAACGTAAATTACTAATACTCATATTATATCAAATTGCATTGTCATTGTTATGTCAATGTGCCAATATTTTGACAGAAAAAATTCCACTTATTAATTTCATATTAATATCATATAAATTACCGGAAATTTTTATGGTTCGGTAACGATATAACATTAAAACCTCTGATTGATGCTACAATATAGGAGTGAAATTTTCATTGTAGGAGGCTTTGATAGGAAACCTGTATGCAGTGATTCCTTAGACAGCGGTTTTTTTTGAAACTGATATATGCTCCAAAGGGTAGATTTTTCGAGAAACTTTCAGTTAATATTTAAAATGAGGAAACACTTATTTAATTGCATATTTGAACACCTATTTTGAATAAAACGCAGTAACGACACGGATTCTAATTAGGAAATAATATTTTTATAAACCTATATTAAAAAAAGATTCTAAACACAAGAAATTATTCACAGATTTTTATGTTAGCGAGCAGATATTTGATGATGATGATGATATTTGACTGTAAGATCAAATTTTCTAAAGAAACCATTGCCTAAGAATTCATTAAGAAATCATTACTCCCACATCCAAATTTCCGATGTCAAAACAAATTTTGTGGCCTTTGATTCTTATGCACACACTAAATAACAATTTTACGTTTTCATTATCTTTAATAATGGGGTGGTGGTAATGGGGATGATAGTGGGGTGGTTAAAGCCAAAGTACTTTGAGGATTCTTGTATATACACGATATTCTAATTTTATGGAATCTGCTTGTTTTGCCTATTTAGTCCTATTTACCCCCAACCTTTCAACGGAATAAGATCAAATTATAATCTAAATCCAGATCTCGCTATAATACATACGTGCACTAAATTTCAAGTCAATATCATAAGCCGCTCCAGAGTAATTGTACGCACAAAAAAAGTTGCAAACAGACCGTCCGAGTGACCGTTAGACAGACAGCCATATTTTTTTACTCAAACTTAATATCTCGACGTTTCATTCTGCAATCTGAGCCTTATTTTCCATCAAAATCTGCAGTCAACTGGAAGAAATTTGTTTTTATAAGTCAACATGAAAATTTCAAAGATTTCTGTACAACGGAACATTGGAAGTCAAAGGAGCAATGAAATAATTATGGTATTAAAAATTATGACCAGCCGCAGCAAACTTTTGCAGGAGTAAGAACCAATCTGGTGGAGCAGCAGTATTGGTAAAGTGCGGTATTAACAGTTGTGTATAAAACTACTGCGGTATGTATAGATATATTTTTGTACAAAGTAGAACAAGTATTGCAAGCTGTTTCTATGAAAATGGATATATATTTTTAAATTTGGATTTTATAGTTGAAGCAATCGCATTTTTGAGCAACTTTGAGAGGTAAGGAGTGCAGAGCGCAGAGCCGGATTTAACTATATTGCAAATAGATATAAAATAATAATTTATAATATTATACTTACAATATTCCCCTAAGCACTGCTATGAATTGGTAACAAAACTTACTAAAATTAATTTCAAAAACACATTACCAAATAAAGAAATATAAAGTAATTATCGAATTATATCTTCACCCGACAGTATAAGCTAGACTGTGATGTTCTAACTGCAGTCCTGGGTTAAGCAATACACTCATAAGTTTACGCTCGCAAACCCACGTCAGATAGCTGACATCGAATGGCCGCTATCTTCTCTCTCACTTAATGTAAAAGTGGAGTAAAGACGGGAGATGAGTTGTCGTCTTTTTTATTCCCCTCGCCTCTCACCACACTTCACGATTATTTCAACTATAACATAGTGTCACGTGTTTCCACCCTTAGGAAACTACCCCTTTCAAATTCCGTGGGTTCCAAAAATTATAACAAGAGATTGTCCACTAACACACTTTATTAAATATTTACTGGATACTTCACAATACTATTATTACTATTAAATACACTTTACTGACTAAAAATCACAATGTTTATCACTTTGTTTCTCTTTGAAGTCTTAACCTCACTTTCTATACTTTCTGAACTACTCGCCGAGAATGCGGTCGGTCTTTTATACCCAAGAATGACAGATCTCGATTGTTCTGTGATGACGACACCATTCTCTAGATAATTCCATATGTCATCACTCTAGAACTACTACTGGTAGGTTCTTCCTCGAGTAGGTGCAAATATATCTGAATTAATTGAAAGGGTTGCAACACATCACACTGCCCCCTCCTTAAGCCTGAACGTCCCGGTCAGGCAATTCAGCCTCTTTCACATACTTCGCCAGTCTATCCAAGTGTACGATCTTCATCTTGGACTTTTTGTTTCGTTGAATCCGATAGACGACATCATTAATTCGGGTAATAACAGTATAAGGTCCTTCCCAAGGAGGTTGAAGTTTCGGTGACTTCCCTTTCTTTCGCTGTGGGTTGTACAGCCAAACCAGATCTCCTGCCTTGAACCCTTCCGAACTACCCTTACGGTCGTATCGAGCCTTCATTCGGTCACTGGCTATGGTGATTTGGTCTCTAACCAGCTCATGAACATTTCTTAGCCGTTCACTCATTTCATCCACATAGCTGTTCACAGGAAGCTGTTCTCCACCTGGTGTTCCGAAAATCAAATCACATGGCAGTCTGATCTCATGTCCAAATACTACACGGGCTGGTGTTTGTTTCGTAGACTCGTGGATAGCAGCTCTGTATGCCATGAGGAAGAACGGTATGTGGAGATCCCAATCACGTTGATTCTTATGAACCACTTTAGAGAGATGTTCTTTCATGGTCTTGTTGTGTCGTTCCACCATTCCATCTGATTGCGGGTGAAGAGCTGTTGTCCGTGTTTTGTGTATCCCCAATAACTTGCAGATTTGCTGAAACACCTCTGACTCAAAGTTCCTCCCTTAATCTGAGTGCAGCTCCAGGGGTACACCAAACCGACATATCAAATTATCTACCAAGACTTTGGCGACAGTGACTGCTTCTTGGTTTGGAATCGCATAGGCCTCTGGCCACTTACTAAAATAGTCCATGGCAACCAGTATATACTTGTTATCATCCTTGGTCACTGGGAATGGGCCAGCTATATCGATCGCGATCCTCTCGAAAGGAGCTCCGACGTTATATTGCTTCATTGCACCCCTACTTCTAGTCTGTGGTCCCTTACTGGCTGCACAAATTTTGCAATTGCGACACCAAGCTTCCACATCTTGACGACTATTTACCTAATAAAATCGTTCCCGTACTTTATCCAGGGTCTTATTAACGCCGAAGTGCCCACCGGATGCTCCATTATGCACTTCCTGAAGTACTTTCGGTACTCGACACCTGGGAATCACTAGACGCACAACAACTTCCCTGCCATCCGGGCTTTCCCAAGCTCTCTTTAGCAGCCCGCTCATGACTTTAAGTGAATCCCATTGGGCTCACAAAGCCTTCAATCCAACTGCCTTGTCCGAAACATCCTTCCACGCTGGTCGAATTCCTTTCTCCTTTGCTTTCAATATAGCCCCAATCTCTGTGTCATTCAGTTGTTCTTGTCTCAGGGCTTCGGTTGTCCAATCATCCGGAACCTCTATTTTAATAGTGTTGACGGCCACCGTACCCTGCAATTTCTCAACGTGGCGGCAGTGCTTGCAATCTTCCTTGCACGGTCTTCTAGATAAAGCGTCTGCGTTCTTATGATCGATCTTTCAGGTCGATGTTCGATTTTGAAATTATACTGTTGCAGCCGTTCTATCCAACGAGTCAGTTGACCTTCAGGGGTTTTCAACTGCAACAGCCATTTTAGTGCAGCATGGTCGCTCCGAATCTTGAAATGTCGTCCATAAAGATATTTATGAAAATGGTCCACTGATTTAACGATGGCCAGTAACTCTTTCCGGGTTACACAATAGTTTCTTTCCGGTTCGGACAGCACCTTGCTGAAGTACTCGATCACTCTTTCCTGCCCATTCTGGATTTGAGACAGTACACAACCGACCGAAGAATTGCTGGCATCCGTGTCTAAAATAAAAAGTCCTTCCCGTTGTGGGTACGCTAGCACAGGACCCGTGCATAGAGCTGCCTTCAATTTTCTCCATGCTGTTTCACATTCCGGTGTCCATTGGTACTGCACTTTCTCTTCTGTCAGCCGGTGTAATGGCTTCGCAATTTCTGCAAACCCTTCCACAAAGCGCCTATAATAAGTGCAGAGGCCAAGGAAGCTCCGTGCTTCATGAACGTTAGATGGTCTTGGCCAATCTCGTACAGCAGAAATTTTGTCGGGGTCTGTTTGTATTCCATCCGAAGACACCACGTGACCAAGAAATTTGACTTCTTTCTGGAATAGCAGGCACTTCTTCGGGTTCAACTTCAGATGGGCATTCCTGACTCGCCCAAATACTTCTTGAAGATTTTTCAAATGTTCTGTAATGTCCTGTCCAATAACAAGCACGTCGTCAAGGTAAACCAGGCACGTACTCCAGGTTAGTCCTCGCAGTACGAATTCCATCAATCTTTCAAAGGTAGCTGGCGCATTGCAAAGTCCAAAATGCATCACGGTAAATTGATAAAGACCACTGCCTGCTGAAAACGCTGTTTTCTCCTTATCATCAGGATGAAGCCCCACTTGCCAGTATCCACTCCTAAGGTCTAACGTAGAAAACCATCGTGAGCCTGCCAACGTGCTTAACGTGTCGTCAATTCGTGGTAATGGGTAACTGTCTTTCTTCGTGACATCGTTTAATTTTCGATAATCGACACAAAATCTTAATGTTCCATCCTTCTTGGCAACCAAAACTACTGGCGATGACCAGGGACTCGTCGACTCCTCAATAACTCCATCTTGTAGCATCTTGTCTATCATTGCCGAGGCATCCTCTTGTTTCGCTAATGGAAGCCTCCTAGGTGGTTGTCGAATAGCGGGTGAGTCGCCAGTATTTATCCGATGCTGGACTATGTCTGTTTTTGTAAGGGCCTCTGTATTCTTGGCAAATACTGAACTTTCCTTTTCTAGGAACTTGATTGCCTCCCTTCGTTCATCCTCAGATAAATGCTCCAACTGGGTAGTCGGCAAGGTCAAAACTTTCTGGTCTATTTTCATAGATGAACTTCTTCCCTCTGTTTGTTCCTCGCACCTCGCTACCCATGTGACCGGTTCATAGGAGCTAATCGGTTTGCCTTCCTTAATTGTCACAGAGTGGGAATTTAAATTAACGACTCTAATTGGGATTTTGTCTTTAGTCCGGGTTAAAGTTCTCGCCACAATAATATTGGGTAGGGACTTAATCGATTCGTCATCTTCAACTAGGCCAACACGGTACCCTCCAGGATTTCCTTCTAAGGCAGCATCGATCATTTGTTCTGAATGAGCAGGAATCTTGATCGTCTGTGTTGTTAACAATCTCGCTTTATGGAATTGGTCGTCTGCGGTTGCCAGAATAAATTCCTCATTTCCAATTTTTAAGACTCGCTCCCCTACGTCAACAATGAATCCCTGCTCTCCCATGATGTCTAGACCCAAAATGAAATCATCCATAATGTCAGCCACAATGACCTTGTAATTGAACCTCAACCGCCCAACCTGTAGTTCCAAGTTGACCTCTCCATGGACCGCAGCCCTGTCCCCCGTGGCTGTCCGAATGATTACTCCATTTTGCTTCTTGTCAATCTGCAAGCCTGATATAAACCCTGGCCGCACTATTGATGACGTAGCACCGGTGTCAATAGTAAACACGCATTTTCTTCCATTCACATATCCTTGAAACAACAGACTACTTGGAATTCTTTGAAGCTGGGAAATCTTTACTTCTCTGGGGGCATCGCATTCCCTAGCCAGTACAGCCCCCTTGGTGCTGGCTATCTTTAGTTTTCCTGCTTCTCTTCTACATTAACAGCATTTACTCGACTCTCCGAATTCTGCTGTCGACAGTCCCGTTTCATATATCCTACCTTGCCGCAGTTGAAACATTTAATACCTCCGCTCGGCTTTCCTCTATTTTGTTGTTCTTCTTGCTTCCCGAGGCCATCCAATTTATCACATAATTTGGTGAACATTTTCTGGCGTATCCCTGTAAGCTGCTTCTACTTCGAGTGCACGCACCAAAGCTTCGCTACTACTTTGGTGTCTCGTCAGCCTCAAAACTCGCCTGACCTCTTCGTCCCTTATGCCATCTAAAAAGGCCCCCACGGCTAATTGCTCCTAAAATTCTCTAGGTGCACTCGGATACGCCAGGTGTGCCAGTCTCTCTATGGCAGCCTCGAATTCTTGTAAACTTTCTCCAGCCTTTTGTGTCCGTGATTTTAGCTGGGCCTGGTATACTTGGGCGAGATGTTGGTCGCCATATCTCAAGTCCAATGCAGCTTCCAAGACTTTGAAGTCCCTTTGTTTATCCACTGGGATAGTTTGAAGCAATTCTGAGGCCTGGTCCCTTAACCCTAGAACTAATGCCATGGCCTTTTCCTCATTATCCCAGTTATTTGCAGATGTCGCCGCCTCGAATTGTCTTTTGTACGTCGTCCATGAGCTTTGGCCGTCAAAGGAGGGAGGTTTTAACGAGGACCCGATGATGTTACTAACTGGCCTCCTTTTTCTCTCAATTGACGTTTAAGGCGCTCTACCTCTCCTTCGACCTCACTCATTTTGCCTTTGATTTGACTAACTTCTGTCTCGACTACACCTACTTTGTCTTCGACCTTGTTTATCTCCTCTTTGACTTCACTCTTCAATTCTTCATTGGCGGAAATTATAGCGTCCTGTTGTATTTTGATTTGCTCATTTAGAATTTTCCTTAATTCTTCCTGGCGTCTTTCTTGCTCCTGTTTTTCCTCTTGATGTCGTCTTTCTTGTTCTTCTTTCTCCTCTTGCTGTCGTATCTTCAGGTCTTCCATAATTTGCCTCAATTCGTCTTTCTCTTCTTGACGTCTACTTTCTTCATCCTCTTTTTCTTTCTGACGTCTTATTTCCTGATCTTCCATCATTTTCTTTAATTCATCCCTTTCTTCTTGACGTCTTCTTTCTTCCTCTTGACGTCTTTTCTCCTGTTCTACTTTGTCTTCCTGGCGTCTTCTTTCTTCATCCTCTTTTTCTTTCTGACGTCTTATTTCCTCATCTTTCATCATTTTCTTTAATTCGTCCCTTTCTTCTTGACGTCTTCTTTCTTCCTCTTGACGTCTTTTCTCCTGTTCTACTTTGTCTTCCTGGCGTCTTCTTTCTTCATCCTCTTTTTCTTTCCGACGTTGCTTTTCTTCATCCTGACGTCGTTTTTCTTGCTCTTCCTTTTCTTCTTGACGTTTTCTCTCCTGTTCTTCTTTGTCTTCCTGCCGTTGCTGCGCCATCATTTTTTGGAATTGTTCGAATAAGTCCTGTATTTGTTTATCGGATGCCATACTTCTTGTTGTTACGGACATACGATGAAATTAAAATAAAATAAATTTAACTGTCACGTCAATATCGGTAATGGAACTTTCCAGACAAATCTCGAAATAGCACGAAAAAGTCTTATCCAGAGTCTTTTGTCACTATCCAGTTCAGAGAATTTAATAATCTCCACTAATGTCCAAATAGAAAAGTTCTAGAAATTTTCACGCACTAAATGAGTCTTTTTCAGTGTCTCTATCACTTCTCAGTTCAAAGGATTTAATTATCACACTAATGTCCTAATAAAATGTTCTACAATGTCTCAAAAATGCACTTAACACTATTTTCCTCTTCGAAAATAACCCTCAAACAATGTCCAGTAAATTAGTCCTCCGTGCTAGCTCGAACACTCCAGCACAACTTGCTGGGAGCACAGGAGCACACAGAGCTCCTCTTGTCATAAAATTCCGCTTCTGACACCAATTTGTCACGTGTTTCCACCCTTAGGAAACTACCCCTTTCAAATTCCGTGGGTTCCAAAAATTATAACAAGAGATTGTCCACTAACACACTTTATTAAATATTTACTGGATACTTCACAATACTATTATTAATTTAAATACACTTTAGTGACTAAAAATCACAATGTTTATCACTTTGTTTCTCTTTGAAGTCTTAATCTCACTTTCTATACTTTCTGAACTACTCGCCGAGAATGCGGTCGGTCTTTTATACCCAAAAATGACAGATCTCGATTGTTCTGTGATGACGCCACCATTCTCTAGATAATTCCAGATGTCATCACTCTAGAACTACTACTGGTAGGTTCTTTCTCGAGTAGGTGCAAATATATCTGAATTAATTGAAAGGGTTGCAACACATCACAATAGATTTCCTTTAACATAGTGACAATAAAATAAATTTTAAGTTGTTAATAGACTCAAAACCCTATGACTTCGTGTTGTGAAAAAAGTTGCGCTTTATGTCGGGAAAATTTTCAACAGAACTAAAAGCCCTGGAAACTGGAAGGATTATAAAAAAAACCTCACGGAGTACAACGAAGAATTGAAAAGGTCTAAAAGAATATCCCGGAGACGATTCTGTGAAGATATAGATGAATTAGCCCCAGCAGTCCGTCTACAAAGAGTCCTTGAAAAGACCACTCAAATGGAATAAGGCTACTCAAAAAGCCCGATGGTCAACATGCAGAGAGTCAACAGGAAAATATAAGAGCACTTTTAGGTACTCACTTCCCTGGCTCCCATGTAATCAAAGGTGAACTTCCACAGGCCTGCCTGGAAGATGATGCACACCATCTTACCAGGAAAGGAAAAATCTGGGAAAATATAACCTCATTTCCCCTAAAGACAATGGAGGAAAATATTAGACCGACAGATTAGAAGCGAAATCATTATAGGGAAACCGCTTCTATCAAATCAATTTGCTTATCAACCTGGCAAATCAACAATAAATGCTCTACACGGCCTGGTTTGCATCGAAAAGACATTTACAGCAAAGGATCTGGCTTTGTGTGCTTTCATAGATATAGAGAGTGCTTTTGACAACACTTCCTATAAATCCATACAAAGAGCCGCGAAAAAAAGAGGAATACAGTCCTCAACAATCAAATGAATACAATCCATGCTAAGAAGTATAATAATTACCACAAATATGGGGAACGAGTCGGCCACCATGACTGCAGTTAGGGGCTGTCCACAAAGTGGAGTCTTATCGCCATTGCTGAGGTCAATGGTAGTCGATGGTCTGCTCCACAAGCTGAGTAATTATGGCTTCAATGTTCTGGGCTATGCTGATGACCTGGTCGTTACTGTGAGCGGTAGGCATGAGGTTATGATCTTGAACCACATGCAAACTGCCTTAAACATAATATCTAAATGGTACTCGTCAGTGGGTCTTAGTGGCAATCCTAGCAAAACTGTTCCATTTACCAAAAGGAGAAAACTAAATTTGAGAGCCCCTCTGTTAAATTGAACAGTACTGAATTTTTCCAGTGAGGTCAAGTATTTAGGAGTAATCCTGGACCAACAACTTACCTGGAACTCACATTTAGAAAGGACACTTACAAAGACAACCATGGCTACTTGGACGTGACGCAGGCTTTTTGGTAAGACTTAAGGTCTGAAGCCAAAATGATACATTGGTCCTACCTTTCGGTTGTCAGAACCCATGGTGACCTACGCATCATGTGTATGGTGGCCAAAAATATAAGAGAAACTAGCACAAGGAAATCTGCAGAAACTACAAGCATCACTTAAATTCATACCAGGCGACCTGGTTGGTCATTTACGGATTTTGGAACTAATTTGAATTTACGACCAAACCCACTGACTCAATGCCAATCAAGCATGACTTTGACTGCCCGCTTGATGTGCTGATTGAAAGCCTTCAGGCGAGCAGAGTTGAAGTACAGTGGTTAGAGAAAACACTTATCTGGTATACAGATGAATCCAAGATGGACGAAGGGGTTGGTGTGGGCATAGCGGGCCCTAAATGCAGGTTATCTAAAGCCCTTGGTAACACCCCAACCATCTTCCAGGCAGAAATCTATGCTTTACTCAGGAATACCTTTACAGAAGCACTCGAAGCGCAAAGATCTATATACTTTCAGATATCGCGGCAGCACTAAAGCCTCTCAGGTCCCATATCGTTGAGTCTAAAATTGCCTGGGAATGCACCCAATAAACAAATTTGTTTTATGACTGTCATTTCTCCAACAATTTAGTTTTATCGCTATTGTATTACATTTATAAAATTGCAATAAAACAAAATACTTATATAACGTTTAAATTTTGCGTTGGGTAGACTATCCTTGAAACAACTGGTAAAAAAGAACAGATAGTATCGTCATTATTGCAAGGATGAGCTAAAACTACTGCATTACTTATTGCGTCTTTGGCTTTCGAAAATCCGTCTAAACATTGATCAGGCCAACTATTTATCTTTGTAATTTTATCATGAGATAAACTGTTACAAAGAGAATATAGGGGAAGTAATATTTCAGCAAAATGAGGTATGAAACGATGATAAAAATTCACCATACCTATGAAACGTTGTAGTTGTTTGAGAGTTGTCGGTAAAGGGAAATTATTAATGACTTCGACTCTCTCAGTTGATGGTAAAATACCTGATGAAGAGATGTGATGACCTAAAAAGGTTAAATTGTCAACTCCTAAGATACATTTAGATGGTTTAATGTTAATTCCGTATGTGTCTAATCTCTTGAAAACCTTTTCCAAATATTCCAAATGTTGTACATCTGATTGACTTGCGATTAATATATCATCCAAATAGACGAAAACGAAAGGTAAATTGACAAGTACTTCATTCATAAAACGTTGGAAAGTATGACCGGCATTGCGTAGACCAAAAGGCATGCGGGAAAATTCAAACAGTCCGAATGGAGTTGTTATAGCTGTCTTATAAACGTCATTTTCAGCGACGCTCGCACTAAATCAATCTTGGAGAAAATAGTGCAGTCGTGCAACTGAGAGCTAAAGTCGTGGATATGAGGTAATGGATATCTGTCTGGAATGGTAATTGTATTTAGTTGTCGATAATCTCCACAAGGTCTCCAGTCATTCTTCTCTTTTTTCGCCACTAGATGGAGTGGAGAGGAAACTTGAGAAGATGATGGTTTGCAGATACCTAATTCTACCATGTTATTAAATTCTGTTTGAGCTATTTTAAATTAAAGATTGTCTAATCTACGAGGTCGTGAAAAAGGTAAATGACCTTCAGTAACTATATGATGTACAATAGAATGTTTAATAGGTAAATTGTAATCTGGGGAACTAATTAAATTAGGAAATTGTAAAAGTAATTTGTTATATTTATCTGTCAAAGGAAATAATTTAAGTGTATCTAATCTACAATTGTCTAAAGGATTATTTTTAATAAAACAATTAACTGACAAATTAGTCTTGTTATCAATTATTCGAGCTCCTTTAAGATCGACAACTAAACCAAAACGAGACAAGAAATCTGCTCCGACTATCGGTATGTCAATGTCTGCTATATTGAAAACGAAAGGAAATAATCTACGTAAGTTTAGATTGACTTTTAACAATTTCTTACCGTATGTAAAAATGGTTGAACCGTTAGCCGCGGTTAATATCGTATCAAAATTCTTTTTTAAATCTGTGAAAGCATTGCGTGGCACCACAGATAAATCGGCACTAGTGTCAATTAGGAAGTTCAGGTTGTTAGATCTATCGTAAATAAAAAGTCGACGACGTTTGCTGTTAGAAATGTCAAAATCAGACGTCATAAAATTATCAAACTTCAGTTATCTTTGAGAATTATCAGATTTTTTACAATTCTTACTGAATTTGCACCATTCACCCCCACAACGATAGGCATTGGCACCATAAAGTTGATGGTAGTAACAAATAGTATTGTCTGTACGATCAAATTTATTGGAAACATTATTACGGCTGGGCGAACGATTGCGATTAGTGGTACGAGTTTGTGAATTGCTTCTACTTTTGCAATTGTTGCAGCATGAAGTAGAAGGTTGAGGCTCGAAGGATTGATTGGGAAGTCTAGATTCTAAAGAGTTTAATCGAGAATTAAAAATTTCTTGTTTTTGTAATACTTGATTAATCGAATCATGGAAAGTGATTGAAAAATTTTTGATAGTGGTAGTTAAATCTGAGTCAAGAGGATTTTTGGAGTACGATGCAACCATTGAATTTTGACAGGACTCCCAGATCCGATCCGCAATATCTAGAATCTCTTTTGTGTCTGTTTTCCCTGAAGCTGTAATGGCAATATATACTGTTTGAGGCAAACGTCTTTTCCATAGCTTTATCAATAAATCTTGACTAACCATGCTGAATCCTCCAACCATATTCAGCATGGATCTATAGAAATCTGAAGGTTTCAGACCGCCCATTTGGGAACCTGATAACAGATCATTCAGACGTTTTTCCTCACTCGATGATAAACGTGAAATTAAAACTTTCTTTAAATTTATATAGAGATCCGTTTCCGGGGAATTAGATATTATATCGTATATATTATCTATCACATCTAATGGCAAATTAGCTATAACCTGATCATACTTTTTCTTGTCATTGACAATTTTTGCAACAGAAAACTGTGATTCGATCTGGGTAAACCAAATTTCTGGTTTTGACTTCCAGAATGGGGGTAATTCGTCACGTGACATAATGGGTTTGAGGAAAATCCTGGTCTGAAGGTTGTCTTGGCATAACTAATCGATTGTGATTGATTGATTGATTGACTACTCTCTCAGATAAAAAAGGGAATGTACTTTAACTCACTCACCGACAGATGACAGTACTTGTAATGTACAACTTCAGTTGATTGAATTAGGAAATTACCATAAATTATAGGAACATCTATTCAACTTTGGAACCTCTATTCAAAATTCATCGGGAAAATTCTTCTCTTCATAAAATGGTCAATTTATAACGGTAGTTGATATATTGAATCTCTTCTTGTATATATTTATCACGTTGGACATAAAATTTTCACTTCTGGCATATATTTATGACGTTGGACATAAAATGATCACGTCGGGGTCGCCAAATTTATAGCGTTATCGTTATAAATAAAATTAAAATCGAAGTAAATATACGTATATTTGTTTTTAATACATGTTCATATTTTATATGATTTTGGTATTTTTAAGTATATTGATATTATATTTTTATATCGAATGTTTTTATTTTTCTTAGCGACTCCATGGAAATTTCTCCATTATGGATCGAGTTTTCCTTTTTGTTTCTTAGCGACTCCATGGAAACTTCTCGCTTTTGGAAGTGAGTGAGTCGCTATAGTCGCTATATGGTAGTCAGGGCATAAGGGAACAGAAGGCAATGAATTAGATGACAGTCTCGCAAGAAAAGGAGCCCGAAATGTTCTGTGGTTTATCTAAGGGGCACATAACGGAGGAGGTCCAAAAATAGGAAAAGGAACAAAGGAAGTTCTACTTGAGGAATATTCCAGTCTGAAGACAAAGGTTTATAACCTATTCGACAAAGAATGCCACAAGGCTTTTCGAACTCGAAAAGTCCGACCTAAGGCCAACCACAGCCTTCCTAATAGGACATTGCCCCTTGAAATACTATTTCAAGAACATGGGCATGGCAGAAGGTAACAAATGCAGATACTGTGAATCTGCAACTGGGGCTGCAGAACATATAATTTGTGAATGCAAGGTACTAATACGCATTAGGCTAAGGTACCTGGAACAGGCGGAATTAACGCCTGAAGGAAATTAGCTCCCAGAAAAATCGTGTAGGGTATAAAGCTGAAGTTTTGCATTCTCTGATATCCGATCACAGTGCTCAAAAAATTATATCTTTGGTCTGTTCAATATGAAAAGAGTTTTGATAGAAACAAAGAGAAATTTAATACAAAATTAAGGAAACTAAATCGGGAGGGTCTCTATAGGATACAAATGAAGATGTAAATATGCAATGACAATGTCTTCAAAGTATATTCAATAAACTGTTTGAAAAATGCTTTCCAAATAAAAGATTCAAATTTGGGAAAAATAATTCAAAAATAAGTTTTTGTAACCCAGAGATATTAAAGAATGTAGGCTTGGTATATTGTATGTACTAGTTATAAAAAGTCTATAACAAATTGCTTAAGTTAACTGAAAGAAACTGCAATAACTTACTGGTACAAAAGAGGCAAAGAAACTATGATATAATATTACAAATTAGCGACAATAAAATGTATGTAGTCAATTGTAAATGAGATAAAAGGTAAAACAAATAACAATATAATTATACAAGGTTGAAAAAGTGCCCTAGATGCTGCAAATAAGTTTAATGACTACATTGTAAATGCTTTGCCACAAATGCTATCGCACTTGAAAGATTTACCATAATCTGATACTGTAATAAAATCGGTTCCAGAGCAATCGTGCTCACAAAAAAAAGTTACACACAGACCGACAGAAAAACAGACCAATAGGCAGAAAATGTTTGTCGCTCAAACTTAAAATCTCGACGTTTCATGACATTCTAAGCCTTTTTGAAAAAAATTTTCATTTTTTTTGTCATTACTATACTTCCACTGGATGTGGAAGTAAAAATAATAAATCAATGTTTCTAACACCAGTAAACTCTGCTGAAGTTATGGACATAGTTCTGAAAAATAAAATTAGTAGTGGTGAAGAAGAAGTCCCCACAAGTCTAATTGAATGTTGCTTACAAGAAATAGTAGAACCACTTTTAGTCCACTGTTTGAGAGTTTCTCTCAGAATTCTTTCGGATAAAACCGATTGACGTGAAATTTGGATAGTAAATAGGGAATGGCTCAAGGAAAATTTTTATTTGTTGTATTATCAATAACTCACTGAGATTTGGTATTTTCCCAGATATGCTCTCGTAGTTTCAGAATATAAAAAAGATGATAGTGTAAGTAGAAAATTACAGAACCATTAACTTGCTTACATCATTCTCGAAAATTTCGGTGTGTAATTTTCTGACCTTGTGCAATAATTTTAATAACACTCAACATGCCTATCTAAAAGGAGGTTCTATTCAAATCATGTTATTTCAGTTTCCTTAAGAAATTAGAATCTCTAGAAAACAAAGATTGGCTTTGTTGAATTAGAAGAATATGGTGTTAGAAGTATTGTATTGGAATGATTTAAATCATATCTTCTGATTGAAAGCAAAGGGTGGTAATTCAAGAAAATGATGAAAAAACCAACTCAGATGGAATCCTGACGCAATTCCACTTTTTGTTTGCATCGCAAAACAAACTTGAAATAAAGCCATATTATTATTACTATTTAGCGTCCAACCCATCAACAAAATAAGATCAACTACGTCTAAGATCAACGTGTGTCAAATGTCAAGTCAATATGAAGAAGAGTTCCGGAGTAATCGTGACCACAAAAAAAAGTTAGCCGACCGACAGACAGACTTTTTTGCTCAAACTTAATACCTTGACGTTTCATGACATTCTAAGCCTATTTGAACAAAAAGAGAAATATCATTAAAATTAAATATTAATTATTGATTAATATATCAGAAAATATGCAATTCTTTTTATTATTTAATTTAACTTACACTATATCCCTGTACATCTTTAATACAGACGTGATCCGTATTATAATCCCAGTGGCGAAATGTGACCTAAAGAGCGTTGTCCACTCCTGAAAGGAGAGCTCTTCTTGGATAAGAGTCGATCTTACTATCATTTGAATATCCCTCGTCTATATTCCATTTACTGATATTATTATTCTTGTGATAATGTAAAAAATGTACTCTAAAAACATTCATATTTAGTAAATTCAATAAAAGGAACATTCATATTACTTAAGAATCAGAAGATATTTTTTTGATATATACCATCATCTCTTTTCATCATGAAATCTTTTATACAAGCTACTAGTATCGCAACTTGACGAAACGACCGAGTTGCCTATCAAAAACCTGGCGCTAATAGTAATTATTAAATAAAATAATGAACAATAATTTCGATAAACTACCGTTATATTATTTCACAAAAAATAGCATGTCATTTCGTAGATAATATTGAGCGAAGTGAAGTGAAGTGAAAAATGCTGGGTTGCCAGCCGCCATCTTTTCCCGCACCCTAGTAAAGAGTTTTTAAATCTAGCTATATATCCTGAACATTCACATATTCAGCAATGACTGGTGGTAGCGCAGCGATTACAGTTTTAACTCTTTTTTTTTCCTGAAACCCACACCTTCACAAAAACATATTTCCTTCCAAAACACCCCACTCTACCAACATCCCCTCTACCCCCCCCCCCTTGAGCTCTCGCTGAATTAATATGCCACATAAAATGCACTCAGTACAGAATTGTTTTTATCCCTTGAGACCTAGAGCAGAGTTTTTACGAAATATTTTCCTTGTATAAACTCTTATATGACAAATTTCATTTAATAAAAATATGGAGCGAAATTAACTGAAATCTTATGATATAACAAATTAAATACGGTTGAGCTAAACAGAAGACCGCCCTAACAATAATTTAGAAAAACATAATCTGAAAGTCGTTGTGCCCATACATCTGGCCGCTGCGTTACCTTGCGTGGTTTAGTCGCATTTATTGTAACGTAGTTAAATGATTGTCAAATGAAATAAATGACTATATAATGATATGTTAAACCACAGTTAAATAAAATAAAGATATTTCAATTTGTAATTGGTCACTTTAACTAGCAATCTAAGGATCACGAGTTCGAAACACGCATACGGTTGAATATTTTTTTTACATATTTATTTTATTTTTGTACTGATACTCACAAGTTTCAGTAAACGTACTATTCGTCGATTTTTTTGTATAATTGTTGCACATTTCGAGATCCTCTTCGCAGTTTTTTTAATAATGTTAGTTTAAGTTGGTTTAAAATATCTAAAACTAACATTATTTTCAAAAAAAACTGCGAAGAGTATCTCAGAATGTGCAAATATTATATAAAAAGATCAATAAATCAACGAAGAGTATGTTTACTGAGACTTGTGTGTCAGTACAAAATAAAACTAGAGGAAGCATTATACTCTTCCTAGATTTACTGGGCTTTTTATATAATTGTTACACATTCAATAGGACACTCTTCGCAGTTTTTTGGAAATGTTAGTTTTAGATGTTTTTAATTTTATCATACGAACTCAGTATAAAGTACTAAGTATAAAATAAAAAAATTACATTCAAAACCTCCCTCGATCTTTGGGTTTCGAATCAATTCAATTCAATTCAACAATATTTTATTGTAATTAAAGGTACAATAGAATGCCTTTCCCGAGCTTGGCCCGGAGGCAGCCCGACAACCACGACGTGTAGCGTCGTGATGAACGTATGGCTGGGCAGGTCCGGTTCAGCTTGATAGAAATTGATACGACTAAACCAGAACTCCTGTTTGACGCAGTAAACTAAAAACTAGTGATAAGATTAACGATTCCACGATTGGATATTATATTATGGAATGTGTATTAGTAAAATATATAAATAGGTATTAATTAAAATCATTCAAAATATCATTTCACCAGATTTCTATTCAATTATAAAACCATAAAAATAAAAAAATAAATTCAAATTTAAGTAATTAATAACTTATTTATTTACTGATCGATTTTGTTCAGAGACAATAGGGTTCTTCCTCTAGCTAACACTAACTTACTTTCCAGTTTTCAATGCAATCGAACTTTTCGTTATCGTGCTTACAAGAAACGGACGGACGGACAGATGGGCATTTTGAAAGTTGTTCAGAATTCGTTCACTAACACAGAGATCTGAAAATTTTTTGTCTACAAGCGATATTCCCGATTTTAGAAATGTACCGATGAAATGCTATATACTCTTCGTTTTCGTATTTGCAAAGAGCATAGTAAATAATAAAAATAAAAATAGATTCAACTTTATGCGTGTTTCGAACCCGTGATCCTTGGATTGCGAGTCAATTTAATTCAATTCAAAAAGTATTTATTTTTGTTTGGGATACTAATATACGCATAGCCAGGGGCGGAGCCCGACCCGGTGCCAAACAGACAACCATGGCGCACATCGTCCGGTAAATGTATGGTTGGGTGAGGCGGGTCCGGTTCGGTTTGACGACAATGTTGTAGGGCACTTGTCAGCCGCAGGCAGATTTAAAACTAGGTTACTAAATAAAAACCTGTCGTTAATATGTGAATGTTCAGGATATATAGCTGGATTTAAAGAACTATTTACTAAGGGTTGCCTGAGGTGCGGGACAAGATGGCGACTGGCAACCCAGCATTTTTCTACTTCGCTCAATATTATATACGAAATGCTACTTTTATCAAAAAATATGAAGGTAGTTTGTCGAAATTATTGTTCATTATTTTATTAAATTATTACTATTAGTGCCAGGTTATGTACAATACTAGTAGCTCACATAAAAATGTTCATAAGAAGGATGAGAGTATATCACGCAGTCGGATCTCAGACTATAATCTAAAAATCAATTTTTCTGACTACATATAAAAAACCGCTGCCCAAGCAATCACTACTTCCACATTTAGATTTTCTATCCAAGTCTCTTGCAATGAAAAAAATTCATAACAACAAATATTTTAAGAATGTTATGAATATTAGCGTGGCTGCGTAGCCAGCGAGACCAAATGAATGTTGTTCTACAAACATTACATGTTACATGCATGTTTACTCTTTTACAGTATGACATCAAATATTAATAAGTTATCCCCATTTGTCCATATTTGTCCATATTGTAATCTTGTTTTATTCCCCACTTCGTCCCACCTTGTCACCCACTAATCCGCCATGTCCCACTTTGTCCCAACTTGTCCTACCTTCTTCTAATTATCCTATATACCTTTAATTAGCCATAATTAATTACCCACTAATTACCTGCTAATTACCCCCCACTAGTTAGCCACCCCAAGCCCCGACCCCCTCGTGACGTCACAAAAAGGGTGGAAGGAGAAGGCATCACTTACTATAATACCTTATTCCGGCGAACTTTCGAAAAAAAATTGCACTCCGCTATATGGAAATAATTGTTTATGGAACTTTAATAACATAATATTTGAAATCGTTTACCCCAAAAATCTATGAAATGATATGTCACATCGGTAGTGGAGGTGGAGGTGGTAGTGGTTCTTGCATGCACACTAAATCACAATTTTATTTTTTACCCCCATTAATAATGGGGTGCGGATGGTAGTGGGGGTCGCTAATGCCATCAAGTTTTTTGAGACATTAGCTTCCTTTATGTATACTAAATACCAATTTTATGTACTCTTCCTTTCTTGATTTACTTATTTACCACCCACTTACCCCAATTCACTCCCCAACACTTCAACAGAATAAGATCAAAATATGATCTAGTTCCAGATCTCGTTAAAACACATACGTATACCAAATTTCAAGTCAATATCTTAAACAGTTCCTAATTGTGCGCACAAAAAAAGTTACAGCCAGACCGATAGGCAGAATTGTTTTTGCTCAAACTTAAAATCTGGACGTTTCGTGAAATTCTAAGCCTATTTGAACAACAAAAATTTTCAAAAATTTAGTTATGAAATTTAATTTTCAGTCTGTAAATATTTTTTTTTGTTAAATATTGTAAATATGCTTGTTAATTCACGTTTGTACTATTGCATTGTCATAATTATCAATGATTTTAACCTCGGAGTTCCACAGAATTTTAAATTAGACTAAAAATGTTTGGAAATTAGCCATCACTTCATAATAATGCTCACTTTGCTGTACATCTCCTCTGCAGCGGAAAAAATGGACTATGCGAGCTCGATAGTTTTTATGAACAATTTACTAATTGCTGCAGCGTAAAAAAATATAAAGAATGGAAGAGTTAATGGGCTCCAATACAAACATAAAAACAAGAATAATTGCCATATCCTAATAAGAAAAACCGCTGCTTAAGGAAACACTCCTTCCACATCCAAATTTTCCATCCCAATGTTACAATGAGAAAAATTTCTTTAGGGAACTTTAATAATTTAATATTTGAAGTCGTTTACCACAAAAACCCATAAAACGATATGCCACATTGGTAGTGGGAGTAGGTAGATGAAGTAAAAGGCCTTTTAGGCCGGGAGCCCGTGTATAAAATGACTGACTATCCGGCGAACTTTGACAATATGAAAAATGGATTGTTCTTATATAAGTTAGCAACGAATGGACCGTCAGCTGGTTGGGTAGCGGTGGGGGTGGCTGTCAAAGGACTGAAAACACGTAAAAAAAATTGAGAAAAAAACTATCCGGCGAACGCTGAAACTTATATGAGGGGAAGATTATGTTATATAATGAAAGTAAACATAGTCAGCTGGACGGGGGGTCGGTGGATTTACCGTCAGCTGATCGATCAAACAGGTCCAAAAACATGAAAAATTGAAATTATTCGGCGAACTTTAAAATTTGGGTATAAGATAATATTTATACTGAGATTCACGAAAAACATAGTCAGCTGCAAGTATGTGGGTGGAAAAGTCGTCAGCTGGTACAGAACAGTGCCGAGTGTTGATCACCTGCGAGGCAGCGCGCATCACCTTTCTTGCATCAGCTGACGACTTTTCCACCCACATACTTGCAGCTGACTGTGTTTATCGTTAATCTTAGTATGAATATATAAATATTATCACAGTTCGCCATAAAGATTTAATTAGTAATATCGATATTGATAGCTTAATGTTAGAAAACGTGCGTGCGGCACTCCCGAGTTTCTTTTTTTAATTTGATTAAATATTCAATTTATTATTAATATACATTATTTTATGAGAATACAAATTAATACATTCTACGTTTCAAAATTATACAGAATGATCTGCTCAGAAAATTTATTTAGTTTAGTGAAAATAAAAATAAATTTATTCGGCTTCCGATAACAGATCTTCCTCATTCTCATTTTCATCCAACTCATCACTCTCTTGATGCTCAGTGGGTGAAAGATCATTTTTCTCTTTGTCACTCGCATCTAAAAAAAAATAATTATTTATAAAAAATTGATTAAGATTACAATAGGATGAAAAGTGAAAAGCACAAATGATATAATACCTTCACTATTTTCGGCATCTCGGATAATAATTTCCACTTATGGAGGTAATCTCCATCAAACCACTTGCAAGTTAAATTTGTTTTCCTCAAGCTGTCACCCATAATAATGTAGATGACACTTGTTTGTGTGCGTTGTTCCAAATTGTATACATACACAGTTCTTAAAACGTGCTGTACAAGTTCCGATTTCGACGGAGGCGAGAGAGATGCATCCAAATTTTTGTCTGGTAACCGGAATTCGTTATCATTTTCGCTAAATTTTTTATACCTTAGTGAAGGTAGCTATACGAGCACCATTGACGTTTTTTATAGCTTTAAACCCATACATCGTGCAAACAAACTCTCTATTATGTTAACGACATTATTTAGGTTCTCCTCTGGTAAATTATTCAAACTTTTAAATGCTTCAATAACTTCTTATAGAAGCTCTAATCAAGTTTCTTTCAATGAATTGGGCAAGTGATGAAATGGCTTCGTTCTTAGGTAATAAAACCCTATACCTAAATGCTGAAAACTACTATAATTATTGAGTTCGAAACGACGATATCCAATCTAGTGTCACTCAAGAAATCGTGGAAAGCTTATCGTGTTCTAGTCACGAGGAGGCGGACACTAAAATGATTTTTCACGTATAAATGAGAACACCAGTGTGGTCATAAGTTCAGATACTGACATTCCTATCATCATGCTGGGAAACATGAAAAATGTACATAATAATGTGAAAATTTGGATAAAAATAGAAATAAAGAAACGTAAGAAATAAAGAATGATTTTTATATCTAAACGATTTGTATTGAGCACTTGGCGACGACTCACAAGTCGTCGCGTTACACATAACGCATTGCCTGCTTTCCATGGTTTCGCGGAATGTGATTATAATTCCGCATTTTTCAAGAAAGGAGAAAAAGCCTTTTACTATATTAAGAAAAGATCAAGAGTTTATTGAAGCATTTAAATGTTTGAAAAATTTACCAAGGAGAACCTAAATAATGTCGTTAAGATAATAGAGAAATTTGTTTGCACGATGTATGGGTTTAAAGCTATAAAAAACGTCAATGATGCTCGTGTAGCTACTTTCACGAAGGTGTATAAATTTAGCGAAAATGATAACGAATTCCGGTTACCAGACAAAAATTTTGATGCATCTCTCTCGCCACCATCGAAATCGGAACTTGTACAGCACGTTTTAAGAGCTGTGTATGTATGTATACGATTTGGAAAAACGCATACAAACAATTGCCGTCTACAATAGATCCCTTGAAAACAAATTTAACTTGCAAGTGGTTTGATGGAGATCAATTAATATAAATATATAAACACACCACAGATAGTAGATAAGTACCTCCCTAAGTGGAAATGATTTTCCGAGATGCCGAAAATACTGAAGGTATTATATCATTTGTGCTTTTCACTTTTCATCCTATTATAATCTTAATCAATTTTTTATAAATAACTATTTTTTTTAGATGCGAGTGACAGAGAGAAAAATAATCATTCATCCACTAGCATCTAGAGAGTGATGAGTTGGATGAAAATGAGTATGAAGAGGATCTGTTATCGGAAGCCAAATAAATTTATTTTTATTTTCACTAAACTAAATAAATTTTCTGAGCAGATCATTCTGTATAATTTTGAAATGTACGAATGTATTAATTTGTATTCTCATAAAATAACGTATGTTAATAATAAATTTAATATTTAATCAAATTAAAAAAAGAAACTCGGGAATGCTGCCCGCACGTTTTCTAACATTAAGTTATCAATATCGATATTACTAATTAAATCTTTATGGCGAACTTTGAAATTCGAGTATATGATAATATTCATACTAAGATTAACGATAAACACACTCAGCTGCAAGTATGTGGGTGAAAAAGTTGTCAGCTGATGCAAAAAAGGTGATGCACTATTCTGTACCAGCTGACGACTTTTCCACCCACATACTTGCAGCTGACTATATTTTTCGTGAATCTCAGTATAAATATTATCTTATACCCAAATTTTAAAGTTCGCCGAATAATTTAAATTTTCATGTTTTTGGACCTGTTTGATCGATCAGCTGACGGTAAATCCACCGCCCCCCGTCCAGCTAACTATGTTCTACTTTCATTATATAACATAATCTTCCCATCATATAAGTTTCAGCGTTCGCCGGATAGTTTTTTTTCTCAATTTTTTTTACGTGTTTTCAACCCTTTGATAGCCACCCCCACCGCTACCCAACCAGCTGATGGTCCATTCATTGCTAACTTATATGAGAACAATCCATTTTACATATTTTCAAAGTTCGCCGGATAGTCAGTCATTTTATACACGGGCTCCCGGCCTATTTGGTTGTTGTACACACACTAAATCGCAATTTTATTTTTTTCACCCCCTTGAATAATGAGTGGGGTGGTAATGAGGAGGCTAATGCCAATAAATGTTTTAAGACCATAGTTTCTCTTATATATCTAAATATCAATTTTATGGACTCGTACTTGCTCGATTTACGTATTTACCCTCATTTACCCTGATTTGCCCCCCAACGAAATAAGATGAAGATATAATATAGTTCCAGGTCACGTTAAAATTCATACGTGTACCAAATTTCAAGTCCATCTTAAACGGTTCCAGATTAATCGTGCGCATAAACAAACCGACATTTTTTTTGCTCACTTAACAACTTAACAACTTAATTTTGGACGTTTCATGACATTCTAAGCCTATGTGGACAATAAAAATTTTCAATTTTTTTTTGCGTTACTATACTTCCACTGGATGTGGAAGTAACGATGGACTACGGATACGTGTTTCATAGTTGTTGCTTCTCAGTAGAGATGGATAGGTTGTAAATTATTCTTCACATCAACCTAGAAGACCTTTTGTCAATTACCCTGCAATTAGTTGTTGCCTAGGACTCCCAAGCTTTTTACAAATCTTGTGATTTTCCTGGGGGATAATTTCCCTATGTCTTCAGGCGTTAATAATTCTTTTTCTAGGTACTTTAGCCTAGTGCGGGCTAGCATCTTGCATTTGCATGGAATATGTTCCGCAGTTTCTATTGCAGTATCACAGTATCTGCACGCATCGTTGTCTGCAGGGTACGTTTGTGCTGGAGCTGTGATTAACGATGAGAGCTGCGATACCTGCGAAGCGGAGAAAATGATTTAATTATTTTGTATTGGAGCGACTAGCTGAGATACGCTTAGTAGCTGAGCAACTATAAGAGCGGTGAGTATTGATTTGTCTATGTTCTTTGCTTTTATCAGGTTTGGATGGCATGCAATTGCTCCATTTTTTTAAATTCTATCAGAGATGTGCCATAATATGTAATCAAAGGTTTCTATTTTCATTCTCATGTATTCCATGAATTTTGCAGAGTGTTGCCTTAATTCTGTATAAAGATTATGAAACGTTCCAAACATGTGTCTGTGGGTATTTATAGGGTGTGCAGAGAACTTGCGCTTTTACGCATACTTTCAAGAATATAGTATTTAACGACACCTGAAGTACAAAATATTTCTTGTTCAGAATCACTCATTTCAAAACAAAATTTCGAGTTGTTTGGTAGAAATTAATCAACCTCGATCTGCACAGCAGATTTCGTCGTTATTATCGCAGCTCTACTATAAACATTTAAAAAGAAATGAATTTTGCGCTGCCCTTGACGCTGTTGTCATCGCCGCTCTTTATCGTTAATCACAGCTCCAACATAAACGTACCCTTATACATGGGTAATATAGTGTCGAGTTGTGCTATCGGGCTGAAGCTAATGCTGTAGCCCTGTGCTACGTTCCCCCCGATACTGCGGCTCTGCTGTGTTAACTCAATAACTCATTTGAATTGAGTATATAAGTGGCAAACTGGAGTTGGGATAGAGAAATTAAATAACTTCTGTAGCTGAACCAAGTATGTACATTGATTTGTTTGCAACTAATAATTTTTGTGCACAATACAAACATTTTACTTTTTGTACGGCCATGATTAACTAATTTTATTACAAAGAAATTATTTTTATTTACCTACAATCATTACTGTAAATAGTAAAAAACACACTACCTGCCATCTATGTAAGTTGAATTTTACGTATTGTATACAAAACGCACTGTAAACAAATCGCACGGCAAACAAAACGCACGGCAAACAAAACGCACGGGACACGCAATTATAGGTGGCTTATATCGCTGACGCGGGATTTAGAAAAACAAATGCGCCTACTTAATTTTCAAACCTGATAAGCCTGACATCCTTTCTTTTAAAAATATTAGAAAAGTTAATAGAAAGGTATATAAAGGATGAGGTATTGGTGCGATCACCAATTCACCCCAACCAACATGCATACCAAGCTGGGAAGTCTGCAGAGACGGCCCTTCATCAGATCGTCGTAAGAGCTGAGAAGGCGCTGAAGCAGAAAGAACTAACCTTGGTGGTGTTTATGGATATCGAAGGAGCATATAATAATCCTACCTTCGATTCTCTCTGTCAAGCAGTTGCGGACCGCGGCGTGGACCGTACCATAGTTAGATGGATATCGTCCATGCTGAGAACCCGCGACATTGAAATTACGCTTCGAAATGAAACGGTTAGGGCCAAGGTGGGGCGGGGGTGTCCGCAGGGAGGGGTACTGTCCCCGCTACTGTGGGACCTTCTGCTCGACGGGCTGCTGGCCGAATTAAACGAAGCAGGTTACTATGCACAAGCATATGCAGATGATCTGGCTATCATGATAAGAGGCCGATTTGAAAAGACTATTGCAGGGCTCATGCAAAGGGCTCTCAATATAGTTCAGGAATGGTGCAACAGACATGGGCTCTCTGCCAACCCTGGCAAAACAGAGCTAATGCTGTTCACTAAAAGGAGAAAAGTAAGCAATTTTCCGCTTCCTTCTCTCATGGGCACACGTTTGTGTCTTTCCCACACAGTGAGATATCTAGGGGTAACCTTGGATTCCAAACTGCCATGGAAGGACCACGTGGAAGTTCAAACGAGGAAGCGTGCGCATCTTCGGTCTTGAGTGGGGTATAAGTCCAAAGACTACTCTCTGGGCTTACACTGTTATGGTAAAACCCCTCATTACATACGCGGCACTAGTGTGGTGGCGCTTCCTAGAGCGCTCCACAATCAGGGCTCGCCTATGCCAAGTTCAAAGACTAGCGTGTCTAGGTATAACAGGCGCAATCAGGACCACTCCAACGATTGCGATGGAGGCCATTCTTGGACTCACTCCCTTGTACGTTGAAGTGGAGCTTGAAGCTAGGAAGGCAGCAAACAGACTGTTCAAAAATGGAATGTGGAACATGACGGGCCAAGGGCTAGGGAACACAAAGGCTCTGGCTCTACCGGTAAGGGACCAGGTTATCGCTCAATCAGGTGATGACCGGTGTCTCCCCGTCTACTCTTTCACAATTCCATATACCGTCCTGTTTCCCAGTCGAGACTTCTGGGAATGCGACAAAACGCATCTCCTGAGTCCCGGTGGTCTATTTTTTTTTTTTTATTCAGGAGAGGGGAAATATCATGACGCCTGCCGCTTAGGATCTATCACGGCGGGCAGTGGGGGACTTGAACCACCCTAAAACCCCTCCATTCTTCACCCTATGTCACCTTGGGACCGTCTGAGACATCTTCTTCGGGGTGTAGGGCCTGTCTAGTTTCCTTCTTAATCAATTCCTTGATATAGTCTCTCGTCACTCTCCTTATCCCTCATGACGTCTTCGATCAGAGTCTGTATTACTACCCAATTTTGTTTGTGTTCTATCATCTGGGGGACTAAATTTTCCGTGTCCAGTACAGTCTCGATCTGCAGTTCTGCTTGTCTTCTTCGTATTGCCCATCTTGGACAATGAAACAGCGTGTGCTCGGCGGTGTCTCTTTCCCCGCAGTAAATACATTCGTCGTCATCAGTTTTCTGTATTCTTTCCGTGTACTGGCGGAAAGACCCGTGCCCAGTAAAGAATTGGGTCATATGGTAATTCATTTGCCGAAAGGGGCAGTCCAGCCACGGTTTCAGGCGGGGCAGCAATCTTTTCGTCCATTGAGCAACAACCGTTTCCTCTTCCCATAGGCTTTGCCATTTAGCTACCGTTATTTCCCGGGCAGCTTTTCTCCGTCCTATTAAGTGGCCGTCACCCATTTCGTGGAGATAATTCCTTTCTTCCACCATGAGTTCAATTGGTGGAATTCCAGTTAGCACTTGGAGAGCCTTTGTCGAGGCCGTTTTATACGCCCCTGCGACTCTTATTATCACTCTACGCTGTGTCTTCTCCAGCATGTTTTTATGCCGTTTGATTTCAATTACCCTGTGCCATACAGGGGCAGCATATAATAGTGTGGATTGTACCACGCTATACAAAATTTTTCTCTTTGGTCTGCTTGGGCCTCCAATATTGGGCATCAGCCTAGTAAGTGCCGTGGCGTGGTTGTCCGCCTTTTGACAAGTGGCAGTGATGTGGGCTCCGAAGGTGCCTCGTACGTCGAAGGTTACTCCTAAGTATTTTACCGATTTTGAAGGGGTTATTTCCTCGTTTTTAACTCTAAATGTGATTTTCTGCTTGTTGCGATGTCCTTTGAGCATGATTGCCTCCGTTTTTTCTGGAGCCAAATTCATATAGGGCTGCTCCATCCAACTGTCTATCGTTCGCAGGGCCGCATTTGGCCTGGTCATTAGTGCTTTCGGATCATTTGCTGTTACAAGAACCGCAAGGTCATCGGCGAAGGCGATGGTCGACGCTCCAACTGGGAGAGGTACCCTCAAAACCACGTCGTATAATATATTCCAAACTGTTGGTCCCAGGACCGAACCCTGTGGCACACCCGTTGTCATTTCGATTGCCTCCTGCTTAGTGACTAGGATTTTTCGGTCATTAAAGTATGCTTCGATTACTCTAAGTATGGTGAGATACCTCTTCTCTTCAGTTCTCTTGTAATCATACTCCACGCAGCTGTATTGAAGGCGTTTCTAATATCGAGAGTTATTAGGCAACATAATTTGTTGATTTCCCTTTTGGCTTTGTCTCTTATATACGTTGCTGCCTGTATCGTTGACTTGCCTTTTCGGAAGCCGTATTGGTGCTCGGAGAGACCTATGCCCTCTTCCAGTTCCACTTCTAGCCTAGCCCGCAGCAAGCTCTCATAAAGCTTGCCAAGGACACTAATGAGGCATATGGGCTGCTGGGAGCCGGCCGCCTCCATGGGCATTTTCCCTTTCCAAATGAGGACTAGAGTTGCCTCTTTCCATTCCTTCGGGAAGCTCTCTGCCTGCAGTAAGTCATTGGTCATCCTCTGTATCATTTGCGGGGCTAGTTCCATGGTCTCAACTAGCGCCTCGGTTGGTATCCCGTCTGGTCCAGGGCTTTTCCCTTACTTAAGGTTCTGAACTGCCACGTTTACTTCCTCTATCGTGAAAGGTGGGACCTCCACATGCTCGTAAATTTCAATCGGCCAGTCGTCTTCGATGCGTGAGAAGAGTTGAGCAGCTATCTGTAATCTCTTCTGGTTTGAGAGGTTGTATGGGGTTGTTTCACCCTTTAGCCTACTAGTCGCTATTTTATATCCCTTTCCCCAGATATCAGTATCGAGGTCGTTACAAAGTTCGTTCCAATGCTGTTTCTTGGCTGACTTGATCAATTTTCCGAGGGACAGTTTCTTATCCTTGTATTCTTGGCGACAGGCTTCGAGCACCTCCTCGGGTACAGGTCTGATCCTGTCCCTGGTAGCTTTTCTTCTGGCCGTGATACTCTCTCGTCTGGCTTTTTCTATATCTTCACTCCACCAGTAGGGGAGTCTCACGGGTTCCCTGTTATTTCTTCTAATTAGGCTTTTGATCATGTTTGCAATTCCTATTGAATTTCTGGGCTCTCCTTCGGGTTGAGCGAGTTTAGTGCTGAGTTTTTCCCTGAAGGTCTCCTTGCTCATAAGGGGTCTGGTTCTGCCTTGATATCTGTTGGGCTTCCTTTGAACTTTAATGTAGAATATAAATAAAACGAAGGTCGCTGAGCGATTCCTCTAAGAGAACCTGCCAGTCGCTAATTTGCTCGGCTATACGTTGAGTAGAACAAGTTACATCAATGTAGCTCGTTTGGTCTCCTCTTTCTCAAGTGGGAGATTTCCCATCGTTATGGACCACCATATCCATTGTCGAAAGCCAGTCTGCCCAGTACTCCCCCCTCTTATCCCAGGATGGGGATCCCATTGTGGGGATTTGACGTTTAGGTCGCCAAGCACTATTACCTCTCCCGGTCTTCTCCTGATATCCTCCATCAAGCGGTCTGCATATTCTTTAAACATCTCAAGTGGGATGTTTGGCGAACAGTAGCAACAAGCTATCGAGCAAACTTGTATATCGACGATTACGTAGCCGGTCCCTGCATAAACGTATTCCACTTCTAGTCCCCTATTGAGCAAGTAAAGTCCTACGTCGGATCTTACATCTTTTATCCATCTCGTGCCTTTTGTCGCTTTTACGTTTGGTTCGCTTACAGCCAGAATATCGATTTCATCCCTTGCTGCGACCGCAAAGGCCATATCCTGTGCTACTACCCTGCGCTGCAGGTTTGCCTGTAATATTGCAATGGTGCTTCTATTCATTATTGTAAGAAGCCACCTTGGGTTCTCTAAATCCTCCTGCTTCATTTTGTCGGGTTCTTGCTGTTTGAGAGCTCACGTTAGATTCCTTCTGAGAGGTGGACCTAGCTGCGGCTAGCGCTCTCCTAAATGCAGGACATCCTGTGGTGTTCACCCTGTGCCCTTCTTTCTGGCAGATGGGACAGCATGACTCTCCACGGCATTCCTTTACGGAGTGGCCACTCTTCCCACATTTCAAACACAGCTTACTCCTATCCGGTCCTTTGCACGCTGTCGTCGAGTGACCGCTTTCCCAGCATTTGTAGCATTTGACAACTTCTACCCTTTCCTGGATCCTACAGGATACCCATCCTATCCTTATTTTACCTATTTCCAGCAGCCTGTTTGCCAGTGCCCGTTCGGCTATTACCGTAGTTGCCTGATTTGTATTTCCACTGGGTCTAAGTGGTTGAATTTTAAGCTCTTCTGAATTTGTAGGTCCCAACACCTCCTCAAAGGCTTGTTTAACCTCTTCTAGAGTGGTAATTCCATCAATGCCTCTAACATGGAGAGTTTTCTCCTGAACATCCGATACAGTCCTTACTTTCATCGACTCCGTTTTCCTCGCAATCTCCTCTTTTAGTATTTTCGCGTTCCCCTTCCCTACAGCTATTAGCAGGTCTCCGGCTCTTGTCTGCCGAATTGTTCTTACTTGAATATTTGTGGCTCCGATGTTAACCTTCTCCTTGACGCTTTTTAACAACTCTGCATAGGTGGTCCCCTCGTCCTTTTTTATTATGATCGCCTCTGTACTTTTTGTTTTTTGCTGTTTCTTGATTCCACCAATTTTACTTTTTGTTGCCTGGCTCGTCCCCGGTTTCTGTTTCTGCGGTGGGAGGCAATACCTAACCTCCATTTCGCTACCGACGAAAGCACATTCAATGATTTTCCTAATAATTTGCGGGTCTCCTACCTGCAAATGGGCTAGGGCTATTTTTCTTCTTTCATGGGTTTCTGCCAGTCTCCTAACCTTGACGAGCGCTTCATACAGCTCACCAGCCCAGTCTTTGTTTCTTCCTTGGTCGCTTATACCAATCAAGAAAGTGAGTTGCTTTGAGGTGTTCGACTCCCCATCCTCATCCATCATTAGCGTGTTTGTACACGCAACTCCTACCAACTCTCCTGGTTGGAGTTTCTTGTCTTCTAGGGCTTGCCCGGCTTGTGGTGTACGTTGCACCAGTCTTTTAATGGCATTTATATTCCCCGTGCCATTCGGGTCCATCATAATGCCTACGTCGAAGTCTAGGTCGACTGAGAATATACTTCCACTATGTGTTTCCGTCTTCTGGAAAGCTATTTCTGGCCAATTCTTTCTCAACATGCCATGGATGTTTTCGCTGTTTATTTCCTTATCCAGCAGGCCTAGGATCTCTTGGGCTTCTCTCTTCGCCTTTTCTTTGTCCGGAGGCTCAGTTTGAGTCGTAGCTTCTGCCATTGTGATGCCTGATATTTCTAGGGTCTGGCATTCGACTTCTGCTTTGAGCTTTTCGACCGACTCCCATCTATGATCACTTATCCAGTTCTGGACCGTACTTTTGTTAGTGGCCTCGTTTAGTCTCTTGAGTCTTAACGCCACCTCCTTAATCTCCTTTTTGGTGTTGGGATTCTCTTCGATTAGTTTTTCCAATTTCTTCAGTTGTACTCCTATCCCTTCTAGGGCCACCATTAGGTCTAGAGCTCCAGTGCATTCCCTCCTCTTAAGCGGGTCTGATTCATCCAAGCCGCGCGAAGCTCTTCTCTTTTCTCCTCTCATACTACCGTTTGAGTATGCCCTCTCCCTACCATGCCCAAGCCAGGTAGCGATGGGGTTTTTCAGCAGTGCGCCGGTCGAGGGGCTGTTGCTCCTCGGCGGGCTCCGTCTCATAAACGCCGAGCTTTCGTCCATTTTTAGGAAGTTTGGGTCCTTTCCCAGGTCTATGGTTGTTTTTTCTGGATTTTCATCCGGTTTGTTGTAACTGTTATTCATTTGGGTCCCACGAGAAGGGTCGAAGATCAGTCAGTCCCCGGGTGACGCCCATTCCGGGGACAAGGCTACGTACTCTGGAGGTCGCCCGGTATCCACAGGTTTTAGCGTCTTCGCTGTCGTTCTTTTATAGAGGTTTTCTCCTCGTAGGCCGGCCGGTTAAGGCAAGCCTCCTGGTCACAGTTCCCACACGACATTCCCCTGCGGTGCCAATTTTTTTTTCCACAGAGGTCGTTGAAGTGTGGACCGTGATTATGGTATTTAGCGAGTGAGTGGCACAGCTCACGCGTGGCTCGGATTACCCTCGGGTGCGCCAGTTCCCGTAACCACATCACACATGGTGTGGGTCCTGCGGTTGAGCTGTCCTTAGTTTTCACCGCTCACCCTCGACCTTGCCGGCATGGGTGACCCTGCTGGGAGCCATAGCTCCCGCCGGCATTGCTCTCAGGATCATCGCAGTTACTTAAGCTTCTCCACCATCGACAAGGTCTCACAGCTCCTTGGAGAAGAGTCCCGGTGGTCTGGAATGGTACACAGACGGATCCAAGACTCAGGAGGGAACGGGCGCAGGCATACACGGATGCAAACCAAGGGCTCATATATCGGTGCCACTTGGTAGGTACCCTAGTGTGTTCCAAGGAGAAGTGTATGCCGTACTACGGTGCGCAAGCGAAAATCTCAGCAGAGGTTTCGTAAACAAACATATTTACATATGCAGCGACAGCCAGGCGGATCTGAAGTCCCTTGCGTCAAACAAGGTGACCTCTAGGCTGGTCCTTAACTGTCGAAACATTTTAACTGAACGCAACTCGGTTAAACTCATATGGGTGCCCGGACACAGCGGTATGGAGGGCAACGAAGAAGCAGATCGTCTGGCGGGAGAAGGAGCAAAAACTCCCTTCCCTGGCCCTGAGCCAGCCTTCGGTCTGCCAAGGAGTTTGATTCACTCAGAACTGCAAGACTCGGCTGCGGCACAGTTTAACAACTATTGGGCTCGAGCCCCCGGCATGAGGTAGTCGAGGCTCCACATAAAGGGGCCCTTGGCTGCCTCTACCGTAAAGTGGTTGCTTGGGCTCGATAGAGAAAAAATGAGACGGATGGTGGGCCTAATAACAGGACACTGTCTTCTGAACAATCACCTACATACAACAAGGTTTGAGAGATGATCCAACTTGTCGGGTGTGTGGAGTGGAGGATGAAACCATCACTCATATCCTATGCAGTTGCGCCCCATTAGGAGCGTCAAGGCATAGGCTCCTCGAGAGGCAATTCTTGCATCCAGAGAAACTACGGGATATCCCTTGGAACAGGTGCTTTCCTTTATGGAAAGCACTGGTCGCGAACGTACAATGGGCCGACAGGCCTGAGTACTGTGAATTTCGACATCTGCTCGCCTCCCAGAATCGATCTAAGTCGAGCGCAAAATAAAAATTCGACTTAGTAAAAAAATCATTTGAGGGCGTTTTCGATCATAACATACGTCTGAAAGGGTTCAGAGCCGTAAACTGGCACAAAAGAACCGATATGAGTTCGTTAAGACATAAGGCACAACCAGGTGAAAATTCGAAGAAACACCGAATTATCACTTAGGAAAATATGTTTTGGTCCATGCCATGAGAGTGAAAATATATTGTGGTCATGGAAAAATTAACCAACAATAAAAGTATAATTTTTGGTCAAGGAAAAATAAACAATATACTTTTACGAAACTATTATTTTTAACTTTTTAATTCCTCCATAAAAGACAATGAAAATGAAGATGTTACGTCCTATTTCATCGTCGGTAACAGAAGATACGGGGGGATCATTTCTCAGCCCTTAGCAACACATTTCGACGGCTCACGTACCTTGAACGTACCCGCCGCTGGATAACTAATGACGACGTCCACCGAACGGTTCGACAAGGCGAAGGCAGCGATAACATTTTGTTTTGTCGTTTAATTAGCGATCTTGAAAGGAACACGCCGGGAATTGGAACGTTTTGGGATTTGTGAATGTTGATATCGTGGAAACACGGGTTTGGAAGACGTGACCCTAGGTCGTAGGGGCTTCTAGTTAGTTAGTTGATTTTATTGGAAACTGCGGTTGTGATATTATTGTGGAAGCCCCGATGAAGCCAGATTTCCTGGGATTTTAAGTCGGCGTGGTCCTCCATTTTGTTTCGTTGGAGCGTTTGTTGAAGGAGCCGGTTAAAACCATAAGTATAACTTGACGTTTTCACTTTTTAACGAGGTTATATTTGTATGTTATTATATTTTAGGGTTCCTTTTCTTGTCCTTTTTTTCTGGGAGCACCCTTGGAATTCCCATTTTTGACACTTGGAGAATTTATTTTCGACGCCTGTACTCCAGGAGTTGCTTGTTTTGGACGCCCTGAATATTTGTTATTAATGTCCTGAGGACCTTCTTTTTGGACGTCCTCGGTAGCTTACCCTTAGCTGAGTTTTGAGTAGACAGGTGACCCTCCGAGCACTTGGTAGCTTCCCCCCTAGGACTTCAGGAGCCTACTTTCGACATCTCTCGAGAGCCTTTATTTTGCGAGTCTGTGGGTCTGTGGGCAACACCTAGTGCCAGAGCTGGAGCATCGTTGCCCCGTGTCGACAACTCTTGATCGTGCGACTCACTTCAGTGGTCTAGCTAGAGAATCGGGATTCACGAAGTGTTTCTGCAAGCTCACCTCAAGACCTGACTGTAAGTAACTTTATGTTTGTTCATCTTTAGGTTCTCGTCGAGAGTTCAAGCAAAGCGCGAGACCACCGACCTACTCCTCTCTGTGTGTATTTATTACTGTTTCTTTGTCAGATTTGAACTTCGTATTATTATTTTAAAGTTCATGTGGTGGGAATAACCCACGTTAATATAAATAATTATTTTGTTTTATGTCTATTTACATTTGTGTATGGCCAAAATTTTACACATAGGTTGTTTATAAGTATTGTCCTTTTGGCATTTGTTTCATTAGAGTGAGTCACGTTGGTGCGTATTTTTGACTAGTCATATTGCCCCTTTTGGCACTCGGTGAATTTCTAATATGAATTGTGAATAGTTGTACTGCCTTTTTAATCTTCTGTGAATTTTTAAATAGTTATATAAGTAATGAAGTGTATTAGTAGATTGGTAGTGGCTAGACGCCGCATTCATAATATAATTTTTGCTGGGGTTTTCTTTTTGTACGACGAGCGAAAGGCCGTTTACACGTTACCCCCATAGTATTTAGTTTTGGAGTCCCTTGGCTCCCTATATCGTTTTGTCCAACAGCCCTTCCGACTCTTTAGTTAAATTGTGCCTCTCTAGGTACCGTCAACTAAACTTGTGATACCAGATACTTGGTAATATACTGTTAATTATTAAATATACACTTGTTAGAATACATCGTAGTTTGTTTTCAGGTGACCACCGCAACTGCGACCACGTGCCCACACCATCTTAACTGAGCTAAGCCAGGCATACAAATTTTTGTTCCCTCCCCAAAATAGTTAAAACGGGCCCATTTAGTCAGATATTGTTTTTAGGGCATTTTTCTCATCGACCTTGTCTAGTCATGATTATTGGTACTTTAACTTAATAAAACGTTAATATTTTTATTAGTAATATCAGTAATAGTCCCAGTAAGTTTTTTTTTAAATTTGACACTTGTATTCAGATTATTTTGGGGACATGGATATCATTCAAAAGAATGAATATAAAATTTTAACTATGCTACGTATCGAAAACGGTGGAATCGACAAATGTGGCGAAGGCGCGTAGCGTCTATTGGCAAATATTATTGGCAAAAAACAGTAAAAATGGACAAAACATAAAACAAGTTTGGATTCACCCAACGACTCATAATTTGGACAAGGGCGTTGGATGATCAACACAAAGCAATGGTAGGAAAGCCAAATGCAGGGCTTTCCAAATGGTAAAGTTATAGAGAAAACCGCCTTGTGCATAGAAAGACAAAAGTCCGTTTTTGCCAAAAAGACGCTCGGAGGCGAAGTCGTGTCAAATCCCTTATATTGAACCTGCATGTGGACCAGTATGTCGTAAGACTGACCAAAAGTTATCCAAACTCATGTATTAGTCGAACTTCGTTATGTGAATAATAAAATCACAATATAGAACTTTAAAGCTAATCAAAAGCGAACGAAAATTATTTAAGTAAAATATTTTTATATTATTTTCAGTCAGCCATAATTACCATAATTCATAAATTTTAAAAAGCTTGCATTACATTCTGGGAAAGTTGCATGAATCTTTTCTACCAAATCGATTGTTAGCGCACGCTCTCATTTGTATGGTAAAAAAATATCTTGCCTTATTTGGGGAGAGGTAATTCTTTCACATTATATAATTTATTGGATAGGATATTGCAGAATTTCATTGACTATTAAATAAATGGTATTCTTTGAACTATTTGAATTTTATTGATATTATGGCTTGTTGCTAGTCTTAATCCCTCGAGGGTTTTCGTTTGGAGTTAACGGGAGTCTCAGGACTCCACAAATATGAAACTCAATGTTCTGGTTGCCTTACGGGAGCGCTCGATAGGGATTTTTTTTATGGAGCTACAATAAAATACACACCGTAGTACCCAAGGGCTAGGCCAAACATTATTTAATTATTTAACTGAAAGAAAAAAGTGACAAAGTTAATAAGACGCGAAGATCTAAATAAATAAATATATTAGCAGAAATCAAATGATACACACAAAATTAGAGCAAGAGACAACAGAGTTAACTTTCACTAAATAATATTATATACGAGGCATAAAATGCATAAGACAATATACTCTAAAAATATACCAAATACAGAGAGAATCAAAAAGCTAAAATGTTATTTTTAATAACCCGAAAAACTAGTGTTGGCCAACTGATTTAACTGTTAATTATGACTTTAAAATGGCAAGATTCTACCTTCAACTTAATGCAAAAATACAAAGTCTTAAGAGTAATTATACTTTACAACAAAAATAACAGCATCAGCTGTTAGCCACGTTTACATAAATCAAAAACAAGAAAATTGCATTACAATAAGTCAAATTCAACGAAATGACTTACGCGCACTAAAACTCACAAAACTTTACCTCCGGGTGATGGCAACAAAACAGAATCAGACGGGAACACAGCAAATATTTATAAAAAAAGAGTACTTACAGCCATAAGAATCAGCTTCATCGAAATCTTCTTCGAAGCACTCACTCACGAAGTTAAACTAATTATTACTATTATACAAAAATACGTTATCAAACTGATAACAAATATTTAGAACTGCAGACAGATTCTTCACAACTTATATAATTCGACGATTTATTAACTGGGAGCTGGATACTGTAGCAGAATTATTATTGTCGATGCAATTTACCATCTAATAATTTCTACGTAAACCTATTTCGTACCGAGCAATGCCCAGTTACAAAGTAGCCACTGCTTGGGGCAGATTTCTCCTCGCTGGAGTTTTAACTATTTACATTATTAACATTGACGTGCAAGTACCGAATCTCTGAAAATTGTCTTTCCCGTGAGTTTTATATCCCCCACTACGGAAGTGGGAGAATAGACGCTAGTTTACGCGGCTAGTCAAACTGTCTAAGGAATAATATGCCTACTGTATTTTGGAGCTCTTTGTCTCTTTAAGCTGACTTTAAGGAAAGTACAGTAATGGACAAACTAAAGACCTTACTCAATATAATAAATTATACAAAAATTATCCAAACATAGCCCATATTACCCTTACTAAAAATGGATCGTTACAGTCCAGTGGTATGATGAGAGCGCTCTCTCACCCTTTTGGAAGGTGGTTATTGGCCGTTGAGGGGGTGGGCGGGTATCAGGCACGCGTCCCAGGGTCCTCCTCATGATTGGCATGCTCGAAAACGGGGGATCAATAAGTTATATTCCGTGAAACATAATAAATACGCGTTTGACTCCGTTTGGTGCTGGTTATTGGCCGTTTGCGGGGGTGGGTCACCCCAATTAAAAACTCTGCCACCTCAGCATCCTCGAAAATGGGGGTGGGAGCTACTTTGGTTGAATCAGACAATAGTCGTGTTTTTCGGGTCTTTTTCCGACGCACACCGACATGCACAGTCAAGATGCCCCCCCGCTCGCTACAGCTCGAATTTAGATAGGTGTAAATATAAAAGGTTTCATTTAATTTAATTTCAATTTTAATCTATCATTTGTCACGATACTTACACATTATCTTTAAAAATTTCATCTCTATTCATCATATTGAATGTATAGCAAATACCCTCATCTAATATGATCGGAGTAAATATTGTTGGACAAGGGACTTCTTTCCCCATGAATCTGCATAAATACATATTAGGTGGCATTTTGAACTGAAACAAAAGTTTTAATACACCTTCAGCTTGCTTTTTACAAATGCATAATAAAGAAATTACCTTGTGAAGTTGTTCAAAGAAGTTGTTAGTAAATGTTCTATTATCTGGGAAGAATTTAGTGCCCTTTTTACAAACTAGGGACATATATGGAAAATTGAGTTTACTGAAAATTAAAGAGAAAATTGAATTACCACCAATCTTAGCTTATTCGTCAATATTTTTTATAAACAGGTCACGGAAACAATAGGACATATTTGATTTAACAGTGATGATATAATTCAAGTATCGTCTAACATTTAAACATTTTGGAAGAAAATAAAACATCATATTTGTGTTTTCATATTCATAAATGCAACCCAGTAAGACCTTCCGTTAGAATATACAATTAAATTTGCTATTAAAGTCTGAGAATATGGTCCAAGAACATGGACAGATTCAGCAAAAAATTATTAAAATTTCTCTTTTTATATAATATATATATTAACGAAAACTTTAGAAAAACATACTTGCAGAGATCATTCCAAAGGAAGGGATGAGGTCCCTTATAGTAAAAAAAGGGAGGGGTATCGAGAAGCTAAGAAAATTGACCCCAATATATGACAAAAAATTTAACTGTATTTTTTTAATATTTCTCATTATTTTAGTAAAATGCAGGACACTAACTTAACGCTACAATGAATTAAAAGTAAAAATGACTACGTTTTCTTCACGAGAAAAATCGACAAAATGGCTTTCTTTGGAAAATTGTACCCTTTTTTTACTATATCGAGTTTTTTTAGACATGAGCGCATTTTTTTAGCATAGTGATTTTTTTACATGTTGTTCTTTAGACGTCAACAAATATAAAAATACAAAAATTAAACTGCTAAACAAATGCGCTCATGTGTAAAAAAACTCGATATAGTAAAAACAGGCTACAATTTTCTAAAAAAAGCCATTCCGACCTCCGATTTTTCTCGTGAAGAAAACGTAGTCATATTTAGTTTTAATTTATTGTAGCGTTAAGTTAGTGTCCTGTATTTTACTAAAATAATGAGAAATATAAAAAAAGTATAGTTAAATTTTTTGTCATATTGGGGTCAATTTTCTTAGCTTATCGCTCATGGCTAATGCCAAAATTTGTTTTGAGGCTTAATTTTCTTGTATACATGCTAAATTACATTTTTATTTTTTTCACCCCCTTTAATAATGGGTTGGGGGTAGTAATGAGGGTGGTTAATGCCAAAAACTTTTGGAGACATTAGCTTCTCTTGTATATTCTAAATACCAATTTTATGGACTCCTACCTGCTGATTTACCTTTACCCCCATTTACCTTTAACCCTTCAACGGAATAAGATGAAAATATAATCTAGTTCCAGATCTCGTTAAAATACATACATGTACCAAATTTCAAATCAATATCTTAAACGGTTACAGAGTAATCTTGCGCACAAAAAAAGTTACAGACAGATAGACAGACATAAACTTTTTTGCTCAAACTTAAAATCTCGACGTTTCATGACATTATATGCCCATTTGAACAATAAGAATTTAAAAAAAATTTTTGTCGTTACAATACCACTGGATATGGAAGCAATTGAATAATTTATAAAAAAATGTAAAATTCGTGACGTTTTTTTAGAAATAAAAGTTAAAGTTCAAGTTAAATTAATTGAAAGAATCAAAATCTACGAAAGAAAGACAATTAATTGAATTTAATTAATTGGATTGTTTTCAACCAGCTGAGACAAAAATATAAGCATTGTGGAACAACTATTCCAAACTTTAAGATGACATATCAATTCGTTTATTTATAAACGATCGAGAAGCATAAATTGACGTATCTCGGCTGCAAACGCAAGTAGAGCATTATTATTTCCACATCCAGTGGAAGTATTATAGTAACGACAAAAATTTTTTTTAAAATTTGTATTGTTCAAATAGGCTTAGAATGTCATGAAATGTTGAGATTTTAAGTTTGAGCAAAAAAATTTTCTGTCTGTCGGTCTGTCTGCCTGCCTGCCTGCCTGCCAGCGGCGGCTGGTGAAATTTCAATATTTTTTTTCTCGTCTATGGCGCATGGGACCCATACGAAATTTGGGAAATAACATCTAGAGCAGCACTTCTCTAATGACCCCTAAAAAATTTTGAAAAAGCAGTTTGCGAAAAAATTTTTGAAAATTCGTTAGCCTCCCCTGGATCTAGGAGCTCCTGTTTATTTGTATTTTTTTTGTCATATGCATTTGACTTTTCATAAAAATACAACAACAGATTTTGGAGTTTATGAAAATATTTTCATTACTAACTGAGATACAACGAATTGAATTATTGTAATTTGTTAAATTGTAAATTACAAAATTTCAGTTCATTGTATTTCAGTTAGTAATGAAAATATTTTCATAAACTCCAAAATCTGTTGTTGTATTTTTATGAAAAGTCAAATGCATATGACAAAACAAAATGAAAATAAACAGGAGCTCCTAGACCCAGGGGAGGCTAACGAATTTTCAAAAATTTTTTCGCAAACTGCTTTTTCAAAATTTTTTAGGGATCATTAGAGAAGTGCTTCTCTAGATGTTATTTCCCAAATTTCGTATGGGTCCCATGCGCCATAGACGAGAAAAAAAATATTGAAATTTCACCAGCCGCCACTGCTGCCTGCCTGCCTGCCTGCCTGCCTGCCTGCCTGCCTGCCTGCCTGCCTGCCTGCCTGCCTGCCTGCCTGCCTGCCTGCCTGCCTGCCTGCCTGCCTGCCTGCCTGCCTGCCTGCCTGCCTGCCTGCCTGCCTGCCTGCCTGCCTGCCTGCCTGCCTGCCTGCCTGCCTGCCTGCCTGCCTGCCTGCCTGCCTGCCTGCCTGCCTGCCTGCCTGCCTGCCTGCCTGCCTGCCTGCCTGCCTGCCTGCCTGCCTGCCTGCCTGCCTGCCTGCCTGCCTGCCTGCCTGCCTGCCTGCCTGCCTGCCTGCCTGCCTGCCTGCCTGCCTGCCTGCCTGCCTGCCTGCCTGCCTGCCTGCCTGCCTGCCTGCCTGCCTGCCTGCCTGCCTGCCTGCCTGCCTGCCTGCCTGCCTGCCTGCCTGCCTGCCTGCCTGCCTGCCTGCCTGCCTGCCTGCCTGCCTGCCTGCCTGCCTGCCTGCCTGCCTGCCTGCCTGCCTGCCTGCCTGCCTGCCTGCCTGCCTGCCTGCCTGCCTGCCTGCCTGCCTGCCTGCCTGCCTGCCTGCCTGCCTGCCTGCCTGCCTGCCTGCCTGCCTGCCTGCCTGCCTGCCTGCCTGCCTGCCTGCCTGCCTGCCTGCCTGCCTGCCTGCCTGCCTGCCTGCCTGCCTGCCTGCCTGCCTGCCTGCCTGCCTGCCTGCCTGCCTGCCTGCCTGCCTGCCTGCCTGCCTGCCTGCCTGCCTGCCTGCCTGCCTGCCTGCCTGCCTGCCTGCCTGCCTGCCTGCCTGCCTGCCTGCCTGCCTGCCTGCCTGCCTGCCTGCCTGCCTGCCTGCCTGCCTGCCTGCCTGCCTGCCTGCCTGCCTGCCTGCCTGCCTGCCTGCCTGCCTGCCTGCCTGCCTGCCTGCCTGCCTGCCTGCCTGCCTGCCCTGCCCTATATTATTAAAGTTCCATAAGCAATTATTCCCACATACAAAATTTTTTCTTTGTGAATGACTTGGATAGAAAATCTGGATGTGGAAGTAGTGGTTCCTTGGGCAGAGGTTTTTTTTTAAATTGGCTTTTTTAGTTTCTTTCATTATTTTTTACAGTTTTTTGTTTAACAAAAAATTCACAGAGTTATTTGAATTTGTTTATAACTACAAGTTCAAAAATCATAAACAAATTCACGGAAAACGTTTAAAATGAAAAACAATTTTTTTTCTGACGGTCGTTTTAAAGTACCCTTAAAGATTATATAATTTGAGTCATAGTAAACATTTCTAAGTGCTGATGGCAGGATTTCACAGGGATACAAATTTTTATCAACAATTATTACGTTTTTTTTGCCGTTTTAACAAACATCTTAATTCAAAACTTTAAGTGATGACAGTATTCTATGAGAGCTACATTTATCCTTGGTTTCACTGAAAATTATCGATTATTTTCTTTCAAAAGAACAATAAGTTGCTTAAAAATGCTTCATTTCTTTAAATAATAGTAATAACAATTGGAAAGAATTCTAGTTTATGTACATTTATTACACAACTCAAAACAATCATTTCCTTTTATTTTATTGATTTCCATAGGACTTATATATTCCTAGATATGTTTTTAAAAATGATTGAAAACACGGTATAAAAAATTGATTGCTTAAATAAACAATACGCGGACCTCGCCAAAACTGCAAAACTGAACTATGAACTAAAGTTGGCCCCCTGGCCAGACAATTCACTTTAAAATCCTAAGGACCTCGGAACAAAACCCACGAAAACGATGATTCGGTGGAATCGGCTGAAATTTTGGTATTTTGCAGTTCAAGTCATGCTAATCAAAAGTTCTTATCCCGTCAAGCCAATCCTATGGACAGTTTTTGAGATATAGCTTGTCAAAGTTAGGTAATTTGCGTCATTTTAGACATTCAAGAACTTTTTACTCCTAAACCATTAACTTTAGCAAAAAATTGCAGGGGTCGAAATATTTTTGTTCTGGTCCAATAAAGCTCAAGAATTTTTTACAGAATTTTTTTACCAATTTTTAGGTTGGGTGAAATATATATATGACATATTTCGGCACGCTTCGGTGGGATTGGCTGAAACTTTGCTATTTTGTAGTTAAAGTCATACTGATCAAAAATTCCTATTGCACTGAATCTATCCTATGAGTGATTTTCGCTCCAGGAGTACCTGAAAGTATAACAACGAGGTAATGGGTAATCTATATGTACGTGTTTATGAATGGCTTCCAGCGTGCTTGTGTACATGCGTGCATGTGTGTGTGATTATTTTTATCAAAGAACCTGCTCTTACCGGCACTATGTTTCTCCCTAGCGTTCTCATTGCCAACCAGGGTGATCCCATTTTTTGGTTTCACTTTCTATCTGTTTATTTTTACTTTTTGTTGTTTTTTAATATTTTCTTTTTAGTTTTTAAATATTGAGAACATCCATAGGATTTTCAGGAACAAGTGCTCTGTTTCCAGCATCATGTATCGTTCGAAGAAGAATCATTGATGGATATTTTATGTGATTTTCATGCCATGCGTACCCCAAAAAACATAATACGCTTGTGTTTTCAGCGGTTCCGCATCAAACTCATTAGAACGATTTTTCTCACACTAGTCCTACGACTGAAATGAGAGAGGACATTTTTTTGTGTATTTTTAATTAGTGAATGAAATTCTTGTACCAAAGTGAAAAAAAATAAAGGACAAGAAATTAATGCAAAATATCGACGCCCCCCCTCAATATCACCCACTTACGGTAAAAAATATTTTTAAAAAATACTATAAAAATAAGCTTGTATTATTGTTCAATATGCGTATAAAGTCGCGTCCCTGTAAATCAAAAGGTTTCTGAAATATAATAATAATAATATATATAATAATCAATTTTTGGGTGCCATTTTCAAAGGGCCGTAGCTCAAGGTATTTGCGAACATATTTTTGCATGTAGAATCTGCACCAGAAGTTTGTCATCGATATTTCCGGAGAACTCTGTATCCACTGGCACATACATACACACAAACGCATACACACAGTACACAAATACGCTGGAAGCCATTCATAAACACGTACATATAGATTACTCGTTACCTCGTTGTTAAGACCTTCAGGTACTCTTGGAGCGAAAACCACTCATAGGATAGACTCAGTGCAATGGAAATTTTTGATCAGAATGACTTTAACTACAAAATAGCAAAGCTTCAGCCAATCCCACCGAAGCATGCCGGAATATGACATATATATATATATATATATATATATATATATATATATTACCTAACCTAAAAATTGATTAAAAAATTCTGAAAAAAATTCTTGAGCTTCATTGGAGTTGAACAAAAATATTTCGACCCTTGGAACTTTTTGCTAAAGTTAATAGTTTAAGAGTAAAAAGTTCTTGAATGTATGAAATGACGCAAATTACCTAATTTTGACAAGCTGTACCTCAAGAACTGTCCATAGGATTGGCTCGATGTGATAAGAACTTTTGATCAGCATGACTTGAACTACAAAGTATCAAAATTTCAGCCGATTCCACCGAATCAACATTTTCATGGGTTTTGTTCCGGGGTCCTTTGACTTCACTATATTAGGGATTCGAATTGTTTCAAAATCTTTTGCTACACTTTTTGTGGTGTTTTCAAGTTCAAAAAAAATTGCTATGGAAAGATAATTCCCTATTAGTTTTACTTTGATCCCGCTGAGGCATATTCTCTATCATGAAAATGGAATTAGTTGCATTTAAATTCAATATTTGGGTTGTTTTATTGATAGATGATATACGTATGGTTAAACGTACTTATAATCATAATTAATAAATACGTACTCTTCAGGAGATAATGTTTTGTTATCTTGTAACTGCTGATAAATCTTGGTAAAATTAAAACGCAACTTGTTTGCCTTTGTCATTGCACAAATGGTAACTGCAGGAAAAGGAATTGTGTAAATTGGAGATTCCTTGGTAGCAAAACTGACAATTACCGGACTTTGATCGTATTTACCATATATACGGCTTATCAAATAACCACACACTGCAACTGATGTTAATATTAAGAATCCCCAGAGAAATCTGCAAAAAGATAAGTTTTTAAATATTGGACAGAAATTAAGTTGTTCCGGAAAATACTTTGTTGAATTTATTACTATTAGTGAGGTCGGTACGTGTAACCCTACGGCATTTAATGATAAAAATTTTCCCTCTACAAGCCCTATAGAATGTTATTAGAAGGGGAGTCAAAAAAAAAATAGCTTAGAACAGAATTTTCAAAATGACAAACATTTAATATAAAAAATAAGCGTTTCTCAATAATAATAATAAAATATTTTTAATTTTTATTTTCAAAACATTAATAAAGACTCACTGTTGTAGAAATTCACACATTAACAGCTTTCTTCAGTAATATTGTATAACATATCATATAATATTGTGAACTGTGTAGTGAACAGATGTGTGATTGTGTGCTCCGTAAAAAATCCTAAAAATAGTGGTAAAAAATACACGAAAATTTTCAGAAAAAACTAGATCATAGACAAAAATTTATACAAAACACGAAGCTAAATTTAAATTAATTTGAAACAGTGAAAAGAGAATAAATCGTGATTAAACAACAAACAATTAAATCATCGTGTTACTGACTTTCGGAGAGTAAAGTATCGGTCGTGCTTTGAGTGGCAATATAACTACAAAGCACTTGACTTGCAAAGGTTTCAAGTAAAAACATCTGTGAGATAAGTGTGGTTCAGTCATAAAATTGACCCTTAATTCCGAAAGTGCTAATGTAGTGGCAAAGGTTTATTTCTCTAATTTGGGAAGTTAGACGCTTTAATATATACATTTTATATCACAATACTCCTAAGGATTAATAGCTGATTTTATAATTTCGAAAATTTGGAAAAACGATGGGAGAAAATGAAGTGACTAACAAAGCCATCTATGACCTAATTCAAAACGTTCTCAAGAAAACTAATAGTATTGAAAATCAGACCGACACAAAAGCGGAAGAACTAAACAAGAAATTTGAAATATAAATATTGAAATAAAAAAAGAATTGGAAGTGCTAAAACGGGAAAACGAAGAGGTAAAAAAGGAAAATCAGGCCCTAAAAACTCGTTTAATAGCAGCAGAGCGAAAATTAAAAAAATACAATTTGATAATATATGGGGCCCAAGAAAGTGCAAATAAAGTTGACGAAGCAAATTTTTTATTAAATCTATTGAATGAAAAACTCGAAGTAGACTGTCGTTTCGCCGATATTAGAGATTACCACCGAATAGGACAGAAAGCACAAAATAAAATTCGTTCCATTGTTATCGAATTTGTAAGTCAACAATTAAAATTAGAAGTACTGAATAAAGCGAAAAATTTAAAAGGTACAGGGATATTTATTTCTAAAGATTATACGATAGAAGAGTACGAACAACAAAAAGTGCTGCGTAAAAATTTTAAACTTGCCAGGGAGAACGAATTTGAAACCCAAATAAAAAATAACACCCTTATTGTGAATGGTGAAATTTATACTTATGAGGACCTTAAGAAGCAACCCGATGAAAACCTCGATCCTGAAAGTAGGAAAGAGATAGAACCTTGTAACACAGAAACCGAAATTCACCCTTCAAGCAGTAGAAATCATACTGATGATGAATATTTAAGCAAAAAAAACTTTAAATACCTCCTAGATCAAGAAAGAAGAACCAACGAGAAAAAAGAGCAGCCAAGAAACGTGTCTAACCAATCTGAATCCAGTGAAAACGCCAGCACCATCCATATCACCGAATATCCAGAAAATTCAGCATCAAGGAAGAAGAAAGCAAATAATTCCACGAACTATAATGCCTCAAACACCCTAAGAATAACTAATAAACAACCAAATCAAAACAACTAAAAATTCTTTCATATAGTATTTAAAATTGTTCCACCAAATTGAATTATTCATTACAATAAAAATCCGTCTCAAAACTACTAAGGGATTCGTTTTACAGTGTCTTTGTTAATATTGTTGATTGTTGTGTGTAATATCTGTACATTAAGATCTATATTTATTAACTCAGTAAATACATAAAGAAAACTATGGATCCATATATCAAAGAATACAATAGTAAATCCATTGAAACCTCAGTAATTAGCAACATAAAAGATTTTAATGAAATTCAAATCATGTCACAATTCAAATTTAAAATATTTCATAACAATATCCGCAGCATTCATAAAAACTATGATGAACTCTCTGTATATTTAAGTCAGTTCTCTGAAGATTTCGAAATTATAGTTCTTATTAAAACATTTCAAGTACAAGATACAAATATGTTTAATATAAATGGCTATACTATATTATATAATGAAGGCAACCTTAATAAAAATAGTTTTTATGAAATCAAATTTAGAGTATAGCTACGAAATTGCACACATTGGCGAAATAAAAGTGATTAAAGTAAACGTCACAAAAATAACAAAACAATAATAATTACTGCAATATACAGGTCACCCAGTACATGCCTTAATACATTTAACGCCCATTTGTTAAACTATTTAAACGAAATGGATAAAAGTGAAATGGACATTATTGTCGGAGATATAAATACTAATATCCTGTCCTACTATGTAGAGGAATATAAAAATATATTGAGTTCATATGGATACATTTCATGCATTAATGATTATACCCGAATGCCAAGTAAGTCATGCCTGGATCATTGCACACAGATGAAAATGATATAAAATCAATCATTTTGAGACAAAATATCACGGATCATTTCCCTACTATTATTTTATTTCACACAGAGTCTGAAAGAACGGAAAAAAAATGAAGTGGTTAAAAGGAACACTAAAAAAGTCATTAACTATCGCGGCTTAAAAAAGGCTCTGCAACAATAAAATTGGAATGATATATATGAAGAAAATAATATAGATCTAATTACAGACTCATTTGTTAATAAATTAAAAATGTACATAGAAAAACACACTAACGAAATAAAAAGAAAAAATAAATATAAAAAAAGAAAAGAATGGATAACAGCATTAAATCTATTAATACAAAAAATGAAATGTACCAACAATTATTGAATGAACCTAATAACAACGAACTAGAAAGAAATTACAAAATTTACAAAAATAAATTAGCTTCATTAACAAAAAATACTATAACAAACTATTATAAATCAATCATTAATGAAAACAAAAATTCATTAAAAAATCTATGGTCAACGGTAAATAATATCTGTCAGAAAGCAAAACCTAAACCCACAATAAATAAAATACAATTGGAGGGCGGTCAGATAATCACAGACAAAAGGAGTATAGCTAATAAAATGAATGAGCATTACAGCAACCTAGGAGAAAAATATGCAAAGAAAATTATAACACCAAAAGACTTCAACGATAATACTGAAATCTTGGACAATACTATGTATCTATATCCTACTAATAAATTTGAGATATTGGATGTAATTAGAGGATTAAAACCAAAAAAAGCGCCAGGTCACGACAATATACGCTCAGAAACTCTTAAAGATATTTCAGGCGAAATAGCTGACCCTCTTGTATATATAATAAATACATGCTTTGATACAGGGTGTTTTCCAAGTTATTAAAAATTGGAATTATTAAACCCATCCACAAAGGTGGCAACTGTTTAGAAATTTTGAATTACAGGCCGGTCTCAATTATATCCAATATTGCCAAAATTATAGAAAAAATCTTGAAATGTAGGATATTAAAATTTTTAGATAAATATAAAATATTATCTGACAGACAGTACGGATTTAGGGAAGGAAAGTCAACAGAGGACGCAATATGTAACCTGACGTCTCAAATTTCTAATTCTCTAGACAAGAAAATTCCTACTCTTTGTATATTCGTGGATTTAGCAAAAGCTTTTGACACGGTATGTCATCGAAAATTGCTAGAAAAATTAGAAAAGTATGGATTAAGAGGTAATGTGCTTAAATTATTAAAAAGCTATCTAGCCGACCGTGTGCAACACGTAGCTATAGAAAAAACATTCAGTGAGCCTAGAAAGGTAAAGTACGGAGTTCCTCAGGGAACAGTTCTTGGCTCGGTACTATTTACTATTTATATAAACAGCCTTCTATCTCTTGAGACTTCGGGTACAATACTTAGTTTTGCAGATGACACCGTAATCCTATATAAAGCAAATTCTTGGCAGGAACTTAAGCATATGGCAGAAAATGATTTTAAATACATCAAATCATGGTTTCAGAGTAACACACTTACTTTAAATTGTAATAAAACATATTATTTACCATTTGCATCCTACGCCAATAATTTGCCAAATATGGGACCACTAAATATTGATCATGACACCAGTATACCTGAAGCTACCTCAATTAAATACCTAGGCATTATATTTGACAGACATTTAAGATGGGACCTACAAATCAAAAATATAATTAAAAAAAATAGAGGTTTTCTTCCAAGATTTAAATACCTCAAAGGCATCTTAGACATAAAACATCTGAAAATACTTTACTATGCGCTAGTTCAGTCACAGCTCTCATATGGCATCTTGGGTTGGGGAGGAGTAAGTAATCACTACCTAGAAAACCTAAATGTGCTGCAAAAGTGGATAATCAAAATAATATTTGGTAAAAATCTTCGCCACTCTAGTGACACTTTATTTGCGGAAACTAACATCTTGGACATAAGGCAACTATTCTGTTTAAATATTATAGTAAATACATTCAAAAATAAAACCAACATAATACCAATAACACATAATTATGAAACACGACACAAACAGAATAGCTGCCACAAGCCAAGAAGTGAAAAAACCGTAGGACGGAAAACTTATTTAGACCTCAGTCCTAGACTATTCGGCCTTATTCCATTCAATATTAAACATTTTTTTTTTTTCACTGTTTAACGTCGGCCTATTTCCGCTACCAGGGCCTATCACCGACGCCAGGAGACGAGCTACCCCCAACCTGGAAATTTTGCCGAACCTCATCCCTTAAGAAGAGTAGGGACCTTTTACTTGCCTAACATTTAATAGACAAGGGACCGCCTGCTTTACATCCCCTCCGAAGGATGGTATATCCACTACGTAATCCTCGTCTGAAATTACGTAACTTCCGAGTATACACTGATATACAAGCCTCTAGAAGGTGGGACGAGAACGCTGTATTTCCCAAGATGGGAGCCCATCCAAGTACTAACCGCGCTCGACGTTGCTTCAACGGAATATCGACTGATATGCACATTGAAGTCGCCACTACGCTCGCCCCAATATTAAACATATAAAGAGTTTAAATTTGTTCAAGACAAAATTAAAACAATGGACAACACACACATCTCGGCATGTTTTTCATGATATCGTGAATCAAAAAATTATTATTTAAGTTCTACTTCTCATGGAACTTAAGCATTGTTATGATTTAATCACCTGACTTGACACCTTACTGTTGACATATTTAACTGATTATAGTCAAAAAGGTTTTATCCATCTATATCGATCCATAGTTCACTTAGAAGTATATCTTCATTCATAAGTTTCTTTTGTTTATACAAATTATTCCCATTATTCAAATTATGTATTATTATATACTCAAACTATGTATTATTGTATATTATATATTCAAACTATTATTACATATTCAAATTAATATTCAAACAATTTTTCAAATTATGATTATACAAATTGTTCTCTCCCCCCCCCCCCTTTAATCACGCACAAGTAGAAGTATATATCTACTTCAGTGATATCTCTTTTGTATATTTACCGTATCTATTTACTTATGTACTGTCTATCTCTTTGTAATTATTTTCTTGACAAATAAACATTATTATTATTATATTCGAGAAATGTAAAGTTAAGTGTTAAGATTTAACTTGAAAATCAACTGATTTCATTAATTTATTGGAATATATGATTGTAATTCAGTCAGACTCCATTATATATTCTTCAGTTGATATGTTGGAACAGTTTTCACTACAGTTGGTATATAAAACAGTGAATCTAAATCCGTTATGTCGGCAGGAACAACTTGTTCTACATCCTTTTTTACAGGAGCATTTAACAAGTTCTCGGCAAGCATCCCAAATTTGTGGAAGTGATGTTCATGTCGGTATCCATTGTCCCATCTGCATTTTCCAGCTCCAAGTTAGTGAAGCAGCTGTTCAAAGCCTGTCCCCAAACTTGATCTGCTTGGTAATCTGCATGGAGGCTATGCATCTTTAGAGCATCCAGAGTGGGTGGCAGATTCTGCAGTAGATTACTTCTTGCAGAGAGCAGTTTGCGAGTATCATTTAGATTTACGACACTTCGGTTGTTACAATACAGCAGTATTACATATTTCTTTAATTTATTAATAACCTCATGTCTCCGCTGGGTATGACAGCTCTTCAAAGGCAACAGTTGCAACTTTTCGGCTATTAAATGAATCGGAATGTATCGATGCTGCATCGATTGCCTACTGCATATGAAACCCATAGCTCTTCTATACCAAGAGTTTAAAATAGAAAAAATGACAATAATCACTACATCAGAGTCCTCTGTATATATGAGAACAGTGAGCAATTCATTTTCCACCATATCTTTAATATAGTAAAGAATTCTCCCATCCGCTTCTTTGATACAGCTGGTGTGACCATCTATAGTTATTAAGGTACCAAGGGTGTTATAAGGATAATAACGCACAGAGGTCGGCAGTGTACAATCCCGAGGGCCTCTGGCCCGAGGGAATGTACGTCGACCGAGGGCGTCATTATCCTATAACACCCGTGGTGCCTTCAACGTTTAATGTCCTGCAAGTCTGTTATTTAATTCGAATTTTTTTTTTTGACATTTACGATTTATTAATTTGACATCTATTATGTTCAGAACGATTTGATTTAAAAGAGAGTAAAAATCAAAATTGTTTGTAAACGCCGCCGTTGCATAGCAACGCATTTTGTTTGTCAATAACGCTATCATAATTTGCTTGTTTTGGGTTGTATTATAATTTTATAATGCCCTAGGGCGTTATAGATATTCATAACGCCCTAGGGCGTTATTTTTCATTTAATGTATCTCAAAATAGGGTGGTTATTGTAAAATAACAGACATGTAGGACATTAAATTTATTTATTAGTAATGCGTCGAGAACGAGTGTGTTCTCCGGTATTCGTGACTACATCAACATTTTGTAAATTTCTCAAGTAGGTAAGTACTCGGATAACAGTTTGAACAATCGTTTTTTGTTTTGCGTATTGCTAAGAAAGTCCCTTCAATTTTTTTGAATCTTTGTGGTTGATATAACTTCCCAGCGTATGCGAGAACCTTTAAAGTCGCGTACTAAATTCTTAAAGCTATCAGCAGAATAATGATTCCAAACTAAATCCACTTTCTTTGAGGAAAATTCTTGAGAGTATTTGATGATATGCTGAACAAATTCCTTGCTACAGTATTCGCCAAAAGTCTACGAGGTACTTGGTAATAATAAGTGGACAAGCGCAACTCCATCATATACCATGCCACCACATTTTTCTGGATTGTTTTACGGATGGTGTTCTCTAATATATGAATTTTGTCTGATTTATTACAGTGTGGCATTTCTCCTATAAAAACAAGTTATGATCCAGTACTCTGGTTTTCATATTCAAAAAAAATAAAAGGTGTCCATGTTTAACTTTCTTGTCTGACTAACAATGGAAATTTTACAGTTTCATGTTTATTTTGGACGTCCGCTTTGGTTGTTTTGACATGAAAAAAAGTTCTTCATGGCCAATTGGTGAATTTGATCAGTCAGTTTATTTGTCTTTTTGACGAGGCGTTCATCCAGAAAGTCTTCATACACTATTTTGCCTGTAATTTCAGCTGCATTTAGGAGTGAAATTGAGGATCCATCTGCAATTAGCGTCGTGTCAATAGCTATTAGGTTAGGAAGTCACTTCCAGACAAGGATTTCCCAAGTCTCTAAATGAGGACACTATAGCACGCACTTTTTTTACGAATTTCTGCAAAGCTGGGTATTGATCATGATGAAAGTTTGGTTATTGGTAATAAAAGTCTTTTCTGTGAGGGCAACGGCACCTCCATTGCCCTTCACCAGTGCAATGTAAATAGTAAAAAAACAGTAAAATATTGTGGATCCAAGATGGCGGTAAAACATTCTAACATCATAAAACAAAAAGCACGTGGTACAATACGACAGGGTTTTGGTTTGAAATTAGTGAGATGAAAATTAACGGAAAATAGTTGTGGAGGTAGTGTGACTTTACATACACCATATACCGGGTGTCAACGGTACAATTAGACAAGCCATAATTTCTAGAGTTTTCAAGATATAAATCTTAAATTCGGCAGAGATAATATATATCAAAATGTCAAATTTTTCAAAATTTGACACTTTTCCATCACTTCCGGTTTTCCCGGAAATGACCTCAACTTTGCAATTTTAAAAGGAATACCCTGCATATTTTTACATTTTTTTATTCTGGAGACGATTTTAAGTACGACTGCACAGTTTTAAAAAAATTTTGAAACTACTTGATTTTTTTTTTATTTTTGCATCTAGAGTACAGTGAATGCCCTCAAATCAATCAAATGGACAATAAGAGAAAATGTAAACGTGAGTTTTTTCGAATTCATTTAGTAGCAATGATAAACCAAAATTTCCGAAATCACTAATTTGTAATTACGTCAACTTTTTCAAATGGCAACATCTTTCAGACATCCAATAGTTAATTACTAATTTTCAGGACAAATTCATTCAAATCGAAAATCGTGATATTAACCCAAATACACAAGTTTTTTGGTAAATAATTAAAATATCGAGAAAATACGCTTATCAAGTAAGTATGCCGTGGAAATTGAATAAAACTAGATTCAAAACATTAATTTTGTCAACAAAACAACGCTGCAAATTAAAGAAGTGTGCTATCCGAAATGATTTATTTTAACAATAAAAAACGTTAAAAGATTAATTAAATGGTAGAGGTGACATTTTCTGACTCGGTCAATGGTGTTTTGTACAACATTTCGCACCATAGCAGGAATAGGCTTCTTGCACAAAATATAATTTTAACATTTTTAGAATCTTTACTTAATACAAAACACAGCGTGTAAAGGATTTTTTCTTATCCTTTCTTTTACAGACGGTATTCAACATTAAAGTTTGAATAAATCCGTTAGGCCCGCAAACAACGTGTGATGTCATGTGACAGGAGACGCACAGCGCTAGCGTACATTTTAAATTAAGAACGCCGGCGTCTTTGATCTTTACCACAACGTCAAAGATGCCGACATTTTTTACGCGCCTCAGAATTCTGTAGTCAACTTTCCCTAATGCCAGATGGCGTCAACTTCAATATGAGTGTTTTCAGATATGCCCCTTCTCCCGGATATTAGTCGGTTATTTAAATACTTTCCAGTTAGAAATTATGAAAACAGATTTGATAATTACTGATGTGCAGTAACACTATATTAATATATATAAATTAATTTAAAATATACGGCACATGCAAAAGGCCTATTATACTTGCAAGAATTTTGTGGATACGATTTTGTAAAATATGAAGTGTTTGAGGGGGTGTATAAAAAAAACGTTCTTTCACATAACCTCACACAAAAACATCTAAACTGCTTAGATCTGGTGAGTGGGCAGGCCAACGTACAGCAATTACTTGCCCATTATACCGGTTCACTAAATGGGCCATAACTTAAGCGGCGGAGCTCCATCTTGTTGGAAATACATTTGTTCAGAAACTGCAAGTGGTAAGTCCATCAACATTTCCTCAATATCATTTTGTAGGAATTCTAAATATCTCTCCCATGTTGTAGCGACTCGTTTACTTTAGTAAAAGATATGTGCGACTCGCCCACACTGGAGGTCTAGCAGCGTAACCAAGTAAAAGGAAGAAGAAAACAAAATATCAGAATAACAAGATAATATATTTGAAGTATCAATATTTTTATATATACAATGTTAAAATGTTTATTTGTATGATCAAGAACTGAATACATGTTCATTTATCATGGATTATTTTTAATATTATTATAGATGTATAGAAAGAATTAGTATATCCCATCTATAAATTGGTGACCCCGAATATTTTCACGTATACCTCCTGGGACTATAAATTGGTGACCTGAGCAAAAGCTTATAATGCTTTATTATAAATTGGATACCTCAGCAGAAGACGCTTTTCTTAATAATATATATACGTCTTGAACGTGAGTTGCAATTCTTCCAAAATATACGTTTTCGATGTGAAGTTATGGATTGGTTTTCCCGACACAGAATTTTTAATTGATGATCCCGATGCAGTATTTATAAATTAATAATCCATGATAAATGAATATGTATTCAGTTCTTGATTATACAAATAAACATTTTAACATTGTATATATAAAAATATTGATACTTCAAATATATTATCTTGTTATTCTGATATTTTGTTTTCTTCTTCCTTTTACTTGGCTACGCTGCTAGACCTCCAGTGTGGGCGAGTCGCACATATCTTTTACTAAAGTAAACGAGTCGCTACACATACCACTCCGTTAAAAGAACAATCAATCAATCAAAGTATCAATGGCGAAACGTACCTTCTTAACAGGTTTTACAGTGACATCGCATTTGTCTGACAGTAAATATGCCGGTTTAATTCTATCAATATTTACTGTGACAGTTTTAGTTCCTTTAACAAAAGTAATTAATTTGTCTGTACGGGACAACACTTTAAACGGCCCATCATACAGTGGAGTAAAAGATTTCTTAAAACGTTCTTTCCGAACGAAAACAAAATTACAAGTCAAGATGTCTGAATTGACGAATGATTTGTAATTAACATGGTGAACAGGTGGAATGAACGTTAAATTATCAAAAGAAGTACGTAATTTATTAATAAAACAAGGAATATCCGTACTGGTATATGATTTAATAAAAAATTCACCAGGTATTCGTAAAGTTTGACCAAAAACGAGTTCTGCGGAGGAACATTGCAAATCATCTTTAGGGATGGTCCTGAGAGCTAATAGTATAATAGGAAGTTCATCTACCCAATTTGGTGTAGAAGTTTTAGCTCTCAGAGCAGTTTTAAGAGATTTATTAAACCTTTCAATCATTCCGTTCGAGGAAGGATGATATAGTGCACGAATTCTATGAAATCCCAAAAATTTTGAAAATTCATTAAATAGTTTAGATTCAAATTGAACGCCTTGATCCGTTGTCACTGTGACAGGAACACCGAATCGGCAAACATAATTCTGAAATAACGTACGCGCTACAGTTTCTGCTGTAATATCTTTAAGTGGATAAGCTTCGGGCCATCTAGTAAAACGTTCGATCACAGTAAGAATATAAGAACAAACTTTAGAAGGAGGTAATGGTCCTATTAAATCTATATGTATATGGTCGAATCGTCCTTTAGGTATATCGAAGTTAGCAATCGGGCTCCTTGTATGTCTTGTCACTTTATTAGTTTGACAGCTAATACAAGTTTTTGCCCAGAGATTACAATCTGAAGTCATTTTAGGCCAAAAATAATTTTTAGAAACTAATGTTCTAGTTGCTTTGATACCAGGGTGAGATAAACCGTGAAAAATATCAAAAATTGTCCGTCTATAAACGATAGGAACATAAGGACGAAGTTTAGGGCGAGAAACGTCACACCAAATAAACTTGTCTGAATATGGAATTTTAATTTTCTTTAAATGAAAAGTTCTCTTCGTGTTCGATGAAGTATCTGATAATAAAAATTTAAGGTCAGAATCATCTTTTTGAACTTCGCTCAATAAATTTAAGTCAAAGTTAATATCAACTAGGTTAGACTTTTTGCTGAAATTGGGGAAATGCATTGTTGTAAAGAAGACGTATCATGCTCACGTGATAAAGTGTCTGCAACAATGTTATTTTTCCCTTTAATATGTCGGATTTCACAGGCAAACTGAGCAATGAATTCTAAATGTCTAATTTGCCTGGGAGATCTTTCAGTTTTAGTGAATAATGCTTTGACCAAAGGTTTATGGTCAGTAAAGCAAATAAATGTGCGACCTTCAAGTAAAAATCTGAAATGTTTAATCGCTGTAAATAAAGAAAGAAGTTCCTTGTCAAAGGAACTGTATTTTGTTTGTGCCAAGGTAAGCTTTCGTGAGAAGAAGGCTAATGGGGCAAGTACACCTTCGTCATCGCGCTGTTCAAGAACTGCCCCTATAGAGACATTAGAACAATCAACAGTCAGCGATAAAAACGAGCTATCATCACAACGTGGATGCGCTAAAAAGGTTGCACCAGCTATAGCAGCTTTGGCTTTGGAAAAACTGTCAAGACAGTCGGTAGGCCAATCGTTTATTATTTTAAATTTATCATGCAGTAATCTAGTACAAAGTGCATGTAAAGGAATTAAGATTGCAGCGAAAGAAGGTATGAAACGATGATAAAAGTTAACCATACCTATGAAACGCTGAAGTTGTTTGACTGTAGTAGGTAAGGGAAAATTATTTATGACATCAACACGTTCAGAAGAAGGTAAAATGCCGGCTGAAGAAATATTGTGTCCTAAAAATGTTTGACGGTTTAATATTTATGCCGTACGATTCTAACCTCTGAAAAACAAGTTTCAAGTGTTCTAAATGTTCCGAACTAGATTTAATTGCAATCGGGATGTCATCTAAATAGACAAAAATGAAGGGTAAACCTACTAAAACTTCGTTCATGAAACGTTGGAAAGTTTGACCGGCGCGGCATTACGTAAGCCGAAAGGCATACGCCCAAATTCAAACAAACCGAAGGGAGTAGTAATCGCTGTTTTATAAACGTCATTTTTTGCGACAGGTATTTGGTGATAAGCACGTACCAAATCTATTTTTGAAAAAATAACACAATTATACAACTGCGAGTTAAAATCATGGATGTGGGGCAACGGGTATCTGTCAGGAACAGTAATTGAATTTAGACGACGATAGTCCCCACAAGGCCTCCAGTCGGAGCTTTTTTTTTCAACCATATGCAATGGTGAGGAAACGGGAGAAGAAGAAGGTACACAAATACCTAATTCTACCATATTATTGAATTCATCCTGAGCTATCTTGAATTTAACGCTATTCAACCTACGTGGGCGTGAGAAAGGTAAATGACATTCAGTAACAATATGATGCTCAACGGAATGTTTAACGGGCAAATTGTAATTTGGAGAGCTAATTAAAGTAGGAAATTGTAAAAGTAATGCAGTGAATTCATTTGATATGCTAAATAACTTAGGAGAATGTGTTTGAAAATAAATATGTTGACAAACTAGTCATATTGTCGATTAAACATTTATTTTTCAAATCAACAACTAAGCCAAAATGTGCTAAAAAGTCTGCTCCGATAATGGCGATATTTATATCTGCTATATTAAAAACGAAAGGAAATAACATACGTAAGTTTAAATCAATTTTCAAAAATTTCTTCCCGCTGGTATTTATAACTTAGCTGCTGTCAGTATAACATCGGGGTTTCTCCTAGTATTCGTTAACAGATTCCGAGGTATAATTGATAAATCAGCGCCCGTGTCAATGAGAAATTCTATTTTGTTAGTATTATCAAATATAAAAAGACAACGTTTACTATCCGAAGTTTTAACGTCAGTTGTCAAAATATTATTGACATTTAGTCATCTTAGATTATTAGAATATGGGGCCGAACCAAACTGCTCGTGCTGCTAACTGCTGATGACGGACGACGTCCATAACGAAGACAGCCAGCTAAAGGTCGACCGTTCCATAGATATCTTCGCTAGACACGGATTCCTCAGTCTCTCCATGAAGATAGTACCGAGATACGAATCATACTAGATTTTCAGAAGACTTGTTATTACTTACTCAATTATGTACATGTATAGGTAAGTACTCTGCTATATGACTCCCTGCAATGTAAAACCAGCTTATCAAGTGTATCAATGTATTAATTATTCACTATTTTAATTGTCTCGCCAGCTTTTCTTTAGCCAAAGCTGCTATAGCTGGTGCGACATCTTTTAGAGAAGCTCAATCCAGTTATGATTGCAAACTCATTTCCTATTTTAATTGTCTCGCCAGCTTTTCTTTAGCCAAAGCTGCTATAGCTGGTGCGACATCTTTGAAAAAAGCTCAGTCCAATTATGATTGCAAACTCATTCACTAATTTTAATTGTTCCGCCAGCTTTTCTTTAGCCAAAGCTGCTATAGCTGGTGCGGCATCTTTGAAAGACGCTCAATACAAATACGATTGCAAACTTTCATTCACTTAGCAGAAGCTTGCTATTTTATTTCAATTTATCAATAACATATAACATACATTAAGGATAATGTTATTTCAAAAATAAATGTCCTTGTTTTACGTTATTTTGTCATCTATCAATCAAAACTGACTTTTCTTTTATAAAATGTCATCTTAAATATTGATACCTTGGTAAGTTGGTTTATTTGTTGTAGGAGGGGAGTATATGTAGGGCACTAGCCTACATACTGATACCATCACCATGGATAATATATAATAACAAAACAATTTATTACAAAAATTTATATTTTCAAATTTGAATACAAATATTTCTTTAAAAAGTTTATCTTTATTAATATAGCAACTATAGTGCTATACATGTCAAATGTCCTTGAAAGAAAATAGATCAAATAATGATTGTTCCAATTCACAATCCACACATTTACTTCAAATCTCTCCTGAAAATTACCTCGCCTCATAAAACGTTGATTTTCCTGCGCTCGATATCTATTGTTTTGTTTATTGAACATTTTATTGTTGGTGAATCAGAAAACAATATCGAAGAAACAAAATTCGGCTTAGCGGTATTGTTCTAAAGTAACCAGTCACAATAACATAATCTTCGGTTGCCATCATCTTCGTACAAATGCTGATGCACTTGATATTTAAACGAGCGGTTTGAAAATCTTTCTTGTGGATTCATGACTAATTTGCACTTAGTGGCCAATTTCTCTAGCAGAAGCAGTAGAATTCATTTCTACAAATCCCAACACGTTAATTTCTGTCGCTTCATCAACGATAAAACCGCAGAATTGTTATCAATTCCTCTCCTGATTTATTTAACCACAATTAGAAAATATTGAAAACATGAGTAATGTCTCTTCGGATACATTTTGGCACACAAATCTGCGGCGTTTCTGGAATTTTTATGGCATTCTCCAAAAATTAATGTCCACTAATGTCCACTATTTCATCCCTTGTATACATGTTAAATAATAATAACAGTAATTAACAAACAACATCAAATTTAAGGAAGAGCAAACTTATTAAGATAACAATCCACACGTATTATTATTTGTCAAATTTCTTTTTGTTTCCATAGCACACTTCTTTTGTTTGCAGCGTTGTTTTGTTGACAACATGAATGTTTTGAATCTAGTTTTATTCAATTTCCACCACTGAACTCTACTATTATAAATGGAAGGCCAATATAGGTATATGCGCGTGAACAAAATACGGCAATTACGCCACAGATTAAAACTCAAAATATAAAGCCACGCGTCGACGCAGTAGAGAAATTGATGTCTGTGCTTGAACCAAAAGGCTATCTACGGAAGTTATGCGCTGACGCGATTTCTGTGTTTTATTCGTTTCCCATAGATTCCGTAGCGTAAGCCTTGGATTAGATGTAATTTCCAGAGTCGGTGTCACTCATTTTATTCTTTGTTTATTTCTGTCATTTATGTAAAGTTGTTATAAATTGATTATTTTGTGAAATATATTTTGTGAATGTTATAAGCAGTTAATTGAGACAATATGGTGCAATTTTGTATGGTACTGTGTTGCAAGAATCGTTGCAAAGTCCCGGGTTTTAAACAGTTGCAGTAACAATAAGACCGGCTCTGACGTATTTTGTAGTGCGATTGCGCTTGGCTTTAAGGTCGCCATACTTGCGCGAGGTTCAATTTCATGTAAAAATTGGTATAGATATTGACCTTCCATTTATATAGTAGAGTTCAGTGATTTCCACGGCATACTTATTTGAGTACCGTACTTTCTCGATATTTTAATTATTATGTAATGAAGCGTTCTTTAAATTCCTGCTCCATTACTAAGATTCCGGATTTACACACGACACCAATGTGCACACGGCCCGCAAACCTGCCCATCTCCCGTCTAGAAGCATGGATTTGCACACGACACTAAACTATACGCAGTTCTACGTCACCAGTAAGCGAGAATTCTCGGATATAAAAGCCCGGCCGCAAATCAACATAATTCAGAATGGATAATCCTGCCAATCTGTCTACAGCGTGCTGAGCTGGACATATTGCAGTTTTGTGCATCTCCCGACGCAAACACGACGGAACGAATGCAATCTGACCCTGGGAATCCTACAGCGTGTTGAACTGGGACCCCCTCGAGTCGTTAGTCATTCCCCGGCGCCCTTTCGCCGCCAAAGCCAGAGACGTCGCATCGCAACCGTTACACTCTCTCTCTCTCTCAGATAATAGAAAATGTTGTCTTAAGAACCGTAAAAGATACGGACATATAACCTGTACCTGTATGTTATGTAACACTGCCACACATTACCTTTTTGAAAAAGTAAATAAATTGTTTATATCTTTATTGGGCTGTCTTATTAACTAATCTGGACCCTGATTAATCTCCGAACCAGCTACCCGACAAGAAACCGTTACAATTATCAACCGAAGAACTTGTGTATTTGGGTTAATATCAAACCGATTTTCAATTTGAAGGTATCAATAGATTTTTCATAAAAATTAGTAGTTACTTACTGAGTGTCTAAAAGATGTTGCCATTTGAAAAAGTTGACATAATTACAAATTAGTGATTTCGGAAATTTTGGTTTGTCGTAGCTACTAAACCAATTCTGGCCCATTTGATTGATTTGAGTGCATTTACTGTACTCTAGGTGCAAAAATAAAAATAGCCCTAAATAATCAAGTAGTCTAAAAAATTTTTTAAAACTATGCAGTCGTACTCCGGAATCAAAAAATGTAAAAATATACAGGGTATTCCATTTAAACTATCAAAGTTGGGGTCATTTCTGGGGAAAACGGAAGTTATGTAAAAGTGTCAAATTATGAAAAATTTGCCGTTTTTGGTACATGTTACCACTGCCATATTTAATACTTGTATCTTGAAAACTCTAGCTTATCTAATGATTCCGTTGACACCCGGTATATATAACGTTCTAAGAGATTTTTTTTGGTTCCCTTTCAAATATCGTTGTATATGGCTTGTAGAATACCCTTTTAAAAAGCATCGTTTTTACCGTCAAATGCCGTATAGTTATACGTTTAAGTGTTTGGCAACCCACCTTAGCCGGGAAAGGAGGAGTAGTCTACCCAAGTAGCACAATTAATTCCTCAAGATATCCCGAGGATAAAAATTTAGGAATTAGTAAATATCTTCTAGAGGTCTGTAAGAGTTCCCTAAGATGGGCAAATGTCAGCATATCAGTATTAAATAGTACTTTCCATGGTAATCGAAAAAAGCTATTAGTATAGAATCCTGTGAGCAGCCTTTTGCATACCTATAGAATTCCCATAGTAATCTTTAGGATATCTTATCGCTTGCCAATATAAATGGTCCTGAGGACATCTTTACAGGATTTCTGTTAGATGTACCGCATCGATCCTGCAAACAGATTTAATTCCTGTAGTAATCTTTCGGGCATTTTATCGTTTACCAATATAAACGGTACTGAAAACATCTTTATAGGATTTCTATTAGATGTACAGTTGATTTAAAAAAAAAACTGGTACAACTCTTGTAATCGAAAATCTTAATAGTTTAGTTGTGTGCATATGTCTGTAAATAGGGCCGGCCAGACATGTCGAGAGGGGGGTGGAGAAGAGGTGATTTACCCCGGACCTGGGTTTTTGGAGGAGACCGGTTTTCTTAGTGTTTTTAAAATTATTAAACCTTTCTTTTTTATTTTATTCAAATGGAATTTTAAAAAATAATTAGAAAATAACTTTTTCAAAACATTTTCAAGCCTGCCATATTATTGTTTAAAAAAATAATATTAGTTACGGATAATTCTACTAATGGTTGTAATTAAAATACTAACTGAATAATGATAATTCTATTTTTAAAATAAGAACACAAAAATATCACTTGAGATTAAAAAAAATGTAAATGCAAACTGAACATAAAAATACAATAAAAAAAATAAAATAAATGAACTTCAACTACGTAGTACAGAATTAACTAATATTTTGTCATTGCTCCATTAGCGTCTAAAACTTCCTGAAGTCTTGCAGGCATGGACAAAATCAAATTTCTTGCAAGGTCAACTTCTTGCGACAAGTTCTCCCAAGTGTCTTCAATTATCCCTTCCAATTCTTGTGCATTATTTGGATGGTTATTTAATTTTCTTATATGTTTCACCATTAGTCCCCAAACATTTTCAATTGGATTTAAATCCGGACTTTTAGATTGGTCACGGTAACAACTCTATGTTTTTATTAAGAAACCATTGCCTGACACGATGGGCCGTATGTATGGAGCAGTTGGAAAATAAAATTATTTTCCGGAAACAGCTCGATTACTGACGGCAACATAATATTGTCTAATATTTCAATATATTTAATGGAATTGAGATGACCACCACTGTTCCAACACACACCTAACCCATTTCCAAGCCCAGACATTGACTGAAAACCTTCCTGATATTTGTGGATCGAAAGTATATTTTTCGTCGTATCTGGTGGAAGGAGGCCTATATACGGGAACATGTCCATCGTTACAGGATTTAAAAACCTTTTCGTCAGAAAAGACAACTTGTCCCCAGAAGTTTTCATCATTGATTATATAGTTGAGTGCAAAAATAATCCTACCCTGCTTCTTTTCTTCTGAAAGTTTGTATTTTTTAGCCGCTGAACAACTCTTCAAGTCGCTTTGTAGTTTTATTCTTCTGCAAGCAGTAGACACAGAAGCAGGGAAATTTGCCTCTGAAATTGCATTTACTGCAGTCTGAAAAGGGTTTTCTCTTAGATAATTTATAAGATTTTCATCTTCTTGATTATTGCTCTTTCTGGGCCCACCGGAACCAACTTTACGGGATACCGTTTGGTTGGTTTCCCATTGTTCTTTAACACTCATTATCGTGGTTTTACTCACATTGTATTCAGCAGGAAGTCTTCTTATGGACCAACTATCTTCAATTTTAGAAACAATTCAAAATTTTTGAATATCTGTTAGATGTCGAACCATTTTTAATAATGACGCCACTGATTAACGTCAAAGTGACATTTGTAAGATTATTAATGTCAATCAAAGAACGAATGATTTACATAGCTAAAAAAAAATGTACCAGTTTTTTTTTAAATTAACTGTACCAACACACACTACTTATAGAATTGCCAGCGGCAGCTGGTGAAATGTTGGTTAATCAAAATCTCAGTATGAGACATCAGGCCCAAACCAAACCCAAGATTAGAGATCGTTATAAGATTCATCCAAATAAATCGATGATCCCTGAGAGAATTTGAACGTTGCAGTAATGTTATTAATTTTCTATAAATTCATGAGTATAAGATAATGCATGACTGATTATCGTCAGTGGTTTGTACGTGGCGTCATCTAGGAATAATTTCTGTAACAAACTACATGGTAAGCAAACAAATTTTATGCATTAAAAGAATTTCTTCTTGCGATTTCTATAGGTGTTCTATTATAATAATAATATTTCCAATGTAATACTTTATTTGATCTCTGTAATACATAGAAAGTTGAGCTGTATGGTAATTCTCTTTTAGAACTTCTAGAAGATGTCTACAAGTATTCTGATAAGGATAATAATACTATTTCCCTTTTAATACTTTATTTAATTTCTATATTACTTAGAAAATTGAGCTGTATGGTAATTCCCTTTTAGAACTTCCAGTAGATGTCTGTGGGTTAACAAAAGTTGAAATTCCTATATAATGCCCAGTTTACATTTCCCCAGTGCATAAAAGTTGAGCACATATAAAGATTTCTCATTTTGATTTCGGAAGGACTTCTAGAGTACATAAATACAAGATATCCTCGCGGGCAGTAAATAGAACTTCTTAAAGATATCTTGAAGAATTCTGTGCTACTTGGGTAAGCACGTTATCAGTGAGTGCAACTCGAGAAGTCATATTTAGAATTTTCTTACAGAAAAACTAACGCAGTATCATGGAACAGGTATGCTTTGTAGCTCATTTCCAAAAGTTTCCAGTATTTTGTAGAAGTAGACGTGGAAAAATAGCCTTCTGACTAAACTTCACTTTTTATGAATTAGTCATAATACAGACCTTTATTATTGTTATTATTATAAACTTAAACGACACATTTTCTTAGCCGGAGCTAGAGAACATTCACCAATTCATCAAATATGCCATTGGGATTTGGCTCGATCGATATGGCGATGAAATTCATCCGGTGAAAGGTTCAAGTATTTATCTTTCATCATTTCAAGTTTCTTTTAATGTGGTAAATCTAGGAATTCAACCGCCATCCCTTCGATAAGCTTTGCGAATTCTATAGGTAAGTTAATGTCCTACAAGTATATTATGAACTTCTTTATCGTGACACCTGTTGCTGCTGTTATGGCTGGGACAGTTCGCATTTCTTCTAATCCATATCCCTATCCATTTATGTCGAAGCTCGATAGTCAAATTTTGATATTTCTTAATTGGATCTTTTTCACCCCCGTTTTCTACAAGTTGTTGGTTAGGGGACATTCGATGTCAATAATAGTGGTTTTCTTATCGTGGTTTTTAAACACCAGGTTGTCAGGGCGGCGTAATTTAAAGTTCTATCGGATTAGATTGGACTGCTTCAGGATAGATATATTTCATTTTCAAGAAGAACTGAGGATGTATATTTATAGAGTAGCGACGAATTAGTAAATAGTACAAATTTCACTGCTACTCCCGATGAATGGTATTCGCCATCGCCGACGAGTTCATTAGTTTTGCCAGCAGTTTTAAACTGCCTGAAAAGCTGGTCAAAGCTTTAAGATACTTTCCCTGTAATACCTTGTCTTACCATGACGTTTGAATGGCTTTATTCGTTTTGACCATTATAGCTTATTACCTATCTTTGAGATTAAGTGATGAGTACAGTATTGTTAAAATCCTTGCGTTCCCATTCTCTATCCCTATCCCTATCCCTATCCCTATCCCTATCCCTATCCCTATCCCTATCCCTATCCCTATCCCTATCCCTATCCCTATCCCTATCCCTATCCCTATCCCTATCCCTATCCCTATCCCTATCCCTATCCCTATCCCTATCCCTATCCCTATCCCTATCCCTATCCCTATCCCTATCCCTATCCATATCCCTATCCCTATCCCTATCCCTATCCCTATCCCTATCCCTATCCCTATCCCTATCCCTATCCCTATCCCCATCCCCGCCCCCATCCCTATCCCTATCCTCATCCTTATCTATATACCTATACCTATCCCTATACCTATCCCTATACCTATCCCCATCCCCATCCCTATCCCTATCCCTATCCATATCCATATCCCTATCCCTATCCCTATCCCTATACCTATCCCTATCCCTATCCCTATCCATATCCCTATCCCTATCCCTATCCCTTTACCTATCCCTATACCTTGCGTTCCCATTCTCTATCCCTATCCTATCCCTATCCCCATCCCCATCCCCATCCCCATCCCTATCCTATCCTATCCTATCCCTATCCCTATCCCTATCCCTATCCCTATCCCTATCCCTATCCCTATCCCTATCCCTATCCCTATCCCTATCCCTATCCCTATCCCTATCCCTATCCCTATCCCTATCCCTATCCCTATCCCTATCCCTATCCCTATCCCTATCCCTATCCCTATCCCTATCCATATCCCTATCCCTATCCATATCCCTATCCCTATCCCTATCCCTATCCCTATCCCTATCCCTATCCCTATCCCTATCCCTATCCCTATCCCTATCCCTATCCCTATCCCTATCCCTATCCCCATCCCCGCCCCCATCCCTATCCCTATCCTCATCCTTATCTATATACCTATACCTATCCCTATACCTATCCCTATACCTATCCCCATCCCTATCCCTATCCCTATCCCTATCCATATCCATATCCCTATCCCTATCCCTATCCCTATACCTATCCCTATCCCTATCCCTATCCCTATCCCTATCCCTATCCCTATCCCTATCCCTATCCCTATCCCTATCCCTATCCCTATCCCTATCCCTATCCCTACCCATATCCCCATCCCCATCCCTATCCCTATCCCTATCCATATCCCTATCCATATCCCTATCCCTATCCCTTTACCTATCCCTATACATATCCCTATGCCTATCCCTATCCCTATCCCTATCCCTATCCCTATCCCTACACCTATCCCTAAACCTATCCCTATACTTATCCCTATACCTATCCCTATACCTATCCCTATACCTATCCCTATACCTATCCGATAGCCATACAGCTATCTTTACCGCGACCGTCACCGCGGTATCATTATTTCATCTCGAAAAGTAAAAGCCCTAGGGCATAAAAGTAAAGTAACAAGGAACTTAAGTGATCTGGAAATTATATCGTTCTTTCAGTTTTTCTGGCACCAACGAAGCACGCATTTTTGGTTGCCTGCTGAAAGTTCATCAAAATCCATATTTCTATTGCAAAAACTCACTATAAATAACTTGAACGGCAGAAATGATTATGAAGTTGTGAATTTGACAACAAACTTATTGACAAAAACCATAGCAAGTAGAAAGTGTTCATAGCAAACACATTCCATTAGAGTCTAAGTCAAATAATAAATGAGTTCGACAATCTTGAAATATAAATTTATATTTCTGAACGAATTTTCCTAAAAATTATAATATTGCTAGTAGTACGAAAAACGTCATGTGTACCTCGGCACAGAAAAGGAAATCCATATTTTTCAGTGTCCTTATTAAGTAAATCAATTGCCTATTTTATATTTGAATCTAGTCTATTTATGATTCAGGAGACTAAGGTTATAGCTGATGTCGGTTCTAAGTTTTGAAACTTCTGTTTGATGTTTTACAGAGTAAACATTTTTTTACATACTGTAATCATATTCGGGTATTCACAAATTGCAACAATGGCGAAAAAAAATCATTAACAGAATAACAAATGTGGATAAGGTTATAAAAATTACTATGCATCTACTATGAATATTGTACATTGGCATGTAATAAATCTGCTTTGATTTTATTTGAGTATACGTTTATTCTACTAATAAATTTATATAATTTATAAAGCTAAATTTACTATTTAACATTGTAAATTTGAAAACTAAAAATATAAGAGACATAAATACGAAAAATCGGAGTTTTATAAATATCGTATGAATTGCTGACTTCCAAATAACATTAATAATTGAATTGTTTCTACGTACCTTTCGCATATAGATCTTTTTTCCGTTAAATATCTTACTCCGTGAATGCCTGAATTTTCACAATGTTCTCGAAAATATTTAATAACTTCGCTTTCTTTATTTATTTTAGCCATATTAAGTCCACCTTTAGTTATTACTGATATATTGGTTTGTGGAATTTCACTACCAGAATTCTGTTTCATTTTTAATGTTGCACGATACCAATATTGTAAATTAGGTTTATGAAATTTGGGGATAATATTCGTGTGTATAATAAATTAAAACCTAAAAAATATTTAATTAAAGTGTTTAGGGTGCGGATAATCTTTAACTGTATGTAGAAATTAAATGCAACCACTCCACTCATTCCACGGGTTTCAGTACCAACGCAACGGTAAATTACATATTTCCGTATAATCCTGCATTTAATGATGAAAAACAGAGGTTTTTTAAATAACTTTTAAGACCATCTGGAGTGATTTGGCCTGCAGTATTCAAAATTTTGGACCTTGGGATTCAAAATGGTAGCCAACATTTTTAATTTTCTCTGCTGATTATGAATTTACAATAATCCAAATTATTTGCACAATGGGGTCATCCCGCACATCTAAATCATGATATTCTAATATATGTGGTGAACAGCTTAGAGGTCTAGTTAATAAATACAGCGATAAAATTTTAGTTTATCCTCTCTTAATATTTTATTTTTACGTTTGAAATTTGAAATTCTACGTGATGACGTCACTGATCCCCAAATTCAAATATCGTGCACGAGTTGGCCCGAAGTTAATGGCGGGATGTTTATTAGTCAACAACAGGGATGGCTTTAGAAATGTGTCATAGCGTAAACATTTTCGCGGATATTATATAACAAGTGGATTTAGTGGATAGAAATAGCATGATGTTTCTCGTTTCTCTTCCACTCTATTGTAATTGTAATCAATTTCAAAAATATTTTGGAGTCTCCCGGCTACAAAAACATCATTAATTACATAGGCGACTTTAATTTTGTGGTAAAAAACTGAATTTTACTCTGTTAGAATGACACAATGAAATGTCGTTTGCTAAAATAGTAAAAAGGTAAAAATGTCAACAAACATTAAAACAAAATTTAATTTATTAGAACAAATACAAAAGAGCAACAATTATACAGAAGTGAAGTAACTGAGGAATTAACGCAACTAATATTTCGTTTAAAAATGATTTTATCAAAAACAATTTTTATACACAATTTGCAATACTTATAATATAGAAACAATTACGTCACATGTACCATTATTTATAATTTTTACTCATCGGAATATGTTTATCCCTTATTGTAATTTGCAAGTTTGTATTTTTATAAAGAAAAATAAATAATAAATAAGTATTATTTAGAATGGTGATTAATTAGCCATCTGAACTTATTTACAGTCCTCATCACATATGAATATCCCTAAATGATTAATTTGTAAAGACGCAGGGCCCTCTTCTTGTCGCTTTAAAGCCAAGAAGCAGAAAGTCGATAATCCCTTGAAATGTTCGATACATGAAGATGTAAGCACTGCTTTATAACTAAACTAAGGTGCAAACAGTCGCTAAATCCTTGAAATATAGACACAGAGCTGCCGGCGGTTCTCTTAGGTGTCTTCGTAAGGAAAAACTTTGTTGTGTACATTGCACTATTTGAAAAACCCGTAATTCAAGCACCACGTGGCCTTTGCGTTTAAGTGGAGGGTAGCTCTGAAGCGAGAAAAAAATATAAATTAAATTTTTCAAGCAATAGTGTAAGGGTTGGTATTTTTTTAAATAAAATTTACTATGTGTACATTGTAATTCCAATATGCCAGATCAAAGTATTATTGTTTACACCTACAAAAAAATTTTTTTAAGTAACAAGAAGAATTTCGTGTCGCCAAAAGGTTGTTGGGTTAGTGTACACAGAGCGTCTGTCTGCCTGTCATGTAGTGGGCTGGAGTTCAAATTCTGTTTTTTTTTTTTTAAATTACTCTTCATTACCAATTGCACATGTACACAGCATATACAACAAAATTGTGCCTTACATAGACACTTGATGAAAACCGTCGCCAGCTCTAAGACTATAATAAGGACTGTTCATCTTTTTTTTATCGACCAGTTTGATGAAAAATTGAAATTTCGCTATATTAACAAAAAAACGGAATTTAGCATTGAGGCTTTAGCATTTCAGATGACAATTTGTTCCAAAATGAAAAAATAATAGTTTTCTCTTGAGAATAATAAACAACCTTATTTTTCTTTTGTTGCATCCATCCGTGGACGTAGTTTGTACACATTAATATAGTTATTTAAATGTAAATTGCATTCGTCAAATAAAATTACTCTTTCATAACGTGTTAAGTACAAAATTTTATCTAATTCCGCTTTAGAATAGAAAAGAAAGGGCAGTTTATTGTGAATGCTATTTTGCAGTTCCAAACATAGCTACTACGCTAGCAGCCATACAAATAAATTCTTTATCTGAGCGTTACTATTATTTACATTTGTATAAACAAACTTTACTTGTCTATCTGTTGAATTTTTTTAAGCAAATTAAGTCGAAAATGGTTGATCCAGATATGGATATTCCATGTGATATACGACAGTCGGCTAATTTAGCAGTAAATTTAAGAATACCTGGTAAATCAAAAAGCAGGTATGAAAAAGCATACCAGAAATTTAAAAATTAGTGTCAACAAATGGGTTTAATAATCAGTTACGTAATAGTATATTACGTAATGAGTGTTGTAAGAAGCATATTACGCACGAATGGAAAAGTTACGTACGATGCCGCGTAGCGGCGAGTGCGTATTTCCATGAGTGCGTAATTGCTTTACAACTCGAATTATGTACTATACTTTACCTACGATCATATTTATTTATTTATTTAGTAAAATCTGGATTTAGTTTACTTGTCAACAATATTATTCAACAAATATTATGTCAGTTTTGACAGCGTTTGAACATTACGTAGGCGCTTTTGTTTTTTTAAACCCCGCGTCAGCGATATAAGCCACCTATTATTGCGTGTCCCGTGCGTTTTGTTTACCGTGCGATTTGATTACAATATGTAAAGTTCAACTTACATAGATGGCAGGTAGTGTGTTTTTACTATTTACAGTAGTGATCCTAGGTAAAAATTCATTACATAACTAGTTATGTAATGAAGCTCACAGTTATGAAAAATGTAACATTTCGTAACGTCAAAAATGCATTTAAAATTTGACATTTCATAACGGAGTTATATAAAAATATTGTCCATGTCCCAATGAATATTTTAAAAGCAAACTGATTATATACTGACATTTTCAGCAAAAAAGATATCTTGACAAGTGTGTATTCGGTGCCCGAATAAAAATAAAAATTTTAAATGTTTTTTTTTTATTTATTTATTTAACGGCCTATTTCCGCCACCAAGGCCTATCACTGACCAACGCCAGGAGATGAGCTACCCACAACCTGGAAATTATGCCGAACCCCTTCTCTGTCGAAGAGTAGGGATCTTTTACTTGCCTAACATTTAATAGACAAGGTACCTTCTGCTTTACATCCCCTCCAAAGGATGGTATATCCACTACGTAGTTCTCGTCTTGAAATTACATAGCTTCCGCGTATACACTGATATACAAGGCCGCTAGAAGATGGGACGAGATCCTCGTGATTCCCTAGACGAGTCACCCATTTAAGTACTAACTGCGATGGGTTCACTGTAGGTTTGTTTGGTTGTCCAGTCCATACCGTCCCAGAACTGTCAGGATTTTGAGCAGTTGCTGTTGACGAGATCGAATTTGTAAACTGCACAAACCCCTGACAAACTGCGCAAACTCCTGACATTTCTGGGACGGTATGGACTGGGCAATCAAACAAACCTTGTAAGTATCGAGATACGTGTACAGGCAAGACGCCTCTATCCTCGCTTTAGTTATTTTCTTAATCGTCCTTGTAAATTAACGATTGTATATATTATAACTATTATGTGATTCATTATATACAGAATATCATGATTTACCCAAGCATGAGGTAACAAATATTAAATTCTCGTAATCTACGTATTACTCTTTCAATGTGTATCCGTAAAGAGGCAATACGCTTGTTCATGCGAACTTGTGCTTTACTAAGTTTTTGACCTTCAATGACACTAGGTGGCCTAATTAATTTACAGTCTTTTGCGGCCAAGGATGCATCAATATGTTTAAATTCCCCGTCTGCCATCACAAAGGTACCTGTTCGTTGAAGTAACCACTTGCTTCCGATATACGACCACCGTACCCATCAGATATAAAGTTGATTATTCCACTTGGTGTTGAAGAAATAAGATACTTACTTTATAGTATTGCAATGTTTATATTGAGACCAAGTCATGGCTTGCTTGATAGGGCTAGATGGTTTTTCTATTTCTATTTCAAGACAGTCGATTATTGATTCCACTCCACTAAAATGTGCTCTGAATGGAATAGGCAGTAACTTTTTAATATCTTCAGTATCAGTTCTTGTAATTTCTCAGCTAATTTCGGTACAGCTGCTGTAAATATCCTGTTAACTGAAGATGATGATAAATCAAAATCATGACCAAATCTTACATACGTATCATTCAGTCGTATTTTCTTTAATGGTATTAATATATTTCTATAAGACACATGGGCAGAATCACTGAGTAATGTCACTAATTCATATGTCTCTTGAGGCAAGCCCAAATAAAATCTGCTATTTCGTTCTATCAATGAAACTGTTGACTGTACCCTCAATAAAGAACTTGGCTCATAACCACTACTATTAGTGCGAACAGACTTCACAGGGCTATAATCTGATTCTTGAGGAGAGTCGCTTGCAGTTGAAGATAATGAAAGTGGCTTTACAAATGTCTTGGGAAGAAATGATGTTCCTTCATCATGTGCAACTTCTTCTAAAGATAGTCTTTTCACTACACCTTCACTTAATTTTTGACGAACTTCCAATTTTCGCTTCTTTTCAAAGGACGTCAATTGTCGTTCCAATTGAATCTCTTCATCTCTCGTGATGTTAAGCTGTGGTATTACTTTTCTTTTAATATTATTCGGTTTCCTATTGTTTTAAAGTACATCCAGTTTTCAGCATCTTCATCAAGCTGTAAGTTATATTTTGCGTAACTAAAGCTGCAGAATAGATTATTATATTATAAAATAACCTTAAAATGATCTTCACAACAGTATAGTCTGTGGCTTTGTGTAATAGGCAAACCAACTGCCTCACACCATAACTGACGTCGAGTTCTGTCTGCTGGTACTGTTATAAATAACTTATCAGGCATACTTACAATGTTATTTGCACATATTGGCACAAAGTAACGTTTAATTGCACTCATGTTTGTGACAGACCAAACGCAAGTAGTCTATTTTAATGGTGCCAATATAAACTGACAGTTGGCGCGTAATTTAAAATAAGTCCATTGTTTTAAATTAGGCGCCAATATGCTTGCGTCCAGTTTATAAACAATTTTTCATTTCATATCCATTGGTTGATAACGTCACTTGTCAATCGGTTTTGGTTTATGTTTATATCTATTCTGATCTTTGTTTGTGTGATTGTAAGTGCAAAATAGTGAATTTTTTGAGAATTACGTTTATCGCACTTCTGGGAAACTTCCGATTCCTTGTTTCAATAATAATTTTAATTATATAATATATCTATCTATTTAATCGGCGGCAAGTTGATCCGTTCATGCAGGTAGTTAATATTTCATCATTTCGTTGTTTTTATATTGTGTGTGATGCTTAGGTACGTTAAATGCGGGTTTATCACTAAAAGTCATGATGTCACACACTTAACCTAAAATTGTGTTGTTGTCAGTTCATGTCAGTTATATTAAGTACATTTTTACGACATACCGGGTAAGTTGTGGTATGTATTATTAGCTTACCGCTTCATTTTCGCGAGAAGCGATTTAATAGGGGAGTACGGTTTCATGTGACTCTTGATATGTCAAAACACTAACCGCAGCTTACCCAGCTCTCGACGTAGGTTAGAAGCGGTATCTATCGCTGTCCTTGTTTACTGTCAAGCCCGTAAATTGATCTCTTTGAATTTGTAAGAAATAATTTAAAGTAACTATCTATATTTTCGCGACACCGGTTTGCAAATATATAATAAAATGGTGGGGGTTTAACCACTACATACCACTTTTATTTAACCCGGTATGTCGCAAAAATGTACCTTTTATTATATTATTGCTACATACAAGCTAAAGCCGTCTCTGGAATTTATCGACTGAGTACAGTTAGGTAGTTGAGCAGACTACAATTTCTAGGTTATCGGTGACAAAAGCGGCAACCAATGAGAAAGCCCCGAGCATTCTCATTGACGCGGGAACAGTGACGTCACGAGCAGCGCGGGAAAACTTTATTATTATTTTTCTTATATAAAATGATGAAATATAAAAAAATAAAAAAACTGGGGTGTATTATTTTTTAACGAACTTTCATAATTTAAAATAATAAAAAAAAAACGCTGCCCAAGGAATCACTACTTCCACATCCAAATTTTCTGTCCAAGTCACTCACAACGAAAAAATTTTGTATGTGGAAATAATTGTTAAACCCACAAAACGATACCCCACATTGGTAGTGGGGTGGGGGTGGTAGTGGGGGTGGATGAAGAAAAAAATATTTTGAGGTTTCTGGTTCTTGTACACACACTAAATCACATTTTTTTTTTCATCCCCTTTGATAATGGGGTGAGGGTGGTAATGGAGGTGGCTGATGCCAAAAATTTTTTTTGAGACCTTAGCTTCTCTTGTATATACTAAATACCAATTTTATGGACTCTTGCCTGCTTGATTTACCTATTTACCCCAATCTACCCCCAACCCTTCGACGGAACAAGATGAAATGTAATCTAGTTCTAGATCTCGTTAAAGTACATACGTGTACCAAATTTCAAGTCAATATCTCAAACGGTTCCAGAGTAAACGTGCGCACAAAAAAAGTTACAGACAGACCGACAGACAGAAATTTTTTTTTGCTCAAACTTAAAATCTCGACGTTTCATGACATTCTAAGCCTATTTGAACAATAAAATTTTAAAAAAAATTTTTTGTCGTTACTATACTTGCTAACACATCTACAGGGGCGGTAATAAACAGGCCATACATTTTTCCCTCAGCCCCCAGTTATTTGTTTATCTTGAATTTGCTAACCCGCAATGCTTATACCTAGCACACTCTAGCAAAACCACTTTCCAAGCTAAGGGTCTATAATATACAGGGTAGAAATTTTGTCCCGTCCACAGATATATTACATTTTCTATTATTACTAAGATTAAGGCCAATGTCTATACCCATTTGTAGGTAAAATTGAATCTTACGCAAGTATGGCGCGGCGCAATCGCATTGTGTAAAACGCCAGGGCCGGATCTGTTTTTATTGCAAGTGTTTTTAATTCGTCTTTTTTCAGAAATCATCAAAATATGCGTGTATGGATTGACATTTCTTGTATAGTTAACGTTTGTCTTAATTTTTATTAAAGAACATAAAAGTTGTCGTTCCCAAAACATAATTATTTAGTTTTTAATTTTTCGCAGTAAACGTTCTTGATAATGTACGATCATATTGAGAGTTGAATGCAGAGTCCATAAAAAAATGCAGTCATAATTTGTTTTATAACCTTAAATGCAGTAATTCACAGAAACACTTTTTTGCATAACTGAACCGCATAGTTTAAGAACTAGGACTCAATTTTAAATTAACAAGGAAAAAATTCAAAACCCCACCAAAAAAATGAACCAGGCCGTTCCGACCCTAAGAAAATACAGGGTGAGTCGCACTAATGACGCAGAGATCGCCTCAACAATTTGAAATTTGAAAAAATGCCTCTTATAACAATTGTAGGGGCTCAAAAATAACATATTTTAAAATTATTTTTAAATCTACAGAGTGTTTCACATAGTGGTGGCAAGGATTTCTTAAATCAAATACCCAAATTTTTTTATAAATTTATATTTGAGTTTTAATTCTCTGTCCAAGGATGTATCATTTTTGGACTTATAAGAAATCCGCAATTCTATTTCTTTACCATTTCAGCAATGTCCCTCATGATTGAAAAATGAATTGTCAAAGAAAATGCATTTTCTTTTTTGGAGATTTTATTCTTGACTGTTGTTAATGCATTTTTTATCAAAAAAAAAATGGAATAACGTGGCAACCCTGCAGTGAAAATTCAAAAGTGATATTTGCCAGTATAAAGAACTAGGAGTCAAATGTAAATAAATTACTATTGAGTGTTCCGTCGAAAAATCCAAGTAAATGTTTGCCACCACTATGTCAAACATCCTGTAGATGTCAGAATAATTTTAAAATGTATCACTTAGATCTCGTACAATTTTTGTATTGGAAATTTTTTCTAATTTCAAACAGTTGAGGAGATTGACTGTCCATTTAATTTTCCATGGAAACAATAATAAAAATTTTCCCACTATGAGAGCTTTTTGAAAAACACTGTATATTATATTTTAAGTATGTCATTATTAGTTTTGTGGTATGTTATTATATTTACTAAAATGATTGTAAAAGTCATTCATGAAATAAAGTTTAATTAATTAATTAATTTAATTATTTAGTTGTTGTGCAAAGTGAAAACATTGTGTGGTGTCAAATTTGAGAAAAGAAAGTACATGGGGGCTAACAAATAAATTTCAACCCTCTATTATATATGTGATCATTTGTGGTAAAGTAATCTGAGTAATAATAGAAAATGTAATATATCTGTAGATGGGACAAAATGTCTACCTTGTATTTTATCGACCCTGTAAGAGCGTTAGCTTGGAAAGTAGTTGTGCTAGGGTGTGCTAGGTATAAGCATTGCTTGTTAGCAAATTCAAGACAAAAAATAACTGGAGGGGGGCTGAGGAAAAAATTTACACCCTGTATATTACCGCCCCTGTAGGTGTACTAGCTTTGAAAATGGTCATGCTAGAGTGTGCCAGAAGCGACACTCTGTTGTTCTTTCATTGGTAAATATGGGCGACGGCCATCTTTTTGGTAGTATTTAAAACAGCATAATGTGTTTGTTATCTGCTTGAACAGCCGCTAACAACCTACCTGGTTCACCTTTTGTACCCATAACACGTACAGAGCTACAAAAAAATATTCTGCTCCAAGGACTAAACCTATCATGCCTTAAGTATATTTTTGTGCTGGATCCGAATTTTCAATTTAAAAAATTTTCTACCGCGTAGATTTCGAGTAAATCGCGGTTTATGTTGTCAAAAAACCGTATTTTGATGATAAAGACCGGGATTTACTCGAAATCTACTCGGTAGAAATTTTTTTAAATTGAAAATTCGGATTCAGAATACAAAAATATTTAAGACATGACAGGTTTAATACTTGGAGCAGATTTTTTTTGTAGACCTGTGCACAGGTCTGCGTACAGGTCTACAAAAAAAATCTGCAAAAATCAATAACTTTGTACAATAATACTATTCAAAGAAGAATAAGTGATATGGCAGAAGATATTCGGACAGAAATTGTTGAAAATATTAAGAAGTGCACGTACTTCTTACTACAGATGGACGAATCCACAGATATTTCCAGCTGTGCCCAGTTTATAGCATTCGTAAGATATGATACGAAAATGGTATTACAGAAGATATTTTATTTTGTGCAGCATTAGAAGCCAATACCACTGGAATATGTTTGTCCGACACTTTTATGAAAAGCATATCGATCTATTTTTATCGTCAGATTACAGAAGTGATGCCAAATGCTACTTGGCTACACTGTTTTTTACATAGAGAAGCTCTTACGTCAAAATATATACCTTCTGAAATGGATTATGATTTGAAAAGTGTCATTAAAGTTGTAAATTCCATTAAAGGAACAGCATTGCAGACTCGTATTTTTAGGAAAAATTGTGAAGACATAGATGCTTTATATGTAAATCTTCTTTATTGCACAGAAGTAAGATGGCTTTCAAGGGGACAAGGGGTAATATCTTGAAAAGAGTTTTCCAGTTAAAAGCAGAACTGTTGATGTACTTGCAAGATGAGAAATCGGAATATGAGAACCTATTTCCCAATTTTCTTTGGCTTCTTAGGCTAGCTCTCCTTGCTTATATTTTCGAACACATATATTTTGAATAGTAGGTCACAAGGTCGCAATGCTAATATAATAACAGCCACAGATAAAATTAGTGGATTTATAAAAAAAAACTTGATTTATGGTCAACTTCAATTGAAGAAAAGAAGTTTGATTCATTCCAGTGCATTCAAGAACTCATAGAAGATTAAACTAAGTATAAAATGACAAATGTTGAGGACGTTGTTGCAAACATGCAAGTCAGTTTGCAGAATTTCAAACAAAACCTATTTGACCATTTCCCCAAAGAAATTCAAAACAGCTATGATAATTAAGATGGACACTGAATCCGTTTTTAGCCAATTCCTCTTTCAAAATGATGAGATTCCAACGAACATGAAAGAAAAACTTATCGAAATATCAAGTGGTGGAATGTTGGAACTAGATTTTTTTTTCTAGAACCCAGATCAGTTTTGGACCAAAAGGATGCAAGAGTTCCCCGAGTTGGCGAACGAAGGCAAATGTTTGTTTCCATTTACAACATCATATTTATGCAAGTTAAGTTTCGTCTATGACTACCATCAAATCAAAAGTAAGAAATCGCCTCAAACTTGAAAATGATATAATTGTATGTGTATCAAATACAGAGCCCAGGTTTGAGAAACTTATTTCTGAAAAACAAGCACATGCGTCGCATTAATATATTTTTTTTTTTAGTTTGTAGCTTGTTTTTTAAAGTAGTTAATATTTTTGTTTATGGTCCGCAATATGGAAGAGTAATAATATCAAGGTTATATAGTTAAGATAAAGGTAAAGGTATTATTTCTATTGATGTGTTTTTACTTACCAAAGAAGAAAATAAACGTTTTACTAATGCGTTTTTGTTCCATTTTTGAAATATTCTCGTGACCCACCTAGCTCATTACCGCGACCCATACTTTGGAAACTACTGGTTAAGAGGATTATAAGTGATTTGATACAAGCACAGCTAAATTGTACACTGATGTTGGTATTTGATATGTCAATTTCGATTAACATAAGTGCGTACAATAAGATATAGATATTGATGACATAATCGAATGTCTACTTGTGGCAAAATGGCGCATATTTTTTAAAATTAAATTCAAGAGTCAAATGAATAATTTATTGATCGGATTTAGGTGATATATACCATTTTCAACTGACTTGGAAGTTACATTTTATGATTATTTTATTACTACGAAGTAATTTTGTTATTCTATTTTATTCACCCTCTTTGTCATCCCCCATCATAAAAAATATATATTTTATATTTGTATCAGTGAATATCGGTTTATTTTAGTACTACTTTTTATTACAATATTGTCCTTTACATTTGCACTGTAAGGTATACGGAAGATTCTTTCGCCTACAATAACATTGCTGCCGTTTTACAACTTTCTAATTATCGTCAGGTAAAGTTTAGTTAATTTTGATCATACGTTTTCCAAATGCCATTTTGTTTCATTCACCTCGAAGGCTTGGTGAACAGAGAGTCTAACTGGGCAAGACAGCATGACATATTTGATTTGCTTTAAATGCCGTTTGCAAAGAATACTTTAATTAGGCAGCTGAGGTAGCTGGGAGGTTATTTATTTCTCGCGTAATTATGATGACCAGTGACTATACCTGTGAGTTTGAAACACTCCAATACCGTATTAAGATTTGCTTCGCAGCCACCAAAACCTTTGCTCTGTTCAAGAATGGAAAACTGTCACTTGTGCAAACTTTAGCAAACATAATTTGGCATTGCAGAAGTTTTTCAAAAAGAAGGACGGTCTCATGATACAATTGCAGAGACACAAAATAAAGTTTTCTCGCCCGCCGCTCAAGAAAATAAAAGTTTCCCGAGAAAATAGGCCCTTTCTATCGTTGCCTCCAATGGATGATGCTGCTCGACATTACAGTTATCAAGTGTATCATCGGATTTAACTTTGGTGTGGTAATAAAATGCGTCCTGTACTTGGAAACAAAAACCTAATCAAGTGAAAACTTAAATTTATTTCATTCTAGGAATACCCTTGATAGAAACAGCGCAAAATGATTACTACAGGCAATATACAATACCAAAAAAAAAAACACAAGATACATGCATTAAAACAGCCATACTTTTATTGAACTGAATAAACTATGTCAACAAAATAAGAACCGAAACCTCTAGTGTGAGTTGATATTAAATCAAAGTTGTACCCTATTTAACTAATCAGGTATAATCAAGAACTAATGAGTGAAACACCGCACACCTCACCGGCTGTGCCCGACCATATTCATTTGTGTTGTGTTATGCTGAGTAACATACTGACGCGTGCTCTGATAGAGGGGGGGGGGGGGGGGGCTCGCGGAAACAATAGAGAGAGAAGCTTTAATAAGGAAGGCGCCGTATCGCACATAACGCAGTTTGTACTTAGTATGTACATACTAAGTACAAACTGTGTTATGTAGGATATCTGTTGCCTGAAATCATAGTTTTATAAGTGCGAGGAAGACACCATAACTTCTTTTTCTACAGTTTTGAGAAAGAAAACAATCGTCTCTTATTGTTCCAGCTCACTCCAGTATGTAATAGGGTTCTTCACTAGCTGAAAAGATCTCTGGAGGAACAGCGGCAAAAGGGACGACGGAACGTAATAATTTCGGGTTCATATAATTTAAATTAATTAATCGATTAAATTTTCAATTTATCTGTCACAATCTCCTGATTTATGCATTGATTTCCTGATATCCTGATTTACACATGTAAATGTTTAAATACATAAGATCAAGTTTAATGAATGTGTTTAATTATGTGAAAAATCTACCGATATTTGAGTTTCTTTAGTTATAAACTATAAATACTATAAAACATGGTTATAGTAGTTAACATTCACATTATGTAACTGTAATGCATACAAAGTAATAATTTCAATTGTAAATAATGATTATTAAATAATAACAAGCTAAAAACGTAAATCTTCGTCGATTTACTAAGCTTTTTATATAATTGTTACATATTCTATAGGATACTCTTCGCAGTTTTCTTGTAAATAATGTTAGTTTTTACACATCGTAAAACTTTGTTGTGAAAAAAATTATATAAAAAAAAAATGAAAAAAAAATATCCAACCTTTGTGGGATTTGAACACACGATCTTTGGATTGCAACGCAACAAACAACAACAAGAATAATATTTTATTTAAAGTTTAGGTACAATATATGGGCCTCACCGGATCCTAGCCCGGAGCCAGCCAGACGTGGGCGAACATCGCCGAGGTGAGTGTGAGGCTGGGCGGGGTAGCTCCGGTTCGGCTTGGAAATAAATTCGAAGGGGGGGGGCTAGAAGCTACTGTCTGCCACGGGCAGACTTAAAAACTAAATTAAAATGTTTGATGTGTGCACATGGACCTAAAAGTAACTTAAAAATAAACACAACACTGAGAACACTAAAATCGTAGGCGAGCGCACTTCGTAATTTTGATTGTTGATACGGGAAACACAACTAAACGAAAAAAGCCGTTCGAACAAATGACGACGTTGTGGTCTGATCGCCGACAAGGAAAGTAAGGTGGAACTAAAATTGTGGTTTAAAAAATTAGGATTTAGGTTAGTTTTCGGCCTAGAGGGGATATAGAGAGACAAAAAAGGAACAAAAATAACAAAAAAAGATAAAAGAACAAAATTGTACAAATATAAATGGGAAAAAAGAAGGATTAGAAAGATGTAAAGTTGAGGAAAGATAAGATTAAGGATAGAGGTAAGTTATCGTAGAAGAAAATGTGGCTAGCGGAGCTGCCGGAAGATAGGGAATGCCTGGTATGGTAGGGGGGGGGGATTGCAACGCAAAACTTTAGCCGCTGCACCATCACATATTGCTACGAAAATTGATTGTCTGTGATAATATATCTTTCGACAATCATACATATTTCAGTTCAGATATATTTCTATGAAATATATATTACTAAAATTCATAAATAAAAAAAATGTATTATGGAAATAACATTTCGCAAGATTTCTATTTAAGTACAAGCGACAAAAATTAAGAGAATACTTTTTTATATTAAATAATTAATAACTTTTTTATTTACTGATCGATTTTCTTTAAAAACAATGGTTCTTCCTCTAACTAACACTAACTTACTTTCCAAATTTCAATACAATCGGACTTTTCTTTCTTAAGTTATCGTGCTTACAAGAAACGTGACGGACGGACAGACGGATATTTACGATTTTAGAAATGTGCCCATCAAATACAAATACAAATATACTCTTCGTTTTTGCGAAGAGTATAATAACATAAAAACAAACTTCTACAGTGTATTGTTATTTAATCATAACCATAGTAGAGCGGGAGCCCGTAACATAAAATAAGTGTATAATAAAATTCTATAACATTCAGTCTGGGAGTTGGTTTAATCATTTCTTGGAACAACACTCAACCCCTTCAGGGAAGAGCATTGGCAAGTTTTCTCGATATTGAAAAGAGCATTCAATAATGCATTGCCCCACTCCCTATACAGCAGCAGGATCGACCTACTGTCAATTCATATACTGAGGGGAGGAAATACTGAAAAGGTTTCTTCTCATACCATTCAAGCGGTACTAGATACAGCACACGTCATCTGGTGGGAGAAGGAGCAGGTGTCTACATAATGGCAATAGTACTTTTCATCAGAAAAGAAAGCTGGACAACTTAGAATTATATTCTTATGTGAAATTATTTCATTTATTGAGAAAGTGAAATACCTGAGCATTAAAGTAGATAAGTCCACTGGAACTCCTAGTGGGAAAATGTAATCCGTAAACCAAGACTGTTCTTGTAGATATGTCAAAGTATCTGTGGAAAAAAACTAGCGTATTAGTCTCCAGCAAATGTATTGGATATACGTTGCAGTCATTCAACTAATGGTGACGTATGGCTCGATAGTTGATTATTGAAGGGGCTATAACAAACTTCGGAGATGGCGTAAATTAGTCAGTTCCTTGCTTATTAGATGTTAGAAAAGTAAAAACTCTTGTACTCTTCTTACGAGATGAGATTTGGCAAAATATTTAAGTGTAGAAGTAGCTCGTCCCCTTGCGTCGATAATAATTATAGTACAGTAAGTGAAGCTTTTAAATCCCAGCCCGAAAACGATGTAATGAATTTCCAATTTTTGTTCTTCAACGTGTTTCATAAAGTATGTAGATAAGAATCCATATTGTCATTTTTCCTGCTTTTTGGTTAGGGGTGGTCCCCACAACGTCTTGGGGTTGTCGAAAAAAAAAAAAACAAAAAATACACAAATCTGATAGAGAATCAAATTATAAGAAAGAAAAAGTCTTATACACTTTTTTGCTAAAATGCATATTTTTCGAGATATTGCGAACTGAAAATTACAATTTTCATCCCCCAAAATTAGTATTCCCGGACGTTTTTTTTTTAAATTACTCGAAAAATGTGGACTTTAATAAAAAAAATGCAGGGTACAAAATTAAAGCTTTTACGAAAACAAATCGAATGGTTTTTTCTTTTTTTTTCTCCGATGTTTAGTATTGGAAATATGGCATTTTCAAAATGGCGCCGAAACGTTCAGAAAAAATACATTAATGACGCGACGTTAAAATCTAAAATTACCCAAAATCTACACTATGAAAAAAATTGTAAAATTGTAAAAATTAAAGGCATTGAAATTTTGTTTCGATTGAGATGTATTACGACCTTTTATAATGAAAACTAAAAAAGTTGCAAACAAGAAAGTAGCGCATTTGAAAATTTATGCGCCATTTTTTAAAGTCTTTTTGCTCTAATTTCTTATTAATTCGAATTTTTTTAAAATCCTTCTAGATATTGTTAATGTATATTATTACTAACATGCTCAATTTTTTTAGAATTTCTAAAATAATTATTTTTCATTCTGTACCCATTTTCAATAATGAAAATTTTCATAATTTTTAAAAAAAAATCGGGTTTTTGGAAATTGCTCAGAAAATATTTTTTTATAAAAAATGGTAAGAGTACAAAAATGAAGCTCATATAAAAAAGAAGTTTGTTTTTTTTTTATTTTCCTATGACAAACTGTTCCAGAAGTATAAAGGTTTAAAGATTGCGCTTGAGCGCATACGCAAGAAAATTATGTATTTAAAATTGAAATATCTCAAAAACTAGAAGATAGATAAAAACATGATGTAAGAATGAAATGAAGCTTATAAAAAAATGAAGAGTTTGTATTTTTATTTTTTCTTCCTACGACAAACTGTTCACAGTTTGAAATAATGTTGAACTTTTCAGTTTGTACGCGCATATTAAATGTCTGTAGTAGGTAGAGAAACGAGCAATAGTCGTCCATTTTTCGAAGAGTACGAAGAAAAAGCGGGTTGCATTGCATTTTAGCATGTTTAGAATGCAGATTAAAAATATTATTTAATTAGTTTACTTAATTGTATTAATGATTTATTTATAACAATCTGTATATTTAATAAAATTAGACATATTACTATACTCTTTTGTGACCATTTTTAATCCATAATTTTTTAAATAAATTTAGACCTCGTAATCATATTTAGCGACCTAAAAAACATAAGTATATGGATTTTCGTCAGTTTATTTGTAAAATTAGAAGAACTATTAATTTTTCAGTATTTAAGGGTGGTTTCAACCCTTAATATTTTCGTCATTCCTATTTCTTGACCTCATAATCATATTCAGCGACCTCAAAAACATAAGTATATGGATTTTCGCAATTTTATTCGTAAAATTAGAAGACATTAATTTTTCCGTCTCATAAGTTTTGACCTCACAGTCATATTCAGCGACCTTAAAAACATAAGCATATCGATTTCTGTTAATTTATTCGTAAAATTAGAAGAGTTATTAATTTATCAGTTTCTAGAGGTGGTTTCCACCGTTAAAAATAAAATCAGGTAATGCGGCAATATAGATTTTGATGTACGTATTTTATAAAGCATATTGCAAAAAAAAAAATTAAGGGAATTCCTTTCATCGCTTTCGGGTCGGGGATTTTACCATTTTTACTGCTTCTCTTACTGTACTATTGGCCTTACTCACGGAAAATAAATGACGTTAAATAAATGAATACAAAAATATACTTTTTCCGCTGGCTGCAGAAAGAGTCCGGTTCTCACTATTTGGCAAAAAAACAAGTGTTGCCAGAGGACCTGTATGATTTTTCATCCAATAAGGTTACCAAAAAGCTGAACGTACTGGGGGAAACACTATTGGGAGTAATCCACAATAGACCAAATGGTCGCGTGGAGGGTTTGATTATAAACCCACTCATATATCAACCTAATCTAAGCTAATCCACGTAATAGTAAAAATTGATCAGGAAAAATTAGATACTAATATTTTATTTCATAAAATAGTTTATTTATGTAGAAAACGAAAAATTCAAATTTTTTAACAAATATACAATATTTAAAAATTATCAACAGTGATTTTAGTGTTTTTCCTTATATAGCGAGAACGTTAAATGTTGCATCAAAAGCACTTATACACATTTTTATTACCTACATATAAAACTATGCGCAAAATAATTGTGAACTGGATAATAAATTTTTGGACCCTTGTTTCATTGTAGTTCTTAGATTTTTACTAAGAAGATAGTACATAGTAAAAAAATATTCAGTTCATTCATGTATGTTGCGTTAACTGGGTCATATCACTCAAAAACCTAGGTGACAGTATTTATTTTATCCAATTTAAGACCCTTTAATTAATTTCCTTTCAAAGCAGTTATTGACAATATTGTGAAGCATGCACACTTTTTACATATGACTTCTTTCTATTTATTATTGTAAATTTTCTAAAATTTGCCTACAGTCTATTTTTAGTTATTCAGTAGGACCCGCCCAAACTTTATAACGTCTTATATTACAAAATATTCTTACAGTTAAAAAATATATAATTTCCATTAATGATAATAAAGAAAATCCTGTGAATAATCCAAGTAAGCCTCCAAAATTTGCCAAAAAATCTGTTGGACCATATAATTCGTTCCTCTGTGAAGTTAAAAATTGTTCCAATTTAAAGAAGATCGTCAGTTTTGAAATATGTGCACTGAAAATTAAAAACAAAGTAAATTTTTAATTAATACATTTGTACAGTAATAAATTCTTAGAAAAACTTTCGCGCGCATTATCTTCATATTTCAAACAATTGCTGAAATTCTAGTTCAGAGAACAAAAAATTATTTTTTGTAGGATTGTTCAGAACATATTTTTTTTATAAAATACAAAAAAATACGTTAATAAAATTTCTATAGCCCAGTCACTTTATACATGAACCTCTAATAAAAAAAATACAATCTAAGATTTTCCAACGGGATTCTTATTTTGACGTCACAAATAATTTCTTAAAAGTCCATAACGCCAACTCGGTTTTTCTCAAATATCTCGTAAATCATCGGTTTTACGTTAAATTTGGTTATTATAAAATTTGTTCGTGAGATAAATCTGCATAAAAAAGGTCCTATACAAAATTTACGTAGAACCAATAGTTTTTGAGATTATTGAGAAAACTCGGACATTGTGCTGCATTCGTTTCGCACCACCTTTGGGGTGAATGCAAGGCGCGTTTTTTTACATGGTGTCCCCTATAATAGGCCTAATCCATGGGTTACAAGTTATATTATAATTTTGTTGATTATGGTTCGTTTTTACTGACTTCTTCTTCTTCGTCTCCATCTATCCCTTCTATTTCCACTTCTTCAATATTTTTATCTTCGCCAACAGCCATCTCAGCGGAAAATAACGAAATGAATTCGTCTGTCTTCATCATCGTTGAACTCAGATTCAACGGTTGTATCCTCGGACATCGTATTGAGATACGACTGGCCCCGACAAGAGCCACACACTACGGAACATGGCAATCCTATTTTTCTGCATCCACAATTGGTGCCACAACCTTTTGTGCAATTGCAGAAAATAGAATTGAGAAGTTCGTCTGGTGCAGGAGGAATCAGAGTAGTTGTTGGCTCTAATAAATTATTGTTTAAAATTCAACCCCATTGCTGAGGGTCTAAATCTTTTCCCAGCCAAGTTTGAAAATGGTAATATAAATAAAACAAGTGTGATCTGCCATTATAATCAATTACAAAATATTACGAGATGAATGAAACGTCCGAAATCTACAAAATGTAGCGTTTAACTGACAAGACGCGTCATTCAATATTATCAACGATAAATTGACCCATAAGCCTACAATGGAATGTTAGAAAGCTACTACTAAAAGTCCTTACTATTACTATTATGAAAAAGTGTCCATTTCAAGGACATCTAAGACAGAAATTATGCGGGTATATGTGCATAAACGATGTTCCTCTATATTCATAGGTCTTGTTATCTATACATAACACTCTTCGTATATAATAGTGGCGTATGCACTTTGCTCCGAAGTTTCTCAGACCAATATCTCAAAAACTATTTGTTCTACGTAAATTTTGTATAAAACTTTTTTATGCAGATTTATCTCACGAACAAATTTTATAATAGCCAAAATTAACGTAAAACCGTTTATTTACGAGATTTTTGAGAAAAACCGATTTTCCTGACATTTGAGCTGCTGTAACTGTTGTAGCCATCCAGTTGGCTTTATGGACTTTTGAGAAATTATTTACGACGCCAAAAGAAAGAGAATTCCGTTGAAAAATCTTAGGTTGGATTTTTTTAGAAGTTTGAACTTTTTTCTGTATAAAGTGCCTGGGTTATCTAGAGTTAAGACAAGACGAAATAAATCTTTATCAGATATAAGACTTTCTCTTTAAGATCGTTAGTAAATGAACCAACAAGAATTGACTTGCGAGAAGGCTTCAAGATAGTTGGTTTGGCAAAGATGACATAAAATTAGTAGAATAAAGATTATTTATTATTTAATACTCACTCCCTTTTATTTCCTAGGGATGGGTGGCACAGAGAAACTGACATGATAGAAATTTTTTTTTATCCAAAATGAGCTTCAAAATACATCAGAAAAGTTAGATCAGAACTTTAGCACAAACAAGACATTTTTTGCCCTTTTTAGAAGATTGTAGATGAAAACTGACACGACGAAAGAAAAATTTTCTCCTGAATTGACTTCAGCGTTTCAGAAAAGTTAGATGAGAGAACCTTAGGACAGGTCCCTTTTTTGTAGACTTGTGTAATTGGTCAACTTTCTATAGCACTTTTTTATGGCAGGGTCACTTTAAAAATTTACTAATTTTTTTTTATGACTAAAAAGCGTCCACAAAGCCATTTTTCTTATTGGACAGAAGATATCATCAAAGGGTATAGAAATGCTTTTATTGGAAAGGTGTACCCACTAAAACAAAACAGCCTAACAATTAATATATATTTTTTTGTTAATATTTTACTGGACGCATTGGGCGATTTCAGGGAAGAATACAAAAATTGAAATCACTTTTGAACCATCAAAAATTAGTTAACCACATAATATGGTTATTTTGATTGAAAATGACCTCCCCCGTTGTTTCACTTCGTTTGGTCGTCCACTTATGGCACACCCTTTATAATAAACAATTTTTTTTATTACAATTTCTTCTACTAACTTAACTGTTTTTGAATTATGAGTTCTTAACTTAGTAGTATCCGGGTAAGGAGGAAGGTAGAAGGATGATGTTTTTCACGTGTTTTAAATAAAAAAAATATAGCTTTTTAAATATTTAATATTAAAAATAGGAAACGATAATAAAATGAGATTATGAGTAAGGATACTTTGATATTATGACATTAGATCGTCATTATCAATATCGTTATTTAGCATATCTTCTGAATTGCCACAAGATAATCCCTGACAATAACCACATATGGCGAAATGGTTTAATCCGGTTTGTGCACCCAGGTGTGTAACCACAGAAAATGGGGCCTAAATATCTCGCTAAATGCTTTTTCCAAATGTGTAAAAACTGGTTCGAAAGTTCCATGGCTTATCTGCCAGTCCCAGGCAGTTAACTTTAAATTATCTTCCACTGATGGACTTATACGGTATGATATGAATTATTGGTTGTTTCTGGACTCCTAGGAGGTAAAATCACCAAGTGAAATTTAAGATGTAATTGCAGTTTACTGGCCAGACGATTGTAGAAAAAACACACGGCATATTTTTCTCCATCTTTATTCACGCCTCTGAAACATGGACGGTTGGAGAGGCTGACAGATGGTATGACAATGCTTTGAAAGTTTAGGTTTGGAGACGTTTACTGCGAATTCCCTGAGCATCTCGTTGCACTAACTTTTTTTGCGAGGAGGGGAAATCTTTCAAAGATACCTCACCTGATAGTTTTACATCACTTCAGGATGGAGTTATCCTATTATTCATCCTGTATATCCCCTTTGTTAGGCCACTTATATACAACTTGCCTTGATTAGGGCTTCAAGTTCCTGAGCTCACGCTCTTGAGTTTCGTTTACATGGAGAACATCCCCTTTATTATGTTCCACTTTTCTTCTCCTTTCAGCATTTGTGGTATCAGAGTTTCAACGCTTAGGGTTCTATAAATAGAACTTAAAACTCCTCGTTGCATCTAATTCTTACTGGTGCACACCTTGGGCAATGGAAGATCGTGTGTTCTGCATTATCCCTCTCCCTGCGGTACAGGCATTTATCATTCTCTGCCCCCTCTCTGACATATAGATACTCGCGAAAGCATCCATGACCTGATAGAGCTTGTGTAGTGTAATACTCCACGTTGCCATGGGGCCTGCCTATCCACGAATCAGTGATTAGGCGTCTAGTCTATGTTCCCTTCTTTGTTGTTCTCCAGCGTTCCTTCCACTTAGTCATAAGTCAATATAATATTAACAGAGGATTTTAATATAGACAAATTATCAAAGACAATACAAAATAAATCCTTATCAGATATAAGACTTTCTCTTTAAGATCGTTAGTAAATGAACCAACAAGAATTGACTTGCGAGAAGGCTTCAATTCAAGGACAGACTTTAGATTATGTTATTACAAATTTAACAGATTGTGAGGTAATAATAGTAGATTCACATATATCGGATCATAAAGGACAATTATTTAATTATAATCCAATGGAAAATTATTGTACGGACCCTGTTTCAGATAATAAGACAATGTGTGGAATTTCCTCAGAACAAAACATGTCTCATTTTGCTAACCTATTTTATAATGACTTTGACCTATTTACTAAGGAAGATGACAATATCAACGATTACTTTAGTGACTTTTTGGCGCACTTCCAGTGGTGTTTGGACATGAGTTGTAAAAAGAAAGTTATGTCAGTCAAAAAAAGTAGCAAACCTGAAAACGATTTCAGAGTGAGACAGGAATTAAATAACTTAAAGTATCTTTATTACATTGCTAAGAACTCTGGTTGTCCTGAACTGATGAGATCCTTTAGAGATTATAAAAAATGCATTAATAATAAAATATCTAATATACGAATAGAAATAAATCCAAATATATTTGAAAATTCAAATAATAAAAATAAAACTTTATGACAAATGTTAATAATAGATTGGGACGTCAAAAACAGAAAATGAGAACTGGAATAAAAGTAAATGATGAAATAATAAATGACGAAAAAAAAAACCGCTGCCCAAGGAATCACTACTTCCACATCCAGATTCTCTATCCAAGTCGCTCAAAACGAAAAAACTTTATATGTGAAAATAATTGTTTATGGAACTTTAATAATATAATATTTGAAATCCTCTCCCATAAAACGATACCCCACATCGGTAGTGGGATGGGGGGTGGTGATGGGGGGTGATAGTGGGGGGTGGATGAAGTAAAAAAATATTTTGAGGTTTCTGGTTCTTGTACATACACTAAATCACATTTTTTTTTATCCCCTTTAATAAGGGGGTGGGGGTGTAATGGGGGTGGCTAATGCCAAAAATTTTTTTGAGACTTTAGCTTCTCTTGTATATACTAAATACCAATTTTACGGACTCTTACCTGCTTGATTGACCTATTTACCCCAAATTTACCCCAATTTACCCCCCAACCCTTCGACGGAACAAGATGAAAATATAATCTAGTTCTAGATCTCGTCGAAGTACATATGTGTACCAAATTTCAAGTCAATATCTTAAACGGTTCCAGAGTAAACGTGGGCACAAAAAAAAGTTACAGACAGACAGACCGACAGACAGACAGACCGACAGACAGACAAACCGACAGACAGACAGACCGACAGACAGACAAAAATTGTTTTTTCGCTCAAACTTAAAATCTCGACGTTTCATGACATTTTAAGCCTAATTGGACAATAAAAATTTTTAAAATTTTTTTTGTCGTTACTATACTTCCACTGGACGTGGAAGTAATATGTGAAATATTTGCTAATTATTTTTCTACGTCTGTTAAAGATAAATTTGATAACCATTTTGGAAATGACTTATCAAATAATTGTACAATATCCAGGAAAATAATTAATTCAACAATTTCCTTTGAACCTGTCACAGACAGACAAAATTATTAGTATAATTGACAATATGAGAAACAAGAATTCCACGGGCGTTGACGAAATATCCGACTATTAAAGTTCTGTAAACACATTATAGCAGATTCTCTTGCACATCTTATTAACTTATCAGTAAATCTTGGACAGTTTCCGGATATTTTAAAACTGTGTAAAGTAATTCCCTTATTTAAAAAATCGGCAGCTACTGGAAGCGGCTGGAACCTCCCCACACGGTGGATCCTTATCAGCTGTATTTGGATATTACATCGGAAATCAGAGCACTGAGCAAACAGATAAATTACACGTGATTTTGGAGCCATTTATTTCATCAACAAATATCGAACGAACTGAAGCGGACTACAAGCAATCTGTTAAAACATAACCTCTCATGTTTGTTTATGTTGCATGTTAATCAATTGCCGGATATTATAAGGGTATTAACAGATAACGTTTCGAAGATTTTGTAAAATATTGGATAATGAAAAAAAAATAATAACACAGAATTTAGCCCAAATGACGCTCTAACCAACAAGTCAATAACATTATGGACTGTTCAAGCAGACTACGCATGGGTCAAATTAAAATCTTCCTGCTCGATCAAAAAGGTCGAGCAAGTCGAGCTTCGTCCGAGGCCTTTATTTTGTAATATTCGAACGTTTAAGATTTAGCTCAGTTAACTCGATTTGCAATGAACGATTGTGACGTGTCCCATCAATCAGACGTAATATCCGAACACGGCTATAAACAATTATTACCTTAAAAAAAAAAACAACCAAAATAAGTTTTGACATTGTCAAAAATATTTGGGTTGGTAACCTTTACGAATGTTGATTTTTAGGTTATGAAATATATTTAGGGACATAACATGTTTAAGTTTTTCAAGTTTATTCACATTTTTAATGTTTGACTACGCATTTTTAGCTTGGAGCCACAGTGACTCCAAGCAGATAGTTAAAAAACTCATGCAAATAATTTTTCTATATAGACCATCTTAGGATGACGTCACGATAAGTCGATCATATTGCCTGAGGGATAACCAAACTTTTTATTCCAATGTAAACAAAGAAGTAATCTCAGTTTTAAATGTGAAATAAAAATAAAACACCGTCTTTTTTTGCGACAAGGTGCGATTGTGAGATAAGGTTTATTTTGAATGTAAAAAAGATTAGAAGAAAGGTAAAGAAATCACTTTCTGGCAGAGTCTATTGAATACTACATACGGATAATATAACAAGCTTATCACTGAAATCTAGCACTTAGTTATTTAAATGTAAACTTGCCTTACCCATAACAATGAATACATTTGAGTTTATCTTTCTTGCACAAACTTCTTGCACAAATCCGGCCTCATAATATTTATATGCTTGTAAAGATTTGTATGCCTTTAACTGCTGATCTGCGAAGAAGCTGTGAGTCGACACTAAGTAATTTACCATATTAATTACGGACACACAAGGTAAAATAGACAAATCTGCAGAAAGGTCTCCAGTCTCCACTCCAAGGGTGTATGGGTCAATATTGTCTATTATTTTGATTTTCTCATCGTAGCGACACTTTACATCACCCATAAGGGTTGGATAATATTCACTATATGACATTATTACGAAAACACACACAGTTTCTCAAGAAAATCAGAAAAAAATATATAAAACCACGCAAACTGCGTTTTGTTGTCCCTCAAGCAAAATGTCAAAATTGTCAATACCACGTGACCTAAAAATGGTTGATTAATAAAAAAATATATTGCTAATTACAGGTTAGATTTCTAACCCACAAAAAGAGTCCTATTTTATTAGGACAAAGTATTTAGGACTTCATAAACATTACACTGTACTAGATTTTAGTTGAAAGTACGGGAACCAGGCAGAAATTTTAATAATAGCTACGTAATGTTCTTAAATCTTAAGAAATATATATTTTTGAGGTTAGCTGTGACGTCACATACCATAAGCTATAAATCAACATTCACAAAGGTTACCAACCCAAATATTTTTGACAGATGGCAAAATACGTTTTCCCCTAACAATAATACCAATTTTTTGGATGCTGCCATATGTGCACATATAACGAATTATTTTTAATTTTTTTAACGGAAACCAAATCGAAAGGGTGCAAGTGTGATATATCGTTGAAATTGGAATTTATACTGCTTTTTAATGGTTCAATTACAAATTCTAAGTAATCATAAAATAAACAACTTGTGCCAAAATGGCACTAAACGTAATCCGATCTCAACCAAAACCTTTTCAGATCTTCTGGAGCACTAAAGAAACCCTCATGTAAAAGTTTCATCCAAATCCGTTTAGTAGCTTCGTAGCTATCGTGCTAACACACAGGCATTAGTCACAAACCACTTTTTTGGGTTTCCGGGACCTCGAAATCGTAAAGATTTGATGTTATCTCAATTTTCGATTTTGGATTAATTGTAGTAACCTCCCACAATTATTGTGGGGAGGTTAATAAACACAACACTATAAAAACTAAGTTCGTAGGCAAGAGCACTTAATAATTTTGATTATTGATACTGGAAACAACTAAACGAGAACATCCGTTCGTTGGTAATGGGTGGTAGGGATGGCCATCTTTTGGAAAAACCATATAACTCTTGGTGGACAGCTTCCCTGCCAGATGTGGCCGGAGTAGTGTTCATGGTGGATCGTTTAAGTTTGAGTTGATATATTTTGTTTTATCTTCTGGCCTCGGCCGATTTTTCACTAAATCGGTCAGGGAAGTAAGCTGTCAAATTTTTGGTTTCAATGTTTTTCTGGGGGAATTTGGTTTTTGACAGTTTTCGAAAAAATATTTTAGATTGGTACCAATGTCTTAAATTATTTTTAAGTTATGTAGCACTATTTTTAGGTTATGTTGCCGGAAGAATTTCCGGCGGGATGGCAGAAGTAGCGGAAATAGTTTTTAAAATATAATGTCACTTTTAAAGTTTTATTGGAAAAAACTCGCCGAAAACGTTCCGGTGAGATTGCTTATACTTGTAGGGCTTGTGAGCGGTTCACGAAGGCTTCTCCTTCCGTGGGCTTTATGAACGTCGAAAAAACTTGTAATGTCTCGATGCACTTGACACTCAAATTTACTCAGCATACAGTCTGCACGCTTTAACACACTAGTCTATTGAACGTTAGGTTAGACCACAGAGTACAGTAACTATACAGAGGCGAAGGCTAGCCTTCCCGCCAAAACCCAATTTGTATACTCATCGCCATTTCTTAATTGTTTAACAATCAACCTCACTTTTATCTTGACACTGTTGATGTTTATCGTGTTAAGTTTGGATTTGTGAATTTTTTTTTCCACTCATTTTGGGATATTGAAAACATTAACCGAGAATTAAAATTCTCATAAATAAAACCTAGTGTACAACTCAATTGAAAATAGGCGCCAATTATAAGCAATTCAAATCGTAATATTTTTCAATCCAACTCGAAATACACTGTCTTTTCAGTGTATCCTTAAATGGGGATCTGCACATGACGTCATAGCTAACCTCAAAAATATATATTTCTTAAAATTTAAAAGTACTACGTAGCTATTATTAAAATTTCTGCCTGGTTCCCATACTTTCGACCAAAATCTAGTTTGTCACAATAAAATAAAACGCATTTTGCAGGTTAGAAATCTAACCTATTAAAAGAAATAAACAACATATCTCTCAGTGCAGACCAGGGTGTATTAAATAGGTGATGCGACGACAACCCTCACAGTGGCTTAATAAGTGCTTACTTCCTACATATTGTAAAAGATGGCTCAACTAAGTTCTCTCATTACTTACGCATAGATAGATAATTTTATAGGTTCTGTGCATACGTACATACAGTGTTGCATACATTCCCGGCTTCTTGTTTTTGACAAGAGTCCAGTGACATCTGACATTAAGTAGCTAAATTAAAACACTACATGCAGTATTGCACGTGTCGTCACAGCTAACCTCAAAAATATATATTTCTTAAGATTTACAGGTATTACGTAACTATTATTAAAATTTCCGCCTGGTTCCTGTACTTTCAACCAAAGTCAAGTTCAACGTAATATGTATGAAGTTTTAAATAGTTTGTCACAATAAAATAAGACACTTTTGCAGGTTAGGAATCTAACCTATAATTAGCAGTCTATTTTTATTAATCAACAATATTGAAAAATTATTTGCGTGAATTTTTAAATATTTGCTTGGAGCCAATATGGCTCCAAGCTAAAAATGCCTATACAAACATTAAATATGAGAATAAACGAAAACACCTTAAAATTTGAGGTTATGTTAGTTATGCGATGCACATGCCCAGGTAATTGTAGGACCGTATTGCTCGCGCCATCTATTAAAGTAAATAGAAACCATGCACTTACGAAGCCATTATTATAATAGGAAAGTGCCGGACCACCTATTTAATACACCGTGGTGTAGACGCAACTGGTACGCAAGGTCACAGAAAGCGAGCCATCAAAACTGAAAGGAACCGCCAAAGACTTCGCCTCTGTGCAGTTACTGTATTCTGTGGTTCCACTATAAAATATATTTTACACAAGAAGCGTGTTATTTGGTTTTTAATTTTTTTCACGGAAACCAAAGAGTGCAAGTGTTATATATCGTTGAAATCGGAATTTTTACTGCTTTTCAATCGTTCGATTACAAATTGTAAGTAATCATAAAATAAACAACTTGTTGTGCCAAAACAGCAACAAACGTAATCCGATCTCAACCAAAACATTTTCAGATCTTCTGGAGCACTAAAGAAACCCTCATGCAAAGTTTCATCCAAATCCGTTTAGTGGCTTCGCCGCTATCGTGCTAACATACACACACATACACACACACACACACACACACACACACACACACACACACACACACACACACACACACACACACACACACACACACACACACACACACACACACACACACACACACACACACACACACACACACACACACACACACACACACACACACACACACACACACACACACACACACACACACACACACACACACACACACACACACACACACACACACACACACACACACACACACACACACACACACACACACACACACACACACACACACACACACACACACACACACACACACACACACACACACACACACACACACACACACACACACACACACACACACACACACACACACACACACACACACACACACACACAGACATTTTTCAAAAACAACTTTTTTGGGTTCCTGGGACCTCAAAACGTAAAGATTTGATGTTATCTCAATTTTCGATTATGGACTAATTGTAGTAACCTCCCACAATTTTATTGTGGGGAGGTTAAAAAGATGATCCGCACTTGGTAGAAAATCATAGGCCCATAACTTTACTAAGCTACTTATCTAAAATTCCTGAGAAAGCAGTTGCCAATAGAATACACCTATATTTAGAATCAAATAATTTATTTACTGACAGTCAGTTTGGTTATAGAGATGATAAATCTGCAGAACTAGCGACACTAGAATTTGTTCAAAAATCTACCATTACCTTGATAAAGGCAAAAAGGTAGCTAGTCTTTTCTTTGATCTAACTGCAGCTTTTGATTCAGTTAATCCGAAATTTCTTGAGGAGAAATTAAAAATAATGGGAATAAACGGAAACATTCTGAAATGGTTAACTTCTTATCTGGAAAATCGGAAAATTTTAGTTTCAATAAACTCAGAAATGTATAACATCGTTAATATGGGAATCGGTGTAGCTCAAGGTTCCGTTATTGACCCACTTTTATTTCTTATTTTCGTCAATGATTTACCAGATTATATAACAGATGGTGAGGTATTTATGTACGCGGATGACACATCTGTTTTAATCCACCGTGATATCATTGAACATTTAGGGAATAGAACTGTTACAGTCATTAAGCAATTTGAAGACTGGTGTTTAAAAATTCTCTAATTATTAACATGAAAAAAAAAACCGGTATTTTTGTATTTTACAAATATTATATATAATAATAGTCCTGAAATAGAATATGTTGAGACCAATACGGAAACAGCATTTTTAGGCTCAGTAATAGATGCAACATTAAATTTTACTCCTCAAATAGATACTTTGTGCACTAAGTTAACAAAAACAACATTTGCCATTTTAAATTTAAAAAGAGAATTGAATCATAATGCATTAATGACATATTTAGCATATTCAGCCATTAGCTACAATATTAGTATATGGGGCCAATCAGCTGAGGCGAGTAAAGTTTTTGTAATGCAAAAGAGAATTATTCGGATTTTGTTTGGCTTGAACCATCGAGAATCATGCAGAGATACTTTTAAAACAAAAAATTATGTCTGTTACGTGCATTTACATATTTAAAATTTCTTGTTTCATGCACAAAAACCTAAATAAATTTAAAACTAATAGTGACATGCACAGCTACCCCACCAGAAGTGCGGGGAAAATACATAAATGTTTTTAACCTTACCAAATCTAAGAAATCACCGTACTGCTTTGGTAGTTATATATATAATGAACTTCCTGTAGAAATAAGGTCACAAAATTCTTTTAGGTTATTCAAAAGCAAACTGAAAATGTTTTTAAATGAAAATCGTTTTTATAACATGACCGAATTTTTTGATCGGTAATGGAGAATAGCTTTATCTTTATATGTACATATATTTGTTAGTTTGTTTTTTATGTTTTTTTTTTATTATATATTTTTGTAGTCTTGTTTGTTTTATAAAATATTTGTAACATATGACATATATATTAATTGGTTTTTATATTTTATATCTTATATTTTATGTGAATTTTCATGCCAAAACCGATATTGTTTCTGTATCAAAATTATGGTGAATAAATTTATTCTATTCTCTATTCTATTCTAAGCTTTCTTCTGGTCTCTTCCCTAGTAGTTCCGTTGTACCTTTTTCGTTCCGCAGCCAGCAAGTCTATTGGTAGTATGCCGGCTATGACTAAAGCCGCTTCCCCAGAAATCGTCCTATAGGCACTACATGTTCTAATGGCCATCTTTCTCTGTACACTAGCCAGTTTTTGTCTCAACTTTGCTACCTTCATTGCGCCTTCCCATATTGGCCCTGCATATAGTATGCTGGATTGTGCCACAGCACACATTACTCGCCTCCCGTTGGCTTGTGGACTCCCCACATTTGGCATGATCCTTTACAATGCATCCACAGTTCTTAGTATATCTTGCACTGTCTTCTTCACGCACCAGCAGAATTAATCCGCGTATCGAGCCACACCCCTGGGCATTTGATTGATGCGCTTGGACGAATTTCCACATCCCGTACCCTCAACGTAATGGGGCCTAATCTCCGCTCATTGCATTAACAGTACGATTCTACAAAAAATACACCCTAAAGCAACCTTTCAGCATCGTATTCTCCCGAAACATTTCCTTTGTGGTAACGTCAACTGAAGAGAGGACAATGTGGATCAGTTGATAGTTCAGAGAAGACAATATGGGATACAGTCTCCTGAATAAATCATTCCTGTCCAGCTTCGTACATTTTTCCAAAAGACGTAGGCCTTTAATTTACTTTTTAAAGAGCACTGAATTTGTGCCTCAGATTGTAATACCTAATATAGTAAAGCAAATACATCGATCGATTTTTGCTGATTGAAAAATTAACAGCCTTCTAGAACTTATACTTAAAAAATCAAGAATTGATGGAAGTGAAATGATATCGACTTAAGCGGCTTTTAATATGTACAATAAGAAGGCAAATGCCACATCTGTACCTATCTTGCTTGCACTAATTTTTCAAAAGTCAAAACCCACGGTCACTTAAAACTTTCTGAAAATGATGATATTTATTTGAACTGAGTCTATGATTTATTCAAGAAATGTCAACATTCAGTTTGAAACAATGAATCCGTAATGAAAGTAGAAACGTAGGCTTCGTTATTGTTATTATTATTCTTTGATAAATTTCTCCTGAAAACATACTTCAAAATATAAACGATTATGATTTAAAGAGTATGAGCGGGTAGCAATGTAAAAAGTGCCCCCGCACCTACCGAACTAAAATGGCTTCCATTAGATGTCTCGTATGCTGACTGTGTTGTGTACAAAGTTTTAAGCTCGTGGACTCTGCATGGGGTGGAAAAAAAATAATTTACCCCTAAATGTTTTATTTTTTTTCTCACCTCCTATTTGACGGATCGCTTTGTAATTTGGCACAAATAATATTAGTGTCGGGATAGTTTATTTTAATAAATATTACTCTTCTATGATGATTTTATGCATTAAAAAAAAATTAATATATTTTTTCAATGGCCTGAAGGGTGACTACCCTGTATGACACTATTACCATATTTTGATATAATATGTATTTAAACTATAACTATAACATATAGCAGTTACAGTTTTATTAATGCGGTGTAACAGGATAAAAATAAATAAAAATTATCTGAACTTGCAATATTACGAGTATATTATTTAATATTTAAATAGGTAATCATATAATTCAATCATGTTTAGTTATTTCACTTCAGATAAGACATCGCAAAGAAAAAGAAGAACAAGAAAAGCGACGTCAAGAAGAAAAAGAAGAGCAAGAAAGAAGACGTCAAGAGGAAGAAAGGCGGCGTCAAGAAGAAAGGCACGAATTGAAGGAAATAATGGAAGACCTGGAAATAAGGCGTTAAGAGGAGAAAGAAGAACAAGAAAGACAACGCCAAGAAGAAAAAGAGAAACAAGAAAGACGCCAGGAAGAACTGAGGAAAATCCTGAGCGATTAAATGAAAATCCAACAAGGCGCTATGAATTTAATCACTAACGAAATCAAAGAATAGATAAACAAGGTCGAAGATAAAGTAGGTGTGGTCAAGACAGAAGTCAGTCAAGTCAAAGGGGAAGTAAGTGACATCAAAGAAAAGATGAGTGCGGTCTAAGGAGAAGTGGAGCGCTTTAAACGACAATTGAGAGAGAAAGGAGGCCAGCTGGTAGCATCATCAGGTCCTCGTTTAAAACCTCCCGCATTTGATAGCCAAAACTCATGGACAACGTAAAAGAGACAATTTTTGAGGCGGCTGCAAGTGCGAATAACTGGGATAACGAGGAAAAGGCAATGGCATTAGTTCTGGAGCTAAGGGGCCAAGCCTCAGAGTTACTTCAGACCATTCCGGTGGAGAAACAAAGGGACTTCAAAGTCTTTGAAGTTGCATTAGTCTTGAGATATGGCGACCAACACCTTGCCCAAGTATACCAGGCTCAGCTAAAATCAAGGACGCAAAAGGTTGGGGAAAGCTTACAAGAATTCTAAGCTATAATAGAGAGCACACCTGGCATATCCGAGTGCACCAAGAGAATTTCAGGAACTAGCCGTGGGAGCCTTTTTAGATGGCATCAGGACCGAAGAGGTCAGGCGAGTTCTTAGAATATCGCGGCATCGAAGTATTAGCGAGGCTTTGGTGCGTGCCCTCGAAGTAGAAGCTGCCTTTAAAGACACCCCGCGGTCAGAAGTGCGTGCTGTGACAGTTGAAGAGGCACTAAAAATACAAAATAAGTCATTTTTCAATTGGCTGCCGGACCGCTGGCTACTCACGCCCCCGCTCTGCCGCAGCCGCATCTGTCTTACAAATCTCCGTAGCTCCATCTCATACTGTTACGTTCTCATATATAGTATCTTATCTCCGGAATTTTAAGTGTGTATATCGTACACGTGGTTTTCTTATGTTATTTGTATTGTACCTAATACTTAATTTTTCCCTCTTTAAAAAACTTAGATAGTAGTTAGTGTTATGCAGGAATGGAAAGTTCTACAACTGATAGCAATAGTTCTGAGAGCAAAATCAGCTCACTTAATTTAAAACGCAAAAACAGTAACAATGTATCATATGTAAAAAAAAATGGAGGTACTATAATTGAATCAACCAATAAAACCTTCTTTACTGCCACAGTTAGATGAGGAAAGTGACTTAGATAAATTATTTTTGTTTTTTATGAGGTATCATAAACATAATTGGTGCGGTAGCTCAATTGGTTAAGGAGTATTGAGTGGCGAATATGCTGATCGACTGCCTACCGCGCTCTGGGTTCAACCCCTCAGCCCCAGTATTGACAACATCGGTGGGTGTGGATGTATGTCTGCGTTTTTTCAAATGTATAACCCCCTTCCGCACAGCCTTGGCTTTGGATTTGGGGGTTGTCTACTATCTGTGGTGTGTTTTATCATGTTCCTAGTGGTTAATAAAATAAGTCTTATAGATGTTCGTATGTAATAGTAATAACAGCCCGTCTAATGCTCTACGTGAATCCCTTTGCGACCACAAAGCCTTCAATCCTACTCCTTTGTTTGAGACATCCTTCCATTCTGGTCGGGTCTCTTTTTCCTTTGCTCGCAATATGGGTCCAATTTCTGCATCACTCAGTTACTCTTGTCTGAATAAATTATATGATTACCTATCTAAATATTAAATAATATACTCGTAATATTGCAAGTTCAGATAATTTTTATTTATTTTTATCCTGTTCCACCGCATTAATAAAACTATAACTGCTATATGTTATAGTTATAGTTTAAATACATATTATACCAAAATATGGTAATAGTGTCAAACAGGGTAGTCACCCTTCAGGACATTGAAAAAATGTATTAATTTTTTTTTAATGCATAAAATCATCGTAGAAGAGTAATATTTTTTAAAATAAACTCTCCTAAGACTAATATTATTTGTGCCAAATTACAAAGCGATTCGTCAAATAGGAGGTGAGGAAAAAAACATTTAGGGGTAAATTATTTTTTTTTCCACCCCATGCAGAGTCCACGAGCTTAAAACTTTGTACACAAGACAGTCAGCATACGAGACATCTTATGGAAGCCATTTTAGTTCGGCAGGTGCGGGGGCACTTTTTACATTGCTACCCGCTCATACACTTTGCTTCAAATATTCAAGAATTTGCTACAAATAAATGTTATTTCATTCTTTCAACCACGACTGAAATTGGCGTTTCGAAAAATGTTGTGAAGAAAAGAACGTGTATAATGTAAGGTGCCATTAGTTTTGCTAGTATATTTTGAGCGCATATCGAGATTTCGGAAATCGTTCTCTCTTTGGTCTTACTCCAAGTTGCTGTTTGGTATATTTATGAAGAGAAGTGTGAATATTATCAAATACGTCACCCTAATATTACAAGGTTGCGTGTTAATATTTGCACATTTTGAGTAAAAAATAATACAAAAAAATGCCCATCAGCCTTGAGTGCAAAAAATATGACATACAATCTTGTAATAATAGGGTGACGATGTCACCCTAATATTGCACGGTTGCATGTTACTATTTACACCTCGATTTACACATTTTGAGTAAAACGTAATACAAAAATATGCTCATCAACTTTAAGTGTAAAAACCATGACATACAACCTTGTAATATAGGGTGGCGAATATACACGTCAGATTATATTTATGAAAATAAAATCAGAAGGATGCTAGCTAAGATATATAAAATTTTAACCAAAGAAAATGTTACTAAATTCTTACAAGAAGTTCTCGACAATATATTTTTAATGGTTGAACATTATCTAAGGAATTAATGTATTGTTTTCGGAAATTTACTAGATTGTTATGTTGATTATTGGGCCTGGTAAAGTATTAAGGAGAGAAAAGCTGACAAATCTAATTCTGAGAGCCCAAAAGATGAATCAGTTTCCCGATTTGTAATACCAAATACAAAGATTCCATGAGAAATTTATACAACATCTAGAGATATTGATGAATTAAGCATGGTAGGTAGATATTATTTGAAAATATACTGTACTCGCTCTAAGCATACTGATTAGTGTCGTTTTTTTGTCGAGTAAACGAACGACAAATGTATTAAATTTGATTTCAACACAATCGGTAATATCACAGAATAAAAAAAAATTAAAACAAAAGTTATTGCTTCGGTTCTAAAACTGTCAAATCCTGGGAAATATACAGGTCACTGCTTTAAGAGGTCCTATACATCACTACTTAAGGACATATTGAAACTTTCCTTGAAAATGAAAAAGCAAAAAAAATCTTGGCTGGAAAGAAAACGTAAGAAGTAATTGTAGCGCAAACTCGTTGAGCATCATATTGTGTAAATGTGAACAAAGTAATATATATATTTATGATAAGTAATGTTCTGTATGGTTAAAAAATTTAAATGAACTTATAAAGGAAATTGCCTTCATTGCCTCCTTCCAAAAACAGTGCAATAATAAAATTCATTTACGCACTAGGTGTCACTTCCTTACTGAAATAAGCGTGGAAAGTAGGCTGTATGGAACGGCCACAGATAAAATATTAATATTACTCATGTTTTTCAAATTGTGGAGAAGTAATATTTTAATATGTTTTTGATTAAACATTTGTTAAATTTATAAATAAGACTAAAAATCTTACTGTTTCTTCCATTCCTCATATCCTTCTATTCTTTCTGCACGGAATTGTTCATACCAATTCCAGTCAGTTTGGGATTGCTCAATATCATAGGTCAACTCAGTACATAAAGGCATACAATCACAAGAAGTTTCGTTGTACTCATAATCCTCCATATTGATATTGTTATTTAGTTCTATTAATTTTAGTTGCACTAGAAAGGTAATAATATAGAATAAATAATGACAGTAATGTTAATAAATAATAATAAATGTTAGTGTTATTTTGGTGGTACTCAACTATTTCTAATGAATAATATTGCGAGAAAATGCATTTAAATCACATAAAAAAGTATCCAGCTCTCAAATTTAAGAAACAGTCAAAATAAGATGAAAATAATAATATAAAAATAATAAAATAATCTAAATACATACGTGTATCAAATTTCAAGTCAATATCTTAAACGGTTCCAGAGTAATCGTGCGTACAAAAACAAACTTACAGAGACAGACAGATTTTTTTTCGCTGAAACTTAAAATCTCGACGTTTCATGAGCCTATTTGAACAATAAAAATTTTCCAAATTTTTTGGTCGTTGCTATACTTCCACTGGAAGTGAAAGTAATAAATCACCGGGCATGACGTCTTGGAATATATCTACACAAAATAGGGAAAAAGTAAAACTGGAATTGCTGATGTTGTGAATAGGAAGACTCGCCGGAGAATATCATTTTTATTGTCTAAGATGGGAACAAGGGAACTGCAACAAGAACAAGAGAATTGCAAATAACGATGTTGTATATAGATACACCTGAAAACTTCGTCATACTGTGGCTGACAGTGTAAAGCACAGGAATGCCATTATAGAAATACTTCGAGCCATCATGAGAGCCAAAGGAAAGGAAGAACAAATATGGTAAGGAATACCAGAAACAGAAAAAAACGGGAATTAAATAATAAAAAGGAATGAGGATAATGTCCACCTTGAAGTAATGATTGCCCAGCGTCAGTTTCTAGGATAGTGCATTGAAGAAAGAGGTAGTTTTGCTGTGTAGGCTAGGATATTCGAAGAGTCTTACATTATCGGGCGTCATTATAGTGGAGTCAAATTAGGACTAAAAAATTCGCAATGTGAATTGTTTGGTCAGGGCAATTTTTCTTATTTCAACGTGTTTAGGGGATCAACTTAAATTCACAGTTCAGTTTTGCAGTTTCTGCGAGGTGGGCGAATTGTGTATTTAAACAATTTAATTTTTTAGACCGCGTTTTCCATCGATTTTCTTTGTTTATCTCGAAATCTATAAGTCCTATGGAAAACAACAAAAAGAAGGAAAATGCTCGTTATAAAAGTACGCAAACAATAGTTCATTCCAATTGTTATTATTATTTAAAAAAAATTGAATATTGCAAAATTATCCGTTTCTATACAAATCACTGTTCTTTCAAAAATGATGGATAATATTCAATGAAATTTTGGAGAAATATAGCTCTTGTAAAGTACAATCGCCACTTAAAATTTCAAATCAATATGATTATTAAAACGGCTCAAATATACAATTGTTGCTAAAACTTTGCACCGTTGTAAAATCCTGCCATCAAAACCAAGAAATGTGTACGATGGCTCAAATTGAAGTTTTTTTATAAGTACTTTAAGATCACGGAGAGATTCTTCTGGAACGGTATTAGGAGGAAATGAAGGTATTTGAGGAATTAGAAAAATTAGGGGAATTACAAGGAATTAAAGGGGAAATAAGGGATATATTTCTAGAATAGGTATTAAGTGTACAAAATTTAGCCAGCGGTTGCCCCCTTGATTGAGATATTGCAAAAAAAAAAAGAAAAAATTACAATTTTGGCACCCTGTATCTTTTTTCTCATATTTTGGTCCAAAGAATCTACCCTTGAACTCTATGGCCTATTATTAATGATCCACCATGTATAAATAAGAACAATGTGAAATGGACTGACACCACAGTAAAAGAATGATCCAAATTTAATGATTCATAAGTATTATTCATGTTCATAAAGAATATTTCACTGAAATGTGTAATATCTACGATACATTATTTTAAATTTTGTATCAAGCTATAAATGACGAATTTTTTCAAGAGTAAAACCATTGCTATTCGAGTATTTCTAAACACAAAATCAATCGGAACCATTTGAAAAGTTGCTTACTATCAGGGTACCTTGTAATGACAAGGTCCCTTTATAGTCCATATGCTTATTTTTCACTGTATTTCGTAGTTGTTGATTTTCAACCCCTCGTTAGAGGTGGTTTTCTATTGTGCATAGTGAAGTGGGGTTCATATTCGTTACTCTAGTATTATTTTGTTGCAGTTATTAATAAAATCAGATATAATAATTGTTTTATTTCTTAAACATTTATTATACAGGGTGTTTCAACTAAAAGTCCCCGGGTCATTATCTCGTAAAATAATAAAGATAAAATTTGTAAATCGCGGATAACTGACACCAAAGAAGGTTTTTTCAAAATTCAAACCCTTTTTATTACAATTGTTTATGATTGTCGAAATTGCAGTTATAAACAAATTCAAATAACTCTCTGTTTTTTTGTGAAATCAAAAACGGTAAAGGAGTAATGAAAGTAGATTAAAAAAGCCATTTAAAAAATATTAATGCTCTACTTACATTTGGAGCGAGATAACGTTAGTTTTTACGTTTAGGTCGCTTATAAATAAACAAGTGTGTTTATGTTTATGTGTTTAAGTCAATATTTCTTATTGAAAGCTGGACTGGGAGTTCTCCTATATCTGTTATTTTGTCTCTGCTACTTGAAAATATTCCAAAGCTACAACTGTTAAAAGATACTGTATAGAAGCGATTTTGTTAGAGATCCGAAAATCTCCAAATATGTCTAAATGTTATATTATGTATTTACAAGCCGGACTTTAGTGGTTAGATAGGCCAGTGGGTAAGACGATTAACACTTTTTATTCAGGATGCGGACGTCGCTTGAAACACTGCTCGCGAAATATATTTTTTTAATGTATCAGTAATATTCAAAGTTTTACAAAGCTGTGTACATGAACATACCCACTAAACAATGCATTATTACTTTAATAGAACCTCAATATTACAAAGTTACATGTAATGTTATGTAAAACAGATCATGAACAGTGTCGTAATGTTACTACAAAGTAATTTGTCATACTATTAAATGTTACTCTGTTACATTGTTAAAAAGGTAACATTGTGAAAATATTACTTAATGTTCATAACATATTGACGTAATAATTTATCAATATAACTTGTCATATTACATACTTATTTAACGTGTTACATTACATACTTATTTATATCTCACCATGAATATCATTGCTGCAATGTATGCTTAATATTCGAATCATGCGCGGATCTAGAAATTTCAATAATTTTTTTCTCATCTGTGGCGCATGGGACCCATACGAAATATGGGAAATAACATCGCGAGAAGCACTTCTCTAACGACCCCTAAAAAATTTTTTCAAAATTCGGTTACCCCCCCCCCCCCCAGGTCTAGGCACTCCGGTTTAAAATTATTTTTTTTTGTTATATGCATTTTACTTTTAATAAAAATACAATTAAAGAAGCGGCTATAATACTATTGAATGAGGATAAATGCGTGTCGAATTATTCCGTAGATGTTTGCACAACCTGGCTGCCGATGTTAAAAGAAGAACTTAAACTCATTTTTATGAAAAGTAAAATGCATGACAAAAAAAAATTAAACAGGAGTCCCTAGACCTGGGGGGGTAACCGAATTTTGAAAAAAATTTTTGCAAACTGCTTTTTCAAAATTTTTTAGGAGGGGTCGTTACAGAAGTGCTTCTCGAGATGTTATTTCCCATATTTCGTATGGGTCCATGCGCCACAGACGAGAAAAAAATTATTGAAATTTCTAGACCCGCACTTGATTCGAATACTAATAAGGCAATGTAGTATCAAGATAACTGTAAATATTAAGGCAACATTAATTTAGTTCTGAATTAATATTGACCCAAAGTAACAACCTTGGTTGAATACTATAGTTGTCCCAGTGCCAGTTAGTATTAGAGGATTACGGACAGAAATATTGTGTCAAATTATGTGTTTCTACTCATAGGAAATTGTAAGATGTACTGTACAAATGAGTGGGGGACACATTATTCGACAGGCTGTCCATAATCCTTCAGCACTAACTTGCATCAGTTGAGGCATCTATAGTATTTAATAAATAATCACCTAAACCTAAAATAAAAGGAAAACATTTAATCAAAAATATATTTTGTTAAAAATATACATAAAAATAAAAAATGTATAAAAATAAATAAAAATAAAAATGCAAATTCTCAACAAGTGTTATAAAAAAAATCCATATTATTCCTTGCCTCTCTCGCTGTTTCCTTTGTTTGGCGAAACGCAGCCATTCAGCTACCACATCTTCGAATTGTTTTGCTGTGGTGGCTGAGAAGGTAATTTTGACAACCTCTGTTAAAAAATGGAATATCTGATCGAGAATACAGTATAGAAGTATCGTAGTTACTGACATAACATAGTTAATCATTATCTTTATTATGGTACAAAAACACGAGACCATAGGTCGAGTGTCTTTCAGTTATCGAGTTTTATTATCAAAATGGCAACCAAGCTTAAGTGCAAATAAAAATGTATCCTATTCAAAATAGAAACCTCGAATGGTGTTTGGTAATTTGTTAGTTTTTATATCCATTAGCAGAGAAAAACATTGGCTGACGTGTACGTTGCTGATTTTCAGAAATATTCTCAATTTACTCCAAAAAATGTCAAAGTAAGACAATCAGTCGGGAATTTTGCCCTGCAAAAAGTGAAGTAGTAATGATTTTGATACATGTTGTTTAAGTCGAGGCCATGATAAAAAACACAAGTTTTCAACTTTGGAGGTGGGGGAAAAATGTTGAAGACAAAGTTGAAGAGGACAAAATTTCCTACATTTTTTGTATATACATTTTTATTGTAAGTCTAATTTTTAAAGAGATACAGCGTTAGACAAATGAATTTAAGAAGAAAAATTTTTTTTATTATATAATGCATGTTTATAACATATTTTATAATATTTGTATTATTATAATAAAGATATATTATAATAATACTTGTATTGAAACTAAAAAAAAATATTAAATTGACAGGATAGTATTACAGTGGCTTACATCATTCCTCGAAAATAGGAAACAAGAGTTATTAATTTTAATGAAAAGAAAAAGAAAAATTGGCAAAGAGTCCGTACTTGCTTTTATACTCTTTTTGTAATTTTTAGATAAGAATCCAACATTTTTTAAGGAAACTTCAAATTATAAAATTTTATGTCCCGACTATTGGCTACAAAATTTTAAATCCCTGACAAAATCCTTACATACATTTAATCCTTACACAATTGCTTAGAGACATTCAATATATCAAAAATGTAAGTAATTATTATCAAATCAAAAACACTGCTCTCTAAGCCTGTACGTATTAAAGGTAGGACCGGTCGCGCAACAATGAAGTTTGAGCATTTTTTGAAAAAAAAAAAAATCGTTAAACTTCATTTTCCCACCGCTGTATCTCGTTACCTATTAGACTTACAATAAAAATGTATATACAAAAAATGTATGCAATTTTGTCCTCTTCAACTTTGTCTTGAACATTCTTCTCGTAGGATCGAGCATTGCTAAATTATTTCGAAAAAACATATTTTTTTTCACTTCTTAATTATTAATAAGAAACGTCAGCCAATGAGAAATCAGCATTGTAAATTTCAGCCACTGTTTTTTTATGTGCTTTACAAACAAAGCTTCCTGCAAAGTAACTGAGACAATAAAATAATATAGAAGCGTTTTTTTTTCGCTTTTTTGAAAATTCACCTCCTTTAAATGCAGCAATACACAGATGACTGAAGTTTGTTTTATTGTTTCTTACCGCTTTGCGAAACTATTGATATATGGTACAGCGACAATAAAATCACTTAATTTTTAGTGTATCATAAATCAATCAAAAAAATTAAATTACAAAAAAAACGCAGACACAGATTTCAGCCAACTGCATTTATATCAATGTCATATTGACAAGCAATGTTTAAAACAACTGGCTGATGCAATAAAATCATATAGGAGCGTTTGTTTTTTTTGCACTTTTAAATAACTGTTAATTAAAAAATCAGCAACGCAGTAATGACTGTAATGATTTTTCCGGCTTGTTATTATGAGATCTTTATACTTTTCGACTTTAGTCACACGATAAAATCATATAAAAAATTCTGCCACCAGCTCCCTAGCTATTACGTTGGTCGAGCAGCCAACTTAAAACAGGGACAATTGATTTACTCATCGGTGGCCTAATATCAATTTTTATTTTTTTTTATCCCCGTGATTAGGACCACATATGCAACTCCGATGAGTAAAGCAATAAATAACTGACCTAAAATATGCAGGTTGAAACAAGAATAATATTTTAATGTTATATGTTTATCAATAAAATGCAATTAGTGTGCTTCGACAAATGACACAGGTGTAAAAATACCGCAAATTTAAGGTAACTAAATAAAATTTAAAGTTTATTTTTATTTTGTTGCTAAAAGCTTCCACGAATTTCTACATTACTGTAATTATCTACTTACCTTATTCTCGTTTTTATCACCCATTTCTGAAAATAAGGGCATTAAGGCGCAACACACCTACTCACAAGATATCGAAGATTTTAAGGTTATGTTCATACTATTTTAGGCGAGAATAGGCGAGTTTTCATAGAAGTTCATGGTAGTTACATAGAATATACGTTGCAAATAATGTTAATGTATGATCAAATGCATATTATTCATAATGTATGAGATTCATTCGTAACACATTTACAGTTATATATGTGAAATATTTTCGTGTAATATTACAAGTTACATTCTTGTAATGTAATATGCTTATTTTAATGGCAACATTAAAGATACATTGATTATAATATGTGACATACATTTGTTAAATATAATTTTTTATATTACGGAAATATTTTCGAGCTAATATTAACTAAATGTTTCTTCAATATATTGCAATTTAACATTTCTCAGCTATACCAAAGTTAGGTTATTTTAATATAAATATCATATTGCAAGAAAACATTAAATATGCTACTTCAGGTTAATATTGCGTAATATTACGGATATATATTTTGTTTAGTGGGTAGTAGTTGTTCAAGTTAGTTTGGTTTACCATTTTCATGACAAAAATTAAAAAAGTTAAAAAAAAATTGAAAATGTGCATTATGTTCTTAAAGCCGTTTTATTCGATGATGTTTTAACAATAGTAGCTTTCGCTTATCTTCAAATAGCAGAAACAAAATAATAAGTATTGGGGAACAATCAGCCTAAGTTTCAGGAAGAAATATCGATTTGTTTATTTATAAGTGACCTAAACGTAAAAACTAACGTATCTCAGATCCAAATGCAAGTAGAGCATTAATTTTTTTTTTCAAAAGTTGGCTTTTTAATCCACTTTCATTACTCGTTTACCGTTTTTGATTTCATAAAAAAACCGGAGAGTACACATTTCTTGGTCTTGATGACAGGATTTCACAAGGGTGCAAAGTTTTAGCAACAATTGTATATTTGAGACGTTTTAGTAATCACTTTGATTTGAAATATTTTAAGTAGTGATTGTAATTTATAATATATACTACTTTATAATATTTTTAGAAAATTTCATTGAATATTATTTTTGAAAGAACAGTGATTTGTTTAAAAACGTATAATTTTGCAATATTCAATTTTTTTTAAATAATAATAACAATGAATTATAGTTTATGTACTTTAATTGTACAGCTCAAAATGAACATGTTCCTTCTTTTATTGTTTTCCATAGGACTTAATGCATTAAAATAGAAAAACTGCCCTGACCACACAATTCACATTAAAATCCTAATTTGACTCCACTATTACCGTCGAGTGTCCATAAAATATTTCCATCTCATAAGAAAGGGTATCTCAGTTTGCAAGTTAAATGCGCTAACCACAGATCTTCCGTCACTGTTGCTAGGATTTTGTATTCTTACTGAGGTTTTCAGATTTTAGTTTCCAAATCATTTTTGCTTTGTCATGTAGTATCCATTTTTTAATTATTACGTACTGTGCTAATATATTTCTTCTGCGTGTGAAATTATCAGATAATAATTCTCATTCATAAATAGCTTACTTGCGACTTTCACCAAAAATTACTAGCTATTTTGTATGTACAGAGAAACATGGAAATAAGCAGAATGTTTAAAAATAATATATATTATAACATACATTCCAAGTACCTAGCACAAATATGCTATTCAGCTGAGATAACCAAAATGCAGCCACTAAAACGTTTCAACGGCTTTTGTTTATTTATATTTTGGTCATCTTATTTTAGTCGTAGTTTAGCGTAAAATTTAAAAACGAAATAGTCATGATGATCTCTTTTTAGCTATATATTGGTCATTACTAGTAGCCATAATATCGCCATGCAGGTTTGGTTATAAAGTCGTTTTCAAGATGTCATATATGAGCAAGTAATTAAATAGCAACAATGTTAAGTCCTAAGACTGCGATTCTAGCTATAAAAATGACTAGAATATGTTGACACGGTTTTTGTTATTAATATAGTGTTGATATCCAAACTATTACTAAGAAATTAGCCTAAACATGACTCTATTAGTTAGGCTTTATTCTGGCGGTTTTCTTAGCTGTTATTACCATATCATGACTGAAACAATAATGAGGAAATATCCTTATTAAATGACTATTTTAGAAGCAATTTTGTACATATTAAAATTTAAATTAAGGCCAAACGGCAAGATAAAAAATATAACCTAAAAACAAGTATTAATAATGTTGAAAACTTGATACATACGCAAATAAGTTTTATATCAACAGAAAAATAAGAATGAAATGTAACAGACAATATAGGCAGTCCCACATATTATTGGAAAAGGAATGTCGCCTAAAGGTAAGTTCAGCAGCGGCATAATACTTTTTACAGGGTGTTTTTGTTGACGTTTGTGTCTACAAAAGCTTACACATTAATATAAATATTTAGATTATCAAAGTGGAAGTGTCAACCTATCTTCTGCATCAGTGTCCAAGAATGCTGATGTCCCATTTTCTATGGCTCTAGTTATCATTACTATTACTCCTTTTTATTGTACACGGTTCCTGGGAGTATTTTGAGTCTGATTTTGATTGTAGATTAGTCAAAAATGTATGTATGCTTTTGTATTTGACCAGTACAGTTGGCTATATTTACTACCTACCCAACTTGAAGGAACTGCACTAAGACAAATTTGCTCTCGGTGGTTTCGTCCACGCAATACATTTTCAGAAACTCTAGTAACAAATTTTAATTTGGTTGGAGAAAGGAAATGTAAAAACGTTGGAGAAACAAAGGTCAAAATACAAAGTAATCCGTTCAACACAAAGACAGTTAAAAGAAACGTAAAAAAGAGAGATTATGTCTGTCATAGTTTAGCCGTATTTTGATGCGAAAACTCGCTAACCACTTCAACCAATTTTTTGGTAATAGTTTGGACAATATGACCGGTTAAATTTGCCATTTGATGAAAAAAGTTTATTAGATCTTTTACAGTCATGTTCTGGCTTATTTCTAGCATCATTAGCGAAAGAATATGCAAAATGATGACAACTTGCCGCCATGTTTTCTATCAATCACCCGAACGACGGCCATTACGTTCATTTTCAATAGTTTTACTATTAATTATACCTATAAAATAACGTTTTGATTTACTAATACGATATTTTAATAAGTTTTAATAACCTTACCATCGATTGTGCTTCTTGAAATTACAAAATGTTTATATGTATATATTTAAAATTAATTTAATTATACCTAAAATTTAGAGATTTCTGTTTTTATGAGTATTTTATATAAGTTTTATGAGTTTACAGAAAAAAATTCGTGCGTTGATATAATTTGACCCTCTTGATTGACCATATATGCAATTATGATGTTCATATAATTTTAAAAATGAACAAACTATAAGTATGATGGACGTACATTTTATCTAACAACACCTGCTTAAAGCCAAAGGATGGCCATAATAGTGTTCTTGTTTTATGTCAGGTTTTATGTTACACCCAGTGAACTCTGTTGGTATAGAGTTCACTGGTTACACCACCCCTTTCGCCATACGAGCCATTTCATAACTAGTAATAAAGCAGCCACAAAAATCAAAATGAAAGGCAAATGAGTTGCACATGCGTTATGGCTATCTGGCTCCAGTTGCGTTTTGATGATCAAGGTATGATTCCCCATTTTCGATACCAGTACGTCTTCAGAACATAATAATTCAGTTTTAATAATCGCCACTGTAACCTTTTTAGCTACTGTAACATGATGATGACCAAAATACAACTACTTGTGCTACTTAGGATATATTAAGTTTAATTAAACGATATAAAAGTATTTAAAAATAAACGTAGCATAAAAAGGCAAGCAGAGCGAATGAAAAAGTGACAACAGATGCGTTCCAGGAAAGCTTATATTAATAATTATAATAGCCCACCTACTCATATCGTGCAACTGTACGCAAACAAATTAAATTGTTCTAATAATAATTATTTAGAAAATGTGTTTCAATAAATTATAAGGTTTACATCTACTTTGTTACTTACTTTCAGCATCTTTCATGCATTGAAAATTACCAGTTCCACAAAGAGGTGTAGAATTGTCTCCTGAAAATATCAGAAATATTAAATTATACAGAAACTCCAATGCAGAAGAATAAGTAAATTAGTTCAACTAAACATTTTTTAGTTGAAATATTAAATTATACAGAAACTCCAATGCAGAAGAATAAGTAAATTAGTTCAACTAAACATTTTTTAGGTATAGAAATAAATAAATTACTAGAATTTATACTACATACACGATATATTTTTATACATTTTACTTCCTATTAGAATATATGCGATAAAGGTTATTTAAGAACGACAAAATGATACGAGGTACAGTAGCGGAAATTGGTACTAGGAAAGGATATGCGGGGCGAGACGCTACAGTTATACGAGTGTTAACGTTTTCAATTTTGATCTATGTGCTGAGTCAAAGTAGTAAGTAAGAAGTTAAAGTATTGACAGTTTACATTAGCCACAGTATTCATGTTCACCTAACATATTAAAATTGTTACTACCCAGCAAGGACCGAAGAACCACGGGGGTATGAGCATTTCTTGCCAGGATAGGACGGGTAAGTGATGTTTATACGTCGAGGACATGACCTAGCCACGTCACCCATAGCTACCTTGTTGTCCAAGAATCAGGTCATTTAATTCTCATATTTCATCGATAGCTGAGCTGACTCATCCATTTTGAGAAATACCGCTACCGAGAGACTCGGTGTAGTCATTGTATATAGACTACCTAGTAGTATAATCTTATGGAGATTTCGTTGGATGTGAAAGGACACTAAATGTAGATGGCATAACGATCGAGGGATGCCAGCGATTTAATTGGTGGAATGAAATGATCATTATTGGTTGAAGTCTCTTGCTTTGACTTTGAGCTAATTAAAGTATTGTTCTGCTTGAAAATACACAGATCCGCATTTAGTTTCATCTCCGTCCATTCAGTTTGAGCGATAATAATATTCCATATTGCAAAATTAGGTGTCTGTGTGAATATTCTCGTGTTTCGATTTTCCATTTAATGAACAATTTGTCTTAGATTTAGTTGAATTTGAATAACGATACGGGGTGTGTAGTTTTTTAACCTGATTCATCATCTTTGGGAAATCATAGGGGCGCAAAGTGCCATTTTTATATTTTATTTAATAAGTTTTGCTTGAAAGGACACTAAGTGCAAGTAGGACTGAACGCGATTAATATTGAATATAAATAAGTAGAATTTACTGTTTAACTTTCTCTTATAGACAGGAACGAAACGTCAACCTTATTTTATTAGCAAGTTTCGATATTTGTAAATTTGTACGAATTATGTCCGCATTACCACATGTACAAAAATTTCTTTAGTATAAGATATATTTTGGAAATCATAATTAAAAATATTACCTAATTACGTAAAATACAGCTAGGATCTAGTTAGGTAAATTAGAAAATGTAGGTGTGTATAATTTATGCCTGTACAGCTAATATATAGGAATATTGTTTAAATTTTAAAATTAAGTACCTGTTTATTATTTTAAAACCTAACCACATTATTAATTTTGAATTAAACAGCAAGAACCTTTTATCATTATTATGGGAACACATCAAAGTTTTCGCCTCGGTTGTAAATATGTCCTTGAACGTAATAAAATGTGTAGTAAATTTCTAGCTACTAAGAATTCTACCTGCTTGAACCCTTTGATGTGCCGCCCATCAATTAGAATTGTTGTGATCGGATAATCGGTTTATTATAGTTTATTGCCATAATAGATGCACTTTTATATTTTAGTCATAAAAATTTAAAAACATTAAGATATGATAAAACAATTTTTATTTGTAGAAATGTAATAAATAATTCCCTTGCAAAAATAACCAAAAATTACTTTGTTAAATATCACTAAATTTAGTGACATTTAGCAAAGTAATATTTGTTTTCGTTATTTTAAATTTCCGATTATGCATTTTCATTTAGATTGCGCACAGTCACCTGAAGAAACCTTAATCCGTTCCTGTCTCGATAACCACTAGTTCAAATGAAGCCTGCATAGAGGTCTCATCTGCATAGGTTAAAAATTCATTACTTTCATTAGGTCCCTGTAGATGACGCTTGAGATCGCATCCAACAGTTGATACACGCGCGTTATATTACTAGGTACTTAGGTAGTCTATATACAATGGCGTAGTGGTCAAACCTGACGTACGTGCTTTGTTGGGATTTGTATCGCAGACTATTTTAACGATTGGCATATGTGATTTAATACCTGTTATATTGGATATGACTATCGAAATTACTTTTACAATTATATCGAGTGTTTTATAATATCCGGAAATCTAAAGACTATTATTATTGGTTGTGACATTATTAGCCAAGAACATTTGCGTATTGAAAAATGTAAAATTAGTTTTGAATTACACACATACTATGACCCAATATTCCAAAGTTGCTGACATTAAAGAATGCCGATAACATAAAAATTAATGTGTGAGGACTGGACGAGCTTTTAATTAGGCAATTACGAGCGTTGTTGATGGATGAAGGATGATATTCCGCTAGTTCGACCACTCTGGGTCCTTTGAATACTGTAAGTTGCAACCCATAACAAAACTGACAGTCGCAGCTTACGCGCAATTAAGGCAGTGGCCAATGGCTGACGAATAAAAAAATGGAGGTAAGGTAAAGTTAAATCAGTGCGGGGTAATACGTGGCAAAAAAAATAAATAATGAGTACCGCACCAAAGTAGAATAACAACATTTTCTGCAATACAGGAGCACCGTACAAAAGTAAATTAACAAACTTTTCTGCAATATGGTGTAATGGAATTTTTGTCGAAATCCCGTTGCAGCTCTCTTTAAACATTATGTTTTATTAATTTTTCGCTATGTTGCGATCAGTTTTAAATATTTTTAGGTGTGTTTCCCGTTTTATGTAAAACCATTAAACCAAGAGAAGAGGAGTGACATAGTACAAATCCATGTCAATTAGTTGTAAGGACTTTTGGTGGCCTGGACAACATCGTTGAGAGTGGATCACGCTACTGGGATCCCAGCTCACAACATACGTCCCTCACAGTCCGAGCTTTTGGTAGCGTTATACCATATCTAGTCATTAAGTCTTAAATAATTTGTACAGAAATTGTAAATTTTCATCACATTGTTTGTAATATATTGTTGAAATTTTTATTATGTGTTTTTATTCTTACTCTTTATTATATTCAAGAATATATTATCTCTCCCTCTCTCTCTCTCTCTCTCTCTCTCTTTAGCTTATTGTAACGATTATTTACTTAAAAATACGCTAGCGTCCTTCAGGCCCAATACAACTTAGGAAAATTTTAACTTCACCAAAAAAAAAAAATAAAATAAAATAAAAATAACCCACAGACCTGCACTGAGCTAGCTGGAGCTAGGTAATCACACGTCTTGTTTGGGAAAATGCTAAACACCAACAAAGTGCCATTATAACGGGAGTATCGTATAAGAGCTCAGTAAGTACGGGAGGAGTGTACAAAAGTATGATTAACAACCTTTTCTGCAATGCGGGAATGCCGTATAAAAGTTCGTTTGCAGAATCGGAGTACCATACAAAAATCCAATTAGCACTTTTGTACAGTGCGGGAGTATCTATATAGTTCAATTAGCAATTTGAGATTAAATTGTAGAAGTATTTTCTAGAGATCAGCAATTTAAAGGACGTGGGAGTTCCGTGAAGGTTAGTGTTGTGGTAGTCCCACATAAATGAATGATTCAATGTTCTTACAACTGCCGAAATATAGGCAAAGTTGACCTAAATAGTTAATCGATTTTAATATTAGAACATGAGCAATGTTGTGGGACCAGCACATGAATAATAAACCGCTGCCCAAGGAATCACTACTTCCACATCCAGATTCTCTATCCAAGTCACTCACAACGAAAAAACTTTGTATGTGAAAATAATTGTTTATGGAACTTTAATAATATTTGCAATCCTCTACCCCAAAAACCCATAAAACGATACCCCACATCGGTAGTGGAGTGGGGGTGGTGATAGGGGGTGGATGAAATAAAAAAAATGTTTTGAGGTTTCTGGTTCCTGTACATACACTAAATCACAATTTTTTTTCATCCCCTTTAATAAGGAGGTGGGGGTGGTAATGGGGGTGGCTAATGCAAAACATTTTTTTGAGACCTTAGCTTCTCTTATACATACTAAATACCAATTTCATGGACTCTTACCTGCTTGATTTACCCATTTACCCCAAATTTACCCCAATTTACCCCCCAACCCTTCGACGGAACAAGATGAAAATATAATCTAGTTCTAGATCTCGTTAAAGTACATATGTGTACCAAATTTCAAGTCAATATCTTAAACGGTTCCAGAGTAAACGTGCGCACAAAAAAAAGTTACAGACAGACAGACTGACAGACCGACAGACAGACCGACAGACAGACAGACAGAAATTTTTTTTTCGCTCAAACTTAAAATCTCGACGTTTCATGACATTTTAAGCCTATTTGGACAATAAAAATTTTTTTAAATTTTTTTGTCGTTACTATACTTCCACTGGACGTGGAAGTAAAATTGGAAGTTACATTAGTTGAAATATGAGTATTGTGGTTTCACATTTCACATTTTACATCTGTTATGCCACATAACGATATATAGAAATATGTCTCAACTAATTGTTTGTCTTAACGCTGTATTATAACAGATGGATATTTTGTTTTGGTTATTTTTCCAGGTATGTCAGGAGATTTGGTATTGTAACTTTGGTGCGAAGCCGCCACAATTGCAGAATGGCTGTGTTAGCAATACACCCCGTACCCTCGCAGAAGTCTCTTGTACTCACAATTGACAGCAGCCCACAGCTAGACGTTCGTGCTTGAACGGAACGTGACCGAGCCCTTGGCGCTAGCCTAGATGCGCCTCAATTCGTAAATTCATTAGTCAGTAATCAGCAGTCAGTATACTTTGTCACGAGTGACAATAAATTTATATTAAATTGTGTCTTTTAGTTTTATTTCAAACGCTCAAACGCTTACGTATATTATTTTTAAATAAATAAAAATAAATTAATTCGATTGGGTTGAAAATACGTGGTATGGTGGTAATCTCAAAACTTTGTGTATATCTTTCAGCTACACTATCTATCTATAACATATTTCTTCTCAAATGTTTCATATGGCGGACTTCCAACAGTTGTGCTTTAATATAACTGTCTATATAATACAGGTCATGATCCTTTAAAAAAATTTGCAACTCCAACTTAGTCGAACTCTTATTAGGAATTTTTTATAATACAATGAGATTAGTTGACATTTCTTAGATCCATCAGTCCATCCTTTTTTTACGATGTCGTGAGTGTCATACCATGTTTCATCTAGATAATAAATTGTTCTATTTTCTCTTCTAAACTTTTTATTTCTTCTAGATATGAGTTTCGACAATCCACTATTCTTCGGTTTTCCGTAATTGGCATGCGTTTGTCAATAGTTTTAAATTTAAATCCAATTTTTCTCAGCCGGTTTCTTAAAGTTCTTGTTGTATATGTCAGAGGACAATCCATTTCCTTTAGTTTTCTGTCCACCACCTCAAAGGTTGGGATTTCGTTTTTCTGATATGTGCCGTTAATTACATTTTGTAAAAGTTTTGTTATCGGTTTCTTTTAGTATATCTAAATCACGCAAGTTAAAGTCATAAGCTTTTCGTTGTAAAAGAGCAAAATAGACATTTAAACAATTTTGTTTCGCCTAATTAAACGATTTAATTTTCACTGGAACCGCTGTTGGAATTTATTTTCCCTATCACTGAAATCACTAGTACTGCCACTTTCACATTCATAATCGCAATGAGATCTGTTCTCCCTCGATCGAAGCATTTTTACATCAAATAATGTTACGTGTTTATGTAGAAGAACTCATTACCAAGCGTCTAGGTGACGCGACACCAATTTATTTTTAAAAGGGCGCCAGCCGCGTTGTGCCCCGTTCTTCAACTCCCAAGCGCGTACTTCGATAGATGAGTAATGGGCCAAGGCTACACTACCTCAGATCATTAACGACGCTCTCTCAGGACGTGATTTCAATTATTCACTCTTTGGATTATTGCGATTTTTGCATAAAAAAATCCCTATAGAAGATTCTTTCCGACGGGATTGGAATTTGACGTGATTTTGATCTAATTATATAGTAATAAAGGTCCTGACGTCCTTGGGTTCTTGCTATTTTTGCATAAAAAAAATCCCTATCGAAAATTTCTCTCCGACGGGATTGGAATTTGACTTAATTTGTATCTATTCACTTACTAAAAATGGTCTCTACACTTAAACATTTCTGGAGACATCGTATCAAAAAATCTCTATCAAGCTCCCGTAAGGCGACCAGAATACTGAGTATCAACTTAAGGAATCATGAGATCCCGATTAACTCAGTTGTTTAGGTCTTCCAAACGAAAACTCCAGGGATTAAGACTAGCAACAAGTCCTTACATCAATAAAATGCAATTAGATCAAAGAATACCATTTATTTAATAAGTATAAAATAATACAGTGACTTTCTGTAAAATGATATAATGTGAAAGAATCACGCCTCCCCAACTAAGGCAAATTACTTTTTAACCATACAAGTGAGAGCGTACGTTAACAATCAATTTCGCAGGAAAGACTCTTTTAACCTCCTCAGGATTTAATGCAAACCTTTTAAAAAGAATTGAAAAATTTTGTATTTTTGGTAATTATGGCTAACTGAAAATAATATAAAAATATTTTACTTAAAAACTTTTGGTTCGCTTATGAATAGCTTAAAGGTTCCAGATCGTGATCTTATCGTTCACGGGACGGAGTTCGACTAATACATGAGTTTAATAACTTTCGGCCAGTCTTACGATGTACTTGTCCCCATGCAGGTTCAATATAGGAAAATTATAGCTAGTCGCTTTCGAACAACTTTTCGGCAAAATGGATTTTTGAGTCCCTTGTGCACAAGGTGATTTTCTCTATAACTTTATTATTTGGAAAGCCCTGCATTTGGCTTTACTATCATCGCTTTGTATTGACCATCCAACGCACTCGTCCAAATTATAAGTCGCTGGGTGAATCCAAACTTGTTTTATGCGAGATACCGGCCGTGTCCATTTTTACTGATATTTTTTTACGCCGCTTTTGCCAAATTCATCGGTTTCGCCTTTTTGATATATTGCCTTGTTAAAATTTTATTGTCAGTCTTTAGAACAGAGTATATATTGACTGTACATCCATGGTCAATGTCTTCGGCGAAGGAATTCAAGTTGAAAATATTATGAATATTTTCAAATTACTTTTTTGGCGTACTTTTTAAAAAGTATGTGATTTATTTTTCCATGACCACTTTCACTCTCATATCCTTGACAAAAATATATTTTCCTAAGTAAAAATTCGGTGTGCCTAATGTCTTATCGAACTCATAACGGTCCTTTTGGACTAGTTTGTGGCTCTGAAGTCTCTCAGACTCTTGAAAATGTCCTTAACTGAATTTTTTGCCTTAGTAAACACCTTCTATTGTGAATTCGGAAATTGCAACACCAGGGTAACACTAAATACTAATTTATTAACTTACGTACTATTTACAACTACTAATTACTTCACTAATGCAACACTGAGTACTATAATTCAATAATTCATTTTATCACTTTGCTTACTTCTTTATCTATTCTGAACTCACTATATGAACTAAACTGTACTGAACTGTCTATGCGGCCACTCGCCCTCTATTTGTATAGCTAAGTAAGTGGCTATAGTATTTTCTACATTTATCTGCCATGTTCTAAATGGGGGTATGTAATTTCAAAATGCCAAGACCGTACACACTATCTCTAGGACGATTGCCGAACTAACTAATCACGAGTAGTTTTCTGTTATTCACATACAAGATTTAGAGGGAATTCCTATAGATATCTATAAGCTGCCCCCTCATTAAACCTGAACGTCCGGTTAGGCAATTTAGTGTCTTCTACATACTCATCAGTCTATCCAGGTGTACAATTTTAATCTTCGAGTTTTTGCTTCGTTGAATTCGATGGACAACTTCATTAATTCGGGTGATAATGGAATACGACTCTTCCCAAGGCGGTTGGATCTTCGAGGATCTCCCTATCTTCCGCTGCGGGCTGTACAGCCAAATCAGATCTCCCGCCTTGGATCCTCCTGAATTGGCATTACGGTCATGACGATCCTTCATTGTCTCACTAGCTATGGTGATCCTCTCAAAAGGGGCACCGACGTAATTTACCCCTACTCCTAGTCTGTGGTCCCTTACTGGCCACACAAATATTGCATTTGCGACACCAAGCTTCCACATCCTAGCGACTATTAAAATCGTTCTCGTAATTTACTCAGCTCTTTCTTGTTCCTCTCTCTCTCCTCTTGACATCGTATTTCTTATTCCTCTTTCTCTTCTCGATGTCTTCTTTCTTGTTCTTCATTGTCTTCTTGACGTCGCTTTTCCTGTTCTTCTTTTTCTTCTCGGCGGCTTACTTCCAGATCTTCCATCATTTTTCTCAGTTCGGTTTTCTTCTTGACATTCTCTTGCTTATTGTTCTTTCTCTTCATACCGTTGTCTTTCTTGTTATTCTTCTCCAAGTTTCCATCATTTTTTTTAATTTGACAGCTGTTTGCTGTTGCCATGCTTCTTGTTGTTATGGGCATATGATGACGTTAGCCATGTTTATTGCAAAATGGCGTTAAGGGAATCGAGATATCTCGTCGATATTTCTAATAGAACTTTCTGGAAAAATTTCGATAATAGAGAAGATAATAACACGATCGAGTCTTATTTAGAGTCTAGGTCGCTATCCAGTTGCTAGAATTCCACTCTCTCCAGTAATTTCCAAATAGAATGTTCTAGAAATTTTCGCGAACTAACACGTATGAGTCTTTTTCAGTGTTTGTATCAGTTTTCGGTTGAAAGAATTTGATTATCTTCACTAGTCTCCGAATATAATCTTCTGAAACTTTCCCGAATACACACTTCTCATATTTTTTAGTTCAAAATTAGTCCTTACACAACGTCCCGTAAATCAATTCTCTGTCTCACCACTAATTCCCGAGAAGAACACTGTAGAACCTTCTCGAACAATCCAGAAATCCTCTGATATAATTCCGCTTCTGACACCAATTGTTCCGTGTTTATTTTATAGAGCCTCCCAGAATCGATCTAAGCCAAAGAATAAATAAAAACTTAGGAAAATTTACTACTAAAGACAGTTTAGAGCATAATTAAACCTATTTAAGACGTCCGTGCCGAAAACTGACACAAAAGGACTCATCAGGTTCATCCAGCGCCTTCACAGATGTGTAAGGTACAATTCTAAAGTACGCAAAAATTTCAGTAAATATTGTTGTGGACAAGAAATAATATATTATACTTTTTAAGATATTATATATTATATTTAATATATACTACTTTTTAAAGTAGGCAAAGAGTGCAATTCAAAAGAACACCAAAATATTTTTACGTCGTTCGGCGACGACCATGTTCAAAGGGTAAGATTCAAAGGCGCGTCGAATTTTATCTTTTCAAAGCATTCCAGAAAATTTGTAAGCTTCCTAAAAAATTTCAGAATGGTGATTCTACTTCAAACGTTGTTTACAAAGAAGCTTTTTAGTTAATTACAAAAGTTCAGGCGAACGTAGTCGGGTACACAGCTAGCTAGTCTTTAATAAGTTTAGATCAAAGAAAGATAATGCGACGAAAATGTAGTGTAGTGCAGCTTAAATTGAGGTCATTCAATTAAAAATAAAAATAATAATTTCACAGTTGAAGGAGTGGCATAGATATGGAACTTGTTGGGGCCGTTTTGTAAAATATATTACGGTACACCATTGGAAAAATCATTTGTTTCCATATTTCTTTAGTCTGTTTTATCTGCAAGAAAAAGGATCCCTCGCAATTTCATTGTATAGTGGAGGAAATCGGTAGTATGAAGGGACGTACGGGGTGAGTAGGTTGGGTGATGCATAGCACATAGCTGTTTCTATCACATCGCGTCTTCCATCTGTTATGCTACTTAGATTAAAGCCCTTTCTTTGTCCACTTTCGGCTTACTTCTTAAAAAATATATTATACTCTTTAGGAAGTACGTCGAAAGTGGACAAATAGTGCAAATCAAAAGTACACCAAAATATTTTTACGTCGTTCGGTGACGACCATGTGCAATGGCGTAAAATTCAAAAGTACGTTGAATTTTATATTTTTAAAGTATTTTTAAAATTTCTATCGTTTTGCGAAACATAGTGAAATTGGGGACATGGTCATTATGAATATCTTTCAAAAGAATGACAATAAAAAATAAACAAAGCAACGTACTGGAAGATGAAAACCGAAAAATGTGGCAAAGGCGCGAGGCGTCTATAAGCGATGATTAGACAGAAATTAGAAAAAATGACTAAGGCCGGTTTCTCGAATAAAACAAATTTTGGTTCATCCAGCGACTCGTGCGTTGGAAATCGGCAGAAAGCTGTAGTAGGAAAATCAAATGCAGGTCTTTCCAAATGACAAAATTATAGAGAAAACCGTCTTGTGCATAAACGGGGTCAAAGGGTCATTTTCATAAAGGGCATGTCACATCTCCTATAGTGAACTTATATGGGGTCAGTACGTCGCGTCGCCATAAAGGAAGCAGGAAAACATAATAAACCCATTTATAGTTGAACTCCGTTCTTGTGAATTATATAATCACTAAAAGAACCTTAAATCTGACCACTAGTGCCTCAAAATTTTTAAGTAAAATATTTTTATATTATTTTCCGTTAGTCCCAAAACCAAAGGGCCTTCATAAACTTCTGAGGAAGTTGTGTGAATCTTTTTACCTAATCGATTGCTATTGCACGCTCTCCATTCTGTTTGCGATATAAACGTCATCTATAAGAGGAATTTGTCCTTGCCCTGTTTAGGGAGGCGACTAAATTAAAATTTTAATATTTTGTTTGATAGGATTGCATAATATTATGTGCATTCTTTGGATCAACCAATAAATTATTGAACTGTTGCATTTTACTGATTGAATGATTAACTTTAAGTCTTTTCCATTGAGGGTTTTCATGTGTTAGGTCTGAGTTAAATATCGGGATTCGCCTGGCCCCGCAAGTTTGTAATTCAATACACCAATCGGCTCGTGAAAGCTCGAGAGGGATTTTCTATAAAAGTGATCTCTAAGCACACGATAAAACGAAGACTAAAGAGATACGGAAGCAAATGGTTTTTTCAGTTGTGTTTCGTAATGTAGCGGCCCCAACAAATTCCATATCTATGCGACTCTTTCCGATGGGAAATCATTACTTTTATTTCTAATTAAATAACCTCAATTTAAGCTGCAGTATACTACATTTTAGTCTCATTATCTTTCTTTGAACTAATCTTATTAAAGACTAGCTATGCCCGCGACTATGTTCACGTGGGATTTTGAAATTAACTAAAAAGCTTCTTTGTAAACGACGTTTGAGGTAGAATCACCATTCTGGAGTATTTCAGAAAGCTCACAAATTTTCTGAAATATTACAGAAGTTTAATCATTAAAGTTTATGCCGTGCAAATACGCTTATTGTAGAGATCAAGCTACGGTTCTACTAAACTTATTTTCATAAAACTTGGCTTAGAGTAGGCCGATTTCGATGAAATAAAAACTAAATGTTACTCCAAGTTTAGATGAATTTATCTGTGAAACCCCCGTTCAAGTTGGTTCAGTAGTTTCTGCGTGATGCCCATTTAAACAAAATTACAAAAATTATCTGAATGTATTCAATTTAACAACATACTAAAATTCTCTATCAATATTTTGTGTCTATTCTAAAAAAATCGATAAACTTTTGAAAGTTTGGTTCGTGTGAAGAATGACGCAAAATGCGTTGAAACTTCATACGAGCCATTTTTAGAACATTCAGTTCCTATTAGATAGATGAATAATTTGTGCAAGTGAGTCAATTGGTTCGGTACCTAATGGACCCGTTTAGTAGTGACGTCAAATATTATGCAACCGACAATACAAGTGGGATAACGAAATTTACAGTTATTATTTTCGCTCTTATGCTCCTTGCTATTAAGGATGATAAAAATTGTCGTTAACAATTTTGTGTTATTACTCAATTATATGGCATATCTAAGACAATTCAATTCATAGGCCATATACTTAAGATACGTTAGATTCGTTCTACATATAATTTACTCAATTAAATTAATATGTGTTTTAACCAAATAAAATTAGAGGCCCTGATCAACAGCCATATTTTTAGCCTTTAAATGTATAGTACATAAGGCTCAAAATCTTTAGCAACACACACTTGTATTGTTGGTTGCCTAGAATCTGACGTCACACTAAACGGGTCCATTCATCAAAAGCCGTGAGTCGAACAAGCGTTTCGCGTTACTTTCACGCCTTTATACCCCAATTCGACAAATTCGATATTTCGGCTTTGAGCAATCGTTTTCCAAAAAACTGGATCTCTAAGTACCGTGAAAATTTTTTGAAGGCTTAAATAAATAATATACATGTCTACTTTTTCCAGAGGATGCCTAAAGAAACTAAATTTCTTAACTTCCATTTATCCTTTTCTTCGAGATCCTGTCCTAAAAATTTATTTGATGGTAATTCCACCTCACCTGTCTTGTAACTTTGGGTTTTGACACATACTAGTCACATCACATTTCATCAGTTGGTTGTATTGGCTTCTGTGCATGCAGCTAGTGTACACAGAAGATGATTTAGTGACTGTTTTTCGGTGTTATTTTCTTAACTTCAAAATTTCAGACCATTTTCACAGTGACACGTAACGTGAAGTAGACGGCGATAATTTTAAATTTTTTGTTAACATCTTATTTATGTTAACAACCTGGCGCAATTTAGCCATACACATTCCATGACTCAACCAAAACACACACACACTGATAATTTTAATTTCTTTGTTAACATCTATTTACATTAACATCCTGGCGGAATTTAGCCATAGACATTCCACCACTCAACCAAAACACGCACACACAAACAACAACACAACAGCAATTCTCTGTGACTTTCCATTTGCCGCAGTTTAGACTTGAACTCAGGAGAGATAACAGTAATTGGCTGTGTTGTCTCACTCAACCGTGGTCTAGCATTGGTAGTGGCATTATTATTTTTAATGAATACATCGTATTTACCGATTTATGACTTGTATAAAAAATCATTAACGCTATTTTCAGAAATTCAATCTTAAAATATACATCTCTTATATCTTTCTCAAGGGCGCTGGTAGATAAATTGTACCAGGAAGGAATTACAAATTGGGCAGTGATCTACAATACATACTATACTTAAGCAAGTAATAATAATAATAATTGTTTTATTTTTATAGACGTTTAAATAAAATATATTGACAAAATTGAATCTAATTATATCTATCTATCAAAAGGCGCTGTACCTCAGAGTATAAGGAGCTACGTTCTTCCGCCCAACCGCATGGATATATAGTTGACTGCAGATTTAACAGGCACTTAAAAAATGTCGGCATCTTTTTTGAGTGCCTGTTAAATCTGCGGTCAACTATAACATAATTTAATAAAAAAATCGTGCCTCTGGAGGACTTAATTCAGATTCCCTGTCGCTAAAAGAAATATACGCTCGTGCAATTGGTTTCTGTAAAAATATTTAAATTGATTTTCTATCACTAAATTAAAATGCAATGAAGTTACACTATCTAAAATATAGTAACAACAAATACAAAACAGTCCCTGTCAACTCTTTTCATCAAATAAATTTGTGACAGACCATTTTAAAGTCAAGGTGTCCTCGGGGAACTACGATATAACTAATATTTTACTCCTCTATTCTCTTCCTCACTACAGGGATAAGCTACACTAGCTGTTATTTTTATTTCTATTCATATCCATATTGGAGTTGCTATGCAGATATATTTGAGTCGTCCAGAATCAAAACTCACATTATCCAAAATCTGACTTTTTGGCTAGCACAGAAAAACTAATTTGGAACCAACCTTTTATCTGGGAAATATTCTATTGGTATATGCTTAAATGAATTTACAATAAAATAAGTCGATATTGTGAAAAACAACAATAAATGATTCCATAAACTTAGAATAAAATAGTAAAGTTTGGATAATGTGAGTTTTGACTCTTATTTATGGATAATGTGAGTTTTGACAATTTAATAAGTGGGTTTTGTGAGTTTTGATACTGTGGTATGGCTCATCAGAGATTAAGACTATCATCTATTCTATAGGAGATTAAGACAGAAGCAAAGTTACCTTACCTTACTTCGGTAACTGAAAAATGTTGAAATAAGTTTTAAGCTGTAAAAGGTAATAAAACAATCAGTGCAAATAAATGGCTTTATTTTGAAGTAATTGTTTACAAACAATTGTTTGTAAAACTGATTAAAGTTAAATTTGTTGTTTGTTTGTTTCAAAACTAACATTCTCCAAAGGATAATGTGAGTTTTGACTCCAACATCAATCTTTGTAATTTTTTTACGCAGGGATAATGGCAGTTTTGACCGTAATAAATATATATAAAGTTCAGGCAGCGTTGATAGATGGCACTTTTACGTAAAAATTCGCGATTTTGGAGTTTTGATTCTAGACGACTCATTTATCATACCTACAGGAACAAATATTTCAAGCTCCTATAACCAGCCTTGGAGTAGAACTTTCTAAATATTTGTGAATATGTTCGAACTAGAAGATTTATTGAGCGAAAATATGTTTCTTCTAAAAATACAAGTAATTATCGTCTACATGTTTCAAAAGTAAATATTTGCATGAGATATCGGCAATGTTTTAGTTAAAATAATATTAACTATGAAAAATGTTCTAAAATTATCTCTGTTCGCATAATGTAAGCTTAAAAACTAGTAGTGTACAATTTTAACTCTACAGGGTTGGTCAATATTATGAAATACTTGCTTCGGCGAAGTAAATATTATCAAGCATTTTAACAAAGTCTACTTCAAATAATAATACAATAGATTAAGCTGTAAACCTTTCCTCGACCGTTATTGAAATTCTGTTTGTAAATATCATCATTTATAAATAAAAATATTAACTTACTTGGCATGTAAAAATTCACACATCCACATTGCTCTAACGTGTAGTTAGTTAGACATTCCAAACGGCAGTTATCTGGCGTATAAATTCTGAAATACTTTAGAGGTCTCTCTTTGGTGAAATAGCATTCTCTATCATTTGGATCATATTTCTTTACTTCGTCTGATGTGGTGATCATTTTTGGCTGGACAGCAGCGATCACGGCGTTATCGTGAGGTACTTGAAAGTATTGCTTTTTTAAAAGTGGTATGGTGTGTGGGGTATGGAGTAAAATCTGCAATAAAAAAAGCCACTTTGTGGTTACCATTTGTTTTGAAATTATGAGTAATATAAAAAGAAAGTATATAAGAAATATAAAAACTCTCGAAGGGTATTGGCAATTAACAGAGATACATTCCTAACTAGAATAAAAAAAATCAGTATCAACTATTTTTAATTAATTAATCAGAACACAATTGTTTTGGAAGAGAAAATAAATTAATAATAAAGAGTTGTCAATTTTTTGCTATCTGCAATATTCTTTAATATCTGTTAAAGTATAAAGTGGATTTAAACGTTTCCAACATAATTTGGAATCTTTCAAAGTGGATTCGAAACTAAAGGGCACGACGAATATTGAGCTAGATAATGATCAATATTTGAGAGCACTGGGACTCGTATAAAAATGTATTATAGAAGATTTAAAGTAATACGATAAATACCAGATGAACAGAAGACACTTAAAGGTACCACCAGAAGATGAATTTGTGGGATCCTAACCTGTTCTACAAGTATATTAGAATGACGGAATCTGTATTTGAAGAGTTGTTAGAGAAAGTTAGTGTCAAAATATGTAATACGTTTTATTTTCATTATTTTCATTTAGGTTTGAAAGAAATTTTAAGTGTCTCTATTAAACTCAGTTTTTCTTAGGTGAATACGATTTTTTTAAATTTTTGTTCATTATGCTGAGAATTTTATTTTAATTTGTTTAATTTCCTCAAACAATTACAACGTGCATTGGTTCATAGAGTAAATATATAATTAAGGGAAGGGCACTTAGAGGCGTGGAGAAATTTTGAGGTGAGGAGGTTTTGGAATACAGAATTATCGGATGAGGATAGGGTATTGGCAAAGGTAGGAGAGAGTTAAGGATGAAGCTTGTCAAGCTACGTGTGAGTTGCGGATAGGTCATGCAAGAGTTGAATGAGAGTGCGTAGGGAAAGGTTGGTGGCCAGGCGTAGGAGATTATTTAGTGCGGTTTGAATCTTTACGCTTCTTGTGGTTGGAAATATCAGTCACTGGTCCTATTCTGCTCTTTGCTGCCTCCCTATGCTTATTGCAATTGTTATGTTTTAAAACTTAGAACAGACAATATGTGCGAATGGGTGCGATGTCCACCGTATACTGGCTCTCATTTAGCTATGATGTGCGAAAATTAATGAGATATTAGCGTATTCTAATTGACGAAGAGCTAATGCCAATGCATACTATCAGCCCCACATTTAACGCATTAATTCTATTTTTGGTTTTTAATTTAGTTTTACACGTTTCTAGGGCTTCCGAAAAACATTTAATGTAAGTTCTTTTCTGATTATGATTGATTTATGTACGTTGTTAGTTTAATTTTAACAGAAATGGTTTACTGAAGTTGCCAATATCTAACTAAATATTTTTTCTAGGTGAAGTTGCAATTTAAAATTTTTCTGACTACATTTCTTAATATCCTAAAGAAATTTTCTGATTATTCCACTTTATAAATTTTTAAGAGATTCTTGTACCTGAAAATGCGTTACCAGAGGGTTAAAATGACAGCGGGATTTTCTTTTAACATGATTTTTCACTTGAGCAATTTTCAGTAGATTTCATAATCTGATCGTTAATTAAATTGTCTCCTTCACTGTCGAACAAATTAGATATTAAAATAAAATAGAGACACCCTTGAATGACGATATCGTTACAATAAAATATTATACATTAATTAAAAAAAAAATAAATAAGCAATTCTCCTTATTATTTAATTTAACTTACGCTATATCCTTGCACATCTTCAATGCAGATGTGATCTGAATTATAACGAAAGTGCATAAATGTGACCTGAAGAGCGTTGTCTGCTCCCGAAAGAAGAGCTCTTCTTGGATAAGAATCGACTTTACTATCGGTTGAGTAGCCTTCGTCTATATTCCATTTACTGATATTACGGTTCTTGTGATAATTTGAAAAATGTACTCTAAAAATATTCGTATTTAGTAAAATCAAATAAAATGTATTTTCAGATTACTTAAATATCAGATTTTGATTATTCCTGATTTTTGTGACACTACATGTAAAAATAGACTTGGATCATATAATTCTGAAATAGAATTATTAATGTTTGTAAATTAGCAACCGCACCATAATAGCACTTTGCCTTACATCTTCTGCACAGCCGACAAAATAGACAATGCAAGCTCAATAGTCTTTCTAAACAATTTGCTCAGTATTGCTACAGCGTAGAAAAATAAGTAGTACAGATTTGAATTTCTTGTTGATTGTAAATGCTGACGACTTGGATTTTCGTTTAATGGCATACGGTAAGCGCTGGGAATAGCATAATAAATTTTAAATATTCTTGTTTTAATCTATAACATTATGTATTGTTACCAGATTTTGCGAAACCCAAGTTCTTGTTTTTTTCTTAAATATATAGATATACTTAGTTCTTTTTATATTTTCCACTAATTTTTTAAACAACCTTGGCCCTATATATGTAAAACATTGCTGCCCAATTTGTTTTAAGTAGTCGATTTTCTCTGTTTCTTGTTGGTCAATTCTACTAAAATGTTCTTCATTTCCAAAAATATAATTTAAAACTTTTAGGGTATATAATTGTTTTTGCCAAAAACGATCTTTATTATTTTCTTCCAATTTATTAAATAACTTTGGCCCTATATATGTAAAACATTTTTTTCCGATAGTCTTTGCTGCCCGATTTGTTTTAAGTAGTCAATTTTCTCTGTTTCTTGTTTCATATGCATGGTCAATTCTACTAAAATGTTCTTTATTTCTAAAAATATAATTTAAAATTTTTAAGGCATATAATTGTCTTGGATAATTCAATAAAGAGGTGGTGGGGTAGCGCAAGTTTTTGCCAAAAACAATCTTTATTATTCTCTTTTGTATTATTTCAATTTTTTTATACTGCCCTTGTTACAGGCACCCCAGCTTCATATACCGTAGTTTAATAAAGATGCTGCCAGTGCAAAATATGGAACTTTAAAATATTTTTTAGTTATTTGAATTCTTATACTATTCCCCTTAACTTTTGTACAAGACTTTTTACGTGTTGATCCCATTTAAAGTGGTTGTTTACGATAATGCTTAAGTATTTAATTTTTTCAGTAGCTTTTATTTGAGTTTGTGTGCCTCCATTATTTTAGTCAATATAACCGTATCCTAGTGAGCAACCTTACAAGTGAAAGAGAATAGAAGAGACCGAAACCATAATAGGCAACGTTGTAGCAGAACGTTTTAAAAATGTCTTAGAAAAAATCTCCACGCACGCCAAGCAAGTGGATAAAGTCGTTCAAGACATGTATAAACCAAAACAGGAACTGAAAGAAGCAGCCGGTAGGCTAGCCCTTTCAATCGAACAGCTGCATTCGAAGAAACTGAAAGACTGGTTGGACGAAGTCACAAGCAACAACAGAGACAACAAAACACAGGATATGCTGCTTCGTGAAAACCAAGAGCTCAGAGAGAAGCTTCAACTTATGGAAGCTAAATATAAAAGAGAGATTGAGGGCCAATCACAAGACACCTCCGTCCAATGCAAAGAGTGCACAGAAGCGCAAAAGAGAGTGACAAGAAGGAAAGTTCTCTCACAAGAAAAAAGTTTTGAAGCGTTTCAACGCATCACAGAAGATGACTGGGAAGAGGAAACGTTTCCCAGAATAGAAGTGAGACAAGGGTATATTTGGGAAGCTCCGGTAGAGTGTCAGCTCATACTTCCCTGCAGCAAAGACATTGAAACTAATGACAAGATGGTCAAAAGGGGGATAAATAAGTTTGGAGGCAGAGAAAGGCTTCTAAAATAAAACAAGACAAAAGGAGAAGTGGCAATGATGTCACATTCGCTCGCTTTTCCTGACAAAGATGGAAATTTTACCCAGCAAACTAGGTATATCTACTACCCCATCCTCACTAACAGTGAGGCAAAGGAAGAGCCCGAGGATAGGTTCGTTTTTCGAACTATAAAAGCCATAAAGGAGCATATGGCATCACAAAAAAGAACTCAATTGGCAATACCAGAAATCGATGGAGTAATTGGTGTAGTCATTACACGAATGATAGAGTTCTTGTTTGCGGACACCAATACCCAAATTTGCCTTTATAAGGCAGAAGACACGCAGAGGAAGACTATAGAACAAACAGTTGTTAGTAAACAACCCAGAAGACCTAGAATTAATACCAACAAAGCTGTTGGTAAACAGAGAAAAATCAAGGAAGATGCACTCCTAGTCAAGGCTGATGGCAAATCTTATGCAGATTTGCTAAATTGTTATTAAGCAGAAGGTTAACCCCAGCGAAATAGGAGTGGATGTGAAAGACATTAGGAAGACAAGAAATGGGGACCTGCTCGTTACCGTGCAAAATGGTTCAGACAAAGCCGAAGTCTTAAAGAGGGAACTAAAAGAGAAACTTCCAGAAGCGACAACTTCAAAACTGATAGACAAGAAAGTCCTTCACATTAAGGGTCTAGACGAAGTGGCAACAGTTCAAGAAATAACAGACGCAATTTCTAAAGAACTATCTGTCCAACCTGAGACTTTCAAAGTCACAGCTCTAAGACCGGCATATGGATACAAGCAAAATGTCACCGTCATTATACCTGCAACAAATGCGGAGAAACTTATCCAGATGGAAAAGATTAAGATCGGCTGGATGAGATGCAGAATCGTGGAGAGGGAAGTGGACAAAAAATGTTATAGGTGCTGGCAATATGGACATGAGAAAGCCCAATGTAAAGGCCCAGACAGAGAAAGACTATGCGTTAAGTGCGAAAAAGAAGGGCACAAAGCAGCCGTGTGCCAAAATAACCCATACTGCGTTCACTGTAAGGGGCACCAGTCCGGAAGTACAAGGTGTCCGAAGAACAGGAGCAGAAGAAAGAGAACATCCGCTGAAAATTATGAAGAAAGTGAAGTTTTTGCAAATTAACACAAACAGGAGCCGCCCTGCTCACGACCTGGCTCTAGCTGCTGCCAACAAGATAGACGCAGGGTTAATCGCGATAAGCGAACCCAATAAAAATGCAATTAAAGGTAGAAAAGACTGGATATCTGATGAACACCTAGATACCGCTATAAAAGTTCTGGACCGACGCCTAGTAATCAAGGGACAGGGCTACGGACACGGTTTCACTTACGTCAAGACCGCCTCTTTCACAGTGTACAGCTGGTACGCCTCTCCAAATAGAGATTTGGATGATCTCGAAGAAATTCTTTTCGAAATTGGAAGGAAAATAAGGACCAACAAAGAGAAGGCCATAGTTGTGGGGGACTTCAATGCAAAATCCATACAATGGGGTATGGACGTCACCGATGACAGAGGCCGCGTCCTAACTGAATGGATGGCAGAAAATGACTTAATATGTGTAAACGAGGGAAGTGCACCAACATTCCAGAGAAACGTATACTCGTCCATACTAGACCTAACTCTGACTACCGACGACATTAAAACCAAAGTAGCTAAATGGGAAGTGAGCGAAAGGGAAACCCTCAGCGACCATAACTATATAATATTCGAAGTAAAAGACGAAGGGAAGAAAAGAGCTATGGTAACGCAAAGCAAAGGGTGGCAGATGAAAAGTTTGAACAAACAAAAGTTGCAAGAGACACTGAACGACGTCGGAATTATTCAGGAGGAGGGCGTATCTCCTGCAAAAGACTTTTCCCAAACCCTCACGCAGATCTGTGACAGAACTATGTCGAAAAGAAAGTACAATTCAAGTAGGCCACCTTTGTATTGGTGGTCAGACGAAATTGCCGAACTTCGCAGAGAATGCTTGAGGAAAAAAAGGATATGTACAAGAAATGCAAGAAGAAATCTTCCGGAAGTAAATCAACAACTGAGGGAAGAGTACAAAAGCAGCAAGAAAAGGCTGCGAAATTGCATCAAGGCTTCAAAAAGAGAATGCTGGAAAAGCATACGTGACAAACTGGACTCCGATATATGGGGAGATTGTGATGAAACAAATGCTTGGCTTCCCTCCAAGACCCCAAATGTCCATGCAAATGACAGAGGAAGTGGTAAACCACCTCTTTCCCGTGCACGACGCCGTAAGCTTTGATTGTGACAGAACAGTGATATTCTTAGATTTTACGGTAGAAGAATTAAATATAGCTAAAACCAAATAAAGCACCGGGACCAGCCTACATCCCAGTAGAAGTCCTGAAGGAAGTAGTACAAAGTAAACCCGAATACGCACTAAGAGTCTACAATGAACTAGCGCGTAGAGGAGTATTTCCAGAAGACTGGAAGCAGGCTAAGCTTGTACTACTTAGGAAAGGAAATAAACCGTTAGACCACCCGGCATCGTATAGACCCATATGCCTCTTAGACGTAGAAGGGAAACTGTACGAACAACTTATCTTAATAAGGCTCAAAGAAGAACTAGTACGCACAGGTGGACTGGCAGAGAGACAGTACGGCTTCATGGAAGGTCGACAAACAGTAGATGCTATAAACAACGTGACCCAAATTGCCAGAGAAGCTGCTGCTTACGGGCACCAGCACCGAAGACTGTGTGCAGTAATAACTTTAGACGTGCAAAATGCTTTCAACGGCGCATCATGGCAAATCATTCTGGAAGACCTGCGAAAAAGAGGAATAGAAAAGAGCCTAGTCAGGGTAATAGCATCCTATCTATCCCAGAGGAAAATAATCCTGGAAGCAGAAGACGAGACAAAAACCGTAGAAGTCAGCAGCGGCGTGCCTCAGGGATCAGTACTTGGTCCAACCCTGTGCAACGTCCTGCATGATGATCTCCTTAAAATGGAACAGCCAGCGGGTGTAACATTAAACGGCTTTGCGGATGACGTAGCCATGACAGTAGTTGCAGAAACTGAGCATTTACTGATGAATAAAGCAGACACTGCCCTTCAGCGAGTTGCAGAATGGTTGGAAGGAAGAAAACTAAAGCTGGCACCAGAAAAATCGGAGGCAGTCCTTCTTACCACTAAAAGAAAAATAGCGCCGATCACTTTCACCATCCTGGATACTTCGATCAGACTCAGCAAGGCAATAAATAGGAGGGCCAAGAGCATCGAAGAGGAGAGTAATGGCAAGTGTGGTCCACTCTCATATACTGTATACCACACCAGTCTGGCATACGGTAACCGGAAACAAGAAACTAATAGCAAAGCTGGCAAAACTTCAGAGGCTGATGTCAATCAGAATCGGCAGTGCATACCGCACCATTTCAACAGAGGCAGTGGGGGTCATAGTGGGAGTCCCACTTGTAGAATTTCTAATACAAGAAAGGACGGAGAAATATAATGGAGTGGAAGCCAGAGTAGCAAAAGAGAACGTTTCCACAAGATGGCAACAAAAATGGGAAACCGGAACGTATGGACGATGGACCTATAAATTGATACCTATCATTCAGACATGGATAAATCGTCCCTACGGAGAAGTGGATTACTACTTAACCCAAGCTCTCTCAGGACACGGATGTTTTAAGAAGTATCTCTACGATCGCAGAAGGGCAGATACAGACAGATGCAGCTACTGCGACGAGGTGGATGACGTAGAGCATACCCTGTTTACTTGTACTCGGTGGGAAGAGACCAGGAGGGACTATACCCAACAAACTGGGTCAACTTTCAACTACACAAACATGATGGCAAGCCTATGCGCATCCGAGGAATCATGGCGACAAGTGTATGGAATAGTCCGTACAATAATAGAGACGAAGGAAGTAGAAAGTCGATAAAGGAAGTTAAGGGCCGGCTCCCCACTGAAGTAATGAAAAGGCGGTTTCCAGTGGGAGAAGCGAGATGTAGGGGGTGGGGTTTTAGTCGGTAAGAATCCGGCACAACGTCTTATGCAAGATTTCCCCTCCTCCACAAAAAAAAAAAAAAAAGTTGTTATGGTACGAAGAAAAGGAGAAGTATCTTGTATTTTCGAAATTTATAGTCAGTAAGTTTTGGTTTAGCCAATCGAATATTACCTCAGAATCTCTAATTATTTTACATTTTAGGTTTATTCAGGATGTCTCCCTATACAAAATCACAGTGTCATCTGCGAATGAAATTAGTGTGCTCTCAGATATCAAAGTAAGTAGCCCATTTAAATATATCAGAAATAAATTTGGTCCAAGAAGTGTTCCCTGCGGTACACCACAAATTATTGTTCTTGCATCACTTAGTACGTTATTTTACTTCCACATCCAGTTAAAGTATAGTAACGCCAAAAAAAATTTTGAAATTTTTTATTATTCAAATAGGTTTAGAATGTCATGGAAACGTCGAGATTTTAAATTTGGGCGAAAAAAATGTCTGTCTGTCTGTCGGTCTGTAACTTTTTTTGTGCGCACGTTTACTCTGGAACCGTTTAAGATATTGACTTGAAATTTGATACACGTATGTACTTGAATGGGATTTAGAACTAGATTATATTTTCATCTTATTCCGTCGAAGGGTTGGGTGGTAAATGGGATAAATGGGGGGTAAATAGGTAAATCAAGCAGTCCATAAAATTAGTATTTAGTGTATACAAGAGAAGCTAAGGCTTCAAAAAAATTTTTGACATTAGCCACTTCTACCCCATTATTAAAGGGGATGAAAAAAAAATTACCTACTACCACCCTTTATCACCACTCCCACCCCACTACCGTGTGGGATATCGTTTTATGGGTTTTTGGGGTAAACGATTTCAAATATTATATTATTAAAGTTCTATAAAGAATTATTTGCACATACAAAATTTTTTCGTTATGAAAGAGTTGGATAGAAAATCTGGATGTGGAAGTAGTGATTCCTCGAGCAGCGGTTTTTTAACATATTCTGTCCTATTTTTTAAATAGGACACAAATAATTTGTGTGCAGGTCCCCTAATTCCATTTTTATGTAATTTTTGAATCAATAACTCATGGTGTATTGTATCAAACGCTTTTGTTAATTCTAAAAAAATAGCTATCGTTGGGATTTTTTCATCTATATTTTCGTAGATGTTAGATGTAAGTAGTGCTATAGCATTATCTGTGCTTTTATTTTCTTTAAATCCGAACTGTTTATCAGATATAATATTATTTTTATTTAAAAATGAATTTAATCTGTTTTTACTACTTTCGAAATACTTTCGCAAAACTGGAGATTAAACTAACTGGTCTATAATTGTAACCTTAAGTTTCTCTCCACTTTTATGTAATGGTTTCACTATGGATACTTTGAAATCCTGGGACACATTGCTTTCCTTAAAAAAGTTAATGGTTTTGCTATATATTCACATAATACTTAAGCACATTTAATAAAGATCTAAGAGAATTAACTGAAGATTTTTTCTAGTTTTAGATAAATATAAATATTAAAAATTTACTCATTTATATTTAAAATCTAATATCTCCTTGGCCACGACACTTACACATTCTCATTAAAAATTTCTTCTCTGTCCATCATATTGAATGTATAGCAAATACCCTCATCTAATATGATCGGAGTAAATATTCTTGAACAAGGAACTTCTTCCCCCATGAATTTGCATAAGTACAGTAAATATATTTGTGCCACTCTTACCTGAAACTCACATTTAATGTATCTTCAACTTGTATTTTTAGAAATAGAAATATAGGCAAATTACCTCGTGAAGTTGTTCAAAAAAGTTGTCAGTAAATGTTTTATTATCTGGGAAGAATTTAGTGCCTTCTTCACAAACTAAGGACATATATGAAAAATTGAGTTCGCTGGAAATTAAACAGGAAATTGAATTAAAACAACTTAGCTTCTTCACCCAAAATAATTAAAGAAATCCAAAGAAATTACTTTTAAATAATTTTAAGAGATTGTTTGTTTGTTAACACCACTGAAATTATTTGTTAACATTACTTCGTGAAAAATGAAACAATAACTTAAATAATTAAAAAAAAATTGTTTGTTAACACCACTGAAATTGTTTTGTTAACACCATATCTCGAAAAAGCTCGTGAAAAAGCTTACATTCTAAGAAAGACAATGTTGTTCTATGACTTGATTAACGTTGTTTTCGTTTTTCAGATATTTCTATTTACTTAGGACAAATGATTTACCTCCACAAGAAGTATATTTGGCTAAAGTTAAAACATCTACGTTATTATTCATCTTCAATTGCTTAAAAATGGGCAATCTTAATTGTTTTCACTTAAAAAGTTGACGAAAGCGATTCGCACAATTGTAGTTTCTGTAACAAATTTTGAAAATTGTTTTATTTAAATAAATACTTTCCGGGACACGGATTTGTTCCAAAACTGTTCCATAAGAAAATTGTTATTGCAAGACAATTCCCTTCAAATTTTAACTCGACTCCACTATGAGTCATACCCTGGGTTTTTTTTTATAAATAGATGATATAGTTAAATATACTTATAATCATATTTATTAAATACATACTCTTCAGGAGACAATGTTTTGTTATCTTGTAACTGATGATAAATCTTGGTAAAATTAAATTTCCACTTATCTGCCTTTGACATTGGACAAATGGTGACTGCTGGAAAAGGAATTGTGTAAATTGGAGATTCCTTGGTGGCAAAACTGACAATTACTGGACTTTGATCATATTTGTTATATATGCGGCTTATCAAATAACCACACGCTGCTACTGATGTTAATATTAAGAATCCCCAGAGAAATCTGCAAAAAGTTAAGTTATGTAACAATTTTTAAATATTTTGCTCAGAAGTTATGTTGCCCGAGAGACTATTCATTTTGCATGCATTTGTAATCAAATTAATTAGTGTTAATATTAAACTTAGTACTACGCAAAACAATTTGACTATAATCTTATTTCCATATCCACGTAGTGAAGTGGAAGTATATTTTCATATATTTTTAAAAAATCGGTCTTAAAAGTATTATTTTTGTTTAAATTCATAGCGTGTCTTTAAATATACTACTATAATAACTGAAAGAATATTAAATACTGGTTTTATTCGATGATTCTATCATAATTAAAATAACGTCAACGCCAGTTACTTCCACATCCAGTGGAGGTATAGTAACGACAAAAACTTTTTAAAGTTTTTTATTGTTCAAATAGGTTTAGAATGTCATGAAACGTGGAGATTTTTAGATTTTAAAAAATTTCTGTCTGTCGGTCTGCCTGTCTGTAACTTTTTTGTGAGCACGGTTACTCTGGAACCGTTTAAGATATTGACTTGAAATTTGGTACACTTATAATGCAATAAAAATAAGCCTAAAAGTTTGTGAACCTTGAAAAAATTAGTACAAGGAAGAAATTTGGTGGAGATGTTGCAGTTATCATCTTATTGAATATGCTAAAAATTCCCTAAAATCTAAGCTGAGCTACGCCCGCCATATTGAAAAATGGCGGCTCATTTTCAGATTTTTGTATATAAATCCTTTACCGTTGCAGATAGGAAAAAAGTTTCAAACAAAAAGTGTAGGCAATAATAAAACAAACAATTTTTGATGTTAACATTTTTTCTCTGAATTGAACGGTTTTCAAATTAGAAGGTATATGGTTATCCTGTATACCCAACAACGAAGGGGAACGAACAAAAAAGAAAAGCGGCAAGAAGGACATCAGCAGATATAAACATAAGTGAGAATACTTTGAATACTGTCACCATAACAACGCAAGCGGAATTTCTTGCAAACAGTGCAAATAAAAAACTTCCTATAAAATATCTAGCCCTCCAGTTAAGAAGTCGGGGTGTCCAGGTAGAACAGACCGAAACTGATATGTCGATCGTAGCAGCAGTTATTGAGAGAGCAAGGCATGATTCTCGAGTAGTTGTTGTTGGCCAGAACACCGACTTATTAGTTCTCCTAATTACTTTGTCAACAGATGAGATGCATATTTGGTTCCTTCGACCAGGCTCAGGAAATACAAGGTCAATTTTTTACATCCAAAGCAACGAAATTTGCACAGAAATACATTACACTGTCTGATGTTCATACATGCTGTTACAGGTTGTGACCAGGCCCCCCGTATGGGGGGTCTATTGGGTACTGAGTTTAGGGGCCCGGACTTCCAAGGGGCCCGTAACGAGGACCCGCCAGAGATTTTGGCAAATTTTTTTTTCAAATTTCTCCGCTCAGCAATTATTAAGCGCGGGGCTCGTTGGTTTCCTAGGGACCCGTAGCGAGGGCCCGCCAGAAATTTTTTTTTCTCGCTCATCAATTATTAGGCGCGGGGGCCCGCCAGTGAATTTGGTACCAGGGCCCACGATTTAATGCGGGGGCCTGGTTGTGACACAACCTCCGAGCCCTTTAGAAAGAGCAAGATTAAACACTTACGCCTTTTAGAACAAAACCCGAATCTGCGATAGACTGTTGTGTTATTTATGGAGGATGCTGTATCCCAAGATGATATTTTAGCTGTAGGGAAGAAATTTCTGCTTGCCTTTTATGGGGCAACAAAGTTCCAGACGCTCAATGAGTATAGATATTTTTTATACAATCATCTGATCAGTAAACAGCAATTTCATTCCAAATTAAACCTGACAGTGTTGTCTCCTACAAGTGCAGAAGCTGCCAATCACTCATATCGCACATACCTCCAAGTCCAGCAGTTGATGGGTAATAATTTAAAGCCGACTTCCAGTAACTCAGAAGATATGTTACCTGAGGACGACATTGATAATGACGAACTAATGTTATCACGTATTTTCGTATTTTATTCTATTTGTCGTAGGCTTTATAATTACAGTATATTTTCCTTCTGTAATGGTAATATACCTAAAAAAATGTTTTATGTTTACTTACAACCTATAAACACACATTTTACAGTGTATTTTGTACACAATTGGGATTTTTGAAAATTCAATAATATTCTGCACCTCATAATTCAAAAACCGTTCGATTTAGAGAAAAAAATGTTAATATCAAAAATTATTTGTTTTATTATTGCCTACATTTTTTATTTGAAACTTTTTTCCCATTTGCAACGGTAAAGGATTTATATACAAAAATCTGAAAATGAGTCGCCAATTTCCAATATGGCGGGCGAAGCACAGCTTCGATTTTAGGGGACTTTTAGTATATTCATTAGGATGACAAATGGGAACATCTCCACTAAATTCCTTGCTTATACTAATTTTTTCGAGGTCAAAATTTATTTTTCCTGCACTATTATTATATTTTAACGAGGTCTAAAACTAGATTATATCTTCATTTTATTTTGAAGGGTTGTGAGGTAAATGGGGGTAAACAGATAAATCAAGCAGGTAAGGGTCCATAAAATTGGTATTTAGTATATACAAGAGAAGCTAATGTCTCAAACAAATTTTTGGCATTAGCCACCCCCATTACTACCCCCACCCCATTATAAAGGGGGTGAAAAAAATTGTAATTTAGTGTGTGTCAAGAACCAAAGGCCTCAAAATATTTTTTTACTTCCTCCAGGGATAAAGGGGGTAAAAACATTAAATTGTGATTTAGTGTGTTTACAAAAAATCAAAGGCCAGAAAAATTGCTTTGACATTTTTTACTCCCACTACCGATGTGGCATATTGTTTTATTGGTGTTTAGAGTAAATGAATTCAAATATTACGTTACATTATTAAATTTCCAAATTTCCATACAGAGGAGTGCAAATATATCATTTTTTTTATTGTAAGAGACTTGGATATGAACTCTGGATGTGGAAGCAGTGATTCCTTAGGCAGCGGTTTTTCAATTCCTTGTTAAGCATTGAGTGACAAAAAGCTAAAGTAACTACAGTACCACAGTAAGTATAATCAGCGAAAACCTGAAGATGACGGACGTAATTCTACTGAAACGTCATTTAAATTACCACAGACCTTCTCTTCTATTTATACCTGTGATATGATCCCTTTAAGCCAAATAAAAATTACTTTTTATCAGATCATGATTATTTACTAAGAAATATAATGTAAAAGTCATAACACGTATTTTCTTACAGAACTAACCCGATATTGCGTCTGAAGGAGTCTCCACGAACGCCAAAAGAATTTAACACTACACTCGAATCATCATCATTACTCGATGCGCGTTTCACCAATCAATTTGGCATCATCTAGAAAGTTTGAATCACCTGCAAATGATGCCAATATGATTGTCGAAATGTGCGTCGATGATAGTATCCGAATGTACATCATAAATTATAGAACAAATACATTTCGTGAATTTTTAAATTTCAACCAGTGACAACAGTTTTACACTGAATAAAACGTAAGCTAGCTTTTGCTAAGATTTAACAGCGATTAAATTACGTCAGACTTTTAAATGCACATAATAATAGAGGCCTCTTGCATGTGACGTATATTTTAAATTAATATATATATTAATAACATATAATAATATATAATAATAAATAATTTATCTGACACAGGAGATATGTAACACCCCGTAGCATGTTTACTTAAAAAGATATTATTTTGAAATTTGGTAGACTATAATGCGTGATTGTCCTTTTTTTGGCAGAAACAATAAATGTTTTCCACTTCCGGTTTCACCGGAAGTGACATCTACTTCGTTATTTTAAATGGCACCCTGTATATATTTTTTTCCTATCTGATTCTACTTAAATTTCTCTTTTCAACTATGTATATCAAGATGACAATCGTTTTTAAAATGGCTGCTGAAAACCATTTTATTGCACTAAGTCAAGTTTGCTATAGAATGAAATGTGGCGGTAATTAATGCTTAATGTGCTGCGAAATCAAAAGAACCCTGCTACACAATTTTGTTTTTCATATTTGTTTTGTTTTAATCAGTAGCCGAAGAGACTTTGTAGAATTTTTATATTAAATAAAAATCTCTAGACTAAATTCCCGAAATCATAAAAACTAAGATAGAAACACTAATTTTTAATTTGACCCACTTGTAAAATATTTATTCATCTTTCACTTTTATCCAATAGAATTCATTATTATGTCTGATTTTGCTTGCTTTTAAATAAAATTATTTTCGAAGAATCTCAAAATGCTGGCCATTATTTTCCCTGCAGCGTTGAATTCTTGTAACCAGTACCTTTAAGCACATTTTCTAACTGCAATTCAGTAAACTAATTTATTGCTAACCTAACTGTCATTTTTAAATCTCCCCTATTTTGCAGTGGAGTTTTATAAACCATTTCCTTGAGTTGGCCCCATATGAAAAAATGAAGTTGCGTAAAATCCGGACACCTCGGGGGCCATCTAATTCGTAAAAGGGAAATATGAATAAATATTTTACAGATGGATAAAATTTAAAATTAGTGTTTCTATCTTAGTTTTTGTGATTTCGTGGATTTAGTCTAGAGATTTTTCTTTAATATAAAAATTATATAAAGTCTCTTCGGCTACTGATTAGAACAAAACAAATATGAAACATAAAATTGTGTACCACGGTTCTTTTGATATTGCAGCACACTAAGCATTAATTACCACTACATTTCATACCATAGTCAACTTGACTTAATGCAATAAATTGGTTTTCAGTAGCCATTTTAAAAATGAATGACACCTTGCTATACATAGTTGAAAAGAGGAATTTAAGGAGAACTAGATAGGACAAAAATATATGCAGAGTGCCATTTACAATAACAAAGTAGATGTCACTTCCGGTGAAACCGGAAGTGGAAAAAATTTCTTGTTTGTACTAAAAAAAGGACAATCACACATTATATAGGTTTACCAAATTTCAAAATAATATCTTTTTAAATAAACATGCTACGGGGTGTTACATATCTCCTGTGTCACCCGGTATATATTAATATAGAGTTACTAAACATTAGCAATTATCAAATCTGTTCATAATTTCTAATTGGAAAGTATTTAAATCGCCGACTAATATCCGGGAGAAAACACTCATATTGAAGTTGACGTCATCTGTCACTAGTTATATCGCTGCGCGTGCGTGCGTTCATCACGCAGTAGCGCTAACTAAGCGATCACTTATCATTTACGCTATTGATAAGTTGTGGTGCATTCTGACAGAGAGCAGCTGTAATCTGAATTAGCATTAGTTGAGATTATTAGTACCGAAACAACTTTATCCAGTTTAAATAAAGAATAGTTTAATATAGCCCCAGTGTCGAAAGATTGATTTATTTGGCCACTAAAATCAAAAGAAAATAATATTTCATATTTTGTGTTTTTGTCTAATTTTTTCAAATTCAAATAACTGATCAGTGATCACGGATCATGAATGGAATTAATTTAAAATGTACGCTAGCGCTGTGCTTAACCTGACACATGACGTCACACGTTGTTTGCGCGCCTAACGGTTTTATTCGAACTTTAATGGTGAATACCGTCTGTAAGACAAAAAAAGGAAATAGTCCAATCAATGAATGCCCAAAAGGGGATTGTAGAGAACATTTAGGACGGGAGAATTTTCCTCTTCAGGGATGTATTGGGGGTAGTTAGGAGGTAAAAATACTAAAAGTCCTAGCCCCTAGCCCTACCGCTTTAGGGGCGGGGGGGTTAAAGGTTCCTTTTTTCGAATATTCGCTTATAACTCGGATACGATGCGTCGTATGGAAAAAGGTAATTTATGCAAAATTAAACGTAACTAAATTTCCCACAAGAATGTTTATATTTATTTTCTTCCTATGTGTTATAGTTTACGAGATACTCGTCAGCGAAAATCGATGATCAATAAAAAAAAATCAATTATGTACCTTGAATATTTCTATCAAAACGGTTTAACGTGGTCTGCTAATAAATCACAGTCACAAAACAATCTTTATTTTACAACACTCGACGTATTTACTAACGTAATATTTTGTCGAAATCTATACATTTCCTTAAATATACAGCGTGACTCACTTAAAATGAAGATACCCTTATAACATTTTTATTTTGTTTCCGATTTGAATCAAATTTTACTCAAGTATAAAACAAATTAGAAACTACTTATAACCAGAAAAACATTCGGCTGCTACAAAGGCAAAGCCACCTGCGGTACCAAAATATTCTGAATAAAATAAAACATTTTGAATGTTAGAAATTCTAAAAAATGCATCTGATCGGCGCCACAAACAAACATGCACCAAAATTTGATTTGGTTATTGATGGGGGATTTCTCATACATATGCTTATCTGGCAAAGGGGATCCTCGGTTTTCGCAATTTGTGGTGGATACGTGAAATTCGTTAAGACCCATGAATATGATTTTTAATATTTTTCCTCATATTCTGGTATCGCAGGTGGCTTTGCCTTTATAGCAGGTAAATGATTTTCTGGTCATAAGTAGATCCTAATTTGTTCTATACTTGAGTAAAATTTGATTCAAATCGGATACAAAATAAAAAGGGTGTCCTCATTTTAAGTGAATCACACTGTATATTTAAGGTAATGTATAGATTTCGACAAAATATTACGTTAGTAAATACGTCCAGTGTTGTAAAATAAAGATTGTTTTGTGACTGTGATTTATTAGCAGACCACGGTAAAGCGCTTTAATAGAAATATTCAAGGTACATAATTGATTTTTTTTATTAATTATCGATTTTCGCTGGCGAATATTTCGTAAACACATAGAAAGAAAATAAACATTCTTGTGGCAAATTTAATTACCCCCAACCTATTCCTGAAAAGAAAAATTCTCCCCTCCTAAATGTTCTCTACAACTCTTTGATTGACTGCACTACAATGGAAAGTTCAGGTGTTTATTCTTCATCATTCAGAAACTATCTCAGGGAGCTTGGTGGCTCCTTGGGGCTCGGTGAGTGTGTCTGTTGATTGTATTGGTGAGTTGTCGGCACAACCTGGGTTTACCGCCATCTTGAAAATATGGTTTAGAACGTTTTTTTTTCAAATATCTCGGCTTCTGTTGAGGCTACATAAAAAATAAATACGGCGTTTTGAAGGACGTAAAATTTCTCATTTTTTGTGTGCTATTAACATCATCATCATCATCACCATCATCATTATCATCATCATCATCATCATCATCATCTTCATCGTCATCGTCATCATCATCGTCATTGTCATTATCCTCTCTCGTTCTCAATCTCGTTTTCATTTTCGTTCTCATTACCATTAGTATTATCGCTACAGCTGCCACTTTACCTAATTGGATGGAAGAGATGCTTGTTAGGAATCTTCTTTCATTTAGAAAATTGTTAGTCGTCTATACCAAAAGGCAAAACTTCTAAAATCATCAACTTCCATGAGTCCGTGCAGTAATTTTGGGTTAAAAATTTGGAAATTATTTTCTTTGAGGCACTTTGAAACTTGTTTATATTTGAATTTCCAGCCATTTCTCTCACATTTGCCATGAGATTATTACAAAATACATTTAACACCTTGTCATCTTGAGGTCACCAATTATTGTTACAATTATTTTGTCTAATATATCATCAAATAAATTGCTTCTAAAATTTTTCCAAATTTTCACATTTTGGTCTGTTGTCTGTCTGTTGGTCCGCTCGACCGTCCGCCCGTCTGTTCGTTAATCTCCCATTGAAAAATCTTGGCCTACAGAATTTGTCGCTTTTGACAATAGATAAAATAAAAAAGCTATTGGCTCTGTACTTATTTTGCAGTACGTATTCTTGCAGTCGGCTACGTCCGACTGCAACTTCTGTTCGTTAATTATTTATGATTGAAAACATATACCTTTACGTGGTGCGTTATTCAGAAACTACAATAAAAATTTTATGAAATTTTAGATATGGGAGTTCCAAAGCATGCTGGTCAGTAAATATTGTGTTAGTTTTTTGTAAAAACTTATTAGCTACCTATTAGGTAGGTACAAGTGCCATACTCACTCTGTTTAAATGCAGCGACATTTCGGTAGAATCTACTAGGAGCTGTTTCATGTCGTTCGAACTGAATATTTAAAAATTGTAACTCCATTCAAAATTTCACAGTGATCTTAACACTATTTTAATAATTTAAAAAATGTTACTCTGCGTAGTTCATTTGACATACTGCATCATCGTGAAAACTAACCATTTTAGAATTTGCGTTGATGCAAGAACTTTTTCCTAAATTGATCAGTACAATACTTCGTCAAGCAACCAGCACACACCTTGTATGTAGAAGCTTATAATTTAATATTACGTTAATTATAATATCGCCTTTGACAATATTATTAAAACTAATTTGCATCTTGCAAGTAATGAAATAACTTGTACATGCTATGTTACTTATAAATACTAAAAATAAACGTCTTGTAAATCATTCCGATGAACACTTGACTAAGTGATTAGTAGTTACCTACTAAACGTATCAATTTAATATAGTAGAATAATTTACATGCATACAAAAAATTATTATAATACTTATTGTACAATTTACATGTGTCTGCACTATACCTTTCACACACTGATCTCTTTTCGGCCAAGTACTTCAAACCATGAATGCTGGTATTTTCACAATATTCCCTAAAATATTTACGAGAATTTCTCTGCATATTAGGTTTTTTAAAACAATATTCCTCAAAATTTGCTATTACTGATATATTACTTTGTTTAACATCAGGTTGGGTCATATTTTAGTTTCGCGCGGAACTAACTGCACATAATAATTTACAGCTATAGTGTGCAGAGGGGCTTGAAGTACAAATAAATAATAATCCCGAGAGGTATTTTAATTACACTTGTTGAATAGATGCCAAGTTTTCTATTATTGATCAACCATTTGATGTTTCACTATAATATGCATTTGCAAACAAATGATTCATGGTGGTACTGATAAATTAAAATAAAACTATATACCGAAACGTCTCCAACATTAATTACTAACTATTATTATACAGGATTGGGCAAATATGTGGAAACACCTGATTTCTGGCTAAACAGTTGGATTAAAAAATACTCTTAACAAAAGTTATTATTATTTTTATTCTATTCAGTGACGTAGTGATTTCCAACAGCTTACCCTATTTTTGATATATGACGTCATTGGCAGTTTTTTAAATGGAAAACCCTCTATATTTTTACATTTCTAGATAGACACTTTTTCATCAATTATAATGATGGGGTTTGGTGGGTGGGCGGCTTGTAACTGGAGACCTTCAGTAGCCTGATAATATCCTAATCGATCAACAAAGGCTCTTAAGGAGTTTTGAATAGCATGATGTGATATCTCTTGAACAGCCATCCTAATTCGATCTTCCAACTCTTCTAACGACTAATGTTTGGTCTTATAGACAACGGATTTTAAATGACCCTGACCGTAAAGAAAATAGTCTAAATATGGCGATCGTGGTGGCCATTCAATATATCCTCTTCGACCTACCCGTATCTGTGGAAATATTTCAACCATCATTAACAAAGTAATTCTTTCACGTTCATTTAGTTCACCCATAATTAAAAAACAATGTTAATATTTCACACGGAAACTATCCGACAGTATTGAATGCATCTTACAGTAAAACGAACGATTTGAGTTTCTGTTAAAGAAAGTTTACAAAAACTATGGTAACAAAAAAAACGAATATCTTTTATATTTTTAAATTTCTTTATTTTATTGTTTTATTTAATATTTAAAAAACCACAAGTCGCACACCCATCAAACTCTATAGGTATCATTATAATTTATGAAAAAGTGTCTATCTGAAAATGTAAAACCATATAAAGTGATCCATTTAAAAAAAAGCTGTCGGTGACGTCATATCTCGAAAAATAGGGTAGCCGTTGGAAATCAAAGTACGTCTCTGAATAGAATAAAAATACTACAAAAACTTTTCTTAAGGATATTACTTCCACATCCAGTGGAAGTATAGTAACGACAAAAAATTTTTTAAAATTTTTATTGTTCAAATAGGCTTAAAATGTCATGAAACGTCGAGATTTTAAGTTTGAGCGAAAAAAAATTTCTGTCTGTCTGTCGGTCTCTGTGTCTGTCTGTCGGTCTGTCTGTAACTTTTTTTGTGCGCACGTTTACTCTGGAACCGTTTGAGATATTGACTTGAAATTTGGTACACATATGTACTTTAACGAGATCTAGAACTAGATTATATTTTCATCTTGTTTCGTCGAAGGGTTGGGGGGTAAATTGGGGTAAATTTGGGGTAAATGGGTAAATCAAGCAGGTAAGAGTCCATACAATTGGTATTTAGTATATACAAGAAAAGCTAATGTCTCAAAAAAAATTTTGGCATTAGCCACCCTCCATTACCAACCCCCACCCCCTTATTAAAGGGGATGAAAAAAAATTATGATTTACTGTATGTACAAGAACCAGAAACCTCAAAACATGTTTTTACTTCATCCACCCCCACTACCACCCCCCTATCACAACCCCCACCCCACTACCGATGTGGGGTATCGTTTTATGGGTTTTTGGGGTAGAGGATTTCAAATACTATATTAATAAAGTTCCATAAACAATTATTTCCACGTACAAAGTTTTTTCGTTGGGAGTTGACTTGGATAGAGAATTGGATGTGGAAGTAGTGATTCCTTGGACAGCGGTTTTTTTTAATCAAACTTATAGTCTAGTCAGAAATCAGGTGTTTCCACACATTTACCCAACCTTGTATACAAAGTACATATAATCAATGTATCAATGTATGATAACACCGAGACTGATTTCCAGAATGAAAATCGAGTTTGGAATCCCGACAAGGAAAGAACTGTCTCGAAGAAAATCTATATACATTGTGCAAATTAAGATAATTTATTTTGCAACTTATATGTCCACGAAGTCATCTTCAAGGTTTCTTTTAATTTCAATTATCGTCTTTTGTGTATCGTTTTAACTTCACAGAAAGTTGTCAACTTCAGGTATGTTCAAAAAGAACATTGCCTTCTATATTTCTATATACGAATCAATGCGTATAATGATTCCAATATATCAAGCGTTCCACGTCATCAATGCTAATATGCGAAGTATAAGCTTAAAATGAAATCAACTTGCTAATTTCGTCCAATATACGAAATACTTAATGCTGGCTCCGCACATTGAGCCATATTTTGGCCGAAGTAATTACCGAAATAATTGTCAAAATATTTGCCTACAAATATACAAGCAGCACTGCTCGCTAGAACCTACAAAATGGCAGACATGGAAGATACTGGGTGGTAATGGCGAGGTGTCTTTAATTATTATTTATTACAAATGAATAGTCCTTTAGTGTTTTTCAGATATTTTACACAAAATATTCCAAGTTCCTCTTGGGCTGATCAAGGCAAATGAAGATAAAGATACTATCCACAAGTTGGTGTTGCCGAGGTCTGCTTGCATGGCATATTGCCACTCGTTGCTTCGAAAAACTAGGTTTACCTTGCAGCGAGTTATCATTTTGTTGTTATTTAATTAAATCAGTCTGCTGGTTTAATTAGTCAAAATTTTATAATTAGGTAAAATATAACACAGCCCCACAAAAAAAAAAGTTCAAAGCAGCGAACCAAACCCATGTATTCCTATGTATTTTCGGTCGCTGAATCCGAATCTGGGGTCAAAAAAAATCCTACACCCCAAAATCATTAGCTAGAGCCAAGAAACACCCCTGAAATGGGGTAAAAAGAATATTAAGCTACGAGAATAGTTGTTACATCTTAATCAATCGAATTATACAAATCAAGGTTAAACAGGAGCGTACATACAATAGATATGAAACACACCCCTAAGGAGGGGCGAAAACTAGCCCCCATATATAAAACAATCGATCCAAAACAACAATGACTGCTGGAAGAGCTCAAAATGTCTGTTTTGTTAAAGTGATAAGAAACTGCATCAGATCCGATGTAATCTTCATAAATTGCCCCTATAGAGTTGAGAACAACCAGCCTCAAGTTTAAAGGACACGAGAAAAACAAGAAAAAACGTAAAATGCAACAGGATTTCTATTTCCATGGATGATATGATTGGCTGAAATTGCTTAGTACTCTAAAATAGAACTAGAAACTTACGTACCATCAACATTCTACAGTGTCAACCCTCAGAGGGTGTGAAAACTACCCCCTATGTAAGGTTTGACTATAAACAGTTACAGTGACTTCTATAAAAATTCGAAACACCTGCGTTGTGTGGAAGAGAGAAGAAACTAGACTATGTTCGGCGCTGTGCTTGAAAACCACCTCCACGGGGTTGACAGACTATAAAAAAAAAACTATGGATTAAACGAATAAGCAACAGTATTACATCCTTTCTGGGGGTGTTACGTAATAACATTTATAGGGCATGAGTTTCAAATACTAAGTGTGCAACACGATTTGCCAATCATAAAAATGTAAATCCGGTTAGTTTCCATTAGCGCAACTAGAGAATTTTTCTGGTGGTGGCCGGGCCTCTTGTGTCTGAAACGCAAAGTTCAGTGGTGGCTCGTGCATAAGATGGTGTTCTGTAGATATATATGTGTATATGGGGCGGTTAGTGATAGCGCCTCAGGCGAAAAATTTTTGTCATTTCAAGGTCATTTAATGACCTTGACAAAAGAAGTCATAGTGCTCTGACAACGCTGGCCAAAAGGCGAGCCGAGCCGGCCGCTTTTGGTGTATAGTAACATTTTGAAACTAATGTTACATTGAACTTTCGATGCTCAGAGCCACGCCCCTGGAATTAAAATAATTTAAACATAATTATTATAATAATTATGGTCAGAATTTTTGGTAGTTCTGCAGCTCTGCAGCACTTATGAAGAAACCGTCTGTGGAAATGATTTTTTTTGCAGCTACGCTAATTCTCAAATCCATCTCTTTAATTCGTCGAGACACTGTGGAACACGATCCTGGATAATTTGACTTTATTATTGCAGTTTTTAATATTTCAAAGGGGTTTTCCATCAAAAACATTATTAAAGAAGCATCTTGTTCATTTGATATTTTCAGCCTTCCAGTCCCTAATTTTTTTTAATTGTTCCCATCTTTTCTTTATTTTTAAAATTGTATTTTTATTTACATTTAGATGAATAGCTGTAGCGCGTATTGTCTATCCATCCTCCAACAACCTAATAATGCGAGCTCTTAAAAACAAACTTAACGCAACAGGCATTACAATATTTTAATAATGACAGTGACTCAAATCAAAATTATTTTGATATTTAATTGACGTCTATTTTAAAGGTCAATTTACACAATAGTAATAATGTTGTCCTATAGATATATGCAACCAACTGCACCTAATTAATTTATTTATTGATTATCTATGTTGGCTGGCGAATATCGCGTAAACTATAACACATAGGAAGAAAATGAATATAGACATTCTTGTAGGAAATTTAATTATGTTTAATGTTGCCTAGATTATCTTTTCCCGTACGACACACCGCTTCCGAGTTATAAGCAGAAAATTGAAAAAAGGAACATTTTTACCCCTCACCCCCCTCTGAAGTGGCGGGGACATTTAGTGTGTTTACCTCCTCACTATCCTCAACACATTCCTGAAAAGGAAAATTCTCTCCCCCTCAATGTCCTCTACAATCCCCTTTTGGGCATTCATTAGTGGACTAATTACTACCACAGTTGCACCTATATACCTGTCCAACGGTGATCATCTCTAGAACCGATGAGCCGATTTTAATGAAGTTTTCATTAATTGGTTCTAGACAAGAGAACTTTACTTAAAGAGAACATTTCAGAAATGCATACATATTATGTAGATCAGGAAAGGACCCCGGAACAAAACCCATGAAAATGTTGATTCGGTGGAATCGGCTGAAATTTTGATATTTTGTAGTTCAAGTCATGCTGATCAAAAGTTCTTATCACATCAAGCCAATCCTATGGACAGTTCTTGAGATGCAGCTTGTCAAAGTTAGGTAATTTGCGTCATTTTATACATTCAAGAGCTTTTTACTCCTAAACTATTAACTTTAGCAAAAAGTTGCAAGGGTCGAAATATTTTTGTTCAACTCCAATGGAGCTCAAGATTTGTTTTTCAGAATTTTTTAATCAATTTTTAGGTTAGGTAAAATATATATATGTCATATTCCGACATGCTTCGGTGGGATTGGCTGAAGCTTTGCTATTTTGTAGTTAAAGTCATTCTGATCAAAAATTCCCATTGCACTGAGTCTATCCTATGAGTGGTTTTCGCTCCAGGAGTGCCTGAAGGTCTTAACAACGAGGTAACGGGTAATCTATATATACGTGTTTATGAATGGCTTCCAGCGTGTTTGTGTACTGTGCGTATGCGTTTGTGTGTATGTATGTGCCAGTGTGTACAGAGTTCTCCGGAACCCAGTAAACATTAATGTAACTTTACCTCTCTGAGAGGTAAGATTAATAGAATATTTTTATATAAAATATTTTACATAATTTTACATAGCATATACGTAAAATAATATCATATTTAAGTCAACATATTAACTTAATTACTTATACATAAGTTTACATATTTGCTACATAATTTTACTTAAAAATGTTTACCTACTTCATTTTACGACATCGAACTCATGGAACGCGTCAGTATCGCACGCCAGTGTAAAATGATGTAAAATCTAACGTTTGTGTTTTTTGATCATTTTTGTGAAAAATTGTGGATGATGTCTTTTAATAACTTCGATGCAGAAGTGTGAACCATAAAGCGTTGTGACTTCTTTAAATATTATTTTGTTTGGACGTTTTATTAGTGTAGAGGTTAGGTGCAAACATAAACATGCCCTCTTGTTTGCGAATTTGGTGTACATACCTATATTGAAGGTGCAGCACCATTTTCCAGTGAATGACCCAAAAGTAAGTTTGTGTTGTACCATTTTTATAAAGATATTTATTTAAATGAAACGTAATCTTTTTATAGGTTAGAATTATTTCATGGGCAATCGTTATTCTCGACAGACAATTATATCATTACATGGATTTTGTTACACAAAAGCTGTATGTTGGTGCTGCTCCCACATTATTAAGTTCAACTGAATCCAGCGTAAGAAGTTGTAATTCAAGGAAACCTAGATCACAAGCTTTTGCGAAGTACTATGCATAGGTATGGTTATTGTTTACCGACATCTTATAGCACCTACTTTGTGTTCGTTATTGTATTGTACATATATTTCAAGGTTTTGTATGTGTAAAGTAGGCTATAATATTTTCCTGCAATTTTTCTTTTGTCCAAAATTGGCTTAAGCACGTCAAAATAATTCAGAAAAATTAGATCATAACCTTAGGACAAATCCATTGCCCCTTTTTAGGGGATAAAAGGGGTGGTAACCAAAAACTGATAATTTTTTTTTTAATATCAGAATCGGTTTCAACATGTTAAAAAACAGGATTAGATGGTTCTGATCAAAAGCGCAGCCCCTTTTCTTGTTGTCTTGTAATTAATGATATTGCTTGTATCGCCATTAAAAAAATTAATTTGATCATTATAGAACTACGAAGAAAACTAAAATTGTCTAAAACTTCATGGTTAATTTTGTTGCAATAAATTAAGACAATTAAGATGTGTCATTATTAAAAATATGCTTCTGGTAGAATTAAATCATCTTGGTAAAGGTCCCCGCACATTTTCTTATATCAAATGGTTCTCGGTGAATGTAATAGTATAATATAATTTAATATTTATACAAAAAAACGCTTAAGAAACAGTAACAAGTTCGAAAATTGAAGCGTTGATTGTTTACTTTTCAGTGGCGTTAATTAACAATTTGTTTATATGACTGTTAAAGAAACTACTTTTATCATGGGATTCTCACAAGATTGATGCACTCGTCTACAACTTATGCATGAAAAAAGTACTGCTTTACACACTTGTTGCATAAATAAGTAGGTATTTTAAAATTATTTAAAACAATTTTTTGGCAATTATTTAACAAATGCATTTTTTTCATGCTTCACGGCTGCCAATTGGCGTAGAAAACCCCGTTTTTTTAAATTGTTTCTTTTTTGTGATCTTTTGAAGCATTCTAATAATTTTTAATTGTTTAATTCTGAGAAAAAACGTTCTTTATAAAAAATTTAAAACGATTTTAAATAGTTTAAAAAAATTTTGTTAACACCACTGAAGAGTAGGAGAAAAATCTACATTCTAAAACAAATTGTTCTATGACTTGATGCACTTAAACAGTCAACGGTTCAATTTTCGACTTTGTTATTGTTTTTTTGGCGTTGTTATAAACATTTCCACTTGAAATTTGGTGTGATGATTTAATGGGCTTATTTAGCATATTTTTTTATTACATTTTGTAAAAAAATCTCTTAATTTTAGAGTGAAATTCAAAAAACCAGGATATTCTAAGATCTAAGAGGCTTTAAAATTAATCAAGAATATAAACGCTGCGTGAAGTCATTCACTCCTAGTTGCATTTTCATTCCCCTTTTTTTCGGCAGTTATATGCTGCATACTTTTATGTTGAAATACTCCAATAGTTCCCAAATCACCATCTCTGGCAGATTAGACAAATCTGATTTTAAATAGCTGGGTTTTAACAGTGTAAACTCAACTTTGAGGCAGACTTTCGGATTGAACGACAGCACTTTGAGCACATCGTTTCATGTTTAAATAAGCAATACTTCTGAAACTTATCGGATCGACCTCAAATTTTCCATTCCATTGGAAGCGTGTTTTCGTAAAGTTTTGTTAAAATATATACATTATTATTTAAGCTATCATAAATTGTTTAATAACTTAACAAATTGATCAAAATAGTTTGCATCTAGTTTTCTTCACAATTTAGTAAAGGGATACAAGCTATATAACCAGATTTACTACATTATACAGGGTGCGCCACTTAAAACTCCCCAGACTTGTAACTTTTTTATTTTCGAAGCAATGACCATGTTGGGCACATCAACTTGTCGACATTTTTAAAGCCTTTGAATATCCATACAGACTGATTAATTTTTTTTTGAATGGTTAAGAAAGGAAACTTAATTTCTTTGAATATTTTTTTACCTCACCCTGTACATGGACTGTGTTATTGTTTTCTTATAAAGGTTTTAATTAGCTTCAATTTATGTTATTAAAATAAAAAAACTTAAGAAATAAAAAATTTGCAATTTTCTACTTAGTACATTTTAATACAAGTTAGTTTTTAAAAATATTTTTTTAAATTTTTTGTTACTGTTTTATTACACTGAATATTGTTTGTGATATGTCTTTTACAGATAAAGCATAAAATTATTATTTACATTCCTTTCAAAGTAATTTAAAAAAAAAATCAGTTTGGAGTGTTTTTAATTCCTTTCTCTAAAACCAAAAAGAATTTCGAATATGACATAATAATATAAATTGAAGCTAATTAAAACCTTTATAAGAAAACATTAATGTAGTTCATGCACAGGGTGACGTAAAAAAATATTCAAGGAAATTAAGATTTCTTTCTTAACAATTTAAAAAAAAATTTTTTTTTAAATGCTTTAAAAATATCTACAATTTGATGTGCCTTAAAAAATAAGAAAATTACAAGCCTGGGGAGTTTTAAATGGGACACCACCCCCTATATGAAATAGACTAATATTTCAATTATTTTCACAGGTTGTGTAACTGATGTTCAAATAGCAAATGTCAGAGTGATGAAGGCTGACCAAAGAACGAGTACAATCAGAAACGACCCGAGAAATGCTTAACACTTATTGTAGATACTTAGTTAACTTGAATATAGAATAGTTACACAAAAGACACTAGTATTAATCTCTCCTAAATCAACAGTTAATAAAATAAATTAAATGAAATTTGAGCTTTACTAGGAATGCAAGGCAAGCTAGGTAGGTGCGTATACATAAGTGGAGAAGAAAAAATATCGTATAGCTGCTTTCTAAAGAACATATAGGTCACTATCAAGTGGTTGAATATACATAAACTGAAAAAAAAATGGTTTGATTCAAGCATATATTGGTTTATATATACGCAAATAAATGTATTCTTCATATAAAACAAATACATTTGTGGCAAGTAATCAAAAGCTGGTAGTAAATTAATTATTCTTGAAATAAATGTACTTGTTTTATATGAAGAATATATTTATTTGCGTATATATATAAACCAATATATTCTTGAATCAAACCATTTTTTTTTTTCAGTGTATATGCTACATTATAAAGAGATAAAATTAGTTACCTATGCTTTACATAGCAAGTGGTTGAATATACATATACGCTACGTCATTTGTTCTATACCGTGAGGTCACAGTGTTACCTCTTCACTATGTAAAAATCATATGCACATGTTGCTGACATTTCGCAGAGTATGCACATATGATTATGCGTCACATTTTACATAACACGTTACTTCTGCGAAACTTAGTTTACGTAGCATTTATGTATATGCTATATATTTATGTTTGCTGGGAAATATCGATGACAAACTTCTGGTGCAGATTCTACATGCAAAAATATGTTCGCAAATATCTTGAGCTACAGCCCTTTGAAAATGGCACCCAAAAATTGATTCTTATATTTATTATTATTATTATATTTCAGAAACCTTTTGATTTACAGGGACGCGACTTTATACGCATATGGAACAATAATACAAGCTTATTTTTATAGTATTTTTAAAAAATATTTTTTACCGTAAGTGGGTGATATTGAGGGGGGCTGTTGATATTTTGCATTAATTTCTTCTTTTATTTTTCTTTTCACTTTGGTACAAGAATTTCATTCACTAATTAAAAATACACAAAAAATGTCCATTTTCATTTCAGTGGTAGGACTAGTGTGAGTAAAATCGTTCTAATAAGTTTGATGCGGAACCGCTGAAAACACAAGCGTATTATGGTTTTTGGGGTACGCACGGCATGAAAATCACATAAAATATCCATCAATGATTCTTCTTCGAATGATACATGATGCTGGAAACGGAGCACTTATTCCTGAAAATCCTATGGATGTTCTCAATATTTAAAAACTAAAGAGAAAATATTTTAAAACAACAAAAAGTAAAAATAAACAGATAGAAAGTGAAACCAAAAAAATGGGAACACCCTGGTTGGCAATGAGAACGCTCTCATAAGAAACATAGTGCCGGTAAGAGCAGGTTCTTTGATAAAAATAATCACACACACATGCACGCACACGTGCACAAACACGCTGGAAGCCATTCATAAACACGTACATATAGATTACCCGTTACCTCGTTGTTAGACCTTTAGGCACTCCTGGAGCGAAAACCACTTATAGGATAGATTCAGTGCAATAGGAATTTTTGCTCAGCATAACTTTAACTACAAAATAGCAAATTTTCAGCCAATCCCACCGAAGCATGCCGAAATATGTCATATATATATTTCACCTAACCTAAAAATTGATAAAAAAATTCTGAAAAAAATTTTTGAGCTTTATTGGACTAGATCAAAAATATTTCGACCCTTGCAATTTTTTGCTAAAGTTAATAGTTTAGGAGTAAAAAGTTCTTGAATGTCTAAAATGACGCAAATTACCTAACTTTGACAAGCTGTATCTCAAAAACTGTCCATAGGATTGGCTTGATGTAAAAAGAACTTTTAATCAGCATGACTTGAACTACAAAATACCAAAATTTCAGCCGATTCCACTGAATCAACATTTTCATGGGTTTTGTTCCGGGGTCCTTTTATCCCATAATATTTAGTCACTATTTTTCTGAAGGCAGTTCTGTTTTTTTATGCTTTCTTTTTCTAGTTTGAGCCAAACTATTGCCCTAAAATTTTAAACGAAAGAAATTTATAAACCTATTGCCATTTTCTAATTTTATTTGGAGAAGAAATATTAAAAGAAATATTAAAAAAGTATAAAAAACATATGTTAGAAGTAAGCGACAACGTATTTTTTAAAAGCTTTTATTTAACTTGGAATATTTGTATGTATGTTTGTTTAGGTCAAATCTTGCAAGCTGAATTTCGACTAGTTCTAATTAAACTAGAGCTTTGAAAGCCCGGTGACAATGCAACATAGTATAGCCATTATCGATATAAATCCAATATAGCGGACGTCGGAATAAGTGGGAAGTAGTGTTAGAGGGGTGAGAAGACGGAAGAGGGAAGGGGTGGATGGCGATGGCAAATAAAGGGTTTTGTCTGTCTGTCTGTAAAATAAGTAGTAAAGTAAAAAATAAAATTATATAAAAAAAAATATTTTTAAGAAAAAGCTTTTATTTGAAAAAACTACTAAAAAGTAAAAATATTTTTTTTAAAATTCATACACCAGGAAACCAAAAGCTTTGGAGGCGGTCAATTGAGCAAAGTAACTATGCAATGGCGCTATATGACCGTCCCCAAAGCTTTGGTTTCTAGGTGTATGAATTTTAAAAAAAATATTTTTACTTTTTAGTAGTTTTTTCAAATAAAAGCTTTTTCTTAAAAATATTTTTTTCATATAATTTTATTTATTATCTTATTTTTTCAGTAAAACTATTTTGTATTTTCTAATTTTATGTAACCTTTTTGAGGTTCAAAAGAGTAAGATGGCTGATTGCAGTGTTACGAAATTTTCATCTGACTTTTTACAAATAATAATTATTTTCTGAAGTAACAACAAATGTTAATAGAGTTACTACCATGAGTCTGAAAACTTAATTTTAGAGAAGTAGTTAAACGGAGTTTCATAAATATTGTGTGAATTATTAATTTTCAAGAAACATTAACAGAAATGCTACCACGTACCTTTCGCATATAGATCTTTTTTCCGCTAAGTATCTTAATCCGTGAATGCCTGAATTTTCACAATATTCTCGAAAATACTTAAGAATTCCTGTTTCTCTATTTTTTTTTATTATTTTAAGTTCATCATTAGTTGTTATTGCTATATTAGTATGTGAAATTTCAGTTCTAGCATGCTGTTCCATTTTTAATCTTTCACGACAGGAAATGTTCTAAATTAGTTTTATAAAATTTGGGGATAATAGGTATGTGAATAACCCAGAGACCTATTAAATGTTTAATCAATGTGTTTAGGGTGTAGATAAGCTCATAATTCCATTATATAGTATATTACTAAAATGAATGATAATTGTAAATATTTTGTAGAATTAATTATGTAAGTAGATACGTGTAGTATACACACTAAACGTGCTATTAATTAAATTGCATGTTTTCATCACTTCCATATATTGCCCCCCAAGGCATTCCACTAAAAAAGAACAATACCTAGACTTTCTAAATAGACAAGGTCATAGATTTATCATTGGAGGTGACTTCAATGCAAAACACACTCATTGGGGTTCTAGACTAACTACATCTAAGGGTAGAAATCTAAGAGAAGCAATGAACCAATTAAAATGTGAGTCACATTCAACTGGCAAGCCAACCTACTGGCCCACAGACATAAATAAAATCCCAGACTTAATAGATTTTTTTATAGTAAGAAATATCTCAGCAAATTATATCCAGACTGAGGAGGCATGGGACATGAACTCAGACCACTCTCCCATTCTTCTCACCCTCAGCGATTCCATAATCCATAAGGAAAATACTCCTAGATTAACAAACCGACAAACAGACTGGCAAAGCTTCAGACTGGACTTGGATATTGCAATCAACTTAACAGCACCGATGAGAACAATAGAACAGCTAGATGACGAGGTAGAACAATTCGTTTCCAACATACAACAGGCAGCATGGAATAATACCCCTTCCATCTTCCAAAGAAGAAAGGGAAACAATTATCCGAAGGAAATAAGAGATTTGATCTTAGAAAAAAGGAAACTCAGAAAAAAATGGCACCAGTCCAGATTTCCAGCAGATAAAACCAACCTTAATAATGCCACACAACAGCTTAAAAGAAAGATAGAAAGAATTAAAAACGACTCCATTAGTGAATACCTGAGTGAGTTGACAAATGATAAAAGCACCGACTACTCACTCTGGAAAGCCACTAAGAGATTAAAAAGGCCAATCGTGCAAAACCATCCAATCAGAAATGCAAATGGCAGCTGGGCCAGAAATAATATGGAGAAAGCTAATAGATTCGCAGAACACCTTGAAAACACATTCCAACCAAACGAAGGACAAGACCTATTGAACTGGGAAGTAGATAACAGAGAAAATATGAACATTAAACCAACATCCCCAAAGGAAATTGCCGATGAAATAAAAACAAATATTAATCCTAAGAAAGCTCCTGGCTTTGATTTAATAACTGGAGAAGTGTTAAAACAACTTCCGAGGAAAGCAATAATCAAACTCTCACATATAATTAATGCCGCATTCAGACTGAGGTATGTCCCTAAGATGTGGAAAGTAGCAGAAGTCATCATGATTCACAAACCAGGCAAAGCCCCCCATGATGTGTCATCTTATAGGCCAATCTCTCTATTGCCCATATTATCAAAATTATTTGAAAAAATTCTCCTAAAAAGACTGAAACCCATTATTGAACAAAGGAACCTAATCCCAAATCATCAATTTGGCTTTAGAGAAGGGCACTCAACCATAGACCAGGTTCATAGAATTACTGACATAATAGAAAAATCGTTAGAGAACAAAGAAGTCTGTTCAGCCATCTTTCTAGATGTTGCACAGGCCTTTGATAAAGTATGGCATGATGGCTTAAATTATAAACTGAATATGCTGCTCCCGCAGCAATACTCGGAACTACTGAAATCATACATCTCCGAAAGGTTCTTCAGAGTCAAACAAGATGAAGCTTATTCCGAACTGAAAGAAATCAAAGCAGGAGTCCCACAGGGTAGCGTTCTAGGACCCATCTTGTATCTGATATACACAAGAGATATACCACAGTTTGAACAAGATACCATAGCCACTTTTGCAGATGATACCGCCATTTTAGCGGTGGGTAAAACTCATGAAGAAGCTGCGAATAAATTGCAAACATCAGTCAACCAAATTAACAATTGGACCAAAAGATGGCGTATTAAACTGAATGAAACTAAATCAGTCCATATAAACTTTACAAATAAAGGTGAGCAACAGATCCCAATCAGCATAAATAATTCCCAGATTCCTTATGCCAATTCGGCAAAATACCTGGGTATCACATTAGATGCAAGACTTCGCTGGAAGGTTCATGTAAAAAAGAAAAAGGAAGAGCTGGATATAAGATTTAGGAAAATGTACTGGTTACTTGGTAGGCACTCCAGCCTATCAACTTATAACAAAATACTGCTGTACAAACAGGTCCTTAAACCAGTATGGACTTATGGCATACAGCTCTGGGGTTGTGCCAGCAAGACAAACACCCTAATAATCCAGAGGTTCCAGAATAAGGTGCTGAGGAGCATCGTCAATGCGCCTTGGTACGTCAGAAATAGTGACCTCCATCGTGATCTTCAGATGGATACTGTTGACCAGACGATTACCAAATTCGCAAGGAGTCATGAACATCGACTCCACCAACATGGGAACGTCGAGGCCATCCAGCTCCTCGATAACGCCAATATAGTAAGAAGACTCAAGAGGGTAAAGCCTTTTGAGTTAGCCTAGTGACTATTGTCAATAATGAACAGAACATTGTGCGAATGTGATACACACGCTAAGAATAGTGTAGTTAAGTTACTAGATATTAAGGAACACTAGTGAGTTAATCCTTATATTCAAGTTTTTTTTAAAGTAACAATTTAAGTAAGAGATAAATTACTCATTGATCGACTTGATGATCAGATTGTAATATAAGTAAATGTCCTGTAAGGGGTGTTTATAAATAAAAAAAAAAAAAAAAAAATGTTTTCATTTCTCAACCAATTTAAAAAACAGTACCTGATAAATAGCATATGTAATAAAAGTAAGGGTGATGTAATAATAGTATTCTTATGACGATTTATGTGTTTTGTTTTGTATTATAACCTTTAAAAAGAGAATTGAAATTTTGCAAAAGTTTTCATTTACTTAATTACCGGCTAGCACTGCAGTAAAGTAATGAAATTCTAGTTCAAGCAATTAGTAGAATTCACATTGTGTTAGATATTTTGTAGGTCTTTAATTTGATGCATAAGCAAGAAATACTTTACAATTTTATCAGAAAATAGTAGCAGCCAGACATTTTAACTTAAAAACAACTTATTACTAATTTGATAATTCTATACGTTAAGACATATAGTCATTGCTCTATTTATTCCTAATAAGTTATTTATAGGAGTTAAAATAACTTTTTTCTTTTCTTGACGCTGGATAGTTTGCGTTGGTCTTCAGCACAAATACAAACGGAAAGAGAGTCAGGAAACTAAATGCAATCACTTCCCACGTCCCACGTGTTTAGTGATTGTAGATACTAAAAATCATGTACCATATAGGTCCACCCGATTAAGAAGGACCAATCTGTTAACAAAAAATTAACATATAATTAGTTGTTGCTTACGAGTTTCTAACTATTTGAGTGGCGACATACTCATGGCCAACTCGTAGGAGTTAATATGGCACCTTTCTAAAAATGAATGGCTGATAGAAAATTGATATTTCGAAATTATATACCGATATTTGTATTTGATGTATCTATTTCTATTAACAAAGGGGTTACAAAGGGGTATACAATGCCAAGATAAATTTAATGACACCACACCTTATGTAAAATGAAGTTAAAAAATCAAATAAGTAATTAATTTATTGATTGAGTATATTTATACGATATACTAATTTATTATTTATATAAATTTTAAACTGATTTATGCGATACTTTCTATAATTGTATTATTTTATGAAATAATTTCCTCATTCTATTTTATTCGCCCTCATCGTCCACAGTGTACGGATCTTTCGCACTACGAAAAAAAAACTTTTTAGCTTTGTATTAGTGAATAAATATTTAATTTAATATTACTTTTTATTACCACATTGTCCTTTACATTTGCTGTATAAAGTACACGGAAAACCGGTGCTTCTACAAAATTGCTGCGAATTGCAACCTGTTTTACAATTGCAGTCTCTCTAGTTCTCTGCAGGCATTCCAAAATTGAGCTCTCTTTAACTATACTGGTTTCTAAATTCCATCTTGTTCCAACAGTCCCCAAAGCTCGGTGAACATGGGATAATTACTGAGAATGACAACAGCACTATCTTGTTCTTGAGATGTTTTTAATGCCACATGGAAGGAATGATGGAATAAGAGAGCTCATGTACCAATTGCGTTATGGAATTAAATGTGGTATATGCACGATTGAGCTCCTGCTGAATTCAGTGTAATTGTTCGCGACCATTTACAGGTGATTTATCTTAATCGTTGGATAGGTTGTAGCAAGCACATGGCCACAATTAAATAACATACAATTTAACATACTTTTATAGCAAAGAATTATAATTTGAAATATAACACTTGAGTCAACTTTCAATAAGCTGTCTAATCTCGAAGTCAATCTTAATGATATGCAACACTTTATGCTGCGTATGTGTAGTGACAGTAGTATTGTACAAATATGTCATGTCGACTAGTTTTAAAATATAGCGGAAATAAAAACCAGGAAATGTTTTTTTTGGGTAGGCACGCCGACTTGACTATGTGAGACCATCTAGAAAGGTCGCGTATAAAGTTTCAGTTCATTTCCACATAGAAATCTCAATTATTAGTGTATAATTGAATATTTTGATTTTATAAATAGAAGAGTAAGCTAGTACAATGGTATCTCAAGCTTAACTTAATTTGAATATATATCGTATTAATTCGAAAACTTGTACATATGAGAACAAAAATGGTGGAAAAATGGGGATGAATTGGTGAGTATAAATTTCAACTATGAGTTCAGAAGGATTTTGAATATACATTTTACTAATAATTAATTTCGACTTGTAGGGATTTGGTTGCCTTCTTTCGTATTTTTACTTCTACTTCACCGAATTGCCACATCGTTTTTTTATCTTCACTCAACTAGCACGCCATTTTAATAAGGCATGGTTTATGAGGATTATCTACCAGCATCAAATGAAATATTCTTCAACATGGGAAAATCACTCCAAGGGTTATAGCCTCAGACAGCAAGTATTCGTTGGAAAGTTCTCTAAGAACATGCAGCTAAGTGATATATCCCTTTCACTGTTTTTTTTCTTTGTTACATAACGCATTCTCATCAAGAATATTTGAGTAATATGTAACTGCATATTTCATGTAGTGTAATTTTATGGATTTATTTACAATATTATAATATAACCTTTGTATTAGGCTGATGCCGTATAACTTTAAAAATTTATAGTGTGGTTTCTGAAAGTTCATTTTTAAACTTTAATAATTATTATTGAAACATTTACTTTGGCTAAATTTATAAAAATATTTCTGTTATAAATACATAACACAATGTAATCGATTTGCTTGTGCGGATTCTGTAGCTACAAAATCTATTGTAACGAAGCAATATTCTGTTGGAATTTTTACATAATTTTGGTTCTTTGAAATACAAAGTTCGTTGCGCATTTCTCCTGTAAACTAAGTGATAGAAATTTAATTTATTTTTACCTTGCCCGCGTTAAATATTTTACTTTCATACTGATAGCAAAATAAGTCTGCCATTGTATTTTAAATTTCATAATTCAATTTGGCCTGTCTGTATTAATTATTTTATGTTAGTTTTAATATTTTTTTCAATTTAATTTAGGCTGACTACATTAAAAGTTTATTTTAAATAATTTTGTTAATTTAAAAATTATTATTCCGTGAAATTTGCTAAACAAGCATTAATGTTTAGAAATAAAATCTGAATATAATTTTCAATCATAAAATGTAAACCTATGTATAAGAAAGTGTTGGTTTCATTTTCAGAGATAAAAATGTAGACAAAAACCATGCATGTTCGCAGGCGAAGCGATGTGTTAGAGGCCCTCCGTAGGTGAATTTTGCACACGACCCCACTAACGCCGCGAATCATATAAAAGCCGCGAACCCGCGACCAAAAATACCCAGATACAATTCCACGATTACAGTGTTAAGATCTGTTCCGTCTGTCTGTCTCTAGGTGAGATTCCTGTAAACCTGTACTCGTCTTATAAATACCTATCTCTCTGCAATAAGACTTTGCCTGTTATCCCGTGTGCATTGAGAGATCCAGTAGTAAGTTATTATACTTTAACTCAAATATAGGGTTTACGAGGGACTTGTGAAATATAATTCATAATTTATTATCCGGCGACTTGCGTTAGTTCAACACAGGCCCCTGTGCTTGCTAGCCCTGCTCCGAGTCTCTCTGCCTGTTCCTCGTTATGGCCGACGAATAGTCAGAGACATTGCTAACCCTGTTCCGAGTCTTTTTGACCATTCCTCGTTATGGCCGACGAATAGTCAGAGACATAAGCCTGTACCCCGCATCTGATTTATATCAGATATATTGCTAGCTCCGCTCCGAGCCAGGTGTTGACTGCGACCTAAGTTAACAAACATAATTATATTTTGCCAGGTCTTTTCCTACGCCTTATACTTTGAGTGTCGTCTGATAATTTTAATAATTTAAAAGTTTCTTCCGGTGTCCGGTATTCGTACCCGACTTATCACTGTCGCATACCTTTTCGAGTTCGTATATTTGCTTGCCTGAGGCACATGCATGGTACATTCAAAATTCATTGTAAATTTGTACTATACTGTATTATAATTCGTAATGGTTACAAGTACCTGATTTTGTTTATTTATTTACACTCTTGAATAAAGACTGCCATTTTTTTTAAACCCGTGTTTTACTGCTGTGTGTGTGTTTGTATAATCTGTCCTAACGACCTCTGGAATCACCGTTCTTCACTGTAGCTATCCCAGCCCTACTGAAACAGGCTGCGCTAGGAGGCTGGTGTGGGATCCTTTGCCCCACGTAAATAAATTGTAAAGGTGGCGCCCGAGTCTGACTGAAAATAAACTAAAAATTGACCGGCGCTAAAGTGACGCTTCCAGACGTCTAGTGCACAAGACACCTGGAAGAAAAAGACGTCACACTATATGCAGATAATTTTTTTACATTTTAAACATCCTATCATCTCTCTTATAACATATACATTTTATTATTTCTTGTACACATAATTTGGGTGTAATAAGGTAACTATCATGTAAATACTGTTTATATTTCTTTGGCCATAAGAGACAGTTAATAACTATATCTGTTCATTACATTTTATCATTTTAGTAGGTCAAATTTGTACTTCAGTTTCTGGTGATTTCTAATAAAATCACTCAACCAGTTCGAATGGTTTCTAATAAAACTATTTTTATAACCACACATTGTTTTAATCAGATTCTTCACTAAAACAGACTTGCCTATAGTGTTCTTAAAATTAAAAAATTAAATTTACAAATTAATAGCTAAATTTAACTGTCATATTTTAACATTTATTATGTCAATTTCACATTTAAAAATTTAATTTAAGAATGTTTGGCGCCTATATAACACCTTCTAATCACTAAAAACAAAATCAGATATCATCTAAACTTGTGGCATAAAGTGCCCATGCCAAATCTCTATCGAGCTAATGAGCAGCTGGCAAGTTACATTTCACAACATCTTAAGAATAAAATTTGTAAAGTTGGAGTGTAACAAGTGGCTACCAACGTGGTAAATACGAGTAATCCTAGCAGTATTGGTAGTGCTTCCTTGAGGCAATTTTTTGTTTTTAACAAGAGAGAGAGTAAAATTTTGGAAATTTTAATTACAAATATATTTGATTTTATTTCTAGCTAATATTACACAAAAGGTGAATTGATTTAGTAGGAAACTGGTTAATCGCAACAATTAAATAGTGTTAATGAGGGAAATAGGAAAGAAGGCAACACTTAATAGTACTTAGATTTGTTAAAGCGTGACTGGTCAAACTAAAGTTTATATAAATATTGATTATACCTGGGTGGATTTTAAGTCTGATTTGAGTAGGTACAATAAATATATAAATTCATACTTCGACATACAAAAGTGCGTATAGAGAAAAATTTTTAATAATTTAGAAAGTATGTGTAAACTGTTCAGAGTTACATGTTTAATATACATATGAGGTAATTTTTTACATGAAATAAATTAAAGATAAAACTAAATTCGAATTTTAGAAAAAAATATTTTTTTTTTTAGTAAATATTTTCAACTGAGTCAAGGGTAGAAGTAGTACGGAGAATTATTTTTTCTTAGAGTTGCTAATATTAGTACGAGAAATATTGTCATTACTGAGTGACAATACAATAAATCACACTTAGTAAAATAATTTTAAGCAGTCACCAGACAATAATTTCTAGAAAGACTTAAGTTTAAATGTATTAATCAAAATGGATACTTATGACATGAAAGTAAACTATCTTACAGTGAAACAAATAGATTATGAATAAGGATAAGAGATATAAGAATCGCAAAAAAAGATTTAACGATTAAAAGAAAGATGTTAAAGAAATTGCTTGAAAAAGAGAGACTTAGCGGAAAGGAAATTGCGGACCCAGATTTTACTTTTGATGTAGAAAAAGTATAAATAAATAAAACTGTCGAGAATGTTAGGTTGTTAATTGATGAATTCGATGGTCCAGAAACAGATTCAGGGTTTATAAGAATTAAAATTTATATTATTCATTTCATACATTGAATCAATAGAATAGATATAGAGAACGTAGATGATGACGTAACTGTTAACATAAAAGATTTTAAAGAAGAAGCTAAGGCAACGTGTTTAGAACTTGAGGCATTGTTTTTGGAAAAACACAACATTCGGACGCTGCCAAAAATATGCAAACAAATTTGAATTCAACAGTCTTAAATAATACACATTTATGTAACAGCCAAGTTCTTCAACCTATATCTAAATCGGTACCAGTAAATAAAATTCAATGGTGATAAAAAAATCGAATTTAAAGTTATTCCTAGAACGAGTAGAAGAACTGTGTATTTCGCGTAACGTTAATAAAACCGAACTTTTCGGGGGCTGCGATTTGTTTAGCGGTAATGCATTAATTTGGTTTCGCTCTATCAAAAATACAGTATCGGACTGGGATTCCTTAGTCAATTCGTTAGTTAAAGAATTTTTACCAGATGATTATGATCAAATTTGGACAGAAATTAGAAGTAGAACTCAGGGCCGTAATTAATCTATTACTATATATGTCGCGATTATGTAAACTTTGTTTAGTCGAATAAGTAAGAATGTTCCAGAGGTTACTCGATTAAAATACATAAAGAAAAATATCCTACCTCATTATATCAGTCAACTGGCATTAACTTCAATTCATTCAATTAATGATTTATTAAAGTATTGTAAAAAAATTGATGATGCGAATAACATAAAAAATAGTTATCGTCCACCACAAAGTCACTGTTCCCTAGAACCAGAATTAGTCTATGTAAATAGTAATGAGTGTCAATCTGAAACTACAAAGCCCATAAGTAATAGTCGAACTTCTAACGTTAAAACTTTTAGTCCTAGAATTAGACATAATAAGGCAAATAATAATCAACAAGTATCTTCAGTAAATAAAAATGCTTCTACATCAGGGTTAAAAAAACAATTAATATGTTGGAACTGCAATTTAGCCAACCATAGTTTTAGAGATTGTAGAGCTTATAAGAGAAAGCATTGTTTTAAATGTGGCAAGCAAGGAGAAACTAGCAAAACCTGTTCGTGTACAAGGAACGATCAATGAGAGTTCGAGTTTCGTGCCGCCTCCAATCACAAAATTTCAGGTACGATAATTTTAAAATGAAAGAAAAGTTAAAACATCAACATTTAGAATGGAATAACTGGTTGATTGAAATTTCAAAATTTTATAAAAATAGTAACAGTAAAGAATTGCCACTTTTCGAATAGAAACCTTTTGATAATCGTCCTTATATTAAATTAAAAATTTTCGATAAATATTTTACAGCTTTGTTAGACTCTGGTGCAAATTTAAGCGTACTAGGCAGTGAGTATTTGTATATTTTAAAAAAAAATGTAATTTAGTGCTCGATAAATGTGGAGAAAAATCAGTAACCACTGCAGATGATAATTTTCAGAAAGTTTCAGGCTGCGTTTATTTACCTATTTCCATTGGGAAGTCTGTAAAATACTTAGAGTCTTGATAGTTCCCTAGCATCGTCTAGTATTAGGTAGTGATTTTTGCAAGACATTTTTTGTGGAAATTAATTTTAAAAATAAACAGCAGTGAAGCAGAAATAAATTTTAGTACATTAGAGAACAATAATGATTGCGGTGAAAATGTTGGTAACAACTCTAGATTTACGGCTGAACAAGCAAAAAAAAATAAAGTCTACTTGTGATATCTTTAAAAAATATATCGTCCGAGAATGGCTTAGGTTGTACTAATAAAATTTCTCTAGATATTGATACAAAGCCAGCCAAACCTTTTAAAGTGAAACAGTATCCTTTGTCACCCTTTATGTTAAACATTTTAAATGCCGAACCAGATGATATGCTAAAGTTGGGAGTTGTAGAACCTTTCCATAGCGCCTGGTGTTCACCAGTACTTCTTGTCAAAAAAAGTCAGGGGAGTATCGCTTTACATTTGATGGCAGACTCTTGAATAAGATTACAAAACCAGATGCGTATCCGTTTAATAGAGTAGACAGAATTCTTAGTATGCTCCGAAATGCAAAATTTATTAGCTCTATAGATTTGAGGAAGGCTTTCTGGCAAATACTATTAACTGCAGAGTCAAAGAAAAAAACTGCATTTGCTATACCAAGACGTGGTCTATTTCATTTTAACAGAATTTCATTTGGTTTGATAAATAGTGCGCAGATGAAACAAAGGCTCATGGATACCGTGTTTGGTCCGAAATACGAACCAAAAATTTTTGTTTACCTAGATGATATTATTGTTACTTCGTCCACATTCGAGGAACATATTCTATTATTAAGGGAAGTTGCAAAAATTTTAAAAGACGCGAATTTGACAGTAAATCCATAAAAAATGTGAATTTTTTAAAAGTTCTTTAAAGTACTTGGGTTTTGTTGTAGATGAGGAAGGTTTAAGGACCGATCCTGAAAAAAATATCCGCTATGGTTAACTACCCGAGGCCATCAAATACTACAGAAACTAAGCGATTTATAGGCATGACTTCGTGGTACAGACGATTTATACCGCAATTTTCGGATTTAGTCTCTCCTTTAAATGATCTCCTCAAGGGCAAAGTAAAAAAGAAACAAAATATATCTTTGTCTCCAGAGGCAGAAAATTCGTTTATTAAGTTAAAATAAGCTCTCATATCAACTCCTATTTTGACAGCGCCTGATTTCTCTAAACCTTTTATAATTCAATGCGATGACAGCTTAGTCGCTTTAGGCAGCGTTTTAATGCAAAAAATAGATGGGTAAGAGTCCGTAATAGCATATGCTAGCAGAAGTTTGTCAAAATCAGAAAGAAATCTATGCATTACACAATTAGAGTTAACTGCCATTTTGTTCTCTTTAGAAAAATTTCGCTGTTATGTTGAAGGACAACATTTTACAATTATTACAGACCATTCGGCTTTGCTTTGGTTTAAAAAGATAGATAATCCTACCGGTAAATTAGCACGCTGGTCATTACAATTGTAGCAATTTTAATTTGACGTGATTCATAGGAAGGGCAAATATAATGTTGTACCAGATGCTTTATCACGTAGTGTCCCAATTTCAATTGAAACAATAGAAATTTCCTTGGATAAGGTAGATTCTTTTTATGAGAAAATGAAAGAAAATATTACTACTTCACCCCAAAGCTACCCTAATTGGTTAGTTGAAAATAATTTAGTTTACAAACATGTTCCCTCTAAATTTTCAATGAAGACAAATTTGTCAGAGTGGAAATTATTGGTACGAAAATTGCAACGCAAAGAAATTATTAAATCATTACATGACCCACCTTTGAGTTCACACTTTGGATTTTATAAGACTTTCGGTAGAGTACGAGGTTTGTATTACTGGCCTAAGATGCGCAGAGATATATTAAAGTATGTCCGGACTTGTAAGATATGTGCAGCTCAGAGAATGTCAAATCAAGCGAAAATAGGTAAAATGGGAGTAGAAAAAAAAGTAGAATTTCCTTGGCAGGTAATTGCATAGATATTATGGGCCCATTCCCTAGATCTCCTAGAGATTTCACCTATTTGTTAGTTGTTGCTGATTGGTTTACAAAATATACTTTATTACATCCATTACGGGCCGCCACTGCAACCAATATAATTAAGTTTATGGAAAATTATGTTTTTCTAGTATTTGGGATTCCACAATTTATAATTTGCGACAATGGCACTCAATTCGCTGGAAAAAACATTAAAGAATGAATTAACAAATATCAAGTACAAACAATTTGGTGTAACGCACTATATCATCCTCAGTCGAATTTCGTTGAAAGAATAAATAAAACAATAGGTGAAGCAGTACGTAGTTATGTAGATGAGCATAAAAATTGGGATACCGAATTACCGCAAATTCAACAGGCAATAAATACTGCGAAACATGAAGTAACAGGCTACTCTCCAGCCTTTCTAAATTTTGCGCGATTTGTACCAATGTCAGGAAAATATTATGGGGAACTTCATTCAACTAAAGATGTAAATTTACTTGCTGGTGATCGTAATAAGACTGTATTAAATTTTTCAGGATTTTCTGAAACATTTTCAGAAATCAGAAGTAGACTTAATAAAGCATATCAGAGGAGTGCTAAGTCGTATAATTTTCGGAAAAGAAATATCGTTTTCAAAGTAGGTGACAAAGTATGGAGAAAAAGTAAACTATTATCTTATCTTGAAGGGATTCTCTGCCAAACTTGCACCTAAATATGTCTTGAGAACGGTAGAAAAAAAAATTCTAATATAATTTATGAATTGAGTGACGAAAATTAATCAAAAGTTGGAACTTGGCACGTCGAGGATTTGAAACAATATATCGATTCAAATTCCGATGTTTCTGTTGGTGAACCATGTAATATAATATTTGTACAATTAGGTTTATTTAAGAAATTAAGTAGTATAATAGTAAGAGCTGTAGGGAAAATTTTAAGGGATTTGTTTTTCCTAATATTCAGTTAATTTAAGATGTTTTGGGAAATTCAATTTTTCTTCGTACAAAATATAAAAAAAAAATTAAAGGAGAGAGGAAGTGTAGCATGCACATGGCCACAATTAAATAACATACAATTTAACATACTTTTATAGCAAAGAATTATAATTTGAAATATAATAGTTGAGTCAACTTTCAGTAAGCAGTCTAATCTCGAAGTCAATCTTAATGATATGAAACACTTTATGCTGCGTATTTGTAGCGACAGTAGTATTGTACAAATATTTCATGTCGACTAGTTTAAAAATATAGCGCAAGTCCGGAAAATGCGACCATCTAGAAAGGTCGCGTATAAAGTTCCAGTTCATTTCCATAAAGAAATCTCAATTATTAGTGCATAATGGAATATTTTGATTTTATAAATGGGAGAGTAAGCGAGTACAATGGTATCTCAAGCTTAACTTAATTTAAATATGTATCGTATTAATTCGAAAACTTGTACAGATGAGAACAAAAATGGTGGACAAATGGGGATAAATTTGTGAGTATAAATTTCAACTATGAGTTCAGAAGGATTTTGAATATACATTTTATTAATATAATTAATTTCGACTTGTAGGGATTTGGTTGCCTTCTTTCGTATTTTTACTTCTACTTCACCGAATTGCCACATCGGTTTTTTATCTTCACTCAACTAGCACGCCATTTTAATAAGTCATGGTTTATGAGGATTATCTACCAGCATCAAATGAAATTTTCTTCAACATGAGAAAATCACTCCAAGGGTTATAGCCTCAGACAGCAAGTATTCGTCGGAAAGTTCTTTAAGAACAAGCAGCTAAGTGATATATCCCTTTCATTGTTTTTTTCTTTGTTACGTAACGCATTCTCATCAAGAATATTTGAGTAATGTGTAACTGCATATTTCATGTAGTGTAATTTTATGGATTTATTTACAATATTATAATATAACCTTCGTATTAGGCTGATGCCATATAACTTTAAAAATTTATAGTATGGTTTCTGAAAGTTCATTTTTAAACTTTAATAATTATTATTGAAATATTTACTTTGGCTAAATTTATAAAAATATTTCTGTTATAAATACATAACACAGTATAATCGATTTGCTTGTGCGGATTCTGTAGCTACAAAATCTATATGCAGATAATTTTTTTTTACATTTTAATCATCCTGTCATCTCTCTTATAACATATATATTTTATTATTTCTTGTACATATAATTTGGGTGTAATAAAGTAACTATCATGTAAATATTGTTTGTGTTTCTTTGGCCATAAGAGACGGTTAGTAACTATATTTGTTCATTACGTTTAACCATTTTAGTAGGTCAAATTTGTACAAATTTTCTTTAAAGAAATACTTCAGTTTCGGGTGATTTCTAATAAAATCACTCAATCAATTTGAATGGTTTCTAATAAAACTATTTTTATAACCACACATTGTTTTAATCAGATTCTTCACTAAAACAGACTTAGATTTACAAATTAATAATTAATAACTAAATATAACTGTCATATTTTAACATTTATTATGTCAATTTCACATTTAAAAATTTAATTTAAAAATATTTGGCGCCTATATAACACTTTCTAATCACTAAAAACAAAATCAGATATCATCTAAACTTGTGGCAAAAAGTACCCTTGCCAAATCTCTATCGAGCTAGTGAGCAGTTGGCAAGTTACATTTTCTCTTAAACAATATCTTAAGAATGAAATTTGTAAAGGTAAGTTGTAGTGTAACAAGGTCGCGGAGGACCTCAGCAATGGCCAGCAAGATATCCCGATCTCAATAGTTTGGATTTCTTTTTGTGGTGTCATCTTAAAACCCTGCTGTATAAAACTCCCATTAACAGTTTACAAGATTTAAGAGAGCATATAGTTGCCTCGTGTGAAACAATACGGAAAACGCCGGAAATAATGAATCCGCAGTTCAATGCGATGACGAGCGGAAGCATGCCTATTAAGTGAAGGAGGCCATTTCCAACAATTTTTAGAAAACAAAATTTATCAATGTTAATAATAGTTTCAATTTGAATTTAATTGTTTTAATCAATAACTGTGCGTTTGACGAGAAAAATGCAAGATATTGTTTTCATGTAGAATTGACCAGGCTAATAATAAAAAATATACACATGGAAAAATGTCAGTGGCGTACCATTTCTTTGATAAAAAATATCAGAGAACATGTTTGCAGGGAAGCCACTGGTGGAGTAATAAAATAAATTTTCTAACTAAAATATGTGGTTTTATATGCTATTAACACATACCAAAATTGAAAATAATATCTAAAGTACTTTCTGAGGTATTAAAAAATAACAATTTAAAGAAAATTGGCAGCTACGGAAAGCGGCTGGGACCTCCCCACCATATAATTCTTTGTGGACAGCTTCTCTGCCAGCTGTGGCCGGTGAAGTGTAAATAATATAATAATAATAATAATAATAATAAATCGCCTCTATTGATATTTAAGTGCTGGCGGAGTTTAGCATAGCTATTCCACTACTCAACCAGGATGGGACCGATTCAATTTTAGCTGATAAATATTATTTTTCAGATGTCAAACTGACAGATGTCAAAAGGTTTCAGGAGAAGAATAGTTTTTGACCGTTGACAAACTGACAGCTATCAAATTATTTGCCGCTAAACTAGGATGGGCTAAAGCCCATTCTATCTCTTGATGAGAGCTTGAGCGCTTCGCGCTCAATTTCACGTTTCAATCTATTTAAAAGTTCTATGAAAATTTGTCTTTTTTCGTATATTTGAAATTTCTTTAAAATTTGACATTTCTCCGATGATTTGACATTTTTTCGAAAATTTGACATTTTTCTGAACAGCGACATTTCTCCGAAAATTTGACACTTTTCTAAAAAGTGACATTTCTCCGAAAATTTGACATTTTTTCAAAAATTTGACATTTTTCTGAAAAGTGACATTTCTTCGAAAATTTGACATTTTCCTGAATTTTTGACATTTTTCTGAAAAATGACATTCCTCCGAAAATTTGACATTTTTCCGAAAATTTGACATTTTTCTGAATTTTTAACATTTTTCTGGAAAGTAACATTTTTCCGAAAATTCGACATTTCTTGGAAATTAAAAAAAAATATTTGTTAGTTCTAAATCTGTCAAACTGACAGCAGTCAAAAATTCTGGTTCTGAACTTTGCTGGGGATTTTATTTTTCGACAGTTGTCGAAAATTTTTAGGTTGGTATTGCACTTGGTTTGGTGTTTAGGTTATGTTAATGTTTCTTAGGTTGTGATTGCGTGACTATAGATTGTTATTTTGTTTTTAATTTTTTTCAGGAAACCAAATCGAAAGGGTGCAAGTGTCGTTGAAATCGGAATTTTTACTGCTGTTCAATGGGTAGATTACAAATCGTAAGTAATCATAAAATAAACAACTTATTGTGCCAACACGGCACTAAACATAATCCGATCTCAACCAAAACCTTTTCAGATCTTCTGAATCAGTAAAGAAACCCTCATGCAAAGTCTCATCCAAATCCGTGCAGTGGTTTCGCCGCTATCGTGTTAACATACATGTACACATACACACACACACACACACACAGACGTTTTACAAAAACCACTTTTTTGGGTTCCTGGGACATCAAAACGTAAAGATTTGATTTTACTCAATTTTCGATTTTGGACCAATTTCAGTAAACTCCCACAATTTTATTGTGGGGAGGTTAAAAGAAGTGGGGAGGTTAAAAGATAGAGGGATGATCTAACACCTTCCATCGTTTTTACATCTGGATTTTCCAACATCAACTTCTTGAAATACTCACTCTGCATAATTAAATAAAGTTTATTACTTGAAAACAATCTAAATTGCCTTGCCACAATCCACAAAAAACACTATATTGTTAAAATTTCAAGATACTTAGCCAGGCCAACGGAAAACGTGGTTTGGATTAATAAAAATAGACTGCTAATTACAGGTTAGATTTCCAACTTACAAAAAGAGTCCTATTTTATTAGGACAAAGTATTTAGAACTTCATAAACATTACACTGTACTAGATTTTAGTTGAAAGTACGGAAACCAGGCAGAAATTTTAATAACAGCTACGTAATATTCTTAAATCTTAAAAAATATATATTTTTCAGGTTAGCTGTGACGTCACGTACTATAACCTATAAATCAACATTCACAAAGGTTACCAATCCAAATATTTTTGACAGATGGCAAAATACATTTTCCCCTAACAATAATACCAATATTTTTTGGATGCTGTCATGTATGCACTTATAACGAATTCTTTTTAATTCTTTTAACGGAAACCAAATCGAAAGGGTGCAAGTGTGATATATCGTTGAAATTGGAATTTTCACTGCTTTTCAACGGTTCGATTACAAATTGTAAGTAATCATAAAATAAGAAACTTGTTGTGCCAAAACGGCACTAAACGTAATCCGATCTCAACCAATTCTACTAATTTTACATGTAGTAACGAAGCCTGTTTTTGAATGTTCGTTTTTCAATTTACACTAAAGAATTCTTCTGATGTTTTACCGACGCGCGACGATAGAAGAAAGAAACAAATATTTTCGCGCATACTCCACGGACGTTACCGTTCAAAGTAATACAGAAAATGAGCTGCACATTACTCATATTATATGATTGATATTAATACAAGAAATAATAGGTATAGCCTTTGTTTAAATAGCGTCTTAAGTTGACTAACTATATTTTGTATGAATATGATTAGAACAAATTGTTTTCGTTCAACTAATAATTTCTGTTTTGCTGCAAAGTGTATTATAGAACAGTAAATAACTGAAGCAACTGGTTGAAAATGTGTACTCCGATTATATGATCATCAGTGACAATATCTTCGATTTTAAAAGACTTCAATACCCTATCAAGGTTTGTTTCGGAGTCACTATAGGCTGCGACATTACATTTGCTCTCTTCAGAAATAGCAAAATATTACTTGGGAAAACTTTAGCGAGCAGAAAGCTAAATTGCTGTAACAGAAATTTTTCAATAGAATTAATAGTATTATGATTATAATTGCAGATGCATGAAATCAAGTTTTTCTTAGTGTATAGTGTTCAGGAAAATGAAAAGTCAGTAAAATATGATCGTTTCATATATTTTAAGAAACGAATTTCCAGAGGCAACAGGCCCCTTCAATTGTTACCCTCAATGGTAGATGCTGCACGACAATACAGTTATCAAGTGTATCATCATATTTAACTTTCGTTCTTTAATAAAATGCTTCCTGAACTTGGCAACAAAACCTAATCAAGAGAAATCTAGTGTAATCTAAGAATACCATTGCTAAAAACACAGGAAAATGAATGCAACAAAAAAGTAGAACAGTAACATACACAATGAAGTACAGGGGATATGCCCAAAGAAGGAACCTAGCATGTCTACGGAACAAAGCGCTAATATTGAAAAGGAACAAACTAGAAATAGAAAGATTATGCTACATATGGAGAACAAGAATTGAGAGGATTATGAACAAACTAGGAAACGACCGAATATACCGGGACGAACAGCGAGAAAAAAATGAATGCCAGATAGATATCGCAATAGTATGTGCTCTGTCCATATCCTAAACGGAGAAAACAAAAACACAGAAGAACTCTAGAAGAAAAAACAAAAATATGTGCATAAACACTTCATATCACGACACAGTACGACAACGCGTCTCATAACATCTGCACTTTCCATCCTACTCTCCTGTACTATGCGTCATATGGCTCTCTCTGATGACAACAAGCATGACTTACTTCCAATTTAGTGTAGACGTAGCCGTACTGGCGCGGCGGCTCCCAGGAGTTGTAGCAGTGCCTACTACTTCATCTTCAGGATTTTAAAACCCCGTGCTTCTATGCCAATAACTTCAATGTCCAATTCATACACTCAACTGATAAGCTTAGACATCTCTTAATAATAATTATAACAATAATAATATTAATAATCCTTTATTCACTTTTGTTGTACAATGGTATAGATGTGACAGGTCAGTATTGGACACACGTAAATATAATAGTAAAATAATAAAATAACACGATATAATGCCTATAGTTTGTTACAGAATATAGCAGAAATAATAAATTACAAAACACTACATATTATTAAAATGTTAAGCAATACATATAATAAAACTCTATATCTATAATTTATACATCATTCATTGCCATCATTATTAAAAATATCTTGCAGGGAATAAAAACATTTATTTACTAGATGTTTTCTTAATTTGTTTTTAAAAACTGACCAACTCCGTTGGTTTTTTTTATGTCAACAGAAAGTGTATTAAAAATGCTGGTGCAACAGACATACGGACTTTTCTAAACAGTCAGAGGTTATAATTGTTTATTAATATCTGGTTGGCTACGCGGGTGTTATATGAATGTTTATCTGAATTTAGTGTAAATTTATTTTTATTTTGGTAGACAAACACACCTTCCTCGAATGCAAAAATTGAAGTTAAATTTAGAATATTATTTTCTATAAATACTGGTCGACATGAATCTAGTGGCATGAGCGAAAATATGAGGCGAATAATTGTCTTCTGCAAAATAAAGACACGTTGTATTTCTGAACCTACGCCCCAGAGGATAATGGAATATCTGAGATGAGAATGCTCGAGTCCTAATATACATTTAGTAGTTGCCTTTTCGGTGGTATTGACTTAAGATTTCGTATTGCAAAGGAGAGATAAACCGAGAAGCAGGTACTCTGCTAGATAAGTTCGTCGAATAGCCAATAATACAAGTTGACCTTCTGGTTGCTTCTCTAGTTCTTAACCATACAGTGATACAGCTTAAATATATTTTTTAAAATCCTATTTTTCTCCATGAAAATGCGTACCAAACTCTAGTTAATCAAATTATATCAATATCTAAAATACAATATTTAAAAATTATCGACAGCAAAAGGTACATTTTAGTTTTTCCTTATACGGGAAGAATGACAAAAGCTACTTCAAAGATATTTATATACTTTTTTATTACATATAATATAATGTGTAAAATAGGTGTAAAACTGGTCATAAATGGATACGATATTGTATACTCTTGATCCATCGCAATCCCTATAGACCAGTGCCAAACCGGTTTCCAGAGGCCAGAAGTTTGAAAAATTCTTAGCAGTATATGGGTGGTGGGAAAATTTAGGATTAATGGTATATAAATGGGGAAAAGTCGATTGGACCGCAACTGATAACCGGAAGTGGGGTGGGGGTGCGAAAAGATGTGTATTTAGGGTAAAACGTGTTTTTTTACGACTTCTGGCAAAAGTAGACCTCCTATCGAAAAAAATTCAACGTAAAACTTGTAGATAAGTGAGAGATCTACAACTTTTATTTGAACCATTTTTTACTTAACCTCAAAAATTTTGAGAAAAACGCCAAAAACCAATTTTTTGTTTTTTATTTTTATCCTCTACAAAAATAATTTAATTTTCATGAAATTCGGTGAAAGTGTACATTTTTATGCATCAAAAAAGCTGTAATTTTTTTGAGGCATAATATTCATTTTTTGATTTTTTTGCGAATTTAATTTGAAAAAAGGCCTAATTTTCAATCAAAAAAGTTGGTTAACAATATTTTGATTTTTGGAAATTTCAGGAGGGTATCTTTTTCGTTGAAACCTCTACTTTAAGATAATGTAAAAAAATCACACTCTTACTGTGGAAAAACATTGTCAAAAATGGAAAAAACCAAAAAAACACTTTTTCCAAGATCGATTTTTCCGTAAATGTCACTAATTCTTGATTGTTCATTTAAATGAAGTGTTGTATGTGGTACAAAACGGTAATTTCAATGTAATACGTATAAGGGAACTTTTTAATTAACCGTTTAAGGTTCGGACAGCTGAAAACCGAAATGTTTAAACAATAATTTTACCTAAGAAATTGCTAAAAATGACCATTTTTAGGCAAAAAAAACTTTTTATGCTTTATGGGCACACATATATTGAAACAATTTTATTGAAGTTCCTGAAGAAACCGAACAATGTGTTGAGTCTGATGATGTAGAGCAGCTTCCCAAAAAAATGAGATTTTCATAAATTTTGATTATGTAAATTTATTTAATATAAAATACGTAATAAACTTATTTTTAATGTGAGAGTGCCCATAAAGCATAAGAAAGTTTTTTTTTAAATAGTCATTTTTAGCAATTTCTTAGGTAAAATTATTGTTTAAACATTTCGGTTTTCAGCAGTCCGAACCTTAAACGGTTAATTAAAGTTTTCTTATTACGTATTACATTGAAATTACCGTTTTGCACCACTTACAACACTTCATTTAAATTAACAATGAAGAATTCGTGACATTTACGGAAAAACCAATCTTGAAAAAAGTGTTTCTTTGGTTTTTCAATTTTTGACAATGTTATTCCACAGTAACAGTGTGATATTTTACGTTATCTTAAAGTAGAGGTTTCAACAAAAAAAATACAGTCCTGAAATTTTCTAAAATCAAAACTTTGTTAATCAACTTTTTTGATTGAAAATTAGGACTTTTTTTCAAATCAAATTCGCAAAAATTCAAAAAATGAATATTACGCCTTAAAAAAATTACAGCTTTTTTGATGAAGTGTATATTTTCACCGAATTTCATCAAAATTAAATTATTTTTGTGGAACATAAAAACAAAAAAACAAAAAATTGGTTTTTGGCGTTTTTCTCAAAATTTTTGAGGTTATGTAAAAAAATGGTTCGAAAAAAGTTGTATATCTCTCAATTATCTACAACTTTTACGTTAAACTTTTTTCGATAGGAGGTCTACTTTTGCCAGAAATCGTAAAAAACCACGTTTTACCCACAAACACACACCTTTGCACACCCCCACCCCGGTTATCTGTTGCGGTCAAATCGATTTTTCTCCATTTATATACCATTAATATTAAATTTTTCCACCACCCATATACTGCAAAGAATTTGTTTTTTTCAAAAACTATTGGAACTGGTCTATTATATTTTCACTTGGAAAATGATACATGCTAAGAAAATGTCAGCTCATCCATTTTCATATAATTAAGGCAGCATATTGGCAGGAGGCGGTATAATTCAAAATCATATGTGAGAGTATACCGGGTGCCACAGAATAGTGGCTCACCCCCATATTTCCTTTATTATTTAACTTATGCATTTGAAACTTGAGGTGCATAAACTACCTTTTAACACAATTCTATAAAAACGTTCGTAGGCAAGAGCACTTAATAATTTTGATTATTGATACGGGAAACAAGTAAACGAAAAAACCTGTTCGTTGGTAATGGGATGAATGGCAGGGATGGTCATCTTTGGAAAAAACCATATAACTCTTGGGGGACAGCTTCCCTGCCAGATGTAGCCAGGGTAGTGTTCATGGTGGATCGTTTAAGTTTGAGTTGGCATATTTTATTTTATCTTTTGGCCTCGGCCAATTTTTCACTAAATCGGTCGGGGAAGTGATAGCTGTCAAATTTTTGGTTCCAATGTTTCTCTGGGGAATTTGGTTTTTGAAAAATGTTTAGGTTGGTAAATTGTTTTTAGGTTATGTAGTACTATTTTTAGGTTATGTTGCCGGAAGAATTTCCGGCGGGATGCCGGAAGTAGCGGAAATAGTTTTTAAAATATAATGTCACTGTCACTTTTGAAGTTTTATTGGAAAAAACTCACCGAAAGCGTTCCGGTGGGGTTGCTTACACTTGTAGGGCTTGTAAGCGGTTCAGGATGGCCTCTCACACCATCCGTGGGCTTTATAAACGTCGAAAAAACTTGTAATCTCTCGATGCACCTGACACGTCAAAAATACTCATCATACAGTCTGCACGCTTTAACACACTAGCAGAGAACTTATACCGCAAATGGACCCGTAGTATTTTTTGGGAATTTTCCTTTGAGTCCATTTAATAGAATTTGACATTTTTCTGAAAATTTGACATTTTTTGAAGTGACATTTCTCCGAAACTTTGACATTTTTTCGAAAATTTGACATTTTTCTGAAGTGACATTACTTCGAAAATTTGACAATTTTCAAACATTTGACATTTTTCTGAAAGGTGACATTTCTTCGAAAATTTGACATTTTCCTGAATTTTTGTCATTTTTCTGAAAAGTGACATTTCTCTGAAAATTTGACTTTTTCGAATATTTGACATTTTTCATAAGTGACTACCCCGAAAATTTGACAATTTTCAAGCATTTGGCATTTTTCCGAAAGGTGACATTTCTTCGAAAATTTGACGTTTTTTCGAAAATTTGACATTTTTCTAAAAAGTGACATTTTTCTGAAAATTTGACATATTTCTGAAAAGTGACATTTCCCTGAAAATTTGACATTTTTCTAAAAAGTGACATTTCTCCGAAAATTTGACGTTTTCCCGAAATTTACTTACAGCCTGACAATTTTCAAACATTTGACATTTTTCTGAAAGGTGACATTTCTTCGAAAATTTGACGTTTTTTTCGAAAATTTGACATTTTCCTGAATTTTTGACATTTTTCTGAAAAGTGACATTTCTCTGAAAATTTGACATTTTTTCGAAAATTTGACATTTTTCTGAAGTGACATTACTCCGAAAATTTGACAATTTTCAAACATTTGGCATTTTTCTGAAAGGTGACATTTCTTCGAAAATTTGACGTTTTTTCGAAAATTTGACATTTTTCTGAAAAGTGACATTTTTCTGAAAATTTGACATATTTCTGAAGTGACATTTCCCTGAAAATTTAACATTTTTTCGAAAATTTGATATTTTTCTGAAAAGTGACATTTCTCTGAAATTTTGTCGTTTTCCTGAAAATTTGACATTTTTTAAAAATCTGACATTTTTCTGAAAAGTGACATTTCTTCGAAAATTTGATATTTCTTGGAAATTAAAAAAAAAAAATTGGTGACTCGTCTTGTAGAAATATTTTTTTGATATCATCATCAGTTCGCCTGTTATAAGAATTTTATGCTTTTACGACGTCATCAGAACGTAGGTGTATTTTTAATTCAATCGTATTCCATCCATCTACAATATTTCCATCTGCGTTTCAAACTTTAATTGGATGTTTCCAATAGTTAAGTCGATATCTGCACCAGTTTCTAAGAATCTTCTTATTTGTGACGTCATGTGACGTAGGTGTATTATTAATTCACTCGTAATCCGTCCGTCTACAATATTTATACATACGTTTCAAATTTCAGTTCGATATCTTCAACCGTTCCCGAGTTATCAGCCGAAATCACTGAACACCCCTGTCATTATTAGAATATCACCCTGTACATTGCACTGCTTTGAGGACAAAACAAGTGAAATTTTTATTTTTTAATTTTTTTCACGGAAACCAAATCGAAAAAGTGCAAGTGTGATATAACGTTGAAATTGGAATTTTTACTGCTTTTCAATGGTTCAATTACAAATTGTAAGTAATCATAAAATAAACAACTTGTTGTGCCAAAACGGCACTAAACGTAATCCGATCTCAACCAAAACCTTTTCAGATCTTCTGGAGCACTAAAGAAACCCTCATGCAAAGTTTCATCCAAATCCGTTTAGTAGCTTCGCCGCTATCGTGCTAACATACATACACACACACAGACATTTTTCAAAAACAACTTTTTTGGGTTCCTGGGACCTCAAAACGCAAAGATTTGATGTTATCTCAATTTTCGATTTTGGACTAATTGTAGTAACCTCCCACAATTTTATTGTGGGGAGGTTAAAAATCACTTCCAAAATAATTTTTATTGATCCTTATACTTTGCACTAGTACTTATACCTATTAAGAAACAAAAGAGAGAACCAAAAGGCTATTATTCACAAAAAGGTAGTTATTCACATTTCATTATTAGACATATGATTTTTGCAAAGGCAACTACGTTAAAGTTCAAGAAAAATTATATTGAAAGTGATTTTTTATTTTTAAATAAATTCAATAAAATAGAAAAACAAATAGCATAGATTTGAAATGGTTATCAATGAATTCAGAAAAAAATCTATAATTTATTGAACAGTATGACCTTGCCATTAGAAAAAAAAAGTTTTCGATAAAAAATGATTTGTTCAATTTTGGAGGCTTCGTAAATAGTTATTAATGAAATTAAACGAAAAATTATATTTTTCCCTTAGACTTTACCTGCCGTAGAACAAATTTTGGTATTCCAAAGCACTCTAGACGAATGTCTTAAAATGCTTTAAAAAACTGAACGCCAACTCAAAAACTCACAAAAATCTCATGTTATGCTCAGAATGTTGTCTTGAATCCAAATATGTAAAAATATACAGGGTGTTCCATTTAAAAAACGAAAGTTGCGTTCATTTCCGGGTAAACCGGAAATGATCTCATAACATTTTTTATGTCCAAAAATCCATTTTTACAGGTAGTTTATGCACGCCAAATTTCAAATGGATAAGTTAAAAAATAAAGGAAATATAGGGGTGAGCCACTATTCTCTGGCACCCGGTATATTCTATTTATTCTTTCAAAGTAGTTTTTGACAATAATGTGAAGTAATATACACTTACACTTAAATAAAACACTCTTTAGTCCAATCAATTGGTCAAGTAAAGTGGGTTCGTAATTCAAGATTGGCGTAAGTCATTCTTTTAAGTGTTCTGAGATGCTTCCCGAGTATTTTCCCAAATTGACGGGTCGATTTGCCATCGTATTTGCGAAAAGTTCAAACGTAAATATCTTGAGAACCGTTGATACTACGGCAATAATGACTTGTTTTGTTCAGCACAAAATTTTTCATAAATTCCTTAGCAGGCCTATGTTCGTAGCACTAATCGTTTATGAGTTGCAACTCGTCAAAGGACGGGAACCAAATTGGACCTCTTCTGTGCAGTAATGAAATATTGGTAATTCAAAGACTTGAGTGTGGATAATAAAACTTGGAAAATGAGAAACTTGTGCATGATATAGCGGAGCGATGCTATAAGACTTAACTTATAGACGGAGAGCTGGCGGCCGCGGAGGTACTACGATATTACCTCCGGCTGGAATTTTGAGAAGTGGTTGCGGGAACCATCAGGAAGTGCCATCTGCAAGGATTTTGCTCAAAACCCCTGCAAAGGACACGTCAGACGACTCAAAAATGACAAAATGTTTGCTCAAAAAATGATCATACTTCCGGCTGAAAATTTGCACATTACCTGTTTGAAGGTCCCAGATAACGTATGTAAATCGTCAGACGCCTAGGTCGCTGCCAAAGGAGTGTCAGACGCCCCCAAAGTTGTCATTTTTCTTTTCAAAAATTTTTTTTCCTTACCTCCGTCTGACGTTTTAACATATTGCAACAGCACAAATTAAAATCGTCAGACGAAAATGCCGCTGCGAAGTCCCCCTACAATGTTTTCCAAAGTTCCAGGCCACCTGAGAGGTATACTTTTTTCGAAAATTTATTTTTGTTACCTCCGTCTGACGTTTTTACATATTATCCTAGAGACAATTTTAAATACATATGTAAATCGTCAGACGAAAATACCGCTTCAAAATCCCCCTGAAATATCGCGAAATTCCAGCCTAAATTACTGAATATTGTTTCAACATCTTTTAAATTTAATGAAATACTGGTTGAGTCACTATACGTTATAAAAGAAAGTCAATTCAAGGGAAAAGTTTCTAGCACATATACATGAAAACTAAAGGATGTTCCGAGGCGCGCACGTGTAGACAGTGGGAGGGACTTCTGACCTGTTGCCGGCAAAGCATGCCGAGATTTGACATTGGGGGAGATTGGAGTAACGTAAATTATTTTACGCCATTTTGTTAAAATACGCAGCATAAATCTAAATAAATTTAACAAATCATGATGTTTCTATAAACTACTGTTAATCAAGTTATTTTTACAAGAAACTAATTGCAAATAAAGCCGTATTGATTTCGCATTTTCTTGTTTACCCCACTTTATCCCATCACTGCAGTGTATTCGTATTCGCCTAGACATCCCCACCTAAAATTACCGTGATCTGGAAAGGGGCGAGATTAGAAGACAAGTACCTTTCAGATTTTTTTTTATTTGAGCCATTGCGTGTGCGTTAAACAGTATTTTCGTAGGTAACTCTTTTAAAATGACGATTTATACAACGGAAGAACGAGTGCGAAATATTAAATGGTATTTTGGAAATAATACGGCTGCAGAAGTTGTCGCCCGATTTGTTTTTACATTTGAGGATCGACCCGTTCCAACGGAACGAACAGTTTTGAACATAAGTTTTGAATCGTCTGGATGTGTAAAATCTTGCAGAAAATGTAATAATGAAGGTGGTCACAACGATGGCAGACAGATGAGCGACGAAAGGGAACAGAGGGAAATAAATGTGTGTAGTTTTGCGGAGGCACATGCCCCCTGTTCCAGCAGGCAAATCTCTGCCGAGCTCAATGTACCTGACCGCACGCTTCGGGCAATTTTAAAACGTTACAAATATCATTGTTATAAAGTTGCCGTCACACACACACACAAATTTTTCCCGATGACTTTATACGACGTATGGAATTCTGTGAGACCATGATGGCGAAAGAAAAGGAAACTTTCAATAAAAATATTTTATTTACTGACGAAAGTTCATTTTCGCTGCATCGTCGTCACAATTCATCCGTTACTAGATGTTGGTCTCTGGAAAATAAATATTTAAGTATGCCACACCGAACTCAGTACCCACAGAAAGTCAATGTGTGGGCTGAAATTTTAGGTAATTCAATAGTTGGCCCCTTTTTTATCGACGGTAACCTTACAGCACAAAAATATTTGAATTTGTTACGTGAACAAATTATTCCGGCCGCTAGAACTTTGGGCATTGACCTCGAAGAGATTTGGTACCAGCAGGATGGTTGTCCTTGCTCATAAGTGATACGTAGATTCCTAGACACTACATTTCACGATCGCATTATAAGTGGAACAAGCACATATGTATTTAAAATTGTCTCTAGGATAATATGTATATTATGTCAGACGGAGGTAACGAAAATAAATTTTCGAACGTTGTAGGGGGACTTCGCAGCAGCATTTTCTTTGACGATTTTAATTTGTGCTTAGAATGGTCTCTGTTACAATATGTTATGTCAGACGGAGGTAAGGAAAAAAAATGTTTAAAAAAAAATGATAAATTTGAGGGCGTCTGATACATCTTTGGCAGCGACCTAGGCGTATAACGATTTACATACGTTATCTGTGATCTTCAAACAGGTAATGTGCAAAATTTTCAGCCGGAGGTATGATCATTTTTTGAGCAAACATTTTTTCATTTTTGAGTCGTCTGACGTGTCCTTTGCAGGGGTTTTGAGCAAAATTCTTGCAGATGGCACTTTCTGATTGTCCCCCCAACCACTTCTCAAAATTCCAGCCGGAGGTATTAACGTAGTACCTCCGCGGCCGCCAGCTCTTAGTCTATTATATCAGTTGTAAAACAGTTTTCGTTCAATCGGAATCGCCACTATCAACTGGAATGGTAATGTCATCCAAAAAGCTTGCTGGCAATGGGAGAATAGTACGATGCTTTTCGTAGCGTAGGTACTACAAATGAGTAAAAACGTGAGCACAGCAACTCACTGTGCGCAAAACATTTTTGCACTGGCAGCAGTAGCCTGCGATTGAAGTCACAGCATTATTACTTCGATCTAACGTACATCAACGAACTACTTTTTGCTTCCTGAATGTCGGGATTTTATGCGAATTATGGTGGAATTAAGATACACAAGAACCTTAACCGAGAAGGTTATGATTGAGCCCATTAATAGTCTTGGAATAGATGACGTGGCAGTTTTTGCGAATTATTTCGCGTATCGTTATCATGCATTAAAATGTCAAATAGCAATCTTGTAGAGCACTAAATTTTCTACAATTTCTGTTACAGGCGCCATTTTGTAGGACACACAGTTTATGACGTAAATATGTCTTAATCGCGATGAATTGAACTATTAATATTGTTAAAAGGCAATGTCATTGACCGACGTTGATTTGATATGCCTTTGTAAAAGTTTTGAATTACACCTCTTTCAAATTTAAATGCCAACAAGATCCGTTGCATGCACTAACCCCGTGAATTTATTGCTACCCTCCTTTCCCTCCTTGTAGGTGAATAATGAACGATTGAACGATATTGTCGTGGTTGGCGTAACGTTCATTTTTACGCGTGCTGGGTGAGTTCATTTTTTCTTTGAAGGCAGATTTCACATTCGTTAATATAGATTTGAATGAAACTCATTGTTTGGCCAATAATATTCATCTTTGATTCTGAAGTATGTTTCGTCAATTCCACGGATTCGATTTGCTTTCGTCATGGTTTTTCTTAAGTTCCTTAAATTCACCCTTATTGTGAAGTTAATTAGTTTTTAGTGAACCTCTTGATTGATCTCTATCTAAAATATTTTTGGAGAACAGAGGGAAAACGGTTCATATACCTGCGGTTTCTCGAAGAATATGTAATATGGCATAATCAGGAGATAAATAATTTTTTATGAGATCTTGCTCAATTTTTTTCTTAAATTTCTGTATTAAACGCGGTCTTTTCAATTCCATTTCGGTTTGGTGAAACCCACTTGTCAAGTCCATCACTTAAATTAGTAATGACCATGGGGATTACTCGGTCTGATAATGCTTTTATAAACATAGTTTTAATTTGGCTTTCAACCTCTTTTTGTATATAGAGTGTATACCAGAATTTCATCAACTGTTCGTCTCTGATATTTTATTTCGCTACTGAAACTTAACGGCATATCTTTTGAGAGAATATATCCGAAAATTCCCTTCATAAATTAAGAATTTAAGTAATCATTTCTAATTTTTGACCAGAACAAGTTATATTTTGTTATATATAATCGTCAAGATTATTCAAATCAATTTGTTCAATTATTTTCTGCTCAGATTTGTCAACTTGAATAGGTACAGCAAAATCTAACAGTTAAAATTTTAGTTGTACTATAGTAGTTGAAGCCTGTCCATTTTTCCAATTGTAAGGGATTAAGATATTTCGCAGCTATGAAATTTTTGGAGGGGAATTATTATTTCTCTGCTTAAATATTTTTATTTTAATTACTTGTTCAGATCGCGATGAATTTATTATTAAATTTAAGTCATTCGAGAATTTATGATATAAAAATTAAATTTTGACGTATGTAGTAACTAAATAACCTTTGGTAAAACTTTTAAATTGTCTAACCCATTTAAACCAGTAAAAAAGTTGTGAAACTTAAGCAAAAAAATTTCTTTTGGCAAGTTAAATATTTTAGAAGATGTAGAGGCACTGTACTTATGCCGAGAGTTTTGAAAAACCGTTGAAACAATGAACGGATAATTAAATTTGGAATAAGCTTTTTTGTTATATTTTGTCAATCCCGAGCCTATTAAAAATATAAGTTTATGTTCCGAAAATATACTAAAATTGGTGTAAATATTGATATTAAACGATAGAATTTAAGGATTTATATCTGATCGTCTGGTTGAGACAATATTTGAAAATTTTAGTTTGGTGTTTTCGACTTTATATTAAATTTGGAATAAGCTTTTTTGTTATAAAGGTTTGTCGATCCCAGGCCTATTAAAAATGTAAGTTTATGTTCTGAAAATATACTACAATTGGTATAAATTGGCGATATTATACGATAGAATTTAAAGGTATATGTCTGATCGTCTGGTTGAGACAATATTTGAAAATTTTAGTTTGGTGTTTCGACTATATCTGCATTTCGTATTCATTATTCCTTATTGAATAATTTTTCACAGACAAAATTTCCCTATGATATTGACACGAAGTTGACGAATCTTGTTGATACTAATTTGTAATATTTCAAGTAGATACGCTCATAGGCTTAAGTTTTAGTGAGGTTCTGTTTGGGTCCAGTTTACAATCCAGTTTCAATAATTTTGCTCGAGCTATTTCAAATACTTGTGCATTTGTGAAAAAAAGCAGTGGTTGACTATTCATTCTATTGGTATTGGTTGAAAGGAAAAGAATTGTGACTGAAATTTTAGAGTACAAAATTATTCGGTCTATAGAAATTTGGTAGATGGGTATTAAATTGAAATCGTCGAGGAGCCTCAAGAAATCTTTCATTTGATAGTGGGGTTTGTTTGGTACCTGAATGTTTTTCTGAAATTTTTATTAGAATAATTTAAAAATAGTGAATGTTATCTTCTTATATGTATTAAGAGTTGCAAAGCGTCGATAAGAATTTGTGGCTACATACAGCGAATGATTATACTTAATAGTTCTTTCAGCCAGATTACAATGTTTTTAATATCGCATTATAATAAAGATCTCGCTTTACATTTTTAAACCCCTCCCTAGTTTCATGTGAATTAATATAACTGTATAATAGATTTAAAATTTGAAAGGCTCTATCGGAAAACTGTTGGAAACTTTCCTTAAAACGAAATCTATTAACGCGGGGCTTGTAATATATTTTGTTAATTTTTTCGGGGAATTTGAAGGGAATTTGAGGACTTTGTCACCGAGTTGAAGTGCTTGTTAATCTCAAATAATTTTCCAGAATATCGCTTACATTTTCTATGGAGACTATAGATATTGTACTCGCATGAAAGTAAATGCGGCATAGAGGCTCTTTCTATAAGATTAACATCTGGTTTAGCTTTTCGGTTTTCTCAGGTACGTTTTTTGATGATGTAATTCGCGCTGTAACACGTAAATGGTTAGTTCTACGAAAATAAGTCTGTTAACCCTTTGGCTGCTGATGACGTCTGGAGGCGTCATCTCCCTACTACCTTTAAGTGCTCATGATTCGTATAACCTAGATTTAAGTTTTTTAGTTTAATTTTTTTTTAGTTTTTTGTTAATTTTTGCTTCCATTTTTTTTTAAGATTATATTTTTGGCTAACACTACCCCCTTCCGACCCCACCAACTTGGCGAAATACTTCGGGAGGCACCCCCGAACACGAAGGAAAAATTGACTTACATTATTTTTGCGGAAAATTGTACTACCTCTTTCCAGTATCATTATGAATTTTCTACAATTTACCTACATTATACTTTTATTTATTCTGTAGGACCTGTCCAAACCTTATAACGTCTTATATTACAAAATATTCTTACAGTTAAGAAATATATAATTTCCATTAAGGATAATAAAGAAAATCCTGTGAATAATCCAAGTAAGCCTCCAAAATTTGCCAAAAAATCTGTTGGACCATATAGTTCGTTCCTCTGTGAAGTTAAAAATTCATCCAATTTAAAGAAGATCGTAAGTTTTGACATATGTGCACTGAAAATAAAAAAACAAAGTAAAGTAAAATGCAATAAATAAATTTATAAACAGTAGAAAATTAATATAATTTTTTTTTTAGTTCAGACAACAATTATTTATGTTTTGTTTCTAATACCTATTTATGCAACTGGTGGGATACAGACATTATAATGAGGAAAAATAAGCCGAAAACTTTGGACCCTGGGCGTGAAATGTGTCTATCCTTTTTACTTCCTTCTCTTTTCCCTACCTGGGTAGCTGGCTGATGGAACCCATCCAAGGCCAAAAATTGGAAGAAAAAAAAATCCGAAAACTTGAAAAACTTAGTACAGGCAAGAAATTTTTGTTGATGCTGATATCGCTTTACCTTCTTCTTATTGAATGTACTAAAAGTCCCCAGGTCTAAATTATGCTACGGCCGAAAATTGAAAAATATCGGCACATTTTTTGCTTTTGTATATAATTCTTTAACTATTGCAATTAGAAAAAAATTCCAAATGAAAAATATAGATCATAATAAACAATTTTTGTTATTACAATTACATCTCTAAACCTAACGGTTTTTGAGTTATGAGTTTTAGAATATTATGAATATTTCAAAAATCACAATTTTGAACTAAATGTGTTATAAAGTAAAAATCGGCAGCTGCTGGAAGCGGCTGGAACCTCCCCACACGGTGGATCCTTATCAGCTGTGTTTGGATATTACATCGAAAATCAGAGCACTGAGCAATCAGATAAATTACACGTGACTTTGGAGCCATTTATTTCATAAAAAAATATCAAACGAACTGAAGTGGACTACAAGCAATCTGTTAAAACATAACCTCTCATGTTTGTTTATGTTGCATGTTAATCAATTGCCGGATATTGTAAGGGTATTAACAGATAACATTTCGAAGATTTCGTATGCGTCAAATTAAAATCTTCCTGCTCGATCAAAAGCAAGTCGAGCTTCGTCCGAGGCCTTTATTTTGTAATATTCGAACGTTTCAGATTTAGCTCGGTTAGCTCTATTTGCATTAAATGAACTATTGTAACGCGTCTCACCAATCAGACGTAATATCCGACCACGGCTATAAACAATTATTACCTTAAAAAAAAACAACTAAAATAAGTTTTGATATTGTCAAAAATATTTGGGTTTGTAACCTTTACGAATATCGATTTTTAGGTTATGAAATATATTTAGGGACATAACATCTGCATCATGTTTAAGTTTTACAAGTTTATTCTCATTTTTAATGTTTGAATACGAATTTTTAGCTTGAAGCCACAGTGGCTGCAAGCAAATATTTAAAAATTCACGCAAATAAAATAAAAATAAACTGCTAATCACCGGTTAGATTTCCAACCTACAAAAAGAGTCCTATTTTATTAGGACAAAGTATTTAGAACTTCATATACATTACACTGTACTAGATTTTAGTTGAAAGTGCGGAAACCAGACAGAAATTTTAATAATAGCTACGTAATATTCTTAAATCTTAAGAAATATATATTTTTGAGGTTAGCTGTGACGTCACGTACCATAACCTATAAATCAACATTCACAAAGGTTACCAACCCAAATATTTTTGACAGATGGCAAAATACATTTTCCCCTAACAATAATACCAATAATATTTTTTGGATGCTGTCATGTGTGCACATATAACGGAAACCAAATCGAAAGGGTGCAAGTGTGATATATCATTGAAATTGGAATTTTTAATGCTTTTGAATGGTTCAATTACAAATTGTAAGTAATCATAAAATAAACAACTTGTTGCGCCAAAACGGCACTAAACGTAATCCGATCTCAACCAAAACCTTTTCAGATCTTCTAGAGCACTAAAGAAACCCTCATGCAAAGTTTCACCCAAATCCGTTTAGTAGCTTCGCCGCTATCGTGCTAACATACATACAAAGATTTGTATTTTATTACGGGTCAAAGCTATATAATTTGTTACCAGTAACAATAAAAAAAACCGCTGCCCAAGTAATCACTACTTCCACATCCCTATTTTCTATCCAAGTCACACAACGAAAAAATTTTGTATGTGGAAATAATTGTTTATGGAACTTTAATAACATAATATTTGAAATCCTCTACCCCAAAAACCCATAAAACGAGTATCGGTAGTGGTGGATAAAGAAAAAAATATTTTGAGGTTTCTGGTTCTTGTACACACACTAAATCACATTTTTTTTTCATCCCCTTTAATAATGGGGTGGGGGTGGTAATGGGGGTGGCTAATGCCAACATTTTTTTTGAGACCTTAGCTTCTCTTGTCTATACTAAATATCAATTTTATGAACTCTTACCTGCTTGATTTACCTATTTACTCCAAATTTACCCCAATTTACCCCCCAACCCTTCGACGGAACAAGATGAAAATATAATCTAGTTCTAGATCTCGTTAAAGTACATATGTGTATCAAATTTCAAGTCAATATCTCAAACGGTTCCAGAGTAAACGTGCGCACAAAAAAAGTTACAGACCGACAGACAGACCGACATACAGAATTTTTTTTTTCGCTCAAACTTAAAATCTCGACGTTTCATGACATTCTAAGCCTATTTGAACAATAAAAATTTTTAAAAATTTTTTTGTCGTTACTATACTTCCACTGGATGTGGAAGTAAAAAATGTTAAAAGTACATATATATTTAAAGAAGATTTAAAAAAATGTATAAATGAAAATTAGTTATACAAAAAATATTTAAAATCTAAACATTACATTTAATTCCCTTATCAATCTAATATCCAAATATAAATTTTTATTGTTCAAATAGGCTTAAAATGTCATGAAACGTCGAAATTTTAAGTTTGTGCGAAAAAAATTTCTGTCTGTCTCTCGGTCTGTCTGTAACTTTTTTTGTGCGTACGTTTACTCTGGAACCGCTTGAGATATTGACTTGAAATTTGGTACACATATGTACTTTAACGAGATCTAGAGCTCGAAAGGTTGGGGGGTAAATTGGGGTAAATTTGGGGTAAATATCGGCACAATCAAGCAGGTAAGAGTCCATAAAATTGGTATTTGGTATAGACAAGAGAAGCTAAGGAGAGTGACTTGGATAGAAAATCTGGATGTGGAAGTAGTGATTCCTTGGGCAGCGGTTTTTATTAACACAAACCAGGAAGCAGACCTGAATAAATTCTCTTTTCTCCTCCTCATTTGTCCTCTCTAATAATTTTCAATACATTTTTATTAATTTATAAATTTGTAATATTTTTATATGAAAAATCCATCGTTTTTTTTGTTTTACAATTAATAACCATGGATATGTTATAAGCACCCTTACAACACAAGTTACATGACTGTGTAACTTAGGTAAGTTGCTTAAACCATTTTTTATTCTTAACAGAATGTAGTTATTGTTAACTGTAAACAACGTTATCTTCTACGTAAAGAAATTTAACTGAATTGATTAGAAAATATATACAGTGTGTGCTATTTAATAGCGCAACACCTGTTATTTTGAAACACGTTGGCCGATTTTAATTTTTTTTTTTTTGTGCTCGATAAGCTTTATTTGACTGTTTTGAAAAATTTGTAATTTTCATATTTTCAAGGCACTAAATGGATCAAAATTTCGAGATCGACTACTGGGCAATTTTTTATCGACAAATTGGATAGCGTATTCGATTCACAGTTGTTTCAAATATCGCTTTTCAAAATTTTAACTCAATACCTCATATAGGGTGTTTGTTATTCGATAGTCAAATTTAAAATTTCTCACTTTTCGACTGGCCCTGTATAAAAATTGGTTAGGTTTACTAAAAAGGTAAAATGGTCATTCGAATTAAGGAAGATCAAGTCAGTGACCGGAAAAGGTTATGCAACGGCTTAAAAAAAATAATGCAAAGGATATCGTAGGAGGCTTCAAAAGTGTAAAGCAACTGAGAAATGGTGCAAATTGGATAGTGTATTCGATTCGCAGTTGTTTCAAATATCGCTATGCAAAATTTTAGCTCGATACCTCATATAGGGTGTTTGTTATTCAATAGCCAAATTTAAAATTTCTCACTTTTTGACTGGCCCAGTATAAAAGTTTACTAAAAAGGTAAAGTAGTCATTCGACTTAAGGAAGATCAAGTCAGTGACCGGAAAAGGTTATGCAACGGCTTAAAAAAAATAATGCAAAGGATATCGTAGGAGGCTTCAAAAGTGTAAGGCAACTGAGGTGCAGTTATAATAGAAAAACAAGATGAAGACAAACAAGAAAAATTAAAAGTACATTAAAAAGTTAGGACCACATTAAACTCAAGGAGACTGAAAATACTGATCCAATGCTTGCAAAAACCAAAATCGAAAATAGATATTCAAATGAAGAATTCGTGGAAGAATTAATTAATAGTAGTAATTAGGTTAAATGGTGAAATTGAAATTGAGCTTGTATACACCGTTAAGGACAAAATTAAAGTCATCATGAGAAAAATGTCGTAATCCTAAGAAAGATAATTGGTTTTTGCAAGCGCCTCCTAGCATTACGAAATGGTATAAGAAAATCTAATAAATTTTCACCCAGTAAAGGCTTATGTAGGAACATTTTAATCTTGCTATATGTTTCAAATTTTGCGGATTCAGACGTGTGTCAGAAGACTGTATTGAAAAGTATGTTGCTATAAATGCGATTGTACTGAAGGATAAGATATAAAATGCCCAAATTGCAAAAATATGAAATATAACGAAAAACGACGTTCAGCTAGAGACATATCCGCAGTATAGACATTGTCCAGTATATATACCGAAACTAAATAGATTTAAAAGCATTTACGAGGAACAATAAACTCCCAAAGAATCGTAACCTTTTTAACAATAACCTAGTAATCCATTGTACACACAAAGAGCTATCAGAATGATCCACCCAAGTGTCCAGCTACTGGAACATTCTATAATAGTCCAGTCAACGAATGAGTATAGAGGACATGGAGGGGGCCAGAATTTTCCTCTTCAGAAATGTGTTGGGGGTAGCTAGGAGGTAAACATACTAAAAGTCCCCGCACCTAACCCTGGAACTTCAGGGAGAGGGGGGTGGAAAGGTAACTTTTTTCGATTCTTCGCTTATAACTCTGAAACGATGCGTCGTATGCGAAAAATTTTTCTATGCAAAATTAAATTATATTAAATTTCCTACAAGAACGTCTATATTCATTTTCTTCCTATATGCTATAGCTTCTAAGATATTCGCCAGCGAAAATCGATAATTAATAAATAAATTAATTATATATCTGAAATGTTTCTATCAAAACAGTTTACCGTGGTCTAATAATAAATCAGAGTCAGAAAGCAATCTTTATTTTACACTAGACGTATTTACTAACGTAATATTTTGTCGAAATCTATACATTTCCTTAAATATATAGTGTGACTCACTTAAGTGAAGACACCCTTATAACTTATTTATTTTGTTTCCGATTTGAATCAAGTTCTACTGAAGTATAGAACAAATTAGGATCTACCAGAAAAACATTCGCCTGCTACAAATCCAAAGCCACCTGCGGTACCAGAATATGCGAAAAGAAATGAAAAATTATATTAGGCATGTTCTTATCGCAGTGATGGTTACCCGAATATTTTATTCATAAAACTTGGCAGAGGAAAATGTTTACTCCAGCCCCCCTTCCCCCTGAAGCGGTAGGGCTAGGGGCGGGGACTTTTAGTATTTTCACTCGAAAACTGTTGGTCCTAGAGAAAAGATTATTCGTATCTTTTTGGAAGCTGACAAAATTTTCTATATTTTTTTCTTCAAATTTTGTCGCTGACTAAAACATCCAACAATTGACAATTAGCACATTTTCAGCGCTGTCGTTTAGAAAACTGTTGCCAACCGTTGCATTCTCTAAACGCACCCATTGCACATCCTAAATGAAATGAAATGAAGCACCAAAATTAAAATCAATTTTTACTTAACTGCAAAACATTATGTACTTGGTAGGTGCCTAACAAGAATATATATAGTGTGAAAATTACAATTTATTTTACAAAGAAAATTTGAGGTGTTAAGAGTATGATGAAAAATGTGATCCGAAATAGCGTTTTCCGGAAATCGGCAATTTTCAGAACCCGATAACTCGAGAACGGTAGGTGTTATCGAAAAAATATAGGAAATTTTGTAAGCTTTCAAAAAGGTAAAAATAATTTTTTCTCTAGGACCAATAGTTTTCGAGTTATGCGAAAAACCAAAAAAAGTTAAAATTTAGAGCCTTCCAGAAACCGCCCCACCGCAAAGTTCATCTCCTAGGGTCGGGGACTTTTAGTATGTTTACCTCATAACTATCCCAAACCCATCTCTGAAGTCAAAAATTCTGCCGCCCGTCATGTAGTCTACACCAACCATATTGAAAATTCGTTGACTGGACTATAAATAAGTTAAAATGATATGTAGAAAGACCATATAGACCTCGATATGGACTGAAAGGTGCTATGTGTATCTGTACACTGGAAATTAGAAGATCGAATCTTTGGGTAATACAAGATTTTAAATTAATAACAAAATTTTATCCAAAAGAATGGCAATATCGAGGTTCAGCAGTATATGTAAGAAGAAATGTGAAGTATAAAGTTAGAACTAAACTGAGCGGTCTCTCGGTGAGTGGTGTATTTGAGTGTGCAGCAATAGAAGCCGAATTAGGAAAAGAGGATGCAATAATTGTGTCATTGTATAGGCCACTTACAGGGGACATTGAAATATTTTTGGACAAAATTGAATGGTTACGGGTACCTACATATTTTTGAGAAAAAAATTACAGGAGACTTTACTTTGATAAAATACATGAATAACCCAAAATACTTCGAGTTGTATTGACAGTATATTTATTAATTTAGAATTTGTGGAAACTCTAATAATAGAAAATCCTGTATCAGATTACACTGCACATATAACAATATTTAAACAATTAAACTAATAATAGTTCAGTCAACGGGAGGTTTCACCTCTCACTTGAGTGCTAATGAAAAGATTTTGATGAAACCTTGTGCAATGTGTTTGTAATGACGTTGATAAAAAAGTTGAAAAAATATTAGAGTAGGAAATGGTCAGGAGGGGTAGAAAACACCCCCTTTATCACGGGTTCTGTAGCTTATAGAATTAGGTCAAAAATGAAAAAAATCTATTTACCTTTCTTTTTGGCCCAGAATAAGATGTTTTTACCCTTGTGAGTATTTTGGCCACTCTAAAATTCCTAAAAGTGGGGGAGGGAAATGTGAAAGTTGAAAAAGAAATTTGAAAAAAATCAAGTGAATGTATCATCGAAATACAAGGCTTTTTTTTATTTGCAATTTTTCTGTAAAGTGCGTTTTCACCGAGTTTTTCCGGAATTTAAACATATATAATCTAAAAATTTGAAAAAAATTCAAACGTATGCACTGAGGTCTTGTCTCTTAGAATTTTTTTGTAACTTACTAATTTTCCGAGTTACAGACAGTTTTTCACGATAAATAATGTACTACATTTTTTTACATATTACATATTATATATTACATATTATTATAAAAAAATATGAGACCCATATAGTCATACCATTTTTAAAGGTTCAATATAATTTTTAAATTGAAAATGTGAAAAAGTTTTCCGGAAAAAAATTTTAATGGGCAAAAAATATGGTACATTATTTATCGTGAAAAACTGCCTGTAACTCGAAAAATTAGCAAGTTACAAAAAAATACCAAGAGACAAAAAATGTTTAGAAGGCCTCAATGCATGTGTCTGAACTTTTGCAAATTTTTAAATTACTTATATACATTTTTCGAAATAATTCAGTAGAGTAAAAACATCTTATCTTCTGCCTAAAAAGGCAAATATATTGTTTTTTTTTTCATTTTTGACCTAATTCTACATGTTGCGGAACACGTGATAAAGGGGGTGTTTTCTACCTCTCCCGATCATTTCCTACTGTAATATTTTTTCGACTTTTTTATTGACGTCATTACAAACACATTGCACAAGGTTTCATCAAAATCCATTCAGTAGCACTCAAATTAGAGATTTTGGTCATTTTAGCGCTCGGTTGACTGGACTATAAATCATAATTTTAAATATAAACGCCTTTTCTCAGATCGAAACAGACATGCTGTATAACAAGAGAGCAAGGTTAGTTAAATATATATAGTGTTGATCCCTCAAATGTAAATATGCAATGGAATAGTCTTATGAACACCTTTAGATATATATTTAATCAGCATTTTCCTTTAAAGTTAGTCAGGGATTATAGAAGACATCAATCAGGTCGTAATACTTTAGGAGATGATGAAATTAATGAATGTAAACAGAGGTTAGATATCTTAATGCCTTTATCAAAATGTAATATTCGATATAAGAAATCTTACAACAATGCAAAAAAAGAATATGACAATATATTAAAAACAGCACAGGCAAAAAAATATGAAAACAGAATGAAACATTTTGATAATAAAACAAAATGCGTCTGGGCCATCTGTAATGAAATTACTAGAAAATCTAACAGCAATTCTGATATTGGAATAAAGGGAAATGTTGAAGAAATGCCTGACAAATATAATGAATACCTATTATCCGTGATCTCTGAATTCTTAAAAAATATAGAAAATGGTCCGTTCACGAGTACTACGTCACAAAACAATCAGTCTGGGTATTTAACACCAGTTACAGTACCAGAAAGAACCCCGCACGTTTCTAATGTAAAATAATACCCGGTAGATTTGGTTGAAATTGAAATATGTTATTTATGAAATAATCCTGAATAAAAGTCTCCATGGGAGCAAGGCCGAAATTTTAATAGTTTTTAAGTTATGGAGCTTTGAAGTTGTCTATCCGTGGTATAGCTATCAAATTCGGAACGAATTATGATGTGGCTGAAGAACAGCTATAGTTTCACACGAATTTTCAAAATTAGAAATCCAACAAACTAATTAACCTCCTCCCTAGATATGGACCACAATACGAACCGGAAGTTGCATCATTAAGTCCATTTTTTAGAGTGAAAACTTTTTCTTTTTCAGTCTCAGTATAGACCTGCATGTTAAGTACGTATTGAGGGTAAATACATGGATTTCAGGCCTCCTCGCTAGATATGGACCACAACAACACAGAGCTGAAGTCCAAACCGGAAATTGCATAATTAAGTCCATTTTGAAGGGTGAAAAGTATTTCAGCGTATATATAGACCTGCGTAATAATTACGTATTCATGGTAAATGAAGGGGTTTCAAGCTTCCTCGTTAGATATGGACCATAATAACACAGCGCTTAAGTGCGAACCGGAAGTTATTACCCAGGCCTATATACAGACTGCATAAGTTTAAGTTTTTACCCTTCAAAATGGACTTAATCATGCAACTTCCGGTTCGCACTTCAGCGCTGTGTTTTTGTGGTCCATAGCGAGGAATTTTTGATATAAGTTACTTTGATGTATTAGAACACGATTAATGAAAGAAATTTTTTTTTTGAACCCCCGGGATGGGGTGAAAAATATATAATAAAGTGTTTTTTCAAAATTACTCCAAATGTGTAAAAGCTAGTAAAAAAAAGTTTCAAACAAAAATTGTAAAGCATGAAATTTTACATAAAAATGATCTCTAGACTTTTTTTGGTATTACTAAAATTAACGGAGTTAGGCTGGTTAGAATTTAAGGGATGCACAAATTTAAAAAATCATAGCGTGCTGAAAAGTTAATGAATTAAAATTTTTTTTTTCTATTTACTCAGAAAAATATAAACATTCGTTTCAGAGAAATGATTTTTTTTTAAATTGTTAATAAAAAAGTTATAAAAATTTTATTTTTTTTATTTTCAATTAAAACCACTTTGAACGGTGAAACGAATTTTTTTACACCATTCTGTTCATCATTTAATATACTGAACATTTGCTTTTGAAGTTTTTTTTTACCAATCATTTTCGAGCAGGTATGAATTTATTTACCTGTTTAATTTTTTTCCAAACGTAAGACACTGCTCTTGTGACGTCACGATAACTGAAAAGAAATAAAGAATGCGTACGACAAAGATAAAATGGTTTCGTAGCTGCTGCGTTGCCTACAAGACGCGCAAACGTCACATCGATACTGCCGTCATAAGGGAGAATAGCCCATCTGTAAATTGTCGGTTGGCGAGGAAAGTAATAAAGGCGTTTGTTTTTTTCCCAACTAGTAAATATTAATTAAGAAAATCATGTAGCTGCTTTTTATCCACTTATGTTTTTGTACTTCTCATTTATATTATGACATATAATATATCTAGATGCGGTTTTTCACCTTATGACGGCAGTAAGGGCATCCGCGCTTGACGTCACAACTAACGTCAAAAATATGTGTTTCTTAAGATTTAATAGTATTACGCAACTATTATTAAAATTTCTGCCTGGTTCCCGTATTTTCAACTAAAATCTAATTCAGTGTAATGTTTATGAAGTTCTAAATACTTTGTCCCAATAAAATAGGACTCTTTTTGAAGTTTGGAAATCTAACCTGTAACTAGCAGTCTATTTCTATTAATCAACAATATTGAAAAATTATTTACGCGAATTTTTAAATATTTGCTTAGAGCCAGTATTGACTCCAAGCTAAAAATGCGTATACAAACATTAAAAATGAGAATAAACTTGAAAAACTTAAAATTTAAGGTTATGTTGGTTACATGATGCAGATGCCCGATATCTCAATGCAGCGGTTGTGAATGTTTTGGTGAATAAATGCTCCTACAAATTGTTAAAAAAAATTTTAATTGTGGTCAAGTATAATAAGAGTGTTTTGCGAAATCTACATCCTTATATACGCTTCGTTTTATGTACACTTTGGTTATAGGTATTAGATACGTGGAATTTTGTTTACGTGATCTAAATATTTTTAAAATTAATCTTTGAATTGTAATGAAAGAAATTATGATTACTGTCAATATTTGCTGATTTCTACTAAATTTAGAATTATTTGTTTGACATTATTGATATAAATTAAAAATAAAGTACACAATATAATTTTTTTTTTGCGAGAAAATTTTGCAGACGAATTATTGGAGCATTGGAAATAATTGTTTGAAACATCGTTTTAAATTAGTCGAAATTCTTGTATTTTAACCAAGGTTGCAAAAAATGTTATTTTTATGCATTTTCGATTAAATTAATAAACTAATCCGTAATGTAGAAGTAAAAATTATTTGCATAAATGAATATTTGCAATAGTGAAAATTATTTTTTTTCCACATTAACAATTGAAATAATTTTTCTTTTTAATTTCAAAAAATTGAAAATTACAAATATTTACATTACTTATTTTTTTAAATTACAAAATTTCAATTATTTTAATTTATTATTCTTTAAGACCATAAGAAATTATTATAAAAATTATTATAATTGTATACATATTTTAAAAATTGTGTACACAGAAATATATTAATCAACAAATTTTTTTTTGGATCATTAATTTCAATTTTGAATGAAAAAAAAATGACATTTAAAAAAAAATGATCGATGCATTTCCATTAAAATAGATCATTGATATTATTCTATTCCTAATCTAAATAAAAACACACAGTTTAAAAAATAAAATTGGATAAATTAAATAATAAAATAATTGAACCATTTTTGGGATGGATGGATAATAACAATTAGAAGAAAATAATTCATTCTTAAAACAAAATGTATGATCCATTCTATATTAAATTAATCTTATGAAAAGTTAAAATAAGGATTATTAAAAATAAATTTGTTAACAATTTTTAGGAACAAATTTGGTGAACAATTACCAAAACATACACCACCGCTGCATTGAGATATATAGACTAGTTCACAAGTTCAAAGCCGTGTTAATGCTTAATAAAGCTAGTGAAAATATAAGTGAGGGCTCATTGGATTCGGAATGACACCTAGAAAAATGTTCAAAAGTTTCAAACCCGCAAATAAACCATTGCAAAAGTTATAAACAAATGAAGATTGAAAAATAGCGAGTTTCGTTTTTGCAAATAGCTCGAAAACTACTAATATTTAAGAAAATTTAAAGGACGATTTTTAAAGAGGAATTAATTTCAAATAAAAAAGTCCGAACTCCCGAAACTCTATGTCTATTATTAATCATTTCAATTTAATGTTGAAAATGGAGCTTTGCGCGGCGAACACTAAGCCGTTACGATGCTCTGAAACAGGCCGTAATAAGCAAAAATATTTTTTATGTTATTAAATATTAATTTAAAGATTTTAAAAAATTATGGTATTATTTAGACACTTAAAGGAACATTATCCCGTTGGAAAAAAATTGTTTCATCGATTTTTCATAAAATGAGTTTTGAGTTTTGCTCGAAAACTATGGATTTTTCCTATAAACACGTCAATAGAAAAGTTGTTGAGAATTAAATTTCCAATCGAAATGGCACCTTCAGAAGTCATTTTTTTTTACAAAAATACGCCCAGAAAACAAAACAAAAAAAACGAAAAAATGTAATTTTTTATAAATTTTAGCCTGTAACTTTTTTCGGGTACATTTAGGCATAGACATTGCTGCATAAAAAAAAATCTGGCGTTTTACCGTTAAAATTATTATTAACGGGTAAAACGTCAGCTTTTTTTATGCAGAATGTCTATGCCTAAATGTACCCGAAAAAAAGTTACAGGCTAAAATAAAAAAAAAAAAGCGTTTTTCCGTTTTTTTGTTTTATTTTCTGGGCGTATTAAAAAAAAAATTGACTTCTGAAGGTACCATTTCGATGAGAAATTCAACTCTCTACAACTTTTCTATTGACGTGTTTATAGGAAAAATGCAGTTTTCCAGTAAAACTCAAAAATGTGTAAAGTGGACCTTTTTTTTACTTCGATCTCAAAAACGCACCTCTTTAAATGGTAGCACTCAGCGGTTTTCTCATATTTTGGGATCAATTGAACATAAGAGACAATAAAAACGCTTTAACGTTTTAGTTCCTTTCAAACCTCTTTTTTTGGACATAGACAATAGCCTAAACATATTGTGATTAAAAATTTAAAAATTTTCTTTAAAAATTTTTTTAAATTGTTTATAACATTTTTTCCCTTTTTTCATTATTTAAACAAATTATTAAGAAAAAATTTATTCTTAAACTTTATTCCCTACAAACACTAAAGGTCGGCCTTCCAGCAGTCCATCACGGGGCCAGAAGTTTGATTTCCGGCCTCATGATGGCTCGCTGATGGGCCAACCTTTAGTGTTTGTTGGGTTATTTGCAATTCTCTACAAGATGGAAAAAAGAAAAAAAAATGTTGTTAATTTATTTGTTTATTCAATAAACAGTTTGTTATTAACAATCGCCGAATGTGTTTATATTCCTTTTAGATAGAAAAAAAAATTACAAAAACAACCGTATACATAAACATGTTAAATTTATTTTTCTTTTTACATATTTATGTATACGGTTGTTTTTGTTATTTTTTTTTTCTTTTATCTAAAGACATTCGGCGATTGTTAATAACAAATTGTTTATTAAATAAACAAATAAATTAACAACAAAAATTTTTTTGTTTTTCGTTTTGTAGAGAATTGTAAATAATATATTTTAAGAATACATTTTTTTCTTAATAATCTGTTTAAATAATGAAAAAGAAAAACATTATCATAAACAATTAAAAAAAATGTTAAGACATTTTTTTATTTTTAATCACAATATTTTATAACAAAATGGCAAGAAAATTTTTATAAGGTCTCCATGAAGCGAAATAATTTTAGTGGCTTTTGTTTAACAATTATCCGACTTGAAATATAAACGTAAACTCAAAAAAAATTTATTAATTAACAATAGGCTCATTTTATGAAAAATTGGTGAAACAATTTTTTTTCAACGGGATATTGTTCCTTTAAGTGTCTAAATAATACCATAATTTTTAAAAAATTTTAAATTAATATTTAATAACATAAAAAAATATTTTTACTTATTACGGCCGATTTCAGAGCATCGTAACGGCTTAGTGTTCGCCGCGCAGAGCGCTGAGAGATAGAGTTTCAGGAGTTCGAATTTTTTATTGGAAAGTCATTCCTCTTTAAGAATCGTTCTTTCAATTTTCTTAAATATTAATAGTTTTCGAGTTATTTGCAAAAGACGAAACTCGTTATATTTTCAATCTTCATTTGTCTATAACTTTTGCAACTTTATGTGCGGGTGTGAAACTTTTACACATTTTTCTAGACGTCATTCCGAATTCAATGAGCCCTCACTAATATTTTTACGATTTTTATCAAGCATTAACACGGCCTTGTACTTGTAAACTAGTCTGCATCTGCATCATGTACCTAACATTACCTTAAATTTTAAGATTTTCAAGTTTATTCTCATTTTTAATGTTTGTGTACGCATTTTTAGCTTGGAGCCGGTACTGGCTCCAAGCAAATATTTAAAAATTCACGTAAATAATTTTTCAATATTCTTGATTGCTAATTAGAGGTTAGATTTCCAACCTACAAAAAAGGCCTATTTTATTAGGACAAAGTGTTTAGAACTTCATTAACATCACACTGAACTAGATTTTAGTTGAAAATACGGGAACCAGGCAGACATTTTAATAATAGCTGCGTAATACTCTTAAATCTTAAGAAACACATATTTTTGAGGTTAACTGTGACGTCACGTGCAGATGCCCTATAGATGTGACCCATGCGCGTCTTGTAGGCAACGCAGCAGCTACGAAACAATTTTATCTTTGTCATATGCATTCTTTATTTCTTTTCAGTTATCATGACGTCACAAGAGCAGTGTCTTACGTTTGGAAAAAAACTAAGCAAGTAAATTAATTCATACCTTCTTGAAACTGAAGGGTAAAAAAAAATTTCAATAGCAAATGTTCAATATATTAAATAATGAAGAGAATGGTATAAAAAAAAATCGTTTCACCGTTCAAAGTGGTTTTAATTGAAAATAAAAAAAATTAAAATTTTTGTAACTTTTTTATTAACAATTTAAAAAAAAATCCATTTCTCTAAAACGAATGTTTATATTTTTCTGAGTAAATAGAAAAAAAATTTTTAAATTTATTAACGCTATGATTTTTTAAAGTTGTACATATCATCCCTTAATTTCTAACCAGCCTAACTCCGTTAATTTTAGTAATACCAAAAAAAGTCTAGAGATCATTTTTCTATAAAATTTCATGCTTTATAATTTTTGTTTGAAACTTTTTTTACTAGCCTTTGCACATTTTGAGTAATTTTGAAAAAACACTTTATTTTATTTTTTTTCACCCCTTCCCGGGGGTTCAGAAAAAAAATTCTTTCATTAATCGTGTTCTAATACATCAAAGTAACTTATATCAAAAATTCGAGTATTTACCTCAAAATTTTGATTTGCCGACTTATTTAATTGGACTATACGCTGAAATACTTTTCACCCTTTAAAATGGACTTAATTATGCAATTTCCGGTTCGGACGTCAGCTCTGTGTTATTGTGGTCCATATCTAGCGAGGAGGCCTCCATTTATTTACCTTTAATACGTACTGAACATGCAGGTCTATACTGAGACTGAATAAGAAAAGGTTTTCACTCTAAAAAATGGACCTAATCATGCAACTTCCGGTTCGTATTGTGGTCCATATCTAGGGAGGGGGCTAATTAGTTTGTTGGATTTCTAATTTTGAAAATTCGTGTCAAACTATAGCTGTTCTTCAGCCACATCATAATTCGTTCCGAATTTGATATACCACGGATAGACAACTTCAAAACTCCATAACTTAAAAACTATTAATATTTCGGCCTTGCTCCCATGGAGACTTTTATTCAGGATTATTTCATAAATAACATATTTCAATTTCAACCAAATCTACCAGGCATTATTTTACATAAGAAACGTGCGGGGTTCTTTCTGGTACTGTAACTGGTGTTAAATACCCAGACTGATTGTTTTGTGACGTAGTACTCGTGAACGGACCATTTTCTATATTTTTTAAGAATTCAGAGATCGCGGATAATAGGTAGTCATTATATTTGTCAGGCATTTTTTCAACATTTCCCTTTATTCCAATATCAAAATTGCTGTTAGATTTTCTAATAATTTCATTACAGATGGCCCAGACGCATTTTGTTCTATTATCAAAATGTTTCATTCTGTTTTCATATTTTTTTGCCTGTGCTGTTTTTAATATATTGTCATATTCTTTTTTTGCATTGTTATAAGATTTCTTACATCGAATATTACATTTTGATAAAGTCATTAAGATATCTAACCTCTGTTTACATTCATTTACATACACGCTGAAATACTTTTCATCATTCAAAATGGGCTTAATTATGCTACTTCCGGTTCAGACTCCAGTCCTGTGTTATTGTGATCCGTATCTAGTGAGGGGGCCTGAAATCCATTTATTTACTCTTCATACCAACTTAATGCACAGCTCTATACTGAGACTAACAAAATGTTCACCCTTAAAAATGAACTTAATCATGCAACTTCCGGTTCGCACTTCTGCGCTGTTGTTGTGGTCCATATCTAGCGTGGACCCATGAAACTTGTCCATTTATCCTGAATACGTCATTATTACGCAGGTTTATATATACACTGAAAAAGTTTTCACCATTAAAAATGGACTTAATTATGCAACTTCCGGTTCGGACCTCAGCCCTGTGTTATGGTGGTCCATATCTAGCAAGGAGGCTTGAAATCCATTTATTTACCCTTTATACGTACTTAACACGCAGGTCTATACTGATACTGAAAAGGAAAAAGTTTTCACTCTAAAAAATGGACTTAATCATGCAACTTCCGGTTCGTATTGTAATCCATATCTAGGGAGGAGGCTAATTAGTTTGTTGGATTTCTAATTTCGAAAATTCGTGTCAAACTCGAGCTGTTCTTCAGCCACATCATAATTCGTTCCGAATCTGATATACCACGGATAGACAACTTCAAAGCTCCATACCTTAAAAACTATTAATTTTTCGGCCTTGCTCCCATAGAGACTTTTATTCAGGATGATTTCATAAACAACATATTTCAATTTCAACCAAATCGACCGGGCATTATTTTACATAAGAAACGTGCAGGTTCCTTTGTGAATTAGCAAAACAAATAAAAAATAACAACATTGAAATTGATGAATAGCACAGTAAAAATTTCAGTAAATGGAATAGGTAACTATTTTTTATTTATTTGCGTTCATTATGATTAGAAAATATTATTTAGGTATTATGCAAATCACGACTTACACACTTTTTTATTTATTATGAAACTACCTACTTTCTGTATATTATTGCCCTAATCTGGGCACTGTAACGGGTAAATAGTACTTTTCGGGGCGAACCCTGTATGCGTGGTTCTTTTTGGTATACCTTACCTTGTCCTGTACTTAAGTGGTAGGAACATTTCTTCATTGAGCGCTTAGGAACGACACAACGCATTTATAATTATCTTTATGGTACAAAGTTTGATTCGGTTAATTTAAGGAAGTAGCATGTTACCTTATTATTACTATACCTTGGAAGAATGTTCGACTCCCTCATGGTACTAGGAACCTTCAGAGTTTGTTTGGTAATTAGCATGGCTCATACTGCTTAAATTAATTTGTTGATAAATTGTCAGCGTATGCGGGCATCTAAAACAGGGCAAAGCGATAATGAAACCTTTTCCCAGTATTGTAAAATGTAGGCAGTTAGGTGCCGCGTAACGTTGTGTGCGTTTTCAATCACTTTATGTCTGGGATATATTTACATGAAAGTCATAAGTTTCTCAGTTAACACTTGTTTACGCCAATTTTCGGACAGAAACAGCCATGTTAGTTGTTTACGTTCAGTTTAGAATCAGGTTATCGGCTGAGCGCACTGTCGGTACAGGTTGATCGCATCATTGCGCGGTGTATGAATTTTAAATACCAATTGTTTTTCATTACGGATTTCCAACGTACATGGATTCGGTTTCGGAAAAAAGTGTTTGGAAGGAAGTAACGGCCATTTAAGAAGCTGTTGGGGCACCGAGCACATGGCTAGATAAACCCCTTAGAGAATTTTGTTAAATTATATTTAAAAGAAGGGCCATTCTGCGAGAAGGTACGTCTAAATTTGTTTCGCCGTGTAGGCAGTTTGTTAATTGTTCCTCGTTTGCAGTCACGATAACAATATTTCTTGTTTTGTAGATTTGCCGGCCTAATTTGCATTTGGTTAATTTGCATCTGCCTAACTTGCATTTGGTTAATTTGCACCTGGCTAACTTGCGTTTTGCAACTTACACCTTGGAATTTTCGCATTTCGTAACTCGTACCCTGTAGACTTGCTGTTTTGGTATTTAATGATTTTATGATCCTGGATCTATGTTAATTTGAGCTGTAATACGGTTATATGGTTGGAAGCACTGTGTGATTCGATTATTCAACCGGCTATTGGATAACCATGGTCACGTGTGAAGCATGCTGCCCGGCCGCTGAGTCGCTTACCCTGATGAGAACACATGGTTGTAGCACGTTATGCAATAAGGAATTGCCCTGGATGTCCATGGTACTGTGAGGTGTCGACAAATTAAAAATAAGGTCATACTGTTTTTTCTATTTACTCAGAAACGGCGACGTGAAATTCCAGCCTCTGATTATACGATAAACGTCGTGTGGGACGACGGCGTTGAATTATAAATTTACCAATCTTTTCAAATAATTTGTTTGCTAAATTACCAAGCCAATTTTACACCTAATTTAAGTCAGATAATTTCGTTAATATTACGATTTTTAATAAGTTCCACAGTTACTGTGAACCGCAAATAGTGCTATTTGAGGGGGCCAAAAAGCGAACCATTTGTCAAATTAAATAAATTATTAAGCATTTTGATGCTCGTAGAGCACATTCTTACCCCATAAGGATAACTTATTGTGATAGATTTTTAAACTTTATTAAATCCAATTTGAGGACCTAACCTTGACTTTGTTTTTTTGCAACACCCGCTAACCCAAAAGGCTAGGATAGGCATTTTTTCTTGGTCTTAACTAAAACAAGATTAAGTGGCACCTATTTAAGTAATTGAAGACTTTAAAATTAAGTTTTCCAAAGATCCTTACTCACACCCAATGCCTCCGACGAGAGAGCTGCCGCCTAGCAAAGTATAATCCCCGGTGGGGTTATAGCACAATAATATACTAATTAGGTAAATACTTAAAAACACTCATTATTGGAGAATCAATCAAAACAACTAATCTTCTAGCTAATACTGACGAAGTATTGAATTCCATGATAGGATTCTTAGCATTTTAAAGAAAAAAAATTATATTAAAAATACTTAAATCATTTATTTAAATTCACTCATTCACATATTTCCTAGGTAGTACATTAGCGTGACCTGATTAAGGTACCAATATAGAAAGTAGACAATTTCATATTGAATAAAAATATGTGAATGAGTGAATTTAAATAAATGATTTAAGTATTTTTAATCTATATTTTTTCCTTTAAAATGCTAAGAATTCTATCATTTAATACTTCATCAGTATTAGCTAGAAGAGTAGTTGTTTTGATTGGTTCTCCACTAATAAGTGTTTTAAATTATTTACCTAACTAGTATATTAGCGTGCCCAGATTAGGGCTCTCTAATAAGAATTTAATCTTTCTTTCTGATGGTATTTTACTTATTTACCTACTAATAATGGATTTTACACCCAAGGATTTCTGAGAATTCGCATAAAAAACCCCTATCGAGCTCCCGTAAGGCGACCAGAACATTGAATGTCAAACTTGCGGAGTCATGGGACTCCGATTAACTTAATGTTTCCGGTCTTCCAAACGAAAACCATCAAGGGATTAAGACTAGCCACAAGTCATAATATCAATAAAATGTAAAAAGTTCAAAGAATACCATTTATTTACCAAGTTTTAAGTAAGTACAGTTAATTTGTTCAATATCCTATCCAATAAATTATATAATTTGAAATAATCGCCTTCCCAGTTAAGGCAAGGTAAATTTTATCATACAATTGAGAGCGTGCACTAACAATCGATTAGGCAGAAAAGATTCAAAGATTCAACTTCCCCAGAATTTAAGCATTTAGGTTTATAATTATGGCTGACTGAAAATAATATGAAAATATTTTACTAAAATAAATTTAGATTCGCTAGTGATTAGCTTTAAGGTTCTCGTTTGTAATTATGTCATTCACAAGAATGGAGTTCAAAAGTGCGTTCAACTAATACATAAGTTAGATAACGTTCGGTCAGTCTCACGACGTACTTATCCCTATGCAGGTTCAATATAGGTAAATTGACACGACTTCGCTTTCGAGCGACTTTCTTTTGTGATATTTATGCACAAGGCGGTTTTTACTATAACTTTGTTATTTGGAAAGCCCTGCATTTGCCTTTCCTACCATCGCTTTCTACTGATTATCCAACGCACTCGTCTAAATTACGAGCCGCAGGATGAATCCAATTTTGTTTTATGTGAGAACCCGGCCTAATCCATTTTTACTATTTTTTTACTAATAATTGCCTATATACTCTACGCGTCTTTGTCGCATTTGTCGGTTTCACACTTTTTGGTACGTCGCATCGTTAGAACTTTATATTCATTCTATTGAATGATACCCATAATAATGACATTTTCGCTTTCATGGTCTTTTGTGAAGAGATTAAAAAGTTAAAAAATATTCATAAATACTTTCGAAGTACTTCGTAAAGATATATTGTTCCTTTTTCCTTGACCGAAAATTATACTTTTATTTTTAGTGCATTTTTCCATGACCACAATATACTTTCACTCCAAAAATTCGATGTTTCTTCGAATTTTCACCTAATTGTGCCTTACGTTTTAACGAACGCATTCAAGTTCTTTTGTACTAGTTGTCGGCTCTAATGTCTTTTAAACTTGTAAGTTATGTTCCAAAATTCCTTTAAATGAATTTTTTCCTGTCGAAATTTTATTTTGTCTACGACTTAGGTCGATTCTGGGATGTTCTATAACACGAACACCATCTCACTTCTCTCTTATCATGATAAAATGATTTTTTCATCCTCTTTAGAGGATGAGAAAATCATTTTCTTTTATACAACAAAACTTACTGACGAAGTGGAGCAAAAGGTGTGAATATTCCACATTGTATATCGGGTTTCTGTTGCAAGAAGGATTAAGGGGTAAATGGGGGTAAATTGGGATAAATTGGGATAGATTGGTAAAGCAAGCAAATAAGAGTCCATAAAGTTGGGATTTAGTGTACGTACGAGGAGCCAAGCCCCCACATTTGTTGGCATTATGCACCCCCTCTTTAGTATTAACCCCACCCCATTATTAAAGGTGTAAAAAATAAAATTGTGATTTAGCGTGTATACAAGACCATCATTAGTTAGGTTTAAAATGCTCAAACGCCCCCTCGCGTATTGGCGCCCCTAAGCAACTGCCTAGTGTGCCTATTGGATAACACTGGACGACAAAATTGGACGAAACTCCAGATTCTGAAACTAGAGTATACTTTCCCAAAGGTTTTTGATGCACTGAATCTGAGTCCGACCTCAGAATTATTCCATCACATCAGGCTTTCGAGATATCCTAACCTAAAAATGCTAGAAACACGGTTTTTCGCTATATTCGGGATTATATTATACCCAGAATTAATTTTTCTCCACAAAACTCATTGCAGCATATGCAAGTACTCCTCTTCCCCATCAAAATGCATTTTGAATTTTTCAGATATCGTATTTCATACATATACCGCATTTTTCTAAATTAAGAAAGCTGACATCATTCTCTCTCGCTATCGCGAAAAAATCGAGTTTATGGCGGAGTCACCGGTGATACACCCATAAAAAATCGTTGTCACTACCTACGTCATCGTACAAAGTCAATGATATATAACACTGGGCGACAAATTTTCACTTTTATATTGTATCTTTTATGCAAATTTAAATATTTTGTTAATTTTGAGGTGCTGATTATGAAAATGACAATGAAATAAAAAAATTGGTTGTAGTTTTTGAACTGTATAATAAAAATATATTATATATTGACAGAAACACATTATATGTGCATGATTCAACACTACTCTGTCGATTGCATCATCTTTTTGTACAGAATTTGCAAATATTCCAGGTGCGCTCTTACGGGTATAGTATTATTCTAAGGAGCACAATCACACACATATCTTCAAAATTTGAACTAATAAAAAAAAAAAAAAGAAAAATATTTTTGGGTTTAGCACATCAAATATAGCGTTGTAATTAGACCCTAGTTGAGGCCTATCAAATCCGTGGTCAAAAACCTGGATTTTGGCAAGTACATACGTCAAATTACATTTTTGAGAAAAAAATCAAAACGACATCTAGAAATACAAAATACATAAAAAGGTGTTACTCAAGTCTAGCAAGAAGTTATTAATATGTTGTTTTCGTAAATATACTAGACTGATACGTCGAGGGATTTGGTAGAGCATGTAGCAAAAAATAGCTAATTATTCTAATGCAGTAAATGTTAAAGGTGAATAGTTTTCCGATTTGTAATAGCAAACACAAAAATTTGTTTGAAAATATACTATACCCTCTCGAAGCCTACTTACTGATACCGTCGCTTTTTGTCGAGTAAAGAAACGGAAAGTGTAATTGATCCAATGGAATCAACTCATTTGGTAATATCGAAAACCTTGGAAAATATATGTAGGCCGCTACTTCAGGAAGTCCTACAAATTGCTTAAGGAAACATTGAAACTTATTTTAAAAAGGAGAAAAGCAATAAAAGTTCCTAGTGGGAAAGAAAATGTAAAAACCTACCCATCAAGAATAAAAAATGTTCAGCATAAATTCATCACAGTTATCGTCGTAAGTATCAGCTAGATATTGAAAATGTGTTATAAATGTTATACTAACAATGAACCTTTCATTGCGTTAAAAAATTTGAATTACTTTTTAGTGTAAGTTGCATGCATTTATTGCCTTTTTTACTTTCAAATCCAGATCTTCCATCCACGTCTCTCACAACGAAAAAAATTTTGTATGTGGAAATAATTGTTTATGGAACTTTATTAATATAATATTTGAAATCGTCTACCCCAAAAACCCATAAAACGACAAATCACATCGGGGTGAGGGTGGTGATACGGGAGTGGATGAAGTAAGAAAATACTTGAGGGTTCTGGTTCTTGTACACAAATAAATCACAAATTTTTTCACCTCCTTTAATAATGGGGTGGAGGTGGAAATGGGGTGGCTAAATGTCAACAACTTTTTGAGACTTTATAGCTTCTCTTGTAAATACTAAATACAAATTTTTATAGACTCTTACCTGTAATATTTACCTCCATCTACCCCAATTTACCCCCCAACCCTTCAACGAAATAAGACGAAAATATAATCCAGTTCCAGATCACGTTAAAGCACATATGTGTACCTTTCAATTCAATATCTTAAACGGTTCCAGAGTAATCGTGCGCACAAAAAAAGTTACAGACAGAAATTTTTTCCTAACTCGAACTTAAAATCTCGAGGTTTTATGACATTCTAACACTATTTGAACAATAAAAATTTTCAAAATATTTTTGTTGTTACTATATTTTCACTGGATGTCTAAGTAAAATTAGCGCGTATCGAACGGGAGTATATAAAATGTTCATAATACCTTATTTTTTGAACCATTGGAGAATATTAATATATTACATATTAATATTGACTACCGGCACGGTAGCGCAGCGAGCTAAGACGTGTTAGTACACGCTGGGTCACACTGCCTATCATGTACTGGGTTCGCTCCTCAGCTCCGACACTGGCAATGTCAGTGGGTAATGAATATTGTCTGCGATTTTTCAGATGTGTAACCCTCTTCCAAACAGCCCTGGCATATATGCAGCGTTTTGCACTATTTTTAATTATTATTCTTTTATAAAATTGAAAATCTATATTTATAAATAAGACTAAAAATTCTTACATGTCCTTGAGGTGCTCATAACCTGAACCTGACCTCTCTATTTCGAATTGTTGATACCAATTCCAATCAGTTTGCGATCGCTCAATATCATAGGTCAACTGAGTACATAAAGGCATACAATCACAAGAAGTTTTGTTGTACTCATAACCCTCTATATTGATATTGCTGTTCAGTTCTATCAATTTTAGTTTCCCTAGAAAGGTAACAACTTAATATAGTATAAATAATAATGATGTTAAATTTTATTAATAATAATAAAAATGAAAATGATAATGATAATAATGACACTAATAATAATAATCATAATAATAATAATAATAACAATAATAATAATAATAATAATAATAATAATAATAATAATGTCACGCCATGTCCCAGTGGCGTACAAAAATATACTTAGACCGCGACTATCTCGGCCAGACCAAAATATCGAGAGGAATATTTCAAGGTGATAGCTTAAGCCCACTTTGGTTTGTCCTGGCCCTCAATCCTCTCTCACAACTGCTTAATGAAACAACGTATGGCTATCGCTTAGACATCAAAGACAACATCAGAGTGAGCCACTTAATGTTCATGGATGACATCAAACTATACTCAGAGAACAAAGACCAATTAAAATCCTTAATAAACACTACGAGGAAGTTCAGTCAAAGTCAAGATATAGGGATGTCATTCGGGCTAGATAAGTGCGCTATATTAAGTATGAACCGGGGAAAAGCTCAATACGATCAAGAGAAAATCTGTGAAATTTCACCCATGGGAGAAGGCGAAATTTACAATTATTTAGGTATAGCTCAAAATAACAATATTGATCACTCTACATTGAAGAAGCAGTTTAAGGAAAAGTACAGAAGTCGATTAACAAAATTACTGAACACGTCATTAAACTCAAAGAACTTAATAACTGCCATTAATTCCTGGGCCGTCCCGACACTGACTTATTCATTCGGAATATTAAAATACACCGATGCCGACCTCAACGACCTGGATAGACTCACCCGTCGACTCTTAAAAAAAATCAGAGCCCACCACCCACAATCAGCTATGGAAAGAGTGTACCTCAAGAGAAACGAAGGAGGACGAGGGCTTATTAACATCTCAGAATTATGCAGGAAACATGAGGAACACATAAGAACTTATTTCCGAAACTCCCAAAACCGTCTCCACGCAAAAGTCGTACAGGTGGATCAAAATTACACAGCCCTGAAATTGAACCAGGATATAAGAAATATCCAAGAGCGGCAACCACCGAACGTTACGTGGAGGGAAAAAGTGCTGCATGGAAAATACCCAAAGATGCTGGACGGAGAAAGCACCGACAAACGCGGCTCGCTGAACTGGCTGATGAAGGGACAGTTATACCCTGAAACGGAAGGTTTTATGACGGCAATACAAGATTGCGTAGTGCGCACTCGTAATTATGAAAAATATGTACTAAATATGAACGTCGTTGACCAATGCCGCAAGTGTCAGAAACCTAATGAAACAATAGAGCACGTAATAGCAGGTTGCTCGTCTCTCTCAAACACGACCTATTTAGGAAGACACAACCAGGTGGCAAAAATTGTCCATTCACAACTGGCTCGGAAACACAAACTCAAGACTAACCCTCCTCCCTATCACAAATACAGTCCCGAAGCGGTTTTAGAAAATCAACACCATTTATTGTATTGGGACACACCTATCATTACAGACCGAACGATCGACTATAACCGCCCTGATATAGTCATTATTGACAAGCAGCTGAAAAAGGTTACAATAATAGATATAGGTTGTCCACTAAGTCACAATTTAATTAAAACCGAAGCGGAAAAGATAACAAAGTATGAAAATCTGGCCATTGAAATGAAACACATCTGGAATCTAGACAAAATCGAAATAGTCCCCATCGTTATATCTGCCACTGGAATGATGACAAAGCATCTCACAAATAGCATTGAAAAAATAGGCCTAAGAAGATCTTTGTACACGGAAATACAGAAGGCCGTCATTCTCCAAACTTGCCATATCGTTAGAAAATTTCTAAACAACTGGTCTGCATGGGACTGATTGAACTATCTCCCCATGCCGCCCCAGCCTTGCCCTAGACACGACAAAAGATAGGCGAAAATCACCCAGCTTCAAAGCTGAGAATAAACTGGAAAATAATAATAATAATAATAATAATAATAATAATAATAAAGATAAAGATAAGCAGGAGGGGCAAACCGTCATCCATCTAGCCTTTGGTGAGTAGCGCCACCACTTACTCCAGCTGGGGATGCAAAATCGAACCGACAGCCCTAGCGCATCCGGGAGGGGAAAGAATCTTCCCCTCTGGTGTCGGTCGTGGGCTTGCTGGGCTAACCACCCACAAGCTCAATCTTCCGGTTCCTGTTGGCCGGAGACATGGCCCCCACGATCGACCCCGTGCGGATAGGGGTCAAGGGCAAGGTGGTGGGGCCCAACAAGATCGACAGCCCATTGTTGACGACCGCGATGAACAAGGACGCTTTGAGTGGACAGATGAACTGAGAGACGACCTTATGCAGTGCTACGAAAGCAGTGAGCCCGCGCGAAGGGGATACATGGGGCGAATGCATGTTCTGTGGTGTGCAAGGCACCCAGAGCACAGCGCCTTCACGCCACAAAACCTGCGTGATTGTGTATCCCACCTTCGTCGCAGGGGCTATGTGAGAGCTGCTCCTCAGCCGGTGAATGAGGTGGCCAAAGGTCCACCGAATGAACTGGTTGAGTATGCAGTCCCTGCCGTTCCACCAATACCAGAGGGCCTCAGTACCAGGCGGGGGCTACACCACATAAAAGCCCCCAGGCCACAAGATCTGGCCAGAGTGGATGAAGAACTTCGTGAAGCGCTACCAGAACGGGCTGACATCTGGCACATAAACTGTGCCGTGTATGCCGCTGCTCAACGCTTTTCTCGGTTGGAGAGGCATAATACTGCCTCCCCACAGGAAAGGGTGGAGCGGCGCATACAAAAGATGGAAGCCAAGATCCGGTCGGCGAGGCAACACGCATCCCGTATCCAATGTGTGATGGACTATATGGCGGCCAATAGGCCGTTCACGCCTAAAGTGCGCCGAATAGCCGCCAACTTAAGACGCGTCCATCACACACTCAATGAGGCAGTGCTGCGAACCACCAAACAGCACTGTCTCGACAGGATACGGATGCTAGTGGTTTGTAAAAAATCACCAGTGAGGCGGGCGAGGGGGCTGGCGGAAAATAAACTCTTCCGCCAAAAGCCCTCGCGCCTTTTCGAACCGCCTCCGCGTGTTGCAGAGAATCCGCCGACTGTAGATCAGGTGGAAAATTTCTGGAAAACGCTTTACGAGGAGAAGCTTCCACTCAACCGACACTCTCCAGCCCTGGCACACTTTGAAGCCTTCTGTCAAAGGCTTCAACAACCAAACGAGGTGTGCAACCGATAACTCCAGAAGAGGTTCGAAGAGCTCTTGAGGGTTCTAAGAACTTTGCTGCTCCAGGTCCCGACGGGATCAATAACTTTTGATGGAAAAAGTTATCCGGTACCCACCACCATTTGGCCAGAATTTTCAATTCATGGCTAAATGGGGAGCAGCAAATTCCTTCTTGGGTTGTCGAGGGGAGGACAGTGCTGATCCCGAAGAACGGAGATTTGTCTGACCCAAAGAACTACCGGCCGATAACCTGCCTAAACGCATGTTACAAGGTGTTTACGCGCATCTTGTACATGCGAGTGCTCCACGTAGTTGAACCGGTTTACGAACGGATATATGAGCAACGAGGGTCGAAGAGAGGTGTCGCTGGCTGCAAGAAGAACCAGCTGATTGACAGATGTGTCACGCAGGACTCCGTGCAATATAAGCGGAACCTCTCCATGGCCTGGATCGACTACCGCAAGGCATTTGATATGACATCGCATGAGCTCATTGTTCACTTGTTCCGATGTCTTGCGGTACCCGGTCCCGTAGTGAGATGCATCGAAGAACTGATTCCGCTCTGGAGGACTCGCTTTACCATTACATCGGGTAACGATAGAGTCCAGACGGAGTCGGTAACATTCAGAAGGGGAGTATTTCAGGGAGACTCCCTCAGCCCCCTTCTGTTCTGCATCTCACTACTGCCATTATCCGTTTCGCTCCGGAAAACCCGTGGATACAACTGCGGTACCCCCGGCGATAGGAGGCATAAGGTCACCCATCTGTTTCACATGGATGACCTTAAACTTTATGCCTTCGGGGAGAGGGACCTACACCAGTCCCTCAGGGTGGTACAGGAGTACACGCAGGCTGTCAGTATGGAGTTCGGGTTGGACAAATGTGCACTGGTCCATCTCAAGAGAGGACGATGCGGGACCTACGGAGAGGACGCGCAGCTCGTGGACGGAAGCATCTTACATCATCTAGATGCCGGAGAGTCGTACACTTACTTGGGTGTCGAGCAACGCTCCACCCAAGAAGTGAGTGTAGTGAAAAACGCTCTCCGCGGCAAGTATCAGCACCGACTCCGACAGATCTGGTCTTCAGAACTGTCGGGGAAGAACAAGGTGTCTGCTACCAACATGCTTGCCGTTCCGATCCTACTCTACTCCGTTGGAGTAGTGAAATGGACCCGAGAGGAGTTGCGTCAACTCGACGTAGGAACCCGCAAGAAGATGCATCTCAATAGGAGTTTGCATCCTAAATCGTCCGTTCCACGGTTATACCTCCCACGACATCGGGGAGGCCGTGGACCCTCAAGTTTGGAGAGTCTCCATAATAGGATGGTTCTGGATGGAGCCTGTAAGGTCATCAGGAGTTCGGATCCCCTCCTCTGCATGGTCCGGGACCATGAAAATGCAGGGGTAGGAGCCTTTTTGTTTAAGGCAGCACAGAGAGCAGCCGATGAACTTGGTCTCTTCTTCGATGTCGAGCGGGTAAATCCCGACTCTGTCACCGAGTTGGAACCTGCTCGACGAAAAGCCCAGATTAAAGTTGCAGAACACAACATCTTTCTGCAGCTTCACACGGATAAGCCAATGCATGGAGTTTTCTATAAAAATATAGAAAACCTTGGCTTATCCGAAAGGCTGACCTTTGCCTTCTTAAGGTCAGCCGGGCTGAAGTCTGAGACCGAGAGATTCATAATGGCTTGCCAGGATGGTGTATTTAACACCCTCGTCTATCGTAGTCGTGTCATGGGTATAGAGGTCCCTGATGTCAGCTGCAGGGCCTGCCGCAGGGCGCCAGAGACTCTTATGCACTTGCTGTCGGCTTGTCCGACATATGCAGTCTCGGCCTATATCCACAGACACGACGGAGCCTTACGAGTGCTTTATTACCATTTAAGGCACTCGTATGGGATAGACGAAACACCAGTGCTGCCTTATGCTCCGGGGGATATTGAGTCCGTTGTGGGAAATGAGAAGTGTCTAATATATTGGAACTACTCTTTTCCCACCGTCAGGCAAATACAAGCCAACAAGCCTGACGTAGTCCTCCTCGACCATCAACTCAAGACAATGTTTGTCGTGGAATTCTCGGCTCCTGCGGAGAACAACATTGTCTTGAAGGAGGATGAAAAACGGACAAAATATCGAGATCTGCTCTTCGAACTCCGCAGACTGTATCCAGGCCATACTGTTAAGATAGTGGTACTGATCATAGGAGCCCTCGGTGGAACGAGACACACACTGCTTTCGGAACTCAAGATCATACCGGTATGCCGAAATTCGGCAGAGATCTTAGCCGGCAGAATGCAGAAGGCCGTCATTCTTGGTTCATTACGTCTGCTCAGGGCACACGATTCTCGGACCCAGTAATCACTTACCCCACGGGCGTGGGGAGTGGCTACCGGTACTACCAGCTCCCCTCTGTGAGGATCGGAAAAACAAAGAAGGGTGACTGGTTTTTAGTTCGCTAAAAAAAAAAAAAATAATAATAATAATAATAATAATAATAATAATAATAATAATAATAATAATAATGGTTTGTCGAGGGACGTACTGTGCTCATCCCTAAAAAGGGTGATCTGTCTGACCCAAGGAATTATAGACCAATCACCTGTCTGAACTCCTGCTACAAGCTATTTACTCGTATCTTGTATGCTCGGACACTACGGCAGGTTGATCCGGTCTTCCAGCAGATATACGAGCAGCGTGGCGGCAAGAAGGGCATGGCAGGTTGTAAGGACAGCCTGCTGGTAGACCGCTGTATTACACAGGACTCTGTGCAGTACAAGCGGAATCTATCGATGGCCTGGATTGACTATCGTAAGGCATTTGACACAACATCACATGAACTTTTGTTACATTTGCTCAAATGTCTTGCGGTAGCAGAGCCACTAGTGAGATGCATAGAACAACTGCTGCCACTCTGGAGGACCCGCTTCACCATAACATCAGGTGCACAGCGGGTTACGACGGAGCAGGTGGCATTCAGAAGAGGAGTATTCCAGGGAGACTCTCTGAGTCCCCTCCTCTTTTGCATCTCACTGCTGCCGTTATCTGTTGAACTCCGCCAAACTCGCGGGTACCACTGTGGACCACCCAGCAACCGGAGGCATAAAGTCACCCATTTATTCTATATGGATGACCTGAAACTGTATGCCTCCGGAGAGCGTGAACTTCAAAATGCTCTAAGGGTGGTCGAGGAGTACACGCGGGCCATTGGTATGGAGTTCGGGTTGGACAAGTGCGCGGTCGTCCACCTCAAGAGAGGGCGATGCGGGGAATTTTCTGAGGACGCGCAGCTCGCAGACGGAAGCATCCTAAGACATCTGGATGCCGGAGAGACCTACACATACCTGGGTGTGCAACAACATCACATCCAGGATGTGCAACAAATCAAGGAATCTCTCCGCGGCAAGTACAGACGCCTACTCCGAAAGATTTGGTCGTCCGAACTTTCGGGGAAGAATAAGGCGTCTGCTACTAACATGCTTGCCGTTCCTGTTCTGCTCTACTCCTTTGGAGTAGTAAAATGGACGGTAGATGAGCTGCGCCAACTAGACAGAGACACCCGCAAGATGATGAACATCCATAGGAGTATTCATCCTAGATCGTCCGTTCCTCGTGTTTACCTCCCACGTCATCGGGGGGGGCGAGGACTCTCGGGTCTGGAGTGTATGCATGGCAGAGTAGTACTGAGTATGGCATGTAACATCCTCAGGAGCTCGGATCCGCTCCTGCTATTAGTGAGAGATCACGAAATCGCAGGGGTGGGCGCAGGATTGTTTAAGGCAGCAAAAAGAGCCGCAGATGAACTCGGTCTCGTATTCGACGCCAGACGAGGCGGCCGGCGCGGTGCTGACCCAGAGTCAGTCACTGAGCTTCAGCCGACTCGTCTGAAAGCCCAAATAAAAGCTGCCGAACAGGAGAGCCTGTTTAGGCAGCATGTCGATAAACCCATGCACGGTGTATACTACAAAAACATGGAAACACTGGGTTTATCGACTAGGCTGACATTCGCCTTTTTAAGGTCAGCTGGGCTTAAGTCGGAGACCGAGGGATTCATTGTGGCCTGTCAGGATGGTGTAATAAACACCTTGGTCTACCGGAGCCGCGTAATGGGTGTAGAGGTCCCTGATACCAACTGCAGGACCTGCCGTCAGGCGCCGGAATCGCTGATGCATTTGCTTTCAGCATGCCCGGTATACGCGATTTCGGCCTACATCCACCGCCATAACGCGGCTTTACGAGTGCTATACTACCACCTACGGCACTCGTATGGGGTAGACCAAACACCAGTGCTGCCTTACATCCCCGGAGATATTGAGTCCGTTGTCGAGAACGAGAGGTGCCGAATTTATTGGAACTACTCGTTCCCGACCGTCAGGCTAATTCAAGCCAACAAGCCTGACATAGTCCTCCTCGACCATCAGAACAAAGTGATGTTTGTCATCGAATTCTCAGCACCTGCTGAGACAAATATCGCTTTGAAGGAGGGGGAAAAACGGACCAAATATCGTGATCTCCGGTATGAGCTCCAAGTGCTGTACCCAGGCTACTCTGTCAAGATGGTCGTCCTAATAATCGGCGTACTCGGAGGGATGAAGCCTTCGCTGCTCTCAGAATTGAAGATCATACCGGCCTGTCAGAATTCGGCAGAATGGTTGGCAGGCCAGATGCAGAAGGCGGTTATCTTGGGGTCCCTTCGTCTACTTAGGGCACACGATTTAGGTATTTGCAGTCACTAACTCCACAGGTCGTGGAGAGTGGCTGCAAGGAATTCGCCGGCGCGGCTACCGTGAGATGTCGGAGGCCACGGAAGTCCTGTCCGGCAGCGGGCAAACCGGAAAAAAAAAAAAAAAAAAAAAAAAAAAATAATAATAATAATAATAATAATAATAATAATAATAATAATAATAATAATAATAATAATAATAATAATAATAATAATAATAATAAAAAATAATAATAAATAATAAAAAACAGCACTGTCTAGATAGGATTCGAGCACTTATGGCCATTAAAAAATCTTTGGTCAGACGAGCACGGGCAATGGAACAAAACCATCTGTTCCAAACAAGTCCCTCTCGTCTGCTCCAAGAGCCACCGCGTGTTGTGGAAAATCCGCCGTCTGTTGAGACTGTCGAAGCCTTCTGGAAGGGAATATATGAGACCACGAGTCCATTCGACAGCGACACTCCAGCGATAGCACGCTTCGAGGAGCTCTGCACCACATTGTTGGGAGAGCAAGACGAAGTGTGCCCGGCGATCAGTACCGAGGAAGTCCAACAAGCACTTGTTGGTACTAAGAACTTTGCTGCCCCGGGTCCAGATGGCATAAACAACTGGTGGTGGAAGAAATTCCCTTCCACCCACCGCCATCTGGCCCGAGTTTTCAACTCATGGTTGAACGAGGGGCAGCCGATTCCGGACTGGTTTGCCGAGGGGCGTACTGTACTGATCCCCAAAAAGGGAAATCTGTCCGACCCGAAGAATTATAGACCGATCACATGCCTCAATTCCTGCTACAAGATATTTACTCGTATCTTGTATGCCAGGACATTGAGGTCAGTTGAGCCGGTCTACCGACAGATACACGAACAGCGTGGTGGCAAGAAAGGTGTGGCAGGCTGCAAAGAGAACCTATTGATAGACCGCTGTATTACACAGGATTCTGTACAATACAAGCGTAATCTATCAATGGCGTGGATCGATTACCGCAAGGCATTTGATACAACATCTCATGCACTATTATTACACTTGCTGCAATGCCTTGTGGTACCTGCCCCACTAGTGAGATGCATTGAACAACTGTTGCCACTCTGGAGAACCCGCTTCACCATAACATCTGGTGCTCAGCGGGTATCGACAGAGTTGGTAACTTTTAGGAGAGGAGTTTTCCAGGGTGACTCCCTGAGTCCTCTCCTATTTTGCATCTCACTGCTGCCGTTATCTGTCAGGCTTCGCCAAACCCGCGGATACCAATGTGGTCCACCCAGCAATCGGAGGCATAAGGTCACCCATCTATTTTATATGGATGACCTAAAACTTTATGCCTCCGGAGAGTGCGAACTCCAAAACTCTCTAAGGGTGGTCCAAGAGTATACGCGGGCCATTGGCATGGAATTCGGGCTGGACAAGTGTGCAGTCGTCCACCTCAAGAGAGGACGAAGCGGGATATTCCTTGAAGATGCGCAGCTCGCAGACGGAAGCATCCTACGACAGCTGGATGCCGGAGAGACCTACACGTACCTGGGTGTGGAACAACATCACATCCAGGACGTGAAACAAGTTAAGGATACTCTCCGCGGCAAGTACAGACACCGGCTCCGAAAGATTTGGTCTTCTGAACTTTCGGGGAAGAACAAGGTGTCTGCAACTAATATGCTTGCCGTTCCGATTCTGCTCTACTCCTTGGGAGTAGTTAAGTGGACGCTAGAAGAGTTGCGCCAATTGGATAGGGATACCCGCAAGATGATGCATGTTCACAGGAGCATCCATCCTAGGTCGTCCGTTCCTCGAGTGTACCTCCCACGCCAACGGGGGGGCCGAGGACTCTTGAGACTGGAGTGTGCGCATGGCAGAGTAGCGCTGAGTGTGGCATGCAACGTCCTCAGGAGCTCGGACCCACTCCTGCGGTTTGTGAGAGATCATGAAACTGCAGGAGTTGGCGCATTTTTATTCAAGGCAGCACGTAAGGCCGCAGATGATCTCGGTCTCGTATTCGACTTCAGGCGAGGAGGCCGGCGAGGTGCTGAACTAGAATCAGTAACTGAGCTTGCGCCAAATCGTCTGATAGCCCAAATTAAAGCTGCCGAGCAGAGAAATCTACTCAGGCAGCACGTCGATAAACCCATGCACGGCGTATTCTATAACAACATAGAGACGCTGGGTTTATCGACAAAGCTGACCTTCGCTTTCTTACGGTCAGCAGGGCTAAAGTCGGAGACCGAAGGATTCATTGTGGCCTGCCAAGATGGTGTTATTAACACCCTGGTCTACCGCAGTCGCGTTATGGGTGTGGAGGTCCCTGACATTAATTGTAGGACCTGCCGTCAGGCGCCGGAGTCGCTCATGCACTTACTATCTGCATGTACGGTATATGCGACTTCGGCCTACATCCATAGACATAACGCGGCTCTACGAGTGCTATACTACCACCTTCGGCACTCGTACGAAGTAGACCAAACACCAGTGCTGCCTTACGTCCCCGGAGAGATCGAGTCCGTAGTCGAGAACGAGAAGTGCCGAATATATTGGAACTACTCGTTTCCGACGGTCAGGCAAATTCAGGCAAACAAGCCTGACATAGTCCTCCTAGACCACCAAACCAAGATGATGTATGTCATCGAGTTCTCGGCACCTGCCGAGACAAACATCATCTTGAAGGAGGGCGAAAAACGGACTAAATACCGAGATCTCCGGTATGAGCTCCGAGTGCTATACCCAGACTACTCGGTCAAGATGGTCGTCCTGATAATCGGTGTACTTGGTGGAATGAGGCCTACGCTGCTCTCGGAATTAAAGGCCATACCAGCCTGCCAAAAGTCAGCCGAGTGGTTGGCAGGCCAAATGCAGAAGGCAGTTATCCTGGGGTCCCTTCGTCTTCTTAGGGCACACGAATCTGGCATCTACAGTCACTAACCCTGCGGGACGCGGGGAGCGGCTGCAGATAATCCGCTGGCGCTTCTCCCGTGAGAATGTCGGAGACACGGGAGAACTGTCCAGCATCGCACACGCGAAAAAAAAAAAAAAAAATAATAATAATAATAATAATAATAATAATAATAATAATAATAATAATAATAATAATAATAATAATAATAATAATAATAATAATAATAATAATAATAATAATAATAATAATAATAATAATAATAATAATAATAATAATAATAATAATAATAATAATAATAATAATAATAATAATAATAATAATAATAATAATAATAATAATAATAATAATAATAATAATAATAATAATAATAATAATAATAATAATAATAATAATAATAATAATAATAATAATAATAATAATAATAATAATAATAATAATAATAATAATAATAATAATAATAATAATAATAATAATAATAATAATAATAATAATAATAATAATAAAATCGAACCGGCAGCCCTAGTGCACCCGGGAGGGGAAAGCTCCTTCCCCTCTGGTGTCGGTCGTGGGCTTGCTGGGCTAACCACCCACAAGCCCTAACTTCTGGTTCCCGCAGGCAGAAGACAGGGCCCCCACAATCGACCCCATCCGGATAGGGGTCAAGGGCAAGGTGGTGGGGCCCAACCGGATCGGGCGCCCGTTGAAGACGAACGCCATGAACTAGGACGCTTTGAGTGGACAGATGAGCTAAGGGACGACCTTCTGCATTGCTACGAAAGCAGTGAGCCCGCACGAAGGGGATACATGGGGCGAATGCATGTTCTGTGGTGTGCAAGGCACCCAGAGCACAACGCCTTCACGCCACAAAACCTGCGTGATTATGTATCCCACCTTCGTCGCAGGGGCTACGTGAGAGCTGCTCCTCAGCCGGTGAATGAGGTGGCCGAAGGTCCACCGAATGAACCGGTTGAGGATGTAGTCCCTGACGTTCCACCAATACCAGAGGGCCTCAGTACCAGACGGGGGTTACACTACATAAAAGCCCCCGGGCCACAAGACCTGGCCAGAGTGGATGAAGAACTTCGTGAAGCGCTTCCAGAACGGGCTGACATCTGGCACATAAACTGTGCCGTGTATGCTGCTGCTCAACGCTTTTCTCAGGTGGAGAGGCGTAATACTGCCTCCCCACAGGAGAGAGCGAGGCGGCGCATACAAAAGATGGAAGCCAAGATCCGGTCGGCGAGGAAACACGCATCCCGTATCCAATGTGTGATGGACTATATGGTGGCCAATAGACCGTTCACGCCTAAAGTGCGTCGAATAGCCGCCAACTTAAGACGCGTCCATCACACACTCAATGAGGCAGTGCTGCGAACCACCAAACAGCACTGTCTCGACAGGATACGGATGCTAGTGGTTTGTAAAAAATCACTAGTGAGGCGGGCGAGGGGGCTGGCGGAAAATAAACTCTTCCGCCAAAAGCCCTCGCGCCTATTCGAACCGCCTCCGCGTGTTGCAGAGAATCCGCCGACTGTAGATCAGGTGGAAAATTTCTGGAAAACGCTTTACGAGGAGAAGCTTCCACTCAACCGAGACTCTCCGGCCCTTGCACACTTTGAAACCTTTTGTCAAAGGTTTCAACAACCACAGGAAGTGTGCCAACCAATAACCACAGAAGAGGTTCGAAGAGCTCTCGAGGGCTCTAAGAACTTTGCTGCTCCAGGTCCCGATGGGATAAATAACTTTTGGTGGAAAAAGTTACCGAGCACCCACCACCATTTGGCCAGAATTTTTAATGCCTGGCTAAATGGGGAGCAGCAAATTCCTTCTTGGGTGGTTGAAGGGCGGACAGTGCTGATCCCTAAGAACGGAGATTTGTCCAACCCAAGGAACTACCGACCGATAACCTGTTTAAACGCATGTTACAAGGTGTTTACGCGCATCTTGTACATGCGAGTGCTCCACGCAGTTGAACCGGTTTACGAACGGATATATGAGCAACGAGGGTCGAAGAGAGGTGTCGCTGGCTGCAAGGAGAACCTGTTGATTGACAGATGTGTCACGCAGGACTCCGTGCAGTATAAGCGGAACCTCTCCATGGCCTGGATCGACTACCGCAAGGCATTTGATATGACATCACATGAGCTTATTGTTCACTTGCTCCGATGTCTTGCGGTACCCGGTCCCGTAGTGAGATGCATCGAAGAACTGATGCCGCTCTGGAGGACTCGCTTTACCATTACATCGGGTAACGATAGAGTCCAGACGGAGTCGGTAACATTCAGAAGGGGAGTATTTCAGGGAGACTCCCTCAGCCCCCTTCTGTTTTGCATCTCACTACTGCCATTATCCGTTTCGCTCCGGAAAACCCGTGGATACAACTGCGGTACCCCCGGCGATAGGAGGCATAAGGTCACCCATCTGTTTTACATGGATGACCTTAAACTTTATGCCTCCGGAGAGAGGGACCTACACCAGTCCCTCAGGGTGGTACAGGAGTACACGCAGGCTGTCGGTATGGAGTTCGGGTTGGACAAATGTGCACTGGTCCATCTCAAGAGAGGACGATGCGGGAACTACGAAGAGGACGCGCAACTCGTTGACGGAAGCATCTTACATCATCTAGATGCCGGAGAGTCGTACACTTACTTGGGTGTCGAGCAACGCTCCACCCAAGAAGTGGGTGTAGTGAAAAACGCTCTCCGCGGCAAGTATCAGCACCGACTCCGACAGATCTGGACCTCAGAACTGTCGGGGAAGAACAAGGTGTCTGCTACCAACATGCTTGCCGTTCCGATCCTACTCTACTCCTTTGGAGTAGTGAAATGGACTCGAGAGGAGTTGCGTCAACTCGACGTAGGAACCCGCAAGAAGATGCATCTCAATAGAAGTTTGCATCCTAAATCGTCCGTTCCACGGCTATACCTCCCACGACATCGGGGAGGCCGTGGACTCTTGAGTTTGGAGAGTCTCCATAATAGGATGGTTCTGGATGGAGCCTGTAAGGTCATCAGGAGTTCGGATCCCCTCCTCTGCATGGTCCGAGACCATGAAAGTGCAGGAATAGGAGCCTTTTTGTTTAAGGCAGCACAAAGAGCAGCCGATGAATTTGGTCTCTCCTTCGACGTCGAGCGGGTAAATCCCGACTCTGTCACCGAGTTGGAACCTGCTCGACGAAAAGCCCAAATTAAAGCTGCAGAACACAACATCTTTCTGCAGCTTCACACGGATAAGCCAATGCATGGAGTTTTCTATAAAAATATAGAGAACCTTGGCTTATCCGAAAGGCTGACCTTTGCCTTCTTAAGGTCAGCCGGGCTGAAGTCTGAGACCGAGGGATTCATAATGGCTTGCCAGGATGGTGTATTTAATACCCTCGTCTATCGTAGTCGTGTCATGGGTATAGAGGTCCCTGATGTCAGCTGCAGGGCCTGCCGCAGGGCGCCAGAGACTTTAATGCACCTGTTGTCGGCTTGTCCGACATATGCAGTCTCGGCCTATATCCAGAGGCACGACGGAGCATTACGAGTGCTTTATTATCACCTAAGGCACTCGTATGGGATAGACGAGACACCAGTGCTGCCTTACGCTCCGGGGGATATTGAGTCCGTTGTGGGAAATGAGAAGTGTCTAATTTATTGGAACTACTCTTTTCCCACCGTCAGGCAAATACAAGCCAACAAGCCTGACGTAGTACTCCTCGACCATCAACTCAAGACAATGTTTGTCGTGGAGTTCTCGGCTCCCGCGGAGAACAACATTGCCTTGAAGGAGGAGGAAAAACGGACAAAATATCGAGATCTGCTCTTCGAACTCCGCAGACTGTATCCAGACCATACTGTTAAGATAGTGGTACTGATTATAGGAGCCCTCGGTGGAACGAGACACACACTGCTTTCAGAACTTAAGATCATACCGGCATGCCGAAATTCGGCAGAGGTCTTAGCCGGCAGAATGCAGAAGGCCGTCATCCTCGGTTCATTACGTCTGCTCAGGGCACACGATTCCCGGACCCAGTAGTCACTTACCCCACGGGTGTGGGGAGTGGCTGCCGGTACTACCAGCTCCCCTCTGTGAGGGTCGGAGCCACAGAGAAGGGTGACTGGTTTTTAACAAAAAAAAAAAAAAAAAAAAAAAAAAAAATAATAATAATAATAATAATAATAATAATAATAATAATAATAATAATAATAATAATAATAATAATAATAATAATAATAATAATAATAATAATAATAATAATAATAATAATAATAATAATAATAATAATAATAATAATAATAATAATAATAATAATAATAATAATAATAATAATAATAATAATAATAATAATAATAATAATAATCGGAGGGATGAAGCCTTCGCTGCTCTCAGAATTAAAGATCATACCGGCCTGTCAGAATTCGGCAGAATGGTTGGCAGGTCAGATGCAGAAGGCGGTTATCTTGGGGTCCCTTCGTCTGCTTAGGGCACATGATTCAGGTGTTTACAGTCACTAACTCCACAGGTCGTGGAGAGTGGCTGTAATGAATTAGCCGGCGCGGCTACCGTGTGGTGTCGGAGGCCACGGAAGCCCTGTCCGGCAGCGGGGAACCGAAAAAAAAAAAAAAAAAAAAAAAAAAAAATAATAATAATAATAATAATAATAATAATAATAATAATAATAATAATAATAATAATAAGGAATTAAAGGCCATACCAGCCTGCCAAAAGTCAGCCGAGTGGTTGGCAGGCCAAATGCAGAAGGCAGTTATCCTGGGGTCCCTTCGTCTTCTTAGGGCACACGAATCTGGCATCTACATTCACTAACCCTGCGGGATGCGGGGAGTGGCTTTGGATAATTCGCTGGCGCTTCTCCCGTGAGAATGTCGGAGGCACAGGAGAACTGTCCAGCATCGCGCACGCAAAAAAAAACAAAAAGAAAAAAAATAATAATAATAACAATAATAATAAGGGTACGGAAAACGGACCGGCAGCCTGCACGCGGTGTACCTGGACAGGCAGAGGCAACTCTGCCTGACAGATGTCGGACGTGGATCTCAGGGCTAACCATTCTGAGATCCACTTCTCTGGTTCTACCACACAGAGGAAGGGCCCCTCACAATCGACCCCAACCGGATAGGGGTCAGAGACAAGTTGGAGGGGCCATACCGGACGGTCTCAATGATGACAACACACGCTATGACCATGGACGCTTTAAGTGGACGAGGGAACTTCGAGATGACTTGCTGACCTGCTATGAGAGCAGCGAACCTGCGCGCAGGGGGTACATGGCGCGAAATCACGGTGCGACACGCATCCAGAGCATCGCGCCTTCTCTGAGCAACAGCTCAGAGATCAAGTGTCCTACCTGCGCATGAGAGGTTACATAAGGGCATCCCGCCGGCAGGAAGAAGCGCCAGCCGCACTGCCACCGCGGCAAAGAGCTGACGGGGAACATCCTAGAAGATACGCCGAAGTCAACTTAAGGACGAGGGTTAGCCTTAACAGCAGGGCTAACCTAACGCCACAAGACCTGGCACGGATGGATGCTGTTATCGATGAGGAATTACCAGAAGACGCCGACATTTGGCAGATCAACTGTGCCGTGTACAACGCTGCTAGCCAACTCGTGCCCCGCGAGAGGAATACCAACCCCTCGAGCGGTATCGAAGAGGCTAAGCGGCGTGTACAAAAGATCGAAGGCAAAATACAGTTGGCCAGACAACACGCTTCTCGAATCCAGAGTGTTGTGGAATACGTAACCACTGGCAAGGCATTTACGCCTAAATTCCGGCGAACAGCAGCCGGACTCAGACGCCAACACCACACTCTAAATCTGACAGTGATGCTCACTATTAAGCAGCACTGTTTAGATAGGATTCGAGCGCTTATGGCTATCAAGAAAAAGCTAAATAGGCGGGTACGAAGTATGGAGCAAAATACGTTCTTCCGTATGAATCCTTCCCGCCTATTTCAAGAGCCACAGCGTGTTGTCGATAATCCACCAACTGTAGCCGATGTCGAAAGCTTCTGGAAAGGAATCTACGAAACGACACGTCCGTTCGATAGCAACACTCCAACAGTAGCACACTTCGAGGCTCTGTGCCACAGAACCTTTGAAGAGCCGGAAGAAGTGGGAAGAAGTGTGCCCGGCAATCAGTCCGGAGGAAGTCCAACAAGCTCTTGTTGGCACCAAGAACTTCGCTGCTCCGGGGCCAGATGGCATAAATAACTTGTGAAAAAAATTTCCTTCCACCCACCGTCGTCTGGCCCGAGTTTTCAACAAGTGGTTGAACGAGGGGCAGCAGATTTCGGACTGGTTTGTCGAGGGACGTACTGTGCTCATCCCTAAAAAGGGTGATCTGTCTGACCCAAGGAATTATAGACCAATCACCTGTCTGAACTCCTGATACAAGCTATTTATTCGTATCTTGTATGCTCGGAACCTACGGCAGGTTGATCCGGTCTTCCAGCAGATATACGAGCAGCGTGGCGCCAAGAAGGACATGGCAGGTTGCAAGGACAGCCTGCTGGTAGACCGCTGTATTACACAGGACTCTGTGTAGTACAAGCGGAATCTATCGATGGCCTGGATTGACTATCGTAAGGCATTTGACACAACATCACATGAACTTTTGTTACATTTGCTCAAATGTCTTGCGGTAGCAGAGCCACTAGAGAGATGCATAGAACAACTGCTGCCACTCTGGAGGACCCGCTTCACCATAACATCAGGTGCACATCGGGTTACGACAGAGCAGGTGGCATTCAGAAGAGGAGTATTCCAGGGAGATTCACTGAGTCCCCTCCTCTTTTGCATCTCACTGCTGCCGTTATCTGTTAAACTCCGCCAAACTCGCGGGTACCACTGTGGACCACCCAGCAACCGGAGGCATAAGGTCACCCATTTATTCTATATGGATGATCTGAAACTGTATGCCTCCGGAGAGCGTGAACTTCAAAATGCTCTAAGGTTGTCGAGGAGTACACGCGGGCCATTGGTATGGAGTTCGGGTTGGAGTGTATGCATGGCAGAGTAGTACTGAGTATGGCACGTGACATCCTCAGGAGCTCGGATCCGCTCCTGCTATTAGTGAGAGATCACGAAATCGCAGGGGTGGGCGCAGGATTGTTTAAGGCAGCAAAAAGAGCCGCAGATGAACTCGGTCTCGTATTCGACGCCAGACGAGGCGGCCGGCGCGGTGCTGACCCAGAGTCAGTCACTGAGCTTTAGCCAACTCGTCTGAAAGCCCAAATAAAAGCTGCCGAACAGGAGAGCCTGTTTAGGCAGCATGTCGATAAACCCATGCACGGGGTATACTACAAAAACATGGAAACACTGGGTTTATCGTCTAGGCTGACATTCGCCTTTTTAAGGTCAGCTGGGCTTAAGTCGGAGACCGAGGGATTCATTGTGGCCTGTCAGGATGGTGTAATGAACACCTTGGTCTACCGGAGCCGCGTAATGGATGTAGAGGTGCCTGATACCAACTGCAGGACCTGCCGTCAGGCGCCGGAATCGCTGATGCATTTGCTTTCAGCATGCCCGGTACACGCGATTCCGGCCTACATCCACCGCCATAACGCGGCTTTACGAGTGCTATACTACCATCTACGGCACTCGTATGGGGTATACCAAACACCAGTGCTTCCTTACATCCCCGGAGATATTGAGTCCGTTGTCGAGAACGAGATGTGCCGAATTTATTGGAACTACTCGTTCCCGACCGTCAGGCTAATTCAAGCCAACAAGCCTGACATAGTCCTCCTCGACCATCAGAACAAAGTGATGTTTGTAATCGAATTCTCAGCTCCTGCTGAGACAAACATCGCTTTGAAGGAGGGGGAAAAACGGACTAAATATCGTGATCTCCGGTATGAGCTCCAAGTGCTGTACCCAGACTACTCGGTCAAGATGGTCGTCCTAATAATCGGCGTACTCGGAGGGATGAAACCTTCGCTGCTCTCAGAATTGAAGATCATACCGGCCTGTCAGAATTCGGCAGAATGGTTGGCAGGCCAGATGCAGAAGGCGGTTATTTTGGGGTCCCTTCGTCTACTTGGGGCACTCGATTTAGGTATTTACAGTCACTAACTCCACAGGTCGTGGAGAGTGGCTGTATAGAATTTGCCGGCGCGGCTACCGTGAGGTGTCGGAGGCCACGGAAGTCCTGTCCGGCTGCGGGCTACCCGAAAAAAAAAAAAATAATAATAATATAGGGATAACGTCACACGAGGCGGAGAAAATTTTATGAATATATCACATCTCGAACCAGAAGATATCTACAAATATCTAGGTATACAGCAGAACCGTGGAATACCACATAGTATTCTTAAAAAAGAATTCTCGGAAAAATATCGAAGTCGCAACTGCTAAACACAAAATTAAATTCTAAGAATTTGATTAGAGCCATCAATAGCTGGGCAATTCCCGTATTAACATATTCCTTCGGGATTCTGAAATAGTCGGCTACAAGTCTAGATGAACTTGACAGAACAACGCGAAGGGTACTCACTAAATTTCGCTGTCTGCATCCTAAGTCATCTGTGGAACGATTATACATACTCCGAAGTGAAGGACGGCGTGGATTGCTTAACATCAAGACACTTTGTAAAAAGCAAGAGATCAGAATGAGAGAATATTCCCTGAAGAATACACTGAATTTCGAACAATCGTCCGCAATGACCAAGCATACACTCCACTTAACCTAGCGTCTCCAGAAGTGGAAGTTGAAATAGAAACTAAGTCGAGCAGAATAAGTCACTGGAGAGAGAAGATGTTGCATGGCAAATATCCCTCACAACTGGATACTGCAGGCACCGATAAGACAACTTCAATCTCCTTCTTAAAGCATGGTAGCTCCTACTCAGAAACTAAAGGGTTCATCCTCGCGATTCAAGATAAAGTTATTAGGACAAGGAACTATGAAAAGCACATTTTGAAAACAAACATTTCTGATACCTGTCGTAAATGTGCACAACCAGGGGAGACCATTGAACATATCATCGGATCATGTCCTGTTCTGTCAGATACCGACTACCTCGCGTGACATAATCAGATAGCCAAGATTATTCACTCTCGTCTAGCTTTGAAATACGGCTTATTAAAAACACCAGTACCCTACTATAAATACACCCCTGGGGCTGTGCTCGAATCTAGGCAATGTCTGCTCTACTGGGACCGCCCAATTATCACTGATAAGACAGTGGATTATAATAGACCCGATATATTGCTTATCAATAAAATAGAAAAATATGCATGGATTATTGACATCGGCGTCCCACTCACACACAACATAATCAAAACCGAACAAGAAAAGTGCAGAAAATACGCTAATTTAGCTATCGAAATTAAACGTTTATGGGAACTAAGCGAAGTGCGAATTGTGCCACTGGTAATGTCTGCAGAGGGAGTTTGTACAACCAATCTCTTGCCTAACTTAGCCCAATTGGAACTACCAAAAATCCTACGCTATCTTATGCAGAAGGCCGTTATCTGGCAGACATGTCACATGATCCGCAAATGTCGCATATGTCGGACGTGGGTCCCCAGGGCTAACCACTCTGAGGACTCAAATCTCAGGTTCACGACCACGACAGAGAACGGGCCCCTCACAGTAGACCTGCTTATCTGCTATGAGAGCAGCGAATCAGGACGCAGGGGGTACATGGCGCGGTTACACCGGTTGTGGTGCGATATGTACCCGGAGTACCGCGCCTTCTCTTAACAACATATAAGAGGTCAGGTATCTTTCCTGCGTCGAACAGGCTACGAAAGGCCACCTCGTAAGCAGGAAGTAGGGCCAGCCGCATCACCACCGATGCAATTACCTGCTGACCAAGAACATCACCTAGAGTACATCGATGACCTAGAGTACATCGCTAACCCTCAGGACGAGGGTTAGCCTTAACACCAGGGTTAACCCAAAGCCACAAGACCTGGCAAGAATAGATTCGTTGCTCGATAATGAACTTCCAGAAGATGCCAACATATGGCAGATCAACAGTGCAGTGTATGCACCCGCTAGACAACTCGTTCCCCAGCAACGCCTGGCAAGCGTGTTGGGTAAGGTCGAGAAGACTAAGCGGCGCGTACAAAAAATCGAGGCAAAAATTAAATCGGCGAGACAACACGCGTCTCGAATCCAGAGTGTGGTGGAGCTAAGCTAAGCTAAGCTAAGCTGAGCTAAGTCATTCACGCCGAAAATTCGGCATATAGTTGCCGGTATAAGACGACAACACCACACTCTAAATCGGACAGCACTGTCTAGATAGGATTCGAGCACTCATGGCCATTAAAAAATCTTTGGTCAGACGAGCACGGGTCATGGAACAAAACCATCTGTTCCAAACAAATCCCTCTCGTCTGTTCCAAGAGCCATCGCGTGTTCTTGAAAATCCGCCGTCTGTTGAAACTGTCGAAGCCTTCTGGAAGGGAATATATGAGACTACGAGTCCATTCGACAGCGACACTCCAGCGATAGCACGCTTCGGGGAGCCCTGCAACACACTGTTGGGGGAGCAAGACGAAGTGTGTCCGGCGATCAGTACCAAGGAAGTTCTACAAGCACTTATTGGTACTAAGAACTTCGGGTCCGGATGGCACATACAACTGGTGGTGGAAGAAATTCCTTTCCACCCACCGCCCTCTGGCTCGAGTTTTCAACTCATGGTTGAACGAGGGGCAGCCGATTCCGGGCTGGTTTGCCGAGTGTCGTACTGTACTAATCCCCAAAAAGGAGATCTGTCCGCCCCAAAGAATTATAGACCGCCTCAATTCCTGTTACAAGATATTTACCTTGTATGCCAGGATATTGAGATCAGTTGAGCCGGTCTACAGACAGATACACGAGCAGCGTGATAGCAAGAAAGGTGTGGCAGGCTCCAAGAAGAACCTATTGATAGACTACTGTATTACACAGGATTCTGTGCAATACAAGCGTAATCTATCAATGGCGTGGATCGAAGACACTTGAGTCTGGAGTGCACGCATGGCGGAGTAGCGCTGGGTGTGGCATGCAACATCCTCAGGAGCTCGGACCCACTCCTGTGGTTCGTGAGAGATCATGAAACTGTAGGAGTTGGCGCATTTTTATTTATGGCAGCACATAAGGCCGCAGATGATCTCCGTCTTGTATTCGATTTCATGCGAGGAGGCCGGCGAGGTGCTGGTCCAGAATCAGTAACTGAGCTTGCGCCAAATCGCCTGACAGCCCAAATCAAAGCTGCCGAGCAGAGAAATCTGTTCAGGCAGCACGTCGATAAGCCCATGCACAGTGTATTCTATAACAACATAGAGACACTGGATTTATCGACAAAGCTGATCTTCGCTTTCTTACGGTCAGCAGGTCGGAGACTGAGGGATTCATTGTGGCCTGCCAATATGGTGTTATTAACACCTTGGCCTACTGTAGTCGCGTTATGGGTGTGGAGGTCCCTGACATTACCTGTAGGACCTGCCGTCAGGCGCCGGAGTCGCTCATGCACTTACTATCTGCATGCCCGGTATATGCGACTTCGGCATAGGTATAACGCGGCTCTACGAGTGCTGTACTACCATCTTCGGCACTCGTACGAAATAGACCAAACACCAGTGCTGTCTTACGTCCCCGGAGAAATCGAGTCCGTTGTCGAGAAAGAAGTGCCGTATATACTGGAACTACTCGTTCCCGACGGTCAGGCAGATTCAAGCAAACAAGCCTGACATAGTCCTCCTCGACCACCAAACCAAGATGATGTATGTCATGGAGTTCTCGGCACTTGCCGAGACAAACATCATCTTGAAAGAGGGGCAAAAACGGACTAAATACCGAGATCTCCGGTATGAGCTCCGAGTGCTATACCCAGACTACTCAGTCAAGATGATCGTCCTGATAATCGGTGTACTTGGTGGAATGATGCCTACGCTGCTCTCGAAATTAAAGGTCATACCAGCCTACCAAAAGTCAGCCGAGTGGTTGGCAGGCAAAATGCAGAAGGCAGTTATCCTGGGGTCCCTCCGTCTTCTTGGGGCACACCAATCTGCAATCTACAGTCACTAACCCTGCGGGATGCGGGGAGTGGCTGTGGATAATTCGCTGGCGCTTCTCCCGTGAGAATGTCGGAGACACGGGAGAACTGCCCAGCATCTCGCATGCGAAAAAAATTAATAATAATAACAAAATGGTTCTGGATGGAGCCTGTAAGATTATCAGGAGTTTGGATCCCCTCCTCCGCATGGTCCGGAAAATGCAGGGGTAGGAGCGTTTTTGTTTAAGGCAGCACAGAGAGCAGCCGATGAACTTGGTCTCTCCTTCGACGTCGAGCGGTAAGTCGCGACTCTGTCATAGAGTTGGAACCTGCTCGGCGAGAAGCCCAAATTAAAGCTGCAGAACACAACATCTTTCTGCAGCTTCATGCGGTTAAGCCAATGCATGGAGTCTTCTATAAAAATATAAAAAACCTTGGTTTATCCGAAAGGCTGACCTTTGCCTTCTTAAGGTCAGCCGGGCTGAAGTCTGAGACTGAGATTCATAATGGCTTGCCAGGATGGTGTATTTAACACTCTCGTTTATCGAAGTCGTGTCATGGGTATAGAGGTTCCTGATGTCAGCTGCAGGGCCTGCCGCAGGGCGCCAGAGACTTTAATACACTTGTTGTCGACTTGTCAGACATATGCTCTCTCGGCCTATATCTAGAGGCACGACGAGTGCTTTATTATCACTTAAGGCACTCATATGGGATAGATGAGACACATGTGCTGCCTTATGCTTTGGGGGATATTGAGTCCGTTGTGGGAAATGAGAAGTGCCTAATTTATTGGAACTACTATTTTCCCACCGTTAGGCAAATACAAGCCAACAAGCCTGATGTAGTCCTCCTCGGCCATCAATGTTTGTCGTGGAGTTCTCGGCTCCCGCGGAGAACAACATCGTCTTGAAGGAGGAGGAAAAACGGACAAAACATCGAGATTTGCTCTTCGAACTCCGCAGACTCTATCCAGACCATACTGTTAAGATAGTGGTACTGATTATAGGAGCCCTCGGTGGAACGAGACACGCACTGCTTACAGAACTTAAGATCATACCGGCATGCCGACATTCGGCAGAGGTATTAGCCGGCAGAATGCAGAAGGCCGTCATCATCGGTTCATTACGTCTGCTCAGGGCACACGATTCGCGAACCCAGTAGTCACTCACCCCACGGGTGTGGGGAGTGGCTACCGGTACTACCAGCTCCCCTCTGTGAGTGTCGGAGCCACAAAATTTAAAGGGTGACTGGCTTTAAAACAAAATAATAATAATAAATACACGACCATCTACGGCACTCGTACGGGGTAGATCAGACACCAGTGCTGCCTTACATCCCCGGAGATATTGAGTCCGTTGTCGAGAACGAGAGGTGCCGAATTTCTTGGAACTACGCGTTCCCGACTGTCAGGCTAATTCAAGCCAACAAGCCTGACATAGTCCTCCTCGACCATCAGAACAATGTGATGTTTGTAATCGAATTGTCAGCACCTATTGAGACAAGCATCGCTTTGAAGGAGGGGGAAATACGGACCAAATATCGTGATCTCCGGTATGAGATGGTCGTCCTAATAATCGGCGTACTCGGAGGGATGAAGCCTTCGCTGCTCTCAGAATTGATCATACCGGCCTGTCAGAATTCGGCAGAATGGTTGGCAGGATCACACAATTGCGTAAATATTTTCACGCATGTATCAGTGATTTGCATGAAGCAATAGTGAAGTCTGACCTGGGAAGTGCGCCATTAAATCTGAACGACCGAAATTATCTACCATTTCCAAACATGGCCACTGACGAAATAAAGAAAAGAGAATGGGCCTCTAAAGAACTACACGAAAGGTTCCATAAAGATCTGAGTAGTGATGCAGTTAACCGGAAAGCCTCCCTTCACTGGCCCACAGCAGGTGCTTTGTATCTCGAAACAGAAGGATTTATGATTGGAATTCAGGATAATGTGATCAGTACGAGAAACCACAGAAAATACATTCTGAAGGAACCAATGGCATCGGACTCGTGCAGAAAATGCAACTCCCAACCTGAAACTATAGAACATATTTTATCATCGTATCTCTACATGGTAGGAACAAAGTACTTAGATAGACACAATAAAGTCGCTGCGATTATCTACCTAGAAATAATTATGATACACAAAATTCAGTTAGAAGAACGAGAACCATACTACCGGATCAAGCCACCGCCAGTTATGGAGAATGAAGATCTTACAGTATACTGGGACAAAGGTATCATAACAGACAAAACTGTTGAACGCAATAGACCGGATTTAACCATCATATATAAAAAAGAAAAAAGGTCTCTTTTGACAGATATATCTGTCCCTAGCAATAATAATATGCATCAAAAACATCAAAAAATTAATAAATATGCTGGACTTAAGAGAGAAGTAAAGAGACTATGGAACCTGGAGAAAGTAGAGATAGTCCCAGTAATAATTTCCTCTATGGGGTTGATCTCCAACAATTTAAAAGAAAGTCTGAGAAAACTGAATATCCCGGAGAATACCTACCATCTTATACAGAAATCGGTTATCCTAGATGTCACTAACATAGTAATAAATCACGGTTACATAAAACCAGTAACAAAAAATAATAACAATAATGATAACGAGGTTTACGAGCGAATATATGAGCAACGAGGGTCAAAGAGAGGTCTCACTGGCTGCAAGGAGAACCTGCTGATTGACAGGTGTATCTCGCAGGACTCCGTGCAGTATAAGCGTAACCTCTCAATGACCTGGATCTACTACCGCAAGGCATTTGACATAACATCGCACGAGCTTATTGTACACTTGCTCCGATGTCTTGCGGTACCCGGTACCGTAGTGAGATGCATCGAAGGACTGATTCCACTCTGGGGGACTCTCCTTACCATTACATCGGGTAACGATAGAGTCCAGACGGAGTCGGCAACATTCAGAAGGGGAGTATTTCTGGGAGACTCCCTCAGCCTCCTTCTGTTTTGCATCTCACTACTGCCATTATCCGTTTCGCTTCGGAAAACCCCTGGATATAACTGCAATACCCCCGGAGATAGGAGGCATAAGGTCACCCATCTGTTTTATTGGATGACCTTAACCTTTATGCCTCCGGAAAGAGGGACCTACACCAATCCCTCAGGGTGGTACAGGAGTACACGCAGGCTATCTGATTGGAGTTTGGGTTAGACAAATGTGCACTGGTCCACCTTAAGAGAGGACGATGCGGGAACTACGGAAAGGACGAGCAGCTTGTAGACGGAAGCATCTAACATCATCTAGATGCCGGAGAGTCGTACACTTACTTGGGTGTCGAGCAACCCTACACCAGGTTTGTTTTAAGCGGGCGTGCAAGGCGTGCACGGCACGCGGGCGGCCGATATTAAGGGCGGCCGTAAAGCCAAAGTCTCAAATAGACATAGTACAACCTAATAATAATTATGGTTTTAATTTAAACGACAAATGATGGCCAAAATACATCATACTTTTTCAATAATCATACTTAAGCAAATTTAGCGAATCTAGCCCTTTTGTGACGTAAATATACGGCAACCTGTTCTTTAGGAAGTTTCCTGTTCCTTTAGTAAACTTCGTCGTCAGTGACTAAAGCGCTTGCTCTCGCGCTTGCAGATAAGGACTCGAATTCTTCAGTTACTTCATACACTTAGGAGTTTCAGAGTTATGAGACATAAGCAAATAAAAAAAAATCACGCAGCGTGCTGATCTGCAGAAATGTTATTGGTATATCTTGTTGAGTTTTGTTTTAGTGTACAAAAAATTTGTCTTGTCTTCATATTACATTACAATTACATTTGCTATTAGCTATTGACTATTGCTATTTCAAAGATAATAAGTGAATAATAATAATAATAATAATAATAAACTTAATAAAATAATTAGAAATAAAAATGCGAAATGGTGCAGTTAGATTTATTGAACTGAGCGGGAAACGGGAGTTTGCTTTCCATTTTCTTAATAATTTATTTTATTGTATGTTTTATTTGATGTTGTATATGGAGACTATGGATCCCAGATTTCTGTTGTCTTCCACACCACTCAGTACAGGGTCTATAATCTATAATCTATTTAGAATGAAAAATTATTATTTTTTTACTTTTAGCTAAATTTATTATATTTGTAGTACATACTGATGCATAAATATAATATTTTATTAAATGTGGTTTATTATTTATTAGCGAATCCATCACTTTTATGGGCGACCGTAATTCATCTCGCCGTCCTGGTTAAGTGGTAAAGTAGCATTAGCTAAACTTCACCAGGACGTTAATATAAATAAGGCATTAAAAAAAGTCCCCATTTTAATATTTGATATAAAAATTAATAGCTATGTATATTGTATATATTAGCGCATAGGAAAGGGCGGCCTAATAATGTTTGCACTCGAGCGGCCAAATGCCTAGAAACGGCCCTGCGCTCCACCACCCAAGAAGTGAGTGTAATGAAAAACGTTCTCCGCGGCAAGTATCAGCACCGACTACGATAGATCTGGTCTTCAGAACTGTCGGGGAAGAAAAAGGTGTCTGCTACCAACATGCTTGCCGTTAGGAGCCTTCTCTACTCCTTTGGAGTAGTGAAATGGAGTCAAGAGGAGTTGCGTCAACTTAACGTAGGCAAGAAGATGCATCTCAATAGGAGTTTGCATCCTAAATCATCCGTTCTACGGCTATACCTCCCGCGACATCGGGGAGGCCGTGGACTCTTGAGTTTGGAGAGTCTCCATAATAGGATGGTTCTACATGGAGCCTGTAAGGTCATCAGGAGTTCGGATCCCCTCCCCTGCATGGTCCGGTACCATGTAAATACAGGGGTTGGAACCTTTTTGTTTAAGTTAGCACAGAGAGTAGCCGATTAACTTGGTCTCTCTTCGAAGTCGAGCTGGTAAATCGCGACTCTGTCACCGGGTTGGAGCCTGTTCGGCGAAAAGCCCAAATTAAACACAGAACACAACATCTTTCGGCAGCTTCACAAGGATAAGCCAATGCATGGAGTTTTCTATAAAAATATAGAAGACCTTGGCTTATCCGGAAGGCTGACCTTTTCCTTCTTAAGGTCAGCCGGCCTGAAGTCTAAGACCGAGGGATTTATAACGGCTTACCAGGATGGTGTATTCAATACCCTCGTCTATCGTAGTCGTGTCATTGGTATACAGGAGTCTGATGTCAGCTGCAGTGTCTACCGCAGGGCGCCCGCCTTGACGGAGGAGGAGAAACGGACAAAATATCGAAATTTCCTCTTCAAACTCCATAGACTCTATCCAGGCCATACTGTTAAGCTAGTGGTATTGATCATAGGAGCCCTCGGTGGAGCAAGACACACACTGTTTACGGAACTGAAGGTCATACCGGAATGCCGAAACTCGGCAGAGATCTTAGCCGGCAGAATGCAGAAGGCCGTCATCCTCGATTCGTTAAGTCTACCTGGGCACACGATTCCCGGACTCAGTAGTCACTTACCCCACGGAATTGGAAAGTGGCTGCCGATACTACCAGCTCCCCTCTGTGAGGGTCGGTGCCACAGAGAAGAGTGACTGGTTTAAAATAATAATAATAATAATAACCTGCTGATCGACAGATGTATCACGCAGGACTCCGTGCAGTATAAGCGCAACCTATCTATAGACTGGATCGCAAGGCATTTGACATCATATCTCATGAGATTATTGTCCACGTGCTCCGATGTCTTGCGGTGGCCGGTTCCGCAGTGAGATATATCGAAGAACTGATGCTGCTCTGGAGGACTCGCTTTACCGCAACATCGGGTAATGCCAGAGTTCGGACAGAGCAGCTATTTTTCAGAAGAGGAGTATTTCAGGGAGATTCCCTAAGCCCCCTTCTGTTTTGCATCTCACTAGTGCCATTATCCGTTTCGCTTTGAAATTCCCGTGACTAAAACTGCGGTACCCCCGGCGACAGGAGGGATAATGTCAACCATCTGTTTTACATGTATGACCTTAAACTTTAGGTGTACACGCAGGCTGTCGGCATGGAATTTATGTTGGACAAGTTTGCACTAGTCCACCTCAAGAGAGGACGATTCGGGGACTAAGAAGAGGATGTGCAGCTTGTGAACGGAAGCCTCTTACATCATCTAGAGGTCGGAGAGTCTTACCCTTACTATGGTGTCGAGCAACGCTCCATCCAAGAAGTAAGTGTAGTGAAAAGCGCTCTCCGCGTCAAGTATCAGCACCGATTCCGACAGGTCTGGTCTTCAGAGCTATCGGGGGAGAACAAGGTGTCTCCTACCAATATGCTTGCGTTCCGATCCTCCTCTATTCCTTTGGAGTAATCAAGTGGAGTCAAGAGAAGCTGCGACAGCTCGATGTAGGAACCCGCAAAAAAGGTACATCTCTACAGGAGTTTGCATCCTGAATCTTCCGTTCCACGGTTATATCTCCCACGACATCGGGGAGGCCATGTACTTTTGAGTTTAGAGAGTCTTCATAACATCAGGACCTCTAAAAAATCCTCCAAGAGCCTGTACAACAACGCGCCAAATAATAATAGTAATAATTATAATATCCAACTGAGGTGGAGGGAGGACATTTCAAGGGTTGTAAATCATGTCACTGTCGAAGCTCACAATTTGCGAGCTGCAGTCAGGCCAGCTGCTGTCAAAACAGAAGTTGGAAGACGAGAAAAGTGATGTAGGGAAATGATTGATATAATGCGCTCAATTTATTATGTCAACCGCTGCCATGATGAGCCACTGCCCAGTTGGAGGCACTTATTTTACATCGATTTTACTAGAAAAATATCGTTCGGTGAAAATACTTAATAGCAACAGAATTAAACGATGTATATCAGGCGTCAAAGAGGAAATCAAATATATAAAAAAAAACTGGAAGAACTCAATGGATCTCTGACAACCCAACCTGATGATCAACCAATAGAGGAGAGAGAGTAGTCCACTAATAATGTAAAAGATAGGTTTCGGAGTATGGTAGTTTATCTGTATGCACTGTGTCACTAAAGTACCTCATGATACTATCTCTTACGGGGAGAAATGCTCAGAAGGAAACATTACATCTTCCCCCGAGATTATTTAGGTGATACAGATGATCTTGATCGAATACATTTAAGGCCTTGTATTATATCTCGGCAACGATTACGAATTAAATTTAGTTAGTTATTAAAAATACCCACAATGAGAAAATAAGAATCTATGTGGAAGAATAGACGAGCAAAATATTGCCAGATGCAGAGCTGAATCATCAAAAATGATTCAAGCATATCTGAATTGAATTAGAACACCTAAAGTTATGGGAAAATTATCTTTAACTAGAGGGCTAGAAAAACGCCACAGATGCCTTGACGGAAGGCTGAGACACTCTAAGGTAGAAGTCCAATTAAGAGCAGCTAGATTACGAAACAATGAGGCAACAAGCGAATACAGCAAAATAAATTGCTCCATCTTAATCAAAAGCAGTGCTATACTAGCTTAGAACCAAGTAAACAAGAACAAATACGAGCAGAAGAAATCGATCAAAATCAATTAAGTAGTTAAGGTGTTATCTATTAAATATAAAATAGGTATTAAGCAATATGCAATTAGACTGATTGATAAATCCTAGTATAAAGTAGGCACAGGCTGTTTTGGCCATTATCACCTCAGTTATTAGTGAACACACGCACACACACACATGCTGTCAAAGCTCGAGTTATTGTTGAATGTAATTTGTAAAATGCAAGGAAAACCAAATCATTATTAGAGAATTCAAAATTAAAATCGATATCTAAATACCTAGAGGTAATATCTTTGTAGATATGTAGATATGGACAGGTTCAGCTTTCTAAAAACTAGTCATGACCTTATAGTACATCGGATGGCTGGCTCTAGCGTTCACTAACCCAATACCGAGGTATAACCAAATAAAACCTATTTCATTTTATTCAGCAGGTTTTTTTACATAGGAAATCACTTTTGACGATACTCTCCATTGGTCGAGACTGAAGTTACAAGAAAAAACTAAAAAAAAAATGAAAATAACAAAATTCAAATTCAACCACCAATAACTCTCAAACGAAAAAAGATAGAATTATATATTTTTTTTAGTCTTATAGTACAAACGATTCTCTTTAATTTGATGTATAATTTATTACAAAAATAATAACTTTAACATTAGAGAATTGACGTTAATTTAGATGGTACACAAATTGTCAATTTTTTGTCTTAATTAATGCTGGATCTAGCTCTGTAAATAAAAGCGGTACAGCCTTTTAAACGCAACGAAGCGCACTACGGCGGCGGAGTCGTGAGGCTTCCCCTCTCGTTCCCGGTACATCCCGCGTTCGCATAAATCGCGCAATGCTTCCTTCAGTGGCCGTAACAAAAGCTTTAGAATAATTTTCCTTTATTGTAAGATGATAAAATTAACAAATCATATTGAATAATATGATATTAGTTGTAATAATCCATTATATATTGTGTCGTACAACGCGAGTGGTGCGTTAATAAATGGAAAATAATAGGTATCAGGCAGAGATTAACTGATTTTCAGATATGTCATTGTTAAACTTATGCCAGCTAGTAAAGTTTTTACTTTGTCTCGTATATTTTAATATTTTCCATAAAGTGTCAGAGGTAACCACATAATCAAAACAATTATTTGCCATGCTTTCACTAACTCGTAGAGGCTCTGAGCGGTTAGTTGGATTTTTGTACATACCTATATTTTTGTATTCATGTAAACTGGAAGGGTTAAAATCGGTTAAAATTGGATAGACGGTCATCTAAATATTCTAAATATGCTTGTGTAACTAGGCTATTCTCTTTTTTACATAATACTATTCCAAGTGGGATTTTTTCCATCTAGCATGTCTTCGTTTTAATCAAAATTATCGATTCTATGAATGTAAATGTTTTCTTCAGAACTTACTGGAGGAACTCCAGGTGGTATAAAAATGTCGTCACTAGTTTTTACTAATACGTGACTAGCTAAAGACGTTAAAAATGTCCGTATTTCATCGTAGGAATAACCATAGCCAAAAGAATAAAGCTTATCATTAAGTTTTTTTTCTTCTGTCGACCCAATACACATGTAGTAATATGTAAAGGATTAAAAAAATGGCCTAAGGTGATTTTTTTTTTCATACCAATTATTAAGTAATATAAATTGCATTACTATAGGAATAACGTTTAAATCAAATTTGTCTGTCCTGGCATATTTAGTATCCACGACATAAATGTTTATAACAAATCTGAAACTTCTTGTTTACATTTATGTTCATTCAAATTAGTAGTCGCGTTTTTTTACCCCCGACCTCAAAAGAGGGTGTTATAAGTTTGACGCGTATGTTTGTATGTTTGTATGTTTGTATGTTTGTTTGTTTGTCTGTCTGTCTGTCTGTGGCTTCATATCTCTTCAACGGGTGATCCGATTTTGATGTGGTTTTTTTTTATTTGAAAGAGTATTTTGTCGAGATGGTTATAGGCCATATTAGATTTGGATGTTTGGTCGCCATCTTGAATTCGTCATGTTGAACTTCTCTAGAAATTGTCCGATGAAGTAAAATTGAAAATGTGCAGACAATTATGGTAGCCGAACATGATTTATGCCTCATTTTGATTCGGTCATATGAAACTGGTACGATTAGATATATTGATCGGGAGTTTTTAAAAATTTTCAATTTTACTTGTTATAGCTTTAACCCTTTCGCGGCGGAAACCGAATATCTACGAACGTCAAGAGGTGCACTTCATTACTGAAAACATACGTATCCGCCCATTACACATTGTTGGTTTAACCCTTTTCTTACTCTTCCCACCGTTAGTTCAATTTTTTTTTTTTAATTGCTAATGTACATATTTATATTTTATGTGTGGTAAATAAAAGTCTTATTTCTATTATGAGCATTTTTTATTGATATTTCCCCTAAATTCATAAAAATATTGAGTTTGTTAAGCCGTACGTATTTGAAAAAGCTACAGTTCGCGGCTGCAGACGGAAAAATCCGCAAGCGCAATCCGCTGCAGTCCCGAAAGGATTTTAAAATATCCAGCTGCAGCTTCACTTAAGATACCGGCAGCTTTATCAAGAATTGTCAATTCATTCTCATGAACCAAGTTTTCTTCGCCTGACTCAGTTGTGACTGACAACAAAAATCCTTTTAGCTTTATTATCACTTGAATGAACTGTTGTATTTTCTTTGTGTTCGCAAAACACTTTGTTTGCTTAGATGTTTTTCTAATCTCTTTCTTATATTTCCGCTGCTATAATAATCTAATTTTTCTTCCGTCATTTCTTCAAATATATCATTAAGGCGTGTTTTTAGAAATGTTAAAGTTAAGAATTATTTTTTTGCAAAACAGCAAGGTAAACCTCCCTAAATAAGATGTTTAACACTACTTTAAATTCATTTTTTTCTTTCAGTTGTTTAGTTTGTATACATTTAATTTTTTTTTGCTAATATATTTTGCATAACAAATAATTTCCATCAGCCCAAATAAATCTGAATAAATGTGTAACCTGCCTTGTACTTCTGTATCACAATGCGACACTGCAGCTTTCTAGTTTCCGCACCCGTTCCTGTACAAATTGCTACTTAAAAATGTTCTTAATTTATTCTTAATTTTTCTGGATTTTCCACAAATCAGACAATGACATTTTATTTTAAACTAATTTTTTTCTTCTTTATTATAACTACATGAAGGCTCACTTGCATTTTTTATCGCGTTACAAATATCACAGATAATACATATTGCCTCTGCTAATATTATTATTATTACAAATAGATGTCCTACAAGAATAATGAAATCGGTATCGAAGGGTGTGCAAATAAGTGCCACCACTTTTATAAAAATTTTAATGAAACAGCATATTTTCTTTCATTTGCACAATTAATAATAGACTTGATGCCAGTAACAGTTGGTTTTTATCATTAGATATTTTTTCGCTGTTTTCAGCAGTTTCGCAAAACAAACATGTAGTTTTTCTCCACTGATAAAAATGAATCTACCCTATACATAAACTGTAATAGCCTAAATGTAAATAAAATAGTATATACACTTATTAATACTTATCCAGACAATAAGAGGAGAGCAGCCGATATGTTTCTTGATGGGTCAAGAGAGCAGCGGGGGCGAGAGAGGAAGCCTCCCGTCTTCGTCGCCGTAGAGTGCTTCGTTGCGTTTAAAGCGCTTTTAGTTAAAAAATTAGATCTAGCATTAATCGAGACAAAATGAAGCCTATTAAATTTGGTTGTTTTTGGTGAAAGAAAAAATTGAATAGCTCATTATGTAAGTGAGTTATGACGAGTTAAGACTTAGAAAAATGCTGCTGATGTGCGTATCCTTTTGAATGTTAATTTTTTTATTATTGCAATAAATTATACTTCAAATTAAAAAGCAAGATTTACTTGTCAAAATCAAACAACAATTTTATTTTTATCTGCTTTAGTTTTAAAGTTATATTTGATTGAAAATTAAATTTCTAAATTTCTTTTTTTCTAGTTTTTTTCTTATATCTTCGGTCTCGACCAATGGAGAGTGTCGTCAATTTTGATTTCCTATATAAAATAACATGCTTTAATAAGTAGTGAAGGTCCCATCTGGTTATACTTCAGTATTGGGTAGGTCGCGCTCTGCCTGACGGGCTATTAATAAATATACCCACATTCCCCAGACACAAATTAAATATAGAACACGTTATAGAAACATGTGTCAAAAAGGAAATTCCAAATATATTACGTCATACACAAAAAAACCACCATACAGGTATACGAGCTTAAGCGTCACATCCCTATCAAAATACTTTCACAGTGCAGGTACCCGCGAGATAGGCACGTGACAAGTCATTAGAAAGCAATTAGTGAAACAGGCGACCTTTCTACTGTCAAACTGTCCAGAAGTAAAGTGGCAGGGGTTTCAGGGCCGCGTCATACCTGACCGCAGCAGTGCTATAACTACTCGCGTAACTTCATGTGCTGGATTTCGCCCAGCACACACGCCTTGCAAGGGGTATAGGCATCTGAAGACATCGCGTTAAACTAGTACTGGCACTATCAGTGCTGGACCCACTAGTTACTAGCCGTTGACCCGACGTTAAAGGTACCATACAAAATAAATGTGCAACATCAGAAACTGCTTTTACCTCACCGCCTACCACGATGACCGGTATACTAGAGGAAGCTGAGAATCGAACCCCAAAAAAAAGGATATACCAACAACCAGTTCACCAATCTGGGAGCGCTCCAGCCATCGGCGGGACTAATCCAGACATTATTCCAAGCTAGTCATGTCGCCACAGACGTCTTACTTGTGGTTCGCGGCATAGAAAAAACGACCTCCCCTAGCACATACCACGGCTGCATTGACCCTTCAGCTGCCGCCGGCATCTCCATAAGAAACTATCAAGTACCTGATCTATCCCCGAGTAAAAGGGACGTTATTCGTGCGAAGAACAGGTACATTTTTGTTAATAAATTCTACATTTTTTGGATAAAAATGCCCAAATTTACTAGACGTTTTTACTACCAATACAACGTACAGATACATAATAAGAACTGACAAGGAGAGAATAGGTATTAATATAAAGTTTGCCCACCAGGGGATAAGGCGAGTTCACATAATTTGTGAACAGGGAATCCAACATTGTATTATTAGTAGGAGAACCGAAGCCTAAAAATACTCAGGTGATTTGATAACCGGATGAGAGTAGCATGAATCGAATGTTTTGTTTAAAGGCGAACACACATTGCCAGAGTTGGCAGTCTTGTTCCTGTTACGAACCGAGTAATCGCATTATGCAATGTTAAAAGTGACGACATGTTATCTAAAAAAACCTTTGATATTATGAAACTTTAGGCTTTTCTGAATATAGTAAAAATGGATTGACGTTTTTTTTCCTGTTTCGAGCTCTTGTCAATCATCACCGCCTCCACGCATGGTTTCGTTAGCCATGATCCTTACCAACAAAAAATCGTTAATTTCACGAAAGTGCGTCATAGGGTACTTTTTTCCCCCAAATGGTAAAACAATACAATTTATTTCCTCTATTTACCGATTTTAAATCTACTATCAATGGATTTGTTAGTACATTTTATTCAAGTTGTTTTTATTATCAATGAAAAATATGTGAAAGAAAATGTTACCTTATTAGTTGTAGACTTTTTTTCTCTTGTTTGAAGAAGTCCTTATTGGAAAGCGTAATGGAAAACTGAAATAAGTAATAAATAAATAAATAAATAAATAAACACTTTATTTGCCCAACAGGTACAACCCAATTACAGGGCAAAAGTTATATTCAAAGTTTAATCCACAAAAATTATCAATTAATTTAAGTTAAAGATTTGTATGATTTTTTTTTAGAAAGGAAAGTAGAACAAAATGAAACTTAAAAATAAAAGCTAATTGTAGAAAAACATATCTATATCTACACATTAATTGTATACTTAAACACACATATACTTATAATTTCTTAGTGGAAAAAAAAAACGTATATATTAAAAATCTGTCTTGCACAATTTATCACTTCATTTTGAGAACACGTGTTTATATCACAAAATTCACTTATTTTATTATAGTAATTACACATACAGTGTACAGGTGATTTTAACATCACATTTGTATTAGCACTTTCACAATAAAACATTATATTTCGACGAGAATGCAACCTTGGAACGTAAATATTTAACTGAAAAAGAATTTCTGGGCAGTCAATTTTGTTACGAATGGTTTTATATAAGAATACCAAAAAATAACAAATTCTTCTAAATTCGAGGCTCTCAAAATTAAATGTGCTTAATAAATAATTGTTGTTCACACCTCTTTCCGGATACTGTCCTGTTGATTTGAATGTAATAAATTTTAAAAACTTTCTCTGAATTTGCTCTAAACTGTTTTTGTGAGTTTGATAATGTGGATTCCAAATTATTGCTCCATATTCAAGTTTTGATCTTACATATGAGTAGTACAATAATTTTAATGCCTCCAGATTGGTAAATGATTTGCAATTTCTCAAAATGAAACCAAGCATTCTAATTGCTTCATTACATTTGATTCTAGTATGTTCTCCAAAACTCAGTTCCGTGTCGAAGTAAATACCCAAATCTTTAATCAATGTATCACGCTCTAGTATCGTTTCATCTATAGAATAATTGTAATTAAACCAGTTTTTCTTTTTCGTATATGATATAACTTTACATTTTCCGACATTCAGATCTAGTTTATTAAGAGGACACCACTGACTGACTTTGTCAAGTTCCTTTTGAAGTACTCTGCAGTCATCTTCAGATTTTATTCTTTTAAAAAGTTTTAAATCATCTGCATATATTAGTTTGTCACATTCTAAAGTTTCGCATAGATCGTTAATAAATAATAGAAACAGCAAGGGTCCAAGATTACTACCCTGCGGTACTCCCGATGTAGATGCATATATAGATGATTTAGAATCGTTATAGAATACAAACTGATATCTATTTTCTAGATATGATCCAAAGAACAATAACAGTTGGGTATTAAAACCAAAATTCTCCAATTTGTTTAGTAATGTTTTATGGTCAATTCTATGTTCTAGACATTTTTTAATGTGTTTTCTGTTATTTTGTTAATATTTAGCATCATAACAACTGATAAAAATGAACAATGATTGATAAATAATTTTATAAGTCTAAAATGTAAGAAAATACTACATTTTCATGTAATTCGCGAGTGGTTGGAGGGAGTAAGCGAGTAGTCGCGCGGCGGCGAGGACGATTGGCAAGGATTCGAAACAGGAAAAAAATCGCCGCTACATTTTTTTCTATATTTAGAAAAGTCTAAAGTTTCATAATATCAAAAGTTTTTTTTTTTTTTTGGTTAGCATGTCATTGTAGGTTTTCACTTTTCGGAGACATTGCTCGGCTCGTAAAGGGAATTACACTGCCAACGCCGTTAGTGTGTGTCTTTAAAAAAAGCATCCGATTCATACTACTTTCGTCTTTTATCAATTCACCTGAGCATTCTGAGGCTCGGCTCTTAGGCTATATTATGTATTGATTGAAAAAAAAAATTGTGAATTATAATTGAAAAATTATCGACTTACCTGAAGATTAATTTAAATTATTTAAACAATCTCCTCCGGAATGTTTACATACATACCCGTCCTCCCTTACAAACCCTATTCCAGATATATATTTTAGCATAACACGACAATAGTGAATATGACCGGACACAACCGGTAAGGTGTGCGGGAGGAGACGAGCAGAAAAGATTCACTCTAAACATTATGACTCAGTAACTCAGATACGGAAACTGACTGAGTTATTATGCAATCATCTAGGAGGACATTGTTCATATAATTTAAATTAACCTTCAGATATGTCGAATATTTTTTTAATTATTCAACAAATGTGTTTCAATAAATTATAGAGTCTACTTACATTCAGCTTTTTTCATGCATTGAAAATTACCAGTGCCACAAAGAGGTGTAGAATTCTCTCCTAAAAATAGCAGTAATATTTAATTATACAGAAACTCAAATCCGGGATAATAATTAAATAAGTACAACTAAATACTTTTATACAAATAAAAATTATTAGAATTTATAAAGCAGATAGGTTGCCATCACTGCACTGATACACAGGTTGTCAATGAAGAAGAAAATAGAGGGTTTGATATAATGATAAATAGACGTAATCGAGGACGTAATTTATTTCCTGTGCATACCTACTTGATACATCTTTATATATTTTACATCCATTAAGAGGAGACAACGCCAATCACAAAGTCTGAAGTGGGGCGAAGAAGAGGCAGTGTCGCTATTATAGGGCATCTGCACGTGACGTCACAGCTAACCTCAAAAATATGTGTTTCTTAAGATTTAAGAGTATTACGCAGCTGTCTGGTTCCCGTATTTTCAACTAAAATCTAGTTCAGTGTAATATTTATGAAGTTCTAAATACTTTGTCCTAATAAAATAGGACTCTTTTTGTAGGCTGGAAATCTAACCTGTAATTAGCAATCTATTTTTATTAATCAACAATATTGAAAGATTATTTACGAGAATTTTTAAATATTTGCATGGAGCCAGTACGACTTCAAGCTAAAAATGCGTTTACAAATATTAAAATTGAGAATAAACTTGAAAAACATAAAATTTAAGGTTGGTTACATTAAAAAGCACTGTATTAAAAAAACTTGACTGGGAAAAAGCAGTTTTTAGCCAAACGGCTGGCGTTATTAAACTGAAAAAGATATTCTTGTACGTAAATGAATACTACACTTCTATTGAAGAACATTTTTAGCTAAAACTTGTTTATTAGGAAGAAGTTTTAGCTAAAAATGTTTTTGAATAGAAGTGTGGTATTCATTTACTTACAAGAATATCTTTTGAACAGTTTAATAGCATGAGCCAGTTCACTAAAAAAATGCTTTTTGCTGGAAATTTCTTTTAGAACAATGCTGTTTTAGTAGATGGAGTCACTTCGATAAAATTAAAAATGATTGCAAAAATAATTACATTTATAACCGACGCGCACTCATTTCGTGTATTTGAAACTTTGTCTCGATGTGTTCTTGACCTTTCAGGCGTGATTGTAAGTAGGTAGAGCAATAGTAAATAAAGTACGAACGCCAAAACTAGACAACCAACACAACAGCTCTCTGTACTTTATTGGCTCATTTCCACCTACTCCCCTCTGATTTGATCGCGTTGCTTCCTCTTAAGGAGATAGGAGACAGTATTTAGGAACAATTGGTTTAAGAAGAAATGATACGAGGTACAAAAAGATTGCGTGGGATATTTTTTTATGGACAAAGGAATTTAAATACAAAATGTTGTTTCAGTTTTTTATCGCAATTCTTTTACAAAACAGTCCCAACAAATTCCATGTCTATACTACTGGTTGCGTTGGGAAATTATTATTTTTATATTTAATAGAATGCCGGCAACTTAAGTCACACAGAAATTTTCGTTGATTATACATATTTCTTTTAAACAATAATTTTTTTTTCCGAAACTCTTTAACGCTCTGAATATTGATTTATTTCATAGACCAATAAATTTCTGACAAAATGCTGAACAAATTTGTAACATATTGAAGCCTACATGAATCGATAGTGTTGATGTCCATTAACAACAGACAAAAATGTTCTTTCTATATCTGGTGCCTATCCTAAAAAAAATCAAGAACCTTTTGAACATTTGGTTTATCTCGAAAGCGAAGCAAGATTCGTTAAAATTATATGTAAACAATTTTATGGAGCATTCAATTTCGTATAGATAGGTTGATCATTTTTGCCATTTTTGCAAGTGTGTCAATTGCTTGGTACTAATTCTGCAAAAGTTGCGAATAAAGCAAACGATTCGTGTGAACTTCGCCCCTATTCCCAAAATAGACAATTTCGATATTTCAGCGTTGAACAATGAGAAATCATTCTCCAAAATATTGACTTCTAAGTAAACGCCACGAAGAATTTTGTAAAGGATTCAAATATTATAAGTGCCCACAAAAAAATTGTTCGGATAAGATCTGAATCATTTAATACAACTATTCAGAAACTGTAGGTAATTAGGTATCTAAGGGTATCTCAGAATGCATGATAATTGTCATAATAATGCATTACTAAATGTGGTGGCCCAATAGAGAACATTATGAAAAATTTTACTCTCTTGTTACCACTGCATCTTGTTAGTTTCCTTTCATCCACAACAAATGATAAAAAAGTGTAAGAACAAGTATAGCGTTGAAAAGCCATTGCAATGAGAAATATTATAAGATAAAAATGTACAATCTCCCTATAATATCAAAAATACAAATGATTTTGTTTTTTTAAGGACAGAAATTAGAAGTTTTCTTCTAACACAATTTGGATTTACTTTTTGTGGTGCACATATCTCGGGTACACCTTGTATGTATAGCAACTTATTATGTTGAATTTTCGACTTATTAACTTGAAACTTGATGTTTATAAGTTGAAATTTCAATTTTTTCTCGCCATGACCTAAATACGCTTCCATAGTGTCCTTAAGAGGGAGCAACGCGATCAAATCATAGGGGAGTGGGCGGAAATTAGCCAATAAAGTACAGAGAGCTGTTGTGTTGGTTGTCTAGTTTTGGCGTTCGTACTTTATTTACTATTGCTCTACCTACTTACAATCACGCCTGAAAGTTCAAGAACACATTGAGACCAAGATTCAAATACACGAAATGAGTGCGCATCGGTTATAAATGCAATTTTTGCCACCATTTTGAATTACATCAAAGTGACTCCATCTACTAAAACAGCATTGTACTAAAAAAAAATTTCAGCAAAAAGCATTTTTTAGCGAACTGGCTCATGTTATTAAACTGATCAAAAGATATTCTTGTAAGTAAATGAATACTACACTTCTATTGAAGAACATTTTTAACTAATACTTGTTTATTAGCCAATGTGAAGAGAGATCTTCCTAATAAACAAGTTTTAGCTAAAAATGTTCTTCAGTAGAAGTGTACTATTCATTTACTTACAAAAATATCTTTTTTCAGTTTAATAGCGCCAGCCGTTTAGCTAAAAACTGCTTTTTTCCAGTCAAGTTTTTTAGTACAGTGCGTTTTAATAGATAGTGCCACCTACAGCACTACAATAGGGCATCCGCATCATGTAACCAACATAACTTTAAATTTTAAGTTTTTCAAGTTTATTCTCAATTTTAATGTTTGTATACGCATTTCTAGCTTGAAGCCGTTCTGGCCCCAAACAAATAATTAAAAATTCACGTAAATAATTTTTCAATATTGTTGATTAATAAAAATAGACTGCTAATTACAGGTTAGATTTCCAACCTACAAAGAGAGTCCTATTTTAATAGGACAAAGTATTTAGAACTTCATAAACATTACACTGAACTAGATTTTAGTTGAAAATAAGGGAACTAGGCAGAAATTTGCTACGTAATACTCTTAAATCTTAAGAAACACATATTTTTGAGGTTAGCTGTGACGTCACGTGCAGATGACCTATAATAGCCACACTGCCTACCATTCACCCCACTTCAGCTTTAGCTTTGCCGATGAAACTTTGTGATTGGCATTGTCCCCTCTTAAGGTACAAGTTTCAAATATATGCAAATTTGTTCGAACTAGGAGATTTATTGGGCAAAAATACATGTCGTAATTTTTCAACATGGTTTAAATGTAGATATTTGCATGATATACAGGCAATATTTTAGTTACTATAGGATTATCAATAAGGAAATTTTCTAATATAGTCTCTGTTCGCCTAATATAAGCTTGAAAGCTTAGAAGTGCACAATTTTAAATAAACATATTACCGAGAACTTGCTCTAGCTAGATATTACTTCATAAGTATTATGACTTCTACATTAAAATATTAATACATTTAACTGAATTTGTGGTTGATTCCTTGTGAAACATTTTATAAATAATTCTAATTACCTAGAAGAAAAAAACTGCTTTTTAATATTTCATAATAAGTATATTGATACTCTACATATGTTTCGGCTTATTAGGCCTTTCTCAGGAGTAAATACAAAGATTACTTAAAGCTATAGAACAAAGTTCTACTATTTACAAGGGTACTAAATTCAGATAATTGCAGGTTAAAAAACCGGGCATGAATAATAATTAATGAAGAGTTCTTAGTACTGAGTCTTTATAGGGGTATTAAGGAAAAGTTGGTCATTAGCGGTATAGCGATTATTTCTAAGGGATTTTTTAATTTCTAATTGTTCGATGAGATCCAAACGTTTCCCTTTTGTTTCTGCATGGATTAGCTTTACATTTTTAGAGTCGATAAAATTGTTATTATTAATACAATGAGCACAATGAGACATCCCTGTGTTTTTAATATTGTTTAATTAAAATTGAATTTTTCTGCTCTTTTCCCCCTTATGCTCCTACTACTCTGACCAATATAAACTGCCTTTTTTTTATTGTATTGTTTGTTTATTGTTTAGAAAAATACAAATTCTTGTTGACAAACTTCAAAAATAAAATAACAAATAAGTAAATAGATAATAAGTAACATAAAAATTGTATAAAATATGTAGAATACACTATATAGATAAACATTCATATTACTATAACATTATATAAATGTTACTGCACATTTATGAAATCACCTAAACTCTCTAAGGAGCTTGTGCGTGATTTTCACAAATAAAGCAGCAACGTAACTGGATTGTAGTATATGTGGAAAATTTTATATACATGGTAAGAATTAGATAAATACCTACATTTAAAATTTATTTTAATTTTAATTATTATATAGTGGTGTGAGAAGGAGGATATTATATTCTAAATTTACTAGTAAGTGGGGTAGGTTTATAAATATAGTTGTAATTATTATAGATATTGATCATTATAATACTGGAAAATTACTTTTATTTGTCTGTAGTTTTCATTTAGAAATAGTTTGAGATTTTTTTTTAATTCATGCTTGTTTTTTATGCTTTTTAATTTTGCCGGTAACATATTATATAGTTTGGGTCCATAATAGAAAATAAATCGCTGGGTATGCATCTTCCGGTATATCGGCACTTGTATGGAAAAATTTGTATTCCAGCGGGTTCCATAGTTAGGTTTACCACATTTGGTGGTGATTTAAACTTGTACAGTAGACACTCATAAGCATACAATTTTCTTATAGTAAACATACCTATTTCGTTATACAATAAATCTGTGGGATATCGTTTTTCTTTCTTAAATATTATTTTTAATAAGGAATTCTGGACAATTTCTAAATGTTTTAATGAGTTGTTAAAGAGTCCACCCCAGACTGTAATACCGTACCTTATAATAGATTCAGCCAAAGCATTGTACGTAATGATTAGATTTTTTCTGTTAAGAATGTCTCTTAGTTGGTAGAATTTGTATATAAGTCTTCTTAGCCTTTTCACAAGATATTCCACATGTACATTCCATCTCAGGTGAAGATCCACCATTAGACCAAGATATTTTAAATTATTAACTTTGGTTATGTATGAACAATCACACATTTCCACATTTTTGCACTTGTCATTATGAATTGTTAATGTATTTTTTTTTGTTGGTTGATCATCAGCTGATATGGTAGATGTTAAAAATTTTGTTTTACTGGTGTTGAGGCTCAGAAGGCTTACATTTAACCATGAATGTATCCTTTTCAAACTGGTTTCTGCATTAGTATATACTTCAGTCCAAGTTTTGCCTTGAAATACAAGGGCTGTATCATCAGCATATGCTACAATATTATCTTCTGGATTCATAATTTCTGTTATATTGTTAATATATATTAAAAATAATATTGGGCCTAATACTGTGCCTTACAGTCAGGGAAACGTTTAGATCTCCTGGAGAAATTAGAAATTAAAATATTCCTTAGAAATAATCCCTGTACTGCTATTGACCAACTAAATTTCCTTAATTCTCCTATAATAGACACAGTACTAAGAACTCTTCATTAATTATATTCATGCCCGGTCCTTTAACCTGCAATTGTCTGAATTTAGTGCTTTATAAATAGTAGAATTTTGTTCTATAGCTTTAGTAATCTTTGTATTTACTCTTGAGGAAGGCGTAGTAAGCCGAAACATATCTAGAGTATCAATACTTATTTCTGAAACATTAAAAAGCAGTTTTTCTTGTAAGTAGATATATTAAAATATTAACTTACTTGGCATGTAAAAATTCACACATCCACATTGCTCTAAAGTATAGTTAGTTAGGCATTCTAATCGGCAGTTATCTGGCGTGTATATTCTGAAAAATTTTAGAAATTTTTCTTTGGTGAAATAGCATTTCCTGTCAATGGGGTCATATTTCCTTACTTCGTTAGATGTAGTCATCATTTTTGGCTGGACAATAGCGAGCACAACGTTATCGAGAGGCACTTGAAAGTACTGTTTTTTTAGACGAGGTATATTGTGTGGAGTATGAAGTGAGACCTATAATAAAAACCGCCTTGTGGTTACAATTCATTTTGAAATTATAAGTAGCACAAAAAAAATATCTATAAGAAGTATAAAACGAAAATTTCAAACGGATATGAAACTTTTAATAATCCTGCAACTACTTTAAACTTTACTGATAAGCCCTTCGAAGTTACCAAATAATAGCACGCGGTGGAACTACAAGCATTACTTGCCGAGATTAATAATTTAAAAAGCTAAAAAAATATGCTTTTATAAATACTGCACTAAAAAGCAAAAAATAATCATCGAACCTGTTCTCTCTGTCTACCCCATAAGGACCTTAGCTCTTTCGGTCCCGATTTTTTTTTATTTGAAGTAAAATTCTGAAATTTTGCACATGATTTATTTTATTTTTTTAATGATTTTTAGTTTTGTTAAAAAGTCTTATCTTTACCCAGTTTTGACATTTGATGCGTACACTGTAGTGTACATTGGGACTTGGTACGATAACAATTGAAGCAAAAATGATTAAAAAATATTAATTTTCACAGTTTATTAAAATATTGACAATAAAAATGTGTATTTATTGAGTATTTATTTTTTAGTATGATATAATATGATAATAATTTCGACATCGTTGTCAGTTTGCCCCTGCAAAGCAGACTTAGGATCTTCTGTGCATAAACTTCTGATCCTGATCAGGTTCTAACACAGTACATCTGGCCCTTCCATTACGACCTGCATGCCTAAAAATTTAAATATATCCTATCAGCCTACATGCAATTTGGATAACATCATTTTCAAACAAACCTATCTTTGTTCAAAATATCTAGATCTGATTCTTCATTTTCTAAATAGTAAATAAAATTTTTGTTTGCCAGTGACTTTTTGCTACTTTTGAACAAATATTGCTAAAAGAATCCCGCTTTTATATATTTTCAAAAAAAAAAAAAATAGGTTAGGTATACGTACTCCACCAAGGCCCAATGTACACTATAGTGTACGTGCATTTAATTGACCAAATATCAAAAATGTTTTCACCAATGCGCTAAATAATATAATAGACTGTTAATTATAACCCTTGTTTATAACTAGAAAAATATATACCGCTGCACTTCAACTTTACAAAAAAAAAGAAAAAAACAAACAGTAAACATATCAGTTGCGTCAATTCTGCTCCAAACACATTCGCCATAACAATAACAGATGTAGTTTTCATTTTTGAACCCATGGCAGCAATCATATTGAAACTTTAATAAGGTGTACACCAGGTGTACACTGAAGTATACTGTGGAATATAAGGGTCAAAATCGTATCAAATAATGTATTAAGATAAATTTGAATCGTCGTACACTACAGTGCACACCAGGACCGAAATGGTTAGTAGTGTAAGCCGTGTTCGTAATTAAGTATAATATTTGAGAATAAAAGCGTGGGGTGCTTTTCATTTAATCTAATGATGTCTTCAACGTTTTAATTATCGAACCTGTTCGAAATAGTGTTAGAAAAGCTTTTATACTCAAATATTATACTTAATTACAAACACGGCTTACACTAAAGCTCTTACGGGGTAGACAGAGAGAACAGGTTCGATTATTATTTTTTGCTTTTTAGTGCAGTATTTATAAAAGCATGTTTTTTAAGTTCTTTAACTATTAATTTATTTTTTTTATTATTACCGACTACCTACATGCCAAAATGGCGGCGTTTTTATTAAAAAATATAAGAAAACACATTCTTTCTGTTATAACTTCTTTGTTTTTTTATGCTATAGAAATAGACAAAAAAAATCATTTGAAAGCCTAGTTAATAGTCTTTAATTTTGATCGTTAGCATTTATGACGTAGTTTCTGAGATATTTAACATTTTAACCAAATACTTCGTCTTATAAATATTCAGACGACACCTTTATACTTCCATATCTCCGAAATCATTAATTTTACGGAAATTAGAAAAATACAATATTCATCTCCGATTAGTAGCTTTCCTGTGTCTCTAACATGTTTTCTCTCAATGTAAAACTTTTCGAATTATTTGACAAAAATCGTATAGAAATACATCCTTTTTCAAGGTAATGTCACAATTTTCAAATCGTTATGACTCAAAGACTATCAATTTAAATGAAAAATTGCATATAAAATCCTTTCTTCTTAAAATTTGATTCTTTTCCAGCCTCAATATATATATATTTTTTAGGTGCCACCCTCTATAAAAGGGTGGCATCCACCCCATATAAATTAGGTCCAGCTGGAAGGTTTCTGATTTTGAATAATGAAATATAACAAACATTAAAAAAAAAATCATCAAAATCGGTTCTGTTTTTGAGGGTATGAAGTAAAAACCTTCATAACTAGGCTAGCTCTACTAGCTTAGCTCCGAGAGGTATTCATCTCTGGTTTCAACCAAGCAAGATAAAATTTGACAAAAAGATAGGTTTTAGTACCATAAATGAAACAGAAAAAAGTTTGCACGGGTGGGGTAGCTGCTTCACCGGCAAAAAAGTATTTAAGTTCAAAAATTAGTTCTTCACAGATAACTTCGTAAATAACGCAGACTGCGCAAAATATTCATCATTCAGTATTTCAAACTTCTAATATAACTAATACAATAAGAAATTACAGCTGACGAAAGAACAGGATAACCAATAACCTCAACAACCAACCTTAAGTCCATGTAAAGAGTGGACCAAATTAGATGAGATTTGGGGTTTTCTCTAAAACTATGGCAGATAGACAAAAACCAATATAGGTGCGATTTTCGAAAATTCACTGTACACACAGTTAAGTCAAGCTAGCGTGACTAGATGGCGGTACTATTTCATCTGATGTTGGCAACCTTAGAACGTAAAAGCGAAAGATTGGTAAAATGCAATATTGTCTGGCTTTACTCGTAGTGCGATTGGCCGGAGTGTGCCCAAGAACTCTTTACAGTGAAGACCAATACCAATATCTATGGTTTAAAGTATATTGTTTTTCTTGATTGTCATTTTTCTGGTTTTTCTCGATTCTCATTGTCATTGCAGCATTTATACCTACTTTGTTTTTATTAGATGAGTCATTTTGGAAATGCATTTTTATGTAACGTAAATGACGAAACTGAAAATAAAAGTCCGTAAACTCTAAAAAGTGAAGGAATCGTCTGAAGGTAATAAATTATAAAACATAATACTGAAGATGTACTTAATGAAATTTTTATTCGTGAAATATTCTTCCCAAATACCACTCGTGCTTTTAAATTTTATCTATAAATTTTTGCTCAAGCTAAGTTGTCAAAAGGTAATATAATTCATGTAAATTTGCAGTTTATTATTAAAGATAATAAACTGTCAATTTACACTTTTTATATTACCAGGCAACAACGGTTTTGAAAAAAATTTAAGCACTATTGATATTACATACGAAAATTGCACCGGACTTGACGACTAAAACGTCAATTGATGTAAAAATCGAAGATTTTTCTTTTTTTTTAATTTTTTTATGAGGATAGAAGGCTTATAGAAGCAAAAGGAACATAATTAGTTATCCTCTTTTTAAATATTTTGGGTTTTTCTATAAAAAATATTAAATTTAAAATTCGATTTTTAAATAAATCCGCTAAAAATTGTGACACGGGAATGAAAGTATACCCAGCCACAGAATAAGGAACTACTAGTAGTTCTCTTTTCTGTGACCCAGCCGCGATTTTTTGCGTTGCCAAGGATTTGTAATAAATAAACATATTATTGGTGCGGAGCCATTTTCTGTGGCCAGCCATATTATATTATAACTTACAACAACTGAATTTTTCGTTGTAATAATTTGAATTGTTAATTCAGTTAATAATAAAAAATATTTCTTGTTCTATGTTTTGTTCTGGAAATAGTCAATAAATATATTTCGTGCACTTAAAAATAATCTGAAAATTCGGCGTTCAAAGCATGCTGCCTTTAAGAAACCGCGTTTATTCATTTTGATGTGATTTGACTGAAAAAGTACCATCGACATCACATCAAAATTAATTTAAGCAGTTTCTAGGCACACATTATTATGCGCTGAATTTTCGTTAAGTTTAAGTAAGTATTCAACTTTTAGAATAAGGTTTTGCTTATGCGCAGGAAAAAAAAGTCATGATTTTTGAAATATATACATATATATATACACGTTTTTCCGTGTTTTTTTTTCTCATTTAGACTATTATATCTCGAGAAGTACGCGTTTTAAGGCTAAATGAACATAGGTAAACGTGTTCAGAATACGACTTCCTACAAAAAAGGTTCTATACATTTTTCCGATTATCCCTTTGGCTTTTCCGGAAAAGCGACTTGAAAAATATATAGATCTGTTTTTTTCGTTTTTTTTTTATTTTGAATACAAATATCTCGAAAAGTGCGCAATTTTAGGGCCAAATGAACATAAGTAAACTTGTTTATAATGAGATTTCCTACAAAAAAGCTCGTATTTATTTTTCTGATTATCCTATTGGTTTTTCCGGAAAAGCTTCTTGAAGAATATATCTATATTTGCTTTTTCATGTTTTTTTTTCATTTTGACGTATGCAGTGTGTCTCCGGATGGAGTTGACAAGAGGAAAATCATCTCTATTATTGATTTTACGACGAAAAGTCATTCTTTATAAAAAAAATTCTGCTTGTCGACAAAAATGAATTTACCATATAAAAATCTTAGATCACATGTACCGGGTATTAATAAATTAAGAAAACATCAAAATGCCTCAAGAGAGATTATTTTGGACAAAATGTTTATAAAACGAAGTTGCTTATAATCCAAAATAAAGCCTAAGTACAAATTATGAAGTCCAAATTTTGACTTTTATATTCATGTCAACTTACATTTTTTTTCAAACATTAACATAACATAATAACAATAACTTCAATGATTGTGGAAAAACAATTTATTCTACATAGCCTCCTCCAAACTCAACACATTTCCCCATCCTTTTAATAAATTCACGATAGACCTTACGAATGGTTGAGGGTACATTCACTTCATTCACCACATCTTGTATTCATGCTTTTTGCAGAAAAATTAATAGGAGCATATCTTCCCATCCATCTGGCTCCGAAGTGATCTGTCAACCACTGCCGTACCAAAACTGAGGAATGAGCTGGGCAACCGTCTTGCTGCCAAAAAATGTTATGCCTTACTTCCGGTTGCAGAGTGTTTATAAATGGCAATACGAAGTTTTCCAAAAGGTCCAAATAAACATGCTGATTTAAATTTTCTTCTAAGAAATATGGACCAACGATTCGATCATAAAAAATCCCACACCATATATTCGCTTTTTTATAACGTTGACTTCGTTTGTGAATGACATTGTTTGGATTTTCAAAAGCCCAATAACGATTGTTTTGTGATGAAACGTGGCCATTGGTACAAAATGTTGCTTCGCCAATGAAAAAAAACATTCTTTGAAAATTTCTATCTATGAGGTAATTCTCACCGACCCTAAACAAAAATCCAGTCGCTTCTCTTCATCTCCATTTTCAAGGGTATGTCTGAACCTTGACTTAAACGGTCGAACTTTGTTTTCCATATAAATTCTCTGTAAATGACTTTTACTTACTTCCAGTCTTTGTGAGCGTTTCCGTAAAGATAATTTCGGGTTTTCTATTACTGAATTTATTGCCAAAAGTGTTGCCGCATTGTCTTCATTGTACTTTTTCTTGGGTTTTTTTGACATCCAATACAGATCCAGTTTCATTGATTTTTTTTTACAAGTTTGCGCAATGATAGGCACGATACCGCTGTGTTAGGCAACTTTTGGTGGAAAAGGTTAATTGCATATCGATAAGAGACGTCTTTAATCCCATAACATTAGATCAAATAAATTATCTCTTGTTTGGTATACATTTTTTAAATGATCAACAGAACACTAATAAATGCAGATGTAATATTCTGCACAATGTCACAATGACGTTTGTCAATTCAATATTATCGACAGCACACTCTGTTTCTTAATTTGAATTCTTATTCATATTAGTAAATTCAACGTAAAAAGATAAACACAATAAAAACAAAAGTCAAAATACAGACTTCATAATTTGTATTTGAGCTTTATTTTGGATTATAAATAACTTTGTTTTATACACATTTTGTCCAAAATAATAAATGAAGGTACTTCCCTCTTGAGGCATTTTGATGTTTTCTTAATTTTTAATAAATTAAGAAAACATCAAAATGCCTCAAGAGAGAAGTACATCTGATCTAAGATTTTTATATGGTAAATTCATTTTTTCGACAAGCAGAATTTTTTATAATAGAGATGTTTTTCCTCTAGTCAACTCCATCTGGATACACACTGTACATCTCTCAAATATATACAACTTTTTTGTAGGAAATTACATTCTGAACAAGTTTACTAATGTTCATTTAGCCTTAAACGTGCGTACTTTCCGAGATATACGTCCAAATGAAAAAAAAAACACACAAAAAAGCAAATATATATATTCTTCAAGAAGCTTTTCCGGAAAAACCAATGGGATAATCGAAAAATATATACGAGCTTTTTTGTAGAAAATCTCATTCTGAACAAGTTATGTTATGTTATGTTCATTTAGCACTAAAATCGCGTGCTTTTCGAGATATTTGCATTCAAAATAAAAAAAAAAACGCGAAAAAAACACATAGATATATTTTTCAAGTCGCTTTTCCGGAAAAACCAATGGGATAATCGGAAAAATGTATAGAACCTTTTCTGTAATCTTATTCTGAACACGTTTACCCAAGTTCAGTTAACCTTAAAAACGCGTACTTTTCGAGATATAAAAGTCTAAATGAAAAAAAAAACACGAAAAAAACGTATATATGCATATATCTCTCTCTTTTTTTCTGCGCATAAGCAAAAAATTATTCTAAAAGTTGGGTACGGCGTTTTTTTTCCTAATTTAAGTGGACTATTATATTAATATATTGTTATTGCTACAGATAAAATTCTAAGCACTAGTGATATTACATACTAGTCGGGAATCTGAGCTCCGACTGAAGGCTTAGTTTTTGAAGCCTAAGTACCTGTCAGGAAAGTGTCGTACTCGATGTAAAATTGTCTGCTCAATCCGAATCCGGAGGGCGCATAAAAATCGAGGATTGCTTCGACCCCCAATTCGAGAATTTACCTTCATTTCGGAAATTGTGAAAAATTGCATTTTTAAAATATAACTTGCGTTTTCTCCCACAAAACATGAGCTAAAAATCTATTCTTTTTTTAAATTGTAGCTGACAGTGCATTTAATGCAACGGTGTAGTCAAAACACATCTAATATTTATATAAACTTTAGAAAAAAATATCGCGTAAACCTCTACCCAGTCGGCGCATTGAAAAATGTAGCATGCGAGACTTCTTTTTTATTTTGGGAAATTGACAAAAACTAGATCGTACGAAATTACAAGAAAAGAGCAAAATTATTTTTAGTGATTGATTCATACTGATATCTTGAGTGACACGGAAGATATGATTTTTTAAAATTTGGCTGTTCTGCGGTCGAGCGCGCTATGAATCGAAACCGATAATGCGGACGCTTGTTTACCTTATATTTAGCTATTTGGTATTGTATTAATAGGTATGTACAATATTTCCCTGTTAGACTTTACCAGCTTTATTATGTTTAAATGATGTAGTTATTAATATAGTTGTTTAAAATTTCTTAGGTTTAAATACTTGGAATTATAATAACAATAAAAATGTGATTTTTTTTCTGTTCAAATAGGATTAGGATGTCATGAAACGTCGAGATTTTAAATTGGAACATAATTTTAAAAAACCTGTAAGTCCGTCTGTCTGTAACTTTTTTTGTGCGCACGATTCCTCTGGAACGGTTTATGATATTGACTTGAAATTTGGTACATATATAGTACACCTACATATTATAACTAGATTATTATATATGGATCTTTTTCCGTTGAAGGGAGTCAGTATAAGTAAATAGATATAAAAAGCAAGCAAATGTTTATAAAACTTAGATTTAATGTACGTACAAGAGACCAAGATCTCAAAATTTTCTTGGCATCAGCCATCCCACTACCACCGCCACACCGTTATTAAATGGGGTAAAAAAATATGATTTAGTTTGTGTACAAGAACTAAAGGCCCCAATTTTTTTTAACTTCAGTAAACCCCACTACCACTTTCTTTATTAATGGGGTGGGGGACTCGGAAGAGTCTTGGATAGAAAATCTGGATATAGAATTGGTTATTCCTTAGGCGTCGGTTTCTTACTTAAATAAATACCTTTATAAATAAAACTTTCTTTAAACATAATATATATGAATGTATTTATATCAGCTAAGCGAAATATGTTACAATTAGTAATTATAAACTATTATAATTAAAAGTTTTCATCAGTACATTTATCTAAACACTTACAACCAATAATGCAAGACACTCTGGTTCGCTTGCAGAAACACCTCTTGTTGCAAATATTATTCTTACACTTGCAAACGACTTCGATTGTTTCTTATACATGGTTAGGTATCAGTACACTTTCTGACAATGTCTAACCGTACTGAAGAACATCCGGTAGTTTTTGAGACATGTTATCTCTTTTCTTCCAAATAAGAAGTGTATAGACATATGTCTTAACATGTTCATAAAATGCGTCTTCAGTAGGTGGTAAGACTACTATCGCTCTTGCAGTTTAAAAATAAATGTACCGTTAGTTCTTTAAGGCTTCCATGAAAATGTGAGCGATCATACAGGCATTTAAAGAATATGGGGGCAGTGTTTATAAATTCCATGACGTTGCAATCGTCCATGTCATTTATGTAGTATTGTCCCAAAGGATTGAGTGTTTTCCAATTTTCAAATGCCGTCTTAAATGCTGACTTTTTCTCTTCCTAAATATGTAGCTTCTGTTATCCCACTCACTCAGTACATAGAGAGACATAAAAAAGGTCGCCGTATAGAGGAGATGTATGGCGGCTGTTGCTGCGTTTTCAATTATCTTATTGCATAACAAATACGGATCGAACTTTTGAAGTCACAACTTTACTTTCATTTTGGTACAAAAAAACAGTGACAGCAAAAATATATCTGTCATTTGCCACAATTACTGCTTTTTCAAAACACAAAATTCTAGCATGGAGAATATGACTGATCGCCTTCCTCATGCTTATGAATCCGCGCATTTTTCATGATATGATATGATGATATGATTTTAATTATTGTATTTTTTAATTATTAACTGTAATGTATTTCGCTTAGCTGATAAAAATATATTCATATCTAACACATTTTAATCCAGGCAACGAATGCTCAAAAAAGAGTGTAGAGGGAAATGTTAGGGACAAAAAATTTTACTTCGGAACTTTGTTTGGACTAGTCTAGAGATGAACATATCAAAAGTCCCCACTCCTAGGCGGTGAGCGGGTGGAATAATAGTTCTTAGGAGGAGGAACTGCTTTTAAAAAAGTAAAATTAACTTTTCGAACAGGATTTATTAATTCACTGCACATAAAATGGTTTAATACATGTGTAATGTACAACAGTTACGATATCACTGAATAAAAAATGAATATTATAATAAATGATAAACGTGGTTATCAAGTCAGCCGGGAAGTGTTGACTTAGTAACTTTGTAATCGTGTGCCACTAAGTCACGTACATAATGCCTCCCTCCTAAGACGAAAAAACAAGGGATGAAGGTTTTTCGGCGTCATCAGATAAATCATTTAGGTGCACATCCGTTTTTGCCTTTACATGTTATTGCTTTTATTTCTAAAAGCAAGGGAAGAGTATATTTTTTGCTTATTGACATACAAACTTTTGCAAAGAAATATCAATACAAATTTAACTACTATACCTAAGCAAATATAAAGAATTAAATTGTCATTGTCACTTTTCGTGTTAAATGTTTTTAACTGATGTAGGTGTGTCCGTTCAGCTACTTGTTGTAGGCTCGAAAGCTTGTCAATGTTGATATGTTGTAAAGGGGTTGCTTTGACGCTGTCTAATTCGGGGCTGATCATATGGATAGGTAGTATCTCGAGAGGTGTCTCCGGTGTAAAGCCGATAGAGTTTCTATACGTGTACCCGTGGATTATTACGCTGCATTTCTAGGGTATGTAAACGAGATGGGTTCTTGTATGGTAATGAATCTATGTTCGTTACATTTTTCCTCTATGGTAATATTTCTTACCGGTATCGCTACTAGATAGGCGTTGTTAATTTGTTCCACTATATCTTTTTCTAGGTTGACGGTTAACGTGCTGCATGACATTGGAGTTGATCCCAAGAGTGCGTCTGGTATGCAGTCTTGTTTAGATATTTGCTGTTCTATGTGGTAGGTACAGAGTCCCTCCACTCTTAGGCATGCTGCATCCTCGTAGTGTTGATATGTCGAGTTCGTTATTATGTAGGGTTTCAGGGGGATGATAGTTTGGTTATGGATTGGTATAGGGTACAGGTGATAATAGTTGTAAATACTTTCTCTGAGTACCGGAAAGTGAAAGATAAAACAGATCAATTGATTGCTGTAGTAAATCTCAGCTTTAATAAGTTCGTAAAAACTTTGTATGTTTGTGAAGTTATATAGACCACTGGGGTATAGTTCCTTCATACGGTTTATTAGATCTTTTAATTCATTGATTGGTAATGAACTGGTATGAACAGATTCTAATTGTGCAAACAAAATGCTATTTTGAATATTATCTAGTATATTTATCAGCGACATACAGTCTATAATTATTACGTCTAAAATGTTCTGAATTTTGATAAACAGTGTAAATTTGTTTAGATTCTGCTCAATAGTTTTTACCCTATGATATAGCTCATTTTGATTATTTATTATTTTTTTCAAAGTATCTACTGTTTCACTCATAAATTGTTTGGTAATAGTTAGGTAGTTTTCGAGATCGTGGTAAATGTTTTGTTGGTTCGATTCGAGGGTTGATATGGTGTCATCATAGCGTTCGGCGTCTTCAGAGTCTAGTGTACCGAATGCCCATTTAGATGCTTTTCCTACGATATTTGCGAGTCCGCGTTTTTGACGTGAATTACTCAGGGGACTAATATTCTCGAATTTTGTTCTCGTTTGCTTTAATAAGTATTTTAGGTGGGAATGGACGTTATGCAACTGAGGGTATAATTCGTCTTTTTTATTTATCAATGGAATAATTAGTTCTGAGTTGATTTCTAAATTTTTTATGGGGTTAATGAAATGGTCTAAGTTTAAGTATTTGATAAACGAATGTTCTTGCATTGTTACCCGGGCGTTGCCCAAGGAGAATGGAAGTATGGGGTTACTTAGTTTTTCCAGTTTTATCTGAGCTGTCCCCAGGTTAATCAGGATAATTATCCAGATTAATGATGTCAGCGTCATCTGAAACAGATGGATTTGTTTGAGTTATTTTTCGTTGTGGTTTTAACCCATGTTTGTGGTATGTCCCTTTATTTGTTTCTATTTTTTCTTTGGCGTCCAGTTCTACTATTAATTCTCTATATCGAAGTGCAAGTTTACTACGAGGGGCGAGTTTAAAGTATACTTTTTCACCGGGTTGTTTAGTGGCTGGTTCAAAACGAGTTTGATTTATAGTCGTTAAGTCTTTTGCCCATTCGTTTTGTATTTTAACTAGTTCGTTAATAACATGGGCGTTTTCTTTATGTTTGTATAAATACTGATTAATGATTAGTCTGTCTGTAAGTTCTAGTGGCGTTCTAATGTCTGGGTTGGATTTTATTATTTGGAAGGGCGTAAAGCCGGTGGTACTATGTATAGTATTGTTATAACCGAGAATAGCATAGCTCATTAATTTGTCGAGGGGTTCGTCCTTTTTAAATTTGTCTTTTATTATTCTCATTTCTTCCAGGAGAGTGGAATAAAATCGTTCGGTGGGAGAGTTGCTATTGGGGTTTTTTACTGTTATATAGTGTAAGACAATGTTGTGAACTTTACAAAATTCCTCGAATAGGCTATTTTTAAATTCGGATTCTTGGTCACTTGTTATTTTATTGGGGATTCCGAAATGTGTCATATATTTCAATAGATTGTCACAAATATGATTCGCTGCTAGGGTGATTTCATAGGCTTGTCCATAACGGCTAAAACGATCGATTATAGTGAGAAATTTTATATTTTTTATTTGAAATGTGTCTATATAGAGATGTTCAAAAGGTTTGTGGCCGATAGGTGTAGGTTGAAATTTTAAGTGATCAGGCCTGCGCTCATATTTGGATTTTTGATATATTACGCAGACGTTTATGTAATCCCTAACGTCTTCGTTTAAGCGTGGCCAAAAATAGTTTTGTCGTAAGGCTTTTATTGTTTCTGAAATTCCTCGGTGAATTGTTTTATTTTCGTGATGATATTTTATGTACGAAGTTTGTTTCTCTTTATTTTTTTCGCCTAGTACGTAATTATTAGTTTGTACGAGTAGATAGCTAGCATGTTGGAACCTTTTGAATATATTAAGGTTCTATTATTAGCCCATGTGTAGTTCGGGGTTTGATATAATTTTTAAAGAATTCTACTACTTCCTTTTCAAATTGTTCGGGGTCTCGGTAGGGTAAAGTTACCTCGTATCGAGTTTTTTTATTGAATGGTTTTGAGTTTCTTACATGTGTGCGTGTGGTATCGGTGCTCACCGCCATTATTATTTGATTTTGGAATTTATTTATAGGGTCTTCTGAGATGGGAATCTCAAATATCAGGTTTTCGCGGGCTGAATGAACGGTTTCGTTACTGCTAGGGATATTTGGTGCACGTATTTGGGTATTCGTGCGTATAATGATTTTGGGTTCTATGGGTGTAACTTTTGGAATTGGCTGTTGGATTAGGTCATTAGGTGACACGTCTGTGTCGGATGTAGCGTCTAATGTAATAAGGTCGTCAAGGGTTAATTCAGGGAAATCGGTTTGAATCTTGTCGCCATCGGTTTTATCTATGTTGCCTATAACCGATTGTTTCTCATTATCAATAGGGTGAATTTCGACGCGGGAAAGGGCGTCAGCGACTTTATTTTCTTTGCCTTTACGGTAAATGATATTATAGTCATAGTTTGAGTCTCCAGCGCATAAGGCGACTGTTAGGTTCCTTTAAATTTTGTAACCGCTCCAGCGGTTTGTGGTCGGTAATTATAGTGAACTTACGGCCGAAAAAGTATGGTCTGAAATACTTTGTAAAATTTACTGCGCTAAGGAGCACTTTTTCTATTGTACTATAGTTTATCTCTGCAGAATTTAGGGTGCGAGATGCATACGCTACCGGTTTATCGTTGCCAATAGGGCTGCGATAGTACGGCGCCTATAGCAAAGTTGCTAGCGTCAGTTAAAATAAATGGCTTGCTAAAGTCCGGGAATTGTAGTAATGGTTGATTTGTCAGGATGTCTTTACATAAGTTAAAAGATTTTAAGAATTCCGTGTCATGCGTTATTTTCTCATTCTTTTTCAGACATTTGGTTAAAGGTTTAGTTATTTTCGCGAAATCTTTAATGAATTTTCGATAGAACCCTAACAGTCCGAGGAATGATTTGATTTCCTTCGCGGTTCTTGGTATCGGGAATTGTTGTATCGCACGTATCTTGTTTGGGTTCGGCTATATGCCATTGGTAGTAATTATGTGGCCTAAAAATTCTACGTTCTGTCTCAGAAACTCGGATTTGTCCAACTAAATTTTTAATTTTGCTTCGCGTAATTTAAGAAAGACTTGTCGTAAGTTCGCAATATGCTCTTGCAGTGAAGTACTAAAAAGAATTATGTCGTCCATATAGACCAAACATATCTTATTTTGAATGTCTCTCAGTACGAAATCCATGACCCTCTGAAATATCGCCGGAGCGTTTTTCAAACCAAAAGGCATTCTTGGGTATTCAAAGTGCCCGTTCTCTACATTAAAAGCTGTTTTTTGTACGCTTTCTTCTGACATCTCGATTTGGTGGAAACCGCTGGTTAAATCGAGTGTAGTAAAATAGTTACATTTACCTAATTTGTCCAATATGTCATCGATATTAGGTATTGGATACCCACCATCAACTGTTTTGTCGTTTAACCTGCGGTAGTCGACTACAATACGCCACTTACGTTTGCCCGAGGCGTCTGCCTTTTTTGGAACCACCCAGATGGGACTTGGCCAGGGTGATTGACTAGGCCTAATCATCCCGTCATCTAGCATTTTATTTATTTGATTTCGAACTTCCTCCTTGTGACAGTGAGGAAACCTGTAAGATTTTACGTGTACTGGTATTTCATCCGTGGTTTTTATTGTGTGTTTTATTTTATTCGTGAATGAATGTTGCTGGTTTTCTAGGTGAAATATATCGGAAAAGTTATCAATTAATTTTAAAATTGCTTGTCTTTCTTCGAGGTTCATGTGGTCAGTTTTAAAAAGATCTTTAAGAGTTTTCGTGGAACTCGAGTGTGGTTACGCAATTTGAGAGTGAAATTCAGGTAAAATATTTTCTATGTTATATGTCTCAAAGTCATCGCTCTCATATGGTGTTACCTTAAAAGGTTCGGTAATTGTAATGCATTATGTCTCATCCGTATTATTTTGAATTTCAAATCTAGCCTTAAAATTGTTAGCGGTAGTTAAGGTTTCTGGTATAAACAAGTCGAATATTTTTTGCTCTGGCACGATAATATCTCCTTGCTGGTGTGATACAGAAAACAACCGATTTATTGATTGATGAGGTGGTATTTCCACCGTAATGTGGTTTTGTGTATGGTGTTCACGGTATAGAAAAGGAATTTGGATTTTCTCATTATATAGAATTTGGTTTTCAAAGTCCATCTGAAGTTTTAATTTTCTAAGTTCATCAAGTCCGATAATACCATCGAAATAGTCTGAGAATGGGTAAAGGGTAAATTCTGTCTCTTGCTTTGTTTGTAGTTCTTTGAAAGCTGGTATACGGGCTTTATAGGTTGCTTCACGCGCTTGGCCGATTGATTGTAATAGCGATGGAGCTTTATAAATGAAATTTGGGAAATAGTTTTCCGCGACTATAGGTCTTAGCATCGAAACGTTACATCCAGTGTCAATTAATAATTTTAGATTGGGATTCGAAGTTTGAATGTAGGGAAGCGCGTTTATGTAGGCGTTAAATGTTATCTCTGACTGTCTGTCTGGTCGTCCTGTTGAAAATTTTCATTTTCAACGTCTTGTTGGTAATTCGCCTGCTGCTCTACGTAATATTCGTGTTCTAAGGGATTTATCATATTATTTTCAGGGTTGAAAGATGTTTCGTCAGTTAGATGATAGTTTTGCGATTCATCATAAACAACTTCCGGTTCGTCGCTTATGGCATTCAGTTCCTGTACAGCGTACTTTGGTACAGGGGTTTGTTTAACAAGGGAACTGTTGTCTCACTTGATTTGGGGTAAGCCTAGGTTGCGCGAAATTTTGATTATTATTCGTAAATGATTGTCTAGTCTGAATGGACATTGGTTGTGGTTGACTAAAATTTTGTCTTTGAGGGTTTGGTTTAAACACATTTACATTTCGTTGTTGTCCGAATGTTTGTGTATTTGTTGGAAAATGTTGTTTTATTACTCGGGGTTGAACGGGTATTGGTTGACTTGGAAAAGTCGGTTTTTGGAAATAATTTTGGTTTTGGTATTGAGGCACAAACACATTTTGTGGTTGATGGTTCTATTTTTGGAAAAAGGGTGGTATTTTATTGAAAGATTTATTTGCGTTAAAGTTAAATGACGGATTAAAACTAGGTCCTGGTTGCGGTGCAATACTTTTTGACACGTTTTGGGCTTGATGTTGTGACTGCGTAAAATTCTCGTTTTCTATAAAAAGATTAATGGCCTCTTCTAGCTTTGTTGGATTTCTCGATCTAATGAAATCACAGTCTCTAATGGTTAAGTTTCTAAGAAAAACTTTTAAACTTTGTGACTCGTATTGTTTAACATAAATTTTCTTTTGTTCTTCCGTGATTTCTGTAATTGGTATCGAATTTAGTTTAAAACATAATTTACTGCGAGCAGTTTGTATTCGCCTAGAAAATTCTAACGGAGTTTCATTTTTCATTAGGGCCATAGTAAAAAGTTGTTGTTCAAGAACGTCTATTGACCTATTATCTCCAAAGCTTTGTCTCAAAAATGGTTTAATTAACGGCCATGTATTTAGCTCTACTCTGGAACCCAGCATCATACGAGCACGGTCGCTAAGTTTTCCGAAAATAATTCGTTCGACAACTTTATTTAGGGCGACATCATTGGCATGGTAAAGTTCATAGAACTCGTCTACGGCATTAATAAAGGGCTCTAGTTCGATTTCGGATCCATCATATGTTTGAATGGAATCGGCATATAATTTGAAAATGCTAGGATTTATTTCTGGCATTGTTGTAGTTTGAGCAGTATTTAAATTATTTACACTTAATGAATTAAATGAATTATTTAGTTCGTCGATGTCGCTCATAAAGTTAGATAATTATAATAATTTTTGAGGTTTTTTAACTATAAGTATTTTGCAACCTACTAGTTAAATACGGCAAAATATTGTAGGCAGTAAAGCACTTTATATTCTAAGGTGGTGGTTGGAATCTGATTTTCTCTATTAGCAAAGCGCAAATATAAATCAAAATGTTATTACGAAATTATTAAAAATATACGTATTCTGTATGGTAGTGCAATAGGCAATTTAAAATTATTAAAACACAATTAACTTTCTTACAACTAATTTCAACTCAGATCTGTATGATACAAATTTGAGGAGTATGACCAGGGTGATTGACTAGGCCTACTTACTTTGATAGTGGGTTTCGTCTTATCCTTTGGAGTTGATCGCTGCTGTGGGGTTGGCTAATAATCCTTTCGCACTTTCACTCCTTGCAAATCTACTCAATTCAACTTGCAATAGGTCTTTATGTCGTTTTTCCTTGATGAAAAATTTGCACAATGCACTGTCCGACACGTAAAGTTCTTTTAAGTCTAAAGAAATCGAAATTTCACGTCGATTTCTGCACGATGCACGATGCACGAATCTGTACGACTGCGCCAATAATAGTTCTTAGGAGGAGAAACTGCTTTTTAAAAAAGTAAAATTAACTTTTCGAACAGAATTTATTAATTCACTACACATAAAATGGTTTAATACATGTGTAATGTACAACAATTATGATACAACTGAATAGAAAATGAATATTATAATAAATGATAAACGTAGTTATCAAGTAAGCCGGGAAGTGCTGACTTAGTAACTTTGTAATCGTGTGCCACTAAGTCACGTACATAATGGTGGTGGTTTTTCGTTTATATCTCGGAAACTATGCGTCGTAGCGGCTTGACTACTCTATAAAAAATTGAAGCTGACAAAATTTGCTACAATCACTACATTACATTTGTCGATATGTTGTTCTGTTCTCGAGATATCCGCCCTCGAAATTCGGAAATTTCCCCACTCCTAGGTGGTGAGCGGGGGGCACTTTAAAGGTACCATTTTTTGTTTTTTCGCTTCTATCTCGGAAACTCTATATATAGAAGCTGACCAAATTTGCTACAAGAATCACTACTTACATTTGTCGATATATTGTTCTGTTCTCGAGATATCCGCCCTCGAAATTCGGAAATTGCGTAAAAACCAAAGAGATATTTTATTCTTGCATGCCTTCAGAGGGTGCGATACGACCTCGTCTGCATTCCGTTAGAGCAAGGTTGCATTTGCAAATTTTTATCTGAAGTCCTCCGACCTCTAACAGGCTGCTGCAGTCTTCAGAAATGCTTCAGCAACGAAAGAAGACATAGAAAAAGCTGGGAGCAAGTGCCTTTTGAAATGGTATGGAGACCCACCCAAAGAAGAATCTCTCAACGCTTACCGGTACCAATCCTTCGTTAAATCAGTTGCTAACATCAGACCGGACATTTGTTGCCTTCCACCTTCTGAGGGGGCTGTGAAACAACATTCCCTCAGAATCTTCCACCAAGTTCAATTGTGGCTGGGAAATGACCTGCCCCTCACATGTATGGATGGAAGCGCCAAAACAATCTTCTATCCCCAGTGCACAGCGAGCAAAAAACGTGAGGCGAAAAAATTGTTTTCCGCAATTTCCGGATTTCGAGAACAGAACAACGTATCGACAAATGTAAGTAGTGATTCTTGTAGCAAATTTTATCAGCTTCTATATATAGAGTTTCCGAGATATAAGCGAAAAAACAAAAAATGGTACCTTTAAAGTGCCCCCTGCTCACCACCTAGGAGTGGGAATTTTTGATATGTTCATCTTCAGACTAGTCCAAACAAAGTCCCGAAGTCAAATTTTCTGTCCCTAAAATTTCCCTCGATAATCATTCGTTACCTGGCCTATTTAGAGACAATTTCATTTTTGCATGTATAATAATTTGAGAGTTTCTAAAGTTATGATGAAAACTAAACCTGTGACATTTTAAACATCTATATTAATAACTACATCTTTTAAACAAAATAGAGACGGTAAAAACTAACACAGCAATATTGTACCTACTGAAACGTTGCCAAATAAGTAAATATAACGCAAACTAGTACCCGCATCCGTCGGTTTCGATTCGTAGAGCGCTCGATCGCAGGACAGCCAAATCTAGAAAAAAACATATCGTTTTACTTAAGATATCAGTATGAATCAATCACTAAAAATAATTTTGGTCTTCCTTGTAATTTCGTACGATCTAGTTTTCGTCAATTTTCCAAAATAAAAAAAAATCTCGCATGCTACATTTTTCAATGCGCCGAATGGGTAGAGGTTTACGCGATATTTTTTTTTTCTAAAGTTTGTATAAATATTAGATGTGTTTTGACTACACCGTTGCATTAAATGCACTGTGAGCTACAATTTAAAAAAGAATAGATTTTTAGCTCATGCTTTGTGAGAGAAAACGCATTTTAAAAATTCAATTTTTCACAATTTCCGAAATAAAGGTAAATTCACTTATTAAGGGTTGGAGGCAATCCCCGATCTTTATGCGCCCTCCGGATTCGGATCGAGCAAAAAATTTCACATCGAATGTGATACTCTTCAGCTGTATGTCTGAAGACACACGTCTCCAGAATCTGGACTATACGATAATTTTTCATACCGGTTGTGCTACTCTCAAAAGCCGATCTAGGTTAGTTTACCAATAATGACATTTGATTGGTGCAATATTGTCAAAAAATGGGTTTCATTAGCTGCCATGTTAATGCATGAAATAATCACTGAAAGATCTTCCTTAAGTAGTCACTAGTCATCGAAATATTTTCCTTTTGTATTTGCCACTAATTAAATGAAATAAACTACAAGTTATAGTGAAATTTATTTTATATGTTAATTGCGAAAAATCCATGAATTGATATCTTTAAAATATACTGAAGGAATTATTTTTTATTTATTTTTTATCATTATTAGAGAATATTAATTAGGTATTATGCAGATCACAACTTACACACTGTTTTATTTATTATGAAAATACCTACTTTCTGTATGCCCTAATCTGGGCACGCTAATATACTGGTTAGGTAAATACTTTAAAACACTCATTATTCATTATTGGAGAACCAATCAAAACAACTACTCTTTTAGCTAATATTGACGAAGTATTGAATTACATGATTCTTAGCATTTTAAAGAAAAAAATATATTGAAAATACTTAAATCATTTATTTACACTTTGTCATTCACACTTTTTTATTTAATATGAAATTATCTACTTTCTGCATATTGGTACCTTAATCGGGTCACGCTAATATAGCACTTAGGAAAATACTTTAAAACTCATTGGAAAACCAATCAAAACAACTACTCTTCTAGCTAATACAGACGAAGTATTGAATTACACGATAGAGCGGAATTTTAAGGCAAAAAAATATATTGAAAATACTTAAATTATATATTGAAATTCAGTCATTCACAACAATTATTAAACCTTAAATTCTATTTCAACTCAAGAAAAGTTGTACAAGTTTTTTCGAACTCGTTGGTTCTCATCAGTAGAGTACAGAAACATTCATTCATTATTACAAGCCTATTCTTGATTTATTTTTGCAATAGATTATTTTTTATTTATTTGCTTTTATCATGATTAGAGAATATTTTTTAGGCATTATGCAAATCACAACTTACACACTGTTTTATTTATTATGAAAATACCTACTTTCTGTAAATGGTTGCCCTAATCTGGGCACGCTTATATACTAGTTAGGTAAATACTTTAAAACACTCATTATTGTAGAACCAATCAAAACAACTACTCTTCTAGCTAATACTGACGAAGTATTGAATTATATGATAGGATTCTTAGCATTTTAAAGAAAAAAATATATCGAAAATACTTAAATTATTTATTTGCATTTTGTCATTCACACTTTTTTATTTAATATGAAATTATCTACTTTCTGTATATTGGTACCTTAATCGGGTCACGCTAATATACTACTTAGGAAAACACTTTAAAACACATCACATCATTGGAAAACCAATCAAAACAACTACTTATGTAATTCAATACTTCGTCAGTATTAGCTAGAAGAGTAGCTGTTTTGGTTATAATGACTATGTTAAAGTATTTACCTAACTAGTATATTAACGTGCCCAGAATAGGGCAACAATATACATAAAGTAGGTATTTTCATAATAAATAAAACAGTATGTAATTTGTGATTTGGATAATACCTAAATAATATTCTCTAATACTGAATGAATCAGTTTCCAAGATGGTGTGATTCATTCTGAAGGTCAAGCTCTTTGATCAATCTTCGCATTTACTTTTGAAAAGCTATTTCTCAGTGCCATTAATATCTACCGCCTTTCTATAATACGCAACTTTAAGGCACCTACAAAGAAATAACTTGGAGGTTTTAATTTAAGAGAAGTTCTTAGCTTTTGCTGAAATCATTTCCACTTCCAGAAAAAAAAAATCGAGTTGTGATCTTTACTGTTTTACATTTACAGTTAATGTATTTTTGCGACTTTTTATTTGAGTAATTTTCAGTAAGTTTCATGCACTGATGATTAGTTAATTTATCGTATGAAATGTCACTAGTGCTTAGAATTTTATCGGTAAATTTTTTTCGAAAGCGCTGTTGCCTGGTAATAGAGTGTAAATTGATAGTTTATCATCTGATTAAATCCCAAGCGCTTTAGCGAGAGGGATTTAATCATTGATAATAAACTGCCAATTTACATGAATTACACTACCTTTTGGCAAGTTAGGATGAGAAAAAATTTTTAGAAAAAATTTAAAAGCACGAGTGGTATTTGGGGAGAATATTTCACGAATAAATAAAGTATGTAAAACATCTTTAATATTAAGCTTTGTCATTAACTGCCTCCAGACGTTTTCTTATAATGTTTTAGTGTTTTCTGACCTTTATTTTCAATTTTATTATTTACGTCATATAAAAAGGTCTTTACAAACCGACTCATTTAATAAAGAACAAAGTAGGTATAATTAATTGACAATCGCAGCTGCAAAAACTAATAAGTTGTGACCATCAATAAATCAATATACCTTGAATCATGGGTATTGTAATGCATAGACTGGTCCAAAACTGCTGAGAATCTTCACTCCAAGCAGTTCTTAGGCATGCCCCGATCAGTCACATAATGCTTAAAGACAGAGGGAGCACTACCAATGTTCCGCCTTTATGTTCTATTTTAAGTTGATCAAATAGAAATGAAATATGGTTCTGGTACCGCCATCCTGTAACAGCAATGCTAAACGCTAGATACAGAGAATCGCCGGACAGTGTAATATACAAGAATTATTATATAAAGTGTTTATTTATATATATCTAGTTATTTGCAAAAACGAAGAGTATATTGCATTTGATCGACACATTTCTAAAATCGTAAATATCGCTGGTAGAGAAAACGTTTTCATATCATTGTGTTAGTGAACGAATTCTGAACAACTTTCAAAATGTCCGTCTGTCTGTCCGTCTGTCTGTCCGTACGTCACGTTTCTTGTAAGCACGATAACTTAAGAAAGAAAAGTACGATTGTATTGAAATTTTAAAAATAAGTTAGTGTTAACTAGAGGAAGAACCCTATGTTTTTGAAGAAAATCAATCAGTAAATAAGAAAGTTATTAATGATTTAATTTAAAAAAATATATTTTCTTAATTTTTGTCCCTTAAATAGAAATCTTGCAAAATATTATCTCTATAATATATTTGTTGTTTTATACATTTTACTAATACATATTTCATAATAATATATCTAATGCGTTGAAATTTGATTCTCGAAAGATATATACTTCAGACATTCAATTTTTGCAGTAATCTGTGGCGGTGCAGTGGCTAAAGTTTTGGCCGACGACACAGTCATGTACGCACATTCGTACAACGCACAAGCAGCAAACATGCTGCAGAAAGCGCACATGGCCCGTGCCACGGCGTATTACGACAAGTGGAAGATTCGGATCAACGCCGAGAAGTCGGAGGCCATACTCTTCACGCGCCGGTTCACTGAGAACCGCATCCTAATACCAAGTTCGATCGAGGGCCGCCAAATTCCAATTAGAAGGTGCGTGAAATACCTGGGGGTGAACTTAGACAAACGACTGACGTTTAACACCCACCTAAACAAAACCATACGTAAGGTCTACTCCATGTCCAGGAGTAGACCGCTTCTGGCCGGGGTAGCGGACTGAAAAGGACGAATAAGAAATTGCTGTATACAGTGGTGATCAGGCCGGCCATCACATACGCTGTGCCGGTGTGGTGCAGCATCCAGGCTACGACAATGCGAAAACTTAGAGTCTTAGAACACAAATTTATGCACCTTATTTCGAACTCAGGTAGGTGTACTCTGAGGGACCTCGTCCCTCAGAGATCTCTACGCACGTTGTCACTAACGGACTACGTCCAGGAAATATCACAAAAATTCTATCAATTCAAACTGGGCGATTGTCAGCTAGCTCGCGATATAACACGAATCAGACAGCATAATGCCATCTTTTTAGACCTGAAACATACTACCATACCAGACGTTGCCTATCTTTCGGCAACCTTCCTAGCCACACTTTCCTATACCACAATTCTTCCATTCTTCACCACCCTTTACCTACTTTAAACCCCTTTTCTATTCCCTTTATTCTCTCTCTCTCTTTATTTTTGTCGGTTTGTTACTTTTTGTTCTTTTGTCCCTTTTTGTTTCTTCTTCAAAATCCTCACTCGGCCAATAAGCTCTCATTAAATCCAAACATTTTAAACAGTAACCTCCTCACCACACCTTCCTGGAGGCGGTACGACCACCAGGACGAAGGATATCATTAGCTCGAACGGGTTTTTTTTTGTTGTTTTCCCCGTATTAGTAATCAAAACTCGTAAATAGTGCAGTGCTTCGCGCCGTAAATAAAAACCGTCAAAGTGTAATTTTAAGTTTTTAAAAGTTCTTCACGTTCTATATATAAACAAATTGTTAGCTTTAAGTTTTACCATTTTTAAACAGGAGTGCTAATATTGTTTTTTATAATTTATTATTTGTGGCATATTCATAAATATCCGTCATTCTAGCCGAGCCGGACCCGCTCCGCCCAGCCGCCCATTCACTACGAAGCTACGCGCCATGAGGCACGCCTGGCGCCGGACCGGGATCCGGCTAGTCGCGTAATTGTAAGCTTTAACTGTTAATAAATTGTTGTTGGATTGAATTGGATTGGATTGGCTTGCAATCCAGAAATCCTGTGTTCAAATCCCATACAGGTTGGATGTTTTTTTTTCATGTATTTTTTTTTACAACAAAGTTGGTATAACAAAGTTTAGGATTTGCAAAAATTAACATTATTTACAAGAAAACTGCGAAGAGTATCCTATAGAATGTGTAACAATTATATAAAAACTCAGTAAATCGGCGAAGAGTACGTTTTTAGCTTGTTTAGTTCTTATTTTCAATAATTTAAGGAGTGTAAAAATTAACTTACGGTTGTTTAACTAAGCAGAGGGTATTTATACTCCGAAAGTTGAGTTGGAATAGGTGTTATGAATTATTGTAATGTAGGGTACAGTACAGGTACAGTGCTTGTAGTTTTGATTTCCCGTGTTGTTACTTTGTGGTGCATTACCGTACGCAAGTACATTTGTGTTTAACATAAAATAATTGACTTGCCTGCTCTGTAGGCATTTGTATTTAATTTGTGATAATCATTATTTTGTAATTACGTTATTATAATCCATTGAAAGCTGTGAATAACTTGTCCCTAGCCAATATATTCCACACAGCCTTGGGAGTTGTCAACTTATGTGTATGTTTATATTTATGTGCATATTATATTGCTACGTATATAATACAATAATACAATTTTTCTACACCTATTTAATTATATGACAATTATTAGCATTTTTTGGTGAAAACTCCACTGTAGTGAATTATCGATTAATAATTCACTGCATCTGGCCAATCACAAATACAAATTCAAAAATCACTGTTTCGCTGATTCCATGATATTTTAAATCGTGCACGATCAACTCTTGCTGCTGCGACTGACAATCAACTCGCGTGACAGTGACAAGTCTACCGCCATATTGTTTGTTTACGTTTTCGACTTCTTACGAATATGTACCAATTAATATTATAAAATTTCAGTCTAATTTATTTATTTAATAGGCGTAGAAAAAGCATAGTATTACATTCGCGATTATGACCATTATTCACTCAGATGATTTGCGCCACTCGCCTACGGCTCGTGGGCTCAAACATCATCTTCGTGAATAATGGCTATCATAATCGCTCATATAATAATATACTATTACAAGTTACGTTAACAATTAGAAATAAACTAGGAAGAAGTTTATAGATAAAATTTAAAAACACGAGTGGTCCTATTTGCGGAAAACATTTCACGAAACAAAACGTCAAAATATTACTGCGATATTTGTCGACGCGTCGATACAAAAAATTAGACATTTTTCATGCTGGTACTGTCAAAAGCCGATCCAGGTTAGTTTACCACTAATGATGACATTTGATTGGTGTAATGTTGTCAAAAAACGGGCGTTCATTGGCTATTAGGTTAATGAGTTAAATAATCGACAATAGAAATCACATGTCACCTTCACTGTCGAAAAAATTTAGCATTCAATATTGAAAAGGATAGAAAAGCCCTTTAATGATTTTTGGGCCATTCGAAGATATCATTAAAATAGAATACTATACATTGATTGAAATAATTTAAAATATGCAATTATATTTATTATTTAATTTAACTTACGCTATATCCCTGTACATCTTTAACGCAGTAATTATCCATATCAGAATTCATGTGCAAAAATGTGACCTGAAGTGCATTGTCCGCTCCTGAAAGAAGAGCTCTTCTTGGATAAGAGTCAATCTTACTATCAGCTGAGTACCCTTCGTCTATATTCCATTCGCTGATATTTTGGCTCTTGTGATAATTTGAAAAATGTATTCTAAAAACATTCGTATTTAGTAAAATAATTAAAAAAAAATTAGTCATATTACTTAAATCGTTGGTGAAACTAAAAGTGCACATCCCGAAATTGTTTTATTATGATCCAATGATGTTTAATCTAATTGTTTTTTTAAATTTGCTGTTAATTCGTTATTCGTTATTTAATAACGAGACCGTGGAAATATAGTAGCAACTAATTGCGGTACTGGGTCAACAATCACTCATATACAGTTTTCTGGAAAACTGCTAATCTCAGAAAAAAAAAGTTCAAATAAAAAAGTTACGTCCATCCTTCACCTTCATTTCTTCTTGGTGACCCTCATATTAACACATTTTGTTAACAAGTATATAGTGATTACACAGTAAAAATTTGGGATTAATTCAATGTGCCGTTTTTAAATTAGAGCGAGTTAAACGGAAAAACAATTGTTTATTTTCCAATAGACGCCTACAGCGAAAGACGTTCTCCGCGGAAACTCGAGACGATGTTAAATAATTATTTATTCATAACAATTAAACTACTCAACGGATCATTATGAAATTCAATAAAGTTCTATTCTGATAATAGACCACGCGATTAAAAATCCAGTGTATCCGTTATGGATTGCGACCTGTAGAGTGTTCTCGTACGTACGTACATACGTACCGATCAACTCACGGAAAGCTATGACGATTTTCAATAGCAATTTTAAAACTTAACAAAATGTCAAATCAATGTAAAAATGGTACCATTTTTTAGAGTAGCATCTTCCCTTTTCAAAATGCTATAATTAAAATCATTCCTTGCATAATTAACCAAGTACAACTACTTTGATCAGCGAAACTGGGTTGCTAAGCTAGAATAGCGCTCGCATCAATAAGGGGTGTACAATATCAGAATATTTTTCCAGACTTTTACGCATTTTCTAAAAATATTTCCATATTTATAAGAATAAACAAAAAATCAGTTTTATGACATTAAAATAGGTTTACCAAATTTTACTTTCAGTCTATAAATATATTTTCCGTTTTATAATTATAAAAATTCTGTTTTTTCATATTTGTAATTTTGAAAAGGAGTGGTTCATAAATTAAAGGTTTTCACCTTGGAGTTCCAGAAGATTCTGAATTAGGACTATTACTGTTTGTAAATTAATTATCATTCCATAATAGTCTATACTTTGCGCTATTTTTCCTTCGCAGGCGAAGAAATGCACAATGCAACCCCGATAGTCCTTTTGAACAATTTACTATTTATGGAGTAATTGCAACGTAAAGAAATAACTAATATAGATTTTAATTCCTCGTTGATTATGAATGTTACTTCTTGATGACAGATGAATCTTCGGTTAATGATATGTGCTTGGTACATATAATAATATAATAAATCGGATTTTATTGAAAAACGATTAAAATTGCTAGTTTAAAGGTGATATTGTTAAGCACAGGTAATAACATCTGAGAGAATTAACTGATAATCACAGGCACACAAAAAATATTTGTTGTCATGTACCAGAACACCCACTAGTCTACTCCGCTGAATCCGAAAATGATATTGGTGTAGGCCGGTCAGGTTACAATTTTGACCTATGACCTAAAATAACCCCAAAAATGCCGTTAAACTGATTTAATTAAAAATATATAAAAAAAAACTAGATTCCTATATTTTTGACTGCTGAGTCAGAAAAATATGATAAATTCAGTTTTTCATGCTCACAGGGCAAAAATTCTCCATAAAAGGGTGTAAAAATTTCAATACTCAAGATCTCCGAAATCACGTTTCCTCCCCGTTTTTCAAGATGCTCCACCCGATGATATTCTTTATTTTTTCCTAAGTGGATGAAAATCACTATGTCAAACAACCTCATTTCGCCGGTGTTTTTTCCAAGAATAAATATTTTACCAAGGCTTTTGACCGTTTTTTGGAGTAAGAGGTAGTGGATAAATAGTCAGTGAAATAAATAGTACGCAATCAAAAGTAACTCAACCTAATGTGACAAAATGAGAGTGGGAAAACAACACCTCTAAGTAGCTAGACATTCAAAAGGAAATGTAACGGGGGAAAGTAAAATTCAAAGTAGCTCAATTGAAGTGGTTCAGCTAAATAAAACAAAACAAAATGGAATGGAGGAAACAGAACCTCCAAGCAGACAAATTTATGTAAACCTTCTGCTCCATACGTTAAGTCACTAAGCTAATAGCCAAAAACTAGTATCTACCTACATGGGATGAAATAAGTTAAATTCCTCAACATATGCAACATGATGAGAGGTACTTTTTCTTATAAAATAGAAAGACAGAATAGCACCTCCGGTTGGCTTCGAATATCAGGTAACAAACCTTTTAGAAAAAATAGATTTTAAAGAATACTTTTTAGGACTCCAAAGCTGCATTTTTTAGAATCCCATTCAGATTATATACCTGGAAGTCCAGCAAGGAGACAGGTGTTTCCGAGATATCAAAGTATTAAACCAGTGATATTAAGGGGGATAGGATTGAAAAGGTTTTCTCGAAGTCAAACACCGCGTTACAACATGATGACAGATAACTGGTAGCCCCTGAAAGGAGCAACGGAATAAGATGGTGTACACGGTTGCCATTTGATAGATCTTTTAAGTTGGAAAGTACAAAAAATTTAAGGCATTCTAAATTCTACAGACACTCTAAACTTGAAAGAGGTCTGTTCTTCAACTATTTTGAATATTTCAATCCATTTAGGCGGTAGTTTGACATGTTAAAGGTGATTCCCATCCACTTAGGGAAAATTAAAAATATCATCTGGTTGAGCATCTTGAAAAACGGGAAGGAAATGTGATTTTGGAGATCTTGCATGTTTTTGAAATTTCAATATTTAAATTGCACTTTTATCCACTTTTTAGGGTAGTTTTTGCCCTGTGATCATGAACAACTGAATTTATCATATTTTTCTGATTCAGCAGTCAAAAGCATCGGAGTCTACTTTCTTATATTTTTTTCCAAAATTAAATTAATTTAACGACATAAATATAAAATAAAATGTTTTCTTCAATTTCATTTAAAATTTTAATCTCTCTCTTGTCATAATACTTACACATTATCTTTAAAAATTTCTTCTCTGTTCATCATATTAAATGTATAGCAAATACCTTCATCCAATATAATCGGAGCAAATATGCCGAGAGTACCATAATATTTCCCCATGAACTCGGTTCGATGCAGTGTGCTTACCGGTGGTAATCTTATCTGAAACGCATGTTTTAATGTACCTTCAGCTTACTTTTTACAAATGTATATAAGCAAATTACCTTATGGAGTTGTTCAAAAAAGTCAATCGTAAATGTTTTATTGTCTGGAAAGAATTCAGTGCCTTCTTCACAAACTAAGGACATGTATGGAAAATTGAGTTTACTGAAAATTAAACAGCAAATTGAATTACTTATAAAATAGAAAATACGTCGATTTTGTCAACTTCTTTTTAATGCCCTGTCAGGAGGCAATCTCGCGATTTTTGTCCCCACTACTTCTTGTGACATCATAGTTTTGAAATTGCGACCCTGGGACACGTGACTTAATTCGCACGGTAAAGGGCGGCTACAATGGCTGATAGTGAGTCTTGACCTAATTCTCGCGGTAAAAGGCGACTATTATGACGTGACAGTGTATTATTATGTTGGGGACAGCCGAATATAATTAGAATGGATATAACCTCGGCAATACAAATGGGCGCAATATCCTTGGAAATAGTGGGGAATAGAACTCTGTTAAAGCAAATGTGATGACAACAAAAAATCAAAACTACCGTGAATCACATAGAGTTAATACGTGTCTAGTGCATTGATCTGAAGTAAATAATACTTTATATTATACTCTTTTACTGTATACATCCGATTTATACCCATCGACAATGAAATAGATAAAAAACTAAAAAACGATTTTTAAATATATTTTTCTTAATGCAGGTACAGTAATTAAAAATACTAGGCGCCCAAATTTTTCTCGCCCATTTGCAACACCTGCTTTAGAAATAAACTAAGCTTTCAACTATAAACGGATTTAAAAAAATGTAAAATTGCAAATATTTTAATAAATAATATTTTAGATCCTAAACAGTCGGGCTACTCTGTGACTCCCCTATAAACGCAGAACTTTGAGAAGAATCCGCTCGGACAGTTTGATTTGGTTGATCAACAAAAAATTGAAAAAGTTCACGGGGTCCACTCTTAATTCACCCATTAATATGTAATATTGCCCAGTTTCTGATATTATCGGATGCAATCAATTAATAATAGTCTTCATATATTCCAGTACGTCGTAAAACATTTGCTTTAGAAAAAATGTTCTATCCACCGTTTAAAATTTGTAGTTTTTGACTACAATCAGAATCAGCGACCCAGGACATAGGAATATACTACGTTTCAAAAGTACATCAACGATACTTCTTCAAATGTTAGTCAGATTTAGAGTTGCTTTTCACCCCTTGGAGTTTAAAACAAGTATTAGGACCGTATAGAAAACTGAAGATGTTACCATTTATTACAAAAATTACTCATAAAAATACATTATTACATGTGAGACTATTTCTACATTTTACATTTTTTACCGCTAGGTATTGTACTATACTATTAACTATACTATTAACTATACTATTAATTATACTATAAACTATACTATTAACTATACTATTAAAATAAAACAATTATTCTTTCCTTTGACTTTCGCAAAACTAAAAACGTGATGCCGAATTGGTAATTGTATTTATATTTATATTTATGTATTTGTTAACAAAACAGGTTAACGCGAAGGAAAATTTAGAAATATAAATTTCTAACGGTAACAGTCAACTTCTTATCTAAAACCGTTTTCTGAATTATTAATAACAATTATATCTACGAAAATATGTTACCCCTTCCTGACCTCTTAGGTAACAATAAAGCAACTGTCATTTGACAGATGAGTAATCGTCGGCCAAACTATCAGTGGAGACGGGCGGGGTCATATAATAAGTTGATTTAATAAGTGGGCGCCAAGTAAATTGAACTCCCCTGCAAATACCCTTAAAAGATCTTGAAAATCCCCCAATTTACTAAACAGAGATTCTACACACACAAAAGAAATGATAAGTTTACTTTAAAAATCTAAATTGAAGTTTATTACTAAATATCGGATACACACTAAAACAGTATTCAATGATAATCAAAAGTATTCAATGGTATTCAAAAGTATTCAATGGTATTCAACAGTATTCAGCAGATATACAAACAAAACAAATAAAATTACCTAGATATAAAGCTCGAAGTGTTGCAAAAAAAAAATGTGGCCCCAATATTTAAAAATATGTAAAAAGGGACTAAAATGATATTATAACCTAATATGATTGCCTAAGATCTGTGTAAATAATAAAAAAAAATATTTATAAAATAAAAAAAAATCTTATTTTCAAATGATCAAAAAAAATTTAAAGTTGACCAGACTAATGAAAATATTTAAACGATAAAGTTTATAAGCTAAATAAATATGCTCATATAAAAAAAATACAGACAAGATTTAAGTAGTTACCTAGAGGGGACAACCGGTATATGTTGTAATAATATATTTAACCTAGTAGATAGAAATAGAATAGTATATCGTATCAGTTTCTATAATATTATTCAAATATTTGCTTTTTATATTATCCTAAAGAGACTAGAGAACAATAAAAAAAAATGCGTTTTTTTTAATAGCAGAAATTAAGTAAAACTTATCATAGGCCGTCGCAAAATAATTTACTGCAGTTTTAGTGTTGCTTAAGCTTAAGCGCATTCACCTAAAACAACCAGCCCAAATATAACTGGTATTGTTTTTTTTTATCAAATCATAATTAAAACTAAAATATATATTCACGTATATATATATATATATATACTAATTTCCGCCGTACATCTTAAATCTCACTAATTATAACCATAAAACGCCATTTTGTAAAACTTATTACCATTCAAAAACATAAAAAAAATGTATTATAACATTTTGTTCACGAGAGGTAATTTCTATTCAAAGTTGTAATAGAAAATTTTTCCAAAAAAAAATAAAATTACTAAAGTTAACCAGAACTTTAAGAAACTATATTATAAATTAAGTGCAATTATACAAACTTGCACTAGGCTAAATAACGTCCTTATGTGAATTAATTTGATTTTGTTAATTACTAGGTAAGTAAAAAAATATATATATATATATATAATTTTTCAAATATTAAAAAAAGTGATTGCTCTTTAGCTTAACTTGCGTATCCTCCTATTTCAGGTGACTCCTCGCCTCAGGACTTCTACGAAGATAAATTGTAGCCCAGGTACGTCGGGATGGACAGGAAAAAAGATATTCCCCAAAATGAGACTTGGCTCCCAGACTATTATTTTTCTTTCAGAATGGAATCCGCAGCATTCAGAACTCCTCAACAGAAAAACGCTAAATAATAACCGTAACAATAGCCCTCCATTAACACCCTTATAAATAAAATACAGAAAAATTAATTACCTAACTATTTACAAAAAAAAATTTGAACATACCTTCCTTGAAGAGTGTTCCACTTTATTCCACGAAAATGGTTAGATGATGGTGAAAAACGAAGATAGAGAGGGTGGAATAATCTTACGTGAAAAGAAAAATAAATTACTATTTATAAAATCACATGGATGAGGGGTACTTACAATAATTGCTGAAATAATCCCTAAATAGGTGCGATTTCACGAAAATATCGTCACAATCCAAAAATATAAACTGCCAAACTTCGAAATCACATTAAAACACTGCACAAAGAATAAACACAGAACAAAACGTCTTCATGCAGTCACAACCAACAATTAATTAAGAATGGCCCCTCTAATCACCGGAAATCGACGAATCTACATATCAATTAAAAATCCTATTTGAAAAAAACGTATTTGAGCTATTACAGTTCCTAAATTATAGAACTTTTGTTGATACCTATTTGACAGTTCATCCACTGTCCACTAGATGTCAGGATAAGTACCTTTAAAGAGAATTTAGACCTTTTGAAAATCATAATTGTTATTGTTTCAAAATCAACAGGGATCAAATACATAATTATTTAGCCAAGAGATGAATAGTGCAGAATGTATTCAGGGCTCCCACTGGACTAATAGGTAAGTATATAGACAAATACATAAATTCGCCCCAATAATAATAGTTTTCTATTTTGTAGAGATATGAGGGAACTGTAGAAGTGCCAACAATAATAAACAATCTTAGTGACTCTATGTAATCCATTAAATAATCATTAACTTACCACCAATTTATACAATATATTTATAACTAAATAAAGAAAAATTACCTAAACCTATTTAATTTTCTTACTAATTCTCTTAGGAGCCAAATGAACCGTAACAAATACACTATTAAATATTGAAACATTGTAGAAACCATGATGAAAATACAACAGTTTAAGGGAATTGAGATAAAAAATGTTTAATTCTCTCAAACAGAGTCTAAAATTATCAAATCCTACGATAGTACTTTCAAAGTACAAAGATATTAAACTTAATGACATTACCACTGGTTTTATATAATGTAGTGAGTAAAGCAGTGTCCCTTAAACATCAAACCACAGTGAAGTGCTTTATCAAAAAAATGAAATCAAATACAGTCATATTCTACAAAAAATATGGATAACTCGACTCGACAAAATTGGGGATAGGATAGAATATCGTATTAAATACATAGATATATTACCTCAGAATATAAAAGCACAAAAAGTATTAAAATTTAAAATGAAAGAGAATAGTTTCAATCAAAAACAGTTTATAACGATACAAAATTTTGATATAGTAATTTAAGTCTTATCTAAATATATGCAACGTATATTCAGAGATATTTTATTTTTTAACAATATTTTTGTCATTTTTTACCAACTTTATGATTTTGGCTATATGCCCAATAAAATCAATGAACGCTGATAGTCCGGCGAATTGCTGTAAGAATTATGCCCAAGCGGTTAAAAGCGATTTCTCTTTTCTGTCGTGTCAGTAGAGACCTAAGGACCATATTCAGAATGGGAGCCCATCGAATCAGTCACTTTTAAGTCGCGCAAAGTATAGTTTGGGACCTAATGTCATTTTGGACTATTAATTCCATTCCAGTCGTAGTAGCGAGACCACTTATGGCTGTAGATCTATGTTCTAATCCACCAGATTATAACTGTCTCGCGGCCCTGAGGTCCATAGTACATAGGCCATGGTACATAGTACATAACCTTAAAAAAAATAAAATCGGTAAAACCAATCTCGTATCCAAACCAAACTCTCTTCTTTTTTTAACTAACTTTTAAAAAAACAACCTAAGAAATAATCTAAAAAATAAACCAAAAAAAAAAAATGAAAAAAATTTTTTCTCCATCAAGGATCGAACCCGGCCCACCCGATTCATAAGCGCTGAAGCTGAAGCTGAACACAAATTTATTTAAATTAGATCTACAATTATGCGCCTCCCCGAAACCTGTCCCGGAGCCAGGCAGACAACCACGGCGCGCAGTGAGGTGGTAAATGTGGGTCTGGACGGGGCAGGTCCGATTCAGTTTAACCACTGTTAAAAAACTTAACATTAACAATAAACAATTTAGATATAATATACAAAGATACTTAAAATTAATTAATATAAAACTTCTTAAAATTAATTGTTGCACACACGCACTAATAAATTTGGATTGTTTGCACGGGAAAACAAAACTCAACGAAAAAACCCGTTTGAAACAATTCCACCCTGGTGGTCTACCTGCCGCCAGGAAAATGTGGTGAAATAGAAGGTTTCTTATAAAATGTACAGATTTGAAGGAATTTTTCGGCCTAAAGGGAACTTTAAAAACAAAAGAGGACAGAACACACAAGAAGGAACAAAATTAAACAAATAGAGAAAGGATAGAAAAAGGTTAGTTTAGTTTAGTTGAGGTAAAGATCAAAGGTGGGGAAATTATAGATTATGGTATAGGAAAGTATGCCTAGGGAAGAGGTTGCCGGAAAATAGGCAATGCCTGGTATGGTAGGGTGTGTGTTGCGGGTTAGCGGACTATCGCCCAGTTTGAATTGATAGAATAAGCGCAGTACATTCCACTGCACTACACACTGTTGGAAATAATTCTCTTGAAGGTTAAGCACATGCAACAATCCTGAGCACTGCCGAACGAATCGACCGCGTGCGCGAGCATCGAAGACGAATTGGAAAAACTTAGTTGGCTAAGCTTGCTGCGGTTGTATTGTTGTGTTTGTCAAAAGTGACATTTCTCCGCTTTAGTGTTTACATTGTGTACGAAGATTCTCCAGACTTCTTTTCCGGTGAATACAGTGTTAATTTTAAATATGCATGGCACGACAACGGAATGATTCGAATGTTTAGGTCTTCTCTTCTTCCATGCCCTCACATGTAGCGACACTACTTCTGCGTTCGGGGGCAAAGGAAAAAGAACAGCTCTGGCGGCGTGGAAAGATTTTCCTGCAGTAAATCCTATCTTTGAGTGCTTGTCCAAAGCTCCTTCCTTGAATGAAATTGAGCAGGCCCTACCCGTACTGGAATGGTATGTCGTTATAATCTATGACAGATGTTCAGAAGATGAAGAAGTCAATACCGCCCGTCTTCACCTATTCAGCAAGTGTAGAAACATAGAAAATACCCCACTATATACTCAAGTAGCTTTCCAGCTGCATATCCAGAGAGCTGCCTATCAGGCGGGGCATATATGGGGACAGAGTCTGACGAAGGATTTCGTCCTTCCCGACTCTGCATTGTATGGGTGGACCAAGACACCGCAAGGAGTATGGAAGGTAAAGTTAATGTCATGTATTATATGGTATACACAAATCAACGCACAGGGCCTTTATCCTTGACCATTCGCATTCGTATACATATACGTTTTCCAATACAAATTGCATGGGAAAAGTATACGTGTTCGAATGTGAATTCGCAAGGGCAAGGACCCTGGTCGTATACATTACATACTGATACGCCACTGGTATGATGTCATTTCTAACAATAATATCAAAATTGCGCGGGCACGCATCAGAATTAGTTAGTCCTAGGAACGAATTAAACACATGGCCTTTAATTCAAAGTTTTTTAAATTCAGCATTCGCCGACAGACGGAGCGAAAAAACTTTATTAAACGATTTAATGACAGCCTATATAAATAAAAACGAGACAAACGCAGAATTTGCAACTAGATTACAATTACTGCGAAGCTTACTTGTCGCAAAATTGAATGAAACCAATGAAACGGCCGCAGTTAAACAAATCAAAATTCTTAATTACGAACAAATAGCATTAACTACCTTCACTAATAATCTAAGTAGAGAAATCCGTATAATGGTGAAATGTAAAAACCCTCCGGCTCTGACTTTAGAAGCCGCCTTGCAAGTAGTAGCTAACGAAGAATCGAAAATTGAATACGATAATCGTATGCAAAGACGAAGACCTCAAAATTTTCCAAACTCACAAATTTTTCCAAATTCCCAAAATATACAAGGTCAACAAAATCACCACCGAAATCAAAATCCGATATTTAAGACTCAACATTTTAGACAAAATTTCCAAGTACCGCAATTTCCAAGCCAACCAATAAATATACAACCGAGAAATCTGCCACCACAAAGATTTCCGACAAATCAGCAAGTGTTCGGAAAACCTAATAATTTCAATAGGGTAAATGTTTTCAAACCAAATAACAATTTTATTCCAAGAAATAATCCAACGCCAATGTCTACGCAAAGTAGAGCGCCATCAGCGCAAAATAATCAAAATCAAAATTTTAATCAAACCCAAAATTTTCAAAAACCATTGACACAATCGCAAATTAGAAATAACTTTCCCTGGTTTAAACCATCACAAAAACAAAACTATATTGCCGAAGAGTTAAACAACGTTGAAAACGAAGGTGAGTCAGATATTGAACCATTTGAAATTTCTGACCCATCAGAACAACAATTTTTTAATGAATACCCACCAAATGAATTCCCAGAATATTATACTAACGAATTTTTAGAACACCTCGCAAACACACCAGATAATAACGAAACCGAACAATTGCAAAATTTTACGGTAATCCCAGAGCCACGGCCTCTGATATAGCATTTAACGCTTACGTAAATGCACTTCCTTTCATAGAAATAAAGAGCCCCAAACTAAAACTTTTAATTGACACCGGGTGCAACATTAATATGATTAGACCAATAGTAGCCGAACACTTTTATCCCGAATACATAACTAAAAGCCCTTCAGTCCTAAAAACGCCACTTGGCGACAAAAAAGTTTTAGGTAAAATAAAAATTCCAGCTTTTCCCGAATTTCAGATAAAGAAGGACATCGAATTTACATTATTCCCATTCTCCGATTATTTTGACGGTATAATAGGTTTAGAGGAATTGCGAAAATTAGAATTAACTATGGACTTTCAAAATCAAATACTACACAATCGAAATAATATTCAAATACCATTCGATTATAGGGGCGAGAGTACGCAAAATCAATTCACGATCGAAATTCCACCTTTTTCGAGTCTCCAACAAAGATTCCCCGTAGATATAGCAGAAGGAGAGATAATTATACCCGATGCTAGATATAAAGAAATCTGGATTCCTGAAACAGCCGCCTTAGCTGAAAATTTTAAAGCCATTTTCGAAATTCAGAATACAAGCGATCACACCATATGCTACACTTTTTCAGAACCTTTTCATGTTGTAAAACTACAAGCGGATGAAGTAGAAATTTTTAATTTTGAAACGTTCATTCCTGAATATAAAAATAGTAAAGCCAACATTTTAAATAACATAAGAACCGATCATATGAATGACGAAGAGAGACAAGCTATGTTAAAAGTAATTTCAGAATTTTCCGATCTATTCCATAACGACGATTCAAAATTAACATTCACAAACAAAATCAAACACGAAATAAAAACGACGGACGAAATTCCAGTCCATACAAAAACTTATAGGTTCCCCTTCTGTCATAAAGAAGAGGTTAACAAACAAATAAATAAAATGTTAGATGACGGTATTATTAGGCACAGTCAAAGCCCATGGTCAAGCCCAATTTGGATAGTTCCAAAGAAAGCGGACGCGAGCGGGAAAAAGAAATGGCGTATCGTCGTAGATTACAGAAAGGTAAACGAAAAAACGATTAATGACCGATACCCAATACCAAATATCGAGGATATCCTCGATAAGCTAGGTAAATGTAATTACTTCAGTACCCTGGACTTAGCCAGTGGATTTCATCAGATTGAAATGAACCAAAACTCAATAGAAAAAACAGCGTTTAATGTCGAAAATGGGCATTATGAATACCTGAGAATGCCTTTTGGCCTTAAGAACGCGCCCGCAACGTTTCAGAGAGTCATGGACCATGTATTACGTGACTTACAAAATAAAGTTTGCCTCGTATACATGGACGACATCATAATTTTCAGTACCTCCCTTCAGGAACACATTGCAAACTTAAAATTAGTATTCAAAAAATTACGCGACGCTAAATTACGCATCCAACTTGACAAATCTGAATTTCTCAGACAAAACGTCGAATTTCTGGGACACGTCATAACCCCGGAAGGCATAAAACCAAATCCAAGAAAAATTAAAGCAATCCAAGAATTTCCCATTCCAAAAACCAGTCGCGAAATAAAATCATTTTTAGGCATGTTAGGATTTTACAGGAAATTTATCAAAGACTTCGCGAAGATTACAAAACCGTTAACATCGTGCCTTAAGAAAAATGTTAAAATAGTACATGATAGAAAATTTATTGATGCTTTCGAACTTTGCAAAACGCTGCTTAGCAATGAACCTTTATTACAATACCCGGATTTCACGCAACCCTTTATTTTAACCACCGATGCCAGCAATCGGCGCTGTATTATCACAAAAAATAAATGGCTCTGAAAAACCTGTTGCTTACGCAAGCCGAACTCTAAACGATGCTGAAAAAAATTACTCCACAATAGAGAAAGAACTGCTGAGTGTAATTAATTTTACGAAATATTTTCGACCATATCTTTTCGGCAGAAAATTTAAAATTATAACAGACCATAAACCGCTACAGTGGGTTAACAGCCTAAAGGAACCCAACTCTAGACTCATGCGCTGGAGATTAAAACTCCTTGAATACGATTACGATATAGAGTATAGAAAAGGGAAAGACAACAAAGTTGCGGACGCTCTATCACGCATAGAAATTCACCCACTAGAAAATGAATCAATTATGGGTAACCCTGATAATGAAGAAAACCGCGTTGAAAACGACTTTCCAACATTAGATGACCTAATGGAAATCCGCTTAGACCCTATAGTTGATGAACCCCAACCTTCAACCAGTAAAATTAATATTATCTCTAACGTAACCATTGCACCCCCTGTAATAGAAAAGCCACCATCCAGCAATGATACTCAACACTCTGCGGTAGAAAATCCCATTTTAGAAATCCCTATATCAGACCGCGCTATAAATACTTTCCATAATCAAATATTGGTAACAATAAGTGACAATATTCTTAGAACACACGTAAGAACCGAAAGACCTTTTAACATTAAAACCAGACTTTTGATAAACTTTCCCGGTAGAGACAAAAAATTATTAGAACAAGAAATAGTCAAAACCTTTAAAGAAAGATTAAAACCGCAAACGTTGTACGGCATTTTAATCGATGAAAGATGTAAAACGTTACTAATACCCATTTTACAAAAATATTTTAATAATAAAAGTTTTAAATTAGTAGAAGCCATAGACTATCTCACTGAGTTAACACAAGAAAAAGATATTCAAGAAACCCTAAAGAAACACCACGTAAATAAAACAGGACATTCAGGCATTACAGAAACGATAAAAAATATACGAAACAACTACTATTGGCCAAATTTAGTTAACGATGTCAGGAATTTTATAAACACATGTGAAAATTGTCAAATTTGCAAATACGAAAGAAGACCCAATCAAATAGTGTTACAAAATACGCCAATAGGAGAAAAACCTTTTGATCACATTTATATTGATACCTTTTCAATAGACGGTATGAAATTTTTAACGATTATAGATAGTTTTAGCCGTTTCGCACAAGCGTATGCAATAAATCAAAATGCTCAGGGCGTTATTGAAGGATTACTTAAATTTATGTCTCACTTTGGCGTCCCCATGAAAATAACATGCGACAGAGGTACGGAATTCAAAAATTTACTGTTAGAAGAATTTGCAAAGATACATAGTATCAACATACATTACATAACGGCCAATAATCCGAATAGTAATTCCCCGATCGAACGCTTTCATTCAACCATTATAGAAAGATATCGTATATTAAAAATTGAAAGCCCGTATAAAAGCACCCCAGAAATGTTAATGAATCAAAGTTTATTAGTATACAATAACTCCATCCATTCCGTAACAAGGTACACACCATTCCAAATTGTTAAAGGAAATTTAAATATTAAAACAAATTACGAATTAACAGACCATTGCATAATAAATGACTACCTAAACAAACAGGCAACTCATTATAAATTGATAAATAAACTAGTAAACGAAAATAACGAGAGAGCTAGAAGACATCTACTCGAGAAAGAAATTCAAAACGAAAATATAGACTATACACCGCATGAAGGCGAACGAATCTATAAAAAATTAACTTCTAGTTCTGCAAAACATACAACGCGATATTTACCTGTATAATTAGAAACAGACTTAGACAATAAAGTCGAAACGTCGCGCGGAACCTATCACAAAAAATTAATTAAGCCACCTCGAAAAATAACTAAACCGGAAAATGTTGTTACAGATGCTGCCGACAGCATGGACAATCTTATTCCTTCACACAGTGGGAGCACAAATAATGGTATTACCGATAACCAACCCCTTACTACCCTTCCTAGTCAGTAAAGCTAAATTGATTAAACAAAAACACACATATGTAAAATACGTGGATATGCAAGTATTTGAAGACCCGTTAAAAGCAATAGAAATAAATATAGAAATTTTATCAACAACCAAGGAAAAGGATGAATCACTACCCTCTGTATTAGAATTATTCAATTACCTAAAATATTTACACAAAAAGACTCTAAATAAATATAGGAATTTAAAACCAACGCACAAACAAAAACGCGGAATAGTAAATGGAGTAGGAAAAGCCTACAAGTGGGCCTTTGGACTTCTTGATTCTGATGACGCGGAAAGGTACGACAACGCGATCAATACGTTAGACAAAAATCAACATAAGATACATCATGATTTGAAAAACATGCTAACCATCACAAAGGAATTTATGAATGAAACGAATAATGTAGTCGAAAAAATATTAGTCAACCAAAATCAAATCTATGCACAAGTTAAAGTTTTACAAGATAAAACAAACAAAAACACCTTATTCTTAAAATTTCAAAATTGGATAAATTTAATGATTATTGACTGCCAAAATATGATTGAGATCTTAGACACCTTGGAAAATAGCGTATTATTCGCCAGACTAAACATTGTAAATAATAACATTCTATCTCTAATCGAATTAGATAAGATCTTAGAATCAATAAAATCAATATATCCCAATGGTATAGTAAATTTCGAATATAAACAGTCATACTTAGAAATAATTAAACTAGAAGTTCTTTATGTTCAAAGTAAACTCTTATTTAACTTTCACATACCAATAGTTAATGAAAATTTATTCGACTATTATAAACTCTTTCCTATACCCAATAATGGCGAAATCCTTATCCCACCTGAACCCTATATCATAATAGACAATGAAGAACACTACTTCCTACGAGAGGCATGTAACATCGTAGAAAACTACTGTATCCATTTTGAGAGAACTCCCAGCAAACTTCCGAGTTGTATCCCGCAACTTCTAAGAGGGAACCAACTCCACAACTGCAGTACAATTATGGTAAAATCTATCCATAAAACACTCGTGGAACCAGTCGACGATGCCAATGTAATCATCATCCCTGCTAAGAAAGAAAAAATAACCAAACAATGTCCGCATCAAGAATATTTGGAAATCAGCGAACCCCATCTAGTTAAAATACCCAAAAATTGCCAAATGACTGTAAACAATTATTCATTTGGAAACAACGAAATCATTATGGACACAAAACCAATAGATCTCCTGCCCATAAGGACAACTGTGCAACGTTCATCACGTGACTCGCCACTAGTCTTGCAAGAGATACATACGGATAGACTTACAGACATTTATAAATCCGCAAAATCAACCCATATACAGGACTTAGAAAGTGTAAAACTCTCAACAAACTCTGATAGTGTTTTACTTTACATTTTAATAACTATTTTAATTATCCTGTGCATTTTATTATTATTTAGATATTGCTTAAAAAATAGAAAACAAATAATTCAGATATTAACTAAACGTAAAAATGTAGCAAATAGTAGGAAAGAGACTTCAATGACTGAGAAAAATGAAATCATGTTAGAAAACAAAGAAAGGGCTCACCCTTTGTTTTCCACTTAGAGGGGAGTCATTACATACTGATACGCCACTGGTATGATGTCATTTCTATCAGTCATTTCTTCGTACATCTAATCTTGTTAATCAGTGTCATATTCCAAACTGCCGTACTATGATATATTTTATTCTAGCATAATCCAGTTTACTCTTGAGCTTTGAGTTGTAAAGTCGCATTTGTAGTTATATCGAATAAATACATTCGTGTACTAGACTTTGAAAATTGTTTTTAAAAAGTGTTCCACCCCATCTCGAACCGTTATTTATAGTATTTTGCTTCCTCCAGGTCAAGTGGACGACTCTGCCTCCGGTAGGAAGGGCGTGCCGCGAGGTAATCTCCTGTTCCTGCAAAACCCCATATGGAAACCGATGCCCTGCATCAGCCTGTGCAAATGCAGTTGTGAGCAAGAGTAGATAAAGTTACAAGTTCAGTAAAGGTAAAAACAAACACCTCGGGGTTCACAACATACAATCTGACACCCCGATGGTGATAATATTTATTATAGTACTCTTTTTATTCCTCCAGGTGCTCGGAACAAGGAGGAATTGGCATAACCTGCAATTAATGCAGAGATTAGAAAAGCCCGCAGCGGACACATCTTCGAATGAAGACAATCTTCAATGTTCTTTTTGTTCTAAATATACAATTTATTTCAGTAAAATTAAATAAAGCTTCGTTTAAAGAATAGTCTTTTAACCTTTTTGAGTCTCATAAACGTCAACTCATGGTTGGAGGTAAAGAAACTGATCACAATATTCCTCAAGTTCCAGTGATACGCCTTCAGTACATACCCGTCCAAACCCTAGGTACCCAAACGGGAGTACTATGGGCCCCAGGGTCTCGAGACAGTTATAATCAGGTTTCTCGCCCCCCAAAAACATAGATCTACACCCAAAAATGATCTCTCTACGACGACTGAGTTCGATTGTTTTCTATCGAGTTTCTAGCAGTGATGATGCAAATGAATGCGTATATAGACTGGAAGCGCCAGAATGCTATTGGTAATGAAGACCAACTGTATAAGACTAGTAAGTTGACCACTATCATTTGTCTGTTCCATGACCTACGGCTTACTGAGGAGAACATAATAAGTTCGAAACCGGTATAGACTGGTTAGGAATTGACAAATGATAGTTGGTTACTGATCACGATTTGAAGGTATAATGCAATGCAGGTCGGGGTATTTTTCCGCTGAGTAGTTGTTTCCTTCAAATCCTATTTCATAATAATTTTATCTTTTGAATAGTTTATTATATGACTTCTTTCTACCCAGGTATTACGGTGCCAAATGTTATCAAAAAACGTGAGGCAAAAAAATATTTTCAAAAATTTGCGAAAATTTCCAAATTCGTCGAGCGTGTACCTCGAAAACTACATCAGATACGGAAAAAACTAATGAATAGAAACATTTTCGTAGAAAATTTAATCGGCTTTAATTTTGCATATAGCCGCTCTTTTGTTAGGGCCAACCATTTTCGAGATATGAGCGAAAATCCAAAAACCAGTACGTTCTTCGCGCCTCCCTGCACCCCTCTGCACCTCCTATGTTTGGGAACTTTTGGTATATTTACCTCCTAACTAGTCCAAACACAGCCTTCGGATGATGATTTATGCAAAAAAAAGAAAATCGCATGTGCGAATTCCTCAATACGTTGTGCGAGCACCTCGTAGGAAAACATCATGCGGCAGGAAGTCAAAATTATTGAAATCAGAGAAACGTGTAAGTGCTTTAGGAGTGATAGAAAAATGTGACAGTGTACAGATTATAAGAACTATACTCACTAAACACGAAACATTTATGAAACGTTTTGAAAAAACTGTAATCTGGAAAAAATGAAACATTTTCTAGAAACATATCTTGTTATATTTCTGACACATTTCAGAAATTCATAATATTTGTTTTTTGAAGAAACATTTCATATACATTGTTCCATCGGTAAGATATATATGAAATCATGAATCCAAATATCCAAATGACATGGGTAATAATATGTCCATCCCCCGCGATTTTTAAAATGCCTTGTTTGTAAAATTTATTTATTTATTTATTTAGATCTTTATTTCCAACAGGTTACACCCATTTACAGGAAACACATAGTAACATCAAATATGATAAATTAATGTATAAGACAAACTGTAGCAAAGTAACTGACTGACATAGTAAATAAACTAATAACATAAGATAGCACAGTATGAGAGAATAACAAAAAACAAAAATAGAAAAAAGAGAGGCTAATTTACAAGACCAGTAGAACTTACCAAAAAAAAAAATGTCATTCTTTTAGGAATTGTTGTCGATCAGAACCTGTCGAATATAAGTCAAGGAGTTCGTATTAATATCGCATACCTCTGAAATAGCATTAAAATTATTGGACATTAGAGATGGTGGCGATCTACATAAAACGTTTGTCCTAGCATTATCGCTATAGAAAGTTGGAAAATATCGAGCCGCTAGTCTAGGTATAAAAAAATTGACCCTGTTTAGTAGATTAATGCAATCAATATTATTATGCAACCGATTATATAAGAATGATATAGAGATCAAGGTTCTCCTTGATTTTAGAGATATAAGTTGATGCTGGTTAAGTAGTAATGGGTATTCAATTCCCATTTCCGGATAAGTACCACTGATCTTGTAAGATAAATATTTTAAAAATTTTCTCTGTACTGATTCTATTGCATCGATATGGCATTGATATAATGGATATCATATCAGTGCGCCATATTCTAATCTGGACCTGACATAGGCAAAAAACACTAGCTTTAATGACAAAGGATTATGAAAATGTCTGCAGTTTCTTATAACAAATCCTAACATTCTATTAGCCATTGACACTATATTATTTACATGTGTAATGAAATTGAACTTTCGATCGAAGAATATGCCGAGATCTTTGATTTCAAGGGATCTGGTGATGGTAATATCGTTAATTTGGTATTGATAATCAATATGTTCGATTTTTTTAGTGAATGATGTTATGGAGCATTTAGATATGTTTAAGTGCAAGTTATTTCTATTGCACCACTGAGATATCTTATTGATACAATTTTGTATAACTAGGCAATCTTGATGCGTGGATATTGTATTAAAAATCTTCTAATCATCCGCATAGAAAAGTTTTGGAATGTTTACTATCTGAGCTAGGTTATCTATAAATATGAGAAACAATAGCGGACCTAAGTTTGACCCCCGAGGGACCCCAGATGAGGGGGTAATATAATGTGATTGAAGACCTTCATATTCAACAAATTGCCTTCTATCTAGTAGATAGGATTTTAATAGGGTTAAAAAGCTGTTAGAGACGCCAATGTTCTCTAGTCTGGAGATAAGCACGTAATGATCAATTTGATCGAATGCCTTTTGGAAGTCCATATATACTACGTCGACTTGCAGCTGTTTGTCCAGTGCCTCTGAGATGTATTGAGAGAAGCATGCTAAATTTGTGATTCAAGAACGCTTTTCGATAAAGTCATGTTGGTCTAATGAAATTACATTTTTAGTAGAGTTATAGATGACATTATACAATATGATTTCGAGAAGTTTGGAGAAGTTACATAGAATGGATATAGCTCTGTAGTTTTGCAGTATAGATGGATCACCTTTTTTTAATATTGGACATATGCGTGCGATTTTCCATAATTCTGGGAACCTTGAAGTGTTGATGATAAGATTAAACAGATATATTAGTGGATCCGCTAATGTATGAATGCAATCTTTAACTATAAAACTAGGTATGCCATCAAGACCTGAAGTTAGTTTGTTTTTTAATTTTTTAGAGGCTTCGATATCTCCCTTCGTTATGCAAGAAGTGTGGATATTAAGCAAGTTGTTTGGTTGTGACTCATTGACGAGGGATGGGTCAGATACAACTATTGTCGACTTAGATTCCGTCTGAAATACTTGATTATTAATAAGTAATTACTCGAAAGCTAGACGTCAACAAATAATGTGGATATATAAAGATCTGAAATATTTTTGTAACCTGCAAACCATGAAAACTATATAATCGTCTCCATGCGGAAAATTGTGGAATTACATTAGGGTGACCAGATTTTTGATAAGTGAATGCTGGACACTTCTGCTGGGAAAAAAATTGATGAGCGGGGGTCAGAAATCCGAAAAATCATTTCTTGATCTCAACATTTTTGATGACCGGGGAGAAAGTATTCAAAAAAAAATTTTTTCCAAGCAAAACGTAATGCTGTAACTTCACTATAACCTGAATGCTGGACTTTTGCTGGATACTTGTAAGACTTTCCAGCGAAATTCCGGACGTATGGTCTGAATGCTGGACTTTTGTTGGACAGTGCTCCAAAATGCTGGACTTTCCAGCGAAATTCCGGACGTATGGTCACCCTAAATTACATTTATCGAAAAACACGAAGGGGGAGTATACAATCGTTCACGATCGTATACTCGGTACTATTCTGTCTATTTATTTTATAACAACGAATTAGTAATTATAATTACTGGAAATCTCAACTCCAAATCGAGACGTCTGTAACGGTCATTTTTATTTGCATTATTTTATATTTTTCGTGTATAAATTACCTATTTTTGTTATCCTTTAAAAATTAAATTACCGCCGCTACTGTCGAATCCTTGAAATTGTTTTCTACCGTAGCATTCTAGAATTTATATTTGCGTAGTACACAGTCTAACGAAAAATTTAATATCGTTCTTAGATCGGACATTTGGTATTCGTATTTTAACCGCCAATTATCTCCCCTTATAAGGAGGTATTCGTCAACCGGTCCAGCGATTGGTTCATTTTTCTATTGCTACGTTGAGCCAGTTTGTTGCTCCCCACCTACTCTTATAAATATAGACCAAAATATCGATCATGACACTTCCACGGCCGCTTTAAGCGAGCCTACAGTCATTACCTTTACTGAACTGCCTACTGCTGCTCCTCGTTGCTCGAACTGGACTGTTCGAGCAACGAGGAGCAGCAGTAGGCAGCTTTCAGCGAGAACCTGAAGATAGCTGTAAACGACGTTTCGGCAGAATCCCATCTGCCATTTTCAGGTTCTCGCTGAAAGCTGCCTACTGCTGCTCCTCGTTGCTCGAACTGAACTTTCAGTTCGAGCAACGAGGAGCAGCAGTAGGCAGCTTTCAGCGAGAACCTGAAGATGGCAGATGGGATTCTGCCGAAACGTCGTTTAGACAACCGTGGCCCCAGCAGGAGCCTGTCAACTACGCGGGAAAACACCCGGAAGCACAACAACCCTTCATTTAACACCCGCGAAAACCTAAGAAACAACATATATATATATATATATATATATATATATATATATATATATATATATATATATATATATATATATATATATATTTTTTTTTTATTCTTCCTTGGGTCCAGTGATTCCACGCAGGTAGCTATAGTTGCCTCCGTGGTGTGTTAGTTGTCGCTCCTGAAACCCGGGGTCTTCTAACTCTTGCCACAAATGTGCGACTGGCTGCCTGTCAGTGGTCACCGTTTGTGTCAATTCCTAAGTTGTGCCTATCCTTTCAACTTAGCTACACCGTGCTGATGAGGACCAATGAGTTCGAAACACGTGTCCACGGTTGCTCTTTTTCTTTGCGGTCTTACCCATGATTTTTTCCTGTTTGCCATAAAGCTTTGGTCCGCACTAACATCTCCTATTTTTTTATTCTTCCTTGGGTCCAGTGATTCCACGCAGGTAGCTATAGTTGCCTCCGTGGTGTGTTAGTTGTCGCTCCTGAAACCCGGGGTCTTCTAACTCTTGCCACAAATGTGCGACTGGCTGCCTGTCAGTGGTCACCGTTTGTGTCAATTCCTAAGTTGTGCCTATCCTTCCAACTTAGCTACACCGTGCTGATGAGGACCAATGAGTTCGAAACACGTGTCCACGGTTGCTCTTTTTCTTTGCGGTCTTACCCATGATTTTTTCCTGTTTGCCATAAAGCTTTGGTCCGCACTAACATCTCCTATTTTTTTATTCTTCCTTGGGTCCAGTGATTCCACGCAGGTAGCTATAGTTGCCTCCGTGGTGTGTTAGTTGTCGCTCCTGAAACCCGGGGTCTTCTAACTCTTGCCACAAATGTGCGACTGGCTGCCTGTCAGTGGTCACCGTTTGTGTCAATTCCTAAGTTGTGCCTATCCTTTCAACTTAGCTACACCGTGCTGATGAGGACCAATGAGTTCGAAACACGTGTCCACGGTTGCTCTTTTTCTTTGCGGTCTTAGCCATGATTTTTTCCTGTTTGCCATAAAGCTTTGGTCCGCACTAACATCTCCTATTTTTTTATTCTTCCTTGGGTCCAATGATTCCACGCAGGTAGCTATAGTTGCCTCCGTGGTGTGTTAGTTGTCGCTCCTGAAACCCGGGGTCTTCTAACTCTTGCCACAAATGTGCGACTGGCTGCCTGTCAGTGGTCACCGTTTGTGTCAATTCCTAAGTTGTGCCTATCCTTTCAACTTAGCTACACCGTGCTGATGAGGACCAATGAGTTCGAAACACGTGTCCACGGTTGCTCTTTTTCTTTGCGGTCTTTCCTGTTTGCCATAAAGCTTTGGTCCGCACTAACATCTCCTATTTTTTTATTCTTCCTTGGGTCCAGTGATTCCACGCAGGTAGCTATAGTTGCCTCCGTGGTGTGTTAGTTGTCGCTCCTGAAACCCGGGGTCTTCTAACTCTTGCCACAAATGTGCGACTGGCTGCCTGTCAGTGGTCACCGTTTGTGTCAATTCCTAAGTTGTGCCTATCCTTTCAACTTAGCTACACCGTGCTGATGAGGACCAATGAGTTCGAAACACGTGTCCACGGTTGCTCTTTTTCTTTGCGGTCTTACCCATGATTTTTTCCTGTTTGCCATAAAGCTTTGGTCCGCACTAACATCTCCTATTTTTTTATTCTTCCTTGGGTCCAGTGATTCCACGCAGGTAGCTATAGTTGCCTCCGTGGTGTGTTAGTTGTCGCTCCTGAAACCCGGGGTCTTCTAACTCTTGCCACAAATGTGCGACTGGCTGCCTGTCAGTGGTCACCGTTTGTGTCAATTCCTAAGTTGTGCCTATCCTTTCAACTTAGCTACACCGTGCTGATGAGGACCAATGAGTTCGAAACACGTGTCCACGGTTGCTCTTTTTCTTTGCGGTCTTACCCATGATTTTTTCCTGTTTTATATATATATATATATATATATATATATATATATATATATATATATGTTGCTGTAATATTTATTTATTTGTTAAAAGGTGTATGTGAATGTCTGTAAAAGAAATTTATTTTTGAGAGGCGCCACTATTACAGTACACCATCTTTTATAATCAATCACACATTTAATTTGAGCATGAGCTACAAATGTAGGTACTAGTCCTAGTGCAGGTAACTTCGTCTACCCAGTGGCTTTGATTTGATTGAAAGAACCAACAATTAAATGATAACAGTTTTATTTTTGAAAAGAAAGTAAACCAGTGATCACTAAATTCTTATACTAAGTTTTAAACTAAGAAAATCTAGGCCTTGATTTGTTGTTTTAAATCTGCAAATTTACTCTGTGGAAATTTGAACTAATGCATTCGAAGAAATGGGGAATTTGCAAATTTAATAATGTCAATTGAGTTCTCTTCCTATATCTAACACAATACCTGTCAGTTTACGGACGTTTCAAACCTTATTCGCACTGATTTTCGAATAGCGCACAACACTTCTGCACACTGGAATCTGCTACAGCTTACGAATTTCTACCCCTGTATATTCTTTGTCGACGATACTCTCTCCAGTGAATAGTGATTTAAATGTGAACTTGAAGCCTTACGCTAAAATACTTGGTTAAATATAAGAACATAAATTGATACCTGTTTGGTAAGTCAAATCCTGATGTTTGTTTTACGCTCTTGGTTATGTTTTTTCCAACCAGTTTTATTTTGAAAATACACAAACTTTATGTTTTAAGCCTTGCCTTGTTTTGTTTTCTCCACTTTCAGCTAATTAATTTGTAGTTTTAATATGATTTCTTTAAATTTTCAAAATATTAATAATAATTTGACTATTTTTCTCAACACTATTTTTCTCCTCCTTCTTTTTTAACAAAACTTTGTTAGTTACGAACTTTTTCATGAGATTTTTACTAAAATTTGACTTTTTGTCACATTCATGGATTGTTGGGCCTGTCATTTTGAAATTTCGAAATGTGAAATGAATAAAATTTTTCTAAATAGATACTTTTGCCCCCTTTTACTGCTAAAATAATATTCTCCATGCTTTTCCCTACATTTTGATACCCCTTTTTCTTGGCCAGCTTCTTTCTAAAGCTTTACTCAAATTTTGTGTGCTTTCTTACATAATTACCTTAAAATTAGTTAAAACTATGTACAGTCTGAAGTTTTACTTTTCTTTCCTGCTTACTAATCCCCATTTCTTATTTTAACAACATCTTTTTGGTTTTTAATAGAATTTTATTTACTAAATAAACTTGAATCTTTTTCAGGGTGACATGCAAGTTTGTCAAGCCAGTTCAGTCCTTTTTCAACTGCCTGACTTACTGAAATCTGCTGAAAAATGTTCCCTGGACGTTCGTCTTTGAATACAATGTAAAAAATAACAACTAATCTTTTGGTTTTAAATTGCAAAAATACCATTGACAACGCAAAACTTGGCAGCTGCTGGTACATTTTCTGGGATAAAACGAAAATTAAACTTTTAAAACTAGAGATTGACCTGATCTAAGGTAATTTGCTTTGATTTTCATTGACAAAGTCTGGTACGCTCATTTATTTTTGTTAAATAACTGTTTGTTGTTTTTTAACGGTAGTAAGTTTCTTGTTTCCTAGTTCATTCACTTTATTTAAAATTTACTGTCTTTTAAGCAAAGTTTGTATAGTCCTTATCACTAAGTTTTGATATTTGTTACCTTTTTCAAGTTACTTACTGATTTTATTTTTAAAATTAATTTGGAATTTTCTTTGTTTCAGATCCGGAAATCTGCTTTTCACACATTTTGTGATTTTCTGCACTATAAACTGTTCAAGCTCAACCTGTGCTAGTCTGTGAACTAGAAACACTCTATCGGTGGATTTCTATTTAACACCTTTTCCTTTTAACGTTTTGTAAAAGAAGTCTATCTTCCTAAGATAAGGTAAATCTTCATACAAAAACTTAAATCTAATTCTTAATTCTCAACTAAATAAATAAATTTCATTGTTACTATTCAATCGTTTTGTGTCGATATTTGACTCTTGCACTATTCATGTCCCACAAATGCATTTTATCAAATTTTACTGTTTATAGACGTTGCATATAACAGTGGCGTCCCTTCATGTTTCTTTAATGATACTCTTTTTCATTTGATACTGTAAATATTACATTTACACCCTCCAACTATTAAAATTTGAAAAATTTGAAAAGTTTTGAAGATTTTATTACTTTGATGAAATATTTACACCGCATTTTCTTTGTATTTTTGTTTTGATTTAGTCAGTGATATATGGATAAATCATTTCCACGTGAAATCTTCCACGAATTCTTCCATTTTCAGAATCTTTTTCTTCCTTAGTATTTTTTTTATGGCATTAGGAGTTATCCATGCAGCCAGGCACAAGTTGTTATATATAGCACTAATGGGATAAACACATTTGCACACATATACACGCAGCATATATTACCCTAAACCTATCCTAATCCAAAAAAACAGGAAATTATAAAGAAGATCCAAGGGAAGGTACGAATGCACATTCTTCTCGTCCAGGAGTCTTTCAGGGCATTTTGTTAGACACACTATAATAGACTACGGTAAATGGGAATTAGGTAAAATTAAAACAAAGGTGAGACATATAGGGAACGAATCTATTAGTTACACATTTATACTTGCAGACCAGACGTTTTCAAAAAGCGTATAATAACTGCATTCACTTTATTATTGTTTAGAGCTAATAGGTGTAATAGATTGACTGGCATTTGAATGTTAAGGTTCAGAATATCTGCATACAGTTTGTCACGTCCAGATGAATGTTTAGCACATTTAAAATATAAATGGTCCAGATCGCCTACAACATTACAAATTTCACATATTTTGGTCGGTAAGATTCCTATTTTACTTAAATGTAGAGGGTAGCAACCATGTCCAAATCTCAACCTAATAAGTGTAGTAGTATATTTCCTAGGAATATGAAAAAAGTGGAACCATCTACCTTAGTTCGTATGTGTTTTTGTTTAACACGTTGTTTACGACGTACGGACCATCATAAGGATATAACAATTTCGCACATGTTTTGCTCTTTGTTTGATATCCTCATTCTTTTAATTATGACCTTGTCTATCTTCCTTTTTAAATTTTACTCTCTTTTTAATCCGCTTATTTTCGCGTGATAAGTGCTTTTCTGCATTTCTTTGTAAGCGTAATTTCACAGTTTGATGTATTTCACTCAAATTTTCTAGTTTCTCATTTTTCCACAGTCTGTTTGGATGTCTGCCAAACATGATCACAATAGGAGCTAGCTTAGTTACCGTGCTTGGAATATTGTTCATGTAGTTCTCAACCGTTTCAACAGCTGAAGGTCATTGAATATGTTTTCTTTGTATCATAATTCTTAGGAATCTGATCGTTTCTGGTACATATCGCTCAGATGGGATGACGAATTGTTGTGAAATTTGCTTCAATATTTTGATCGTTTAAATACTTAATAAATGTTCCTTTATTAAACTACGTCGCGCTGTCTGACAAAATTCTCTCGAGTTTACCTACTGTTTTGCAAAATTGTTTTATTAATTTAATTGTAGTGGTCGTATTACATCTTTTTGTTGGATATAATTTAGTAAATTTTGTGAAATTGTCTACTAACACCAAAATGTTTTTAAAATCCCCTTCTGTCGAAATAAGATTACTGATATAATCAATTGAAATAAGTTCCAACGGTTTTGTCGTGAGAATACTTTTTAGTTGATTTTTGTTTACGTGATTTTTGTTTTTTTCCAAGCAACACGTGTGACAATTTGATAAAGTTTCTTTTATTAAGTTTAAATCTTTTTCTGTATAGAATGTTTCTCTGTAAATTAGTCATGTTTTCCTGATCCCGATATGCCCATATCGCAAATGTAGGTCTAATATTATTTTTGAAGCTAAATTTCTGTCCAATACGTACTTTCCTTCGTCTAGAATTGTTTTTATTAGAAAATTTTCTTTAATACTGTTTCCTCGGTGTGGTTTTTCATGTACTGAATAATGGTTCTTAAGAGGAGAAACTAATTTTTAAAAAAGTCAAACCAATTTTTTGAACATGATTTATTTGTTCACTACACATAAACCGATTTTATACATGTGTAACGTACAACAGTTATAATACAACTGAATAGAAAATGAATATTATAATAAATGATAAAAGTGGTTATCAAATCAGCCTGGAAGTGCTGACTTAGTAACTTTGTAACCAAGTCATGTACATAATGCCTCCCTCCTAAGACGAAAAAACAAGGGATGAAGGGTTTTCGGCGTCATCAGATAGGTCACTTAGGTGCACATCCGTTTTTGCTTTTACATATTTACTGCTTTTATTTCTAAAAGCAAGGGAAGAGTATATTTTTTGCTAATTGACATACAAACTTTTGCAAAGAAATATCAATACAAATATAACTACTGTACCTAAGCAAATATAAAGAATTAAATTGACATTGTCACTTTTCGTGTTAAATGTTTTTAATTGATGTAGGTGTGTCGTTCAGCTACTTGTTGTAGGCTCGAAAGCTTGTCAATGTTGATATGTTGTAAAGGGGTTGCTTCGACGCTGTCCAAGTCGGGGTTGATCATATGGATAGGTAGTATCTCGAGAGGTGTAAAGCCGATAGAGTTCCTATACGTGTACCCGTGGATTGTTACGCTGCATTTCTTGGGTATGTAAACGAGATGGGGTTCTTGTATGGTAATGAATCCATGTTCGTTACATTTTTTTTCTATGGCAATATTTCTCACCGGTATCGCTAGGCGTTGTTCATTTGTTCCACTATATCTTTTTCTATGTTGACGGTTAACGTGCTGCATGACATTGGAGTTGATCCCAAGAGTGCGTCTGGTATGCAGTCTTGTTTAGATATTTGCTGTTCTATGTGGTAGATACAGAGTCCCTCCACTCTTAGGCATGCTGCATCCTCGTAGTGATGGTATGTCGAGTTCGTTATTATGTAGGGTTTCAGGGGGATGATAGTTTGGTTATGGATTGGTATAGGGTACAGGTGATAATAGTTGTAAATACTTTCTCTGAGTACCGGAAAGTGAAAGATAGAAGAGATCAATTGATTGCTGTAGTAAATCTCGGCTTTAATAAGTTCGTAAAAACTTTGTATGTTTGTGAAGTTATATAGACCACTGGGGTATAGTTCCTTCATACGGTTTATTAGATCTTTTAATTCATTGATTAGTAATAAACTGATATGGACGGATTCTAATTGTGCAAACAAAATGCTATTTTGAATATTATCTAGTATATTTATCAGCGACATGCAATCTATAATCATTATGTCTAAAATGTTCTAGATTTTGATAAACAGTTTAAATTTGTTTAGATTCTGCTCAATAGTTTTTACTCTATGATATAGCTCATTTTGATTATTTATTATTTTTTTCAAAGTATCTACCGTTTCATTCATAAATTGTTTGGTAATAGTTAGGTAATTTTCGAGATCGTGGTAAATATTTTGTTGGTTCGATTCGAGGGTTGATATAGCGTCATCGTAGCGTTCGGCGTCTTCAGAGTCTAGTGTATCGAATGCCCATTTATATGCTTTTCTTACAATATTTAGGAGTCGGCGTTTTTGACATGAATTACTCAGGGGTCTAATATCCTCGAATTTTGTTTTCGTTTGCTTTAATAAGTATTTTAGGTGGGAATGGACGTTATGCAACTGAGGGTATAATTCATCTTTTTTATTTATCAATGGAATAATTAGTTCTGAATTAATTTCTAAATTTTTTGTGGGGTTAATGAAATGGTCTAAGTTTAAGTATTTCATAAAGGAATGTTTTTTCATTGTTACCCGGGCGTTGCCCAAGGAGAGTGGAAGTATGGAGTTACTTAGTTTCTCCAGTTTTATCTGAGCTGTCCCCCGGTTCATCAGGATAATTATCCAGATTAATGATGTCAGCGTCGTTAATAACATGGGCGTTTTCTTTATGTTTGTATAAATATTGATTAATAATTAGTCCGTCTATAAGTTCGAGTGGCGTTCTAATGTCTGGGTTGGATTTTATTATTTGGAAGGGCGTAAAGCCGGTGGTACTATGTATAGTATTGTTATAACCGAGAATAGCATAGCTCATTAATTTGTCGAGGGTTTCGTCCTTTTTAAATTTGTCTTTTAATATTCTCACTTCTTCCAGGAAAGTGGAATAAAATCGTTCGGTGGGAGAGTTGCTATTGGGGTTTTTTACTGTTATATAGTGTAAGGCAATGTTGTGGACTTTACAAAATTCCTCGAATAGGCTATTTTTAAATTCGGATCCTTGGTCGCTTGTTATTTTACTAGGGATTCCGAAATTCGTCATATATTTCAATAGTTTGTCAGAAATATGATTAGCTGCTAGGGTGACTTCATAAGCTTGTCCATAACGGCTAAAACTATCGATTATAGTGAGAAATTTTATATTATTTATTTGAAATGTGTCTATATAGAGATGTCCAAAGAGTTTATAGCCGATAGGTGTAGGCTGAAATTTTAAGTGATCAGGCCTGCGCTCATATTTGGATTTTTGGCATATTACGCAGACGTTTATGTAATCCCTAACGTCTTCGTTTAAGCGCGGCCAAAAATAGTTTTGTCATAAGGCTTTTATTGTTTCTGAAATTCCTCGGTGAACTGTTTTAGTTTTTAGGTTTTAGTGCTGATATTTTATGTACGAAATTTGTTTCTCTTTAATTTTTTCATCTAGTACGTAATTATTAGTTTTTATGAGTAGATAGCTAGCATGTTGAAAGTGTTTTTGCAAAATGCTAATAACATTTGAATATATTGAGGTTCTATTATTAGCCCATATGTGTAGTTCGTAATTTTTAAAGAATTCTACTACTTCCTTTTCAAATTGTTCTGAGTCTCGGTAGGTTAAAGTTTTAATGGTTTTGAGTTTCCTACATGTGTGCGTGTGGTATTGGTGCTCGCCGCCATTATTATTTGATTTTGGAATTTATTTATAGGGTCTTCTGAGATGGAAATCTCAAATATCGGGTTTTCGCGGGCTCAATGAACGGTTTCGTTACTGCTAGGGATATTTGGTGCACGTATTTGGGTATTCGTACGTATAATGATTTTGGGTTCTAGGGGTGTAACTTTTGGAATTGGTAGTTGGATTAGGTCATTAGGTGACACTTCCGTGTCGGATGTAGCGTCTAATGTAATAAGGACGTCAAGGGTTAATTCAGGGAAATTGGTTTGAATCTTATCGCCATCGGTTTTATCTATGTTGCCTATAACCGATTGATTCTCATTATCAATAGGGTGAATTTCGACGCGGGAAAGGGCGTCAGCCACTTTATTCTCTTTGCCTTTACGGTAAATAAAATTATAGTCATACTCCATTAATTTGAGTCTCCAGCGCATAAGGCGACTGTTAGGTTCCTTTAAATTTTGTAACCACTCCAGCGGTTTGTGATCGGTAATTATGGTGAACTTACGGTCGAAAAGGCATGGTTTGAAATACTTTGTAAAATTTACTGCACTAAGGAGCTCTTTTTCTATTGTACTATAGTTTATCTCTGCAGAATTTAGAGATGCGTACGCTACTGGTTTATCGTTGCCAATAGGGCCCTGCGATAATACGGAGAATATAGCAAAGTTGCTAGCGTCAGTTGTTAAAATAAATGGCTTGCTAAAGTCCGGGAATTGTAGTAAGGGTTGATTTGTCAAGATGTCTTTACATAAGTTAAAAGATTTTAAGAATTCCTTGTCATGCGTTATTTTCCCATTCTTTTTCAGATATGTGGTTAAAGGTTTTGTTATTTTCGCGAAATCTTTAATGAATTCTCGATAAAACCCTAACAGTCCGAGGAATGATTTGATTTCCTTCGCGGTTCTTGGTATCGGGAATTGTTGTATCGCTCGGATCTTGTTTGGGTTCGGCTTTATGCCATTGGGAGTAATTATGTGGCCTAAAAATTCTATGTTCTGTCTTAGAAACTCGGATTTTTCCAACTGAATTTTTAATTTTGCTTCGCGTAGTTTAAGGAAGACTTGTCGTAAGTTCGCTCTTGTAGTGAAGTACTAAAAATAATTAAGTCGTCCATATAGACCAAACATATTTTATTTTTGAGTACGAAATTCATGACTCCCTGAAATGTCGTCGGAGCATTTTTCAAACCAAAAGGCATTCTTAGGTATTCAAAGTGCCCGTTTTCTATATTAAAGGCTGTTTTCTCTATGCTTTCTTCCGACATCTCAATTTGGTGGAAGCCGCTGGTTAGATTGAGTGCAATAAAATAGTTACATTTACCTAATTTGTCCAATGTCATCGATATTAGGTATTGGATAGCTGTCATCGACTGTTTTGTCATTTAACCTACGATAGTCGACTACAATACGCCACTTACGTTTGCCCGAGGCGTCTGCCTTTTTTGGAACGACCCAGATGGGACTTAACCAGGGTGATTGACTTCGTCTAATTATCCCATCATCTAGCATATTATTTATTTGATTTGAAACTTCATCCTTGCGACAGTGAGGAAACTTATAAGATTTCACTATTTCATCCGTGGTTTTTATTGTATGTTTTATTTTATTCGTGAATGAAAGTTTCTGGTTTATAGGTGAAATGTACCGGAAAAGTAATCAATTAATTTTAAAATTGCTTGTCTTTCTTCGGGGTTCATGTGCTCAGTTCTAATAAGATCTTTAAGGGTTTTTGTGGGACTCGAGTGTGGTTCCGCAATTTGAGAGTGAAATTCAGGTAAAATGTTTTCTATGTTATATGTTTCAAAGTCATCGCTCTCATATGGTGTTACTTTAAAGGGTTCGGTAATTGTAATGCATTGTGTCTCATCCGTATTATTTTGAATTTCAAATCTAGCCTTAAAATTGCTAGCGGTAGTTGAATATTTTTTGCTCTGGCACGATAATATCTCCTTGCCGGTGTGATACATAAAACAACCGATTTATTGATTGATGAGGTGGTATTTCCACCGTAATGTGGTTTTGTGTATGGTGCTCACGGTATAGGAAAGGAATTTGGATTTTCTCATTATATAGAATTTGGTTTTCAAAGTCAATCTGAAGTTTTAATTTTCTAAGTTCATCAAGTCCGATAATAACGTCGACATAGTCTGAGAACGGGTCAAGGGTAAATTCTATTTCTTGGTTTGTTTGTAGTTCTTTGAAAGCTGGTATACGTGCTTTATAGGTTGCTTCACGCGCTTGGCCAATTGATTGTAATAGCGATGGAGCTTTATAAATGAAATTTGGAAAATAATTTTCAGCGACTATGGGTCTTAGCATCGAAACGTTGCATCCAGTGTCAATTAATAATTTTAAATTGGGATTCGAAGTTTGAATGTAGGGAAACGCGTTTATGTAGGCATTAAATGTTATCTCTGACTGTCTGTCTGGTCGTGCTGTTGAAAATTTTCATTTTTAATGTCTTGTTGGTAATTCGCCTGCTGCTCTAAGTAATATTCGTGTTCTAAGGGATTTATTATATTATTTTCGGTGTTGAAAGATGCTTCATCAGTTAGCTGATCGTTTTGCGATTCATCATAAACAACTTCCGGTTCGTCGCTTATGGCATTCAGTTCCTGTACAGCGTACTTTGGTACAGGGGTTTGTTTAACCCAAGGGAACTGTTGTCTCACTTGATTTGGGGTAAGCCTAGGTTGCGCGAAATTTTGATTATTATTCGTAAATGATTGTCTAATCTGAATGGACGTTGGTTGTGGTTGGCTAAAATTTTATCTTTGAGGGTTTGGTCTAAACACATTTTCATTTCGTTGTTGTCCGAATGTTTGTGCATTTGTTGGAAAATGTTGTTTTATTACAACGGGGGTTGAACGGGTATTGAACGGGTATTGGTTAACTTGGAAAAGTCGGTTTTTGGAAATAATTCTGGTTTTGGTATTGAGGCACAAACACATTTTGTGGTTGATGGTTCTGTTTTTGGAAAAAAGGTGGTATTTTATTACAAGATTTATTTGCATTAAAGTTAAATGACGGATTAAAACTAGGTCCTGGTTGTGATGCAATACTTTTTGACACGTTTTGGGCTTGATGTTGCGACTGCGTAAAATTCTCGTTTTCTATAAAAAGATTTATGGCCTGTTCTAGCTTCTTTGGATTTCTCGATCTAATGAAATCACAGTCTCTAATGGTTAAGTTTCTAAGAAAAACTTTTAAACTTTGTGACTCGTATTGTTTAACATAAATTTTCTTTTGTTCTTCCGTGATTTCTGTAATTGGTATCGAATTTAGTTTAAAACATAATTTACTGCGAGCAGTTTGTATTCGTCTAGAAATTTCTACCGGAGTTTCATTTTTCATTACGGCCATAGTTAAAAGTTGCTGTTCAAGAACGTCTATCGACCTATTATCTGCAAAGCTTTGTCTCAAAAGGGGTTTAATTAACGGCCATGTATTTAGCTTTACTCTGGAACTTAGCATCATACGAGTGCGGTCTCTAAGTTTTCCGAAAATAACTCGTTCAATAACTTTATTTAGGGTGACATCATTGGCATGGTAAAGTTCATAGAACTCGTCTACAGCATTAATAAAGGTTCGGTTTCGGATCCATCATATGTTTGAATGGAGTCAGCATATTATTTGAAAATGCTAGGATTTATTTCTGGCATTGTTGTTGTTTGAGCAGTATTTCAATTATTTACACTTAATGAGTTAAATGAATTATTTAGTTCGTCGATGTCGTTCACAAAGTTAGATAATTATAATAATTTTTTGAAGTTTTTCTTTAACTATAAGTATTTTGCAACCTACTAGTTAAATACGGCAATATATTGTAGGCAATAAAGCACTTTATATTCTAAGGTGGTGTGGTTGGAATCTGGTTTTCTCTATTAGCAAAGCGCAAATATAAATCAAAATGTTATTACGAAATTATTAAAAATATACTTATTCTGTATGGTAGTGCAATAGGCAATTTAAAATTATTAAAACAAAATTAACTTTTTTACAACTAGTTTCGACTCAGATCTGTATAATACAAATTTGAGGAGTAGGAAACAAAGAAATAAACTCGACTTACTTTGATAGTGGGTTTCGTCTTATCCTTTGGAGTTGATCGCTGCTGTGGGGTTGGCTAATAATCCTTTCGCACTTTCACTCCTTGCAAATCTACTCAATTCAACTTGCAATAGGTCTTTATGTCGTTTTTCCTTGATGGAAAATTTGCACAATGCACTGTCCGACACGTAAAGTTCTTTTAAGACTAAAGAAATCGAAATTTCACATAGATTTCTGCACGATGCATGAACCGACGGCCTTAATCTGCACGACTGCGCCAATAATAGTTCTTAGGAGAAGAAACTACTTTTTGAAAAAGTAAAATCAACACAATTTATTTGTTTACTACACATAAAATGATTTTATACATTGTATAACGTACAACAGTTGTGATATAACTGAATAAAAAATGAATATTATAATAAATGATAAACGTGGTTATCAAGTCAGCCGGGAAGTGCTTTGTCATTGTGAGCTATCAAGTCACGTACATCACGACTGCTTGTCTTAGTGTGTTTAGGTGTTGTTGACTGTGTACGATTTGTTGTGTTGTGTATGAACCATGTTCGTGTGATAAAATGTTAAATGATATTAGATACGTGTTGTGTTTTTCAATTTCTATCTGTCGATTGCGAGTTAGTGAGTCCGCAGTGATGTTTTTTACACCCGAACGGTGTTTAATTGTGAATGAGGAGTGACCATTTATAAATTCTGTTATTCGTAAATCGGTTTTTCATTAATGAACATAAAGCAGCGTGATCGGTTTCTAAAGTGAAATGAGTACCTGATAAGTAAAGAGAAAGCTTTGATATTGAGTACACGACACTGAGCATTTCGAGCTCTCCAACTGAGTATCGGGTTTCATATGGTTTGAGGATTCTAGATATAAAACATATGGGTGTTTCTACCCCCCTCCCCTTGATACTGTACTAGTTCTGCTCCGATTGTTGTCTCAGATGCATCGGTACTTAGTATGAATGGTAGGTTGAAATCAGGGCTAACTCTAGCTTCATAATTGATAAGTGAAATATATTTTTGTAATAATTCATGTACGATGTTTTCATAGTCAGTTTGACAGTTTATTTCAATATTTTTGGGCATTATATAATTACTGTTCATTACAAATGTAGTCATTTCTATCATATGTTCCGCATTTGCTTGAATATCATTTAATTCATTTATTTTAATTACCTCATTTTTTTCGATGTGGGAAGACTCTGTACCTACCTCACATCCCGCAATGACTCGTTTGTCATTTATTACTACATTGGCTCGTGTGCCCTTTTTCACCTCATTGGATTGATTACTATTTAATTCATTATTTATTATAACCTTATTTTTATTAATTATAGGTAGCGTTTTACTTGATTGAGGAAACTTTTCCCAAATCAATGTTTGCCCTAAATTGATATAAAATATCTTCACCTAATATTACGTCAAAATTTAAATCAGGTACTATAAACAAATCACAATTGAAAGAAATTTCTTCTACTTTAAAAGTTGTATTAGTATTCTGTTGCTTCGCGCAAATCGTTTCCCATTAGCATTTAATAAATTAACGTTTGATATTCCTCTAAACTTTTGTGTAAAACTATCCCTATGTTTATTGACTAAATTTTCATTGATCAAACTGATCTCAGAACCTGTATCTACTAATGCATTTAAATTTAATCCTTGTATGTTTAGATTTACAATTGGTAAATAACTTGTTTTTAATTTCTGTTCATTTCCATTCTCGTTGCCCATTGATATAAATACGCGCATGTGACTATACGTTGAGGTTAAAATTTGTTTATTTAAAAATCCTGATTTCTGTTAATTTGGGCCTGCATTTGTATTTTATTCATGTTATGTTGTGACTGCTGCGTGTTTTTTGTTTGAACGTTCGTGTTTGCGATCTGAGCATATGTCCTCCTTGGTTCTTCTGTTCCTTGTTGTATTTGTTAATTGGCGATTGTTCTTTGTTGATTGTTCGGATTGTTTTGATTTCCTTGATTGTTTTGATTGCCGTATGTTCGTTCTTGATTTCCATACCCATTTTGATTATTGACTGTTCGTTGTTGATTTCCATACCCATTTTGATTGTTGAATGTTCGTTGTTGATTTCCATAATTGTTTTGATTGTTGTTGTTATATGTTTGTGACTGGTTTCCATAATTCTGATTGTTGTTGTTGTTGAACGTTCTTTGTTGATTTCCATGGTTCTGATTGCTATTGTTGTAATTGTAATTTCTTTCATATTTCCAATTTTTGTAATTATTTCTGTTCCTATTGTCGTTTGAGTTGTAAGATTTTCTCCATCCCCTGTGATGATATCATCTAAGTCTCGGAGGTACACAATTAATCCATCTAGAGTCGTTATCCGAGTCACAATAACATTGTGTACATTGTCAGGAAAGTTTCGTCCTAAATACCTTACCATCTCCGCTTCGGTAAAACTTGGTTCTAGGTACCTTATGTTGTACACTTTTCTGAGTACATAGTTTTCACTGAATACTCCATTATTTTCGTAGTACTTCCCAATAAATAAATTAAAACGAACCTATTGGTGGTTGTATCGAGAAAATGGCGACGGGAGTTTTAAGAAGTTTTAATATATATAATTTACTTGGCATCAATGCACTAGGCTCACATATTAACTGTAGGAGATTCACGATAGTTTTGATTTTCTGTTGTTATTACCTTTGCTTGAGTTATGTTCCCCACTAATCCCATACATATTGCGCCCCCTATTTTTATAGGTTCGGTTATATCGATTCTAATTATATTATTCCACTCTCCTCAACCTAATGCCACGCCGTAGTAATTGTCTTTTACCGTGAGAATTAGGTCATGACTCACTATCCCTCATTCTAGCCGCCCTTCGCCGTGTGAATTAGGCTACGTGCCCCACGATCACAACCCGTAAGCTATGACCTCACAAAAAGTAGTGGTGGGGGGAAGTTCGCGAGCTTTGCTATAACTTATTTATTAGAATGTAAGATAAAGTATGTCTGCTCATTTTCAACGATTTATAAATAATAAATAATTCCTACCACAAACTACGTGGTAATATATAAACAAATAAAGTTCACCGAGAAAGAAGCAATTTTGAAAATAAATAATACCTATTGAATTAGAGACATCCAAATGCACGTTTAATATATAATATAATATAATATGTAAAACTCGAAAAATGGTCAATATCTGACGCACAAGGACGCCATCCCTAAATGGACAATTTACGGATATACGTTGGTGGATAAAAGCGGACAGCCAGTGGATATCTCTCGATGAACAATGCACGGATCACATATATCCCCTAATTGACAATACACGAATATTTGTAGATGGATCAGAAACGAACATCCAATGCATGTCACTTAATGGATAACGTACGGATATTCGTCGATGGATAAGACCGGACATCCACTGGATATCTCTCCATGGATGGATAATGTATAGATATTCGTAAAATGATCAGAAACGGGCATCCAATGGACGATAAATGTAAGCGAATAAGAAATAAACATCCAGTGGATATCCCTGTATCGATGATATACGGATATTCGCGCATGGATATAAAACAGATCCATAAGATACTTATACTATGTCCTTGGACATGAGAATACGATATGGACAAAAAAATGGACACCGCATTGATATCCTGTACTGTCTGGGAGACTATACACGTATATACATTGTTTTGTCTGGTATAATCTATTTCTTGTTGGTTTATTATATTAAGGCAATTCATAAGTCACCTCGGTCGAGAGTGTACAATTAAGTTCTGATTGAGCTCATCAGGCTTTATATAAAAAAAGAAAGTATGATATTTACGGCAAGACGCTTACCATAACGCACATATTTAGTGATGGCCGAGGTCATAATTAGTGGCTTCTGTGAGTCGGAAAAAACCTCGAAAAGTGTCACCAATTCAGAGCCTAAGGAGACTATGTCTCCCCCCGTTTTCGAGGATGCTGAACACTATGGCGGTGGTTTAAACTCTTCCCGAGAACCCCATCCCCCAAACGGCCAAAAAACACCCCGAAAGGGGTTAACGCAGATACGCCATCTCATATCGAAAAAACCTGCGTCACCTCCCGTTTTCGAGGATGCTGAACACGATGGCGGTGGTCTAAACTTTTTTCGAGTTGACCCCACCCCTCAAGCGGCCAAAAACAACCCTCGAAAGGGGTGAAACACGGATACGTCGTGTCATACCAACTAAATCTGTGTCACCCCCCGTTTTCGAAGATGCTGAACACGATGGTGATGCTGGATCTTCTCCCCGAAGCAAAATAACCTCTCAAACGGCCAAAAACTACCTCTTTGATACCCGGTTTTGTGAAGTGCGCCGGAAAAGAGAAAATTAATCATTTGTTCACAGATCATTGAATACACGCCTGATGATGATTACAGATTTCTTGATTGACTGTTCAACCGAAAAAAATAGGCGCATACTTCCGTGTCTAGTTTTTAGGTAGGAAAACGACATATACGAAAGAATTACATTGAAAAGTACGCGGGCTCGCGGCAGCGAAGAGTACATATCATCCCGCGCAGAATCTGTGTTCATTATTTAATATAATAAAATAAATGAAATTGTACTAGTGATTCCATATACCTGATTTTCCCACCTAAAAACTAGACACGAAGTATGAGCCTATTTTTTCAGTTGAACAGTCAATCAAGAAATCTGGAATCATCATCCGGTGTATATTCAATAATCTGTAAATATATGATTCATTTTCTTTTATACGGTGCACTTCATAAAATCGGGTATCAAAAAGGGAGTTTTTGGCCGTTTGAGGGTTAGTTTGCTCCCACCATCGAGTTCAGGATCCTCGAAAAGGGGGAGGGTGACGCAGGTTTAGCCGGTATGAGACGGCGTATCCGCGTTTCACCCCTATCGGGGGTTGTTTTTGACCGTTTAGGGGGGAGGGTCAACTCGAAAAAAGTTTAAACCACCACCATCGTGTTCAGCATCCTCGAAAATGGGGGTTGACGCAGGTTTAGTCGGTATGAGACGGTGTATCCCCTTTCGGGGGTAGTTTTTGACCGTTTGGGGGGTGTGGTTAATTCGGAAAGAGTTTAAACCACCGCCATCGTGTTCAACATCCTCGAAAACGGGAGGGGGGCATAGTCTAGTTAGGCTCTGAATTGGTAACATATCTCTCCGACTTACAGAAGCCACTAAATGGCCAATACAGCCTGTGCCTGGTTTACACAAGTGTTATGACAGTATGACACAATCCAATTGCAAATTACTTAATATCTGTTTTATATTTAATAGACAATACCTTAACTGCTTGCTTGGTTTTGGGGCAGCCGTAGCCGTGGCCTTTTCTGTAATTTATCTTAACTTAGAAAATTTATAATATATTGTTGGGAGTCAACACATACGTATACGAGTTTCGCGTGCATAAATACAATGCATAGCACGTATTCCTTGTGCCTAACACGTTGATATCGTGACGCCACACGGGTTACTCTTTTTAGTAAAATTCTTTTTTCAACATCATATATGTATCGTTCTTTGGATTACGTTTTGTTATTTTGGCTTTACAGTACTGTTTTCACCCAACATCCGATAGAAATTTGAAAAGGTTTGGGCATAGCGCAGTTGCCAGTTTGGGAAACTCTCAGCATACAATATACTTGCTAACAGTGTGTTTCCCTTTGGCTTTTCTGTGATAAATATAGATATCAGTAAGTTCTCCATTTGAGTATTTAGTCATTTTTGCCTTTTCTATGAGAAAACTCTCAGATATCTAAGAAAAAACTTGCTGTTAGAAGCACATATATAAAATTATGTATTTAATCTTTCATTACAGACGTCTATTTTGGTTTAGTTGAAAAGTGGAAATGGGGGCTTTTCCGATATAGTAACTTATCGATTCATCTTATAAATCTTAATCTTATCTTGTAAACCGCACATCATATACAGCTTTCTATCAAGAGTACCTTTCTTACGTAATTTTATGCAAATAATTGAATGTCTAATGTCAGTGCCGAATAGCGGAAAAAGTTTAATAAAAAAAAAGTATGACTGTCTTTGGACAAAACCATTAGATTCCTGGTACTTCAGTCGATAGAGGAGGTATAGAGTGCGTGAGTAGGGATCTAAGCGATTGCTTTAGAAAGTTGTTCAGGGTGCTTAGTGAGTGAACATACTGAAAATCCTGACGTCTAGGAGGTGAGCCGGAGGGCACAAAGAAAGTCCCACTTTTGGTTTTTTCTTATATCTCTAAAACGATGCGTCGCAGGGAAAAGTTCTGATACCAAATGAAAGCACATGAAATTCTCTACAACTCCCATTTTATATACTTTTTTCGTACTCGCAACCGTTTTCGAGCTATACGCTCCGGAAAAGTGAAAATTTTCGAAAAACAGATTTTTACCTGAAAAATAGAAAATTGTATTTTAAAGATCATAGAAAAAAGTCACATATATCTTCTGATGTAATTAGCACCAGGGTATCTCCTACATGTTGAGGGGGCAGCTCATTTCCAAGCCACTACTTCAGTTGGTGGTAGGTGCGCTGGGAATGCTGTTTAGCTGCGCTCTCAGTTGGTGTAATAGAGCTGATATCAGGCTTAATATTTGCCATTGACCTCATGAATGACTGGAAGCCGTACTGGTTGGGGGAGGTTTGTCTTGCTGGTGCCCATATCATTTAAGGAAGCAAATCTTCCCAGCCTCTTCAACCTCGCCTTTGAGTGGAGGAGGGGTTATAAAAGATCACTACTGTTTCCTTGATTATTTCTGACTTTAAGTACAAGACAAGGCCCACCTTACTTTTCCTTAAAGTTGAGGTAAAAATCTGTTTTTCGAAAATTTTCTATTTTCCGGAGCGTGTAGCTCGAAAACGGTAGCAAATTCGAAAAAAGGATATAAAATAAAAGCTGTAGATAATTTCATGTAGTTTTATTTGGTATAAGAAAATTTTTCCCTACGACGCACCGTTTTAGAGATATAAGCAGAAAAACCCAAAGTAGGACTTTCTTTGTGCCCCCCCCCCCCCCTCCGGCTCACCTCCTAGACGTCAGGACATTCAGTATGTTCACACCCTGAGCACCCTGAACAACTTTCTAAAGGAATCGCTTAGGTCCCTTCTCACCCACTCTACACCACCCTTTGGGCCATTCGTTGACTGGACTATGGTGGAAAATTGGTTGTGCTAAATTTAATTGTTTTAGTTAAAACAGATTTTGAAATTAAAAAGAAAACCTGATTTTGGATGCCATCTTCAAGCTATCGTAGCTCTCCAGGAAGCATATCGAACACCTGTACATCTTTTGATTTCAATCTCTATTGTAATTTTTAAGTGAGGATTCCACACCCCAAAAATTCTGGTGCTATTGCTGGACACACTGTGTAAATGCTACAAAATTTTTAATTCAATTTATAATAAAAGTATAGATAGTCTTTTCTACAGTGTTTGGTTATCTGAGTGTATTGTTTCTCGACTATTAGTCATACCTGATCTATTTGAGTATTAGGAATGCTTTCAAAATGTATAACTTATCAACTATACAAGTGTCATATCATGTACACATTAGGGCAACAGAAGTATTTGTTTCATATACTCAAATAAAATTGTAAACAGTAGGTATGAACTACGTAGAAGATAGTTTTGTTACTAACAGGTAGCCTTCATATTTTGTATAGGTACAAGCTGTGTTGATAATGCAATATCCAAATAAATAGACCCTTTTTATGTCAATTTAAAATATTATTATTTGTTAGAATAGTTTAAACAACAAATACAAGCCATTATATATAATAATATTCTATCACTATTTCTTGCATAATACTTTATTCATTAAAAAAATTTATTGAACTGTTTTTATGTACTGTAATATGTTTTTGTGAGTTGGGCGCCAGATGGATTGACAATCATTGATTAATGGAATTAGATACACGGGCGAGAGAACTCTACCCTTTAAAAGAAAGAAGTATTTATGCCAGAGCACGAGTAAGCCTGCCTAATACTAGGCAACTCTATATCTCAGATAACCAGTTCTCACTGCAGTAGCAATAAAAGACACTTTTAAAATTAAAACAAATAGAATAATTTAATGATTGGAGTAGTTTCTCTTTTCAAACAACAGTACCAAATGATTACAAACAAAATATCTTATATTATCAAAGAATTGGATGTTGAAAATTAATAGAATAAAAATTATGAATTAATGGCCTTTTAATTTTAAATCAAGTTAATGGTTGTAACCTGTTAATTAAATTGAATTTATAAAATCGTTAATAAGGTACCTTTAGAAATTTATACTACCACTGTGCCACTGTGCCACTGTGCTTTTCCCCCCACTGTGCTCTTTAAGTCGAAACTGATGGTGTGGTTGTTGCAAACTCCAGTAGATGATTCTGCACGTCAATGTGAAATGGCATCCTTGTTTATTTACAACAAACAAATTTTCCTGCTTTGGAAATTCAATGATACACTGTATTTTAATATCTTCTACGAAGCACTTGGATCATTTAAGCTTTTAAAACCGTAAGTAGGCACGATAAATTATTATTATCTGAGGAGCATACAAAACTTCCTCCAGTGATACAAACTTTACAAAAACTGAACCTCTGTTATATTTATTAATGACAACTTATTATTTTTGAGGAAAATTAGAATAATTATTTCGAGTTTCTCGATATTTTATTACTTTTACGACTTTTACTTGATGACTTATCAGCTCATATTATTTTGTTTACAAAATTTGAGGTTATGTACTTTTTTATCAGACAAAACTTTATGTATGCTTCCTCTTTGGCAATTGAACAGAGACTAAATGTGCAATTTCTGCTATCTTAATGGCCAAAACTGACATTTTATTGAAAATCAAGATAATCGATTTTATGAAAACTTTATGACTTTTAAGTCCATTTTAGAAATATGCTTATTTATGCACTTTTCGCTAGTAAAATTTTATTTTTAACTAGAGAATATTATTTTACACGCATTTCTGACTAATTTATAACTATTAAGAACCTAGAAATACCTCTTCTAAACCTTTCAATAAATCTACACCAATTTAACCTAGTGCAACTCCCTAAAATTAATATTTTGAACATTTTTACTTTTAGGTCCTTCGCTACCATGATGCTATAGGTTGTGGGCTTATGTACTCAAATGAAAAGTGACTAAACTACTATAAGAAACACTTATTATAATGCCCTCTTGGAAGCGCATAAAAGTCTATGACCTGTCTACAATTTTGATAAAGTTCTTTCAGTAATTCTCCCGGAATGACTGAAGTTCTACAATTTTTACTTCACACCTGGACTATAAAATTCTAGAGAATCCTGGATGGTTAGCATCACCAGGTACTAGTCTTTACTTTTGCTTTTATTACAATGGGTACTTTTTGTAAAATTATAAAGGTCTGCTTTCTCCCCGTGGAAAGTCCATGTTTTTTAGAAAATAACACTGAGTGTTCACTGTCATTGAAAAATTTCACTTTACTAGTGTTCTTCTGCGTTAAAAATCACTTTTTATACCTTCAGTTATACATGGTAAATTGACATTTTTGTGGTTGGTTTTAGCTTCACCGAACCTGATTTGATGCTTCTAAGGACCTACCATTTCAAAGAATGTCTATACACAAATTATGGTTTGGAAGCATCGTTATGGAATTCTACATAAGAAAATATCCTTTATATATAAACTTAAACAATATAGAGGTATTTATGACACATTTTATATCAAAATTGTTCATTCACCTTAATAAATACTAAATCTATCTAATGCATGTCATGTTTAACTTTAAATCTGTACTTTTTGCTACTATTGAATTATATTTTATGTTTAAAGAAAGCTCATTGACCTATGCTATAATAAGAATTTTACATATGCATCCTTTTTATGTGCTGGCAAACCATACAGGGTGTGCACAGAGTTTTACCCTTTCGTCTGCTTGTCTCATTATCGTTATATCATTTAGATTATAATAGTAGCATTAGATCCTGTTCGTGAATGACGTTGCAATATATCTAATTCACGTAATCCAAATACCTTCTTACCAATTACCGTTTCGTCTTGAAATCTATTTATACATTAATTGGAATTAAGATAAATTAAAATTACAAATGAGAAATATACTTCGTTTCTGCATGATGTTAACTTCTTAATTTCTTTTTTATGAAAAAATTATGAGACAGAGAGAAAAAACACGCATTTTTAAACAAAAATATAGCCGAGCAGTTTCGTCTTGTTTAGCTACCCTAATAGTTGAGTAAATCTAAGGGTGAAATCACCTAAATAGGAATTATCTTACATTAGCATTATAAGAGGCATAGCCAAAATTTTGGAAAAAATCCGAGTCGTGGAAGGCATTATTTGTTTATACAACAAAATTTTCAAAACTGGTCTCTTCAGCGATTTTCATAAATACCTGCGTTTGTATAGAAGAGCTATACAAACACAATAAAAAAGCCAGATTGTCCAGATGGGATTCGGATTGTTCCAAAATGTTTTACTTGTCTTGTAATGTTTACAAATTCCGCAAAGTAACAAGTTACAAATTTACAAATTCCGCAAAAATTGCTATTGAAAGAAAATTTCTTACAAATTTTAGGTTGACTCCACATGAGGAATATTCTTTATCATGAAATCGAAATTAGTTGCAATTAAATTTAATACTGGAGTTGTTTTATAACTGGATGGCATATTTAAATATACTTATATCATAATAATTAATAAATACGTACTCTTTGTGAGACAATGTTTTGTTATCTTGCAACTGATGATAAATCTTGGTAAAATTAAAATACCATTTGGATGCCTTTGTCATTGGACAAATGGTGACTGCTGGAAAAGGAATTGTGTAAATTGGAGATTCCTTGGTGGCAAAACTGACAATTACGGGGCTTTGATCATATTTGTTATATATATGTCTTATCAAATAGCCACACGTCGCCACTGATGTTAACATTAAGAGTCCCCAGAGAAATCTGCAAAAGTTAAGTTATATTAAAGTTTTTAAATATTGCACCGATCTGCGGTCTCGACAAAGAAAGAAAAAATATCCATTTGGCAACTTAAGGTAACTTCTTTTACAACCGATCTGTGCACGAAGTCGTTTGATATGAATTGTGAAAAGAAAATTAAGCAGTTGCACGGTCAGTCCAGTAGCTTGAAAACTTGACTCAAATTTAGAAAGGTGATCCGTAAATAGGTCGATGTTTATCGGAAAAATATTTTTTAAAATCGAAAGACAAAAACGTAAGGAACGAAACTTATATACTTAAACTTTGCTGATAGTACAGTAAAATTAGACGTTCGATGTTAATTCAGCGGAAATAACTGGGAGATTTTTGAAAATTATGGAGGAGTTCATTTTGATGTTCCGAATAATACTCGAAATTTTTCGGGTCGTGAAGGCTGTGCTCCCGGTGGGGAGAGAGGGAAAGGTGCTCCAAAGCGGTTTCTTGGTTGTAACTCAAGAACGCTTAGAAATAAGAAATGGAGGTTATTATGAAAAATGTGCCTCTTAAAGTTCTGCCTAAAAAAGATCATACATTTTTTGCAGGACTGGCAGTTTTCCTGCAAATGAACTTGGAATGTCACATTTTTTTTATTTTCTGAAAATATTCGTATTATCAATGGAACTCACACTGGAATAATTATTTAGATACCATGGCTTGTAAGTGTATTTTACAGGTCGAGAACACAGTACAAACCGAGGGCTGAGGTTTGCTATATTCGAGACCTGTAGATACATGATACAAGCCGAGGTACATACGACGTTTTTCGAACTACTAGCAATGTTCCAATTTTTAGGAAAATTCATTCAAAATTATTGTATTTCAAGATTTGTCGAACTCATTTATTAGTTGGCTTAGACTCTAATTAGTGCAGGCAAATCCAGTTTTGAATATGAACTATCTGGGGACAACTATTTATTTATCGAAATGGATAGCTTTATTCATGTAGAATGAGGATATAAAAGTCCCGAAAAATCCTAATGTGAGCTAAAGCCACCATTTAGAAAAAAATGGCCGCCAGAACCGTTTCTTTTAGAAGGACATGTCTCAGTAACCATTGCTCCGATTTTAGATTTCTTTTTTTTTGTTCTCTTCTCCTTTTTATGTACAATCGAAAGTGTTATTATATCTTTGGGCACAAAATAGAAGATAACTGAAGAAAATAAGACTTGAGTTCTTGGAAATATACAACGTGTCCAGTTAGTGCTTCCTCGGAAGATTGTGCAAAAACGGGTAATTTTATAAAAAAACTTTTTTAACAAAACTTTCAATGTTTCAACTCTATTATAACGTGAAATTATTTTCAATTATACAAAGTGTCACAAAAAGAAGTTACACAAGAATGTATAATTTTTTTAACGGAATACCCTCTAGTTTTTTGACGCCAATTAAGCCTCTAAGGGTCCTGAATTATACCCTAAAATTTTTTGCCAATCGGATTCAGCGTTGCCAAGTTATAATTTTTTTCCTGTTTTTTTTGGGAAATTACAAACATTTTTTTGACTACCATATCACCGCGATTTATTAACTGTTTTTTCTAAAAATGTAGGCTGTTATTCGATGATGATGCACTTACTGAAAAACATTTTTGAAATAAATTATTATTATACTGGGTGTCCAAAATATTTATTTACATTTCTTGTTATTTAATTATAATTTTTCTCAAATTTTTTAAATGGAATGCTTATATTTTTTTACATGGATGAATAAAGCATAAAATTCCTCACATTCTAATATTATACACTTAATTTTTATTTCAAACCGTTTTTGAGATATGATTATTTCAAAAAATTTTTGCGTAAATTGAGGTGCTTTTTACTTTAGCATTAAAATCTAGTATGGCTTTGGTCTTTTGTTTTGCGTTTGTTTTTCACTTTGTGACATTTCTTTAATGTGTTTAAGATTATCGTGATTAAGTTGAATTAATATTGTTAATATTTAAAAATACGAATTATAATTATAGTCAATAAAATTTAATATCTATATGGTAAAAGTTATGTTATTGGTGAATGTGATGGAAATTGTTTATTGGCATCAAGAGTGTATGGTCAAAAATATCCCTATAGAAGATGTCCTGAGGTCTCTAGAAAATTTGTAAGAACGTTTTGAACGTACTGGAAATTTTGCATATGAAAAGAAGGCGAGACGACGAAATGTATTGTAATGAAGAAAATGAGCTGGCTATAACTTAAGCGGTAATCGAAAATCCTACGGCAAGTGTTCTGGAGTTAAGTAGGGATTTAGAGGTCAGTGAATCTAGTGTTTCCCTATGTCTTCACCAAGAGCTTTGGGATGTGTATTTAAATTGTAGATTAAATTTTTGCCAGTGGGCTCAAAACTAAATTGGAGAAAATGAAGAATTTTTCAAATTTGTATTGCTCACGGATGAATCAACGTTTCATCGCAACGGATTTGTGAATAGGCACAATTTCCATTATTATGCCAGAGAAAACCCTCATGTTGCACAGAAAAATCAGAACCAGAGTTTAAATGTAAGGGGAAGAATTGTACATGATTATGTTATTCTTCCTCGCTTTTTTGAGGCAAATGTGAATGCAAAATACGTTTCCACAAATAATCGAGCATATTCCTGATTACATTACAAATAATATGTGGTTACAACTTGGAAGTGCATCACCACTTTTTAGAAGAAATGTTCGTCAGGCCATTAGTAATCATTTTCCTGAAAGATGAATAGGAAGAGGAGGTCCAATATTTTAATAAACTGTTAAATAATATCTAATTTACTATTTTATTAAATTATGTTAGGTCTCATTACATGGCCCCCTAAGTCACCCGACTTGACTTCAGTGGGTTTTTTTCTTTGGGGATTTGTGAAGTCAGACGTTTATAAAGTAGAACCAACGACTCGAGAAGATATGATGGAAAGAATTCGTCGGTGTTTCAATCGTATAAATGTTGATATGTAACACTGTGTAAGGCGCTCATTTATCAAGAGACCTCAGTGTTATCTGAATCAAAATGGTGGATATTTTGAGCAGTTGTTAGGTTAGTTTCAATATCGTGAAAAAAAAAATTATTGCTCAAGAACCGTTCTGTTATGTTCCCGCTCCTCCCGATGTTGTTGGGTGGAGTGAACGCCTGTTTGGAGCCTTCAGGTTTCCCTGTTATCCCCAAGAATAACGAGGCAACCAGAAAAACCCCGGCTCTCGGCTAGCTAATTGTTTAGAGTAAAACGTGAGTTTCCTTACCTTGTGGCTCTTATCTTATTTAGGGAAAAGTACACTACACACTTTTATTTAATACCTGTCACACAATTCGAGTCTGGTAAAAGGAGGGCTTTAAAAAAATATATTTAATCTGGGGCGCCACCTGCAGCGTTAATAGAGATTACTGACCCCCTTTTACCAGGACGAAAACTCCTACAGGCAAATTTTAGAAAGGATAAATTTTTGTTCAAGTTAAAAAAAATAAAAAATTGAAAATAGTGATGAGATAAAATTTATTTCTTTAAAAAATATTCAGGTCGATATTAAAATTTAAGTGAGCATGTTACATAATCATAATTGTATAAAAAAAGAAGTAATAGCAATTTCAAATGTTCAACAAAATTTGCGATCAGAATAGTTATACTAATAGACAGTTTCAAATTTCAAAAAAAAATGAGATGATAGTGTTAATTATATAAAAATATACAGCAATGAACAAGAGTAACATTTATGCTGATCAAGGACCTCATGGCCTGCATAAAAATATATGTAACACCAGGTAGATGTACCAATAAAACTTAACACTACACAAAACTCTCACCGTGTCCTAAGGTGTCACGTCAGGTGGACCACGTCGTCTCGATGCTCACAGCGTGAAGACGATTGTGAGAATTTCCAACCTGTACTCGATTGTCGAAATAGTTCGGCTTAGTTGAATAAATTTAAATTACGAATGTGAATTTCTAGGAAATGAAGTTTACTTGGCTTTTCTACTATAAGTAACGTTTCTCTCCGGACACGTGCTCCGCGTGAAAGAATATACCAAATGAATCCAAAAGAATTTAAAATCACTGCTTGATTTTTCTTATTTAATCTCCACAATTTAATTAATAGAATAATTAAATTCTTCGTATAGACTGAATTCTAAACAATTTATGTTTAATTTGTTACTGTAAATTAAACCCTCCAGTAGTCTTTAATTTCAAAAATTCTTCTGTTTAAACAAATGTGACTTCATCAAAAATTTTAGATTTTACTTTAGTAATTTAAATATTTAGTTATCTAGGTATTTAGTAATCTAGTCATTTAGCTATCTAGTTATTTAGCTGCCAGAACTATAACGCCATCATAGGAAAGAAAGAAACCAAAAATTAGATTTTACAAATACTCACATGGTCAATTGAACAAAAAAAAATATATAGCACAGAAGGTGTCTATATGTTATAAAAGAATAATAATAAAACTAATTTGCCTCAAAAGTTATTGATGGACAAGATAATCGACGATACATCAGAAGTAGACAAAATCTTGGAGATATCGCAATTGAGTCACACAACTTTCTTTGACAGTTCAGAATAGTAAAATGAATACCAAATAAGTTTCAATTTACAAGGAAAGCTGATTTGGCTTAAAAACAAGTTTTGCCAAGCGCTTTACGCCATCTATTCTTTGGTAGTATTATTAATATTTAAAGTAATAGATTAGTAATGGAAACTAATGTATTGTTTGACCGAGAGTAAATGTAGATCTATAAAGAAATCTATGGTAACCTTGTTTCTTAATTAGTACAATAAATATTTAAAAGGTGGTGCTATTTTTCATAAATATTTAAATGTACAATATGAGAAGTTTTGTGTTGTGTTTTACAATAGTACTTATTATTAAATGAACGGTAACATTTTGTAACTTACTGGGTGATGCTCAAAATATTATGGGAAATAATATATGGTTTTTTTGACTACGGCAAAAAATGTAACAGGTATATTACAGTTCATAAAAGAAAGTGTACGATATCAAAATGTGAGAAATTGTAAGCGTTACTGATCCATTTAAAAAAATTATAAGGAAAATAAAATAAAATATCAAGAAATGTACGCAAATATTTTGGACACCCGATATACTAAAGGTTTATTTCAAAAATGTTTTTCAGTAAATACATCATTTTCAAACAACATTCCACATTTTTAGAAATAACGATTAATAATTCGCCAGTCAAAAATTTTTGTAAACTGCGCAAAAAAAACAGAAAAAAATAACTTGGCAAAATATTGTAGGGTGTAATACAGGGCACTTGGAGGCTTAACTGGCGTTAAGGAAATACAGGCTGTTCTATTTAAAAAAATTATACTTTCTTGTGTGACTCGTTTTTGTGACACCTTGTATAATTGAAAATAATTTTAAGTTGTAGTAGAGACGAAACATTGAACGTTTTGTTAAGAGAGTTTTTTTTATAAAGTTAGCCGTTTTGCACAATCTTCCGAGAGAACACTGACTGGACACCCTTTATACCTTAATGTACATTATTAAAAATGATTACAATTTTATATATAAATAACTATTACTCCGTTAATATTTGAGTTAGTAACATCAGTTAAAAAACAAATGAAAGCTAATTGAGAACTTTTATTAAAATTATTTTTTCAAAAATTGACTAGAAATTTCAGTAGAAACGTCTCGAGTTTACAAAAGTTGTGGCTACTGTCAATAAGTTGACAAATTGACAACTTCATAATAATTTCCGCCATTCAAGTTAGAGTACAGTACCTAGAGGTAAAAAATATGCAAAACTTCGGAATAATGTCATATGGAACGGATTTCGTTCATTTTTGGCAGTATAATAGTAAATGCTTCAGAGAAAAGTTTCTATATTGTGCGGGGGCTTGCTAATTTATAGGGGGTGGATGCCACCCCTTCTCAGGGGGTGGCACTTGAAAAATATATATAATTATTGGAGCTGAAAAAGAATCAAATTTTAAGAAAAAAAGGTTATGCAATTTTTCACATAAATTGATAGTTTTTAAGTTATAACGACTTCGAAATTGCGATTTTAGTTTAAAAAAAAAAAGGTATTTCCAAACGGCTTTCGTCAAGTATCTCGAAAAGTATTGCTTTATCGAAAAAATGTTACAGACCAGTTACAGAAAGTACAAACCGGGAATTAATTATATTTTTTGTTTATTGATGTAGGATTAATAATTTCGGAGATATTTAAGTTTATATTTGGCATCCAAGTGTTCATAAGATAATTATTTAGAGTGAGAGAGTTAAATATTTCAGAAACTGTGACTTACGTCAAGAACGCTAATAGGTAGAATAATAGGTTATTAATTAAGCTTTCAACTGTTTTTTAATTTGTTTCTGTAGCATAAAAAACAAAGAAGGTATGACCGAGGCAATGTGCATCTTCACATTTTTTTAATAACAAAGTCGCCATTTTGTTACTGTAATTAGCCAGTATTTAAAAAAAGAGGAATTACAGTTTAAACTATAAAAGTATTTTCGATAAAGCGTATTTTTTTTTTCTTTTTCAAATATCTCAATAAATATTAGTTTTATTGAAAAATGGGTAGAGGCCAAAAATAAAGCTCATAAACTCATAATGAATTCGGTTTTTTATTTATTTACATAGATTTAATAGTTTCGGAGATATGAAAGTTTACAAATGGCGGCCGAACGTTTATGAGACGAAAAATGTAGTTTAAATGTTAAATATCTCAGAAATTGTAACTCCTACGTCACGCATGCTAAGAAATTAAAGATAATTAATTGCGCTTTCAAATTATTTTTTACTCGTTTCTGTAGCATAAGATATAAAGAAGTTATGACGGAAAAATGTGCGTATTTGTATTTTTTTTATATAAATAGGTCGCCATTTTGTTACTCTAATTATCTAGTAATTAAAAAAAATAATTTCAAATGCAGTTTTTCATTAAAATGTAACATTACCTAGATGCTCAAATTTTTTTGCTCATTTAAAGCACTTGCTTAAAAAAAATGCATTTTAAATTTTAAAGGTGATCTCGAAACACTTGGATGTCAAATATAAACTTAAATATCTCCGAAATTATTAATCCTACATCAATAAACAAAAAATATAATTAATTCTCAGTTTGTACTTTCTATAATTGGTCTGTAACATTTTTCCGATAAAGTAATACTTTTCGAGACACTCGACGAAAACCGTTTGGAAATACTTTTTTTTTTGAGCTAAACCCGCAATTTCGAAGTCGTTATAACTTAAAAACTATCAATTTATGTGAAAAATTGCATAGAACCTTTTCTTCTTAAAATTTGGTCCTTTTTCAGCTGCAATAAATATATATATTTTTTAAATGCCACCCCCTGAGAAGGGGGTGGCATTTATATATATTAGCAAGCCCCTGTACAATATAGAAACTTTTCTGTGAAGCATTTACTATAATACTGCCAAAAATGAACGAAATCCGTTCAATATGACATTATTCCGAAGTTAAAACGTCTAGTTACTGTACTATCATTTGCGTGAGTTTTTCACTGAACTCTACTATTATAAATGGAAGGCCAATATAGATATATGCGCGTGAACAAAATACGGCAATTACGGCACAGATTAAAACTCAAAATATAAAGCCACGCGTCGACGCAGTAGAGAAATTGATGTCTGTGCTTGAACCAAACGGCTGTCTACGGAAGTTATGCGCTGACGCGTTTCTGTATTTTATTCGTTTCCCATAGATTCCGTAGCGCAAGTCTTGGATTAGATGTAATTTCCAGAGTCGGTGTCACTCATTTTATTCTTTGTTTATTTCTGTCATTTATGTAAAGTTGTTATAAATTGATTATTTTGTGAAATATATTTTGTGACTGATATAAACAGTTAATTGAGACAATATGGTGCAATCTTGTATGGTACTGTATTGCAAGAATCGTTGCAAAGTCCCGGGTTTTATACAGTTGCAGTAACAATAAGACCGGCTCTGGCGTATTTTGTAGTGCGATTGCGCTCCGCTTTAAGATCGCCATACTTGCGCGGGGTTCAATTTCACGTAAAAATTGGTATAGATATTGACCTTCCATTTATATTGTAGAGTTCAGTGGAGTTTTTGCAGTAAAAATATGGATTATGATGAAAGTATCGACATTCAGGAGGCAGCCAAAAATGCGTGTGCTTCGTTGGTGCCAGGATTTCATTATTATTTAACGTCCTTATTAATTTACTTTTTTGGCCTAGGGAATAAAAGTAAATTTTGTGCTTTTTTTGCCTATTGGCTATAAGTGACACTTTCATAACACTGACAGATGTTAAAAAATGACATTTACAGAGCTAGTAGTACGAAATTGAATGAAAGATTCAATGTTACCTCCGATTAAAGAACTTATATCTAGATACATAATGGCTACCTTTTCTTCGTATACTTTATTTGCTCCTAACATAGTCACATTATATATCCATTAAAATGGATAGATGAACATCACATCCCATAAGCAACAGAGGTGGGTATGTGTAGAAGGGAAAATGTAAAATATTGTACCTATTTTATGTGATAATTATTGGTTAACTTCTAGGAATATTAACGCAGATTGAAAAAATACAACAGGTAAAGATGTTTTATTCAAGGGAAATATGCATTGGAAGGATATTATTTATAATATTATTATTAAAATTATAAACTGAACCTCATCATGTTACGACTATGACCTACTTACTTATGAAACGATCGATTTCTGTAAAAGTCACAGCACTGTTGCATGTTGCACTAAATTGTCACTAAACTGTCTAAATATGAACAAAGAATATTATTTAGGTATTAGGCAAATCACAACTTAAAATAAAAAGACTTCTTCACCACATTTTGATCGAAAAACACGAAAAACACTTATTAACATTAGTGACGGATATTGTCAAAACTGTCAAACTGAGATTATGATAATCGAACTGAAGCCGACCGTGTACGAGCGGCCGCGAATACGCCGATGGGCCAATCAGCAACTTATGGGAAGAAGTGCCTTAGATTGGGAGTCTTTCGGGATCATAAAATTCATGCCATTATGTATCTAGATATAAGTTCTTTAATCGGAGAATGATACCATATAATTTATGATGCTTGTAAAATTATTTTTAGACAAAAAAATGTAATTTCTTTATATGATAATACATATGCAGGAAATTCTCTGATTAAAGTTGTACTAGGCGAAACGGGCACGGATTTCAGAATATCTTTTGCACATTTCGGGGATCATCTCTTCTTATCTGAAATATAATTTTTAGTGTAATATTATTTTTTTTAAATCGCGTAGACCATGGCAATTAAGCAAAAACTATACAGAAAAAATTCAGCAGTGTTGATAATATTATATTGTTTTATTAGGAGTAAAAGTGGTACTAGTTTAAGCGGTACGCATAAAAATCTGACGAATAATGCAGAAAGCACAAGTCCTTTGGCATGTGTGCTTTGTATATTTATAGAAGCAATTTGACCCGCAGCACTTTACCCCCGAACCTCATAGACAAAAATGGCAGCCATTTTCAAAATTCGGGTAAAATATTTAAAAACAAAAGAAGAATATATCCAAGACTATTTTCAAATCGTAGGTGGACGCTTTAAGGTTCGCAAATGCAACAAAAATAGTCATAGTGCAAGAATAATAGAATTTGTTTAAAAACTCCGGCGGCTATTTTAAACTTTAACGATTTTTAAAAATAATGCAATATGTCATGTGGGATATCGTTTAAGTATAATTTGACGTCGCTGATTCCAATGGTGATGTCAAAAAAATAAAATTCTAAAGGAATTATAACAAAAATACAATTCTGAAGTTAGAAAGATGGCTTTTATTAACAAAATACAAAATAAAATCACTCAGTTTCCTCGTCATCGCTACTGGAATCATATCACTTGCTGCAACAAAAAAAAAATCAAATTAACAAAAAAAGTATTTTAATAAATGTAGAAGGCCCATTTGTTGCTGCATTTTCCTTTGCATTTCTTGCAGTTAAGGGTGCAGGGGAGATCGTTTTTTCTGCATAGGCAACGCATGGTTTTACAATCGCTTGAACAACCGCATTTTTCTAGCTCTCTACGACCTTGCCAGATTCCTGGCAATTTGGACCAGATGGGCTTCCATCCATTTTCAGTAATTTTGATATGCTGCTCTAAGAGTGTGTTGTTTTAAAGCAGCAGCTGTTGGTGGAATTAAAAGTAGGGGGCGGTTTTCCGTTCCAAAAGATGTTTGCGTGCATGGTTTACACGCTGACATTCCTGGTCCCGAATACCATAGAGATATGTTGTATCTTTTTCCAGAATAATATTTATTTGCTCGGTAGGGGGTAGACCTGGGCTAGCAATATACTCAAATGCTTCTATTATATCATCACCATCGAATTCCTTGTAGGCTGTTTTTTTACCTTTTGATGCAAAAAAAAGAAACTGTATCACACCCGGTGAAGGCGTGCATACCACGAAGAGCCTTGGATTTATTATTCCCCAAAACCATTGCAATATCATATTTAGACTCTGGCACTACTATTTAGACATTGGCATTCTACTCCCAGACATCGTAAAAAAAATTGCACCCCAATTATAACGCAATTTTTACATCGTAATAAAAGTTCCTACTTTTTACAAATTGGCCGCCATTTTGGATTTCTAAATTCTTAACAACTTTGTATGATAATATAGATAATAAAAACAAATGCATTGGCATTTTCCTTGACTTAAGTAAAGCGTTTGACCTGGTTTACCATGCGTCTCTAATATTCAAACTGGAGAGGCACGGCGTGCGTGGTCAGACGTTGAATTGGTTTAGGAGTTATCTAAGTGGGAGAAAACACTGCACAGAAATTGAACAATGCAAATCAAATCTATTAGAATTGTCAGTGGGAGTTCCGCAAGGATCCGTCTTAGGACCATTACTTTACATCATTTATGTAAACAGTTTTAATATCAATAGCTCGGTTCTGTTTGCAGATGACACATCTATCCTTGTTAGTGCAACTGATACAAAAATGGTAGTTAACATGGTTAATCAGCAATTACGTGAAGCACACACCTGGTTCACTGAAAATAAACTAGCCTTAAACCACAATAAATCTATCTTCATGCGTTTCAATACTGGTAATGTGGACTTTAATCACAGCTTTCTAATTAAATCAAATATAAGTACAATCAGACAAGTTAGGCCAACCAAATTCTACTGACAACTTCTCATGGACTATTCATATTAACGAAATTTGTAAAAAAGTTGCTCCGGTCTGCTATTGCTTAAATCAGTTAAGAGATGTAACAAACCAACAAGTTTTGCTAACATATTACTATGCTCACTTCAATTCAATAATTTCCTATGCAATTATTGCCTGGGGTTCATCACCAGAGGCCGTACGAGTGTTTAAACTACAGAAAAAAGCTGTGCGTTCTATAGTAGGTATAAATAAAAGAACTAGCTGTAGGAACATTATCAAACAATTGGGAATTCTACCACTCCCTAGCATATTTCTAATGAATTTATTACTCTATGCAGAGTCCGAATTAAGTAATCTGAACATCCCTAACTATAATCATAACTACAACACCAGAAACTCAACTACCCTAGTAATTCCTACCCATTGTTTAACATTATATGAAAAGAGCCCCAAGTACATGGCTATAAAGGCGTTTAATAAATTGCCAAACCTTTACAAAGGACTTAGTGATAAGGAATTTAAAAATAAGACTGAGGGAAAAATCTTATTATTCTTTGAACGAATATTTTACTCATGACTTTTAACTTAATTTATTATTTAATATTTAAATAGTTACATTTTAATGTTTTTAGACTTATCCTATGTCATGTAAAATGATCTATTGGACAAATAAATTATTATTATTATTATTATTTACATGTCCGGAAATCGAAGTGCTGCGGGTAAATTTAATACAATGAATGTGCACAAATCACATGCAAAGCAAAGCGAGAAATTTGAATGCAATGAAGTAACGGTAAAAATAAACTTTTTTTTATTCAAATGTTAGAATGTCATGGAACGTCGAGATTTTAAGTTTGATTGATTGATTGATGATTGATTGATTTACCAGCGTGCAGTAGGCATTGCTGCCACTGCTAAGTTATACAGCTGGGCCTGCTACGTCCTCGCTGGGTTGGACTAAAATCATGCTGGTTGCCAGCAGCGAGAGCCACATGGCGCATGGTAAAGAAATGTGGGATGGGAGGTGTAGGTATTTGTGAGATGCGTTACCGCATTATGTCGTGAGGGAACGTTTAAGCCCCCTTTTTTTGTATTTTTGGTTCTGGGCTTCTGGCTATTCTGGGTCTTCTTGTGAGATATGTTGCCGCGTTGTGTCGCTGCTATCTGTGCTCCTATTTTTTTCTTCTGTTTCTACAAGTCTTCTTCTTCTTCTTCTGAGGCTTCTGATTCCTCCATTTCTGATTCTGGTAGAGTATATATCGCTTCGATTTCTTTGTGAAATTCATTCTTTCTCCTCGCTTTTCTTTCCCAGTATGTTTGGTCCTTTCCCAGTTTGTTCATGATCCTCTCGATTGTTGTTTGCTGCTGTTCAGTGTTAGTGCTTTCTTCAGTAGGTGTGTTGGTTCCCTTCTTTGGACGTGTCCCCAGTACTTTATTGCGTACATTTCTATCCTTTTTGTGATTGTCTTCCCTTCTAGTAATGTTGATGTTTTATGTCGTTGTTTTTGCCCTGTTGTTTTTCTGAGTAATTGAATGATGTCTCTTTCAGCTCTTCTCAAACTTCTTCTGTTGGCTTTTGTTGGTGCCGCATTTTTAACTCCATATGTCATTGTTGGCAGCCGTTTGGCCAGGCCCCATGATAGTTTGTTTTTCTCAATGAACGGTATAATTGCTCTTGTGACTCTGTATGCTGTTTTTATTCTCTCCTTTACTGTTTCTCTCCTTTTCAGTTGGTTCGTCAGATATGTTCCTAGGGAGTAGTCACCTATTTTGTGTTCTTCTCCACTGATCCGACTCTCTTTTGTTGATGGGTCTCGCTCCATTATTAGACATTTCTTGAAATTTATTTTCAGCCCAGATGTGTCCAAATGCGGTTTCATGTTTTCTAGGAAGTTGAGAATTTGTTGCTCTTCTTCTGTGACGATTAGGTCATTGACGTAGGCTAATACGATTGGGGTTCTCAGTGTTTCCGTGTCTTCGTTAAAATTTGGTGTTTCCCTTATTGTGTTTTGTATCGCTTGGTCTAGGACCGTGGTGAATAGTCGGGGGGATAGGGGGCATCCTTGTTTGACTCCTCTGTTCTTTTGTCTGGTTTCCGTCATTTGTCCGAACCATTGTATGGCAGTTGTTTCATGAAGGCAGGCCTTTATTATCTTGTTGACTATGGCTTCGTGACTGATGGTATCGAATGCCTTTTGGAGATCTATATGCAGTTTTGTACCTTCTCTCCATTTTTCCAGTATTCTTCTGGTGGTGTACATGTGGTCATCCGTTGATCTGCCTTTCATGAATGCTGTCTGGTAGTCTGGTAGTATTTCTCTAGTTGCTCGAGCAGGAATTGTGCGTAGTATTTGTATCCTATGCTGCAGAGTGTTATTCTTCTGTAGTCTTCTATGGTCTGTGGCGAGTTGGTTTTTGGGAGGGATATTTGTATAGTCTTGGTCCATTCCGTAGGCAGAGGTGTGTTTTCTGTCCATACCTTGGTGATGATTTCTAGGGTTTGCTCCTTTAGCTTTTCCGTGCCGTAGTGTATTAACTCGTTGTTTATTTTATCTACTCCAGGTGCGGTGTTTCTTCTAACTCTGGCTATTATTTCTAGCAGTTGGTCTTTTGATGGTGGCTTGTTCAAGGGCCAGTGGTCTGTTTCTTTTATTAGTTTTGTTCGTTCTTTAGTTGCTTTATCTTCTTCCTCCAGCTTTTTGGTCCAATGTTGTATTGGTATGTATCTTCTCCTGTCGGTACTGTTGTTTCTTCTATATTTTTTCAGATATCTGAAGGTTTGGTTTAGTCGTTGTCCTGTTGAAAGTGCTTCTATGTTTTCGAAGAATGATTTGCATTTTTCCTCGTCGTGGTTTCTCTCCGCCTCCCTTTTTTCCCTCAGTGTTTCTTTTATTTTTTCGTTTATATTCCCCGTCGGTTGTTGTTCGCCTGTGGCTTTCATCTTTTTTAGCTGTTCGTACTTGTTATTTTTTTCCTTTCTTGTCGGGCTCATAGGTGATCTGTCCCTTTTTAACGTTTTTTTTTGCTGCAATTTTTATTTTTGCCAATCTAATTCTTCTCCTGTCAGTTGGTTTTCTATTTCTTCACCGTATTTCGTGCTGTAGTAGAGAAATATTCAGGTACTGTGTAGTGTCTTGTTGTTTCCTTGACTTGTTTTTCCTTCTTTTATTTCCAGTTTCCCGTATAGAATTTTATGGTCTGTATTGATTTCTGCTGCCCTTTTTGCTTTAACGTTCTTGATCCTTTCTCTTATCTCTCTGCTTACCAGAATATGATCTACTTGTGAGGTTGATCTTCCATTGCTCCAGGTGTCAATGCAGGTTTGGCTTTTGGCCCATGTGTTTCTTATTGTTGGGTCAAACATGTGTGCTAGATTTTTCAGCGCGTTTCCGTTTTCATTTGACCATGTGTGGAGTAGTGTTTTTCCTATGATGCTTTTATCCTCCTCCGTCTGATCGTCTTTTCCTATATGCGCGTTGAAGTCTCCTAATGTTATGATGGGCATTTTTCTTTTTTCGTTTCTTCTGGTTTCTTGAGTTAGCTGCCTGAATACCTTTCCTGCTCTCTTGTCTGAGGGTACGTAAACTCCTATCATGCAGATGTTCTCCTTTCCATTTTATATGATTGCCGTGACTATGTTTTCGTTTATATTTTCCGTCCTTATTTCGATGGGCCTCTCCCATCTGGTTACCCATGCAACTCCTCTGCTGGTCTTTTCTTGCCCCCCTCGCTTAGTTGCCATTTGTAATTTTGTGTGATTGCTATTCCGTCTATCATGTGTGTTTCTTGTATACATGCAACGTCGATGTTTTCTGCTTGCAAGGCCTCGTCGATTTTTTCCCTTTTAGCTCTTTGTATGCATCCTCTGACGTTCCATGTTGCCAGAGTTATCCAATCATCTGGTGCTTTCTGACTGTGTCCCTCTTCCATTCTTTGCGATATTTGGTACCTGTTGATATTCGTCGTTTCCTCCCATTCTGGGCGGGGGGTTATAGCTATGCTTGGGGGGTTTGTTTTTTCTAATCTTTCTAGTTCGTTTCTTTTCTGCGTAGTGATTACGCTGTCATAGTGATTTCTGTTGTCTCCCTGCTTCCTGTACACGATCTCAATTGGCGTGTTGTCGTCTTCTTGTTGGTTGTTGGGGTGAAAAGTTATGATTTCGCCCTCCTCTTGGTTTATTATTATTGTCCTCCGCTTCAAGTTTGCTGTTGCTGCTATCGTCTCCTGCCCACCCCAGAAACCATCTTTTCTCAGGTCTCCGATGAACGCCTCTATTTTTTCTTTGTTGGTGCTGTGTTGATTGTAACGGGTTTCAGTTCGTTGATGGATGCTAGCATGAACGTGGTGAAATAATCTATGTTGTTTTGTATATAGTCCGCTACTTGTTTCCGTAGATTTTCCTGGCGTTGGTGTGTGCCGGGGTTGTTATGTTTTCTCCTTCTAATTGATGGCTTATTGCTCCATATAGACAGTTTCCGTCGCCGTCGATTTTTTATACCAGTAAATGATGTCTTCGTTCTTACGTTCTGTAGTGGATACATTGTTTTTGTGTTTTCTGGAGAGTTGTTATTTCTTGCTTACTTTTGCTTATTCTTGACCTAAACTTTTTAATAAAATAAAATTCCTTAGCCTTACCAGAGCCGTACCAGACGTGGAGTGTAAACAGTCAGAATATTTTTAAAGCATGCATGAGAATTTTCTAGATATTAATGGCTCTGAAACCAGGATGGGCAACAATTTTATCCAAAATTTTTGTTATTTTTGAATTAATTTAATTAGCCGCGATGTACTGTTACTCTGATGGTACGCCCCTGGGGTTTAGTCATATATGTATAGCTGAAAGAGAAATTATTTATTAACTTGTCTAATTTATTGCCCAACCTGTTTATGAAATTCTTTAAGTTGTCTACAAAATGTGACTGGTTTATAAGTGGTAATTGGACACTTAGCTTGATTTATGGCTCCCTTTCTGGTCCGGCCCTTCGTCGAATACACGATCTGTCAGCTTTTTTCACTGCACAACACTGAATAATTTAATAACGTATTTATTAATTATTGATTATTGGCACTTATCACTTAATTGTTGTTATGTTGACACCACCACCGTATGTAGAATTTTTTACTTAATAACTAGGGTAATTTTGACCTATTTAGGCCGGCTTATTACCGGCTTTTTTCACGATTTACACTCCGTTTGTAAAGAGCGTCTATTCACTCTCAAGTACGAGCTTGGACCTGGAACGTCGAGATTTTAAGCTTGAACAAAAAAGTGCCTGTCTGTCTGTCAGTCTATCTCTCGGTCTGTCTATAGTTCGGCCTGTAACTTTTCTTTTGCTCTTGGATGGTTTATGATATTGCCTTGAAATTTGGTTCACCTATGTATTAAAACGAGATGTATAACTAAATTATATTTTAGTATTATTTCGTTGAAGGGTTGGGGAGTACAAAGATACGAAAAACAAACAAGAGTCCAAAAAAATTGCGATTTAGTGTATATACAAGAAGCCAAGGTTTTAAAATTTGTTTGTCATCAGCGACCCTCACTGTCACCCCCATTACCACTTCCATTACATTATTAAAGGGCATCAAATTAAAATTATGCTTATGTGTGTGTACAAGAAGCAATGGCCTCTTTTGGTAACAAGCGCCTCCAACTATCAGTCCAATTACCGCCCCCACCCGATTAAAAATAAAATTGTGATTTAGTGTGTACAAGAACCAAAGGTCTCAGAAGTTTTTTGGCATTTGGCAAAACCACCCCCTTTAATAATAGAGTGGGGCAGGTAGTGGTAAACTTGGATAGGAAGAGACTTGAATAGGAGTTCTGGATTCCTCAAGCAGCGGATTTTATGTGTTAGAGGACATGGTTGAAATTTAGAACAATTATTGTAACAATATAAAATACCTTTTTCTGATTTTGTTTTATTTCTGACAAACCAACTAACGAAATTATATCAAATTTATTTTTTAACAAACGCGACTTTAATTATAACAGGAAATGATAAAAAAAAGATCTGTTCTGAATAACCCTATGCGTTGTACCATATGTTAAAATCTGCACTTTTTCTGATAGTTGGTCAACTTTCCGTAGTACATTTCTTCTGTCAGGGTCACTTAAAAATGAACTAAAAAAGTGTTCACGAATGTTGAGAATATACAAATATTCTATTAGTGAACCTATCTATAGTTCTCTAGATAAATTAGTTTTAATGTCAGTTATCTTCGTCACATGTATAAATGTTCAATATAATAAATAGTTTCCGCAGATAGTTCACGTCCAGTGGGAATGAAATCTCATTAGGTTATGAGCCCAGGGATACTTTAAACTGTGTACTAAGTAGTGAACTTGCAACTCACATTCCATAGGTAAATTACCGGTTTTTAAAAGGTATTTAATTGCAGCTGAATTTTCACTCGGGTGTTTTTAAGTACCTACACAATGGAGTGCAAATATATAGTAATTGGGAAACTACAAAGTGCTAGTGATTGGCCAAAATGAAAGTTGTTGGTGCCGTTTCAGCTGACGAAATATTCTTTATTGGACATTGTGAGTGGAACTCGAAAGAAACCAAATCCTCCTGACAGTAAATCTGCTTCTACGCAACTGCGGCAGCTGAAGAAACGTACAAAATAGAGTTTTTGCCATAAGAACATGCTGATGCAATGCTGTGCACGGTAAGCGCTGTGGGCGATAAACCCGCTACGATTGTTATGACATGTACTTCGTCAAGTGAACTAAGGAAAACGCTTCAGTCGGTGTACGAACAGAGTAGTGAACAACGTCTGTCTAGAAGAGTTTTTCGGTTGGTCAAATTGTGTGAATGACATTACTTCACACATTGCAGTACTACAAAAACATTTCGTGGAGTTGAACGATGCAATGGTTAAACAAGGTGAACACAACCTAAGCAAGCGTGTTTTGATATAGCCCAGACGACAGAGAACATTTTATAGTGAAACCCACAAAAAGTTGCAAACTACATAATTTTCTTTTTTTTTAATTAATTCGCGAAAATGTATAGAATAATGTCCTGAAAAGTTTACATTCCGCTCGGATGCAGAACATAAAAAAAAGTGAAAAAAAAAAAATTTTTTACCAATTTTTTCAAAATTTTAAAATTAAGTCAGGGCAGGAAAAATAAAAAATATAGGTGCATAGATCACGTGTTTCTGAACAAAAAATAACCTAATAAAATTTATCGCTAAAGCCACGGTATTCCTGGAAAAAAATAGTGAAGTAACCTTGTCACTCTGCGCGGCTAGCGCACGGTTAAATGCATACTATGGAACCTCTAAAAATTCTTAGCTGTTCTATCGAGTAAAACAAAGCTTTTTTCTCTTCCCGAGTACATGTTTTAAACATTTTTCTTAGTGAATAGGAGGATAAATAGTGAGTATGGAGGGAAAATATATAATTATCAACGCATACACAGACACACATAGCCGCTGAATCACTCGCATGAATTTTTACGTGCCTTTACTGTATTGTATTTATTACAGGTACACCTATCTACATTTCAGCTAAGTATGGATTCCTTATACATTTGGTAATGTATTGGAAAAGTTCCAGAATTTGTATTCAAAACAATCAAAGATATTTTCATAGTTATAAGGATAAGATCGTGAAAATCGCAATTTCTTATCATGATCTGATTGATCATATGTTCGAAAAAATGCATACAAGTAAACGATTTTGTGTTTGAACATTCGAAAAATATACATTTTTTCCGAAATAGTGATATTTTATTTTTTTCAATGGGTCAATTTCTCGACAAGTTACAGCTTCCAATATTTATCAAAAAAAATCATCAATTTAAAATGATTTGAGATGTACTTTTTTTTAATCCTCGTTACTACAACGTAATAAACCATAATAATCATGAAGTATACATACTTTTCAACAGTTCTCAATGAAGAAAGAATTTTTTTGAAGGGCTTTTATTTTTTTCTATATTGTTTATTGCTACGATTGAGTTCGGGCGTGATAGTATATATAAGTATATTTTTCCCATCCATCTTTTGCTTGTATTGTTTAAAACAAAAAAGCATTAGAAAGCTACAATTGCCATCTTTTAAATGAACCAACACTCATATAAATTGAACAAATTCTGATTTAGTGACATGTAATTCAGTGCGTCGGTGTCACAGTCATGCGTATTCAAACGCGTGCACGCATGGAGCCATCGGTTCCAGTTTTGCAAAATTTTGGGGTCTCTTTACGTATTACATCACCGTATTGTCCTGAACAGAATGAAGTTTCAGATCGGAAAAATAGGACTGTCGTTGAGTCTGCACGTTCCATGCTTCAGTCTCGTAGATCGCCGAAATTCTTTTGGGCCGATTCTTGTCATAGAGCTGTGTATTTGTTGAACCGAACTGGTTTACCAGCCATCGCAGGAAAGGCACTATTGGAGCTGTGTGTTAGAAAGAATATATCACACCTGAGAGTTTATGGTACAGAATGCTTCGCGCATATTCCCAAATAGCAACGACAAAAGTGGGATGCCAAAAGTGTTGCTGGTAAGCTGGTGAGTTATAATGGTAACAAAGACGGCTATTGTGTGCGGATACCAGAACAATACAAAGTTGTCGTTTGTCATGATATTACTTTCAAGTCAGAAATTGTGATTTCTATACCAACAGTACAGTTGCGTGTAATCGACACCAAGGTGTCAGTTTCTAATAACGGCAAAACGAAATCAAAAATTTGTGATGAAAGAAATGACAATGTACCGACAGCTTCTGGTAGAGTTTCTGAAGAAATCGACGTTGAAGGTGAAACCCATGAGTGCGAAATCCAGAATGAGGAAGAACCTCTGCGTTGTAGTATAAGAGGGAAGAAGAAACCTAGATGAGAGAGAACTGGAGATCTTGTAATGCTTGCCGAGATGAGCATGTTAGTTGTGACTAATGATCCTGAAACATTCAAGGAAACTATGCCTATAACAGAATATGCGGAAGAATGAAAATATGATGAGGAAATGTCATCCCATGCTGAAATGGCATCCCATGTGGCTCTAGTTGAAGAACCTTTCGGTGCTCGAGTTCTAGGATGTCGCTGGATTTTCAGAACGAAGGCCAATTCTGGTGGAGTACCTGCAAGACGAATAGCCCGTCCTTTTGTCCAAGGTTATAATCAGTGGCTTGAGTTAGACTACGATGGACTTTTTAGCACAGTAGCGAGGTATGACACGATTCGTATGTTACTGGCGCTTACAGCTTCTGAAGATATGAGCTTAGCTCAGTTTGACGTAAAAACCGCTTTTGTGCGCAGTCCTGAAGGCTATGACGATAGATCCGAACGAGTCTGTAAATTAGAACGCAGTTTGTAGGGACTCAAACAGTCGCTTAAGTGCTGGAATGAGCATCTCACAAATTTTCTCAATACCCAAGGCTTAAGAAGTCAGACTATACACTCAAAGTGGCTGGTTATAATTTATGTTGACGGTGGTCTAGTGGCTGGTATCAACTCAGAAGAATTACGATTATTCTTAAAGGAACTTGGACGTGAATTCGAGATTACTAACTGATCCTTGAATAGTTTTCTGGTTATGTAAATCACAGAGAAATATGATGGATGGATATTTATTAGTAAGAGTGCATACACAAGGAAGGTGGTGGAGCGTTTCAACATGACTGGATCAAAGTCTGTAACAACACCCGTGAAAAGTCTTCTACTGTTGAAAACGAATTTGTTGGAGATCAGGTGACATATCATGAAGCCGTTGGGAGTCTCAGACATCTGGTAGCTGTGTCGAGACCTGATCTAGCTTATGCAGTAGGTGTGGTAGAGAGATCTTTAGACAAACCAACTCGGACTGACTGGTTCGCTGTAAAATGTATCCTCAAATACCTACATGATACGTGCAATCCTGGGATTCTGTACAAAGCTGGATCAAAAAAGTGTGTTATTAAGGCTTACAGTGATGCTGATTTCGCTGGTGGACCTTTGAATCGTCACTCTACAACAGGTTCTTTGCAAAATTGGAGATGATCCAATAACATGGTTGAGAAGCAAACAACGATCAGTAGCTGTTTTAACGACGGAGGCTGAGTTCGTTGCGGCTAATAAATGTTCGAGAGAGGTGATCTGGTTGACTTGCTTTATTAAGGAAATAACCAGTCAGTAGATATTCCGGTATTACACATCGACAATCAGAGTGTCATTAAACTGATTAAGAAACTACAAATTAGCGAACAAAACATATCGAAGAACATTATGTCTTTGTTCGTGAGGAATATGTGGATGGACGCCTGGACATTCTTCACATTGGAAGTAGTGAACAGCTAGCTGATATGCTCACTAAACCATTGGAAATAGTTAGGTTCCAAAAATTGCGAATGCTGTTGGGATGTGTGAACTCTGACCAGCACTGACATTTATGGAGGAAGTGCTGAGAATACACAGATATTCTACTAGTGAACTACTATCTATCTATAGTTCTCTAGTTAGTTTAGTTTTTGATAGTTAACTTAATGTCAGTTTTCTCATATCAATATAATAAATAGTTTACTCGATAGTTCACGTCCAGTGGGAACGAAATCTCAGTAACAAAACCATTGGTTTTTATTTGACAGAAGATATCAGAGTTCATTAAAATTATAACGAAATACATTTTTGCACCTATTATATTTTTATTATCCGTCAAATCTGATATAAATTCACAGGCTATTTTTAAATGATTTTAAATATCTCCGCGAAATAAAACAAAATAAATATAAACCGTCGAAATGCACGTGGCGCTAAGTTGTAAATAGCGCGCGCAAATACAGAGCATTACCCTGTGTGTACCCATAGTGACCACTCAATCCAGCGGCGGCAGCCAACCTGAGTGGATGTATGGAAGCAGCTCCTTACCGTGACGTCAGAAACTGTAATTTAAATTACGCTCGAAAATATATTTCTTCAAATATTGCAAGTCCGTTTGACGTCACTTACTGCTCACATGCAACCTGTTTAAGTCATCTCCCCACTTTTCAACTTAGAGGATAGTTGGCAGTGGAACAGGCGACAAACGGTCAGTTCCTCACGAGCTCAACCACCAACCAGACGTGCCGAGCAAGCAGTGGCTGACCAGACCGCAACCGAGAAGACCATCCGCCACCTCCTATCCGACGCGCATAGCAGTAGCCGTCAGCTTTCCATCCAGAAGACTCGAAGTTAGTTCCAACCGACCGCTCACCTACTGCAGATCGACAGAGGAGAAAGTAATAGTAAGAATATTATTATTAATAATAGTAATAGGTGTCTGATATGAAGGACATGTATTAATAATTCTTTTACTATTAACTGTTTTCAGGAATATTTTTATTTTTACTCTGGTGTGGACTTCACAACCAGATTAACTTGTATTATGTTTATTTTTTAACTTTGGTGTGTACCTCTCAACCAGAGTAATATTTATTTTGGCCCTGACGTGGACCTCTCAACCAGGGCAACCGATAATATTTATTTTGATTTTGGCGTGGACCTCTCAACCAGAGCAACCGGTGATATTTATTCTGGCCAGAATAATCCTTAATTTGTTTTGTTCTTTTACTACTTTGGCATGGCATTACCAAAGTAATCCGTAATGTCTATTTGGCCCTGGTGTGAACCTCTCAATCAGAGCTACTTGTGACATTTATTTACTCTGGCGTGGATCTCTCAACCAGGGCACTTTTATTATAATTAATCATACATTGTTTCAGGCCAGGAGTTGCAGAAAGTGTTTAACTAATCATACCTCTTTTCAGTTCGCATGTATTGCGTATTAGCCAAGTCTGAAACTTAGAGCTAGTATTTTATTGTTGCATTATCTGTTGTTTTTGCTTTCTCATTCCTGGTATCCAAACCCCATTTGTAACATAACTGACTTTACCGCTTTCACCGTTTTCCCCGCTAACCCACCGCACCGCTTTATTCATTGTACATCAGTTTCATTTGGCCCTAGATGACATCATAACCCCGCTTGGTTTCGCCTGTCGTAGTTAAATTGTGGCTTAAAACATCGCATCACTGTAGTGTAACCATAGTCTGAGGTAATCATTAGAGTAAGGTAAACTGTATATAATATTTGAGGAATTGTAGAATAGTAATAAAGATTTATTTTATTCCGAACTGTGTGTTTTACTAATTAATTAATTAATTTCTTAGTGGACGCACTAGCCAGTTTCAGGCAAAAAATACAAAAATTGAAATAACTTTTGAACCATCAATAATTAGATAACAACACATGTGGTCATTTTGATTGGAAATTACCTACCCTATCAATTTCTTATCTGATCGTTAACTTCTGAGACACTCTATATATTATTTTCAACTGATTTAGTCTATTTACTTTGTTCTTATGAAATAATTTCATTATTCTATTTTGTTCGCCGTCATCGCTCACAGTGTAGCAAGTGCTAAAAATACCTTTTTCGTTCATGCACAAATTAATTCACTCAATATTTTGGGCTGAATTTTGTTACTCGGAGGTTTTTGGAATCGCTGATCACGAATCTGAAGTCAGAATTTGATAATTTCTAAATCCAAGATGGCAGATCCAATAATGCAGATGTTAAAATCCAAAAATTTATCAAAATTTGAAGATTGTGGCCAAAATGTATTACTTGTGGGTTTTTGGGGTCGTTTGAGTGAACTAATTTGTGCACAAGCAAAGACAAAAAAGATATTTTTAGCACTTTTAGGTTAAGTTTTCTCGAAATCTTGACGTGATGGCGCAAAACGGACTACGGCATCGTGTTCAGCACGTCAAAAACCTTCGAGGTACGGTAATGGAATCCCACTGATCGGACATGTTTTTTTTTTGTAAACCTGTGTAATTTTTGAACACATAAATATAATTATCCTGGAATAAATGACGTTTTTACAAACATCATTTTCAAAACAATATTTGTTGACATAAAGTAAGTTGTTGGTGTTCAAAACCACCTCATCCTATTATATCTTTGATTTTTAGTGCTTCATTAAATTCATTTTATTTTTTCGCTATATTTATTCGAATATCTCTCAGCAAATATGGTGAATAAAACGATAATACGAATGAGGAAATGGCGACAATGCATTACGTATATGGTCTCGCAGATGGTAATGCAACAAAAGCCAGAAGTATCAGGAAAGTATGTACGTATCAGGAAAAATATTCTCATCGTGCCTTGCCAGATAACCGATTTTGTTCGACTATTCATCGCCGTCTTTGTGAAACTGGTAGTTTTCAAAAATGTACTTCGGAAGATAGACCTCGAACTGTCAGAACACTCGAAATTGATGGAACGGTGGTGCAGGAAATCGACAAACATCCTGAGACGAGTTGTTGTTTCCGTACTATATTCTAAGAGTACAGGCATTACTTTTCAGGAAGTTTCCATAACGTGTGAACTTTTGTCGGTGGTACCTTCAGAATGTCTCACTAAATCCGTAGTTTGAGTCACAAATTATGTTCACAGACCAAGCAAATTTTTCTAGGAATGCTATTCAAAATTTCCATAGTAATCATGTGTGGGCGAACGAAAACCTGCATACCATAACCGAAACCCGTTTCCAACAGCAATTTTCGGTTAATGTATGGGTATGAATTATTGGTAATAATCTTACTAGGACTTTTGTTCTGCCAAGACGCTTTAATGGACAATCTTAACCTGCATTTTCTCCAAGAAGATTTACCTTGAAGATATACCAATTGGTTTAAGGAATCAAATGTGGTACATGCACGATGGAGCTCCTGTTCAATTCAGTGTAATTGTTTACGACTATTTACATGTGGTTTATACTAATCGTTAAATCGCACAGGACCTCAGCAATAGCCAGGAAGATCCCCCGATCTCAATAGTTTGGATTTCTTTTGTGGGGTTGTCTTAAAACCCTTAACACTTTACACTTTAGAAGATTTAAGAGAGCGAATAGTTGTCTCGTGTGAAACAATACGAAATACGCCGTGAATATTTGAACGAGTGCGCAGTTCGATGCGAAGATAGGCGAAAGCATGCCTATTAAGTGGAGGTGGCCATTTTCAACAATTTTTATAAAACAAAATTTATCATTATCGATGTTAATAATAAATAGTTTCAATTTGAATTTAATTGTTCTTGTTTTTTTTTTAGAAAAACGCAAGAAACCTTTTCTCATGTAGAATTGACCAGGCTAAGCAGAAAAAATAACCACATGGAAAAATGACAGTGGTGTACCACTTATCAGATGACATGTTTGCAGGGACGCCACTGGTGGAGCGAAAAAATGTCTTTTCTAACTAAAATATTTGGTTTTATATCCTATTAACACATACATAATTAAAAATAATATCTAAAGTGCTTTCTGAGGTATTAAAAAATAACGATTAAAAAAAGATTCACATACCCTGTAGCAAAAAATTTAAGCCGTTGCGGTCATATATTCATATGAACTTTTTTTCATAAAATTACCTAAAAAATCACGCTCTGAAATATTAGTACGTCATTAAGGAACTCCTTGTATACCAAGGTGTTTAATATGCCTTTCTTTTACTAATATTGATGACATGATAGGATTACCGGTTTATATCAAAACTATGTGTATTTAAAAAAAATGTAAACATTCGAATTAGTAATTTGTTAATTAAATATGTGTGATATATAATTTTGGGGGTGTGCAGCCAGATAAAATATTTTATATTATATATTTTCAGAATACAATGTGTTCTACGCCAATATAAATAGAAATAGGTACCCTGCTGTAATCATTAAGCTAGTAGATACCTGCTCTTGTTAATTTTTTGCGCATATTTAGATGTTTTAAGAAAAGCTGAGTATTATCTAGAATTGAATTGTAATGGTAATACACGTGTGGCAGCTAGAAAATCTTGGGGCGATCCCTGTAATAAGATAGAGTGAAATAGCAAAATAATGTATGTGACAGAAAGCCATATATTAACATGGCACTTCTTAAGAGTGCCTGGCACTTCTTAAGAGTTCCGCCCTCTATCCCCTCTTATTGTCCCTCCTACAGCTTGAAACGTTTATTATGAACCCGGGAGTTTCCAAAAAATTGATTAGTATATTTCAAGACAAGGTGGGGTGTACTACTCTTGTCAAGAATGATGTTACGCGAAATATGTAGCGCTAAATATTTCTTGAGAAGAAAGTCGAGTTTATCTAATGGTGTCATATCTAAAAACTTATTTGACGAATAATAATAATATTTCACAAGTAGTACGCTATTGCCAAGAAAGAAATCTGGTACATTTTTAATGAAAAATATACAGATTGGATAACCTGAAAATTTTGTAATGGAAAAAATACGACGGAGGAAAGTAAAATTTTGCTTGCACTTAACACAAAGAAGAAACTGCGTGTACTTTTAGTGGTTACTCTAAAAAAATAAAACGGCAGGAAAACAATATTTGGAATGTGGTTGACATTATTGTTGAGGAAGAAAATCTAACAAGATTTCGGTGAAAAAATATACAAGGCGATCACCTTGGCGATCACTGAGGGGAACAAAATAATTAATAAATAAATGCTGTCATATCGAGAAAAGTTATTTTTGTAAATAGTTCCACAAATTTTTTACATCCTTTGCTTGACGAAAAATTCACTATACCAGATTACTTAGGATTCTCACATTTCAGAATATCTAGATTATGAAATTATTTCAATTCAGTCTGCCGGTCTATTGGAGCTATATCTAAAAACTTATTTGACTGGAAAAGTAATATTTGGCAGGCAGTGATTGCAAAGAAAAAGCCTGATATATCTTTAGTAAAAATATAGTGCTTGGACAGTATGACAAAGAGTAATTAAGGAAAAAATGTTGCGGAAAACAATAATATTTGCCATGTATTTAACAAAATTGTTAAGGAAGAAACCTGCTATAATTTTAGTGAAAAAACGTTTTCTGTAAAGTTACCAAAAGTGGAAAACAGCTTTACTTCCCTCTCTCCCTGAAGATATTTCTCCGGATTTCCACATTTCATTAGATTATGAAAATTAAGGCTATTTAATTCCGTCAGACTGTCTGTCTGCATGTTGGCGCTATATCTGCAAATCCATTTGACGAAGGAGAAAAATATTTGGCAAACAGTTGACACTATTGAAAACGAAACACTGGAATATACTTCCATTGAAAAATATACAGTAATTAAGGAATAAATGTGACGGAAGAAGTAATATTTGACATGTAGTTAATATAACTGTCAATGAAAAAAATATAAAAAATATACAGGGTGGTCACCCAAAAAAAAAATGATGAAGAATGTGTTTTAGAGAGCAATAATATATAGTTAATACAAAACTTTTTATGGAAAATATGCGGCGGAGGAGGATATGTTTCATGCAGTTAACAAGAAATTGTCAAGAAAGAAAAATATGGAAAATAGACAGGGTGGCCACTATTAAGGAAATAATGAAAAAAATCTGACAGAGAGCAATAATATTTGGCATGTAGTTAACACAACTTTTAAATAATAAAAACGTTATTAAAATATTCAGTGGTTGCTTTAAAAGAATCAATGAAAAAAGGACGTTTCTCATGCAGTTAACACAACTGTCAAGAAGAAATATATGAAAAATATACAAGGTGGTCATCCTAAAAAGCAATAAAAAATGTGTCGGAGGGCAATAACATTTCGAATCTAGTTAACACCTCAAAAAAAAGATATGAAAAAATATACAGATGTCACCAAAGAAAAAATTAATAAAAGAAGTGATGAAGGACGATATATCGCATGTAATTAACACAAATGTCTAGGAACAAAAATATGAACAAGTAAAATTGAAAATTTTTAAAACCCCGATCAATGTATCTAATCGTACTAGTTTCATATGACCGAATCAAAATGAGGCCTAAGTTATGTTCGGCTGCCATAATTGTCTGCACATTTTCAATTTTATTTCAATCGGACAATTTCTAGAGAAGATAAACATGGCGACCAAAACATCAAAATCTAATATGGCCTATAACCTTCTCGACAAAATACTGTTTCAAATAAAAAAACTGCATCAAAATCGGATCACCCGTTGAAGAGATATGAAACCACAGACAGACAGACAAACAAACATACAAACATAACGCATCAAACTTTTGGGGTTGGGGGTTAAAAATATACTAAGAAAGTGGTCACTTTAAAAAATAATTAATTAAGAAACTTTGGTGGCAATAATACTTGAAATGTAGTTGACACAATTATCGAGGAGGAACCTTGACATACTTTTAGTGAAAAATGCACAGGGTGGTAAAAGTCGAAAGAAACATTGCAGTTATGAACAAAACCGCGGTATTATGAAAGTACATCAACACCGCACCCCACCACCAAAATTTCAGACGAAAACTAATGGACGTTTTTTGGCGGTAATTTTTTTAAATGTCAAAAAAAAATTGTTTGTAGTTGCGGAGGAAACTTTGGGTACTTGTTCTATTCAGCGTCAATAGTGTCGGAAAAATAATTTCAGACGTTTTCCGTGGGCCCATTTTGAGATATAAGTGTTGAAACTCATGTTGAAAGTTAAAATTTTGAAAAAAAAAGTTTGTTTCTCAAATTCTGGTAAAATGGGGTTGAAACTGATGAAAACGTCTGAATAGCTCATTATAATTTCTTAAAAATATATATCATTTTTAAACGCGCAATAGAGTCAAAAACTGATGACCAACTCAGGGGTTTCAAAAATGGAGTGAAAATTAATGAAAATGTCTGAAACCGAAATAACATTTTTGAACCCCTTAAGAACTTATAATGAGCTATTCGGACGGTTTCATCAATTTCAATCCCATTTTACCAGAATTTGAGAAACAAACTTTTTTTTTCAAAATTTTACAACTTTCAACTCTTATCTCAAAATTGGGCTATGGAAAACGTCTGAAATTATTTTTACGACATTGTTGACGTTGAATAGAATAAGTACCCAAAGTTTCGTCAGTACTACAATTTTTTTTTTTTATTTTTAAAAATTACCGCCAAAAAACGCCCCGTAGTGTTCGTCTGACATTTTGGTGTGGGGATACGGTGCTGATATACTTTCATAATACTGCGGTTTCATTCGTAACTGCAAAAAATTTTTTCCCCTGCGTAACTCCGCTCGGATCCATTTACCAGACTTTTCGTAGAGAAAAAAAGAGTGTCGAAATCAATTCAGTAAACTAAATACCAAATTTCAGACGTAACTATAATCGATGAACCCACTACGTGCCATTGCTCTAACTAATAGCATTCTACTATAATGTTTCCTCGTACACTTGGAAATATATTTAATATCTCTTTAGTGGTTGAGTTCTTGGCTATTGAGTTTTACTATAAAGTTAAATGGGATAAGCCCAAACTGACATTATCACTTACAAATTAATTCATAGTATAAGGCAAGTATATTCCCCGTACGACCCAAAACTAATTTGTCTGGTGAATTAAAGTGTTCGAACCCACAAAGGTAATACTCTATAACCAAAACAAATTAGGCTCGGCTAGCCAGTTTTTTTTAGGAGGCCAAGGGCCATGGGTAAGCGTAAACAACAATAACGCTAAGGCGGCCAAGAGTGAATTAGTCGTAAGTTTCTCAAACAAATTTAAAAAAAAATCTAAATTTTTTTTTTTTATAAAAAAATGAATATTTTTTTTTGTAAAAAATGTTTAGTTTTTAGTTTGCAAAAGTTCAAGCCTTGGGCGCCAGACCTTGTAGAAAGGTCAGAAAGGAAAATACGATATAGCACACATACAGAGAAACAAGAATATAAAATAAAAATAATTTAATGGTGAATTTAAAATTTGGTTAGGTTAGTAACGACAGTATGATTGATTTTGAAATCAATTAAATCTATAACATACACGATAAAGCTAAAAAGTTAGTACCACTTATCATTAAACTCATTAACAATCGATAACTCTAGCGCTAAACAATTTTCTACACAAGGGAGACCATAAAGAATTTCCCAATTTTAACTGGACTATAATAAACAAACCCCAGTAAAGTTAAGCCTGGCAAGAAAAATAATTTAAAAGAATATCCAACTAAATCACGCGATTCGAAACTTATAATTTCAGTTGTTCGAGCGTTGTGCGACAGAAAGAACAGGATTTAAATTACAGTTGTAAAAAAACTTTTGGCTAGTCCTTAAAAAAATATGTCATTTAGAACTGTCGCTAGGTATGACATGAGATAGTAACTTGAAGGCTGAAAACTTAAATGCAGATATCGAATATTTATAGCAAAACAAAATAGTCGAGGTAAAATAAAACAATTTCTCGACAGGATAAACCAACGGAAGCAAACTTCCTACCAATATATTTTGCTAGAAATACTGAAAACACTGTAAAATTTGACGGCTAAATTTTAATTTAATTAGAAAATTTAATGCTGAATTGCTAGTAACCCTACCTTGCGGTTAACTTTACTAGAGCACGGAGTTTACACTGCGAAATGTACAGTACAAAGTAAAAACACTACTATGAAAGTAACAACCTAGTAGCTATATATAATTTCAAATTGTTTAACACTTAGCACCATATACTCTATTGTATAATCCCAACACTCCAGAAAAATTTTGTTACTAAAATATCATATCACTAACCTAAGACATCAAACCATAAATATAGCGTTAACTATAACATTTAAAAAACTTCAAAATTTCTCGTGGTAACCTTATATCTAAAATTCACTTATTAAAATTTAACAAAAATTTGGGACACACCGTACCAGAGTATATACACGATAAGGCTCTAAGCACAGACAATTATGTTGAGCAATAGGGCTCACACAGAGTACAGGTAATAAGGGCTCTAAGCACAGACAATTTACTATCAAATGAACGTTCGACGTACGATATTAAGGGCTCTAAGCACTGACAATTTACTACCACATGAATGTTCAAGTACAGGTAATAAGGGCTCTAAGCACTTCAACATGTGACCACAAGGTCAATAATAAGGTACAATATGCAAAATTGGAGTTAACCAAACAATATGCAAAATTGTCGGAGATAGTAGCTGAGAGCTAATCTCCACACGTGGCCTTATGGCAGTACCATACATAAAACCACTACAACATAAAAAAATCAGTGAAAAATTCGCCAATAATACTGTTACCTCGACTTATGGCCTTAAATCCGTACCTAACGAAAGATATAAGCAGTAAAATGTACGAAATTAATCGCTAAACGCTTTCTAGTTTGAATGTAAGAATATATAGCACAATTTTGCTGACTTAATAAAATAATTCCTGCAGAGGCAGTAGTTGCTATGAGAATAGTTAAATTATTCACTCCGAAAATAATGTTTTTAAAAAATAGCTTTATTTCGTTAAACACTATTACGAATTGAATATTGAGTATATTCTACAACTATCGGCCACAAAGCTACAAAATAGACTGACCAAAATGAATGTTACACATATACGTTAGAATTAGAAATAAGCAGCATAATGTTATCGTTAGAGATAACTATGTCTTGGGCATATAATTCCTCCCTCCTTAGACCTTGGCGTCCTCGTCAAGGGTTGCGTTGGCTTTAATCGTCTCGAGCTCCTGGGGGTCGATCTGGATGAGGTGTCTTTTGGTACAAAACAATTGACAAAGTCTTTTTCTAATAACACATGAAAGGACAATACACATTGTTAGTAGAACTATACAGATTAGGGTTGCAGAGGCACGTGCAACGTTCAGCTGGGGGTTGTCTAGTATGGTGTCTTCCTTGAGGGTTTCGAGGTCTGCTTGAAGTTTAGGGATTTCCTCCAGGTGGTGATTTTGTAGAACAATTGTCTTGGAGGGTTCCATATCAAGATGAGTTTCACTTTTAATGGGTATAGTCCAGGTATCATTACTTAGCGTTATTAAATTGTTATCGATAATTATGATACATGGAGAAGTGATGATATTGTTTTGGGTGATAAGATGTCTTGTAATAATATTTTGACATTTTTCAATAATCTCCTTTGGTTTGGAAAAGCAGGTTAGAAGTCCGTGGGATGTTAACTTGTAGGCTTCGGCTTGAAGAACTTTGGCTGTTTCGCATTTATTCATTTCTTGCAGATTACATTGTGTTTGCTGTAGGTTGCGGCAAATGTAATGACTTGTTGTGGATTTGCATCTGTCTGTCCATCTGAGTTCCAATTCATTGGCAAGGTAATATTGTGCAGGGGGTATAAGGGTTATAGAATTTTCGTCAGGTACTGGACAGACTTTGGATATGTTATAGTAGGTGGGATTAAGGATGGGTATCTTAAGAGCCATAATTATTAGATTGTTAATTGATACAATACCTAATTTTGTATTTTGAAGGATTTCGAAAGGGTGCAATGAGTCATGCAATAATAGAGTATTTTTGTCATAGTCAGATAATAATTCAGACTGAATTTGTTTAAGTTCTGCTAGGGTAATGATTTCTAAATTTGGTATTTCATCGTTTGTAAGTGTAATGGTTTTAATCATTACATCTACTTGATTTTCAAAATTATTTAAGCTTTGTTGATGCATTTGCAGTAAATATAATTGTTCAAACTGTTCCCTGTAATCGCGTACTACAGAGGCGGTATAGTTTTGATTTTGTTCTATGATTTTTAGTTCATCATATAGTTTGTTAGTGATTTGCGAAAATATAGTTATACTTTGCGATACTTTTTTATTGATTTTTATTTGGTTTTGAGTTAGAATTTCGATATTTTTATTAATATTATTCAAGTCTTCTTGGTCTAAATTTCCCGTAATGAATTTTACAATGCTTCCTAGTCCGTTTATCAGTCCTCGACCTATTCTAGAAGGATTGATTAGCTTATGCACCTTTTGTTCTAACGTAAGGACTTTAGTTTTTACTTGGTCTTGAACAATTTTTGTAAGATAAGCTTTTGATTGGGTTTTATTTAATATTGTTTCTGTATTATATTTTATTTGCTGGAAATAATTGCTTAGTGTATTTAAATTGTAAGAAAAATATATTTTATGATAGAAATTTAGTGTTTTTGCGAGGCCTAGGGGCTCTTGGTAGTAACCGGGAGTTTCAATTGGGGTTATTTGAAGTGGATGCACCAGCGTCACGGTGGACCTGTGAACATGGATTTATTCTTATTCTTTTTAATTTAGTTATATCCCTATTACTTATATTATCGTGGGGTGATAGAAAGTGTACAGTTTTATCAGTTTGGTCAATTAAAAGAGCCTCTTTATATAGGGGTTTGTGTTTACTCTGTTGGGGTTTTTCTCTGACGTACACAACGTCTTCTGTTATTTGTTCGACATTTTCGTCCCGATTTTGGTTAACTTTATCTAGAGCTTTTTGTTCTTTTTGTTTAGCCTTTTGATGAATTTGGTCTAAAAATGGTTTTTAAGTTCATTTTTTCGTTTAACATTATAATTTTCATATAGCCCTTCGTCCATGGCGAAACTTAATTCGTGTTGATATGGGCCATATAAGATAGAAAAAGGAGAGAATCCGGTAGCGGAGTGTATGGATTGATTATATATCCAAACAGCGGTTAGCATTTGGTTGCTGGGTTTTTCACTGGGATTTTTCAAATTGATTATTCGTAATTTTTCGAGTAAAGTTGAGTGGGTCCGCTCAATGAACGAGTTTGAATTGGGGTTATAAGCTGTGGTGTCATGAAGTTCTACACCTATCATGCTTAAATACTCGTGAAATGTGTTATTTTGGAATTCGGTTCCTTGATCGGTTACTATACGTTTAGGTCGATCATGGTGGGAAATAAAATGTCTAAGTTTATTAAGCACTTCGGGGGCAGTGATAGCTTTAATTAGATAGGCTTGTACGTATTTGCTAAAAGCATCAACTAATGTTAGAAATTTCGAGTTTTTGTACGAGAAGACATCAATATGAATCGTGTCAAAGGGTTTACTAGGTATCATAGGACCTTTAAGCGGGGGTTTGTAAGGATTTCGTTCATATTTTGATTTGAGACATAAGTCACATTTATTTATGTGGGTTTAGTTATTACTGATATATTAGTTTGTGGAATTTCACTAGTATTCTGCTTCATTTTTAATATTTCAAGACACGAAGCATTCTAAATTGGATTTATGAAATTTGCGGATAATATTCATGTGAATAATAGATAAAACCTAATAAACATTTAATTGCAGTGTTTAATTAGGGCGTGGATAACTGCATTTACTAAAATGATTATGGTAAATATGTAGAATTATCTAACTTGGCGTTCAACATAAATACATCCGGCGAGGTTGTGGGAAATTAAATACAACCACTCCTCTCGTCACATGGGTTATTTTTGTAAACAGTTCTTGTTCAATTAATTTTCAAGTGATACGATAGAAAAAAAATGTACTATAGAAAGGTGACCACACTGAGAGAATGATTTAATTGACGTTAATAAATTTTGTATCTTCCAATTAAATGATTTATTTGTATTTGGCCTATTAAACATTTAATAATAATAATAATAACAATAATAATAATAATAATAATAATGATAATAATAATGCATGGTCCGAGACCATGAAAATGCAGGGGTAGGAGCCTTTCTGTTTAAGGCAGCACAGAGAGCATCCGATGAACTTGGTCTCTCCTTCGACGTCGAGCGGGTAAATCGCGACTCTGTCACCGAGTTGCAACCTGCTCGGCGAAAAGCCGAAATTAAAGCTGCAGAACACAACAAATTTCTGCAGCTGCACACGGATAAGCCAATGCATGGAGTTTTCTATAAAAATATAGAAAACCTTGGCTTATCCGAAAGGTTCTTAAGGTCAGCCGGGCTGAAGTCTGAGACCGAGGGATTCATAATGGCTTGCCAGGATGGTGTATTTAACACCCTCATCTATCGTAGTCGTGTCATGGGTATAGAGGTCCCTGATGTCAGCTGCAGGGCCTGCCGCAGGGCGCCAGAAACTCTTATGCACTTGCTGTCGGCTTGCCCGACATATGCAGTCTCGGCCTATATCCAAAGGCACGACGGAGCATTACGAGTGCTTTATTACCATTTAAGGCACTCGTATGGGATAGACGAAACACCAGTGCTGCCTTACGCTCCGGGGGATATTGAGTCCGTTGTGGGAAATGAGAAGTGTCTAATTTATTGGAACTACTCTTTTCCCACCGTCAGACAAATACAAGCCAACAAGCCTGACGTAGTACTCCTCGACCATCAACTCAAGACAATGTTCGTCGTGGAGTTCTCGGCTCCCGCGGAAAACAACATTGTCTTGAAGGAGGAGGAAAAACGGACAAAATATCGAGATCTGCTCTTCGAACTCCGCAGACTCTATCCAGACCATACTGTTAGGATAGTGGTACTGATTATAGGAGCCCTCGGTGGAACGAGACACACACTGCTTTCGGAACTCAAGATCATACCGGCATGCCGAAATTCGGCAGAGATCTTAGCCGGCAGAATGCAGAAGGCCGTCACGGCGTGGGGAGTGGCTACCAGTACTACCAGCTCCACTCTGTGACGGTCGGAGCCACAGAGAAGGGTGACTGGTTTTTAGCTCGCTAAAAATAATAATAATAATAATAATAATAATAATAATGCTGTTAAGATAGTGGTACTGATTATAGGAGGCCTCGGTGGAACGAGACACACACTGCTTATGGAACTTAAGATCATACCGGCATGCCGAAATTCGGCAGAGGTCTTAGCCGGCAGAATGCAGAAGGCCGTCATTCTTGGTTCATTGCGTCTGCTCAGGGCACACGATTCCCGGACCCAGTAGTCACTTACCCCACGGGTGTGGGGAGTGGCTGCTGGTACTACCAGCTCCCCTCTGTGAGGGTCGGAGCCACAGAGAAGGGTGACTGGTTTTTAACAAACAAAATAATAATAATAATAATAATAATAATAATAATAATAATAATAATAATAATAATAATAATAATAATAAAGAGGTGGAACGAGACACACACTGCTTCAGAACTAAAGATCATACCGGCATGCCGAAATTCGGCAGAGATCTTAGCCGGCAGGATGCAGAAGGCCATTATCCTCGGCTCATTACGTCTACTCAGGGCACACGATTCTCGGACCCAGTAGTCACTCACCCCACGGACGTGGGGAGTGGCTGCCGGTACTACCAGCTCCCCTCTGTGAGTGTCGGAGCCACAGAGTATAAAGGGTGACTGGCTTTTATTAAAAATAATAATAATAATAATAATAACAATAATAATAATAATAATAATAATAATAATAATAATAATAATAATAATAATAATAATAATAATAATAATAATAATAATAATAATAATAATAATAATAATAATAATAATAATAATAATAATAATAATAATAATAATAATAATAATAATAATAATAATAATAATAATAATAATAATAATAATAATAATAATAATAATAATAATAATAATAATAATAATAATAATAATAATAATAATAATAATAATAATAATAATAATAATAATAATAATAATAATAATAATAATAATAATAATAATAATAATAATAATAATAATAATAATAATAATAATAATAATAATAATAATAATAATAATAATAATAATAATAATAATAATAATAATAATAATAATAATAATAATAATAATAATAATAATAATAATAATAATAATAATAATAATAATAATAATAATAATAATAATGATAATAATAATAATAATAATAATAATAATAATAATAGGCCATTTACGCCTAAAGTGCGTCGAATAGCCGCCAACTTAAGACGCGTCCATCACACACTCAATGAGGCAGTGCTGCGAACCACCAAACAGCACTGTCTCGACAGGATACGGATGCTAGTGGTTTGTAAAAAATCACTAGTGAGGCGGGCGAGGGGGCTAGCGGAAAATAAACTCTTCCGCCAAAAGCCCTCGCGCCTTTTCGAACCGCCTCCGCGTGTTGCAGAGAATCCGCCGACTGTAGATCAGGTGGAAAATTTCTGGAAAACGCTTTACGAGGAGAAGCTTCCACTCAACCAAGACTCTCCAGCCCTGGCACACTTTGAAGCCTTCTGTCAAAGGCTTCAACAACCAAACGAGGTGTGCCAACCGATAACTCCAGAAGAGGTTCGAAGAGCTCTTGAGGGCTCTAAGAACTTTGCTGCTCCAGGTCCCGATGGGATAAACAACTATTGGTGGAAAAAATTACCCAGTACCCACCACCATTTGGCCAGAATTTTCAATTCATGGCTAAATGGGGAGCAGCAAATTCCTTCTTGGGTTGTCGAGGGGCGGACAGTGCTGATCCCGAAGAACGGAGATTTGTCTGACCCAAAGAACTACCGGCCGATAACCTGTTTAAACGCATGCTACAAGGTGTTTACACGCATTTTGTACATGCGGGTGCTCCATGCAGTTGAACCGGTTTACGAGCGGATATATGAGCAACGAGGGTCAAAGAGAGGTGTCGCTGGCTGCAAGGAGAACCTGCTGATTGACAGGTGTGTCACGCAGGACTCCGTGCAGTATAAGCGTAACCTCTCCATGGCCTGGATCGATTACCGCAAGGCATTTGACATGACATCACACGAGCTCATTGTACACTTGCTCCAATGTCTTGCGGTGCCCGGTCCCGTAGTGAGATGTATCGAAGAACTGATGCCGCTCTGGAGGACTCGCTTTACCATAACATCGGGTAACGATAGAGTCCAGACGGAGCCGGTATATTTCAGAAGGGGAGTATTTCAGGGAGACTCCCTCAGCCCCCTTCTGTTTTGCATCTCACTACTGCCATTATCCGTTTCGCTCCGGAAAGCCCGTGGCTACAACTGCGGTACCTCCGGCGACAGGAGGCATAAGGTCACCCATCTGTTTTATATGGATGACCTTAAACTGTATGCCTCCGGAGAGAGGGACCTACACCAGTCCCTCAGGGTGGTACAGGAGTACACGCAGGCTGTCGGTATGGAGTTCGGGTTAGACAAATGTGCACTGGTCCATCTCAAGAGAGGACGATGCGGGGACTACGGAGAGGACGCGCAGCTCGTGGACGGAAGCATCTTACATCATCTAGATGCCGGAGAGTCGTACACTTACTTGGGTGTCGAGCAACGCTCCACCCAAGAAGTGAGCGTAGTGAAAAACGCTCTCCGCGGCAAGTATCAGCACCGACTCCGACAGATCTGGTCTTCAGAACTGTCGGGGAAGAACAAGGTGTCTGCTACCAATATGCTTGCCGTTCCGATCCTTCTCTACTCCTTTGGGGTAGTGAAGTGGAGTCGAGAAGAGTTGCGTCAACTCGACGTAGGAACCCGCAAGAAGATGCATCTCAATAGGAGTTTGCATCCTAAATCGTCCGTTCCACGGTTATACCTCCCACGACATCGGGGAGGCCGTGGACTCTTGAGTTTGGAGAGTCTCCATAATAGGATGGTTCTGGATGGAGCCTGTAAGGTTATCAGGAGTTCGGATCCCCTCCTCTGCATGGTCCGGGACCATGAAAGTGCAGGAATAGGAGCATTTTTGTTTAAGGCAGCACAGAGAGCAGCCGATGAACTTGGTCTCTCCTTCGACGTCGAGCGGGTAAATCCCGACTCTGTCACCGAGTTGGAACCTGCTCGACGAAAAGCCCAAATTAAAGCTGCGGAACACAACATCTTTCTGCAGCTTCACACGGATAAGCCAATGCACGGAGTTTTCTATAAAAATATAGAGAACCTTGGCTTATCCGAAAGGCTGACCTTTGCCTTCTTAAGGTCAGCCGGGCTGAAGTCTGAGACCGAGGGATTCATAATGGCTTGCCAGGATGGTGTATTTAACACCCTCGTCTATCGTAGTCGTGTCATGGGTATAGAGGTCCCTGATGTCAGCTGCAGGGCCTGCCGCAGGGCGCCAGAGACTCTTATGCACTTGCTGTCGGCTTGCCCGACATATGCAGTCTCGGCCTATATCCAAAGGCACGACGGAGCATTACGAGTGCTTTATTACCATTTAAGGCACTCGTATGGGATAGACGAAACACCAGTGCTGCCTTACGCTCCGGGGGATATTGAGTCCGTTGTGGGAAATGAGAAGTGTCTAATTTATTGGAACTACTCTTTTCCCACCGTCAGGCAAATACAAGCCAACAAGCCTGACGTAGTACTCCTCGACCATCAACTCAAGACAATGTTTGTCGTGGAGTTCTCGGCTCCCGCGGAGAACAACATTGTCTTGAAGGAGGAGGAAAAACGGACAAAATATCGAGATCTGCTCTTCGAACTCCGCAGACTGTATCCAGACCATACTGTTAAGATAGTGGTACTGATTATAGGAGCCCTCGGTGGAACGAGACACACACTGCTTTCGGAACTTAAGATCATACCGGCATGCCGAAACTCGGCAGAGGTCTTAGCCGGCAGAATGCAGAAGGCCGTTATTCTCGGTTCATTACGTCTGCTCAGGGCACACGATTTACGGACCCAGTAGTCACTCACCCCACGGGCGTGGGGAGTGGCTACCGGTACTACCAGCTCCCCTCTGTGAGGGTCGGAGCCACAGAGAAGGGTGACTGGTTTTTAGCTAGCTAAAAAAAAAAAAAAATAATAATAATAATAATAATAATAAGATCGAGAGATCGAGTCCGTTGTCGAGAACGAGAAGTGCCGAATATATTGGAACTACTCGTTTCCGACGGTCAGGCAAATTCAGGCAAACAAGCCTGACATAGTCCTCCTAGACCACCAAACCAAGATGATGTATGTCATCGAGTTCTCGGCACCTGCCGAGACAAACATCATCTTGAAGGAGGGCGAAAAACGGACTAAATACCGAGATCGGTCAAGATGGTCGTCCTGATAATCGGTGTACTTGGTGGAATGAGGCCTACGCTGCTCTCGGAATTAAAGGCCATACCAGCCTGCCAAAAGTCAGCCGAGTGGTTGGCAGGCCAAATGCAGAAGGCAGTTATCCTGGGGTCCCTTCGTCTTCTTAGGGCACACGAATCTGGCATCTACAGTCACTAACCCTGCAGGACGCGGGGAGTGGCTGTGGATAATCCGCTGGCGCTTCTCCCGTGAGAATGTCGGAGACACGGGAGAACTGTCCAGCATCGCACACACGGGAAAAAAATAATAATAATAATAATAATAAGCAGAAACCACTAGCAGAAGAAATAAGAAATAAGAAAACTCTGGAACCAAAGCTCCGTCTACATTGTTCCTATCATAATATCGGCAACAGGCCTGATTCCTAAAACACTCCACGATAGCCTAGCACGTCTTCAGATAGATCCAGACGTATACATTGAAGCGCAGAAAAACATTATAATAGACACAACAAGTATAGTAAGAAAATTCATGCAAGTCACATAAGCCTAGACACTCAAGTTTGATTGATCAGCATCACAAACAAAAATAGTTACTTAATATGTTAATGTTTGGCTAAATGAAAGCCCGCACTAACATAAAGGACCGACGGCAAAGTCGAGAATTAAAAAATAATAATAATAATAATAATAATAATAATAATAATACCTATCATAATATCAGTTACTGGGGTAGTTACGGAACAACTCAGTAAACATCTGGACCAATTGGATATTCCGAAAGGTCTCATCAAAATCATTCAGAAAGCGGCTATTCTACAAACTTGCCATATTGTGCGCAAGTTCCTAAATGCATGACAGAACAAGATGAATTTCTTCTCTGTCTTGCATAAAAGAACCATCACACACCGGTAAAAATAAACCGAGAAAATAACCTGAATAATAATAATAATAATAATAATAATAATAATAATAATAATAATAATAATAATAATAATAATAATAATAATAATAATAATAATAATAATAATAATAATAATAATAATAATAAGGGGGGCGAATTCGGACCGACAGCCTCCACGCGGTGCTCCCCGGGCAACAGGTAGAGGTGACTCTGCCTGGCAGATGTCGGACGTGGGTCCCCAGGGCTAACCACTCTGAGGACTCAAATCTCTGGTTCACGACGACGACAGAGAACGGGCCCCTCACAATAGACCCCAGTCGGATGGGGGTCGGAGACACGTGGGAGGGGCCATACCGGACGGTCTTAATGATGACAACATTGCAATTGTACACGGACGCTTTAGGTGGACGAGGGGACTTCGGGATGACCTGCTTATCTGCTATGAGAGCAGCGAACCAGGACGCAGGGGGTACATGGCGCGGTTACACCGGTTGTGGTGCGATATGCACCCGGAGTTCCGCGCCTTCTCTCAACAACATATAAGAGATCAGGTATCTTTCCTGCGTCGAACAGGCTACCAAAGGGCACCCCGTCAGCAGGAAGAAGGGCCAGCCGCATCACCACCGCGGCAACTTCCTGCTGACCAAGAACATCACCTAGAGTACACCGACGACACTCTCAGGACGAGGGTTAGCCTTAACACCAGAGTTAACCCAAAGCCACAAGACCTGGCAAGAATGGATTCGTTACTCGATAATGAACTTCCAGAAGATGCCGACATATGGCAGATCAACAGTGCCGTGTACGCAGCCGCTAGACAACTCGTTCCCCAGCAACGCCTGGCAAGCGTGTTGGGTAAGGTCGAGAAGACTAAGCGGCGCGTACAAAAAATCGAGGCAAAAATTAAATCGGCGAGACAACACGCGTCTCGAATCCAGAGTGTGGTGGAGTATATAACGGCAGCTAAGTCATTCACGCCGAAAATTCGGCGTATAGTTGCCGGTATAAGACGACAACACCACACTCTAAATCGGACAGTGCTGCAAACCATCAAACAGCACTGTCTAGATAGGATTCGAGCACTTATGGCCATTAAAAAATCTTTGGTCAGACGAGCACGGGCAATGGAACAAAACCATCTATTCCAAACAAGTCCCTCTCGTCTGCTCCAAGAGCCACCGCGTGTTGTGGAAAATCCGCCGTCTGTTGAGACTGTCGAAGCCTTCTGGAAGGGAATATATGAGACCACGAGTCCATTCGACAGCGACACTCCAGCGATAGCACGCTTCGAGGAGCTCTGCACCACATTGTTGGGAGAGCAAGACGAAGTGTGCCCGGCGATCAGTACCGAGGAAGTCCAACAAGCACTTGTTGGTACTAAGAACTTTGCTGCCCCGGGTCCAGATGGCATAAACAACTGGTGGTGGAAGAAATTCCCTTCCACCCACCGCCATCTGGCCCGAGTTTTCAACTCATGGTTGAACGAGGGGCAGCCGATTCCGGACTGGTTTGCCGAGGGGCGTACTGTACTGATCCCCAAAAAGGGAAATCTGTCCGACCCGAAGAATTATAGACCGATCACATGCCTCAATTCCTGCTACAAGATATTTACTCGTATCTTGTATGCCAGGACATTGAGGTCAGTTGAGCCGGTCTACCGACAGATACACGAACAGCGTGGTGGCAAGAAAGGTGTGGCAGGCTGCAAAGAGAACCTATTGATAGACCGCTGTATTACACAGGATTCTGTACAATACAAGCGTAATCTATCAATGGCGTGGATCGATTACCGCAAGGCATTTGATACAACATCTCATGCACTATTATTACACTTGCTGCAATGCCTTGTGGTACCTGCCCCACTAGTGAGATGCATTGAACAACTGTTGCCACTCTGGAGAACCCGCTTCACCATAACATCTGGTGCTCAGCGAGTATCGACAGAGTTGGTAACTTTTAGGAGAGGAGTTTTCCAGGGTGACTCCCTGAGTCCTCTCCTATTTTGCATCTCACTGCTGCCGTTATCTGTCAGGCTCCGCCAAACCCGCGGATACCAATGTGGTCCACCCAGCAATCGGAGGCATAAGGTCACCCATCTATTTTATATGGATGACCTAAAACTTTATGCCTCCGGAGAGTGCGAACTCCAAAACTCTCTAAGGGTGGTCCAAGAGTATACGCGGGCCATTGGCATGGAATTCGGGCTGGACAAGTGTGCAGTCGTCCATCTCAAGAGAGGACGAAGCGGGATATTCCTTGAAGATGCGCAGCTCGCAGACGGAAGCATCCTACGACATCTGGATGCCGGAGAGACCTACACGTACCTGGGTGTGGAACAACATCACATCCAGGACGTGAAACAAGTTAAGGATACTCTCCGCGGCAAGTACAGACACCGGCTCCGAAAGATTTGGTCTTCTGAACTTTCGGGGAAGAACAAGGTGTCTGCAACTAATATGCTTGCCGTTCCGATTCTGCTCTACTCCTTCGGAGTAGTTAAGTGGACGCTAGAAGAGTTGCGCCAATTGGATAGGGATACCCGCAAGATGATGCATGTTCACAGGAGCATCCATCCTAGGTCGTCCGTTCCTCGAGTGTACCTCCCACGACAACGGGGGGGCCGAGGACTCTTGAGTCTGGAGTGTGCGCATGGCAGAGTAGCGCTGAGTGTGGCATGCAACGTCCTCAGGAGCTCGGACCCACTCCTGCGGTTTGTGAGAGATCATGAAACTGCAGGAGTTGGCGCATTTTTATTCAAGGCAGCACGTAAGGCCGCAGATGATCTCGGTCTCGTATTCGACTTCAGGCGAGGAGGCCGGCGAGGTGCTGAACTAGAATCAGTAACTGAGCTTGCGCCAAATCGTCTGATAGCCCAAATTAAAGCTGCCGAGCAGAGAAATCTACTCAGGCAGCACGTCGATAAACCCATGCACGGCGTATTCTATAACAACATAGAGACGCTGGGTTTATCGACAAAGCTGACCTTCGCTTTCTTACGGTCAGCAGGGCTAAAGTCGGAGACCGAAGGATTCATTGTGGCCTGCCAAGATGGTGTTATTAACACCTTGGTCTACCGCAGTCGCGTTATGGGTGTGGAGGTCCCTGACATTAATTGTAGGACCTGCCGTCAGGCGCCGGAGTCGCTCATGCACTTACTATCTGCATGTACGGTATATGCAACTTCGGCCTACATCCATAGACATAACGCGGCCCTACGAGTGCTGTACTACCACCTTCGGCACTCGTACGAAGTAGACCAAACACCAGTGCTGCCTTACGTCCCCGGAGAGATCGAGTCCGTTGTCGAGAACGAGAAGTGCCGAATATATTGGAACTACTCGTTTCCGACGGTCAGGCTAATTCAGGCAAACAAGCCTGACATAGTCCTCCTAGACCACCAAACCAAGATGATGTATGTCATCGAGTTCTCGGCACCTGCCGAGACAAACATCATCTTGAAGGAGGGCGAAAAACGGACTAAATACCGAGATCTCCGGTATGAGCTCCGAGTGCTATACCCAGACTACTCGGTCAAGATGGTCGTCCTGATAATCGGTGTACTTGGTGGAATGAGGCCTACGCTGCTCTCGGAATTAAAGGCCATACCAGCCTGCCAAAAGTCAGCCGAGTGGTTGGCAGGCCAAATGCAGAAGGCAGTTATCCTGGGGTCCCTCCGTCTTCTTAGGGCACACGAATCTGGAATCTGCAGTCACTGACCCTGCGGGATGCGGGGAGTGGCTGTGGATAGTTCGCTGGCGCTTCTCCCGTGAGAATGTCGGAGACACGGGAGAACTGTCCAGCATCGCGCACGCGAAAAAAAAAAAAAAAATAATAATAATAATAATAATAATAATAATAATAATAATAATAACGGGGGCTACACCACATAAAAGCCCCCGGGTCACAAGATCTGGCCAGAGTGGACGAAGAACTTCGTGAAGCGCTTCCAGAACGGACTGACATCTGGCACATAAACTGTGCCGTGTATGTCGCTGCTCAACGCTTTTCTCGGCTGGAGAGGCGTAATACTGCCTCCCCACAGGAGAGAGCGGGGCGGCGCATACAAAAGATGGAAGCCAAGATCCGGTCGGCGAGGCAACACGCATCCCGTATCCAATGTGTGATGGACTATATGGCGGCCAATAGGCCGTTCACGCCTAAAGTGCGTCGAATAGCCGCCAATTTAAGACGCGTCCATCACACACTCAATGAGGCAGTGCTGCGAACCACCAAACAGCACTGTCTCGACAGGATACGGATGCTAGTGGTTTGTAAAAAATCACTAGTGAGGTGGGCGAGGGGGCTGGTGGAAAATAAACTCTTCCGCCAAAAGCCCTCGCGCCTTTTCGAACCGCCTCCACGTGTTGCAGAGAATCCGCCGACTGTAGATCAGGTGGAAAATTTCTGGAAAACACTTTACGAGAAGAAGCTTCCACTCAACCGAGACTCTCCAGCCCTGGCACACTTTGAAGCCTTCTGTCAAAGGCTTCAACAACCAAACGAGGTGTGCCAACCGATAACTCCAGAAGAGGTTCGAAGAGATCTTGAGGGCTCTAAGAACTTTGCTGCTCCAGGTCCCGATGGGATAAACAACTACTGGTGGAAAAAATTACCCAGTACCCACCACCATTTGGCCAGAATTTTCAATTCATGGCTAAATGGGGAGCAGCAAATTCCTTCTTGGGTTGTCGAGGGGCGGACAGTGCTGATCCCGAAGAACGGAGATTTGTCTGACCCAAAGAACTACCGGCCGATAACCTGTTTAAACGCATGTTACAAGGTGTTTACGCGCATCCTGTACATGCGAGTGCTCCACGCAGTTGAACCGGTTTACGAACGGATATATGAGCAACGAGGGTCGAAGAGAGATGTCGCTGGCTGCAAGGAGAACCTGTTGATTGACAGATGTGTCACGCAGGACTCCGTGCAGTATAAGCGGAACCTCTCCATGGCCTGGATCGACTACCGCAAGGCATTTGATATGACATCACATGAGCTTATTGTTCACTTGCTCCGATGTCTTGCGGTACCCGGTCCCGTAGTGAGATGAATCGAAGAACTGATGCCGCTCTGGAGGACTCGCTTTACTATTACATCGGGTAACGATAGAGTCCAGACGGAGTCGGTAACATTCAGAAGGGGAGTATTTCAGGGAGACTCCCTCAGCCCCCTTCTCTTTTAGGCTTTTCGTACTACACTACTGCCATTATACGTTTCGCTCCGAAAAACCCGTGGATACAACTGCGGAACCCCCGGCGATAGGAGGCATAAGGTCACCCATCTGTTTTACATGGATGACCTTAAACTTTATGCCTCCGGAGAGAGGGACCTACACCAGTCCCTCAGGGTGGTACAGGAGTACACGCAGGCTGTCGGTATGGAGTTCGGGCTAGACAAATGTGCACTGGTCCATCTCAAGAGAGGACGATGCGGGGACTACGGAGAGGACGCGCAGCTCGTGGACGGAAGCATCTTGCATCATCTAGATGCCGGAGAGTCGTACACTTACTTGGGTGTCGAGCAACGCTCCATCCAAGAAGTGACTGTAGTGAAAAACGCTCTTCGCGGCAAGTATCAGCACCGACTCCGACAGATCTGGTCTTCAGAGCTGTCGGGGAAGAACAAGGTGTCTGCTACCAACATGCTTGCCGTTCCGATCCTTCTCTACTCCTTTGGAGTAGTGAAATGGACTCAAGAAGAGTTGCGTCAACTCGACGTAGGAACCCGCAAGAAGATGCATCTCAATAGGAGTTTGCATCCTAAATCGTCCGTTCCGCGGCTATACCTCCCACGACATCGGGGAGGCCGTGGACTCTTGAGTTTGGAGAGTCTCCATAATAGGATGGCTCTGGATGAAGCCTGTAAGGTCATCAGGAGTTCGGATCCCCTCCTCTGCATTGTCCGGGACCATGAAGGTGCAGGAATAGGAGCCTTTTTGTTTAAGGCAGCACAAAGAGCAGCCGATGAACTTGGTCTCTCCTTCGACGTCGAGCGGGTAAATCCCGACTCTGTCACCGAGTTGGAACCTGCTCGACGAAAAGCCCAAATTAAAGCTGCAGAACACAACATCTTTCTGCAGCTTCACACGGATAAGCCAATGCATGGAGTTTTCTATAAAAATATAGAGAACCTTGGCTTATCCGAAAGGCTGACCTTTGCCTTCTTAAGGTCAGCCGGGCTGAAGTCTGAGACCGAGGGATTCATAATGGCTTGCCAGGATGGTGTATTTAATACCCTCGTCTATCGTAGTCGTATCATGGGTATAGAGGTCCCTGATGTCAGCTGCAGGGCCTGCCGCAGTGCGCCAGAGACTTTAATGCACCTTGTGTCGGCTTGTCCGACATATGCAGTCTCGGCCTATATCCAGAGGCACGACGGAGCATTACGAATGCTTTATTATCACCTAAGGCACTCGTATGGGATAGACGAGACACCAGTGCTGCCTTACGCTCCGGGGGATATTGAGTCCGTTGTGGGAAATGAGAAGTGTCTAATTTATTGGAACTACTCTTTTCCCACCGTCAGGCAAATACAAGCCAACAAGCCTGACGTAGTACTCCTCGACCATCAACTCAAGACAATGTTTGTCGTGGAGTTCTCGGCTCCCGCGGAGAACAACATTGTCTTGAAGGAGGAGGAAAAACGGACAAAATATCGAGATCTGCTCTTCGAACTCCGCAGACTGTATCCAGGCCATACTGTTAAGATAGTGGTACTGATTATAGGAGCCCTCGGTGGAACGAGACACACACTGCTTTCAGAACTTAAGATCATACCGGCATACCGAAATTCGGCAGAGGTCTTAGCCGGCAGAATGCAGAAGGCCGTCATCCTCGGTTCATTACGTCTGCTCAGGGCACACGATTCCCGGACCCAGTAGTCACTTACCCCACGGGTGTGGGGAGTGGCTGCCGGTACTACCAGCTCCCCTCTGTGAGGGTCGGAGCCACAGAGAAGGGTGACTGGTTTTTAACAAAAAAATAATAATAATAATAATAATAATAATAATAATAATAATAATAATAATAATAATAATAATAATAATAATAATAATAATAATAATAATAATAATAATAATAATAATAATAATAATAATAAGCGGGATGCCCGATATTATCCAATACAGCATACCTGGGAAGACACAATCAAATTGCGAAAATTATTCACATCCAATTCGCACAGAAATTGAAGCTTGTCAAAGATCCTCCACCTTATTACAAATATAATCCTGAACCAGTGCTAGAATCTACAAGCCACGTACTCTATTGGGATAGGCCAATGATAACGGATCGCACCATCGACTATAACAGACCAGATATAGTAATGATAGATAAAGGAAATAAAAAGGCTGTTATAGTAGATATAGGATGCCCACTAACACACAATATAGCAAAAACAGAAATAGAAAAAGTAAGCAAATATGAGAACTTGGCCATTGAACTTAAGCACGTGTGGGGTGTAAATGAAGTCCAAATTACACCCATAGTAATTTCTGCCACCGGAGTTATGTCCACCAACCTGAAGACGAATTTGAAAAAATTAGAGATTCCTGAAATGATGATACATACCATACAAAAGGCCGCAGTACTACAAACGTGCCACATTGTCAGGAAGTTTCTAGGTTCTCTGAGATGAGATGAATTTCTCCTTCAGAGGTACCATTAAAACCAGTTAGTCAAAGACACAACATCCGTCCGAGCCTCATCCTACGCGACACGCAGGATCGCGGGATAGGTGAAATTTCCCAGTTACTAACTGAGGAGTGTGCTAAGTCGAAGAAAAATAATAATAATAATAATAATAATAATAATAATAATAATAATAATAATAACCCCGTGCGGATAGGGGTCAAGGGCAAGGTGGTGGGGCCCAACAGGGAAGGATGCCCATTGATGACGACCGCTATAACCAAGGACGCTTTGAGTGGACAGATGAACTGAGAGACGACCTGATGCACTGTTATGAAAGCAGTGAACCCGGCCGAAGGGGGTACATGGCGCGAATGCATGCTCTGTGGTGTGAAAACCACCCAGAACATGACGCCTTCACACCTCAGAACCTACGTGATTATGTATCGTGCTAGAGGCTATGTCAGAGCCGCTCCTCAGCCAGTGAATGAGGTGGCCGAACAGCCACCGAACGAACCGGTTGACGAAGCGGTTCCTATCGTTCCATCAACACCAGAGGGTCTCAGTACCAGACGGGGGTTGCACAACATAAAAACCCCCGGGCCACAAGATCTGGCCAGAGTGGATGCAGAACTTCGTGCAGCGCTACCAGAAGAGGCTGACATCTGGCACATAAATTGTGCCGTGTATGCTGCCGCTCAACGCTTGTCTCAAGTGGAGAGGCGAAATACTACCTCTCCACAAGAAAGAGCGGGACGGCGCATACAGAAGATGGAAGCCAAGATCCGGTCGGCGAGGCAACACGCATCCCGTATCCAATGTGTGATGGACTATATGGCAGCCAATAGGCCTTTCACGCCTAAAGTGCGGCGAGTAGCTGCCAACTTAAGACGAGTCCATCACACACTTAATGGGGCAGTGCTGCAAACCACCAAACAGCACTGCCTCGACAGGATACGGATGCTAGTGTCTTGTAAGAAGTCACTAGTGAGGCGGGCGAGGGGGCTAGCGGAAAATCAACTTTTCCGCAAAAAGCCCTCGCGCCTTTTCGAACCGCCTCAGCGTGTTGCTGAAAATCCGCCGACTGCAGATCAGGTGGAAAACTTCTGGAAAACGTTGTACGAACAGAAGCTTCCACTCAACAGAGACTCTCCAGGCCTGGCACACTTTGAAACCTTTAGCCAAAGGTTTCGCCAACCACACGAGGTGTGCCAACCAATAACCCCAGAAGAGGTTCGAAGAGCTCTTGAGGGCTCTAAGAACTTTGCTGCTCCAGGTCCCGACGGGATAAATAACTTTTGGTGGAAAAAGTTATCGAGTACCCACCACCATTTGGCCAGAATTTTTAATGCCTGGCTAAATGGGGAGCAGCAAATTCCTTCTTGGGTTGTTGAGGGGCGGACAGTGCTGATCCCCAAGAACGGAGATTTGTCTAACCCAAAGAACTACCGCCCGATAACCTGTTTAAACGCATGTTACAAAGTGTTTACACGCATTTTGTACATGCGGGTGCTCCACGCAGTTGAACCGGTTTACGAACGGATACATGAGCAACGAGGGTCGAAGAGAGGTGTCGCTGGCTGCAAGGAGAACCTGCTGATTGACAGATGTGTCACGCAGGATTCCGTGCAGTATAAGCGGAACCTCTCTATGGCCTGGATCGACTACCGCAAGGCATTTGACATGACATCTCATGAGCTTATTTTACACTTGCTCCAATGTCTTGCGGTACCCGGTCCCGTAGTGAGATGTATTGAAGAACTGATGCCGCTCTGGAGGACTCGCTTTACTATAACATCCGGTAACGATAGAGTCCAGACGGAGCCGGTATCATTCAGAAGGGGAGTATTTCAGGGAGACTCCCTCAGCCCCCTTCTGTTTTGCATCTCACTACTGCCATTATCCGTTTCGCTCCGGAAAACCCGTGGATACAACTGCGGTACCCCCGGCGATAGGAGGCATAAGGTCACTCATTTGTTTTATATGGATGACCTTAAACTGTATGCCTCCGGAGAAAGGGACCTACACCAGTCCCTTAGGGTGGTACAGGAGTACACGCAGGCTGTCGGTATGGAGTTCGGGTTGGACAAATGTGCACTGGCCCACCTCAAGAGAGGACGATGCGGGGACTACGGAGAGGACGCGCAGCTCGTAGACGGAAGCATCTTACATCATCTAGATGCCGGAGAGTCGTACACTTACTTGGGTGTCGAGCAACGCTCCACCCAAGAAGTGAGTGTAGTGAAAAACGCTCTCCGCGGCAAGTATCAGCACCGACTCCGACAGATTTGGTCTTCAGAACTGTCGGGGAAGAACAAGGTGTCTGCAACCAACATGCTTGCCGTTCCGATCCTTCTCCACTCCTTTGGAGTGGTGAAATGGAACCGAGAGGAGTTGCGTCAACTCGACGTAGGAACCCGCAAGAAGATGCATCTCAATAGGAGTTTGCATCCTAAATCGTCCGTTCCACGGTTATACCTCCCACGACATCGGGGAGGCCGTGGACTCTTGAGTTTGGAGAGTCTCCATAACAGGATGGTCCTAGATGGAGCCTGTAAGATTATCAGGAGTTCGGATCCCCTCCTCTGCATGGTCCGAGACCATGAAAATGCAAGGGTAGGAGCGTTTTTGTTTAAGGCAGCACAGAGAGCAGCCGATGAACTTGGTCTCTCCTTCGACGTCGAGCGGGTAAATCGCGACTCTGTCACCGAGTTGGAACCTGCTCGGCGAAAAGCCCAAATTAAAGCTGCAGAACACAACATCTTTCTGCAGCTTCATACGGATAAGCCAATGCATGGAGTCTTCTATAAAAATATAGAAGATCTTGGCTTATCCGAAAGGCTGACCTTTGCCTTCTTAAGGTCAGCCGGGCTGAAGTCTGAGACCGAGGGATTCATAATGGCTTGCCAGGATGGTGTATTTAACACTCTCGTTTATCGAAGTCGTGTCATGGGTATAGAGGTCCCTGATGTCAGCTGCAGGGCCTGCAGCAGGGCGCCAGAGACTCTAATGCACTTGTTGTCGGCCTGTCCGACATATGCAGTCTCGGCCTATATCCAGAGGCACGACGGAGCATTACGAGTGCTTTATTATCACTTAAGGCACTCGTATGGGATAGACGAGACACCAGTGCTGCCTTATGCTCCGGGGGATATTGAGTCCGTTGTGGGAAATGAGAAGTGTCTAATTTATTGGAACTACTCTTTTCCCACAGTCAGGCAAATACAAGCCAACAAGCCTGACATAGTCCTCCTCGATCACCAACTCAAGACAATGTTTGTCGTGGAGTTCTCGGCTCCCGCGGAGAACAACATTGTCTTGAAGGAGGAGGAAAAACGGACAAAATATCGAGATTTGCTCTTCGAACTCCGCAGACTCTATCCAGACCATACTGTTAAGATAGTGGTACTGATTATAGGAGCCCTCGGTGGAACGAGACACACACTGCTTTCAGAACTTAAGATCATACCGGCATGCCGAAATTCGACAGAGGTCTTAGCCTGCAGAATGCAGAAGGCCGTCATCCTCGGTTCATTACGTCTGCTCAGGGCACACGATTCGCGGACCCAGTAGTCACTCACCCCACGGGCGTGGGGAGTGGCTACCGGTACTACCAGCTACCCTCTGTGAGTGTCGGAGCCACAGAGTTTAAAGGGTGACAGGCTTTTACAAAAAAAAAATAATAATAATAATAATAATAATAATAATAATAATAATAATAATAATAATAATAATGGCTTGTTGGGCTAACCACCCACAAGCCCTGACTTCTGGTTCCTGTAAACCGAAGAGAGGGCCCCCACAATCGACCTCGTCCGGATAGGGGTCAAGGGCAAGGTGGTGGGGCCCAACCGGATGGAGCGCCCGTTGACGACGAACGCTATGCACAAGGACGCTTTGAGTGGACGGATGAGCTAAGGGACGACCTTCTGCAATGCTACGAAAGCAGTGAGCCCGCACGAAGGGGATACATGGGGCGGATGCATGCTCTGTGGTGTGACAGGCATCCAGAGCATGGCGCCTTCACGCCACAAAATCTGCGTGACTATGTATCCCATCTTCGTAGAAGGGGCTACGTGAGGGCTGCTCCTGGACCGGTGAATGAGGTGGCCGAAAGACCGCCGCATTCACCGGTTGAGGAAGTGGTTCTCCTTGTTCCACCAGTACCAGAGGGCCTCAGTACCAGACGGGGGCTACACCACATAAAAGCCCCCGGGCCACAAGACCTGGCCAGAGTGGATGAAGAACTTCGTGATGCGCTACCAGAACGGGCTGACATCTGGCACATTAACTGTGCCGTGTATGCCGCTGTTCAACGCTTTTCTCGGACGGAGAGGCGTAATACTGCCTCCCCACAGGAGAGGGCGGAGCGGCGCATACAAAAGATGGAAGCCAAGATCCGGTCGGCGAGGCAACACGCATCCCGTATCCAATGTGTGATGGACTACATGGCGGCCAATAGGCCATTTACGCCTAAAGTGCGTCGAATAGCCGCCAACTTAAGACGCGTCCATCACACACTCAATGAGGCAGTGCTGCGAACCACCAAACAGCACTGTCTCGACAGGATACGGATGCTAGTGGTTTGTAAAAAATCACTAGTGAGGCGGGCGAGGGGGCTAGCGGAAAATAAACTCTTCCGCCAAAAGCCCTCGCGCCTTTTCGAACCGCCTCCGCGTGTTGCAGAGAATCCGCCGACTGTAGATCAGGTGGAAAATTTCTGGAAAACGCTTTACGAGGAGAAGCTTCCACTCAACCAAGACTCTCCAGCCCTGGCACACTTTGAAGCCTTCTGTCAAAGGCTTCAACAACCAAACGAGGTGTGCCAACCGATAACTCCAGAAGAGGTTCGAAGAGCTCTTGAGGGCTCTAAGAACTTTGCTGCTCCAGGTCCCGATGGGATAAACAACTATTGGTGGAAAAAATTACCCAGTACCCACCACCATTTGGCCAGAATTTTCAATTCATGGCTAAATGGGGAGCAGCAAATTCCTTCTTGGGTTGTCGAGGGGCGGACAGTGCTGATCCCGAAGAACGGAGATTTGTCTGACCCAAAGAACTACCGGCCGATAACCTGTTTAAACGCATGCTACAAGGTGTTTACACGCATTTTGTACATGCGGGTGCTCCATGCAGTTGAACCGGTTTACGAGCGGATATATGAGCAACGAGGGTCAAAGAGAGGTGTCGCTGGCTGCAAGGAGAACCTGCTGATTGACAGGTGTGTCACGCAGGACTCCGTGCAGTATAAGCGTAACCTCTCCATGGCCTGGATCGATTACCGCAAGGCATTTGACATGACATCACACGAGCTCATTGTACACTTGCTCCAATGTCTTGCGGTGCCCGGTCCCGTAGTGAGATGTATCGAAGAACTGATGCCGCTCTGGAGGACTCGCTTTACCATAACATCGGGTAACGATAGAGTCCAGACGGAGCCGGTATATTTCAGAAGGGGAGTATTTCAGGGAGACTCCCTCAGCCCCCTTCTGTTTTGCATCTCACTACTGCCATTATCCGTTTCGCTTCGGAAAACCCGTGGCTACAACTGCGGTACCCCCGGCGACAGGAGGCATAAGGTCACCCATCTGTTTTATATGGATGACCTTAAACTTTATGCCTCCGGAGAGAGGGACCTACACCAGTCCCTCAGGGTGGTACAGGAGTACACGCAGGCTGTCGGTATGGAGTTCGGGTTAGACAAATGTGCACTGGTCCATCTCAAGAGAGGACGATGCGGGGACTACGGAGAGGACGCGCAGCTCGTGGACGGAAGCATCTTACATCATCTAGATGCCGGAGAGTCATACACTTACTTGGGTGTCGAGCAACGCTCCACCCAAGAAGTGAGTGTAGTGAAAAACGCTCTCCGCGGCAAGTATCAGCACCGACTCCGACAGATCTGGTCTTCAGAACTGTCGGGGAAGAACAAGGTGTCTGCTACCAATATGCTTGCCGTTCCGATCCTTCTCTACTCCTTTGGGGTAGTGAAGTGGAGTCGAGAAGAGTTGCGTCAACTCGACGTAGGAACCCGCAAGAAGATGCATCTCAATAGGAGTTTGCATCCTAAATCGTCCGTTCCACGGTTATACCTCCCACGACATCGGGGAGGCCGTGGACTCTTGAGTTTGGAGAGTCTCCATAATAGGATGGTTCTGGATGGAGCCTGTAAGGTTATCAGGAGTTCGGTTCCCCTCCTCTGCATGGTCCGGGACCATGAAAGTGCAGGAATAGGAGCATTTTTGTTTAAGGCAGCACAGAGAGCAGCCGATGAACTTGGTCTCTTCTTCGACGTCGAGCGGGTAAATCCCGACTCTGTCACCGAGTTGGAACCTGCTCGACGAAAAGCCCAAATTAAAGCTGCGGAACACAACATCTTTCTGCAGCTTCACACGGATAAGCCAATGCACGGAGTTTTCTATAAAAATATAGAGAACCTTGGCTTATCCGAAAGGCTGACCTTTGCCTTCTTAAGGTCAGCCGGGCTGAAGTCTGAGACCGAGGGATTCATAATGGCTTGCCAGGATGGTGTATTTAACACCCTCGTCTATCGTAGTCGTGTCATGGGTATAGAGGTCCCTGATGTCAGCTGCAGGGCCTGCCGCAGGGCGCCAGAGACTCTTATGCACTTGCTGTCGGCTTGCCCGACATATGCAGTCTCGGCCTATATCCAAAGGCACGACGGAGCATTACGAGTGCTTTATTACCATTTAAGGCACTCGTATGGGATAGACGAAACACCAGTGCTGCCTTACGCTCCGGGGGATATTGAGTCCGTTGTGGGAAATGAGAAGTGTCTAATTTATTGGAACTACTCTTTTCCCACCGTCAGGCAAATACAAGCCAACAAGCCTGACGTAGTACTCCTCGACCATCAACTCAAGACAATGTTTGTCGTGGAGTTCTCGGCTCCCGCGGAGAACAACATTGTCTTGAAGGAGGAGGAAAAACGGACAAAATATCGAGATCTGCTCTTCGAACTCCGCAGACTGTATCCAGACCATACTGTTAAGATAGTGGTACTGATTATAGGAGCCCTCGGTGGAACGAGACACACACTGCTTTCGGAACTTAAGATCATACCGGCATGCCGAAACTCGGCAGAGGTCTTAGCCGGCAGAATGCAGAAGGCCGTTATTCTCGGTTCATTACGTCTGCTCAGGGCACACGATTCACGGACCCAGTAGTCACTCACCCCACGGGCGTGGGGAGTGGCTACCGGTACTACCAGCTCCCCTCTGTGAGGGTCGGAGCCACAGAGAAGGGTGACTGGTTTTTAGCTAGCTAAAAAAAAAAAAAAATAATAATAATAATAAAAGTAGGAGACTGACTTTCATCAATCAAGCCTTTGGTGAGTAGCGCCACCACTTACTCCAGCTGGGGGTGTAAAATCGAACCGGCAGCCCTAGTGCACCCGGGAGGGGAAAGCTCCTTCCCCTCTGGTGTCGGTCGTGGACTTGCTGGGCTAACCACCCACAAGCCCTAACTTCTGGTTCCCGCAGGCAGAAGACAGGGCCCCCACAATCGACCCCATTCGGATAGGGGTCAAGGGCAAGGTGGTGGGGCCCAACCGGATCGGGCGCCCGTTGACGACGAACGCCATGAACTAGGACGCTTTGAGTGGACAGATGAGCTAAGGGACGACCTCCTGCATTGCTACGAAAGCAGTGAGCCCGCACGAAGGGGATACATGGGGCGAATGCATGTTCTGTGGTGTGCAAGGCACCCAGAGCACAACGCCTTCACGCCACAAAACCTGCGTGATTATGTATCCCACCTTCGTCGCAGGGGCTACGTGAGAGCTGCTCCTCAGCCGGTGAATGAGGTGGTCGAAGGTCCACCGAATGAACCGGTTGAGGATGTAGTCCCTGACGTTCCACCAATACCAGAGGGCCTCAGTACCAGACGGGGGTTACACTACATAAAAGCCCCCGGGCCACAAGACCTGGCCAGAGTGGATGAAGAACTTCGTGAAGCGCTTCCAGAACGGGCTGACATCTGGCACATAAACTGTGCCGTGTATGCTGCTGCTCAACGCTTTTCTTAGGTGGAGAGGCGTAATACTGCCTCCCCACAGGAGAGAGCGAGGCGGCACATACAAAAGATGGAAGCCAAGATCCGGTCGGCGAGGCAACACGCATCCCGTATCCAATGTGTGATGGACTATATGGCGGCCAATAGACCGTTCACGCCTAAAGTGCGTCGAATAGCCGCCAACTTAAGACGCGTCCATCACACACTCAATGAGGCAGTGCTGCGAACCACCAAACAGCACTGTCTCGACAGGATACGGATGCTAGTGGTTTGTAAAAAATCACTAGTGAGGCGGGCGAGGGGGCTGGCGGAAAATAAACTCTTCCGCCAAAAGCCCTCGCGCCTATTCGAACCGCCTCCGCGTGTTGCAGAGAATCCGCCGACTGTAGATCAGGTGGAAAATTTCTGGAAAACGCTATACGAGGAGAAGCTTCCACTCAACCGAGACTCCCCGGCCCTTGCACACTTTGAAACCTTTTGTCAAAGGTTTCAACAACCACAGGAAGTGTGCCAACCAATAACCCCAGAAGAGGTTCGAAGAGCTCTCGAGGGCTCTAAGAACTTTGCTGCTCCAGGTCCCGATGGGATAAATAACTTTTGGTGGAAAAAGTTACCGAGCACCCACCACCATTTGGCCAGAATTTTTAATGCCTGGCTAAATGGGGAGCAGCAAATTCCTTCTTGGGTGGTTGAAGGACGGACAGTGCTGATCCCTAAGAACGGAGATTTGTCCAACCCAAGGAACTACCGACCGATAACCTGTTTAAACGCATGTTACAAGGTGTTTACGCGCATCTTGTACATGCGAGTGCTCCACGCAGTTGAACCGGTTTACGAACGGATATATGAGCAACGAGGGTCGAAGAGAGGTGTCGCTGGCTGCAAGGAGAACCTGTTGATTGACATATGTGTCACGCAGGACTCCGTGCAGTATAAGCGGAACCTCTCCATGGCCTGGATCGACTACCGCAAGGCATTTGATATGACATCACATGAGCTTATTGTTCACTTGCTCCGATGTCTTGCGGTACCCGGTCCCGTAGTGAGATGCATCGAAGAACTGATGCCGCTCTGGAGGACTCGCTTTACCATTACATCGGGTAACGATAGAGTCCAGACGGAGTCGGTAACATTCAGAAGGGGAGTATTTCAGGGAGACTCCCTCAGCCCCCTTCTGTTTTGCATCTCACTACTGCCATTATCCGTTTCGCTCCGGAAAACCCGTGGATACAACTGCGGTACCCCCGGCGATAGGAGGCATAAGGTAACCCATCTGTTTTACATGGATGACCTTAAACTTTATGCCTCCGGAGAGAGGGACCTACAGCAGTCCCTCAGGGTGGTACAGGAGTACACGCAGGCTGTCGGTATGGAGTTCGGGTTGGACAAATGTGCACTGGTCCATCTCAAGAGAGGACGATGCGGGAACTACGGAGAGGGCGCGCAACTCGTTGACGGAAGCATCTTACATCATCTAGATGCCGGAGAGTCGTACACTTACTTGGGTGTCGAGCAACGCTCCACCCAAGAAGTGGGTGTAGTGAAAAACGCTCTCCGCGGCAAGTATCAGCACCGACTCCGACAGATCTGGTCCTCAGAACTGTCGGGGAAGAACAAGGTGTCTGCTACCAACATGCTTGCCGTTCCGATCCTACTCTACTCCTTTGGAGTAGTGAAATGGACTCGAGAGGAGTTGCGTCAACTCGACGTAGGAACCCGCAAGAAGATGCATCTCAATAGAAGTTTGCATCCTAAATCGTCCGTTCCACGGCTATACCTCCCACGACATCGGGGAGGCCGTGGACTCTTGAGTTTGGAGAGTCTCCATAATAGGATGGTTCTGGATGGAGCCTGTAAGGTCATCAGGAGTTCGGATCCCCTCCTCTGCATGGTCCGAGACCATGAAAGTGCAGGAATAGGAGCCTTTTTGTTTAAGGCAGCACAAAGAGCAGCCGATGAACTTGGTCTCCTCTTCGACGTCGAGCGGGTAAATCCCGACTCTGTCACCGAGTTGGAACCTGCTCGACGAAAAGCCCAAATTAAAGCTGCAGAACACAACATCTTTCTGCAGCTTCACACGGATAAGCCAATGCATGGAGTTTTCTATAAAAATATAGAGAACCTTGGCTTATCCGAAAGGCTGACCTTTGCCTTCTTAAGGTCAGCCGGGCTGAAGTCTGAGACCGAGGGATTCATAATGGCTTGCCAGGATGGTGTATTTAATACCCTCGTCTATCGTAGTCGTGTCATGGGTATAGAGGTCCCTGATGTCAGCTGCAGGGCCTGCCGCAGGGCGCCAGAGACTTTAATGCACCTGTTGTCGGCTTGTCCGACATATGCAGTCTCGGCCTATATCCAGAGGCACGACGGAGCATTACGAGTGCTTTATTATCACCTAAGGCACTCGTATGGGATAGACGAGACACCAGTGCTGCCTTACGCTCCGGGGGATATTGAGTCCGTTGTGGGAAATGAGAAGTGTCTAATTTATTGGAACTACTCTTTTCCCACCGTCAGGCAAATACAAGCCAACAAGCCTGACGTAGTACTCCTCGACCATCAACTCAAGACAATGTTTGTCGTGGAGTTCTCGGCTCCCGCGGAGAACAACATTGTCTTGAAGGAGGAGGAAAAACGGACAAAATATCGAGATCTGCTCTTCGAACTCCGCAGACTGTATCCAGACCATACTGTTAAGATAGTGGTACTGATTATAGGAGCCCTCGGTGGAACGAGACACACACTGCTTTCAGAACTTAAGATCATACCGGCATGCCGAAATTCGGCGGAGGTCTTAGCCGGCAGAATGCAGAAGGCCGTCATCCTCGGTTCATTACGTCTGCTCAGGGCACACGATTCCCGGACCCAGTAGTCACTTACCCCACGGGTGTGGGGAGTGGCTGCCGATACTACCAGCTCCCCTCTGTGAGGGTCGGAGCCACAGAGAAGGGTGACTGGGTTTTAACAAAAAAAAAAAAAAAAATAATAATAATAATAATAATAATAATAATAAAGCAGGAGGTGCTAACCGTCATCTTTCTAGCCTTTGGTGAGTAGCGCCACCACTTACTCCAGCTGGGGATGCAAAATCGAACCGGCAGCTCTAGCGCATCCGGGAGGGGAGAGCATCTTCCCCTCTGGTGTCGGTCGTGGGCTTGCTGGGCTAACCACCCACAAGCCCAAACCTCCGGTTCCTATTGGCCGAGGACAGGGCCCCCACGATCGACCCCGTTCGGATAGGGGTCAAGGGCAAGGTGGTGGGGCCCAACAAGATCGACAGCCCATAGTTGACAACCGCGATGAACAAGGACGCTTTGAGTGGACAGATGAACTGAGGGACGACCTTATGCAGTGCTACGAAAGCAGTGAGCCCGCGCGAAGGGGATACATGGGGCGCATGCACGTTCTGTGGTGTGCAAGGCACCCAGAACACAACGCCTTCACGCCACAAAACCTGCGTGATTATGTGTCCCACCCTCGTCGCAGGGGCTACGTGAGAACTGCTCCTCAGCCGATGAATGAGGTGGCCGAAGGTCCACCGAATGAACCAGTTGAGGTTGCAGTCCCAGTCGTTCCACCAGTACCAGAGGGCCTCAGTACCAGAAGGGGGCTGCACAACATAAAACCCCCCGGGCCACAAGATCTGGCCAGAGTGGATGCGGAACTTCGTGCAGCGCTACCAGAAGAGGCTGACATCTGGCACATAAATTGTGCCGTGTATGCTGCCGCTCAACGCTTGTCTCAGGTGGAGAGGCGGAACAGTGCTTCTCCACAAGAGAGAGCGAGACGGCGCATACACAAGATGGAAGCCAAGATCCGGTCAACGAGGCAACACGCATCCCGTATCCAATGTGTGATGGACTATATGGCGGCCAATAGGCCTTTCACGCCTAAAGTGCGGCGAGTAGCTGCTAACTTAAGACGCGTCCATCACACACTCAATGGGGCAGTGCTACAAACCACCAAACAGTACTGCCTCGACAGGATACGGATGCTAGTGTCTTGTAAGAAGTCACTAGTGAGGCGGGCGAGGGGGCTAGCGGAAAATCAACTTTTCCGCAAAAAGCCCTCGCGCCTTTTCGAACCGCCTCAGCGTGTTGCTGAAAATCCGCCGACTGCAGATCAGGTGGAGAACTTCTGGAAAACGTTGTACGAACAGAAGCTTCCACTCAACAGAGACTCTCCAGCCCTGGCACACTTTGAAACCTTTTGTCAAAGGTTTCAGCAACCACAACAGGTGTGCCAACCGATAACCCCAGAAGAGGTTCGAAGAGCTCTTGAGGGCTCTAAGAACTTTGCTGCTCCAGGTCCCGACGGGATCAATAACTTTTGGTGGAAAAAATTATCCAGTACCCACCACCATTTAGCCAGAATTTTCAATTCATGGCTAAATGGGGAGCAGCAAATTCCTTCTTGGGTTGTCGAGGGGCGGACAGTGCTGATCCCGAAGAACGGAGATTTGTCTAACCCAGAGAACTACCGGCCGATAACCTGTTTAAACGCATGTTACAAGGTGTTTACGCGCATCTTGCACATGCGAGTGCTCCACGCAGTTGAACCGGTTTACGAGCGGATATATGAGCAACGAGGGTCAAAGAGAGGTGTCGCTGGCTGTAAGGAGAACCTGCTGATTGACAGGTGTGTCACGCAGGACTCCATGCAGTATAAGCGTAACCTCTCCATGGCCTGGATCGACTACCGCAAGGCATTTGACATGACATCGCACGAGCTTATTGTACACTTGCCCCGATGTCTTGCGGTACCTGGTCCCGTAGTGAGATGCATCGAAGAACTGATGCCGCTCTGGAGGACTCGCTTTACCATTACATCGGGTAATGATAGAGTCCAGACGGAGTCGGTAACATTCAGAAGAGGAGTATTTCAGGGAGACTCCCTCAGCCCCCTTCTATTTTGCATCTCATTACTGCCATTATCCGTTTCGCTCCGGAAAATCCGTGGATACAACTGCGGTACCCCTGGCGATAGGAGGCATAAGGTCACCCATCTGTTTTATATGGATGACCTTAAACTTTATGCCTCCGGAGAGAGGGACCTACACCAGTCCCTCAGGGTGGTACAGGAGTACACGCAGGCTGTCGGCATGGAGTTCGGATTAGACAAATGTGCACTGGTCCATCTCAAGAGAGGACGATGCGGGAACTACGGAGAGGACGCGCAGCTCGTGGACGGAAGCATCTTACATCATCTAGATGCCGGATAGTCGTACACTTACTTGGGTGTCGAGCAACGCTCCACCCAAGAAGTGAGTGTAGTGAAAAATGCTCTCCGCGGCAAGTATCAGCACCGACTCCGACAGATCTGGTCTTCAGAGCTGTCGGGGAAGAACAAGGTGTCTGCTACCAACATGCTTGCCGTTCCGATCCTTCTCTACTCCTTTGGAGTAGTGAAATGGACTCAAGAAGAGTTGCGTCAACTCGACGTAGGAACCCGCAAGAAGATGCATCTCAATAGGAGTTTGCATCCTAAATCGTCCGTTCCGCGGCTATACCTCCCACGACATCGGGGAGGCCGTGGACTCTTGAGTTTGGAGAGTCTCCATAATAGGATGGCTCTGGATGGAGCCTGTAAGGTTATCAGGAGTTCGGATCCCCTCCTCTGCATGGTCCGGGACCATGAAAGTGCAGGAATAGGAGCCTTTTTGTTTAAGGCAGCACAAAGAGCAGCCGATGAACTTGGTCTCTCCTTCGACGTCGAGCGGGTAAATCCCGACTCTGTCACCGAGTTGGAACCTGCTCGACGAAAAGCCCAATTTAAAGCTGCAGAACACAACATCTTTCTGCAGCTTCACACGGATAAGCCAATGCATGGTGTTTTCTATAAAAATATAGAGAACCTTGGCTTATCCGAAAGGCTGACCTTTGCCTTCTTAAGGTCAGCCGGGCTGAAGTCTGAGACCGAGGGATTCATAATGGCTTGCCAGGATGGTGTATTTAATACCCTCGTCTATCGTAGTCGTGTCATGGGTATAGAGGTCCCTGATGTCAGCTGCAGGGCCTGCCGCAGGGCGCCAGAGACTTTAATGCACCTGTTGTCGGCTTGTCCGACATATGCAGTCTCGGCCTATATCCAGAGGCACGACGGAGCATTACGAGTGCTTTATTATCACCTAAGGCACTCGTATGGGATAGACGAGACACCAGTGCTGCCTTACGCTCCGGGGGATATTGAGTCCGTTGTGGGAAATGAGAAGTGTCTAATTTATTGGAACTACTCTTTTCCCACCGTCAGGCAAATACAAGCCAACAAGCCTGACGTAGTACTCCTCGACCATCAACTCAAGACAATGTTTGTCGTGGAGTTCTCGGCTCCCGCGGAGAACAACATTGTCTTGATGGAGGAGAAAAAACGGACAAAATATCGAGATCTGCTCTTCGAACTCCGCAGACTGTATCCAGACCATACTGTTAAGATAGTGGTACTGATTATAGGAGCCCTCGGTGGAACGAGACACACACTGCTTTTAGAACTTAAGATCATACCGGCATGCCGAAATTCGGCAGAGGTCTTAGCCGGCAGAATGCAGAAGGCCGTCATCCTCGGTTCATTACGTCTGCTCAGGGCACACGATTTCCCGGTCCCAGTAGTCACTTACCCCACGGGTGTGGGGAGTGGCTGCCGGTACTACCAGCTCCCCTCTGTGAGGGTCGGAGCCACAGAGAAGGGTGACTGGTTTTTAACAAAAAAAAATAATAACACCAAGAACTTCGCTGCTCCGGGGCCAGACGGCATAAATAACTGGTGGTGGAAAAAAATTTCCTTCCACCCACCGTCGTCTGGCTCGAGTTTTCAACAAATGTTTGAACGAGGGGCAGCAGATTCCGGACTGGTTTGTCGAGGGACGTACTGTGCTCATCCCTAAAAAGGGTGACCTGTCTGACCCAAGGAATTATAGACCAATCACCTGTCTGAACTCCTGCTACAAGCTATTTACTCGTATCTTGTATGCTCGGACCCTACGGCAGGTTGATCCGGTCTTCCAGCAGATATACGAGCAGCGTGGCGCCAAGAAGGGCATGGCAGGTTGCAAGGACAGCCTGCTGGTAGACCGCTGTATTACACAGGACTCTGTGCAGTACAAGCGGAATCTATCGATGGCCTGGATTGACTATCGTAAGGCATTTGACACATCACATGAACTTTTGTTACATTTGCTCAAATGTCTTGCGGTAGCAAAGCCACTAGTGAGATGCATAGAACAACTGCTGCCACTCTGGAGGACCCGCTTCACCATAACATCAGGTGCACAGCGGGTTACGACAGAGCAGGTGGCATTCAGAAGAGGAGTATTCCAGGAAGATTCTCTGAGTCCCCTCCTCTTTTGCATCTCACTGCTGCCGTTATCTGTTGAACTCCGCCAAACTCGCGGGTACCACTGTGGACCACCCAGCAACCGGAGGCATAAGGTCACCCATTTATTCTATATGGATGACCTGAAACTGTACGCCTCCGGAGAGCGTGAACTTCAAAATGCTCTAAGGGTGGTCGAGGAGTACACGCGGGCCATTGGTATGGAGTTCGGGTTGGACAAGTGCGCGGTCGTCCACCTCAAGAGAGGGCGATGCGGGGAATTCTCTGAAGATGCGCAGCTCGCAGACGGAAGCATTCTGAGACATCTGGATGCCGGGGAGACCTACACATACCTGGGTGTGCAACAACATCACATCCAGGATGTGCAACAAATAAAGGAGTCTCTCCGCGGCAAGTACAGACGCCTACTCCGAAATATTTGGTCCTCCGAACTTTCGGGGAAGAATAAGGCGTCTGCCACTAACATGCTTGCCGTTCCTGTTCTGCTCTACTCCTTTGGGGTAGTAAAATGGACTGTAGATGAGCTGCGCCAACTAGACAGAGATACCCGCAAGATGATGAACATCCATAGGAGTATTCATCCTAGATCGTCCATTCCTCGTGTTTACTTCCCACGTCATCGGGGGGGCCGAGGACTCTTGGGTCTGGAGTGTATGCATGGCAGAGTAGCGCTGAGTATGGCATGTAACATCCTCAGGAGCTCGGATCCGCTCCTGCTATTAGTGAGAGATCACGAAATCGCAGGGGTGGGCGCAGGATTGTTCAAGGCAGCAAAAAGAGCCGCAGATGAACTTGGTCTCGTATTCGACGTCAGACGAGGTGGCCGGCGCGGTGCTGATCCAGAGTCAGTCACCGAGCTTCAGCCAAATCGTCTGAAAGCCCAAATAAAAGCTGCCGAACAGGAGAATCTGTTCAGGCAGCATGTCGATAAACCCATGCACGGTGTGTACTATAAGAACATAGAAACACTGGGTTTATCGACTAGGCTGACATTCGCCTTTTTAAGGTCAGCTGGGCTTAAGTCGGAGACCGAGGGATTCATTGTGGCCTGTCAGGATGGTGTAATAAACACCTTGGTCTACCGAAGCCGCGTAATGGGTGTAGAGGTCCCTGATATCAACTGCAGGACCTGCCGTCAGGCGCCGGAATCGCTAATGCATTTGCTTTCAGCATGTCCGATATACGCGATTTCGGCCTACATCCACCGCAATAACGCGGCTTTACGAGTGCTATACTACCACCTACGGCACTCGTATGGGGTAGACCAAAGACCAGTGCTGCCTTACATCCCCGGAGATATTGAGTCCGTTGTCGAGAACGAGAGGTGCCGAATTTATTGGAACTACTCGTTCCCGACCGTCAGGCTAATTCAAGCCAACAAGCCTGACATAGTCCTCCTCGACCATCAGAACAAAGTGATGTTTGTAATTGAATTCTCAGCACCTGCTGAGACAAACATCGCTTTGAAGGAGGGGGAAAAACGGACCAAATATCGTGATCTCCGGTATGAGCTCCAAGTGCTGTACCCAGACTACTCGGTCAAGATGGTCGTCCTAATAATCGGCGTACTCGGAGGGATGAAGCCTTCGCTGCTCTCAGAATTGAAGATCATACCGGCCTGTCAGAATTCAGCAGAATGGTTGGCAGGCCAGATGCAGAAGGCGGTTATCTTGGGGTCCCTTCGTCTGCTTAGGGCACATGATTCAGGTGTTTACAGTCACTAACTCCACAGGTCGTGGAGAGTGGCTGTAATTAATTAGCCGGCGCGGCTACCGTGTGGTGTCGGAGGCCACGGAAGCTCTGTCCGGCAACGGGAAACCGGAAAAAAAAAAAAAATAATAATAATAATAATAAGCAGGAGGGGCTAACCGTCATCTATCTAGCCTTTGGTGAGTAGCGCCACCACTTACTCCAGCTGGGGATGCAAAATCGAACCGGCAGCCCTAGCGCATCCGGGAGGGGAGAGCGTCTTCCCCTCTGGTGTCGGTCGTGCGCTTCTGGGCTAACCACCCACAAGCCCAAACCTCCGGTTCCTATTGGCCGAGGACAGGGCCCCCACGATCGACCCCGTTCGGATAGGGGTCAAAGGCAAGGTGGTGGGGCCCAACAAGATCGACAGCCCATTGTTGACGACCGCGACGAACAAGGACGCTTTGAGTGGACAGATGAACTGAGGGACGACCTTATGCAGTGCTACGAAAGCAGTGAGCCCGCACGAAGGGGATACATGGGGCGAATGCATGTTCTGTGGTGTGCAAGGCACCCAGAACACAACGCCTTCACGCCACAAAACCTGCGTGATTATGTGTCCCACCTTCGTCGCAGGGGCTACGTGAGAACTGCTCCTCAGCCGATGAATGAGGTGGCCGAAGGTCCACCGAATGAACCGGTTGAGGTTGCAGTCCCAGTCGTTCCACCAGTACCAGAGGGCCTCAGTACCAGAAGGGGGTTGCACAACATAAAACCCCCCGGGCCACAAGATCTGGCCAGAGTGGATGCAGAACTTCGTGCAACGCTACCAGAAGAGGCTGACATCTGGCACATAAATTGTGCCGTGTATGCTGCCGCTCAACGCTTGTCTCAGGTGGAGAGGCGGAACAGTGCTTCTCCACAAGAGAGAGCGAGACGGCGCATACACAAGATGGAAGCCAAGATCCGGTCGACGAGGCAACACGCATCCCGTATCCAATGTGTGATGGACTATATGGCGGCCAATAGGCCTTTCACACATAAAGTGCGGCGAGTAGCTGCCAACTGAAGACGCGTCCATCACACACTCAATGGGGCAGCAGTGCTGCAAACCACCAAACAGCACTGCCTGGACAGGATACGGATGCTAGTGTCTTGTAAGAAGTCACTAGTGAGGCGGGCGAGGGGGTTAGCGGAAAATTAACTTTTCCGCAAAAAGCCCTCGCGCCTTTTCGAACCGCCTCAGCGTGTTGCTTAAAATCCGCCGACTGCAGATCAGGTGGAAAACTTCTGGAAAACGTTGTACGAAGAGAAGCTTCCACTCAACAGAGACTCTCCAGCCCTGGCACACTTTGAAACCTTTTGTCAAAGGTTTCAGCAAGCACAACAGGTGTGCCAACCGATAACCCCAGAAGAGGTTCGAAGAGCTCTTGAGGGCTCTAAGAACTTTGCTGCTCCAGGTCCTGACGGGATCAATAACTTTTGGTGGAAAAAATTATCCAGTACCCACCACCATTTAGCCAGAATTTTCAATTCATGGCTAAATGGGGAGCGGCAAATTCCTTCTTGGGTTGTCGAGGAGCGGACAGTGCTGATCCCGAAGAACAGAGATTTGTCAAACCCAAAGAACTACCGGCCGATAACCTGTTTAAACGCATGTTACAACGTGTTTACGCGCATCGTGTACATGCGAGTGCTCCACGCAGTTGAACCGGTTTACGAGCGGATATATGAGCAACGAGGGTCAAAGAGAGGTGTCGCTGGCTGCAAGGAGAACCTGCTGATTGACAGGCACGCAGGACTCCATGCAGTATAAGAGTAACCTCTCCATGGCCTGGATCGACTACCGCAAGGCATTTGGCATGACATCGCACGAGCTTATTGTACACTTGCTCCGATGTCTTACGGTACCTGGTCCCGTAGTGAGATGCATCGAAGAACTGATGCCGCTCTGGAGGACTCGCTTTACCATTACATCGGGTAATGATAGAGTCCAGACGGAGTCGGTAACATTCAGAAGGGGAGTATTTCAGGGAGACTCCCTCAGCCCCCTTCAATTTTGCATCTCACTACTGCCATTATCCGTTTCGCTCCGGAGAACCCGTGGATACAACTGCGGTACCCCTGGCGATAGGAGGCATAAGGTCACCCATCTGTTTTATATGGATGACCTTAAACTTTATGCCTCCGGAGAGAGGGACTTACACCAGTCCCTCAGGGTGGTACAGGAGTACACGCAGGCTGTCGGCATGGAGTTCAGGTTAGACAAATGTACACTGGTCCATCTCAAGAGAGGACGATGCGGGAACTACGGGGAGGACGCGCAGCTCGTGGACGGAAGCATCTTACATCATCTAGATGCCGGAGAGTCGTACACTTACTTGGGTGTCGAGCAACGCTCCACCCAAGAAGTGAGTGTAGTGAAAAACGCTCTCCGCGGCAAGTATCAGCACCAGCGGCGGCTAGTGAAATTTCAATATTTTTTTTCTCGTCTATGGCGCATGGGACCCATACGAAATTTGGGAAATAACATCTAGAGAAGCACTTCTCTAATGACCCCTAAAAAATTTTGAAAAAGCAGTTTGCGAAAAAAATTTTGAAAATTCGTTAGCCTCCCCTGGGTCTAGGAGCTCCTGTTTATTTTTATTTTTTTTTGTCATATGCATTTGACTTTTCATAAAAATACAACAACAGATTTTGGAGTTTATGAAAATATTTTCATTACTAACTGAGATACAACGAATTGAAATATTGCAATTTCTTAAATTATAAATTACAGAATTTCAGTTCATTGTATTTCAGTTAGTAATGAAAATATTTTCATAAACTCCAAAATCTGTTGTTGTATTTTTATGAAAAGTCAAATGCATATGACCAAAAAAAATAAAAATAATCAGGAGCTCCTAGACCCAGGGGAGGCTAACGAATTTTCAAAAATTTTTTCGCAAACTGCTTTTTCCAAATTTTTTAGGGGTCATTAGAGAAGTTCTTCTCTAGATGTTATTTCCCAAATTTCGTATGGGTCCCATGCGCCATAGACGAGAAAAAAAATATTGAAATTTCACCAGCCGCCACTGATCAGCACCGACTCCGACAGATCTGGTCTTCAGAGCTGTCGGGGAAGAACAAGGTGTCTGCTACCAACATGCTTGCCGTTCCGATCCTTCTCTACTCCTTTGGAGTAGTGAAATGGACTCAAGAAGAGTTGCGTCAACTCGACGTAGGAACCCGCAAGAAGATGCATCTCAATAGGAGTTTGCATCCTAAATCGTCCGTTCCACGGCTATACCTCCCACGACATCGGGGAGGCCGTGGACTCTTGAGTTTGGAGAGTCTCCATAATAGGATGGTTCTGGATGGAGCCTGTAAGGTCATCAGGAGTTCGGATCCCCTCCTCTGCATGGTCCGAGACCATGAAAATGCAGGGGTAGGAGCCTTTCTGTTTAAGGCAGCACAGAGAGCAGCCGATGAACTTGGTCTCTCCTTCGACGTCGAGCGGGTAAATCGCGACTCTGTCACCGAGTTGGAACCTGCTCGGCGAAAAGCCGAAATTAAAGCTGCAGAACACAGCAACTTTCTGCAGCTGCGCACGGATAAGCCAATGCATGGAGTTTTCTATAAAAATATAGAAAACCTTGGCTCATCCGAAAGGCTGACCTTTGCTTTCTTAAGGTCAGCCGCGCTGAAGTCTGAGACCGAGGGATTCATAATGGCTTGCCAGGATGGAGTATTTAACACCCTCGTCTATCGTAGTTGTGTCATGGGTATAGAGGTTCCTGATGTCAGCTGCAGGGACTGCCGCAAGACGCCAGAAACTCTTATGCACTTGCTGTCGGCTTGCCCGACATATGCAGTCTCGGCCTATATCCAAAGGCACGACGGAGCATTACGAGTGCTTTATTACCATTTAAGGCACTCGTATGGAATAGACGAAACACCAGTGCTGCCTTACGCTCCGGGGGATATTGAGTCCGTTGTGGGAAATGAGAAGTGTCTAATTTATTGGAACTACTCTTTTCCCACCGTCAGGCAAATACAAGCCAACAAGCCTGACGTAGTACTCCTCGACCATCAACTCAAGACAATGTTCGTCGTGGAGTTCTCGGCTCCCGCGGAGAACAACATTGTCTTGAAGGAGGAGGAAAAACGGACAAAATATCGAGATCTGCTCTTCGAACTCCGCAGACTCTATCCAGACCATACTGTTAAGATAGTGGTACTGATTATAGGAGCCCTCGGTGGAACGAGACACACACTGCTTTCGGAACTCAGGATCATACCGGCATGCCGAAATTCGGCAGAGATCTTAGCCGGCAGAATGCAGAAGGCCGTCATTCTCGGTTCATTACGTCTGCTCAGGGCACACGATTCCCGGACGCAGTAGTCACTTACCCCACGGGCGTGGGGAGTGGCTAGCATTACTACCAGCTCCCCTCTGTGAGGGTTGGAGCCACAGAGAAGGATGACTGGTTTTCAGCTCGCTAAAAAAAAAAATAATAATAATAATACTTCAAGCAAGCGGTCCGGTTTACGAACGGATATACGAGCAACGTGGGTCTAAGAAGGGTGTCGCTGGCTGCAAGGAGAACCTGCTTATTGACAGATGTGTCACGCTGGACTCCGTGCAGTATAAGCGGAATCTTTCTATGGCCTGGATCGATTACCGCAAGGCATTTGATATGACATCTCATGAGCTAATTGTTCACTTGCTCCAATGTCTTGCGGTGCCCGGTCCCGTAGTGAGATGCATAGAACAACTCATGCCGCTCTGGAGGACTCGCTTTACTATAACATCTGGTAATGTTAGAGTCCAAACAGAGCCGGTTATATTTAAAAGGGGTGTGTTTCAGGGAGACTCTCTCAGCCCCCTTCTATTTTGCATCTCGCTACTGCCGTTATCCGTTGAACTTCGCAGAACCCGTGGTTACAATTGCGGTACCCCCGGAGATAGGAGGCATAAGGTCACCCATCTGTTTTACATGGTTGACCTTAAACTTTATGCCTCCAGCGAGAGAGATTTACGCCAATCTCTCAGGGTGGTACATGAGTACACTCAGGCTGTCGGTATGGAGTTCGGCTTGGACAAATGTGCACTGGTTCACCTCAAGAGAGGACGATGCGGTGACTACGGAGAGGACGCGCAGCTTGTAGATGGAAGCATCTTGCACCACCTAGATGCCGGAATTGCCACGAGAACGGCAAGGGACGATAGTATTGCTGACGAGGACAAGCTAGAAGCAAAAGAAGCATACAAGGTAGCAAAAAAGGAGCTGCAGAAGAAAATAAATGCCTCAAAAAGCAAGCACTGGAATCAGTTGTGTGAAAAACTGGAAGATGACATTTTCGGCCAAGGATACAAAATAGCGGCTAAAAGCTTAAAAGCATACGCCTCCTATGAGTTGGACTACTAAAATGGAAATAGTAGAAGAACTCTTCCCAACGAGAGAAGACAAATGGGAACATATGGCAAGAGTAGAAAATATAGATCCGTCCACGCAAGAGGAACTGAACCAGGCCCTACAAGAACTAAAAGTCGGGAAAGCCCCAGGCCACGATGGTATTCCTGCAGAGGCTATCAAGGTAGTGGGCAAGATAGCACCCAATTGGCTCTTAGGTATTCTAAACAGACGACTGAGAGAGCAAAACTTTCCAAAGAATTGGAAGAAAGCAAGATTGGTTCTTATACCAAAACCAAGAAAAGACGGCATAGACACAGTAGCATATAGACCAATATGCTTACTTACTACCATAAGCAAGCTCTACGAAAAAATGATAAAAAGAAGACTGGAAGAAGCTTTGGAAAACACAAAAAGACTGTCGGACCATCAATATGGTTTTCGAAAAGGCAAATCAACACTGCACGCTGTGGAAAAAGTGAGACAGCTAATCAGTGAAAATGGGAGAAAGAAGTGGGGAGCATTAATCACTCTTGATGTTCGGAATGACTTCAACACCGCACCATGGGAAAAAATCATGAAGGAGTTAACGAGAAGGGAAATCCCACAGTACCTCGTTAACATCGTGAGCAGCTACCTCGAAGAAAGATCGTTGGAGATCGAAAGAGGAGAAGTCCTCAAAGTTACAGCTGGAGTCCCGCAGGGTTCAGTACTCGGTCCGACATTATGGAATATCCTCTACGACGGCGTTTTGAAAGAGAAAATGCCGGAGGACACTTGGGTCGTAGGATTTGCCGACGACATCGCTCTAGTGCTAGTAGCAGACAGAGAAGAAGGATTAGTCTCCAAGGCAGATGACGCTTTGGAGATCATAGATGCATGGATGAGACGCCATTACTTAGAACTCGCCCCAGAAAAAACGGAGGCGGTTATCCTCAAAGAGAAAGGGGACAGAAGACATATCAGCTTCCAACTGAGAGACATCCAAATTATCCCCAAGAAACACGTGAAGTACCTAGGAATAATAATCGACGAAAAGGGGACTTTCGGCGAACACATCAAGCATACGATCAAGAAAGTAGAAGCGAACATAGCATCACTTTCGAGAATTATGCCCAATATAAAAGGTCCTGGAAGCAAGAAGAGGGAGGTCTTATACAACGTGACACAGTCGATACTGACGTATGGAGCCCCGATATGGCACGCGGCTATAGAGAGAAGACGGCATAGACAAATGCTAATAAGCACCCAAAGGAAAGCACTATTAAGGGTCATAAGTGGGTATAGGACGATATCTGCGAGCGCAACTCAAGTAGTGGCAGGGATACTCCCCATAGACCTTTTGATAGATGAAAGGAGAAGACTCTATGAAAGAGAAGACGGGGGTACGCTACAAGCCAAGAAAACGGAGAGAGAGACCAGCCTGGAAAGATGGCAGGCGCGGTGGACGGACACGCTTGATGTAGCTCAGTGGACCAAAGTTCTCATACCCGACGTGAGGATATGGGTCAAGTGCCGACATAGACATACGGACTATTTTACAACTCAGATGCTGACTGGACACGGATCCTTCAAACTCTATACGCACAGGATAGGCAAGGCAGAAGAGGAGATATGTGCATACTGCGAACACAGGGACACAGTAGCACATACAATGTTCGAATGCATTAGATGGGAAGCCGAAAGACAGAGGGTAAATCTGGAATTAGGAGTCATATTAAACGAGAACAACATCATTGAAGAAATGATGGAGAACTGCGAAAAATGGAGCTCGATAGAGAAATACATCAGAAAAGTGATGAACTCAAAAGAACAGGAAGAGAGGGACATGCAAAGGAGACATGAGAATTAAGGCAGAATCTCCCACATTCAGATGCATGCTGCAAAGCGATTCCAGGGTGTGAGAGTGAAGAGGTGGGGGTTTTTAGTGGGTGGAAATCCCACACTACCACGGGCCGTGGTGTCTTTGAAAGATTTTCCCCCATCGAAAAAAAAAAAAATGCCGGAGAGACGTATAAATACTTGGGTGTTGAGCAACGCTCCACCCAAGAAGTGTCAACAGTTAAAAGCGCTCTCCGCGGCAAGTACCAGCACCTCCTCTGGCAGATTTGGTCTTCTGAACTGTCGGGGAAGAATAAGGTGTCTGCAACTAACATGCTTACCGTTCCGATCCTTCTACACTCCTTTGGGGTAGTGAAATGGACACAAGGCGAGTTGCGCCAACTCGATGTAGGAACCTGAAAGATGATGCATCTCAACAGAAGTTTGCATCCAAAATCGTCCGTTCCGCGGTTATATCTCTCACGACAGCAGGGAGGTCGTGGACCCTCGAGTTTGGAGTATCTACATAGCAGGTCGGCTTTGGATGAAGCTTGCAAGATCATCAAGAGTTCGGATCCCCTTCTCTGCATGGTTAGCGACCATGAAAACGCAGGGACAGGAGTGTTCTTATTCAAGGCAGCACAACGAGCAGCCCATGAACTGGGCGGGTAAACCCGAGTTCTGTCACCGAGCTGGAACCCGCTCAGCTAAAAGCCCATACAAAAGCAGCAGAGCAACGTAAATTTCTGCAGCTGCATAAAGATAAGCCCTTGCATGGAGTCTTCTACAAGAATATCAAAGACAGGGGCTTATCTGAGAAGCTGACCTTTGCTTTTCTAAGGTCAGCTGGGCTGAAGTCTGAGACCGAAGGGTTCATTATGGCTTGCCAGGATGGTGTCTTTAACACACTCGTCTATCGAAGTCATGTCCTGGGTATAGAGGTCCCTGATGTAAACTGTAGGGCCTGCCGAAGGGAGCCGGAGACACTTATGCACCTGTTGTCGGCTTGTCCGACATACGCTGTCTCGGCCTATATTCACAGACATGATGGAGCATTACGTGTGCTGTACTATCATCTGCGGCATACGTATGGGATAGACGAGACACCAGTGCTGCCTTACGCTCCGGGGGATATTGAGTCCGTAGTGGGGAATGAGCGGTGCCTAATTTATTGGAACTACTCGTTTCCCACCCTCAGGCAAATACAGGCCAATAAACCTGATTTAGTCCTCCTCGACCACCAACTTAGGACAATGTTTGTCATTGAATTCTCCGCCCCAGGGGAAACAAACATTGTTCTGAAAGAGGAGGAAAAACGGACTAAATATCGAGATCTTCTCTTCGAACTCCGTAGACTCTATCCGGACCACACTGTTAAACTAGTGGTTCTTATCAAAGGATGCCTAGGTGGGGTGAGGCGCACACTGCTTTCGGAATTGAAGACGATACCGGCATGCCGAGAGTCGGCAGAAATCTTAGCCGGAAGAATGCAGAAGGCCGTTATCCTTGGCTCGTTACGCCTGCTCAGAGCACACGATTCGTGGACCCAGTGACCACTGACCCTACGGCGTAGGGAGTGGTCTCTGGTATTACCAGCGTACCCTCTCTGGCATCAGAGACAGAGAAGAGGGCGACTGGCTTCACAAAAAAAAAAAAAAAAAATAATAATAATAATAATAATAATAATAATAATAATAATAATAATAAATAAGCAGGAGGGGCTGACTTTCATCTATCAAGCCTTTGGTGAGTAGCGCCACCACTTACTCCAGCTGGGGGTGCAAAACCGAACCGGCAGCCCTAGTGCACCCGGGAGGGGAAAGCTCATTCCCCTCTGGTGTCGGTCGTGGGCTTGTTGGGCTAACCACCCACAAGCCCTGACTTCTGGTTCCTGTAAACCGAAGAGAGGGCCCCCACAATCGACCTCGTCCGGATAGGGGTCAAGGGCAAGGTGGTGGGGCCCAACCGGATGGAGCGCCCGTTGACGACGAACGCTATGCACAAGGACGCTTTGAGTGGACGGATGAGCTAAGGGACGACCTTCTGCAATGCTACGAAAGCAGTGAGCCCGCACGAAGGGGATACATGGGGCGGATGCATGCTCTGTGGTGTGACAGGCATCCAGAGCATGGCGCCTTCACGCCACAAAATCTGCGTGACTATGTATCCCATCTTCGTAGAAGGGGCTACGTGAGGGCTGCTCCTGGACCGGTGAATGAGGTGGCCGAAAGACCGCCGCATTCACCGGTTGAGGAAGTGGTTCTCCTTGTTCCACCAGTACCAGAGGGCCTCAGTACCAGACGGGGGCTACACCACATAAAAGCCCCCGGGCCACAAGACCTGGCCAGAGTGGATGAAGAACTTCGTGATGCGCTACCAGAACGGGCTGACATCTGGCACATTAACTGTGCCGTGTATGCCGCTGTTCAACGCTTTTCTCGGACGGAGAGGCGTAATACTGCCTCCCCACAGGAGAGGGCGGAGCGGCGCATACAAAAGATGGAAGCCAAGATCCGGTCGGCGAGGCAACACGCATCCCGTATCCAATGTGTGATGGACTACATGGCGGCCAATAGGCCATTTACGCCTAAAGTGCGTCGAATAGCCGCCAACTTAAGACGCGTCCATCACACACTCAATGAGGCAGTGCTGCGAACCACCAAACAGCACTGTCTCGACAGGATACGGATGCTAGTGGTTTGTAAAAAATCACTAGTGAGGCGGGCGAGGGGGCTAGCGGAAAATAAACTCTTCCGCCAAAAGCCCTCGCGCCTTTTCGAACCGCCTCCGCGTGTTGCAGAGAATCCGCCGACTGTAGATCAGGTGGAAAATTTCTGGAAAACGCTTTACGAGGAGAAGCTTCCACTCAACCGAGACTCTCCAGCCCTGGCACACTTTGAAGCCTTCTGTCAAAGGCTTCAACAACCAAACGAGGTGTGCCAACCGATAACTCCAGAAGAGGTTCGAAGAGCTCTTGAGGGCTCTAAGAACTTTGCTGCTCCAGGTCCCGATGGGATAAACAACTATTGGTGGAAAAAATTACCCAGTACCCACCACCATTTGGCCAGAATTTTCAATTCATGGCTAAATGGGGAGCAGCAAATTCCTTCTTGGGTTGTCGAGGGGCGGACAGTGCTGATCCCGAAGAACGGAGATTTGTCTGACCCAAAGAACTACCGGCCGATAACCTGTTTAAACGCATGCTACAAGGTGTTTACACGCATTTTGTACATGCGGGTGCTCCATGCAGTTGAACCGGTTTACGAGCGGATATATGAGCAACGAGGGTCAAAGAGAGGTGTCGCTGGCTGCAAGGAGAACCTGCTGATTGACAGGTGTGTCACGCAGGACTCCGTGCAGTATAAGCGTAACCTCTCCATGGCCTGGATCGATTACCGCAAGGCATTTGACATGACATCACACGAGCTCATTGTACACTTGCTCCAATGTCTTGCGGTGCCCGGTCCCGTAGTGAGATGTATCGAAGAACTGATGCCGCTCTGGAGGACTCGCTTTACCATAACATCGGGTAACGATAGAGTCCAGACGGAGCCGGTATATTTCAGAAGGGGAGTATTTCAGGGAGACTCCCTCAGCCCCCTTCTGTTTTGCATCTCACTACTGCCATTATCCGTTTCGCTCCGGAAAACCCGTGGCTACAACTGCGGTACCCCCGGCGACAGGAGGCATAAGGTCACCCATCTGTTTTATATGGATGACCTTAAACTTTATGCCTCCGGAGAGAGGGACCTACACCAGTCCCTCAGGGTGGTACAGGAGTACACGCAGGCTGTCGGTATGGAGTTCGGGTTAGACAAATGTGCACTGGTCCATCTCAAGAGAGGACGATGCGGGGACTACGGAGAGGACGCGCAGCTCGTGGACGGAAGCATCTTACATCATCTAGATGCCGGAGAGTCGTACACTTACTTGGGTGTCGAGCAACGCTCCACCCAAGAAGTGAGTGTAGTGAAAAACGCTCTCCGCGGCAAGTATCAGCACCGACTCCGACAGATCTGGTCTTCAGAACTGTCGGGGAAGAACAAGGTGTCTGCTACCAATATGCTTGCCGTTCCGATCCTTCTCTACTCCTTTGGGGTAGTGAAGTGGAGTCGAGAAGAGTTGCGTCAACTCGACGTAGGAACCCGCAAGAAGATGCATCTCAATAGGAGTTTGCATCCTAAATCGTCCGTTCCACGGTTATACCTCCCACGACATCGGGGAGGCCGTGGACTCTTGAGTTTGGAGAGTCTCCATAATAGGATGGTTCTGGATGGAGCCTGTAAGGTTATCAGGAGTTCGGATCCCCTCCTCTGCATGGTCCGGGACCATGAAAGTGCAGGAATAGGAGCATTTTTGTTTAAGGCAGCACAGAGAGCAGCCGATGAACTTGGTCTCTCCTTCGACGTCGAGCGGGTAAATCCCGACTCTGTCACCGAGTTGGAACCTGCTCGGCGAAAAGCCCAAATTAAAGCTGCGGAACACAACATCTTTCTGCAGCTTCACACGGATAAGCCAATGCACGGAGTTTTCTATAAAAATATAGAGAACCTTGGCTTATCCGAAAGGCTGACCTTTGCCTTCTTAAGGTCAGCCGGGCTGAAGTCTGAGACCGAGGGATTCATAATGGCTTGCCAGGATGGTGTATTTAACACCCTCGTCTATCGTAGTCGTGTCATGGGTATAGAGGTCCCTGATGTCAGCTGCAGGGCCTGCCGCAGGGCGCCAGAGACTCTTATGCACTTGCTGTCGGCTTGCCCGACATATGCAGTCTCGGCCTATATCCAAAGGCACGACGGAGCATTACGAGTGCTTTATTACCATTTAAGGCACTCGTATGGGATAGACGAAACACCAGTGCTGCCTTACGCTCCGGGGGATATTGAGTCCGTTGTGGGAAATGAGAAGTGTCTAATTTATTGGAACTACTCTTTTCCCACCGTCAGGCAAATACAAGCCAACAAGCCTGACGTAGTACTCCTCGACCATCAACTCAAGACAATGTTTGTCGTGGAGTTCTCGGCTCCCGCGGAGAACAACATTGTCTTGAAGGAGGAGGAAAAACGGACAAAATATCGAGATCTGCTCTTCGAACTCCGCAGACTGTATCCAGACCATACTGTTAAGATAGTGGTACTGATTATAGGAGCCCTCGGTGGAACGAGACACACACTGCTTTCGGAACTCAAGATCATACCGGCATGCCGAAACTCGGCAGAGATCTTAGCCGGCAGAATGCAGAAGGCCGTCATTCTTGGTTCATTACGTCTGCTCAGGGCACACGATTCCCGGACCCAGTAGTCACTTACCCCACGGGCGTGGGGAGTGGCTACCGGTACTACCAGCTCCCCTCTGTGAGGGTCGGAGCCACAGAGAAGGGTGACTGGTTTTTAGCTAGCTAAAAAAAAAAAAAAAAAATAATAATAATAATAACCGCCTGGCAAGCGTGTTGGGTAAGGTCGAGAAGACTAAGCGGCGCGTACAGAAAATACAGGCAAAAATTAAATCGGCGAGACAACACGCGTCTCGAATCCAGAGTGTGGTGGAGTACGTAACGGCAGCTAAGCCATTCACGTCGAAAATTCGGCGTATAGTTGCCGGTATAAGACGACAACACCGCACTCTTAATCTGGCAGTGCTGCAAACCATCAAACAACACTGTCTAGATAGGATTCGAGCACTCATGGTCATCAAAAAATCTTTGGTCAGACGAGCACGGGCCATGGAACAAAACCATCTGTTCCAAATAAGTCCCTCTCGTCTGTTCCAAGACCCACCGCGTGTTGTCGAAAATCCGCCGTCTGTTGAAACTGTTGAGGCTTTCTGGAAGGGAATCTATGAGACTACGAGTCCATTCGACAGCGGCACTCCAGCGATAGCACGCTTCGAGGAGCTCTGCAACACTCTGTTGGGCGAGCAAGACGAAGTGTGTCCGGCGATCAGTACCGAGGAGGTTCAACAAGCACTTGTTGGAACTAAGAACTTCGCTGCTCCGGGTCCAGACGGCATTAACAACTGGTGGTGGAAGAAATTCCCTTCCACCCACCGCCATCTGGCCAGAGTTTTCAACTCATGGTTGAACGAGGGGCAGCCGATTCCGGACTGGTTTGCCGAGGGGCGTACTGTACTGATCCCCAAAAAGGGAGATCTGTCCAACCCGAAGAATTATAGACCGATCACCTGCCTCAATTCCTGCTACAAGATATTTACACGTATCATGTATGCCAGGACATTGAGGTCAGTTGAGCCGGTCTACCGACAGATACACGAACAGCGTGGTGGCAAGAAAGGTGTGGCAGGCTGCAAAGAGAACCTATTGATAGACCGCTGTATTACACAGGATTCTGTGCAATACAAGCGTAATCTATCAATGGCGTGGATTGATTACCGCAAGGCATTTGATACAACATCTCATGCACTATTATTACACTTGCTGCAATGCCTTGTGGTACCTGCCCCACTAGTGAGATGCATCGAACAACTGATGCCACTCTGGAGAACCCGCTTCACCATAACATCTGATGCTCAGCGGGTATCAACAGAGTTGGTAACTTTTAGGAGAGGAGTTTTCCAGGGTGACTCCCTGAGTCCTCTCCTATTTTGCATCTCACTGCTGCCGTTATCTGTCAGGCTCCGCCAAACCCGCGGATACCAATGTGGCCCACCCAGCAATCGGAGGCATAAGGTCACCCATCTATTTTATATGGATGACCTAAAACTTTATGCCTCCGGAGAGTGCGAACTCCAGAACTCTCTAAGGGTGGTCCAAGAGTATACACGGGCCATTGGCATGGAATTCGGGCTGGACAAGTGTGCAGTCGTCCACCTCAAGAGAGGACGAAGCGGGATATTCCTTGAAGACGCGCAGCTCGCAGACGGAAGCATCCTACGACATCTGGATGCCGGAGAGACCTACACGTACCTGGGTGTGGAACAACATCACATCCAGGACGTGAAACAAATTAAGGATACTCTCCGCGGCAAGTACAGACACCGGCTCCGAAAGATTTGGTCTTCCGAACTTTCGGGGAAGAACAAGGTGTCTGCAACTAATATGCTTGCCGTTCCGATTCTGCTCTACTCCTTCGGAGTAGTTAAGTGGACATTAGATGAGCTGCGCCAATTGGATAGGGATACCCGTAAGATGATGCATCTTCACAGGAGCATCCATCCTAGGTCGTCCGTTCCTCGAGTGTACCTCCCACGTCAACGGGGGGGCCGAGGACTCTTGAGTCTGGAGTGTGCGCATGGCAGAGTAGCACTGGGTGTGGCATGCAACGTCCTTAGGAGCTCGGACCCACTCCTGCGTTTTGTGAGAGATCATGAAACTGCAGGAGTTGGCGCATTTTTATTTAAGGCAGCACGTAAGGCCGCAGATGATCTCGGTCTCATATTCGACTTCAGGCGAGGAGGCCGGCGAGGTGCTGAGCTAGAATCAGTAACTGAGCTTGCGCCAAATCGCCTGACAGCCCAAATTAAAGCTGCCGAACAGAGAAATCTGTTCAGGCAGCACGTCGATAAGCCCATGCACGGTGTATTCTATAACAACATAGAGACACTGGGTTTATCGACAAAGCTGACCTTCGCTTTCTTACGGTCAGCAGGGCTAAAGTCGGAGACTGAGGGATTCATTGTGGCCTGTCAAGATGGTGTTATTAACACCTTGGTCTACCGCAGTCGCGTTATGGGTGTGGAGGTCCCTGACATTACCTGTAGGACCTGCCGTCAGGCGCCGGAGTCGCTCATGCACTTACTATCTGCATGTCCGGTATATGCGACTTCGGCCTACATCCATAGGCATAACGCGGCTCTACGAGTGCTGTACTACCATCTTCGGCACTCGCATGAAGTAGACCAAACACCAGTGCTGCCTTACGTCCCCGGAGAGATCGAGTCCGTTGTCGAGAACGAGAAGTGCCGAATATATTGGAACTACTCGTTTCCGACGGTCAGGCAGATACAAGCAAACAAGCCTGACATAGTCCTCCTCGACCATCAAACCAAGGTGATGTATGTCATGGAATTCTCGGCACCTGCCGAAACAAACATCATCTTGAAGGAGGGGGAAAAACGGGCTAAATACCGAGATCTCCGGTATGAGCTCCGAGCGCTATACCCAGACTACTCGGTCAAGATGGTCGTCCTGATAATCGGTGTACTCGGTGGAATAAGACCTACGCTGCTCTCGGAATTAAAGGCCATACCAGCCTGCCAAAAGTCAGCCGAATGGTTGGCAGGCCAAATGCAGAAGGCAGTTATCCTGGGGTCCCTCCGTTTGCTTAGGGCACATGAGTCTGGAATTTACAGTCACTGACCCTGCGGGATGCGGGGAGTGGCTGTGAATAATTCGCTGGCGCTTCTCTCGTGAGAATGTCGGAGACACGGGAGAACTGTCCAGAATCGCGTGCGCGAAAAAAAAAAAAAAAAAAATAATAATAATAATAATAATAATAATAATAATAAGGCTGACCTTTGCCTTCTTAAGGTCAGCCGGGCTGAAGTCTGAGACCGAGGGATTCATAATGGCTTGCCAGGATGGTGTATTTAATACCCTCGTCTATCGTAGTCGTGTCATGGGTATAGAGGTCCCTGATGTCAGCTGCAGGGCCTGCCGCAGGGCGCCAGAGACTTTAATGCACCTGTTGTCGGCTTGTCCGACATATGCAGTCTCGGCCTATATCCAGAGGCACGACGGAGCATTACGAGTGCTTTATTATCACCTAAGGCACTCGTATGGGATAGACGAGACACCAGTGCTGCCTTACGCTCCGGGGGATATTGAGTCCGTTGTGGGAAATGAGAAGTGTCTAATTTATTGGAACTACTCTTTTCCCACCGTCAGGCAAATACAAGCCAACAAGCCTGACGTAGTACTCCTCGACCATCAACTCAAGACAATGTTTGTCGTGGAGTTCTCGGCTCCCGCGGAGAACAACATTGTCTTGAAGGAGGAGGAAAAACGGACAAAATATCGAGATCTGCTCTTCGAACTCCGCAGACTGTATCCAGACCATACTGTTAAGATAGTGGTACTGATTATAGGAGCCCTCGGTGGAACGAGACACACACTGCTTTCAGAACTTAAGATCATACCGGCATGCCGAAATTCGGCAGAGGTCTTAGCCGGCAGAATGCAGAGGGCCGTCATCCTCGGTTCATTACGTCTGCTCAGGGCACACGATTCCCGGACCCAGTAGTCACTTACCCCACGGGTGTGGGGAGTGGCTGCCGGTACTACCAGCTCCCCTCTGTGAGGGTCGGAGCCACGGAGAAGGGTGACTAGTTTTTAACAAAAAAAAAAAAAAAAAAAAAAAAAAAAAAAATAATAATAATAATAATAATAATAACCTTTGGGGTAGTAAAATGGACTGTAGATGAGCTGCGCCAACTAGACAGAGATACCCGCAAGATGATGAACATCCATAGGAGTATTCATCCTAGATCGTCCGTTCCTCGTGTTTACTTCCCACGTCATCGGGGGGGCCGAGGACTCTTGGGCCTGGAGTGTATGCATGGCAGAGTAGCGCTGAGTATGGCATGTAACATCCTCAGGAGCTCGGATCCGCTCCTGCTATTAGTGAGAGATCACGAAATCGCAGGGGTGGGCGCAGGATTGTTTAAGGCAGCAAAAAGAGCCGCAGATGAACTTGGTCTCGTATTCGACGTCAGACGAGGTGGCCGGCGCGGTGCTGATCCAGAGTCAGTCACCGAGCTTCAACCAAATCGTCTGAAAGCCCAAATAAAAGCTGCCGAACAGGAGAATCTGTTCAGGCAGCATGTCGAAAAACCCATGCACGGTGTGTACTATAAGAACATAGAAACACTGGGTTTATCGACTAGGCTGACATTCGCCTTTTTAAGGTCAGCTGGGCTTAAGTCGGAGACCGAGGGATTCATTGTGGCCTGTCAGGATGGTGTAATAAACACCTTGGTCTACCGAAGCCGCGTAATGGGTGTAGAGGTCCCTGATATCAACTGCAGGACCTGCCGTCAGGCGCCGGAATCGCTGATGCATTTGCTTTCAGCATGCCCGATATACGCGATTTCGGCCTACATCCACCGCCATAACGCGGCTTTACGAGTGCTATACTACCATCTAAGGCACTCGTACGGGGTAGATCAAACACCAGTGCTGCCTTACATCCCCGGAGATATTGAGTCCGTTGTCGAGAACGAGAGGTGCCGAATTTATTGGAACTACTCGTTCCCGACCGTCAGGCTCATTCAAGCCAACAAGCCTGACATAGTCCTCCTCGACCATCAGAACAAAGTGATGTTTGTCATCGAATTCTCAGCACCTGCTGAGACAAACATCGCTTTGAAGGAGGGGGAAAAACGGACCAAATATCGTGATCTCCGGTATGAGCTCCAAGTGCTGTATCCAGACTACTCGGTCAAGATGGTCGTCCTAATAATCGGCGTACTCGGAGGGATGAAGCCTTCGCTGCTCTCAGAATTAAAGATCATACCGGCCTGTCAGAATTCGGCAGAATGGTTGGCAGGTCAGATGCAGAAGGCAGTTATCTTGGGGTCCCTTCGTCTGCTTAGGGCACATGATTCAGGTGTTTACAGTCACTAACTCCACAGGTCGTGGAGAGTGGCTGTAATTAATTAGCCGGCGCGGCTACCGTGTGGTGTCGGAGGCCACGGAAGCCCTGTCCGGCAACGGGAAACCGAAAAAAAAAAAAAAAAAAAAAAAAAAAAATTAATAATAATAATAATAATAATAATAATAATAATAATAATAATAATAATAAGGGTACGGAAAACGGACCGGCAGCCTCCACGCGGTGTACCTGGACAGGCAGAGGCAACTCTGCCTGACAGATGTCGGACGTGGATCTCGGGGCTAACCACTCTGAGATCCACTTCTCTGGTTCTAGCAGACAGAGGAAGGGCCCCTCACAATCGACCCCAACCGGATGGGGGTCAGAGACAAGTTGGAGGGGCCATACCGGACGGTCTCAATGATGACAACACACGCTATGACCATGGACGCTTTAAGTGGACGAGGGAACTTCGAGATGACTTGCTGACCTGCTATGAGAGCAGCGAACCTGCGCGCAGAGGGTACATGGCGCGATTGCACGAAATCTGGTGCGACACGCATCCAGAGCATCGCGCCTTCTCTGAGCAACAGCTCAGGGATCAAGTATCCTACCTGCGCAGGACAGGGTACGTAAGGGCACCCCGTCAGCAAGAAGAAGCGCCAGCCGCACTGCCACCGCGGCAAAGAGCTGACGGGGAACATCCTAGAAGGTACGCCGAAGTCAACTTAAGGACGAGGGTTAGCCTTAACACCAGGGCTAACCTAAAGCCACAAGACCTGGCTCGGATGGACGCTGTTATCGATGAGGAATTACCAGAAGACGCCGACATTTGGCAGATCAACTGTGCCGTGTACAACGCTGCTAGCCAACTCGTGCCCCGCGAGAGGAATACCAACCCCTCGAGCGGTATCGAAAAGGCTAAGCGGCGTGTACAAAAGATCGAAGGCAAAATACAGTTGGCCAGACAACACGCTTCTCGAATCCAGAGTGTGGTGGAATACGTAACCACTGGCAAGGCATTTACGCCTAAAGTCCGGCGAACAGCAGCCGGACTCAGACGCCAGCACCACACTCTAAATCTAACAGTGATGCTCACTATTAAGCAGCACTGTTTAGATAGGATTCGAGCGCTTATGGCTATCAAGAAAAAGCTAAATAGGCGGGTACGAAGTATGGAGCAAAATACCTTGTTCCGTACGAATCCTTCCCGCCTATTTCAAGAGCCACAGCGTGTTGTCGATAATCCACCAACTGTAGCCGATGTCGAAAGCTTCTGGAAAGGAATCTACGAAACAACACGTCCGTTCGATAGCAACACTCCAGCAATAGCACACTTCGAGGCTCTGTGCCACAGAACCTTTGAAGAGCCGGAAGAAGTGTGCCCGGCAATCAGTCCGGAGGAAGTCCAACAAGCTCTCGTTGGCACCAAGAACTTCGCTGCTCCGGGGCCAGACGGCATAAATAACTGGTGGTGGAAAAAATTTCCTTCCACACACCGTCGTTTGGCCCGAGTTTTCAACAAGTGGTTGAACGAGGGGCAGCAGATTCCGGACTGGTTTGTCGAGGGACGTACTGTGCTCATCCCTAAAAAGGGTGATCTGTCTGACCCAAGGAATTATAGACCAATCACCTGTCTGAACTCCTGCTACAAGCTATTTACTCGTATCTTGTATGCTCGGACACTACGGCAGGTTGATCCGGTCTTCCAGCAGATATACGAGCAGCGTGGCGGCAAGAAGGGCATGGCAGGTTGTAAGGACAGCCTGCTGGTAGACCGCTGTATTACACAGGACTCTGTGCAGTACAAGCGGAATCTATCGATGGCCTGGATTGACTATCGTAAGGCATTTGACACAACATCACATGAACTTTTGTTACATTTGCTCAAATGTCTTGCGGTAGCAGAGCCACTAGTGAGATGCATAGAACAACTGCTGCCACTCTGGAGGACCCGCTTCACCATAACATCAGGTGCACAGCGGGTTACGACAGAGCAGGTGGCATTCAGAAGAGGAGTATTCCAGGGAGATTCTCTGAGTCCCCTCCTCTTTTGCATCTCACTGCTGCCGTTATCTGTTGAACTCCGCCAAACTCGCGGGTACCACTGTGGACCACCCAGCAACCGGAGGCATGAAGTCACCCATTTATTCTATATGGATGACCTGAAACTGTATGCCTCCGGAGAGCGTGAACTTCAAAATGCTCTAAGGGTGGTCGAGGAGTACACGCGGGCCATTGGTATGGAGTTCGGGTTGGACAAGTGCGCGGTCGTCCACCTCAAGAGAGGGCGATGCGGGGAATTTTCTGAGGACGCGCAGCTCGCAGACGGAAGCATCCTAAGACATCTGGATGCCGGAGAGACCTACACATACCTGGGTGTGCAACAACATCACATCCAGGATGTGCAACAAATCAAGGAATCTCTCCGCGGCAAGTACAGACGCCTACTCCGAAAGATTTGGTCGTCCGAACTTTCGGGGAAGAATAAGGCGTCTGCTACTAACATGCTTGCCGTTCCTGTTCTGCTCTACTCCTTTGGAGTAGTAAAATGGACGGTAGATGAGCTGCGCCAACTAGACAGAGACACCCGCAAGATGATGAACATCCATAGGAGTATTCATCCTAGATCGTCCGTTCCTCGTGTTTACCTCCCACGTCATCGGGGGGGGGCGAGGACTCTTGGGTCTGGAGTGTATGCATGGCAGAGTAGTACTGAGTATGGCATGTAACATCCTCAGGAGCTCGGATCCGCTCCTGCTATTAGTGAGAGATCACGAAATCGCAGGGGTGGGCGCAGGATTGTTTAAGGCAGCAAAAAGAGCCGCAGATGAACTCGGTCTCGTATTCGACGCCAGACGAGGCGGCCGGCGCGGTGCTGATCCAGAGTCAGTCACTGAGCTTCAGCCGACTCGTCTGAAAGCCCAAATAAAAGCTGCTGAACAGGAGAGCCTGTTTAGGCAGCATGTCGATAAACCCATGCACGGTGTATACTACAAAAACATGGAAACACTGGGTTTATCGACTAGGCTGACATTCGCCTTTTTAAGATCAGCTGGGCTTAAGTCGGAGACCGAGGGATTCATTGTGGCCTGTCAGGATGGTGTAATAAACACCTTGGTCTACCGGAGCCGCGTAATGGGTGTAGAGGTCCCTGATACCAACTGCAGGACCTGCCGTCAGGCGCCGGAATCGCTGATGCATTTGCTTTCAGCATGCCCGGTATACGCGATTTCGGCCTACATCCACCGCCATAACGCGGCTTTACGAGTGCTATACTACCACCTACGGCACTCGTATGGGGTAGACCAAACACCAGTGCTGCCTTACATCCCCGGAGATATTGAGTCCGTTGTCGAGAACGAGAGGTGCCGAATTTATTGGAACTACTCGTTCCCGACCGTCAGGCTAATTCAAGCCAACAAGCCTGACATAGTCCTCCTCGACCATCAGAACAAAGTGATGTTTGTCATCGAATTCTCAGCACCTGCTGAGACAAATATCGCTTTGAAGGAGGGGGAAAAACGGACCAAATATCGTGATCTCCGGTATGAGCTCCAAGTGCTGTACCCAGGCTACTCTGTCAAGATGGTCGTCCTAATAATCGGCGTACTCGGAGGGATGAAGCCTTCGCTGCTCTCAGAATTGAAGATCATACCGGCCTGTCAGAATTCGGCAGAATGGTTGGCAGGCCAGATGCAGAAGGCGGTTATCTTGGGGTCCCTTCGTCTACTTAGGGCACACGATTTAGGTATTTGCAGTCACTAACTCCACAGGTCGTGGAGAGTGGCTGCAAGGAATTCGCCGGCGCGGCTACCGTGAGGTGTCGGAGGCCACGGAAGTCCTGTCCGGCAGCGGGCAAACCGAAAAAAAAAAAAAAAAAAAAAATAATAATAATAATAATAATAATAATAATACGGGTACCTCTGTGGCCCACCCAGCAACCGGAGGCATAAGGTCACTCATCTATTCTACATGGATGACCTAAAACTGTATGCCTCCGGAGAGCGAGAACTTCAAAACGCTCTGAGGGTGGTCGAGGAGTACACGCGGGCCATTGGTATGGAGTTCGGGTTGGACAAGTGCGCGGTCGTCCACCTCAAGAGAGGGCGATGCGGGGAATTTTCTGAGGACGCGCAGCTCGCAGACGGAAGCATCCTAAGACATCTGGATGCCGGAGAGACCTACACATACCTGGGTGTGCAACAACACCACATCCAGGATGTGCAACAAATCAAGAAGTCTCTCCGCGGCAAGTACAGACGCCTACTCCGAAAGATTTGGTCGTCCGAACTTTCGGGGAAGAATAAGGCGTCTGCCACTAACATGCTTGCCGTTCCTGTTCTGCTCTACTCCTTTGGGGTAGTAAAATGGACGGTAGATGAGCTGCACCAACTAGACAGAGATACCCGCAAGATGATGAACATCCATAGGAGTATTCATCCTAGATCGTCCGTTCCTCGTGTTTATCTCCCACGTCATCGGGGGGGCCGAGGACTCTTGAGTCTGGAGTGTATGCATGGCAGAGTAGCACTGAGTATGGCATGTAACATTCTCAGGAGTTCGGATCCGCTCCTGCTATTAGTGAGATATCATGAAATGGCAGGGGTGGGCGCAGGATTGTTCAAGGCAGCAAAAAGAGCCGCAGATGAACTTGGTCTCGTACTCGACGTCAGGCGAGGTGGCCGGCGCGGTGCTGATCCAGAGTCAGTCACCGAGCTTCAGCCAAATCGTCTGAAAGCCCAAATAAAAGCTGCCGAACAGGAGAATCTGTTCAGGCAGCATGTCGATAAACCCATGCACGGTGTGTACTATAAGAACATAGAAACACTGGGTTTATCGACTAGGCTGACATTCGCCTTTTTAAGGTCAGCTGGGCTTAAGTCGGAGACCGAGGGATTCATTGTGGCCTGTCAGGATGGTGTAATAAACACCTTGGTCTACCGAAGCCGCGTAATGGGTGTAGAGGTCCCTGATATCAACTGCAGGACCTGCCGTCAGGCGCCGGAATCGCTGATGCATTTGCTTTCAGCATGCCCGATATACGCGATTTCGGCCTACATCCACCGCCATAACGCGGCTTTACGAGTGCTATACTACCACCTACGGCACTCGTACGGGGTAGATCAAACACCAGTGCTGCCTTACATCCCCGGAGATATTGAGTCCGTTGTCGAGAACGAGAGGTGCCGAATTTATTGGAACTACTCGTTCCCGACCGTCAGGCTAATTCAAGCCAACAAGCCTGACATAGTACTCCTCGACCATCAGAACAAAGTGATGTTTGTCATCGAATTCTCAGCACCTGCTGAGACAAACATCGCTTTGAAGGAGGGGGAAAAACGGACCAAATATCGTGATCTCCGGTATGAGCTCCAAGTGCTGTACCCAGACTACTCGGTCAAGATGGTCGTCCTAATAATCGGCGTACTCGGAGGGATGAAGCCTTCGCTGCTCTCAGAATTAAAGATCATACCGGCCTGTCAGAATTCGGCAGAATGGTTGGCAGGTCAGATGCAGAAGGCGGTTATCTTGGGGTCCCTTCGTCTGCTTAGGGCACATAATTCAGGTGTTTACAGTCACTAACTCCACAGGTTGTGGAGAGTGGCTGTAATGAATTAGCCGGCGCGGCTACCGTGTGGTGTCGGAGGCCACGGAAGCCCTGTCCGGCAGCGGGAAACCGAAAAAAAAAAAAAAAATAATAATAATAATAATAATAATAATAATAATCTGAGATCCACTTCTCTGGTTCTAGCAGACAGAGGAAGGGCCCCTCACAATCGACCCCAACCGGATGGGGGTCAGAGACAAGTTGGAGGGGCCATACCGGACGGTCTCAATGATGACAACACACGCTATGACCATGGACGCTTTAAGTGGACGAGGGAACTTCGAGATGACTTGCTGACCTGCTATGAGAGCAGCGAACCTACGCGCAGAGGGTACATGGCGCGATTGCACGAAATCTGGTGCGACACGCATCCAGAGCATCGCGCCTTCTCTGAGCAACAGCTCAGGGATCAAGTATCCTACCTGCGCAGGACAGGTTACGTAAGGGCACCCCGTCAGCAGGAAGAAGCGCCAGCCGCACTGCCACCGCGGCAAAGAGCTGACGGGGAACATCCTAGAAGGTACGCCGAAGTCAACTTAAGGACGAGGGTTAGCCTTAACAGCAAGGCTAACCTAAAGCCACAAGACCTGGCTCGGATGGACGCTGTTATCGATGAGGAATTATCAGAAGACGCCGACATTTGGCAGATCAACTGTGCCGTGTACAACGCTGCTAGCCAACTCGTGCCCCGCGAGAGGAATACCAACCTCTCGAGCGGTATCGAAAAGGCTAAGCGGCGTGTACAAAAGATCGAAGGCAAAATACAGTTGGCCAGACAACACGCTTCTCGAATCCAGAGTGTGGTGGAATACGTAACCACTGGCAAGGCATTTACGCCTAAAGTCCGGCGAACAGCAGCCGGACTCAGACGCCAGCACCACACTCTAAATCTAACAGTGATGCTCACTATTAAGCAGCACTGTTTAGATAGGATTCGAGCGCTTATGGCTATCAAGAAAAAGCTAAATAGGCGGGTACGAAGTATGGAGCAAAATACGTTGTTCCGCACGAATCCCTCCCGCCTATTTCAAGAGCCACAGCGTGTTGTTGATAATCCACCAACTGTAGCCGATGTCGGAAGCTTCTGGAAAGGAATCTACGAAACAACACGTCCGTTCGATAGCAACACTCCAGCAATAGCACACTTCGAGGCTCTGTGCCACAGAACCTTTGAAGAGCCAGAAGAAGTGTGCCCGGCAATCAGTCCGGAGGAAGTCCAACAAGCTCTCGTTGGCACCAAGAACTTCGCTGCTCCGGGGCCAGACGGCATAAATAACTGGTGGTGGAAAAAATTTCCTTCCACCCATCGTCGTCTGGCCCAAGTTTTCAACAAGTGGTTGAACAAGGGGCAGCAGATTCTGGACTGGTTTGTCGAGGGACGTACTGTGCTCATCCGTAAAAAGGGTGATCTGTCTGACCCAAGGAATTATAGACCAATCACCTGTCTGAACTGCTGCTACAAGCTATTTACTTGTATCTTGTATGCTCGGACACTACGGCAGGTTGATCCGGTCTTCCAGCAGATATACGAGCAGCGTGGCGCCAAGAAGGGCATGGCAGGTTGTAAGGACAGCCTGCTGGTAGACCGCTGTATTACACAGGACTCTGTGCAGTACAAGCGGAATCTATCGATGGCCTGGATTGACTATCGTAAGGCATTTGACACAACATCACATGAACTTCTGTTACATTTGCTCAAATGTCTTGCGGTAGCAGAGCCACTAGTGAGATGCATAGAACAACTGCTGCCACTCTGGAGGACCCGCTTCACCATAACATAAGGTGCACAGCGGGTTACGACAGAGCAGGTGGCATTCAGAAGAGGAGTATTCCAGGGAGATTCTCTGAGTCCCCTCCTCTTTTGCATCTCACTGCTGCCGTTATCTGTTGAACTCCGCCAAACTCGCGGGTACCACTGTGGACCACCCAGCAACCGGAGGCATAAGGTCACTCATTTATTCTATATGGATGACCTGAAACTGTATGCCTCCGGAGAGCGTGAACTTCAAAATGCTCTAAGGGTGGTCGAGGAGTACACGCGGGCCATTGGTATGGAGATCGGGTTGGACAAGTGCGCGGTCGTCCACCTCAAGAGAGCGGGGAATTTTCTGAGGACGCGCAGCTCGCAGACGGAAGCATCCTAAGACATCTGGATGCCGGAGAGACCTACACATACCTGGGTGTGCAACAACATCACATCCAGGATGTGCAACAAATAAAGGAATCTCTCCGCGGCAAGTACAGACGCCTACTCCGAAAGATTTGGTCGTCCAAACTTTCGGGGAAGAATAAGGCGTCTGCTACTAACATGCTTGCTGTTCCTGTTCTGCTCTACTCCTTTGGGGTAGTAAAATGGACAGTAGATGAGCTGCGCCAACTAGACAGAGACACCCGTAAGATGATGAACATCCATAGGAGTATTCATCCTAGATCGTCCGTTCCTCGTGTTTACCTCCCACGTCATCGGGGGGGCCGAGGACTCTTGGGTCTGGAGTGTATGCACGGCAGAGTAGTACTGAGTATGGCATGTAACATCCTCAGGAGCTCGGATCCGCTCCTGCTATTAGTGAGAGATCACGAAATCGCAGGGGTGGGCGCAGGATTGTTTAAGGCAGCAAAAAGAGCCGCAGATGAACTCGGTCTCGTATTCGACGTCAGACGAGGCGGCCGGCGCGGTGCTGATCCAGAGTCAGTCACTGAGCTTCAGCCAACTCGTCTGAAAGCCCAAATAAAAGCTGCCGAATAGGAGAGCCTGTTTAGGCAGCATGTCGATAAACCCATGCACGGTGTATTCTACAAAAACATGGAAACACTGGGTTTATCGACTAGGCTGACATTCGCCTTTTTAAGGTCAGCTGGGCTTAAGTCGGAGACCGAGGGATTCATTGTGGCCTGTCAGGAAGGTGCAATAAACACCTTGGTCTACCGGAGCCGCGTAATGGGTGTAGAGGTCCCTGATACTAACTGCAGGACCTGCCGTCAGGCGCCGGAATCGCTTATGCATTTGCTTTCAGCATGCCCGGTATACGCGATTTCGGCCTACATCCACCGCCATAACGCGGCTTTACGAGTGCTATACTACCATCTACGGCACTCGTATGGGGTAGACCAAACACCAGTGCTGCCTTACATCCCCGGAGATATTGAGTCCGTTGTCGAGAACGAGAGGTGCCGAATTTATTGGAACTACTCGTTCCCGACCGTCAGGCTAATTCAAGCCAACAAGCCTGACATAGTCCTCCTTGACCATCAGAACAAAATGATGTTTGTCATCGAATTCTCAGCACCTGCTGAGACAAACATCGCTTTGAAGGAGGGGGAAAAACGGACCAAATATCGTGATCTCCGGTATGAGCTCCAAGTGCTGTACCCAGGCTACTCTGTCAAGATGGTCGTCCTAATAATCGGCGTACTCGGAGGGATGAAGCCTTCGCTGCTCTCAGAATTGAAGATCATACCGGCCTGTCAGAATTCGGCAGAATGGTTGGCAGGCCAGATGCAGAAGGCGGTTATCTTGGGGTCCCTTCGTACTTAGGGCACACGATTTAGGTATTTGCAGTCATAATAATAATAATAATAAATAGCAGGAGGTGCTAACCGTCATCTATCAAGCCTTTGGTGAGTAGCGCCACCACTTACTCCAGCTGGGGATGCAAAATCGAACCGGCAGCCCTAGCGCATCCGGGAGGGGAGAGCGTCTTCCCCTCTGGTGTCGGTCGTGGGCTTGCTGGGCTAACCACCCACAAGCCCAAACCTCCGGTTCCTATTGGCCGAGGACAGGGCCCCCACGATCGACCCCGTTTGGATAGGGGTCAAGGGCAAGGTGGTGGGGCCCAACAAGATCGACAGCCCATTGTTGACGACCGCGACGAACAAGGAGGCTTTGAGTGGACAGATGAACTGAGGGACGACCTTATGCAGTGCTACGAAAGCAGTGAGCCCGCACGAAGGGGATACATGGGGCGAATGCATGTTCTGTGGTGTGCAAGGCACCCAGAACACAACACCTTCACGCCACAAAACCTGCGTGATTATGTGTCCCACCTTTGTCGCAGAGGCTACGTGAGAACTGCTCCTCAGCCGATGAATGAGATGGCCGAAGGTGCACCCAATGAACCGGTTGAGGTTGCAGTTCCAGTCGTTCCACCAGTACCAGAGGGCCTCAGTACCAGAAGGGGGCTGCACAACATAAAACCCCCCGGGCCACAAGATCTGGCCAGAGTGGATGCAGAACTTCGTGTAGCGCTACCAGAAGAGGCTGAAATCTGGCACATAAATTGTGCCGTGTATGCTGCCGCTCAACGCTTGTCTCAGGTGGAGAGGCGGAACTGTGCTTCTCCACAAGAGAGAGCGAGACGGCGCATACACAAGATGGAAGCCAGGATCCGGTCGGCGAGGCAACACGCATCCCGTATCCAATGTGTGATGGACTATATGGCGGCCAATAGGCCTTTCACGCCTAAAGTGCGGCGAGTAGCTGCCAACTTAAGACGCGTCCATCACACACTCAATGGGGCAGTGCTGCAAACCACCAAACAGCACTACCTCGACAGGATACGAATGCTAGTGTCTTGTAAGAAGTCACTAGTGAGGCGGGCGAGGGGCTAACGGAAAATCAACTTTTCCGCAAAAAGCCCTCGCGCCTTTTCGAACCGCCTCAGCGTGTTGCTGAAAATCCGCCGACTGCAGATCATGTGGAAAACTTCTGGAAAACGTTGTACGAACAGAAGCTTCCACTCAACAGAGACTCTCCAGCCCTGGCACACTTTGAAACCTTTTGTCAAAGGTTTCAGCAAGCACAACAGGTGTGCCAACCGATAACCCCAGAAGAGGTTCGAAGAGCTCTTGAGGGCTCTAAGAACTTTGCTGCTCCAGGTCCCGACGGGATCAATAACTTTTGGTGGAAAAAATTATCCAGTACCCACCACCATTTAGCCAGAATTTTCAATTCATGGCTAAATGGGGAGCAGCAAATTCCTTCTTGGGTTGTCGAGGGGCGGACAGTGCTGATCCCGAAGAACGGAGATTTGTCTAATCCAAAGAACTACCGGCCGATAACCTGTTTAAACGCATGTTACAAGGTGTTTACACGCATCTTGTACATGCGAGTGCTCCACGCAGTTGAACCGGTTTACGAGCGGATATATGAGCAACGAGGGTCAAAGAGAGGTGTCGCTGGCTGCAAGGAGAACCTGCTGATTGACAGATGTGTCATGCAGGACTCCATGCAGTATAAGCTTAACCTCTCCATGGCCTGGATCGACTACCGCAAGGCATTTGACATGACATCGCACGAGCTTATTGTACACTTGCTCCGATGTCTTGCGGTACCTGGTCCCGTAGTGAGATGCATCGAAGAACTGATGCCGCTCTGGAGGACTCGCTTTACCATTACATCGGGTAATGATAGAGTCCAGACGGTGTCGGTAACATTCAGAAGGGGAGTATTTCAGGGAGACTCCCTCAGCCCCCTTCTATTTTGCATCTCACTACTGCCATTATACATTTCGCTCCGGAGAACCCGTGGATACAACTGCGGTACCCCTGGCGATATGAGGCATAAGGTCACCCATCTGTTTTATATGGATGACCTTAAACTTTATGCCTCCGGAGAGAGGGACCTACACCAGTCCCTCAGGGTGGTACAGGAGTACACGCAGGCTGTCGGCATGGAGTTCGGGTTAGACAAATATGCACTGGTCCATCTCAAGAGAGGACGATGCGGGAACTACGGAGAGGACGCGCAGCTCGTGGGCGGAAGCATCTTACATCATCTAGTTGCCGGAGAGTCGTACACTTACTTGGGTGTCGAGCAACGCTCCACCCAAGAAGTGAGTGTTGTGAAAAACGCTCTCCGCGGCAAGTATCAGCACCGACTCCGACAGATCTGGTCTTCAGAGCTGTCGGGGAAGAACAAGGTGTCTGCTACCAACACGCTTGCCGTTCCGATCCTTCTCTACTCCTTCGGAGTAGTGAAATGGACTCAAGAAGAGTTGCATCAACTCGACGTAGGAACCCGCAAGAAGATGCATCTCAATAGGAGTTTGCATCCTAAATCGTCCGTTCCACGGCTATACCTCCCACGACATCGGGGAGGCCGTGGACTCTTGAGTTTGGAGAGTCTCCATAATAGGATGGTTCTGGATGGAGCCTGTAAGGTCATCAGGAGTTCGGATCCCCTCCTCTGCATGGTCCGAGACCATGAAAATGCAGGGGTAGGAGCCTTTCTGTTTAAGGCAGCACAGAGAGCAGCCGATGAACTTGGTCTCTCCTTCGACGTCGAGCGGGTAAATCGCGACTCTGTCACCGAGTTGGAACCTGCTCGGCGAAAAGCCCAAATTAAAGCTGCAGAACACAACAACTTTCTGCACCTGCACACGGATAAGCCAATGCATGGAGTTTTCTATAAAAATATAGAAAACCTTGGCTTATCCGAAAGGCTGACCTTTGCCTTCTTAAAATCAGCCGGGCTGAAGTCTGAGACCGAGGGATTCATAATGGCTTACCAGGATGGTGTATTTAACACCCACGTCTATCGTAGTCGTGTCATGGGTATAGAGGTCCCTGATGTCAGCTGCAGGGCCTGCCGCAGGGCGCCAAAGACGCTTATGCACTTGCTGTCGGCTTGCCCGACATATGCAGTCTTGGCCTATATCCAAAGGCACGACGGAGCATTACGAGTGCTTTATTACCATTTAAGGCACTCGTATGGGATAGACGAAACACCAGTGCTGCCTTACGCTCCGGGGGATATTGAGTCCGTTGTGGCAAATGAGAAGTGTCTAATTTATTGGAACTACTCTTTTCCCACCGTCAGGCAAATACAAGCCAACAAGCCTGACATAGTCCTCCTCGACCATCAACTCAAGACAATGTTCGTCGTGGAGTTCTCGGCTCCCGCGGAGAACAACATTGTCTTGAAGGAGGAGGAAAAACGGACAAAATATCGAGATCTGCTCTTCGAACTCCGCAGACTGTATCCAGACCATACTGTTAAGATTGTGGTACTGATTTTAGGAGCCCTCGGCGGAACGAGACACACACTGCTTTCGGAACTTAAGATCATACCGGCATGCCGAAATTCGGCAGAGGTCTTAGCCGGCAGAATGCAGAAGGCCGTCATTCTCGGTTCATTACGTCTGCTCAGGGCACACGATTCCCGGACCCAGTAGTCACTTACCCCACGGGCGTGGGGAGTGACTACCGGTACTACCAGCTCCCCTCTGTGAGGGTCGGAGCCACAGAGAACGGTGACTGGTTTTTAGCTAACCAAAAAAAAAATAATAATAATAATAATAAACCATCTAAGGCACTCGTATGGGATAGACGAAACACCAGTGCTGCCTTACGCTCCGGGGGATATTGAGTCCGTTGTGGGAAATGAGAAGTGTCTAATTTATTGGAACTACTCTTTTCCCACCGTCAGGCAAATACAAGCCAACAAGCCTGACGTAGTACTCCTCGACCATCAACTCAAGACAATGTTCGTCGTGGAGTTCTCGGCTCCCGCGGAGAACAACATTGTCTTGAAGGAGGAGGAAAAACGGACAAAATATCGAGATTTGCTCTTCGAACTCCGTAGACTCTATCCAGACCATACTATCAAGATAGTGGTACTGATTATAGGAGCCCTTGGTGGAACGAGACACACACTACTTTCGCAACTTAAGATCATACCAGCATGCCGAAATTCGGCAGAGGTCTTAGCCGGCAGAATGCTGAAGGCCGTCATCCTCGGTTCATTACGTCTGCTCAGGGCACACGATTCTCGGACCCAGTAGTCACTTACCCCACGGATGTGGGGAGTGGCTGCCGGTACTACCAGCTCCCCTCTGTGAGGGTCGGAGCCACGGAGAAGGGTGACTGGTTTTTAACAAAAAAAAAAAATAAAAATAAAAATAAAATTATCAAAATACACGAAATTCAATTGGAACGACCAGAACCATATTATCTGATTAAGCCACCGCCAGTGTTAGAAAATGAGGAACTAACAGTATACTGGGACAAAGGTATCAACACAGACAGAACTGTCGAACACAATAGACCGGATATAACCGTCTTATACAAAAAACAAAAAAGACCTCTCTTGATTGACATATCTGTTCCGAGTAACAATAACCTGCAGCAAAAACATCAGCAGAAAATTAATAAATATTCCGACCTTAAAAGAGAAATAAAAAGAATATGGAACCTGGAGAAAGTAGACATCGTCCCAATAATAATTTCCTCAATGGCACTGATCCTTAAGAACCCAAAAGAAAACCTGATAAAACTGAATATCCCGGAGAGTACCTACCATCTTATGCAGAAATCCGTTATTTTAGATGCCACTAATATAGTAAGATCGTTTCTGGAACCTTAGACCCGGAGTAGTGATCTTGCCTTTAGGGCCGATCATAGCCTGGTTAACAAATCACGGTTATAGTGCCAGTAAAAATAATAATAATAATAATAATAATAATAATAACAACAGGATCGACAGCCCGTTGATGAAAACCGCGATGAACATGAACGCTTTGAGTGGACAGATGAACTGAGAGACGACCTTATGCAGTGCTACGAAAGCAGTGAGCCCGCACGAAGGGGGTACATGAGGCGAATGCATGCCCTGTGGTGTGAAAAGCACCCAGAGTACAACGCCTTCACGCCACAAAACCTTCGTGATTATGTATCCCACCTTCGTCGCAGGGGCTACAATACTCAGCACCTGTAATATAGTCCGAAAGTTCTTAAATATACCAGTTACATAAATATGCATTAGAAGCTTATTATCTTGCCTCATGGGGGGCCGATTATAAGCTAATTCCACTCTAAACGTGAGAAAACTTAAAATGAAATAATAATAATAAGGCAGTTATCCTGGAGTCCCTACGTCTTCTTATGGCACACGAATCTAGAATCTACAGTCACTAACCCTGCGGGATGCGGGGAGTGGCTGTGGATACTTCCCTGGCGCTTCTCCCGTGAGAATGTCGGAGACACGGGAGAACTGTCCAGCATCGCGCACGCGAAAAAAAAAAATAATAATAATAATAATAATCGTGGGAATAATAATCGTGGGAATTATATGGATAAATCTTGCAATTCTTTACAACCTCCTGCGGACTGCTCTGCTGGGTCTGCAGTTGGAAATCGACAGCATACCTCAGTGGGCCTTGGCACTGGGCCCATAGTTGCAGATCGACAGTGTCACATGGGTAGTGACGGACCAAGCAGCGTCTCACCACATACGAATACTGCAAAGAAAAACTCCCATAATGGGAAACGAAACGGCTCTACCGAGCCGCTCTTGACCAACCAGGAACCTGTGGAAAAAGTTCCGAGTTTTCTGTTAGTGATACGTACAGAAGGAGACTTCAAAAATTAGTCCCTTCTTAATTGATAAAGCATTATGTAACGTGATTGGAGTAGCAAAATCTGTGAAGAAAATTAAAGATGGATTGCTCATAGAAACTTCTGACGCAACTCAATCCAAAAGATTGTTAAATTTAAAATCCCTCCTCGATTTTGATATCCTCACCTCACTCTCAATTCTACAAAAGGAGTAATTTCATGTAAAGATTTATTGAACTGTTCGGTTACCGAAATCTTAGAAAACCTTAAAGACCAAGGGGTAGTTGACGTTAAACGCATCTCCATCAAACGAGACGGCGTTTCCCAAGAGACTCCCAGCTTAATACTCACCTTTAGTGGTCTAACTCTCCCGAAAAGAATTAAAGCCGGTATATACATATCCCTACCGGTTAGATCTTATATACCATCACCTCTCCGCTGCTTTAAATGCCAACGCTTTGGCCATACATCTATGCGATGAGATAAGGAACAAGCTTGTGTCTGTGGTAAACCAATACATGAAGGCACAAAATGTGAAGAATCAATTATATGCCTAAACTGTGGAGGAGCACATTCAGCTCGATCCCGGAACTGCCCTAAATATAAAGAAGAAGTAGCAATTCAGAAACTAAGAACTCTAGAAAAGATATCTTAAGCAGAAGCAAAGCGGCGTGTACAACCCACTGTCCCAATGCAAGGGTTGTCTTATGCTCAAGCTACAAGAAAAACAGACGATCAATCGAATACAATAAAGGAAATTATAAATCAATTAATCCCGGAAATCACCCAAATATGCTCAAGTTTACTTCAAAAACATCAAAAGGAAATGGAAATACAACCATCTAAAGAACCAATAATTCTTTTAGATCAAATAAGTCATACATCTCCGCCTACTACTTCTCAAAAAACAATAGATTCTGTATCATTTGATACCTCTTCTCGTCTGGGCTGCTTAGACAAGAGGAAACGCGGTGAAAAAACAACAATTGATTCATATGATACAGATGAGAGCTTCACATCAATCTCAGGTACTAATAAAAAACCAAAAAAAAAAAAGAAACCAGGCTGGCCTAAAAGCAACCCCCGGATGTGAGACAGCAACCTACGCAGATCATCTGAAAAAGTACAGCAGCCATCTTCGACAGCCGCTACCTGAAAATTGCTCTGATACTTTACTCACGTCTAGTTTCTTCTGAGATATTCTATATCTTAAGTTATTCATTTTATTCCTTATATATATTTAAAATTTACTTTATATACCTACTTGTTTGCTCACTATCTTACACTTAACCATCTCATTTATGTCTACACTTATACATAATACAACGGAATCCATATTACAATGGAACTGCAATGGAATAAAAAATAATTACTGCCACCTTAAATCAATACTGGTGAAGGAATCACCATTCTGCAACTGCATCCAAGAAACCCATTTAAAGCCTAATGAACAATTTTCACTCCGAGGATATAATACAATCAGAAAAGACGCAGTACCAATACATCGTGCCAGGGCAGGAGTAGCCACATATGTCAAAGATAAACTTCCCGTAAACTCGGTTGCCCTTCAAACAAATCTCCAATCAATAGCAATACAAATATCATTTCCCATAAAAATTACAATTTGCAACATCTACCTACCAGATGCCAATTGGAATCTTGAAGACTTAAGAAACCTGATAGTACAACTACCAGAACCGTACCTCATTCTAGGTGATTTCAATTCACAATTCATTGTTGCGTACGCTAGCCCCAAATGTGTTTGAGAAAAGCAGACTGTAATCTTATTTAGCGTAAAATAATATATTGCGATGAAACAAGAAATCAACAATTAATAAAAAATTACTTGAATAGAAGGAGGCACTAAACGACTTACCCTGAAGAAGGCTCCTAGGTCTCGAAGAGGGTTGCTCGGTGAAAAGGCCCTTTCGTTAGACAACCCTGCTCCTTTCGTTCTCAATAGGAGAGATATAGTAGCGATGCCAATAATGAATCACTCGCGATAGTACACTGTCTTTTTGAATATCCAAAATAAATGTATAAAATACGGCGATGCGAATAATGATCGAAAATTATTAATAATTAGCGTGAACCTTTTTAATTCAAAGTAAGCGAGCATAAGGATGTTTTTTCTTATTAATAAAAAAAAGTGGCGCGTAGTATGCCGCCTAGTGCCTAGAAATTAAAGTAATAAAAATTCTCCTTTTAAGCGCTGGTCCACCTGCAACCAGCAATACGCGACATTCTGCCCGGCCAAAATGCATGTTTAGACATGCATTTTGTCAATTAAATCCCTTAACAAAGAAGAAAAAAAAGACAAAAAAAATGTTGAAAATATAATTTGTGGAAAAACAATATAGTGGTTATAACATGAATAACAACTTAATAACTAGAAAATGCACCAAATAAATTTAAAAAAAAACTAAAAATAAATTAAATTAAGACACTGGCAAGGGACACAGTTTTACCAGTGGACGAGTGAGAGTGCCATTAGCGGTTTTTACCGAGGCCACACGTACTACACCGTCCGAACCAGGATCTAGAGAAACGGATGCGACCTAGAAGCCACTGACATGGAGGAAGATCTGCATCCTTAATTAAAACGAGAGTACCTAATTCAGGATTAGAAGAAGGTTCAAGCCACTTACTTCTTTGCTGCAATGTACGCAAATATTCCTTATGCCAGAGTCTCCAAAACTCCTGATGCAGACGCTGCAGCAGCTGCCAGCGTGATAAGCGGTTCATAGGCGTTGCAGTCATATCAGGAATGGGAAATGGAGACAAGGGCTCCATTGTTAAGAAATGTCCCGGCGTTAATGCGTTGATATCGTCTAAATCTGAGGTCATCGGACTAAGGGGGCGTAAATTAAGAATGGATTCTATTAAAATTAGAACAGTATAAAACTCCTCGTAGCTTAAAATTTGTTCTCCTATAACGCGTGTTAAATGGGATTTTACAGATTTCATCCCAGCTTCAAACAAACCTCCAAAATGCGGCGCAGATGGAGGGTTAAAGTGCCGTTGCAGTTATATCAGGAATGGGAAATGGAGACAAGGGCTCCATTGTTAAGAAATGTCCCGGCGTTAATGCGTTGATATCGTCTAAATCTGAGGTCATCGGACTCAGGGGTCGTAAATTAAGAATGGATTCTATTAAAATTAGAACAGTATAAAACTCCTCGTAGCTTAAAATTTGTTCTCCTATAACGCGTGTTAAATGGGATTTTACAGATTTCATCCCAGCTTCAAACAAACCTCCAAAATGCGGCGCAGATGGAGGGTTAAAGTGCCGTTCAATTTGTTCTTGAGTAGCAGCTGTTTTCATGAAACTTTGAAGAATATTATTTGCCCCAACAAAATTGGTTCCGCAATCGCTGTATAAATGATTACAACGACCACGACGTGCTAAAAACCTTTGTAAAGCGCTTAAAAATGTCTCTGAAGTAAGATCACTGGCGAATTCAAGATGAATGGCTTTGGTGGAGAAACAAACAAACAAACAGATGTAAGCTTTGTTAGTCCTTACCTCTCTATGTCGGCTCATGGTGACTAAAAACGGACCACCAAAGTCAACCCCAGAATGAGAACATGGCTTTAAACATGAAATTCGCGAGGCTGGGATGTCTCCCATTGGCGGTTGATAATTTTTTGGATTTGTTTTCCAACAAGTTACTTTTTATGATAGTATTCTATAATTAAAGTAGTCAAATTACTTTTACGAGGTAATAAGATAGGACGTTTTCTATCATAGGTTAAATAATAATAATAATAATAATAATAATAATAATAATAATAATAATAATGTGCTGATCCCGAAGAACGGAGATTTGTCTGACCCAAAGAACTACCGGCCGATAACCTGTTTAAACGCATGTTACAAGGTGTTTACGCGCATCCTGTACATGCGAGTGCTCCACGCAGTTGAACCGGTTTACGAACGGATATATGAGCAACGAGGGTCGAAGAGAGATGTCGCTGGCTGCAAGGAGAACCTGTTGATTGACAGATGTGTCACGCAGGACTCCGTGCAGTATAAGCGGAACCTCTCCATGGCCTGGATCGACTACCGCAAGGCATTTGATATGACATCACATGAGCTTATTGTTCACTTGCTCCGATGTCTTGCGGTACCCGGTCCCGTAGTGAGATGCATCGAAGAACTGATGCCGCTCTGGAGGACTCGCTTTACTATTACATCGGGTAACGATAGAGTCCAGACGGAGTCGGTAACATTCAGAAGGGGAGTATTTCAGGGAGACTCCCTCAGCCCCCTTCTCTTTTGCATCTCACTACTGCCATTATCCGTTTCGCTCCGGAAAACCCGTGGATACAATTGCGGTACCCCCGGCGATAGGAGGCATAAGGTCACCCATCTGTTTTACATGGATGATCTTAAACTTTATGCCTCCGGAGAGAGGGACCTACACCAGTCCCTCAGGGTGGTACAGGAGTACACGCAAGCTGTCGGTATGGAGTTCGGGCTGGACAAATGTGCACTGGTCCATCTCAAGAGAGGACGATGCGGGGACTACGGAGAGGACGCGCAGCTCGTGGACGGAAGCATCTTACACCATCTAGATGCCGGAGAGTCGTACACTTACTTGGGTGTCGAGCAACGCTCCACCCAAGAAGTGAGTGTAGTGAAAAACGCTCTCCGCGGCAAGTATTAGCGCCGACTCCGACAGATCTGGTCTTCAGAGCTGTCGGGGAAGAACAAGGTGTCTGCTACCAACATGCTTGCCGTTCCGATCCTTCTCTACTCCTTTGGAGTAGTGAAATGGACTCAAGAAGAGTTGCGTCAACTCGACGTAGGAACCCGCAAGAAGATGCATCTCAATAGGAGTTTGCATCCTAAATCGTCCGTTCCGCGGCTATACCTCCCACGACATCGGGGAGGCCGTGGACTCTTGAGTTTGGAGAGTCTCCATAATAGGATGGCTCTGGATGGAGCCTGTAAGGTCATCAGGAGTTCGGATCCCCTCCTCTGCATGGTCCGGGACCATGAAAGTGCAGGAATAGGAGCCTTTTTGTTTAAGGCAGCACAAAGAGCAGCCGATAAACTTGGTCTCTCCTTCGACGTCGAGCGGGTAAATCCCGACTCTGTCACCGAGTTGGAACCTGCTCGACGAAAAGCCCAAATTAAAGCTGCAGAACACAACATCTTTCTGCAGCTTCACACGGATAAGCCAATGCATGGAGTTTTCTATAAAAATATAGAGAACCTTGGCTTATCCGAAAGGCTGACCTTTGCCTTCTTAAGGTCAGCCGGGCTGAAGTCTGAGACCGAGGGATTCATAATGGCTTGCCAGGATGGTGTATTTAATACCCTCGTCTATCGTAGTCGTGTCATGGGTATAGAGGTCCCTGATGTCAGCTGCAGGGCCTGCCGCAGGGCGCCAGAGACTTTAATGCACCTGTTGTCGGCTTGTCCGACATATGCAGTCTCGGCCTATATCCAGAGGCACGACGGAGCATTACGAGTGCTTTATTATCACCTAAGGCACTCGTATGGGATAGACGAGACACCAGTGCTGCCTTACGCTCCGGGGGATATTGAGTCCGTTGTGGGAAATGAGAAGTGTCTAATTTATTGGAACTAGTCTTTTCCCACCGTCAGGCAAATACAAGCCAACAAGCCTGACGTAGTACTCCTCGACCATCAACTCAAGACAATGTTTGTCGTGGAGTTCTCGGCTCCCGCGGAGAACAACATTGTCTTGAAGGAGGAGGAAAAACGGACAAAATATCGAGATCTGCTCTTCGAACTCCGCAGACTGTATCCAGACCATACTGTTAAGATAGTGGTACTGATTATAGGAGCCCTCGGTGGAACGAGACACACACTGCTTTCAGAACTTAAGATCATACCGGCATGCCGAAATTCGGCAGAGGTCTTAGCCGGCAGAATGCAGAAGGCCGTCATCCTCGGTTCATTACGTCTGCTCAGGGCACACGATTCCCGGACCCAGTAGTCACTTACCCCACGGGTGTGGGGAGTGGCTGCCGGTACTACCAGCTCCCCTCTGTGAGGGTCGGAGCCACAGAGAAGGGTGACTGGTTTTTAACAAAAAAAAAAAAAAATAAATAAAACTGTTAAACTAGTGGTAGGATGCCTAGGTGGGGTGAGGCGCACACTGCTTTCAGAATTGAAGACGATACCAGCATGCCGAAACTCGGCAGAAATCTTAGCCGGAAGAATGCAGAAGACCGTTATCCTTGGCTCGTTACGCCTGCTCAGAGCACACGATTCGCGGACCCAGTGACCACTGACCCTACGGCGTAGGGAGTGGTCTCTGGTATTACCAGCGTACCCTCTCTGGCATCGGAGACAGAGAGAAGGGCGACTGGCTTCACAAAAAAAAAAAAAAAAAAAAAAATAATAATAATAAGAAGGAGGAGGAAAAACGGACAAAATATCGAGATTTGCTCTTCGAACTCCGCAGACTCTATCCAGACCATACTGTTAAGATAGTGGTACAGGGTACACGATTCGCACACGATTCGCGGACCCAGTAGTCACTCACCCCACGGGCGTGGGGAGTGGCTACCGGTACTACCAGCTCCCCTCTGTGAGTGTCGGAGCCACAGAGTTTAAAGGGTGACTGGCTTTTACAAAACAAAAAATAATAATAATAATAATAATAATAATAATAATAATAATAATAATAATAATAATAATAATAATAATAATAATAATAATAATAATAATGATTATAGGAGCCCTCGGTGGAACGAGACACACACTGCTTTCGGAACTTAAGATCATACCGGCATGCCGAAACTCGGCAGAGGTCTTAGCCGGCAGAATGCAGAAGGCCGTCATTCTCGGTTCATTACGTCTGCTCAGGGCACACGATTCACGGACCCAGTAGTCACTCACCCCACGGGCGTGGGGAGTGGCTACCGGTACTACCAGCTCCCCTCTGTGAGGGTCGGAGCCACAGAGAAGGGTGACTGGTTTTTAGCTAGCTAAAAAAAAAAAAAAAAATAATAATAATAATAATAATTTTATTCATCCTTTCGATCACAATACAATGAAATAGGACATGTCAATAAATAGAATAAAATATAAAATAATATAGCTAATTATAATATATGCACTTAGGGTGGCCCATCTCTATAGGGGGTAATTTTTTTTTGCGTATTTTTTAAGTCTCACCCCACGAAAATATACTATTATACTAGGAATAATTTATGTCAAAGTTTCAGATAATTCGGTGAACGGTAACCCGTGCCGCATTCAGGTAGAAATTTGTAGATAAGATTTTATTACGGTAACCCGTGCCGCATTCAGGTAGAAATTTGTAGATAAGATTTTATTACGGCAATACACTTAAATTTTACTTAAAATACAAATATTTACCTCTTTTCTCATAATGTTTTATTGGTGTAATTATTTCCTAGAAATTATTTGTTTTGGAAGTTTGGAAATATAATGCACCTACGGTAGGTTTTTATGTCAGTTTGCAATTGTGTTTTACAGTGGTGACATTATAAGTTCTAGCATACGTTCCTTTTTGAAAAAACATTTAACGATGGCTGATGTTAGATCCTTACGAAAGGATACTTTCATTTACTTAGTTGGACACTATTCGTCACAAATCATTGGCAATAAATTGCTGTCTAATAGACAAGTATTACAAGTGCTCTTTTATAACATTCGTGAAGTGAAGCTAAGTGTACATGAAAGTGCTAAATTAACAATAAAAGAGGTGTCAGTTTTTTGGGATAAAGCTCGCATTCCGACACGTCAGGATTTTCATTGTGTTAAACAACTAGATAAACTTTATGCAGAGTGGAGGAACTTACAAAAATCGGCTAAAAGGGCCAGTGCGGGAGGTAAAGAAAAAAATTTCGTTGAAAAATTGGACAATCTTTTTGACATTTCTCATGCAAATCATTGGAGTTGATGAAAATAGATGAAGATAAGCAGTTTTTAATTAACCAAAGAAAAAAGGGACGTTCTGGATTTATGCATGGTATTGATTACCAACTTGCTTCTCAAGAAAAATCAGCTGAGGAGAAATTACAGAAATTATCCGAACGAATGCAACGAAGTCAACAAGAAAAAGCTAGATTACAGGAAACAGTCACCTGTCCACCATCAAGTAGTAATTCAGGCGACTCCAACGAAAATGAAGATGAAATAATCGAAGCCCAAGAAGAGTTGTTACAAGACCAGCCTGGCCCGTCACAGCCAAGAAAGAGGAGATTGTATGGAACATGTAACATCATCACACCAAAAATAGCCGCTGCGTTTGATGCTTGCAAAATAAGCGACAGGTATGGAGTCCATATTTTGACGGCAGTAACAGAAGCACTAGGACATGACACCACATCTTTGTCCATCAGCAGAACCACACTTCAGCGCTCTAGACAACGCATCCGCGAAGAAAGAGCTGAAATATTAAAAACTGCCTTCGGTAATTCTGAATTGCCGGCCCCAGTCATCCATTGGGATGGAAAACTTTTACCTTCTCTCACTGGAATGGGAAATATCGATAGACTTGCTATCTTAGTTACTAGTGGAGATATTGAACAACTACTTGGAGTACCAGCTTTGCCCAATTCAACTGAAAGAGAACAGACTGAAGCAGTTTATGATGTGCTTTGTGAATGGAATTTGGACGAAAAGGTAATAGCTTTGTGTTGTGATACAACAGCATCAAATATGAGTTATATAAATGGGGCAGCCACACTATTGCAACAAAAATTCGAAAGAGATATTCTATATTTTCCTTGTAGACATCATATTTTTGAAGTGGTTTTGAGAAGTGTGTTTGACACAAAAATGCCTTCCTCATCTGGTCCAAATGTGCCACTATTTAAACGTTTTAGGGAATTTTGGCCTAAAATAGATCAAAATAAACTAAAAACTGGATTTCAGGTATCAAAAATTAAACACATTTTACAACCAGTTAAAGCCGAAATTGTAAAGTTTCTAAATGCAGCTTTAACTTTGCAACAGCCTCGTGATGATTATAAAGAATTTTTAATGCTTTCTAAACTTTTTGTTGAAGAAGAGCCCACTCATACGACATTCTATCAACCAGGGGCATTTCATCATGCACGTTGGATGGCCAAAGCCATTTACTGTCTAAAAATATTTTTTTTCCAAGATCAGTTCCAACTAACTAAAAAAAGAAAAAATAGGTATTGAAAATATATGTCTCTTTATTGTAAAGGTTTATGTAAAGGCCTGGTTTACAGCGTCATGACTTAGACTTTTGTAAAGAACTCATTAATTATCAAAATATTGACAAAGAAATATCTCAAGCCGCAAGTAGGAAAATAGTGAACCATTTGTGGTACCTTAATTCAGTAAATGTTGGCTTATCTTTCTTTGATGACGATATTTCAGTTACCACTAAAAGAGAAATGGTTAAAGCTTTGAATAGGAAAGCACCAAATAAAGAGGGTATTAAACGACTTATGATTAGTAACATTACTGACGTTGAAAACAAGGAAATTCAGGACTTCATATGCGAGAACACTAAACAGTTTTTTCAAAAATTAGGTTTGTCTATGGAATTTTTGGAAAATGATCCAACAACATGGAGGGAAAATGAAAGTTATGCCCGATGTTTCAATATTGTAAACAAAATTAAAGTTGTAAATGATGCCGCTGAGAGAGGAATCAAACTTATTACTGACTATAATGACATTTTAACAAAAAATGAAGACCAAAAACAGTTTTTACTCCAAGTTGTAAATGATTATAAATCACAGTTTCCAAATGTAAAAAAAGAAACCCTGTCGCATGCTTTGGCCTAGTGCAAAAAATATTGTTTTTATTACTATATGTCTTGTAGATTTAGGATAATATTTGGTACTATGTATGAAAAAAACGTTTCATAATAAAATACACAAAGATAAAACGAGAGTTTTATTTCAAAAACTTCTAGTCTAGTTTTCTTAGACTACGAATTTACAGTAGTATAACACATGTCATAGTCACAACAGATAATGTCTTTGATATTTGTATGACTTGATTAGTCATTCTAAAGATAAATGTTGCTGATTAAAAAAAACAATGCATCAACCAAGGAATGTAAATAATTCCATTTACTTTTATTATTGCATAATAATGCATTCTGCGGCACCCCTTGCCTTCAATTTGCCTCAATAATATTTTGAGGGGACTGTTTTTTCTACAAATGGAACCATTTGCAGGGGTGAGAAATAAAAAATTTCGATTTCGAAAAAGATGGGCCACCCTAATATGCACCTATACACAAAAATATACAGTAATACAGCTCTGAACAGGTAGCTCTTTTTTTAGATATAAAATGTATGATTTAAAAAGTCATCGACTGAATAATAACAGCCACTTATTAAATAGCTCCGTAATTCCTTCTTAAAGGAATATAAGGAAGCTTTTTCTTTAATTTCGTTAGGTAGACAGTTAAAGAATTTTATTCTAGCCAGTAGTGGAGACTTTTCATAGAGCGCAGTTCTATGTTTTGGAATTTTTAGTAAATTACCATGTCTGGTAGGGTAATTATGTAGTTGCGAATTTGTCTCGTAATTGCTAATATTCTTTTTTATATATATATGAGACAATTATATACATACACGCAAGGAAATGTTAATATAGCGTGTTGCTTAAAGAAAACTCTGCATGACTGAGTTTTCTGCAAGTTGAAAATTAATCGTATAACTCTTTTTTGAGCAATCAGAACTCTCTCGCAGAATCAGAAGCGCCACCCCACAAAATGACATTATACAACAGCACTGAATTTATGAGGGCATAATAAACATTTATTTGTGTTTTTTGGTCTAATACACTTTTTAGTTGTAAAATTGCATAATAGCCACTACTTATTTTCTGACAGACATAATTAATGTGATATCTCCAACTCATATCACTGTCAATATGGATACCAAGAAATTTTGTCGTTTCACTTGGAGCAACTGTTAATTGATTATATGTAATATTTATGGGTGCTTGAACTCTTTTCCTACCAAAAAACTGTAGCAAAATAGTTTTATTGGTGTTAACAATCAATTTATTAGTACCACACCAGTTGATAAATTGTTCATAAAGAGTATTGAGCTTATCCTGCAGCTCCTCAGGAGTGTCTGCCTCCTCTGCTATGGAGACGTCGTCTGCGAACAACACAACGCATTCAGTACCAATATGAAGTGGTAAATCATTTATAAATAAAAAAAATAAGTGGCCCCAGTACAGAACCCTGAGGAACCCCAAGATCAATACAATACTTCTCTGAACTGGCTTCTCCTAGTTTTACAAAAATTTTTCTAAAGCTGAGGTACGATATTATCCATGAAAGAAAGTTACCTCTAAATCCCATCGCAGAAAGTTTATCTGCCACGAATGTCGGATCTATAGAATCAAAAGCCTTGGACAGGTCAAAGAAAAGGGCAGCAACGTACTTTCTGTCATCCACGCGATTGTACACAAATTCCAAAAAGTCAGCCGCCGCACTCTCAGTTGACCTGCCAGGGTGAAATCCATTTTGACATCTGGAAATAATTTGATATTTTGTTACATATGGAAATATTTTGTTATATATAGCGCGTTCAATTATTTTGCATATGACAGTGAGTACAGTGATAGGCCTGTAATTATCTATTATGTGTAGATCATTGTTTTTGTAGATTGGAATTACTTTCCCTATTTTCAATTCTTCCGGGAATTTTCCCAGTTCTACAGATAGATTGACAATGTGGGCTAGTGGCTCGGCGATAAACTGAGCAATAGATTTAATAATTTTTGTGGACACACAATCTATTCCTACAGAATTGGTATTTTTTAATTGACTTATTATGTTTAATATATCTTCAGCAGTAACAGGCGTGAAGAAAAATGTATTGTTATTATTGGGCATTGTAGTACATTTTTGTGGTACTTGGTTACCAAAGTGATACTTTATTTTATTTGGGACCTCGGTAGAGTAGTGCTCAGCAAATGAATTGACAATTTTATCAGTGTCGTTTATAATTTCATTGTTAATTTGAATTTTTATTGACTGCGAGGTTTTAATTTTACCGGTCTTTTTACGCACTAAATTCCATACTTGTTTTTGTCTATGTTGAATGTTACTTATACCACTTTACGCATTCTGATAATAATTTAATTTTGCTCTATTAATATTGTAACGTGCTTACACCCTTTTTGTAAACGCCCTGTACCGTGAGTTCGGAAATTATAACAACATGGTAACACTAAACACTAATTTATTAACTACTAATTACAACCAATAACTACTTGGCTAATAATACACTGTGTACTACAATTCAGTTATTCAGTCACTTTATCACTGTGTTTACTCTCTGACCATTTCAACTGACAATTAGTACTGCACTAACTTCTCTCTTTTTGGTTTACTCCATGCCTTATATACCTAAAGATGACAGATCTAGAAGCTTCTCTGATGACATCACCATACTCTAGACAGTTCCAGAACATATATGTCATCACTCTAGACTTTCTAGTAAGTTCTTTCCACATTCAGACATCCGAACTACTGAATTCTGTGCCTACTTTTCAGTGCAACTAACATAACCTTAAATCTTAAGGGGTTGCAACATATTACACTGCCCCCTCCTTAAGCCTGAACGTCCCGGTCAGGCAATTCAGTTTCCTTCACATACTTCGTCAGTCTATCCAAGTGTACGATCTTCATCTTGGACTTTTTACTTCGTTGAATCCGATAAATGACATCATTAATTCGGGTAATGACTGAATACGGTCCTTCCCAAGGTGGTTGAAGCTTCGGGGACTTCCATTCTTTCCGCTGTGGGTTGTACAGCCAGACTCGATCTCCCACCTTGAATCCTCCTGTACTGGCATTCCGATCATAACGAGCCTTCATTCGGTTACCAGCCTTGGTCATCTGCTCTTGGTCATTCTTCGGCTCTTCTCGACTTTCATTCGCATGGTCGCTTCCGGAAAGTGGTTTCCCATTGGCAGCACAATTCTTGCATTTGCGACACCAAGCCTCCACATCCTGGCGACTATTGACCCAATATAATAGTTCTCGTACTTTACTCAATGTCTTGTTTACGCCGAAGTGTTCGCCGGACGTTTCACTATGCGCTTCCTGGAGTACTTCTGCTACACGACACCTGGGAATCACTAGACGCATGGCAACCTGCATCCCATCCGGGCTTTCCCATGCTCTCCTCAACAGCCCATCTAAGACCCTCAGTGAATCCCATTGCGACCACAAAGCCTTCACTCCTACTCCTTGGTTTGAAACATCCTTCCAGTCTGGTCGGGTTCCTTTTTCCTTTGCTCGCAATATAGGTCCAATTTCTGTATCGTCCAGTTGCTCTTGTCTTAAAACTTCCTTTGTCCAATTCTCTGGAATTTCTTTACTTCCATTTACACGTCCTGGTAATGATAGCCTAGTCGAGATTCTTCGAAGTTGGCAAACCTTTATTTCACTGAGGACATCATCTTCACCAGCCAGCACTGCTCCAGTGGCATGTACAACCTCGGGGTTCCACTGTTGACAATCTCGTCTTACATGCCCCAGTTTCCCGCAGCTATAACATCGAATACCCCCACTTGGCTCCCCACTGCTTGGTTGCTTGCTTTGCTTCCCTGAAGAACTCTCCAGCAATTGCTTTACCATTTTGTGCAAGTCTCTCAGTATAGTCTCCAGATTCTTCCTGTCCCAATACGATTCTTCGACAACTGCGGCATTTACCTTCTCAGGGCTTTGCTGTCGACAATCTCTCTTAATATGCCCTAACTTGCCGCACTGATAACACTGGATACTTCTGTTTGGTTTTGCTCCACCTTGTTGTTTGTCCTGTCTCGTTTGAGAATCCGGCTTGGCCAGTAATTGACTCATCATTTTCTGCATGTCCCTCAGTATAGTGCCCATGTTCTCTTGACCCGAATGTGCCTCTCCAACTTCCACAGCACGCACTTCTGACCGCGGGGTGACTTCAAAGGCAGCCTCCACTTCAAGGGCACGCACTAAAGCCTCACTGATACTTTGATGTCTCGTTAGTCTCAAAACTCGCCTAATCTCTTCGTCCCTTATGCCATCTAAGAAACCCCCGACGGCTAATTGTTCTTGGAATTCTCTTGGAGCACTCGGATATGCCAGGTATGCCAGCCTCTCTATGGCAGCCTCGAATTCTTGTAAACTTTCTCCAGCCTTTTGTGTCCGTGATTTTAGCTGGGCCTGGTATACTTGGGCGAGATGTTGGTCGCCATATCTCAAGTCCAATGCAGCTTCTAAAACTTTGAAGTCTCTTTGTTTCTCCACCGGGATGGTCTGAAGCAACTCTGAGGCTTGGCCCCTTAGCGCCAGAACTAATGCCATAGCCTTTTCCTCGTTATCCCAGTTATTTGCACTTGCAGCTGCCTCAAATTGTCTCTTGTAGGTTGTCCATGAGCTTAGGCCGTCAAAGGAGGGAGGTTTTAACCGAGGGCCTGACAATGTTACTAGCTGGCCTCCTTTCTCAACCAATTGTCGCTTAAGTCGTTCTACTTCTCCTTCGACCTCACTCATCTTTCTTTTGATTTGACTGACTTCAGCCTTTATATCCTCCTTGATTTTGTTAATGATTGAATTCATAGCATCATGTTGGATTTTCATTTGTTCGTTCAGGATTTTCCTCAGTTCTTCCTGTCGTCTTTCTTGTTCCTCTTTCTCCTCTTGACGTCTTCTTTCTTGCTGTTCTTTTTCTTTTTGACGTCTTCTTTCTTGTTCTTCTTTTTCTTTTTGACGTCTTCTTTCTTGCTCTTCTTTTTCTTTTTGACGTCTTCTTTCTTGTTCTTCTTTTTCTTTTTGACGACGCTTTTCTTCTTCTTGCCGTCTTCTTTCTTGTTCTTTTTCTTCTCGACGCCGCTTCTCTTCCTCTTGACGTTGTCTTTCTTGTCGTTCTTTCTCTTCTTTTTCTTCTTGATGTCTTCTCTCTTGTTCTTCTTTTTCTTTTTGACGAAGCTTCTCTTCCTCTTATCTTTTTTCTTGCTCTTCTTGACGACGCTTTTTTTCCTCTTGTCGTCTTCTTTCTTGCTCTTCTCTTTCTTCTTGACGCCGCTTTTCTTCCTCCTGTCGTTTTCTTTCATACTCTTCTTTTTCTTCTTGACGTTGCTGGGCTATCGTCCTCATTAACTCCGCAAATAGGTCCTGTATTTGTTTCTCAGCTGCCATGCTTTTTGCAAAATAAAACTATCACGTCAATGGAACTTTCCAGAAAAATCTCAAAACAGCACGAAAAAGTCTTATCCAGAGTCTTTTGTCACTATTCAGTTTAGAGAATTTAATAATCTCCACTAATGTCCAAATAGAAAAGTTCTAGTAATTTTCACGCACTAGCACAAATGAGTCTTTTTCAGTGTCTTTGTCACTTTCCCGAAAACGCACTTTTTCACAGTTTTGAGTCCAAAAATAGTCCTTAAACAATGTCCCGTAAGTTAATCCTCCATGTCACCACTAATTCCCGAGAAGAACACTGTAGAAACCTCTTCTTGAACAGTCCAGAAATCTTCTGTTATAATTCCGCTTCTGACACCAATTTGTAACGTGCTTACACCCTTTTTGTAAACACCCTGTATCGTGAGTTCGGAAATTATAACAACATGGTAACACTAAACACTAATTTATTAACTACTAATTACAACCAATAACTACTTGGCTAATAATACACTGTGTACTACAATTCAGTTATTCAGTCACTTTATCACTGTGTTTACTCTCTGACCATTTCAACTGACAATTAGTACTGCACTAACTTCTCTCTTTTTGGTTTACTCCATGCCTTATATACCTAAAGATGACAAATCTAGAAGCTTCTCTGATGACGTCACCATACTCTAGACAGTTCCAGAACAGATATGTCATCACTCTAGACTTTCTAGTAAGTTCTTTCCACATTCAGACATCCGAACTACTGAATTCTGTGCCTACTTTTCAGTGCAACTAACATAACCTTAAATCTTAAGGGGTTGCAACATATTACAATATTTTTCTTATGTACTTTTTTCATTTCATTATACTTAATTGCCACACCAGCATCATTTGTATTCTTTACCAACCAGAACATATCCTTCAATTGTCTATCCTTTTCTTTTATATCTCTTGTGATCCACATATTAGCTTTTTTATTTTCAGTCGAGATTTGAATCAAAGAACACGTTAAATTTATAGCATACAGTAAGTCACTTAAAAACACATTATAAACATTATTAATATCAGACGTACATTCATATACAGAGTCGAAATTTTCAAATTCTAAGTAATTTTTCAATTGCCATAAATTATTTTCGCAGGTATCTCTTCTCGTGATAGTTTTTGACTGAGAGTGTACATGCTTATCACTTTGCATTTTTAGTGTAAACACAATACCTAGATGATCACTGAAGTTGAATGGTTCGGTTTTCCCTGTATATAATTTTTGTGAAATATTAGTAGCGACGTAATCAATTTTTGAAGTTGAGATAGTATTATTTATATCTCTAAACACTCTTGTGGGCTCATTGTTTTTAAATGAAAGTTCATAACAGCTAAGAAGATCTATAAAAAGGTTTTTTTCTTTTTCTCTTTGAGGAATTTTTTTTCGTGTTTAGACTATCAATATTCATATCACCACATATTATGACATTTTTAAAGCGGTTAAGTTATTAAGAACAAGTGTGAGTCTGTATATGAATGTCTTAATGTTTCCATTTGGGGGTCTATAAATATTAACAATACAATATTTTTGGTCATTAACATTAAAAGATATGGCGCAACACTCAATATGCATTTCTTCAGAGAACTCTGTTATATTATTAAGTTGTTTGTACTCAACACCATTTTTTACATATATTAACACACCGCCGTGTATATGATTTTGTCTATTAAAATAACTGGCTATATTATAATTGTCTAAGTTTACAGTGTGAATATTTTCAATAGTGCACCAAGACTCAGATATACACAACACGTCAACATTTTCAGTTTGCACTAGGATTTCAATCTGATTAATTTTATTAAGTATTGATTGTACATTTAAATGAACAATTTTTAAAATTTTTGAAATTTTTGAATAACTACCAGTTAAGTCCAACTTGACCTTAGAAGGGGCTGTCGGAATTTTCATCTGATTGTTGGTTCCGAAATGTTTTTTTAAATTGAAACCTCTTAACTAGTATCTTTTTGGGCCAGTAAGAGGGATCATACATACTTTCTTGGAGTTGTAAATTAGCTCCTACCGAGAGTTTTTAATTGGATGACTTCAAATTGAAAACCAGGGGAGCGCGCTTCAAGGTACGACTTTACCTTCTCCGCGGTAGCCTGTGGTTTGCATCGGCCAACATATAACCATAGCTGAGAGTCCGCTGCGCCGAAGTCATCTGCACGATCATGTGAGTTGGTTCCTATAATCACGTTGTTTTCTTTCGTCTTCGTCTCAGACCTTCTGTGACTGCTGTCATATTTATTATCAGTCTGCCGTTGCCTAGACTTTTTATTTGTGACTAGACTCCACGAAGCTAGCAAATCAGTTTTTTGTTTATCAATTTTTTGTGGCTCATCTTTTTGTTCGACAACCGTATCAACTGATGAATTTGATTAAATAGAACTATTTAAATTTAATTTATTTCCAAAATTAATAACATTTTCACTATTACCTTTGAACGGTACGTCATTACTTAACAGTTTAATCATATCAATATTGCTTTGTTTAAGTATACATAGTTCTTTTAATTTGGCAATTTCGTCGATTAATGTTTTTGTATGTTTTTCAATTGTTTCAGCAAGGACTATTTTATTTATTTAATTTATTTATTTATTTATATAGTTACACCACCCCACAGTAAAAACCAATTACGGGGTGGGAAAAAAAACAATACAATAATTTATACCTAATGGTAAATAATATTCAAACAGACAAAAAGCAAAAAGAACAGATTATATACATGCATAATAAACTAACAGATTAAAAGAATATTAAAATAAAATTACAGATTACTACGAAAAGATACACTTAATACTTGAAATACTCGAGTAAAATATATCAAGCTGTCCTTCAATTGACATGTAAGTGTTACACATAAAAAATAAGGGAGAGAACATCAGAGCATTTGTTCGTGGAGTGGGAAGATAAAATGTTTTATGATTACGCGTCTCAAATGAGGGGGCATGAAAATTTAACATATTCAAGATGTTAGGGCAATCGATGAGATTAAAAATTAACTTGTGCAAAAACAAAAGAGAACAAAGTTTCCTGCGGTCGTGTAAACTAAGAAAACCAAATCTATTTAGCAACTGTCCATGTTCGAAGCCAACAGCGGGATATACATGATCAATTTTGTATGAAACGAATTTTAGGTAGCGCCGTTGTATATTCTCTATGCAATTGCAATATTTATTATATCCTGGATTCCAAATAAGTGAAGCATATTCAAGTCTGGATTTAACAAATGCAGAATAAAGAAGATTTAATAATTCAATGTCATCAAAACCACTTGAATTTCTAATCACAAAACCCAAACTTTTATAAGCAGAGAGAACAATATTTTCTATATGTTTGTTAAAATTTAGTTTCGAGTCGAATAGAACCCCCAAGTCATTAAACTCATCTGATCTATTTAATACGATATCGTTCAACTCATAATCGAATAACAGTGGATTATTCTTTCTGCAGAAAGACAGAACGTTACATTTGGCGATGTTTAAAGGCAGATTATTTAGAAGACACCAGTCATTAACATAATTTAAATTACTTTGGAGTAACGCACAATCCTCGTCAGTATCAACAGTATAATACAATTTCATGTCATCAGCATATAGCAGGCAGTTGACATCAACACAAGTCACTAAATCGTTAATAAATAAAATAAATAATAGAGGCCCCAGCACTGAGCCTTGGGGTACTCCGGAAGTAGCTAGAAATTGATCAGATTTAAAGCCACGGTATTCTACATATTGGCTCCTTCCAGTTAAAAAAGATGATAGCAGGGAAGTTAGCAACTCTGAAAAACCGAATACTTTAAGTTTATGTAGGAGAATGCCGTGGTCAAGTCTGTCAAAAGCTTTGGAAAAATCAGTATATATAACGTCAACTTGTTTGCCCGCATCGATAGCCTCAGAAATAAATTGTGTGACAGTGAATAAATTTGTAACTGTTGATCTACCCTTTACAAAGCCATGTTGAGATATACTGATCTGCCCTCGCACATTATTATAAATTTGGTCATATAAAGAAATTTCAAACACTTTGGCGAAATTACAAATTATCGTAATAGGACGATAATTTGCAACGTAGCTTTTATCTCCCTTTTTAAAAATTGGACACACTCTGGATAATTTCCACCGATCTGGGAATACACCGGATTTTAAGCATAAATTAAAAATAATCATTAGTGGGTAAACAAAAGCGTACGCACAGTCTCTAATAATAAAAGCCGGTATGTCATCCGGTCCCTTAGTGAACTTAGGCTTCAGTTTCAGTAAAGCTTCTAAAACATTTACTTCATTAAACATATTTATATGCGTGAAATTTGTTGTGCTAAGTACATCACCAGGGTTCCAGTTAGCGTTATTCGGAGTATATGCAGTTTGAAAAAACGAGGCAAAAGCGTTGACAATGTCTAAGGGATTTCTGTATTCACGGTCGTTATATATTACTTGATCAGGCAAAGAGCCACTGTTTCTTTTGGAATTTACATAGGACCAGAACTGTTTCGCGTTTGATTTAATATTATTTTGTAATCCATTCAGATAATCTTTGTAGGAGTTATTAACATCGATTTTTATTTTTGCTCTTAACTGTTTAAATTCGTCATAAGACTTTGCATTGTTATGTTTTTTATAATCTCTCCACAGAATCGCTTTTTTCTTGATATCCAAGATAATACTGTTTGTATACCAAGGTGGGTATTTTCTGGGGCGTGACACGTGTTTGGGGACATATAATTCAAAAACATACATCAGCAGCTCATAAAATTTCTCACATGCTAAGTTACAGTCCTGAATCTCAGATAAAAATGTCCAATCAAGTGAGTTTAAATGAGTATATAAATTTAAAAAGTCTGCTTTTCGGAAATTAAAAGTTTCAGTATTGTTCAGCGGAAATACATTATTCTTCATGGATACTTTACAAATTATACCTATGTTAAGTGCGGGATGATGAAGATCTTCAGGAAGTAGTACATCTTTAGATTTTACAACATCGCAATTTTTATTGGATAGGACTAGATCTAACACCCTGTTATTTTGATTAAGTATATTATTATATTGTTTCAGGTCATAGAAATTAGAGAAAGACTTTAATAGCAATGCTAGATCAGTGTAAATATTACGTAGGCAGCAATCATGATACTCGGGAATATTAAAATCACCAACAAAGAAGATATCACCTTCACAAATATGTTCGAGGGTTTCAAGACACTCAAATAATTGATTATAAAAGGTTATATTTAAACCAGGTGGAATATAAACCACAAAAATAAAGAATGTGTATAGGCGTAATTTCATTCTGGCTCCGACTATATCTATACAGGGGATGGCATCATGAATAAAATCTAAATCAACTTCATCCAATTTAACTGTTTTATTTGCAGCTAATAAGACTCCACCGCCTCTCTTTGCCTGAGTAAGTAAAATATTTCTATCGTCCCGTATGACCGAGTATTCGCTACTGAAAAACTCGGAATTTAAAACATTAGACTGAAGCCAAGTTTCACTAAGCGCAATGATATCATAGTGACAGGTGTAAATCGCATTAAGCAAATCGTGTGTTTTGGTGTTTAGTCCGCGCACATTTTGATAGTACATATCTAGAGTGGGGAGAGTTAACGTCTGATTAAAACCATTAGACATAGGAATAGGACTATGAACATTCGTGCTCCCGGTATCGTCCAGGTAACATGGTAGTTGCTATTTGGCAAATTGCAGATTTGACTTGAACTCTGCTATCTTCTGTTTATACACAAAGCATTCATTAGCGCTCCATGCCGCATGGTTAATAGAAATATTAGCCTTGTTTTCATCATTATAGTTAATGCAATTAATACATTTTAAATCAGAAGCTTTACAATCTTTAACCAGATGGTTATCAGAGCATCTAGGGCAGTGAGTATTATGAGTACAACTATTAGAAAAATGGTGAAAGCCACTACATTTAAAGCACCGTTTAATTTCAATTGAATCATAGACGTTACAGAGACTATACCCCACAAACAACTTACCATTACCGATTGACATTATTTTATTATAGGATTCAACATCTATTTGAAGGACAGCCTGATATATATTTTTATTCTTTTTTGTGGGAGATATATGCAGCACCTTACACTCAGACCTATCACTAACTAGTGACTTATTTTGAAACTTCACAAAATTCACGATGTCTTCGGCACTAAATTCGTCGGTCATGCCAACAAGCCTAACTCTTGGATTAAAATTCGAAACATCGAAGTCTTCCAGTAGAAAACTAACACTGTTTTGGCCATTATTACCATCTTTTTCACTTCCGCGAGTATGCACCATCGTCAAAAATTATTATTTTATTATAATAATTAATTATAACTATTTTTAATCTGTTAGCACGAGACGTACAGTTCCTTACACTTTTCTCTTTTTACTGTGAGAATATTTTGAGCGTCCTCCTACGCGTAAAATACCTTTATCGTCAATAAAACAATTTAATTTTCGAAGAGGTTTAGAAAATACTTTGCGATTAAGCTCATCCTCGAAAGCTACACTTTGCGTACGTTTCACTAATTCTGATAATGAGTCATGAAGTTCTGAAAACTTAAGCGGACCAGATTTTCTTCCGTGCGGATTTATTATGTTAAAAATAAATCTAAGACAAAACGCGAGCGTGCGTTGAAGTAACAAAAAGGATGAAAATTTATTTAATAATATATCTAAAATATTTCTTCTTGAGGATTAATAAACAGAGTGATTTTTCTCTCCTCGTCGGACAAGTCATTAGTAGGTTCAAAATTAAATAACTTTAATTTAGGATGTTCCTGATCTAATAAAAATGGAGGACCGTTAAACCAAAGCGAATGTGACAAGAGATCAGATGGAAACACTCCACGAGAACCTACATCTGCGGGATTATATCGACTTTCAACGTAAAACCAAAACGACGGGGGTATTTTTTCTTGAATGAACGCTGTTCTGTTGGAAACAAATGTTTTTCATCTATAAAGCGGAGATTTGATCCATGATAAAACAATTTGCGAATCTGACCAGGCGTAAATATGGCGAAAGGATATAAGGTCATTATAAGTTTGCAAAACAAATGACATTAACTTTGTCAAAAGAACTGCAGCGCAAAGCTCTAGACGGGGTATAGTGATGCGTTTAAGAGGTGCTACTTTGGTTTTTGCACAAATAAAATCAACTGTTATTGAATTATCTTTGCGGGTAGTTTTCAGAAAAATAACTGCGGCGTTGAATCGCAAAAACCGTGTAATTCATAAAAAATAGCATCCTCAGAAATTAATTTGCGGGGTATTTGTAATTTAGAAAGTAATGGAAGTTCGGATTTGTACTGATTCCATGCGCGGAGAACCTCATTACTAGGTTCACAATTTTTGTATTAAGTGTTTCGTAAAGAAAGTTACAGGAGATGAGAAGCCTATAGGATCAAAGACTCTGGCTAATTCTGATAGCATATTTCGCTTTATACAAAGTCGATCTAAAGGACAAACAGAAAATAAAGAAGAGTTTTGCACGAGGTTCCACTGTAATCCTAAAATTTTTATTAATGCGCTATCTAAATCAGAATCGAAAGTGAGCGGTTGTTTAGAAAGATGTGAGGCTGGAAGCTGCGAAAGTAAGGTAAGATCATCATTGCCCACTTACGTAATTCGAATCCGCCTATTTTCATAATAGCTATAAGTTGCGTTTGTAAATTTTGTGCGTCCTCGAATGACGAACACCCTGTAACGATATCATCTACATACGTATGAAATTTTATAGCGTTAGCGGCAAGAGGAAAATTTAACTCTTCTTCGGTAGCCAACTGAAGAAGGGTGCGCAGGGCTAAATAAGGGGCAGAGGACACCCCATATGTGACTGTGTTTAACCGATAATCTTGTGCGGGGTCCTGCATATTAAATCTCCAAATTATACGTTGAAAATCACGATGTGCAGGAGTAATTAATATCATGCGATACATTTGTTTTATGTCTGCACATAAAACGTATGTGTGTAGCCTAAACTTTAATAAAAGCTCAAAAATGTCACGTTGCAACTTAGGGCCTGTTAATAAATGATCATTAAGTGAGGTCTGATTGGGCGTTTTAGCGGAAGCATTAAAAACGACTCTAAGTTTGGTGGTACTACTATCCGGTTTCAGGACACAATGATGTGAGATATAGTACGTATGCGGTGCGATATTGATATTATCTAGCGAAATTAAGTCCATATGACCAAGTTCTAAATATTCTCTCATAAACTCGCAATATTGTAAATATAGGGGAGGCTGTTTTAAAAGACGGCGTTCAAGCGAATAAAATCTCTGCAAAGCTAAATCGCCCATACCAGGAAAAACAGGCGGTACAGGATCTCGAAAAGGAAGCGAAACAATAAACTTCCCAGTATCATCGCGAATAAGCGTTTCTAAAAATATTTTTTCACACAGTTCATCTTCAGGTGAGGATGATGTGATCATAGGAACCTTTTCTATTTCCCAAAATGTTTTCAAAGTATTGTCTAATGAATCTAAAGAATTCTCTGCAGTACTACAAAAAAATGAAGAGACCGGCGAGGCATTACAATTTAATTTCCCCATTAAAATGTATCCAAGAACGGTATTTAAAGCATCAGGTTCGCCATTCTTTCCGACAATTCTGCCATCTAAAACTAATTTGGAAAATATTTCAGCGCCTAATAAAACGTCTATAGCACCTGGACTATGAAATTGCGGGTCGGCTAATTTTAAATTAGAAATATGTAACCAAGTTGGAGCACTCGGATATGCCAGGTGTGCCAGCCTCTCTATGGCAGCCTCGAATTCTTGTAAACTTTCTCCAGCCTTTTGTGTCCGTGATTTTAGCTGGGCCTGGTATACTTGGGCGAGATGTTGGTCGCCATATCTCAAGTCCAATGCAGCTTCTAAAACTTTGAAGTCTCTTTGTTTCTCCACCGGGATGGTCTGAAGCAACTCTGAGGCTTGGCCCCTTAGCGCCAGAACTAATGCCATAGCCTTTTCCTCGTTATCCCAGTTATTTGCACTTGCAGCTGCCTCAAATTGTCTCTTGTAGGTTGTCCATGAGCTTAGGCCGTCAAAGGAGGGAGGTTTTAACCGAGGGCCTGACAATGTTACTAGCTGGCCTCCTTTCTCAACCAATTGTCGCTTAAGTCGTTATACTTCTCCTTCGACCTCACTCATCTTTCTTTTGATTTTACTGACTTCAGCCTTTATATCCTCCTTGATTTTGTTAATGATTGAATTCATAGCATCATGTTGGATTTTCATTTGTTCGTTCAGGATTTTCCTCAGTTCTTCCTGTCGTCTTTCTTGTTCCTCTTTCTCCTCTTGACGTCTTCTTTCTTGCTGTTCTTTTTCTTTTTGACGTCTTCTTTCTTGTTCTTCTTTTTCTTTTTGACGTCTTCTTTCTTGCTCTTCTTTTTCTTTTTGACGTCTTCTTTCTTGTTCTTCTTTTTCTTTTTGACGACGCTTTTCTTCTTCTTGCCGTCTTCTTTCTTGTTCTTTTTCTTCTCGACGCCGCTTCTCTTCCTCTTGACGTTGTCTTTCTTGTCGTTCTTTCTCTTCTTTTTCTTCTTGATGTCTTCTCTCTTGTTCTTCTTTTTCTTTTTGACGAAGCTTCTCTTCCTCTTGTCTTTTTTCTTGCTCTTCTTGACGACGCTTTTTTTCCTCTTGTCGTCTTCTTTCTTGCTCTTCTCTTTCTTCTTGACGCCGCTTTTCTTCCTCCTGTCGTTTTCTTTCATACTCTTCTTTTTCTTTTTGTCGTTTTCTTTCATGCTCTTCTTTTTCTTCTTGACGTTGCTGGGCTATCGTCCTCATTAACTCCGCAAATAGGTCCTGTATTTGTTTCTCAGCTGCCATGCTTTTTGCAAAATAAAACTATCACGTCAATGGAACTTTCCAGAAAAATCTCAAAACAGCACGAAAAAGTCTTATCCAGAGTCTTTTGTCACTATTCAGTTTAGAGAATTTAATAATCTCCACTAATGTCCAAATAGAAAAGTTCTAGTAATTTTCACGCACTAGCACAAATGAGTCTTTTTCAGTGTCTTTGTCACTTTCCCGAAAACGCACTTTTTCACAGTTTTTAGTCCAAAAATAGTCCTTAAACAATGTCCCGTAAGTTAATCCTCCATGTCACCACTAATTCCCGAGAAGAACACTGTAGAAACCTCTTCTTGAACAGTCCAGAAATCTTCTGTTATAATTCCGCTTCTGACACCAATTTGTAACGTGCTTACACCCTTTTTGTAAACACCCTGTATCGTGGGTTCGATATCATCTACATACGTATGAAATTTTATAGCGTTAGCGGTAGCCAACTGAAGAAGGGTGCGCAGGGCTAAATAAGGGGCAGAGGACACCCCATATGTGACTGTGTTTAACCGATAATCTTGTGCGGGGTCCTGCATATTAAATCTCCAAATTATACGTTGAAAATCACGATGTGCAGGAGTAATTAATATCATGCGATACATTTGTTTTATGTCTGCACATAAAACGTATGTGTGTAGCCTAAACTTTAATAAAAGCTCAAAAATGTCACGTTGCAACTTAGGGCCTGTTAATAAATGATCATTAAGTGAGGTCTGATTGGGCGTTTTAGCGGAAGCATTAAAAACGACTCTAAGTTTGGTGGTACTACTATCCGGTTTCAGGACACAATGATGTGAGATATAGTACGTATGCGGTGCGATATTGATATTATCTAGCGAAATTAAGTCCATATGACCAAGTTCTAAATATTCTCTCATAAACTCGCAATATTGTAAATATAGGGGAGGCTGTTTTAAAAGACGGCGTTCAAGCGAATAAAATCTCTGCAAAGCTAAATCGCGCATACCAGGAAAAACAGGCGGTACAGGATCTAGAAAAGGAAGCGAAACAATAAACTTCCCAGTATCATCGCGAATAAGCGTTTCTAAAAATATTTTTTCACACAGTTCATCTTCAGGTGAGGATGATGTGATCATAGGAACCTTTTCTATTTCCCAAAATGTTTTCAAAGTATTGTCTAATGAATCTAAAGAATTCTTTGCAGTACTACAAAAAAATGAAGAGACCGGCGAGGCATTACAATTTAATTTCCCCATTAAAATGTATCCAAGAACGGTATTTAAAGCATCAGGTTCGCCATTCTTTCCGACAATTCTGCCATCTAAAACTAATTTGGAAAATATTTCAGCGCCTAATAAAACGTCTATAGCACCTGGACTATGAAATTGCGGGTCGGCTAATTTTAAATTAGAAATATGTAACCAAGTTTTAACGGAAATCGGCGTAGAGGGCAAATTGTCACAAATTTTATTTAATACAATGGCGTCTGTACTTAAAATTGGTAATGGTTGACCTAACGGTTTAAAAGAAATAGTAACGCGACCGTGAGGTACATAAGTTTGCATATCACCTAATCCTTTTACCTCAATCGCAAATTTTTCTTTAGATAACCCTAAGCGATTCACAGCCTTTTGTGTAATAAATGAAGTCATACTTCCATCTCAAAATTTGGTAATTATTACTATTATTTTTAATTTCTATCAAAGCGGTAGACAATAAAATCATTTGTTTGTTTGCTAAAACCCCGGCTGCAGAAAAAAACCGGATCTGTGGTTGGTGTCTCAGAAGTAGTGATGCAGATATTCGGATGATTTCGGTACTCGGATTACACGGAATCGGATGACAAGAATATTCCGATTAATCATCCGATGTCGAATTAAATTTTCGCTATAGGTGTTAGTGATGTGATATATCGCGATTTTTCAATCACTCTGTCAACAGTAATTGCGATCGTGGTTAAAGAGAATGCAAGTGGCACTGATGTTAGTAATTTTTCTCCCCAGATCTCAGAATCGATGAGCGGGGGGGATAAATCTAAAAAACATTTTATTATCCAAGTGCACGATTGACAGTTGTTTTTTGTTTTGTACTTAAAATTAATCCGAGTATATTTTATTCGGATGAAATTTTAATACTCGGAATCAAGCGAGTATTTTGATACTCGGATTAACCGAGTATTTTAATTCGAATTCGCCCAACACTACTCAGAAGGACTTGAAGCGAAATTTGAGTGCGAGGTTGACGCTTGCGTGGAGTAACTATTTTCAGTGGTCGGAGAATTATTAGTGACATGTTTATCAAAATGTAACAAAGTGTGATGCTTCTGGTTGCATCGACGACATGTAGACAAAGATTTACAAGCCCGAATATCATGTATATTGCTCAAACAGTTAAAACATAAATGTAACTTTTTACAAAAATTGTAACGTTCACTTAGCGTTTTATCTAGAAAAGCTGGACAAGCATATAATAAATGATTCTCCTTAAATAAAGAGCATTTTGGAGAATTCGGTTTATTAATTACAAATGATGCAGTGCGATTAACCGAGTGCGGCGGCTTTGATTTAAATATATTTGCTTTTTTAGATAAATCGATAGAAGAGAGATTAAGCGTGTCGTAAGCAATACATTGTTTATTTAAAAATTCCACAAGCGATTTATAACATGGAACATTAGACGATCCATGATCTAACTCAAATCTTGTTATGGTGGCATTGTATAAGCGTTTTAATAACATCATTACTAAAATAAAGTCCCATTTGTCTACGGGAAAATTTAAAGTGTTAAATGCGGCCAAATTCTCAGAAAAAGTATCTAAAAGTTTTCTTAAAGAGGTTGAATTATTAGCACTAATATTCGTAGTGCCTTCTATAGCGGCCCAATGCATTTGGGCACGTATGCGTTTATTTGAATATCTCTCCACCAAAGTGTCATAAGCAGTTTGATAATTTTTAGCTGTCATTGGTAACGTACGTACCAAAGATAAAGGTTGATATAGCGGTGTAATGCTATTAAATAAGATTCGAAAAGGGTTTCAAAATATTTGTATTCAAATTTTAAAATTATAATTTTTGTTAAATTTGTTATTGTATTATATTTTGTTTTCTGGATCCTTGGTTACTTGAGCCTGGGGTTGGTGACTTATATTTACCCAGCAAGTGAACTGATCGCCACACTACTTACCCGCTAATAAACAGATCAGTGAGTCATTCAATTTGTCAATAGCAAAACGAACTTTCTTAATCGAAGGTGGAGTGACATCACATTTGTCAGATAATAAACATGCTGGTTCAATCCTGTCAATGTTTACCGTGACGGCTTTAGTTCCTTTAACAAAAGTAACCAATTTATCTGTACGGGACAACACTTTAAAAGGTCCATCGTACAGCGGAGTAAAATATTTTTTAAAACGTTCTTTCCGAACGAAAACAAAATTACAATTCGAGATGTCTGGGCTGACAAATGATTTGTAATTAACGTGGTGAACAGGTGGAATGAACGTTAAATTATTAAATGAAGTACGTAATTTAGTAATAAAATAAGGAATATCCGGACAAGTATATGATTTAATAAAAAATTCACCAGGTATTCGTAAAGTTTGACCAAAAACGAGTTCTGCGGAGGAACATTGCAAATCGTCTTTAGGGATGGTTCTGAGAGCTAATAGTGTGATAGAAAGTTCATCTACCCAATGTGGTGTAGAAGACTTAGCAGTTTTAAGAGATTTATTAAACCTTTCAATCATTCCATTCGAGGAAGGATGATATGGTGTCGTACGAATTCTATGAAATCCCAGAAATTTTGAAAATTCTTTGAACAGTTTTGATTCAAATTGAACGCCTTGGTCGGTTGTCACTGTGACAGGGACACCGAATCGACAAACATAATTCTGAAATAACGTACGCGCTGCAGTTTCCGCAGCAATATCCTGAAGTGGATAAGCTTCGGGCCATCTAGTAAAACGCTCGATCACAGTAAGAATATAAGAACAACCTTTAGAAGGAGGTAATGGTCCTATTAAATCTATATGTATGTGGTCGAATCGTCCTTTAGGTATATCGAAGTCAGTAATCGGGCTCCTCGTATGTTTTGTCAGTTTATTAGTTTGACAGCTAATACAAGTTTTTGCCCAGAGATTACAATCTGAAGTCATTTTAGGCCAAAAATAATTGGTAGAAACTAATGTTCTAGTCGCTTTGATACCAAGGTGAGACAAACCGTGAAAAATATCAAAAATTGTCCGTCTATAAACGATAGGAACATAAGGACGAAGTTTAGGGCGAGAAACGTCACACCAAATAAACTTGTCTGAATATGGAATTTTAATTTTCTTTAAATGAAAATTTCTCTTCGTGTTCGATGAAGTATCTGATAATAAAAATTTAAGGTTAGAATGATCTTTTTGAGCTTCGCTCAATAAATTTAAGTCAAAGTTAATATCAACTAGGTTAGACTTTTGGGCTGAAATTGGGGAAATGCATTGTTGTAAAGAAGACGTATCATGCTCACGTGATAAAGTGTCTGCAACAATGTTATTTTTCCCTTTGATATGTCGGATTTCACAGGCAAACTGAGCAATGAATTCTAAATGTCTAATTTGCCTGGGAGATCTTTCAGTTTTAGTGAATAATGCTTTGACCAAAGGTTTATGGTCGGTAAAGCAAATAAATGTGCGACCTTCAAGTAAAAATCTGAAATGTTTAATCGCTGTAAATAAAGAAAGAAGTTCCTTGTCAAAGGAACTGTATTTTGTTTGTGCCAAGGTAAGCTTTCGTGAGAAGAAGGCTAATGGGGCAAGTAAACCTTCGTCATCGCGCTGTTCAAGAACTGCCCCCATAGAGACATTAGAACAACCAACAGTCAGCGTTAAAAACGAGCTATCATCACAACGTGGATGTGCTAAAAAGGTTGCGCCAGCTATAGCAGCTTTGGCTTTGGAAAAACTGTCAAGACAGTCGGTAGGCCAATCATTTATTATTTTAACTTTATCATGCAGTAATCTAGTACAAAGTGCATGTAAAGGAATTAAGATTTCAGCGAAAGAAGGTACGAAACGATTATAAAAGTTAACCATACCTATGAAACGCTGAAGTTGTTTGACTGTAGTAGGTAAGGGAAAATTATTTATGACATCAATACGTTCAGAAGAAGGTAAAATACCGGCTGAAGAAATATTGTGTCCTAAAAATGTCAAATGACTGACACCTAATATGCATTTTGACGGTTTAATATTTATGCCGTACAATTCTAACCTCTGAAAAACAAGTTTCAAGTGCTCTAAATGTTCCGAACTAGATTTACTTGCAATCAGGATGTCATCTAAATAGACGAAAATAAAGGGTAAACCTACTAAAACTTCGTTCATGAAACGTTGGAAAGTTTGACCGGCGTTACGTAAGCCGAAAGGCATACGACCAAATTCAAACAAACCGAAAGGAGTAGTAATCGCTGTTTTAAAAACGTCACTTTTTGCGACAGGTATTTGGTGATAAGCACGTACCAAATCTATTTTTGAAAAAATAACACAATTTTACAACTGCGAGTTAAAATCATGGAGGTGGGGCAACGGGTATCTGTCAGGAACAGTAATTGAATTTAGACGACGATAGTCCCCACAAGGTCTCCAGTCGGAGCTTTTTTTTCAACCATGTGTAATGGTGAGATACGGAAGAAGAAGATGGTACACAAATACCTAATTCAACCATATTATTGAATTCGTCTTGAGCTATCTTGAATTTATCGCTATCCAACCTACGTGGGCGTGAGAAAGGTAAATGACCTTCAGTAACAATATGATGCTCAACGGAATGTTTAACTGGCAAATTGTAATTTGGAGAGCTAATTAAAGTAGGAAATTTTAAAAGTAATGCAGTGAATTCATTTGATATGCTAAATAACTTAGGAGAATATGACGGACCATTGTTTGAAAATAAATATGTTGACAAACTAGTCATATTGTCGATTAAACATTTAAGTTTTATATCAACAACTAAACCAAAATGAGCTAAAAAGTCTGCTCCGATAATTTTTTTTTTTTTTGCGAGGAGGGGAAGTCTTTTAAAGACACCTCACCTGATGGTGCGCAATGAGGTAGTGTGGGATTTCCACCCACTAAAACCCCTCCTCCTCTTGACTCTACACCACCAATCCTGGAACCGCTTTCGCATCACTTCAGGACGGGGTTGTCCTATTGTTCATATTGTATATCCTCCTTGTTAAGCCACTTCTATACAACTTGCCTTGGTTAGGGGATCAAGTTTCTGAGCTCACGCTCTTCAGTTTCTTTTATGTGCAGTATATTGTAGAACATCATCTTTATTATGTTCCACTTCTCTTCCCCTTCCAGCATTTGTGGTATCGGATTCTCAACGGTTAAGGTTCTATTTAACTCCTGGTTGCATCTAGTTCTTACAGGTGCCCACCTTGGGCAGTGGAAAATCGTGTGTTCTGCATTATCCCTCTCACCGCAATACAGGCATTCATCATCCTCTGCCCTTTCTCTGACGTACAGATACTCGCGAAAGCATCCGTGACCTGATAGAGCTTGTGTAGTGTAATACTCCACGTTGCCATGGGGCCTGCCTATCCATGAATCTAAGTCGGTGATTAGGCGTCTAGTCCATGATCCCTTTTCTGTTGTCCTTCAGCGTTCCTTCCACTTAGTCATAAGATTTCTTCTGGCCTCTTCCCTAGTTGCTCCGTTGTAGACCTCTTTCCGCTCCGTAGCTAGCAAGTCTATTGGTAGTATGCCGGCTATGACCAATGCCGCTTGCCCTGAAATCGTCCTATAGGCACTGCATGTTCTAATGGCCATCTTTCTCTGTACGCTAGCCAGTTTTTGTCTTAGCTTTACCACCGTCATCGCACCTTCCCATACTGGTGCTGCGTACAGCATGATGGATTGTCCCACAGCACATAGTGCTCGCCTCCTGTTGGCTTGTGGACCACCCACATTTGGCATGATCCTTCCCAAAGCATTCACAGTTCTTAGTGTCTTTTGCACTGTCTTCTCCAGGTGTCCGGCAAAAGTCATCCGAGTATCGAGCCACACCCCTAGGTATTTGATTGATGCGCTTGGGTGAATTTCCACATCCTGTACCCTCAACGTAATGGGGCCTAATCTTCGCTTTGTACTTAGGATAACCGCTTCCATTTTCTCGGGTGCTAGCTTAAGGGACTTTGCTTGGAGCCATCTGACCACCTCTTCAATCGCCCAATTTCCCCTTTCCATTATTTCTCCTTCGTCTTCTGCGACCACGACTACTGCCAGATCATCCGCGAAGGCTATTAGCGTTACTCCTTCCGGTTGAGGTACCTGTAGCACTCCATCGTATAGTACATTCCACAAAGTGGGACCTAGTACTGAACCCTGTGGTACACCGCTCGATACGTTTTTGTCCTCCTCTGGTGCAGGTAGCTTCTTATCAGGCGGAGGATAGGTGGTGATATCTCTCTTCTTCGAAGTTCGTTGAGTATTTCCTGCCACGATGCAGTATTAAAAGCATTTCTTATGTCTAAGGTAACTACCGCACAGAGCTTCCTTCTGCGGTAGTGGCTCGTAGCCGCTTTCCTGGCTATATCCAGGACAGCATTTACTGCATCGACTGTTGACCGACCTTCTCGAAACCCATACTGTCTTTCGGACAACCCTCCACTCAACTCTATTTCTATTTTAAGCCTGCCTAGAACTAGGTGCTCCAGCAGCTTACATGCAGCATCCAATAGGCATAGCGGCCTGTAAGAGGAGGGCTCTTCCATAGGCTTGTCTCCCTTTCTCAGCAGGACCAATTTCGCGTACTTCCAGATAGTTGGGAAGTATCCTGATCTCAGAATGTCATTCATGACTCTAAGGAAGGTTGTCAGGTCGTTCTTCAACCGCTAGCTTAATTATCTCCGCTGGAATACCATCTGGACCAGGAGCTTTCTTATCCTTCAGGCGGTCGCATGCTGTACGCAATTCATCGCCTGTGAAAGGTTCTATCGCCGTCACTTCAGGTTGGACCCACGTTACTTGCTCTCTATCCGGGAATAGAACATTAGCTGTTTCGGTCATTTGGTTCATAGGCATAGTCAAATTAGGTGGACTAGCCCGTAGCCGTCTCATGACAATACGGAACCCATCCCCCCATAGGTCTCGGTCTATATCCTCACACAACTCTTTCCATTTTTCCGCCTTTGATCGCCTAATGGCATCACGTAGCACTTTCTTTGCGTCCTTATAGATGTTCCTTAGTTGTTCTTTCCTTTCCGGTGGTTCATTTCTGCTGCTTGCTCTGCAGTATGTTCTCCTGGCAGTTATGCATCTTTTTCTGATTGTCGCTATCTCTTCCGACCACCAATACACCGCTTTGCTTCCTCTGGTATTTTTATTCTTCGGCATCGAGGCCTCACAGGCTTTTGTCAGCATATCTATGAGGGATTCTGGCGACAGCGTAGGATAATTTCTCTCTTCCAGCTCTAATGTTCTTACCATCACTTCCCTGTTCAGTCTTTTAAGTGCCCATCTCCTATCCCTCGAAGTTTCCAAAAGCCGCGGTTGGCCATCTAGCTCATAGCTGATGTATCTGTGGTCACTGAGTGATTCTTTGTCTAATACCTGCCAACCAGTTATACTCGTAGACAAGCGCCCCGTTGCCAGTGTGAGGTCCAGAATAGAATTCTGCTCCCCTCTCACAAACGTTGGTTCGCGTCCTTCGTTCACCGTAATAAGATCAAGCTGTGCCATCCACTCGGTTAAGGTAGCACCTCTTTGATCCAACCTTGGCATACCCCATTCTGGTGCCTTGGCATTGAAATCACCCGCCACTATCACATCTTTACCTTGTCTGCGGATGGAGTCCCCTAGTGACTCTAGCATCACTGAATAGTCCTCTATATCAATGTTAGGGGAAAGGTAGCAGCTGTAAACTGTATAGCTGCCCAAGTCGACCCACACATACCCCGGGCCATGTCCATTCTTATGTATAGTGATCTTGCTGTTACTGATCCTGATTGCGGCGTTCTTATCTACGTCCGTGAGCCAGTTTGGGTTGGAGACTGCTCTTTTATTCGGTTCGCTGACTATTAGAATATCTGCTTGTTTCTCCTGAGTTGTAGCATACAGCAGGTCCTGCGCACCATAGCTCCTATTTAGATTTATTTGTAGGAACTTTAACATAACTGGTTGACATGTTTGTCCCTTCTATTCTTATCTTTTTGTAGGCTGGACATTCAGGTGCTCCCGTCTTATGACCAGTCTTCTCGCAGAAAAGACAGCAGGGGCCATCTTTACAGTCCTTTTCTTGGTGCCCTTCTTTGCCACAGTTCCGACAGAGGTGGTCCCTATTTGGACCTTTGCAAGCATGTGCCATGTGCCCTGGCTGCCAGCACCTAAAGCATTTCTGGACCTCCACTCTTTCCTTAATTCTGCAGCTAGTCCATCCTACCTTCACGCGGCCCAGTTGTAACAGTGAGTTTGCCGCTTCCTGATCCATCACCACTGTGGCGTTTTGTCTTTCGCCGTAAGCCGGACGTAGTGCACTAATCACAAAAGTCCCTGCAGGTATTCCCACGGCTTTCTCTATAGCTTTCTCGATGTCTTCCCCTGTCGTTACCGCGTCCAGGTCTTTAACGTGCAACACTGTTTTCTTTTGGCTCATTGCCGTCGCTTTGACGCCCTGTACCCCATTCGTGATAGCAGTTTTCAAGGCTTCCGCCTTTTCTGCTCCTTCCTGCACCGTGAGTAGAAGGTCTCCTTTTCTGGTCCTTCTTATGGAGGATATTTTTACCTCTATTTCATCCAGGTTGACTTGGGTCTTTACTGCTTTAAGGAGATCAGCATACGTTCTTCCTTCTCCCTTCACCATCACTGCATCAGAAGAGGGCTTTTTGGTATGCCCCCTCACTTTCAGATTTTTATTCCCTGTTTTTAGCTTAGCTTTCCGCTGAACCACCGTAAAGCCGTCTGAGCCTACCTCGCCTATATCCGTCTGCATCCTATTGCTATTGCTCTTAGGTACTAGGCAGTGAATGCTGATTTCAAATTCACTGTTAGCAAAAATGAACTCGAGGGCCTTAATCATTGTTGTCTCATATTGGGCATTCATCTGGGGGAGAGCTATGTTTTTTCTCCCATGTCTTTCCATGGTCTCCCTCAGCTTGTGCACGACGTTCCATACGTGTTTCAGCTCTGGTGCATTCTGCTGATCTTCCGCCATTACTGGACAGAATACGTATCTCTCCGTTGTCTTAATAACTGTTTATTGGCAATTCCCGTGGAGCTTATTAGGACGCCTATCTCCTCACTTTTTACTTCATGTCCACATAGTTCCCCCAGCCCATGGTATTTGTCCCGAAACCTCCTTGCCAGGCCTTTACTTAGATCCATGTCCCTTATCACTGGGAATACAAAATCCCATTCTAGAGGTGCCTCAAGTATACTGCCGTTCTTATAGCTCACTTTTTTAAATGTTTTCTGGGGCCACCTTTCAAGCGCGATTTTTTCGAAATCATCGTATGTCCCCCCTCGATCTATTGCATCTCGCAAGCGTTCCACCTTGTGCCTTTCGCGTACGAGGTAGTTTTCTTCCTCCACACTCGCAGCAATTTCGACCCTTTCTTCTGTCTGAGTGGCCATGTCCTGGCTACTACGGTTTTCCTCCACGGTCCTATTCACCGTTTCCGCTATCTGGCTCTGTATCTCGCAGGCAAGTCTGTTGGCCCTGCTCCGCTGGGCTTCCATCCATTCCCTTTCAAGTCCATTAAGCCTGCACGTCAGAAAATTTAGGTCTGCCACAGCTTCTTTAATTTCTGTCTTTGTGTTACTACTTGCCTTGACCAAGGCCGCCAATCCTGCAACCTTGGTCACCACCTTCTTTATAGCAGATGAAAGCACACTCTCCTCTTCTGCTTGTCCGCCACCACTATCCTGGTCTTGCCTCCTTCTCTTGAAGCACCTCAGGGGGGTATCGTCGTCTGCGTGAGACATTTCTCTAGCATTAGGTATGGAGTGTGATCTTCCCCTATGGGCAGGTGGTGACCTCGCTATGCTATCCCGTCGCCTAAATGGATCAGTTTCCCCTTCTTTAGGACCAGTAGTTAAACCAGGGTGCCTGGATAAGTCCTTCTCCGTGGATCCTGGGCAGCCACTGGATGACTGTTCAGCGGAGTCCGCTTGCATACGCGAAGTCTGGCCTTCTACCATGATTACATCTTCTCTTATTTGTTCTGCGTTATTCATTCTTCTCCCACGAGTTGGGTCCAAGTAGTCGTCGCCCTCCGGCAGTGGGCCCTTACCGGAGGAAAGGCTTTATACTATGGGGTGCGCCTGGTGCCCCACAGGTTTTAACGACTTCGCTGTCGGTTTATTATAGAGGTTCTCTCCTCGCAGACCGGCCGATTAAGGCAAGCCCCCCGGTTACAGCTACCACACGACGTTCCCCTGCGGTGCCATTTTTTTCTTTACCACAAAGGTCGTTGAAGTGTGGACTGCAATTACGGTATTAAGCAAGTGAGTGGCACAGCTCACTTGTAGCTTGGATAAGCCCCGGGTGCGCCAGTTCCCGTAGCCACACCTCGCGGTGTGGATCCTGAGGTTGAGCTGTCCTTGGTTTTCGCCGCTCGCCTTCGACCTTACCGGCATGGGTGACCCTACCAGGAGCCACTTGCAAGACTCCCGCCGGCATTGCTCTTAGGATCATCGCGGTTACTTAAGCCTCTCCACCAACTACAAGGTCTCACAGCTCCTTGGAGAGGCTGCTCCGATAATGGCGATATTTATATCTGCTATATTAAAAACGAAAGGAAATAACATACGTAAGTTTAAATCAATTTTCAAAAATTTCTTCCCGAAGGTATCTATAATTGAACCATTAGCTGCTGTTAATACAACATCGGGGTTTCTCCTAGTATTCGTTAATAGATTCCGAGGTATAATTGATAAATCAGCGCCCGTGTCAATGAGGAATTCTAATTTATTAGTATTATCAAATATAAAGAGACGAGGTTTACTATCCGAAATTTTAACGTCAGTTGTCAAAATATTATTGACATTTAGTCATCTTTGATTGTCGGTTTTGACATCTTTGGCGAACGTGCACCAATCTCCGAGACACTTAAATGCTTTACGACCATAAAGTTGATGGTAATAGCAAACTTTGGTATCAGATGGATTATATCTAACGCTGGTACCACTTCGACTGTTAGAACGGGGCCTCGAGCCTCTGAAATTTCTCGAGTCGAGTCGACTTCTACAAATATCGCAATAAGTTCCAGAAACTGTAGGAGTAGTGGAAGGAATTGAAGAAACTTTAGATTCAATAGCAAGTAATTGAGATGTAAAGATTTCCTGTTTGTGTAAGATTTGATTTAATGTGTCTTGAAATGTTGCGATCAAATTAGATGTAGAAACTGTTGGATTGATGTTTAACAAATCGAATTTCGAATCGAGGTAAGGGAAGTCATAGAATTCTGACACGACTCCCATATACGATCGGCGATGTCGATTAACTCCTTAATCTCAGTTTTTCCCGACGCGGTAATTGCAATGAAGATTGTTTTGGGTAGTCGCCGCTTCCACAACTTGACCAGGAGCTCCTGGCTCACCACATGGGAACCTCCGACCGTTGATAGCATTGACCAGTAAAAATCTGATGGTTTTTGGTCTCCCATCTGGGAACCAGAGAGTAGGTCCTCTAATCGCTTTTCCTCGCTTGAGGTCAAACGAGAAATTAGTATATTTTTCAAGTTGTCATATAGATCTCTCTCTGGCTGATTAGTGACAACGTCATACACAGTGGTAATAATTTCAGGGGGTAAACTGGCAATGACATAATCGTATTTTTTTCGATCGCTAACAATCCTGTGAATTGAAAATTGTGACTCAATTTGAGTAAACCATATTTCTGGTTTAGATACCCAGAAAGGTGGTAATTTAATGGTCGCGACGTAATTACCATGAGATGTCCCTGCACCCGATGAAATTTGTATGTCATCTAATAAAATAGTATCTGTTGCTGCTTCGCCGTCTAGGATTGATTTAAATTAATACGGTTTTGCTCCTTCGCCGTCTAGGATTGATTAGGAGAATGTTGCTAATATATACTTCCAAGTCTACGAATTTGAATTTGTCTTCTAATCAATAGCGGTTAGTAGCGCGAGTAGTTTCCTTTGGCCCCATAGTCTTGTCGCAACTGACACAGCTGTCTAGGAAATCCATGGGAGATAATTTTCGGCAAAACTATGTAAAAATACTGTCAAGAGAAATCAAACTTCAGTCTTCCTCTGCTTCAGGAGGCATACAATGCGTGAAGCGTCGGGGTCACCAATATAGCGGTGTAATGCTATTAAATAAGATTCGAAAAGGGTTTCAAATATTTGTATTCAAATTTTAAAATTATAATTTTTGTTAAATTTGTTATTGTATTATATTTTCTGGATCCTTGGTTACTTGAGCCTGGGGTTGGGATATTTACCCAGCAAGTGAACTGATCGCCACAGTTGACCTTCTAATGATGAAACTAAATAATTAAATTTTTCAACAGGAGAAAGCGTAGTGTTATTATGCACTAAAGCGTTAAAAAGGTCTAAAAATGTTACGAAAAACTCATTTAAAAATCCTTCACGGATAGTTTTTTCAAGATTTAGATCAGCGTCCGGTTCATTTAATAATAAGGACAAAACATTTTGGTGATGTTTGAGAAAGTCCTCTCGTAAAGTATCAATTTCAGAATAACGAACTTTAAATAAATTACGCAGTGATCTATCATTTCGAGCGTTCGGCCAAGGTATGAAGAATTGGCATTTCATTTAAACAAGAGTTTCTGGAAGTTTTATATCTTTTCAACCATACGTCCGACCTTGCGAATTAAAGTAGTAAGTCAAAATGTAAACAAACACCGCGAGAGTTTACCTGAACGCCACAAATCTGAAATGACCACCGCGCTCTCAATCAGCGCACAGTGCGCTAGTTAATAGACTGTCTCCCACTCTTGACTTAAAGAAATTACCATGTGCCTTGTCTCACGTGTAGATAATTAAAATGGCTAATAAAAATGAAATATTTTTAACGCGATGCTAGCAAAATTTTTAAATGATTTAAAATACTAATCTTTACTTAAATTAAGTGAAAATAGAACGAGATTGCGTAGAATTAAGCATAGACCACTATATTGTCTAACTACCCTCAAATTATTATAAATTTAGAAAAAAACTTCATCATACAATAAAGTGTAGATCAACCTAAAAATTAGTTGGTGAACAAAAAACAAAGTCGTTGTACTATTTAATTGTAGACCAAATTGAAAATGGTTAGTGAACATAAAAAAATGTCATTGTACTATTTAATTTGTTACAAGAAGATATGATTATTAAACTACTATTTGTTTACGAAAACAAATAAAGTTGCAGGACTATTCTTTACTGATTGATTTAACTATGAAACTAGATAGGCGCGATTTCATATGCTCTTTTTGGTTGAATTTACCTATCATTTTCTTTGAGTGTAGGCTTCTACGTTTTCTTGGATAAATTAAAATTTTCAACAAAAACTTGCGAATAATTCAAAAAGTACATGTGTTAGATATAGGACATGCTGATATAAGTCCACCTCAAATTTAATTCTACATCGGTTGCCATAATAAAATTTGGCACGTGCCATTTGACACAGCCAAATATTCTAAAATTATCCAATATGCGTCTTACAGTTATGTGGTGGATGGTTTCTGTTCTTGTGGGTATCGAGTAACAAATGTGTTACATGTTCTTGGTACTACTTTATCACATTCTCCATAAATAATAAACAAACCTAAAAGTCCTCGTGGGTGTAATTTAAACGTGCTGGCGTTTTTCAACATAAAAGATTGACTGACATTAATGATTGTTTCTAATCATGGGTAAGTTGAGGGAAATTTTTATTAAAAATTTTTGGATATTTAAGAAAATCGCCAATATTTCGAAAAGTTGTAACTTTAATCCCTACTATATACTAGAATAGAATACTAGAAAAAATGGAATTTAATTTAACATAATTTGATGTAAAAAAATACACGGTGTTCCATTTAAAATAAAAAAGTTTTTGAGATTTGAATTTAACAAATGAAATACTTGGTGTACTATTATGGAATCTATTTTTGTAGTGAGTAGCTCATCTTGTGTTCTTTCTATGTACCAAAGAGCAAATAAGGATCTCCTACATGAAGAAAGTTATGACGGTTCTTACAAACCGTTGCACCTGTCAATTTTTTTTATGAAATGTCAAATATCTCCGAGGTTGTGTTACATGTTTTGACTCAGAATTTTATGATCATTTCGAAAAGTCGAAAATATATAGGATGTTCCATTTAAAATAAGCAAGTTGGTATCGACTTCCGGTATTTCCGGAAGTGCCGCCATTTTGAAATTATAATTTTCGGAGTCATAATGGTCGACTATGGTAAAGTACCAAATCTCAAACGTCTATCTCATCTGCAAGTGGGAAATATTCTAATGGCCGCCTTAAAAGAATCACCCTGTATGTTTGAAGTACAGCTAAATAGCAGCTGTCAACTGTCGAAATCGTCAAGTTCAAAATTTTGAGGGCACATGGGTTTTTCTGAGATCGGATTCGAGCTTGAACTCAACAAGTTCAAAACCGCTAAAAATATAATTTCAGAATCTAAATTACGCTTTTTTCAACTTTCTATTCCTACACTCCTTTCAACTCCTATTTTACTCGATTTTTGGCACGTTGAAATTTAAAAATCTGAAAGCTCAAATGTCCCTAGAAATAAAGTTTTAGAAAGACAATCGCGCATTTTGTCAAATTTTCATTTTTACACCCCTTTCAACTCCTATTTTACTCGATTTTCACCTTAAGAATAACATTTGAAATCAGCAACCTCAAAAATCCCTAGAAATAAACTTTTAAAATGAATGTCACGCATTTTGTTAAATCTTCATTTTTTCACCCATTTCAACCCCCATTTTACTCGATTTTCACCCTAAGAATGACATTTGAAATCAGCAACCTCAAAAATCCCTTGAAATAAAATTTTAGAACGAAAATCACGCATTTTGTTAAATTTTCATTTTTACAACCCCTTTCAACCCCCATTTTACTCGATTTTCACTCTAAGAATGAAATTTGAAATCAGCAACCTCAAAAATCCCTAGAAATAAACTTTTAGAATGGAAATCACGCATTTTGTTAGATTTTTTATTTTTACACCCCTTTCAACCCCCATTTTACTCGATTTTCACCCTAAGAATTAAATTTGAAATCAGCAACCTCAAAAGGAGGATTGTACATTAGGAGTACTTTTTGCATGTACTTATTGTCACCATATATGAGGAGCGATTTTACCCTATTCTAAGGGTGTTTTTTCGCTCCAGCTTAAAATTTTGGGTTTTTCTGAGGTCGGATTCGAATACATAGAATACATAGAACTATTTGGGTCAAGTCCAGGATCAAGACTTATTTTTTGTGGCTGGGTTATTTTATTGAATTTTTCATATTTCTTGCTTCTTCTCACCCCAATTTTGAAGCCGTCATATTGAAAAAAAAAATCTGCAGGAACACCATATTTAGCATATCCAAGTACTGAACTATACCAAGTTTCGTAGATTTTTATCGAAAATTGGCTAGGTTACCTATTTTTGACGCCAGTTTTCAATAAAAGCACCGACACACTGAATTACATGTCACTAAATCAGAATTTGTTCAATCTATTCATGAGTGGTTTGGTTCATTTAAAAGATGGAAATTGTAGCTTTCTGATGATTTTTTTTTTAACAAAGCAAGCAAAGGATGGTTGGGAAAAATATACTTATACATATTATCACGCCCGAACTCAATCGTCGCAATCTATATATATATATCAGCGGCGGCTGGTGAAATTTCAATATTTTTTTTCTCGTCTGTGGCGCATGGGACCCATACGAAATTTGGGAAATAACATCTAGAGAAGCACCTCTCTAATGACCCCTAAAAAATTTTGAAAAAGCAGTTTGCGAAAAAAATTTTGAAAATTCGCTAGCCTCCCCTGGGTCTAGGGACCCCTGTTTACTTTTATTTTTTTTTGTCATATGCATTTGACTTTTCATAAAAATGCATCGACAGATTTTGGAGTTTGTGAAAATATTTTCATTACTAACTGAAATACAATGAACTGAAATTTTGTAATTTTCAATTTAACAAATTACAATATTTCAATTCGTTGTATCTCAGTTAGTAATGAAAATATTTTCACAAACTCCAAAATCTGTCGATGCATTTTTATGAAAAGTCAAATGCATATGACAAAAAAAAATAAAAGTAAACAGGGGTCCCTAGACCCAGGGGAGGCTAGCGAATTTTCAAAAATTTTTTCGCAAACTGCTTTTTCAAAATTTTTTAGGGGTCATTAGAGAAGTGCTTCTCTAGATGTTATTTCCCAAGTTTCGTATGGGTCCCATTCGCCACAGACGAGAAAAAAAATATTGAAATTTCACCAGCCGCCACTGATATATATATATATATATATATATATATATATATATATATATATATATATATATATATATATATATATATATATATATATATATATATATATATATATATATATATATATAATGCCATGACATAGCCCACCGATCAATGGACAATGCTCGATTTTAGAAAAAACACAAAGTAAAATTTTAAATCAAAAATAAAACATTTTATAAAAATTTATCAACACTTTAAATCGCAAATGGTGTACACGTTAAGCGTGAGAGCCATAGCAGGGTGTATTGACTTTCCTCATGTTCAAACTACACAGAAGGAACAGTGAAATGATAGGCAAGGTTTGGTTTAGAAATGCTTTGCCATATTTTGTAATTAAACATGTACTTTGTAAAATATTGTATAAAAATTGTAACATACCTATAGAGAAAATCACTCTGTACAATCTAATTGTAAAATTAGTGCTTCGAAAACTCTCAACGGCAGGCAAAAGGACCACAGTGCGGGATTTGCTTGTTGGAGCAGTGTAGAACCTACCTAGGTACTTTCTGGCTACAAGGACAGCCTAAAAATAGACAAAATCATTACTATTAAAATTCCAAATAGACTAAACATGTGTTAAAAAGTGAGAAATTACTCATAATAAACTTATAAGTTCATAAGGAACAAAATCAAACAAACATTTTAAGCTCCTATGAATTTGGTCAAAACAAGGCTCGGACAGCCAACGGTAAATTCTAATCATGTCAAAAATTGTGTAAAATGTTAATCGTAATAGACTAAAAAGCATTAAAACATAAAGTTACATACCTTAGTTCACTTAACAGCGTGGTTATTTCCAACAAAAGACTTGAAAAGGGGGCCACAGCTGACTTTCAAACTTCTAGGTATGGGACGCTACCATATATTCTTGTCAAATTGGTATAAATTAAGATTTCTTCAGTGTAATTTCACTACTAGAAGTTAGATTATGTTACACAATGTTGTTTTAGTGCAAATTGCTACATGCACTGTCCATAGTTAGGGCTGGACACTTCACAGTATAGGGTCTCCGAGACTCTGAAAAAACATTTGTTCATGTTAGATTAAATAAAATGTTGTTCTATGTTTATTATGTAAGAAAATATTCGTTATAGCTTTATGTTTGACCTGGAAGTGTTTTTAATAGCTGTAATTAGTTTTTAAGAGTGTTTTTGTGAAATTTCCAACTGATCAGGTAACCTCAAAATACATCATTCAAACTAGGCATGTTGCATACCAAAATGATCAGCTTAAAGCTAGGAATAAAGTACAGAAAGAAAAATAAGCATTGTATTAAAAATAAGCTCAAAATCATAAAATTTCCAAAAATAAACATCAAAAGTCAAAATCTAGTAATCCAGGTTTTTTTTAAAATTGTCAAACCAAGCCAATTAGAAGCCATATTTTAGCATTCAGTCGTTAATTATCATTCAAAGGGAGAGGTTTAATCAGAATTTGCTGAAATTATAACCTAAGTTTTTGAAAAATATATTTTGTGACCTGTGATTGGTCAAATCAAGTTTTAACATTAAAATTTTGAAAATTAGTCACGACTCAAAATAAATACATATGATAAATTGGAAATTAAAAATTAAAATGCAAATAAAAATTTTGTAAACAACAAAAAAGGTATCGTCTTCGAAAATAAAATAAAAAGTGTTTGCTCCGAAAGGTAAGGGTAAAACACCTACCTGCGTCTAATTAAAGTGCCAAATAGTGCAACGCAATCAGTATCCTGGTTTTTCAAGAGGAATATTCAAGAATCCTGATTATATCAAAACAAAACATCACCATTGTAACGAGTCACTTTACCGACTTGAAGACAGCGTGTCAACAGAGAACTTCAGGCTGTTTCGACAGGACTTTTCGCTTGTGAAGAACGGTCGCGTGGTTGCAACCAACTTTCGTCGTCAATTGGGATTAGCACAAAGGTAAAAGCTTTTATCAAATTCTAAATAAAGAATACTAGACACAAAAGTGTCAATTTATTTATTTCTATTAAAAAATCGTCTTCGTTAAAATAAAATTTTCAATTTGAATATAAAATTTTCATAAAAGCAAAAACACTGATTATTATCAAATCAAAAATCTAAAGGCCGATTAGCATAAGTTATTTTAAGAGATACTGTTCACCATTTTGTAATTAAGAAATTCAATCCAGGTCAAAATTTAAAATTTTAAATAAAAGGTTTCTGTTCAAACATTTCTGACCAAACTTGTGTGTTATTTATTTGCTTCCTGATATTTAAAAAAAAATAATAAACTTGAACCGGCTTCTTCCCTGAGCGGAGTCAATCCTCCTGGTGTGGAAATCGTGCTCCGAATGCCTGTGTGGTGCATGTAGAGGTAAGAAAATAAATTTGACAGCCCTCGTGCTGCCTGGCGCCCCAAAACTACCTCGTATGTCTACAACATACACACAAAGTACAGTGCATTTTATGGCGCCCAACGTGGTGAGCATTTTGTAAGCACGCAACGTTTGAGGTTTAACGTGTTGTAACACATTTTGTATATCAAGCTCAGGAAAGCAAATAAATTCAATAATAAACAAAATTTAAAATTCTAAAATCAATTTAAAATCAGGCATTGTCGATTTAAAGGTAAATAACAAGGTAATTTTATAAAAGGCTATTGGTAAGGTAGAGATAATCTACATATTTTGGTAAATGAGATTAAGATCAGGTAAGACTACTGACATGGCAGGAGACAACCCAGCACCTGGAACTTCGACAGAAGAGACACAACAAACACAACAAGCAGGTGATGCAACCACTACACAAACAAATCCAGACATGCTAAATAAGCTGATGGAAATGATGACAGGAATGAATGCGAAAATGGAGCAAAATAGTCAAAGGATGGAAGAAAAATTAGAACAAACAATGGAGCAAAATAGTCAAAGGATGGAAGAGAAAATGGAACAAACCAGTCAAAGAATGGAAGAAAACAGTCAAAAATTAGAAGAAAAACTAGACCAAAACACACATGAGATAGGCAACATTAAAAACATAATCGATCAAACCATGGAAGAAATAGAACAGAGGACAAAGTGGTTGGAAGAAAAGCTGGCAACAGAACTTTTGCAAACACAACAAAAATTAGAAGAAAAGATGGAAATGTTCACGGAGAATTTGAACAAGAAAAGTGAAGAAGGGATGAAAAAATTCGAAGAAAGCACGCAAGATTTGAGAAACAGATGTGACAATCTGGAAGGAAAATGGGAAAAAATCGATGAAACGATTTGTGAGAAAGTTGGTGAAGCAACAAAAGAAGTGAGGGAAGAAGTACGAGCGGAAATGGCTGGAATTTTCGAAGAAGGAATGAATGTAATGGACGCAAGGATAAGAAAACAAGGAGAAAAGGTTGACACTCACAAAAAAGAACAGGAGAGAAAGATATCTGAAGTTACTAGAATGATCAGGGATAGTACACGAACGCACACGCCACTACACACATACACATGTAACAAAACACCTTTTTACTTCTACGGAGACAACAGAACACATCCAAAAATATTCATAACACGCCTAAAGCAACACATGGACACATTGCATAGCTCTGCCGACCTCAAGACTAATATACAAAATATGATAAAAGGAGAATGTGAATATTGGTACCAATCTGTGGAAAATAGGTTCGAATCTCTCCAGGAGTTCGAGGTTTTATTGATGAAACAATACTGGAGTGATCACACCCAGCAAAAGGTAAGGGAAAATCTATTCAACGGAAGGTATAATGACAAATCAGGTATTTCTAGGGAAAACTATGTACTAAGAAAAGTGTACAACATAAAACACTTAGAACCTAAGTTCACTGAGAGTGAAATTGTTCGGTATTTGGCTAGACATTTTTCAAATAGCATTCAAAACGTTATTATAACACAAAGGATAGGAACGATGGACAGTCTCCTAGAATATTTACGGGAAATAGACGATTACCACCAAGGTTCGTCGAACAATTATAATAAATACGGGAATAACGAGAACAGGTACGGAAATAGCGATAACAGGTATGGGAACAATGATAATAGGTACGGTAATAATGAAAATCGAAACAGAAATCAAGATAACAAATATGATAGATATGATAATACGCAGGGGACAAATAATTTCAGGTACTTCAAGGGGAACAATTATAGCCAAAATGGGAATTTCAACTATCAAGGGGGGAATAATGAGGACAGGTACAATCAAAACAGAAATAACTATAATAATTATAACAGGTATGACAGAAATGAAGGGCAAAACAGAAATTTCAATGGGAATATGCCATATGGGGGGCAACAAACTATGAATCAAAACAGGGAACAGGGTAAGCAGATACAGGAAAAGAAACAGGTACATTGGGAATCAAAGAAGCCAACGTATGATGAACGAAAAGGGGATACAAGAACGTACTCGCAAGTGGCAAATACCACTGTACAAAGGGGAAGTGAAAATTCACAGGCTCACATGCATAGGATAGAAACGGAGGCACAAATTAATGTTAGGCCTGAAAATCAGGATTTTTAGTTAGGCAAATTTTAAATTCGAAAGCTACGTATGAACACATGAGAGAATATTTGGGAACTGAGATGGATGATGAATTTAAAAATGTAAAAATTAGTCAATTACCTATAATAAATATGCAAATAAATAATATAAATGTTAGGGCACTGGTTGATTCAGGGTCAGAGATCAGTCTGATTGATGAAAAGATTTTTAATGAATATTTTAATAATGGTGAAAATAAATGTATAAAAATATCAAAAATAAGATTGGTTAATTTAAGCGGTATAAAGTTCGCAGAATGCAACAAAATATTAAGTACAGAATTTAAAATTAAAAATCAAACATTTAAAGGTGATTTTGTTATTGTGGCAAAAATGAATTATGATGTCATTCTGGGGGAAGATATTTTATCTGAATTAAGGGCAATTATTGATTTAGGAGAGAGAATCCTAGTTGTTGAGGGTGAAAAAATACCCATATTTAATATTAAGAATATAAATGGCGAAGGTGCCAGCGGTAAAAATGAAAAATGCGGTAAAAAAGGCGATAGTGCCAGCGGAAATATTATAAAAGGCGAAAATGCCAGCGGTAAGAATAAATATTGCGGAGAACATATGATGGAAAGTACCACATATGTAATGAATACTAGTTATAAAAAGCCCGAAGAATTACTGATAAGATGTCCTGCTAAGTTTGATAAAATAATACAAAACATGCTGCAAAATTACATTTCTTTAATTAATTATGAATCTAGAGTTGCAAAAGGTTATGAACACAAGTTAGATGTTGACGAAAATAAACCATTTAAGTGCAAAACTTATCCAATACCTTATAAACACAGAGAACAAGTACAGCAAGAAATTAAAATATTATAAAAGTTAACAGTATTGAAAAAGTTATAGGTGATTACAAAAATCCACTGATTAATGGGAAAAACAAACAAAAAATGATTGGATTATGGCAAAATGTTAAAAAGTTAAAAATCAAAGGATCACAGCTCGGTTCACTTCAAAATATCCAAGGCATGTTGTCCGAAGGGGGGGACGAATCAGGTCCTAAAACAAAGAGAAAATTATTTACAAAAGGATGTAGAATAAATGTTAAAATCGTTGTGATGAATGAAATCATTATTATAGGAATTATAGTAGTAGGTAAATTTAATATCGTTGAACTTGTAATTTTAAGAAAAAACACATGTAAATTCAAAAAATTAAAGAATATTTATGACAACACGACAAGGGGAAGATTTCACGTCAGTCTGATGTATCCATATGAGCCAGGCTAGACAGAATGTTAAAAAATTTAATTTTAATTTGACTGTGTGCATGTCATACCATATTGGTAACTAACAAAATTTTCACCAGTCAAAAATTATTATTAGTTGAAGGGGGAATGCCATGACATAGCCCACCGATCAATGGACAATGCTCGATTTTAGAAAAAACACAAAGTAAAATTTTAAATCAAAAATAAAACATTTTATAAAAATTTATCAACACTTTAAATCGCAAATGGTGTACACGTTAAGCGTGAGAGCCATAGCAGGGTGTATTGACTTTCCTCATGTTCAAACTACACAGAAGGAACAGTGAAATGATAGGCAAGGTTTGGTTTAGAAATGCTTTGCCATATTTTGTAATTAAACATGTACTTTGTAAAATATTGTATAAAAATTGTAACATACCTATAGAGAAAATCACTCTGTACAATCTAATTGTAAAATTAGTGCTTCGAAAACTCTCAACGGCAGGCAAAAGGACCACAGTGCGGGATTTGCTTGTTGGAGCAGTGTAGAACCTACCTAGGTACTTTCTGGCTACAAGGACAGCCTAAAAATAGACAAAATCATTACTATTAAAATTCCAAATAGACTAAACATGTGTTAAAAAGTGAGAAATTACTCATAATAAACTTATAAGTTCATAAGGAACAAAATCAAACAAACATTTTAAGCTCCTATGAATTTGGTCAAAACAAGGCTCGGACAGCCAACGGTAAATTCTAATCATGTCAAAAATTGTGTAAAATGTTAATCGTAATAGACTAAAAAGCATTAAAACATAAAGTTACATACCTTAGTTCACTTAACAGCGTGGTTATTTCCAACAAAAGACTTGAAAAGGGGGCCACAGCTGACTTTCAAACTTCTAGGTATGGGACGCTACCATATATTCTTGTCAAATTGGTATAAATTAAGATTTCTTCAGTGTAATTTCACTACTAGAAGTTAGATTATGTTACACAATGTTGTTTTAGTACAAATTGCTACATGCACTGTCCATAGTTAGGGCTGGACACTTCACAGTATAGGGTCTCCGAGACTCTGAAAAAACATTTGTTCATGTTAGATTAAATAAAATGTTGTTCTATGTTTATTATGTAAGAAAATATTCGTTATAGCTTTATGTTTGACCTGGAAGTGTTTTTAATAGCTGTAATTAGTTTTTAAGAGTGTTTTTGTGAAATTTCCAACTGATCAGGTAACCTCAAAATACATCATTCAAACTAGGCATGTTGCATACCAAAATGATCAGCTTAAAGCTAGGAATAAAGTACAGAAAGAAAAATAAGCATTGTATTAAAAATAAGCTCAAAATCATAAAATTTCCAAAAATAAACATCAAAAGTCAAAATCTAGTAATCCAGGTTTTTTTTAAAATTGTCAAACCAAGCCAATTAGAAGCCATATTTTAGCATTCAGTCGTTAATTATCATTCAAAGGGAGAGGTTTAATCAGAATTTGCTGAAATTATAACCTAAGTTTTTGAAAAATATATTTTGTGACCTGTGATTGGTCAAATCAAGTTTTAACATTAAAATTTTGAAAATTAGTCACGACTCAAAATAAATACATATGATAAATTGGAAATTAAAAATTAAAATGCAAATAAAAATTTTGTAAACAACAAAAAAGGTATCGTCTTCGAAAATAAAATAAAAAGTGTTTGCTCCGAAAGGTAAGGGTAAAACACCTACCTGCGTCTAATTAAAGTGCCAAATAGTGCAACGCAATCAGTATCCTGGTTTTTCAAGAGGAATATTCAAGAATCCTGATTATATCAAAACAAAACATCACCATTGTAACGAGTCACTTTACCGACTTGAAGACAGCGTGTCAACAGAGAACTTCAGGCTGTTTCGACAGGACTTTTCGCTTGTGAAGAACGGTCGCGTGGTTGCAACCAACTTTCGTCGTCAATTGGGATTAGCACAAAGGTAAAAGCTTTTATCAAATTCTAAATAAAGAATACTAGACACAAAAGTGTCAATTTATTTATTTCTATTAAAAAATCGTCTTCGTTAAAATAAAATTTTCAATTTGAATATAAAATTTTCATAAAAGCAAAAACACTGATTATTATCAAATCAAAAATCTAAAGGCCGATTAGCATAAGTTATTTTAAGAGATACTGTTCACCATTTTGTAATTAAGAAATTCAATCCAGGTCAAAATTTAAAATTTTAAATAAAAGGTTTCTGTTCAAACATTTCTGACCAAACTTGTGTGTTATTTATTTGCTTCCTGATATTTAAAAAAAAATAATAAACTTGAACCGGCTTCTTCCCTGAGCGGAGTCAATCCTCCTGGTGTGGAAATCGTGCTCCGAATGCCTGTGTGGTGCATGTAGAGGTAAGAAAATAAATTTGACAGCCCTCGTGCTGCCTGGCGCCCCAAAACTACCTCGTATGTCTACAACATACACACAAAGTACAGTGCAATATATATATATATATATATATATATATATATATATATATATATATATATATTGAATATATATATATATATATATATATAGGTATATACGGTATATTGATGAGCCCGATATATCGATAGGTCGTTGATAAGCCTGCCATTTCCCAAGTGTATATCTTAACAAGTTTATTAAATATGGCAATTATTGGGCATCTCTTTTAATAAGAAACGACAAGGGGTAGCTAATTATTATTTGTTCATTGATTATATAAACATTGCATATTTCAGAGCCCGGATATATTTATAGGTACTTTCAGAGCCTACTGTATATAAGAATATAACTAGCGTTCGCTCCGTGTCCCAGCGATGTTGCCAATGCAACTGGGCCTCTATAGGTCATATTTTTATAATATATATTTCATTGATGCTTGCATTGTCAAGAAGCACAATATTATATGGTTAGGAGTAAATAGTTGCTATACTGCGCCACTATCACTGCTGTTTACAATAGAGAGAGATACTCTATTACATTACAGATAACCTAATAGAATATTGGGTTATTTTTGTATGCAAATTACATAATTACATACTAAATATTAATAATTGATAATGTAGTTACTCCGTGGTAGGCCATAAGTATTTAAATATATTAAATTTGGCTGCATTTGAAAAATTTGTTTTATATTTAAAATTTTACTTCATTTTTTGCCCGCTTTTAAAGTATTGTCTCATTCGCATTGAAATAAAAAGATAAAAATCATTAGAAATTAAAATACGTTTATTTACTTAACCGAGATTGTATTAATAGTACAGTAAAATAAGGTATCAATAGTAAAAGAATCCCTTACAGCTACTTTTATTTGGAAAGTGTACTTATTTTCGTTGAGTCTACAACAAGTGACCCTCGTTTCCGAGTATATGGGTCAAATATGACCAAAAATTGATTGATATCAAATGACAACAAAGCATAAAGTTCCCTTTTAAGTATGGCAAGCAAAAATTTAATTTTTTCCTGCATGATACTTTGTATTGATTATATTGTTGTATTGATTATAATAATTTTATATGCTTCCACTTTACACTGATAATAATAATAACTATCATTATTATTACAAGCATATGAAATATTTGAATCTGACATTAATGACTGACATGTCTGACATTAGGTGGCACTCATAAAAAATGGAATTGTGTGGTATTGTTTTCTGGTTCAAAAGTTACTAACATTAATTGCAACAAAACATGCTTTTTCCTCAATATTTTGAAAACACCGGCACACAAAAAAAGCCAGATTTTCTTATAGTATTGAAATTAAGCAAGATAGGGCATGACAATATACAGTGTGTCGCACTTTTCATGGAGCCACCCTCATATCTCGCCCATTTGATATCCGAATATTTTGAAATTTTGGTGGTGACTATATACCTATAAAATGAGTCCTTAGACGTAACCACATTTAATTTTAGTCAAAGGCGTCCGATTCTAGGATGGAAAAAGTGGGTTGGTTTTCAGAAAAAAAGTATTAGCGATTTTTTTACAAAAAAAACTAGTAAGATGTTCTTAATCAGCACCTTTAGAAACCCAATTGTACAAGATTACATCGTAGTGAATTTAAAGATGTTTGAGACAGGGGCTGTCAAAAAAACTATTTTTTCAACTAAAAATAATTTTTATCTGTAAAACGGATTCTCAAATGAAACAAGGTATTCTACATTTTTTGTTCAGAATAATGTATTATAAAAGTATGAATTCATTTTACAACAAAATAATTGTTTATTTAGGGCCGGTTTTATAGGTTCTGTTTAACTTAGGTCTGATAGTTAACTCTAAGTTTTGTCAAAAAGTACGTTTTATATCTCCCAGTAACTGCCAATCTTAAGTTTAAACACCAAACATACGTTTATGCACGCTTACGTTGATTAATTAGCAATATTTTGAAAGATGAAACTTCAAATTTCAATTTAACCTACAAATAATTACCTATTATATATTCTGTAAATAAAAAGTTAAAGAAAATGGACATTTTCGATATTTTTGAGGACATTTTATCAAGCGATGAAGATGGTGTTATAAATATAATAAAGCACCTCGTCGTGCACGAAAATTCTAAGAGAAACCTAATCATTTACAGATATGGAATAACAAAGAATTTATAGATCGATTTCGAATATCTAATGAATGCGTGCATATAGTATTAGAACATATTAGTCCACATTTAACTCCAACTTTTCGGTGGCAAATTGTTGTTTTGTATTTTTTTTAGGGTTTCATATTTACATCTTAGATTTTTTAGGAGTTCACTTGATAAAACCATTTGCGGTATTAAAATCTTTCCCAAGTGCATTCCAGGCATTTGCTTTATCCTTCCACGTAACCGAATCACTTCTCTTGCATTCGATTACAACTTTACTCTTCTTAACTAATTCAATCAATAGTTTGATTTCACGATGCTACCAACTAACAAAATGACGATAGAACTGACGATCTTGACAAGCACCTATAAAACGGCATTTTAGCGAACACTAAAATCTAAAGTTTAAACCTCCAGTAAAACTTCAGTTTAAACTACTGGTGAAACTTTGGTTTAATCTGTACCTATAAAACCGGCCCTTAATAAGACAAAAAATAAAAAGTAAAATAAATAAAAAATAAATAAATAAATAATTAAATAAATTAATTCATTAAATTAAATTAATTGCCCAATAGCATTTGTTTTCATGGTTTACTTAGGTTTTTATTGAAGATTATTTGTTAGAAAAATGGTAGGTATAGTAGGTAGAATTTTTGCCTTATTAAATAAATAATTATTTTGTTGTAAAATCAATTCATACTTTTACAACACATTATTCTGAACAAAAATGAAGAATACATTTTTTTCATTTGAGAATCCGTTTTATAGATAAAAATTACTTTTTTTGACGGGCCCTATCTCCAACATCTTTGAACCCACTATGATGAAATTTTGTAAAAGTGCTGATTAAGAATATTTTACTAGTTCTTTTCTGAAAAAATCGCTAATATATATTTTTTTGAAAATCGACCTCCTCTTTCCATTCGCCTCCGTCTAAAATTAAATGTGGTTACGTCTAAAGACTCGGTATATAGTCACCACCAAAATTTCAAAATATTCGGATATCAAATGAGCGAGATATGAGGGTGGCTCCATGAAAAGTGCAACACACTGTATATGTACCTTTTTGTCAGAGCATAAAATCCCCTAGAATAATGGTCATAATAAAAAAACGGCACATTTGATAGTTAAATTATTATTATTATAAGTAATACAATATAAATAATTATATAAAAATTTAGTTTAATAGGTTTTCTTAGTTTAAAGTAATACTGCTACAGTAATAATATTTTTTCCTAATGCATATGGGAGGTCGAAGATAGTTTAGGCTAACATTTTCCTTTTGTGTGTAAATTCTTTTGTACACAATAAACGTTAATTTATTTATTTATTTTATTTACTTAAAATTGTACCGACCGCCAAATTATCAAAAATGCGGTACAGAGACGCTTGTCATTTTTTTTATACTCTCCTCAGTCATTTAAAATGCAATTAAAAATCTGAAAAAGCACACATCATCTGTAGGTTCCAGAAAACATTTTTCAAAACAACGGATTTTTTAAAACTTATATTGCTATTTAAATAAAAAAAAAATGTTTCCTATTGTCACCGCATTTTGCGGTTTTCGGGTCTTGATATAATTTTATAGAAATATATTTTTAACCATCATCTATCAATTTATAAAAATAAAAATTTTAACTCACGTAACGGGGTCATAAAATTATGAACAATCCAAAAAAAATCCGCGAATTTACTAGCCGATAAGTTTATGCATTCGTCAATTAACAAATAGAGCTTTGATATGAAATTGGAACTGGCAGAATTATTATTTTCACATGAAAAATAGTTACAATGATGTTAAAAAATTGTTTATATTTAGGTGAGCGCGTGGTCTCACTCTCCAAGCGATCTGTTTTATATTTATTGCCGTACGCCCCGCTGAGTTAAGTGGGTGCCTTTTCTCTGGTACCTTTCTACATTCAACTTAAATACATCTTACAATGTCTGACACATGATGCTTTCTTGAATACAGCCCAATAAAACAATCAAAGCATCTCAAGTGTCAAAAGAATTATTGAAATTATTGGCCTGTTTGAAGCACGATGGAGTTATATGACAGTATAGTACCTAATGGTAGGAAGAAACATGCCAATATGCACCAAAAAATTATATTTTGTAAACTAGTGCCTAGAGATTTATAAAAAAAACTACGAAAATAGCAACAAGAAAATATGGGGATAAAATAAATCGAGAAATATAAATATATCATATTTTTGATGATGTATCTGTATCTATTTTATTGATTCCAAAAAATATATGTTGTGATAATATGATATAGTAGTTAATGATTGTACTAAAGACATGCAATGAGTGTGTCAGAACAATGTGATATGAAAAGAGAAAAATATATTAATTTTTTATTTTAAATGATCCCATTATCAAATGTCTTTTTCAATTCTCTAATAAGGGTGTCCCTATTATATCTATTGCACATTTTTTCGAATTTAAATCGGCCCAGCCGTTCAAAAGATATAAATTCTTTTCGAAATATTGGTATTTTTGATTACCCCTAATGGTGGAGTCAAATTAAGCATCAAAATAGGTGAATAAGGAATTATCTGGCTGCAGCAGTCTTATTGTTTGAATTCGTTGCCAGTATATATAACAGCAAGTGTATGAGAAGTTTTGCATTAAATCGGTACCCATTGCTTGTAAAATTTTAACAATTTATTTTTAAACAGTGAAATTTTCTGCTATTTTCTTTATCATCTCCAGTCCTAGCAATCGTATCGCAATACTAAAAAGAGCCATTTGTTCGCAATAAAATTTTAAATAAGACTAGGCCTATGAAACACTTTCTGATAATTTGTTATTTTATAAAAAAATAATAATCATCAAAAAATTGCCTTTTTTGGTTATTTAAGAAATATAACGTAATAATGAATCAATTTGAACGAAAGTTGGTTTAACTATGCCCATTACTGAAGTAAACCCTCGGGCCACAATATTTATTCAAACGGTTAAAAACCAATAATAATTTCGAAATTTTCATCTATTCAATGTTATTTCAAAAATTGTAATTTTAGATTATTTTCAAACATCAGAGACAAAGACGTAAGCTTTGAAAAACAACCACTCCAAATTTCAAAAAGAAATATTTTTTTGGTTTATTTATAAGTGACTTTAATGCAAAAACTGACGTATCTCGACTCTCGACCTCAAATGCAAGCAGACCAATATATTTTTTTTAAAAAATGCTATATATTTCACGTATTTTCATAATTCGCTTTTAGTTTGATAAAAAAGATCACAGGGTTATTTGAATTTGTTTAAAACTACAATTTTGAAAATTATAAACAAATTTCAAATAAACGGTTTAAATAAATATATAATTTTTTTCTTAATACCATTGCAAAAAACATACAAAAATCTACATTTTGAAAAAAAAAATACATTTTCTCCTACGAGTCCTTAAGCAGTAAGCGATGGAAATTTCGAATTTATTATTGGCTTTTAGGTTAAAATTTCGCACGAGAGTTTAGTTCAATAAAGGACTTTCATTAAAATTGATTCATTATTACGTTGTTTCTTAAATAGCCAAAAAAAGTACTTTTTTGTGATTTTTATTTATTTATTTTTAAATTAACAAATTATCAGAAAGATTTTTCATAGACCTAGTCCTATTCAAAACTCATTGCCAACAATTCAATATTTTTATTTTTGTGACATGATTACTAGGATCAGAGATAATAAGGATAATAGCAGAAAATTTCACTGTTGAAAAATAAATTTTTAAAATTATACAAGAAACAAAACTGCCTATAGCACTTCTACATAAAACAAATTAAAACAATAAAATAGCTACAGCCAAACAGTTCCATTCAAAATTTATAAGCGATTTAATACTAAAGACTAATATTTTATGAAATTGTAAGCAATCAAAAAAAAAAATTTTTTTTTGAGAACTTGACTTCTCGTACATACCCTAAAACCCAATTTTATCGACTCTTGCTTGCTTTACCTATCTACCCCCTTTTATCCTCCAACCTTTCAACGGAATAAGATCAACACATAATCTATTTCCAGATCTCGTTGTAATATACAAGTATACCAAATTTTGAGTCAACATCATGAACGGTTCGAATCGTTTGCACAAAAACAAATTCCAGACGGAATTTTTTTCGTTCAAGCTGAAAATATCGATGTTTCATGACATTCTAAACCTAGTTTAAAAAATATATTTTTTTTACCGTTACTATCCACCAGAGGTGGTGCGACAAGGACCCGTTGAGTGGCTTCATAAGTGCTTACTTTGTACATAATGTAATAGATGGCAGGAGCAATAGCGTCTGTCGTTATTTACGCATATAAAGATAATTTTGCAGGTTCTGTACACACGTGCATACAGTGTTGCATACATTCCCGGCCTTTCGTTTTTAGTGAAAAATCTTGTAGTCAAACAAAATATCAGTGACATTTGACATCAAATTCCTCGAAGAAATACATTCAATACGCTAGCGCTAAATATAAAAAAGTCAGCTATATTTTCATAAGACATGGTTAGAAAATATGGAGTGCCTATTTGTGTACTTATGCTTATGACTGTAAAGACCAAAAATTATCACTTAGTGGCAAAAAATACTGAAGAGATAGAAATGTGAAGTTTACAAAGTACCTACTTGAAATAAAAAGCCACATATTTGTGAAAAACATTTTTGCTCCAGCAGTATAAAAAGTGGTTTTACTTCACAGTCTGAAAATGGAGTTGTTATATACACTGTAAGTTTTAAATTTACATAGATATTTGTAACATAACCTATAGGTATAAAAACGTCTTTTTAAATATATTTTAAGCTTTTAGCGGCAGTTTTAAAGAAAAAGATTGAAGAAAGGTGCACTTCCAAGCAAATTAGATGCTTGTTCTTCAAAAAATGTCGCTAAGAAAATTAAGAAGTTATTAAATATGAGTGATGTTCACGATAGTATAATTTATCCTTATTTCTGAGAGTTTGTATTTACACTTACTAGAAAAAATTTTGTCTGAAGAATGTGACGTCAAATTACCAAATAAGAATTGGTGTATTCATAAATGTATTGAAAGTAGAAGCTTAGTGTTTACATAAGGCAGAACAGCATGAAAAATTAATTACATGTTTTAAGACGATAAGTGCTTTTTAGATAGTATTTGTTTCCAAATGATAATTTAGTTTTTCAAGTAGGTAATTATTTGTATAATTTCTATTTTCAGGTTGGGTTTGGTCTCATGTTTGGTCCTACAATAGAGGTTATTTTTTGCATAAGGATATTAGGTTAACATCAATCAGTGAACCGATCACTGTAGAAGAATTTGCAGCATATTTTTCTGAAAATTGAATCTACAACGCTTGCTTAGGTGGACCAAGTACAAATATTATTATCAAAGTGTTCATTCTGATGTGCAATTAAAGTCAACTTATGTTGGAGGCATAGAGAATGAGTAATTTTGGAGAAAGGAACTATTTGTAAACATATTATGTAAATCTTGTTCTTATAATATTGCAACCCATTATGCCCAGTACTGTTGTTACAAATAAATTTGTATATTTTACATAAGTTTTATTTTATTACCATACCTATATAAATTTGAAACTGGTCAATATTTGTTTCTTTACATAACTGAAATGGCTGTTCAGTTGTGAATATATGCAACTCTATATGCACCAAAGCAAATTCATGTACCTATATACAGGTTTTTGTAGGACGCTAAAGCTCGCGCCATCTACTAAATTAAATAGGAAGCATGCACTTATGAAGCCATTATTATCATAGGAAAGTGCCTTAGTCGGACCACCTATTTAATACACCCTGCTATCCACTAAACTACGTGGATGTGGAAGTAATACCAGCAGTCGTCATGGACAATGACTATCTATCCCTATAATACGTAAAACGTCATTCTGCATAATTATTGTTTAATGTCCCGATATTTCTCCATGAAAATTTTAGCACCAAAATTAATAAAAATGAGGAATATTATTGAATCATGAATGCAAAAAACCACAAACCTAATTTAGGGACATGGACACATTAATTTAGTACAACAAATGGACAAAGCCAATGTATTTTATACTCGATTTTATATTTTGTTCTTATTATATTCTTAATAAAGACGTTTTATTATTATTATTATTATTATTATAATTTTTCTCTTTTGATATAAATGCTACCTACTTCTTTTTTTCGCTCTATTTGAAATTATGTATTACAATTCAAAAAACATTTTAAGTTGTTTAAGATGCTACTATTTTGCTTTCATAGCACTGTACCACATAATTTATAATTCTTAGAACGTATATGCAAATTTTTGAATTTAGAAAAATTATTCGAATATTAAGAAAGAACTTTCATTCAACGATTGTGACTTCATAAAAAAAGTATTTAAGAGGAAATAAGAATCGAACGCTAACGAGCCACTGCAACGATGCCAAATATCGGGCTATATAACAAGCGATGGATATCAACTGTATAAGAGTCTTGGATATACAGGAACAGCGCCGCCTGACTCAGAAGTGCTGAACTAAAAGTGTATCTCGGAACATGAAAATATGGCTTTTTGAAGCCCACCTCAAAATTTTGTAGGGAGGAAACTAACATGATTTGTGACCATTTAGTGATGATATACAAGGGGGTACATTGATGAGCCCGACCCCGGGCTTCACAGGGTCAAATCGGACTGCACTGCAACCGCTCAGTATATGAAACGGGCCTGTATATGACCGTGCATATCTCTATATATATATATATATATATATATATATATATATATATATATATATATATATATATATATATATATATATATATATATATATATATATATATATATATATATATATAAAAGAATACCCTGACTGACTGACTGACCGATCTATCAACGCACAGCTCAAACCGCTGGGTCTAGAAACAAATTTTGCATAGAGGTTCCTCGAATGGCGTAGGCATCCACCAATTTTTCGAAATTCTACCTCTAAGGGGGTGAAAGAGGGGGTTGAAATTTTAAGCTTTTTCGGAAACGGTTAGATCTAGATCTATGCGTGAAATTTGGCAAAAATATTTTTTGTTGGAATCTATTGGATACGTGTAAGATGAAATTTCGATTTTCACTTTTTAAAGGGGCGAAAACAGGAAGATGGTTTAAAGGGCACCCGTATTTTTGAAATCGCGTAAGACAGAAACGTCATTATTCGAGCGATGGACTCTTCTGAGGAAATAAGAAGACACGTATTCGACAGTTTTCAAAAAGAACCCCCCGAAAGGATGAACGGAGAGGGGGAGGTTTTTAAGCTTTTCGGAAACGGTTAGACCTAGAAAACATTTTCTTTCACTTTTTTTTATGTTCTGCATCCGAGCAGAATATAAACTTTTCAGGATATTATTCTATACCTTTCACGAACTCATTAAAAAAAAATTATTCAGTTTGCAAGTTTTTGTTGGTTTCACTATAAAATGTTCTCTGTCGTCTGGGCTAATAGGTCTGAGTATCAGACTCAAACTGACTAAAACCCCTCCTCCTGGGGCTCGTCTGTAAAAAATACTCCGAGGCACTGCAGCATTCTGGACTTATTGTGCTCTCCCTATCTTAGTTTATGCTGTCCATTTTAATAGTCCTGTATCAAGGTGATACAGGTCTAAAAATGGGCGAGTTTTGATGGTTTTCGGGTCTGTTTGCGTTTGTAGATATTATAACTCACCCTACGCATTTTTTCCTGTGCCGTTGGCAGCAGGTCTGAGAGAATGGGAAGTGTGATAGTTGCCAGGTCATTTTCTTTCCCCGTTGATATTATATCCTGCAGTCGTATAATATGCTTTGTCAGCATCTGTTTCACTACGCGGCGTTCCTCACTGGACACCACCCTAGTCAACGGCCTCACCACGCGGTGTTCCTTGATGGTCCTCACCGCTCGCGATGTTGCTTCACTTCACACCGCAACACTTTAGTGAGGACCGCTGTAGCCTCCTCACTGTGATGCAGTTTTATCTGGAATTGACCTATTTTCCCATTCCTTCAACCTTTTGAAGATTGCCCTCCCCAGGGTATGCTCCTTGTCAGCAACGGCCTCACTACGCGGTGTTTCTTGATGGTCTATCATTCCAGTCACTCGCGAAGTTGCTTCACTTCACACCTTGCATCACTTTAGTAAGGATTGCTGTGGCCTCCTTACTATGATTCAGGTTTATCTGCACCTTCATCTGGAATGAGTCTGTTTGTCCCTATCCTTCCTGAATGTTACCCTCCCCTGGCCCAGAAAGAGACCATACGAGAGGCTCGGATGCTTTGGAAGGCCCTTGGTGTTAATCGAGCTTACGGACACCCCTTCCCCCAGCTCCTTCACCTTCCGCACTGCGCTTGTGGGCTTTGTGGTGAGGGTCTGCACAGAAAATGCTGAGGACTCCCTCTACGAGTAAGGGGGAAAGGATGGTCGCTACGCACGAAGCCTCTTACATACGTAGAAGGCATTTATACAACGCAGTGCGCCTGTGCCCCGAGGTTTGCCGTTAGTGGTCAGGCTCCCCCCGAACATGCCCCCCTTCGGCGCGCACAATACCTTGGGATTGGGGAAGTTTTTATAGTGGTACTTCATCCACGTGGTTCGGGCGTGAAGCCAAGACATCCGTGCCCCTTGGAGGGACGTACCGGGTCAGGGGGTCATTACCACTCCAAGCGGTTTACGGTGTGTGAGCTGCTCTGCGACGTGGTTTTAGCCGGGCTGGACCCCGGGCCTACCTTCCAGCAGTATGAGCACGTTAACCCTATTCCTCATGGAGTCGGGCCGTTCTACTATCCAACACCCGGAGACACGCCAGACAGGTGCTCACCTCCCCCCCCCCCTCGTGAAAAGATGGTACCAGTAGTTATTGTATTTACGGACTATACACATACATATATACGCACACACGCACCCACTCAACCACTTACGAAACCAACCACTCACCTACTTATTTCTTTATATATTTTTAAATTGCACTTCTCACACGACCCTTTTATAGGGGGTTTATTTGAAGAGGAATTATCAATTCGTATTTTTGGGCCATTCTGAAGAGAGGACTTGTATCTGATTTTAATATTGCTTTATTTTCTCGGATCTATCATAGATTTACAAAAAAATATATCTTTTTGTCATAAAAAATACAAAGAAAACTTCATGGATGCAGATATTAACCGATTTTTATCAAATTTGGAGAATATTTTTTGGGAATTAGAAAAATCGTGGGGTGAGAAAAATATTTTACACTAGATTTTTTGAGATACCCTAATGGCCAGGCATTTTCAGCTTGAATACTTTTTATAAACTAAATAATATTAAACGTTAATCTGTACAAAGAAGAATCCAGAGTTACATCTTGAGCAAAAATGATTCAGTATCAATAAGTTCGATTCACATAATGATTTCTAAATGGACCCATTTTTTTATGGCACACATATATATTCAAATTAGAATTTGATGAGTTGTAGTGGTGGGGTTATTGTATTGTATAGTTATATTTTTTAATTTCAAGTAATATATCGGTAATGTTCAGAAATTTGGTGGAAGTACTAAAAAAATGGCGTGGAGTCATTAGAGGTTATTTCAGGTTTCTACATATTAGAAAAATCCCTAGTAAAGAAAATCTACATACGACAGGTATTCTTACAATATAATTTGGCTATAATTGATTATTTATATTTTATTACTACAGGAATCATTACCCCAAAATCCAATCATTACAGTAAATACTTTAAATTATCACACCGTAAAGCCGTCTGAGCCTACCTCGCCTATATCCGTCTGCATCCTATTGCTATTGCTCTTAGGTACTAGGCAGTGAATGCTGATTTCAAATTCACTGTTAGCAAAAATGAACTCGAGGGCCTTAATCATTGTTGTCTCATATTGGGCATTCATCTGGGGGAGAGCTATGTTTTTTCTCCCATGTCTTTCCATGGTCTCCCTCAGCTTGTGCACGACGTTCCATACGTGTTTCAGCTCTGGTGCATTCTGCTGATCTTCCGCCATTACTGGACAGAATACGTATCTCTCCGTTGTCTTAATAACACCCTGTTTATTGGCAATTCCCGTGGAGCTTATTAGGACGCCTATCTCCTCACTTTTTACTTCATGTCCACATAGTTCCCCCAGCCCATGGTATTTGTCCCGAAACCTCCTTGCCAGGCCTTTACTTAGATCCATGTCCCTTATCACTGGGAATACAAAATCCCATTCTAGAGGTGCCTCAAGTATACTGCCGTTCTTATAGCTCACTTTTTTAAATGTTTTCTGGGGCCACCTTTCAAGCGCGATTTTTTCGAAATCATCGTATGTCCCCCCTCGATCTATTGCATCTCGCAAGCGTTCCACCTTGTGCCTTTCGCGTACGAGGTAGTTTTCTTCCTCCACACTCGCAGCAATTTCGACCCTTTCTTCTGTCTGAGTGGCCATGTCCTGGCTACTACGGTTTTCCTCCACGGTCCTATTCACCGTTTCCGCTATCTGGCTCTGTATCTCGCAGGCAAGTCTGTTGGCCCTGCTCCGCTGGGCTTCCATCCATTCCCTTTCAAGTCCATTAAGCCTGCACGTCAGAAAATTTAGGTCTGCCACAGCTTCTTTAATTTCTGTCTTTGTGTTACTACTTGCCTTGACCAAGGCCGCCAATCCTGCAACCTTGGTCACCACCTTCTTTATAGCAGATGAAAGCACACTCTCCTCTTCTGCTTGTCCGCCACCACTATCCTGGTCTTGCCTCCTTCTCTTGAAGCACCTCAGGGGGGTATCGTCGTCTGCGTGAGACATTTCTCTAGCATTAGGTATGGAGTGTGATCTTCCCCTATGGGCAGGTGGTGACCTCGCTATGCTATCCCGTCGCCTAAATGGATCAGTTTCCCCTTCTTTAGGACCAGTAGTTAAACCAGGGTGCCTGGATAAGTCCTTCTCCGTGGATCCTGGGCAGCCACTGGATGACTGTTCAGCGTAGTCCGCTTGCATACGCGAAGTCTGGCCTTCTACCATGATTACATCTTCTCTTATTTGTTCTGCGTTATTCATTCTTCTCCCACGAGTTGGGTCCAAGTAGTCGTCGCCCTCCGGCAGTGGGCCCTTACCGGAGGAAAGGCTTTATACTATGGGGTGCGCCTGGTGCCCCACAGGTTTTAACGACTTCGCTGTCGGTTTATTATAGAGGTTCTCTCCTCGCAGACCGGCCGATTAAGGCAAGCCCCCCGGTTACAGCTACCACACGACGTTCCCCTGCGGTGCCATTTTTTTCTTTACCACAAAGGTCGTTGAAGTGTGGACTGCAATTACGGTATTAAGCAAGTGAGTGGCACAGCTCACTTGTAGCTTGGATAAGCCCCGGGTGCGCCAGTTCCCGTAGCCACACCTCGCGGTGTGGATCCTGAGGTTGAGCTGTCCTTGGTTTTCGCCGCTCGCCTTCGACCTTACCGGCATGGGTGACCCTACCAGGAGCCACTTGCAAGACTCCCGCCGGCATTGCTCTTAGGATCATCGCGGTTACTTAAGCCTCTCCACCAACTACAAGGTCTCACAGCTCCTTGGAGAGGCTGCTCCGATAATGGCGATATTTATATCTGCTATATTAAAAACGAAAGGAAATAACATACGTAAGTTTAAATCAATTTTCAAAAATTTCTTCCCGAAGGTATCTATAATTGAACCATTAGCTGCTGTTAATACAACATCGGGGTTTCTCCTAGTATTCGTTAATAGATTCCGAGGTATAATTGATAAATCAGCGCCCGTGTCAATGAGGAATTCTAATTTATTAGTATTATCAAATATAAAGAGACGAGGTTTACTATCCGAAATTTTAACGTCAGTTGTCAAAATATTATTGACATTTAGTCATCTTTGATTGTCGGTTTTGACATCTTTGGCGAACGTGCACCAATCTCTGAGACACTTAAATGCTTTACGACCATAAAGTTGATGGTAATAGCAAACTTTGGTATCAGATGGATTATATCTAACGCTGGTACCACTTCGACTGTTAGAACGGGGCCTCGAGCCTCTGAAATTTCTCGAGTCGAGTCGACTTCTACAAATATCGCAATAAGTTCCAGAAACTGTAGGAGTAGTGGAAGGAATTGAAGAAACTTTAGATTCAATAGCAAGTAATTGAGATGTAAAGATTTCCTGTTTGTGTAAGATTTGATTTAATGTGTCTTGAAATGTTGCGATCAAATTAGATGTAGAAACTGTTGGATTGATGTTTAACAAATCGAATTTCGAATCGAGGTAAGGGAAGTCATAGAATTCTGACACGACTCCCATATACGATCGGCGATGTCGATTAACTCCTTAATCTCAGTTTTTCCCGACGCGGTAATTGCAATGAAGATTGTTTTGGGTAGTCGCCGCTTCCACAACTTGACCAGGAGCTCCTGGCTCACCACATGGGAACCTCCGACCGTTGATAGCATTGACCAGTAAAAATCTGATGGTTTTTGGTCTCCCATCTGGGAACCAGAGAGTAGGTCCTCTAATCGCTTTTCCTCGCTTGAGGTCAAACGAGAAATTAGTATATTTTTCAAGTTGTCATATAGATCTCTCTCTGGCTGATTAGTGACAACGTCATACACAGTGGTAATAATTTCAGGGGGTAAACTGGCAATGACATAATCGTATTTTTTTCGATCGCTAACAATCCTGTGAATTGAAAATTGTGACTCAATTTGAGTAAACCATATTTCTGGTTTAGATACCCAGAAAGGTGGTAATTTAATGGTCGCGACGTAATTACCATGAGATGTCCCTGCACCCGATGAAATTTGTATGTCATCTAATAAAATAGTATCTGTTGCTGCTTCGCCGTCTAGGATTGATTTAAATTAATACGGTTTTGCTCCTTCGCCGTCTAGGATTGATTAGGAGAATGTTGCTAATATATACTTCCAAGTCTACGAATTTGAATTTGTCTTCTAATCAATAGCGGTTAGTAGCGCGAGTAGTTTCCTTTGGCCCCATAGTCTTGTCGCAACTGACACAGCTGTCTAGGAAATCCATGGGAGATAATTTTCGGCAAAACTATGTAAAAATACTGTCAAGAGAAATCAAACTTCAGTCTTCCTCTGCTTCAGGAGGCATACAATGCGTGAAGCGTCGGGGTCACCAATATAGCGGTGTAATGCTATTAAATAAGATTCGAAAAGGGTTTCAAATATTTGTATTCAAATTTTAAAATTATAATTTTTGTTAAATTTGTTATTGTATTATATTTTCTGGATCCTTGGTTACTTGAGCCTGGGGTTGGGATATTTACCCAGCAAGTGAACTGATCGCCACAGTTGACCTTCTAATGATGAAACTAAATAATTAAATTTTTCAACAGGAGAAAGCGTAGTGTTATTATGCACTAAAGCGTTAAAAAGGTCTAAAAATGTTACGAAAAACTCATTTAAAAATCCTTCACGGATAGTTTTTTCAAGATTTAGATCAGCGTCCGGTTCATTTAATAATAAGGACAAAACATTTTGGTGATGTTTGAGAAAGTCCTCTCGTAAAGTATCAATTTCAGAATAACGAACTTTAAATAAATTACGCAGTGATCTATCATTTCGAGCGTTCGGCCAAGGTATGAAGAATTGGCATTTCATTTAAACAAGAGTTTCTGGAAGTTTTATATCTTTTCAACCGTACGTCCGACCTTGCGAATTAAAGTAGTAAGTCAAAATGTAAACAAACACCGCGAGAGTTTACCTGAACGCCACAAATCTGAAATGACCACCGCGCTCTCAATCAGCGCACAGTGCGCTAGTTAATAGACTGTCTCCCACTCTTGACTTAAAGAAATTACCATGTGCCTTGTCTCACGTGTAGATAATTAAAATGGCTAATAAAAATGAAATATTTTTAACGCGATGCTAGCAAAATTTTTAAATGATTTAAAATACTAATCTTTACTTAAATTAAGTGAAAATAGAACGAGATTGCGTAGAATTAAGCATACACCACTATATTGTCTAACTACCCTCAAATTATTATAAATTTAGAAAAAAACTTCATCATACAATAAAGTGTAGATCAACCTAAAAATTAGTTGGTGAACAAAAAACAAAGTCGTTGTACTATTTAATTGTAGACCAAATTGAAAATGGTTAGTGAACATAAAAAAATGTCATTGTACTATTTAATTTGTTACAAGAAGATATGATTATTAAACTACTATTTGTTTACGAAAACAAATAAAGTTGCAGGACTATTCTTTACTGATTGATTTAACTATGAAACTAGATAGGCGCGATTTCATATGCTCTTTTTGGTTGAATTTACCTATCATTTTCTTTGAGTGTAGGCTTCTACGTTTTCTTGGATAAATTAAAATTTTCAACAAAAACTTGCGAATAATTCAAAAAGTACATGTGTTAGATATAGGACATGCTGATATAAGTCCACCTCAAATTTAATTCTACATCGGTTGCCATAATAAAATTTGGCACGTGCCATTTGACACAGCCAAATATTCTAAAATTATCCAATATGCGTCTTACAGTTATGTGGTGGATGGTTTCTGTTCTTGTGGGTATCGAGTAACAAATGTGTTACATGTTCTTGGTACTACTTTATCACATTCTCCATAAATAATAAACAAACCTAAAAGTCCTCGTGGGTGTAATTTAAACGTGCTGGCGTTTTTCAACATAAAAGATTGACTGACATTAATGATTGTTTCTAATCATGGGTAAGTTGAGGGAAATTTTTATTAAAAATTTTTGGATATTTAAGAAAATCGCCAATATTTCGAAAAGTTGTAACTTTAATCCCTACTATATACTAGAATAGAATACTAGAAAAAATGGAATTTAATTTAACATAATTTGATGTAAAAAAATACACGGTGTTCCATTTAAAATAAAAAAGTTTTTGAGATTTGAATTTAACAAATGAAATACTTGGTGTACTATTATGGAATCTATTTTTGTAGTGAGTAGCTCATCTTGTGTTCTTTCTATGTACCAAAGAGCAAATAAGGATCTCCTACATGAAGAAAGTTATGACGGTTCTTACAAACCGTTGCACCTGTCAATTTTTTTTATGAAATGTCAAATATCTCCGAGGTTGTGTTACATGTTTTGACTCAGAATTTTATGATCATTTCGAAAAGTCGAAAATATATAGGATGTTCCATTTAAAATAAGCAAGTTGGTATCGACTTCCGGTATTTCCGGAAGTGCCGCCATTTTGAAATTATAATTTTCGGAGTCATAATGGTCGACTATGGTAAAGTACCAAATCTCAAACGTCTATCTCATCTGCAAGTGGGAAATATTCTAATGGCCGCCTTAAAAGAATCACCCTGTATGTTTGAAGTACAGCTAAATAGCAGCTGTCAACTGTCGAAATCGTCAAGTTCAAAATTTTGAGGGCACATGGGTTTTTCTGAGATCGGATTCGAGCTTGAACTCAACAAGTTCAAAACCGCTAAAAATATAATTTCAGAATCTAAATTACGCTTTTTTCAACTTTCTATTCCTACACTCCTTTCAACTCCTATTTTACTCGATTTTTGGCACGTTGAAATTTAAAAATCTGAAAGCTCAAATGTCCCTAGAAATAAAGTTTTAGAAAGACAATCGCGCATTTTGTCAAATTTTCATTTTTACACCCCTTTCAACTCCTATTTTACTCGATTTTCACCTTAAGAATAACATTTGAAATCAGCAACCTCAAAAATCCCTAGAAATAAACTTTTAAAATGAATGTCACGCATTTTGTTAAATCTTCATTTTTTCACCCATTTCAACCCCCATTTTACTCGATTTTCACCCTAAGAATGACATTTGAAATCAGCAACCTCAAAAATCCCTTGAAATAAAATTTTAGAACGAAAATCACGCATTTTGTTAAATTTTCATTTTTACAACCCCTTTCAACCCCCATTTTACTCGATTTTCACTCTAAGAATGAAATTTGAAATCAGCAACCTCAAAAATCCCTAGAAATAAACTTTTAGAATGGAAATCACGCATTTTGTTAGATTTTTTATTTTTACACCCCTTTCAACCCCCATTTTACTCGATTTTCACCCTAAGAATTAAATTTGAAATCAGCAACCTCAAAAGGAGGATTGTACATTAGGAGTACTTTTTGCATGTACTTATTGTCACCATATATGAGGAGCGATTTTACCCTATTCTAAGGGTGTTTTTTCGCTCCAGCTTAAAATTTTGGGTTTTTCTGAGGTCGGATTCGAATACATAGAATACATAGAACTATTTGGGTCAAGTCCAGGATCAAGACTTATTTTTTGTGGCTGGGTTATTTTATTGAATTTTTCATATTTCTTGCTTCTTCTCACCCCAATTTTGAAGCCGTCATATTGAAAAAAAAAAATCTGCAGGAACACCATAATTACCATATCCAAGTACTGAACTATACCATGTTTCGTAGATTTTTATCGAAAATTGGCTAGGTTACCGATTTTTGACGCCAGTTTTCAATAAAAGCACCGACACACTGAATTACATGTCACTAAATCAGAATTTGTTCAATCTATTCATGAGTGTTTTGGTTCATTTAAAAGATGGAAATTGTAGCTTTCTGATGATTTTTTTTTTAACAAAGCAAGCAAAGGATGGTTGGGAAAAATATACTTATACATATTATCACGCCCGAACTCAATCGTCGCAATCTATATATATATATATATATATATATATATATATATATATATATATATATATATATATATATATATATATATATATATATATATATATATATATATATATATATATATATATATATATATATATATATATATATATATATATATATATATATATATATATATATATATATATATATATATATATATATATATATATATATATATATATATATATATATATATATATATATATATATATATATATATATATATATATATATATATATATATATATATATATATATATATATATATATATATATATATATATATATATAAAAGAATACCCTGACTGACTGACTGACCGATCTATCAACGCACAGCTCAAACCGCTGGGTCTAGAAACAAATTTTGCATAGAGGTTCCTCGAATGGCGTAGGCATCCACCAATTTTTCGAAATTCTACCTCTAAGGGGGTGAAAGAGGGGGTTGAAATTTTAAGCTTTTTCGGAAACGGTTAGATCTAGATCTATGCGTGAAATTTGGCAAAAATATTTTTTGTTGGAATCTATTGGATACGTGTAAGATGAAATTTCGATTTTCACTTTTTAAAGGGGCGAAAACAGGAAGATGGTTTAAAGGGCACCCGTATTTTTGAAATCGCGTAAGACAGAAACGTCATTATTCGAGCGATGGACTCTTCTGAGGAAATAAGAAGACACGTATTCGACAGTTTTCAAAAAGAACCCCCCGAAAGGATGAACGGAGAGGGGGAGGTTTTTAAGCTTTTCGGAAACGGTTAGACCTAGAAAACATTTTCTTTCACTTTTTTTTATGTTCTGCATCCGAGCAGAATATAAACTTTTCAGGATATTATTCTATACCTTTCACGAACTCATTAAAAAAAAATTATTCAGTTTGCAAGTTTTTGTTGGTTTCACTATAAAATGTTCTCTGTCGTCTGGGCTAATAGGTCTGAGTATCAGACTCAAACTGACTAAAACCCCTCCTCCTGGGGCTCGTCTGTAAAAAATACTCCGAGGCACTGCAGCATTCTGGACTTATTGTGCTCTCCCTATCTTAGTTTATGCTGTCTATTTTAATAGTCCTGTATCAAGGTGATACAGGTCTAAAAATGGGCGAGTTTTGATGGTTTTCGGGTCTGTTTGCGTTTGTAGATATTATAACTCACCCTACGCATTTTTTCCTGTGCCGTTGGCAGCAGGTCTGAGAGAATGGGAAGTGTGATAGTTGCCAGGTCATTTTCTTTCCCCGTTGATATTATATCCTGCAGTCGTATAATATGCTTTGTCAGCATCTGCTTCACTACGCGGCGTTCCTCACTGGACACCACCCTAGTCAACGGCCTCACCACGCGGTGTTCCTTGATGGTCCTCACCGCTCGCGATGTTGCTTCACTTCACACCGCAACACTTTAGTGAGGACCGCTGTAGCCTCCTCACTGTGATGCAGTTTTATCTGGAATTGACCTATTTTCCCATTCCTTCAACCTTTTGAAGATTGCCCTCCCCAGGGTATGCTCCTTGTCAGCAACGGCCTCACTACGCGGTGTTTCTTGATGGTCTATCATTCCAGTCACTCGCGAAGTTGCTTCACTTCACACCTTGCATCACTTTAGTAAGGATTGCTGTGGCCTCCTTACTATGATTCAGGTTTATCTGCACCTTCATCTGGAATGAGTCTGTTTGTCCCTATCCTTCCTGAATGTTACCCTCCCCTGGCCCAGAAAGAGACCATACGAGAGGCTCGGATGCTTTGGAAGGCCCTTGGTGTTAATCGAGCTTACGGACACCCCTTCCCCCAGCTCCTTCACCTTCCGCACTGCGCTTGTGGGCTTTGTGGTGAGGGTCTGCGCAGAAAATGCTGAGGACTCCCTCTACGAGTAAGGGGGAAAGGATGGTCGCTACGCACGAAGCCTCTTACATACGTAGAAGGCATTTATACAACGCAGTGCGCCTGTGCCCCGAGGTTTGCCGTTAGTGGTCAGGCTCCCCCCGAACATGCCCCCCTTCGGCGCGCACAATACCTTGGGATTGGGGAAGTTTTTATAGTGGTACTTCATCCACGTGGTTCGGGCGTGAAGCCAAGACATCCGTGCCCCTTGGAGGGACGTACCGGGTCAGGGGGTCATTACCACTCCAAGCGGTTTACGGTGTGTGAGCTGCTCTGCGACGTGGTTTTAGCCGGGCTGGACCCCGGGCCTACCTTCCAGCAGTATGAGCACGTTAACCCTATTCCTCATGGAGTCGGGCCGTTCTACTATCCAACACCCGGAGACACGCCAGACAGGTGCTCACCTCCCCCCCCCCCCCTCGTGAAAAGATGGTACCAGTAGTTATTGTATTTACGGACTATACACACATATATACGCACACACGCACCCACTCAACCACTTACGAAACCAACCACTCACCTACTTATTATACTCTTCGCAAAAACGAAGAGTATATTGTATTTGATCGGCACATTTCTAAAATCGTAAATATCGCTCGTAGAGAAAAAATTTTCATATCATTGTGTTAGTGAACGAATTCTGAACAACTTTCAAAATGTCCGTCTGTCCGTCTGTCCGTCTGTCCTTCTGTCCGTCTGTCCGTCTGTCCGTCTGTCCGTCCGTCTGTCCGTCCGTCACGTTTCTTGTAAGCACGATAACTTAAGAAAGAAAAGTCCGATTGTATTGAAATTTAGAAAATAAGTTAGTGTTAGCTAGAGGAAGAACCCTATTGTTTTTGAAGAAAATCGATCAGTAAATAAAAAAGTTATTAATTATTTATTTAAAAAAAAAAATTTTTTTGTTAATTTTTGTGGCTTGTACTAAAATGGAAATCGCGATATATTATTTCCATAACAAATTTTTTTTTGTGTATGAAGTTTACTAATATTTCTTAGAAGTGAAATATGTATGAATGTCAACAGATATATATTACAGATAATCAATTTTCCTAGCAACAGGTGGTGGCGCAGCGGCTAAAGCTTTTCGTTGCAATCCAAGGGTCCCGTGTTCGAATCCCGCAGGTTGGATTTTTTTTTCATTTTTTTTTTCATACAATTTTTTTCACAACAAACTTTATATCACAAAATTTAGGATGTCCAAAAACTAACATTATTTACAAGAAAACTGCGAAGAGTATCCTATAGAATGTGTAACAATTATATATAAAAAGCTCAGTAAATTGGCGAAGAGTACGTTTTTAGCTTGTTTCTTTATATATTTTTAAATTGCACTTCTCACACGACCCTTTTATAGGGGGTTTATTTGAAGAGGAATTATCAATTCGTATTTTTGGGCCATTCTGAAGAGAGGACTTGTATCTGATTTTAATATTGCTTTATTTTCTCGGATCTATCATAGATTTACAAAAAAATATATCTTTTTGTCATAAAAAATACAAAGAAAACTTCATGGATGCAGATATTAACCGATTTTTATCAAATTTGGAGAATATTTTTTGGGAATTAGAAAAATCGTGGGGTGAGAAAAATATTTTACACTAGATTTTTTGAGATACCCTAATGGCCAGGCATTTTCAGCTTGAATACTTTTTATAAACTAAATAATATTAAACGTTAATCTGTACAAAGAAGAATCCAGAGTTACATCTTGAGCAAAAATGATTCAGTATCAATAAGTTCGATTCACATAATGATTTCTAAATGGACCCATTTTTTTATGGCACACATATATATTCAAATTAGAATTTGATGAGTTGTAGTGGTGGGGTTATTGTATTGTATAGTTATATTTTTTAATTTCAAGTAATATATCGGTAATGTTCAGAAATTTGGTGGAAGTACTAAAAAAATGGCGTGGAGTCATTAGAGGTTATTTCAGGTTTCTACATATTAGAAAAATCCCTAGTAAAGAAAATCTACATACGACAGGTATTCTTACAATATAATTTGGCTATAATTGATTATTTATATTTTATTACTACAGGAATTATTACCCCAAAATCCAATCATTACAGTAAATACTTTAAATTATCACAACTGAATTTTACAAATATATATATATTTTTTTTTCAGATGAGCAAGGTCCATAAAATTCACAAAACTACTGGACAAAGAAATCATAATGTGGTTGAAACTATTTCCATCCTGAGAAGTTTATATTTGTGCTACCCATGATCGGCCGTCAGGAGATCAGGTCGGACACAGCAAGGATCGATCCCACTACCGACCGTCGATCTCGACGGCGAATAGGGCTAGTGCGACGATCGCGACCATCTAGTAAAGTCACAGTTTTGAGCCTTTCGGCTCTCGGAACTCCAAGAGATATGCCACCTTCGATTAGAAAGGATACGGCCTTAGAGGCGTTCAAGCATAATCCCATGGATGGTAGTTTCGCACCACCACTCTCTCGAGTGAGTGCGTGAACGAAATATCCGAATCTGCGGTTCCTCTCATACTGAGCAGGATTACTATCATACTATCGCAACAGGTCTGTAGCTAGAAAATGCTTTAAGGGTGGGCAAACCATTTTTTAAAGGGGGCCCTTAGGCCAATAACCCCGTAAAAATAGCTACCTTATTATTTTCTGCGGTCGCTGTAGGTCGAGCGAAAATTATTCCAGGACGGGCTACGCCCGTCCTGGCCCACCCCTAGCTGTAGCCCTGTATCGCAACGGTGACGAGTCATCATTAGGGTAAAACTAACCTGCCTCACGACGGTCTAAACTTTGCAGAGGGACTCTAGAGATGAATCAATCATGATGAATCACAGACGAAGTTCTTCCGGCAAGAGAATGCTAGTATCGGCAGTTAATAAACATTAGATTTCTGAAGCATTCCTTCAATGAAAGTTTTATTGTTTTTAGTTGAAATCCTTTATCTAAGACTTGAGAGGTGTGTATAATATTTCTTTATTTGTAATACTTTTGAAATAATTATTACAAAAGTTTCTTTTTAATTTTTGTTTGGCATTTTAATAAAATTTTATTTATATAAAGATAAAAAGGGTATTAAATTGTACAGTACGACAACTACACAACTAGATATTTCTTTTTCAAATATTTTAGTTACTAATGAATAATTATGAATTTTATTCTGCTAAAACAGCGCCTGTAGTGTCGCAAACTTTAGGTAGTTTAATTACACACCCAAGTTCTGAAAACTGCTTTGACAAATTTTTTTTGGCAACTCCAAAAAATTAGAAATTATTAGAAATATTAAAAAAAGAAAAATTTTAGAAACGTATTTTATCATGGTCATAGAATTTTTAATTTAATTATCTTGATAAAGCATTTTATGTATACATGCAACCTCTTCGGTAGTGTGAAGCTGAAAATGTTCTACAACGCCAACTTTGAGAAGTTTTTGTAAGTATAGAACATACACATTAGGAAATTTTATATTTCTAATGAGGTTTAGTTTCGCCATCTACTGATCAATAGCTACATATAACAGCGTGAACAAGCTTTCCCTTTTAGCTTCCTAATAATTTTAAAACTCAGTATCGGGGTTCTAAAGAAGATGCCGTTTAATGAAAATAATTCACCATTCTGTAATAACAACAGTGACAATATGTAAGTAAGTAATTTTAACCAATTAGTAAACAAATTATTGATAATAATATTATTGATATTGTTATCAATCATTTGGGTGTAATTTATCAAGACAGATAAACAAAATAGCTGAAATTTCTTTATAGATGAAGAGCAAGACACATGAATTCGAACGTGCTATGTAACTCTCGAACAGGCAAAAACAGACAGTTGATTTTTATGTAAAAACACCTAACAAAACATGTATTTGAGGTCGCGATTTGATTTCTAATTTCGATAATGGAGAAAATTGCACTTTTTCATCTTTCCGAGGAAAAATACTATTTTCACATTTTGTCATAAAAACTTGATATTTTAGCATTGCAATATTCAAACCTTTTGCTTTCCAACGGTGCATGCAAAGATAATATTTGTTATGATATGACTGAAAAATAAATAAATATTAATGGAGAAGTTGCGATTTTTGCTTATAGTGGGTGCAGTACACAACAAATACTTGCAAAACGTGGCATTTTGTGATACAAATTTTTCCTTTGACATGATTGCTCCAGATATCCAACTAAGTGATTTAGCCTCCGATTAAACAACTTATATCTAGATACATAATGGCTATCTTTTCTTCATATACCTTATTTGCTCCTAACATAGTCACATTATATGTCCATTAAAACGGATAAATGAACATCACATCCCATAGGCAACAGTGGTGGGTATGTGTAGAAGGGAAAATGTACAATATTGTACATATTTTATGTAATAATTGTTGGTTAACCTCTATGAACATAACCGCGGATTTAAAAAATATAATAGGTAGAGATGTTTTATTCAAGGGAAATATGTATTGAAAGGATATTATTTATAATATTATTATTACAACTGTAAACTGAACGCCATCATGTTACCACTATGAACTACTTACTTATGATACGACTGATTTTCTTCTTTTCTAAACTGCCTTCTGCAAACGGCACAGCACTTCAACATGTAGCATTAAATTTTCACTAAACTGTGTAAATATGAATAGAGAATATTACTTAGGTATTAAGCAAATCACAACTTAAAATAAAATTACTTTTTCATCACTTTTTGGTCGGAGAACACGAAAAACATTTATTGACATTAATGACGGATACTGTCAAACTGAGATTATGATAATCAAACTGAACCGATCGTGTAGAAAACAGCCGTGAATAGGCCGATGGGCCAATCAGAAACTTATGGGAAGAAGTGCCTTAGATTGTGAATCTTTCAGCAACAAATAAATCAATGCCATTATGTATCTAGATATGAGTTCTTTAATCGGAGGATTTAGCCCACAGGACACTCAAGATTTTTTATTCGTTCACTCTCTAGGGGGAATTTTTTCAAAACTACCCTAAATTTTCCAAAAATGTATTTATTGTGCAACAAAATTGATCTTGGAGTCGATTCCGTGTGATTTCAGTATGCTAAGACCGAATCCAACGATAAAACACAATTGATCGTCCAGTGGCGTAACTAGAAAATAATCCTTGATCTGACTGACCTAATTTTTATTTTTTACTAGATCTGTTACGTCATTTTACTATTTCATTGGGCTGCTGAGCGTAAATTATTTAATTAATTAAAAGTCATTAATGAAAAATAAGCCCTCCTACAGAATGGAACAGAAACAAGACGTATTCAAATAAACTATTTATTTAGTCTTCCTTTTACTTTTGCGAGCTCCTGACACATTTCATCGCAAGTTGCAGGAAAATATTTACCTAAATATAAAGTAATAATTAATAACACAGCTACACAAAAAAAAATGTTGTGTTCACCAGACTAGACCAACATATCTGTACGTTTTTGGAGTCGCTGAATCCGAACCCGGAGTCTGCTTGACCTCATCAGGGTCAAGGTCAATCCAAGGTTAAATTGTGAAAAAACGATTAAGCGAAGGAAACCACGATTTCTGTACGTTTTTGGGGTCACTGAATCCGAATTCGGGATCTGGTTGACCCTTCAGTTTGGGGTCAAATTGGGAAAAACCTTGCAAGCGCAGAAAACCACCATTTTTATACGTTTTTGGGGTAACTAAATCTCAACTCCTGGTCTGTTTGACCCATCAGGTCAGGGTCAAGGTCATTCCAAGGTCAAATTGGGAAAAACATTTAAGCAAAAAAAAACACGATTCTTATACGTTTTTGGGGTTGCTGAATCCGAATCCGAGGTCTGTTCAACCCCATCAGGTCAAGGTCAAGGTCATTCCATGGTCAACTTTTGTTTATCAAATGGAAACTCGTTTTTGACCACGAATTCTGAAAGAGCGGGATATTTTACGTTCGCATATGGTTTGACCTATGATCAAAGTGACGCTTGGCCATCAGAAGGTCGAATCACTTTCTCAAATTAATTTATCTAAGATCAAAGATGATTCGTATTGAGAAATCTCAGTTACAATTTTTTATCGAGCATGGTTTAGCCTCATGATATTTCTCCGAGGGGGATTGGAGAACCAAGACAGCAGACTCCTATATCCACACGCAACCAACGAGTGGCGTCTTCCAATCCTCTGGGAAAAACGAAACGTCTATGTTATATACTGACTGCCCAAACATCTCGGTGATAGGGACTGATGAAGATACTGGAGCATCACTGATGAGACCAACATCAGTATCCGAGCGATACGTTTAATTTCTGTGATCGTGTTATTAAAATTAAAAATCCTGCTTCTCAGAGGATGCTGGAAATGGTGACAACTGCCTTAATCGAGGATGTGTAGAATGATCCATTTTCTGATCCTTCGAGGTAATGAAGCCAGTGAAGCCCTGCAGTGGGGCGTTAGGGTGTGAGGATCGAACCATAGTGTGTCCGAGAATGAGTTGACTTTGTCCTCGTCAAAGTCGGAAAGCCCTCATACTTAGTCCTGGACAAAATCAACTCCTCGTCGGACACACTATGGCTTCATCTTCACACTCTAACACCCCTGCAGGGCAGTACGTCATTACTGGCTTCATTACCTCGAAGGATCGAAAAATGGATCATTCTACACATCCTCGATTAAGGCAGTTGTCCAGCATCCTCTGAAAAGCAGGATTTTTAATTTTAATAACAGGATCAGAGGATTCCCACATAAATTAAACGTATCGCTCGGATACTGATGTTGGCCTCATCAGTGATGAGGCCAACGCGTTTTCATTTGATAAACAAAAGTTGACCTTGGAATGACCTTGACCTTGACCTGAAGGGATTGAACAGACCCTGATTCGGATTCAGCAACCCCAAAAACGTATAAGAATCGTGGTTTTCTAGCTTAAATGTTTTTCCCAATTTGACCTTGGAATGACCTTGCCCTGTCCTGATGGATCAAACAGACCAGGCGTTGGGATTTAGCTACCCCACAAACGTATAAAAATTGTGGTTTTCTGCGCTTAAAAGGTTTTTCCCAATTTGGCCTTGAATTGACCATCACTCTGACCTGATGAGGTCAAGCAGATCCCGAATTCGGATTCAAAAACGTACAGAAATCTTGGTTTCCTTCGCTTAATCGTTTTTCCCAATTTAACCTTGGATTGACCTTGACCCTGACCCTAGGCCACTGAATATCATCTTAAACAGTTTTTGGACAGTTTTTCTCAGTTTCAGATACTGTGTTGTTTTTGTTCTTGCGTTACTGCGTTTGGTGCTTTCTGGTTCTTTCTTTGGACAGGTGAACATGGCGAAGAGACGTAAAGGTGTACGCATGGCGGTCACTGTTCCCCTTAAAACTGTAGCCGTCAATATTAATTGGTCAAAGTGTGTCATATGTCAGTTGATAATACAGCTGACCTTAGATGCCCTGCAACAGATCCTGTAGTTTCACAGAGAAATTTGGGCTATAAAACACTCGCTGAAAATTTAGAAAGTCTTAAACCTACCAACAGGTTGCCTTCTGGTTACCTTGTTCCACATCTGGACGTCAGGCATGGCATTTACAAAACATTCAAGAATTCAAAGGCTAAGTTCCATAAAGTATGTGGAAATTCATACATCATGCCATCCCGATTTATGAAACTAATTGAAGATGAAAATAAAACTTTTAACAGTCCCCAAGCTGCGAGTTCATCACGGAAGTTGAGTCTTAAGCAATTACTGTTTCAGACTCGCGCTTAACGAGATCCAGGGCCCCAAAAGTAAATTTGAAAGAGGTTGCCTGTGCAACGAACATGTAGGTGGCAGCAGCAACAAAAATTTGAGACAGTACACTTTTGTTAGCAACTCTTCAAAGTGGTGGCGACCTGGTAGCAATGGAAGAAAAGTACTATCTAATTTGTCTCGTCCGCCTGTATAACCGGTGCAGAACAGCCGAGGCGACGAAGTCCGGTGAAGAGGGTGAGAGTGCTGTCGTGTGAAGGAATAGCATTTGTCGAACTCATGCTGTACATACAGGAGAAACTTGAGACTCTCGGGGTGAATGTTGTGTTCAGAATGGCAGATTTGCTCAAATTTTATCACTTATATCTCGCCCAACTTCATGATTGTGACGTTCGTCCCTTACCTCCCCACACACAACTAGGTTCAGGGAAAAAATTCTTGCTGCCAACAAGTCTAACTGTTAAAGAACTGTTAAAAGTTTTATTTTCATCTTCAGTTAGTTTCATAAATCGGGATGGCATGATGTATGGATTTGCACATACTTTGTGGAACTTAGCCTTTGAATTCTTGAATGTTTCGTAAATGCCACTCCCGACGTTCAGGTGCGGAACAAGGTAACTAGAAGGCAGCCTATGGTTGGCAGGTTTAAGACTTTCTAAATTTTCAGCAAGTGTTTTATAACCCACATTTCTCTGTTACACTACAGGATTTGTTGCAGGGCATCTAAGGTCAGTTGTATTACCGGGCTGGCATACTTGGACCAATTAATATTGACGGGTACGGTTTCAAGGGGAACAGTGACCACCATCCGTACACCTTTACCTCTCTTCATGTCTGCCTGCCCAGAGAAAGAAAGCACTAAACGCAGTAACGCAAGAACAAGAATAACACAAAGTATCTGAAATTCATAAAAACTGTCCAAAAGCTATTTAAAATGACATTCAGTGCCGTGGGCAGGGGGGTAATTGCTCCCCAGAGCTACGATTCTCTGATTATTTATTAATTATTGCTTTATATTTAATTATTTTCCTGTAACTTGCGATGAAATGTGTCAGAAGCTCACAAAAGTAAAAAGAAGACTAAATAAATATTTTATTTAAATACGTTTTGTTTCTGATCCATTCTATAAGAGGATTTACGTTTCGTTAATGATTTTTAATTAAATAAATAATTTACGCTCAGTTATGCTCAGCTCATTTACGCCCAATGAGTTAGTAAAATGACGTCAAGTAAAGAATAAAACTGGGTCAGTCAGATCAGGGTTAACACCCCAGGATTAATTTCTAGCTACGCCACTGGACATTCAACTATTTTTTAACGGTCTTAGCATATCGAAATCATACAGAATCGACTCCAAGATCAATTTTGTTGCACAGTAAATACATTTTTGGAAAACTTAGGGTAGTTTTGAAAAAATACCCCCTAGAGAGTGAACGAATAAAAAATCTCGAGTGTCCTGCGGACCAAATCGCTCATTTGGGTGCCTAGAGCAATCGTGCCAAAGGAAACATTTGTATCACAAAATGCCACATTTTTTCACGTACCGCACCCATTATTAATTCATAGCGAAGAACTGTGGATCTAGGTAACTTTTTCATTTTTCAAAATAATTGCATACTGTAAGCTGTAGTAGTTGTAGTAAGCTAGCTAATAATATGTGGAATTTTTTTATAAAATGCATAAGAAGTGAGAAAAAGGCCTTGTAACACAAACATTGCTCTGGCGCGTAATTACTAACCTTATCGGGTAACAGATAGTTTTAACTGTATTACATTTCTATGTCAATATGGAGTGTTTAGTTCACTACTGTTTGTATTTAGGATATTTAATTAAAAATATTGTTATAATTTTAAAAAAATAAATAGTTTTATTTTCAACTGGTTTATGATTAACCGAATATGTATTACATGAAGAGATCAGTTGAAAAAATTTTACTATAAACATATTATGCAGGAAAACGTAAAGTACTGAACCCACTAATTTCTAAAAAAGTAAATTTTTGGAATCCCCTGATTTGGTGAGTTTAAAAATGGTGCATATGTTACTGAAGATTGCTTAATAAAAGTATGTAGAGTTTTTCAAGTCTTTATTATATTTGCGTCCAGAATTCACGGAAAGTATGGATCATTTCGGAGCCCATTTATTTCCAAGCTAAAATATATAAGTAATAAAGAAATATTATTTAAAAATAAATCTTTTTTTTAATAAAAGAAATATCAGTTGTATATAATTGCCAATATGTGTATCCACTTAAAATGTTGCCATTTAAATTAATATGCATTACTATAACAGTTTGATCATCTACGGAAAGCGCATTTCGTGTTGTCATATTCTGAGAGCGTATTTATAAAATAGCTCACATTTTACCCGTCAATATATAAAAAACGGAAGACCTGATAATACTGAAAAAAATACGTAATCATTATATATCTATTTCAATCGAACCACTCAAATTTGATTAATTTACGTTGAATAGTTTTGAAGATCTGCTAAGTTATATTGAAAAATGTGCCACTTTTTAAGGATATGCCAGCTTTTAAACCGTTATATCTCGGAAAATATGTATTCTATGCGAATAATATTTTAGTCATCGGTCAGCTTTTTTCATATATTTTTTTTTAATTCTCGAAGCCATTATCAAAAACATTACTTGTTGCTTTGTTTAAAATCTCTTTGAAAAGTGGATTATTTTTCTATATAACTTAGCAGAGCTTCAAAACTGTTCAACGTAAGTTATTCAAATTTCAGCGAGTGGTTTAAAATAGACACATAATGAACACAAAAGTTTAAAAGAAATTTTTGCTTCTCCCTTTTTGGAATACTAGCGGTTAGAGTGAGAGTCTGCTGCATCGGCAAGCCAGGATTTAATGTGGTGCGTACCATGCTCACACTTATTACACTTCTATGACCACCAACGGTGATTTTTTTTTCAAAATTTTATTCACACCTTAAACTACATTTCACTTGCTTATACTAGAACTCTATCTTCAATAATAAAAAAGTTTCCTCGATATAGATTTTTTTCAATGCAGTTACTGAAACATCCATGCGATCTGGAATGAAAATATTTTTTTTGTACCAGATATTTTATCTTTAGTACAATTTTATGTATGGCAATCGATTCATTATATTTCGGAATATACGTGTCCAAATTTTCAAGTCGAGTCAATTTTTAGAAAGTTAAGAGATGGGAAATGTAAAATATTGTATTTCCGAGATATTTCATGAAAAATTGGAAAAGTGCTATTTTTCCAATTTCGCAATTCCGAATCGAGTCGCGATCTCTATAATCGAATTCGGCAGATCATTTTACATAAGAATACGACTTTAGTTTTTATATATTCGAGAGTTGCATATGCCACTTCTATTACGTATTTCGAGGGTTAGAACAGGTAATAATATATAATTTATATTTCTTTTGAGTTTTATATTGTAATACATATTTTAATTACAGTTTCTTACTATTAATATTAGGTATATTAAATACTAAGATATATTTTTCACCGGAGTTTTCTAAATTTTCTAGTTTCAACGTTGCAGCTGGAATTTTGGGAGAAATAATCCTCCCCCTTTTACCGCCTCGAACGGGTTTTTTGCATCTTGACAGATGTTTTGAAATTCACTTATTATTCTAGATGACCATCTTTTGCTGTATGGCCTATCTGACAGCATCACGACATCTGTTTTTTTGAGGGGAAATCATCATGATACCCGCCGCCTAGGGTTTATCGCTGTCAAGTAGTGCTGGACTTTTAACCAGAGCTAAAACCCCTCCATTTCTTTGTCAGCCCACGCATCCCGAAACCATCTATATAAACATATTCGGGTTGCGCGGTTTGTATTTGTCAAACCCATCTTCCTTTCCTCAACTTTTTCCTATTCGAACCTACTCTGTTTTTGGTCTGGAATTCTCTTTCTTCTTCCTCCTTTTTGATAACTACTTTCACAAACTGGTGAATCACCTTCCACTTGTTTGGGTTTGGATCATATTTTCCTCGTTTATAATGTGTTAACGAACTGAGAACAATCCGTTAACTTGCGCGGCGGTAAAAATAGTTTATATTTTATTAACAAACAGAGCGAGAGAGATAGTGGACTGTTTGGCGGTAAACAAAAAAGAGATTTATATGGATCCTACCTTTAATCCTCCTCGAATCCAGTCACCAGCTTCCGGAGGCCTCCAGCAATTGATGCAATATTCCAGGATCAAAATGACCCTTGTTCACTTCCAAGAAAATGGAACACTAAGCGGAAAGTTAATAACAATAATTTTAGCGGTAAAAGACACTTGTTTGCGGTGACACGAGGTTAAACACCGAATGAATGAATAGGTATCACAAGAAAATCTATTTTTGTTAGCACGAAAAGCTACAGGGTGAGCCAAAGTGAATAACAGTGGAGTGTATTTTATTTTTACTTAAAGTTAGCGGTAAATAGTTAAAGTTATAGTTATAGTACATAATTAATAGTTAAAATTAAATAATAAAAAAAGCTAAATAGTGACTGAGGAAGGAACATACCGCCCACCTAAAATACAACGTATTTTTATGATTTAGAATAGGGCAATAAACACAATTTAACAACAGGACGCTTTAGGAGTCCATTAGCTGTACGCACAGTGGCAACGCGAACAGCTTCGTCTGCACCAGGATGTACAGAATCAAGGCGACCCAGTTGCCATTGTAAAGTACGAGCTTGGGAATTTTTTATCAAAACCATGGATCCCGGTATAACAGAATCACAGGAAGAAGTCCACTTACTTCTTTGAAGTAGTGTATGGAGATACTCGGAATGCCACCGCGACCAAAAATCCTGGTGCAAACGTTGTAGCATTTGCCAGCGAGTTAAACGTCCCACGGGCATCTCAGTCAATTCAGTTTCAGGTAGGGCAGTTAGAGGCTCAAGCGTTAAAAAATGCCCAGGCGTTAAAACGAATAGATCATTGGGATCTGAGCTTAATGGAGTTAAGGGACGCGAATTTAAAAATGCTTCAATTTGAACAAGCTCTGTGTATAATTCCTCATATGTCAGAATTTGTTGGCCAATAACGTGGTATAAATGTGTCTTAACCGACTCAATTCCCGCTTCCCAAAGTCCCCCGAAATGCGGAGCGGAAGGATGTTAAAATGCCATTCAATGGCCTCAGATTCCGCAGCAGATCTTAAAAGTGGGGAAAGTTGATTATAAGCACCTACAAAATTAGTGCCACAGTCGCTATAAAGATGATTGCATCGTACCCGACGAGCAATAAACCGTCGTAATGCGGCAATAAATGCATTGCAAGTCGGATACAAGCTCTAGGTGCAAAGCCTTTGTGGCACAGCAAACAAATAGATATAAGTAGGCCTACTGGGACTTAGTACCTCGTCGTTTTCCCAAAGTAATCTGAAATGGACCACCAAAGTCTAAACCAGTGTGTAAAAATGGTTTGACCTGTGAGATACGTGCGGAAGGCAAATTTCCCATTACTGGTTGACAGGGGAGAGGATGAAGTCGCCAACAAGTATGGCACTTCGCGCCGCGTATCATTCTTTTTGAGGACATTATCCAAAACTGTTGCATAATCAAAAATTGAACAGATTGTAAACCAGCGTGTAAATATTGTTTATGAAAATAGTCAATAATTGATTCCGTAAGACGACCAAAACGTGGCAACAAAACAGGGTGTTTTTTGTCGTAAGACAATGTGGAATGGTGTAATCGACCTCCTACTCTTATAATACTGTGGTCATCAAGAAAGACACTTTTCGAAAAGGTTTTAGGAAGCGGTTTCCCAACTTTGATTTGATTTAAAATATCAGAAAATGCCAAATGTTGGGTACGTTTAACTAACGTTAATAGAGCTTGATGTAGTTCATGAAATGAAAAATTAGAATTTTTTTTAATAGCGGGATTTTTTATATTGAATAGAAAGCGTTGAACATACGCGACCACGCGTTGTAGTTTACTAATGGAAGAATATTTATTTAAAAGCGGGTCAAAAATATCTAAAATAACTGCGGAAGGCAATGTAATTTTCCTTTCCTCCGCGAGTGCTTCAGAAGGCAGCACAACATCGAAAACATGAGAGGGCCAGGAGGCTTGTGGGTCAAGCAAAAAAGGGGATCCCACCCATGATAAGGGTTTATTAAGTAATTTGGATGGAAATAAACCTCGAGAGGCGATCTGCAGGATTGTCACCAGATGAAATATGAAACCAATTTTCGGGTGCAATTTTGTCTTGTGTAAAAGTAACCCGATTACTGACAAATGTTTTCGACCTGTGTGGAGAGGACTTTATCCATGATAAAGTAATAGTGGAATCAGTCCAGGCACAAATCTTACTAAAATGTATCTTACCGTGGTACGTATGTAAAACAAAAAAAGAAAAATCGGCAAGGAGTACAGCACAGCAAAGTTCAAGAAGTGGTATTGAAATGTGGCGCAGCGGGGCTGTCTTAGACTTCGCACAAACTAAAAAGGTAGTAATTCCGTTGTTTTCATTAAGTAGTTTAAAATACACTACTGCACCGTAGCCTTTCATGGACCCCACAGAAAAACCATGTGCTTCACAAGAAAAGCTGTCAAGTATGCGTAAATGACGAGGACTGGCAATAACGAGACAAGAGAGGAAGTTGAGATTTGAATCGTGACCAAAGAGAGAGTACATCATCTGGCGGTGTTTCATCCCAATCTACACCTAAAGACCACAATAACTGAATAAGATATTTAGTAAAGAATGTAATGGGAGCTAAAAAACCTAGTGGGTCGAAGATTCTGGCCAACTCTGATAAGATATGACGTTTAGTACATGATCTTTTTACAGGTTCTACGTTGTATGAAAATGTATCCAAAGCTGGATGCCAGTGTAAACCTAAGATTTTTAAAATACACTCGTCGTCCAAAGAAAGGGGACTACTAGACAAGTGAGTGGCAGGCAAATCACTTAATAAATTAGGGTCATTTCTGGCTCACTTTCTTAGCTCGAAACCGCCACTCTTTAACAGTTCGACTAGTTCATTTTTTAAATGACGATTATTTTCCAGCGATGGCCTTCCAGTCACTATATTGTGATGTGTTGCTGTAGAAGAACGCACTACCGGGCGTCAAAATGACGCGACACCAATTTATTTCTCAGGGGGCGCCAGTCGCGTATTACCCCGTTCTTCTACCTCCCAGGCGGGGAGGTAGAAGAACGAGATAAGATGCACTTCGATAGCCGAGTAATGGACCAAGGCTGCGCTACCACAGATCGGATGCTCTCTCTGGACCTGAATTCCCTCATTAGGGGTTTAGGCACCTCTTAATTTCCTGAAATTTTGCATAAAAAAATCCCAACCGAAGAATTTCTCTGCGGAGGGATTAATTTTTGTACGTGGAAACCACGTTTTGGTCCGTTAATGACGGAATCTATTTCTCAAAAAACGCATAAAAATCCCTCTCAAACCTCTGTAAAGCAACCAGAAGGTCGAACGTTAATGTGAATTAACTCGACACATCCGGCTTTCTATACGAAAGTTCCAGGGATTATAGACCGTCAACAGGCCTCAAGATCAATTAAGAAACAATAGTTCAAAGAATCCGTTTATTTAACAAAATTGGTTTTACAAAATTCTCAAGATAAGAATCGTGCCTTCCCCAATCAAGGTAATGACTTTCAGACCATACAAGCGAGAGCGCTCACGCTACGATCGATTAGGTAGAAAAGATTCATACATACCTTCTCAGAATCAAAATGCGAGCATTTTTAAAGTCGTCTCAGACTCTGGGTTAATTATGGCTGACTAAAATAACTTAAAAAAGTTTTACTCAATGAATTTAGGTTCGCTAGAGACTACTTAGCTTTAAAGTTCTTGTATCGTGAAGAGCTACGTACTCGAACACATTCAGAGGACTTATTACTGCGTGAGTTGAATGGCGTTCGATCAGTCCACGACTTACTAGCCCTTATCACAGTCGTTCAATATTATCGATTTGGCAGCGACCCACCTTCGAGCGGCTTTTAGGCAAAATTGAATTTTTGGATTTTTATGTACAAGGCGTTTTCCTCTATAACTTTGTCATTTGAAAAGCCCCGTTATTGGCTTTTCTACCATTGCTTTATCTGGACCACTCAACGCGCTCGACCAAATTGCGAGCCGCTGAGTCAATCCAAACTCTTTCTATGCGAGAAACCGGCCTTGTAGGTGTGCATTGATTTTTATCAATTTTTGCTTATCGGCACTACGCCGGCTTTGTCAAAATCTTCTATTTTGCCTTTTGGATGCAGTGCATCGCTAAAATTTTATATTCATACTTTAGAATTGGGCTTTCAATGACCGTACCTCAAAGGTCAATGTCTTTGGTGGAGGAATAAAAATAAAAAATAATTCAAAGTATATTTTCGTGGTACTTTTTAAACTGACTTTGTGGTACTTTTGAAAAATCTTTCAAGCCAAATTTCAAGGTACTTTTGAAAAACTAATCTGCGGGTGAAATTTTGGCGTACTTTTGAAAAATCGATTTTCAAGCCAAATTTCAAGATACTTTTGAAAAGCTAATCCGCGGGTGAAATGTTGGCGTACTTATGAAAAATCGATCTTCAAGCCAAATTTCAACGCAGTTTTGAAAAATTAGTCTGCAAGTGAAATTTTGGCGTACTTTCGATAAATCGATTCCTGAGCCAAATTTTGACGCCCTTCCAAAAATATTATTGTCCAAGTCCAATTTGTCGTACCTTTGAAAAAGTATATTATTCATAACTCTTTGTCATTATATACTTCTGCTCTCATATTCTGAACCAAAAACATTTTTTTCTAAGTGAAAATTCGGTGTTTCTTCGAATTTTCACCTGGTCATTTCCAATGCCTTATAGAACTCAAAACGGTCCTTATGGACTGATCTGCGCCTCTGCAGCCTCCCAAAAATGTCTTCAAATGAAATTTTTGCCTAAGTCGAATTTTGATTCTGTCTTCAACTTAGGACGATTTTGGAGAGTTCTACAACATTGCCACCCCTAGAATGAATTCAATTAATTCAGATGTATTTGCACCTACTCGAGAAAGAACCTACCAGAAGTTAGTTCCAAAGTGACATCTGGAATTATCTAGAGAATGGTGGCGTCATCACAGAAAAATCGAAATCTGTCATTTTTAGGTATAAAAGACCGCATTCTCGGCGGGTAGTTCAGAAAGTACAGAAAGTTTTGAAGTCTTGGATTTGACAAGTGAGAAGTGAGGTTAAGACTCCAATGTGAAAAACAAAGTAATAAACATTGTTATTTTTAGTCAGTAAAGTTCATTCAAGTTAATAATCAGTATTGTGAAGTATCCAGTAAACTATTTAATAAAGTGTGTTAATGGACAATCTCTTGTTATAATTTTTGGAACCCACGAAATTTGCGAGGGTGGTTTCCTAGAGGTGGAAACACGTTACAAATTGGTGTCAGAAGCGGAATTTTATGACAAGAGGAGCTCTGAAGTTGTGTTGAAGTGTTCGAGAAGTATTCTCGAGGGTTAGTGCTAACACAGAGGACTAATTTACTGGACATTGTTCGAGGGTTATTTTCGAACGGGGAAATAGTGTTAAGTGCATTTTTTTAAAGACATTGTAGAACATTTTATTAGGACATTAGTGTGATAATTAAATCCTTTAAACTGAGAAGTTATAGAGACACTGAAAAAAACTCATTTGTGTTAGTGCGCGAAAATTACTAGAACTTTTCTATCTGGACATTAGTGGAGATTATTAAATTCACTGAACTGGATAGTGACAAGACTCTGGATAAGGCTTTTTCGTGCTGTTTCGAGATTTTTCTGGAAAGTTCCATTACCGATATCAGAGACGAACCCAGCTATTTTTTTGGAGGGGGGAAACTACAACTAATTTGCCAACTGCCCAATAAAGATTTTTTTACATTTTTGGTAATTTTCCCAACTCAATCAACATTGCGGAATTTACGAGGATGATGGCACAGCAGCGCCAGGAGGAGGAAAAACGGCGTCAAGAAGAAAAAGACGAACAAGAAAAGCGACGTCAGGAAGAAAAAGAAGAACAAGAAAGAAGACGCTAGGAAGACAAAGTAGAACAGGAGAAAAGACGTCAAGAGGAAGAAAAGCGGCGTCAATAAGAAAGGGACGAATTGAAGAAAATTATGGAAGACCTGAAGATACGACAGCAAGAGGAGAAAGAAGAACAAGAAAAGCGACGTCAACAAGAAAAAGAAGAACAAGAAAGGCAGCGTCAAGAAGAAAAAGAGGAACAAGAAAGACGCCAGGAAGAATTAACGAAAATTCTGAGCGATCGAATAAAAATAAAACAGGACGCAATCATTTCTGTCAAGGAAGAAGTTAAAGAGGAGATAAACAAGGTCGAAGACAAAGTAGGTGTGGTCGAGACAGAAGTTAGTCAAATCAAAGGAAAAATTAGTGAGGTCGAAGGAGAGGTTAGAGCGCCTTAAGCGTCAGTTGAGAGAAAAAGGAGGCCAGCTAGTAACATCATCGGGTTCTCGGCTAAAACCTCCCTCCTTTGACGGCCAAAGCTCATGGACGACGTACAAGAGACAATTCGAGGCAGCTGCGTCTGCGAATAACTGAGATAATGAAGAAAAAGCCATGGCATTAGTTTTAGCACTAAGGGGCCAAGTATCGGAATTACTTCAGACTATCCCAGTAGAGAAACAAAGGGACTTTAAAGTTTTGGAAGCTGCCTTGGACTTGAGATATGGCGACCAACACCTTACTCAAGTATACCAGGCTCAGCTAAAATCACGTACACAAAAAGCTGGGGAAAGTCTACAAGAATTCGAAGCTGCGATAGAGAGACTGGCACACCTGGCGTATCCGAGTGCACCTAGAGAATTTCAGGAATAATTAGCCGTGGGCGCTTTTTTAGATGGAATAAGGGACGAAGAGGTTAGGCGCGTTCTGAGGCTGACGAGACACCAAAGTAGCAGTGAAGCCTTGGTGCGTGCACTTGAAGTAGAAGCCGCATATAGAGATACTCCAAGGTCGAGAGTGCGAGCTGTGACTCTCGAAGAATCCCAACCAGAAACGAACCAGAACCCTATCTTGACGGAGATGCAGAAAATGTTTACCAAATTATTCAATAAACTGGATGACCTCGGAAAGCAGGAAAAACAGCAAATCAAAGGAAAGCCTAGTGGTGGTATTAAATGTTACAACTGCGGCAAGATGGGACATATGAAACGAGACTGTCGACAGCAGAACTCGAGTAAATGCTGTGAATGTTGAAGAGAAGCAGGAAAACTAGAGATAGCCAGCACCAAGGGGGCTGTGCTGGCTAGGGAATGCGGTGCCCCCAGAGAAATACAGATTTCCCAGCTCCAAAGAATTCCAAGTAGTCTGTTGTTGCAAGGATATGTGGATGGAAGACAATGTGTGTTACGGTGCTACGTCATCAATAGTACGGCCAGGGTTTATATCAGGCTTGCAGATTGACAAGAAGCAAAATGGAGTAATTATTCGGACAGCCACGGGGGACAGGGCTGCGGTCCATGCAGAGTTCAACTTGGAACTGCAGGTTGGACGATTGAGGTTCAATTACAAGGTCATTGTGGCTGACATTATGGATGATTTCATTTTGGGTCTAGACATCATGGGAGAGCAGGGATTTATTGTTGACGTAGGGGAGTGAGTCTTAAAAATTGGAAATGAGGAATTTATTCTGAAGGCTTTGTGGGCCCAATGGGATTCACTTAAAGTCATGAACGGGCTGCTAAAGAGAGCTTGGGAAAGCCCGGATGGCAGGGAAGTTGTTATGCGTCTAGTGATTCCCAGGTGTCGAGTACCGAAAGTACTTCAGGAAGTGCATAATGGAGCATCAGGTGGGCACTTCGGCGTTAATAAGACCCTGAATAAAGTACGAGAACGATTTTATTGGGTAAATAGTCGTCAAGATGTGGAAGCTTGGTGTCGCAATTGCAAAATTTGTGCAGCCAGTAAGGGACCACAGACTAGAAGTAGGGGTGCAATGAAGCAATATAACGTCGGAGCTCCTTTCGAGAGGATCGCGATCGATATAGCCGGCCCATTCCCAGTAACCAAGGATGGTAACAAGTATATACTGGTTGCCATGGACTATTTTAGTAAGTGGCCAGAGGCCTATGAGATTCCAAAGCAAGAAGCAGTCACTGTCGCCAAAGTCTTGGTAGATAATTTGATATGTCGGTTTGGTGTACCCCTGGAGCTGCACTCAGATCAAGGGAGGAACTTTGAGTCAGGAGTGTTTCAGCAAATATGCAAGTTATTGGGGATACACAAAACACGGACAGCAGCCCTTCACCCGCAATCAGATGGAATAGTGGAACGACATAATAAGACCATGAAAGAACATCTCTCTAAAGTGGTTCATAAGAATCAACGTGATTGGGATCTCCACATACCGTTCTTCCTCATGGTATACAGAGCTGCTATCCACGAGTCTACGAAACAAACACCAGCCCGTGTAGTATTTGGACATGAGATCAGACTGCCGTGTGATTTGATTTTCGGAACACCAGTCGGAGAACAGCTTCCTGTGAACAGCTATGTGGATGAAATGAGTGAACGGCTAAGAAATGTTTATGAGCTGGTTTGAGACCAAATCACCATAGCCAGTGACCGAATGAAGGCTCGATATGACCGTAAGGGTAGTTCAGAAGGGTTCAAGGCAGGAGATCTGGTTTGGCTGTACAACCCACAGCGAAAGAAAGGGAAGTCACCGAAACTTCAACCTCCTTGGGAAGGACCGTATACTGTTATTACCCGAATTAATGATGTCGTCTATCGGATTCAACGAAACAAAAAGTCCAAGATGAAGATCGTACACTTGGATAGACTGGCGAAGTATGTGAAAGAGGCTGAATTGCCTGACCGGGACGTTCAGGCTTAAGGAGGGGGCAGTGTGAAGTATTGCCACCCCTAGAATTAATTCAATTAATTCAGATGTATTTGCACCTACTCGAGAAAGAACCTACCAGAAGTTAGTTCTAAAGTGACATCTGGAATTATCTAGAGAATGGTGGCGTCATCACAGAAAAATCGAGATCTGTCATTTTTAGGTATAAAAGACCGCATTCTCGGCGGGTAGTTCAGAAAGTACAGAAAGTTTTGAAGTCTTGGATTTGACAAGTGAGAAGTGAGGTTAAGACTCCAATGTGAAAAACAAAGTGATAAACATTGTTATTTTTAGTCAGTAAAGTTAATTCAAGTTAATAATCAGTATTGTGAAGTATCCAGTAAACTATTTAATAAAGTGTGTTAGTGGACAATCTCTTGTTATAATTTGTGGAACCCACGAAATTTGCGAGGGTGGTTTCCTAGGGATGGAAACACGTTACAATATCATCGATATAAGTATCAAAATTAAGAATGTTAGCAGCTGAAGGAAAATCAGACTTTCCCTCCTCAGCTAACTGCCATAAAGTACGTATAGCAAGGTAAGGGGTCGAGGAAATGCCGTAAGTAACGGTTTTCAAACGAAAAACTTGTACAGGACCATCAGACGTGAAGCGCCACAATATTCTCTGATAATCTGTATGAGCGGAATTAATTAAAATCTGTCTGTACATTTGTTTAATATCTGCGGTGAATACAATTTTATGAAGCCAAAAATTTAACAAAATGGTGAGGATAACTCTTTGTAACTTGAGACCGGTTAAAAGAGTGTCATTAAGTGACGAATAAGGTGGAATTTTAGCGGAAGCATTAAATACTACTCGTAGTTTCGTAATACTGCTTGAAGGTTTAAGAACACAACGATGCGGGATATAAAAACTTTTTTGAGAATCGGAAGGAGATACCAGAAGCTCCATGTGGCCAAGATCTAAATATTCTTGCATAAAATCTGAATACTATTTATATAAAACGGGATCCGTACGTAGTCTACGCCCCAGAGAAAGAAAATATTTTAGGACTAAGTTACTAGAATTGGGAAAAATGAGTTGATCACTACGAAAAGGAAGGGAAACAATAAACCTACCCATTTCATTTCGAGAAAAGGTTGTTACAAATTTTTGTTCACAGAGTTGTATCGTCTGGAGACAGAGAATCGACTTCCGGGACAGTTTCAACCTCCCAAAATTTTTTTAGAATATCTTCTACAGGGGGTGCAGAAAGAGAACAAAAAAAGATTTAATCACTGTTAAAGCTGTGATAGGTAATTTTCCCATTAAAACACAACCAAATATTTTATTCAAAGCTATAGGATGATCGACATTTCCAACGATTCGACCAGTTTCGAGGATACTAGGAAAGACGTCAGCTCCAAGTAAAATATCAATCGCCCCCAGTATATTAAAAGTAGGATCAGCTAATTGCAAATGTTTAATATGAGACCAAGTGTCGTAAAGAAAACTAATAGTTGACAACTCATTACAAATTTTCGGAAGTATTATCGCTAATAAATCTAAATAAGGCGTTGACTTCCCAACCGGGCGGATTTTAAGACACTCCACTAGAACTAGTAAAGGTATGCATGGGACCCAAGCCTTGGATTGATAAAGATGTATTAAAATGTGTTAAGCCTAATCTATGAACACACTTTTGCGAAATAAAACTTGTTTGGGAACCTGAATCTATAAGTGCCCTACATTTATGAAAGTAAGACGGGGGTTTGTGGTGTAAAACTGTGTGGTGTAAAACCTGAGAAAGAGTGTGTTGAAGCAGCGGCAACTGAGTTCCCATCATTAAAGGAGGTACTAGCTGTCCGTTGTGTAGGCGTGTCAGCTGAACAGCCGGTATATGAGTATTGGCATTATCAAAATGCAACAAAGTATGATGTCTCTGTTGACATTTGCGACAGGTAGGAGTAGAATTGCAAGTTTTAAAAGTATGCGACGAACTTAAACAATTTACACACAATCGATTCTGTTTTGAAAAATGATATCTATCCAGAGGGGATTTGTTATGGAATTCCTGACATCTATATAATAAGTGACCTTTTTGCATAGAGGGCAAACTATCGAATTATTAGTATTGGCAAAAAATTACAAAATAGATGTCTGAGTGGATGGGGCTAATGCCTTTGTTGTTTTATTATGTGGAGCAGAAAAGTTTAAAGTTTCTAGAGCATTACAATGACTTTCTAAAAAGTCCATCAAATTTTTAAAAGTGGGTAGTTTATTAGAACTATAGTGTAATTCAAAACGTGATATTGTCGTTGTATTAAGTCGGTTCAAGAGCATATGTACCAAGATAAAGTCCCAGTGTTCTACGGGGAGTCCTAAATTTTTCAAAGCGGATAAATTTTCTTGAAAAAGTCTAACAAATATCTCAAAGCCCGGGAATTTTCCGAATGTAATTTTTTAGTGTTTTCAATTTCTGCCCAATGAGCAGTAGTGAGTAAACGTTTATTCGAATAGTGTTGCACCAAACAGTCATAAGTAATTGTACAATTCTCGGTAGTCATAGGAATGCATTTTACGATATTAAGCGGAGGGCCAGTTAAAGCGGAAAGTAAATAGTTGAATTTATCAATGTTATTTAAATTTTTATTATTGTGTACCATAGAATTATACATATCTATGAATGGTGGAAAATTTTTCAAATCCCCCTTAAATTTAGGCAATTTAACTCGAGGTAAATGAACATGCGAAACATAGTTAATAACGGGCGCTTGAGCGTCATTGTTTACAGAATTTTCTGTATTTTCAAATAAATCAGAATAAATTACTTTAATATCAAAGTATTCACTGTGAAATGATTCACGAGTTTGAGCCTCAACTTCCATATCAGATCCGTCTATAACAGCTAACAGTGCGAGAATTGGAATTATGATTTTTATCAAACTCTTTTTTAATCTGCTCTATAACTTCATAACGAACCTTAAAGGAAGCCTGACTATCAATTGCCATTTGTGCAATATTATACAATTCATGCATTTTGGATATCTCGTTTTGTCGAAAAGTGCGCAATTTTTTTAATTTATCCTCCATGGTAAAAAAAATTATTTGATAAAATATATTCAAAGGCAAATACGAAATAAAAGGTATTTATTATTTGTAGCGTCACGAAAAACTGACCTGACTGATAAGAGCCCGGGAATTCGCCGCTATTGGTATAAATATACTTTACGCGATGCCTTGATAATTCTAAATCGTACATAAATACAAATAAAATGGAGAGATTCGATGTTAAGGTAATTATGATAATTAAATAAAGTAACTTTAAGCCGAAACAAAATAAACTTATGGTGAAAAAAGATGTTCTTAAAAAATACAGCAAATATTGTGAAACTGATAATGATAATAAATGTAATATAATTTAACATAAATTGAAAAAACTAAATTTGAATGTTGACGTTAGTTTAATAATGCAAAAACAATATATGCCTGAAATGAGAATGCTGGAAGGGCCAAAAAAAACGTAATCCTTGGCTAGAAAGACCAGAAAATGTTAGTGAACTGAGAGCAATCCGCTAACTTGCGCGGAGGTAAAAATAGGTTATATTTTATTAATAAAGAGAACGAGACTGTTTCGCGGTAAAGAAAAAAGAGATTTATATGGATCCTACCTTTAATTCTCCCCGAATCCAGTAACCAGGTTCCGGAGGCCTCCAGATAGGGAATCCAGCAATTGATGCAATATTCCAGGATCAAAATGACCCTTGTTCACTTCCAAGAAAATGGAACACAAAGTGGAAAGTTAATAACAATAATTTTAACGGTAAAAGACACTTGTCTGCGGTCACACGAGGTTAAACACCGAATGAATAAATAGGTATCACAAAAAAATCTCTTTTTGTTAGCACGCAAAGCTACAGGGTGAGCCAAAGTGAATGACAGCGGAGTGTATTTTATTTTTACTTAAAGCTAGCGGTAAATAGTTAAAGTTATAGTTATAGTACATAATTAACAGTTAAAATTAAATAATAAAAAAAAAGCTAAATTGTGACTGCATTCCGACTTAACAATTGTGAATTTTAACTTAGCAATTGTGAATTATGAGATACAATTGTGACTTCCAACTTAAGAATTGGGAATTCTGAGTTAAGAGAATAATATACATAACATGGCATTTCTACGCTTTCATAAAAAACTGTAAGAAAGAATAAAATTTTTATCTTTAATCTAATTATTGACTCCGATAATTGTAGTCTAGCGGCATATGTACTGCAAATAATCAATGAAAAACTATAATTGAATATAACACCAAATGATTTAAACAATATCTCCTGCCTGAATAATGTTCCAGAAAAGCCTATTAAACTTGAATTTCCTTCATGTTTTAGCATTTCAATATACTACGTTTTAAGGTAACAGTGTAATCTCATATATTCATAAGAATAAGGACGCAAGCTGCTTAGTAGCATTGATATATTGTAGATAATTGTGGCACGAAACTACACACATTACACTAAATTGTATTACTGGTTGTAGAATAAAACTCGTGATGAGATTTGTTTATGATGATGATGAATCACTATTATTCCTTTTACTAATCCTGTACCAAAAAAATGATAGCCAAATCATAATTATCATGCATAAAAAATTACATCACTTTATAGAAAATGTGCTGTATGAATATCATCGAATACTATATATTGTCAAAGAGTAGTTAAGCATATTTTTGTTATCAGGTGCTGTTAACATTTCATACATCCTAGCACGTCCTGGTTCTGCAAAAACACTAAATACTCTTCACTGCAATTTAGTACACCGTATATGATATAATCTGGTCACTATTTCTGTTCGTAATGCCCTTAGTAAGCCGAGAAATATTTCTACAAAATAGCAAAACAACACCATGATTAGTTGTTGTAAACTAATTAAAATTAAAGGTTCATCTTATCTAGAGAGTTTCCTTGTGCACATTATGTGTTTTTATTTATACTTGTGATTACACCTTCATAAGGTCTTATATTTCCATTATTTTTGTTCTTCCCCATAGTACCGGTGTGTCGTCTTGTTGACATATTTCTGACAGTTCAGCTTTTCAGTAACTCCAACGAAAAATTCATATCAAGGATTGCCGGTTTCTTTTAACTTCTAGATCATTAACGACTTGACTCTCGGTTGGTGATAAGGTCCCGTATGATAGTGGTTTCCACAGTTTGCCTTTTTGGGGATTTGAAAATAAATCATACCACTTGTGCCTGGCTGCATGGATAACTCCTAATGCCATAAAAAAAAATCATACTACCGTGATCTACACCCGACTCACAAAACCAATAAGTTTGACAAATCAATTGGTCTGGAAGAACTCAATAAACTTTTATAGAGTTCTTCCAGACCAAGTGATTTGTCAAACTTATTGGCTTTGTGAGTCCCCGCGTGTGCTCGAAAGTGCATCACGTGTAAGTAAACCTTTTTTCCTGTTTCCTAATAATCAAATATTTTTTTCTCCTTAATTGCAGTTCTGTTACGATTGATATAATCGTGATTTAGTTGCATTGTCGTCGATTTGCTACGCATCCATTTTTTTATGGTTTTGGTACCCTGACGATGCTGGAGTATAAATTTGGAATACGCTTAGAGCTTCGTATCCATTTGGTTTTCATTCTACGCTGGACAACGAAATTTTGCACCTTTTGCATGTGACGTCATCAGATTGCCGCCATCTTGTCCAGTGTCTTTTCCCTGTTTAGAGCACCATTGTCATCACCACAGCTATAATTATCACCGAATCTAAAATCACGATTCTAGGATCTCCGCACAACGTACAGGTCAGATTTTTTTTATTATTTATTTTTCTATTTATATCATTATTCATTGTTGAAACATATTTTTTTTATATATTTTGCGCACACTGTAAAACATTTGCATAATATTAATTACATCTATGTAAAGCAACAGCATAGTATACTATGGCGGTGCGCTTATTATTCACGCTTTATAGAACTTTTAAATATTAAGAATGAAGCAGTGTAATATTATATCATTTTTTTAATCATTTTCTTATCATACGTTGTACCGTCTTTAACCCTAGTAGAGCCTTTAAGGCCAATTATTTTCAGGAGTAATCCGCACATTGAATATACAGGGTGTGCCAATAAAAACTACCAGGTGAAATATTTCGGAAACTACTAGAGATATTTGAGTTCTGTAAAAGCCCTTTGCTAGAACACATACATGGCTGTAGTTTTAAATAGAAATACTTTTTAATATGTTAAGGGACAGATGGTGCTGCGGTACAAATTATTTTTTGGATGACAGGAACTTAGAAATGTTATCTATGTTAAAGAGAATTTAATTTCAAGTAGATTTCGTAATACGAAAAAAATTCGAAAATCCAACCGTTTTCGAGTCATCCGAGTTTAAAATATTTAATTTTTGAAAAACTAAATTCTTACATTAAATTTTGTACGATAGTTCGCTTCAAACTTTCTTCATAGAAAGATAATGTGAATAATTTGGCAATAAAACTTTTTTTACAACTTACGGTTGAACCGAATTTCAAAGGCACCTATGATTGTATTTTGCATATGAAGTTGTTTTATATAAAATGCATTTTTTCGCCCACGTTAATATTTCCTTTATTGCTACTATGGTTGCACTGGAAAAAATGCATGGAACTTATTTTTATTCAATATTGCTTAATAAAATACAGGGGCGGGCGCTTTAAAATTGTAATAAATGTAATTTCCGGTTTAACCGGAAGTTGTAAAAAAAGGTTTGTTGCCAAATTATTCATATTATCTTTCTATGAAGAACGTTTGAAACAAACTATCATATAAAATTTAATGTAAGAAAGTTGCGGCGATTTTAGTTTTTCAAAAATTAAATAATTTAAACTCAAATTTCCCGAAAGCGGTTGGATTTTCGAATTTTTTTCGTATTACGAAATCTACTTGAAATTAAATTCTCTTTAACATAAATAACATTTCTAAGTTCCTGTCATCTAATAAATAATTTGTACTGCAGCACCATCTATCCCTTAACATAGTAAAAAACTATTTCTATTTAACACTACAGCCATTTATGTGTTCTAGCAATGGGCTTTTACAGAACTCAAATATCTCTAGGTTTCCGAAATATTTCACCTGGGAGTTTTTATTGGCACACCCTATATGTGTATTTAACTATAGTGTATTCCACAAATATTTCAGCGATATACAAGAGTTCGCAAAAAAGCATAAAGAACGCCGACCGCTTCTAGTTAGTGTACTGCCCGCCGGACCCATTTGACAACGCTAGTCCACGTTGACCACCAATCTATCATAATTCCGGTAGAGAAAATTTAAACCAATTATATTCAGTGGGAGTGGCCTACATTTTTGTTCGGAAATATGTGACCATTTTTTTGTGATGATAATAAAGAAGCCGAACACTTCTATGGCCTTTTATGTAAATAGACTGAAATTGATACAGGTCGGTACCCTTTACGTTTTTTGCAAACTTTTTTATATCGCTGGATTATCGGTGGTACAAACTATACCATTTTCTTTTGCACATATATACTTACCAATTGCATCAGAAATAAATACTTATATTGTCAAATATACTTGTTGTTTTCTTTTCGCTCATTTGTCAATATTTTCTAGCAGTCTAGCAGTCTAATTTTTGTGTGATCTGGATTAACTTCCACAATTCTTTTTGTATGTTTTGTATTCCGTAACTCCGCGAGACATAAGCCTAATATACATATATTTTTTTTTCTAAGCGTTGCATAAGATATTTCCTCACCTATGACGCTCTACCAGCGAAAAGCTTCCGTCCGCATGTGAGAGTTATACTTTTCCCCAAATTAAACAAAAAATCATAACTCTTGTGAAAAATTAAATTTAACAATTATTTGTATAAGGGAACCCTGCAATGCCTTTTTAAGGAAACACTAATGAGCAATTGATTCAAACTTAAAGGCACAAATATATCTACGGCACATGATCTGACCTACAAAGGAAGGCAAGAAAACACCGTGCTTAGGAAACATCTTAAACTGAACAGAGAAGAAGAGAAAAACAGAGAATGCAAAATTAGGAAAGGGGCGTTATATGTATGAGATACAAGTTCACAACTTGAAAAAAAATGAATTGAATTTAAATGAAGAAGAACAAATGCCACTAACTCCTAAAAACATTCAAACATTAGCGCAGAACAGTAATATAAATTCAAACGCTGCGGTTGAAAGTAATAGTTTTTCATACAGTGCGTGTAATTGCGGATTAGGCATGTACTTCCACGTAGCGCGAGAGATATGACAACCCAGCAACAGCAAAGCCCGCCTGTCGGCACTCGACTACTGGAGTATCCCAGCTCCTGTTATTTCATTTTAGTCAACTGGCACACGCGATGTTGCAATTCTTACTTCCCATGTCCAACTTGCCATTACACGTACGGTATAATACAACTAATCCACAATGCATTAGTACTGTAGCAAGTGATAAAAATATTTCTACAAATATGAACGTAAACAAAGAAAGAAAAACTCCGAAACAACCTGCTTTAAATTTTACTCTTAGGCAAAAAAAATACTGTTTTTGTCTCTCAAATTAACTTTATACCTAGTGTTAATAGTAGATTAATTATTTTTAACTGGTAGATAAGTAGTCTACAACATAATAATAATAATAATGGATCAGTATACATAGTCCAATCAATGAATGCCCAAAAGGAGATTGTAGAGGACATGGAGGAGGGAAGAATTTTCCTCTTCAGGAATGTGTTGGAGGTAGTTAGGAGTTAAAAGTCCCCGCCCCTAGCTCCTTCAAATCAAATCAAATAAAATTTATTTTAAATTAGTAGTTACAGTTATGCGCCTGAATCAGATCCCGGTCCACAGCCGACCACACAACCACGGCGCGCAGGGTCATGGCAAGTGTGCGGTTGGGTGAAGCGGGTCTGAATCCAGCAAAAATGACAGATATTGGGAGGGGGTTAGAACTCTAAACATAACTAAAGGGGAAATTTTAAAATACTTAAAGCTACACTTGGTGGTTTTTGTTTAGTGCGCGCACATCGCGCACTGTTTTTAGAGAACTCTGGTTGTTGATACGGGAAAAAGCTCAACGAAAAAACCCGTTCGAACTAGTTACGTCCTTCGTCCGGTGGTCGGCCTGCCTCCGGAAAGTTAGGGCGGCAAGGAAGTTGCGGTTTAAAAGGTTTTGATTTTCAAGAGGTTATTGGTCGAGAGGGGATTTTGAAAAGGAACAAAAAAGGACAAAAGAACAAAAATTAACAAAAAGGAGACGAATAGAGGGAATGGAAAGGGGTTTGAGGGTAAAAGGCGGTGAAAGGGAAGTTGTGGTGTAGTCCCTAGCCACGCTGCTTCGGCGGGGGGGGGGGGGGGGTTGGAAAGGTTTATTTTTTCGATTCATCGCTTATAACTCGGAAACGATGAGTCGTGCGGAAAAAGGCAATCCATGCAAAATTAAATATAATTAGATTTCCTACTAGAATGTATATATTAATTTGCTTCCTGTGTTACAGTTTACGAGATATTCGCCAGCCAAAATAGATAATTAATAAATTAATTAATTAGGTAACTTGAATATTTAGGTTTATCGTGGTCTGCTAATAAATCGCAGTCACAAAACGATCTTTATTTTACAATACTCGACGTATTTACTAACGTAATATTTTGTTGAAATCTATACATTTCCTTAAATATACAGTGTGACTTACTTAAAATGAAGACACCATTATAACTTTTTTATTTTGTTTCCGATTCGAATCAAATTTTACTCAAGTATAGAACAAATTAGGATCTACTTATGACCAGAAAAACATTCGCCTGCTACAAAAGCAAAGCCATCTGCGCACTAAAATATGCGGAACAAAATAAAAACATTTTGAATGTTAGAAATTCTAAAAAAATGCATCGGATCGGCGCCACAAACGTACATACACCAAAATTTGATTTGGTTATTGATGGGGATTTCTCATACATAAACTCATCTGGCAAAGGGGATCCTCAGTTTCCGCAATTTGTGGTCGATACGTGAAATTCATAAAGACCCACTAATATGATTTTTAATTTTTTTTCAGCATATTTTCAGCAGACTTTCAGTATGTTTACTTGCTAACCACCCACAACATATCCCTGAAGAGGGAAATTCTCCCCTCCTCCATGTTTTCTACAACTCTTTCGTTGACTGGACTAATAAGAGACGTCCAATTTTCATCTAAAAAAACGTAAGTTCTAGAAAATGGGCACCAAACTAATATTTTCTTGGAAATCCATAACTGCTTTCAAAACATTACATGGCTTAATAATAACCTCGACCAATTATTGATATTCTTAAGTCAGTTTTACAATAGTTTTAATTGCATTATTCTAACTGAAACTATTGATCTTAAAGACAAAGACATACAAATTTTTAACATCCCAACATCTTTTGCAATATGGGGAACTAATAAGAATGTGTGATGTAAACAGCTAAATAGCTAAGTAAAAATATGTGATACTAATGCAATTAATGTAGATCACTTTAATTTTTTTGGTAAACATATATATCAAATTATAGCTACATAATATAGATCCCCTCCGACATGCCCACGTGCATTTAATCTTTCATTGGAAAACGATTTAAGTCTTAGTAATACTACAAGTAACATTGACTTTATAGTGGGAGACATTAATGTGGAGATTTTATCAAATACAGCTGATTGTGCAATTGATTAAATATTTTATACTAACATGATTATAAATCGCTTATAAATGAGCATACCAGAATACAAAATGAATCAAAATCGTGTTTTGATCCTACATTTATTAAGACCAATTATGATATGGATGAGCGTGTTTTCTCAATAATTATTTATTCAAAGTGGTATAGCGGACCATTACATTAGAGTATAAATATATAAATATTAAATAACTTTAAATTTACTCTTCTGGGATTTTGCTGTAGACGTCGACATGGAATCTGAAACAATTGAATTTGTTAACATTTTGACACATCAAATAAGTAATTGCACCTACATAAAACCCATTAACCATAAAAATGTAAAAATTATCGAAGTTATCCACAACTGAAATAAATTCGATAAAAACCGAAATAAGTAAAACAACTCACGATAATTTAAGAACTGCTGATGAGTTTGTACATTTTTTCACCAATATTGGCAAGAATTTAGCTAATAAAATACAGACTGAGCATACCCAGGTAGGTAACTTCGAACAAAGAAATAATAATTTTATTTTTTACCCCCACTTCTGTCATAGAAATTGAAAATATTATCAATGACCTTAAGAACAAAAGAATCCACTGGCTTGGACGGAATAAAAGCAATTATATTAAAACATATATCAGATTTTGTCTCCTTATCATTAAGCAACTTAATAAACAGCATGATAAAATGAGGCAAATGTTCCTAGGCTTTTAAATGCGCCAGAATAAAATCTTTAGATGCGACTGGAGAACCATTAAATATTTCAAATGATCGTCCTATTTCCATTATCTCGTCTCTAGCAAAAGTCTTTGAAAAAGTTTTAAAAATCAGAATATGCAGCTTTACAAAAAAAATACAATATACTTTCTGAGTCTTCAATTTGGTGCTATCGAGGGAAACCCAACTAATGATGTGATCAAAGATTCAACCACTGAAATATATATAGCCCAGTCGATGAAGGAATTTACGTACAAAAATTTGCAATATGAATATATTTTTTTTAAAAGTTCACGAGAGTGTATAGAATAATATCCTGAAAAGTGTACATTTCGCTCGAATGCAGAACATAAAAACAAAAATTTTTTTTCATCCATTTCTTCAAAATTTTGAAATTAAATCAAGCTAGGAAAAAATAAAAAATTCAGATAGATAGATGACATATTTATGACCAAAAAATGTTATCGCTAAAGCCACGGTTTTCCCGAAAAAAACTCGAAGCGAGATACATGCGTGCGCGCGCTTGAATACGCATAACTGTGACACCGACACACTGAATTACATGTCACTAAATCAAAATTTGTTCAATCTATATGAGTGTTGGTTCATTTAAAAGATGCAAATTGTAGCTTTCTGATGCTTTCTTGTTTTAAACAATACAAGCAAAGGATGGATGGGAAAAATATACTTATATATATATTATCACGTCCGAACTCAATCGTTGCAATAAAAAATATAAAAAAAAATAAAAGCCCTTCAAAAAAATTCTTCCTTCATTGAAAATTGTTAAAAAGTATGCACACTTCATGATTATTATGGTTTATTAAGTTGTAGTAAAAAAGTACATCTCAAATCATTTTAATTTTCTTGCTTGATGATTTTCTTGATAAATATGTATATATTGGAGGCTGTAACTTGCCGAAAAATGGACCCATTGGAAAAAATAAAATATCACTATTTCAGAAAAAATGTATACTTTTCGAATGTTCAAACACAAATTCGTTTACTTGTATACATTTTTTAGAAAATATGAATAATCAGATCATAATAAGGAATTACGATTTTCACGATCTTATCCTTATAACTATGAAAATATTTTGATTGTTTTGAATATAAATTCTGGAACTTTTCCAGTACATTAACAAATGTATAAGGAATCTATTGGATATAGCTGGATAGTTGTACCTGTAATAAATACAATACAGTAAAGGCACGTAAAAATGTATGCAAGCGATTCAGCGGCTATGTGTGGTGTCTGTGTATGCGTTCATAATTATATATTTTCCCTCCAGACTCACTATTTATGCTCCTATTCACTAAGAAAAATGTTAAAAATGTGTAATTATAGAAAGAGAAAAAATGCTTTATTTTACTCGTTAGAACTGCTAAGAATTTTTAGAGATTCCGTTGTATGCATATATTAGCTGCGCAGAGTGACAAAGTTCTTTCACTATTTTTTTTTCCAAGAATACCTGTATTTTTTGTTTTTTTCTACCCTAACTTAATTTAAAAATTTTGAAAAAATGGACGAAGAAAAACTTTTTTTCACTTTTTTTTATGTTCTGCATCCCAGCGGAATGTAGACTTTTCAGGATATTATTCTATACACTTTCACGAATTCATTAAAAAAAAAATTATTAATTTTGCAATTTCTTGTAGGTTTCACTATAAAATGTTCTCTGTCGTCTGGGCTAATAAGAAAGTCGACAAAAAAGAAAATGTCTAACAGTCTTTTCGATCTTTAAAAAACTTTTGACACTGTTAGCCCCGAAAAATTTCTTATCCCCTTAGAAAATTACTATTTCCGAAATAATGTCTTAGAATTAGTAAAAAGCTATCTAGAAAATAGACAGCAAGGAGCCTATGTTAATAATACCTACAGTGAATCAAGAGAATAGAATTTTGGGTCCCTCAAGGAACGGTTTTAGATCCAATCCTATCTATACTGTGTATTAATTCTATTTTCTGTATTCCTACAAGTGGTATTTTTTTTTCTTACACCATCGATTGTTTATCCCGCAGTTTTCTAAAAGGACAACTCTTGAGACTCACTAAAAAATAAAGTTGAAGAGGATCTTACACCATTTAAAAACTGGTTCGGTAGAAAGCTGTTAACCATAAATATTAAGAAAACCGTTTTCGTTATACGTAAATGGATTACCAGATTTTAGTTCTCGAAAATTTGGAAACACAACACATCCAGATGGAAAATAGTATAAAATACCTAGGTGTAACCTTAGATCCCCACCTAAGGTGGGGGACGAGCATATCAAATCTGTCACACATAAACTTAGATGTATACTATTTAGATTTAAATACTTAACAATTTTTTAACTTTGTGCACTTTTTTTCAATCATTGTGCATAGCCCTTGTTGAATTTCACTTGAGCTATGGAGTAATCTGACGGGGTGGAGCTTTAAACCTTCAAATGTCAAATTTATAAATTATTCAGAAAATGTTTTTAAAAATACTGTTAAGTAAAATTAGACTGTATTCATCTAACCGTATCTTCGATGAGAGGAATGTTCTAGACTTGAGTCAATTATTTTTTTACAAAATGTGTTTTGGAAACATGTAGAAAATCCCACACAGAAAACGATCTTATATGAAACTAGGCAAAGTATTAAAAAAAATTAATACTATTACAGGACAACTATACTATACCCAAAATGTTTCAATGCGCTCCCTAAACATATTAAAATCTCTAACAAAAACAAGTTTAAAATAGAATCAAAAAAATATATAATATTAGATAGACAAAAAATAATTGCTCAAATTGATTTGAAAAACCAAAACCTAATATGAGGAGTTGCTTGCAGTAATAAATAAATGTTTGGTGGTTCCTACTTTAAATTGGAATATCTTTTCTATACTGTTATTAATTATATTTTTTAATCGTTTTTTTCTATAGTTTTTAACATGTATCTCTTTTATTTTATATGCTGTTAATGTTGATTATTATTAGTTTCTAGAGTATTTTATCCCAATAGGTGAAGCACACGTGACGTTACACCCTGGAGGTAAAACAAAAATAACCTTGCTATTTTACACCTACATCTCGTGCTGCACCGCAGTTGATAACAACACAAATAGAAGGCGTGTTATTATTATTTATTAATTATACTTGATGCATAATATAAAATGTTCACTAATTTTAAAATATAAATGTTTTACATAATTTGAAATCAAGGTTATGTAGGTTTATCATATATTTCTTTTTGTAAATAAATTCTGTTATCATCATTATTATTATCAATTTGAAATTTGATTCGACAGCAAATAATTAACTTTAGACCACTCTCCCTAATAACTACTTACTCTAAAATATTTGAAAAAATTCTTAAAAAAAGACTTAATAAATATAAAATAATATCAAATAGACAACATGGTTTTCGCGAAGGCATCTCAACGCAAGATGCCATTCTTCAGCTAACCTCTAAAATGTATTCTGCATTGGACAGTAATAAACCATCACTCTGTGTATTTATAGACCTAGACAAAGCTTTTGATACGGTTAGCCATGCGCTGCTCTTGGAGTCACTGGATGGTATAGGTATCAGAGGAAACACGCTAGATCTGTTTAAGAGCTATCTCTCAAATAGACATCAGTGCGTTAAAATAAACGACTTTGTAAGTGACTTTAGAACGATAGAGTATGGCGTTTCACAAGGAACCGTACTAGGGCCAGTTCTGTTTACTATCTATTTAAATGATTTATTTTCTATCTAAACTAAAGGAAGTATAATAACATATGCCGACGATACGGCAATATTTTATACAACTGAAAACTGGATGTCACTCAAATCCATAGTCGAAGAAGAGATAAAAAATATTAAAGACTGGTTTGATTACAAATTGCTTACAATTAATTTTAATAAAACATATTACTTACCAATGTGCACTAACAAAAATAATCTGCCAAGATTTCAAAACCTCACAGTCTCAAATCAATTCGAAATAGCTCGCAAAACGGAATTCAAGTATCTAGGCATCATTATCGACTCCTACCTGAGATGGGATAAATATGTGATTTATGTAATTAAAAAGCTACAATCGCTCATATATAAATTAAAGACTTTGAAAGCTATTTTGAACATAGACTCTTTAAAAGTTATATATCACTCCATAGTTGAGTCGCATATTAACTACGGAATATTAGCATGGGGTGGTGTTGGTAAAACAATTCTTAATAATTTAGTAATTGTCCAGAAGAGAATTCTTAAAATAATGTTAAACAAAGAAGTCACATATCTTTCTAACAGACTATTCAAAGAGACCTGCCTGCTTGACCCACGTCAACTCTTTTTTTATCAGTCCATTCTCCACCAGCGAAAAGAAAGATGAATTGAAAAAAAATGGCCATAAATATAACACGAGAAATAAGGACCATGCATACTTACCACCTTTTGTGAAGAAAACCGTAGGTTAGAAATCGTACACCTATTTGTGTCCCAGACTCTATAATCACTTACCTGTAGAATTGAAAAATATAAACCACATCAATAAATTTAAAAAACAACTCAAACAATTTATATTTTACACACTCGGAGATATGATTCACGATATGATTGACTTAAAAATATAAGAACCCTCACTTATTTTAGTGGTTTATTGTTCTGAGTCTTATGAAACTTATCTTATTATAATTACTGTTTAACCCAAATTAAATATCTGTGCGACGTTTCGTTTTAATGTATTTTACTTCCACGTCCAGTGGAAGTATAGTAACGACAAAAAAATTTTAAAAAATTTTTATTGTCCAAATAGGCTTAAAATGTCATGAAACGTTGAGATTTTAAGTTTGAGCGAAAAAAAAATTTCTGTCTGTCTGTCGGTCTGTCGGTCTGTCTGTCTGTCTTTAACTTTTTGTTGTGCGCACGTTTACTCTGGAACCGTTTAAGATATTGACTTGAAATTTGGTACACATATGTACTTTAACGAGTTCTAGAACTAGATTATATTTTCATCTTGTGGTTGGGGGGTAAATTGGGGTAAATTTGGGGTAAATGGGTAAATTAAGCAGGTAAGAGTCCATTAAATTGGTATATAGTATATACAAGAGAAGCTAAGGTCTCAAAAAAATTTTTGGCATTAGCCACCCCCATTACCACCCCCACCTCCTTATTAAAGGGGATGAAAAAAAAAATGTGATTTAGTGTATATACAGGAATCAGAAACCTCAAAATATTTTTTTACTTCATCCACCCCCCACTACCACCCCCCTATCACCACCCCCACCCCACTACCGATGTGGGGTATCGTTTTATGGGTTTTTGGGGTAGAGGATTTCAAATATTATATTATTAAAGTTCCATAAACAATTATTTTCACATACAAATTTTTTTCGTTGTGAGTAACTTGGATAGAGAATCTGGATGTGGAAGTAGTGATTCCTTGGGCAGCGGTTTTTTAGTAATACGTACATTTTAAATTAGTGTTGATTATTGCTTATACAGTTTTATTAATTTTATGTAATATCATGCTATTAGATTATATTATGGTATGGTAATCATAGTTTACATTATCTTTTTAATTTCATATATTTGTTTTATATAGATTTACAATTTTTTCTGTAGACCCACGTGCAGGCCCTGGCCTTTAGTGGGGCACCCTTGTGTTTATTTACACAATTATTATCATTTCATTATAATTATTGTTAAAACTTTTATGTAACTTATTTGTAAAATTATGTAACATATGTAACAAATTTTGTAAATAAACCACATTCATTCATTCATATGGATATATGACATGAAGCAAGCTTGATGTATGAAAAGTACATTGTAATATATTCTTTGTTATACGTGGCATGCATGTTTGCTTTATATAGTTTTTTATATTTTTTAGTACTTTTTGTTACTTATCAGCTGTTACAAACATTACTGTTATATTCTGTCGTAAAATAAAAATAATTAGATCACATGAATTATTTTGTCGTGGAAGATAGGTACATCCTGAACAGAAATAAGCTGTATGAAAACAACCCCTTAAACTTAAACGTTGCAACCGTTATATCAATCCCAACCCCAACTGCAAACAAATAAAATTTTTGTTTGTCTAATATTATATTACAAATAAAATTGTCCATATTCAATCATTACACAGCAAATTAAAAATAAACAGAAATAATTCGGTGTTTGAATTAAATAGCATAACGGGCAGCTATATATATTAAAACCGAAACTAAATAATTATTCTAGTTAATAAAGTATGGTATAGTTGTTTTCAAGTCTACTAAGCACTTAAAAAACGTCGGCGTCTTTGACCATCAAACACGCCGCACCGTACCGCCAAAGGCGCCAACATTTTTTACAAGCTTAACAAGTGTGTAGTTAACTTTATCTCATTTGGTAAAAACAAAAACAAATTTTAAGCTAGATGTCTACCCTGAAATAAATAATTATTTGTAAAAACATCTTATGAACATCTTTTCTTTTATGAGAGAGCAATTATAACATCTATGTTTTTAAAAACTAATCATGTGCTGGTCTATGTATGGTTATTTACCAAAAATATATATTAATTTTTGTGTGTAGACATAATACAACTCTGGAAATTTAAATTTAATTTAATAAACAACCTCTATGAATTAATTTATATTAGGCTCGCAAAATATTTTCTTATGTTGTAAACTGCTATCTTTTGTCATAATTAAAACCCGTATTGTTTTTAACAAATAAGTGAAGTCTAGAAATAACTGGATTCACTTATTAACAGTAATCTTATTAAAATATTCATTATGAAAGATTAATTTTACCCACTTACCTATACATGTCGTTCCAGAAATCTTTTGTAGATGCATTCTTCTTTAAATAAAATTAGCTCCCCTTTCAAAAGGGAAATAGTTTGAAATTATTTCTCCAAAATGACTTAACTTAGATAAACAAATTGTATTCACAGGATTTAAATGGACTTAGGCCAAATGATAGATTATTCCTCTATATGAAAAATATGAATATATTTATTAATAAAATTTAACAGCCTCATTAAATATTTTGTATTTGGGTACTTTGTGGTTATCTGAACATAGAAATCTAATGGCAAAAATGCTGTGTGTTGTTTTTAATTCTTTTCAGTTGGTAATAACTACATATGTACAGTCGAGGAAATACATATAGTAGAATGAAGTTGGTAGATGAAATGCGGTAGCCTTTGTCGGTCGCTTTTATCGGCTTTGGCTGCTTTGTTGGCAAGCTTTTCGATGACCGGCCTTATCCCGCTGACAATTGATTATGGAAATTGAGTATATTTTCATACAAATGCCTGTCAGTGTATTGTTGCAAATCTATGTTTAGCTGATCATTCTGTACACATCCTTAATATATTCTCTCAAATTGATTTAAATGTTCACGTAAATAATACAAAAATTGTTAGGAATTTTGATAACACGCCAAAACACGTATTCAATGTCCATAAGTTAAAGTAAATTTAGTAGATCAACGCATCATATGACGTAGGCTGTCTAGTATCTATCCCGTTCTACGTTATCACACTACCTGTTTCTTTAGTAATCTTGAGCTAAAGTCATCTGTTATTAAGCCTGGTTTACACGCAGCCAGTAGTTTAATCGAGTGGAGTAATTTAGTACTCGACCTCTCGACTAAACTTCTGGCTGCATCTAAACCAGGCATTAGAGCAACTTGCGGCAGATCGCAGAATAAGAAACTACCAGAAGCGACACTCTCCGCATCGCCTTTAATGATTCTTGATCAATTTTTGTGACCTTCACCATCTTTTTTGGCATTTCCGTCAATTCATTTATTGTTTTAGTGATATAATATCCAACAATTCAATTATATTTTTACCACGTATTAGGATTATTATACTTGCATAGATAAGAGTGTTGAAGGTTGGATAAATTCGTGATTACTATAAAATGTTTAAAAGTTACAACAATAACAAAATACCTTTGGGGATCCTGAGGAGATTTAAATAAAGTTTGGTATTTTTCTGTCGTTCTGCTTGATCATCCCCGAACAGCACAAACGGTTCCACCTCGTTTATTCGTCATATCGCTAATAAAATTGCACAGGACAATGATCCTCATACGTGGTAAAATATAGTTGGATTGTTGGATGTTATTTCTTATGTTTGTTAGGTATTTCGCCACTGTAAAAATATTTAAAAAATTTGATGAAATAAACCTCTGCGCCAAAAGGATCAGACAGAATCTGGATGTTATGTCACAGAATGTTAGGTTAAAACAATAAATGAACTGACGGGAATACCTACAAAAAGATGGCGAAATATACAACTTTGTGCTTGCTTACTTATATATTATATTTGTAGCTTGTAACTAAACAATAACATAACTACCGTATTAGTGTTGTAAGACTCCGTGTACAATGTTATTCAGTTTGAAATGTAGTAGGTATATAAAATATGATAGATCGCACATCCCGAAGTTTTCTTTGGGCACTTTTGTGCAGTAAGTAAAAAATGTATTTTACAGGAGAACAAAAATTACATTTTAAAATTCTTAAGGGTTAATAGCACACATTATATTGTATCTAAATAATTATAACTTATACTAGTCTGAAGTCAATTATACTACATTAAACTTCATTACTATTTTCTTAGGAGGAAGGTTAATAACCTTATATAAACAATATGTTTATATTTTGACTACTGGTTTTTGTCTTATTCCTAAAAATTTTGAGCTATTACACTTTTTCTCGGGATGTGCGAGATATTGCATTTTCTCTAATAAGCATGGCGAAAACATTACCTTAACCGAATTGAATTCACTTCACATATACATACCTTTAGTGTTCGGTACAAAACAAATAAAAACCGAAAGTGAGAAACGAAAGTTATTTTATAATCTGCTATTTGCATTAAGTATTTATATTTTATGCAAATGTTCCTCAAAACATTACACAATTGTCATTGTAATTTTGCATTAAGTCCACCTGCGACACACCCACTTAGCAGAACTAGAGCTAACAGTTATTTAACTAGTTCAATGTCCCTGTTCCAAACAGTATGCGAATTGGCAAGTAATTTTTACCTGCGACTTATCTCCGTTCCTATTGAGGTCATGAGATGATTTTAATAACCACTGGAATGCCGCAGCAAATCTCAAATAACAACGAAAGCGACGTTTGTTATGTAAGATATTAAATTACTTTCGCTACACTTTCGATTACAGTCCGTATACGGCGAAATATATAAAAAAAAATTGAAAAAAGATTAGAGGAGGACTGCATTACTTAATTGATTTGGATTAATGTTAAAAACATTTTACAACCGATTTTTAATTTCTTCTTCACGGTGGGTCAGAGAACAAACTTTTGTCTAAAGTTACTAGTGACTAGGTCTACTAAAAGTTCATCCCCATAATGCACATACACAAAGGCCCCAGTAGCACGTTGTTTAAAGATTTTGACTTCTCATTAAAACCAAACAAACTGAAGATGCACACGCGAGTAGTATTTAGTACCGCAAATGAAATTAAACAATTTTAAAAGCATGGGGCACTTTTCAGGGCAAAAAAATATTTTCTTGAAAACATCTGGTAAATACGTAAATAGGTACGAAGAATATGCAAAATATTCGTTTGACTAAATTTAAAGCACAGAGAAATCTGTAAATGAAAGGTTTTCGCTTAATTCTTTGTAGATTCAACGGTTTACGTCAAAGATCTTTAACTACTAGATGGTTTAACCCATAAGGAATTCGTATATGACAAAGCTGCAAACATCTCAACGGAGAGAGCAATATTAACACGCCTCAAAAAGCGAGACAGCAATTGCCGAACTTTACCGTTGCTAGTGTCGCGTCAGTTCGAGTTTGTCAACAAGTTTTTATGCTCTTAAAGCGCAAACGCAATCAAATTTCAACCAGCACTAACAACTGACCGGAGCAACCAGTGGTGTTGCCAGACTGTCACCATTTTCTCTACATTTTCTGATCGCTCAACGTTATTGCGTTTGATCACTTCAAAATTCCCCGCTTGAAGCGGCCCTTGTCTCTGATCTTTGACAACGTCGCGAAGCAGCGTTGCCACATTTGGTAGATTTCTACTTTAGTAGAATTTTAAGGATTTTTTGTAAAGTTTGGTAGGTAAAATTTGCTGGTAGATTTTTGGTACATTATACGGTTAATTTTTTTCGGATTTTTTCCCCCGAACTCACCAAAAAATATTATTTTGGACCAAAAATGATTTGGGATTCCTCCCCCCGCGCTCATCAAAAAATTTTTTTTTCTTCGGATTTCTCCCCTCTGCTCTTCAAAAATTTTTTTCTTGCCAATTTACTAGTTTTCTTGTTTGAATCTACTAAGAATTTACTAACAAAATTTTTTTAGTAGACTTTAGTAGATTTAAACAAGAAAACTAGTAGATTGTCACGAAAAAAATGTGGCAACGCTGTCGCGAAGGTTTGCGACAGGATACCAACTAGAAGCGAGGCATGCGCATAGACAACACGCGTATTTGGAGTTGGGCCCGGAGTGGAAGCAAAGTGGGAGAGATAATGGGCGGTTCTTTGCTTGAAATGTTTTACACAGAATTGAGATAGAGTTGAGCGATCTAGGAGTTAACGTGCAAAACACTATTGAAAGGTATGTACATGGACGGACCGTGAGGCAGATTTACTATTCATATTAAAATTTTGGGTGAGTTAAGTGGATCCCCACCTGTGTTTTTAATCTGTTCTTTCTCAAACTGACTGCGCCCAGTATGTGATCCTTGCGCCCCAAAATAATTATTAAGAATAGTGAACGCCCTTTTGTACCATCAGTAAAAAAGCTAGTGAGCTTTTTAGGAGCGTGCCAAGTTTTCATGCCATTAAATATTTTTTTTATTATAGTTTGGTAGAGAAGAGCTTAATTAACCGAGAATGAGTTATTAGTTATCAAAGCCGTGGACAACTGGAAGCCGTGTGTACAATGCTTAAATTGCTGATACTAAACATTAGTTTTTTTATTTTTTGTTTTAATCTGATGTAAATTCTACATTCGTGTAATATCTTGCTCAAGGCCCATTGGCCTATTGGCCTATTGGCCCAAGTTGCCCAACTTATCTCACGTATAATTATCCTAAGTTTCAGATAATTGAAATATGTTTCAGTTACGATTTTTTACAATTTATGAGGTGAGGTACGGTGCCGGTTTCAGTGGCGTGACATCGATCGGCGGAGTTAAGGCATGCCGGTTGAGTTCGGCACTTAGGCGAATGATCGTATCTCATCTCGCCGTCCTGGTTAAGTGGTGTAGTGGCATTAGCTAAACTTCGCCAGGACGGTAATATAAATAAGACAATTAAAAATTAAAATTAAAAAAAATTATATTATTTAAACATAACAATTTAAAACTTCTGTTAGACTTAAATGCTTTAGTTCAAATTTGGAACAGATATACACTAGCACAGTAGAATACTCCTTACTAAAATTAAGATATACTCATCACACAGAGTGATCGCCAGGAGACTTACAAGAATCACTTCTCCCACACCCAGATTTCCTATCAAAATCTCACAATAAAAATGTAGATGCTATATATGCACTCCACTATGTGGAAATAATTGTTCATAGAACTGTGGCTGATGCTAAAAAATATTGAGCCCTTGGCTTCTCGTACATGCACTTAATCTCATTTTGTGAATTTTTACTTGCTTGCTTTACTTTTCTATTACTATTTACCCCCAACCCTTCAATAGGATCACCACCCTTCAATAGAATCAAAATAAAATCTAGTTCCAGATCTCATAATGACACATAGGTGTATCAAATTTCAAGTCAATATCATAAACCGTTCCTGAGTAATCGTGCGCACAAAAAACCGACAGACAGACAGATATTTCTTTTCCGCAAGCTTACAGTCTTGACGTTTCATGATATTCTAAGCCTATTGGAACAAACAAATATTTAAAATTTGATTTTGCGATTACTATACTTTCACTCTACTACGTGGATGTGGAAGTACAAAGATATGTAGTATATTGAAACTGTATGAGTCTCAGTTTCACACAAACTTTACGTTGATTAGGTGCTATATCACTTTTATTTTAAAATGTTTAATAAGACTATAAGATTATTGTAAAATGAATGAAAATCATATTCGAGCGTTGATGACTAGGAATATCTATATGCAAGCGATGAAAATAAGAAATACATAGACAGTGTACTTACCTAAGCAGTTCAAATGCTTCATTATTAATTTAGAATACATCTATGGCATCTAATTTATATCTACGTCTAATTTATACTATAGACCAATTCTAGACAATATACATATTAGAGACGGTTTTTAGATCTTTACTTTCTTACCGAAGGGACCAATGGGCTCATTTAGCATTTTATTATCACATTTTCTGAAAGATCTTTTAATTTTAGAGTGAAATGCAAAGAAAGACAATTTTCCAGGGTCTCTATAGTCTTTAAAATTAACTAAAAATATCAATGCGTGGCGCTCTCGTATTGCTTGACATCAATCACTCCTATCGCTTCGGGAGACGTAGACGTAGCCGCTTGCCTAGATGACTAACCTCCGATTAAAGAACTTATATCTAGATACATAACAGGCTATCTTTTCACTATATACCTTGTTTGCTCCTAACATAGTCACATTATATGTCCATTAAAATGGATAGATGAACATCACATTCCATAGGCAACAGTGGCGTTGTGTGTGTAGAAAATGTGTAGAATGGTAAATATTTTCATTAAAATGAATTATTGCAATTCCTGCATTACCGGCTCTTTATATAACGTGATGTAGGCATACGATATTACAGTAAGATAAAACAGTAAGATAAATATGTATTGAAAGGATATTCAAATTTAATTGCTATTTACTTTATAACTGTAAACTGAAATTCATCATGTTACGACTATGGAACGATCGATTTTCTTCTTTTCTAAACTGCTTTCTGCAAACGGCAGAGCACTTCACTATTTATTTGCACAAAATATATTGTCACTAAACTGTGTAAATATGAATAGAGAATATTATTTAGGTATTAAGCAAATCACAACTTAAAATAAAATTACTTTTTCACCAGTTTTTGGTCGGAGAACACGAAAAACATTTATTGACATTAATGGCCGAACTGTCAACTGAAATTATGATAATCGAACTGAAGCCGATCGTGCACGAGCGGCCGCGAATACGCCGATGGGCCAATCAGCAACTTATGGGAAGAAGTGCCTTAGATTGTGAGTCTTTCAGCGACAAATAAATCAATGCCATTATAAATCTAGATATAAGTTCTTTAATCGAAGTGACTAACGGTCATTATTTAAATGTCGCTACGCCTGACTTCTACTAGTTAACATTTAAGTTATTAATAATGGTTCATATATTCCATATAAAACTATAACTGCAACTGCAACTGCAACTATAACTATAACTATAACTATAACTATAACTATAACTATAACTATAACTATAACTATAACTATAACTATAACTATAACTATAACTATAACTATAACTATAACTATAACTATAACTATAACTATAACTATAACTATAACTATAACTATAACTATAACTATAACTATAACTATAACTATAACTATAACTATAACTATAACTATAACTATAACTATAACTATAACTATAACTATAACTATAACTATAACTATAACTATAACTATAACTATAACTATAACTATAACTATAACTATAACTATAACTATAACTATAACTATAACTATAACTATAACTATAACTATAACTATAACTATAACTATAACTATAACTATAACTATAACTATAACTATAACTATAACTATAACTATAACTATAACTATAACTATAACTATAACTATAACTATAACTATAACTATAACTATAACTATAACTATAACTATAACTATAACTATAACTATAACTATAACTATAACTATAACTATAACTATAACTATAACTATAACTATAACTATAACTATAACTATAACTATAACTATAACTATAACTATAACTATAACTATAACTATAACTATAACTATAACTATAACTATAACTATAACTATAACTATAACTATAACTATAACTATAACTATAACTATAACTATAACTATAACTATAACTATAACTATAACTATAACTATAACTATAACTATAACTATAACTATAACTATAACTATAACTATAACTATAACTATAACTATAACTATAACTATAACTATAACTATAACTATAACTATAACTATAACTATAACTATAACTATAACTATAACTATAACTATAACTATAACTATAACTATAACTATAACTATAACTATAACTATAACTATAACTATAACTATAACTATAACTATAACTATAACTATAACTATAACTATAACTATAACTATAACTATAACTATAACTATAACTATAACTATAACTATAACTATAACTATAACTATAACTATAACTATAACTATAACTATAACTATAACTATAACTATAACCATACCCATACCCATACCCATACCCATACTCATACCCATACCCATACCCATGACCACGACCACGACCACGACCAGAAGCACAGCCACAGACATAGCCACAACCACAGCGACAGCGACAGCGGCAACGACAACGACAACGACAACGGTAAGGGTAACGCCGACTCTAAACTATAACAGATTGACTTATGTCACTTTTTCTTGTTATTCACAACGTCTTGTTAGACGTTTTGTGATTCATGAAATTTATTCTAGTTGGCCTCCGCTTGCTGTATAGCACATCTGGCGACATTACGCCATCCATCACGATGCCTGTTAGGTACAGAGTCGTATTAAAGCTCTTTCCAGTCAGCTTCTTGGTGACATCATTCCAACGTTTTCGATGACATCTTTGTCTTGTGCATCTGGTTTTCCCTGAATAATCAACCGTTCCATATTGTTCTCTTCTCGGTTGATAAAAAATGAGAGAATTCGAAAGAATACGATGCTCGAGAGTCGGTCTTGGGGACGTATTTCTTGGAGAATCGAGGTATTAGTGTGATGGGGTGTCCAGAAAATTCCATAACAAACATTTTCAAAAGCATCAATTCGCCGTCTGTCTGCTTCCCTAATGATCCATGTCTCAGAGGCGTAAAGAAAGATGGAGAAAACTAGGGTGTTAGTAAGTCTGATCTTTGTGTACCTCGTGATGTTTTTGTCACAGCAAATTATGGTCAACCGACAAGTTGCCGATCTTACCATCTGTATTCTTCGCCGAATCTCATATTCGCAGTTCCAGTATTGTCTACAAAGACTCCAAGGTATACCATTTTGCTAACTACCTCACAGTAACCTAATCTTAATATGTCTGGGTGGTTATCGTTTGTTCGGTCTACAGTCGTAATTTTCGTTTTGTTGTAGTTTATGCTCATAATCAGAGCTTATTGTCATAACAAATCTTAAGTTACAAATCTTGATTCCGCCTGTAGCTACTCCACCGTGCCAGTGCATACGACGCATCACATGTTCAGCATAGATGTTAAAGAGTATTGGTGACAGAATACAGCCCTGTCTGACGCCTTTGTCTACTTACATTTATCGGTGTGAGTGTTGTCTACTTTCACCAATTAAATATCTTTTATTTTTATTTAGCTATTTTGTACATGTCAGATCTTCTATAGTTACATACCTAGGTGAATTGGTTAATAGACGCAGCAGCTTATTTTGAGTATGCTGTAACCTAAGGTTCTGTGTGTCTGAAATAAAATTCCATGACATACAAGCACAGGTCAGCATTGGCCGGAATATTATCTTATATAGGCAAATTTTGTTGTCAATTGAGAGCTTACTAAGTAGTTGCATAGGCTTTATTTATTACTCTAGTAATATGAGGTGCAAATGAGAGTCTAGTGTCCAATATAAGTCCAAGTAATTTTATTGTTTTATTTTCAGAAATTTCCACGTTGTTTATTTTTAATTTAGTGAAAGTTTTAGTGTTGGTAAATTTGCGATGAAAAGTGACAATTTCTGATTTTGAAAAATTAATTTTTATTTTCCATTTTACATAAAAGTTCGTTAGTATGATATTTTATTTTTTGCATCGCTGTTTGTCCATAAAAACTGTCGTGTCGTCTGCATAAAGGAGAAGGAGAAGGTTAGTGGTAGGATGGGTAGGGATATCGGAGATGTATAAGTTGAAAGGGAAGGGAGAGAGCACGGAACCTTGAGGAACCCCCGTTGAAAGTCTATACGAATCGGATAAGGTGTTATTAATTCTTCCCATTATTTGCCTGTCCTAAAGGTAGTTCTTAATGAGGGCTACCAAGTATCCGGGCAGTCCACAAACGCACTGAAGTTTGAGGACTAGCCCGTTATGCCACACGATATCGAAGGCGCGTTCAATATCTAAGAGTGACATGACAATACACTGCTTCTTATTGTATGAGTCAATGACATCTTGCATCACTTTTGCTAGCAATAGTGATGTACTATGGCTTTCTCTAAAGCCTGCTGCACCGGTATTAGGTGGTGTTTAGCTATTTTTTTGCTTAAGAGCCGCAATATAACTCTCTGAGCTACCTTTCCTATAGTATTTAATAAAGAAATGGGGCGATAACTGTTCGTGAGGAGGTTTTATTTGGCTTTAGGATAGGGATCACTATCCCCAATTTTCATGATGGAGGGAAATACTGCGATTTCAGTACCTCATTTAGGATGTGGGGGAACTGAACTAATGGTTTTGTTGGCAAATTTTTGAGGAGGATTAGAGAATATTATTTAGGTATTATGCAAATCACAACTTACACACTTTTTATTTATTATGAAAATACCTACTTTCTGTATATTGTTGCCCTAATCTGGGCACGCTAATATACTAGTCAGGTAAATACTTTAAAACACTCATTATTTGAGAATCAATCAAAACAACTACTCTTCTAGCTAATACTGACGAAGTATTGAATTACATGATAGGATTCTTAGCATTTTAAAGAAGAAAAAAATGTACTGAAAATACTTAAATCATTTATTCAAATTTAATCATTCACACTTTTTTATTTAATATGAAATTATCTACTTTCTGTATATTGGTGCCTTAATCGGGTCACGCTAATATACTACTTAGGAAAACACTTTAAAACACTCATTATTGGAAAACCAATCAAAACAACTACTCTTCTAGCTAATACTGACGAAGTATTGAATTACATGATAGGATTCCTGGCATTTTAAGGCAAAAAAAAAATGTATTGAAAATACTTAAATTATTTATTGAAATTCAGTCATTCACAACAATTACTAAACAATACATTCTATTTCAACTCTAGAAAAGTTGTACAAGTTTTTTCGAACTCGTTAGTTCTCATCAGTAGAGTATAGAAACATTCATTCATTATTTACAAGCCTATTCTTGATTTATTTTTACAATTAATTATTTTTTATTTATTTGCTTTTATCATGATTAGAGAATATTATTTAGGTATTATGCAAATCACAACTTACACACTTTTTATTTATTATGAAAATACCTACTTTCTGTATATTGTTGCCCTAATCTGGGCACGCTAATATACTAGTCAGGTAAATACTTTAAAACACTCATTATTGGAGAATCAATCAAAACAACTACTCTTCTAGCTAATACTGACGAAGTATTGAATTACATGATAGGATTCTTAGCATTTTAAAGAAGAAACAAATATACTGAAAATACTTAAATCATTTATTCAAATTTAATCATTCACACTTTTTTTATTTAATATGAAATTATCTACTTTCTGTATAAAAAAAGTGTGAATGATTAAATTTGAATAAATGATTTAAGTATTTTCAGTATATTTTTTTCTTCTTTAAAATGCTAAGAATCCTATCATGTAATTCAATACTTCGTCAGTATTAGCTAGAAGAGTAGTTGTTTTGATTGATTCTCCAATAATGAGTGTTTTAAAGTATTTACCTGACTAGTATATTAGCGTGCCCAGATTAGGGCAACAATATACAGAAAGTAGGTATTTTCATAATAAATAAAAAGTGTGTAAGTTGTGATTTGCATAATACCTAAATAATATTCTCTAATCATGATAAAAGCAAATAAATAAAAAATAATTAATTGTAAAAATAAATCAAGAATAGGCTTGTAAATAATGAATGAATGTTTCTATACTCTACTGATGAGAACTAACGAGTTCGAAAAAACTTGTACAACTTTTCTAGAGTTGAAATAGAATGTATTGTTTAGTAATTGTTGTGAATGACTGAATTTCAATAAATAATTTAAGTATTTTCAATACATCTTTTTTTTTGCCTTAAAATGCCAGGAATCCTATCATGTAATTCAATACTTCGTCAGTATTAGCTAGAAGAGTAGTTGTTTTGATTGGTTTTCCAATAATGAGTGTTTTAAAGTGTTTTCCTAAGTAGTATATTAGCGTGACCCGATTAAGGCACCAATATACAGAAAGTAGATAATTTCATATTAAATAAAAAAAGTGTGAATGATTAAATTTGAATAAATGATTTAAGTATTTTCAGTATATTTTTTTCTTCTTTAAAATGCTAAGAATCCTATCATGTAATTCAATACTTCGTCAGTATTAGCTAGAAGAGTAGTTGTTTTGATTGATTCTCCAATAATGAGTGTTTTAAAGTATTTACCTGACTAGTATATTAGCGTGCCCAGATTAGGGCAACAATATACAGAAAGTAGGTATTTTCATAATAAATAAAAAGTGTGTAAGTTGTGATTTGCATAATACCTAAATAATATTCTCTAATCATGATAAAAGCAAATAAATAAAAAATAATTAATTGTAAAAATTTTGAGGAGGATATTGGGAATATTATCGGGACCGGGAGCTTTTAGGTTTGGGAATTTCTTTGATTTCGGTAGGGGTGGTTAAATTTTTGACAGTTTTCTATGAGGGACGGGATGATGGGAAGGAATTTGTCTGGCGAGTCTGGTTACGTTTTCTTGTTCTGGTGTGTTATTAGGAGGAGGTTGCATTCGTCGTTTGGAGATGACCTGTCAGTAAGTTCGCTTTTTCAGCGTCTTTACTATATGTTATATTATCTTTAATTAATGTAGGAATGGTGACGAAGCTCACAGTTTCGTCTTCCTTCAAGTATTATCCACTCAGGTGAGGCGCGAAACTTTATCATTCCACGCCTCAGCCCCGTGTTCATCTAATTTTTTTTAATACTTACTTGCAGGTTCCTCAGTCTGTGTTTGTCGATGTCTCGTCTATTGTGTTGCCATCTTTTTTAATTTTATTTTTAAAAGTAATTAATCTTTTAATATTTTCAGGGATGATTTCTTCTGTATATTTTTGGATAAATATTGTTGTTGCTTTGTGCGTTTTGAATGGTTAGTTTTTCAATTTTGTAATAGAGCGAAAGCTTGGTGGCTTTCTCGGTACGTCATCGTTTTATGAACATTGAGATATTTTTATGGTTTAATGGATGTTAACGATTCATAAAATCGACTTCTGGCAGGGCACCTCCTGTCAGGTACGTCATGAGCACTGTCTAAAAATCTGTGAAATGATGTCATCGTTACAAGGCTCATTTCTTTTGTGTGTACACATTTTATGTTTAAAATTAATAAAATAAGATCGCCAAAAAGTGTGGGCCGTCAGGTGGCGTAGCCAGAAAGGTCAAAGTTGTAAAAAAAACGGAGTTATATCACGTGATCTTTACAAGCCCTTTTTTAGGCTGAGCATATATATTTAAATGTTTTGAACACAGAAAAAAAATCCCAGAAAGAAACTCCTGTCAGTAAGGCTAGCCAGAAAGAAAATGTTGCGAAAAAAATCAAATGTTCTTCAAATATTCTAAACATTTCCTTTCTGGTTAGCCTTACTCTTTCTGGCGACCCCATTTTATTAATTTCTAACCTAAAATGTGTATACACAAAAAAAATGAGCCTTGTAACGATGGCATAATGTCACTAATTTTTATATCATGAATCATGGCCAACTCGACGGGTTGTCGTTATTTAAGTTCGTTAGAATTATTCAACGCATAGAAAATACTTGTAACGATGAGTTTCTGAAAAAGCCACGTATCTCCCGCACCGCAATATTGTTGTTAATGTGTTTACCTACGATCACTACTGTAAATAGTAAAAAACACACTACCTGCCAACTATGTAAGTCGAATTTTACATATTGTAAACAAAACGCACTGTAAACAAATCGCACGGTAAACAAAACGCACGGGACACGCAATTATAAGGTGGCTTATATCGCTGACGCGGGGTTTAAAAAAACAAATGCGCCTACTTAATTTTCAAACACTGTCAAAACTGACATAATATTTGTTGAATAATATTATTGACAAGTAAACTAAATCCAGATTTTACTTAATAACTAAATAAATATGATCGTAGGTAAAGTATAGTACATAATTGGACTTGTAAGGCAATTACGCACTCATGGAAATACGCACTCGCCGCTACGCGGCATCGTGGGTAACTTTTCCATTCGTGCGTAATATGCTTCTTACATCACTCATTACGTAATATACTATTATTCCTATGGACAATTTCCCTAAATTTCCTCCAGTTCGCTATTTTGTAATTGTATGTTTGTCTGTCTGACACGTTTCTGTAAGTGGCTTGTAGTTGAAAATGGACGGGATAGGAGTGGGAGGGATATCGGGTGGATGTGGAATTAATGATTTTTTTTTATTAATAATTAAATCTATTTACTAAAGTAATATTTTGTCGGACTCCTCTATACATTTCTTCAAATATATAAGGAATAAAACCAGACTAATGCCCCGTCGAACGCTGGATTACAAATTGCAATGCTGGCCGCGTTAAGTGCAATAACTATGTACTGCCACAAAACGCTAAAAGCTTCGATTGCAATAAACACCAGCCGAAAAACTTATTCTTATTCAAAGGAGCTCTCGTGCCAGCCGCTCCACATCACTTGCAGACTACAGTTTTGAGCTGTTGGCTCTCATTAGTACAAGGTAGGTTCGGAATGGCTGTAACCGTTCTAGTATGTGCTTAATTGCTGAGGTTCCCATCCGATTTCGATGCTTTCCTCGATGTGTAATGCAGTAGAATTCGTCTTTGCTCTAGGCTGGCTGATTTCATGGGTTGTTGAAGAATTTTTTAGATTTTTGGGTTTATGTTAATGGGTTAGTATATGTTGTTTTGTATATGTACAGATGATACACTGTGTGGTTTGTTTTTGTTGTTCTGGCTCTTTTTATTTTTGCTTATTTGTTTGGTTTATTTGTTTTTTTATTTGTGGCTCTTTTGTGTTCTGATCTTCATGGTAGAGTTTTTTTTTCCTTTTTTTTTCAACTCGAGTTTTACAATTTTTCAGTTTTTCAGGGGGGTGTAGATGTAGTTTATGGAGGGGTATCTAGGAGCTTGTCCAAATTTAGAGGTAAGGGGGTTGGTAAGTGTGGGGTTGGTAGATTTGATAAGTGTTTCAGCAAAGTTGGGTATTAGTCTTTGTACGATAAATGCATCGAGTTTTGGAGTTCCTGTGAAGTCGTGTAATGTTTGAATTGGGGTATATGTGGGAAGGAATGCGGCAACTCTGAGGATTTTATTTTGTATTATTTGTAAAGCTTTTTGTTGTGTTGTGGTAATTAAGGGATACCATATCGGTGAGGCGTAGGTAAGGATGGGTCTTATATATGCTTTATAGATGAGGGAGGCAGTGTGCATTGGAGAGGTTTTAATGAGTGGATAAAGTAATCTAAAGCGCGCCCAGCATTTACATATTATATTGTTGATTTGTTTGTGAAAGTTAAATTTTCTATTCAAATTTATTCCGAGGTAATCTATGTCTTCGGACCAGTCAATACTGTGATTGTTTATAATTATTTTAGGTGAGGCGGTATTTAATATTTTCCTAGAAAAGCAGATACTTTGTGTTTTAGAAGGGTTTACTTTTAGCCCCCAGTTTTGATAAAAAGTGGTTGTGACGTCTGTTTGTGTTTGAAGTAGCCTTACTATATCGGGGTTTTTAGATATAGTTAATATTGCCGTATCATCGGCGTAGAGGTAAAGGGTAGTTCTGTGGTCTGTGGGTCGTGGTAGGTCGTTGATGTGTAAGTTGAATAGGACAGGATCAAGGGATGACCCTTGGGGGATGCCGGACAGGATAGGGGATGTTAGAGAGCACTCCTGATTGACTGCAACTCTGAATAGGTGGTTTGACGTGTATGACTGTATTAATTTAATAATACGAGTCGGGATGCCCGCGATGTGGAGTTTATAGAGCAGTCCAGGGTGCCAGACTTTGTCAAATGCTTTTTCGATGTCTATGGCGACCAGCCCTGTGGATAGACCTCGATTTAGGTTGGTGGTAACGATTTCACCTACCCGGAAAAGCTGTTGGGTTGTGGAGTGACAGGCACGGAAGCCGAACTGGCAATCGTTTGTTGCTCCAGGTATGTTAATGTGCTCCTGGACTCGATTTAATATAAGAAGGTCTAATATTTTTGCCAGGGATGAAATTAGGCTAATGGGCCTGTAGCTGGCCGAGTTATATTTGAGTTTGCCTGGTTTTAATATGTTGATAATTTTTACTTTTTTCCAATTTTTTGGATAATAGGTTAGCCTAGTGCAAGAATTAAAAAGTTTAGTGAGGTACAAATATGTTCTTGCGCGGATATATTTTAAAGCAAAGGCCGGAATATTATCAGGTCCAGGAGTTTTCCTGGGGTGCAGCTTGTTAACTGCAGCTCTCACTTCTGAGGGGGAGAAGAATAGCGGATCCGTGTCTGTAGGTAGGGTGGTTTGGCTGAGATGTTGGGTATAGGGGATGACAATATCCTGTATGTTCTGAGGGATGGGGTTGGGAGTGAAAACATTGGTAAGGTAGTTAGAGAAGGATACAGATTTCTCCTGGTCGGTGTTCGCGACCACAACTTGGGTTATTAGTGGGGTAATTAGAGTAGATTTTCTACTCAGAATGCGGGGGGCAAAGTGGGGGTTATTGGGTTGGGAAGGTTGGTTTTCTGAGTTGTGTTGTTTTATCTCGCTATCGATATGATTCTTCAGCTCTTTAATGGGTTGAGAGATCTATAATTGATCGACTCGGGTGAGGGTAGGTTGCTTCGTCGGTAGCAATTAAATTAGTGTTCAAATTAAAGGCTAGGTACTGTTGTAATATGAGGCCTGATCTGTTGGGGATGGGGTTGATTAGATTCCAGGACGGATTTTTAGCGTTGAAGTCGCCAAAAAGCAAATTTTTTGGGTGTAGCTGGTTTATTTTGTCAAAATCGGTGATGTCGAGTACAGAACGGTTTTTTTTTTTGTAAATCGAAGCTATCAATAATTTAGTTTGTGGCAGGTGTATTACCACTGCACACGCTTCTAGCGAGCTGAGGGTTGGAAGTTGTATTTCGTAGTGTTTGATATTTTTCCTGACCATGATTAACACACCGCCCCGACGTCCAGCACGGTCAAGGCGATATGTAACATAGCCAGGAATTGAAAAATGCATATGGGGTTTCAAGAATGGTTCGCTGATGCGGCATATATCAATATTGTGTGTTTGTAGTGCAATTTCTAGCTCTGCTTTCTGTCTCGTTATGGCATTAAGTTGTGAATTATTTGGTTATTTTTGTTATTCATTAAAAAAGTTTAGGGTGTATTCAAATATAAGAAAAAGTTTCTCCAGTGGGTCTTTTGTATTTTTAAGAGTAGCTAGTAGGGTTTTTAGGGAGTCCCATAATACTTTTAGATTAAATGATTTTAGGAAGTTTAAAATTTTCCGCAGGGGTTTATCGTCCCCTGGCGGTGGATCTGAAGACGTTTGTCTGGTTTTGGCCTTTCGAATTTCATGGGTAGCGGTTTGTTGCCGCGCCCTGAAGTTCTGCCAGGCTTTTATATTTTGTGTGTTTAGTAATTCTGTGGTTTCCTGGGATAGTGGGGGTATATTAATAGCTTCGGTTGTAATCTGTTTGTCGGGCTGTTTAGGTGTCTGTTTTGTCCTTTGTCCGGGGGTTGGTAGTTCTTGTGTGTTTTTTCTACGTGACATAGGGACATATCTTTGAAGTGCGGTGCTGTACGCCTGTCAACCCCTATAGTTGGCGGGGTGCTCTGCCCCACAGTTAGCACATTTGTCCTTTACTGCGGAACAGGGCTTCGCTTCGTGGTTGCCTCCGCACCTCACGCAACGTGGGGCCCAGTTGTCGGATCTTATGTATTCAGTTACTTTGACTTTATAGTAGCATAATTCAGAAAGCTGGTAGTATAGGTCTGCTGCCTGTCGAGGTGTTGTAAGGAGTAGGATATTCGAGGCGACTCTGTGGCCATTTTTTGGTGTCATAATTCTAGATATGATAATAATGGGTAGTTCTTTTATATTTAGGTCCTCTCGAATGTCCGTCTTCGTGACGTCAATGGGTATATTAGGGTGTCCCTTATTTTTCGACTTTAATTTTTTTTGTCTCACTCCCTAAAAAGTTTATATTTGATATAAGAATTACGCATCCAAAATTCCAGCCTCCTAGATGAACCCCTTCCCGTGCCGACGGGGGTATGAAAAATCTTAAACTGGAATTTTTGAAATATATCCTTGAATTATTTTTTATAACCCCAAATGACTGTATTTGGTATAAAAATAAAGTAAAAACAATATCAACCCCCATGATCCATACCTACCCTTATCATCACAGGTTTAAAAGTAAGTAAGAATATTTTTTTATGAAATATTTATTGTTCAAAATGATTAAAATATTTGCTTTTATGTATCTTTTTTACAATTTGGACATATTTTTCTGTGCTCTTGCAATACATATTGTATTTCCTTTTCATCCTTTGTTAGGAGACCATGGAAATCCTCCAATAATTTTACCGACCTTTCGACTTTCGACCGTTGACAACTTTAAGTGACATTATTACACGATTATCACGATCCGAAAACATGGGGAATTGCGTTCCCCATGTTTTCGGATCGTGATATAAAAATTCCGAATCGGTAATTGAAATGAGAAATTAGATCTATGCTATTTTTTTAAAATTAATGTGTCAATTGTTCTCGCTGAAAAGTGAGAACAATTAGATATCAAATTCAGTAAAAAAGTTTACTTAATGATCATATTGACCCTTCAGCCCCCGATTTTTTGTTAAGCAAGAAACATTTTTTTGGCATAGATTATTAATTATTAATTAATACCCCGTCAATAACTCTTCAACCTTTAGACTGGTTTCCTCCACAGACTTATGAACAGTGGCAAATGCCTCCATCAGGTCAAGAAGAAGAAAAATTAAATGAAAACTAAATGAACATTTTATTTTTATTTTAATGTACATGGAATTTTTTTAAACAATTTTTAAATTTAGATAAACATAGATGCACGTTGCACTTCTCACACTGAATTCGTGAACAAGTCTCAAGTTTACAGAGCTGCTCATTACTGGAGCGGATCTGGCGAGAAAAAGAGGAGTTTTGAAACAAACTTTTTTAAAAATTTTTTTTTTTGACAATTCGGTTGCACACGTTCTCTTTTATCACGTTATCAACTTAGTTCAGCTTAATCATACGGGGTGACGGAGGAATTCGCATTTAAAATTCGCAAAAACACGTTTTTCCACGATAACTTTGTTGTTATTGACCTAACGAAAAAAAGGTAAAATTAAAAATTGAAGATTTCGCGGAAGCCCATAATCTTTTTTTCACATCGGACGGTAACTTTTCGTGAAAAATTTGTTTGAAAATACTCGTTATTTTGCCCTAACACTAATACACAAAAAAGTTATTCCTTAATTTTTTTACGAAAAAAAGAAGTTGTTGAGAGATGTTTTTGTAGGTGAAATAGATAAGAATTGATGGAGTCGGTGGATTGGGGTGGTGGGCCAAGTAGAAGAGGGGAGGGAGGTAGGGAAAGGCAAGTTATTCAACCCACTCGAACTTTTTTCCCTTTCCTGCGATTTTCAAAAACCAAAATGGAATTTGTTCCTTATTACGTCTAATATTTGACTGAAATTTTTTTTATTTTTTTCAAATAAACAAACTTGTGGGAGGGGAAAAACCTTTTGCATTTTTTTTAAATGCGTCTTTGAGTAGAGAAATTTTTTTACAGGTAAGCGAGGTTTTTTTAATTTTTAATTTAAAAAAAAATATCGCAATCCAAGCAATAGGAAGGGAGAGAGGGGGCATCATGCCTTTGCGGGAATAAAGAGTTAAGGAATAGGGATAGGAACTTCGGAGCTTAACATTCGGATATATAAATCTTTTTTCCATCTTAATATTTTATCAGTCTATCCTCCAACAAATATTAAACTTTTTATAAATAATTATTTAACACCGTCACGAGTTTTCGCAGCGCATTTCTCTAGTTTTAGGTGTGTATTGGATATATACAACAATTATTTTTCCGCTTAACTCGCCCCAACTCAAAAACGGCACAATGGATTACTCTCAAATTTTGTGTTAATATGTAGGTCAAATTTTAATAAGTGTAGAAAGCATTATTCTTTTTCTAAGGCTATGTCGAAAATTTGCATTCTCAAATATAACATGCGGGAAACTTTTTTATCTTTCGAAATAAATACCAAGTGTATCGAGAAGTAACGAAAATAAAAGATGGACGTAACTTTTTTATTTGAAACTTTTTTTCTAGAATTAGCAGTTTTCGAGAAAATTGCAAATGAGTGATTGTTGGCCAGGTACTGCAAACGTGTGGAAATCTAATAGCAATTAATTGTAGTACCTGGTCAACAATCACTCATTTGCAGTTTTCTCGAATACTACTAATTCTAGAAAAAAAAGTTTCAAATAAAAAAGTTACGTCCATCTTTTATCTTCGTTACTTTTCGATACACTTGGTATCTATTTCGAAAGATAAAAAAGTTTCCCGCATGTTACTTTTGAGAATGCAAATTTTCGACATAGCCTTAGAAAAAAAATAATGCTTTCTACACTTATTAAAATTTGACTTACATATTAACACATTTTATTAACAAATATATAGTGATAACACGATAAAAATGGAGAGTAATCCATTGTGCCGTTTTTGAGTTGGAGCGAGTTAAGCGGAAAAATAATTGTTATATATATATCCAATACACACCTAAAACTAGAGAAATGCGTTGCGAAAACTCGTGACGGTGTTAAATAATTATTTATAAAAAGTTTAATATTTGTTGGAGGATAGATTGATAAAATATTAAGATGGAAAAAAGATTTATATATCCGAATGTTAAGCTCCGAAGTCCCTATCTCTTTTCCTTTATTCCCGCAAACGCATTATGCCCCCTCCCTCCCTTCCTATTGCTTGGATTACGATATTTTTATAAATTAAAGATAAAAAAAATCTCGCTTACCTGTAAAAAAATTTCTCTTCTGAGCCCTTTCCTTCGTACTAAAAAACGCATTTAAAAAAATGCAAAAGGTTTTTCCCGTCCCACAAATTTGTTTATTTGAAAAAAAATTAAAAAATTACTCAGTCAAATATTAGACGTAATAACGAACAAATTCCATTTTGGTTTTTGAAAATCGCACGACAGGGAAAAAAGTTCGAAGTGGTTGAATAATTTTCCTTTCCCTACCTCCCTCCCCTCCCCTAATTGGCCGACCACCCCAATCCTCCGGCTCCATTAATTCTTATCTATTTCACCTACCTCAAAAAAAATCTCATCCCCCTAACTTCTTTTTTTCGTAAAAAAATTAAAGAATTACTTTTTTGTGTATTAGTGTTAGGGCAAAAAAAACGAGTATTTTCAAAAAAAATGTTTACGAAAAGTTACCGTCCGATTTGAAAAAAAAATTATGCGCTTCCGCGAGATCTTCAATTTTTAATTAGTTATCGTGGAAAAACGTGTTTTTGCGAATTTTGAATGCGAATTTCTCCGCCACCCCGTGTGATTAAGCTGAACTAAGTCGATAACATGATAAAAGAGAACGCGTGTAACCGAATTGTCAAAAAATTTTTTTAAAAAAATTGGTTTCATTTCAAAACCAGATCCGCTCCGCTACATGGCCATTTGTATATATTGGCCAATGGCCAAGATTATCGAATATTATAGTCCACTGAAATGGACTCTGGTTTTTGACGTTTTATACTAGTGAATTTCTGTTACCACAAAGCATTAATATTTTTACCCCCCACGGGTTTGGCTTTCCCTTACATACTATATGACTGATAGTTGCCCCTTAAACGGTATTGATTCATCAATACAAAGATTTTCTTCAATTACCAATTCTTCGCAACGATTTTCGAATAATTTTATTATTATATGTTCTTTCCAAAGCTTATCACTATCATCGTTACGTTTTTTGTTGAGATCCACAATATGTAAGTTTCTCTATTGCGTGATATGCCAGTTTCATCCAGAAATTTGATTCTTGTCGCAGGTGCCTAATACAGTCGCAGTCTAGGAAAACAAAATATGCCCATTTTAATATGCAAGGCTACAAGTTTTCTACTTTCACACTCATTCGTATTGATGTTTTTTTCAGTTTTTTCCGCCATTTCAGCAAATATTTCCTTTGGAAAGTATTTAGAGAAATGCGCGTTTGACTGTCACGGGTATTTTCATTCTTATTGTCAGCTGGTGACAATTTTTGGTAGTGACGAAATTGATGTGATCATCAGATCGACGCGACCGACTGATGATAACTATGTGCAAACGTTCACAGTTGCGTTCACAACTCACTTGGTTTCTAAGGGGATGGTGTACCAAGTGTATTACCAGAAAAAGCATAATAAAATGAATCAGCTTTAGCAATTGAATGAAATGCGACGTATATGTGTTTTTACTTCAAAAATTCACTATTTTGCTTAACCTTATGCTTCTGATGGTAAGAATAAATATCATTCTTTTTATATCACATATATATATAATTGAAGTAACGATTTGAAAAAAATTCCACTTTGATGTTTCTATTTAAAAAAATCGCTTTTCACAAATTTCTAGGTCCAGTCGGCACGGGAAGGAATATGTCTAGAAGTCTGAAATGTTAAGTGTGTGATTCTTATATGAAATGTAAACTCTTTTGGGGGTGAGACAGAAAAGAATCAAATTTTTTCATCAAGTGTAAATAAGGGACACCCTAGGGTATATATTTCACAACAACTTTAAGTGGTCTTTGATTGTTAATATTGTATGGGTAATATTCTATTTCATACTTTTTTAACCCATTACCTCCCACGAATATTTTTTCTTTATTCTTATGAATTTTTTGGTTTAGTTGGCCACTCCTATGCACAGTTATACTAGAAAAATTATTATAAAAAAATTTTTTTTGCAAGTTTTTGAAAGAAAATAGTGTACTCGAAAGGGTTCAATGGGAGAATGTATAAAAAAATAATGCAAAATTTTAAAAGTCATAAAAAGTTTTAATTTGCCTTAAAAATGCATTATAGATGAATATTATTTATTTTTGTTGAATGAAATGCTATGAAACAGTCAAGCTCAACACATGAAGTGACGTCACACTTTAGACAACTTCATCTTGCTTGTAAGTGACATTGACGGCACCTTGGTTGTTTTTGTTTTTTTTTTTCGGAAAATGACCCTCAACGTCTTCCGAGATATTTCTTGGAAGAGAAGCAGGTCGCCTTCCCAAAATCTTTTAGGTAATGGCTTGCAACATCTCTCATAAAACCAGGTAAATCAATTTTATCATTATGAGCCAGTAGGTGCACTCTCCATGCATTTACGATTCCAACGTTTAACGAATGAGTAAAGAGAGGCCACCACCATTTCTTTCTGCGAATTGATACTTTATAGTTATTTACTGCTTGGTCGAGCAGGTCACCCATTGCTGAATTATAACTTGAAAACGAATGTGGCTGAGGCACATCAATTTTTTGTTTTTCTGCCAAAGATCACCTTTTGCTTTTCCGAAGGACTTTATAGTGTCACGATTTGTTACCATAGTGACAATGTTATTGTTCTTCCAATGTACAAACGATAGTTTATTTTTCTTTTCATATACTCGTTGAAAAACACTACGGTCCATTTTTTTCGCTGGGAAAGTTGAAATTACCCATATCGTTATCGTCAAATTCTTCCTCATCTGTTTGTATATTTACCTCAGGCGAGATATTAACTTTCTGGCTCGTGCTTTGTAGAAGAAACCTCTTCCATTGCTTCTCCCAATGTTTTAAAACGTTTTCCGTAAAAACATTTTGAAGCAATTGGCTTGAATTCAGAGTCCATGTCGAAGCAACTTCTGAAAATTCTTTCTGATATTCCGAATTTACTTATACATATCTTCTCCCATTGTACTCACATGGGTACACTGCCCTTTTTTTTTTTTAGAAATAATGCAAAATGGTGTGTCCCAATATTATAAACAACTAAAATATATACCTCAAAACCTAATCTACCACCTCAAATCGAATATTTTAACTTTCACGTTATAAAAACTAATTCTTGAAAGCACAGGATACAGCACAACTTGTTTCCTCAATCTCTTAAGTTGTCATTTACTACAAATGCCCCATCCATAAAAAAAACCTTGAAACTACGCGCTTTCTACACATTTCAGAATCCTACCAAGACATTAGTTTGTAGAAATATTTTAATTGATGTCGCTGGGAGGCAAAATTCACGGTGTACAGTGGGAGGTAATGGGTTAATAAATAAATCTATAATTTTATTATGGTCTCTGGGGCTTTTGGCTAGCAGATAAGTGATGGGTTGTTATATTTAAATGCTGGGCGCTCATTAGTGTGACTATTTATTAGTTGTATGGTATCATTGTGGTTTTTGGTGTATATATGTATTGAGCGGATTGAGAATTTTTTTGAGTGATGGTGTTTGGTTTATTTTGCATAGGTGGATTGGATTGGGAGTGGGTTGGGGAATGTAATATTTGGATTATGGGCGAAGTTGAGGTTGGGGGGCGGCGTATTGGGGGTGTTTTTTTTAGGCGGGGGTTGCAGGTGTTTTTGCTCTTGGGTGGAGGAGGAGGTGGTAGGTATGGTATTGGTTTGGGTAGTAGGTTCTATTAGGATTTCTAGCTGTTTATAGGCGGATTCAAAGTTGGAAGCGGCGGTAGTGGGCTTGGAGGCGCTTATATGAGTTTGGTTTGTTGGGGAGTCTCCTGAAGATTTTGTTGTTCGGGGGTGGCGAGGGGTGGTGCTGGTTGTGAGACCTGGGGGTGGTGTGGTAGCTGTTTTTTTCTGTTTTAGTACCCGCAGTTGAGTATTTTGGTCGTCCTCGTTGGCTGTCACTATGATTGCTCTTTTTCTTTTGATTGGTTTATTGGGGTGGTTTTTTTTATAGCTTTGTGGGGATCCGTAGGATAAGGCGTCAGATATGTCGCTAGATTCGTCTGTTGGATTGTTTCTTATTTGCATTATTATGGGTTGTTTCTGCCTTTTATTCAAGAGGTGTAACTCTTTCACTGATTCGTGAGTTAAGATCAAACAACAACTATATACGTTTATCGTATGTACGCTCGCTGCTGTCGCTTGGTCAACTATAATGGCTGTAACGAGACTCTTAATCACTCTTGGTACATGACGAGATTTATAAATCCATGACATGCAACAAAAATGGTAGGATCCATCTAGCGGCCGATGTCTATAGCAATCGAAGTAGCAGTAGCCTTGACATGGGCCTAGCTATTAGAGGGAAGAATATTTGTTAACGTAATATTTTGTCGCGGCCAGGCTGGCAATTTGTAATCCAGCGCTCGGCGGGGCATTAGTTCGAAGAATGGCTGTTGGTTGCAGTCTGGTTTTATTCCTTATAAATTTAAGGAAATGTATAGAGGACTTCGACAAAATATTACGTTAGTAAATATTCTGCCCTCTAAAAGCATACCTACTAACTATGCCCATGTCAGAGCAACTGCTACTTCGATTGCTATAGACATCGGCCGCTAGATGGACCCTACCATTTTTGTTGCATGTCGTGGTTTTATAAATCTCGTCATATACCAAGAGTTATCAAGAGTCTCGTTACAGCCATTTCGGACCTACCTTGTACTGATGACAGCCAACAGCTCCAAACTGCAGTCTGCAAGTGGTGTGAAGTGGCTGGCACGAGAGCTCCTTTGAATTGGAGGCTGGTGTTTTTTGCAATCGAAGCTTTTAGCATTTTGTGGCAGTACATGATTATTGCAGCGCTCGGCGAGGCATTAGTCCGGAGAATAGCTGTTGATTGCAGTCTGGCTTTATTCCTTATATATTTAAGGAAATGTATAAAGGAGTGCGACAAAATATTACGTTAATAAATATTCTGCCTTCTAAAAGCATACCTACTAATTAAATCTATTGTTGATGGGGATATATTGTTTGAGGGGAATCTTTCACCAAAACAGTTTTCTTCATACAGTCGGCGGATAATAAACACCAGATGTTTGGGTGTCTCCATCTCCAATAATACGGTCCACAGTTTGTCCAGTTCCACATTGTCAAGAGCCTTACCGCTTTGTGAGTAGGTAAATCTGTAAAAATGTGGTAACGTCTCAGAAACCATATGTATTGAGGTACGTCAGTTTGTCATTTGACTTAATGATTTTATCCTTTTTCAAAATTAAATTTTACGAGCGAATACGGGTGTCCTATGAATGAAAAAAAATGAATACTTTTAGGGTTATTATGGAAGATGATAAGCAAATCAATTATCACCCTTTCAGATTTCTTAAAATGTTCGTAGATACACACGAAGTACCAGATATAAATACAAAAACCGCTGTCCAAGGAATCACTACTTCCACATCCAGATTCTTTATCCAAGTCACTCACGACGAAAAAACTTTGTATGTGGAAATAATTGTTTATGGAACTTTAATAATATAATATTTGAAATTTTCTACCCCAAAAACCCATAAAACGATACCCCACATCGGTAGTGGGGTGGGGGTGGTGATAGGGGTTGGTAGTGGGGGTGGATGAAGTAAAAAAATATTTTGGGGGTTTCTGGTTCTTGTACATACAATTAATCACATTTTTTTTCGTCCCCTTTAATAAGGAGGTGGGGGGTGGTAAGGGGGGTGGCTAATGTCAAAAATGTTTTTGAGACCTTAGCTTCTCTTGTATATACTAAATACCAATTTTATGGACTCTTACCTGCTTGATTTACCTATTTACCCCAAATTTACCCCAATTTACCCCCCAACTCCTCGATGGAACAAGATGAAAATATAATTTTGTTCCAGATCTCGTTAAAGTACATATGTGCACCAAATTTCAAGTCAATATCTTAAACGGTTCCAGAGTAAACGTGCGCACAAAAAAGTTACAGACAGATCGACAGACAGACAGACCGACAGACAGACAGACCGACAGACAGACAGAAGTTTTTTTTTTTCGCTTAAACTTAAAATCTCGACGTTTCATGACATTTTAAGCCTATCTGAATAATAAAAATTTTTAAAAATTTTTTTTGTCGTTACTATACTTCCACTAGATGTGGAAGTAAAATAAAATGTAAAAAACAAGTTTCTAGTATTATTTAGATATACCAAAACAAAGAAAAAAGTTATGTTGAATTAATTGCCTTAGAAGCTTGTCGCGTGCGAAAAGTTCATACAGGCTATAATTTTGTACCTAAGTAAATTTTTTTCTATTCACGCGACAAGCTCTTAAGGCAATTAATTCAGCATAACTTATTTTTTTAGTTTTAGTACACCTAAATGATAATAAAAGATTGTTTTTAAAAAGTTTTTACATTTTATTTAATTTTTAAATTTTTAGTTTACGTCTTAAATAGTTTTATATTCATTGTGTCGTTCTTACTTAAAATAATATCAGATTCTTCGCCATTTTTTAGAATCCAACGTCTGAGTCACTCAGGCTGAGTGAATACAGTATCCGATATAAAAAATGTAGTTTAAACCGGATCCTTCACCAATTCTTATAATGCAATGTGTTTGTGGATTCACTATACGATCAAATTATAGTGTTAAAACAAAAAAGGCATTTTTTGGTACCATGTTATCGTATTGCCACCAGAACTACACGTGTATGCAAAATTTCAGTTCAATTGGACGTCATTAAAAAAATTGACTTGCAAGTTTTGAACTAAACATACTAACATACAAGCTAACTATCTAACATAAATACAAAGCAAGTAAAAAATACAATGGGCTCACGGAAAATTTACACCTATATAATTCATAAAAATTTCGCAGCAGAAAAATCGCAATTATTTTTATATTCTTGATCCAATTCTTTGACCGAATATACTAGAGGAAACATTATACTCTATATATTTATTAGACGTTTTATATAATTGTTGTAAATAATGTTAGTTTTACACATTTAATTTGTAATTTTATAATGTTAACTTAGTTGGTGAAACACTTGTCAGTATAAAATAAATTTAAAAAGTAACTACATCAAACCTACTTGTGTTTCAAACCCACGATTTAGAGTCATTATCGCCATCAACTTTATTATAAAATATCAAATACATAGTAACATAGTAATAGTACAGAGTGAAGCTTTTAAATTCTAGCCCTAAAACGATGTAATGAATTTTCAATTTTTTTTCTTCAACATGCTTCATAAAGTATGTACATAAGAATCTATATTGTCATTTTTCCTGCTTTTTGGTTGGGGTTGTCGCAAAAAAAAACAAAAAATACACAATCTGATAGAGAATCAAATTATAAGAAAGAAAGGTCTTAATATACTTTTTTGCAATTTTCACCCTCTAAAATCAGTATTCCTAGACGTTTTTTTTAATTACCCGAAAAATGTGAACTTTAATAAAAAAACGCAAGGGTACAAAATTAAAGCTTTTATGAAAACAAATCGAATGGTTTCTTCTTTTTTTTCTCCAATGTTTAGTTTTGGAAATATGGCATTTTCAAAATGGCGCCGAAACGTTCGGAAAAAATATGCGCCGTTAAAATCTAAAATTACTCAAAATCTATAACTGAGAAGAATTGTTATTCTTATAAAAATTAGAGGTATTAAAATTCTCTTTCGATTGAGACGTATAACTATCTATTATAATGAAAACTAAAAAAGTTATAAACAAAAAAGTAGCCCATTTAAAAATTTAGGCGCCATTTTTTTTTAGTCTTATAGCTCTAATTTCTTATTAATTCATTTTTTTTAAAACCCTTCTAGATATTGTTTATACATATTGTTACTAACATGCTCAAATTTTTTAGAATTTTTAAAATAATTATTTTTCATTCTTTACCCATTTTCAATAATGAAAATTTTCATAATTTTTTTTAAAAAATCGGGTTTTTAGAAATTGCTCAAAATAGTTTTTTTTTTAAAATGGTGAGAGTATGAAAATGAAGCTTATAAAAAAAAACGAAGAGTTTGATATTTTTTAAATTTTCCTACGACAAACTGTTCCAGAGATATTTATAAAAATCTATATTTAAAGATGGCGCTTGAGCGCATACGCATGAAAATTATGTATTAAAAATTGAAATATCTCAAAAACTATAAGACTGATAAAAACATGATATAAGAATGAAATAAAGCTTATATATAAAAAAACGAAGAGTTTGGGTTTTTATTTTTTTTCCACGACAAACTGTGCCAGAAATATGACAGCTTGAAATAACGTTAAAACTTTTCAGTTTATACGCGCATTTTAAATGTTTATCTATAGTAGGTAGAGAAACGGCAATAGCCGTCTATTTTTCGAAGATTACGCAGAAAAAGCGGGTTGCATTGCACTTTAGCTTGTTTTAGAGTGCAGATTAAAAATGTTATTTAATTAGTTTACTTAATTGCATTAATTTGATTTATTTATAACAATCTATATTTTTAATAAAATTAGACATATTACTGTACATTTTTGTGACCATTTTAATCCACCATTTTTTAAAATAAATTTAGACCTCATATTCAGCGACCTAAAAACATAAATATATGGATTTTCGTGAATTTGTTTGTAACATTAGAAAAATTATTTTTAAATTTTTCAGTATTTAAGGATGGTTCCAACTCTTAATATTTTCGCCTTTCCTATGTTCTGACCTCATAATTATATTCTCAAAAAACATAGGTATGTGGATTTTCGTGATTTTATTCGTAAAATTAGAAGACATTAATTTTTCAGGGTGACTTCGACCCTTATTATTTTCGTCTCATAAGTTTTGACCTCACAGTCATATTCAGCGACCTCAAAAACTTAAGTATATGGATTTTCGTTAATTTATTCGTAAAATTAGAGGAGTTATTAATTTTTCAGTTTTAGGTTTCCAGCCTTAAAAATAAAAAGCAGGTAATGCAACAATATAGATTTTGATGTACGTATTTTATAAAGCATATGCAAAAAATTAAGGAAATTCCTTTCATCGTTTTCGAACCGGGAATTTTAACAGTTTTACTGCCTCGCGTACTGTACTATAATGCCAACACCTGATCCAGGGACAATCACACAACTGAAAGACTGGGCAGATAATGTTGGCGAAACTTAATCTAATGGCATAAATAAAAATAAATGTAAACTCCTTTCGCAGGATGTGAATTAAAATGATGTTAAAATATTCCAAAAGAAAGGATACGACTTAAATGCTAAGAAACGAATTTTTGTAGATAAATTTGGATCTCTGGGACAGGAAGAGACTTAATGAAAAATTCTGTTTCCACAACAACGGTGAAGCCATTCCGCTGAAACTAACTAAAAGGAATTATGTATATTTTGTAGAATTTGTTGTTCCTGTAGAATAAACAAGATATCTATTTAATTGCAAAATACAGAAATTAACAATTTTTGGTTTTATATTTAAATGATTAATAATTGTTTTATATACTAGTCGATTTTGTTCCTTCAGCTGACATTTATTTACTCTCCAAATAATACGATCGGACTTTTCGTTGTTCAATTTGTGCTTACATGAAACGTGACGGACGGACGGACGGACGGACGGACATACAGATGGACATTTTGAAAGTTGTTCAGAAGTCTATGATTCCCCAATTATATGAATTTTTTTCCCTATAAGTGATATTTAGAATTTTACAAATATGTCAAATTTTCACCATGTTTCAAGTGATATTACTTTTGATAGCTATAAAACGCCCAGTACACAGTTACCAATGGAAAATTATGTGGTAATCAGTGAACGTATAATAATAATAATCTGTATCCCATATCTTGTCTTACTCAATAAAATACAAATATACCTAGAAATGATAAGTCATAATAATGAGAACAAGAACAATACATATTATATTAATTTAGAACATGGTCACATATTCGGTATTGACCTGATTATCCGTAAACACTAATTTTCAGACAGATTATCGCCATTATAAAATATATGCTGTTAATATCTATCACCCACACCATATTGTAATTTACAAATAAATTGCAATACATGTCTGACCCGATTTTTATGTAAAAATATGCGACTAAAGTGTATGTTTATCTTTATATGACATTTAAAAAAGTGTTTCCCAATAATAGACCAGTTAGCAATTAGTAGTACATTAGAGGTTTCCTTGCAAGTTGCAATTATGCATGTTCATATTGTAGGCTTAAGTTTTAAAAATACTTTTGTCCGATCATGTATTTGTGTGACCTGGTAGTATTTAATAAATCTAATCTGTTAAATTTTTCATGGGAGAATGTAGGTTCCTTGGACCACTTAGAATATACTTTTGCATAGATTATGCATAAAATAATATATATATACTCATACAGAGGATTTAGAAATGATTACAGGGCATGTTTTACAGATTTGCGTCAATTGATTATGCATGAATTGAAAAAGAATCCCTAAACTAAATCTAATTTAATATTAGTAATATAACATTAAGATAATTCTTTCGCGTGATATAAGTTTTCAATTTTCGAAAAATTCTTATTTTTTCGTCCGATCAGAAAGTACACCCGCTCTGGAGACATTATCCGTCAGAAAATAACGTTTTCCCGGGCTAGACCTGAAAGTGACATTAGAGATCGGCAATAGTATATTGTGTATTTAGGTGTGAAAGCAATACATTCCAGGACGACGATACAAATTATTGGCCGAGACGCTAGCCGAGGCCAACAAGCATCGTAGTCCGGGAATGTACTTTCACACCGAAGTACACATACTATTTTTTCTGAAATCACAATCAATATTATTGTTAATTAAGGAACTTGTATTAATGCACGACATTCCTTCATTACAATCTAACTGCTTACTAATAAATGCAATTTTAATGTGAGTTGGTTTGTCTGCGTGTATTTATTTACTGTCTAAAATATACATAATAATAATAATAAAAAAATATTGTACGTTACACGACTGAAAAACAGTGTTCTGCAAACACCACTTTCCGGAGTTGTAACGTAATAGTATATTGTGTATCTAGGTGTGAAAGCGATACATTCCCGGACGACGATGCAATTGTTGGCCGAGGCGCTAACCGAGGCCAACAAGCATCGAACTCTGGGAATGTGCTTTCACACCGAAGTACATATACTATTTTTTCTGAAATCACAATAAATACTATTTTAAACGTATAAAAATCAAAAATATAAACATTTAAACCAAAAAAATTCTGAAATCACAAGCAATACTATTTTAAACGTATAAAAATCAAAAATATTAACATATTAAAATATATATAAAAAACCGTACGGGAATGTTACTTCCCGGCCGAAGAAACATATGACCGGCATCGGCAGAAACAATTAGATGTCCATACAAAAATAGAAATTCAGTGAGATTCATTTGGTTTCTTTGGCAAACTCCAATATTTGATCCTTTGAATGTGAATTGCACACCAGTAAGCGAAAATAATACATTTTAGCTAATAAATAATGTTTATAAAGTTACATTTCATAATATTTGCTATCTACTTTCAAGACCGAAGTGGTCGCAGGTGAATTTTTATGCTATTCCTGAAGTTTACAAAATGGAGAATGTTGATGAATTTACAAAGAAGAGAAATATCATATTCAAGCGAGTTGAAACGTAGGAATACTATATCAGTCAGAAACCGATGAAAATAAGATTCTAGATGTTGTGTTTGAAATAGTTAGCGGAATTAGTAAATCTAATTGATCTTTTACGCCTAAAAGTTGTGGCGCTCTCTGATGATGCTAACCTCAAGAAATAAAATAAAGCGAGTTTAGATTTTGATAATAGACAGCATACTATAACAGCTAATTGTGTGTTAAGCACTCAAAGTGCCTCATTGTCGCTCGGGAGTGTAAGTTGACTCGAGAGCGACAATGACACTTTGTGCTCAAATTGAGCGATACAATAAAAATTGAAAATAAACACAAAACACAAACATTTTGAAAAGAAACAGAAATCAGATATGACAAAAGCCGAAAACATTATAAAAAAATAAAGATTGTTGAATTTTTGATGAATAAAAACTTAACTAATCATATTTTGGTAAATAAAAGAATCAGAATATAGAAAAAAGACTAAAAATGTTAAAAAAAGACTCGATTTAATGAAAATGGAGGGATGTATACTATTAATTAAGTTAGTTGCCTAGTTACAATATTCAAGGAGTGGGGAGATAATTTTTTTTCGAACGGGCGTTATGTCCTCGAGGGTGCTTTATGCGATGTAATTTAAAAAAAGTTAGTTGTGGATCATTTTCAACTAGCAGAGAGAGAAATATAAGCATTTTGGAACAATATGAGTAAATTTAAAGAAAAAATATCAATATATGTTTACTTATAATCAACTAAAACCCAAAAAACTAACGTAGAGTAGAAGTAGTATTATCTTTTTTTAAACGTTGATTATTTCATATATTTTCATAATTCGCTTATCCGTTCTTGGTTTCACAAAAAAATCACGTAGTTATGAAATTGTTTATACGTGCAATAACCATAATTACAATTAAATTCCAAAAAATTAGTTTAATTTTAAATTTTTTTTCTTTCCAAACGCCACCGTAAAGTACATGTAAAAACCTACACTTTAAAAGAAAAATTGTCCTACTACGAGTCGATGCACTTAAACAAAATGCGATGGAAGTTTCAATATTATTGTTGATTTTTAGCCGCTTGAATAAATATTTTGCGCTATTTGGCACGGAGGTTTAGTTCAATAAAGGGTATGGTTCCACCAACTTTCGTTAAAATTGATGGATTATCACATCATATTTCTTAAACTGTTAAAAAAGGCAATTTTTGGTGGTTTTTATTTTTTTTACAAATTTACAAATTATCAAGAAGTTTCTTCATATGCCTAGTCTTATTCATAATTTTATAGCGAACAGCTTGGTATTTTTATTTTTGCGATCGGATTACTATGACCTGAGATAATAGGGAAAATAGCGGGAAATTTCTGTGTTGAAAAATAAATTGTTAAAATTCTACAAGAAGCAATGAACGGATTTCACAAAAAATTGCTCGGAGCACTTGTTATTATACCTACAACAAATTAAAACAATAAAATTGCTGTAGCCAGAGAATTCCATTCAAATTTTATTTTGACTCCACTATTGATGAAAAATAGGAATTGTATGTAATGTAGAAATTATAATCTTGGTTGAACCTTGATATACGACAAGAACGTGCAGTATATTACGGGTATACAGGAATTATTGTATTCCTATCAATAAATGGCATTCGGTAAACAATATCTCTTTTATGAAAAAACTAGTTATGTAATTGATGAGTAAAAGTTTGATTCCTATATAAAGTCCTCAAAGTGTAATCATGACAAAGAAAGAAAACGTAATTCAATTATTCAATTAATTGTCGAAATTGATCAAAAGTGCACCTGGAACAAGAAATTTCAGTTTTTTAACCCTGCATGGTCCGTAAAACTAATCAAAATCGTATTCGTAATCCAACAATAGAGTATCCTTAATAGTAATTTACGTTACAAGACCGAAAAGAAGTGTTTTTCAGGTCGACCCAAAACACTGTTTTTCGGTCCTGTAACGTATATTTTTTTTTTGCAGCTGACACTGTCTTACAAAATCAATTTTGTATTATTTTCTAACAAAGATAACGACAAACAATAATAACTAATTAAATAAAATATTCTTACGACCGACACTATATACAACTTCAATTTCTGCTTGTAACGCTTCAAAATCTGAATGCATATTTTCCATGAACTTGTGACTTGACTTTTGAAAACTCGTAAAAGTTAAGTGTATTTATCTATTTGACACTTATCGCAACAACTAACACAAATTCGTTTTCATAGCAACGAGAATAACAGGAATCGGAAAAGCTTTTGCAGATCTCTAATGTCACTTTCCGGTCTAGCCCGGGAAAACGTTAATTTCTGGCGGATAATTTCTCCAGAAAGGGTGTACTTTCTGGTCGGCCGAAAAAAATAGTAATTATTCTGAAATCGATCGGGAATGTCTACATTTTCGGCACGATTTTAGAACGAAAAATGCACAATTCCAGTATTTTAGTCCGTTGCTAGGAAACTATCAGAAAACAGACTGGAAAAGATCCGTTGCCAAGCAACGATCAACAAAACCATACGGGAATGTTACTTCCCGGCCTAGGCCGGGCTACAGCAATTTTATTGTTTTAATTTGTTGTAGGTATAATAACAAGTGCTCCGAGCAATTTTTTGTGAAATCCGTTCATTGCTTCTTGTAGAATTTTAACAATTTATTTTTCAACACAGAAATTTCCCGCTATTTTCCCTATTATCTCAGGTCATAGTAATCCGATCGCAAAAATAAAAATACCAAGCTGTTCGCTATAAAATTATGAATAAGACTAGGCATATGAAGAAACTTCTTGATAATTTGTAAATTTGTAAAAAAATAAAAACCACCAAAAATTGCCTTTTTTAATAGTTTAAGAAATATGATGTGATAATCCATCAATTTTAACGAAAGTTGGTGGAACCATACCCTTTATTGAACTAAACCTCCGTGCCAAATAGCGCAAAATATTTATTCAAGCGGCAAAAAATCAACAATAATATCGAAACTTCCATCGCATTTTGTTTAAGTGCATCGACTCGTAGTAGGACAATTTTTCTTTTAAAGTGTAGGTTGGCGTTTGGAAAGAAAAAAAATTTAAAATTAAACTAATTTTTTGGAATTTAATTGTAATTATGGTTATTGCACGTATAAACAATTTCATAACTACGTGATTTTTTTGTGAAACCAAGAACGGATAAGCGAATTATGAAAGTATATGAAATAATCAACGTTTAAAAAAAGATAATACTACTTCTACTCTACGTTAGTTTTTTGGGTTTTAGTCGATTATAAATAAACATATATTGATATTTTTTCTTGAAATTTGCTCATATTGTTCCAAAATGCTTATATTTCTCTCTCTGCTAGTTAAAAATGATCCACAACTAAATTTTTTTAAATTACATCGCATAAAGCACCTTCGAGGACATAACGCACGTTCGAAAAAAAATTATCTCGCCACTCCTTCAATATTGTAACTAGGCAACTAACTTAATTAATAGTATACATCACTCCATTTTCATCAAATCGAGTCTTTTTTTAACATTTTTAGTCTTTTTTCTATATTCTGATTCTTTTATTTAACAAAATATGATTTGTTAAGTTTTTATTCATCAAAAATTCAACAATCTTTATTTTTTTATGTTTTCGGCTTTTGTCGTATCTGATTTCTGTTTCTTTTCAAAATGTTTGTGTTTTGTGTTTATTTTCAATTTTTATTGTATCGCTCAATTTGAGCACAAAGTGTCATTGTCGCTCTCGAGTCAACTTACACTCCCGAGCGACAATGAGGCACTTTGAGTGCTTAACACACAATAAGCTGTTATAGTATGCTGTCTATTATCAAAATCCAAACTCGCCTTATTTTATTTCTTGAGGTTAGCATCATCAGAGAGCGCCACAACTTTTAGGCGTAAAGATCAAATAGATTTACTAATTCCGCTAACTATTTCAAACACAATTTAACATCTAGAATCTTATTTTCTTCGGTTTCTGACTGATATAGTATTCCTAATAACGTTTCAACTCGCTTGAATATGATATTTCTCTTCTTTGTAAATTCATCAACATTCTCCATTTTGTAAACTTCAGGAATAGCATAAAAATTCACCTGCGACCACTTCGGTCTTGAAAGTAGATAGCCAATATTATGAAATGTAACTTTATAAACATTATTTATTAGCTAAAATGTATTATTTTCGCTTACTGGTGTGCAATTCACATTCAAAGGATCAAATATTGGAGTTTGCCAAAGAAACCAAATGAATCTCACTGAATTCCTATTTTTGTATGGACATCTAATTGTTCCTGCCGATGCGGGTCATATGTTTCTTCGGCAGGAACACCTTGATTTCTTGAAGTCAGTTTTTACAGCGAATCGACGAATTTTACTATTAAAAAACTCGAGAGTTTTAAGCAGCTACAACTTTGTCACCACCATGAACAATAAGTCATTTTTATTTAACAGGGCGGTGTTATTGCACCAAACCAGAGTGGCTGTTGTAGAATCTTCCAGAATTGACCTAGGTCGAAGCCAAAATAAAAAATTCGACTTAGTCAAAAAATTCATTTAAGGACATTTTTAAGAGTTTGAGAGACTTCAGAACCACAAACTAGCCCAAAAGGACCGTTATGAGTTCGATAAGACATTAGGCACAACCGGGTAAAAATTCGAAGAAACATCGAATTTTTACTTAGGAAAATATATTTTGGTCCAGGATATGAGAGTGAAAGTATATGGTGATCATGGGAAAATGAACCACTTACTTTTTAAAAAGTACGCCAAAAAAAGTACTTTTAAAATATTCATAATATTTTCAACTTTAATTCCTCCGCCGAAGACATTGACCATGGAGGTACAGTCATTATATATCCTGTCCTAGGGACTGACAATGAAATTTTAACGATGCAATATATCAAAAGGGCGAAACAGACGAATTTGGCAAAAGCAAGCGCCTGTAAGCAAAAATTGGCAAAAAATCAGTGAAAATGCACAAGGCCGGTTTCTCGCATAAAACAAGTTTGGATTCACCCAGCGACTCATAATTTGGACTAGTGCGTTGGGTGGTCAATATAAAGCGATGGTAGGAAAGCCAAATACAGGGCTTTCCAAATAATAAAGTTATAGAGAAAACCGCCTTGTGCACAAAGGACTCAAAAATCCAATTTGCCGAAAGGACGCTCGGAGGCGACTCGTTGTCATTTTTTCTATATTGGACCTGCATAGGGACAAGTACGTCATAAGACTGGCCGAAAGTAATTAAACTCATGTATTAGTCGAACTCCGTCCCGTGAATGATAAAATCATGATCTAGGACCTTTAAGCTATTCATAAGCGAACCAAAAGTTTTTAAAATATTTTTATCTACTCTTATTATGTTATATAGTAATTAATGAACTTCTTTTGAACAATTAATAGTATCCATAAAGAAATAGCGTGAGTTATAATGAGTGAGTTATTATAAACTACTAGGTACAGAGCCAATCACCTTTATCTTCATGCCTAGCCTGTCCAATCGACGTAACGCGGGACAGGCTTTGTCCGAGATAACCTTTTCCGATACAGTGATATAGAACGGTCCATTATTATTGAGGGGAAGAAGGTGATTTATCATGTTTGAATAGTTTCGATGTTTTCAAATCAAGTTAAGTAATAATTGTGTCAAAAATGATGAATTCGTTTAGTGAAGATGAACTAATATGTATACCACCAGAATGACGACAAGTAGCTAATGATACAATACATAATTTATTTCCTGAAAAATCGCAGAACAAATATAAAACTGTGTACAAAAATTCAGTCAATTTCATTAATAAACAAACTAAGTAATTATAACAAAATTTTCTCAATTTAATATTTATTGTTATAATCGTAGGTAAAGTATAGTATTCAACTTGCGGTAATGGTAATAACTCACTTGATGAATTACAGTTATCTGCGTGAGTTATTACCTACATTACCGCTCGTTGAATAATATACTATTATATTATTTTCAGTCAGCCATAATTACCAAAAATACAAAATTTTTAAATTCTTTTTAAAAGGCTTGCATTAAATCCTGAGGAGGTTAAATGAAACTTTTCTGCCAAATCGATTGTTAGCGTACGCTCTCACTTGTATGGTTAAAAAGTAATTTGCCTTACTTAGGGAGGCGTGATTCTCTCACATTTTATAATTTTGCCGAAAATCACTGTATTATTTTATACTTATTAAATAAATGGTATTCTTTGAACTAATTGCATTTTATTGATGTAAGGACTTGTCACTAGTCTTAATCCCTGAAGTTTTCGTTTGGAAGACCTAAACAACTGAGTTAATCGGAATATTATGATTCCTTAAGTCTGATACTCAGTGTTCTGGTCGCCTTACGGGAGCTTGATAGGGATGTTTTTATGCGATTTTTCCAGAAATCTTTAAGTGTAGAGACTATTATTAGTAGGTGAATAGATACAAATTACGTCAAATTTCAATCCCCTCGGAGAGAAATCTTCGATAGGGATTTATTTTTATGCAAAAATAGCAAAACCTAAGGACCTAAGGACGTCAGAATCCTTATTACTGTATAATCAGATCAAAATCACGTCAAATCCCAATCCCGTCGGAGAAAAATCTTCGATATGGATTTTTTATGCAAAAATCGCAATAATCTAAAGACTAATTGAAATCACGTCCTGAGAGAGCGTCGTTAATGATGTGCCTTGACTCATTACTCGTCTATCGAAGTATATATTATCTCGAATCCGCTTGGGAGTGGAAAAACGGGGTAGAACGGGGCTGGCGCCCTTCTAAAAATAAATTGATCTCGCGTCACCTAGACGCTTGGTAGTGATTTCTTCTACATTGCCATCTGTCGATTTCATCGGGATAACCACAATTTGTATTACATTTTCCCGGGTCCGACTGTTTACGCTTAGATCTCGACTTTTATCATATATTTTGTGAAGCCGAAGAATACCGATCGATATAGCGAGGTATCATGAATCGAGTATCGAGGATCAAGTATCAACTTATTTCCTTGTTATTCGTCTATTGCTACTTGTTTGCGGTCGAAAAAAGATGTTAGGTTTGCCATTGTGTATCGTACCTTGAGCATTCCTCCATCTAGTTCTTACGTAGGACAAGTGTTTTCCACCATACCTACGGACTGGAAGAATGTAAGGAATATATGTTTTGCATGATACTTCATAGTATCGTGGATGCTTTGTGGAATTGATCAAGCAAAAGGTACAAATAACTACGAATACGGTTATATAACCTCTGACTAGCTTGTTGAGAAATCCAAAAAGATCAAATCTTCATTGGGTGTTTTTCGAAAACGTACCAAATATTCGTGCAAAAATAGGTCTGTCTCCAAGCGGAAATCATGGGGGGTCGGCGGAACAAACCTTTCGAAAGCGATAGATAAATAAGAGGATTGAAGTTTAATACTGTGTTATTATATTATTTTCATAGCCAAATTGTCACAGTTTAAATAAAAATATTTATAAAAAAACGCTGCCCAAGGAATCACTACTTCCACATCCGGATTTTCTATCCAAGTCACAACGAAAAAATTTGGTATCTGGAAATAATTGTTTATGGAACTTTAATAATATAATATTTGAAATCCTTTACCCCAAAAACCCATAAAACGATACCCCACATGGGTAGTGGGGTGGGGGTTGTGACAGGGGGTGGGAGTGGGGGGTGAATAAAGTAAAAAATATTACGAGGTTTCTGGTTCTTGTACACACACTAAATCACATTTTTTTTCATCCCCTTTAATAATAGGGTGGGGGAGGTAATGGGGGTGGCCAATGCCAAAATTTTTTTTGAGATCTTAGCTTCTCTTGTATATACTAAATACCAATTTTATGGACTCTTACCTACTTGATTTACCTATTTTACCCCAATTTACCCCCCAACCCTTCGACGGAACAAGATGAAAATATAATCTAGTTCTAGATCTCGTTAAAGTACATATGTGTACCAAATTTCAAGCCAATATCTCAAACGGTTCCAGAGTAAACGTGCGCACAAAAAAAGTTACAGACCGACAGACAGACCGACAGACAGAAATTTTTTTTTTGCTCAAACTTGAAATCTCGACATTTCATGACATTCTAAGCCTATTTCAACAATAAAAATTTTTAAAAATTTTTCTGTCGTTACTATACTTCCAATGGATGTGGAAGTAATTATTGTTTATTTAGGTGTTTTGTTTGGATATTACTTATTGTTTTGTAATACATGGAAAACACTGAATAACCTTGAACATCCCAAAAAAATGATTGGTCATTGGGGTAGTGCGGTATTGTGATGAAAAAGAATCTAGAAACTCTTACACTTCTTGTGTTTAGGTATAATCAACTCAGGACGGGCGGAAAGTTAGGAAAACTTTGTATGGGTCGCGTGCGCGTGACGTCACAGGTTCCAGACCTTAGGAAAAACAAACCGCTGTCATTAGCTGTCAAATGGCGACTGACTGAACTTCAGAATTAAATTTTTCGTAATCCTAGAGTTTTTATCGATATTATATTATGATATAATATCGATAAAAACTCTAGGATTACGAAAAATTTAAAAAAATAAAAACTAGCCATTTTGTATGCAAAATGGCTAGTTTTTATTGTATTATTAATTGTGGAAGTGTGGTAATCCGAGACAACCAGTTTTTGTAAAATAACGTCGATTTACAGCCAGAAGAGGTTAGGTTAAACAATTCCAGGCATTTAAAAGAAATGCTTTAAGTTAATGCATAAGAATGATTGTGATAGTAATAACTGCTGCTCAAACAAGCAATTAACAATTCATGGTAAAGTAAATTAACATTTTATATTGGTTTATCTCTATTTTTAATAACTATTTCTTATTTAAATTTTAGTTGAGCGAAGCATGAACTGCACGGAGGGAGAGTATATTTAAGAGAATACAAGTCGTAATTAACAATTGATCTACATAAAATAGTAAAATTCATGTTAATCATTTTATATAATATATTATAATAAAAAATTTACAAAAATTACAACGGTTTGCGTAGTCTAATCTATAGGTATATAAGGTATAGACGAGGGGTTAACCGCTGGAGGAAATCGTGTACATCTTATTACATACTTCAAACAGTTTACAGTAGGTACGTCAGTCTTTCATGGTTTATTTTATAAAGTGGCTTTTTCACAAAATTTACAGCGGTTAATCTCCAACCATAGCCATGTCCATTACTAAAAAACTAAAAGGAAAGATTTCCTGTTAAGTGGCGAACATGTTTTGTCTAGACTGGCAACACAATCCCAGTGAGCATCTGAATCTGCAAGAGTCCAAGGAGTCAATGGCTCTTATTCATGAAGCCTAAGAGTTCATATCCTGAAAAGTTAATTTCTGCATTAGTAATTATTTATAAAACAACATTTAATTAGGCAAGCATATATGAAAAAAATGGTTGATAACTAATTCTTACCGTTGTAACAAGCTTTTATCCTGCAAATTTCTTGCAGAGTACTTCTTTCACCTAACCACAAACAGCTTCAAGACTTCTCAATGCCTTGAATTCGTTCTTCTGTCTACGTAATTCTTTAAAAAATCAAGTAATTTGCAACATCCATATGTGTAACATTTGGAAATACATCAATATTTGTACTAAAGTATTTTTTTCCCAAAATATAAGGATTTAATTCGATGGCAGCCGTATACCTAACCTCTACATCAGGAGACAATTCTGCAAAATACGAACTAACCGTCATCCTGACGAACAAAATTGTTTATATAACAGTATTAAGAATAGTTGTAGATGTTAAATAATCCAACAAGTTCTTAAATGGCACAAACACTGCAAAATTCACTTTAAAGAAACACGTTTAATCGGCGGATTTCTCAATAACAACTGTTTGTTTTTCCTAAGGTTTCAAAATCTGTGACGTCGGCGCACGCGACCCATATAATTTAATATGGCATTGTCACAAGACTGTTGTCAAAAATTTTTGACACGTTTACCTACTTAAAAAGAGTGATTTATGTTATACATAAGTTAATTGTAAGTCAAATAAGATATTCGAAAATAGCCAGGTTCGATTACAATTTTTTATTCACTTACGCATTATTTATCATTTTCAGTTTTCTTGCAATAACAGTTCTATGACGCGTTTGATTGAAACACAGACGACAATTATTTGATGTAGGTATCTATGTCAGTGTCAATATAATTACTACTATAAGTTTTTAAATAATTGTTTTTAACGCTTTTGTACTGAGTTCATCTTCGTGTATAATAATAGCTAACTTCAACAAAATTTTGCGTAAAATTTATCTGTACTCATTAAAATTTTGTAAATAAAGAAGTGTTGCTTCATCTCTATGCAACCGGTTCCCAATATTTCGTAGTGATTATTTCACTTGTAAACTGAAATTTCAAATATAATTTTCGCCGTACAATTTGCATCAATATGCGTGGGCCCTAGAATCGTAATCTCATCTGCAATTTGAGCACTGTAAACATTCTCCACAGGCAATTAACTTTCAATAATTTCGGCAGTAATCCGTTTTATGTCTTAGCTGACCATGCTACTGTTTCGCTTTCAATATTCAATACAGGAAGTAGGTCATTCGAAAGTGAGATGCGCTGGGCCAAGGTAGCTTAATATCTATATGTGCCGCTGCGCAATTAACACAAAGTGTGCGGGACACAATGACATAACTATGGCTTATCAAGACTGCCATGGTTTCTCAACGGAATTGCAAGTGCAGCTTATGAACGTGAACTTTCCGCTTATTATCAATAAATAACATTGAATTTTGGCGGTAGTGGGACCTGGCCAAAGCATAAAACGAACGCAGAAGGCTAGGAACGGCGAATTGTTGACAATGCAGCTTCTCCGTGCTTGTACCTTCGTTTGTTTTGTGTCGAGTATCACGACATTCTCGCCTCGCGGCGACAGGAATGGATTTCCTAAGTTCCCTCACAACTCCTGCGGCTCGAGGGTAGTTCAGTGGAAGCCCGTACGTGAACCTAGGGTTATTGGTGGCGAGGAACCACCGTTGGGGGCTGTGCCGTGGCAAGTTGAGCTGCGTCTTGGTGATAATCACCAATGTGGTGGCGCCTTGATTAGCAGGCGGTTGGTTCTATCTGCAGCGCACTGTTATAGTGAAGGCTTAACTGCCGTGGTCGGTGCACATGGTCCACCAGGTTAGTGCGGTTATAATATCTTGTTTTTGTTTAATTTTAGTGCTTTCACGATTTTTTGTGGTGGATGATATCTAACAGCTGTAGTGAATCGAGAATTAAGTGATTAGTTGTCAATACCTAAAAACCGACAAATAATAATTTGATACCCAAAAATGATTAATTATAATTATTTCGGTTAAATATTTTAATCGGAAATGCTATACATAATATGTGATGATTTTTAAGTACCAAGTAAGCAGATTATTATTTTTTTTTATTGAAATAAATTAGTTTTCATCTCGTCCAAATAACAGGTTGCTTTTGATTTCAATAGCAAAATGATTGCTATTTTAGAGTGAACATATTTATTCAGTTATTTTCGAAAGATCTGAGAAAACAAGTTCTTTTTGTTACATTGATACTCTAAATACTTCATTCACAGTAATATGGTATTACGTACTTACGATTAATTAATAGACTCGCTGTTGCCTGCTAAGTTAAGTAAATAAATTATAATCAACAACAATTAATATTTTATTCTATTAAAGTACATAAAAAACTTTACGTTAATAATAATTTAATTGAAGTTTATCGTACATTGTTTCAACCCAGTTTATACACCAAAAATCAAAAACATTACGAATTTTTTGGTTTCTAATTATTTCTACTTGAATTATATTCTAACAGGTCTTCGTCTATTGGAATAACTGAAAGGAATAGGAGACAATTATAGTTATCTCACAGACCATACTGAGAATTTTAATAAAACTGAACTGGTCGCATTTCTGAAGTTTGAATAACATTTGCTAAATATATAGAGCCCCATAAGACTGAGGTTTATTTTTTGGAATAAAAATAAGTTATTTTACTTCGCGGTCTCTCAAATCCGAAAAAATATTATGAAATGGGAAATGAAAAATAAAAGTTTTGCTTGCAAATAAATCAAATATCGCTGCCCAAGAAATCACTACTTCCACATCCAGATTTTTTTATTTAAGTCACTCACAACAAAAAAATTTTGTATGTGGAAATAATTGTTTATGGAACTTTAATAATATAATATTTAAAATCCTCTACCTCAAAAACCCATAAAACGATACCCCACATTGGTAGCGGGGTGGGGGTGGTGATTGGGGGGTGGTAGTGGAGGTGGATGAAGTAAAAAAACATTTTGAGGTTTCTAGTTCTTGTACACACCCTAAATCACATTTTTTTGCATCCCCTTTAATAATGGGGTGGGGTGGCTAATGCCAAAATTTTTTTGAGACCTCAGCTTCTCTTGTATATACTAAATACCAATTTTATGCTTGATTTACCTATTTTCCTCAAATTAACCCCAATTTACCCCCCAACCCTTCGGCGGAACAAGATGAAATTATAATCTAGTTCTAGATCGCGTTAAAGTACATATCTGTACCAAGTTTCAAGTCAATATCTCAAACGGTTCCAGAGTAAACGTGCGCACAAAAAAAGTTACAGACAGACCGACAGACAGACCGACAGACCGTCAGACAGAATTTTTTTTTCGCTCAAACTTAAAATCTCGACTTTTCGTGACATTCTAAGCCTATTTGAACAATAAAAATTTTTAAAAATTTTTTTGTCGTTACTATACTTCCACTGGATGTGGAAGTAAAATTGTCGAGGTTTATATGGACAAGATATACATAATCATAACTAGGTATGGAGTGAATAAATTGCAAGCCTCGTTTATTCGTGAAAATCAAGTCATTGAATGAGAAAGCATGAGTATAATAGAAGAAAAAAGTGAATCGTTAATCAGATATTTTCAACCACTGCTTGAAATGTAACATTCGTATAGTATGAAAATTATTATATCTTTTCTACGATGATTTATTTCATGTACTCGTAATACAAAGTGTTTCAAAACAAAACATATCAACAAATATAGTTAATTTAAAAACTTTTACTAAATAATGTAATCTTAATGACATATTTAAAGTTTGTATCCACAACCAAGGAACACCGTTCGTCGAGTCCACAAACAATTTTAGTTTCCCGTTTGAATTATTGATGATTGATGATGATTAGTATGATTTTTTTAAATTTAAAATTTAAATATAAAATAGTATATTACCGACACGGTACCCTAGCGGGCTAAAGGGTGTTTGTTGTATGGCGAGATCGTTTGGTCAAACAATCGTGTAGTTGGTTCGATACCAATGTCGGACTGGCAATATCGGTTGGAAATAATATTGTCTGCATATTTTCAAATGTGTAAACCCCTTCTGGACAGTCTTGGTCTTAAATAGTTGTCTAATACGTGTGTTTATGTTGATATTATGTTTATTTGCATGACTTGACAGATCAACGAAATAAACAAGGAGATGATCTATGATATATGATTCACTTCCACCTCCAAGTTTTCGTGAATATTGTCGATTTTCTTTTTGATAAAATGATGTCGAATTGCAATCAAACATTTTAAATACCAAGGTGAACAAAATAATAATATATTGTGCAACAAGTGTTAAAAATGGCACTTTTCATACGAGTATGAAACCTGCTTTTCATATATGTTGCACAATATACTTTTTCTTCAAAACATTTATAATTTGCCGTTTCTAAAGCGAAGATCGTGAAATAATTTCAATTGTCTTAACTGCACTCTTATGATTTGGCTATACACTAGAGTGGAATAATGTTACTTTTTTTACTATTACCATAAACGTACCTTTGTTTTACGCACAATAATTAATGAAAAAATTACATTTTTTTAACAGTCGTAGAAAAGTAACTATTATGAATTGTGATATTTATAGGAGAATTGTAGTGTTTGTAGGCAAGCATATAAGGAGCATATTAAATTTTTCATATGTTATGTGAAATTAATAATAATTTTCAAGCGTAGTTTAGCAGCGCGTTTTTAAACCCTTTTTAAAGAAGTCGTAGAAAAAATAATTTTTACTTAGGTCACTTTAATTTTATTTAGCGGTAGTGGATATTTTATACAAATACATTAAACCATAGATTATTTGAATCTTATTAACAATTTCTTTAAAATTATATTTACCTGTTTTAATTTATAACTAATTGCTCTAATCTTCTGCTTCTTATTGTGATTTGATGAGATTAAACTAACAAATGTACAAAGTAGATAACACAAAATAAATATACACTGACACCATATTGAAAATTTTATTATCGTGTTTTAATATATAGATGCAATCCAAATAATTTAATATTTAACATTCATCTGTACCTCATATTAAAAACAACTGCTATTGATACCAAATTTGTGTCACCAAGCTCATTTTCTTTTATATTGGAAACCCATATTATTATATTGTTTATAATTTATTATTTGTGGCATATTCATGATTTCTTGTGTTTTTTGGGTATTTTGCCACTGTAAAAATATTTAAAAAAATTTGATGAAATAAACCTCTGTGCCAAAAGGATTAGGCAGAGGCTGGTTTTTATACTTCTATTACAAAATGTCTCACATCTAAAAATATATAAACTGAAACAAAATTATTAAATGATAAATAGAAAAATTAAAACGAAGGCAGTTGGCGTTTCGGAAAATAGTTCTTTTCCGTTATCAAAACTTTCACTTTTGAGCTTGTCAAACCAGACAGTTTGTTTATGTATTTCCATAGTCACGTGAGACACTAAATTATATTAATTTTATTTTTATTTAATTCGTCTCTGAAGATCGGCAACTAGCTGGTACAGAAACCTATAGAATTATTAGAAACACATTTATCCTCATTTAACAAAATAATAGCGGATTCCTTAAGTTTTCTTTTAGTTGAGTTCCTTTCTTTTTCCAAAAATTTTCGCGCAGTCCCACTGGATCCTATGATTGTTATCCCACGCGTGTTCACAAATTTTTGATTTTTGAAATTCTCCCTTTCTAGCATAATCTCGGTGTTCACCAAGCCTTACGTTGAAAGGTCTAGAAGACTCACCTACATAATGCTTACCGCACTCACACGGAACACTATAAATACAATCCTCCAATTTTGAACAATATTCACCGGCTTAGTCTTTGATAAAACAGATCTTAATGTGGCTCCCGTTTGAAAAACTCTTCGTACAGAAAATCTATTTCCGATTTTTCGCAATTTATCCGATAAACCCTGTATGTATGGAATTACTGCTAAAGATCTAAATTCAGGTTGTAAATGTTGAGTGGTTACTTTACTTTCAATGTATTATTATACATTGCCTTATTATTATTTTTATTATTAATTAATAAACCAAATTAAGCCAAACAAAAGCCCTCACAAAACAATCCCAGATTGATATATTTTGTCTTAAAATGTAATACTTTTTGTTTATTTTTTCCTGCGTAATGCAAGAATTTTAGAAGAAGTGAAATTTAAAATTATTTTTTTACTAAAATTTGATATAAAATGAACACAAAATAGTTTTACTAGGACCTACATAGGCCTTCTGGTCTTTGCTGGAATACATTTTCTAACAGAGTTTCAACTTCAACAGGTTCTTCTCCCTACGAGCAAGTCCTTAAAGTGGAAATATTCATTCCTCACCCAGACTTCAGAAAACTAGGCCCATACTCTCATGACGTCGCTGTTCTTCTCGTGTCCTCTCCTGGATTTAAACTAAACGACGTTGTGAAGCCCGCGTGCTTTTCAGAGGAATCTGCTCCACCAGGCACGTGGTGCGAAGTATCAGGATGGGGCGCAACCGATCCCGATGTAGCTGATCGCCTTTCACCAGTTCTAAAAGCAGCAGCAGTTCCAGTTATCTCCTTGGAAACCTGTAGAAAAAAGGGAATATACGGAGGAAGGCAACAACAAATTCTCGATTCTATGCTCTGTGCTGGGCACTTGAAGGGTGGAATAGATGCATGCGGAGGAGACTCGGGAGGCCCTTTGGTATGTGAAAGGAATGGTAGATTAGAGTTGACAGGTATCGTATCGTGGGGTGATGGCTGTGCTAAGAAAAATAGGCCAGGGGTGTATACAAGGGTGTCAAGTTTTTTGCCATGGATAAGGGATTGCGCGCATGATTTGGGTGTGGATTATGACTTCTAAGAGATATAAATTAAATGAGAAAACGATTATGCCAAAGTTTAACAGTTAGTAAATTGCATTGTTCTGTTTTATTTATTATTTATTTATAAATGGGTTATTTATAATTTCTAACCACTATACTAGAGTGTGTGCGTTAATCATATATATCTAATGTCAATATTTCAGATAAAAGCTGCATTGTTAACAATTCTAACTTACCTACGCTTCCTTTTATTTCACTTAATTGCGAGGGGAAATAACTGATAATGTTGACAATAGACATATAATAATTGATATACCAGACGCAAATCCAGTTTATTCGAAGACATACTATATAATTTTGAAAGTATTAATAGTAACTAGACATGTGCCACTACTTTGAACAAAGAATTTGTACAGGCAGTCAGGGGACAACATTAGAATTTTTGGGGGACGAATTCTTACTAAACAATAACAATAAAAATGCAACAGATGTCTGATAACACAGGCACACAAAATTAAAAAAAAGTCGAAACCCCATGTATTTTGGGAGGCTGAAACCGAATATGACAATAAAAAAAAGGTTTTAACTATCCAATTTTTCTCTAGCACCCCCTTACAACCCTTCTGGGGGATTGATATTCCACTTATTTTAAACATTTGAAAAGCAAGTTTTTTGGTGCGCTGAAACCGGATATGACGATAAAAACTGATTTGAACCACCCAGTCACCCCCTAGCACCCCCCTAGCACCCCCTAGAAGCCCCAAATTCCACTCATTCTAAACATTTAAAAAGTATGTTTAATCTCAGGTTGTGTGTGTGCTGAAACCGAATATGACGATAAAAAACTAATTTCAACCCCCCAGTCACCCCCTATTATCCCCTTACATTTTTTATCGTCATATTCGGTTTCATCGCATGAAAGATCCTAAGAATAAACATACTTTTGAAATGTTTAGAACAAGTGGAATTTCAACCCCTCCTGGAGTTTGTACGGGGCGCTATAGGGGGTGGTTCAAATCAGATTTCATCGTCATATTCGGTTTCAGCGCACCAAAAAACCTGGTTTTCAAATGTTTAGAACAAGTGGAATTTCAGTCCTTCAGGAGGGTTGTAAGGGGGTGCTAGGGAAAAATTGGATAGTTAAAACCTTTTTTTATTGTCATATTCGGTTTCAGCGTCCCAAAATACATGGGGATAAGGATCTGAGTTTCTACTTTTTTTTAATTTTGTGTGCCTGTGTAATTGTTGCTGGGGGAGCTACGACAGTTTGAAGATGGTATCTGAAATTTGGTTTTCACCTTTTATTTTAAAAACTCCTTTTAGCAAAACAATGAAATTTAGTTCAAGGGGTACAATTTTATGGGACATCTAATAGTTTTATCAAAAACAAGCATAAAGGATCGTGGGCGTGCGAACCGGGGAGGAGGTCGCTTAAAAGTTTGTCATATTTTCTCGTCTTAAAAAGGAACTGGTATTTATATGCTTCGTAGAAAAGATACTCTCAATAGAAACTCGTAGGATATACCGTATATTAGAAAACTGTACTGAATAAGTTTCTCATTCTCCATTATTCAAATAAACCAGAACCCTAATCCCAGAATCAGTGTTCAGTGAAGCTGCCCAAGAAGGTGTTCCAAAAAGGTTTTAGTGAGTAATTGTTCTGCCCTGATCACGTGCTGAGAAGACAATCCCTGAAAGTACAGAATTGCTGGCCCGAACTAGATTTTTATGAGTGATTGGAGGAAAAAGCCGCATAAATCCAATATTTTCGATTAAGTCCGATTTACTGATGAAGCAGGCTTCAATCGAGATGGAATTGTGAGGTTTCGCAACAATCATGTGTGGTTCGAAGAAAACTCTTATACTTTAAATCACTTAACAGGATAAATTTTCAATTTGAGTTTGAGTGGTTGTGAGTAGTGATTATTTAATAGGGCTCCATGTTCTTCCAAATCTTCTAAATTATGCAAATCACTTAAATTTTCTCCAAAATGAGCTAACTGAATTACCAAAATTGGTGTCTTATCAGAAACGAGCAGCAGATGTGGTTTATATAGTGTGTCCCAGGATAGATGTAACATGAGGTGTAATGGACCAAAATTTTGTAATTTTGAAATGGTATTTAGGGATTGAGTCCTGCTTGTTGTAAAACTAAAGTATACCAAAAATGACTTGATTTGGTGTTCTACAGGGTGTTTTATAAGCAAAGTTGTAAAAATCACCACTAATAAAGTATCTTTATTTTTCAAAATATGAAAAAATTCCACTAAGAAAAGTTATTTAGAATGCAATTTTATACCTCTATACCAAATTTCAGGAATATAAAATTATTTTTTGAAACTTCCCATTTTTTGCGAATTAAGAGTTGAATGCATATTTAAAGTTGTGTAGAAGCAAATGTTAATCATCTCAAAAAGTAGGCTATTGGTAAATAAAAAATTGAATTGAATTGAGATGTTGTAAGAAGGTATAATGTTAATCGAACTAATTGTAAAACAAGAAACAATTACTAACAGAAGATTAATGAGGTTTAAAAATTATAACAAGTAATAAATGTCAAAAACAGATTCACAAACAAATTAATTATTGACCAATACAAAACAATGTTTACAATTTTTTTATTATTCGACGTAGCTACCACCCACATCCACACATATTTTGATCCTTCGCCTGAAGTCCTTAAAACTGTTTCGAATATGATCTAACGGTATGGAGTTTACGGCATTTGTAATTATCTGCTTCAATACTGCTACATCGTTAGGAAGTGGTTCAGCGTAAACCAACTGCTTGAGGCGACCCCGTAAAAAAAATCCAATATTGATAGGTCTGGGGATCTCGCCGGCCACTTGATCGGTCCATTCCTGGCAATCCAATTTTCTCCAAAATTTAAATTCAATCACCGATTAACCATTTCTGTGGAGTGGCCAGGGGCAACCATCATGTTGAAAATGAACTGAAGGCATATCTCTAAAATATTTAAATGTTCTTCAGAAAATCTTTCAAGAAGCTGTAAATAAGTGTGCTGGTTTAACCTTCCCTCAATGAAATAAGGTCCAATAACTCCAACGTGATAAGAAACGGCACACCACACATTCACTTTTTTATAATATTGTCTTCTACAATGAATTCTGAAATTTGGATTTTCAGAAGTCCAAAACCGACAATTCTGAGATGAAACAACACCATTGGTTGTGAATGTGGATTTATCTGAGAAAATTATGAATTGATGAAAAAATCTCTCTTCCATTATTTTTTCTCCAATGGTCAAAGAAAAATTCAACCTACGGCCGTCATCTCCCTCTTCAAGCGTTTGTTTATAATTTGATTTATATGTCCTATTTTCTTTGCCTTGTAAATTCTTTGGAGTTCAGACTTGCTAATATTAATAAGAGCTGATCTCTCTCTTAGTGGCATCCTAGGATTTTCTATAACAGAGGCATGAGCTATAATAGCCCCAACATTGTCTTCATCAGATGCTTTTATTTTTCTTTTCATGTTAAGAACACTACCAGTAGCCAGAAACTTTTTAATTATTCTCATAGCCTGAGTACGTGACAAAGCAGTGTTTGGAAATTTCAAATTAAATTGGCTTACCACTTCTCTTAGCTAGTTTTCACCGCCAATTCCGTAACAATATAAATTTTTTCACGCACTGTGAGTACCATTTTCACTTAATTTTTTTATGCTTGGTTCGTTAATTTGAAACAGAAATTAAGGATAATATTGACTACGTTTGACAGATATGTCAATAATAAATGATAAATGTGTATCCACTGCTTTTCTCATAGCCTACTTTTAGCTTCTACATAACTTTAAATATTAATTCACAAAAAATAATTTCTATGCAGTTTTAATTGAATGGTTCAAAATAAAATACTAATTTATTGAAAAAATGGGATGTTTCAAAAAAATAATTTTATATTCCTGAAATTTGGTATAGAGGTATAAAATTGCATTCTAAATAACTTTTCTTAGTGGATTTTTTTCATATTTTGAAAAATAAAGGTACTTTATTAGTGGTGATTTTTACAACTTTGCTTATAAAACACCCTGTAGAACGCCAAATCAAGTCATTTTTGGTATACTTTAGTTTTACAACAAGCAGGACTCAATCCCCAAATACCATTCCAAAATTCCAAAATTTTTGGTCCATAACACCTCTTGTTACATCTATCCTGGGACACACTGTATTTGGGTTTCCACTATATTTTGGTGCAAATGTAAGGTGGCATTGGATGATGCCTTCATTGTAAGATTGATTGGTCGAAGTGAACCAATACCCTGACCAGCGCACTCACTTGATCTAAGTCCCTTCTATTATTTTGTTTGACGTTATTTCACATTCCTCGTTTATATAGTACCCGTAGACACTGGTAAGGACTTTGAATAATGAGTAATTAATAGGTAAAACAAAATATGAGAAACTTTGAGACGACCTCTGGTTCTTACAACATTGATCCTCTATGGTTTTTTTATGGAACCATTATATTTCTCATGAAAAATTCTCCTTGTATTGAATTTCGCCGCTATGGTCAAATTGTTTTTGAAATAAGAAAGAAAAACCAGGTCTTTGGTGCTATCTTCGAATTGTCGCAGCTCTCTCAGGAAGTATTTTCGGACATTCCTTATCTTGAACGGTTATTGTTATTTTTGAGTCAGGGACTCACCTTTAGAAATTCTGATGTTACTCCCGAGCATCCTATATGAAGTTCACTAAAACTAAAAATAGTATTATTTTGTTATATCCACTTCTGTGCTTTATGTATGTAACTAAATTACAAATGCATAGGTTGTTTTTGATGAGCCCTGTGGGTATCTAAGGTTAAATTAGGTATTTGATCTCATATATGAATAGGATTATTATTAAAGAATCTTGACTACTTGTTCAATGATTTTAAATATCATACTTTTTCATGATTTATAGCAAAGAAAATTTGAATTTTGCTCTAAATATTTATTGTATCTCCATATTAAGTATAATAAGAGTTTACTATCAGCTAACATAATGTAGATATATTATAGATTTATAAATGTATAATGTAGATATTTAGTATTTATTTTCGGGTGGTAAAATATAAAAACTAAAATTTGATTTTTGAAAATTATGAGCTTTATGAGAATGGCATTTTCAGGTGACTATGTGCCTATTTAATAATTTGAAATGGTACATAAATAATACAATAATGAATAATATATTCTTCTTTCACATTGTGTAAACAAAGTAATTCTTTTCGCTAAAATTCTTATGACAAACACCATTCATAATATAGCTTTCCTGACAATATTTACCAATTGGAATTAGTAACTTTTTCGTTACAATTTCACTCATGATATTGATTTTTTTACTCCGGAATGGCTCATGATTTTTCTGTAGAACTTTCGAAGCAGTGAGCGTTTGTAACTCTTAGCTATTAATAAATTGACAATAGCGTCATTTTCAAAAAAAGAATATATCCACTGTCTCCTGAATATGGCAACCTTATGTTTATTTTCACAAATCATAGATTTACAAATTTTGTAATGGATAAAATGCATAAGATTCCTTCACTTGTGATATTTTGTTTTAAATTGGTGACTATAGAGTTTTACTAAATCGAATATTTGCAAATTCCGGCTTGTATTATTATTGTAAGTATTATGGTAAATAATTTAAGAAAATACATGCTGTTTTTCTTTTCTTGTGCTGTTGTTAATAAAAAGTAATTTATTGTAATGTAATTATTATTCTCGAGAAAAATTCTCCCTCGAATTCTCTCTCCTCTTCCATGTTCGCTTCCTTATTGATAGGTAATATCTTGGAACTATTTGAAATTCATTTTATAGAAATAGTCATTCCGAATGGATTAGATTCAAAAACATACTTTAAGTAAGTCAGTTCTAACCAAGTAAATATTTTTTTAGATGTCCTATAAATTAGAACATTTATACTTTTTCAGTTAGGTTGTAAAATCTCATTTTTAGACTTAGATATTTAAACTGGCTATTAAAATCGCTAAGTTGGACAAAGTTGGACGTTATAGTTTGTCAATGTTTAGTTGATCATGTTATGGAAGAAAAAGTTTTTTTATTTGTGGAGGAATGGTTAAATAATTCAAGCATTTGCTTGATGTGATATGATTTTGCTTATTTAAGCAAAATCATTTCAGAATTATTTTAGGAGCCTACGCATAGACCGTACGGGGGGTGTTTTTAAATAACAATTACAAATCTTCAACCCTATTAAAGAGTACATTATCAATATAATTTGTACCCTTATCTTCCTTAGCAAATATTAAGGGGAATTTTTTGCATCATATTTTTTTAACTAAACCTTCCCTATAACGTTACATTCCCTTAAAGAGATGAATCTAAATCCAGGTTTAGTTGTTTATCTCAAAGACTATACATTAAAGACATTTTTGGAGTAATATTTCTATTTATGAAAGATCTTCATAATATTTTTTTTCGGACCGGAAATTGAAAGCAATGATATAAACTAAATATTAATAAAAAAAACTTCTTAATTAATCACAATTCTGTTTTATATTTTTCCCAAATGCTTTATTATTTAAGAAATGTTTTATAAAATTGTTACAACACAAAATCATGCGTTTTCGGTTAAAAAGTTAAAATTCAAATCCATGTTCTCAAAGGACTGCGTTTTCAATTTGTTGAAAAACGTGGTAAGATACTGTCACGTGTTCTATAGAGTAATTTTATTAAAAGTCACATTAACTACACGACGCGGAATTAAAAATGGCTCATAATGTTAAGTTTACATTTGAGAAGAATGCAGATATGTATTCTGTTTACGATAGAGTCAAATGCAATACAGACGAATAATAATAATAATAAACAGGAGGGGCAAACCGCCATCCATCTAGCCTTTGGTGAGTAGCGCCACCACTTACTCCAGCTGGGGATGCAAAATCGAACCGGCGGCCCTAGCGCATCCGGGAGGGGAAAGAATCCTCCCCTCTGGTGTCGGTTGTGGGCTTGCTGGGCTAACCACCCACAAGCTCAATCTTCCGGTTCCTGTTGGCCGTAGACAGGGCCCCCATGATCGACCCCGTGCGGATAGGGGTCAAGGGCAAGGTGATGGGGCCCAACAAGATCGACAGCCCATTGTTGACGACCGCGATGAACAAGGACGCTTTGAATGGACAGATGAACTGAGAGACGACCTTATGCAGTGCTACGAAAGCAGTGAGTCCGCGCGAAGGGGATACATGGGGCGAATGCGTGTTCTGTGGTGTGCAAGGCACCCATAGCACAGCGCCTTCACGCCACAAAACCTGCGTGATTATGTATCCCACCTTCGTCGCAGGGGCTACGTGAGAGCTGCTCCTCAGCCGGTGAATGAGGTGGCCGAAGGTCCACCGAATGAACCGGTTGAGGATGCAGTCTCTGCCGTTCTACCAATACCAGAGGACTTCAGTACCAGACGAGGGCTACACCACATAAAAGCCCCCAGGCCACAAGATCTGGCCAGAGTGGATGAAGAACTTCGTGAAGCGCTACCAGAACGGGCTGACATCTGGCACATAAACTGTGCCGTGTAGGCCGCTGCTCAACGCTTTTCTCGGTTGGAGAGGCGTAATACTGCCTCCCCACAGGAGAGGGAGGAGCGGCGCATACAAAAGATAGAAGCCAAGATCCGGTCGGTGAGGCAACACGCATCCCGTATCCAATGTGTGATGGACTATATGGCGGCCAATAGGCCGTTCACGCCTAAAGTGCGTCGAACAGCCGCCAACTTAAGACGCGTCCATCACACACTCAATGAGGCAGTGCTGCGAACCAGCAAACAGCACTGTCTCGACAGGATACGGATGCTAGTGGTTTGTAAAAAATCACTTTTTTTACGAGCGTTTTTTACGTTTACGAGCGGATATATGAGCAACGAGGGTCAAAGAGAGGTGTCGCTGGCTGCAAGGAGAACCTGCTTATTGACAAGTGTGTCACACAGGACTCCGTGCAGTATTAGCGGAACCTCTCCATGGCCTGGATCGGCTACCGCAAGGCATTTGACATGACATCTCATGAGCTTATTTTACACTTGCTCCAATGTCTTGCGGTGCCCGGTCCCGCAGTGAGATGTATTGAAGAACTGATGCCGCTCTGGAGGACTCGCTTTACCATAACATCGGGTAACGATAGAGTCCAGACGGAGCCGGTATCGTTCAGAAGGGGAGTATTTCAGGGAGACTCCCTCAGTCCCCTTCTATTTTGCATCTCACTACTGCCATTATCCGTTTCGCTCTGGAAAATCCGTGACTACAACTGCGGTACCCTTGGCGATAGGAGTCACCCATCTGTTTTATATGGATTACCTTAAACTTTATGCCTCCGGAGAGAGGGACCTACACCAATCCCTCAGGGTGGTACAAGAGTACACGCAGGCTGTCGGTATGGAGTTCGGGTTAGACAAATATGCACTGGTTCATTTCAAGAGAGGACGATGCGGGGACTACGGATAGGACGCGCAGCTCGTAGACGGAAGCATCTTACATCATCTAGATGCCGGAGCGTCGTACACTTACTTGGGTGTCGAGCAACGCTCCACCCAAGAAATGAGTGTAGTGAAAAACGCCCTCCGCGGCAAGTATCACCGAGTTGGAACCTGCTCGGCGAAAAGCCCAAATTAAAGCTGCAGAACACAACATCTTTCTGCAGCTTCACACGGATAAGCCAATGCATGGAGTTTTCTATAAAAATATAGAAAACCTTGGCTTATCTGAAAGGCTGGCCTTTGCCTTCTTAAGGTCAGCCGGGCTGAAGTCTGAGACCGAGGGATTCATAATGGCTTGCCAGGATGGTGCATTTAATACCCTCGTATATCGTAGTCGTGTCATGGGTATAGAGGTCCCTGATGTCAGCTGCAGGGCCTGCCGCATTGCGCCAGAGACTCTGATGCACTTGTTGTCAGCGTGTCCGACATATGCAGTCTCGGCCTATATCCAGAGGCATGACGGAGCCTTATGAGTGCTTTATTATCACCTGAGACACTTGTATGGGATAGACGAGACACAAGTGCTGCCTTACGCTTCGGGGGACATTGAGTCCGTTGGAAATGAGAAGTGTCTAATTTATTGGAACTACTCGTTTCCTACAGTCAGGCAAATACAAGCCAACAAGCCTGACGTAGTACTCCTCGACCATCAACTCAAGACAATGTTCGTCGTGGAGTTCTCGGACAACATTGTCTTGAAGGAGGAGGAAAAACGGACAAAATATCGAGATTTGCTCTTCGAACTCCGCAGACTCTATCCAAACCATACTGTTAAGATAGTGGTACTGATTATAGGAGCCCTCGGTGGAACGAGACACACACTGCTTTCGGAACTGAAGATCATACCGGCATGCCGAAATTCGGCAGAGGTCTTAGCCGGCAAAATGCAGAAGGCCGTCATTCTCGGTTCATTACGTCTGCTCAGGGCACACGATTCTCGGACCCAGTAGTCACTCACCCCACGGGCGTGGGGAGTGGCTACCGCTACTACCAGCTTTCTTCTGTGAGGGTCGGCGCCACAGAGCTAGCTAAATAATAATAATAATAATAATAATAATAATAATAATAATAATAATAACAATATCGAACAGCTGATAACCACTCTGGAGAACCCGCTTTACCATAACATCTGGTGCTCAGTGGGTATCGACAGAGTTGGTAACATTTGGGAGACTCCCTGTGACTCTCCTATTTGCATCTCACTGCTGCTGTTGTCTGTCGGACTCCGACAAACCCGAGGATACCAATGTGGTCCACCCAGCAATCGGAGGCATAAGGTTATCCCATCTATTTTATATGGATGACCTAAAACTTTATGCCTCCGGAGGGGGCGAACTCCAAAACTCACTTAGGGTGGTCCAAGAGTATACGCGGACCATTTGCATGGAATTCGGGTTGGACAAGTGTGCAGTCGTCCATCTCAAGAGAGGACGAAGCGAGTTGAAGAAGCGCAGCTCGCAGACGGAAGCATCCTACGATATCTGGATGCCGAAAAGATCTACACGTACCTGGATGTGGAACAACATCACATCCAGGATGTGAAACAGATTAAAGATACTCTCTGCGGCAAGTACAGACACCGGCTTCGAAAGATTTGGTCTTCCGGACTTTCGGGGAAGAACAAGGTGTCTGCAACTAATATGCTTGCCGTTCCGATTCTGCTCTACTCCTTTGAAGTTGTTAAGTAGACACAAGATGAGTTGCGCCAATTGGATAGGGATACCCGCAAGATGATGCATGTTTATAGGAGCATCCATCCTAGGTCGTCCGTTCCTCGAGTGTACCTCCCACGACAACGGGGACTCTTGAGTCTGGAGTGCACGCATGGTAGAGTAGCGCTGGGTGTGGCATGCAACATCCTCAGGAGCTCGGACCCACTCCTGCGGCTTGTGAGAGATCATGAAACTGTAGAAGTTGGCAGCACGCTAGGCCGCAGATGATCTGGGTCTCATATTCGACTTCAGGCCAGAATCAAAATGAATCAGTAACTGAGCTGGCGCCAAATCGTCTAAAAGCCCAAATTAAAGCTGCCTAGCAGAGAAATCTGTTCAGGCAACACGTCGATACGCCCATGCACGGTGTATTCTATAACAACATAGAGACACTGGGTTTATCGACGAAGCTGACCTTTGGTTTTTTTACGGTCAGCAGGGCTAAAGTCGGAGACCGAGGGATTCATTGTGGCCTGCTAAGATGGTGTTATTAATAACCTTGGTCTACCGCAGTCGCATTATGGGTGTGGAGGTCCCTGATGTTAATTGTAGGACCTGCCGTTAGGCGCCGAAGTCGCTCATGCACTTACTATCTGCTTGTCCAATTTACGTGACTTCGGCCTACATCCGTAGGCATAACGCGGCTTTACGAGTGCTGTACTACTACCTACGGCACTCGTACCAAGTAGACCAAACACCAGTGCTACCTTACGTCCCCGGAGAAATCGAGTCCATTGTCGAGAACGAGAAGTGCCGAATCTATTGGAACTACTCGTTCCCAACGGTCAGGCAGATTCAAGCAAACAAGCCTGACATAGTCCTTCTCGACCACCAAACCAAGATGATGTATGTCATCGAATTCTCGGCACCTGCCGAGACAAACATCATCTTGAAGGAGGGGGAAAAACGGACTAAATACCGAGATCTCCGGTATGAGCTCCGAGTGCTATACTCATACTACTCGGTCAAGATGATCTTCCTGATAATCGGTGTACTTGATGGAATGAGGCCTACGCTTACTGCTCTCGGAATTAAAGACCATACCAGCCTGCCAAAAGTCAGCCGAGTGGTTGGCAGGCAAAATGCAGAAGGCAGTTATCCTGGGGTCCCTCCGTCTTCTTGGGGCACACCAATTTGCAATCTACAGTCACTAACCCTGCGGGATGCGGGGAGTGGCTGTGGATAATTCGCTGGCGCTTCTCCCGTGGGAATGTCGGAGACACGGGAGAACTGCCCAGCATCGCGCACGCGAAAAAAAAAGAATAATAACAGAATGGTTCTGGATGTAGCCTGTAAGATTATCAGGAGTTCGGATACCCTCCTCCGCATGGTCCGGGACCATGAAAATGCAGGGGTAGGAGCGTTTTTGTTTAAGGCAGCACAGAGAGCAGCCGATGAACTTGATCTCTCCTTCGACGTCGAGCGGTAAATCGCGACTCTGTCATAGAGTTGGAACCTGCTTGGCGAGAAGCCCAAATTAAAGCTGCAGAACACAACATCTTTCTGCAGCTTCATACGGTTAAGCCAATGCATGGAGTCTTCTATAAAAATATAGAAAACCTTGGTTTATCCGAAAGGCTGACCTTTGCCTTCTTAAGGTCAGCCGGGCTGAAGTCTGAGACTGAGATTCATAATGGCTTGCCAGGATGGTGTATTTAACACTCTCGTTTATCGAAGTCGTGTCATGGGTATAGAGGTTCCTGATGTCAGCTGCAGGGCCTGCCGCAGGGCGCCAGAGATTTTAATACACTTGTTGTCGACTTGTCAGACATATGCTGTCTCGGCCTATATCTAGAGGCACGACGAGTGCTTTATTATCACTTAAGGCACTCATATGGGATAGATGAGACACATGTGCTGCCTTATGCTTTGGGGGATATTGAGTCCGTTGTGGGAAATGAGAAGTGCCTAATTTATTGGAACTACTATTTTCCCACCGTTAGGCAAATACAAGCCAACAAGCCTGATGTAGTCCTCCTCGGCCATCAACTCAAGACAATGTTTGTCGTGGAGTTCTCGGCTCCCGCGGAGAACAACATCGTCTTGAAGGAGGAGGAAAAACGGACAAAACATCGAGATTTGCTCTTCGAACTCCGCAGACTCTATCCAGACCATACTGTTAAGATAGTGGTACTGATTATAGGAGCCCTCGGTGGAACGAGACACGCACTGCTTACAGAACTTAAGATCATACCGGCATGCCGACATTCGGCAGAGGTATTAGCCGGCAGAATGCAGAAGGCCGTCATCATCGGTTCATTACGTCTGCTCAGGGCACACGATTCGCGAACCCAGTAGTCACTCACCCCACGGGTGTGGGGAGTGGCTACCGGTACTACCAGCTCCCCTCTGTGAGTGTCGGAGCCACAAAATTTAAAGGGTGACTGGCTTTAAAACAAAATAATAATAATAAATACACGACCATCTACGGCACTCGTACGGGGTAGATCAGACACCAGTGCTGCCTTACATCCCCGGAGAAATCGAGTCCATTGTCGAGAACGAGAAGTGCCGAATCTATTGGAACTACTCGTTCCCAACGGTCAGGCAGATTCAAGCAAACAAGCCTGACATAGTCCTTCTCGACCACCAAACCAAGATGATGTATGTCATCGAATTCTCGGCACCTGCCGAGACAAACATCATCTTGAAGGAGGGGGAAAAACGGACTAAATACCGAGATCTCCGGTATGAGCTCCGAGTGCTATACTCATACTACTCGGTCAAGATGATCTTCCTGATAATCGGTGTACTTGATGGAATGAGGCCTACGCTTACTGCTCTCGGAATTAAAGACCATACCAGCCTGCCAAAAGTCAGCTGAGTGGTTGGCAGGACAAATGCAGAAGGCAGTTATCCTGGGGTCCCTCTGTCTTCTTAAGGCACACGAATATGGAATTTACAGTCACTAACCCTGCGGGATGCGGGGAGTGGCTGTAGATAATTCTCTGGCGCTTCTCCCGTGAGAATGTCGGAGACACGGGAGAACTGTCCAGTATCGCGCACGCGAAAAAAAAAATTGCAATCCTCCAAACGTGCCACATAATGAAACGGAACAGGATAGGATAAAGTTCTTCCCTGATTCTAAGGATATATCAGCTTACCAGCTAAGCTGAGATAAAGTAGATAGAATAATAATAATTTTATTCACTACCGAGATACAGAAATTTACATATGGCAAATCAGTTTTGTAGGATAATATAAAATAAACAATTAAATAGATAATTACTACAATATAAAATTAAAATTAAACAAAACTATGTAATGACTAGTCAAATTGTGTAAAATAAATATAAGTAAAGAACATAACACTAATTATATCATAGACAAGCAATTTTTGAGATTATCCAAGGATAATTTCGGTCCCCAATTTTACCTATTCAAATACTCATTTGTACTATAGTAACCACCTTCTAAAAGCAAGTCTTTTACAGCGTTTTCATAACTATAGTGTTTTACTAGTTTTATAGTGTGAAATCATTCTGATTTCTTGTGGAAGATTATTAAACAATATTATACAGTTGTAACGTGGAGAGTGTTTAAATGTTGCCGTCAAGTGATTTGGTATGCTCAACAAATCACCATGCCTTGTGTTATATGGATGGTACTGATTTCTTTTGACCAAAAGATCCATATTTTTCAGAGGCATTTAAACATAAAAATGAATGGTGCCGTGAGGATTTTTTTGTTTTTGTATGTTACTCTGCGACTCTCGTTATAACCCATATTAAATATTAACCTTATAATCCTCTTTTGACAGATAAAGACTCTCTCCGAATCTTTGATAATAAACTGCCAGTTTACACGAATTATACCTTTCGGCAACTTAGCTTGAGAAAAAATGTATAGATAAAATTTAAAAGCCCAAATGGTATTTAGAGAGAATATCTCACCAATAAATAAAGCACATCTTTAATATAAGTTTTGCTTCAAGTCAAGACGTTCTCTTGTCATTTTTTAATGTTTACTAATTTTCATTTTCATCATTTACGTTACATAAAAATGTGTTTCCAAAGCGACTCATCTAATAAAAAGCAAAGTAGTCATAAATAGTTCACAAACCCAGCTGCAGTAGTCCACGGAATTCGCCATATATTTTAAATGCAATGACAATAAAAATAAAAACAATATATCTTGAAGCATAGGTATCATAAAACATAGACTGGTCCAAAACTGCTGAGAAGTCTTCGCTGTAAACAGTTCTTGGGCATTCTTGGTAATGTTTTGACTAATCACATTCCGAGTCAAGGCAGAGAGAGCACTACTGCATATACCAATGCCTCGCCCTTATGTTCTATTCTAAGTTAACGAAAGAGAAATGAATATGGTTCTGGTACCACCATCTAGTAACAGTAACACTAAACGCTACATAGAACCACACGTTAGACAGTGAAATATACTAGAATTATTATATAAAGTGATATATATTTACCTATTTAATTCTTATTTTCAATTTAAGAAGTTTAAAAATTAAGATACGGTTGTTTACTTAAACAGAGAGTATTTATACTTTGAAAGTTGATATGAGTTATTGTAATGTACAGTGTATAGTTTTAATTTCTCGAATTATTAATGTGTTATTTGTTTACGCCTAATTAATTTATTATTATATATTATTTTATTTTAAAATTTTAGGAAAATCCACTATTTGCACACTATTGTTTGTTATTTCTCGTCAGCAAGAGATGTCGCTGAGTGAATGAATTTAAAATATTATTTGTGGATTTCTTATGATGTATAAAAACCAGAATGCTTTGAGACGTGTTTTCGATGCTACTGCTAAAAGTACAACTTCTCTAAATAACCTATTATATACATCGACATTGTAACAGTTTTACTAAATTTTAGATTATTCGAAATAGCCTTCACTGCTGATATCAGAAAAATATATGTAGGTACAAATTAATTTACTTAATGAGCATAAATGTTTTCAGCGAATACTTTGTAGGTTTTCAGAAAATGAACCTATTAGTGTATAAATACTAATAGGTTCATAATTCATAAAAATTAAATACTGTAATCGTTTGGTGTGAAATCTTCGCCATATTTAGCTATTAGTACCATACATCAACTGACGACATATGAGGAAAAAAATTACCCATTAGAGACTGCTATTGTTAAAAGAGATTTTTATATAGATGATTTAGTAACTAGCATTTCTAATGTAGAAGAAGCAAAAATTTTATATCAGCAGTTAGTTGGATTATTTAAAGCAGCTTGTTTTGATTTAAATAAATGGTCAGTTAATTCAAAGGAGCTTTTACAACAAATTCCAGTAGTAGTAATTTTACATTCAACAAAACAACTTAGATATTTTTCTTTAATATTTCTATTTTACACTCTATTTCTTTAACTTCAAACGTAACATCAAGCTATTTTATAACTGATAATATCAACGAAATATTTCGTGCGGTCGTTACACTCACCTGTTATGTACTGAAGAAGACAATAACGTAACTTTTTTTTATTACTTTTAAACATATTTATGCAGAATCAAAACCATGCAAAATCAATTAACATCAACATCTTTCGCCAAAGCGAAATATCAAAGTTTCGGCTTAATCTGCAGATATATCTGAGGTCGTGTTCTACTAATTAGTTGAAGTTAACAATTAATTGGACATAATATTAATTTAAAGTCGATGCCATAATTAGTAATTAAAGTTAAGATATAGCGAAATTCTGAGTTCTCCAATAGAAAGGTGAAATGCACAAAAATTTTAATAAATACTATGTGTCGAAAAAGTTATCTTCTCATTATATTTAACAAATTAAATATAGTAGGTTCTAACTTATTTTTCGTTTTTATCACCCCCTTGAAGGAGGAACATCATTATGGGAAAACCTGTATTTATTTATTTTTACTTGTCTATGTCGTGGCATAGTTTAACCATAGCTAGTCCATCAATAAACCACGGACACATACATAACAACCATTCCCCTTGACATTGTCATTTTCCCCATTTTAGCTCAAAATCAGGTAAGATACATAGTCATTAGCTGTGTTGCCTCACTTAACCACAACTTAGCTACAAAGAAATAAAGATTTTCCCTTAAAACTTCTATTTTGAATATCACAACAACCTTAATCATGAACTTTAAGTACCCATTTCCGTTAACAGAATTATTGACTGAATATTTATATGCATTAAGTAAGTATGGTACTCGATATGGTACTTCAATCCTTAAAGCAGGTTTAAGGGATTTTTTTTCAACATGCGGAAAAGACAAAAATAAAACTCAAAACTTTCATGAATAATTTATTTATAAAGTAAATACCTTTATACAGAAAATGGTTACAGACATAATATAATAATAATAATAGGTAGTAATATGTATTGTACTAAATACTATTTATTTTATTGCTTCCTAAGTAGACTAGTTTAGTGTCGCTCCTCTGGGACAGGAGCTATAAGTCTCTGCATACTAAGATATTCGTTGCCTGATCTCGGCCTCAGGGTACAGCTGGGAGGCGGAGCATCACTAGAGCTGTGAGACGATAAAGATAGCGTTTCAAAATAATCCGACATGTCTGAAGTACCACTGCTTGTAGATCCCGAGGGGCAGACTGGAACTTCAGCCTCTGCACTTGCTGACTTATTGTCAACTTTGTTGAATTGAAAACTAAGGTCTCTTAGTGGATCTGAAGACTTAGATCTCCTTGGCAGAGTTTGATTTGCGCAAATTTGAGCTCTACGAGGCAACTCGAACACACCTGAGTCATTTGAGCTTGAAGAATCCCTGTTAGACTTGCAAGGGACAGAGGAAGATCTTCTAACTGCTACAGCATGAGCACAATGACAGGGAGACGTCTCAGGTTCTGGTTCTGGCTCACATCGACTAGTAGAAGAATCTGCTGAGTTGGAGCGTTTTCTTCTGATATCCAGATTATCTGTGTTGTCCAAAAGTTGCTTCCGTTGGTAGACATTAGCATGCAGCATAGCTGAACCTGAAGGTTTGTTGGATCTGTCTAAAGCAGGTCCTAAATTGGGGTTACTATTTGACAGCACTTTTCCTAAACGTTGTTTCACAGCTGGAGACATAGGAATGTAACCTGGATGGGGTTGTGATGGTTTATTGGATGGCTCCATCATGAGGTAGTCGTCTTGAGCATGGCCACATTTCGCACATAAAGCTCTAGCTTTTTCGGCGATTTCTTTACTATTTTCATATAATTGAAGAGTTTGAGCAAATTCCATGTTTTCGTAATTTGTCGAAGTTGGAGCAGTCGTTGTAGTTGAAGCAATAGGTGTTAAATTGGCATAATTGGCAGTAGTAGCGGCGGGTTGCTGTCTGTGAGTCTTTTTGGTATAATCTACAGTAGCATAAACGGCATGGACGTCTTCTGTGGCTGACCAGCAGGACATAAGACGCTGACATACGCATGGCCTTTCCGGTTCAGGCTGACGCACACGTACTACACAGCCGCAAGGTTTTTGAACTGTATCAAATCCAAAGCCTTGTATGCATTCTTTAAGTTTTCGTGGTGTATCATACAATTCGTCATTCTTAGGCTCCTGTAACAAATAACTTAAGTTATCATTCGTAAAAAGGATTGGAGACTAAAATAAAATAAGAATAGCTTGTACACATTCATGTAGCTACATGAAATAGATTGTAAATTGCAAACAGAGACAATAACAGTGTGGATAAAATTTTTTTGACTAATAAGAACTCAATAGCCCTCAATAATTGAGGGAAATATTACCCAGTCTGTGAAGTCATATGCTTCACACAGCTTGGCAAAATACATGCAAAGACGCCAAATTGTCTTTGAGGGGGGAGGTGAATATAACGCGGTGTGTTCATGTGCATGCATGTCAGTAATAAGAGTCTCGCGCGGTGTTATAACGGATAAGCATAGCAAAATGTTGTTATGATTACATTTCAAGTGCTGTTATGACTAAACATCTGGATATTATTATAGTTTAAAAGAAAATAAAAGAAGTAACCAGAAAACCGCAAGATTTACTGTTATTGAAGAAAATTTAGTACCTAATATTAAAGTTTCTTTGATAACGATTTTTTTTTTAAATATTTGAATCCTTGAGGACAGTTTGCTAGAAAAATGATTTGAAGAACTTGCCGACTCAATTAAATAATCTTTCTAAGAGGGAATGCAGTTGGAATGACGTATTTCTGTGTATTTTCATGTAGTATGCGTATTTCAAACTAGCAAAAACATTCGCGTTCGAAATACTTGGAGCAGGTGCTACGTGAAATTATTAAATTTTCCAACAGCTACATATACATTTACAATATAATAATAAATATAAAGTTTAACTTATTTTCAAAAGCAACACTGTTAATAAGATTGGATAAAATTTTTCACTATAGTGAATACTAAATTATTCATTATAACAAAAAGTTTACGTCATTTACCACTATTCATACAATATGTTGACCATAAGAGGTGGACTTCATATAAAATTAGTTAGTCAGTTACTGAGTTTAAAAATGTATTATTTTGCAGAATACCCATTAGGGTTATTCGAAATGGCACAATTTGGCATGATGTCCATTAGGGTGGCCCATCTCTATAGGGGGTGAATTTTTTTTGCGTATTTTTTAAGTCTCACCCCACGAAAATATACTATTATACTAGGAATAATTTATGTCAAAGTTTCAGATAATTCGGTGAACGGTAACCCGTGCCGCATTCAGGTAGAAATTTGTAGATAAGATTTTATTACGGTAACCCGTGCCGCATTCAGGTAGAAATTTGTAGATAAGATTTTATTACGGTAATACACTTAAATTTTACTTAAAATCAAATATCTACCTCTTTTCTCATAATGTTTTATTGGTGTAATTATTTCCTAGAAATTATTTGTTTTGGAAGTTTGGAAATATAATGCACCTACGGTTGGTTTTTATGTCAGTTTGCAATTGTGTTTTACAGTGGTGACATTATAAGTTCTAGCATACGTTTCTTTTTGAAAAAACATTTAACGATGGCTGATGTTAGATCCTTACGAAAGGATACTTTCATTTACTTAGTTGGACACTATTCGTCACAAATCATTGGCAATAAGTTGCCGTCTAATAGACAAGTATTACAAGTGCTCTTTTATAACATTCGTGAAGTGAAGCTAAGTGTACATGAAAGTGCTAAATTAACAATAAAAGAGGTGTCAGTTTTTTGGGATAAAGCTCGCATTCCGACACGTCAGGATTTTCATTGTGTTAAACAACTAGATAAACTTTATGCAGAGTGGAGGAACTTACAAAAATCGGCTAAAAGGGCCAGTGCGGGAGGTAAAGAAAAAATTTCGTTGAAAAATTGGACGATCTTTTTGACATTTCTCATGCAAATGCATTGGAGTTGATGAAAATAGATGAAGATAAGCAGTTTTTAATTAACCAAAGAAAAAAGGGACGTCCTGGATTTATGCATGGTATTGATTACCAACTTGCTTCTCAAGAAAAATCAGCTGAGGAGAAATTACAGAAATTATCCGAACGAATGCAACGAAGTCAACAAGAAAAAGCTAAATTAGAGGAAACAGTCACCTGTCCATCATCAAGTAGTAATTCAGCCGACTCCAACGAAAATGAAGATGAAATAATCGAAGCCCAAGAAGAGTTGTTACAAGACCAGCCTGACCCGTCACAGCCAAAAAAGAGGAGATTGTATGGAACATGTAACATCATCACACCAAAAATAGCCGCTGCATTTGATGCTTGCAAAATAAGCGACAGGTATGGAGTCCATATTTTGACGGCAGTAGCAGAAGCACTAGGACATGACACCACATCTTTGTCCATCAGCAGAACCACACTTCAGCGCTCTAGACAACGCATCCGCGAAGAAAGAGCTGAAATATTAAAATCTGCCTTCGGTAATTCTGAATTGCCGGCCCCAGTCATCCATTGGGATGGAAAACTTTTACCTTCTCTCACTGGAATGGGAAATATCGATAGACTTGCTATCTTAGTTACTAGTGGAGATATTGAACAACTACTTGGAGTACCAGCTTTGCCCAATTCAACTGGAAGAGAACAGACTGAAGCAGAAATATGGGTTATATAAATGGGGCAGCCACACTATTGCAACAAAAATTAGAAAGAGATATTCTATATTTTCCTTGTAGACATCATATTTTTGAAGTGGTTTTGAGAAGTGTGTTTGACACAAAAATGCCTTCCTCATCTGGTCCAAATGTGCCACTATTTAAACGTTTTAGGGAATTTTGGCCTAAAATAGATCAAAATAAACTAAAAACTGGATTTCAGGTATCAAAAATTAAACACATTTTACAACCAGTTAAAGCCGAAATTGTAAAGTTTCTAAATGCAGCTTTAACTTTGCAACAGCCTCGTGATGATTATAAAGAATTTTTAATGCTTTCTAAACTTTTTGTTGAAGAAGAGCCCACTCACACGACATTCTATCAACCAGGGGCATTTCATCATGCACGTTGGATGTCCAAAGCCATTTACTGTCTAAAAATATATTTTTTCCAAGATCAGTTCCAACTAACTAAAAAAGAAAAAAATAGGTATTGAAGATATGTGTCTCTTTATTGTAAAGGTTTCTGTAAAGGCCTGGTTTACAGCGTCATTTGCTAGTAAAGCACCGCTTCATGACTTAGACTTTTGTAAAGAACTCATTAATTATCAAAATATTGACAAAGAAATATTTCAAGCCGCAAGTAGGAAAATAGTAAATGTTGGCTTATCTTTCTTTGATGACGATATTTCAGTTACCACTAAAAGAGAAATGGTTAAAGCTTTGAATAGGAAAGCACCTAATCAAGAGGGTATTAAACGACTTATGATTAGTAACATTACTGACGTTGAACACAAGGAAATTCAGGACTTCATATGCGAGAACACTAAACAGTTTTTTCAAAAATTAGATTTGTTTATGGAATTTTTGGAAAATGATCCAACAACATGGAGGGAAAATGAAAGTTATACCCGATGTTTCAATAATGTAAACAAAATTAAAGTTGTAAATGATGCCGCTGAGAGAGGAATCAAACTTATTACTGACTATAATGACATTTTAACAAAAAATGAAGACCAAAAACAGTTTTTACTCAAAGTTGTAAATGATTATAAATCACAGTTTCCAAATGTAAAAAAGAAACCCTGTCGCATGCTTTGGCCTAGTGCAAAAAATATTATTTTTATTACTATATGTCTTGTAGATTTAGGATAATATTTGGTACTATGTATGAAAAAAACGTTTCATAATAAAATACACGAAGACAAAACGAGAGTTTTATTTCAAAAACTTCTAGTCTAGATTTCTTAGACTACGAATTTACAGTAGTATGACACATGTCATAGTCACAACAGATAATGTCTTTGATATTTGTATGACTTGATTAGTCATTCTAGAGATAAATGTTGCTGATTAAAAAAAAACAATGCTTCAACCAAAGAATGTAAATAATTCCATTTACTTTTATTATTACATAATAATACATTCTGCGGCACTCCTTGCCTTCAATTTGCCTCAATAATATTTTGAGGGGACTGTTTTTTCTTCAAATGGAACCATTTGCAGGGGTGAGAAATAAAAAATTTCGATTTCGAAAAAGATGGGCCACCCTAATGTCCATAAATGTTCTATTCTTCAAAGGTCTGTATGAATAATATTCAACAAAACATCGAGACAACTCAAGTTTAAAAATAGATGTAAACATTAAACTCTTTGTCCGTTTATTGTAGTTTTAATATAATTGTTGAACATTCTGCAAGTCACTCTTTGGTGCTTTCTGAAAATGAGTAATTTTTTAGGTGTATTTTTAATTTGAATAACCTTCCAATGATGCCAGTTCCGTTGACGAAACTTGTTAGTATATTATGCTGCTTATGTTGCTTTTGTAGAATCTTATTCTGAGTCGCCACCTTTTTCAGGTATACTTTAACATTTATATTATATTTACCGATCGATTGTTTAAGAAAATCTACGAGTCTCCCTCATTGCTCACATCATAAGCGCTTAAGGCGAAACTGGATTGGCTGACTAAAACATACCATTATACGTTTTTGAGAATACTTTTAAAAAATCAGACCGATACATATGACATTTATTACTGAAAAATATTTAAGGTGATTTTCTTGGCGATGCAATGAAAATGTGATTAATTATCACAGGCACACATAAAAAATATATTTTATTTTCCAAAGGTAAAAGATACCTATCCTTATGTTCTTTGAGCCGCTGATGCCAAATATCATGTCAAAAATATATGTTTCACTGCTCAATTACTTGCAAATTGACATTTCATCCCTAAATCGGGGTTAAATGGCTATTAAATCTCATAAAACCACACGCGTTGAAATTAAACTTCTGAATTGTTTAAAATGGCTCTAGTCACATACTGTCAACGTTCTATCGTACCACGGAAATTATGGTGGTGTACTTTTTCCCCTAAAAAAACTACTACTACCCCTTGTTCCGATTTTCCTTGTTCTGATTTTCCTTGTGAGGGCTTGACAGATCGGGATTATTACAGGGAATATTGATAAGTCGAGTATCTTTTGACCAGGAGACGCGTACACAACCCCCGGGTGGTTGGAACCACAACCCCCGAATGGTAAATCATTCCGAAAATACTGCGAAATGGCTGAAGAATGGTTTCCCCCAGTTGTCGAGGGCGAGTAACACGATAATTGCAATACTTTCCCCCACTCTTCAGGAACTACCCCTATATGAAAAAAAACGACCCCTTGTTCCTTTTTCAGTACTACGCTTGTGAGCTTGACAGATCGGGGTTATTACAGGGAAGATTGATTAATTGAGTATATTTTGATCAGGAGACGAAAAACAACTCCCGTAGGTTGAAACCATGAATGACAAAATTACTGCGAAAAGGCTGAAGAACGGTCTTCTCTCGTTTTTGAGGGCGAGGAACATACTTGCAGTGCTTTTCCCCACCCTTCTGGAACAACCCCTAAATGGAGAAATTACCCATTGTTCTGATTTTTCCGTACTACTACTTGTGAGTGCTTGACAAATCGAGGTTATTACAGCGAATATTGATAAATATAGTATATTTTGAGCAGAAGACGCCAAAACAACTCCCGGAGGTTGAAACCACCCCCTCCCCGAATCACGAAATATTCCGAAAATACTGCGAAAGGGCTGAAGAATGGTCTTCTCTCGTTTTCCAGGGCGAGGAACACGATGGTTGCACTGCTTTATCCCCACTCTTCTGGAACTACCCCTAAATGGAAAAACCACCTCTCGTTCTGATTTTCTCGTACTATGCTTGTGACTGCTTGACAAATCGAAGTTATTACAGGGAATATAATAATAATAATAATAATAATATTTATTTACAGAATATACATGATACAGGTAAAATATATGGTAATAATTTTTAAAATGTAACGTAAATAAATATAAGGGAAGAATCCATTTAGGCCCAGTCAAGGGTCTGCCTATGAATGTGGGCATGTGACTCAACCTTGATACTGTAGAAACAGGTTAATTATCACGTATATGCAATTAATTCTACAGCACCAAGACTGAGTGTCATACATATACATAACATTATTTCACATATAATAATAATAATAATAAATTGCCTTTATTTCAGTATTATACATTAATACAATACCTAGGGCGAAGTCTAGCCGAAGCTACTCTACTTAACTACTCTACTAATATATATGATAATTAGTAATAATATTACAGCTGAAAAAATGACAAAAAGAAGCTACGTAAAAAAAACTATTAAAAAACCTATGTAAATACTATGTAAAAAAACTATGTAATCAGTATAACTATGCACATGAGATAATAGCTTAAAATTAAAGGGAAAATATGCTTCATATCCTTGCATTTGTGTTAGACAAATGATGTATGCAAAATAGTCATAGACTTGTGTGCATGTTTCAGATGTCAGAGGTTGCAAAAATATTGATAAATAGAGTACCTTTTGATCAGGAGACGCCAAAACAACTCCCGGAGGTTGAAACCACCCCCTCCCTGAATAACAAAACATCCCGAAAATACTGCGAAAGGATAGTTTCTATTCATTTGGGGGTAGTTCAAGAAAAGTGGGCGAAAGTATTGCAACGATCGTGTTACTCGTCCTCGAAAACTGGAGGAAACCGTTCTTCAGCCCTTTTGCAGTATTTTCCGAATGTTTTTTCATTCAGGGAGGGGGTGATTCCGGGGGTTGTTTTGACGTCTCCTGGTCAAGAGATACTCAAATTATCAATATTTCCTGTATAATAACCCCGATCTGTCAAGTCCTCACAAGCTTATTATGGCAAAATCAGAACAAGGAGTAGTAGTAGTTTTTTGGGGGGGAAAGTACACGACCATAATTTCCGTGGTACGTTAGAACGTTGGGAGTATGCGACTAGAGCCATTTTAAACGATTCAAAAGTTTCATTTCAACGCGTGTCGTTCTATTAGATTTAATAGCCATCTGACCACGAATTTAGGGATGAAATGTTAGTTTGTGAAAAATTGGGCAGTGAAACATATACTTTTGACGTGACATTTGGAACAAGCAACTCAAAAAACATAATGGGAAAATAGTACGTTAACAGTACGTTAACAAATTATTTTATAAATCAACGCTTAAATTTTTTCTTCTCTTAATAAGTATAACAGTTTTTACAGCATTTTAGTCAGTTCAACAAATTAATACAACACTGGATCTGATACAAGCCATTCTAATTTCAAAGTTTAGGATATTAACATATTTTAGACATTTGTCTGACAAAACTTACCACTGGATATGGTATTTTAGGAATGTCGTAGTTATCATAGGATGGTGGTGGTGGAGCCGCTGGCTTCTTTGGTGATGGGGAGGCTGAACCTGGCTTTGGTGGTCTAGCAGGAGGTTTAGTAACGGCCTGGCTCCAACCACTACTATCTGAACTACTGCTAATTGAATGCCGATCACAAGCATGTTCCCAACACGGCGCCCCAATAGTTACAGTTGCGGTCGAGGATCTAAAACAAATATAGTGAAAATTGTATTATTAATTAATAATTATTAAGTTGATAAAAACTATTTTAAGAGTGTACTGATAAGAAATTTTATAGTTCAGTTAGTACAGATGTTCCTTGGGAAAAAAAGCTTAATTTTGGAATGCACCTTTATTTGATCTTTACCAATAACACATGATTCACATGATTTCCGTACTGGTCTCCTTTTATAGCACACAGCTGATGCCAATAGTGAGTAATTCTACAATAGCTCCCTATTTAAATAGATTCTCAACTAGTAGTCCAGTGTTTGACGGTAAAAATAGGGTATTACCACAGAATTCTTTCGGAAAACATCGATTTTGATGAAAATTTATAATTAAGCTTACCTTACCCTCCTCTTCAAAAGTTATATGTTCCTGATGTGTGCTTTTAGTTTTCACCTACCAAGAAAACTATCCTTTCTGACAAAAAAATTAAAAACCATAGATTTAAGCGTTACATAGATTGAAATCATGTTTAAATATGTAGAATAAACATTATTTCATGTTTTGGAATTTAATGTATGATGTGTTACAACGTTTCAACCCTTTAAAACCACTCCTTATGACGATATTAAAAAAAAAATAGTTTTCAACAGCTTGAAATGTTTTAATGGTGTATATATAATGAATTAAAATCCCGTCACTGTTTATAATATAATTTATGATTTATTGCAACGTTTCATCCCTTGACGCTTACTTAAAATTAAAAACTGAAATTATTAAATGAGTTTAAAGGGGAAAAATAAAAATTGTATGTACATACAACTATCATCACTATCGACCTCCTCCTCTTGGTCTGTAATTGGAAGACAACTTTGACAGTTGTCACCGGAGCATGTTCCGCATGTTGCGTTACAAAAAAGTCCAACTTTTCGGCAGCTACAAGCTGCGCCGCATCCTTTTTTGCAATTACAAAATATCATTTTGCATGAGTTCTTCCGGTGCAGGTATATTCAGCATTTTGATTGGTAGTAAAGATCCTTCATTATCATCCAAAATTTTCGAGAATAAAACAATTTACATGCTCCGAAAATATCACTGAAAAAATGCGATTGGTTTTTCAACGATAACTTCCTTAATTTTTAAGCTCCAAAAACCATTTTGCAGGGAGTTTTAAGGGCTACAAGGCATGTAAAGTTGAACTTCCTTGAACCCTTCGATTTTGAGAATTTTGAGTTTAAATGGCTCGGGGAAGGTGGTCCTCGCACTCAAATGCAAACTTATAACGGTGATATTTCAATAAATTTTTGTCCTAAATTTTTGTACTCTAGCATTTTTTACGTATCTTCTTTAGTTTTTGAATTATTGTGAAAAAACGAAAGTTTTTTAAGAAATTTCAAGAATCATTTCAAATTTAAATCTTTTTTTTTTCAAATCTAAGCACCCCAAACCGGTCAAGGTTGTTATTGTTAGAACTTAAATAAAGTAAAAAAAAGTACTTAAAAAAGTACAAAAGTACTTAAATAAAGCAAATTGTAAATGGATTACGTTCAGTTTCAATTCTTGCACTGAATTTGTTTCATTGCTGATTTTTTCTCCGAAAAAAAACGAGACAACCATTTTATTTTCTTCATAACTCCGTTAGTTTTTACTTCAATAATTTTCGTTTTTTCGTTATTTAACGTTGAAAGGTTCAAATTCAGTTTTCTGCGAACAGAAAGTCACCTTCAACGAGCTATATCTCGGTTCGTAATGCATCTACAGAAATAAAAAATAAATTGATTTGTTATTTTATAAGCTTCATTTTTGTTTATGATATTTTTTTTTGATAAAACGTAAGGTTTTCGAGTTATTTGTGAAAAATCAACAATTTCAATCACGAATAACTCAACAAGTATTGACTCATCAAAAAAACTTCATAGAACATTTTTTGCTTAGAATTTATTCCTCTATCAGTTTCTTCTGTTATTTAGAATGTAATAATTTCCACCTCCGAGAAGGGGTGGGATCCACCTTCAGGGTAAAAGCACACATCGGCACTATATAACTTTTGTTTCTTGAGCCATTCCCTAATTTCACGTCAATCGGTTTTATCCGAAAGAAGTTCCTAAAGTGGCACAGCCTAAATATTCGTGGTATTTAAGGATGGGGGTAGGGATCGTTATATAGAAAGGCGGGCGATGGAGTACATGCCAAAATTCACCTGGCTTGAATTTTTCCTAATTTTTTTTATTTTCTAGCTAGACTGACTGGGTTATCATTATTAAAATTACGCTCACCTCGACATGGCACCTAATTTGCTGATACAGCTCATACAGCGTTCGATGGGTGGCGGGCCCCATCCATCATTGGAAATACTATCACCACAGCCATAATTACTTTCCATGTCAGTATATGGGGAATCAGCACGGGATAATAAAGAAGATTCACTTAGTTCTAAAGCCACCCCACCAGTTGCTCTCATTGGTATACGACGTGGACTATCCATGACTACGAGCAAAAATAAATAAATCTCAAAATTAAAAATAATAAGGCACAAAATACGAATATTACACTACACTCACCTGACATATTCCTAGAAACAGGCCTTCTCCTGGACGAATGTAGGTTACCAGTTGAAGCAACTTTTAATGTGGACGTAATTTCTTCACCCTGATCGGTCAGCAATACATACAGACCCTCTCCTTTGATACACCTAGAACCACCCTCGAAGCAAAATCTCCCTTCAACCACACCATACCTTCTTAAATTACTAATAAGCCACTGACCAGCAACCCTTGGGGGAACCCCTGTAGTTAGACAAAAGCCCCTTTCTTGTACGTGCAACCTAGCAGGCCCAGGAGGTAATCTGGATTTTGGTGGGGCGGAAGACACTAAGACCAAAAAATGAGGTCCATCATTGAGATGTGAGCTTAGTTTCACCTGCAATAGAAAAAAAATGGATTATTATACAAGAGAATAACATTTAAATTCGACTAGTTGAGAGTACATATTGTAATGGACGAAATTTTCTCGAGATACAATTTATTTTTTCATTCCATTTTATAAACAATATTTACTATTATTTCTTTGCAGATAGAATTATCTATCTTTTATCTCATTCTCATAATTAGTCGTATTCATAAAAACAAAGGATACCCTCCCAAGCATAAGGTAGAAGTATTAAGTTATGCTTTAAAATAAAAGGTAGAAGTATAAGAATTTCCTTCTTTCCGAATTCATAATGATAACCTTATACTTGCGAGGATATCCTTCAAGCAGAAGTAACCCAGAAGGTGACCGTCTGAGCGCTAAATGATAAGAAACGAAAACGAAACAGATGAAACTAGAAGACTAACTACAAAAGAACTCCAATGCTTAGTGCTGTTACAGCAGTATCTCACGAGTGTAGTACAACGGGAATAGTATGAAACGAAGCTGAAACTGATGCAGTGTAAGGAATCAACACCGAAAATTGTTGGCGAGGGAAATACAACGTACTTCAGCTTATAAAAAATTCACCAGAACGTTTTATTTGAGTTCACAATGTTTAGTGTCAGACAAATAGAATTTGAGTTTATTCACCACAATCGTAAATTCTGTAACTTTTTAAATTTGTGATTCGTTGACAGAGACACGTACAATGCTCACTTGTAAACTTAATTATCATTAAAATTGTTAATTTACAATACTCAAGTTTCTTCTGATTTCTTGTCCTCGATGGCGAAGATATAGTTTATCATTATTATTGTCATGGTATTCTTCATCTTCTGGTGCCTATTCAGCTGCTTGGAAGTCAGGATCGCCTAACGTTTTTTGCAACGTTATAGAGCACAACACAAGCAACGATTATCTTTGGAACATTTTCCAATTTTACGCGACATACATACTGTAAGATTGGAAACCGACGTTTCAGTTGGTCAAAACATCGTTCAATTATTACTCTCTCTTTTTTGAAAAGTTTGTTATAATTTAACTCAGCACCAGGAGTAGGATCTCGAAATGGAGTCATGAGGCATGGCTCTATCCCATATCCGTCATCACCAAGTAGCACAGCATTGCCTTTATTTTGTAATTGTAAGCACACTTGTGAATTCTTCCATATTCTCGAGTCGTGCACAGATCCAGGCCAATTTACGTCAACACTAGTGAACATTTTTTTGGCATCACAAGTGGCTTGCACATTCAGAGTAGGCTTACCTTTTCGATTAATGTACTCATCTCCATGAAGTTTTGGTTTCAGTATCTCTATGTAGGTACAATCGACTGCACCAATGGCTGTCAGAAACTTATACTTCATTTGCCATAACTGTTTTGCCTCTGTTATTTCTCTGTTGGTACTTGAAAACTTTATCCATTCATTGGAATGTGCAATTATGCAACTACTGCATTCACAGTCCGAGATACCGTGGCTTGACTAACACCAAGTTTTTGACCGATACCTTGTTGATAGCCAGGATCACTGAGATAACGCAAACATATCTTCATTTTATGAACAGATGACAACGTACCTCCCCGAGTTTCTTCATTTGTACCTAAGAATCTATCCGCAAGCCATTGTACATTTCTTTCTTCAAAGCAGTATAATATTTTAAAGTCACGAACAAGTGTAGATAAGCAGGGCATGTAGTATTTAACATCCCTCACATTAACATTATCTGCCATCGCGCTCAAACTCGGATAAAACAACTTTCACTACTGCGCTAAGTCTGCTACTGACCAACCTCAGTTTTCCTGAAGCATATGCTTTTTCTTTAAAGTAAAGGGTCAGGTTTACTTTTCTATGAGTACAAGGATATGCTTCTACTCTACAAGTATAAAGTTTTTCTTCAAATTATTATGAATAAATGCAGAAGGATTTCCTTCATATGCAAGTATAAGCATATCCTTTGTTTTACGAATACTACTCAATGCATAAAACTATTATTAATTGCTCCAAGAATTGCTACTTATCATATCATATCATATCATATCATATCATATCATATCATATCATATCATATCATATCATATCATATCATATATCATATTTTTCCAGACAATTCTGTTTAATCAGGTATAAACACGATAAATCACAAAAAAAACGCAAAAATATTGAATCTTCAATATTCTTACCTATTTTATTTGTTTTGTTCCTTTTTGTCCCAATATTTGATTTGAATAGCCTGTAAGCTCAAAACTCATTTTTGTTGCATCGTATTACAATGTCTGGAAGAAACTATCGCTGACATAAGAAATAGATAGGATAATTCGTGTTTGTCTCAGGTACCTTGCAATCCAAAGAACGATACAGATATACGACCACTGGACTACGGGCATTCATTAAAACAGTGAAAAATATTTAAACCTCATGACATCTTTCCTAGTATTTCTTTGTGTGAAACTAGAATAGGTGCTAGAAGAATGACGAATGAGGAACGACCCGACCCTTCTCTCTCACATACTAAACTTGCACGAATAGGTTTTTAGGTAGAATTAGAGTTTGAACTAGAGAAGGGATGGCTAAAATTGTAGAAAAATTCAAGAAATCCATCCACGTAGTGATGCAATCCTTCTATGTACAAATATAACTTTTCCAATGTGACAAATTCATCGCTTTCATAAGAAAGCGACTGCAATATAATTAACTCAATATCTGGATTGAGGCAAATTTCAGATATAAAAGTATGGAAAAAGAAAAGGCAAGGATAAGTCACAGAGGACTGTGTTTTTAACGATTCCTATAAAAAGTTTAAATTTAAAACTTTCAAGGTCGCCATATTTCAAATCGTTCAAATTACTTTATATAAATTCGCTAGTAGCAATAAAATTCGAAGATTTTCAATCTTTCGATCCAATGTAGAAATGTACAATTAATAGTTATTTCTCTGTTTTCTAGATGATATTAATAGCTTACAAATTTTTGTTAAAGACATATGATACAATATATCGGAGCTAAACTGCATGGTATTTAAGTGGGGCCAAACTGGATGTGCGCACGATCTAATTTATCAATATCTGACTAGCTGTACCGCGAAAATACATACATACTTCGAGAGACTGGATGGTCGTCCCGAACAATAACAACTGGTAAAAGTAATAAAATTCACCATTAGCTTAGATATGTTCTAACCTGCAGGGATCGCTGCAGATTTGATCCAAGAAATTGTATCTTGTGTTAGTATTATCGGTGACCTAAGTTAAATATAAAACAGTTTTTTCTTCAAATTGAAATTGATAAAAATCAGAATTTGCTCCATTTTGCAACACATGCTGGGAGCATTCACCTCAATGAACATTGAGAGCGACATCGCGGATTCTATAGATGATGTTTTAATAAATGTTTCAAAAACATATTTAAATTCCCTAGGTTAACAGTTATCCATCCAAATTGTTGTAAAATAAATTTGTACTCCCTATTGACTTGAAACACAATGAAAACTTAACTTCACTCAATCAAAAAAGTCGTATGCCTACAAACGTTTGTTGTTGAGAGAAGCTGAGCAAAAACAGAAAATTTTTACCTAAGCTAACTGTTACCGAACGTGTCGATGTAAAGTATACTTTTACCCAAAAGAAGTTATCTTTGGCACGTTTTTCCTTACCCCAACCGTTACCGAAGATATAGATACGAAGTGAATTTTTATTTTCTCATCTTTGTCGAATAAATAAGTTCTATACAAACATTTCTTGTTATGACAAGCTCAGTAGGAATGATTTCTTGGAAAACTTTTACCAAGGAAATCGAGTCGTATTTTACTCCTTACCGAATTGGAATGCGCGAAACTTCAACTTCAATAAAAAAAAATTGTATACAAAAATTCTTAAGTTGAGTAGAAATGGCCCCTTGCAATTTACTCCCCAGGATAATTGTTGGAGAAAAAAATCGGCAGCGGCTGGAAGCGGCTGGAATCTCCCCACACAGTGGATCTTTATAAGCTGTGCTTGGATATTACATCGAAAATCAGAGCACTGAGCAAACAGATAAATTACACATGACTTTGGAGCCATTTATTTCATGAACAAATATCGAACGAACTGAAGATGACTACAAGCAATCTGTTAAAACATAACCTCTCATGTTTGTTTTTGTTGCATGTTAATCAACTGCCGGATATTATAAAGGTGTTAACAGATAAAGTTTCGAAGACTTTGTAGAACATTGGATAGCGAAAAAAAATAACAACACAGAATTTAGTCAATAACATTATGGACAATTAAAGCAGACTACCCATGCGTCAAATTAAAATCTTCCTGCTCGATCGAAAAGTTCCAAGCTTCGTTCGAGAGCTTTATTTTGTAATATTCGAACGTTTCAGATTTAGCTCGGTTAGCTCGATTTGCATTAAACGAACGATTGTGACGCGTCCCATCAATCAGACGTAATATCCGACCACGGCTATAAACAATTATTACCTTTAAAAAACCAACTAAAATAAGTTTTGACATCTGTCAGAAATATTTGGGTTGATTTGAATGTTGATTTTTAGGTTATGAAATAAATTTAGAGACAACCTATGGGGCCTCTACAAGTGACGTCACAACTAACCTCACAAATATATATGTTTCTTAAAATTTAAGTATTATTAAAATTTATGCCTGGTTCCCGTATTTTCAACTAAAATCTTGTTCAATGTAATGTTTTAAATAGTTTGTCACAATAAAATAAAACGCATTTTGCAGGTTAGAAATCTAACCTATAATTAGCAATCTATTTTTATTAATTAAAAATATTAAAATAGTACATTGTAATACAAGTGTGGCAAGGGCTTCATTGCAAAACGATGTATGAAAGTAGGAACACGAGCGCAGCGAGTGATCCCATCATATGAGTATTGCAATGAAGCTTGCCACATGTGTGTTACATACTATTTTTTTCTACGGTTGTGAAGTCATTTTGAAGTTAGAAAATTTGACTTTCTGCACAATCGTAGAAAAATATATTTGCATGGATTTTTAAATATCCACTTGGCCAGTGTGGCTCCAAGCTTAAAATGCGGATAGAAATATTAAACAATATTATTAACTTAAAAATCTTATACTCTGAGGTTACGTCAGTTATATGAAGCACATTCCCTATAAATGCATCATAAGCTATAAATCAACATCCACATACTGCCGTGCTAAAATCAAACGCCGTATCTACTGGCGACAAAGAATCGAGAAATTTAGCATCAAAGTTTTTTTGATAGTTCTTGGTAAATTACAACATAGGTTATATAATCAAGATGATTTCCGATGTAAAATGACGTAAAAATCGACTAGACAAGTTAAATTTTAAAAAAAGTTAAAAGTTGATACCAAAAAATCAGATACTGCGTTTATTGTTAAAAATATATTTGTACATGCTAAAGCGCAATGCGGTATCTACATTATATTGTTTTAAAACGCAGATGGGCATTATTCTAGCTTAGCATTCCCAGGAAAATAATACATGATAACAAAAACATTCCATAATATTGATTTACCTTTAATTTTTATCACCAATAACTGACACGAAATGTAAACACTTTGAAGAACATAGAGCAACTAACTAGAAATAGAGCGCGCAATTAGCAATGTTTCCTAATCGAAAAGGCGGGAACTACAGCATACTAGAAACAAATGCGGCATATGCACTTTCTCACACGTAGTTACTGCGTTTTCAACTAGTAGCATGCAGATACCACATTTATACTTAGGAAAGCCAGAAGTCTTGTGAAGATACGACAAAATGTGTAATGTTTTTTAATATAACTAATGTAGATACAGCTTTTTGCTTTAGTAAATAGATAGAATAAAATGTTAATATACCAAAACCATTAAAAACCCGATTTCGGTTATTTTTGTAGATACGGCTTTTGATTTTAGCACGGTAGCATAGGTTACCAACCCAAATACTTTTGACAGATGGCAAAATACATTTTCCCCTAGCAATAATAGCAATAATATTTTTTGGGTGCTGTCATGTGTGCACATACAATAACCAAGTCTTTTTAATTTTTTTCACGGAAACCAAATCGAATAGGTGCAAGTGTGATATATCGTTGAAATCGGAATACCAAAAACCTTTTCAGATCTTCTGGAGTACTAAAGAAACCCTCATGCAAAGTTTCATCCAAATCCGTTTAGCAGTTTCGCCGCTATCGTGTTCACATACACATACACACACATACATTCACACACACGCACATTTTTCCAAAACCACTTTTTTGGGTTCCTGGGACCTTAAAACGTAAAGATTTGATGTTATCTCAATTTTCGATTTTGGATCAATTTCAGTAACCTCCCACAATTTTATTGTGGGGAGGTTAAAATCGATGCCAAGTGCATTTTTATTATCCACCTACTTATATAGTCTGTAGAGCAAAAAAAATGGGTGAATAATTTCTACAAGGAACTTTTTGTTTGTGTGATGTACTGTGTGTGCCACAATCATTAATTAATGATTTCAACAAAAATATCGTTGCCGTTACAGTTGACAAAATGTCGGTCAAAATAGGTGCTTCTCAATTATCTAAAATTAGATATATGCAATATTGTAGAAAATGAAGAAAGCTACCTACAAGTTTTACATAAACCATTTTTCTCTGTTTTTAATATTTTACGATTTATATCCATCTGAATGGTGAGAATTTGCACTTCACTTCAGATTTTCACAATTATCTCTGTTCCCGTTGCTCCTATGTAGTAATTAGTTATTATCAATTCTGTAGATTATGAAATTCCCTAATACTTTTGTTTAAATAATTTTCTTCCACAGTGAACTGTTTTAAAGTTACTAATTACTACGTAGAAGTAAGGGAACAGAGATAATTGCAAAAATCTGCAGCGAAGCACAACGTTTCACCATTCTAACTGCTGAAAGTCGTAAATTATTAACAATTGAGAAAAATAGTTTAAATAAAAGTTATAATAGCTTTTTTATTTTCTGCAATATTGGTATTCCGATTAAAGAACTTATATCTAGATACATAATGGCATTGATTTATTTGTTGCTGAAAGACTCACAATCTAAGGCACTTCTTCCCATAAGTTTCTGATTGGCCCATCGGCCTATTCGCGGCTGTCTTCTACACGATCGGTTCAGTTTGATTATAGCTTTGTTCAAAAATCCTCCACTCTCTACACCAGTGCAAATGCATCTCTCTTCAACTTATGTAGAGTCTCACTCTATCTCCTTCTATTATCTGCACTAGTGCAGCAAGTGTAGGGTTTTTGAACACACCTTATCATAATCTCAGTTTGACAGTATCCGCCATTAATGTCAATAAATGTTTTTCGTGTTATCCGACCAAAAAGTGATGAAAAAGTAATGTTATTTTAAGTTGTGATTTGCTTAATACCTAAGTAATATTTTCTATTCATATTTACACAGTTTAGTGAAAATTTAATGCTACATGTTGAAGTGCTGTGCCGTTTGCAGAAGGCAGTTTAGGAAAGAAGAAAATCGGTCATTTCATAAGTAAGTAGGTCATAGTCGTAACATGATGGCGTTCAGTTTACAGTTGTAATAATAATATTATAAATAATATCCTTTCAATACATATTTCCCTTGAATAAAATATCTCTACCTATTATATTTTTTAAATCCGCGGTTATGTTCATGGTTAACCAACAATTATTACATAAAATATGTACAATATTGTACACTTTCCCTTCTACACATACCCGCCACTGTTGCCTATGGGATGTGATGTTCATCTATCCATTTTAATGGTCATATAATGTGACTATGTTAGAAGCAAATAAGGTATATGAAGAAAAGATAGCCATTATGTATCTAGATATAAGTTTTTTAATCGGAAGGTAATACCTAATAGAGAAAGGGGAATAATTGAGAAAAACGTTCTATTGACCGTCATTTTTTCAACACGGTGGCAGTAGCAGCAACGAAACTTTTGTGAAAAACATGAATTTATGATTGTAGCAACCTCTCCTACAATTTACAAACAAAACATTCCTTGTAGGAATTAGTCAACGGTCAAATGGCAGCTTACTCTTATTGCAGTCTTATTATTCCTGGTTTACAAATTACTTTAAGTTATTGTAATGAAATAAATTACATTTTACAGGGTAGGTAATACTTTTGTTTTGATACATTTATTTGTGATATCTGATAAGTGTTATTAGTACAGTGAATGAAGGTAAAAATCAACTATTACGTCCGATTTCGGTGAACCTCCATCGATTTGCATGAAAATTTGGGATTGAGTATATTTTACCCTCAACTTCAAAAGTGACATATGCTCGACTTGCGCTTTTTGCATTTCAGGGGTGAAATCCACACCTTTTGTTAAAAATGGGAAAAAAAGCAGATTTAAGCATTCTGGCTAAGTAATCTCGTTTAATTAGATGAAATAAATATTTTTCAACACTTATATGCATGATTTATGATTTTAATTAATTTTTCAACCCTTTTAGCAACCACCCCTTAAATCGAAAATCATGAAAAAATCATTTTTTGTATTTCTGAAATATGAAATCGCATATTAACATTACACAAACGGTTTGTTTAATGTTTATGATATAATTTTTGGTTAACTGTGAAATTTCAACCCTTAAAAACCACCCCCTTAATGCAGAATCATTGAAAAAATTGGTTTCAAGAAACTTTAATTATTTGAATAATACATTACTGAATTGAAATCTCATTTACTGAGTATTAAAGTAATTATTTATTTATTGCGAAATTTTCCACCCTTAAAAACTACCACTTATCATAAAAATAATGGACATTTTTTTTATCAGCTTTAATTATTTAGAATCTTTTTTATTACTTATGATAAACTTTATTAATATATTTCAAACTTTATTAATATTATTCTTTCCATATTCCCCAAACTACCCTTCGTGCACAAATTGATGAAAAAGCATAATTTAACGTTGGAAACAATTTTTTCAGTGCTTATGTGACTTATAAAAATTTAATTTATTAATTAAGAGGAAAATATATTAAAATAAATATTAAAATATATGAATAGTTTATTCATTTTTTATTTAAATAATGTTTCATAAATTAATCAAATATTAATAGTACATTAAATTTAATTTTTTACTCTTCATCAGAGCTCTCTTCACCAACTTCTCCTTCTTCATTAATTGGAGGGCTATTTTGGCAATTGTCCTCACTGTATGATCCGCAGGTTGCATTGCAAAACCCTACTCTCCGACACCCGCAAGAAGCGCCGCACCCTTTTACTCCGCTTTTGGAAATTTACTGAAATATTCAATAGACACACAGCATACTAGAAAGCCCCACTATGTTTTCGAGCAGATGTTCAGAATTCCTTTCACTTTTTCTATCTTCAAAAGAAACATATACACACTCACACATGTATATTTTGTGAGCATGTACCTATCGACACGTCTACTTCTTACTATCTATCTTTTTTCCTATATATGCATACAAAATCTCTGCTCAAAAAATGTTTCTAAAAAAATGTTAATTTTTATGATATCAGGTTCATCCAAAAACCATTTGAAAGATAATTTCAAGGGCTATAAGATCGTATCTTTTAAAACCCTTATTTTTTAAAATATAAAAGGTTAAAGGGCCCCGGTTACATGGTTCTCGCAGTAAAATTTAGGCTTTAAACGTTTCTATCTCGGTTATTTTTTATCCTACAAAAATCAAAAAAAAACTAAAATCTTTGTTAAAAAAAAACTCAAATTTCATTCTGTATTATTTTTTACATATATCGAGTATTTTTGGAGTTATTATCAAAAGAAAATGAAATTTACGAAAATTTGAAAAATTCTGATTTTTTTAAATCATATTTTTTTTCAAAAATATGCATTCTAAACCGGTCAAAATTTTTAAAGTCATTACTTATGCTAAAATAAAGAAAGCCTTATAGGGATTACTATAAATTTTAATTTTTGTAGAAATGGCGTAGGTTTTATTTTTTACTTTTTCCTAAAAAATTCGAAAGGGTCCTCTTATTTTCATCATAACTTGCTTAATTTTGACGCTATCAACTTCTTCTATAGCTCATTTAATAGGTATTTCTGAGTACTTTGAAAAGTGTTCAGTAAGTATATTTTATAAAATGCATCGTTTTCCCGTTATTTAAGCTTGAATACTTAGATTTGAGTACTCGCCGAAAAAAATATACATTCAATTACCTATAGCTCACTTTGAATTAACATTAAAAGGTTTTTTAAGGAAGAAGTTTATTCATTTTTTTATTAGCTTCAATTTTGGTAATGACAACTTTTTTGTAAAAACTTATAGTTTTTGAGTTATTTATAAAAAACCGCTTTAAAACATGCATTTTTTTCACGAAAAATCAAAATCTTTGATCTTTAATAACTCAAAAAGTATTGATTTATTTTAATAACTTTATATAACAAATTTTGCATAGAATTGGTCCATCTACCGATTCCTGGTTATTTTTTCATTAAATAATTTCCACCCCCGAGAAGGGGTGGCATCCACCCCCCAAGGTAAAAGCGCAAGTTGGCACTATGTCACTTTTGTTTCTTGAGGTATCCTCTAACTACTCACAAATTTTCATGAAAATCGATGGAGGTTCAACGAAATCGGAGGTGAAAACCTTCAGTGACTGTACTATATATGTATATTACGTTCCAAAATAAAACTGAATATTTACTCTATTATGTAGTACTTCCTGGTGAGTTTCTAAAGACCATTCCGGTCTTGCATATCTCTCGAATTAAGTCAGAAAACTGTAATTCAACATCTACGGCTATTATTACTGGACTAACAGCTACTAACCTGCCATTGCATAAGACGTTCTCGATTGTCGAACGCTAGTACTACTACGACGTCTTGACATAAAATTGCTACTGTATTTGATTCCTTATCTAATGTAAAACCAGTCTCTAAGCCTAGGAAGTGTTGGAGAGAGAGGGAAGCTTTGGTTTGGCCCTGCTTGTAGCGGTCTTTGGAGTCTCTGTACAGTTGCAGGTGTAGACAGTCTGAAAATAATTAAGAGTCTGCATGAACAATCACTATAATCAACTATGTAAATGATAAATACAAATACAGTCGTTATTAATCTACAAGCAAAAATAGATTCCATTTCAATTTAAGGAAGTCGAACACAAAAAGAGAATCTCCATCCATCTGCAGCATACCACCGCATACATTAAATTACATTGGATGTTTGTATACAAACATTCTGCATTAGGTGATTAAACGTGTAGAAGAAATGAACGCTTATCACTTCGCTTTTAACTTGGTAGCAAGCATAAAACAGAACTAATGCAGACACTATCAGCTCAAGTCGTTCCGGTGTATTATGACGAAGTGGTAACATTTAATATGTTATTATCGCTGAGTAAATCAACGTATTGATGAATACCTAGTTTACAGAGTGACATTTTATGACAGTATAGTTCAGTCGGAAAAGCGAAAAACCAGGGAATAAGCGGAAAATTGGCATTGACCTTTTAGTCGGGGAGCCCTCCCTAGCTGTACGTGCACCCCCCGCCCGATCCTTGGGGACAATGTTTTTCATAAAGATTAAAGCCTAAGGAACAATTTAAGACATGTCCTAAAAAAAAAAAATTGGCTGTACTTTCAAAATGGCGGCCATATGTTAAAAAAAACTGTTGCCGATGTTGTTTTTGTCATTTAACACAAAAACTAAAAAAGATGAACAAAAACTTTTTTTCACAAAAAACAACGTGCATTAAATGTTCTACAATTTTGTACCTATACAATATTTTGATAGGAGTTACCATTTTCCAGATAAATGAGTCCGAAATTAAGAAAACATGGAAATTCATATATCAGTAAATCACTTAGAGGAAATAACTGTGACAATTATTGTAAGGCGTATAATATAACTTTATATTATTAACATAAAAATGAAATAAAATAAACTGAAAAAAATTAATAATAATAATAATATTATAATTTGCAGACATTTATCTCGAAAACGGCAACAGTGGTATCTGGAAAACGGTAACTCATATCCAAATATTGCATAGGAACAGAATTGTAGAAAATTTTATGCACTTTGTTTTGTGTGCAGAAAGTTTTTCTCCATCTTTTTCAGTTTTTGTGTTAAATGACAAAAACAATATTTGCATTGTTTTTTAAACTGACGCCATTTTGAAACTACAGCCAGTTTTTTTTTAGGACATGTCTTAAATTGTTCCTTAGGCTTTAATCTTTATGAAAAATATTGTCCTCAAGGATCGGGGGGGTGCACGGACAGTTAGGGTGGGCTTCCATAGTGTTACGTTTTATGTTGAATTTTATATTTTAGTTTAAGAGATGAATCATTCATCTGGAAAATGGTAACTCCTATGCAAATATTGTATAGGAACAAAATTGTAGAAAATTGTATGCACTTTGTTTTTTGTGCAGAAAGTTTTTCTCCATCTTTTTAGTTTTTGTGTTAAATGACAAAAACCATATTTGCAAATTTTCTTTTTTTAAACGGACGCCATTTTGAAAGTGCAGCCAATTTTTTTTTTTTTAGGACATGTCTTAAATTGTTCCTTAGGCTTTAATCTTTATGAAAAACATTGTCCTAAAGGATCCGGGGGGGGTGCACGGACACTCAGGGTGGGCTCCCCTAGTATTTATTTTAATGTAAATAACAGCAGGAACGTCAATATGTAACATTTTGAAAACCAAACGATTTTTCTAAAGTTTCATGAAAGTTTTATTGTAATTTAAATTATTAAAATAGTTTTCAAATTGCTCTACTAAATGCAAATATTACGTGACCGCAAAATAATTTTCTAAGGGCGAGTTCTACCAATACGCGTTTAGTCCTAACCCTGTGTTAAAAAACGTTTAAGAGCAATGTCGCGTTGTATCAATACGCTAACCTTGAATTTTGAGGTTATCGGGCGCAGTTAATCCTGTAAAACTTAAACAGAGTCGTGAGGTGGTTTAAGGCGGGGTTAGTAAAAATGTCATTTCAGCATTTAACACAACTTAATAAGTTTTTTATATTTTATGTAACTCGACTGTCACCACCTCGCATCGCTAGCAACTTGAACTTTTGTACTTATAGGACAGAAAAGAGAATTACCAGAAGCGACACTTAAGCTGCCAACCCAAATTCCATTGACAGCATCTTCTTGTAGGTATTTCAGTCAGTTCATTTATTAAATAATAATAATAAATAATAATATGTCTTTATTTATCAGCTGCAAAAAGTAACAACAAAAGAATATATGATGGGAGGTGGCGGTATCCAACAGAGCTGCTCATACAACCACTCCATTGCAAATTAATACATAGAAGCCACTATTTTAATAATAACAAATGCGAACTCTTACTAACTAAACAAGTGAGTGTTCCATTACGTCAGATCTCGTTTGTTGTAAATTAATGTTCTAAATTTATTCCGAAAAACAACAGTGTTGGAAGCTGCCTTGATGTCGTCCGGTATAGAATTAAATATTTTTACAGAGTTATAAGAAAAGCTACGCTGGAACATAGCCGAATTGTGTCTAGGAACAGTGAATAGTTCTTGATGTCGTGTGATACGCTCATGAGTGTCACTGCCTTTAATAAGTTTATTGTGGAGGTATTGAGGTAGCTTAAGATTATCTATTTTGTAGATTAAGCAGGCCATGTGAATTTGAAAACGTTCTTCGAGCTTGAATCACTTAGAATCCTTCAATGACCCTGATATATGATCGAATTTTCTAATATTATAACTAAACCTAATGCACATATTTTGTATTTTCTGAAGGCTATTTTTATCCCTCTGCAGTAAGGCTGGCCAGTATACAATATTACAGTATTCAAGATGCGGGAGTATCAAAGAAATAGTTAATCTCAACTTGACCTCGGTACTAAAAATATCCTTATACATTTACAAAATTTTTAATTTATTAATTGAAGTTTGAATTATATTTGATACGTGAGAGGTAAATATAAGGTCAATATCCATGTTAAGATCGAGATTTTTACAATTTTTGACTGGTTCAAGCTCAACATTGTTAAGAACAATTTTAAACAAGGGATTATTGACAATAGAGTCACTGCTTCGACCAAACACCAAAACCTGCGTCTTTCTCTCATTAAGGATTAACCCATATGCACCGGAATATCTACCAATCATGTCTAAATCTGAGTTAATATGAAGAACGGCTGATCTTAGCTGATCATAAGTAAAGGAGTAATATACTTGCGTATCATCAGCGTATTGATGCGATTGACAGAATTTTAAATGCTTATATAGATCTGTAGTATAAAGGGAAAACAATAAGGGTCCTAATATAGTTGAATTGTTGGATACTGTGTCTCTGAATGTTAGGTTAAAAGAATAAATGAACCGGCGGAAATGCTTACAAAAAGATGGTGAAAGTCACAAAAATTGATCAAGAAACATCAAAGGTGGTGCGGAGAGTGTCACTTCTGGAAGTTCTTTATTCTGTGCTTATACTCGGTTATTTCTCTGTTTGCTAACACCAAGGTTAATTCAGATGGTACAACTCGCAACATTTTTAAACAATTGTTAAATTTTAATACGGGGTTAGCTTAACACCGGATTAGGGTTATTTGGTACTATCGGCGTCTGCTTAAACTCACCGCTGTTGGAGATGCTCTCTTTCTAACACGCGGCACTACAAACAAGGTTAGAAAGGGAGCATCTCTAATAGTGGTGAGTTTAAGGTGACGCCGATTGTACAACTCACCCTAAGAAAGTTCTATGAATTTCTTCAAAACTAAATTAAAAAATATGTCTACTTGCAAGTAAGTACTTTACTTTTAATATTACTTTATTATTATTAACCAGTACTACCTTTATAAGGCTAATTGGCTAAGATAACGTTAAATGCAAAGTGGTTTTTTTAAAGTTCAATAAAGTTTAAGAATTTTATTATTACTTCCATGCTTAGTTTTAAAACGTCCTTCTAGTAACTTATTAAAATAAATTAAATCTAATACTATTTCTCTAATATACTACCTATTTTATGAAACTATACCAGACAACGTGTTTGGTTTGCTTTAAATAGGGTTGGCACAAAAAAAAACCGATTGATAAAATGTGTGGGTTATCGATTTAGAAAAGCCCATGTGAATTTTGATTGTTTTCGATTGTGTCTTCGTAAAAAGAAAGAACAAATTATTGTAAAACATTACATTTCTGCTTCACAAATGCTTAAACAGTAATAAAAAATAACATCATGTGTAAATCTATGTCTCAGTTATTATTATACTGTGCAGAAATACGAAAACCAATAGTACATTGTATTTAATCTCGACATTTTTAAATCGTAAATATTGCTCGTAGAGAAAAAATTCAACTCATTGTGTTAGTCATCAAATTTTGAATAACTTTAAAAAAATGTCCGTCTGTCTGTCCATTCGTCCATTTGTCTATCCATTCACATTTCTTTTGAGCATGATAACTAAAGACAGAAAAGTCTAAATGAGTTGAAATTTGGACAGCAATTCAATGTTAGATAGAGGAAGAACAAAATTGTTTTTGAAATAAATGGACAGGTAAATATAAAAATTATATTTTAACTAAAATAAATGTACTTTGATAAAATTCTGCAAACACAAAAATTCTATACAGTATACTGACGAGTGTTTTTGCCAATCAAGACGACACCATCGGGAGGTTAAAATTGTAAATACAAAAATTATAGCTAAAAAATTGGATTTTTTACGAGTTGTGAAGAGTGTACTATGAAATGTCCCACAATTATAATAAAAATGCGACTAATAGTATAATATTTTACTGTCCGTTTTCTATAAAACAAGAATATAATAATCTTGATAAAACAAAAAAAATATGATGGCCTTACCAAGACTTCCTCAAAATAGAAATGTAAAAGGAAAGACTTTTATTTACGATTTATTTAAATGAAGACTGACTACAGCTTTGAAATTTTTCAGTTTTAAGCTTATTTCTCAGTTTGCTCGAAATATGGCTGAATGTAAATAAATTATTTAATCTCCAGCACTAGATGCGGGACAGGAACATATTTAAAAAAAAACATTAGCCACATCTAGATAGCCACTGTTTTCTTTAATTGTATACCTATCCCGCATCTATCAATAACTATTGTCATAAGCCATATAGTCGATACAACACCAGATAATCAGCGGGAAATTTGTATTCTACAAAAACCATGAGTAAGCCACAATTACCTACAATTGCCCAGAAAACCCCCACCACTGGTTCATATTTTTCTAAAGCAGGTGGGTTTTTGCACAACCCTGCTTTAAATAAGATAGAAGCCAGTCTTTTATAATTATTCAGACTTACAAAATCATCCATAAAATTATTTGAAAGCTGGAATAAAACTGCTTTATCCTTTATAACATATCTCCATTTTTTGGAGTAGTGGCTATCCACTACTTTTTATTGAATATGGAAAAGTGAAAACTTCATGTATGTGTAGAAACTCACATGAAAGTATGGAGACAGAAAATGTAAAGATTAATTGGTTGATAGAACAATTAAAGACGATCTGGCAGAGGAAGTGAATCGGTAAATTTTACATTTTTGTGACAACTTAATAAATGGGCCCCCGATTACAATATTAAGCAAAAAAAATGTCAATTAGAGATTATCCTGTATTTCGATACGGATTTATGAAAATAGCGCCTATTTTAATGAGGAAATATTGAATAAAATTTAGTTGTTAAAATAAGCTAACTTTTAAATTGTATTTATACATATATCTGATAAATTAAACAAATTCTGATTTCTGTGTGTGGCTGCGCACAGCCACACAAAGAAAATACTCTGTACCAGAAATAAAACCATCATTTTCCTATGTATTTTGACGTGCTTGCGTGATTTTCTAAAACTACACATTTCTGTGCTAAAATTTTTTGTTTCCTTAATAGTATATCGTTAGAAAACTTTGGTGTGTTTGAGTTTTAGGGTTACTCAGTTACTTCAGTTTTAATCATGTTAAAATGATGCCAACATGGCTGGCGAAACGCGTGTCGATTGGCAGTACTTGAATGTAGTATAGTATAGTTTTCAAGTGCTTTGGTGTTTGTAGAAATTATTTCAGAGGCATCTTATGCATGAGGTCACACACTTTTACATTCTACGAAAATATTATGATTATCTATGATTTTTCCACGCCCGATATTATTCTTGCCACGACGGCTGTAGTAATATATAAATTAATAGAGCAAAGAAGGGTAGAATCAATACGAACGACATTTTCTGTTTTAGAGTATAAACTAGCAAGGAAAGGCCCTTAAATGATATCTTATCCACTGATAGTCTCGGGTCCTATAAAATTTAAGGCGAAGATATTAGTCGCATTAAACAAAAATTTATATCTTCAATATAAGTATTGATGTCTGTATGAAAGGAAATTTCAGATTGCACGAGGAAAGGAAAGTGCATTTAATTTTATATACTACTATCTTGGCTTGGATTGAACAGTTTTCAGGAAGACTATTAGTACCTGGAATGGATATTCAGGACTGATGGTCATCCCCTGGAGAATAGGCATTTCTTGGATTTACGTTATACTTCAAGTTAAAGAACGTTTTGAAGGATAAATTTAGTTTTCAAAATGGAGGACGAAGAGGAAGTGAACAATAATTAATAATGAAGTTAAAACACAATATATTTATGCATATTTCTGACTAAGAGTAGAAAATATGAAGGGATTATTTATCAAAGTGAATTATGATATTGTTTGGTTGAAACGGAATAAAACTCGACTGATTTATTATTTTCGCATTTTTTTAATATTTATATATCTCTTGTATCCTTTTTAATTTTAAGTGCTGTGTCTGTGTAGTTTTTTCGCTACAAACTTCATGATATGAGACGAGTAGTAATTTCTACTAGTAATAAAGCAGTTTTCTCTGTTGTGAGCTTTTAATTGAACCAGCTAGTTTTGTGTATTGTGCATTGTTTAAACCTTTTATAAACGCGATAATTAAGCGTGGGTCATTTGATTAACAATATTTTACAAAATTATATAAAACACATGACAAATGTGTCGCGTGTCGCCATTATGGTAGCTTGGTCGAATGTAAGCACAAGACTGACTATTATAACACTGTACGATAATACATAAATATTGGTTCATAAAGACTATAATTCTAATCTAATACTGAATAAACTAAATCAATGAATTTTTACAGAAACTGCAAAATCGGTTTTCGGTTTTGTGCATAAAAATAACAAAAAACGTTAAATGCAAATAGAATGTACCTAGTATAAAACTGAAACAGATATACACATTTCGGTATTCGATTTCTCTTGGTAGAATTTCCAATAAATGATCAATAAAATAAAAAATAATAACAGAATCAGCAACGTCAATATTATAATGGTTCCAAATAAATTTATCAAAAAATGTCGGCGTCGCGTCGTTCTGATGGGTATAGTTCGCACGTATTCGTCAGAACGACAGTACGTTAGAACACGCATGACTATAATCGTAACCTAACCATCTAGTGACATGAAGATAGTATCTTTAAATCTAATATTCTTGACACATTTTGAGACATACAGGATTTTTTTGTTTTTATTGAAATCGATTGTATTTGCAACAAAAAGAGCTGTGCAAAATTTGAGACAAAGTTTTAAATTCCGATACGCCCGAAAATAAGAGAAAAGTTGTTTACAGAAGTTCGAAGGAATGTTAATGAAGTATTGTCTACATTGGCCATGCACATTCTTACTAAATGAATTGCTAGTGTTAGAATACAATGACATATAGGAGAAGTAAGAAAACGCATTAGAATTTTTCAACTTTTATATCCCCATGCGGTAATCAGAACAGAGAGGGTTCAACAACTTAACAATGCAATAAAAATTACATACGCTATAGTAAATCTGCAGCAATCAATAATAATTAATCATAGGTTACATCCCGAATTCTATCGGATAAACTGCGGGTAGCTTTTTTTGTGAAATTTTGATTAGGACATGTTTGAAACTTAATAATTTACCTTGAAAGCCCGAAAAAAAAATAATAATGAATTTGTAACATGTTTTATTTTGTTTTTAGTAGAATTGAGAGTAAATTAAATCAATTATGTGCATTTAAAAGCTAGAGGTAATTTAATCGCTGTTAAATTTAACAAAAGCTAGCTTGCGTTTATTCAGTGTAAAACTGTTGTCATTGGTTGAAATTTAAAAATTCACGAAATGTCATTGATCTATAATTTATGAGGGAAATAATCAGTGAAATGATTCCTTCAAATATTATACAGGTAGATGATGAATAAGCAGATTGAATGTTTTTTTAAATAAGCGTAATTAATATTGCTTAACTACATAATTAACACCTAGGTTTAGTGTTGCTTGCTACAAAATCAAACACCATTTGCACGTTTACAGATCCTATTGGAGTTTAACTTTGGAGGGGGTGCAATTCAGAATAATTTTAACAAAGGCCTATCAAATCAACGTCGCTTATTGGCATGTGCCACTTGACACTATTGACAGTTCAAGTCATCACTATCCTCCTTTCCCGGATAAAGTATAGTTCTCTCGCGCTTTGTAAGAGACGTGTGTGCAGAATAAAAAGGAAGCTTCTTATTTAGTATGTGACGTCAGAAACCATTTCTATATATGAGATGATCGGAGAACTTTAATTTGGCGATTACACGCGTTATAATTTTTTGTTTTAAAAAATTCTTTTTTGTGTGAATCCTTAACTTGCAATCTGACCAAAAAAATTTGTATTTTTATGTCCGAACCTAGGTATTATGAAGTATGTGAAAAATATTTATAAAATATTCGCAAAAAAGTCTGACATGAAAGCAGTCTAGAAGCGATCTGTGTATTATCGGCTTTTGGCGATGTTTATAGTCGTCACAGTGCCACCTTGTGTAGACAATATGCGAACAAAACTGTAGATTATCTCACGAGGCATTCGTCATACTCGCTGTTTGCGTTTTATTATATTTTCTTTAATTATAAAACTGACTGCTCGCACTGGCTCGCCTTGCCTCGTAAACTTGCCGCAGTCTATTTGTCTAGATATTCCAAAGCAAAAAAAGTTCGAGGCAGCCTCGCGCAGTCGTAGAAAAATAACTATTATGGTAGTTTACAGTGTCTGTCACACCCTTCTGCTTAAGAAGTAGTTGCTTTAGGGGCTTGCTGTCAGTGTTTAACACCAAACTTTTTATTTTTTAAATATTTCTAAAAATAAAAAAAAAAGAAATTATTATTCATAATAATTATCGGTATTCTTATTGCATTTCAGTAAATTATCGAAATTCAATAAGAATACCTTTTTTATTTCTAATGACTTGAAAATTTTTAGAAACATGTAAAAAATATAAAAATTATGTGTAAAATACTGACAGCCAACTCTTAAGCAGAAGAGAGGATGTGATTGGTACTCTGTAAACTGATGCCTAGATGGACTCTACCTAATATGAATTTTATACTTTAAAGCGGTCAGTAGATATTGCAGAAAAACTGACTTAAAGGAGTATAAACTCCCTTATTATCGACTTTCTAAAATAATTGTATATGAAAGAGTAGGTACTTTTATTTTTGATGTAGTATGAGCCACAGAAATATCGGTAGACAATTTTGGAACACCGTATATAATATATTGTGTATAGACAAATATATAAGGAGCGTACGAGAAATTTTCAGACGCTGTATAAAATCAATAATTTTCAAGAGTAGTTAGCAGTGCGTTTTTAAACGTTTTTCCAACCACTTTCTTCGCACTTTATTATTTCGCATCAAAGTGAAATCGTCTTGATAATTTAAGTAAAACGGTTTAAGATCTTGGTATGACTACAGACAAATATTTTTCAAAACACTTTTTCGGAAAATCTGAAACGTGTAAATCCATGATGAAATCGAATTTCTGCACGATAATTATACTTCCCCTATAAACTCTGCACCTATATGAGATAGTAAGAACATTCATTTGCCAATTATCATACATATGATTTTATAAATGTATATCTTGTAATATTAATTTATAGGTTAGGATGATTATACCTATAACTACTGATAAACAGACATTGCTGCTTTATTTTGGAAAATGTTGAAAAACTTTATTTGTACAGAAGTCTTGTTGACAAACTATAAGTCGTTTAACTTTCCCAGAAATTTAAAAAATAATTAAGAATTACTACTAGACTAAGAAAGAACTTAAATAAAATCTACATCTCCACATAAAGGAACAATACGACTCATCCAAGTGAATTGTAACATATCATTCTCATAACAAAATATGTTTCTGGTAGAATTCCAATTTAATAAAATTTCGATTTTTATGCAGCAGTGTGGGTTCTTACAAACGACTTCAGCACGCTTGTCAACACATTTGCCACTGATAGAGAATAAAAAAAAAACAGAAAACCCATTGTAAAGTTTATTGGTTGTAATACATCGTGTCCCGGTGAAGATTTGTGTTTTAGATAACGAGACTTTGGGAAGACGACGGAGCCTAAGATATGTCATTTACTGTATAGGGTCGTGCTTCTACAAGGGAGATAATGTTATGTTAGAATAATTACTTATTACTTTGACGGAAAATTAAAATAGTGTATTATTCAACCAGCGTGTAATGATAGTTATCCGAGTGAGTAATAGCTATTACACGCAAGCAGAATACTATACTTTTTCTACGACTACTCAACAGGAAGTTGCACTTTAAGGTAAATTTGAGATTTTTCGGAAAAATGCGAAGACACACATTGCATCGGTCATAACTTCTTTATTTTTTAAGCAGGAGAGAAAATTAAAAAAAAGACTTTTAGCTTAGTCGATAATCTTTATTTGGTTTCTTATCATTTTTGGTGCAAGTGCCTTAGTTTCTGAGATATTTAACTTTTAAAGACTGACTTAAAAACGTTTGACGCCATTGTTAAACCTCCATATCTCCGAAAAAAGATTTAAAAGACAGTAAATTATTTCTCGGTTTATAATCTTTACCTTGGAAATTTTTATTTTTTTGCTAGGAGTGATATTTTTCGATTTATTCGACAAAAACCGTGTTGAGGCGTCCGTTTGCGCAATCTGCAAAGAAGGCGAAACACGAAATCTTTGAACGTTCAGATCTTTTTTAATATATGAGTTGAAGGGCCATACTATGTTATTATGGAAAGAAGAAGAATTGCAAGTGATGCACATCATGAATCGCACCAGAGAAATCGATAATTCGAGCCTAGAGGACAGTACGAAATAGTATATTGTGTATTTAGGTGTGAAAGCAATACATTCCCAGACGACGATGCAAATTGTTGGCCGAGGCGCTAGCCGAGGCCAACAAGCATCGAAGTCCGGGAATGTGCTTTCACACCGAAGTACACATACTATTTTTTCTGAAATCACAATCAATATTATTATAAATTAAGGAATTTGTATTAATGCATAACATTTCTTCATTACAATCTAACTGTCTACCAATAATTGCAATTTTAATGTGAGTTGGCTTGTCTGCGAGTATTTATTTTCTGTCTAAAATATACATAAAAAACCGTACGGGAATGTTACTTTCCCGTACGGTTTTGTTGATCGTTGCTTGGAAACGGATCTTTTCCGGTCTGTTTTCTGATAGTTTCTTAGCAACGGACTAAAATACAGGAATTGTGCATTTTTCGGTTTGAAATCGCGCCGAAAATGTAGACGTTGCCGATCGATTTCAGAAAAAGTGACATTTTTTGACTTTCGGCGAAATCGATGACCTACTTATTATGACAAATTGAATTGAGTTATGGCACATGCGATGTTTTTAAACTTTAAATCGTCTCTTGCGATTGCTCCACGAAAACTATTGAATAATGAATATGATCTCTTGTGATTGGTCCTAGCCTATTGAGTAATGAATTATTATCCGCGGCCGTTAGTAATGAGACCTATTACATATCCAAAAATGTATCTATAATAAATGAATATTTTATAGAACAATATAACTCGTTATTATAGAGACAAAATCTCTTTGGTTGGACTGGCGGTAATTATATATGTCATAGCTCTCTGAAGTCTCTAGTTGTTATATGCAAATATAGTTGAATTTCAATGTTGCCAGTAAAATGTCAAGTGATTCCAGAATATTTTCCACTACGTTTTATTTCCTTCCATGTTGACATCATCCTAATTATTCCGATGCTCTTTAAATACTTTAGTTGATCGGATCAAAAAGAATAGATGAACTGACTTACCTCCTATGTTATAACAAGAGCTCTAATAATTTTCCCTACTGTTTTATAAATACACTACCGCTGGCGAAGCAAAGGCAAACTTCGGATGTATAAGAGTATTTTATACATTTCACTGGATTCCGTAACAAAGTTTCTGTGTAAGAGCACTTATCAAGAATTGTTGTCTGTACAAGCCTAACTACTTTATAATTAGTTATAAGAACATTTATATCACATGGTAATAAACACAACCACAGATAGTAGACAACCCCCAAATCCAAAGCCAAGGCTGTCCGGAAGGGGGTTACACATTCGGAAAAACACAGACATACATCCACACCCACCGGTGTTGTCAATACCGAGGCTGGGGGTCGAACCCAGAGCGCGGTAGAGAGTCGATCAGCGTATTCGCCACTCAATACGCCTTAACCGATTGAGCTACCGTGCCGGTAATAATATAACATTAAAGGAAGAACTAATAAGTTTTATAATAGCTCTATAGCCAACGTTTATGTAAGCGTTATAAAATAAAAATATTAGCATAGATTTTTGAAGCTCTATAAAAGATATATCAGGAACTTTTACAAGGGAATAACACAGCCATTTTAAAATGGTTTTATAACTATGTTGCCAGGACATTCTTAGAGCGCTTCTATATCACTAAGATATCGCAGACAGCCAATTAGTTCACAGCAGTACTTTATTTAATAAAACTTTAAAGAATTTTTTCCGATACTGAAACAGCTGTTTTCCTAACAAGTGCGGAAAGTGGTACTTTGCCATATGAGACTGCCGTTGACTTAAAGACGCGAAGCGGACTTCGGTCAAGCAGTCGAGTGCGGAAAAGACAGTTTTCACATGTGTTAGGAACAACATTTTTTTCTATGAGCGTGATGAAAATAAAAAATAAATAGGCAAGGCTTTACTTTAAAAAGATGCTACTGCTTGACTTGACGTTTGTTAATTGTTATGTGATTGAGAAATGTCAAAATCAGACAGTCATGATTAATGATAAAGATAAAATGTTTGACAGTTATGGTTACATGATTGTTTGATTTTTAAAGTTATAAAGGCTTCTTCAGTGTAAATAAAAATTGCTTGAATATCACTAAATTTGTATAAATTAGGAAAATATAAAAAAAAAGCTTTGGCATATTAACTAACACGTTTTCAAAATGAAATGCAAATAAAAATATAATTACTTCTCCGCACTAGGAAAAATTAAAATGCGTTAGGAAATAGTAGATTGTAATACAAGTGTGACAAGGGCTTCATTGCAAAACGAAGAATGAAAGTAGGAACACGAGAACAGCGAGTGTTTCTATCATACGAGTTTTGCAATGAAGCTTGCCACATGTGTGTTACATACTATTTTTTCTACGGTTGTCAGGTTATTTCCATTTTTTAAAGTCTTTCCAAAATTTTTAATTTACTGCCTGTCAGATTTTATTTAAAGTGACATTTCCCGCAGTCATTATGAAATTAGAAAATTAGAAAATTTGGCTTTATAATTGCAATTCATGTGTAATTAATGTACATTTATAGAATATAATTGTTATTACCAGTAAGTAATATAAAATTCTTTAAGGTAAACACAGTATTTTATTCCGGTGTGTGAAGAAGTAATCAAAGCGTGTGGCAAATTCTTTGCCGCACGGCGTGCGGCAAAGTGATATTTTCTGCAGTCATTTCGAAGTTAGAAAATTTGACTTTCAGCACAATCGTAGAAAATAGTAGATTGTAATACAAGTGTGGCAAGGGCTTCATTGCAAAACGATGTATGAAAGTAGGAACACGAGCGCAGCGAGTGTTCCTATCATACGAGTTTTGCAATGAAGCTTGCCACATGTGTGATACATACTATTTTTTTCTACGGTTGTGAAGTTATTTTCCTTTTTTAAAGTCTCCAAAATTTTAAATTTGCTGCCTGTCAGATTTTATTTAAAGTGACATTTTCCGCAGTCATTCTGAAGTTAGAAAATTTGACTTTGTAACTGCAATTCATGTGTAATTAATGTACATTTATAGAATTTGATTGTTATTACCAGTAAGTAATATAAAATTCTTTAAGGTAAACACACTATTTTATTCCCGTGTGAAAAGATGTAATCAAGGCGTGTGGCAAATTCTTTGCCGCACGGCGTACGGCAAAGTGATATTTGCTGCAGTCATTTTGAAGTTAGAAAATTTGACTTTCAGCACAATCGTAGAAAAAGTATATTTTTGTGCACGCTCGTAGAAAAAATAATTATACTAGAGTTCAACTGAAAATTAGTGCAAGTTGAGTGGAAACGGACTACCAACATACATATCAACAGACACAGATACACATTTTTCTTCGATATCTTAATTCTAAGGTCTGAGTTTCCGTGAACTATTTTCTTGAAAAAATTATTAAAAATAAAGTGTTCATTAATTGATATAAGTAAATATAAAAATGTTAATATTCATGTTATTTCAATTTGGCCCGTGATACACCCGAAGCTTCCATGGAAAGCTTTAAGTTCTCCACAAATCTCATCCGTTTTGGTTTAGAAGAAAGTTTCGCGTCGATAATACCCGAGGTCGAGACAACCGCTGTTAACACAGCGTGTCGCAAATAAAGATATCTTCTGGAGGTGACAAATACCGAGTCTAGGAGGGCGGAAGAGATAAACGACGAATTCGGCACCGGAACAAACAACGCGCATCATTTTTCTTTATCGCCATCTCCCTCCGCACCTCCAAGTAAGACGTTAACTTGGCGATATAAATACAGCTTTAAATAAAAATCCTCTTAGGCGAAAACAGTTAAATTATATCCACATTGTTTATTTGATAAAGAAGATGTAGTTATAACTTTATAATCTCATCAGTGTGTCCCCAGCTCTTGTTCAGTCATCGTATTTTCTCTGCGAAAATGATATATTCTGCCCATATTTTCCACTTAAAAACCTTGAAGTAGTCTATATTAAAAGTACATTTTCATTAAAAATCAATATATTTGAATATAAAAGGCGGTCATACTGAGAAAAAGAGTATAGACCATTGTTAAAAAGTTACATATTTTCATTTGGAAAAATCTGATAGTACTCTTTGTAATATTGACAAGATGTCAGTCTACATTTTTTTTTCAAACAAAGAATAAATTTTACAATACTATCTTTTTGCAGTCAGAAATTACCTATACATATTAACAGTAGTACAGTTCTATGTTATGATTATAACAATGCTTAAAAATCTTGCTCACTTTTATATTACATTCTGTCGTGTAATTCAATACTACTTAGTGTTATATAAAAGTAGTAGTTGTTTCATCGATTTCATCGATCTAACTAATATATTAATGTACCACATTTCGGACAATAACATAGGTACAATCTAGATAATTTTATGAAATCATACCATAATATATAATGTGAAACGTTTGTGTTTGTTTAATACTTATTACAATAATTTTCTAATCATGAATAGTACGCCACGAGGTACATATTATTTATAATTATTATTTATCAAAAAGAAGCCTGTAAGAGTGAGTGAATGTTGGCTGCTTGTTTACCTAGAATTAAAATATTTACCATCTTAATTTGCGCTGTTTTAAATACAAAAATTTCTTATCCTCTTGTTGCGAAATTCAAAATAATTTTTCATAAAAGAGATTTATTAGTTTCGAATGATTAATAATTCAATAAATGTTTTCAATATATTTTATTTTTTTATAGTTTAAAACCTCGTTGAAAAGAATCTCATATGGGCAGATTTATATTGGATAGAAAAGTTTTTCAAGAAATTGTTTTAATTTAATATTAATTTTTTTGCAATTTTTTTTTATTTTCAATATGTTTTATTAATTTTTGTTTTGCCTTAAAATGTTGTGAATTCCATCATTTAATACTTCTCAGTATTAGTATGTCAAGATTGATGCAGTAACATATGCATAAGACCTTGATTTTTTAAGGGTTTTATTTAAAACCTACACACTAAAAAAAAATCGTTTGGAGCGAACAAAAATTCTGTTGCGTATATACAAATCAATTTCTTGGTAGATGTTAATAATTTTTTGTTACACAAAAAAAAATGTTTGGAGCAACAAAAATGTATTAACATCTACCAAGAAATTGCTTTTTATATACGCAACAGAATTTTTGTTCGTTCCAAACAATTTTTTTTAGTGTGTACTTAATAATTTTATTAATTATTTAAAACCTACTTAACAATTTATTTTAACCCATCTCAAAAAGGAGATTCACAGTTCGCTTGTGTTTGTCCGTGTGTGTGTATGTATGCATATATGTGTGGCCCCATAACTTCAAAACAAATGGTTGATTTGAATTTAGTTTTCACTAATATGGCTGGTACCAGAAGAAGTAAAATGCTGTATCATCACAACCACATAGAATAGTGTGGTGGCATAGCGAAAAGATCGTGATCTGCTGGATTAAAGCTCCAAATTTTGCACACTTCTTATATACCCTCAGCACTATCAATTTAAGGGGGCGGTGCCCGATTTCAGCGTCCGCCATCTTTGTTTTATTTGGAGTGTACCTGTAAATTTTCGACTTTTATTTGGTTTTTACTAAATATCTACCCAACTTCTGGGTTTGTAGCAAAAAGGATTTAATTTAAACTAAATTTGTTACAATTTGAGACCAGAGTCGCTTTTGTATTTTAATATTTTGCCAGATACAAGCTTCCAAACTTTTAGACTTTCTTCAGGTTATTACGAAAATCTATTTTATTGTCGGTTTTGCTAAATATCTCCAATGTAGTCAGTTTTACAGCAAAAATTATTTTATTTATGTTTAAGAACAATAAATAGGCTACAATGTGAGTAAAGAAAGACATCGATACAATCACAATTGGCTGAGATAATGTGTTTGACCATGTTACAAACGTTCAGTAAAAAAATTACAGAATAAGTATTAAGAAAATAATCATAAAAATTATATTTATAATGTTGTTATTATTATATTTATAATGTCGTTGTTTACTGTTAATAATGGCCTTTGCAATGACAAAGAGCTGTGTCGGGAAGTGCAGCAAACGCAATCCTTAGAACGCAAGGGTTCAGCCTTACATCCGCACTTGATTAATTCCCTACAGCTTTTGCTTGCTTTCGGTATAGACAAGACATTCAAATTGGTTGCCATGTCTCTTCGTTTCTTTTCCACCAAAAGTTAGCCGGAGTAGGTGTATTTTGGAGTGATTTCTGAATGGTTAACCAGATGCTAGATTGATAGATGCAGTGATTAGTGTGTTGAATGAGGGCATCCTGTATGGACGGTAGACTTTGCATCATCTTTACTTTTTTCTTTCTGTGAAGAGATCCTCTCTGAGCTTGTTGATGCTGTCAAATTCTGTTATGCCATCATACAGAATGCATGTGAATCGTTCTGTAAGTTCAAATGCCTTTGTTTCAGCATCTACTGGCTGAAATGGATGTTTTGTAGAGAAGATAAATCCTTCAGTGCCTGGAGGCTATGCTTTCCATGTCTTCCATGCTGACTTTTACCCTTTACAAAAAATTGTTATGTAGTGTCTGAACCCGTGAAAGCATGGAAAAGGGGCAATGCTTGCGACATATTTTCTCCGAACTCTTGGCGGATGGTATTGATATGATAATATTGGAAGTGTTTATCCTTACCAAATGCAATCCAAAGTTGAATATTAGGTTTGTAAGTTTGTAGCTCGAAAAAGATGCCTACTAGTACCACAATAACATCTGTGTCAACTGTACTTATGAGGATGTTGGTTGCACCTTTTTATAATGCATCCAATATATGATGACACATTCTGGTATCAGCTTCTTTTTTTTTTTAACTATTTAACGTCGGCCTATTTCCGCTACCAGGGCCTATCACCGACGCCAGGAGACGAGCTACCCCCAACCTGGAAATTTTGCCGAACCTCTTCCCTTAAGAAGAGTAGGGATCTTTTACTTGCCTAACATTTAATAGACAAGGGACCGCCTGCTTTACACCCCCTCCGAAGGATGGTATATCCACTACGTAATCCTCATCTGAAATTACGTTGCTTCCGCGTATACACTGATATACAAGCCGCTAGAAGGTGGGACGAGAACGCTGTATTTCCCAAGATGGGTCGCCCATCCAAGTACTAACCGTGCTCGACGTTGCTTCAACGGAATATCGACTGATATTCACATTGAAGTCGCCTCTACGCTCGCCCCTGTATCAGCTTCTTCGTGGTCAGTTTCGGACGTCGGTGCACTGGTATTTTTTGAAATAACAAATTTACCATAGGTGATGTATATTTCTTTACCTTCTTGTACGTCATAAGCGGCGACTGCATCACTTAGAAGGGTAAACAGTTCTGTCTTGTTCCATGAAATCTTCAGGAATGTAACAAAGTGTTTGAGAAGTGTGGTTTCCCTTGTGACTTTTTTCCTTCCTCCCTTCCCTCTCTTCACACGTGTAGTTTCCTTTCGACTGTCTGTCCCATACAACATCGATTCTTTTGCAATCCTGAAGTTGTCTGCCTGTTGAATGCTTGTATCTCGCAAAATATGAAAGTTACAAAAGCAGATCTAGTCTAAAGTTGTAGCAAATTTAGTCGAGATTAAAATTGATTCTAATAGTATTGCTGCAAACTCAACAGATTTTCATAACCTGAATAAAGTCCAAAACTTTGGAAGCTTGTATCTCGCAAAATATTAAAGTTACAAAAGCGGCTCTGGTTTCAACCTGTAGCAAATTTAATTTAAATTAAATCCTTTTTGCTACAAACCCAAAAGTTGGGGAGATATTTAGTAAAAACTAAAAAAAGTCGAAAATGTACAGTTACAGTCCAAAGAAAACAAAGATAGCGTCGTATTTTAAGATGGCGGACACTGAAATCGGTCACTCCTCCCTGAATTGATAGTACTGGGAGTGTATAAGAACTCTGCAAAATTTGGCGCTTTAATCCAGAAGGGCACGATTCTGCCTAGTATTTGCTATAAGCCACCACACAAGAAGAGGAATGGGCCAGCGAAGGGGAATAAGAATCACCGGCTCCTTCGCCAATTATTAGAAAACGATCTTTTATTACCAATCAAAAAATGATTTTGATAAAACTTTCACTAAATGAATCTTAATGTTCAGGTGGAAATTTTAGCCATTACAATGTTAGGACTTCTCAACCTTTTGTGATTTATTTGTTTGAGTGTATAAAATATACTTCAGTAGATTGAAAATAGAAAATAATTTATACTGGACCCTGCATATCTGGTGGCATTTCATTTTTAAATTACATCGTTTTTATTAATTTTTTATATACCAAACTTCTTTTGTATTTTCACATGTGTTCATGCAATGTATCATTGATGTTTTTGTTATATAATGGTATAAGTAATTATTATATTTTCTTGCATTTAAATTTTAAATTGTTTGTAGAATATAAGGGTATAATTTATATTTATCACATATTACATAAATTCGCATAATTTATCAAAAGTTCTAATTTCTAATGCAATGCAAATAAAGCTAACGTTAGCTAGACAAGAACCATGTTCTTTTGTTAATTGATCAGTAAATATTAAAGTTATGAAGAATGTTAAGAAAAAGAATGTACCCCAAAAATGTACGATTTAACAAAAACAAAAATATTGCATAATTGTCTGACACGCATTTCACCAACAGAAGATGATTAAAAAACCGCTGCCCAAGGAATCACTACTTCCACATCCAGATTTTCTATCCAAGTCACTCAGAATGAAAAAATTGTGAATATGGAAATAATTGTTTATGGAGTGGGGTGGGGGTGGTGATAGGGGGGGGTGGTAGTGGGGGTGGATGAAGTAAAAAATATTTTGAGGTTTCTTGTACACACACTAAATCACATTTTTTTTTCATCCCCTTTAATAATGGGGTGGGGGTGGTAATGGGGGTGGCTAATGCCAAAAATTTTTTTGAGACCTTAGCTTCTCTTGTATATACTAAATACCAATTTTATGGACTCTTACCTGCTTGATTTACCTATTTACCCCAAATTTACCCCGATTTATCCTCCAACCCTTCGACGGAACAAGATGAAAATATAATCCAGTTCCAGATCTCGTTAAAGTACATATGTGTACCAAATTTTAAGTCAATATCTCAAACGGTTCCAGAGTAAACGTGTGCACAAAAAAAAGTTACAGACGGACAGACCGACAGACAGAAATTTTTTTTTCGCTTAAACTTAAAATCTCGATGTTTCATGACATTCTAGGCCTATTTGAACAATAAAAATTTTTAAACATTTTTTTGTCGTTACTATACTTCCACTGGATCTGGAAGTAATTATTTAGTTAAAATTCACTTATTTTCAAAAAGCTGTGAAGAATATCGTACATAATTACAACAATTATATAAAAACTTCAATATATTTAACATTATATTATTTACGTTATATTGAACAATACACGAGGATTATTGAAATATGTATGTTCATGTATAACTAACGATTTTGAGAAAAATATCTAGCAAAATTTGTTCATATGATTTCATTCACTTCGACTAAATAACGAAATTATCGGGCTTTTTGTAAACTACATGAGTTTACAAGTAACTAAATTTTATTGTTTAGTTTAATAACCCCTAACGCAACTTTCCCAGCAGACATTACAACAAAAAATGTAAGCACTGACTAGCTTTCTATGACTTCTCAGTAATTATATAAATCCTACGTTAACTTAGTGTAATCTCTACTACCAATGCATTAATCACAACCAAAACTTCTCTGTAACATCCCATTTGAAATTCGCAGTAGTACAGTTTGTTAGTACATAGGAATAGAAAGACTACCCTCATAACGCATTCATCATGGTCCCCTTTACTCCGAGTATTAATTAACAATAAATAATAAATCAAGGGGCGGTGCAATCCTGCCAACCGATCTCTTATTATTCATAGGTTCGACTGCCTCAGGTTAGACGGGGCTACTTTAACAACTACAAACAACTGGTGCAAAGTTCAACTGGCGATGAATTTTATCAGTAGCGTAGCTACGAAAGGGCCAATCCCCGTGTTACCTAGGTCCTTATATGCTTCATGGGACATTTGGCGTCCCAACATGGTAGCTCTAGATATATAACGGCGCGGCTTTGTTACAATCTCCATTGTCGCCTACAATTAACTATCAGTGTGATCGAAAATAATCGATGATATTTCCAATCACATTTGTCACGAGACAATGGTTAATCGTCTTTCAACTTGACTAATTTCCCTAAAATATTATAACTAGTTCAAAAATGTGCAACAATTAGAAGCGTCAAGATGGGCAATGTTAGACTGAATATATTGAGGATAATCAAGTGGATATTATGAATAGTACAGAAAACGAAGATCGAAAAATCCCTCAATTCGGAAATAAATAGTGCTCAACGGATTATTATTTTAAGTTGTAGGGTTGACCCTTAGGAGTAACATACCAAAAGTCCCCAGCCGTGGGCCTTATGCGTTAGGCGGGAGGGGGGTGGAAAGGGTCGGTTTGTAGGTTTTTCTTTATTATCTCGAAAACTAAGCATCCTAGCGAAAAGGTCATTCTATACAAAATGAAAGTAAATTAAATTGTACACAAAAGAGGTTCTATTCATTTTTTCGCTAGGGGCAGTAGTTAAGGGTGTACGTGAGTTTGAATATGCGAATAGCTGGAAAAACTGTGTATTGTGGGAGGTAATGCTTAATAAGTAGAAAATTTTATAATATTGCAAGTATTTACAAGGCCATATTAAGTAATTGATCATCGTCATCGTCGTCGCTGATCGGAGGGCCGTTGGTACACGAAGCGCGGCAACTGCTGCACACAAGCGAGCAGGGTATGCCTGCTTTGCGGCACCTGGAACGGCCCCCGCAACCAGTTGTGCACCCGCAAAATATGTTATTTAGGACGGATTCTGGCGCAACTGGGTCCGTGCTTGTGACGGGGGTAAGGAAGCCATCCGACCGCAGTTGGCTCCTGCTGCTGATCTCCATTGCTGCATCTGCAAATAATAATTCGTCCTTTGTAGTTTAAAAAAATGTGACACAATCTTGTCTAAGCACAATACAAAACATAATTTAATGTAAACAAGCATATATTGATACAAACCTGCAAATGAACTCTAAGCGAGTGTTGGCGAGCAGCCCCTCTGGTGGGTGGAAGTGCCGCAAAATCAGGCTTTGGCTTTGTCGACGCTTTAACAAAGGCCTGGTGTCGTACCCGGTTCAAGTCTGCTCCTTGTGGGGCCTGGTACAATGCCAAAAAAGCTGCTCTCCTGCCTCAGCTACCATGTCTTGTGTTGCTGAGAGATCACAGAAGACTTTGTAGATGTATGTGACCTGCTCCTCGGCCTTCAAAAATACTTTCACCACACTTCCCTTGCTCTTGTTGTGAATAGCGGAGATAGTATCACAACCGCTGAATGAACGGAGCCATTTGCGAAGACCATTCTGTTGCTCCATTCATTATATTGTTTGCAGATTCAGATTCAGCAATGGCTATATGGACATCAGCAGCAGGAGCCAACTGCGGTCGGATGGCTTCCTTAGCCCCGTCACAAGCACGGACCCAGTTGCGCCAGAATCCGTCCTAAGTAACATATTTTGCGGGTGCACAACTGGTTGCGGGTGCCGCAAAGCAGGCATACCCTGCTCGCTTGTGTGCAGCAGTTGCCACGCTTCGTGTACCAACGGCCCTCCAATCAGCAGCATTAACGGCGATGACGATGATGATGATCTTGACGATGAACTCGACCAATTACTTAATACGGTCTTGTAATATTATAAAATTTTCTACTTGTTAAGTATTACCTCCCACAATACACAGTTGTTCCAGCTATTCGCATTTTCAAACTCACGTACACCCTTAACTACCGCCCCTAGCGAAAAAATGAATAGAATCTCTTTTGTAGACAATTTAATTTACTTCAATTTTGTATAGAATGACCTTTTCGCTAGGATACTTAGTTTTCGATATAATAACGAAAAACCTACAAACCGACCCTTTCCACCTCCCTCCCGCCTAACGCATGAGGCCCACGGCTGGGGACTTTTGGTATGTTACTCTTAAGGTTCAACCCTACAACTTAAAATAATAATTCGTTGAGCACTATTTATTTCCGAATTAAGGTCTTCGTTTCCTGGCCTAGAAGGGAAATATCAATAGTCAACTACAACATATGGGGTATCGGAGCATCTACTATTATGCTGCTCAGAAAAATAGATTCATCGCATGGATGAATTTATTCTTCTCACCCGGATGAAATTTATGTGAAATATAGATACCCTCTGCAAATGACAAATCCAACATCTGCAAAAACATTAAATGAGTAGAAATAGATAATCATGTTGTGGGATTATCTTTTATTTATGAAAATGCCAGAGAAAATTTATAACACGATATGTTTGAAACCAATATTATTCCTTTAAATTGTTGAAATTACGAAAAGCAATTTCCATGAGCTTACATAAAATTAATAAAGATCAAAAGAGTGGTCTGTTCGATCATCGAACTTGACATCAATTGACATATTTTTATGAACGCCTCAAATAAATGACGATGGAGCAAACCGGAGTAGAAGTAATTTTTAAATTTAAGGCACCGAATTTCTGAGGTTCATAGCATTTGAAATTTTCCAAAAAGAGGGAGTAGAGACGATCAGTAGGAATCAGATTCCAAAGGTTTAAGAGTATATTTGGAACATTCAATAAATTAGCAGAAAATATATAAATTTCGAAATACTCTGCCGATATATTTTCAGGTGTTAGCATTTAATATTTCTGAGAAATATTGTCACGCCTCCATATTCAGATCTAGAATAGTAGTTTGTGCAACTAGTGTGGATATGACATCCATATCGCACGATAAAGAAGTTTGAGCACGACGCCGTAGGCGGAGTGCTTCAAATCTTTTGAGTGCGATATGGATAATCCACTCGAGTTGTACAGTATACTTTTTCTACGACCAGCTTAAAAAAACTACGAAATTTATTAAGCATTGATATATTATACAAATACACACTGACAGTACACATTGACAATTACTTTGACAGCTTACGCACTAATTTGATTTTAAAACGAATAGTTGTCTATGTACGTAATACATGAACTGTGATTGGTCGGTTTCATTTCATATCCATCCTAGAACTGATATGAAATATATCTGTTCAGTTAACTGGAATTGCCTACTTATCCATTCTACAGACTACAGAAAACAGAAAATTTACATAAGGGAGTAGAAAAAGTATTATTCTATATCCCATTCCCTCCACGCAGGACGTCTAAATAGTTAGAGCTATTTCCCAAAATTGTAAAAGAAAACAGGAAACGTTGGTGAACCATATCTCAAATTCAATTGGAATAACAACACATGGAAAGGCCCCGGGATATTTTTGCTCAAGGACCAGGAAGACTCTCAGTCACGCCACTGATTTCATATTACGATTCTAATGTGCCATTTTAGTCCCCGTTTTGTCTACACTAAGTTGGAAACAGTGTACATTATGAAAATAGAATGAGTTGGTTAAATAACGTATATTATTTCGGGCGCTTGTTTGTTTTTTATGAATTATCCAAGAGATGGTAGTATGCTTCGGCATGAAATTGATTAACCTCAAAAGTTTAATCTGTGCCCTTTATAAAATGTATTCATGCATAATAAAGTTATTGATAGATGGTCTTTCTGTTTACACAGAAGGGAGTCCGAAATTAGGCAAATATATTTCGTTCCAATAAAGATATCTCTATTATAACTATGTGCATACGACTACATTAGTTGAAGACGTTTTTTAGGTTGGTATAAATGATTTCATTATCCTACTAATGAATTTTATGAACTACTTTTAAAGTTTGAGTAATTTTTTTTAAAAAGTTGTGTAAAGTGCAAATTTATTCTTAAGTTGGTAGTAGTTTTACGACAGTTTTATTGATATATCTTATATTATGTTCGATTCATAAACATCCAAAATGAACAAGGTGATAGAGAACTCCAAGAGCAACAATATTGATCATTACATACGGGGTCCTATTTTAGACAGTTTAAAGGTTATAGATTCGTTCATATTTTGCCATTTCCACCATTATACTGCACTAATATTATTGTTCCAGGTATTCTGATGCCGACTTCTTTAGCTTGTAACTCGAATTTCTGGTTCATGGAGTTCATCATGCTAAAATATGATAATAGGTTAATGCCTGATTGTAAGTTCTAAACTGTCTTTTTTTTATCTATTTATTTAACATCGGCCTATTTCCGCTACCAGGGCCTATCACCGACACCAGGAGACGAGCTACCCCCAATCTGGAAATTTTGCCGAACCTTTTCCCTTAAGAAGAGTAGGGATCTTTTACTTGCCTAACATTTAATAGACAAGGGACCGCCTGCTTTACATCCCCCACGAAGGATGGTATATCAACTACGTAATCCTCGTCTGAAATTACGTAGCTTCCGCGTATACACTGATATACAAGCCGCTAGAAGGTGGGATGAGAATGCCGTATTTCCCAAGATGGGTCACCTATCCAAGTACTAACCGCGCTCGACGTTGCTTCAACGGAATATCGACTGACATTCACATTGAAGTCGCCTCTACGCTCGCCCCCTAAACTGTTTGATTTGTTTCGTATTTATATCTAATATTTTGTCAAAATTTTGCTTCGATTCTTTTTATATGACTGGATGGTTATAGTCTGTGTGCCAGTCAATATGTTGGTATAATTTGGGGGGGAGGGTTATCAACTATACCTTTGTAATCACTAAAATATCTGTTTCTATCTATGAAGGTTTCGATATGGCGGCTAATTCAAAATGGCGGATTGACAATTTATTAAATTCACTATATCTTCCAAACCAATTCTCCGATTTGCATATTTTTTTAGATAAAATCACAATTTTCCACTAGATTAAAGAGATGTCCTAATATTATTTCGAAACATTGAAAATAAAGGAGATAGATACTAAAATGTAAAGAACAGCTTAATTTTTTGGTTTTTAAATTTTGAAAAAAGTTTTTGAATAGAATATGTAGCTTAATACTTTGTCTACAAAAAATTGTTTTCAATAAATCAAAAATTTGTATTTTTAAGTGAGATATATTTCCATTTAATTAAAGTCATCCTAACACTATATTGGGTTCCCGTACATTTTAATTTAAGGTTTTATACAAAATACAAAGTCTTTAATAGTAAAACAAGAATATCAATAGATTAAGACTTTGTATTTTGATCTCCCAAAATAAAATAATCTTCAATCAAATTTTTTTTCAGGTTTTGGACACAATTCAGTATTTAAGTAAATTAAATTTTTTATTTTTGAAATAAACAATAAAAAGTTGTGAAAGTGCTAATAAAGAATAAACTGTTGTGAAAGTGCTATAAATTATAGTGACGGAATAGTCTACAATTTGTGGAAGTAAATCTTTTTTCATCCTAAAGATGTCAGCTCATAGAAAGTTTTATGGAATGCCGCGAAAATTCGTCAGTTTGTACCATTATTTAAAATATCCGAAAGTTTGGTTGAAAACGAAATCCCCAAATTGTCAGACCACCATAAATGAAGATCGGTCTTTACACTCAAGAAAAACCTGGAAAAAATTGAGAAAAATTTAGAAAATTTTCCGTCAGCGTCTGAAGAATGAACAAATATTGATGAAGTTGGAACAAGAAGCTCTCGGAATATAAATACCAACCCAACATTATATAACCCCATATGCATGCATTTTTTGCAATAAAATATCCAAAAATATAACTCTTAGCGGTTCACGAAATAAGGAAGCACTAACTAAAGCTATAGACCTTAGAGCAGATAAAACTTTAAGGTCTATTGCTACTGAAAAAATGGATACAAAAATTTTGGCAATAACCGCTATAACCTCTAGAGATATTGTAGCAGCGGAAGCTCATTATCACATATCCTGTTATAGAAGTTATACAAGAAAAAGACCGGAGAAAACCTGTGTTGATGACACTTATAAAACAACAGAAAAAAAATCGATTAAGAAATTCTTTATCAATTTATCGTCTTCTCACCAGCTTTTGGAAATGACGAAATTGTTTCATAAATTGGAAGATTTCACTAAATTAAAAAGGGCATGTGAAATAAGAGAATCAACAAAAAAAATGTGTTACCATTTAGATAATCAATTTTCTTCCTTGTTACGATTTATTACTGTTGATAATAGAGTTTATATAGCTCCAGATAGTTATACTTTTGAAGAATTGGCGACTGACTACATAAAAATACAGAGTAGGCTGAAAAAGTATGAAGAAAATGCAAAACCACAAGAGAACGTAGTGTGCTGCAATCATTTTAAAAAAAGAAATTCTCTCCGCCTTTCCACAAACACAGAAGTGGCCACCAGACGCAAGTACTTTAGACTTAAATTATCTAAGTATACCAGTTTCTAACATCTCTGTTTGGTAACGCGGCATCTCTAGTCCAGGGAAATGAGTAAAAAAAGTACCATGTTCGGGACTGTGACTCATCCAGACAGAGACCACGATTTTTAGGTAGTATAGGTGTCAATAAATGGAACCTATATAAAATCTGCGGTCGATTTTCTGCATATGTTTATTTACAGCCATTTTAATGCAAAAAAAATGGAAAAAACGTGTTTTTTCACACTTTTTCACCCGCCAGTAAAAAGTAAACTATCTTACAGATAAATCAAATGAATCACCTTGTAGGAAATTAAAAAAGCTTTAAAATGGCTGTTGTTAAATGTCGATATAGTTAATTGTTGTTAAGATAATTGCAAAATGCGGAATTTTGTTCAATAAACAATATCTTGTGTAAAAAACAATCTACTGTTTTGTCCTTGCGTAAATAGTTGACTCTCATAGTGCTTAATATCTGGTAAAAATTTCAAATCGATTCGTCAAATAGTTTTTGCAAAATTGCATTAATTTATCCCAGAGACCTTTTTTTTGCAACCCCACCACGTCCAGAGAAATCAAAATACAATGATTCTACGGCCTCCACCTGAAAGGGAAAGACTTGATTTACTAAAATGCTTTGTTAGATATCGAAAAAATTAATTTTTAGACCTGCAAAATGACGTTGCAAAAGAACTCAGATTTTTACCTTATAAACAAATAGAATAATTTTTTAACAATTGATTGTAGAGCATCGGTTTTTCAATATTTGAAAAGCTGATATTTTTACACAAATTTTGAAAAAAAAAGAAGGTCCTAGGTCAATTTGGGGCAAAGTTAGCAATTTTTTTTCAAAAATTCATAGCTCCTTTGTTTATAATAATTAAGAAACGTAACAAGCGCCATTTTAAAGGGGAAGAGTTCAACTTTTAGTGTAAAAAATTTGAAAACGATTGTGAAATTAATTGTAATGACGACGATGATGATATTGAAAATATTAATTTAATGTTAGATAACTTTGATCATTCTAATGTTGATGATAATGAGCCGATCCTAAAAAAAATACGAGTTGATTGATTTTACCTTATTAGAATGTGTATAGGTATATTATTAAGTAAATTTATATGTGAATCGACAAATATTCTGTTTTATTATAAATTACAGCGTTATTTATATCGAACAATGTGTTTCTTTTCACACTTTACAAATTCTATTGTTTATAACTTAATATAACAGTAATTTATATATTTAATTGTACACAAACCTTTCCTATAATTTTCAATAAGAATAATACAAAAATTTTGATAATATATAAAAATATTTTTTTGTAAAATGTTTAAACAAATTACAGGTAATTATTACTCTCTTATTATTTTGGAGCAGATGTGTTGAACCATAGAAAATTTCTACTGTATCATACAAACCATTATACATGACAAACGCTGTCACTACATGTACATTCACACACGTGTTTTATACTTCTACGAAGGAAGTAATGGTTTGTTTTATTATTTATTAATAATTAATAATACGCAAATTAATAAGAGCACTTTTCATAAATTGTATGGTAATTTTGCATTTGAAAAATATCTTAAAAATGTAAATTATATCGAATAGAGCGTTTTTATTTTATAAATTTGAAAAATTCAATTGTTTATAACAATAAGATATATATTTACGTGTACATAAGCCTTTTCTACAACTTTCAACAAGAACAAAACAAAAAATTTTGATATTTTGCAAAAAAAATTTTTTTAATGTTTAAACAAATTACATTGTTAATATTAATGTTAATAGTTTAACAGATTGAATATTATTAACGTACGCAAAAAGAAACATCAAAATCGGTTAACAAACACCAAAGTTATGACTTATGTGGTCAGTTTGAAGATGCTGTTTCAATTTTTGAATGCGCGGATTTGAGGGTTCCCCCTCCACAACCTCCGAGCTAAGTTGATTCGAGCCTCATTTTAGAAGCTTTGCCAACAGTTTTGAGAAAGTGCAATCATTTTCAAATTTTTTACACTAAAAGTTGAACTCTTCCCCTTTAAAATGGCGCTTGTTACGTTTCTTAATTATTATAAACAAAGGAGCTATGAATTTTTGAAAAAAAATTGCTAACTTTGCCCCAAATTGACCTAGGACCTTCTTTTTTTTTCAAAATTCGTGTAAAAATATCAGCTTTTCAAATATTGAAAAACCGATGCTCTACAATCAATTGTTAAAAAATTATTCTATTTGTTTATAAGGTAAAAATCTGAGTTCTTTTGCAACGTCATTTTGCAGGTTTGAAAATTAATTTTTTCGATATCTAACAAAGCATATTGGTAAATCAAGTCTTTCCCTTTCAGGTGGAGGCCGTAGAATCATTGTATTTTGATTTCTCTGGACGTGGTGGGGTTGCAAAAAAAAGGTCTCTGGGATAAATTAATGCAATTTTGCAAAAACTATTTGACGAATCGATTTGAAATTTTTACCAGATATTAAGCACTATGAGAGTCAACTATTTACGCAAGGACAAAACAGTAGATTGTTTTTTACACAAGATATTGTTTATTGAATAAAATTCCGCATTTTGCAATTATCTTAGCAACAATTAACTATATCGACATTTAACAACCGCCATTTTAAAGCTTTTTTAATTTCCTACAAGGTGATTCATTTGATTTATCTGTAAGATAGTTTACTTTTTACTGGCAGGTGAAAAAGTGTGAAAAAACACGTTTTTTCCATTTTTTTGCATTAAAATGGCTGTAAATAAACATATGCAGAAAATCGACCGCAGATTTTATATAGGTTTCATTTATTGACACCTATACTACCTAAAAATCGTGGTCTCTGCCTGGATGAGTCACAGTCCCGGCCAAAACCTCATTTCCCTGGATTACTCGTCAACAACTTTAGATTTGGTCTGTGGCTCAGGATATAATGTATGGAATTTCTCGTGGTACACTAATTACAGCAAAACGTGTTCTGTTACCATGGAGAGTTAAAAATCTAACAGAGAACACAGAGATAATCAAAATATTAAACCGTTTGGGACATGGTTGTAGTTACACAACACTTCTTGAAATTGATACTGCTATGCATAGAAAAAGTGAATAGCCAAATATCATTATGTAGAATACCTCTTCCATTTGAAACATGTGTTTAATAAATATTTAATAATTTTTTTTATGAATTATTCTTATTTCTTAAAAAATCTTTCGATTGAACTTCAAAATAAAAGCGATCGTAAAAATGACATAAAATGTTTGAAGGTATCATGTTATGAAATCTAAAATGTGATTTATTTCAATACGCAATAATGAAGATTGCCAGTTAGAAACAAGTTTCTAACAAATAATTGACCATAACTCGCTTAGAAATAAAGATATTATATTTTTTCAGAAAACAGAATAGGCAATATATATTATGATACATATTTTATATAAAGAGTTTTTTTCAAAAATTAAAAATAACAAAAAATAAAGGTTACATTGTGGAAAAAAATAAGCATATTTTTATTTCTTAGTCTATATCTTTGTTATTTTGAATGCTTCGGAAAAATATTAGAATATCTCTTTAATTTAGTGGAAAATTGTGATTTTTAACTAAAAAAAAATTATTCAAATCGGATAATTGGTTTGGAAGATATAGTGAATTTAATAATTTGTTGATCCGCCATTTGAATAGTCGCTTCGAGACAGATACGCAGCCGTTTAGTGACCCTTACTACCTAATTTAAAATCCCTCCAAATATTATCAGGCCCCCCCAAATTACACCAAATTTGTAAAATAATGATGCTGGCACACGGACTATTGTTAGGAGCTCTCACGTAAAAGTTCCGGAAGATTTAATTTTTAAATTACTTACTATAAGTTGCATCATTTTACTTCTAGTACGTCGGGTACATGACAAAAAAAAGCCAAAAAGCCGCACTTATTGATTGGAATGGGCCACTTTCTGTGTCATAGCTGATGCCAAAAGGGAACTTTCCAGAGAGGGAGCCACTTGAAAATCTGTGTAGAACACTAAAATGGAGCACTAATTTTTTTTGTGCCTCAGCTCTTAATGGTCCGGTTTCGATTTTTTGTTTTGTTTCAAAACTCTTGTGAAGAGGACACTTTGTTGTGCCTATAAATTTATTTCTACGAGTTCTGCACAATTTTCAAAAAAACAAATATTTTTAATTTTCATGAACTTTTCGAGAATACTGTGATAAGGAATTCAAAAACAGAATTATGAATGATGTTGAGAGGTTCCATGCAAACAGAATACACATTTCTTGGGATACTTACTCAAAAACTTGACTGAGGGAAAGGGGGAGAGATAAGAGAGGCATTGGTCTTGGTAGTCAGGTAGCACAAGGGAATATGCTACCAAAAAATTGGAATGACTTCTTCTGCTGCGATCCGAATAAGACAGAACTCTTCAAGTTACTTGGAGAACATGAATTATTGAAGTTTGATTAGGCTCACATCAGTACTAAGATTGATGGCATAATTCGTTCATCTCAGCCGGATGAAACTTCAATTGATTTAATACAATGCAAGCAACAGGAAGAAGCAGACGGCATGATTTTTCTCCACACTAAAGACAGTGCTGAACATGGAGCAAAAGAATATTATTTGCACAGTAGATACTGATGTAGCTGTTTTGGCAGCCGCCTTTCTTTCACATTCGTAAAAGTGCTGGACTTCAGAAGATGTGGATTCTCTTTGGTGCTGGGAAGGGCCAGAGATACATGAGCATTAATGCCATATTTGAAAGCTGTTGCATTGAGAGGATTCCATGCATTCGCTGGATCAGATGTAACGTAATTATTTGCAATGAAAAGGAAACAGACTGCCTGGAAAGTGTGGAAATCATTTTTTGAAGCTGCTGAAGCCTTCTAAGCTATCCCTCCACCACAGAAGTCTATTTTTGATGAGACCTTCGAAGTTACTGTTTTGCTTTACTACAAAGTCGCAGAAGACTTCTCAGTGAATCATGCTAGAAATCTCTTTACTTCAAAAAGTCTACAAATCCTGCCCCCAGCAAAAGAGGTAGCATTATCTTCGTTCAGCATACCAGGCAGGACAAGTTTGAGGTCGTGTGTGCTTAGTGATGGACAACATTCCAGAGCCAGAGGGATGGGGATGGACTATAGTTGCTGGGGAGTGGACGCCGGTCTGATCTGGTGCTCTCTTCCTCTTATTATGGCAATTTGCAGAGAATTGGTTAAGTGTAGTTACTCCGGATGCCGTTCACGATGTTCTTGTTCAAAGGCCAACATTCCATGCACGAACTGGACTGGGTGTCGATAATGTAGCAATAAATACAATAAAAGGTATGAGTTTAATTGATTATTTTTAAGTTCGTTTCATAGTTTCAGAATCATAATATTACTCTGTTGATTCAATGCCTTAATATAATAATAATATATAATTATTTTGTTCCAGAGATGAATTGGAAAATGAAGAAGATGATTAAGTGATCTAGATTCGTAATAGCTGTATACAAGCAATTCATTTACCTGAGTATTTCTTAGTATTTAGTCGTTTTTTGTTTCCTTAATGTAATAAACGTTTTCAAAATAATGAAAATCACTGTTGCGTATGAAAGCAAGTCTTTCTTGACGTATACAGAACCCAATATACATAAACTTTTTTTTTTTGGGAAAAGGAAGGGATATTGAGTACAATTAAAAACTAACTTATCAATGAAATTCTTGAGAAAAGTGAAATTTTTTGATTTTTGAAAAATGCGCAGAACCCCCTAAGGTTCTGGAGATAAATTTATGTGGACAGAAAAGTGACCTCTTCATAAAAGCTTTCAACCAAAAAAAAAAAAAAAAAAATAAAATAAAATCGAAATCGGAGATTCAAAAAAATTTAGTGCGGCTAATGGTGTTCTACACGGGTTTTCAAGTGAAAAGGCATCAACTAAGACGACAGAAAGTGGCACATTCCAATCAAAAAGTGCAGCTTTCTTTGGTGTACCGACGCACTATATTAGTGTAGTGTAAATGTAATTTTATTACTAGTTATAATAAGAAAGGATTTTAAAAACTATATTGACATTCAAAAACCCGTCATTTTAGAACAGGATTAGAAAAAATCTGGTCGAGAAGAGATAATGAATAGAAAACAGCAACATAACATTTTCAGAGACATGTTTCATTGTTCATAAATAACATGAAATACCCAAAGAAAAATTCATGTTTACGCAGTTACCAGAAAACCCTAGAAAATAAGAAATAAAAAAATAGTTTGTTATTCTTTTCATATTAATTTCTAAAATGTTTAAAATATGATTAAATAAAAAAAACCAGTCATGATTTCTAAAAAATCATGTTTTTATCAATCCTGATATCTGGTTATTATAGAATTCACTTAAACAGCTAGGTTCTTCACGGCGAGCTTCGTTCTTGGAAATATATTTAACAATAAAAGATGAGTTGAGCATTTCGGCTATCAAAAATACATGATATTTTCACCAAGGCCCTAAAAGAACTTCTTTCACGTCGCAAAAGATTTATGTACTTTTAAACGGAGCTATAAAATAAAATAACCATAATTCCGTCGAAAACGCATCTGAAATTGTGTATTAATATTTTTGTTTCGTAATCAATTTATAACCGTGTAATATGACGTGAGGCACAGATGGCGTAACCATTAATACGAGCCGCGGGAGTCATCAATCTTCCTACAGCTTCACATCTCTCGCAGCTCGCTCGGTAAAACAGAGATGGAGACATTAGCCCCACGCGAAATTGAAGGTATTTTTGCCATATTATGCACCCTTCGACGCTGACGCTATGCGGTGTCGATTAAGTCGCTAATAAAATAAGTAGAGATTAACGTCACGTGTTTACATATTTTACGCAAGCATGTCATATGTGTATAAAGCCGAAAATGAAACTCTGACAAATGGTATTGACCCTGTTGGTTGAAGTGAGGCACGAAACAAATGCTCTCGCATTTTGAATGCCGTTATTAATGAACTTGCAAAATTGCCGTGGAATTAGTTGCCAACAAAAACGGTTTTATGTGGCCTTTAGCCAGTTAACGTAACAGATTTTCGAGAATTAAAATTAAACAAAGTAGTAAATTAAGAAATCCTTCGGTAGATATTTGATGGCTGATGGATATTAGATACTGCAAATGCTACAATAATTATTACAAATCACTAGTCGTTATAATACAATGCACGTAAGATTTTCAAGCAAAACTATAAAATGTATTATTAATGGTTTAAACCTTCCTACCCACAAAAATGGGAGGTTACTGCAATTGGTCCAAAATCGAAAATTGAGATAAACCAGATCTTTATCTTTTAAGGTTCCAGAACGAAGGAAGTGGTGTTTAAAAAATGTCTGTGCATATGTAAGTGCATATGAATATATACCGGGTGGCTCAGCCGATAGGGACACTCTTGTAACTTCTGAATGAGCGAATGGATTTTTTTCAAATTTAGTGTAGTGATATGGGATGAAATTTGTAATTATATGATGTAAAGAACCAAAATGGCCAACTTTCGGTTTGGATACAATTTATATGAAAATCAAATTTTTAAATGGGACACCCTGTATATTTTTGCATATTTGGATCCTGCTGGCCAAAATACATATGATCTGACCTGATATTATTTTTATTTTCAAAAAATATTTTAAAAGAAATTATTATTATTGTTTACTTAATTATAAATTTAGTACAAAGAGAAGCTACCTTCATATCATTTTCTTCGTAATTTAAAGATCTAATTGAATAACAGGTTGTTCCATAGGAGTTCCATTAAAAAAATAGTTTTCGCTGAAAAACCAATATCATTTAACTTAATGAAGAGATAATATTTTAAAAGTACTTTCAGACTGATTTTTAACAATTTTTGACAAAATCGCGGGCTTCTATGAGTAAAACTAAAAATTAAAAAATCTATATTTTTTGGAAATCAAAACAGGACTCCTTGTCGCACGACGAATTAAAACAATAAAAAATACAACCTAAAATGTTTGCTACAAATACTTTTACATAAATAGCCATTTTATGAACTGACTTGTTTATTTAATAAGGCCTACTACTACTGCATCATATTTGAAATGTTACGTCCGGGGTGAGTACTTGTTAAATTAATTGGCGAAAAAAACAGTTCTGAAATACAATATGTGAAAGAATTTCCAAATATCCTTAAAGTTGAAGTTAAATCACGGCACAATAGCACAAAGACATCATTCTTATGTTGATTATATTACCCATAATAGTAAGAGCCATACGCTATATTTATGATTGTTATAGCAACAGCTATAATAAATAAAATTTTTGCTTGAATATATGTATATTTAAATTGTTTTTATAACATTATTTAATTTCATGTGCATATAAAATATATTTTTGTTTCTTGTTTTTGTTTTTCGGTCTCTCAAAAACTCCTGTCTTCCGTAGTAATAAGAAGGCGAGTGAGTTAGTGAGTCGCTATATACACCCCTTCGTTAAAAAAGAGAACAGTCAATCAACCAACGAGTCGATCGCAAAACGCACTTTTTTAATCGGGGTAGGCAAAGTGTCAACTAACACAAAAGCTGGTTTAACCCTATCAATATTGACAGTTATGACTTTGTTTCCTTTATTAAAGGTGAACAACTTTTCTGTTTAGAAGGTCCTTCATATAAAGGAGAAAAAGAACGTTTAAACCGTTCCTTGCGAACAAAAATAAAATCACAAGATGAAAGGTCTGAACTAGCAAAAGTTTTGTAATTGACATGAGAAATTGAAGGAACAAATTTTAAATTATTAAAATAAATGCGTAATTTGTCAATAAAATAAAGGATATCCGGAGAATTATACAATTCAACGAAAAATTCGCCAGGTAAACTAAGGGTTTGACCATACATAAGTTCAGCAGGTCAACATTGCAGATCTTCCTTGGGAGTTGTCCTAAATGCCAATAAAATGATGGGTAGTTCATCTGTCCAATTGGCTCTAGTCAACAAGGAAGTTTTAAGTGAGCGATGAAATCTTTCCATTAAAAAAATCTATTGTGGGTGATATGCAGTTGTACGTATTATATGAAAGCCTAAGAACGTTGCAAATTCATTAAATAATCTTGACTCGAATTGTACACCTTGGTCAGTTGTCACGGTCAAGGGAACACCGAAACGACAAACAAAATTTTGAAATAAAGTACGCGCAACTGTTTCTGCTGTGATATCGAGAAGAGGATACGCTTCCGGTCATCTAGTGAATCGTTCAATCACCGTAAGAATGTAAGAGTTTCCTTTGGATGGAGGTAATGGTCCTACCCATTACCTACCCATTAGTAAGATAAGTGAGTCAACTTGCATTTTCCTTGTTATTAGAGAGAACAGTCAAACAGTCAAACAATCAATCAGTCAATCATTTGATTGATGATTGACTGATTGACTGTTTGACTGTTTGACTGTTTGACTGTTCTCTCTAATAAGAAGGAAAATGCAAGCTGACTCACTTACCTTACTTGGAAAGTGATAACGCTTTAAACATCAATGGGGAATAATTTGATAAATTAGAGGAACATCAATCCAAAAGAAAAAAATTTATTAGCAAATCCTCTGCGTATTCTTCTTTATATTCTTATTTATATTCTTCCTTAAATTAAAAGGTTAACATCATGTGGACTCAATTTATAGTAGTACTATAATGGTTTCAAATCTAGGATGTGATGTGTGTCAATTTATAGCAACCAAATTATAAAATTTATAGGTATGTATATTATAAAAGTTTTAATCATTCCTTTTTGCTTTCTAACTTCTTTCAATGGGTTTGAAAAGTTCCAGTATTCTCGGAGTTGGTTTATTGGTTATCAGGTATGGATATTCTTTATCATTAGAATTAATGTTATTGTTTTATTTATTGCTTGGGTTTGTAGCTTTACAATTTCTTCATAGCGAGCTTCGAGTATAGAAATGATTTTGGTTCATCCATCAACTAATTTCATTAATTAATCGGATAAGAGATTACGTGCTCGTCGGGGTTACCAATTTATAGCAAAAGCTATAATAAATAAATTTTTTGTTTGAATATACGTATATTGAAATTGTTTTTATAACATTATTTAATTTCATGTGCATATAAAATATATTTTTGTTTCTTGTTGTTTTCTTGTTTTTGTCCGTCTCCCAGAAACTCCTGTCTTCCGTAGTAATAAGAAGGCGAGTGAGTAAGTGAGTCAATATAATTGTCCTAATCGCAGTTGAACTGTGGGCTGTTTTGGTCACATAATACTATGATATACTATTTATCTCATCATGTATAGATATCTTTCACGAGTAATTAATCCAGCATAAGTTTTGCCAAATATATTAAAAGAAAAATAGTGAATCTGTTGTAATAAATTATGATAGTGATGCTGATTAATAAAAAGGTGTAAAAAATGGTATGTATTACTTGAATCAGATAATTCACCTGAAAAGTGGGGGAAACTGCGGACCAACTGGACTTTTATTTATTTTTCAAGAGGTCATAGTAGTTGGATTCTAAAGAAACTTTTACCGGTTTATCTAAATCTATATAGCTATAATTAAGAATTTTTCTAAGGTGGTCACAATTATCATTGAATAAAATTTCTGTTAAACAAAAATATTCATAGTTAAGCAATACAATTGAAAAACTGAATTAGTTTTCTTCACAATACCCGCTGCAGCAACGTTTTTGATTCGTTACACTCTATCTTTATTAGAATCAGAGAAAGAAAAGTTAGAAAAATGCATCTAAATTACACACTTTTCGACGCCACTCGATAATGTTACGAGATAGATGAGTAAAAACTATATGAATAATGGTATAAATGGATAACCCATTAAACAAAATGGTAGTCATATTCAGTTCTGAGGGCACAATTCTTATGGTTACCTTTTTATTTCATATATTTTAGAGACCTTTTTTGAAGAAAGTTCTATGTTTTTTGTAAAAATGTTTTACTTACTAAAACTTACATGCATAAACACCCGCGGTACACAAGAAAAATCTGGTATTAAATAGAAAAAGTCTACTGTGAGAACATCAGCAGGCCGTGGTATCTGTTCCGAGCATCACACTCGCCCCAATTGATCTGCTGCTGTCAAACATTTTAGAGTTTTTAATTATTCGTTATTTGATAATGTTTTGACGAGATGGTCAACTTACCAGACCCCACATCTTTCAGGATAAGTAGCTTGAGACTTCAGTTTTCGGTGATCTATGGCAACGAAGTCAACTTAAAGAGTCAAGAGCACTTCTCAGGAATGAGGCTCCTCGAATCTGGGTTCCATCTTTTACCGACTCGGGCCGAATAGGAATAATTTTTCCTCTGTCTTGATCTTGTTAGTGAACCCTAAGAATCAGTTCGATATCTTTCAGACAGAGTCCTCTTTGTTCTTTTAAGGTGCATCTCCGTAAAGGCATTAATTTCAATCGTTATCCTCCCAATTAGCACTTTGGATCCCTATCTGTCATTTTTTTACCATAAACCATACTACCAACACCATAATTATATTTATCAAAAAATTTCATACAGCTTTTCCCTAATAACTTTACAAATGTTCTTTTAAAATGCAAATCTAGCTGGTGGTAATGAATTAATGGACGATTTATTTTCTTAATAGTTTCCTCGGAACGAATGGTTATAAAGAGTCGCAGATGTGACAATTTAAGATTACGAAGGACTCTTTGTGCTTAGAGTTTGAGAAAAATTATGATTTTCCTCGGCCGATTGATATGCAAAAACCGTAACTGTTTAATATTCAAGCCATCATTTTAAATCGGTCGATTAATTAACAAGTCTGTTTAATATGCAAGCCTGTAACGGCCCGTTAACACTAATAGAAATGATAACGGCCTCGTTAGTATGAAACAAATATATGTACCTTGGATCACGACGGTGGGATTTCCATTTTTTCAACTCTTTAATGTTGTGTCAGGATTGATTTCAAATAAAGATTAGGAGATTTAAAATAATTCAGTAATCAGTAATCATCATATATAATTCGCCTCTTCTCGGTAACTTTCATCTCGTCGCATTGGTATTAGCCAAAATCGGGTGCCTCACTGAATACAACTATCTCGGGTGTCAATTGATTAACTTTATTTGAAACTTTAAAACGATACTTAAAACACAAAAAGAACAAATTTGGTATTATGAGATCATTTTTATTTAATAGTACTTCATTACACTCGAACCTCCTCAACTTTTGAATTTAAAATGGCAGGATTTAAATAGTACCAAATATATATATTTTTTATTTCTACATTTGCAACCAACATGAAACCAATTTATTTCGATTTACGAAGACGAACGATCAAAACCTTGACAAAAGGAAGGCTTAATTTGGGATGGACATCTCTTAAACATTAATTCTGGACATTCTGTATATCCAAGTTCCAGTAAGTGCCTATTAACAATCGTTATCAATGGAAATATAGAACAATCGAGAAAGAGAAATTATGCAACTTGCAAGAGACTATTGCACGTAATTTCACAAAATTTAATACTCCATCGTTAAGTCCTTGAGGAAGTTGATTTTACAAGCCTGAAATATATGATGTTTAGGTAATTTAAAAACTAATGACTTGCGGACTCCAAAGACAGGGCAGGTTGACGACTTGAGCTCTGTGAACAGAACCTATTTCAGACATAATTTCAAATTCTTCACTCATACTTTTTCTATATATTTTGCTTCTACTTTAGCAGTTGTCTTACAGAAGTGTTCGTGGATGCAACTTACTGAAGCAAAAATACGCATACGCATACTGTTGAGCTTTATTGCCATTCCTATTCTTTCTTAAATAATATGAAATTTCAAATAACGCTTAGAACACCGAACACTGTTAACAGCACTTGATTTTTGTAAGAAAAAAAAAGACCCTGTAGAAAAATGCATAGATAAATATTTATCTAAAATTTGAATATTTTATTACAATAGTTAAAAGACGAGGCATTTTTGAATAGTTGTCGGTTTATATTCAGCAATGATGGATTTTTCATTTCTCTCATAAATATTTTTTTAGGTTCTTCTTTAGTATAATTAAAATGTAACGACATGGCACAGATGTTTGTATAAGCATCCCAAGGCGTAGTTAAGTGATTTTATTGGAAACATACGACCCTAAATGGATTTCTACAAACGGCAGAATACCGAATATCATACGTAACACGTATTTCGCCCATCGAGATGGCAAAATTTGAAGCTGACTAAAGTTAAACTTAAACAAAGAAAATATTTAATTTCTACTTATATTTATTCTTCCGGCACGTTAGCTCAATCGGTTAAGGCGTATTGAGTGGCGAATACGCTGATCGACTCGCTACCGCGCTCTGGGTTCGACCCCCAGCCCCGGTATTGACAACATCGGGGGGTGTGGATGTATGTCTGCGTTTTTCGAATGTGTAACCCCCTTCCGGACAGCCTTGGCTTTGGATTTGGGGGTTGTCTACTACTATCTGTGGTGTGTTTGTTTGTTTGTTTGTTTCCGTAACGTACTAATAGGTAGATCTTTATCACTGTTCTACTGTTTAAATTTTGTAATTTCCAATCTTTCAAATATTGTTAGGTGCTTATTATTTTCCTGACGACATCAGCTATACCAGTTCTTAAAATTGTATGATTATTATTTTAAAGCATGCATATTATTTTAGAGCTTTTGCACGTAAATGAGAACGAATTAATATATACATAATTTCGAATGGATATTTTGTCACTCGTTACAAATTACATCGATTTTGGAGATGTGAATGTTATAATACATTTAAATTGTAATTACTCTCCCTCCGTTTCCAAGGTGATGCTTACTTAGTATTTGTCTTTCGTAATGGTGGCGACAAATCCAGCCGCCGTGAAAGAGTCTGTATAGAAGGTAGGCTTCCCTATGCAATTTCATGGACCGCTGACCCTTGCTGGATTTACGCGAAAAAGGTTCTATTATTGTTAAAGTTTTGGTTTTAGCAGGATAAACTTGAATTAAAGTAAGTTGGCGGGCACGCTTGGAGCAAGTAGCTTAACATTTGATTAGAAGATGTAAAGTTAAAATGAATATGAAAACTTAAATAACATTACACAATAGTGCTTAGATCCCTAAAATATTATGCATTAATAAATAAAAATATATACAATTATGTACGTTTTCATTTCACAATGAAAAAGAAAACAGTAAAATGACGAGTAGAAGTTGCAGCCGGGAGTGACCCACTGCAAATTCCTGTTTAATTATCATTTTGTTTGAATGCAGTACAATTAACATTTACGTGGCGCCATTGAGATTAAGTACTGGGCCAATATTTTTTTTTATTGTTCACAGGGCCGGATCTTGAATCCTGCGAACTACGCGGTCGCAGGAGGCGCCAACTGAGAGAGGCGCCACACGGGGAAAGGGAAATGTGCCAAACACTTGGGGAAACTATGGATATTGAAGAAAATTGCAATTGTAACAATTATTTGCAAAATTTTTCTCCATTACAAATTCCTATAGTTTTATTTTCATTGAGATGGGGGCGCCAAAATATCGTCCGCTTACACTTGAAAAATGTCTAGAACCAGCCCTGATTGTTCAGACTAGTATGAAAGCCTGTCTTCGACAGGTAAGATCGAAGTCCAAGAATCTAATGGATTACGAAATATCTGGCAATTTAGTTGTGAAAGCAGAGGCCGTAAATAATTTTCAATCGACATTTGTCCTATACGAATTTTATTACGATTTTCTTATATCAATCCATTTTTAAGGTGCATATTTTCTTAAAGTTTTCCGGATAAGATTTCAATCACCCTGTATATATATAAACTAAATATATTTTTGTCTCTCGTAAACAAAATTACATGAACGTTTTCATACATAAAATTTAAATTACTTCCTCCCTCTCTACGCCTACATGTCTTTATTAACTAAGTATTTATAGCGTATACTCTTATTAACGGGCTGCTGGAGTAATTAGGGAGCTAAAATGAAAATCTCCATCTATAGCGTGTCCTCATTGAGAGAGGGTGAAAGTAAAGGGCCCTGGAAATCAGTAGCTCATTTAGTCAAGAACAATAGACGCTGTAGTAATTAACAAAACGAACATGTGCGTTGGCAAATATTAATATTCGCAGGGGACGCGCCTAGATAGATGTGTTTTGTAGAGTGCTTAAACATGTTGGGTTTTTGTCGGAAGCTATTTTTGTTTGCATGTGCAACGACCGGAATATTAGTTTTCATTAAATATGCATCATTAAAATGGAGACCAAACTACGTACATAAAACGAAAACACATTCGATAATGAATTATCAGTTTACTTGTCATGTGAAACTTTAAGTTAAATGAGAAACATAATTTAAACTAACAACAATTTCAGAAAATTTACAATTTCATCAACAACGTTTTAACAAAAATGGTAAAATAATAGAACCATAATGACCACAAGTTACACACACATGTGACGAATATGAAACAGATGCAGTTCAGCGAAATTGGAGCAGTCGGTGGTATGCCATACAGCGAACAAGATTACTGACAAAGTTGATATTTAAGTATTGACAAATAATTTACGATAATATAAAACAACGTGAAAAGAACCAAAAATGAAGTTATTTTTAAAATCTGCCGTTTAATGAATTTATCTTTTGTTATTTCATGTCGGTTGTGCACCGCGAGGATTATTATAACGCTAAATAAAGAAAATACGTATTTACGTAAATCATATACATACGGCGCACAGTGAGGCAAAACGGTCAAAAATCGTTCTGAGTCAACTGTTGAGCTATCAACGTTTTTTTAATACTAGAGCCACTTTGACAGATCCAGTGTGGCATATGTTCTTGGGGTCGCCGAAACCGAATTTGAAACTTATTTTACTCCACCACGTCAGGATTTTTTTTAAAATTAAGAACAATTTTTTTAACAGAAAATATTCGAAGATTTGGGGGAGTCGCCGGAAATATCAATTAAATATCAATTAATTCACATTTACTTTTGTAGTAACATTTACGTGGTGCCCAACACAAAAAAAAAATCATAATAGTCTCCTTCACCATGTAGAAGTTAAATAAATAAAAGAAGCTACTAAAAAGTTTGACAATTTTTTTAATCGCCTTAAAAAAAATTCAAAAATATTTCTAAAAAGTAGAAGTAAAATTTCACTCAGTTTTACAAATATCTGTCTACCTATCTGTAAATGAAAACCGTAGCCAGATCAAAGGCTTGTTTTTATCGAATGAGTCGTAATCCCAAATGAAGAAACCCCAATAACTCAACATTCTCAAACCACAGACAGGCCAAAGGCCTGTTTTCAATCGGACGAGCCATGAATTAACCCCTAAAATCATAATAAGCTGACACACTTAAGCCACAGATAGACCGAAGGCCTGTTTTCATCGAAGAGTCCACCTCCATAAAAACCTAACTTGTCATCCCCGAACTACAGACAAGCCTTAGGCCTGTTTTTTCGAAAAACGCTATGAACCAGCACTCCTGCATATAGTCCGTTTCAATCTGAGGCAAAATATAGCTAGAGCTCTCTCTGTCTGCTGTATTGTCCTCTGAGTTATGTGGTTATTGAGATCCTGCCTGTCTGCTGCATTCGGTGCAAGTATTGCTCCTGTATATTGTCAGTTTCGTAACTGAAAATTCTAATGAAGGTGAAAGACCTATTTTTTGGATACCTATGAACCATAAACAAGTTTTGAAATCAGATATTTTTGCACCGATTTTAAATTAATATTAGGTAATAAGGTACAGTTCCTTACTACTTTTCAAAAACAGTTAGACAGATATTTGTAAAACTGAATGAAATTTTATTTCTTACTTTTTAGAGATATTTTGTAAAGATTTAAAAAAAAAATTTCAACCTTTTTAATAGCTTCTTTCATTTATTTAACTTCTACATAGTGAAGGAAACTATTATGAAATTTTCTTTAAGTTGGGCACCATGTGAATGTTACTACAAAAATAATACCCCATTTGTGAATTAATTGACATTACCGGCGACTCCGCAAAATCTTCCAATATTCTTGTAATGTGAAGTCGGTTAAAAAAACATTGTTCTTAATTTTTAAAAAAATCCTGAGGTGATGGAGCAAAATAAGTTTCAAATTAGGTTTCAGCGGCACCCAAAACCCCAAAAACATGTGCTACACTGGATCTAGTTCGGCGCACCTCGCAAAAATATTTTGTGGTCCTTTTGTGTGTTATTTTTAGTTGAGAAAATTGTTTTTAGTTGAAAACATTGTTTTTTTGACAACCTCTATCTCAAACACCTTTGTACCCCCTACAATGAAATCTTGTACAAAGGGGTTTCTAAAGGTATTGATTGAGAATATCTTACTAGTTTTCTTCTAAAAAAAATTTAAAATTCTTTTTTCAAAATCGATCCCCCTTTTTCATCCTAGAATTGGAAAAAGGGGGGTCGATTTTCAAAAAAAAAAAAATGTTTTCAGAAGAACACTAGTATGATAATCAGCACCTTTACGAGATTACATCATAATGGGTTCAAAGGTCTTTGAAATAGGCGCCGTCAAAAAACAATGTTCTGAACTAAAAATAATTTTTTATCTATTAAAGCGGCAGTAACTCACTATTTCAGACTCCTTTGCAAGTATTTAAAAAAAAAATCACAGTATTTCGCAAAAATGCAACCAGGGCGGAACATTGAAAGTGAGTTAACGTAGATATTTAGCCGCTACCAGGCAAACTATAGCTTTAATAACCTTGACGTCATGCTGGAAATGCAACAGCACTTTTCACGAATTCAGGCCCCATATATGAAACTAAAAACATTTTCGATGTTAAGAAAACGTTGATAGCTCAACAGTTTACTCTCAGAACGATTTTTGACCATTTTGCCAGACTGTGCGTGGCGGAAATATTATATTGGCAGTCAGACTGTGGGGAGTCAGCTGTCAATGTTTAAACTATTATGTTTAATTACAGTTATAGAATACAAAACCAAGTTTTAATTTATTTTGCTTTACTACGATTACTGATATTGATATCACTTAAAAGGACAAGTGAAATTTACAAAATGGTTGTACAAAATGGTTGTACGAAACTTAGAATATTGTTTAACATTGAGAAGAGTGTTTTTCTATTTTTACTTCAAAATAATAACATTTTATCATAAAAACTAGTCTGCAATTCAAGAAATATTATTAACCTATAAAACGCAACAATTTAAATTAACTAATTTAAAGGATTAATAATTAATATTAATCTCACTTTTAGAATTAAAAAAAAATAAATTATATTGCTTTATTTAATATCAAAGATATACAACTAATTAGAAGTTCTTGCTTTGACCATTAGGAAGTTAAACGGCAATGCTGGCCAAGATTTCTAACTGTGGTTTCACTTTTTCACGTAGGGGGACTAAATCGATTCATTATAGCCTGACATCTAAGCATTATCGTTCATAAAACATATACTGGATTCAGAGCCCCAGTGGACATACCTTTTCAAGAGAATTTTATTCCTGTAGATAACGTGGCTACATTATCATTGAAAACGACGTGTTGTGTGTTGACTTTATTTCTCCCTAACCATTGCATTTCACCATCGTAACGATGCTGCAGTAACAGAAAAACAAACGTATCATTCACCATTGGCATTTTCTATATACACTAATCTTACTCTGTGAGATTTATCTAAAATTCGTGTTCATTACAGTAACTATTTCGATGTGCCCAAATCAGTTATAAACCAGGCGCCAGTATTTTGGAGTGGAAAAAATTAAAACAAGAAGTTTCTTTATGTCAATTTGGTTGCCAAAATTCTCTGTAAAATAGGTTGTATACAATGTTATCACCAGATGCATATTTCTACCAGTAACTAGCGTCGAAAGTGGAGCGACCGCTAATTGGTAACCGTTTTTTAAATTTTATGAAGTCGGAAAAAATAAATTTTTGCTAAGAAATTATTTGTAACAATTAAACATTATTAATAATGTGCATCTGACGATAAAATTGTATGTAGCCTATTTTGCAGAGAGTTTTATAAGAATTAAATTTGCACATAACCAATTTTGTCGTAAGTTCAACGGGAAAGTTGGAATCGCGAAAAACACATATTTTTGTGTCTCCCCGCCATTAAACGGGGTTTCCGGGCCTCGTTCGAGTGAGATAAATTAAGTACTTCTTACTAACAATTAAATGAACCAATTTACATCAAGAAACTTTTTGTTTGAACTTTTTCTGAATTTCTGAAATTTTTATGACTTGCCGACTGGACTATTAAACATCAAATAATTAATATTAGTAACATTATCATAATTTATTATAATAGTACAGTCAAATTGATTTGATTGAGTTATATGCACTTTTTGACGCGCTTTCGGGCATTTTCAACTTATCTACTCAATATATCTTGTACTAGTGATCGGATGGGGATTTTAAATATTATTATTTATTATTTTTGAAAATTGTAAAGACGCACTTTTTGAAAATAAAAAAAGACGCACTTCTTTGAAAATTAAAACAAATTAACTCTATCCCCTAAAAGTACATAAAATAACGTACAATCGAAAAGAAAAAAAAATTACGTACAATGCTTCCTTGATAATAATCGACGAAGATTTAAATTTTATTTCGTTCGTCATCTTTGACCGTTCTATTTGACATACAGTGTCTGATTGGTGCATTATATTTAACCATAAATGAGTTTTACTTTTGCCAACTTTGGTGAAATTACTACTTCTTATAGAAGAAATATTCAATTTTGATTCTTTCGGCCAATTTGGGTGTTTTCTATTTTTGTCCAAGATGGCGGATTGACAAATACATATCATATTTTAAGAATTTTATTCCAAATAAGCCAGTATTTTTAAAATTCCCATCCTATTACTGGTACAAGATATATTAAGCATATAAGTTGAAAATTCGTGAAAACGCGTCAAGAAGTGCATATATCTTTTGACGCACAAGAAATTTTTGGGCACAAATATTTTTTTCGCAATCAAGAGGTCATAATACATAAGAATCGACAATAAAATTTCAGGTGGAATGTTGTCGCCGAAAAAAATCAATTCAACTGCACTATAAAGGTGTAGTATATAGTTGTGTATTGTTATAAGTCTAAATATATCATTTTTGCACGACCGATCGTATAATTACACATTTTACTCATTAGCGAGTATTACGTCTTTTCCGCTCTAGGGCTATTATTTTCGTCTGTCATTCATAGCGACATTAAAATAATAGTAATTTTATTTAGATTATAGTACCTTGCAATACAAATGTGAAAAGAGCTTTATTGTAAAACTAGTATGAAAGTTCGAATACTAGTTTTGTAATTGCTCTTTCCACATTATTTTCTCTACGTGGTAAACTTTATTAATGTTTAAAATGTTTCAAAAATGTCAATGAAATAAAGATTATACACGTCTACCATTTATTAAAAAAAGATCTAAATGATACCAGTCTACTAAATTGTTAAAAAAGCAAATTCACCTTTATGCCAGTGCCAAAATAACAATATAACACTAAGCAAAATAGAGAGTTACAGACTGGTATATAATCGTGAGAAAAGGAAAATGAGAAAAAGAACATAAAAGACAACAAAAGAAATAAAATAAGGAAATGAGAGACAAAAGAAAACAGGAATTTCTCGAACAAAAAATCCTATCATTGAATTTTTAGGGTGTGTTAGTGAATGGAAATAGATAAAGTTGGGTCAAGAGGTGAAGTGGACAAAGAGATACGTACTGAGAAAGCACTAAAAAAAAGTATGTAGTTTAGAGATCTCCGCGTTTTCGAAGTGGAAATAAATGTCATTGATGCCACCATATTTAATACCGTTACATATTAATTACTATCAATAATTATCACACAATACCATGAATATTTGTTTTTAAATTAATTACAGAATATGTAAATAAAGTTCAATGCCGGCGCAGTTTAAACTTTAACAATAAATGTAATTGTCAAACCTTCATCGGTTAGGTTTATTCCATTATGTATGGAAAATATCAATAATTATTGTTGTTATTAATTCTCAAATTATTGAAAGAGATTAGGATTCCATAATATTGACTGAACTGATATCAGCTTCAATTATTTAATAGTTAAATCTGTTAACCAAAACCGAGTTTGTAAACCGTATTGGTTTATCAAACATTGATTTAGTTTCATAATGTTCAATTTAGAACATCGTTGTGGATTACAATAATACCTTCTATAGCAAAACCGTTTCCCTATGGCGGTGTTTGCTCGTCATTTTGTCGATGATAAACAAAAACCATTATTACTTCTAGTTAAAGTTTAACGTATATGCAAAATAGCATTGTACTTTTAACAGTAGGATTTTATACGTCAAATAAAGATTAATTAAATGAAAGGTAAAATTAATAAGAAGTCTATTCTAAACATTATAGGGATATTTTTGCGATGAAATTTTTTTATTCCGATAGGCGATATACAACACACCACGTAAGGATGATATAACAAAAGTTCTGCATATCAATATGAATATAATGATTTTTGAGTAAATAGTAAAAGGTAGACAAAAGAAATAATGATTTTAATATACTTATATAATTGAGGCAGCTGAACTATATCCGAGACAATAATCAACAGACCAATCAATGTATGACTATTTTCAGTTAGCTGAAGTTCAACGATCTTCTTCTTAGCCAGAGTTCTTACTAAATACAGTAAATAACTAAGTTATTATATAACCAAATGTAAATAAACCTTATTTGGGGATCAAACAACATTTTTTGGTAGATACTATAATTTTACCTAGTGAATTGCAATGTGTTCTTTTATAGTATACATTTTCAGACAAATTCCCAGTTCAACATATTTATCAAGAGGTTTTCTAAAGTTTGTCAATTATTTGTCAAGAAAAACGTTATTTGAAGGAATGGATAGGTTTTTGAAATTATAATCAGTAAAAATCTACGGCACCAATTTCAAGTGAGCATATAAATTGGCAAAATAGCAATTGGGTCAGAATCCAGATTCTAAATAAATACCATTGACATACCATATAGGGAGATAGGGAGATAGGGTGTACAGGAAACCTAGAAAAAAATATGCTCGATATAACAAAGTAATTATTAGTTATAGAAGAGAGCCAGTTGTAATGTGAGGAGAAATATCTTTGAGCGAACGCGCAACCATTATTGTGATAAATGAAGGACGATGATTTACTTAGTAGTCATTTTTACTGAGAAATAAATAAATAAGCTACTATTTATAAGAAGCTGGGGTCGATAATATGACTTCAGAAGCAACTAAATTAGTTGGTAATAATTCTACGAAGTGCTAACGGGGATATTACACAACTACTCGCAAGAACAGTATTATTAATAGTAGTAGTAGTAGAACCAAAAGGACTACAGGAAATTTTACATTAATAGGGGGAAAAATAATAACAAAATGAGATACGAACGTACGACATGAGGAATTGGGGACATGTACAGAGAAAGAAGAACCCAATACATCTGCTGAAGAGTGCGTGAATACTAAACATTAACAAACTATTATAGGGATACCGTGCTACACGTAGATGACAACGAGTGAGAGGATCATGAACCGACGAGGAAAAGATCAAAAAGAAAGCGTAAAGATATAATGTGCTGCCGAAATCAGAAACGGACGAAATAGAAGACTCCGGAGAAGAATAACTTTAAAAGCAAAAACAAAAGCATACACACTCCGCATTACGAGGCAATGCAGCAACACACCTTCCTGTGCCATGCACCATGTGGCTTTCACTACAAGCATGTGGCTTTTGCTACAAGCATGGCCCAACGTACCGTACGCTGGTAAATCAAATCAAATCAAATGATGGAGTGAGAATCTTTCACTAGATATGCCACAAAAGACAGAGGAACTGCAATTTTCGTACCATTACATAGAAAGAAAACGACAGAAGTCTGTAACAACTACAGATTCCTGGCATTGTATGATATTGCAGCATATTTTTTTCAATTGAGAGTGTGACATCAGCTATTTTGGTAAATAGCTCCTGAGCAAGCAGGCCTGATAAAGAACACCATACAAGAGATCGAATAATAAATTAACGACAGTTCATCGAGATGAAAAGGCAATATTACGTACTTCTTTACCATTGCTTTGACAATATGGAGTGGAACTGGAAGTAGAACAAGCTGGACTATATTATTGGACATGGGAGCAGTCAGATATCTGGTATTCACGGTTTGACAACTGTTTGTAAATACCTCTGGTGAATATCAACAACATTAAACCAGATACAGGTAAAGTTCACAACAGCCGACAGAGAGGGCTGTTTTCTACCAACAAGTATCTTCAATATATTGAACAAACATAGAGTGGACAACGAACATCTTTTGGAGGACTGGAGGAGTGAGGTAATTTAATATCTATCTTGTGATTTTGAGATGATACTAAATTAGTTCAAGAAAGAAAAGCTGAACTTATTATACACCTGCTTGAGAATCTTCAAACCATAAGCTCAAAACTCAGAGCTTATGGTGCGGCAAATTACAACATGATTATAGACCGAGCAAGTAAAATTATCCAAACACGCTAAGGATAACCGCTGTTCGGTTTGTTCTACAGCTAGTAGTCAAGAGGGCCGTTTTTATGTAATATTTGCTAGGAATCATAAATAAATCTCAAACTACTAAGAATAAAAATGAAAAAATACGCGGAACAAAAAGTAATCTACCTTGGTTTGCCCATTTATGAATACAATAAATTTCCGTGAATACTGTCAAGGAGCCTTAATAATGTAAAATCGTGAATTAAGAGTCAGTCAGTCAGTCTCAAGGTGTCTCCAAAATAGTAAAAATCAGTACTTAGGCGCCACCTTTGAGATGGTCGTAGCTCCCATAAGAAGCATTTTCAGACATACACAATTTTTTCACTGTCTTTGCGTATACAATCAGCCCCTAAGCGCACGAGCGAGTACTTTGGGATATCCTGTAGAAAATATAATCAAATCTCTGTTACATTATTATAACTAGAATAGTATTTTAATGAGTATGGATATTTATCAAAAACGACGATGGCCGTGCGGAATGAGGCTCGCCAGCTGGTTTTCTCACAGCGGGTATGATTCCCACTAGCATCAGAAATATAATTGAGCATTTTTCTGGCAGACGTAGATCTGTATGAATGTGAGACGAAGAGAATATAAAATGGACCTTTAACACTGGTGAGTTTATAATTGTCAGTTAATAAAACCTTTTATTTTAATTGTTTTTATAAATAAATTGTACTCGAAAATATGTGTTGTTTGTTTGATAAAATATAAACGGATAACTTCAAATTTATAAAAAAACGGTTATAGGCTCACGAACGAAAATAAATCAAGTTGAAGTTGAAACAAAAGTAATATAACTGTTATTTCGCCCAGTAAGAAAAATGAAAGAATATAATACGTACATAAAAAATAGCACTTTGTAAATATGTTCTTTTGATATCTTCAATTCGATTTCGATATGAAAAGCAGGAATATTTTTCCCATTTATTGTTCTGAGCCATCAGTTTATATTTGTTATGTTTCGATATTTCTAAAAACACATATTTATGCGCCTGAGATAAACTAAATTCAATAAACCGATTTCTACAGTCCCTTACCGACCATAATTCTTCATATACGTAACACACAACTGTGGCAGAATGAAACTTTTCGTTAGCAATAAATAAGACGTTGTTTTCCGTTCGGTGTAGTGGCTTGTTTTTCAGGAGTTCCATTTGGCGACGCAACTGAAAAGCTTGAGAGTACGGGGAGGGTCCCAGACAACGAAAAACCGAACATTTCGTATAATAAATTATGAGCAAATTTACGGCAATGCTTTTTACAAAGCTTCGTCCGTAATTAAGGGATAGAAATTAAAATCTCAATCCGGGCCGTAAAAAGGGAACGGCAAGTATCGATAATACCAAATATAACTGTGTATTTTATTGAAAACGTTTCACCCATAATTATTTCGCAGTAATTTACAACGCTGTGATTTAGCTATACATGAGTCATTAGACCCTTTTATTATTTTAATTTCAGTTTTAATGCAAAATAAGGAGTTCATATCAACCGAACTAAAATAAATTGTGGGTATATGATTTAGAAACCTTCTATTTTAACATCATTTTAACTTAATTGAATTGTTATTTGTATGCGATTAGTCCAATCAACGAAGGAAAAATAGGGGAATTAATTTGTGTTGTGGCCAATTTTTGTAGAGTTGTCGGCGGGACTGCCCTGAATAATATACTAAAAGTCCTGATCGGTGGGAAGGGGGATGCGGGGTAGTTTAAAGGTCCCCTTTTCACGTCCTTCTTGAATAACTCGAAAACTACAACCTCTAGCAAAAAAGTATTTTTATACAAAATCAAACTAGATAAAATTTTCTACAAATAAGTTTCTGTTCATTTTTGATGTAAGATCTATACTTTACTAGATACAGAGGTTGGAAAAATAGCTATATTATTAATAATAAATGAACATTATCTTAAATCTAAACATTTTAAAAGTCAGCAAAATCATCATCATCGTCCTCGTCCAAATTGTCGTCTAATGGTGCACCATTCATACACGTATCATGGCAAGTGTCGCACACCATTGAGCATGGAATGCCGGATTTTCGGCAACCACAGCACCCCCCACAATCAGTAGAACATCGGCATCATTTCAGGAGCTACTGGTTCTTTGGTGGTTACCGGATTAGCGATCCATTTTCCCCTCGGTTCCATCCCCACTGGTTCGGGGGTAGGAAGTTATCGAGCCATTGCTGTATCTGTAAGTAAGTAAGCGATTCGCTGTAAGTAACAAGAAATTTTGTAAAAAACAGTTAATACACCTGCAAATAAACTCTGAAAAAGTGTTGTTGCACAGCTCCTTTGGTTGGTGGCAGTGTGGCTAGATCAGGTTTTGGCTTGGTGGATGATTTTAGGAACGCAGCATATCCGTGTTTATTTAAGTTTTGCTCATCTGAAGTCGCTTGGTAGATGGCTAAAAACATCTTCTCATTCCATTTTATGCGGTGAAGCAGGAAAGAAAGAAAGACGTGAAAAGGGGACTTTAAACTACCTCCACCGACAACTGTAGGCCACTACACGAATTGTTTCCCCTAATCGACCTTCATTTAACATCAAACCTTCATTCCGTACCATTAAAACATGATTTTTAATAATTCGCGATTTTTCCACCATCTATATCTCGTAAAGTATTGATCCTACATAAAAAATGAAAAGGAACTTATTTGTAGAAAATATTATCTAGTTTAATTTTGTTTAAGAATACTTTTTCGCTAGAGGTAGTAGTTTTTGGGTTATTCAAGAAAGACGTGAAAAGGGGACCTTTAAACTACTAGTTATTAGTGTTAATAATGTTAGCGGTACCTGCAGAATTGAACTTCACTGTGTACGGCTACTACAAAGCGCGTGTTACCTCTTAAATTTACCATGAATTAAACGTCATCATTTAGATCCCAACAGATAAGAAGAAACAGTAAATACAAACTGTACATACAACAAAACAAAACATTACATGCGACAGATGACTGGTCTGTAAATGTGAAGTTAATTAGGTACTAGACAGGAGTTAAAATTACGGGCGTGTTCAGAGGTCGGGCCTACGGTGAGCAGTGCATCAAGTCGTTCAGAATTAACATCGGAAAAAATGTAAGTATAAAGTGGCAAAGTGGCAGCAGGAACTTTGAACAGGCAATTTGTAGTAGTCCCAACTTTACTGGAACTTTAAAGTCACAATTCCATTCAGTACCTTGTATCACTTTAAAGTACCTGCATAGTCGCCGTTGCGTTTCATCAACTAATTATGCTTGTTGGGAAAATTCTCTAAAATTAAACTGAAAGGTTAGATATAGGGATTGAAAAATATTTCATTCGCAGACAAAGCGACATTTGCACACAGGTGATACAAAATATGCAAATGCTTTCAAAATAAAGAAAAAATACACTAAATTAAATATTTTCAATAGAAATGCAGTTTTCAGTTATAACCATTCAATTCGAATCATATATTTATGCTAGTTACACATATCTTAAATGTACACTACAGCAAGATCTTGGATGAAGTTATCTAAAATATGACATACAACTCGTTAATAGATCAAGAATGTATGTCTGCCAAAATCTTATATTAAATTTTGTCCGTAATGGAGTTCATTTATTCGAACTGAAGAAAACTAATAACTCTCCTAGTACATTTCAATATATAAGTTTGAAAGACACGAATTAATTTTATCAGCCCTTTTCATCCTTCGTCTTGTTCCATTTTGCCTATTCAGAAATATTATTTATGACGTAGAAACTTACTAATAATATAGAAGTTTCAAGCACATTAGTAAAGATTACTTCCTTCTCTCTATTATGTTCTGCCCCACGATGTGAGAACCGACGACTGTATTACATTATTTTGGATAATATCTTTCTCTTTCTATGTCATTCATGAATGATCTTTAAAGGGCGATTATGAATTACCCCCGGCTGTCAAGAAATTCTACCAGTTTTAGTATATGAACAAAACTAACTCCTTTGTAGCAGTTTTTGCTACTGAGCGAAGTCTTGTCTTTGAAAACCAAAGTCAGCTGTATATATTCTAAACTTGACACAAAAAATGTTTAGGGTGGTAACGTTGGCAGTAATAAAGAAATATTGTTAATGACTTTAGTAATATTGTTTCTCTAAATTTGTTTTGTTTTCTATTGTGAATAATTAATGATTAAAATTGTCAAAAGTGTATAAATTACTTAGCTACTCTGCGTGAATAAGTGCTTTAGTAAAAAATGATACAAACAAAAAAAAATAATTTAAAAAATAGATTGATAAGTTAGTTATTAATTGAATTATTGGTAAGTTTCCCATCTGAAAACAGTTAAAATAATTTATTGAAACTTTTAAAATAATTTCGTGTTTTAATATACTATAAAAAGTGAAGGAAATTTTTAAAAATATATCGACTTCTTAAAGAATATTGAGAATACAAAACCAAGCTTCTATGTAACTTTAAGACTATTCTTAATAGACGTAATATCTATCTCTCTTCGTATTAATAGTTGGTATTATCAATTTGTAACTTAAGTAAAAGAAAATGTATTGTTTTTTTCTTTCGAATCTGTCAATGTCAGTCTGGTTGGTTGGTTGGTTCTTTTATTTGATCTCAATATTTTTTAATTCATCTATCCTTTTTTTTAAATCTATGATTAGCCTTTCTTTCGAGCTTTCTCTCAACACCGAAAGTTAACATGTTTAAGGTTATTTCGGTGGATATCAAACAATGATTCAAAAAAGATCGAAACACAAAAGGTTTAAACTTACTTAAATAACTTATTTAATAACTTAATGTAAACAGATAAAATAGATAAGTAATTAAGGATTATGGGAATTCCCGCAAATGGGTCGATTTCTTTGAAGAAGGTTACTTTTGTTTGGGAGAGATAAGAAATGGTGGATACATTATATCCAACTGATCATTTAATAAATTGAAATTAGTACTACGGTTATGTTTATAATTTTCTAGAGCTTCTAATAAATCAAGTTTTACACCGTTAGCGGCAAAATTTAAAACTTTTATATTGTCAGTGTCTGGAAAATTATTACTATTATCTAATATATGGTTTGCAAACGTGGAGTCCGTTTTTTTTTAATTAAAGGATATATTGTATTCTAAGTTCTAAAATTACGGCCCCTTTGTCCAATATGTATAAACTTTAAATCATTGGCCAAGATTTTTCATTTCTTTTGGAAATCTTCAGAAAGCCGTAAGAATTACATTAATCTATTTATGAAAAAAAAAAACAAAAATTTTCATTCAGTGAACAGATTAATGATTGATATTATTTTACCTATTACATTCATCCGATTTATAAGCCTATCTTTTTCTAGACATAATATTTTTCTCATTCTGCTGCTTAGTAGGTAAGCATCTATACGTTATTCAGGTAATACGCAAGCAAAATTTCCATACTGATAGGAAATTACCCAGTCTCTTTTATTTATATCGACGTTCTACTTCTGAACATACTAATATGATAGAAAAAAAGCATCTTACTAAAAAATGATTTAAAATGCAAATTATTGTAGATACTATCACATTAAGCAACATTAAATAAAAACTGTACTCAACAATGAAACGACATACAAATGCGTGCAAGTGTAAATAACAATAAAACGAATGTAGATAGTAGGCAGCAGCACTACGCCATCTAGCGGCAGCACTCCGAGTTGCTGCGGCTAGGAAATAAGAATATTTTTTATGTAATGCCTCAAAGTGCGGGTATTTTTAAAGATTCACATATTTCAAGGTAAATTAAACCATTTTATTACATAAGTTCTGTCGTTTATAGAAAATAAGGCAGACATAAAATCAAAACGAGCGACTTCGGTAGCATTTGCTGTAATTATGTGCCTGGTTTGCCCTGTTTCTCTCAGCATTATGTGCCATTGGCATGCCATTATGTGTGCGGAACTGGAAGCTGATAGATATGTTAAATCGCAATATAAAAATATTTATTGTTAGAGTAAATAACTGGACATACGATTCTAGTGTCTACAGTCATTCACCCCCACTTTTTTCGTCAAAACCGGAAGTAGCAAAAGATTGTGAAATGTGCCAAATTATTCTGACTGAGTTTGAGTAGCGAAACCTAAAATTTATATTTCAAAAAATTCTCACATATCGAATTAATTATTGGAGAGAAATTTTAAACCAAACATTTTAAAACAACGTTAGGAACTCTAATAATCAATCTGCGTTAAGATGTTAAGATAATAAGTTCCCTAATTAAATTGGCAAATCGTGAAATGCCATCAAGAAAATTGCCAAGTTAAGGTGTGCGTGAGTCGCCCTTTGCATCCCTATGAATAAACAAGAACAATAGTTAGCGAGTGCTGTGGTGTCGTCTTACACATAGAGCTTTTACAAAGGAACGCCGCTATCTAGATCCGGTTCCTTTTGATGTCGGAACCCCTCTTCCTATTTCAACGTCGAAAGTCGCATGTAAAGTACACTAGAGGGCAAATTACGTATAATGCTACTTGCAGTTTTAGATGTGGCCATTGTCCGAAATTTTCATTGCTACCATCACACGTTTCCTTTCAATATTGGGATTAATAGTTTTAGGATATGTCACAATATACTACGTAAGGACGATAATAGCAAATTTTGAAGTTTAATTCAACTCTACACATGATGTTACGAAAGTCATTGCATACCAAATTAGGTAATAAGGTTCAATTAACTGGGCGACGTCGACGGTGAAATTTTATTTCATAATTTTTAGCGAGAATTTTTGAATTAAAAAAAAATATTTTCACTCTGCTTATGCACCCTAAAATATCCGTCGTTAATTTAAGCTTTAAAATTAGACTCGTCAAAGAAACTTGAATTACCATGTATCAAAGTCTATGGAATTCTGTAAAAATACTGCAATTATCGCAGCCATATGGAGTCGCCATTTTGAATTCGTAACTTTTGATCTAATTTTTTTGTGATACTAAATTAACAATGGCGACTTCGCCATAATCTCGAATATTCTCGACTAAAAAATCTTTGTGTCAAATTTTTGCTCACCTTGCATTAGACTAGAAATTAATATAGGACCACCGCCGTGCCATACTTGAGAACCTCCCCCTTTTTTAAATTTTGTGATGTTAATGTTAAAGTTTTTTGTGAGATTGAATACAAAATAAACTTTCTAACGTCGCTTCGGCCAATTTGCCACTTCTGTTAGTTTTCCGTAAAATGGAATTTTGTGATTATTTTTATTTACTTTTAATTCATAGTACAGTAACTAGAGGTTTTAACTTCGGAATAATGTCATATGAATTAGATTTCCTTCATTTTTGGCAACTAATAGTAAATGCATCATAGAAAAGTTTCTATATTATGTGGGGCCTTGCTAATTTAGGGGGTCGATACCACCATTTTTCAGAGGGTGGCACTTACAAAAAAAATATTGGAGCTGAAAGAGACTCAAATTTTGAGGGGAAAAGGCTCTATGTAACTTTCTATATAAATTGATAGTCTTTAAGTTGTAACCACTTGCAAACTGGGATTTTTATTTTGAAAAAGATTTGCGTCAAATAACCCGAAAAGTGTTACTTACATTAAACGAAAACATGCTAGAGACATATGAGAAAGCTACTAAATTGATGATGAATTTCATTTTCTTCTAATTTCCGTAGAACTAAGGGTTACGGAGATCTGAAAGTGTAAAGGTGGCGTCCGAATGATTGTAAGACAAAGCATTTAGTTTAAATGTTAAAATATCTCAGAAACTTTGACATTTACATCGAAAATTAAATGTTAATGACTAAAATGAAAGACAGTTAGCTAGGATTTCAAATGACTTTTTGATTTTTTTTATAGAACAAAAACAAAGAAGTTATGACAGACACATATACTTCTTCACATTTTTTGATAAAAACATCGATAACTGTTTTTCGTTAACATATAATATGACCTCGTCCTTCAATGGTTTACAGCCATTGCTTCAGAAAAAAATTGGAATTTAAACTATAAAGTGATTTTTAAAAAAACGTAAAATTTTTGGTCCATTTAAACATTTGCTTTAGAAAAAATTTCCATCCATCATACTGGAGCCGCCATATTGAATTTTTTAATTTTGACTTCAGGTTCGTAATCAGCGATCCCAAAAATATAAATATCCTAGGTTTCAAAAATAAATCAGTAATAGAATTTTACACATTTTTTTAACTCTAGGTACTGTATTTTTACAATTAATTATTTTTTATTTATTTGTATGGTTCAATAATTGTTGTGAATGACTGAATTTCAATAAATAATTTGACTATTTTCAATATATTTTTTCGCCTTAAAATGCCAGGAATCCTATCATGTAATTCAATACTTCGTCAGTATTAGCTAGAAGAGTAGTTGTTTTGATTGGTTTTTCAATAATGAGTGTTTTAAAGTGTTTTCCTAAGTAGTATATTAGCGTGACCTGATTAAGGCACCAATATACAGAAAGTAGATAATTTCATATTAAATAAAAAGTGTGAATGATTAAATTTGAATAAATGATTTAAGTATTTTCAATATATATATTTTTTTCTTTAAAATGCTAAGAATCCTATCATGTAATCCAATACTTCGTCAGTATTAGCTAGAAGAGTAGTTTTTTTGATTGATTCTCCAATAATGAGTGTTTTAAAGTATTTACCTGACTAGTATATTAGCGTGCCCAGATTAGGGCAACAATATACAGAAAGAAGGCATTTTCATAATAAATAAAAAGTGTGTAAGTTGTGATTTGCATAATACCTAAATAATATTCTCTAATTAGGTACTGTACTATTAACATATCAATGAAAATTAAAACGTGAGGAATCTGCACCAATATACAATGCACATTTTAACTGAAAATGGTGATATAGTAAATCACACGTCAAAATTAACATAACACATCGAAATAAATATAACATAAATATACTCCTGAAAGACTCACAAAAATATATTGTGGTGAAAATTCTTTCCTTCACAGATACAGCTCGACGTGACTATAAAAAAAACATTTTAAGAAACTGTAATAAAGTAAGAAGAAAAATAATACTAATTTATTCCCATCCTTATTTATGTAAAATATTTGAAGCACTTATAAATTTAGAGCTACAAATACCACACCATGTTTTCTTTATATACATTTGTACTCCTTGAAGTGGAGTGTTTAAACAGTATCGTTTGACGAGTGAGCATTATGTATCCGGGCTTCTTTTAGAAACTTAAAGAGAAAAAAACAATATTTTCACACGTCAGTATTCGCGGTATTACCAGCATCAACAAATAAAACTAGGATAGAATTTGTGTCTACAGAAAATATTTGTTTGCGTTATCTAAACTTAAAATATTTTCAAATATACTTCAATAACAAAATATGGAAAATATTTAAAACCATTACTTAGTTTATATACTCAACACAAATAGATTATTTTTTCGAATAGAATTTTATTTCTATTTTTATATATAAAATATTTTATGAAAGAATCATTTCAAGCAATAAAAAAACGTTCAAAATTTTGTAGAAGGGGGCTTAATAATGTCCAAATTTTTCTAAAGTTATCGTATTTGAAGGATAAATCATAATTCGATAACTAACATTATAGATATAATTTTTCTATGAGATATATTTACGGTTTTAGAAAACCAGATGTTATATTTCGATATAACTAGGTGCTTTAACTGTAGTGGCTACAATCATAAGTCCAATAAATGTACAAATAGGATGGCCTGCTATAAATGTGGTAAAACGCATAAAACTAGCGACTGCAAACAAACGTTCTTAAATATATCAACTACCTATCAATAACACAGAGAAACACTGTTACCTGAGGAACCATTAATTCCTCATCCAGACTTCCATTCAAGTCTTTTATAACAAAATTAATTTTGATACTATATTTGCACCCCGCCATGTCGATGTAATTGATCATTAAACTTTAATAATATAATATTATTTGAAATCGTCTACCAAAAACCCATAAACCGATATGCCACTTCGGTACTGGAGGTAACTGTGGGGATAGCTAGCCTTGGGGTGGAATTTTGAGGCCTTTGGTTCTTGTACAAACACTAAATCATAATTTTATTTCACTCTCCTTAATAATGGTGGAGGTGGCAGTGAGAATGACACTGTTGGTGGCTGATGCTAAAGTAATTTTAAAACTTTCGCTTCTTTTACATACACTAAATCCAATTTCTCCCGCCCCCTCCCCCCCTCTTAACGCCTCAACGGAAAAAAATATAGTTCCAGATTTCATTATAATACATATGTGTACCATGTTTCAACTGGATCACATAAACCGTTGCAGAGTAATCGTGAACACAAACAAAAGTTACAGACCGGCAGATAGACATTTTTGTACTCAAACTAAATTTCGACGTTTCATGACATTCTAAGCCTATTAAAAAATATATATATATATCCCGTTACTATACTTTCATTCCACAACGTGGATGTGGAAGTAATTAAAGGTCAATTTGAATCCCGATCATGCAAATGATTTAAACTGTCCTTGCCACAAAAGATATGTTGAAAGGCAAAGCAAAGGAACAAAATGCATAGTAACCAAAGAGTTTTACAATTAAAATTGTTTATTTCAATTGTCAGGGTTTTTTAAATAATAAAGAAAAAATTTGCCTTTTGGCAAAAAAATGAAAGTCAATAGTATTATGTACGTGAGAAATTATATTGATGAAAATATATATATTAAAAAATTGCATATAGAAAATTATAAAATGAAAAATTGTGTCATAGTAAACAGAAGAAATGGAGGAGTGCAGATATATATTAGTAAGAAATATAGATACAAGACAATATTAAAATATAGTTGAAAACTTGATCTGGTATTAGACATAGACATTAAAATAGGATCGGACAATAACGAATAACTTCCATTCATCATCAAATTTAATATAATATAATTCAAAATTTAAAATATTAACTTAATTGACTACATCGAAAAAGTTTTTGAATTACCTTGAATAAACAATGAGATACAGAACGGAAGGGTGGACAGGCAGATAGAGAATTAGTGAAAAATTAGCCATAATGGACTGGAATGGTCAAATATATTGATTAAAACGCCGTAGTCGTAGTCAAAAAAATAATATTTACTGATACTTATTTAGGTAAAAAAAAAATAAAAGTCACCTTGATTCCTCTTTTCCCATTTGATAATTCGATACTTGTCAACGAATAGACATTCTAGATTTTAATTTGGTGAGAAGAATATGGGAAATAGGTAGACTCATTGTGTGATATTTCCTAGTCAATATATTAGAAGCTCCAAACCAAAATGAATGGTAGGCATTATTTGACACGTGGCTGAATATTATTGATAGCTATTCCTTTTCAATAGGGAAGTAATTACTTTCGGCACGGCATTGAACACAAATGATTGAATCGTATGATATAAGAAATATTGCATGTCAGAATGAAAAATATTTGTTCTGAATAATATACGGCCCGTATAAATGAAAACTACAAATTCATGTGATATTTATAGAGGAAGACTCATTTACGTTATGTATATTAAAGAAAATTTCATTTTTGTCAAAATCTTATCATCTATCACCCGACAATTCACGTAGTTTTGAAAATTTACTACAAAAATATTTTCAAAATAACGTATGAAGTATATGTTCATGTTTGTTCTGTAAAATAACATGTACATCGTCATTTAAGTTGTCGAATGTCGATTCTACCACAACTTTAAAAATTAGGACCTTCGACTATTGGACATGCTATTAATTCCACAAAATTATTTTTATTATCGATGATAAACATGTTTGCCCTTTATCTTCTATTGTGATATAAAATAATCTATTATGAAAATATAAACGGGTTACAGACAATATAATATATTTTATAATAAAAGTTATAGCAATTCCGGAAATAAATTTTATGTCTCCTCTTCCGAACAACCCATCAAATATAGATTCTCGCTAAGTAAGTAAGAAGAAACTGCATTAAAGCTTATTTTTAGACTCGGCCATTTTACACCGACATGCTAGATTAAATTTCACAGAAGTTTAGCAACCTTACAAGTGTACTTCATGTATACGTTTTAAAGTCATCTTATAAGTAAGTACTTTGGAATACGTAAAATAATGTATATTTTTAACAAAATCGATGTTAAAAGTTTCAATATACCTAATATCGGAAATCACCTTATAATTTATTAAATACCCAATCAATATGTGCTCTATTTTCGGTCAGCCCACAAATACTTAGTTTCGGTAATAAAAGTATTTTGTACTCACTTAATTCTGCGTGGAATCGATTTTAATTATAGCTTTTTGAAAATGGAAGATGCTAGCCTAAAAAATGGTACTACTTATATATTGATATGAACTTTTGTTAACTTCTAAAATTGCTATTGAAAATTGACATAGGTTTCTGTCAGTTGCTCTGCACGTACGTACGGGACCACTCTACATGTCGCAATTCTTAATGGATCCATTTGAATATTTTTTTATTCGCGTCATCTATTATCAGAATAGAACCCCATTGAATTTTATAAAGATACATTAACTAGTTTATTTACTATAAATAATTATTTAACAGTGTCACGAGTTTTCGCAGTATTTCTCTAGTTTTAGGTGTCTATTGGATAAAAAACAATTATTTTTCCGTTTAACTTGCTCTAAAAAAGGCACAATGGATTACTCTCGATTTATTGTCGTGTTATCACTTTATATTTAATAACAAAATGTATTAATATGAAGGTCAAATTTTAATAAGTGTAAAATATATTTTTTCCTGTAAGGTATTGTCGAAAATTTGCATTCTTAAATATAACATGTAGGAAACTTTTTTTATCTTTTGAAATAGATACCAAGTATATCGAGAAGAAACGAAGATAAAGGATGGACGTAACTTTTTTGTTTGAAACTTTTTTCCTGCATTAGCAGTTTTGGAGAAAATTGCAAATGAGTGATTGTTGGCCCGGTATTGCAATTAATTGCTATTAGATTTCCACGTCCTTTGTCATCTCTATATCATTAAATACGTTTTGCTTATATTCCTTCTTCAATCTCCAAAAGTGCCACTCCTTCACGGTTGGTAAATTACAAACTTAAAAAACTAGAGTAAACATGATGCTCTTCCCCGATTTGTTGAATTTTTTATATAATTGTTGCACATTTTATTTAGATTATTGTAAATGTTAATTTTTGGACATTTTAAATTTTATGATGCCGATTTAGTTGGTGAAATACTTGTCAATATAAAAAAATAAAGAAGAGCAAGTACATCTATAATAAACTGTCTCTGTTTCGAACTCGTGATCCTTGAATTTCAGGTCAAAATTCTAATCATTACACTATCGTACTTTACTTCTGAAAACGATAGTATTATGTCACTATTTGAAAATCATGTTTCTAAGTTTTAATATTATATTGTTATGAAATATATAGATAAATGATAGGAAATAGCAATTCACAAAATTTATATTCAATTATATAAAAAAAAAAAAATGAGAAAACCATTTAGTTAAATAATATGAAAATAGAATAATTTTGCATTCCCTTTCGGCAAGCACATGTTGCATCGATTTAATATCACGTGTTTTATCAGTGAACTTAGATGACTGCAAACAAATACTTCATATATTATGGTAAATCAAAAGTACAAGAATATCGGTGTAGTCAGCAACAACTGTTGCATGCTTTTCTTCTGCCAAAGTCAGGGCTGTTTTTAAAATAACAGTGTCAGCATCATCTGTAGCACGAATCACAGTGTGGTTATTCGTTTCCAAGTGTTTCCCAGGCATGCTTCTAAAGCACTGTTTATTTTCATTATTAGAAAGAAATGGTCCTTTGCCAATAGAAAGTGGAGAGCTCTCAGTAAATTTCACTATTACTGATGATTGTTTTGTGAGTATCTGATGCTTTACATATTTGTATTGGAGGTGGCATAGACATCAAATACAATTGTCACAACTTTATATTGCTTAGCATTCTATATAGTTGTAACACATCTGAAAATTTCCCAGTTTTTGGCCATGGCAATTTGTGTAGTAGTGCACCCCCGTCAAGAACATATGATGTTTCCGCAGGTAACGTGTAATTTAAACTAGTTACTATGTCATCCAAAGTTCTTGACAATGATGATTTGTCACTTTTTCTCAATAACTGAGTTTCTGGATCAAATAAAGACGGAGGAAGTATAGACAAACATTCTTTGGGTGCGGAGTCCTGTATCAATATATTGAATAGATCCATCAACGACAATACCTTTTCTGAATATCTTCAATGTGACAGCTTGATCCTTTTTAACCATGGTAGCAAAGTTGGAAGCTTTTCCAGTCAGTTTGGATTGGATTCGAGGTCCAATTAACTTAGCTGTATCTGCAGTTACCTTGTGTTGACTGTCTACTAATCCATTGAAAATATTACGTAGCTCAATGCATTGTAAATCGAATGGATTGTGATCTTCCAAAAATTGAAGTAATGTAAGAAAATCCTTCATATCTCTAGATTTTCTGGCATCGGATATTTGTTTCTTAGACTTTTAGTTACTGTAATTTGATACTGCACACGATTTTTTATGATTTTTAAAAAATTTTTCAATATGGCGGCCAAAAAAACACATTTTGCACATTCAGATTTTTCTAGACATTTAGTATGTCAAAAAGATACCAACGACGAACTAAAAAATTCAAACCCCGTCTTTATGGGAATTAGTTCCACCCAAAATCTACATCTACTGTACTAAAATTATATTTTTCAAAGTTAAAGTTATTAAGTAACTTTTAAACGAATTGTATTTCGAAAAAAAGTCATTCTCCATTTTCTATTTAAACTCACGTTTTCTGCAACACAGCGTTATCTATACTTTCAAATTTCATAAGCCAAGAATTTTCATTGAAAAATAACCAAAAACAATATCAAGTAATTTATAACATGGAAACGAATTTTTTTTCAAAAAAGTCATTCCTTATTTTCTATTTAAAATCACTTTTTCTATCATCAACGGTCATCTATGTTTACAAATTCGGCAATCCTTAATGCACGAATAATTTATATAAAATTCTTAGCCTATGAAATATGAGAGTATGGATGACACAGTGTTGTAGAAAAATTGAATTTAAAAAGAAAATGAAGAATGACTTTTATTTTAAATACAATTTGTAAAAAGTTATTAATTATTTAATACTTGAAAAATAGAATTTTACTCATCGTAATTCGAAAATTATAAATCAAAATGTCTTTAAATTTTAGATATAAAACATGCTGATCAATAATATTACATTAGTCTTTCGATAAAAAAATGTGCCCGCATTACACGCACAGGCCGGCGTGCCTGCAAGGAGGTGACCTCATGTTACTAGCCTCTACTTGGGAACGTTTCTTAGCCTCGCTGCGTTGGGGTGTTTTCTATTACAAATAACTGGCAAAATAGAAATATATAATTTTTTTATTGTTACATTAGTTTATAATACCAATAAATCTATCATTTCCAATTGGAATTAAAATTTTGTGGACATGCCTATTATGGTATAGTTGAAGTATTCTTAATAGTGAGAGGTGTTATGGCGTTATGAGGGGCGAGAGGAAATAATAAGGCGAAAAATAGATCTCCCGATATCGGTCATTGGATGTCGACATCTGACGTAGCGTGTAGGAGTAACCGTTAGACTGTTATTTTGAATTCAGGACCGTAGTTAGAGAGCCACCGTAGTCGAGCTTACACTGTCGCGTCGGGGTGAAGATATAATTCAATAATTACTTTATATTTCTTTATTTGGTAATGTGTTCTTGAAAATAATTTTAGTAAGTTTTGTTCCAATTCATAGCAGTGCTTTGGGGGGTATTGTGAGTGTAATATTATGAATTATTACTATTTTATATCTATTTATTTTTTAATATAAAATATATTTTATATAAAAATGTTTCGACCGTGTGAGGTATCTACGTCTACATTTAATCGTGTTTGTGAAAATGAAAGTGATAGTGATTACAGTCATTACAGTGATAAAGAAAATCAAAATCCATCAGTGTTCTCAGTAAAAAAACGAGTATATTTGGACGTGGACGGAAAACAAATTTGCTTAAATGTTTATGATAGTATTTTGGAGCTAAAAGCTAATTTGGATGATTTAGATCTAATAGGTGAAACAGCATCTCTGACAAAAGTTCCCCGTTCGACAATACACAAACTGGCGGAAGAAGGTGCCCTCCCAAGAAAACAACGATCCGACGCCAGTAAATCGAAAACTCTCGACTCATCTTTAGCCAAACTTCAAAAATGTGCAGTTTACGACGCGTATCAGAAAAATGAAATTCAAACTCTTGACGTGATAGACAGAAAACTGAAGGAAATGGATTATCGTCTAAAATATACCAAAAGAACTTTAGGAAATTGGATGAAAAAAATTGGATTTAAATATCAAATTATTACTAAACGAATGGCGATTATAGAAAGCAGACGAATAATAATAATAATAATAATAATAATAAATCTTTATTACCATAAATTCGTAACATACAGAACATTGGTATCGTCAAAATATATAATCTAACATTTACATGAAGTTGGAATATAAAATTTCAAAATATCCAGTATTACATATTCTAGTCTAGTCGGTAAATATACTCATTGAATGAGTAAAAACATTTACTTATAAAAAATTGTTTGGTTTTGTTTTTAAATGTATTGTCGCTTGAAATAGTTTTAAGTTCGTGAGGAAGGCTGTTATAGGCTTTAATAGCTCTATAGTGTACATTTTTTTGGTAATTACTTGTGGAATGTGGTGGTATCTTTAAGTCACTGCCACCTCTAGTAGTTCTATTACTAATATCATTATTTTTTACAAAAAAATGCATGTTTAATTTAACAAAATTTACTAGACGGTAGATATACAAAGAAGGGAGGGATAATATGCCTAAAGCAATAAAATGTGGTTTGCATGATGTACGATTAGGTAATCCTAACATACATCGGATATATTTTTTTTGAGCTGAAAATAATCTGTGGCTGTGTGAATCCGCACCCCAGAACACAAGGCCATAGTGCAAGTGAGATTGTATATGGGCAAAGTAATATACTTTTAAAGATTCCAGTGACACCTGTTGTTTTATAAATCGGCAGACATGGGTTGCGCTATTTAATTTAGCCACCAAGCCATCAATATGGACCTGCCAGGACATGGTGTTTTGAATTGTTAATCCTAGAAATTTTGTTGATTTGGAATTTTGTAAAGATTTGGCATCTAGACTGACATAAATGGATTCGGTGTTATTAAAAGTTTTGCTGAAAATCATTAAGGTGGTTTTATCTTGATTTAAGTGAACGGTGTTATTTGATGACCAGTCCTTCATTTTTTGAATGGCATTGTTACATTTACTCGAGAGATCTTTTATAGTACCACTGTTTAGTACAGCCGTGCTGTCATCTGCAAACTGGTAAAAGGAGATAAGATTGATAAAAGATGGCATATCATTAACATATAATAAGAACAACAAGGGGCCCAGAATAGAGCCTTGGGGCACCCCTTGCGATATTATTACTTTATCTGATAAAGTATTTGTCTCGGTCTTGTTGCCTACACGGTCATTAAATACAGTTTTTAGTGATATCTGTTGAGTTCTATTGCTTAAGTAAGAATGGAAAATGTCAAGGCATTTTCCTCTTATCCCGTAATTCTCTAATTTGTGAAGTAATAACTCGTGGTTAATTGACTCGAAGGCGCGAGAGAAATCAAAAAATATCCCAGCCACTTTCTCTTTTCTGTCAATGCATTCGGAAATGAAACAGAGGGCCTTGTATATAGCGAGTTCAGTTGAACTTTTTGGCAGAAATCCATACTGATGACTAGTTAGAATGTTGAATTTTTTGATATATGAAAATAGTCTATTGTAAATTAGTTTTTCAAATATTTTCGACACTGCCGGTAAAAGGGAGATGGGCCTATAATTGTTTATCTGTGTTTTAGAGCCCTTTTTAAAGACCGGTATTACTTTGGCCACTTTTAATACGTCAGGGAAAATACCACGCATAAAACAAATATTTATAATATATGATAATGGCTCGGCTATCAGGTTTATGATTTTTTTGATGAGGCCAATAGGTATTTCGTCGAAACCTGAAGATTTTTTTGGCTTAAGGTCGGCCACTACTTCACAGATTTCTTGAGGACTAGTTGGTGTCAAAAACATAGAATGCTTTAGTCTGCTATGACTAATATTGCAAGTTGGCATGGCGTTCTGGGGTAACGTAAACTGATCAACAAAAAGATCAGCTATTTGCTGTGGGTCGTTGACCCTTACATCATTAACAATAAGAGAAATATTTTCGTTTATATTATTTTTGTTTGTGTTTGTTACATCTTTGAAGATGTCCCACACTGCTTTAGACTTATTCTCAGCAGTTCTTATTTTATTGTCATTGAGTGATTTTTTGTAGTCCGACAGAACTTTTTTGTATGCCTTTTTTCTAGATTTGTATAGTTCGAGAATATTTGTATTGTTTGTGTTTTTGTAGAGCAGCTTCAGGTCACGCAGATTTTCTGACAGGTATTTAATTTCCGGATTGGAAGTTTGTTTGAGTTTTTCCTGACGGGACACAGTTTTGATTGGAAAAGCAACATCAAGGTAGTATCTTAATGTATTTAGGAAGTTTTCACTCATTTTGTTCACATCTACTTCGTTGTATATCTCCTCCCAGGTTTCCTTATTTAAGTAAAATTTAAATGTATTTAAGTTTTCTTCGTTGAAAAATCTCTTATTCATTTTTGCGGACTGATTTTTGTCTAATTTATGATTTTTTATACTTAGTCTTTGACTGTAATGGTCTGATATCACGCTTTTTATTACTTCACAATTAATGCAATTAATAGGGAGGTTACTAAATATATTATCGACGCGAGTACTAGAGGTGGAAGTGACCCTCGTTGGCTCCATCACATGCCCCTTTATGCCATAACTATCTAATAAATCTACAATTAATTTAAATGAGTTGTTAATTGTATTGAAATCGATGTTAAAGTCTCCAGCGATAATAATAAATGTGTCTTTGTTAAATAATGATCTTAAAAGGTCATTAAGTTTATCTATAAAAATTTTCAAGTCACCACTAGGTGATCTATATATTCCTATTAATGTACAATGCATTTTATTTAACTTAAAATTTACACATGTAAATTCACAGTGCTTGTCAAGTGGAATACAATTTTTTATATCAATTGGCTGACTAACAATGTTGTTCTTTGCATATATTGAAACGCCGCCGCCTTTACAAATGTCCCGGCAGTATTTATTAACCAAACGATAATTGTTAAAAATGTACATACCTATTTCATTGTTATTTAACCAATGTTCCGTCACAACAATAATATCACAGAAAGTATCATTAAAATATGTGTCACATTCTAAAAATTTATTACGCAGGCTTTGCACATTTAGATGGACTAAATTAACAGAATGGCAGTTGCTTACACTTTCGGTGTTCACATCCGCGCTATTTGAAGTTTGCCTCGGAGTTTGCTTACTGGTGAAATCTTGCACGTCCTTGTTGTTGCTGGAAGCTTCTCCGTTGGTTGAAAATTCGTCGATGGTCACGAAAGGGCTTACTTCTGACTGTATACTCAGATATTTCAATTCCTGCTGGCCACATTTTCGCGTCCAAAAGAGTATCTTTTATATCCTCATCCACGGCGACTTTAAACGAATTAAAACCCCAATTATTTTTCAGCTGTATACATGTAAAATTCCGGTTCTGGAATTTGTTTTTTAAGTTCTGTTCTAGTTTCTCGGCTGTGTAGGATGTATTATATTTAGATACAAAAAGCCATTCTTTTTTACCAACCGAGACGTCATCACCGCTAGAATCTGACCCTACTATTTTTTGAGGACGTCTGTTGGTTTTTATCATATTATCGGTTTCCAAGTGAATTATTTCGTCCATTTTTTGTCTGGACTGTGTATCTATAATTGCTGCTGACACCTGCTTCCTTGAAAATTCATTTACATCTTGTTTTTGATTATTTGGGGAATTATAATTAGCTCCGGCAACACCGCAGTTCTTTACCTTATTAGACGTGACGTTTTTATCTGTTTTATATAACTGTATAATTGTTTCTAGGTTACTCACGGTTCTTCGTAGTTCCTCATTGAGTTTTTTCACATACTCAAGTTCAATTTGAGTGCACTTCAGATTCATTTCGGCACTCGTTACAGTTTGATTTGTTCTAACCTCACTACTTGTTGATTTTAAAACTGCACAGGAGCACTTTACTATTAACTTATTTTCACTATTGAACATCGTTTTCCTGACTTGTTCACTGATTTTTACACTTTCTGGTAGTTTTTTGTAGAATAAAATATCTATTAAATCCGATTTCGTTAGCTTTTTCAACTCGTCTACAACTACGTCGTATTTCGCCATGTTGCCAGATGAATGGCGAAATTCATATCAAGAAGAAATAAAACAACTCAGGAAAAATAAACCCGTTTATTATCTAGATGAAACTTGGTATTATACTCATGGCACTGTAAAAAAAAGGATGGACTGATGGATCTAGGAAATGTCAACCAATCTCATTGCCCCCTAATAAAGGGACTCGGTTGATTGTATTACATTGTGAATCAGTTGATGAATGGGTTGATGGTACATTGAAATTGTGCGCAAAAAACATGGAAGACTGTAACGTGAATTGCCACAAGAACATGGAGGGAAAATATTTGAGGAATGATTTGAAAAGACCCTAATTCCAAAATTAAAACCGAACAGCGTTATTGTTCTTGATAATGCAAAATACCATTCAAGACAAGTCTATACAATTGCTAACAAGAGTTCTACTAAGGCGGAGTTACCATTTTTTTTTTAATGGAACATGATCTCTATTATGAGGAAAATTATAATAAAGCACGACTCTTGAAAGTCCTGCGAACGAAAAAAATTGAGAAGTATGTTATAAACACTGTAGCGGAGAGATATGGCCACAAAGTGTTGAGATTACCGCCATATTTTTGTATTTTCAATCCAATTGAATTAATCTGGTGCAAATTGAAGAAAAATGTCAGAAAAGGAAATACTTTTTCGAAATTCGATAAAAAAGTTGGTTAATTCAAAATGAAGTGTCGAAAATTAACAAGATTGGGAAAAAAGAATTACGAAAGTAAAACTGAAGATGAATATTTAAAAATTGGTCAACTTCATATAAACGGTGGAAATAAATTTATTATAAATTTAAACGAAGATAGCAGTTCATCAGAGGAAGACGCGATGTGAGGTGAGATATAGTGAAGTGAAGAACTGAATTTTGTGATGTCCACTATATTATTTATTTCAGTTTTTGTGTTTTCGTAGTGCAGTGAGGTGAGGTATAGTGAAGTGATGTGAAGTGAAGAAGTGAGTTTGATGATATCCACTGTATTATTTATTTCCGTTTTTGTGTTTTCATAGTGCAGTGAGGTGAGGTAAAGTGAAATGATGTGAAGTGAAGAAGTGAATTTTGTGATATCCGCTTTATTATTTATTTCTGTTTTTGTGCTTTCGTACTTCAGTGCTTCAGAAATATTATTTTTCAGTATGTTATTATTTATTAATGTTATTTTTTTTATTTTTGCAATGATTCATCTTTCTGTTTTTATTGTGGTAATAACTTTTACAGTTTATTTTTAGTTTATTTATTGACAGAAATATTTGTTTCTGTTACTATTTTTAGAGTATATTTTTGTTTTTATTTTGTTTTTAAAGGTTACTTGTTACTTTTTAAATAATCTTTTTATCCTATATTAATATTAGATACTCATCCTTTCCTGGCGAGAGATGCTCATACCTCCTCGCGGTTCTTGCTGGGTAGTAACAATTTACATTAAGCGAACTGTATATACTGTAACTACTATTTATAGGTGTAGTCACTACTTTTATTAAGTTAATACGTTTTTTGTACGTTGTTGCTAGCTAAACTGAGCACAAATCCAGCGGTGAGTTGTGAAATTTAGATTGGTCATATCTTAGTATTGACTCATAGGGACCCAAGTCATATTTTATGGCACCACTACCATGATAAAATGAAGCAGTTTTGCAAAAAAAATCATCGAATTTTGCAAAAAAAAATTTCATCGAATTTTGCAAAAATAAGTTTTAAAAATGAATTGAACACCACACAACAAATGGGTTTTTGTAAAAAGACTGATTTAAATTCTATTAAATATCGTTTTCCTCCTTTATCTGAAAAATTTTTTTATAAAATTTAAATGAGTCTTTTTACAAAAACCCAAGGTGTTCAACTCATTTTTAAAACTTTCTTTCGCAAATTTCAAATTAATTTTTTTTTTTGCAAAACTGCTTTATTTTATCTTGGTAGTCATGTCACAAAATATGGCTTGGGTCCCATGATTCAGTACTAAGATACGACCAATCTAAATTTCACAAGCCGCGGCTGACAAACACCTACAATGAAAAAGTAAACGAGCGAACAATACAGTTAAATCCGGCTCTGCGTTCTGTAGAAATTGCGTCTCCACAACACCGCCTACAGAGGAGGTACTTCGATCACTATTGCGAATGCTTACTACCACCAAATTTGTAGAAATGTGGGAAATCTGTATTAAATATGTATGTGCAACAAGTTTTAATAGTAAATGCTAAATCTGGCCGATTTTCGATCTTGTAATATCCACATATTTGCAGAATCAAGCATTTGCCATGTGATCTTCCCGCCAATTTGAATGACGTCTTGCAAACGCTATTGTTGGAATATTTTGTTAGTAATGATACAAAGTAAAGCTTTTTAAAAATGACTGTTCTTGAAATTCTTTTCACTTAATTTAATTTTTATTTATTTATTAGGAAGTAAACAACATCCTGTGTATTTAAAGACTATTATATCATGTTCATTATTCAATTATTATTACAATGATTGAAATAAGGAAGGTACATAAAGCAGACGTAACGCGTTGTATTGTATTGATAATGAAACAATTATATTTAGAAGAACAAGTACTTTCGGAACAATCCCCTTTAACCAATAAATTCTTCACAGTTAAAAGTCTTCTTATTATCCGTTTAGAATCGATAAAGGACTTTGGTGGTCCATAGTGTGCAGTCCGGCGTGCAATACTGCGCCGACCACAGCATCCGTTTGATGTCGAATTCTTGATCCGTTCAAAGAAGGCGATTCTTTAATTATCTTTCGAGCATCCACAACAAACGGAATTTAAGTTGAACACAATTTGCCCGGGGAGCTGAGGTCGGGAATAGCGAAATAGCCATCGAGCCTGGGTATACAGTAAAGAGAAGTAAATTACGCACCCTCCCCATAGTTAATCCTTATGCCAGCTCGGATTACGTTGCTTCAACATTTTATGTTCGCTTTGTCGATGCTTTTCTCAGTAGGTAAATTTACCTAACCTTTCTTTGTGTTGTTTACCACTATGTGTATTGGAAAACAGTGAATGAAAACACTGAAATACAATATCTACAAACCTGGATTCTAAAGGGTTTCAAGTACATACAACACAAATATTTAATTAATTAAATAAATAATAAAATTACGTAAATTACAAACCTGTGTAATATGGGATTTATTTGCATATCCATATATTTTGAATATTGCACATTTTGACATACAAATGCGCTGGTGTAAATTACATTAGTAGGATACAGATACGGCGAATACAGTGCCAGTATAGACAAGAATAAGTTTTGTGGCTTTGGCATTCAACACAATATATCAGAATAAGAATTTTGTGACACAACCTTTTGCTGAGATGTGAACCATTACCAAGTAAAAACCGATACTGTCGTCGTTCAAAATTATACTTCTTGTGAGTGTAGCTTCATCAGTCCACAAAGTATTACGCAAAGTTCATCTGTCACTTAGAGCCATTGGCCATTAACTAAAGTGCAAGCAAAATTTGAAATCATGCTCTTGCCGATTTTGTACGTTTTGATGATGAAGTGTGTCCTCATAAGTATCTTACAAACTCATTTAATAACAAAAAAAAGGAAATAACAATTGCATATTTCATCTCTCATTTCTTGGCCGCATCAACCGGAGAGGCCGACGAGAATAATGCATGGATCACAAAACGTCTGACAAGACAGCCTGATAATTAAGTCAAATCAAGCAAAATAAATTTGATTCACCAGATGACCATTTTATTTGTCATTTATTTTAACAATTTAATGTATGATTTAATTTAAATGATTTAATCGTATTTCTTAAATTTCATGCGGCTTCAGAATATAATGTTTCAATTTACATTTACTTTACACAAATGTTATTGCCAGGTTCATTGAATTCAAAAATTAAATTACAAAAACATCAACGTAAAAATTTATATAAATAGTAGTTTTTGGGAGAGCAATAAAATATAAAAAAAATTAGAAAAAAAATTGAACCTCCTTCAAAAAAGATTGCTAAAAATTATGAAATAAAATTTCACCATCGACCAATTAATTGGATCTTACCTTCTAGCTATGGAGTTGGTGGCAGACATTTTTATATGATCTTATTATGTGACTGAAGTTGAAAAGTGTAAACACGTCATTATAAAAAGTCGGAAAAACAATTTCAGTCATTACGGCGTTGCTAAATTTTTAATTAGCAGTTAATTAAAACTGCAATAAAAAAAAGCTCCTATATAATTTTATTGTGTCAGCCACTTGTTTTAAACGTTGCTTGTCAGTATGACATTGATATAAATGCAGTCGCCTGAAATCTATGTGTCTGCGTCTTCTTGAAATTAATTTTTTTTTTTTATTAATTTTTGATATAACAAAAATTAAGTGAACTTATTGTCGGTTATATCAAAAGTTTCGCAAAGTGATAAGAAATAATAAAACAAACTTCAGTCACCTGTATACTGCTGCGTTTAAACGAGGTGAATTTTCAAAAATGAGGTAAAAAACGCTTCTATATTATTTTACCGTACCAGTGGCTGGTTGCAGGAGGCTTTGTTTATTTTTAAAAAACGTTAAAAAAATAGTGGCTGAAATCTGCTATTCTCATTTTTCATTGGCTGACGTTTCTTAATAATTATTTTTATAAAGCTTTTATCGCTATCTAGGTGGTCTCAAGAAATATTCTAATGTTTATTTACAATTATTTCTTTCAATTTTATGAAACCAGTTAAAAAAATAAGAATTTGAGGGACTATATCTGCATTATTGTCAATTTTGAACTTATATATTCTGAGCTTAGTTTAAGATATTTGGAGAATATTTTTCCCATTAGAGAAAGGCCCACTCAGTTTAGAAATATCATCTCGTAAACTGCAAATTTTTTTATGGGTTAAGTAGTAACACAAATAAGTTAAACATATTGGAAAAATATTACAAACTAAAAATAAAAACCTGCATGTCCCGTCGTTTGAAATATCTCCATGTTTGTCTTTAACTAGTAAATCCTCAGACGTTGAGGAACAATAGATATATTAAGAATGAATTAGAATTACTTTATCCCAACTTCTCATTTAATATTAAAATAAGCATAATATATAAACTTCAACCCTAGCGATTTTTATTAGAAGAGTCCTTAGAATAAAAAAATCAATTCTGCAACATTTCACTGATAAAGATTTATATTCGGATCGTGTGTGATTTAAAAACTGCAAAGCTCTGGATGATAACACCCTCTGTCTATCTATATATAACATTATATTTTCGTTTTCACACTCTGGCTTTCCTGGAAAAGATCGCGTCGCCTATGAACGGGTCATTTGCGTTCGGAGTTTATTGGCCGTGAAACCTTCAGAATGTTTAAGGCTGAAAGGAAGGCGCCTTCGGTAACTTTCAGACTTTGGACCCCTCTTACGCAATCTTCCATTCTAGAGTCAGGAAGCAATCATTACTGTCTTCCTAGTCCAACGTTACGGTTGCAAAGGAGCTTTTTACGACGAGGACGGGTCTGAATTGGTAAGCACCAACTATAGCTGTTAGCGTAAATGTCAATCGGAAATTTATTCTTTACTATTTAATATACTAGAATTTAGAAAAACTTTATCTTCTTACGTTTAATGCCTGTACAAATAATAATACTAGTATATTTACGAAAAAAGGAATATAAATACATCAGTAAACTATTTTGATTTCCTTCAATAATAACATGTGTAATATACTGAAATCCTCACTAAAGTATTTAAAATACTTGTTCCTGTGGATGTACAAAGTACAAATCAGTGTAAAAAGTGTAAAATAAAAATAATAATAGTAACATTAAAGTAGGTAAATCGAGGCATGTTATTTCTACTATTACTAATAATGACTTTTATTAAATAAGGCATAAGTAACCATTAGGATAAGGCAAATAAAGTTCTGTAGAAAAAAAAATGGAGTTTCGGTTACAGATTTAAATTTAATTAATAGTAATAAACATAATCGACGGTACAGAAATCAATTTATAGTTATACTTTTTATTACATTATTTTGCTTATTTCGCATGGAGAACAACATCTTGAATTTGTTTTTAAATATTTTTATACTGATTCTGTGTTTACGGCTATCGGATATAATGTCATATAATTTGGAACCTGGGTAAGTATGACTTTCCTGTCCTGTTTGCTTCTTTAGTTATATGCTTTTTTGTAATTTACAGTTTGTGTGTAATGTCGTAAATGTGTTGGTTGAATTTGATATTACATTCATTCGTTCATTCAGGTGAACCAGTAATGCAACGCAGTGTAATTTTCTGCGAGTAAATAGATTGGTTTATTCAAAATGAGCTGAATATAATTTTTAAGATCCATACTTGCATTACCTCTAGTATTTCTATTTGCCTATCGACCACACTTTCCCAAGCTGTTATTGCATAACATAGTTGTGATTATACTAATGAGAAATAAGGTGTTTTGATTCCTTTTATATCTAAATGGTTTTTCAGGTGTTTAAATTTGACAAAAGATACCTTATTTTGTCAATAATATTATTTATTTGTAGATGCTATTTCAGATGTCCTGTTTGTGATTACGCCCAAATATGTCATTCAATCAGCCTCTGTTATGTTAATATGAGTATTTATTTTTAGAGGCCCTAGGTTAGGTCATTTATTTTTAAATGATGCGAAAGTTAGATATTCAGTGTGATTCATAGTAAGGCCAATATTCTTGGCTAAAAATGTCGGTCTCGGATGACTGGGGCCGGGCAGGACTATTGTCCTTTACCCCAATGCATCGCTGTAGACCGGGGACCAGCCTCGTGCAGGGCGGGCGAACTTACTTTACGTCGGCCCCACTCACAAATGTGAGCGGTGCAGACGATTTCGGTCCACCTCCCTGGGTCCTGGCTCGTTGGACCTTGCTGGCTAAGGCCTCTTCTGGCGTTCTTTTTTCTTCGTCTTCTGCTCTTCGCCAGCTTGTTTGCCCCCCGGGGGGTAGTCATTGGTCAGTTGGTTGTTTTGGGTTTGTGGCGGGAGAGACTGCCGGTACACAGAATGCCAAGAGGCAAAGGGGCAAAGTAGCATGTTATCATACATTTAAAGTTTTGGGCTGTTTGTAAGATTTCAGGCTGAAGTGGCTGTAATACATTGGCGTGCAAAGGCAAGGAACTGAAAGCCAGTCGATGGCCATTATTTTCTAATAGCCAAGCAGCCTTAACGGCAATCGGTTCCACGAAGGTCGATTTGAGACTAGTGTGAGACTGCTTGAATGACCTTATAGAGAATGAAGTGACCGTGGAGTGGGCAGCACTAGGACACAAGGGCGCCTAAGGCCTTAATGGAATTCGAATCTTTTTTGCGGTGTGGTTAAGCCACATATACGAGCATCCCTTAATAAATGTACAAAATAAACTCTGAAATTGCGGAAGAAATTCCCGCGACAGAGACAGGCCATTAATGAACGATCGATCAAATTCACGAGAAGCTTACACATCATAATAGGCTATTAGGATAATAGTGGGTTTCTAACTTTCTAACACTGTCGGCTTAATAGACATATGAGTCTAATAGATCTGCAGAGGACGCAACATGCAGATTTTGTCAAGAGCAAGAGGAAATCTCAGTCCATTTACTATACCAATGAGAAAGTTTAGATAGACTGACATCCCAACTACTTGGCGAAGAAAAACCAAGGGCTGATAGCTGTACGGAGGGGATCTTATCAAGGCTGTTGAGTGTGATACAAAGAACAAAGCTGGATAAGAAAATAGAAGGAAAACTGGATCAGGAGCGGTACAAGACGTCTGCAGGAGGTTACGTTACTCAAGGAAAATCAGGTAGCTTTTCCTTTCTAATGGACTAATATATTTAGAAGTATATCAACTTTCTGTGACAACACAAATTGCAGAAAATCACATTTTCTACTACTGCGAAATATACTACACCATTTTTAGCAATTTTTAACCACCGGAACCCATTTCAGCCATTTATTAAATGGGCACCAAGATACTGTCTTTGACATTCAGTTCTCACACTAGTCGCCTTCAGTACTTTTCCCCCCAACATACTGACACAGTGTATGCAAACCAAGAGGTACAAATAGAGATAACATTTTCAAGATACATATACATAAAAGTGGACTGGCTACACTGTCTGACTTTTTGTAGTAAGTATAAGTTCAAAACGCTTTAAATTATTTCTGGATGGGTTCCACAAATTGTCTCGGGCAGTCTTCCGTCTCTGATAAAAATGTATCGCGGGAAGAGTGCCTACACATTAACCCTTCATCTCGTGCGATTAGTAACGGCAGGTACCGTAATAATGTGCCTTAGGGTCAGAGCACACTTACGACACGATACGAGATGGTACGCTGCGGCACGCACTAACACATGCCACATGCCGTACCAATAGTATGGTATGATGTATTTACATTGCTTTTACAAGGTACCCTCAAACCCGCATAAAACAATGTAATTACATTATACCCACTATTGGTGCGGCACGTGTTAGTGCGTGTCATGACGTACCTTGGCGTATCGTGTCGTAAGTGAGTTCCGACCCTTAGGTGAACGAATGTACCTTGTCTAAATTTAACCTGCCTCAGCCGATTTTCGCCAAGTCTCTATAGTCTCAGATTTTTTTTAGATTCCTGACGCCGAACTGCTTTCCCGTGGCCCCCGGTATAAATACACACTGGAATTAGTAGTTGGTGCCAATGCCATGTGCCAAATGGACACTAGAATAACTGTCTTACGAATTTTGCTTGCCAACTTATTTACAAAATTTGTTTTTGAATATGATGAATTGTCAATAATTATGTTATTGTATATGATGTTATTAGTTGTAAATTGTTTAAGAGGTCACTTGGCCCTGAGTTGGCCTTTCTCTACCTCGATCTAAAACATCTTTTGTTGGTCGTACGGTCAAAGTGTATGCATTTTAAAATTCTTTGAGGATCACTGATCGATATTTTATCGTAGAGTACACCGTAACTATGCAACTGGATAAAAAAATTATATTTGATGTAAATGGTGCCATTTCACATCATTCGATATGCCCAACAATTCGCCACCAACAGTTTAAAAATTTTGATAGTAAGGCGTGATTACGACTTGATGCTTCCAATTATTTTAATTGCTGATTCCTAAAATAATGTAGCGTAATAAGAGAGCAGCTGTTTGAAAACCTAGAGAAACATTATAATTTTATTCCCTAAAATTTCAATGCTGGGAACCAGCTATATACCGCTATTATGAATAAATTAGTTACTTTAAAATGTAAAACGTGTTCTACATAAAATGAGGTCTGGAGTGATTTAAAACTAATTGGATTTAAATATTTTATGGCAAAACTAAAGACAGTATTGAATGAATAAATAACTTAATCGAACAACAACGGTGGCAAGTCTAGAACAAATCTATTAAATTAGTTTCGATAGTTAGAGAAATAATTAATTTTATTATTTTCTTTTATTAAATTATATTTTGTTGAGTAAAAACGTTATAAATATTTTGATATTAATTACAAACATTGAAATACAAATCGGAATATTCTATTTATAATTTGACAGTTCTTTGAATTGCCTGGTCAGTGATTATGATTTAAGCGCAGAGCTCGGAATTTAGATATTTATAACGTCAAAACCAGGACTGGTTCTAGGTTTTGTGTCAATGCGTAAAGATTTTCATGCATGTGTGACACAATATATCTTACCTTGTAATTTTTTTTGCGAAATTCTTAATATCCAAAGTTGATGAAGTCTACTTATTATAAACAATCACTGAAGGTATTGGGGAATGTAACACTAAACTACACACATACACACATACGTTTTCTTTCTCTACTAGTTATGTACAAGAGTAAAAGTATAGTACCAATCATCATCATTAGCTCTACAGCCACATGTAAGCCTCGGCCTCTTATATTACTAATATCTGTTAAAATACATTTATACTATGAAAAAGACCACTCAAAGTAGAGTGATGTAACTAAATAAGCATACTTATAATGCCACTTTTTGGTCTGGTCTACTTCTCTTCCATTTGAATTACACTTAATATGGTAAGAAATCTGGGGTTGTTCTTTAAAACAGCATTGAATTTTTGTTTTACTGATTGATAATGCATTGTCAAAGATCGAACACTCTTTTTTTTAGTGTCAACGCCAACGGCACCTGAACATTGCAGTATTTTGCAAGAATTGTCTAAAAAGTGGATTATGTAATTTAGCCCAGGTTATGTTACATCCAGCCATCATTCCCACTAGATCTAAGTTAAAAATGCGTTGCCTGTCACTATCACTAAAGCCACATACAGTCCTTTTATGATTTTCTGAGGAAATGTGTTTAGTAATACTTTTTTCGTACCCAAGAAACTGTTTTATCACAGCTACTGCAATACAATCGTTACTGCCAAATTGCAATTCTGAAATGTCGTGAATCCACTTTACTAGTTTGTGGCGTGGCACTATTTTACGAACAGTGATTTATTCACTAATATGAACAAATCACTGGTAGCGACTGTTATTAAATTTTCCACAAAGCTGTGGGGTGTTGACTGTCTATTGCTAATATTGTTTGTTTTTTTATGATTTCCTATAGCTCATGTTGAAGCTCCTGTTCCTGATTCAATAATTTTAGCTAGAACACAATAAATATCAAATGAACATAGAGTTTAGATCTTTTAAGTAAACTTTTGTTATCGACCACATATACTAAAACACAGAGCAAATCACTTTTAGTCTGGCTCAAATGTAACTTCATCTATAAATAAATATCCATTCATTTTAACTCATTTCATCATGTATGACAGTCGTGATCATGTCTCGTTTTAAAATCACCAATGTCAAAAAATTAAAATAATGATTCACGGTGTGATTGAAAAATCACAATATCGCCCACCATTAGTACTTACTAACAGAAAACAGAACAACTGCATGTGTTCTCCCCCTTCTCGTTATTCCCAGTTGGCCTTCATTGCAATTACCTATTTAAATTACCATTACCGCAGTATAGTTCAATTGTAAAAGAATCATGATTAGAGAATATTATTTAGGTATTATGCAAATCACAACTTACACACTTTTTTATTTATTATGAAAATACCTACTTTCTGTATATTGTTGCCCTAATCTGGGCACGCTAATATACTAGTTAGGTAAATACTTTAAAACACTCATTATTGGAGAACCAATCAAAACAACTACTCTTCTAGCTAATACTGACGAAGTATTGAATTACATGATAGGATTCTTAGCATTTTAAAGAAAAAAATATATTGAAAATACTTAAATCATTCATTTCCATTTAGTCATTCACACCTTTTTAATTTAATATGAAATTATCTACTTTCTGTATATTGGTACCTTAATCGGGTCACGCTAATATACTACTTAGGAAAACATTTTAAAACACTCATTATTGGAAAACCACTCAAAACAACTACTCTTCTAGCTAATGCTGACGAAGTATTGAATTGCATGATAGGATTCCTGGCATTTTAAGGCAAAAAAAATATATTGAGATTAGAGCAACAATATACAGAAAGTAGGTATTTTCATAATAAATAAAAAAATGTGTAAGTTGTGATTTGCATAATACCTAAATAATATTCTCTAATCATGATAAAAGCAAATAAATAAAAACAATTAATGGTAAAAAATGTAAAAGAATCAGTTACGTTTTTTTTTTTAATATGGTAAATTTTACATAAAACTAATTTACGTGCATTTACATTCTAAAATGGTAGAAAATTAATTTTATCGTGTTTAAATTTCTGTTTTGCGGTTATATAGAAATGTTTCAGTTGGTGTTTACACAATACACAATAATATTACATCTACAAGAAAGCCGGCACTGAAGCTGGATACCTACCGTCCAACCTCTGCTTATGAGTGATATTATTAACATTTAACATCAAAGAAACCATATAAAGGGAGAGAAATGTTATATTTTAATTGAATTTATCCCTAATATAAATCGAAACTCTATAATAGGGATGACCTTTTCTGTATCTTTAAGGTGCAAAAAAAATCTTTTAGTAAACTGCGAAAAACCCCAAAAAGTAATACTCAGAATATGGATTTGTTTCGGTGACAAATACCGAATACAAAATGTAGTCTATCAATTACACAGGTCTACAAAAAAAAAAAAAAATATGCTCCATGGACTAAACCTATCATGCCCTAAGTATTTTTGTATGCTGAATCCGAATTTTCAATTCAAAAAATTTTTACCGCGTAGATTTCGAGTAAATCCCGGTTTCTATCGTCAAAATGCGTTTTTTTTGACAATTTTTGACGTTTACTCGAAATCTACGCGATAGAAAATTTTTTAGTCTTTGGAGCAGACATTTTTTTTTTGTAGACCTGTGTTATTTAATAATAAGCGTCACAAACATATCTCTCGATCAACGATCTGTGATGGGAAATAACAAAAGTAAAACTTTTCTAGCTAAGCAAGCTCGAGCAGAAACTCATAGAAGTTAGTAGTTGGAGGAACCATTCTAGGAATAACCGACCTAAAGTGCCGGTCCCGCGTATTAGTAATTCTTGAGAATAATCCTCATTCAGCAATTCATAAATTAACTCCGAACAGTGAAAATGAAAAATGGTTAGACATAAAATTAGTACATGAGCTGAGTGAGGAAGAACCTGATTTTTTTGTTCAAGTTAATTTCTGTCGTAATGGCAAAATTGATTAACAGCACTGTCATTATTGACACCCAACGGATGTCAAAATACAACACGCAATTTTCACAAAAGTCAATATCTTGACAGGAATTGTAGAGATCGAGAGTTTCACTTTAACTAATCACTCACAAGTGTAATAGACTAGGCCCATAAGTAGGAAATCCATCTCTATAAAGTGCAAGAAGTATTTCATGTAACAATTGGGGAAACAACGTTCTTAGGGCATTTGGACCCCGCTGAATACGAATCTGCCTGTTGCCAAAGCGAAATTTGGACCGGAAGTCCGGTATCCAAGATGGCGACCAAAACTCTGTTGCCCTATATCTCCCTTGTCCGTTGGCTTAAAATAATGATCTAAACGTCTGCTTAGGGTTTTCTCGGATGCCAAACACATTTCAATGCTCAAAATTTACTTACCTTAAGTTTGGAGTGCATGGGTTCCAAGATGGCGCCCAAGATGGCCGCCGAAACTTTGTTGTGGGCTCCGTACGTCTTGTTGTATTTGTGGTATAAAATCTGTCAGATGTATAGTTTTTAATGGTTGAATGTGTACTACTGTGTGTGTGTTACGTGTTTTTAAATAATATTTTACACCTTCCGAAATACAATTTGGTAACAAAATTGTGTTACTGAAGTTAAGGGAGGCGCGTGTAATAGTGGAAGGGGGGAATAGTGGACGAACTTTATAAGAATTTCAAATTTGGCGCTAAGAAGCTGTTTTATGGTGTAAGTCATACTTTAACCTTTCATTTATGATATACAAGTAGCCGGTAAGTGAATTTATTTATATAAATACCATAATTTGAAAAATGCTTTACATATGAATTGAAGTGATAAGTTCGTGTCTTCGGAGTCCATAATTACGATTACAAAGAAAATATATGTGCTGGAAGTCAATTAGGTATTAAACGAAGGTATTTGGAAGTGAAGTCATGTTCTCCAACAGAAAATTCTCCGCTCTTTTTCAGCCGGTTTCACACAGGGGCGCTTCCATTATTTCCACCGGATTAAAATTATGTGAGAAATAGTGGACACGCAGAATATTGATGAAAATGAAGAAATTGTAGAAACGGAAATTGAATCTGGCGAAGATGAACTAGAAGTTGAAGAATCAGTTGCAGAAGAACCTCTTCAATCAGAGATTTGCAGCAAAGAATCATGTTTAATTAACCGGGACATCAAAATTGGCAGCTTTGTAGTTGTAGTCACTTTTAGTAATTTTAGTCATTGGCGTCAACGGTGTGCTCCTTAGTTGATACGGCTGGAACGTTCAACCACAACCTATGCATAATCTGCCAGAAGAGAAAATGTTCGAAGCACAAATTATGACCTCCTATGATGCCATTAGCAGGTAAAGATATGATGGAAAGCGGCTGCATACTGTGAGTAAAACCAGTTGCTTTTCGGCACTGACAATTTAAAAAACCTTTCAGGTGAACGTGTGGGAAAATGCTCATCATGCCCGACTGGTGGTGAAGGATCCTGATGGATCTTGAGTCATATAGGTGGAGGCTTCACCAAGATCAGTACATTCCCATCCTTATCAACAATGTTTGAACTTCGAAATGGTCGTTTTCTTATCTTACTTGCTTCCTTGCTTACTTCCGAGCAACAAAGTTTTGATGGTAAATTTTGAGCATTACAATGTGTTTGGCATCCGAGAAAACCGCTAAGCAGACGTTTAGATCATTATTTTAAGCCAACGGACAAGGGAGATATAGGGCAACAGAGTTTTGGTCGCTATCTTGGATACCGGACTTCTGGTCCAAATTTCGCTTTGGCAACAGGCAGATTCGTATTCAGCGGGGACGAAATACCCTAAAAACGTTGTTTTCCCAATTGTTACATGAAATGCTCCCTCCTTGCATTGTTCTTTTTTTAAAACGTGCCTAGTTTATAACACATTTAATACTTTTGAAGGATGAGCTAACCAATACTGTGCTATATCCTAACGTTTCCAATACACCACAGAACTATTTGATTTGCATATAATTTTACTATGCAAATAGTTGGATGTTGGTAGTATTGCTGCTTGTTTTCTGATCCCACAAAAGGGGGCGCTAATTAATTGTTTGGTACTCATTTACATTTTTAACACATTCCACTGGTGTCGCACAAAACAAAGAAATCAAATCCAAATGAATTCTCTGTTTTGCTCGTTAAAGGATGCCATATTTGTCGCCGCTTCACTATGCGTGTCTTAACTTGTCGGCATTAGTTTAATTCCTTCACTTTTCTCCACTATTTGCTTTGCATTTTGCTCTTTACTCTACTATAAACGTACCCTTACTTTGCAATAACACGGTATAATACGGGACGGCAGTAGTTTCATATTTGCTGAAACTACTTCGGTTGTATACATTTCTCACTTTAAAATCTAGTCAGATGAAAATATTTGCGAACAATGTCTATATATTACATTTATTGTATATGTTAAGGCGCTACTCATGTTTGGGGACACCTTCACCTCTGATAATTTTTGTAGAAAAAACATCATAATTAGTCCCATCGGTACTTTTCAACCACCCGTTACATGTCTTAGTAGATCATCCTATTATTCTGCCATATCTCCCTCAAAAAAAAAAATATATTTTCAAACGAAATGGGATCAGCCGGCTATAATCCTTATCGATAGGAGCACATCCAAGAGGGCGCTGCACACCCGACTTCGATGCGAGACTCTAGCTGAAAACTCTCTCGGTATTATGATAATCCAGAATAACAAGGTCCCGAAGGCGGCACAGGAATAAATGACACTTAGAGCACCGGCTTTTGTTTGATTGTAACAACCCTGCGTTTTAAGATTGCTGCGATTGGACTTGGTACTTTTACTTGTCGAAATTTCACAAAGTTTTAGATAAATTGTCAAGATTTAGGATTTGGAACGTAAGAAAAATGCGAAGTTGTGTGGAACCGCATATAGACGGGTACGTTTATCGCCCGAAAGGGGGATTTTAGACAAGCAATGTCGTTTCAGTCCAAAGGTAAATATATGTTCAATGAAAAGGCTCTTAGAAGTAACACCTAGAATTTTCACATTCTGCACTATTACATTCACGTCTTGATGTATATTATGCATTGAGAAATGTTATAACCAGGCTTCTCAGGATTGGTTATTGAACCGAGAGTACGAAAGATAGATAACAAGAAAAATATATTATATAAGTTGAATATGTATTCCTTCTACAAGAAACGCGGCAGATAAAAATGTTTGAACCATGTAGTTATTTATAAGAGATTATTGAAATCTGAAGTTATTAAATAGGACATACATATAACACTGTACGAAATTTGAGTGGTCATGAATAATTCCACGTACTAAAATATCTAATATGCTTCTAAGTAGTTTGAAAGTATCTTCATCCATCATCCAACGAACATAAAATCTGATTTCATACTAAGTTGTAAATTGTAACTTTTATAAAAGATTGTTTTGTATGTTTGACTTTTCTACTATGTTTCATAACGATTTCGGATCGCGGCGATAAATTCCAGAGACGGCTTTTATGTACCTAGGTGTAATATCATATTGTAGACACCTAATGAACCAACCTCGAGCAATATAAAAACGACGAAATATTAGTGATATTTCAACGCCGTGTGTCATATTGTCCTTCTTGGCTTATATAATTCGATTTATATTTTTATATTTTTGTATTCTTATATTGTTATATTTTAAACAAATATCTGTAATTGGGAGTCTATTCCTGTAAATATGTTTTCAATAAATAAATAATAGGTAAAATGTTATTTGTAAAGGGACTGCCGAGAATGAATATTTTTTTGAAAATCTTGAAGCATTGGTTTTATGTACACGCTTTTTACTATATATTTTCGAATAGCTGTCTTCGGATTTTAAACACCAAGGACTGCTCAGTGCCAGCTATATCTGTCGACATTGAACCATCTTTCTCACAATATAAATGGATTTTTAATGAAAGGCACCAAAGTTCATCTTCAAAACATTTAGAACAAATATGAATACTATACTTTTACTCTAGTGTTTAATAGTAAAAAATAAATGTGTGTGTGTTAGTGTACCAACCAATACTGCCAGTGATCTTTGAGAAAGTTTTATGATAATTTGATCGTATTAACTTCGGATGTTATGACAATCTCAAAAATACAACATGGTAAAATATTAGGTCATATTATATGCATGAAATTTTTTACATGGTGATTATTACGTACGTACCTACGAAAAAAAAATTTGCGTCAAAAAATTCCTGGTGCGTCAAAAGTTATATGTCCTTTTTGACTCACTTTCATGGATTTTCTATTTATATGCTTAATATACCTTGTACTAGTAATCTAATGGAAATTTTAAATATACTGGCTTATTTGAAATAAAATTCTTAAAAATACAGACCTGTCCGATATTTATAAGTTGAAAAAAATTTGAAAACACCAAAAATGGTAAAAAAAAAACAAAATTGAATATCTTTTTAGAAGGAGTAATTTCATCAAAGTTGGAAAAAATGGAACTCTTCTATGACATACCATAAATTTCATTTTCAAATTAATGAAGTTTTATTTTGTATTAAATTTTTGAAGTTAGATGAGAGTTTCTATAGTATATTTCATTTTGTTTCGATGAAAATTGGGTGAAAAAAAGTAGGGTCAAAGAAAATGGTTTTTTGAAAATTGTAAAAAATGCACCTAAAAATTGAACTTTATCCCCTTAAAGAACCTAAAAGAACCTAGAATCGAAAAGAAGTGACGCACAATGTCTCCTTGATATGTGACGAAGAATTAAGAATTTTATTTCGTCCGCGATTTTTAACCAGCGTCCGGGTTTGGGCAGTATATTTGAGTTTTGGTTTTGCCAACAAAAGATGTACAATTTTGATCTTTTCGATCATTCTTGGTGTTTTCTATATTTTTCCAAGATAGCTTATTAGCCTTATCCATTTCAAATAAGCAAGTATTTTTAAAATTCCCATTCAATTACTAGCACATAAGAAGAGAATCTGTGAAAGCGCGTCAAAAAGTGCATATTACTTTTGAAACACCGGGAATTTTTGGACGCAAATAGTTTTTTCGTAATCAGGAGGTCAGAATACAAAAGAATCAACAATAAGATTTCTATTGGAATGTTGTAACTGAAAAAAATTGAATCAAATCACTTCGACTGTACTAATAACTCAAAAGAATATTTTGAATTTGAGTTTATTCTCGCAACGTTTACACCTTCACTACACAGTTTATTGACCGATGGCTCAAACCTACTCATTTCATGAAATACCTCAAATGATACTCAAGTTATCGTCTCTATTGGTAGACATACAAACATATTCTTAAAACACCTTTTTTGAATTTAGTACGGTATAGAACATACATTTCTGTCAAATAATCTTAACATTAATTTATTTTAAGCCTCATAGGTTAAAATATATGTCTCGTGTGCACCGAATCAAATCCAATTAATCATTCAGGTTCGGCAGGGTATACAGTCCTGATGTAGTGAGAACTAGCTGAAACTCACCAAAGTAGAACCGCTGCAACTTTGGATGAAATATTTATTGTCAATTTACAGCAGTATACAGCTGGCATTATATTATTTTGAATAACATTGAAGAAAGCAAAAATAAACCATATATATTTGGCTTGGAAGGTCGTAAAATGCTACAAGATGTAAAATTTATGTTCCTGTATGTACGGAAATATGAAAAACACATTTCCAATTACTAACTCGTAATAAATTATTTTGTCAATGCTCACGTATTGCCTTTGAATATTTAAAACACGGAGAGTTAAACGCACTTGACGAAGCGTGCAAAAATAATGACCCCCTTATTAAAACTACGTCGGTTTTGCCATGCTTTTCATGAGGTGAAAAAAAATTATCCAACTCACAGAAACTAAGTCAAATCGAAGGCAGACAAATGGATAGAAACATACGCAAATGCGAACTAAATTTTAAAATTATGCCAGATAATTGTAATTTCAATTACCATATTTTTATAGCCTCAGATTGTGTGTTTTACACTTATCCTTTGTTATTATTATTATACAGGGAAAATTATAAGAAGAAAAGTTTCAAGATTTGTTTACTAAAGATAGACTAAGCTAAGCAAAAGTTTTCAGAAATCAGTAGAACATATTTGCAATAAATTTGGAATTTATAAATTTTATAAAATGGCATGGGTGCAGAAATGGATTGTGCATCCATGTGTACACATTTATAAGTAAAATATGATAACTTCCCAATGTATCTTGATGGTGGCTACTGACTTTTCTTAATTAACCGATTAAGTGGCTCCCTGCCCATATGTTAGACTTCAGACCACTGGGTCGTGTGTTTGAATCCTGGCTAAGCTATGAATATTTAGCGTCATTTTAATATGTTATTGAGATAGTAGCAGTGAACTATACCGAGGTTGAGTGAGATAAAACGGCTTGCCGCTGTCATTTCGCCTAAGTTCGAGTCCCAGTTGCGGCAGATGGCAATGCCACAGGGAATGGTTGTTCTTGTTGTTGTCTGTGTGTGTGTGTTTGTGCACTGGCCAGGACGATAATGTCAAGATGATAATGCCCTGAAAGCATGAAGAATGAATATACAACAACATTATTTGTGTTCATGATTTGTGTTATTGTGTTATACTTGGTGTTATTGTTATATTTTTTACTGATGAATACAATCGATAGTTAGAAGCTCGACGTATTTGAGTCTTAAAATCGCCAACATGTTCAGAGGACCTTTCTTCTCTTTATAGGTGGCTGATCTGTAAACCTGTGAGATGAACACGAATGCGCCGCCTAAGAAAATTACATTACCTCTAACAATATGGTATTTTCATGTCGCTGCTGACATAGAATTCGTTTATTTGACACATCCTCCCATGTTCCTCTCCTTAGTCCAATTGAACGTTCATAAGAATATGACAAAGAAGTTTGTATAACTATAGACAAGAAACTTTAAAGACCTGAGTAGATATTACTCTTTCTGTGCACTCATATCCTTAATGTCAAAGACAATTTATTAAAAAATAGGTAGTGTCGACAAGCAAGAAGTGACAACACCATATCTAAAAATTGACAATTCATAAACAGAAGAAATATTTACTTTTAACATTAATTTAATACCTCATTCATAGAGCAATAGAAAATTGCCCCTTGTTCTCAATATACCCTACAAACGGTCGGCCCTCCAATGGGCCATCACAAGGCCAGAAGTTTAATTTCTGGCCCAATGATGGCCCGATCTTTTGTGTTTGTTGGGTAGGAATAAGGAGCAATTATATTATTTATTAATCTTGGACATAGAGATTTCTCTTACATCGGAGAAGAAACAATTATTATTTAAAATAACTTACCAAATCAGGAAAATTTGTTTTATTTTTGAATTCACATAGGGTAAACTGAGAGGGAAACTACGCTACTTCAATTATTTATTAATTTTGGACATACAGATTTCTCTTACATCGGAGATGAAACAATTATTATTTAAAATAACTTACCAAATCAGGAAAAATTGTTTTATTTTTGAATTCACATACGGTAAGCTGAGAGGGAAACTCCGCTACTTCAATGAAAATACTGTGTACTTACGGCTTTGTTCTGTAATAAAATTTCCATTTCCAATTTCCCTGTGTAGGCAAATCGAGCGAGAATCTATCACTGTAATTTTATCACTACATTAAATTGACATTTTGAATGTTTCTCTCCATTTGTCGTAATAATTCCGTAGGTTATTGAATAAAGGTACAATTCGCTATTTGAAGCTTTCCATGAAATCCTAATTTTGAAGAAAATACAGGCAGTAGAACGAGCGCGAACACTAAATTGCATTAAATTATAAACACGCTTTTCTAAAATGAAACCAATTACTTGAATGCTATGTTGAATATCGGATAAAGTAGTTTGTCCCTGATTTAGACAGGAGCGGAGGGCAATTTTTAATTTTTACTTATGAGGAAGGCACATGGCTCAAATAAGATCTACTGAAGTTAAGTTTGAGATATCAACTAATAGACAATTAATCGCTTTTAAACTGCTAAAACCAAAATGATTACAGTGAGTTCGAAAAACATGGTTACGGCTATAATTATTTGTAGAATAGTATTCTTGGAATAGGATAGTAAAATTCAATAATAATTATCTTGGCATGTTAAATTTTTTATATTGAATAGTATTGCTATCTCGCAGACCACAACAGTTACAAAGTCGGTTAGATGGTAAAAAAAAGTTTCTTATTTTGAAATGGGTTATAAGAATTCAAAATATTATGACATTTCGTCTGTTTAGGACCACCATCAACTTTATTTTTTTATCATAATGAAAATTTGAATATGGTAAGTTATGGCAAAGTAAATTTATAATTCATAATGACTTTTCAAAATATTGTTTATATTAATAGCACTAGGTAAAGAAATATGCGCGATATCGGATTTTGTCGTGTATCTCCGGAACCAGCCATATTATATTGAATTTTTATAACCCATTCAAAATACTAAACTTTTTTCTAATTTAACCATCTTTTATACCTATCATGGTTCGCGAGATAGCAATACTGTTCAATATAAAAAGTAGCCTACATAGTCCACAGTTTTTTTAATGATTAGTAACAAGCTGAATTTTCCTGAGTAGCTTTGTTTTGACGAGACGCCCAACTTTTCTTTCTGCGAAAATTCTCGCTAGTGGTAGCTAATAACTCTTCTTGGGTGTATATATGACGATTGGGTGATTGTTCAAATTTTATTAGTAACAGTTAGTTTCTTAGTTAAATCTTGAAATAATATGATAAAAAACACGAAAAAATGTTTGTCCTACAAAATCGATGGTTTGACCGAAGCGTGACCCACCCCCAACATGTCCAAATAACGAGGTCAAAAAAATTATTAGCAACCAGCTTATTTTTTTTTACTATTGCTTAATAAATGTTTTTAAAATGACATGGCCACAATGTCCTACAAATTGAATGGTATGTTTTTCCAGTCCTACACTCGGAAATGTTGGTAACACTTTTCTCATTGGTAACAACCTAATTTTCGTTTTTTTCTCTTGGGAATAAAGTGTGGAACACGATTTTACTAATGTCCTTCCAAAAAAGTGGAATATATTGATAAAAAATTAAAAACACTTATTTTGAATTTTCATTCCGTTCCATTTATATTATTTTTCATTCGTTAAACGTTTGTTAAAGAGTTTGTTTTTCGGTTGCCATGGCTACGTTTTCGCGAGTTAATTAAAATAAACAACAACATATCGCCAAAATAATTTGACAGGTTGTCGGATTGTCTAATTTGTGCGAAATAAAGAGTGACTATGGAGTGTTTTTTATGCAATTTACTGTGTGGAAAGCCTAATTAAACAAACACTTAAACATTAAAAATAATATTACATTAGAATTATAAAGGACATTTTTCGGTCTTGTAGTCGAACATTTAATAAAACATATAAAGGTGCATGAAAAATTGAAAAATTCGCAACTAATGTAGATTTGCAAATTGGGGTTTAAAATCAAGGGAAATGTTGTTTTTTGATAATCTGAATCTATATGCTAAATTTGGTAGATATCAGAATTCCGCTTAAGTAATAAAAGTATATTAATTTACCAAAACCGCAATTATAAAATAATTCGTTACTTAAAATAATTTTTGTCGGACTAGCGATACATACAAATTTTTTTCTAGGACACTATTTTATTTGGGCAGAGAATACACTAGCATGTGTTATCTTTGTCCTACAGTTACTAATGAGAAAAGTGTTACCGTGGAACTGACAATTTCCAAGCGTAGGACTGGAAAAACCTAGCATTCAATTTGTAGGACAATGTAGCCATTTCATTTTAAAAACATTTATTAAGCAATAGTAAAAAATCAACTGGTTCTAATCATTTTTTTGACCTCGTTATTTGGACATGTGAGGGACGCGTCGGTCAAACCATCGATTTTGTAGGACAAACAATTTTTCGTGTTTTTTATCAAAGTATCTCAACTAAAAAACTAACTGTTACTAATAAAATTTTAACAATCACCCAATCGACATATATATACCTAAGCGCAGTTATTAGCTACCACTACCGAGTATTTTCGCAGAGAGAAAAGTTGGCGTCGCGTCAAAACGAAGCTACTCACGAAAATTCAGCCTGTTACTAATCATTAAAAAAAAGGGCGCTGTACTGTGGACTAATATGTTTCCATTTATAACGTTGGCCTATTTTCGCGACTAAATAAAATCACCGATGCCATGACACGAGCTACTGAAAGATCAATCAATCAATCGGAATATGTCAAACTTATTTTCTGTTGAAGAGCAGGGATTTTTTTCATCTGATAAATAAAGTATGGTCGCTTTATATCCTCTCCGAAAGATACACAATCCTCGCCTACGATAGCATTGCTTCTGCAGTTAAGCTCATGAACAAGTGTTTATCTGGTTATCACCCATCCAAATAACAATAGCGTGTTCTTTAACTTTTCGTGTCGAGTACAAGTATAGTGACGACAGAGTGGCGCTCACTCTCTTGCCATCCTAAGCATTTTAGCAATTATTATCAAGTAAATATCTCATATTAATTGTTTTTCTCTTTATTTGAGGTGGAGTTAATTTCTTATTACTTTCCGTGGCATTGATTTTAAACAGAAGAAATATTCAAATAAAAATTGCTCTTTTCTAATAATTATAAACCTGTGAAACTTATTCACTTTTCTCCACATGCTACGCTACTGATGCTTCACCTTCAGGCTCGCGGATTTAGTTAGTATTCAGAATTTTCAGGTGACGCTATGCCGTAAATAAGCCAGTGCCTACTTCATCCTGAATATAAAGCAGCTGAATGGTTGTTTCGAACTAAAATTAGTCCGGCTTTCAGTCATTAACGAGGCTTGATTAAACATAATGTTGCATTTTAAGTCTCCATTAAGCCATCCGAATTAGTTTTATTTTAAAGAGGACCTTATTTTTTGCTAAAGCTATAAATATTAATATACAGAAAGTAAAAGATTGGTACACGCGACTTTTCTACGTTTATTTACTTGTTTACTATGTTAAAATCGAGCGTGTTATGTGTTAATAGTGTAAAGTTTAAGAAAGTGAAAACAAAATTAAAGAGATAATTTAACAATGAAATCTCGTAACATTCTTGTAACATAAATATTTTAAAATCACTTCGTATCGTTCATGAAAATTGCATTTTTTTATATTCACTGTTTCTGGAGGGGGCTCGAACCTTCGCCGCTTCGGTGTGACGCTGCCTCTGAAGTGGTTTCCATAAACACCAAAACATTTGAGCAATGCACTCAAATACTATCACTCGACGCTCGTTTTGCCAACCATGTTGGCATTATCTGGAGATTATTAAAACTGATGATGGTTGGCGAGACACGCATCAGGTAACAGTATTGGAGTGGAGCGTTAAGTGTTTTGGTGCTTTGGAAACTACTTTGGAAAGGCATTTGTCATGTTAATTCAAGAAATCTAAACTGCTGGTCACTCGAAACTTATAATGTAAATTTCTAAGTAAAGTTTGAAGCAAAACACGTTACACACAGGGTGTTCATTAGAAATCCTTGTTACAAAATTTCGTTCATATCGAGAATGTAAAATTAATTGTAGATCTGAATCTACCACATTATGGTGATTATGAATACATTATAAAAACAAGTTTTTGAAGTATAACATTATTAAAAAGTCCATTTTTTTAAATGAGTCATTTTTCTGCATATTGACCTGTGACTTTTCAGTGATCAAGTTATGGAAATAAAAAAAAGGTGCAAAAATTGCCCATAAAAATATCAATGTCGGCGCATTACATGCTGACAAGAGTACTACAGAGCCGTACTTCAAATTTTTGTGTACTATAATGAACAAAATAATACTAGAGATTCAAAAATAGTGTTTTCGGTAAATAGAATCTTAATGTCGTTTCTGGGAAAAAAATTCTGACTCTGTTCTGCTTGTGTCAAGATAGGAATATCTTAGGCATTGGTGGACGCATTGCCCGTCCTTCGTACACTGACAGATAAATTCAAAGTACGGCTCTATTTGTCTGTTATTCCGGGTTTAACACCGACAATTAACTCCGCACCGTTCTAGTTAGGGGTGATTCGTTTAACTGATCACAAGAGTTTGAAATCTTAATTAAAAAATGTATGTTTCCGTTTATTTCTTATTTTACTCATGCCGGAACATACTTTACATAATTTATCTATTAAGTAGGACATTTATTTATTATTTAATATAGTGTAGAAAAATAAAGCATGACACAATTTCCCTTCATATTAGCTCGATCGGCAGCTTTGAATTATTTACGTGCAGTATAAATATGTTATGAACTATATACCTACTCTGCAACTTCTATATAACATTTTCGACTATAGTTCGATGCCATAGTTAAGCCAGCTTATTCCGCATAAAATGTGAAAAACAATCTCAAAAACTGATACCTACTTTCATTTGCTTCCACATCCAGTGGGAGTATAGTAACGATAAAAAAAAATTTTATTGTTCAAATAGGCTTAGAATGTTACGAAACGCCGAGAGTTTAAGTTTGAGCAAAAAAATTTCAATCTGTCTGTCGGTTGGTTTGTCTGCAACTTTTTTGTGCGCACGATTACTCTGGAACCGTTTAAGATATTCACTTAAAATTTTGTACACGTATGTATTTTAGCGACATCTGGAACTAGATTATATTTTTAATTCATTCCGTTGAAGGGTTGGGTTCAGGTAAATGGGGGTAAATAGGTAAATAAAGCAGGTAAAAGTCCATAAAATTGGGATTTAGAATACAGTCCCACTTAAAATTGCCGGTGCCATTTTCTCGATAAATAAAAGAGATATTTGAATTTTGTAGCAAGTGTTTACTAGAATATATAAATGATATCAGTTTTGAGTCAAAATGGTCATTTTACAAATTGAGGTATAGATGGCGCTGCGACGCAAAGAAATTATTTGGTTCTAGAAACGTTAAAATGAGGTGCAAATGATGGGACATTACATTCTATGCAACTTTCATGATACGAACAATTTTAGAAAAATCATTGGTTGTCGAGATATTTGAAATTTAATATAATTTTTTTTAATATAAAAATCATCATAACTTTTTTAAAATACATTTTAAACAATAAGTTTTTCGGGATATTTTTTATAGTGAATTAGGCTGATTTAGATGGTAATGAAACATATTTATTTCAACACACATTTTTTTTTCAAGAAAACAAACTGCTATTTGGAAATTAAATTTTTTGACATTTCTGTTTAGCGTGTATTATCTAATTATTGCGTCATGTTTATGTTGTATGTTTGACTAAATTTTACACTATAAATTGTAGACATTAAAAAAAATGCGATTTTTGTTGCTTGAAAATTTACATTCAAATATCTCGAAAACCAGTGATTTTTCGAAAATTGTTCATATTAAAAAAGTTGCTTAGAATATAATTCTCCATATCAAGCACCTCATTTCATCGTTCCTAGGATCGAACAATCTCTTTGCATCGCAACGCCATCTATACCTCAATGTGTAAAGTAACAATTTTTACTCAAAACTGAAGTCATTTATATATTCTAGTGGATACCTTCTACAGAATTCAAATATCGCTTTTGGTTATCGAAAAATGGCGCCGGGAGTTTTAAGCGGAACACCCTGTATACAAGAGAAGCTAATGTCTCAAAAAAATTTTTGGCATTACTATCCCCACCCCATTATAAAAGAGGGTGAAAAAAAAATGTGATGTGTGTACAATACAATACGAAAGCGTAGAAAGGCCATGCTATTTATATATTTTTTTATAACTCGAAATTCACAACTGTATCTCGAAATTCACAATTGTAAGTCGGAATTCACAATTGTAAGTAGGAATTCACAATTGTAAGTAGGAATTCACAATTGTAAGTCGGAATTCATAATTGATAAGTGGGAATTCGCAATTGTTAATTCGGAACTTATGGGAATGAGATAGTTCTACAAATACTCATATACTATAATACTCGATGCACGTTTCGTCAACCATGTTGGCACCATCTGGTCGTGAATAAAACTGAAGTAAATTGAAGAATATAATTTATTTATATCAAATTAATGCCATGATTCAACAAATTCAACCAACCACATCTACACTCTGTCTCGACTCGATTTCACAAACCACCACCTACTAACAGGCCTCCCGCATCAAACCATGGGCCCCGGTACTAAATTCACTGGCGGGCCCCCGCGCCCAATAATTGATGAGCGGAAAAATTTTTTTTTGTCAAAATCTCTGGCAGGCCCTCGCACTTAATAATTGATGAGCGGGGCGGGAGGAAGAAATTTGAAAAAAAAATTTTTTACCAAAATCTCTGGCGGGTCCCCGCTACGGGCCCTTCCAAAGTCAACGGGCCCCGGTGCTTAATAATTGATGAGCGGGTGGGAGAATTTGAAAAAAAAATTGCCAAAATCTCTGGCGGGATCCCACTACGGGCCCTTCCAAATCCGGGCCCCTAAACTCAGTGTCCAATAGACCTCCCATACGGGGAGCCTACTTACTAAAGAATAAAGCGGAATATTTGGGATAAGGTCTTTGTCAGTGTTCATACTCTTTTTACATTTTGCAATTTCTATGCTTTCTAAAGCATCTTGCTGTCTTCAATTTATTACATTTCAAATTAACCTTCGGTTATTTATCATGGGGAACTTAGAGCATAAAATTGAATCAAACGAAAAGTCCGGGATTTATGGAAATCAGTTGTAAGGATTATAATTTGAAGAATGTTGGACTAGTGAAACGTCCTAATATAACTAGATTCAAGGAGCAAATTAAAAGTGGAAAAACTGAATAATTTAATGGTGCTCAGCCCAGCATAACAAATCACGGGATAGAGATCAACAACTTAAGGTTAATTCAGAACATAAGAAATAATAGGCAATTGGATACATTTGAAAACTTAAATATGGCAATATGTAAAATTAGTATGAATAGTGATAAAGACCTCATCTTGGTTAATAGATCATGTCCTGGTTAGTGGGTTGAGTTGGTTGACATTAATATTATATTAACAAATACAGCATATACTGTTTAATTTTCATTAGTTTTAATTATCTGCAGATGATGCCGATATGGTTGGCGAAACGCGCATCGAGTATAGCATTCGAATAATTGTAGAACTAATTCCGTTGGAGAGACTCACTCACATTATTTATACTGAGTTTGTATTGCTCGACTTTATTAAGAACAAAAGGAGCCCACATCGTCCGAGTCTGCTTTGCGTTGCCAAGAGCCAAAAGCTCGAAACCGGTGCGCAAATACTCTGAACACCTGCCAAAGCGACACGACTCCTTTTTAATTTAAACAGAGTTCCCTTCACCAGCACTTGTTGCAAGCACACTGCGTTTCTAGTAATGGAGGTAATATCATCCAGGACGCACATCCTGATCATAGAATTACGAAACCAAGAGGAATACGACAAAATTGCATATTTTATCTACCATTCCTCTATATTATTACTTCTTTAGTAATTCCGACTTAACAATTGTGAATTCCGAGATACAGTTGTGAATTCGGAGATACAATTGTGTATTCTGAGATACAATTGTGAATTCCGAGATGCAATTGTGAATTCTGACTTACAATTGTGAATTCCGAGTTATAATTGTGAATTCCGAGTTAAAACAAAATATATTAATGGCATGGCCTTTCTACGCTTTCGTAGTATAAGAACCAAAGACCTCAAAATATTTTTTTTACTTCATCCATCCCCTCTACCACCATCCTCACCCCCGCCCCACTTCCAATGTGGGATATCGTTTTATGGGTTTTTGGGGTAACCGATTTCAAATATTATATTATTAAAGTTCCATAAACAAATATTTCCACATACAAAATTTTTTCGATGTGAGAAACTTGGATGCCAAATCTGGATATGGAAGTGGTGATTTCTTGGGCAGCGGTTTTGATAATGTACTTCAGAATTTTGCTATAGAAATTTACATTGTAAGTTTCAAGTGACCAGCGTATTATATAAAAACTTGCAGCCATGTATAATTAATTAGCGGGAAGTGGGCATTGATATTGGATCTAAAATCGACGAATAGAGGTCTCGATCAGCGCACTTAGTATATAGGACTGAAATTGAAAAACAATGAGTGACCCTCCGCCAACAGAACAAAAGACAAGTATTTCTTTTTCCTAAAATGCTTCCCAAGCACTCCACGATGCTCTATAAAAGTATAAGTTAAAACAGACTTTTCAAATAATTACTCAGAGATAGTTCAAAGTTGGTAGGAAAAGTGTTTTTACAGCAGCCACATACATGAGAAGTTTATATTCAAAAACCAAGTAGTGGTGTCGAAATTAGGGAGGTTAGGGGAGACAGGATCTTACAGAAAAAAAAAATATTTACAACCGAACTGATTTTTGTTTTATGGATTTGGAAGCATCATCTATAACTAAAACTTTTGTCCTCCTTCATTGTTTCGTACCTCGTGTTATTCACAAGTAAAAATTAAAAATTCATAGAATATCGTGAGCATCGTACAGTACTTAGGAAGCATTTTAGCAAAAAATTTTATTCTTGTATTTTTGCTTTTTTTAACGAGAGGAATCATCCTTCAAAGTTTATCGTGACATCATTGAAATACCTTGTATATTGAGAACATCTGAAACGTGCGTCGATCGGGACCCAAACCCTTAGTTTGATCGCATACTGCTCGAAAACCATGGCATCTATCGTAAATATACATAGGGATTTATATGTGGTAAATTGTATGCTGAATATTGTCAATGAGTAAAAAATTTTCTTGGGGTCAACTGTTCCGCGGAAAAATGCGAAAGACAGCGGTGGGGCGCGTTAGGTGGTTTTTAAGGATGGAGCTCGCGCTTGCATCTTTGGAACTCTTTTGCTTCTATTCTGAAAACTGGCCACCTTACGCGTATAATTTCCCAATGACATAATTTATTTCACCTATTTTTCCTAATATCAATGGACTATATAATGTTAGTTATTAGTCATAATTTGTTTAAAAATGTTTCATTCATTCTTAAAAATGAACGAAGCTGCCTCTAAACGAATACTACTGCTAATTTTACGAAGAAATCACTACACGTGATTTTAATACAAATATTTTAAATTCGATTGCGACATGACTGATGGATCTAATGTAAAGAATTGGAGGGAAATTACCCTCTCCTGAGCTTTTGTATTCCCGATTCGGCTCTTCGGATACGGGAAATATGCAAAATGTGCACCAGAGACTAGAACTCTTTGAGGGATTTTATCAGGGACAAGACCTTTAAAAATTGCCTCGAGGTAAAATTTGTTTGCCAAATATGTGTGATTTCTCCGGCAAATAAAACAGAAAAAATGAAACTGATGAAACAGACATTAGAAAAATATTATTTTTATTCACTTATTATTTTATAACGAAGACATTCGCGCTTCTTATCTAGTATAAGTTTGAAAAATAATAGGTTCGCTAAATATTTCAGAATTGTTAGACAAACCGCCCAAAATAGTATTTTAAGCGATCGAAAAGTGTAACCTTGCCGGATACCCGCGCACGCATCCAATTGTCGCGCGTCCAATTGACGGGAAACCATAAATTATTGATAAATGTTGTTAATTTAGTTGCATTTACTCCTGTCTGTCATTTTTACAATACAAATTTTCAACATTGTGTTTGATATATTGTTAGTATTTGAATTTTATAAGCAAACCTGTCATGTCACTGCACCGAGTTATTACCTGCAACAAAAATATATGTATCAATACTAAAATAATCAACATATTAATAGTTTTAACAATGCTTTTGAAACTACATACTTAATATAATTAAAAATGAAAGTTAGTCCTAAAAGCATTTGAAACATCATAGTCTAATATTACAAAAAGTAGAGTTTGTGTTTGTTCCGAAATTCTAAGGCGTTTTCAGAAAAGCTAGAGTAGAAATCTGACATATATATAGATAAGGCCTCTATGGAGCAACGAGAAAAATTTAAAAAATTCCAAATTAAAATTAAAGAATGCATTCCAAGGGCCTAACGTAAATTAATTTGTATTCTGACTCACTTAGAAGCTGTATTAAAATTTGGTAGGTACTTTGATTGGTCCCATGATCAAACTGACAGAAGAATTTCGAAAGCTTTATGTTTCTAAACAGTAGGTAATAGTATATTATATTACTAGGAGTAGAACGCACTCTTTTTTTGTGTTGAGCCCAGGATTTGCGGCTGAGGCGAAGCCGAAGCCGCAAACTGGGCGAAACACAAAAAAATGCGTTCTACTCCGTGTAATATATACTATTTTTTCTTCAAGCGTATTAAAATGCAAAAATTCATTTATTTATCATAAATGTACAAATATTCAAACTACAGTCTTACATGTTGACACAATATGACAAGTGGCTAGTGGATAGCGCGCCACCGGTGGCTTTCGGTATTAACATTATGTTACTAGTAAAACAATACCCACTGCGGTGGCGCTTTCGGAACTAACATTATGTTACTAGTAAAACAATGTCCACTACGGTGGCGTTCGGTACTAACATTTTGTTACTAGTAAAACAATGTCCTACTTCTACTTCTGTTTTTGGTGACATAATTTAAACATTTTAATACGCTTGAAGAAAAAGTTATTTAGGTAAACCATATCTTGATCGTACGGAGCCGAAATATGGTAGGGTGTTTTGAAAGTGATTAGATAAATTCAAAATTCTGAGGGCAGTAATAAACCAAACAACAGTATTTTAAATTACTATTTATGTTTATCTTTGTAATTTTTGTTATTAAGAGATTATAATTTAATTATGTTCAAAATATATATTCATGTAAATGTATTTCATTTATATTTTTTCGTTTTATTAAAACGAACGAAGGTCTGCATTGCATAGCTCAGCGCTAACTAAATTAATGTATTTTCGCAAACATTTTGTGAAGGGGGGGGGGGGGGTTCGTTCTTACCGTTTCCAGTAGTTGCCCATTTTTCATATAGCGCTTTAAAATGGTTATTATAAGATTACTTTTGCCATATGTGTCGTTAATTAACTGATGGTAGAAGAGCCAGCGACACTCTTTTTGGAAGATCTGTTTATAATTAATTTAATACTTTTGACAGAAGCACGCCGGTCTACAATCAAGGTGGCAGGAAATCAGTTTCCATCATAGTGTAATCTCAGCTCCAAACGCGTAATAGCATTGACACTTTTTTTTAACATAATTAAAATTCTGCTGCAAAGCGTTGGTCCGCTAATGAAGTGGCAGGAGTTTGGTCTGTGGACAAGTTAAATTAATTTGATCGAAAAAAAGAGAAAACCAAATTTAAACAAATATACCCAGCAATGAAACGTTTCCCTGGCTCCCATACTAAGACAAGCAAAATTGTCTACTGATCACATCATTAAATTTAATGAAATATTGCTTGCTCGCATCAGTTTTAGGCTCCAAGTTAGCTTATTCACATATTACCAGTTGGTTGTTGTAGAATAATCGACAAGACCAATATGTTCGTTTTGGCTCAAATAAAAAGAAAAATGGCGTGTATAGAGAAATCTTGGCTTAATTTAATTTAAAATGTGCGAGGAATGGGTATCTTCTCTAGTACGCAATGAAACAAGATGTTATCGACTGTAGTCCTTCCCCTGACAAAGATTTCACTGACACATGGAATGTACGGACTTTGACTTCAGAATCTTAATTTGGGACATGAGGTGGACATCCCGGAAAGGGGGAGGAAGTCCGCCATATTGGTTTTTATGCCAAACCGGATGTGCACTCTATCTCCGCAACCGCTGATCCGATTTTAATTTTCAGTTCAACTACAAATTTTACGCTGAAAGATAAAAGCTCTTATGAATTTTTTCGTATCTTTTAAAATAATGGAGTTAAAACTAATATAAAAAGAAGTAAAAATTCACAATTAAAATTTTTTTAATCACAACCGTCCACCTTTTCTCATTCTATATTTTTAAAATATTTGTTTAATACAAGTTGTAGTCCCACATTTTAGCTACAAAATTTCGTTCTGTCCACCCGATTATCTCTAAAAATAAGAGAGATACAGCTATTTTCGTCCAATGACGTGTGCTACTAATATACAATTTAAATGTATTGAGCCTCCACTTTAACCGTGAATCTTTCATAAATGGAGTAGCTGATTTTTTTTAAAATTACGTTTCCATTGTGTGCCTATTGCAAACCAGTCTTTGAAATTTGAATAACTTACGTTGATGAAGTTATATTGAAAAATGTCCCATTTTCGCCTATTAGTATAACTGAAGACATGATGACACATTTTTGTAAATAACAACGAAGGATTTGGACAAAAAAAAAATAAAATTACCACTTATAAGAAAATTAAAATCAGCGGTTGCGGAGATAGAGTGCACATTGGCATAAAAACCAATATGGCGGTCTTCCTCCCACTTTCTGGGAAGTCCACCTCATGGATTCCTGACCTACATATGTCCCAAATTAAGATTCTGAAGTCAGAGTCCGTACATTCCATGGGTCAATTAAATCCTTGTCAGGGGAAGGACTACTGGGAGAAACTATACTAACATTATATTTTTCATATTCAAATAACTTAAAAATGTTTATTAGTAAAATTTTGACAAACCTAGATTTTTTCAATGCTAATAAAATTTAAAAGGAAACATTAAAATTGGCAAGTATTAAGTGTTTTACAAAATTAAAACGTCAAATAAAAAACTTGTTCTTTTCAACATCTACTAAATTATCATACCAATACGTGGGATTGTGAGACAATTAAATACACTAGTCTTTCATCGTCACCAGAGGTCGTTGACCATTTGTAATTAATAAGTCATGTGAAAAAGTAATCAACGAGTTTGTATTATTTTGGATTTATTTATTTATGTGCATTCGTTGTGTGTAAAACGTTTAGATTACTCGTCAACTAAATACACTGTGGTCTTTTTATTATCTTTTTTAAGTGACATATCCTGTATTCTAACGAACCATTATTTACTAACGTTCCACGATAACCAAAATCTTTGTTAACAGTTTTTTTGCACAACTACAACAATATTATATAAAATGATAGAAGGTTTTTATGTTGGCATACACCCTTAATTCGTTCTTTAGTCACCGATTCTTTACATAACACACTATAAATTTTAACACGACAAACGAATACAAACACATCGAACAAATCAAATAAAAAAACTAAACAAGGCCTCTTGAGGAATTCGCGTCCTAAGTAAACATTGTCTTTCCTCTGATTGTGCACGAGTAAACTGATCAACAGAAGTCTGCCTTTCTGTTAAAACAGTGCTCTAGAACTGACATAAATTGGCATAAACTAGGGCACTTCTCTCTAGTAATTCGCATTGAAATATCCATTTAACCGCAAGGAGCGTATACATGAAATTTCACTCGAAATTTGCACATCTAGTTACCCATGCGAGAGCACTAGTGAATGTTTGATAACCTCTTAGAAGGCTGTGAAATATTGATGTAACCGCTTGTCAACTGTTCCTTATGATACGAATTCTACTATGTTACCTAGATTGCAAAATTTATTTGATAAGGATAAACAGAATTTTATTCTATTCATATTTCTCTCCACGGAGGTTGTAATCGCTTCAACAAGTGTGTTAGGTTTAGCATAATTTGACATCAAAAGCTACGAGGGAAAAGTTTTAAAAACTTAAATATGTGAAACTTTTATTTCACTTTATATTCTATTTAAATATATGTTTATTTAAGGGATCTTAGGAATAAAATGTAAACAGAAATAATCCGAAGCCGAGTTTTACTTTTGTCATTAGTAAGGGATTAAAAGTTTTAATTTACTTTCGTTTTAAAAATAAATGTTAACATAAGAAATTCGCGAGTGGTTAAATCAAAATCTCTTTACCTAGATATTAAATTTATTGCAGTAGCAGAAAAAATAAATAACATGTATAAAAGATAATTAGACAGTTGAAGATACGGTATTTAAGGGATGATAGGGGCAGTCACCTTCCCTAATTTAATATAATTAACAATACCCTTTCCCCCCCTCTCCGGAAAACCCAAAGCCGTTCTTGGACAGCTACTTAGAATTTGTCCAAGCAGAACTCAGATTCTATTCGAATTACCCAATGATTAATAATTATTAGGTCAAAACAACACAAAAAAAAAATAGTACAGACCAATTCAATAAAATTGTCAAAAGATGGATTCGTAGATGAAAACACACTGACAGTCATCACGACCCCCGGAATTATGTCAATTTGACTTATTTAATGAAAGGCATATTCGGACGTCCAAAAAATGATTGACTATTCAATATATTCATTACGTTGCGTTGTTAGAGTTAAATAAGGTAAATTATTATGGTTATTTTAAAATAGCTGTCACTAACACCTGAACATTATACTGAATGAGTGTTGAGTCAATCAATTTGGCATAATCATGAGATGATTAAAACTCAGATTTAATAATCTCCAGATTATGTTAGCTTAGTTGGTGTCGCGCGTTCTCGACTCTGTCGATGATTGTGGAAAGTACTTATGTGTCACAATAAATGTCCCAATTTCCTTTCAAAGCTGGTGTCATCCCTCGAGCTTTTTTTGCTTAGCTTTAACAGTTCGTTGATTTGCTCGCAGGTTGATTTGGGTCCCATAAAGGCTGTTGTTGTGGCCTCTCTTGCCAATTTATCTGCTTTCTCATTATCTATGTTGGCATTGTCTCCACTGTAGTTTTATGTTATTTTCTTCAGTTGGTTCACTTCAAGGAAGTCTTGAACGTGTCTCTACTGTTCCCAAAGCTTAAGAACTGCTTGGTCAATGTAATTCGGATTCTTTTATCAATGTATAACCTTTCGCGTACAAACTTACACAGCCATGAACAAGAACAACAACAACAACAATGTTACAGTGCTGCCCAGGTTCTTGTTAATGTCTGTCCCCGATTGATCCTATGTAACTTCTGCTCACTTCTGCATCACTTTAGCACATGGTATCAGTTGAATATCTTCGCATCTACTTATTACCTCATCTCCTCTGTCAGGTGAATATATGAAAGATTAAAAACTCTTAATATCTCTCTGACCATCAATATTTATATTTAGAGTTGTAGATATGTTTTCCAGAATTTTTTTGATAGTCAATTTTAACTCATAATGCCAATAGTAGCCATTTTTTTAAGTTTTAACCAAGTTAATTTATGTTGCTATATTCAGTATTTGGATCTTTTGGGAATATAGTTGGCATTGTTTCGTTAAAAATTTTAAATAATTCTTTTAATGCTGGATGGCTAACATTAACTGTAGAAGCTCATGTTCTTATTTGTCTATTTACCTCAATATCTCTACTAGTTAACTTTATAGTGTCAACTTCATTACCACTTGATTCCAAATGGGTACAAAACTCTTGATAGTGACTATATTCTGTTTTACCATAGTTGCAGGTTCAAAATCCTGTCCACATGAAGAATTATGACTTATTTGCTGCTGAATAACTACCTTGAACCTGAATCAGCTCTGCCTGGTGTCGTGTCAATTGTATACTACTTACTAGAATTCTTAAAATGGTCATTTCCTTTATTTTTCCAGCGCAAAATGCTTGACATTTTCTAGAAATTTAAATTATCCCATTCTAATGTAATAAGTTATAGTTAAATAAGACCTAAATAATAATCATTTGGCATTCTAGACGACAGTTTTATTTTTTCAAAGCTTTTAAGTATATTATTAAATTTCGTTTGGAAACAATTATAAAATACTTTTTTAAGAGTAGCCATCGCAATTGTTGTCAAGAGTAAATTGGTCCATAAATAAATCGCTATCACTACTACATAAACTAATAATAAAGCTATTATAAAACTAGAATGCATATTTTATAATTGTTTTATAACTGCTTCTAAATACTGCTCTAAATCAACTATAAAATGTATTTAGTTTAAGCCAAAATAGTCATATAAGTTTTGTTATAGAACCATTCCTAAGCATTTGAGAACTGTTTTATTAATTAGTCTTAAAAAAATCTTTATAACAATATAAGAAAATAAACTTGTTTCTACAGCAAATTTGTGTTTATCATGATTATTAAATGATAAATTAGAGTCTTCAACAGTCTAATAGTAATATTCTTGTGCTACTTGGATAAAAACCTCATTCTTGAAGTCTGTTAATAAGCATAATAAAGCTGTCAACTATTTAATTATTATTTGAAACTACGAGCAGCTTAAAAATGTTTACCATTACTGGTTTTAAGTCTTTCTACACTTTAAAATCTCTATATTTTGAATAATATCTCCTAACTGAACAATCCTATCGATGCTCGCTGGCAGGAAAAAATAGTATCAAAATAATTCACTAACTCTTAGACTATTACGAAATGTATATATTTATGTTAAAAACTTTAACTATCATAATATGCCAGTGCCATCAGGACGGAAGATGGAAGGAATTCCAAAAGTGCTGAGAACAATAATTCAGGCAAAATTATTGTAGGCAGAACAAGTTACCCCGTCGACTTATTACCAAGAATGTCTGTATTAACGAGAAACTAATTTCTTGCCACCACCCAGAGCAGCAATCATGGCAGTTTTTGATACACTTGGTACTTAGTCAAGCAGTTAATGGTAGAAGCCAAACATTAATATTAGCTAGTGATCTGGTTACTGTCCCCATTTAATAACAGACATTTAAAGAAGGATATAAGAATATTTACCACGCCAATGAATTTGATGAGTAATAACTAAAAAAAGTACGAGGAAGTTCAAATTAATTTAAGAGTTCCAAAATTGTTGGAGTTGTTTAAATTGCCGTAGGGAACTTTACTGATTTAATGCACATCTCCTGCCTTCCAGATTTGCTCGATTCCTCAAGTTCAGAACCGTTATCCGTTTATAGCTAGAAATTAATGTAATGGGTATTTAATTTGTATTGTGTGTATTGTGAGAATTATACAGTCTAAGCAAATTTACAACTAAGTTTGATCAAAGTGTTTGCTCGTTCGTTAATTATGTTACAAATATTGTGTGTGCAACTAAAAAGCTATTGTCAACGTTTGGATTAGACGCTAAATGTTAAATAAACAAGCAACTAACTATTTGGGGGTTTATAATGTACTATCCAATGCTTTTCTATTCAAATAAAAAAAAAAGAAGTAGTTATAACAAGTAATTATCTCTTCTCAAAAGAATTCATGTTTGCAAAAGATCAATGACACCTCATTTGCTTACACTAAGTGAAAAAATGTTTAACTGTTGATAAATGCATAATTTTGTTCAGTGTTTTGTATGCGCATTATGAGATATTACTGAAAGAAAAAATATGAAAAAATTATCAGTCCAAAAATTAAATAAACAATTAATGAAAATAACTTGAACCTCAATTCTATAAAAAGTGCGATACAATTAAATGTGAATTAGCTGTACTTGGTGGTGAATGGATTCCGATTTTAAATATTTCAGGAAAAAATTCATAAAAGCAATGAAATTTGTAGAAATTTATACAATTTCAATCAACATTGTTAAGGGAATATCATTTAGAATGATGATTGAAGTTCTATAAATTTAGCAAAAAATTTGTGCTCAAGGCGCCATCTTAGAAAATTGACGTTTTTCATCATTCTGGAAGATGTTCATTTTACAAAAAAAGACTCTAAATCGTCAATTATTTATGGAAATATCTACAATTATCAAAAATCGCATTTTGATCGCCATCTTTCAATATAACGCCTTAAGCACGTTCTTTTGTGAATTTACATAATTTCAATTACAAAGCTACAGAAAATATGTATACGAATTCTCTTTCTGGTATATATTTTTTTTAAATCTATTATTTAAAGAAGTAATTAGACTCTTACTTACTCTTACTCTTTAGGAAACGTTATACTTATAACAAAACTTTAATTTTAGGTGAAACTTGTGATTGGCACGTATATTTCGATCTAAAGAATATTGAAAGCTATCAGTCCCTTACTATTGGCAAATGTGAATCAAAACTGGGATAAGATTTGTCAGTCTGCTGTATGATATTTTGTTTTGGTTCCTTATAACCAATGTATCAGTCAATAATTACATTTGATAACCGAAATTTTTAAAGAACTTGGAATCAGAAGCTGCTATACTTTTAATATGATAAAGGCGAGCTCTCCTCATAAAACTATATTGTCTCAATGATTTTAGTTAGTGATAACAACACATCCTCATCAAACTATTTACGTTTTGAATAAACTATAGCATTAGATATATGGAAGATTTAGAATACAAACCTCTAACGATATCGAGGTTATGAATACAAGGATTTAATAATAATAATAAATTGTCGTCTGAAAGAAAATTAAATTACCCAGTATGAAATAATTTCTGTACATAGGCGAAGTCTAGCCACAGGCTACTCAACTTAACCTTTAAGTTAATGGTTATAGTAACCTGGATTAAGCAAGATACTCTAATACCTGATTTTTACAATGTTATTTATTATGACAAAAATAATAAGAAAGAGAATAGGAATATCGAACAAACAAATAAGAACATAAATTATTTTCATGGATAAGCGAAAAAAAGACGCGAATTACTCTTCTTAATAGAAGAGAAAAAAGGTTTTGCGGATAATATAAGATGACACCCTTTTCTAGTAAGTAAGCCCTTGTTTACTGGAAATATTTTAAACACTGACAAGTTACAAATGACAATTTAAACGTGAAAGTGATAATAAACTAGACAATTTTGTGTTGACGTTATAAATATTATGCCTAGTTTTGCACGAAGACGTTAAGGATATTAAGATGTCAGTAAACTGTGAACAAAACTGACATATTTATGACATATTTTATATCAATTTGCAATCTTCAGCCAATGGAGACATATATATGAAATAAAAAAATCGTGATCAGTAACCAACTATCATTTGTCTGTTCCTAACCAGGCATAGACCGGTTTCGAACTTATTATGTTCTCCTCAGTATGCCATAGGTCATGGAACAGACAAATGATAGTGGTCAACTTGCTAGTCTTATACAAACTGAATCAAATGAAATGACGGTGAGAGGTAAACTCTCATATGGTCAGATGCTACTATACGTCGGACAAATGTCACTGGCGTATAGCGACTTGCTTTTTTTGCAAGTACCAAGAGCGACGACTCTAGCCTTAGTGGGCTATACTCACTGTTTATGAAATAGGATTTGAAGGAAACAACTACTCAGCGGGTAAATACCCCGACCTGCATTGAATTACACCTTCAAATCGTGATCAGTAACCAACTATCATTTGTCTGTTCCTAACCAGACATAGACCGGTTTCGAACTTATTATGTTCTCCTCAGTATGCCATAGGTCATGGAACAGACAAATGATGGGGGTCAACTTGCTAGTCTTATACAAACTGAATCAAATGAAGTGACGGTGAGAGGTAAACTCTCATATGGTCAAATGCTACTATACATAGTGCATAAATGAGGTGTAGTTCAAAGTATCACATGCTTTAGAAAAATCAAGTCAAATTAATACTACAGCGCCACCATTGATGTGGAAATGTTATCTATGACAACTAGAACTCATGATACTATGAAGGAGAGATGCGCTCTCATACAGGAACTCTCCTTACCGCAGTCTCCGTTATTACGGCACTTGAAGGTCAACTATTTCAGCGGTCGTTTTTTTTTTCTTTTAGATTTAAACTACAATTACTTTAACTTAAGTGTTCAGTGTTCAGTTATACTTCGATGAAATAAAAAATGACGACTCTTTTGGTTCATCGAGACACGGGGTGTGCGAGGTGTGCGGCGCACACCTTCTTCTATTTAGGGGGCGGCGGTGAGCGGCCAGATAAACGGGCCATGCGTTTTTTGATATGATTATATGATTAAGTCAGAACAATTTTCGGCGTCGTATCTAGGGCAGGGCAACACGGGCGCAATTTTTTCGATTTTCTCTCCCATGAAAGAGCGTACTTTTTTCGATTTTCTCCCCCCTGCTAATCAATTTTTATTTTCGAGGGAAAATTTTTTTTTTGGGGGCGCATTTGTTGGAAATGCTTTACAAATTAATTTGTTACTTTTGAAGTAGGAGGCGGTATTTTAGATTTTCCACGCTGTAGTGTATTGGAATTACTTGTACCTAACGTTGACAAGTAATGAAGTATCATCGAATGCCAGGTGGCGCTGTGTAGCTGACGGCCGGAGGAGACGGCAGTTGATGTTGGGCAGCGGTGCGAGTGGGTCGGTGGTGTGAAACTAAGTGAAGTGTCTTATTCTGACAGTATAAGCGAAGTGAGACATAATCGGGCATATTACACACGTCAACAGTCAAATCTCTAGAAACGGCCCTGTCGAGACAAAAGATAGACCCAATAAGGTGATAAAATTGTACAATAAAAGAAACAATTATTTTTTCGTTTAACTAGCTCTAACTCAAAAACGGGACAACAAATTAATCCCAAATTTTTATCGTGTTATCACTCCATATTTGTTAATAAGATTTGTTAATATGAAGACCAAATTTTGATAAGTGTAAAAAAATATAACAATCGAGAAACTTTTTTATCTTTCGAAATAGATACCAAGTATATCGGGAAGAAATAAAGATAAAGGATGGACTTAACTTTTACTAAGATTAGAAGTTTTCAAGAAAATTTCAGTTAAGTATACGGAACGCCCTCGCGGATTAAAAGCTCAAAGAGTGCTGTAAAAACTATGTGCGTTAGAGTTGTTTAATGAAATCGAATTCAGATTTTCTTGCAGTGTCAAAAAATGAATGAGATTTTTTAGAAAAACCAAAGGAGAGTCATTAAAGATTTGTAATAATTACATGATATAACACATTGATATGTCCCGCGGTGCCGTGCTTAAGAAAATGATTTCGTAATTCGACAATTTCTCTTATATGACCAATTGAAAAAATTCTTTGATAGGCTTTTAGAGAAAACTTGATAGAATAATACCAGACTATTGAAATCATCAACAATTTTTTTTTTGATTTTCGCAAGAGAAAAATGTTTTTTCCTTCTTTAGTTTCCAAAAGCCTAGCACCATTTTATAAAGTTGTCTCTGAAAGCCCATCAAAAAATTTTTTGAATCGGTTCAGGAATGTAGAAGAAGTTACCGAATTACGTTTACCGAACCGCCCAAATTAAATTAAATTAAGTCATACTATTAAAACGCTATATTACAGATGCAAAATGTATTTTCTTAACAGAAACATTAAAAAATCCCGCAAGTTTTCTCCAAGAAAGATTGTTGAAATTACTAAATAATAGAATAAATATTGTTCTTGTCTGTTTGTTTATTTTCCTGAATAACGTTAGAAAAATTCACTGTTTTATAATTAAATTAATTAAAGTGGTATATTATTTACTACTACTATTTATTGTGTTTAATTAATTGACTTAAAATTTTATATTAAATAAAAACAAATTAATTAGCAACAATATCTTATAACCCGTTGAAAAATCAAAGGCGCAAAAATCATACGTGCTTGCATCAATTATTTTGAAGGAGGTGTTTTCCTGAACATTTAAACCCACAGCGGCCGAATTGCATGAAAAAATGCTGACAAATGCAGTATTTGAATGCTACAATAATAAAAAGTAAAATAACTGCCTGCAAAATATCAGCTTATGGTTTTCGATGTAGCAGACATCGGACACGCGATTGCCGCGGGCATGATTTTAAAGTGACTGTCGAGTGACGCTATGCGCACAGCAAGTCAACAGTTGGTATTCGTACCAAACGTATCCCCTTTTTGACCCTTTTCATAGTAATTTGGCTAAAACATAAGTGGCGCTGTGCCCTTTAGGTACTATATTGTTTATAACATAATTAATTATAAATCTGGTAATGAATATTTTTTTTTTAAATAGTTATGTTATAGCCGGTATTATGTCGATCGCTAAAACTTTTGGGTTCACTGTCATTGGCTATTGATTTTATTAATGGCAGTTTCTGAGTATCAGGAAAATATGTTACTCTATACAATAACTTAATATATGTATAATATGTTTTGTATATTACCGGGGAACACAGAGCTGTAATATTAAGGACACGGATTATTTATTATTATTTTTCTTCATTTCATATCTGTAATGTTTTTGACTTGTCCTATATCATGTATGTGATCTATTGCATGAATAAATGTATTCTGTTTTATTCTGCTATGTCCCGTTCCGTTCCGTTCCGTTCCGTTCCGTTCCGTTCCGTTCTGTTCTGTTCATTGGCTATTGATTTTATTAATGACAGGTTCAGAGTAACAGGAAAATATGTTACTCTATACAATAACTTAATATTGTATATTACCGGGGAACACAGAGAGCTGTAATATTCAGGACAAGGATTATTTATTATTATTCTTTTTTTCATTTCATATCTGTAATGTTTTTGACTTGTCCTATATCATGTGTGTGATCTATTGCATGAATGAATGTATTCTGTTCTATTCTGTTCTGTTATGTTCTGTTCTGTTCTGTTCTGTTCTGTCCTGTTCTGTTCTGTTCTGTTCTGTTCTGTTCTGTTCTGTTCTGCTCTGTTCTGTTCTGTTCTGTTCTGTTCTGTTCTGTTCTGTTCTGTTCTGTTCTGTTCTGTTCTGTTCTGTTCTGTTCTGTTCTGTTCTGTTCTGTTCTGTTCTGTTCTGTTCTGTTCTGTTCTGTTCTGTTCTGTTCTGTTCTATTCTGTTCGATTCTGTTCTATCACTACCATATTTAATTTCAACTATTGTACGAACGTACGTACTTGAGTTGTGGTTAGTTTAAAACCGAGTTTAAAACACTAAGTCCTCATTAATTTTGTGTGTTTTGTAAAAGTTAAGTTTGCACAACTGTCCGGCGGACTAAATACAGAAGCAAAATATTCATTTGCCTCATGTAACGATGATGCTTTGTTTTGATTGAATGTTTAGGCATTTTATAGCTTTTTAAAGTTTTGTATTATAAATCTCATTTTTAATATGTGTTAGATAAGTTGTTTTCTCGTTTCTGAGAATGCTGAGTGCAAAATTACGTAGTTACTTGTAATAATTTCACTCTACAACAGATTTTGATTTTTCATAATTATTATGTGCTTTATCTCTTCTTTGTCAGATAGGAAGCCCGTTTACTGAATAATAATACAATGTTATTTCGTGTTAAAACTTTTCAATACTTATTGCTAACGCTCATAAATACTAAGATTTTTATGAATAAATTGCATTTTCGCCATATTCTAAACGCACACAGTTCTCCAGAAATTATATGTAAAATATTTATCTACAATAACTTTCTAAACAGTTTTATGTAAGTACTTTACATCGATTATCTCTCTTTATAGATGTTTAAAAAGTTCTTGTAAACTCTCGCCTTAGGGACAAAGTTTCCCTTTGATGTTAAAGGCTAATGAGAAATTTACTGGGGATATATTCGGGCCAACTTTTAAAAATTACTGTCTTTAACAAAAAAGTAACTTTTATAATAGAATCCCTCACAAAAATCATTTGCATGAATATTCTTAATATGTTATTAAATTGTAAAAGTTATCTATGCCAAATGTTTTTTAATAACCGGTTTTATGTAAACCTATTTCTCCTACTATAGGTAAAATTCCACATCCAGATTTTATCGAAGTCTCTCACAACGAACAAAATGTTGATACTGTATTTGCACTCCATTATGTGAAAATAATAATTGTTTATGGAACTTTAATAACATAATATTTGAAATCGCCTACCTCAAAAACTTATAAAACGATATGCCATATCGGCAGTGTGGGTGAATGGAGTAAAAAAAAATCTTTCTATACACACTAAATCACAATTTTATTTTGTTTTCACCCCCTTTAATAATGGGGTGGGGGTGGTGATGAGGGTGGCGATGAGGGTGGCTGATGTCAAAATTTTTTTTGACACTTTAGCTTCCTTTATATATATACTAAATACCAATTTTACGGACTCTTACTTGGTTGATTTACCTATTTACCCCCATTTAACCCAATTTACCCCAATCCTTCAACGGAATAAGATCAAAATATAACACAGGTCTGTGAATAAAGGGGGCATGAATGTTGTTGGTCAGCTGAGGGTCATTTCATAAGTAATTTTTCTCGCTGAAAAATGGCCTTTTTGGCAACTTTTGTGGTAATGTATAGGATTCAAAATTTTTTTCAGATTTTTTTCTAATAAATACATCATTTAGTACAATTTAGTACGTCTTTAAAATAAGCTTTCGAATAGCCATCTACGATGTATCCTCGCAAAGTTATATCCGTTTTAAGATAACATGAATTTGAAGCCATGACCCCCTAAAATCCAACAATCTTAACCAATCCATTTGCGAGAGAGATTTTTTTTTAGCTTTAATTCTTGATTCGTTTGTTTAAAATTGTTGAGTTTCAGGGGATCATGGTTTCAAATTCATGTCACTTTAAAATGGCTATAAGTGTGAGGAAACATCGTAGATGACCATTCGAAAGCTTATTTTAAAGAGGAAGGATGGTACAACATGATGTATTTATTAGAAATAAGCTGAAAAAATTTTTGAACCCTATACATTTACTTCAAAAGTAGACAAAAAGCAATTTTTTAAGTACTTAACCTCAAATATTTCAAAATTCTGACGTGGTGGCTAATTTTCGAAAAATTGCTTTGGAAATGATCCCTATCTATCCAAAAATAAAACCTCGCAGACCTGCGTAATCTTGTTCCAGAGCTCTAAAATGCAAACGTGTACCAAATTTCAGGTCAATACCTTAAATGGTTCCAGAGTAATCGTGCGTACAAAAAAAATTACAGTCAGACAGACCGACAGAACGACAGACAGAATTTTGTTTTTGCTCAAACTTAAAATTTCGACGTTTCATCACAATCTAAGCCTATTCGAACAATAAAAATTTTCGATTTTTTTTTTGCTTTACTATACTTCCACTGTCCAATTGTCTTTCGAATAATAAAACATTTCTCATCTAAAAATATCTTCTTCTTATTCGCAACGTCTTGGCAGATGTTTTATTATTACCCACGCATTATTCTAATTGACCTCCCTCCGCATGGTACGTTTGACAGGAGTACGCCATTTGTCGCGGTTAGCTGTCAAGTGCCTTAAATCAAAGCTCTTTCCCATTAGCTGCCTCAGGTCACTACGAGCTATTTCTTAAAAAATCAAACTGTTAGAGTGAACTTATAATCAAAACGTAGGGAGACAAATAGACACACGTACAAACAAACAGGCATCATTGATAAATTAATCATAATAAATCCAGGGAAAATCAAAACGTATGTATAAGTTAAATCTTGTTGAGAGAAATTTTAATTACTGGATTATTATTATTATTCATTTTATGAGAGTGAAAACAGATGCTTTGAAACATTTTCAATGTCAAACGTAGACTATAAAAATACTTTGCCGGAAATTTCCTTACAAACAAATAAGACCCGAAAATCGCAAAGAAAAACTGTGATAATACAAAAATGTTATTTTTCTATATTTAAATAGCAACAACATAAACAAAAAAGGCCTAAAAAAATATGTTGAGATGTGGAAAGTGTTTTTTGGGGTCGACAGATGGAGTGTGATTTTCTCAGAGATTTTTAATTCAATTTTAAGTGACCGACAAAAAATGTAAGGGGACTATTAGAAAATGACGACACAAGCGTTATGGAACTCCATTTTTGAGACTGGCGGCCGGTACAAACTTAACTATCAACTGTACGGTTATTTTTTTCTTTTAATTATTTTATAGATTTTATTATCTACCAAAGAGGTACGTAAGGCTCTTTGCTCTATATCGCTTAGTTTTCAAGATATTGACGAAAAAACATAAAAATGTTATTTTGTTGCTATCATTGTTAATGACTTTTGAACCTGAAAGAAATGTGGTGCATATCATAATAAGTATGGTACTCTAAAACAATTCTATTTTTTTATTATGGCAACCTGTCAGGACCAATGCCAGACACAAATATGTCATATGCTTGCCTTAAATAGTTAAATTTAATACTAGAGGATATGGTTTCATTAACATGTTGGCGATATAGATTTACGATGCATTTTTAGGCCTTGAAACAAATTATGCATACAATGTTGGTGCAATATATAAATTTAAATAGATACTTAAACATTTATACATGATTAAAATATTATGTGATATAGTTTTGTAATATCTAATTTATGTAGTTTAACACATATTCGGTGCTATTACCAGTCTCTATCGCTAAAAATATCGACCATCGATGACTTAGATTAATGTAGATAATTTTTTTTATTGAGTTTGTCCTAAAAGTCAGTTACAGAACCAACATTGATAAATTCCACCGAGAGCGATTAATTTATATCTACTCGATAATAATGGAGTGAACTTAGCTCAAAATAATATGTAAAAAGAGTTATTTTTACCGATGCCATAAACTCGTAATAGGGTTTCTACAGACGAGTAGATAAGATGGATTAAACGGGGTCGATAATTTTATCGACTGAACTGGTAATAGCACCGAATGAATTGCTATATATTGAAAGTTCATATATATTGTTGGTTCAATATTGAGTTTTTTACGTTGAGCTAACGTTTTTACAATGTTCAATTTAGATTTGACAAATCTTAATATTCTACTTGGGATATACTGAGCGTCTAAAAATTTAGCTATATTTCAGAAACCAAAATAAGTGGGGTAATATTGAGACAATACTTAAATGTTTTGAAAATTAAATTAGAAGTAAGTAACATAGAACTTTTGAAAAATTTGAGTGTGTTCATTACGTAAACATCTAAATATAAATTAGTTAACTGCACAACTAATTAAATCCATGGGGAAAATGTATTGCTGCGAAGCTCTAGATGTATCCCCAAGTAAAGTTGGACATTGCAATTTCATGACAACTTCTTCTGCTGCGACATCATGCTTTTCAGGGATATCAGAGTAAACAAATCAGTTTTTACCCCAGCTTTCCGTAAGCTGGTTTTGCGGCCCCACTTTGACAAAACTTTGCCGACTAGACGTCGATTTATCAATTTTGAATGTTACTGCGGCTTTTCTTAAACTCATTTCACCATTATTAATCGTCCTAATAGCTTTTTGCAAATCAGCTTCTGCATAAGTTTTTGCTTTACGAATATATTCACAAGGCATTGTGAATATGTATGAAAATAATTTTGCTGAAAATTAAAAAGGCAATAAGTATATATGTATCATATTTAACCTCAAAGTGTCTGATATTTACTCTAAACTATGTCTTGTTTTTACCCCAGAAAAGATCACACATGCATACACCAAAGGACTGTAGACAACTGAATGTTTAATGCCGCCAATATTCTTGGCTAAAGATGTTGGTCTCGGATGACTGGGGCCGGGCAGGACTATTGCCCTTTACCCCAATGCATCGCTGTAGACCGGGGACCAGCCACTCACAAATGTGAGCGGTGCAGACGATTTCGGTCCACCTCCCTGGGTCCTGGCTCGTTGGACCTTGCTGGCTAAGGCCTCTTCTGGCGTTCTTCTTTCTTCGTCTTCTGCTCTTCGCCAGCTTGTTTGCCCCCCGAGGGGTAGTCATCGGTCTGTTAGGTGTGTTGGGGTTTGTGGCGGGAGTGACTGCCGGTACACAAGATGCCAAGAGGCATCCTGTCATCCGGATCATCGGTAGGGTAAGGATGAGCTGTGTAGCTCGAGGAAGGGCAGATCTAACTGCTTTGGTAGCATTTTCGGCCTGCCCGGAGCTAGGGGGACTACAGGTACTGGACGGTTGTTTGTCCGGTACCCGCAGGGTCTTGGGTGGGTGGTTGGGTGTCGTCATGTCTCTTCCGTGGGGGTGGATCGTCGGGTGGTGGTATGTCTCTCATACTCACCCGTTACCCAGGAGCTACACCTTCGGCCGCTTGTGCCGCGTAGCATCTGCTGGGTCATAGTCAGTTGCCTCCCTGACTAGAGGGTTCCCATGCTCCTCGGCAAGGGCGTACATCTTTCTGGCTCTCTCCTTGATGATCTCAGTGACCGGGGTGTAGTCCAGGTCCCTGAAGATGTCCTCGTTGCGGACGAACCAGGGTGCGTCGACTGCTGTTCTGAGGCCGACGTTCTCCACTCTCTGGATCTGTTGGAGGTAGCTCTTTGCTTGGTAGCCCCAAGCTACCGAAACATACGTCAGCTGAGGCCGGATGAGGGACCTGATAAGCGTGAGCTTGTTCCTCAGGTTGAGTCTGCTCTGTCTACCCGTCATCGGGTAGATTAGGGCTCTCGTCCTCCTGGCCTTCTTGACGATGGCCTCCGTGTTCAGTCTCCATGTTAGGCCTTTGTCCATGACCACGCCAAGGTAGTTGGCGGTGTCGTGCCATTGGATGTCCCCACCAAACATGGAAACATGACCTGTGGGGTTTTGTTTTCTTACCTTCTTGAAGAGGACTGCCTTGCTCTTCTCGGCGTTGACGGCTACCTTCCATCTGTTGCACCAGTTCTCTAGGAGGGTGGCCGCCTCCTGGAGGTTTCTGGTGGCTAGCCTGGCGCTTCAGGATCTGGCAGTCAGGGCTGTGTCATCGGCGTAGAGGGCCATGGAGGTCCTCTCCGTCCGGGGTAGATCGGATGTGAAGATGGAGAACAAGTGCGGGGAGAGCACTGAGCCTTGGGGGACTCCTGCCTCCATTGTTCTGTACGTGGACACCTTGTCCACGATCTTCACCCTCATCTGTCTCCTGTGGAGGTACGATCTCACTAGTTTGACGAGTGCAATGGGGTAACCCATACTCATCATTTTGGCTAGGAGACCATCGTGCCAGACCCATGCTTAATGCTGAAACAGTTCTATATATATCTATCTATTACACATCTCGCTAATCAGCGCGCTCTAGCGAAGAATAGTGTTACTGTTATAGGAAAAGTTATTCCATCATATTAGGAAAGTTTATTAATGATATTTTGCAACATATTTTTGAGCACAATATTCTAATACAAATTTGGCCCAAAAATATTGCTTTGAAATAAATGTCAGAGTAAGTAAGCTTTAACCGTTTAGCATACGATAAATTAACAATAAATATAGATAAAATATATTTCATATAGAAGTGTCTTATATTTTTACACCACTTGACCCTATAGGTGATTTTATAGGTTTATTTTAGGTTATCGATACTATCTTAAAACACTCCTGGGATTGTGTCAAAAACATTCTGTATAGGCAGCTATAATCTGTCAACATATCAGATGTTTCAAATTGTTAACTTACATAAAAATTCCGAAACTATTTGTATTCCATTGAAACAATTTGATCAGGAATTAATAACGACAGTAACATAATGTTAAGCTTAATGTCGAAAATGCGATTCCAAAATAAAGTTCCCTTATGAGAGTGGCTAATTAATATCCTGTATAAGAAAAATTCCATCGCAAAGCGGTTTCAATCAAGTTATAAAATCACAGTCAAATATTCGCACGTATCAAAAAGTTCTCATTGTTCCCGGCATGGTCCGTATTTGTTAGACCACGGAGTGATTCTGGAATTTGGCAATATAGGAGAGAATAATTTCAACTATTGACCCTGGATATAACAAAGACCGCCATCCATTAAACTACGGCCTCTCGTCAAATTAAATAACACGCAGATTGTGCGCGGATGCGGTTAACTGTTCTGTGGGAGGATGCAAACCTCAGTGTCGCCGAGAAGAAAAATAAAAAGTTTGTACCAGGCAAGGTTTGAAAAAATAAGGTAGAAGAATTATATTACTGGGAAAAATATAAATTATTTTTATTAAGCGCTCAGGATATAAGAAGAATCATACATATGAATCGAGGAAGCAAATGCATGTACGAATTGGAGAAATGACAATTTTCAAATTCACATGTCAGTTTAATCGCTGATGACACTTTAGTTTCAGTCATTTGAAAGGATTGAAAAAAGATCACACTTTATATGATCGGTTATGTACAAATAAATTAAAATTAAATGCTATAAAAACGAAAAAATGTTTTGAATTTGTTATTTCAATTAGAAAATGAACGGATGAACCCTTTGTGTACTGATAAAAAACGACAAGAGATACGATTGTAGCCCTTATGAATCTTATGATTGTTATTAACATATGTAAGAATGTCTACTTCTAGAGACTTTGGGAATTATTATCTGATTGGAAAATATTTTCTTGGTGAAGGTATTGTTTACCAGTTTTGCTAATATTTTTATCCAATTTTTTTTCCAATTAAATGGACAGTTTGCGATTCAAATATGTTTTACTCGTGGATCTTCAATGCTGTGTACCTCTACATATGGGACAAGGAGACATCAAAAACATGAAAGCAAACAAGTTTTGAGAAACGAGTCTCAATATTATCTCAAATATATAATATATATATAAAAATGTTATACTTTTTCTTTGTTACAAAATTCCCATAATTTCATTAATTCATTGTTGTCAAAGTTCATTCTTGTGTACATAAGGTAGTTCCACAGGATAACCACTAGTCCATAAAGGGATAAAAAGTAAATGACATAAATAATCACAATTTTTAGGTACTTGGAAGTTTACTTCCACAACTAAATTTTGGAAAGGTAAATGAAAAAGGCTATTTCCGTAGATCTGTTCTGATAATATGAACGTATGAAACATGTTATTGTTAATATTAGTAAATTAAATTTCTTAAAAACGTGTTTGAGAAGAGGATTTCTTTTTGCTGTAATCTGCAGTACACATATAAGGAAATATGATTGCAAATTTTGGACTTCGAACGAGATTAGGAACATACGTTTAAAGAACTGAAATCACAAAACATCGAATATTCTCAATTATTTGAAAATATCTTCAGTCATATTCCAAAAATAAAAAATTAATTAATTCGCACAAAAATGTCTAACAGATCTCTAGATATACAAGACTTCTACTAAATATACCGGGTGTAAACGAATAGTGGGCCACTCCTGTAACTTACTTGTTTTTAAAGATATCGGGATGAAATTTTGTGTGGTGAAATTAGGTAAGATTTCCAACTTTTAGAGGCCTATGCACCATATTTATCACTTCCGGTTTCACCGGAAACGGCCCCAATAATCTTTTCTAAATGGATCACCCTGTATGTTTTTACATTTTTGAAATATAGATCATATTTTGGATACATTTATACTATTTTGGACAATTTATACAGTGTTGCACGAAAAATAATTCGAATTTTAGTTGTCAATCTAGATGGCTGCGAATATGTTAAAATTATTTTTGATCCAATATAATTCATATAAAAAATACGAAAACGTCAATATGTCCAATAATACAACATACAGGGTGCTGTAAACTCATTAAAATCACATTTTTCAAAATGACTTTTTAAAAAACATTATGATATAGGCCACCCGGATATTCAGAAAGCTCTATTTAGTAGGGGTTAAACGGTACCAAAAGTTCCCTAATGTGTAATCGTTACCGGCAGGAATGATAATTTTTCTTAAGAAATTTATGATTTATATCTAACTTCAATTAAATTTTGATCAACCCTGTATATTTGTGTTAATATTTTATGATATGCAAAGTTGGAAATCTTACCTAATTCCCCATACAAAATTTCATCTCGATATCTTTAAAAACCAGGAAGTTACAGGGGTGGCCCACTATTCGTTTACACCCGGTATGCTTAACTTAAAAAAAAAACAAATATATGACTTTATTAAACAACGTAATATAGCTTTAATAATAATGTATCAATTTAGATAAACGGGAAAAAATATGCTCTTTATGGATGTTAACAATCACAAAAAAATTTCAAGTCAAAATATTTGTTTAAACAGTAGCTCAAAAATGACCTATTTTACATTAGAAAGTTTGATAAAAATCATAATGGCGAAAACTAGATTGGTATCACCAAAAGTCACTGCACATGTTGACCAACTCGTCTAATTCCCAAATTTTGTAAAAATTAAATACATCTAATATATAAAAATCTCGTGTCACAGTGTTTGTTATCGAACTCCTCCGAAACGGCTTGACCGATTTTTATGAAATTTTTGGTGTATATTTGGTAGGTCTGAGAATAGGTCGTAGGCTATTTTTTTATACCCCTAGGTGATAATCCAGAAATTTCATTTTTATTTTTTGGACAAAAATTTATAATTTATATGGCAAAACAACGTTTGCTAGTATAATATAATAATCATGTCATTGTTTTTAGTATTTTTAATGTTAAGCTTATTTTAGTATGTTACTTACATTTTTACAACGTTTGGGCATTAAATGAGTTGGTCAACATGTGCAGTGATTTTTTACTACTTTTAGTGGCACCAATCTAGTTTTCGCTATGACACTTTTACCAATCTTTCTAACATGAAATAGGTCAATTGAACAAAACTTAAAATGGTCTAAATAAAATTAACACACAAAATCGATAAGACTTTGAAATTTTGTTCAAGTAAGATTTTATTTACATTATTCTAGTTTGTCTAGTTGTCGGTTGCCTGTTAGGAGTACAGTCTCTTCAAAAATTCTTTCCAATCAGTTCCTTTGGTGACATCGTCCCAACGTGTTTGTGGGAATCTTCTTTGCCACTTTCCATTTGGTTTTCTCTAAACCATTTACCTCCGGTTGACGTGGACGAAAAATGATCCGGAAGAATACGTTGCTAGTGAAACGTTTGGGGAGTATGTTCCTTTTAGAAAGGAGGTGTTGTTGCGTCATGCTGTCCATGAAAGTCTTCAAATCCAGCATAATTTAATACTTAGAAGAAATTAACTAAAATGTATATTATAATTTAAGATATTGCTGTGAATTGTGCGTAGCTATACTTTGCTAAATGAACTGAAACTATTATAGTTACCATTATTATTATTATTAATAAACACCACAGGCAATAACCTTTATTCCTGTAGGTGAGCTAAACATTTAGAGACAACTGATGCACACACTCTTTGAGCATACCGAGTATAATTTCTTGTTTAGAAAAAGTCTAGTTCGGCAACCGAACACGGGACTCGGGTTGAGAGTCAAGTACGCTTATCTCTCGATCAAGCAATGATATAAATATTAAAATATGTCTATTTTAATCATTTATTTTGACAGTACAATAGCTTGGAAGTCGGTAGGTAGTTAAGTATTTAAAAAACTTCCCAACTTTAGCTTCTGAATAAAATAAATACGATTCTGATTAAATAGTATAATGATGTGATAATGATAATGATACACTTTTGTTTCCACAATGCACAATAATTGCGACGCATAATTTCTCAGATGATTCCACTTTCTGTCTGAACGACAAAGTCAATAAACAAAACTGTTTCTATTGTGCATCAGACAATTACAACCATTTTCTGGAAAAACCAATGTGTAAAAAGAAATTGTGGAAATAGAGTAATTGAGACGTTTGCCTTTGAGGAATTATTGACTGGAGCAGTTTATTTGTCATCTTTGAAAGATGAATTGAGTTGCAGTGGCGTACTCGTTTGAACATGAAATAGAAGACGTGCCTCGTTTTGCACGACGACCAGCATTTGCTTATATAAATATCTTTAAAACAAATAGATATAAAGATGAGAAGCAATTTTATCGAGGTTGGTAGTTTGCATTTATCGAAGTAGGATTAAGCCTCATCTACCACGCAGTAACTTCTCATTGTAAAATATCTACTCTACATGAAAGTGTCCACTGTACACCAATAAATTTAATAATACCCAGGTTTTCAAGTACAGAATTAGGATCAAGATAAGTTTAATGCAACCAGGTACTATTGTCAATGTTTTAAATGGATTTTAGTCCTTTCTAGCATTGCGGCAATAAGAGAATGGCCAAATTTTTCACATTTAAAATGGCGTTGTGAGAATTTAATCAAATAAATATTTCGTAACAAAGAGTCATTTTTAATAATTTATTTGTAACATGTGAAACATTATACACCAGTAGGCAATTTTGAGCCGCCGTTGTGAAGAAAATGTCTTAGGATTATTATTAAAAAAAAAAAAATTGGCATGATACCAGTATTCAGCAAAAACATAATTAAAAATTAACTGTAAAATTATTTACACAAAACGTTCTTCTCTATTTGACATATTTCATTTATTCATTTATTCATTATCTTTTTCTTTTGGGTGACCACTCCGTATGTTTTCTCTACGAAAAGTATATCAAGTTTTTTTTCTTAATCAATTACTTCTTTAGGGTATCTACTCTGTATAATTTTCACCAAAAGTATATCAGATTTCTTCCTTGTCAAGAACGTCAACTACCTGCCAAATATTATTTTTTTCTGTTAAATAGTTTTTTAGATATATCGCCAATAAATAGTCAGGCGACAGACAGGCAGACTAGTAGAATTAGAGGATTTTAATTTTCGTAATCAACAAGATCTGAAACGCAAGAATGCGAAGAAATCTAGGAGAATACCTTTTTCCCTTCGAAAAGTGAGGGAAATGAAAATCGATGAAAATAAAATTATTATAATTTTTTTGGGTGAAAAATGTATTGCCTTTCTCGAAAGGACAAGTTCCTTTAATACACTGAAACAATAGTTGTAGATTATACTTACAGGGTGTCTGCTGTATATGTATAAATATTTTGCACGTCATGTTGGCCCAAAAGAATTTTTATAATTTTTTTCGCCAACTCAAACCTATTTTACTTCCACATCCAGTGGAAGTATAGTAACGACAAAAAAATTTTTAAAAATTTTTATTGTCCAAATAGCCTTAAAATGTTATGAAACGTCGAGATTTTAAGTTTGAGCGAAAAAAAAATTTCTGTCTGTCGGTCTGTCGGTCTGTCGGTCTGTCGGTCTGTCTGTAACTTTTTTTGTGCGCACGTTTACTCTGGAACCGTTCAAGATATTGACTTGAAATTTGGTACACGTATGTACTTTAACGAGATCTGGAATTAGATTATATTTTCATTTTGTTCCGTCAAAGGGTTGGGGGGTAAATTGGGGTAAATGGGGGTAAATAGGTAAATCAAGCCGGTAAGAGTCCATAAAATTGGTATTTAGTATATATAAAAGAACTTAGTCTCAAAAAAATTTTTGGCATTAGCCACCCCCATTACTACCCCCACCTCATTATTAAAGGGGGTGAAAAAAAATAAAATTGTAATTTAGCGTGTATACAAGAACCTAATCCTCAAATTTTTTTTTACTTAATCCACCCCCCCCCCCCCCCAACCCCCACTACCGATGTGGCATATCGTTTTATAGGTTCTTGGGGTAAGCGATTTCAAATATCATGTTATTAAAGTTTCCTCGAGTAGTATGGATGCGCAGTGGCTTTCCTCGAGTACCATCGATGCGCAGTAGGTTACCTCTAGTAGTATGGATGCGCAGTAAGTTTCCTCGAGTATTTTGGATGCGCAGTGGCTTTTCTAGAGTACTATCGTTATTAAAGTTCCTTCGAGTAGCATGGATGCGCAGTGGCTTTCCTCGAGTACCATCGATGCGCAGTAGGTTACCTCTAGTAGTATGGATGCTCAGTAAGTTTCCTCTAGTATTTTGGATGCGCAGTGGCTTTTCTGGAGTACTATAGTTATTAAAGTTCCTTCGAGTAGCATGGATGCGCAGTGGCTTTCCTCGAGTACCATCGATGCGCAGTAGCTTGCCTCTAGTATTTTGGATGCGCAGTAGGTTTCCTCGAGTATTTTGGATGCGCAGTGGCTTTTCTAGAGTACCATAGATGCGCAGTAGGTTACTTCAAGTAGTATGTATGCGCAGTGGGTTTCCTCGAGTCAAATGGATGCGCAGTGGGTTATATCAAGTAGTATGGATGCGCAGTAGGTTTCCCCGAGTATTATGGATGCGCAGTGGCTTTTCTTGAGTACCATTGATGCGCAGTAGGTTACCACGAGTAGTATAGATGCGCAGTAGGTTACCTCAAGTGATATGGATGCGCAGTGGGTTTCCTCGAGTAAAATGGATGCACAGTGGGTTATTTCAAGTAGTATGGATGCGCAGTGGCTTTTCTTGAGTACCATTGATGCGCAGTAGGTTACCACGAGTAGTATAGATGCGCAGTGGGTTTCCTCAAATAAAATGGATGCGCACTGGATTTCTTCAAGAAGTATGAATGCGTAGTGGCTTTCCTCTAGTAAATTAGGTACACAGTGAGTTACCTCGAGTAATATGGATGCATAGTAGGTTTCATTGAAAAAAATGCTTGAAGTAGAGGCTTTACTTCTGTCGTGTAGTCCACGGCACAGAATGATGTTTTATACCTTTGTCATGCTATTTTCTGCGTATTACTTGCACATCCAGTTGAAGATACTAACGCAAGAAAAATTTTTGAAAATTTTCATTGTACAAATAGACTTAGAATGTCATGAAACGTCAATATGTTAAGTTTGAACAAAATAAATTTGTCCGTCGCGTCGGTCTGTCTGTTAGTCTGGTATCTGTTTGGCGCTCACGATTACTCTGGAACCGTTTAAAATATTGACTTAAATATGGCACACGTATGTATTTTAACGAGATCTGGAACTAGATTATATATTGATCTTATTCCGTTGCAGAGTTGAAGGGTAAATTGAGATAAATAGGTAAATCAAGCAATTAAGAGTTCATGAAATTGGTATTTAGTAAATATAAGAGGACCTAAGTTCTCAAAAACATTTTTGGCAATAGCCACCTCTATTACCACCCCATTATTAAAGGGGGTGAAAAAATATTGTGATTTAGTGTGTGTACAAGACCCAGTCATCAAGAATTTTTTTCACTTCATTCACTCCCACCACCACCACCACCACCACCACCACCACCCCTACTACTGATGGGGCATATCATTTTATGGGTTTTTCTGGTACACGATTTCAAATACTATACCATTAAAGTACCATAAACAATTATCTCCACTTAGTGGAGTGCATTTTAGTATTTTCGTTGTAAGATATTTAGATAGGAAGTCTGGATGTGGAAGTGGTGATTCCTTAGGCAGCGGTTTTTTTATTTAAAATTAATTAGAAATAGTGAATGTTTTCAGTTTAGTACTGTCTACTATAGCTAGAAGCCAGAGGAGACAAGGATATTTCGGTCATTTTACTTCCACATCCAGTGGAAGTATAGGAACGACAAAAAAATTTTTAAAATTTTTTATTCAAATAGGCTTAGAATGTCACGAAACGTCGAGATTTTAAGTTTGAGCGAAAAAAAAAAATTCTGTCTGTCGGTCTGTCCGTAAATTTTTTTTGTGCGCACGTTTACTCTGGAACAGTTTGAGATATTGACTTGAAATTTGGTACACATATGTACTTTTACGAGATCTGGAATTAGATTATATTTTCATCTTGTTCCGTCGAAAGGTTGGGGGGTAAATTGGGGTAAATTTGGGGAAAATAGGTATATCAAGCAGGTAAGAGTCCATAAAATTGGTATTTAGTATATACAAGAGAAGCTAAGGTCTCAAAAAAAAAATTTGGCATTAGCCACCCCCATTACCACCCCAACTCTGTTATTAAAGGAGATGAAAAAAAATTGTGATTTAGTGTGCGTACAAGAAACAGAAACCACAAAATATTTTTTTTACTTCATCCACCCCCACTACCACCCTCTATCACCACCCCCACCCTACCTATGTGGGGTATCGTTTTATGGGTTTTTGGGTAGAGGATTTCAAATATTATATTATTACAATTTCATAAACAATTATTTCCACATACAAAATTGTTTCGTTGTGAGTGACTTGGATCAAAAATCTGGATGTGGAAGTAGTGGTTCCTTGGGCAGCGGTGTTTCATGTCAATAACATGAGTTTTACAGCGTTGTTCATTTGAAAATAATAAAACAGTTTTACTTTTACCTTGTTTAATAAGTTTTGAAATAAAAACTCTAACTAATATTAATTTACTCATTGCGATCTTAACAATTTTTCACAAACTACAATTATTCCATAGGATTTATTAGAAAAAGCAGGACGTCCAGTTCAGTTTTTTGAAGCTCCTTGTGTCTTTCTTGTAAAAATGTCACTGATCTCAGTAATTTACAGTCTGCAAAAATTTATTTTCACGATGAGGTTAAAAAATTACTATTGCTTCCACATTCAGTGGAAGTATAGTAACGATAAATTTTTTTTTTAATTTTTATTGTTCAAATAGGTTTAGATCTTGAATCGTCGAGATTTTAAGTTTGAGAAAAAAAAATTTATGTCTGTCGGTCTGTCTAACTTTTTTTGTGCGCACGTTTACTCTGGAACCGTTTAAGATATTGACTTGAAATTTGGTACACATATCTACTTTAACGAGATCTGGAACAGGATTATATTTTCATCTTGCTCCGTCGAAGGGTTAGGGGGTAAATTTGGGGTAAATAGGTAAATCAAGCAGGTAAGAGTCCATACCATTGGTATTTAGTATATACAAGAGAAACTAAGGGCTCAAAAAAATTTTTGGCATTAGCCACCCCCATTACCACCCCCATCCCATCATTAAAGGAGATGAAAAAAAAATGTGGTTTAGTGTATGTTCAAGAACCAGAAACCTCAAAATAAATTTTTTACTTCATCCACCCCCACTACCACCCCCTATCACCACCCCCACCTCATTACCGATGTGGGGTATCGTTTTATGGATTTTTGGGGCAGATGATTTCAAATATTATATTATTTCAGTTCCATAAACAATTATTTCCACATACAAAATTTTTTCGTTGTGAGTGACTTGGATAGAAAATCCGGATGTGAAAGTAGTGATTCCTTGGGCAGCGATTTTTTAAAATTTATATAGTAATTAAATTAATAGCGGTTAATTTAATTCGTCACCTCATTCATTACACCGTTTTATTATTTTTACTAAAAATTTATTTTAAAACTAGATATATCGAACACCTTGACGACATTGTATGATTGGAAACGGATAAACAACGGCTAAACAACGAAGTAGGTATGATTTCTCTCTTCTTTCCATGTTTCTAAAAAATTAATTTCAAAAATATTTCTTAGCTCTTCAGCAAAGAATTCTTCGCCACTGTTAAATAGGTCCCCCGGAGCCTTGTACTACATCGGCCTCTGATTAGGGCATTAGCAAGCAAATGGTTCCCTTGCTGTAGTCAACCAACGAGGCTTCCTGCAGCCTGGACCGCATCCCGCGCGGCCGAATTATATACCATTTAAGGGTATGAACCTGGGGTTGGCCGTGTCACTTTTTGTTATTTATTGCAGTGGCAAGGCGCTCCGGAGGGCACAGGGAAATATGTTTTCGCGGATAAATATATTTAAATTACTTTTAAATTTGCATTTTTGCCTGTACTTTAGTGTGGTGTAGACGTTATTAAATTTATTTTAAAATTGTATGCCTAGTACAAGGATATTCTTCTGTTACTTAACTGAGGTGCATAATGTTAATTTAATTTTTATTTCGAAATCCCGAAGTTAGGAGCTAAAATATGTTGCAAGTCAAACGGCAAATTTTGTGTAAAATTATAAATTATTGATGCAAAACACTTGGTATAAAGGTGGACTTGACCTTCTATTACTGATTGGAGCATAATAAACTGATGTCTTTCTATAAATATCACATATTGTGCTGTTTTTTCTCAAAACAAAAACTAACATTTTTTGTAATATAATTGTAAGGCACATGGGGATCCTCTGAGATAATTAGGGGAATTCAACCCTAATTAGATCCGGTGTTTAAGGGATAAGGATTATATTTCAGCCTACTAATCTTATATATGAACTAAAAATATACTACAACGACAAATATACGTACAAAAAAATGTTTCTTTCAATAGGTCTCAGGAACTGTTTAAGTACAAAATAAAGTTTTTATAATGAACTCTTTTTAACAAATGTGAAAAAATAGTGTTTATAGAATTTAGTTTAGAGTAGTTTCTAGTTTCTTTGTTATAACTTTGTACGTTTATTTGCAGTATTCTTTTCAGACATGAATTTTATAAAAATGTCAGTTTACAAATCAACGTAGATTTATGGAATATTACTACTGCTCTTATCCAAATTTTATTACAAGAGCATCCTACACCCGACCACAACAACGAATTTCCAATATAAAATGTATTTAATTGGGGCTTCCCTAATCCATTGGACTTCTTGCCGAATGGCATTACGATATCTGTCCTTTTTCATGCATATTGTCGGCGTATCTACTATCGCTCTGCTTTTAAAACCTAATTTAAAAGAATTATAGCCTAGAAAAAGGTAGTCCCGATTACTGTATTATTTCAGCTTTTTAAGCTCGAAGCTGAATTCATTGTTTTGGGGTTTACTTTGAGAATTTATAACCGAGCTCTATAATTAAAAGGGCAACGGCTGAAAAGTGCAAATTATGTCACCAGTATAAAGATAATGAGGTAATTTACGTAAAATTAATGCCACAGTATTGAAAATGTATGCCTCTACGGAACGTAATAACAGAAATACAGATAAGATAGATTATAGATTTATAATTTACATTCTGAAAAATATTTGCGAAGATGAAAGATGAATGAAATTCAAGTACAAAAGCTAGAGCGAAGAAAATTCGAAATAGAAAAAATGTTCGTTACTCTCTATATTAAAAGTACAAAGCAGGATATGTGAGCTTGTTAATGATATCCACCAAAATTATTATAATGAGTAAAGTACACCTTTTTTTCTTATAAGCGGTGATCAAAGGAGTACATTTGGGGGTAAATTGGGGTAAATTTGGGGTAAATACGTAAATCAAGCAGGTAAGAGTCCATAAAATTGGTATTTAGTATATACAAGAGAAGCTAAGGTCTCAAAAAATTTTTGGCATTAGCCACCCCCATTACCACCCCATTACTAAAGGGGATGAAAAAAAAATTGATTTAGTGTGTGTAAAAAAACCAGAAACCTCGACATATTTTTTACTTCATCCACCCCCACTACCACCCCCTATCACTACCCCCACCCCACTACCGATGTGAGATATCGTTTTATGGGTTTTGTGTTCAAATATTATATTATTAAAGTTCCATAAACAATTATTTCCACAAACAAATTTTTTTCGTTGTGAGTGACCTGGATAGAAAATCTGGATGTGGAAGTAGTGATTCCTTGGGCAACGGTTTTTATACTTCTATTACAAAATGTCTCACACCTAAAAATATATAAAATGAAACAAATTGTTAAATGATAAATACAAAGAAATTAAATCGAAGGCAGTTGACGTTTCGGAAAATAGTTCTTTCTTCGTTATCAAAACTAAACTTTTAAGTATATCGAACAAGACAGTTTGTCGTTTATGTATTTGCATAGTCACGTGAGACATTAAATTATATTTATTTTATTTTTACTTACCTCGTCTCTGAGGATCGGCAACGAGCTGGTACGGAAATATATAGAATAATTAGAAACACATTTATCCTCATTTAACAAAATAATAGCGGATTCCTTAAGTTTTCTTTTAGTTGAGTTACTTTTTTTTTCCAAAATTTTCGCGGAGCCCCACTGGATCCTATGATAACGGAAAGAGAACTATTTTCCGAAACGTCAACTGCCTTCGTTTTAATTTCTTTGTATTTATCATTTAGCCTCTGTCTGATCCTTTTGGCGCAGAGGTTTATTTCATCAAAAATTTTAAATATTTTTACAGTGGCAAAATACCCAATAAACACAAGAAATCATGAATATGCCACAAATAATAAATTATAAACAATATCCAGATATTCATGTGGTCCAAAGTCACGGAACATTGGACAACATTGTGCAGTGAAAGACAGAAAGATTTTGCTTACTGAAAATTGACAGTGAAGTAGTTTCCATAAGCACCAAAACTAGATTATACTAACTTCGTTGGTGAATCCCGTGTTGTGTATAGTGATCACTGTAGTGTTTATTGGAATGGAAATATACTTATCAATTTATAAATGTAATATACAAATTACATAACCAAATAAAAGTAAAGTGTGTTTTATTTGCAACACCAGAATTCGTATTTGAAGAAAATACAAAAAAAAACATAGTGCGAACAAGAATACAATTTCATTATTTTATATATAGTTGTCGCATGTCGTCCATTCCGAGATGTAGACTATAAACTGTAAATCTCAGTTTAAACTCGCATAGATCTCTAGGTTTTATGCCCCAATTGGAATTTACAAGGCGTCCAAGCATTTGCATTCAGCGAGGTGACTATTATCATATTATCATATTCACGTATTTGACAGTACATAATGTAATTAAATCTGAATGACAATAAGAAAGAGCGAGTGTTATGTAATTCAGCAAAGCGTCCAATATAGAATTTCCTATATGAGGAGAAACAGGACATTTTCATCCATTGTTCCTCTATATGTAGGGGTGGAAAATGTAAGCTTTTTGTTATTTTATTCGCCATCGCATTTAATCTTTTTGGCTCGACAAAGGTTTTATAATTAGACTCGTACTTTGATTACTGCTGTTACAAACACATTCAACAACAGTATATACGTTGGTGGTTATTGCAGATAAATTTAGGAGAATCAAAATGAATGAGTTATTGATTCGAACGTTAGCTTCAATCGTTTAAGAACTGTAAACGTAGTTTAATCGATATTATCTTAATATTTGAAGGAAACTCATAAGATAAGTTTCGCATTTGAAGGTTGGCATAAAAATGAAAGAAAAAGGAACCCAAATGTATTTTTAACCAACTTCAATAGCGATATTAACTAAAAAGGTAATATTAATTGGACCACAGGGAAAAATTTTGTTTAACAATTTTTAGTAACTTTTATTTTCAGTTTTGACAAAAATTTTTTAAATTTTTAAAATTCTTGTCGATGATGTGGCCGAAATCATAAAGATTTGCCTTTGATTATTTATCACAGTAATCTATGAAATACTTAAAACAATACTGCATACATACCTACTAATTACTATATCCAATAGATATCATCATTTTAATCCCTTGCATGAACCATAAGATGATAATTTCAAATAGATCTTACCTTTTTGGTCGGTTATCATCTGCATAAAGCCCTGCCTCGAATATCAAATCGATGTTTTGAACAAAAACATAATCATAAGTCATAATACGTGTTTTCACTGCCTCTACATATATTTCTTAATATCAATCCTTTACTGATTAAGTAGTCTATTTTATAAATTGCTCAGATTCATAACAATACAGAAAAGTTCACAACTGCAGCGAAAAGTGTCATAAATAATGGAAATCTCGAACCGAAAAATTCTGAGTGCTACAATACTACTCAAAATTCGGTTTAGATTGCGCTTTTGCCTTTTTAATTAAATATCACTCAGTTATTTATTTAACAAACTGTTAATGTTTATATAAAGTCTTTATGCCAACGTGTAATGAAAGTCATTAATTTTGCGTGGCGAGAATCGTTTACAACACAATATAATTAACTACTAGGCACTGGGAACTTGTTTCGGGTTACAGATTATGTTATCACAAACAAATATTGGCACTGCAAACAGTTAGCATTAATTACAACTGCAGTAACGGAATTTGTCAAATGATTCGGAAGTGAAGTGTTTTCGGTTAATTCATTTTAACTAAAACAATTTTTGTAATACAAAAGGATGATACTTTTTGAAAAATAAAATTACAGTACATTACATTATTTTTTAATATTGTTGGTATATGTGTAATTCTAAAAGCAAATAATCACCATTGCACGATTTATATTAAAAGAACAGATGGTTTGAAAACCGAACAATTATAACAACTTCACCTGCATGTTTGTGTGTTTGTGTCTGATTTTTGTCCGCGCATAACTCGAACAAGGCTGAACCGACTTCATTAAAATTTAAAACATGATTATTATACAGATTGAGACGGTTAAACAAATATGTACACGTAATTTTAGTTACTAGGCTTCAACAGCGCATTCGCCAAATTCTCAAAAATTTGGGAGACCCGCATGCTAATATCTCATTTTAACCTCCCCGCAATAAAATTGTAGGTTACTAAAATTAGTCCAAAATCTGAAATTGAGATAACATCAAATCTTTACGTTCTGAGGTCCCAGGAACCCAAAAAAGTGGTTTTTGAAAAATATCTGTGTGTATATATGTATGTGTGTATGTATGTTAGTACGATAGCAACGAAACTACTGAACGGATTTGGATGAAACCTTACCAGGGTTTCTTTAGTGCTCCAGAAGATCTCAAATGGTTTTGGCTGAGATCGGATTACGTTTAGTGCTGTTTTGACACAGCAAGTTGTTTATTTTATGATTACATACAATTTGTAATCGAACCATTGAAAAGCAGTAAAAATTCCGATTTCAATGATATATCACAATTGCACTCTTTCGATTTGATTTCCGTGAAAAAAATTAATAAACACAATAACAATCTATAGAGTCACGCTTCCTGTGTAAGATATATTTTATAGTCTAACGTTCGGTAGACTAATGTGTTAAAGCCTGCAGACTATACACATGTTTTCTCTGAAGACGTCATACTATTGTGATATTTCGCGAAAAAAGTGCAGTTAAAGTTAAAACTATTAAAAGTAACAGTGACATTAAAAGTCTGAGAAACTTGAATCCATTTCCAGTACAACGCCGGAAAAATTTCCGGAAATCACAACCTAAAAAGCATTAATATAACCTGAAAACCAAACCAAGTGCAATACCAACTGTCAAAAATAAAATCACCAGCAAAGTTTAGAACCAGAAATTTTGACAGCTGTCAGTTTGTCAGATGTAGAATTAACAAAGTTTAGCGACAAAAATTTGAGAGCTGTCAGTTTGACAGCTGTCAAAAAATCTTCTTCTCCTGAAACCTCTTAGCATCTGTCAGTTTGACATATGACATTAGTGATAAGCAAACAAACAACAACCGTCCCCGACCGATTTAGTGAGAAATCGGCTGAGGCCAGAAGATACAATAGTAGATTGTAATACAAGTGTGGCAAGGGTTTCATTGCAAAACGATGTATGAAAGTAGGAACGCGAGTGCAGCGAGTGTTCCTATCATACGAGTTTTGCAATGAAGCTTGCCACATGTGTGTTACATACTATTTTTTCTACGGTTGTGAAGTTATTTCCCTTTTTTAAAGTCTTTCCAAAATTTTAAATTTGCTGCCTGTCAGATCTTATTTAAAGTGAGTAAAGTCATTCTGAAGTTAGAAAATTTGACTTTATAATTTCAATTCATGTGTAATTAATGTACATTTATAGAATTTAATTGTTATTACCAGTAAGTAATATAAATTTCTTTAAGGTAAACACATTATTTTATTCCAGTGTGTAAAGATGTAATCAAGGAGTGTGGCAAATTCTTTGCCACACGGCGTGCGGTAAAGTGATATTTTCTGCAGTCAATTTGAAGTTAGAAAATTTGACTTTCAGCATAATCGTAGAAAAATAATATTTATCAGCTCAAATTGAAACGGTCCACTATGAACACTTCACCGACTATAGCTGACAGAGAAGCTATCCATAAAGAGGTATATGGTTTTTAAAAATAAATAAAAAAAAATATAATTAAATGAGATCGTTCATATTTTTTAGTGCTTTTTTCGGCATCAAAGATCCACCGGGTGAGGAGGTTCCAGCCACTTTCTGTAGCTGTCGATATTTTTCTATGCAAAAGTTAAATAAGTGGCTACTAAAAGAGTGAAAAAATTTTTTTTGGATAAAATTGAACTGTCTCGTATTCAAAAATGAGTCACTGAAATTTATAAAATAAAATTTCAGTCACTATTACAGATCGCCTAATAATAATTATTACTGATATCAATATTGAGGTCGGAGTAAAAATTAAGAAACAATGATTCTAAACGTATGGAATACGACTTAGTTATAGTCTAGGTGCTCGCGTACATAAATGCAATATATACATATCCTCGTATAACTTCTTGTACGGCATAATTGTGCCTAGTCTATCACTTTTTTCCTCTGCGAAAATTTTCGTAAACGCGGCGTTCCTCCTCGGCACGAAAAAGACGATTTCCATGCGTCGGACTGGAAAATCGGTAAATATATTTTGTCGGACAATTTGAGAATTGGATTCTACATATATTTTCTATATATTTCTACAAACTGTACGACAAAAATTTTGGAACGTTAAGGGTGTCTACCACCCTAAATGTGACATAACATAACATAACTATAAAACATTTATTGATAACCAGCTGATTTTTTCAAGGTTGCCTAATAAAAATATGTAGAATCCAATTTTCGAATTGTCGGACAAAATATATTTGCCGATTTTCCAGTCCGACGTGTGGAAATCGTCTATTTCATGCCGAGGAGGAACGTCGCGTTTACGAAAATTCTCGCAGAGGAAAAAAGTGATAGACTAGGCGCAATTATGCCGTGTACAAAAAGTTATACGAGAATATGAATAAATTGCATTTTTGTACGCAGGCACCTAGACTATTATCGATAGTAGGTGATAAGGTTCAATTAACCGGCCAACTGATTTTATTTATTTATTTTTTTATAATTTTCAGCTACACTATTTTTTAAAATAGCTTAATTTTTCACAAACAAATTTTAAGACTAATTTCGATGTGACAACGGCGTTTCAAGTCACGAAGTTAGCCTAATTGGCGCTATTTTAATAATAAGTTACCCTATATTAAGTATAAATGTTTTGGCATTATTGAAACTTTGTCATTTCTTTGTTGTAGTCCAAAGTAGCCACATTACAGAACGCTAATTAAATGTTATCGATGAGCCTCCGTACCCACTTTGTTTGTCGTGCCAATTCCTGGAAAAGTGATACTTCTGAAAAATTTTTGTAATGGAATTTCAAAATAAAGTTATGTTGATCAATTTTGAAATTCTATTACAAAATTTTTATTTAGTTATGCAATATTAGCCCAGCTACTAACTGCAACAACGTTTGCTGTTCTGTAATTTCACATAGACTTTTACTAATGATATTAATGAGCCTTACAGTTGAATTCGCCAGTGTAATGAATAAGGAACTTTTAATTTATAGAAACAAAAGGAATTAGCTGCATAGCTCTGCAATTGTAGTGACAACTCAATGGTCTACGCCATTATAGGCATTGCATGGCGTGCGTCTACGATCACCTATTATTTTTTTGTTTCAGGTATTTCTATCCATACCATCGAAACTGTTCGGGAATTCGTTGAACAATATCCTTGATGTTATATCTTTCGACAACTGCCTACAAAATTCTAACTCTGATTGATTTTGTTCTTTTACTTTTACTTATCGGATAGTTATCCGAGAAAAAGCCGAAGTCAAAAATAAGGATGTAAATACACTTAGACTAGAAAGATTGCAATTAATATAGACCTGCTGAACAAGCTACTTTTAAATTGGAACCCTTTAATTACGGGGTTGGAAAATCATCCCGTAAGAAAAAAAAAACACAACATTGACAAAAACTGTTTTAGATTTATTAGAATAACAAAATATTTGGCTATGGTATATTAATTCTTAAGTATGTCTAAACATTGGTTAGTTATTAGGGTAATACTTTTAACATTATAAGCTTTTATTTAATTTTATTTATACCGTAATATTCAATGCTATGAAAAATGTCTTGAAATGCCAATGTATTTAACTTCCCTTCCCCTTTGTTACTGTTTTGATGGATACTATACCTTTGATGCGTTATTTTATTAATACACATATTTTATATGAAACTGAATAGTTTTCATTCTTCGTAATCACATATTTATGATGTTATGTATTTTTCATCGCATCTCCCATATACGTGGAACCACTGTATGCTGGTACTATTAACACTACAACAATAAAATACAAACGTCTCTCTTTTTAAAGCGTGAGGAGGAGCTTCACAACGAACACGCCCACAAGATAAAAGTGGACTGTAATATATTTTTTTTTAATGTGGAAAAGACGTATGAAATTTTCATAATATAATTATTTCATAATTCACAATCATTCAATTCATTAATAATTTATAATTCATAATTATTTCATTGAATTCACAAGTTGAGTAAAACGAATTATTTACTTTAATTCACAGTAAATCAAATACTTACTTATGATTATTTCAATAAAACAAAAGAAATCATTAGTAAATACTTGTAACTAAATCTGAATACTTTTTCTTCTCAACAGACCCATGGTTTCTTCTGCCCATTATAAATTTAACCATGGGCAGAAGTTGCAGTCACACGAGTTCGGTGTGAATGTAAAACATGTGATTAATATTTTGTTCAACTTCGGTACGATTCAGTTTTGGGGGGCATCACTGAGATTAAGTACAGAAATATCTTTTTAATTTTTATTGTTCAACTCAAATAAGTAGTAACAGTTGCAACTTTCGTTCGTTTCATAATAGAAAAAGAATGTCTTTTTCTGCTAGCTCTTCATTATCCTATTTCTTGGGAGAAAAGCGTTAATGGAAACATCTTCATATGAACTCTTTCTTATTGGGACGCAAGTAATATATGCCGTACATTTTTTGGAACTCCTCGTATAAGTATCGTTGTGATATGAGATTTACATATAAAAGAAATAATTTTTGCACTGCTGGGAGAAAATATTATCCATTGTAAATTTATAATATCTACATTAAGTTTACAGTTATGATTAGAATTGTTGCTATATTATATTTATTTACAACTTTATATTACCTGTCATTAACCAAATGATAAAAAAACATGTACAAAATACTTTAACGTCAATATTGAATATTTTTTAATAAAACAATTGTAACTGTCTACATATATCTTAAGAAATCTTTTCATTAAAATTTTTTATCTTATGATTTATCTCTTAATATTTTATATAAATTGCTCTTTTGGTTACTTTTCCGTATCCTTTCTCATTACAAATTTGAGCCTCAAACTGATTACTGCTATCAATAATCTTAAAGATGTATTATGAGGATGATTTTTTTACTCGCTGAGTACTACAGAAATACAAATTTCCAGATCACGCAAAATATTCGAGTTTTAATTTTTTGAACCATCGGTTTTGTAGAATAACAATGGAGAAATATATTATAACATCTAATCAACTAAGGAGCCGCCATGACAAATAACTCGAAGGAGCTTTATTTTTTAATAAACTTTGAAACATATCGATTTTCTAATTATATTCGACCTTTTCAACTTTTCCGTATGAGCTAACTGTCTTAAACATGGCTAAGGGTTGATGATTATCCATATATTCTTTAATTAAAAGGTTCTTAGTTTTTTATTTTATCAAAAAAAACATAAGATTTAAGTAATTTCAGGAATCACGAATAGAATTAAATATTGTGTTAATAAAACTGAATAACTGAACATCATCTGAAGGTCTGAAGATCTGAATGAGGTTTTCACTAATCTGGTGGGTATTAATTGGAAAAAGGAATATGTTTTATAATAACGACCACAAAGGAGAGCAAATATGTATAAAAATTTAAAGATTTTAACAACAACCGGCTCCTTCGCCATTTCTTAAAATAACATTATAGTCGTAGTTCGCTATATGTAGACTAGTTCACAAGTTCAAAGCTTCTTGATAAAGCTCGTAAAAATATGAGTGAAGGCTCATTCGATTTGGAGTAACATCTAGAAAAATGTGCAAAAGTTTCAAACTCGCACATAAACAATTGCAAAAGTTATAAACAAATGAATATTGAGAAAATAACGAGTTTCGTTTTTTTGCAAGTAGCTCGAAAACTATTAATTTTTAAGACAATTTAAAGAATGGGGCTCTATTTTCAACATTAAATTAAAATTATTAATAATAAAGATAGAGTTTCGGGAGTCGGGACTTTTTTATTGTAAATTTCTCCCTCTTTAAGAATTTTTCTTTAAAATGTCTTAAGTATTAATAGTTTTCGAGTTATTTGCAAAAAAAACGAAATTCGTATTTTTTCGATCTTCATTTGTTTATAACTTTTGCAATTGTTTATGTGCGGGTTTGAAACATTTGCACATTTTTCTAGACATCATTCCGAATCCAATGAGCCCTCACTCATATTTTTACGAGCTTTATCAAGAATTAACACGGCTTTGAACTTGTGAACTAGTGTATATGATGCAGTACAATCAAAAGGTTTTTTAAAAAAATTGCCATGTCATTTTATTTAAGTGTTCGTTGTGGCTCCCGAGTATTTTGCCAAATTGATGAGGTGGGAGGCGGTAGTGTGCTTGCCACCAGCTTTGCAAAAAAGTTCAAATGTAAATATCTCGTGAACCGTTGATACTAATATACGGCAAAAATCGACCTTTCTCCTTCTGCACTATATTTTCGACAAATTCCTTAACAGGCCTATTTTCGTTGAACTAATCGTTTGCAAGTCATAGCGCATGCAAAAAGTAGTTTCTGGGAATTATTTCGTGAACGTAAAATCGTACATTAAAATATTAAAAATAGCAATCTTGTAGAGCATCATGTCCTCTACAATTTTTGTTGATATATGCCACTTTGTAGGTATAGTAGTTTTCGGGCTATTATTTTTTTATAACTTTTGACAGACTGTAAAAATATTTCCTACGAAATGGGGTTTGTGATAGAAATTGTATAGAATTTAATGCTAAACGACCAACAGTTTACGAAATAAAATAACTTTTTGCAAATTTTTGAACACTTAGAATATTTTAGAAAAAAATTAACTTTAACTATTTCAGTACTACGAACCCACTTTATTTGACCCATTGATTGGGTTTAAAAAGAAAACGATTTTGGTGAAATTTCCACTAAATGAATTTAGGCACATCTATATTAGCAGTTTTCAACCTTTTGTAACGTTGAAAAAAGTTTTTTTTTTTTTATGAAATGTCTGCAAGTGTTGAAAAATAAATTTCTATTCGTTGTCCTTATTTATTCGTCAGTACCAGAATTATTTACGTCCGCTGCACCTTCAAAATTAATATACTTTAATATTGAGGCTAGATAAAGACACTTTTGGTTCCATTTTTCCCACCGATATGAACAAAAATATTAGAAAGTAGGCTTCAATTAATCGCGTGACTAGATGAAATTAGGTTCCATAATTTTTAGTGACCTTTTGCGAGGGTTAATCATTTTTTTGTAATAAGTTTTTTATGGTAGAAGAGAATTGACCAGTGCTAATTTTTATATTTTAGTATTTAGTTCAGAAATGACTAACACTGTTTTGTTTTGTGAAAAGGGGAAGGAATATTTTCGATGTCAGAGTAGATTTGAAATTTAAAAAGTATGTGCAAATATAGAACCGTGAATATTTCCAATTTCCTCGCTGCCAAATTCGGTTTGATGTTAAATTTAAGAGTTAAGGAAAAAACTGCATTTAAAAAGGTATCGCGTTACATTTTTCTAGGTTTAAAACGTGTTTAGAGGGCAATCTACAAAGACGTAAAACTGTCATCTTCAAAGAACAACGCTTACTCTCGAGTTCTGCATATGGGTGGTACATGTATATACAGCTCATGCAAAGGATGTGTTTTTACGCCTCGCTTAAAATTTTACTGTCACCACATAAAAGTACTTGAAATATGGCCTCGGCGACATCTTGTTATTCCGCACATCCATTACATGCAGTTGTGTCAATTAGGAATAGAAAAAGATCTTAAGGGGGGATCGTTAAAATACAAGCAGTCGATTTCTTTGACACAAAGCACTTTGTTAGACCATTAAAGAGTTTCCGTTACTTTTAAAAGTTGTTCTCTCTTGGAAGATCGCCGTTCTAATTTGTCTGCTGTCCAATAAAATTCCTACAGTTATAACCGTTGAGTCTGCGATTGTTTTTTATAAGTCGAATAATTAGCAGTAATCCTTAAAAAAAATTAAAAAAAATTTAGATCTTTAAGAAAAATAATTATCATCATAATCATTTTAAATAAAAAAACTCCAGATATGAAATCATTTTTATTTACAGGTTGGCAGAAAAACTAGAGACGTTTTCTGTTAAATTGAATTAAATCAAGTATGGCTGGGTTCGATCAAATAAATATTAGCCAACTGCATAAGACTAATGGTAGGAACGTGTCTGAAATCTGCAATAAATATAACATGGGTCTGTTGACGAGCTCGCCTTTCGTCCTGCAAGGTTTCATATTTTTTAGAATCATGTTTTTTATCACGTATTGAACTCACGCGTATTTAGGTAATTAATAATTTTAATGTACATTGATATACGTATATACTATTCATATTAACTTTTTTTCAACAATATGTGAGGCAAATAGAGAGAATCGGAGACTAAGCTAGGTATATATCAGTCTACTAGATATTCTAATCATCCAAAAATGTTATTAATAAGCTAATTGTTGAAAAACAAAATTTGAAATAGCATTTTTTTTATATACAGGGTGTTCCAATAAATGTGTAATAAGAGGATATATCGGTCGGAATTAAAAGACAAACATTAGATTTGTTGAAATAATCAAACCTCATAAAATTGCAACATTAATATATAGTGACATCTATGTTTCAATATAATAGGTAAAAACCTCTTATAACCGTCTGTAGCTGTTAGAATAAAGTTAGTCTGTGAGAAACACTCAAAGTGATCAGTTATTATAACCCTAGTATAACAGATTATGGGCCCGGACCACGTATTTTAAATTAAGTTTTAAAAGGTTTTTTGATTTTTGAGTGTACAAGTATGGCTTCTAGTTACCTAGTTAGTGTCTCCAAGCTAAAAGAAAAAGAAAATTATGACGATTGGGCGTTTGCCGCGCAGAACTTTCAAATCTTAGGTCTATCAAAGCTTATCGAAGACAGCGCTACCGACGCCATCAGTGAGACCCCTCCCGAAGAAGACGCAAGAGCGAAATTAATATAAAATTAATATTAACCATAGATCTGACACTCTATGTACATATTAAGGATTCGAGACTGCTAAAGAGCTGTGGAAAAAATTAAAAAACATGTTCAGTGACTGAAGGTTTAGTCGTAGAATTATCCTTTTACGAACCTTAATTTTAACACGCTTAGAAAATTGCAATTCTATGGGCTCGTACGTGACGCAAATTGTAGAGACTTCACAGAGACTCAACGCCACATCGATGATGTATGGATTGGATCGTTATTATTAGCTGGTTTACCGGACAAGTATATGCCCAGGCTATCGAACTTTCAGGAATTTCTATCACGACAAATTCCATAAAAACGAAGCTTCTTGATTTGGAGGGAAGCAGTACCGATAATGCAGGAAGCGCTTTTTATACGAGAAATGGCGCGCATTTTAAATCCCGCACGAATGCCGGTAAAACAGGTAGTGGACACACCAACAGAAACAACAGAAATGACAGCTTTAAGCAAGATGTGCAGAGTTATAAATGTAAACAGATGAGACATTTTAAGTCGCAATGTCCATTACTTAAATCGTCAGAAGGTAAAAACAACGATAGCTACAGAAAGTCACAGAATAATCTAGTCAGTGCAGTTTTTGCAAATTGAAATTTTGAGCGGAGCGAATGGTATGTCGACTTCAGGGCGAGTTCGCATTTTACGGCGAACGAAGAGTGGATGAAAAATAAAAATTACAATACAGGAATATCCGAAATTATGGTGGCTAACAAAATGAAAGTACCAGTGAAGTGTTCGGGTGAAGTGGAAAAAAAGACTATTGTTGGAGAAAATTGTTTTGATATACAAATTAAAAACATTTTATGTGTACCAGAAATCACGACAAATTTACTGTCAGTCAGCCAGTTAATAAAAAATGGAAATGTTGTGAAATTTAGAAATGACTGTTGCAAAATTTACAACAAAAGAAACCAGTTATTGGCCACAACAAATTTAGCGAACGGTGTGTATAAGTTAAATATTGCCAAAGAAAGTTTTTTAGCTGCACCAGCTATTGTCACAGGTTATACATAGGATAGACGTTTAGGACACATAAAACGGTGACTATTTAAATAAAATAAACGGTGAATGGACTTAAACACACGATCAATAAACTTTAACAAACAAAATTATGAAGTGTGCTGCGAGGGTAAGCAAACCCGGCTACCATTTCCAAAGGAGGGAAGTAGAGTTGGAAGTTCACTTGAAGTTATCCACAGTGATGTTTGCGGTTCCATGGAGACAAGGTCATTAGGCGAGTCAAAATATTTTTGAACCCTAATAGATGATTACAGTAGGATATCTTTTGTGTATTTTCTAAAAATTAAAGATGAAGTTTTTGAGAAATTCAAACACTTCAAGAATTTAGTTGAAAAACAACAGAACAAACAAATAAAAGTACAGCGGACAGACAATGGAGGGGAATATCGCAGCAAGGAATTCGAAAAGTTCTTAAGAGAGCATGGCATCATTCATCAAACAACAAATAGTTATACTCCAGAATAAAATGGTATGGCGGAAAGGCTCAACCGTACCATAGTCGAGAAAGCAAAATGTTTGCTCTTCGATGAAAATGTTGATAAAAATGTTTGGGCCGAAGCTGTGAAAACGGCGGTTTATTTAAAAAAATAGATCCGTATCTTCGGGTGTCTCAAAAACACCTTTTGAACTTTGGACAGGCAAGAAACCATACGTTAGTCACTTGAGAGTATTTGGTAGTACATCCATTGTCCCTAAAGTAAACAGACAAAAATGGGACAAAAAGGCAATAAAACACATTCTGGTAGGTTATTGTGAGACCACTAAGGGCTATAGATTATATAATCAAAGTACAGGCGAGATAATTACTAGTCGAGATGTAACTGTGATGGAAAATTAAAAAAAAAATAAGTATTATCATAAAAGGTAAGGCTGAGGTGATAGAAACATCAGATTCAGTGGGGGGAAGAAACAAAATTGGTGACAGAATCTGATGAATCAGTTAATGAAGAACCAAGAATGTCTGAAAGTTAAGACGAAGAAAAAACGTTGAATGACAATAGCTCGGACGACAGTGACTATATCCCAGAAACAAGTCCAGAAATACCCAAAGTGTTAAGTGGAACTAAAAAACAATCAAAATTAAGAATCAACGTAGATTTTGTGTCCTACATGTGTAATGAGAGTGTTAATGTGGAAAGTGATCCACTAAGTGTCTCAGAAGCCCTTTCGAGACCAGAAGGAGATGCATGGAGACATGCAATTGAGGAGGAATCGGAGTCGTTCAAGGAGAATAATGCTTGGGAACTGGTCCATTTACCCGAAAACTCAAGAGTGGTCGACTGTAAGTGGATTTAAAAAAAAAAAAAAAAAGGTGAATGGTTAAGGTGAAGTCCGGTATCGTGCTCGCTTAGTAGCGAAGGGATTTTCTCAAAAACATGGTGTGGATTATACTGAAACTTTTTCCCCTATGGTAAGACATTCGACATTGAGACTATTATTTGCGTTGTCGGTAAAATTAGGTTTAGACATTTCACACTTAGATGTTAAGACAGCATTTTTAAATGGCCTTGGTTAAAAGAAAAAGTTTTTATGAAAATGCCTGAAGGCCTCATATGCACAGACAGAAATAAAGTTTTAAAATTAAATAAAGCAGTATGTGGCCTTAAACAATCATCTAAAGCTTGGAATGATAGAGTTAACGATGTTTTATTAGAGCTGGGCTATACTAGATCTAAATATGAGCCTTGCGTTTTCATAAAAAGAAAACAATCTATATACAATAATAACTTTGTACGTTGATGATTTTTTCATTTTTTCAAATAACGACCGAGAAACTTGTTATTTAAAAAGGGAATTAAGTTCTAGGTTTAAAATTAAGGATTTAGGTGAGGTTAAGGAATGCTTACGCATGGAAATGAATCTAGATAAAGAAAAACAAATTGTGACTTTAAGTCAAGAAAAATACATAGATCAATTGTTACAAACCTTTAACATGACAGATTGTAGAATAGTTAAAACACCTATAGAAGTTAAATTTCGACTTGAATGGTCACGGTGAAACAGCCGAAGTACCTTATCAGAACTTGATTGGTAGTTTGATGTACTTGGCTGTGCTCACGAGGCCAGATGTAGCTTTTAGTGTCAGCTGTTTGAGTAAATTCAACAAGTTACATACTGATACTTAAAAGGCACTAAGGACTATTGTTTAAGGTTCTCAAAAGAAAATACGGAACTACTGGGGTTTGTAGATGCCGATTGGGGCAATGATCTATCAGACAGAAAGTCATATAAAGGATTTGGATTTAAATTTTGTGGTTCCGTAATTTCATGGCAAAGCTGAAAGCAAAAAAAAATAGCACTTTCTAGTACAGAGGCTAAATACATGGCGATATCTGAAGCGGCCAAAGAAGCTATCTACTTAAAAAAAAATTTACAAGAGCTAACATGTGATACGTTATGTATGCTATAATGACAATCAGAGCGCCATAAATTTTTCTGCAAATAAAAGATCCAAACATATAGATATCAGAAACCATTTTATAAGAGAAATCGTTTCAAGACAGATTATTTTAAAGTATTTGCCGACAAATGTTATGCCTGCGGACATACTAACCAAAGGTTTAGGAACACAAAAACATTATAAACTATTAAAAATACTAGATTTAGGTAATAATTTATTGAATTTTATAGAGTTTTGATAGTGGGGGTGTTGAAATAATAAACCTCATAAATCTAAGTAAAACAAAGGCAAAAACATTATCATTGGTGCTTCAAGTACATTGAAATATTTCGCTAATTTTCAAGTTTCAATCGATAATATAATCGAACGCGTGGAAGAGGCAAACAAATTTAGAGATAATGGCGATTATTCTGTATGACGGATACGGCCTAATTCCAAAAGAAATTATCGCAACATGCTAATTTGAATTTCAAATTTAAAACACTTTTAAGTATAACAGAGGCTATCGTCTTTACAAGAAATGATCCACAAACGCATAAACCCACACCGCGCGCACGCGTCCCCGCACACACACACACACACGCACACGCACGCACGCACACACACACACACACACACACACACACACGCACGCACGCACGCACCCACGCACACACACACACACACACACACACACACACACACACACACACTTAATCAAATATACCTATTTGATTAAACCAAATAGGTATAATATGCACTTATTTGTATATTGATATAATTAGTTAGTACGTGACTATTAGAAATGGTAACATTACGAGAAAACTATTATTATTCAACACGACATTTAACTCTGTTTTAATAATTTTTGTTAATTATTTTTTTAGTAATAAAATTAATTTTATATAACGTGTCATAAGATGTTGTGGGGCTCCTGGCAGATTCTCTACGTTTCAAGCTAGAATACATTAGGGAAATATATTCTAATGATTGTAACTTCCCGGTTTTCTAAACCATCCAGCTATATATTATTCATTATATTCTTAATTGACTTAAGTTATATTTATTCTATATTGTTCACAAAGACATGCTACATAACACTTACTAGATTAATTACCTCCATATCTGAGATGAGCTACAATATTCTTTTTAGATCTACTTATAATTGAATATTTTGTTTGTTCAACATAACTTAATTTTATCGTTTGGATTGGCTAAAACTTGTAATTTATTTTTCTGATAGATGTACATTTGTCATGCCAAGATCTTTCAAAATGCTTCTAAGAGGTTAATCGAACAAATTATAGACAGTTAAGAAATTGCAAAATGTAAAAATAGTAAAACATAGTATAAATACTAGTACAAAAAGCGCCAACATATCCAGAAGATGCCTACTTTGTTAACGAAAGGCGCGTTTCGACTGAACTGTTTTTGAGTTTGTAGAAACTAATTCGGCATTAATGTTACATCAAAAATTCCTCAATCTTGGTATACTTTTAGGTAGAAGATCTATCAAATTTCTTATATAATTTATATTTTTTAAATACGCATGAACATTATTAAACAAAATTATTTGTTTAACAACGAATTATTAAAAATAACAAAATTAGTACAAAAATATAATTTCAACAAAACCAAAGATATGTAAATAATACATGTTATATATGAAGTTTGTTTTATTTTACAAATAGTACACGATAGGTGCAAAATATTTGTTGCTGAAATTTCGCTGTAATATGCTCTTTGTAATTGCATAGCCCGCTATCTTGATTATACACAAACATTACGAATAGTTTTGTTGTACCTAACAAATGATGTTATTGTTTTAAAAGCAGAAGTGGGATTGTTTGCTTTGAAATTTATTTAATATAATATCTCATAAATCATAAAACAATGCAATAGCTCGCCTATGGGATGTTTCTTTTAAACTTGGATAAATAATGATTTGAAACTGGCACGGTTTTCATTTCATTAGAAAATGTGCAGTATTATTACCACTTATATTTCGTACAATATTATTTGATTCATAGCTTTTTAGCGTTTGTATTAGCAGACTTAGTTCTAAATTTTTTTTATTCCGGAATATTAAATAATAACTAATAACTACTAATATATGATTGAAATGTAATGAAATCTCACTTTAACCAAGAATATCTCAAAAACGGAGGGGCGAAATTTAAAATGAAATTAATAATGATATAGGTATGTATATTGTAAACCACTGTTTGAATAACTTAGGTTAAAACATTATGAAGGTTTCTTAAAATATCAAATAATGTACCCATTATTAACGATACTCGTCTCATCATATTTTAAGTTGACACTTTTCAAAAATCACTTGTTATTTTTACTCGTATTTTTATGTTTAGTAGTGGTATGAAGGAAATATCCTTTTCATATACAGAAATTTTGCAATTTTTTTTAACCAAACCGTTATTATTTACAAAAATGTGCCACTATCTTTGGAGATGAGACGAAAATTCATTTTCGAACATTAAGCAGTTATTCAGAAAAATAATTTTTTAAAATTATCAACGGTTAATCAATCACAAGGTTTAAAACAAGTAAATAAAGAAAGAAATTGTGCACTGGCAATAATATCATCTATTGTGCTCAATTAAGATTTGGTATATCAGATTTTTTTTCCTTTACATTTTATATATCAATTATTATATTAATGATTTTTTAAATACCTTACACAATAATCGAAATATTAAAACAAAATTAAAAGTTGGTATGGTTAAAATCTCTCGGGCAGATCCTCAAAACTATCCAATATATATTATTCGAATTTTAGTAAGCAGTTTACAATATAGACGCAATGAATACATAATATTATCGATTTATGTTGCTTCATTTTTGAGATATTCTCGGTTAACGTAAGGACTCAATACAATTAAATCGTATATAAAAAAATTGTAAGTATACTATTAGTGTCTGTGAGAAAAGTAAAAAATACGTGTCGTTTGTTTTATTAGGTAAACAAACAATCTCAAATTTGTGGGAATAATATATTGTTGAATATTATATAGCATACGCTGCAGTTTTTTGAAAATAAAAAGATTTTTTTTGTTTATATTTTGTACATATTTAATTTTCATCTCCAGTTTAGTTGGCGCAACTTTTCGGCAATTTGTATAGTATTTTTTTCTTTTGTAGAATCTTCTTAAAATGTAACCTCATGATGTACATTTTATTTATTAAAATGTTTAATAACTTTTATATTTACCGATCGTTTTTTAAACAGTAGGGTTCTACATACAGCTAACGTTAACTTATCATCAAAATGTCAACACAAAAATGTGAGGAGCGAACAATTAGGCGGATGGATAGACTGACGAACAGACGAACTCACTGGAAGTTATTCAGAATTCGATTACTAACACAATTATCTGACAAACTTTTTCCTAGAGTGATATCTATGGTTTTATAAATGTACCTGGGAAATACAACATACTCTTCTTTCATACAAGAGAATGCGCCTGCAAAAATGAATGAATATTTTCGTATGCTAACTTTAAATGAAAGTATTTTTTAAATCTTTTAATTACTTCCACATCCAGTGGAAGTATAGTAACGACAAAAAAATGTTAAAAAATGTTTATTGTTCAAATAGGCTTACAATGTCATGAAACGTCGAGATTTTAAATATGAGCGAAAAAAAATTTCTGTCTGTCTGTCGGTCTGTCGGTTTGTCGGTCTGTCGATCTGTCTGTAACTTTTTTGTGCGCACGTTTACTCTGGAACCGTTTGAGATATTGACTTGAAATTTGGTACACATATGTACTTTAACGAGATCTGGAATTAGATTATATTTTCATCTTGTTCCGTTGAAGGGTTGGGGGGTAAATTGGGGTAAATTTGGAGTAAATAGGTAAATCAAGTAGGTAAGAGTCCATAAAATTGGTATTTAGTATATACAAGAGAAGCTAAGGGCTCAAAAAAATTTTTGGCATTAGCCACCCCCATTACCACCAACACTCCATTTTTAAAGGGGATGAAAAGAAAATGTGATTTAGTGTGTGTACAAGAACCAGAAACCTCAAAATATTTTTTTACTTCATCCACCCCCACTACCACCCCCCTATCACCACCCCCATCCCACTACCGATGTGGGGTAACGCTTTATGGGTTTTTGGGGTAGAGGAGTTCAAATATTATATTAGTAAAGTTCAATAAACAATTATTTCCACATACAAAATTTTTTCGTTGTGAGTGACTTGGGTAGAAAATCTGGATGTGGAAGTAGTGATTTCTTGGGCAGCGGTTTTTTTTTAAATTTCAGTCGTAAATTTTGACGCATTTTTGAACCTTACTGATCAGAAGTAAACAGTTCGAAAGGAAAAACATTCATAAGGGTGGAATTGAATATTGTTTTAAGTCGGTTGAAAACCAGGTGATGACAACAGATACGAGCTTAATGGGAATGACTGGTAAGGCAATACACATTTTAATTAGTTATTAATTTTTTATTTCAAGAATAATCGCCTTGTTACTACATTTTGAAAAAAATGTAGTATAGGTTTTGCATTTTTCCAGTGGACCATCGAAATCCGAAAAAAACGTCGGATCGAAATGAAAGTCATATCTATCGACTCGAGAGCGAATTTAGAAAATTCCGTCCGACGTTTGTGAGAAATTTGACAAAACAAAAGCGAATCTACAAATCCTGGAAAAGTTAATTTTTTTGATAGATTCTACAAATACCCAACAGGTTCCTAATAAAAATCGAAAATTAAGTATTCCGTCGATTAATCTCTATAACCGATATAAGGCACGGACCTTTTTGGATAAAAAATCTGAAATAGAGTTTTTCGAAAAATTAAAAATAAACGAGTTATTTACAAAGATGCATGACCACAATATAACCGATGCCCTTTCTGTATTTCAAAATGTAGTTAGCCTTTACTTTAGTCAATGCAAAAAGAAAAAAAAAAGGTACTGAATCAGCCCAACAGGGATAAAAAGCATATCAAAATGTAATTTTTAGCTTGTTACTACATTTTGAAAAAAAAATGTAGTATAGGTTTTGCATTTTCCCAGCGGATCATCGAAATCCGAAAAAAACGTCGGATCGAAATGAAAGTTATATCTATCGACTCGAGAGCGAATTTAGAAAATTCCGTCCGTCGGTCTGTCGTTCTGTCTGTCACGCTCAGCCCCCCTAATCCGTTTTCGGATTTCGATGAAACTCAGGTGGTTAATAGTAGGCCTTAACGGTGGAAGCTCGGCTCCGTTCGAAAACCAGAAGTACCCGATATAGACGTTTCAAGATTTTCGGGAAAAATTGAATAACTCGGTAACGGGCAGTCGGATCGAGATATTTAAAAAAAGAGATGGTGCCGCTGGCAACGATCTACAGATAAGTATACCGCAGACAATGTCGAAAAACAAATGGAAATTGATTTTTTTGCAAAAAACTGATTTTCTCGAAGCACGATGACTGTCCAGGATATTGATCGATTTCGATGAGACTTGGTGGAATCGAAGGTACACGGCCACAAATGAAGCCTATTGCTGGCGGCCCGAATCCGTTGACCGCAAGTATTTTTTCCAAGGCCGAGTGTGATTTTCCAAAGATATTGATAACTCCCGAACTGAAGGTCCGATTTTGATTTTCAAAAATGGCGATTGTAGGGCTCGATTAAGTCTATTAGGTGACGTTTGTGAGAAATTTTAAAAAACAAAAGCGAATCTACAAATCCTGGAAAACTTGATTTTTTTGATAGATTCTACAAATACCCACCATTTTCCTAATAAAAATCGAAAATTAAGTATTCCGTCGATCAATCTCTACAATCGGTATAAGGCACGGACCCTTTTTCAGAGTTCTTTCGAAAAATTAAAAATAAACGAGTTATTTACAAAGATGCATGACCACAATATAACTCATGCTCTTTCTGTATTTTAAAATGTAGTTAGCCTTTACTTTAGTCAATGCAAAAAGGAAAAAAACAGAAAATAAAACATGTCAAAATAGGTACTTAATCATCCCAACAGGGATAAAAAGCATATCAAAATGTAGTTTTTAGCTTGTTAAACTTGCAGAAGTAATCTGAAGTAAAAACGTCAAAATATGTACCCATATCCATTCTTTGGTGTAATGATAAAAGAGTTGTTCTATTAATGGAGAAGGTCTATTTTAAATTATAAAAGTTTTTCACGTTGTTATTTCAAAAACAAAAAGTTCAAGTCATTTCCTAAAAGTTTCGCACATCTTTAAACATTATTTTCAGTACTGTCATTATAAGAATATTCAACTTTATATTGGACTACCACTTATGGCGAGCAGTGGGGAACTATCTCAAATAGCTGAGCAAAATTGAGAATATTCAGCACGTACACTAAAAATAGAATCGTTAAGTTTTCGGACTCGCTGATTACGAATTCGATGGTAGAATTTTAAAAAACGGGATGGTGGATTCCATATGGCGGACTAGAGCCTTAAAAAATAAACTAAAAGCTCTGAAAAAAAAATGGTTTAATGCCCCTCAAACTTCAGTTCGCCATTTTATTTTTTATAAATATATTATCAGTTCTTAACTAAAGGGGATTCGAAATCATCATGTCCAAAAATGCCACAGATATTAATTTTAGTGTACGTGGTGAATATTCTGAATTTTGACCAACTATTCGAGAAAATTTCCCACTGTGCGAAGTTCACATGTTAAGTTATTAAATCATATAACATTATATAATAAATTTTAGGAGTTGTCGTTTGAGTATGCTAACAATTTTCCAATACTCTCAATTTAAAAAAAATCCTACCATGAAATGATCCAAACTTATAATTTCTAGAGAGTTACTAATTTACTAAAAGATGCCAAGATAAATTATTTGCTGTATCTAAGCCTGTATTGAAAATGTACCACTTTATAATTTCTTATGTTTCAGTCTTTTAATTATTCAGCCGGCTTGCACCTTTCCGGCCCTTTCTCAAAGATAAATTCATAAAGCTTAAAACCAAATCCTGTTCGATTTAATACATGGGCCCTTTTTGCCCTTATTTCGATTGCAAATCGGAGTAGTCTGTGAAAGAGCATCTGCCCTTGGCGACACGACCACGTTGGTACGTGCACAGGTAATTACCAATTCACCCCGTTCACGGATAATTAATACCTAGTACATCCGGGGTTAGGGGGGATGAGGACTCTACGGAGAACGCGTGCCTGTACATTGCAAATTCACCACCCAGATCTAGCAAAGGTATAATTAAACAGGGTGGAGAGAATAAATGTCTGATACGAAATCAATTTATTTCTCGTACTCGTGGGAAGACACAGTAACCGTCTGGGGAAGTTTTCCTATTTATTTTTTACAATATTTTTGATATTAAAGTTATCAAATCATTTTATAAATAAGGAACAATGCGTAACGATCTGCACTGTTCCTTATTACATATTCAATTAATTTATCGATGATGTATTCTTGGTTTGTGCAAAATTGTAACTTTTTCGACCATTTGCAATTATGATAATTTTTTATATTACTCCGTGACAGACATTTCGGTGTCTGTGCGTTAATTTACTTAAGAAACAAGGTGGCCGGTACAGATCTTTTTTCAATCATTTCCTCGTTTTACAATTATTACTGGCAATTTTAAATAAATAAACAATATTATCTGTATAGAAAAAGCCACCCTGTAGAGACAGTTCTCTCAGCTCCGTAATTACTTGCAAACGAGGCCATATAGTTAAAATATCGTCTGGACTAAACTTGAGTAAATATAAGATGACATCGCTTTGATCTACACTCTGTACGGCTGAGCAAAAACATTCCGGAAATGAAGATCACAAAATCCGGAAATGACAGCTGAAACAACTGAATTAATTAGAGGCGAAGTACTTTCTTTATTTTCTTATTATGCAGGAGCTTTATAAAGAAAAACATCCAAAAGCTTGGCGAAAATATTTATGCTCTCACAGATGTGAAACGTTTAATATTTCTATTGTTGCATATCTGATGCCTTTGATATTTTTTATTTAATTACTCTTGTAGCACGTCTTTTCAGGCTTTTAGATTTTTAGCGTTTAATTAGTCGTTGCAATTCAAGGTAATTTTTTTCCATTATACTTACTTTTCTTTTTAAAAGCATATGGTTAATCGTAAAACGAAGTTGTTTTTGAGTTACTCCAGTGAACCAGTTGAGACTCAAGTTTATCATTTCTAATTAATATGTCAGATGACAAATAATTATATAATTTAATCTGTAAATGATGATGTATCACTTATTTGGGCAAAGCAGTATAGAAAATGTTAGAGCTGAATATTTTCCTTGAACACATTTAAAAAAACTAAGTACTAGTAAGTATTGCAATGTTACTCGTTAGATTGTAGTTTATTTAAGACAATGATGTTCTACTAGAATTTAAAATGTAAGTGTAACATTTTTTCACAAAAAAAAAAATAAAACGTCATAAAAATAAATCAAGAGCAAATTTTTGGTCACCTAAATAATTGATGTACCTGTACTATATTGAATACATATTTTTTCACCGACAGACAGCAAAATACTAATTTTGCTAACTAATGTCAATCAGCAAAGTGTCACTTTTCCTACCTAGGAAGCAAAGTGAGAACTAGGCAGCAAAATGATTGGTAGTCATGGCAATTAAATATTTGACACTTTTTGGCAAGTAAAATTTATTAAGAAATAAAATTACAGACAATGTCCAATAAAAATTAACAACGCATTTTTAGTTACTGTTAACAATAACAGTAATTTCTGGAGGAGTAAGTATTTCTAGATCACTATCTATATTCATGATAGTAATATACTGATATTTTTTTCGAAACTCGCAAGAACTTTTGTAACTTGTCAAACTTTGATTATTAAGGTGACTATCAACATATAAAATTTCCATAGTAACCAACACGTAACAACTGGGATTTTTAATACATTTTTATTAAATTTATCATAACAAAAATAAAGAGATTATGAGAATTGTAATAATATAAATATTTTAAAATATATTAAACAATTGGCAAAAAAATTGTATATTTAACTCAGCAGCAAAATAGATTGACTGCCTTGGCTGTATTACCAGACGCTGCAGTCAATCTACTATTTTGCTTAATTAAACAAACAACTATTAATTATAGCTAAGATTGTTGCTATGAGAGTTTGAGTGTGAAGCATCCTCGCAAATCTGGATTATCTGAGAACAGAAAAAACCTCTCCATTCTTGTCGCCGTCAGATTTGATGTTTTTGTTCCTATTACAATTTGATGGCGCGGCTGCCTCTCGTTAATGAGGGAAGACGGAAAGGTCTTCCAGAGTTGGGACCAACCTCAAGTACACATTTCTGACAATTTGACCACTAACAATGTTATGCGTATGCTGAATTACCAACCAAACTTGAGGTGCTGTAACATGTCCAACTGAAGTGTCTACAACTGCAGAAAATGAACGTGTAACGGACTCGATGGCGCTTTTATGTCCTATGTGTCGTTCTATAACGTCCCCTATCTCATGATATAACCTCCATAATCGATTGATAACACTTACAGATCTGTTAAAGGCTTCAGAAGCTACCCCTTGCAGTCTCATTATAATTTTACATTAAGAATTTGCAATGAGTTCGTGTTGCTTATATTTTTTGATTTTATATAGTTTACTGTTTTCCAATATCTAAAAATTGCTCCGCTAAAATTGCTGTTGTTTTACCTCTTACAATTACTTAATTTATATGTAATTAGACATAAGCAATCGTTGAATTAGTTCCACTGCCTCAGTATCCGTGTTGTGTTCGTAATTCCTCTCTACGTTGAAGGCTGAAATCTCCTAGATTGTTTTTTTAAATGAATGTGCAAAAATTTAGTAACTATATATATATTTTACCACAGTAAAAGTAATGAGGAACTCTTTTTATTTTATATATTTAACATAGTTCGATGATTAATATTAACTTTTAAGGTAGCTAAAAATAATGAATACCACCCCCATCCAATCATTATCAAACAAAAACTAAACTATTCAAATAATTACCATCTTGGAGTTCCGAAAAAGTTGACTAAACTTTAAGTCGCCATATTGGGGTGGCCATTTTGAATTTTCTAATGTGCCAATTACTTTCCTTAAGAGTTTGACGTTAGTCCCTCTGCTCGGAAAATTTCAAGTTCTTAGCATGTCTGGAAACTCCGAAACAAACAGATATAGCCGTTATATTATCTTTTAACTATGTTTTTACCTATATTTACCTGCACGATGAAATTTTTGAGTACTTGCCAATGAGCCAGGTAATTTAAATTTGGCATGAAGGTAAAGAGTATCTTCCCGGCCCCTAGAAAATTCCAGAACTTGCAAAATTCGAAGGTTCGTTGGCTCCAATCTGATGCCTAATTTATATTTATAGAGAACGTAATACCCGCATTAAAATGAAGAAATGTGAAAAAAAAACTATAAGAACAAAGTTGTAGATAATAAAATTTCACGAAAAAAAAGTGAGTGGTAGCATATATTGTATCTTTTATTGTTTTGACAATATATAAGTAAAAGGTCCCTACTCTTCTTACGAGAAGAGGTTCGGCAAAATTTCCAGGTTGGGGGTAGCTCGTCTCCTGGCGTCGGTGATAGGTCCTGGGTAGCGGAAATACGCCGACGTTAAATAAATAGATTTAAAAAATGGCCGCTATATTAGAGACGCCATTTTGAATTATGAAAATTTTGAAATTTTCTTAGTGAAAATTCTTTTTGAAAGTTCTTAGCTCATGAAGAAGTACCTCAAACGATTCACAGGACAAAAAAATAACAAATTGCGTTAAAATGTTATTTAAAAAATTATATCAATTGTCAATTCATATTATTGCATAGTAAAATCTTCCTGTCGTATTCTCTACAGTAGAAAGAAACAAGCACGGTTATCATATACTGAACATTATGATATATCTATCTGATAATTTTAATTTCCCACATGTGTTAGTCTCGTTCGGCTCCCAAGTTAATAAATCCTGAATACGGCACGTGTTTACACAGTGTCACGTGACCCAGTTATGTAACTCTTAATCTACATTTGTCATATCTAGATAAAGCATATTAATTTGGATAATCCTAGTCCTAGTTGTAGTCATTCAAAAATATGACTGCCATATATCATAGATTCTGACTCACGAGAACTTCTACGGAGAATTAGGCGTAAAAATGCTTCCTGGATTAATTATGCCTTTGATTTATTAATTTGTTTGCGTAAGTAAGGCGTTTGAAGATGGAACCGAAAATAATTAAGAAAATAGTGATAAATCTGATTTTAATATATCATATCAATGCTAACAATCTTATTCGTAGATATAATTAGGCCAGCTACAATAACATATTTTTGCCAAAAAAATCGTAAAGCAAAGCACTTTTTTAAATAACTATCAAACAGAAGGAACAGTGTTGTTTCCCCACCCGAATTTTTATTACAAGACATACGAAAAAATGCGAGACAAAGGAGCCGATATATTTTACTAAAAATATTTTCTTGCTGATTGTCTATGTTCTACGACTTCTATTAGGTAGGATTTTTGATAAAAGAATTATATTTTATGTTTTTGTGTTAGTTCATGTTGTCATAAGCTTACTAGTTTTTATTGTATCTTCATTTCGAACATGAAATAATTTAGCGGTTAAATGATACCTTAAAAATATAGGTACTTTTTCTATGATTGTAGATGTTGTTGTTAGTTTCTCATGTGATGCAAAATAACGGGAATCAAGCAAAAATTATTAAATATTAGTTCTCTACATCAACTGCTGGACAAACCAAAAAATTAATAACAATTTGATTAAGTCATGTAACTAAAATAAATTGAATGATCATCATCTTGGTGTGCTTCTTTATTTAACTTTTATTAATTTGATCTAAAACGAGATGAGTAGAAAACTAAGATCAAAGGAGGTACAGTGTACACTGAGGGGACCATGGAATGAATAAGTTCTATTGATCTCCAGAAATATCAGTAAGATAACCAACGTGTTACATTATTTGTTGATAAAGTTATAAATATACTTTTCACTTTAACTAAAAGAAAATAAATCAATTAAAAATTAATGTCTATGTGTGTTTAAAATCAAGCTAATGAAAGTAAATAAAAAATGTATATCTACTTTTTCAGGAAAGTTGATAACCGCAGTACAAATGGTCTATAAACCTTTGAAGAGGAATTATTGGATAATATATAATGGGCCCACATTCCTTTAAATGTACATTGACTGGAGCCGTTTATTTCAATTTTTTGGGAATTATCTGTCAAAATTGTGGCTTAACCGTTCTAAAAGGATACTGAATAGAATATGACTTCAGCAGGATAATGCTCCACCACATTATATAAATGCTGTAAGGGAACCCCTAAATATCTGCTACATAAATGAACTGCAAGAAATGGTTAAACTAAATGGCCTTCCAGATTACCAGATCATACAAAATTGAATTTTTTTTATTGGGATATGAAGAAAAAACTGTAGAATCTTTTATCCAGTTTATTTGTTTCCAAATCAAATTTCTTTTCTTTTCATTGTAGAAACAGCGGCACTTTCGTAATGTGTCATGTCTATGTTGTTCCCTTAAGTGATTCGTCCATAATATTAGATCACGCTGAATAAGTATATAGATAATTCGATATACAAAATATTCTATTGTCATTCTAAAGTCGAAGAAGTAAAAACACGGTACCTCATAAAACATTAACACGATTAAAAAAAAAACAAAATAAAGCCAATAGGTCACAGAATTATGGCACATAACACGGTTCAATAAATCTAAGACAACAATATTTCCCGTACGTCGTAAATCAAAATTAATCCGCACATGAACAACAATTTTTAATTAACAAACCTTTCAAACAGGAAATCAATATTTTTCACTTGCATCTGACCTATATCTCTATTACTTCCACAATTTTAATATACTGGATTAGTATTGCCTAATTCTCTTTTCACAACCCTCTTCATTGGATCATCATCCATATTAAGTATTGTTTTTGTTACGGCGCTTCTCGCTTAAAGTCAATTTCCAGCTGCAGTGAGCGATTGCTTTTATCACTTTTGACACTCAATGAATCAGTAGAATCGTGGGGTAGTTCGGATGACAGAGTAAGTGGTCCAGGTTCTGACGTTTCGGTTGGGTAGGCGGTCCACCCTGCTGATAAATGGCACAGATCGGGTGGATGAGTGGTCTCTGGAATGATGGTTTTTACATCGAAGGCCATTACGGCTAACATTAGTACCGCGTCAGCAAGTTCATTGCGGCTGGTGTATACTTCAGACAATTGAAGTATGTCACGTGGTAAATGGACCATTACTCACAGGCTTGCCGGAGCTTTTATTATCGGATGTTCCGTAATACTTTAGTTTTAAGTGACAGGGGAGAAATTTTATAGTATAGTTCTCCTGCATTCGACATTAATTATTTATTAAAAAACTTGAATACATTATTGCTGAAATATTTTATAGTTTTTTTCATATTGTCTGTTCTGTGCACTAAAAACAATCTGTATAATGTGTAATTTTACGAGATAATAGTGGAGTGCCGTTAGATTTATACCTAGGAACCCGGTTCCTATGAATCAACTTTCATGAAACGTTTTGCATTGTGTTGCTAAAACGTAACACTAAAATGTTTATCGATTAGAAATCGACGTTTTTTTTACTTAAATGTTTATAGAGATCTAGAAATTCTTTGAAAAAATACTCAATTCACATAAGTTTTAATAGTTTTTGTTCTGTAGACAAAAAATCGTACCTGAGTAGTATTATGATTACAGATTTAAGGTAAAAAATCACAAATTCAAAATGTGGGACCCAAAATGGCGGCCAGAAAACTTTAAAATAAGACATCATTAATATAAAAAATATTAGAATTTCTGTGGAAACAAACTTATTGTTAAATCATATAATTCATAATAATTTTAAGAAAATGTACTCACTATTTATCTTCGATATCTTCGTTTTCAACTTTGCTTATTTCTATAATAGGAAAAGGGTTCGAGCAACTATCACCATTGCTTCGGAACAAGCTGCAGTGCAAGGTAATCCATGCTTTGTGCATCCACAAGGTGCTCCGCATCCTGTCTTACATGCACAAAAAATAATTTTAGGTAGATTTTCAGGGGCTAGTGGCTTATTCAACGAGACTGATTTTAGCAGCGAAACTAGCAGCGAAAACAACAATTTTTTTGTTTGCATTTTGAAAAAAATTATATTCGTAGGTAATGATAATATCAACATTTTTACCTACAAATTATGACCCACGAGCTAATAATAATTTTGACGACCAACGCGTATTTTTCAGGTATTAAAAAAAAAAATAGTAACCTGGACCTATTCGGACCAATTTTAATCGAGAGGAGCGCTCTTTAGCTGTAATTTAAAAATTAAATTCCCAGCGCATCTAATATTAATCGGGAAATAGTCGTTGACGGCGTTTCCGCTGCTAGCGCATTTTTTTTATGTTAAACTAAAATAAAATAAGGTCTATTCACCTGGTCCTTTTCGGACCCATTTTAATCGAAAGGTGGGCTCTTTAACTTTAATTTAAAAGAAAATCAAGTCCGTAGCACCTACAACATAAAAGTTAGCAGCTTGTGGATGCAGATAGTATGGATTATCTTGCACTGCAGTTTGTTCCGAATGCAATGGTGATAGTTGCTTTTCCTATTATAGAAATAATCGTTGATAAGTTGAAAACGAAGATATCGAAGATAAATAATAGTGTATTTTGTTAAAATTATTATGAATTATGTGATTTAACAATAAGTTTGTTTTTACAGAAATTCAAAGATTTTTTTTTGTTGGTGATGTCTTATTTTAAAGTTTTTCGGCTGCCATTTTGGGTCCCACATTTTGAATTTGTAATTTTCTACCTTAAATTTGTAATCACAAACCTACAATACTATTTAGGTACAATTCTTTTGTCTACAGAACAAAAACTATTAAAACTTATAGTCTGTTATCATAGGGTTAAAAAACGACCGCTCGCTTCGATGTCTTGCTAAGTTTGAAAACTCTTTATTTTATGATTATTTAGGTCTACTGGATCACCGAATGGCATGTTGGCATTTCTGAAAATGGATGAGTCTCCAGTAATATACAAAACAAGATGGCGGATATGGCGATTTAAAAGAAATTCGTATCTCCGGTAATAGTTGTCCGATCTTTTATTTCAAAAAAAGGAAATACTTCAAAAAGTATATATTTTACTATAAAAAATACAAAATATAAAAATAAAAAATACCTAACTGAAAATTTGGCAAAAAATATAAAATTCTGGTTTTAAAATTTTTTTTGATATTTTTTACTTGAAAAACAATGAGTTATATGAAAAAAAAGTTTAAACAAAAAATGTGCAGATTTCAATTTTGAATCCAGCCATATATAATTTATTGAGTATTGGTTAAACAATAATGCTCTAAAATTTAAAAATCATGGTGCGCTACAGATATTGTGGAAGAATCTTACGGTGCGCATCGCGACTTTGGTCGGGCACACAATTAATTAATGCCATATTTATATGATAACATAGCTTCTCTAGGTAAATAAAAATACATTCAGGCCGTATCAGAAATGTTTTTAATTTTTTAGTAGCAAATAATTTTAACTTCTTCAAAATGGCGGATTAAATAAACGTGTTTTTATTATTAACATCATAAGGTATATTTGGCTTAAACAAAAAAAATGATCTAATAAAACAAATTAAATATTTTTAATAATAGAAAACAAATCTTATACTCTGTCGTAAACATAAACTTATATAACGTAAACTTAACTTAAATTGCCTTTTTAATTGTTTTTGACCTAAAATAGTTCTTAAGTAATCTCATGTCATCATCTTCCAAAAAAATATTTTTGGTTATTGGTAATATGTTTAAAGTAAAAATACCACAATTTATCTGAATATTCTTCATATTCTTCCATAATCGATGGTGTTACAAAATCTGGCGTATTTACACAAAAGAAGTTTCCTACAGAACACTGACAGGCTCCAGTGCAAACTATCTCATTTTTTTTGCAGGAACATATACTGGTTCCGCATCCCTTCTTTCAGCTACATTTCACAAGGTTAATTATAGCACTTGGTGGATTAAGTGTGAGAACTGGTTCTAAATATTCGTGACTTTTTCTCCACCCACAGAGACTGGCAAATTCTGGATATTTTCATTCGCACTCCTTCATACTGTTGCAATATAATTAATTATATATAAAATAAAAAAATAATAACAATGAAATCTTTTTTTTATATGTCATGTACGTTAGCTTAAAATATGTTGCTTCATAGCATCAACTGTGCGTGGTTGATTTTCTCCTTCTTAATTTTTGGTGGAAAACAAATACCAACGCAAGCCAGTTAGGTTTTTTATTAATTTACTTTTATAAAGCAAACATACAAATTCGTGGAGATTGTCTTCAAGTTCTGTGGTAGTTGTGTTCAGTTCCAAAACTACTTTAGTGCAAAATTCTTTGCCAATTCTTGAGAATCTGCAATTTATATCCGTCCCAGTAAAGTAAATATGAGAATCAATTAATGATTGTCTGTGTCCGATACTTAATGATTTGACGACTTTTCCTATATCTATTTCTTTTTTAGTTTTTCCTCGACTAGTTACTTTCTTCGGTAATTGCTCATAAAAACTAATTAGAAGTACTAACACATCTGTATCAGGACTGTGAACAATAATTTATATGTTTTTTCCATATTGTAGAGTTACACGAACACCATGAGGTATTAAAATAGTATCAGCTTCTTTGTGACTGTTGATTGTTGAAATTGTTTTGTTATTATATGAAATTACAACTGTTTAAATCTTTTGTAATCCCGAACTTTATTTGCGAGGTATTCAGTGAGTTCCTTTTTGGTTTTTCTGGATAAAAAATATTTAAGGGAAATATTACTTATTAATGATCCATCTGAGACATGGTAAGATGCGCCAGAGTATTTTTGACTTCTTTTCGACCTTGTGCTGTTTTTTAGCGAGTCTTCCTTATAGTTACGTTCTACTGTCCTAATACTTTGTGGTGTTCGTGTAACTCAACAATATGGAAAAGACATACAAATTACTGTTCACAGTCCTGATACAGATGTGTACTTCTGATTAGCTTTTATGAGCAACTACCGAAGAAAGTCGTAATGGTAACTAGTCGAGGAAAAACTAAAAAAGAAATAGATACAGAAAAAGTCGTCAAATCATTAAATATCGGACACAGACAATCATTAATTCATTTCCATACTTACTTTACTGGGACGAATATAACCGGCAGATTTTCAAGAATTAGCAAAGAATTTTGCACTAAAGTACTTTTGGAACTGAAGGAATCATCAGCAATACTGAAACCGCTTGCATTGTTGAGAACTTTGAACACAAGTACCACAGAACTTGAAGACAATCTCCACAAATTTGTATGTTTGATCTATAAACATAAATTAATAAAAAAGCTAACTGACTTGGGTTGGTATTTGTTTTCGACCAAAAATTAAGAAGGAGAGAACCTACCACCTACAGTTGATGCTATGAAAAAATATATTTTAAGGTAACGTACATGACATAAAATATAAACAGATTTCATTGTTATTTTATTTTATATACAATTATATTGCAACAGTATGGAGGAGTGCGAATGAAAATATCCAAAATTTGCCAGATGCCAGTCTCTGTGGGTGAAGAAAGTCACGAATGTTTAGAACCAGTTCTCACGTTTAATCCACCAAGAGCTATAATTAACCTTGTGAAATGTAGCTGCCAGAAGGGATGCGGAACCAATATATGTTCCTGCAAAAAAATGGGATTTTTTTTTGCAGTGTTCTGTAGGAAACTTCTTTTGTGTAAATACGCCAGATTTAGTAACTCCATCGATTATGGAAAATGATGACATGAGATCATTTAAGAATTATTTTAAGTCGAAAAAAAAAACAATTAAAAGGCAATTTAAGTTAAGTTTAGTTATATAAGTTTATGTTTACGAGAGTATAAAATTTGTTTCGTATTATTAAAAATATTTAATTTGTTTTATTAGATTATCTTTCTTGTTTAAGTCAAGTATATCTTATGATGTTAATAAAAACAGGTTGATTTAATCCTCCATTTTGAAAAAGTTAAAATTCTTTGCTACTAAAAAAAAATTAAAAACATTTCTGATACGGCCTGAATTAATTTTTTTTACCTAGAGAAGCCATGTTATCATATAAATATGACATTAATTAACTGTGTGCCCAACCAAAGTCGCGATGCGCACCGCAAGATTCTTCCACAATATCTGTAGCGCATCATGATTTTTAAATTTTAGAGCATTATTGCTTAACCAATACTCAATAAATTATATATGGCTGAATTCAGAATTGAAATCAGCACATTTTTTGTTTAAACTTTTTTTTCATATGACTTATTATTTTTCAAGTAAAAAATATTAAAAAAATTTTTAAAACCAATATTTTATATTTTTTGCCAAATTTTCAGTTAGGTATTTTTAATTTTTACATCTTGTATTTTTTATAGTAAAATATATACTTTTTGAAGTATTTCCTTTTTTTGAATTAAAAGATCGGACAACTATTACCGGAGATACGAATTTCTTTTAAATCGCCATATCCGCCATCTTGTTTTGTATATTATTGGAGAATGATCCATTTTCAGAAATGCCAACATGCCATTCGGTGATCCAGTAGACCTAATTAATCATAAACTAAAGAGTTTTCAAACTTAGCACGACATCGAAGCGAACAGACCGTATGATACCAGACTATTATGTGAACTGAGTACTTTTTCAAAGAATTTGTAGAAGATCTCGATAAACTTTTAAATTAAAAAAAAAATGTCAATTTATAATCCATAAACATTTTAGTATTAGGTTTTAGCAACACAATGCAAACAGTTTCATTAAAGTTGATTCATAGGAACTGGGTCCCAAGGTTTTTTACTTTTCACACCTAACGGCACTCCACTATAATATACATTTTTTTTATTATGACAGCAAAAATAATAACAGATTTAGTCTGCAAATAAAACATTTTGGCCGCATTTTGAAAATTTAACACACATGTTAATAGTAGTTTTGTGTCTAATATTTTCAAATTTTCATTTCATTTCAGACAGTTTTGTTTAAGCTTTACCTTTTATTTATAACTTGTTTAAGGTGGCATATAAATAGTTAAGAAAACTCCACGGAAATTCAATGCAAACGTTATAATCATCAATTATATTTTGTAGAATATTTCGCCATTCTTTTGGAATAACATAGACAAGCTTAACCATTATCTGTAGAGAAAAAACAAGATAAAATGGGCATCTTTTCAACTTATTTCAAATACGTTAGTAGGATTGCAATTAAGTAAGCGAACAGACCACATCACTTTAGATATTCTGTTACTTTCAGGAAATGAGACATGAGTAACTTCCCATCATTCCCACAATGAACCAGGGTTGCTACCAAGAACTGGAAATTTTGAAATTCACAGACTTTTCCAGGTTTTCCATAAACTTTTTTTAAAATTCCAGAACAAAAATACAGCAATAGAAATGTATGTGATCTACAGTGTCAGAAAATGTTTCATTTGGGTCGGCAATGAGAGCAAGCGAGAGCGAAGCAACTAGGCTATTCTTTTTTATCGTATAACACATCCTACCCGTGCTACCTGCTTTCCCCACCACATGTACGTGGGCAGCTCCGTCTGCGGGAAATGTAAAGAATTATTTGACTCGTTTTGAAAGTATAACGAGTTAAATAATTTTAGTTATTAAAGCACTAATAATATTACCTATACTGAACAGAGCCAACTACATCCTTCCTTTGAATAAATGGTACTGAAATTTTTAATAGTAATGATGTACGTGTTTTCTTAATAGCGCGTCATTATTTGCTCCCTCTACTAGAGCACTGGTAGACGCCTTTATTTTAGGCGGTCTGTGAAGCCGTTGAAACTATGCCTGCCACCCAAATCCAAAATCTTCCGATACTGTATATATATATTTGGACCACCTAAGAAACCTGGATATGGCCCACTACCAAATTCCCTGATTATGGGAAATTCAAATTACTTGACTTTTCCAAGTTTTCCTTGTTTTCCAAAAAGTATCAACTCTGGAATGAACTACGCAATAGTAGTATATTTTTAACCTTTATAAAAATTATAATGAATTGTATATAAAGAAACAAACAATTTCTTTACATATTCTTTGTGCATAAGTGTGCAACAAGGATTCAAAATTTATCGAAAAAAAGTTCATCACCACGATTAAAGGTATTCATAAAAGTATCATTTTGTTGTGGTATAGAGTTACTCGATAAATGGTTGTAACTTTCCTGAAAATCTGTCCAAAGAGTTTTGGAAGTATTGATGAGAAATCAATGTGATATTTCGTCAATATTGCAGTGTCACGCCTTCCATTGAACTGGTGGATTTCTTTTACAATTAAATTGCATCAGGGTAAAAACACAGAAAACACGAGTACCTTTAACTTTGAATTAAGACCACCATATATAAAGAAAATACAATATTCTATGAACCTACTTCAGAAGATTAGATTCATTGTATAAATCAGGTAAGTATTTGAAAAAGGGACATTACTAAATTTCGAAGTGTACAAAATGTTAATACGTATTTAGCAAAGATTTGATGTTTAAATATGGTCAAACTTAAACAAACAAAAATGACGTATTGTTTTTGCTTAGTCACTACAAATCTCGAATCAAATTTTCATTAAATTTAAATTTTCATACTATCTTCATTTTCTCTTCACATTTCGACGAACGCAGAATACAAAAAGCATACAAAATAAAAGTTCTGCTTACTATATTTTGCTGGTGGAATACATTGTTAATAAAGATATATTTACTGGTCACGTAACTCGAACTCCAAGAATTAAAGTGAAACCAATTTGTTAAATTACAATGATTGTATTTGATTAGGGACCGAAAAGAAACCCTAGGAATAAAACGCGGACTTTTAGAGAATTTGCTGTAATGATTGTGCTTTTGTAACGGGCGTCACGGCGGCCTTTAAATTATGTTAGCATTGTAGACATATAAATGAGTGTAGATCTCACACAGGGTAAATTTGAAGAAGAATAAAAATTAGTCCTTTGTTTACTTAGTATTAGCTTTGTCGACTCTGGAATGATATTAAGGTCGCGTTCTCGAATATTTTAATAGTGAACACGGAAAAGGTATTAAATTAATATTAAAAAATATTTAATAGCAAAAATATATTAACTGTCATAATGCAATTATGGCAAATAAAACCGACTTTGTTTCGTTAAAGATAATTTTTGATATTTATGAAAAACGTAAAATTAAATGTACAAAGTGTCAAATATGTGACAAAAAAACTGTAGAAATATTTATGCAAAACTACCATATTTATTTATTCGTTATCTTTTCTGTAAAATGACTATCTTGCATATTTTTCTTTCTGGCGTTAGTAACAACTACATTCCAAATATTATTTTAGTTTGCCGATTCTTAATTCGTTATCTTTTAGAGTCACCATCCTTCCCATCATTTTCACTAAAAGTATCCCAGGTTTCATCCTCGGTAATTGTGTCAACTACAGTCCAAATATTATTTTCTTCATAATCATTTTTTATAGTGACCACCCTGCATATTTTTTATATGTGAAATATTAGCAGTCTTCACATTTTTTCATTAATTTTTTTAGGGCGATCACTTTGTATAATTTTTTAAATATTTTTCCTTCTCAGTTGTGTTAACAGTCTGCGAAATATTATCGTCCTACGTCACATTTTACTAATTCTTTTTTTTGTGACCACCCTGTACATTTTTTATATATTTTCTACTTTGATAGTTGTGTTAACTATATGCGAAATATTATCGTCTTCCATCACATTTTTTATCAATCCTATTAGGTTAATCACCCTGCATATGTTTCATATTATTCTTTGTTGATAATTGTGTTAATTATATGTGAAATATTATCATCATTCGTCAAATTTTTTAATTATTTTTTTTTGGTGGCCTATTATTTGGCTGGTACTTTTTATATCTTTGTTCATTGACAGTTGTATTAACTACATGTCAAATATTACTGTCTTCATTCACATTTTTTTCCTTATTATATTTTTTATGTATACGGAACTATATCCCAGTTATTTGTTAGCAGTAGTCTCAACTACCTACCAAATATTATTCTTCTTCGTCAAGTGGTTTTGTAGACAGACAGGTAGACTGATGAAATTAAATGGTTCTAATTTTGGTAACCTGCAGTCTGAAACGTGAAAATCTGGAGAAATCTCGGAGGGTGATTTTTACACGATTACAATATTTCCATTCGGTAAGTGAGGGAACTATATAGGTACTCAAAATATAAAAAAATAGTATATTGTTCAACAAGTGCTGAAAATACCACTTTCCATACGTGTGACAATTTGTGGCTCGAGCTGTAGGTGAGTGTCATAAGCAAGGCTTGGGAGATTTGTCTCTGTGACGGTTAAATCAGGGTTGGCTCTAGGTCAGAGCGGAACGATTTGTATGCAAGTATGACACAATATATCTTACCTCGTACTTTTTTTTAGAGAATTCTGTATATCCAAAGTTAATAGAGGTCATAAACTTTACAATATTATGAAATTCCCTAAAAAAAGTACAAGGTAAGATATATTGGGTCATACTTGCATAGAAATCTTTCTGCGCTAACCTAGAGCCAACCCTGGTTTTAACCATCACATAATCAAATCTCCCGAGCCTTGGTCATAAGTCACATGAGCATGACCAGTAATTTTCTTACGTGTTGCACACTATACTTCTTCTATGACTGTTCTTAGTTTTCATATTTAAAAAAATACATTTCAGAATTAATTTGAATGTCAAAATGTGTCTATAATTTGACGTTTTCACAGCAAAGATCACGAAACAACCTCATTTATGACACAAGCATATAAGGAGCGTGTGAAAGCTTACTTTCTCTACAACTATTTTGAAAAGTGTTCAAAATCGTACTGCTAACTCGTTTGAAAATTATGTATTTCATACAGCGTGTGGAAAATCACTAATGCACGCTAACAGCTTGTAGAAAGTAACTGTTCACACGCACTTATATGTCAAACGTGGCATAGAAGACATATAGACAATTATTCATTATTTTCTTCAGAGTGGTGAGTCAGTCAATCAGAACCAGTATTGATCATTATCATTAATATATCTAATGAGGTTTACTTTTCGGAAAACATTGAAAAAAAAATCCTAAAATTTTGTTTTATTGCCCTATATTCAGTAGTTAAGAAAATATATCACTTCAAAGAAAAGACGGGCGGTTTTTTTTAAATTGTCTCCAAAATAAATCAAGATAAAGCGGAAATATCTACATATTATATTAATTACTAATAACCTCCTCTACATTATAGTATACACTATGGTATAGGTTCCTATTGGCGACAAATTCACCATAGAAGTGCGGTTAACTGAAATCAATAATTTTCAAGCGTAGTTACCAGTGCGTTTTTAAATGCTTTTTCTACGACTATTGAATAATTAGTTTATTATATATGTGTTTTTGAACAAGTAATGATGCTTATTACTCACAGCCGTGGGTTATAATTCATCACTCAATGGGCTAGAAGCAATCACAAGAGTTCATTTTCATTATTCAGCAGACAAAAGACGATTCAAAGTTCAAAAATATCATGTATGCCATGACTCAATTCAGTCTGTCATGCCACTACTAATATGTCATGGACATCGGATTTCTTTAAATTTTAAAATTACTATCAGGTTTTTTTTTTGCACAAGCTTATTGTGAAAATATTATTCAAGCGATGAACAGTCGTAGAAAAAGTATAGTATTCTACTCGCCTGTAATAGCTATTACACTATTGTTGAATAATATACTATTATTATCCACGACTATAATCATTGTATTCTACATTTAACAATTGACAAATAATGATAGTGATTATTCCAACCTAACGTATAATGAACATAATCTAATATAATCTCGATACAAGTAATAATACATAATCTAAACAGCATCTTTGACGTCCAGTCAACTTGAAAAAGAAAACCAAAAAGAATTAAAAATTTTTGTTAAAAATTTTAAAACTACTGAAAAACTATCGACTTCTGTTATGATTAAGAAATAAGAGAGTAATATTAATATTATAAAAATATTACTGGTATCTTTAAACCACGACTTTTAAAATGACACAACAAAACATAAAATTTCAAGTCGGTAAGTACAAAGAACTTCACATTATGTATATGCAGAATCAAATATCATATTTTATGTACTATATACTCCAAGTAACGTCCTTTATCTGATTAAACCCTGCCATTTAGGAAAATTTTAAGGCCACGATAGAAATCTACAGCGTTGCATCGTACGCGTTTTTTGCGTATATGCAGTAAGATCACGTCCCACGGACTACGCCTAATGTCTAATACGATAAAGGGAATAGTTATTCAGAACCTGAAGCCAATGTCTTTATCAAATTGTGGATTTACAGCAAATCACTGCCGTTTTCTTTTCAATGTCATTCTCCGGGGACAAGAAGCCAAATAAATCTCTTCCCATGGTGATATTTCTAATACTTACTAAGAATAAAACTTGTCTTGTTAATACTAGGAAGTAAAATAACAGGAAATCTTTAATGAAAATGATAACTATTTATTATAAATAGTAAAGGTCAAATAAAGCATAACGTACCGTAATTATTACATTGTTTATTATATTGGTTTGTTGGGAAACGATTATTATATGAAAACATTTTGTATAGCGATAAGATATAAATGGTTTATGTAGTTTGGCGATCAAAATGAGGAAATAGGCTACATCCTCAAAGATATTGGAAAGTCATTACTATGTGTATTGTGCTATAAGGAAGGAATTACACTAAGGCAATATTTAGCAACATGTCGCACGCGACAATACCGCATGCTACACAAGTCTATCAACCGACGCAAGAAGAAACGACCACGAAACTTAAGTCATTACCGCATGCTACATACTGCACAGTGTTGCGGGTGTGTGCTTAATCTGCTGACAAAATACAGCTTGTTAAACGAGGTCATTCAGGGTGCAACGGTGCCACTTGTATCATGCAACATGGAGTAGGATATTGAAAAAAACACTTTATTTATTGAAGATTACCGTCATTCACCAGAATTGTGGAACAATAAAATTACTTAATGGATGGGAGATCGTATGGTTAAGTAAATAATTTTGAAAAAAAATGGAACCGACTTCAGAAAAGGTTGCTAAAAATTATGAAATAAAACGTCATCGTCGCTCATTATTACCTAATATCGATATTGAAGCTTTAAGTCAGGCTTTTTATCAGAGAATCATATATCAGATTTCATGTAAATCAGCAAAAACATTGCAATTATGGCAGCCAAATTGGGCCATCGTTTTGAATTATTGATTTTTAAGATCAGATTCAGTATCAGGTGCTCCTAAAATACCTACAGATTAATGCAATTCCGACGAAATTGCGTGGCATCTTAGTCAAGTTTGACCAAATTCAACCAAAAAAAATGTTTGCTCACCTTTCACTAGACATAGAGCTTGATGAAATTATTATGGAACCACCTTTGAGCTATAATTTTCAGTTTGAGAAATATTTCGTAGAAATCGCTGAAGTTAATCCAGGGTAATGATAAAGGGTAATGAACAAATGTAAAAAAAGCTCGAATTGAGAACCTCCTACTTTTCTTAATTTTTTGGGTTAATAACTACCAAAGAATAAAATTGCACCATATACCCCAAATAAGAAATAACGAAGTAGCTCAGACTGTGTTTCGAAATTATTGTTCCTCTTTGCAACATAGCTTAAAGAACAGGATCTTGAAACGATAAATCAGGAACAACACTTAAATAGGTCGACCATTTTTTCTAGAAATTTAGTGTGAATGTTTTTACAATATTTGATTAATTCTTCATTTGGAATGTCATAAAATTTAAATAAAAACCAAACATTATTGTAATTTATCTAATTTTCAAAGATTTCAGTTCAGTTTTTGAGGATCAATTGGTACCTCATCTTCATATTCATTGTTCATAAACACCGTGACCATTTACAAAAACATGGCACAAACAATCGATGTAATATTGTTTCAAAACAATTGGTTCAGCTGCATGTTACAAACATAGACGACGAAACACGTGATACTGTGCGACAAGTTTCGCTACAAGTTTCTGTGGCACGATTTTAAATCGTACATCAAGAGCAAGCAGGTGACACTAGACGACATGTGACATGCTATAGTTGACTACACACTTGTTATGCGTGTAAAAAATGTCAGCGTCTTTGGCGGTGCGGTAAAGATCAAAGACGCCGACATTTTTTGATTGCTTAGTAGATCTGAAGACAACTATACATATCATTAAGTATTGCTTAGTGAAATTGGGCCTCAAGATTTCTTACTATCATAACTAACATTTATGTGGTGGTAGTTAACAAGAAACAGGTATATGGGTGATAAAAAAAAACTGCCATATTATCACAAGGAATTTTAAATTAATAATTAATTTAACGTAGATCTAATTGATTAGTTTTAAGTGCAAATATTGAAATATATGAAGCTGTTTTAACTAAATACGTATTAAGCCGGTTAGATTATGTTAAATTATCATGATTATAATTTTTTTTTTCAGTACTGCCAGAGGATTATTAATGGTCCTCGAAAGGTTAAAGTTTCATGAAGTTAGTCGGTTAGTCGTTAAACTGCTGCTGGTGATAAAGAGTTTGTAAAATGCCAGAAAAGTTACTTCCCAATTTAGTTTTGTTGGTTAAAGAAATTGTTTTAGTTGAACAATCCCATATTTCAAACTACTTAAATTGAATTATAATTAATATATACGGCATGTCCCACTTTTAATGGGACCACAATTATATCTCGTCGTCTTATACCTATCCAAATGCTTTAAAGTTTTGTTTATAAATATTTGCTTATAGAGTTGATGTTTTGATGTAACCGCATTCGATTTTAGTCGTAGGCGTCCGATTTTTCAAAAAATATTAGCGATTATTTTATAGAAATGTTGATTTTAGATTCGTATTCAGCATCATGAGCAACCCCCTTACACCAAATTTTAACAAATTAAAAAAATACGTATTTGAAACAAAATAATGAAAAACACCCCGGAGTTCTCCAAACATATTTATAAAAATGATTTAGGGTAATTATTTTTACTAACTTTATTGAAGATGATAGAAATAAAAAAAAATGAGGAATAGTTTTTTTCAATAACGGTAGTAGTTTTCGTGACTCTTGAACTTTTAAATAAAAATTAGTTATTTCTTCAAGCTCGTATATTGAGAATCCAGTGAAATATATTTTGTAATTTATATAGGGGTGTTTTGGTGATGCTGAATGCGAATCTAAAATCAAAATTTCTATAAAAAAAATATCGCTAATATGTTTCTTGAAAGATCGACCTTTTCTCAATCCTAAAATCGGACGCTATGATTAAAATCGAATGTTGCTACATCAATATACTCACATTATAAGTAAATATTGACTGCCAAAATTTTAATATATTCGGATATCAACTGACCGAGGTGGTGGCTCCATTAAAAGTGGAACACGCTGTATATATCTTTTCCAAGCTTTTTGGTTTGAGAGTTCTGTAAAAACAGTCAACCGTACCGTTGTTTTGAGGGTGATAGGTGGTTGTACGAATTCTATGAAAACCAAAAAATTTTGCAAATTCGCCAAACAATTTTGATTCAAATTGAATGACTTGTTCAGTTGTGACGGTCAAAGGTACGCCGAAACGACAAACAGAGTTTTCAAATAACGTACGTGCCACAGTTTCTGCAGTAATATAAGGCAGAGGATAAGCTTCTGGTTATCTGGTAAATCGTTCGATCACTGTTAGAGTGTAAGAACAACCTTTGGATGGAGATAATGGTCCTACTAAATCTATATGTATATGATCGAATCTGCATTTAGGTACCTTCAAATTTTCTAGTGGGCTTCTAGTGTGACGTCTGACGTTAGCACTTCTGACAGTAATCGTCGTCTTTTTATTTATGATCAATCCAATAATTTACGATTTCTTATTGACACTGGAGCTGATTTGTCAGTTATACCACGTAATGTTTTTACAGATTTAAATAGAAATATTGACACGGCTAATGCTTCTACTATATATGTATACATACGGAAAAATTTAAACTTACGAAGAATTTTTCCTTTCGTTTTTAATATAGCTGACATTTCAATTCCAATCATGTGAGGTGATTTTTTGCCTTATTTTACAAATAGATGTCAATAATTATTAAGTAATTTTATGTTTTACCGTACTTTGGGTCACTTGTAGTTTTTTTGTCACGCTTCTGGCATATGACCTTTTGTACATTTATCAAAGATTTATTATTTTGTAAGATATTTTGTGTGTATTAGGTTAAGCGTGTGGGCCCCACTTACTAGTGCACTTTTTAGGGTATATTGAGATATATTGTACTGCGTACCCAGTTATCGGTGATGCCTAATTTGAAATATTTTGTACTACGTACCTTTATATTTTATTAAATGTTTAATTAGAACGACGTTGTCTTTTATATCTGACCACCCCAATTATCGAAGCCACCCCCAAGGACCTGACTAGTCGGCCGTGTGAGACTCCCTCCTCACTAATGTATTGCAGAGGGTGTACTGCACGTAAAATATTAAAATTTTGTTCAGGGCACAGGGTGACTACCCTACCCTGCGTTTGAGGTTTAGCAGCTTTTGGGGCCCCTTTTTATAAGTGGGTCCGGGCCCTGTAACAAACTGCATATTGAAATACAATATCTCCAAAAGTATCTGTTTTGTTTGGTGAAAAATTAATATAAATGAAAATAATCGTATTTTTTGTTGGATATTTTTAAAATATCTTTACAATTGGGAAAATACTCAACAAACATGAGAAATCATGAATATGCCACAAATAATGAATTATAAACAATATCGTATTCTTGGTCTGAACTTATCCTCATTTTCGTTGCTCTATATTATATAGTCTAGCTTTGTCTGTTCTATATACATTTCTGTTGTTTGATGTGTAGAAATTAAGTTATTGGCGAATGGCGAAAATGTAAAAGTGTATTTTTTGACGTATTTTCGTAATTGTTGATTTACCTTTAACAGGCCATATTTGGATTTTCATTTTTTTTTTTTCTAGAGAGAAGAAGCACAATTTAATGGTGCGAAAAATGGCTACGTATCTTTATCCTAATGTTGTAAAGTTGCGAGGGAAGAGCTAAAATAATATACCGTTAACGATTAATAAATTCTGAATGCTCTGTGGATTTTTTCCTGAAACTTTAATAATTTACAAAACTACCACTTTACGATAAAAATCTTAAAATGATTTTTCGCAACTTTTAATCCTGTATCCTGGCATAGTTTAACCATAATTGTTCCATTAAAATCTAGGTACAGTGGTAAAATTGAACATAATTCACATACTTACAGTTAAGAATGAGTCGTGGTGTGTCTTACCTGAAATAAAAAAAAATGTAATTAAAATGTAGCAGTTGCTATAAAAATACATAGACAAATTATTTTTGTAAATTGTAATAAAACTATGAGAACCCGTTAATTATTTAGCAGGCCACGCCACGGCAGCGCAGTTGTTAAAAGCGCATTATGTGGAAAACGCAAACCTCCATCGTGTCCATAGGAACTAGTCATCAACCAGATATTGTCATCAACTCTGGTTGATGACAATATCTATAATGATTAGTTGCGTTTGCATTTTTTCAAATATTACCTCATTTTTCACATCAGGCTCAGTTTCTGGGTTTGGAGGGTATAATTTTATGTATTATGTAATTCTTAAATATATTTACTAAAACCAATGACTGATATAGTTTCCACAAACACCAAAACACTTGAATACTACACTCGAATACCATCTTCGACGCAAGTTTCGCCAATCACGTTGGTATTATATGGAGATAATTCAAACTTAAAACATGAGTTTTACCATCTCTAGATGATGCCAAATTGGCTGGCGAAACGCACATCTATTCGAATGTACTATTGAAATGTCTTGGTGTTTGTCAATACTACTTTAGAGGCAGCGTCACATCGAAAGTTCCAGCCCTCTCCAAAACTAAAAAAGGTGCTCGCTTTATCATCAGCTATGTCATAACTCATAACAAACCATTTTCCTCTTTCCACTCAGCGATCTTTGCCACCATATATTTAATTACCATTCTAGGCGCATAACCACAGTTTTCTCTGCCCACATATTTTTATGAAGATGATTAAAAATATTTCCTAAACGTACGACGGCAAATTCTGACGATGTCAGATAGAACTGAAACTAGCTCACTCGACTTATTAAAAATGTTTCTGAAGATGGTGGATTTTTTTTTCGCAGGATTGGGAGTGGCTTCTGACTTCGTTCCCATATTATCTTAGTACGGGAGCCATCAATCAAAATTTCTCGTCATCGCGACATGGACAAATCCATAAAAACTGTTTAGTTTAAGGAAACTTTGTTATGTAAAGCAAAGCTCTGGCGCGTTGCGGATGTGGTAGAAAAAATTTTCCGTCGGTAAAAAAAAATCGCGTAATTTTTCTATAGCACCTCGTCCGTTTTTAATGGATTCCCATTCAAAATATAACATCAAATACTAATCCGTGAAGAACGGAAATGTCTATCCTTGTAGAAACCTGATAAATGTAGTATTAGTTGTTAAAAAAATAGTTTGACCGAATTACAGCGACATGGCTAAAATCTTGTTTAGATGGTTGACCAGGATCTATAAATCCTAAGAAAAGTCTAAAAAGTCTAAACGGACATTTTCCGTGCAACACGGAAAATGTAAAAAATGAAATGGAGTCGTCTCTTGCTCTGCGTGTTTCGGCCATCACGCGCTATGGAGGCATGAAGATAACTGACTGCGGGAGAAAGATAAAAAAGATCCAAACGACGTCCGATATCTTCGAAATCCGTAAATTTGTCTTCTTTCTTTCTCACTCCCGTGGTCTAGCTGCACGTGTGTCTTCCGCCCTCTTTATATCTCCATGTATATGCCTCCACCTTTACAGCTATACAGCTGTACTAGAATTCATTCTTCATTCTCCTGCGGAGAGCTGTGAATATTCATATTTAGTGCCTCGCACCCTGTTTCAATTTTATCTTTTATTTGACATTTTTTGAAAATTTAACATTTTTTAAAAAATTGACAATTTCCGACAAACAGAACATGAAAACACGAAATACCCATATTGCGACTTTCTAAAGCGACGGAAAACGGATTTTCTGGGAACAACAACGCAGAAAATGTCCGCTCCATTTTTTTTACGTATGTCTAAATCCTACCAATGATTTAATCAAGGGAACGGACGGGTCGCGATACGTCGCGGGAACCACAAAGAATTACATTTTACAAATTCATTCACTCCCACGAGCAACCTTCAAATCGTCAGTTTTCATTTTTTCATAATTGTTTTGAGCGGAAATTTTCAAATTACACTAAAACCGGTTGACAAAATTCTCTACTTTCAAATTTATTGGGAAATTTTCCAGTTTTCTTTTCATTACCACTTGCACAGGGCGGAAAATGTCCGTTCAAATTTTTATACAGTTCCAGACACCGTACTTCAATACAATAACCAAGAAACAGATGTGTCCGGATAACAATTTTATCCCATTTTTTTTTTAGATGTTCATTATTGTTTTTCGATTGTTTAGCAACACTGAAGACTTCCATCATAAAGAACTTTTCCTTCTTTTGAGTATAAACTGTCCGAAAAAGTTTAAAATTCTCATATCGCGATGATGCTGAAAATCCTGGTCGATGGCTCCCGTACTATTTACTTTGCCATTCTATGCAATCAGTTTTTTACAAAAATAGTTTACTTAAAGCTGTGTCCCTTTTTAACACATGCAATTCTTGAGCGCGTTTTGTTCACAAACTTTTCTTTAATGTAGTGCATTATGCGGGTGCAACAAAATTTTAGATGCCAACTTCTTAAAAGCCGCTTATGTGTTCCATCTATCCAACGAATATGAACTAATCCATGCAATCTCACTACTTTTTTTATCCGCGAAATTACTGTTTTGTTTTAATTCGGCTTGGCAACAATTTCATCTAAATTAAAGTTAATTTGAGAAACAAATTGCTGTAAATTAGTAGTCTTATTTGTGCCTAAATCCTTCAGTGAAAACCTTTATTTTTTATTTAACCCTTTAGAGACCGTATTTTATTCAGCTTCCTACATAAATGAGAAAGAGGTAAAAGGGGAATGATTACTGGAGTCCGGCCGTTTCTTGTATATTAGAAGGTAGGAAAAAAAATAAAAGAGAAAATTAATTTGCTATGGCGAAGAAGTAAAGGAAATGAGAGGGAATGACCTAGTTAGTGTTTCAGTTTACTAGCCGTTATAAATAAACTAACTTTGTCTTAAGTATATCAGTTTTTTTGTCTGACAGTGTTGTGCATCTTAGATTTTTCGCTGTTATTTTGCATTTTTATAATTTTCTTCATCATATGACAGTTAATATATCGGGTGTAACCGAATAGTGGGCCACCCCTGTAACTTCCTTGTTTTTAAAAATATCGGGATGAAATTTTGTATGGTGAAATTAGGTAAGATTTTCAACTTTTTCAGACCTATCCGCCATATTTATCACTTCCGGTTTCACCGGAAATGGCCCAAATAGTCTTTTATAAATGGACCACGTTTTTACATTTTTGATACATTTATACTATTTTGAACAATTTATACAGTGTAGCACGAAAAATAATTCGAATTTTAGTTGTCAATCTAGATGGCTGCGAATATGTTAAAATTATTTTTGTTCTAATGTAATTCATATAAAAAATACGAAAACGTCAATATGTCCAATAATACACCATACAGGCTGCTGCAAACTCATTAAAATCACATTTTTCAAAATGACTCATTTGTTTTAAACATTATGATACGGGCCACCCAGATATTCAGAAAGCTCTATTTAGTAGCGGTTAAACGGTACCAAAAGTTCCGTAATGTGTAATCGTTACCAGCAGGAATGACAATTTTTCTTAAGAAATTTATGATTTATATCTAACTTCAATTAAATTTTGATCAACCCTGTATATTTGTGTTAATATTTTATAATATGCAAGAATGAGCCAGAGGTCCATTCTGTCTCTTGCGGAGGGTGGCACATCATAAAATATTAACAAAAATATACAGGGTTCATCAAAATTTAATTGAAGTTAGATATAAATCATAAATTTCTGAAGAAAAATTGTCATCTCTGCCGGTAACGATTATGCATTACGGAACTTTTGGTACCGTTTAACCCCTACTAAATAGAGCTTTCTGAATATGGTGGCCCATATCATAATATTTAAAACAAATGAGTCATTTTGAAAAATGCTATTTTAATGAGTTTTCAGCACCTTGTATCATGTATTATTGGACATATTGACGTTTTCGTATTTTTTATATGAATTACATTGCAACAAAAATAATTTTAACATATTCGCGGCCATTTAGATTGACAACTAAAATTCGAATTATTTTTCGTGCAACACTGTATAAATTGTTCAAAATAGTATAAATGTGTCCAAAATGTGATCAATATTTCAAAAATGTAAAAACATACAGGGTGGTCCATTTAGAAAAGACTATTGGGGCCATTTCCGGTGAAACCGGAAGTGATAAATATGGCGAATAGGTCTCAAGAAGTTGAAAATCTTACCTAATTTCACCATACACAATTTCATCCCGATATCTTTAAAAGCAAGGAAGTTACAGGCCCACTATTCGTTTACACCCCGTATATACAGGCTATTCATTTTATCAGGGCCCACGAGAATATCTCACAAGCCACAAAATGGTTTAAAGACATTTAAAATCCATGGCCTACTTTAAGAGTTATGACGGAAAATATCGAAAATGCGGAATATGTCTAAAACCGCTGTATTTTGAAATTTACTCTTCAATGTTAAAATTTTTTTTGAAACGGGCAGGAAATAGCGGCATTAAATAGAGTATTTTCCTCCCCTTTTTTCAAAGATATATCACATGCCATATTTATTCATTGGAACTAAGCAAGTGATTATAAAAACATTATAAAAATCAATATTTTTTTTTAACTAGCATCATACTTGCCGTGGAGAAGTATGATTAAGTAAAACGACTAAAAAATTCAGCAAGTTCTTCAAATCTTTACTATAATCAAACATTAACACAATTTTTTTTTTGTTTTTTTTTTATCACGCGGCATCGACAACTTGGTCATTAGCCGCATCGTCCTATAATCCTATCATAAAAGTTAAGACTTTTCTATTATGCATGTCGAGAAGTGTTGTCGGGTAAGTTCATATATATTAAATTTTCAAAAATAGATTTATGGTTTTTAAGAATTTAACTATTTTTTTCAGATTTTCCTATGATTGGCCCAAACATGAAGGTAGGTGATCTGGGATAATCAGTCGTCTACAATGTTGGTCATATACAGGGCATTCTATTATTATATGTTTTACTGTCAAAATTGTATTGCAAATCTGACGAAAAATGTGGAACGCTTCATGATTTTGCGTGTCATCCTTGCGCAGGGGCCATGCTAATCTTCTCTGTATCGTTCCAATTTTAGTATATGTACCGCCGAAGCGAGTACACATTAACACAATTATAAATAATAAAGTAAACTCAAGCTAACAAAAAAAAATAATAATAAAACTTAATATAGTGCACAGAACATTAACATTTATCTAATCAAAATAATTTTTAAAATGTCATTACAAGTGTTCAAAATGCCCACCGCATTTCTTATGCAGAATCGAGCGCGGCGAGGCACTGCATTCAAAATATTACTTAGCATTCCAGAAGTAACTGTATACATGCCTGTTGAATTCTAGCTTTTAGATTCTCTACATTTTACGGTGTCGTCGAAAAACCAGTATCTAGAAAAAAATCCATTGAGTTTATATCTGGAGAACGATGGGGCCATCGAATAAATCCATTGGTACCTGTCTAATGTTGAGACAAAATTTCCTCTAAATAATCTAAGCAAATACGGGAATTGTGGGAAGGAGCTCCATCTTGTTGAGAATATTGAAAGTTATGTCGATCCTCCAAATCATCAGATCATCTAAAAATTCATTACATTCGTTCCTCAAAAAGTTTAGGTGACCATCATGAAAATAAGGACCTATTAAATTGATGCCTAAATTACCTAACCACACATTTATTGAAAAACGATTTTGAAACCCAATTGGTCTCTGCCAGTGTGTATTTTCAGAAGTCCATTTGTAATAAATATTACAATTAAAAATCCATTATTGGAAAAATTTGCCTCGCATCGGACCAATTACATATTAATTGATCGGCATGCTTGGTTTGTCCTCTGGTTGAAAATTATGAACCTTTTTAACTCTATAACACAGGTAACCATTTTTCTTTAAAATATTTTTAATACTTGTTTTATTTATACGACAAGCCACTTGAATTTCTCTTAATGATATTTCCAAATTTTCTGCATTTTTTTTCTTATATAATTAATAACTTGGTTTACCACATTCGCTGTTCATCCTTGCCTTCTTCTTTAAAAGTAAACCATTACTTTTTAGTTTTTAGTTAGTTTCCTGAACAGAGTTTTATTCGGCTGTAGTGCTTGTGAAAAGCCGTTTCTATATTCTACTGGAGTTAATCCTGAGTTAAAATTGCATTGGTAATATGTAGCGAACGTATTATAACGGTCAATGTGAGTGAAAATCATTTTTGTAAATTCTAAATTCTTAAAGGAATGTGAATGAGTGAGGGTTTAACTATTAACTGAGACGATCTGTCAAAACATTAAGTTGTCAAGTTTTTCCATAGCCATATTTTTATAATTACTTGCTTAGTTCCAATGAATAAATATGGTGTGTGATAGAAAAGGGAGGAAAATACTCCATTTAATGTCGCCATTTCCCGCCCGCTTCAAAAGAAGAGTAAATCTCAAAATACACCTCTTTGAAACGCTCTGTTTTGCAAAAAATTGTCGCCCTTAAAACTTTCGTCGTATCTCTTCAAATAACGGAGATATTTTGTTTAGACATATTCCGTATTTTCGATAGTTTCCGTCATAACTCTTAAAGTAGGCCATGAATTTCAAATGTCTTTAAACCATTTTGTAGCCTATAAAAATCGGCACAATTTTCGTAGAAACTATTTTTTTACACGACCGATATTAAGTGAGATATTCTCTAGGGCTCTGATAAAATGGACAGCCTGTATGTGTATAGTGAATGTTTTGTACTTAACATTTATTAATTGAATAAAATCGAGTAATAATAGTATTGTTATTATCATTTACAGTTGCAAAAATACTTTTTATATTAGAAATAAAATCAAAAACAATGATATAGCTTATTTTCGTAATGACAATGATGGAATTAGTCGCGATGATCCCAGGGTCCTACGACTAAATGTAGATTACTGGATTAAATGATGCATTTATATGACATGGACAGTGTGGCAGTAAGATTTCATATTATTTGTCCATAGCACTTAAGGTAGTTGATAAACTCAAAATAAATAAGAAATATCAGAATTACATAACACTTTTATGATGACCTAAATATGCGGTTATTTAAAATTATTTACAAAAACATCACGTGGAAAATAGGTTTTTCATTTTGTATCCCTAAATACCTCTTTCTATTGCACTTAATTAATTTGTCGGTATCAAATGTATATCGGTATTAAAACCAACTATAACTGAATATTATCGAAACCTTTGTATTTAGTCTATGCACCGACTTTGGTAAATACTGTTCGTAAACATTTATCAAACATATCTTTTTCATTTAAATTGGGCAGGTTTATAACAGATGCCGACAAGTTTGTCTTCACATCGGGCAATGCCATAACTTTACTGTTAGTGATGATAAAATTATTGTTTGGCAAATTGATATACAGCAGTACTAGCAGTAGTTGAATCAGTTAATATGTTACATCAACATATTGTATAAAATTGAAGCTGATTATCGAGTATGACAAAGACGCAAACAATTAACATTACACACCACAGATAATACGACCCTTTATCCCTGAAGGCTCTGGAAGGGCCGTGTGCGAAAGCGGGAGGGGCTACACATTTAGAGACTGGGACACTTCCTAGTATACTGGGATTACCTTTTTCTTCTGAAAAAATCCACGGCCGGGAAACGAACCCGGGATATGTGTGAGGGTCAAATATTGCCTCTCCGCCAACTAGTCAATTCCTACTCATAATCTATTTTTTTGAAACACTAAGACATAAATTTATATAGTACGGTGCTAAATCAAATCAGTAGAAGTAAATACGAAAAGCCGCTGCCTACGGAATCACTACTTCTACATCCAGATTCCCTACCCAAGTCTCTTTCAATGAAAAAAAAAATGTTACTATGTTTGCACTTCAATATATGGAAATAATTGTTCATAGAACTTAAATAATACAATATTTGAAATCTTCTACTCCAAAACCCAAAACCCATAAAACGATGTCCCACATCGGCAGTGAGATGGTAGTGGGGGTGACTGATGCAAAATAAAATTGAGGAATTTGGTTTTTGTGCATAGACTAAATCACAATTTTATTTTTCACATCCTTTTTAATAATGGAAAGGGGGTAGTAATGGGGGTGACTGATGGAGATGACTGTGCCAAACAAATTTTGAAACCTTGGCTTCTCGTATATACTCTAAATCTCAATTTTAAGGGACCTTACTTGCATGCTTTACCTAATTATTCCTAGCCCTTCAACGGAATAAAATAAAAATATAATCTTATTCCAGATCTCGCTATAATACATGGGTGTACCAAATTTTAAGTCAATATCATAAACCGTTTCAGAGTAATCGTGAGCAAAGAAAAGTAAAAATCTCGACGTTTCATGACAATTGACATTCTACCCATATTTGAGCAAAAAAAAATTCGATTTTTTTTACGATTACTACACTTCCACGACGTGGAAATAATATACTACAAGTTAAATTTTATTATTTGGAGGATATTCAATACCATCTACAATATTTTTTAAGTTATCTTAACACAACTTCCCACAAAAGATTGTTGTGTTCATTAATACTTCACAATCCACGTAATCCGACCCCAGCATAAAACTTTAAAAAACTCGAAAGCTCGAACTCGGAGTTTAAAAGTTATAGAACAAAGTTCTTATGATGTAAAAAGTAAATTAATATAATTAGTAGTTCAAGATTAATTAATTAATTAGTTTTATCCGGTTCATGTTTCATTATAAACACAAGATCTGAATCTATAGTTTACCGACAGTTTTCAGCTTCTGTGGAGATTAAACAATGTAATAAGGTCAGTAAAAAATCTTCAACGCAGAAATATCTAAGCTCTCCAAGATTCAAACAAATGGTTCAACATGTATATTAAACAGGTAATTCTGACGTATGCTTGTCCAGTGATGTGCATGGAAAAATTACATAAAAATTATTAACGGATTAGTAGTACGCAACGAATCGGTTCACATTAACTTTAATTTGTCAAAAAAAAAGAAAGTCAATAAAATAGAGATATTTTCAGACAATGGGTCTGGAGCAAACATTATTGAATGCCGATTCTTGTTCACAATTTTCTTTTGTTGGAAAAAGTTATCTTTAGGTGTTAGATAATATCGCCTTATGGAAATGTATGGCTGATAAAAATTTTAAATGAATTGGGTCACAAATAAAAAAAAGATACAGGAGTGTCTTCACGAGAAGTGAAACACACTATATATCAACAAGAAGTTCCCCCTACGAAATATCTTGTCAACTTCTTCCGTACACTTAACATGTAACATTGGTGTGGGCATGACATATCATTAGATCAAAACAGACCTACCAACCTAGGAAAATCATGCTCTCACAACCTGGTGGAACCAAACGACGGGGAAGACCAAGATTAAGATGGAAAGACCAGATAGATGAAGATGCAAGAAAAATTGGAGCAGCAAACTAACAAACAGCAGCACTAGATCCTGACGGCTGGCGAAGTAAACTTGGAAAAGTCAAGGCCCCCCTAGGGCTGTAGTACTATTGATGATGATGGTATGAAAAACAAGAAAATAACAATTCTTTCTATATACTGATGATCTAAGTCTGATGATGCTAGTATACTATATGAAGCCTTTATAAGGCATCCTATTTAGTATATTTAGTCCTACCTGGAGGAACAAACATCTGTAACATTTAAAAACCAAGAAGTACTAAAAACCACAAAGAAAATGGGTATGAAATTTCACTCACAGCATGCATGCCTTAATAAATATTTCCTTCTACTTTCGACTGATTAAATCACTATAATTTTTTCATTCTCTTTAGAATACATCAGGAGTGTGTCAGTAACGGCTTTTTTACATGAAAATATTTTCTTATTATTTTCTAACAGTAATTTGTTTTCGAATGAAATATACACCACTCCTGATGTATTCTAAAGAGAATGAATATGTTGATCAATTTTTAGAGTGGAGTCGAAAGTAGAAGGAAATATTTTATTTATTAAGACATGCATGCGGTGAGTGAAATTTTGTACCCACTTGTGATTTTTAGTATTTCTTGCCTTTGAAATGTAACAAATGTTTGTTTTTGATAGAGGATCCTCTAGAGATACTAGAGAGAATGTCTCGTAAGGGAAGTTTCTTATAATATACTAGCATGATCAGACTTAGATCGTCAGTATATAGAAAGAATGGTTATTTTCTTGTTTTTCATACCGAATGTTAGATATTACGCGTCTGAAAGAAGTTCAGAAGTTTCGTAGGTGGAACTTCTTGTTAATATACTAACGTGATCAAAATTGAATCAATAGTATATGAAAGTTGTCTGCTAAATACCCAAAATTATGTTTTTTAATAATAATATAAGCAGAAATACAGGATATTTATTTTTAAATATTTTTTCAATCTCACATTTTCGCAGCATTCATATAATAATAATAGTAAATCGCCTTTATTGATATTTAAGTCCTAGCGGAGTTTAGCATAGCCATTCCACCACTCAACAAGGACATTTTAAAATAATATAAAATATAATATAAACTATTAACTAAACAAGATACCATACAAGATACAATTGACAAGAAAAACATATTTTCGCAATAACTTCTATGGTACCACTTACTAGTACTTACAATACCGGTAAACAAGACAAAAATTCCTGACAGTAATTAATTGCCCATAACTTTAATTCTTTTCTTGGTAATTTCGGTAAATATTGTAATCAGATTCTTGAGGTTCCGTTTTCTCAAGCACTGAAAAAATAAAAACGAATTTCTGAGTCCGAAACCATTGACTCAAACTTTCTTTTAAATTCACCAACATCACAAAAAGAGTATCGGTAATTACCGGTTTACTAGTGGAATCTTATGTTTTCATTGACCAATTTACCGGTAAATGAATGTCCGATAAATTATCCTACGAACTTACTTTCGATTTTTAATATGTTAATACCCTTCTCCTGTAGAAGTGATGATTCAAATTTTAATTCACTAGCCTACACAGAGCCCTTTACAATAAAGATTTCTGGATTCTGGTCCGTTGTCTACGTCATGTAGCCATGCCCCCCACTGACAAATTAGCATCTCTGAACTATCTTTCTCAAAGGACAGTGCCAGTGAATAGTTGTTATTTCGTAACATCTTTAAATATTCAACTATGTTGCAGAAAAAATAAAAAATACTATTAAAGTAATTATTGACACATGATCAAAACCGCCAGTAGATATGAGTTTCTAAAGTCAATAATAAAATATTCTTCATAAAATACTCACCTTAGAGTTTACTCTCACCTTAATAATGAATTTAATGTTATTAATAAATCAATAAATAAAGGCGTCATTTCGTATGTGTTCATATTTCCCAGATTATTTAGAGACTAAAATAAACTACTTGAATATGCAACCAAATACACAATATTATAATTTATTATTACAAAGCGAATTGACTGCACATGAGTCATGACTGAATAAATGCAAGATACCGTTATGGTTTATATGCACGTTTATGTAGCAATGGTTTAGTCTGTTCCAAATACACTTTCCTATAGTGACAACAAATTTAACACATTATGATACATATACAGTTTCCGCAATAAAATTGGCTACATATGGAAAAAAAATTGTATTATTAATTTGTATTATTTCGTATAAACTCTATTGGGGGGTTCGTTTCTGCATGTCCGACAACAACAAAAAATGCATTTTGACACATGTCATGTGATCACCGGTTTGGCGGGAGTGTAAAAAATAGTTGACAGTGGTATCGAAAAATAAAAGATATCGAAAAATTTTGTTAAGGAAAACTGCTTAGAATTCAACGAGAACCCCACATATTTGAACCAGATCTGAGAAAAAATAAATAATACAAATTTTTACCAGTACCATTACTATGAAAATCATAAATTCGTTTTTTATTACCGTCAACTATTTCCTACATTCCCGTCAAACCGGTGATCACATGACATGTGCCAAAATGTATTATTTGGTAGTGGGACATGCAGAAACAAACTCCAAACAGAGGTTTTTAGAAATCTCAATAATAGAAATTTTTCCCATATGTAACCAACTTTATGGCGGACCTATACCGATATATATTTATAATTATTATAATATAGAAGTTAGTAGACCTTAATAAAGCAATAAAACATACATATGGGTCTCATACCAGGCCCTTTTTTATCAAATGCACAAATTTGTTTAAATTGTTTATAGACCTAGGAAAACGTATATTTTTCTTATTCATATAGGTATATTGCATTTATGCTCAAAATGTGTTACAATACATAGGCGTCTACATTTCAGATTTACTGCACCGTAGCCGAACGCTGCAGGAATTCACAATACATGTGTTTAACGATAGCGTTCATGAGCAATTACTACGTGGCGGTGAACGGCGCGCATTGACTGGAAAGACTACATACCTTATAAACAATGACTAGAAATTATTCCTAAGCGACATTGAAAGAAAAAACAACAAACAAGGAAAGCATAATACTGAAAAATAAAGGACAGTCGGGAGAACAATCTAGAATATATATAAAAAATAAAAGAAGGAATAACTCAACATGTGATTTACCAGCATCAGGAGCGTTCAGAGATTGAAATCATTTAGCTTAGGACACCTCTTTGAACAGAGTTGCATTGCTGTGGGGTCCTTCCAATTAGTCCATAGTTCGTCTCATCGTTATTTCATCGGGTTATATAGGCGTTCAATTGCGTTGACGTTTGATTTTTACTTAATTCATTGTCGGCGGGTTTGAAACGTCGACTCTAAACTGGTGAAATAAATATGAGATGAACTATACTGAATCGACATAGCAGGATATCAATGAATGGCCGTCATGTCAGATATATAATAATAAACATAATAATTTATTGGCCATGATAGATTTATCTTGTACGTGTAAAAAAACAAATATAAATACGCAATTAAGTGGAATAGAGCATAGGAGAATGAAAACCAAAGGATATTATCACGATAAATAATTTAAAAACCCTTAATATATCGAATACTACATTTATATCATAAATGAGTAGTAGTATGCACTAAATAATATTTTACCACTGCACTAACTCTATTAGAATTATTGAATATAACACACCAAACAAAAATAATTTGCAATATTTGCCTGCAATGAAATCTGATATAATATGATCTCTCACTTGATAGATATTCTTTCTACCTTATTTTATATTTCATAAAATTTCAAATATCACGGGTTTCTTTAGAAAGAGCATTATATAAAATAACAATTATTATTATTGACGGATTGCATTCGTATGGTGACTAAGTACACTTAAGAGATTATCATGTCTTGTTGAATAATTGTAAAAATTAGACCTTTTTGAAAAATAGTTTAATTTTTTCTTTGTTTCTTATTAGGATGCTCTGCCATATGTATTTTATTCTAAACAATGTCGTGAAATCTACAAAATAATACAATTATCCAGTATTTTACTGGAAAATAACCTCTACGCCTGTGACTTTTACGTCAAAGGATCAGTTAGAGGGTGGTTTTTGATAAATAATGAATAAGAACAAAAATATAAAAATGACGTATTTTGCTGACGTTTCGGAAAATGAATCTGTTTCCTTTCTCAAAGCGTATTATAAATGTTTGTGTGCTGTGTATATTAAATACATAATTTTAACAATATATTTGTTATATTCAGTGTCCATAGATATTTACTGCTTATGTAGAAGAACGCACTACCGGGCGTCAAAATGACGCGACACCAATTTATTTCTCAGGGGGCGCCAGTCGCGTATTACCCCGTTCTTCTACCTCCCAGGCGGGTTCGAGATAAGATGCACTTCGATAGCCGAGTAATGGACCGAGGCTGCACTACCACAGATCGGAAATGACGCTCTCTCTGGACCTGAATTCCCTCGTTAGGGGTTTAGGCACCTCTTAATTTCCTGAAATTTTGCATAAAAAAATCCCAACCGAAGAATTTCTCTGCGGAGGGATTAATTTTTGTACGTGGAAACCACGTTTTGGTCCGTTAATGACGGAATCTATTTCTCAAAAAACGCATAAAAAAATCCCTCTCAAACCTCCGTAAAGCAACCAGAAGGTCGAACGTTAATGTGAATTAACTCGACACATCCGGTTTTCTATACGAAAGTTCCAGGGATTATAGATCGTCAACAGGCCTCAAGATCAATTAAGAACCATTAGTTCAAAGAATCCGTTTATTTAACAAAATTGGTTTTACAAAATTCTCAAGATAAGAATCGTGCCTTCCCCAATCAAGGTAATGACTTTCAGACCATACAAGCGAGAGCGCTCACGCTGACGATCGATTAGGTAGAAAAGATTTATACATACCTTCTCAGAATCAAAATTCGAGCATTTTTAGAGTTGTCTCAGACTCTGGGTAAATAAATAATTATGACTGACTAAAATAACTTTAAAAAGTTTTACTCATTGAATTTAGGTTCGCTAGAGACTACTTAGCTTTAAAGTTATTGTATCGTGAAGAGCCACGTACTCGAACACATTCAGAGGACTTATTACTGCATAAGTTGAGTGGCGTTCGATCAGTCCACGACTTACTAGCCCTTATCACAGTCGTTCAATATTATCGATATGGCAGCTACTCACCTTCGAGCGACTTTTAGGCAAAATTGAATTTTTGGATTTTTATGCACAAGGCGTTTTCCTCTATAACTTTGTCATTTGAAAAGCCCTGTTATTGGCTTTTCTACCATTGCTTTGTCTGGACCACTCAACGCGCTCGACCAAATTGCGAGCCGCTGGGTCAATCCAAACTCTTTCTATGCGAGAAACCGGCCTTGTATATGTGCATTGATTTTTATCAATTTTTGCTTATCGGCACTACGCCGGCTTTGTCAAAATCTTCTATTTTGCCTTTTGGATGCAGTGCATCGTTAAAATATATGCTCATACTTTAGAATTGGGCTTTCAATGACCGTATATTTCGTGGTACTTTTTAAACTGACTTTGTGGTACTTTTGAAAAATCTATTTTAAGACCAAATTCGGCGTACTTTTGAAAAATCAACTCTCAAGCCAAATTTCAAGGTACTTTTGAAAAACTAATCTGCGGGTGAAATTTTGGCGTACTTTTGAAAAATCGATTTTCAAGCCAAATTTCAAGGTACTTTTGAAAAGCTAATCTGCGGGTGAAATTTTGGCGTACTTTTGAAAAATCGATCTTCAAGCCAAATTTCAACGCAGTTTTGAAAAATTAGTCTGCAAGTGAAATTTTGGCGTACTTTCGATAAATCGATTCCTGAGCCAAATTTTGACGCCCTTCCAAAAATATTATTTTTCAAAGTCCAATTTGTGGTACCTTTGAAAAAGTATATTATTCATAAATCTTTGTCATTATATACTTCTACTCTCATATTCTGAACCAAAAACTTTTTCCTAAGTGAAAATTCGGTGTTTCTTCGAATTTTCACCTGGTCATTTCCAACGCCTTATAGAACCCAAAACGGTCCTTATGGACTAATCTGCGCCTCTGCAGACTCCCAAAAATGTCTTCAAATGAAATTTTCGCCTAAATCGAATTTTGATTCTGTCTTCAAGTTAGGACGATTTTGGAGAGTTCTACAACACTTACACAGAACTGTAAAAGTCACCGGCGTAGAGGTTATTTTCCAGTAAAATACTGGATAATTGTATTATTTTGCGACATTGTTTAGAAGAAAATACATGTGGCATCCCAATAACAGACAGAGAAAATGCCACAACCAACATTTAGACAATAGTTTAACTGTTTTTTACAAAAGTTAAGCAGGGTATATCTATCAGTTTTGCTGAATTTAAGTTAGTTAAAAAAACACGTCAATATTGTATTTGTTTCATATGTACATACATATTACATATGTAATATGCAATATTTTAATGGTATTTATGGAATTTACTAAGCAATTCAAAGGGGCCGTTGGCATTATAAATGATCAAATATTTATTTAGAGACTTTCTTCTAACTTCTGACGATTTAGTGCCTGCTTTCAAACTCCCATTGAATATATTCACTCTGTATAAATGCAAAAACAGTATTAAATCGTAAACTGTTACAAAGTCAATGACTGGACTTAAAAAATATGAAATACTATATAATGGATGTTAACAAACTAAATTCCTATTAAACTTGATAACACAAGCTGTCAATCAGAGCACGGCGTTCTCAAACTGAGCATCTGTTATCAATTGGTTTAATAATATTGAATTTCCACAATGAACCAGATTTAGATTGTTTTAATTCAATTTGACTCACCCCGATTCAGGTTTGAGGCGATGCCGATCAAGTTCAGTGGGTGTACAAATTAAACTTTAATAAGGTGATTAGTGGATTAAATCGATAAGTTCTCGAGACTAATCTCGCAGGAAATACCTGGGTTTCCGTACTTCAACGCCTTCCTTCTAAATTGATGATAGCGAAGCACGAACTTGAATCACTGCATCTGGTCATTTTCAGTAACTGCATAATTATATGCATACACAGAATAATATCTATAGTACAGTAAAATTAAAAGTTGACCCGGAACAAAGTAACAAGCTGATTTTTTCAGAATTGTATTCTATGGCTATCCAGGAGTCTCCGACTGAAAATCCCAAAAAATCCACCGTGCAGAAATAAAGAAAAAATGCGCCGCCATGTTGAAATTAGGCACTTTTTTCCTTTAATCGGTAATAGTCCGCACGGATGACACTTTAGGGAAAAAGTAAAGAGAAAAAATTTTGAGAGAAAGAGCTAAGTTTTAATGTGATATAAAGTTTTTTGCAATTAGTCCAATAAAGATATCATTTTTCAAAAAAATAATTCCCGGCAAGCTGATTTTTTCAGGGTCGATGGAGGGGAGTATCCGACCAAAAACTCACAGTCCACACCCCTTGCAGAGCGTTGCGTTATTTTTTGTTTTTTTTTTTGAAATTTTCCAGCTTGTACATAGTAATATTCGCTACAACTTTGTCTTATAAAATTTTTTTGTAACTTTGGTTTTTAACGGTCCAGCGCCCATTATATGGGAAAACATTCACCATATTTATTTGCTATGGTTCAGGAAACATACAAACAAAAGGCTGAATAGCTGGTTTTTGCAGGGTTGATTGAGAACTGTCTCCTGAATCTCCAACCAATTTTTTTTTTGTTGGAGGCTCAGGAGACAGTTCTCAATCTACAATAACCAGCTATTCAGCCTTTTGTTTGTATGTTTCCTGAATCATAGTAAATAAATATGGTGAATGTTTTCCCATATAATAGGCGCTGGACCGTCAAAAATCAAAGTTACAAAAAAATTTTATTAGGCAATGTTGTAGAGAATATTATTATGTACAAGCAGGAAAAAGAAAATTAAGAAAAAAAAACAAAAAATAAGAAACCACCCCTATTGCAACGCTCTGCAATGACTTTTTGGTCGGATACTCGGGAGACACCCCTCCATCGACCCTGAAAAAATCAGCTTGCCGGGAATTATTTGTGAGCACCTCCTATAGAGAAGGTCGACTTTTACTGTATTAAATCGGTTAATATTTATATTATATTATTATATTATATTAGCAAAGTTACGGTTGTCAAAATGACAGATTTGTATAAAAAAAGAATACTTCTTGTATCTTAATACCATAAAATGCAACAAAAGGCAACAACAATTATTACTAGTAATACCAATTAATTAAAGTAATACATTCATAAAATAAAATCCATTGCCATTTGCTCTTGCTGTACTTGCGGCGACATCTACTTAAAATCTGCTTATAGGAATTGTAACTAAGGGGGTATTACAATCCGTTAAAAACTAAACTTCGAAATGAACACGAATGGAGACGCCTTGGCCGTTCCACTTTCTCTCAACGCTGTAATGCTCTTTCATTAAGGTGTTGCAAAACTATATTTAAAATGACTAGTTTTGCATAGAGCGCAGATTTAATGGGGAAGCTCCACTTTTCTCAGCAGAGGCACGGATAGCTACAGTGAACAACGGTATTTCCAAAGGGTCAAACGTTGGCCACCTCTCCAGAAGGTTTGGGTATGATCAAATCTAATAACGTTCCAAATAGCCAAAATAATGAACAGCTTTTGTTTTACTATCAGAACTGGAAGGTCTTCTAATTGAAGTGCTGGATAATGTACTGAATTTCCTGGTTTGGATCGTGATTTTACACACGCGGAACCCTTCTCTAATATCACAAAAATACGATTTAGAACAGCTTGCTCATGAACGTATAAATGCATTAACTCACGTCTTCCGTTATGGTACTCTTCGCAAATACGAAAACGAAGAGGATCGGCACATTTCTAAAATCGTAAATATCGCTCGTAGAGAAAAAAAAATCATATCATCGTGTTAGTGAATAAATTCTGAACTACTTTCCAAATGTTCGTCTGTGTGTCCATTTATCTGCTTGTCCGTCGCACAGTGGGACATTTATGGCTTTTTTGGACAAACATTGAGATGCGGCTCATTTCACAATGGATTGCAGTAATTTCTTTTTAAGTAATCGTCAAGCGCTGTAGTTTACTCTACCACTGCTACAATTTGGAAAAAGTCGATTCTTATTTTTACATTTGACCATTATAGTGAAAGTAAGGAGTCTGAAGAATATGCAAAATCGTGCTAAAGTTATGGAACCTACCCCCCCCCCCCCCCCTATCATCTACCCCCGTTTTCGAAAGTACTAAACGAAAAACAGGATGAAACAAGTTTTTAGTCATGCGCGCCCCTTTAACGGCCAAAAGCCTCCCCTTTTTGCTTATTTCTCATATAGCAGCTTGGCATCGACTATTTTTGCAGGGATTCTTTGTTCCTTCATATAACAGATAGTGAAAGGCAATGTCAGGTAGTAAATCGCAACCACCCTCAGGGGTGGAATCTACCCTGTGAGGGGGTGTAAAATTATTTCGTTTTTTTTTTCTTGTTAAAGACGTCTACCCCCCGTTTTCGAGGATGCTGATCAAGGACAATGGTAAGAGTGAATTGTGACAACCTCAGGGGGTTGATATAAGTCACTAATATCAACCAACTCGCTACCTACTATTATTATGAAAGGGGTGGTTTCCGACAGTTTAAGGGCGACGGAAGGATCAAACTAGCGTAAAACTTTTTTCCTGATCAGCATCCTCGAAAACGGAGGTAAACGTCTTTAGCAAGAAAAAAAAAAGAATCAATTTTACATCTCTCTGACAGGGTAGGTTCCACCCCCAAGGACGGTTGCGGTCTATTACCTGACATCACCTTTCACCATCTATTATATCCCCACGAAGAAACAAACAATCCCTGCAAAAATATACGATGCCAAGCTGTCATATGAGAAATAAGCAAAAATGAGTGGTTTTTGGCCGTTAAAGGAGGTGCGCATGACTAAAACCTTTTTTCACCCCGTTATTCATGTTCAGCACCTTCGAAAATGGGGGGGTAGGTTTCCTAACTTTAGCACGATTTTTAATAATCTTCCGACTCCTTACTTCCACTATAATGGTCAAAAGTAAAAGTAAGAGTCGACTTTCTCGAAATTGTAGCAGTGGTAGAGTAAACTGCAGCTCTTGACGATTACTTAAAAGAAAAATTACTGCAATCGATTGTGAAATGAGCCACGTCTGTTTTTTGTAAGAGCCATAAATTTCCCACTGTGCGTCGGTCCGTCACATAAAATATATATTTTTTTTTTGATAACGGTTCTGAAATCTGACCTACATAAACCCACGAAAGAAAATTTACTTGATATGAATCAACCTCAGTTTTAAAAAATAAGACACAACCAGCTGTTATTATCAAGCCAAAAAAAATTGAGCAGCCGATTATGCAGACAAACTTTGATGTTATGCGGCATGTAAACCCTTAGACATTCAGTTATCGAAAGTTAAAAGCATTAAAAATGGTGGTTTTCTGATTGGGTGTAAAAATAAGGACGACAACAAAAAATTCAAGAAAAGAGTGGAAGAAAAATTATTTATTTTTAAGCAATTCTGAATGTAAAATTATTAAAATTTTTTCTAAGAAAAACAAAGACATATTCCAATTAGAAAAATTCTCGTATGATAAAGTTATTAAGGCTGACAATTCATTTATAGGTTACGATAGCTGAGTTTTCGATGCAGTCGATAGACTTGGCCATAACATATTGCTACTAAAGCTTACATTATTCGGGCTTTCCCTTTCGCTCATAATGCTATAAATTTGTATCATATCTTTATCACAGGAAACAGTACGTAGTATCAAGTGGTTTCAGGTCTGTTGAATACCTTTCAAATTCAGGAGTTCCCCAAGGATCTCTCCTTGGTCCCCTGCTTTTCATTAAGGACATTGTTATAAATGTAGATGTGAAGTGCCTTCTTTATGCGGACGACTTAAAAATATTTGATGTGGTTAGGAATGTTGAGAACTGTGAAAGAATTCAGCACAATTTGGACAAGATTTCTAATTGGCACTTATTAAATTAATCCACAAAAGTATAACGTCTTAGACCTCTGCTTTGGCATTCAATTATACTCAAAGGTACGGCATTGGAGCATCCTAATATCTTTCGCGATCATGGTATAATATTTGATAAGAAACTGTCTTTTAGTAAGCATATCGAGACGATAGTGTGTGAGGCATACAAATCCTATGGATTTATAACACGAAACAGCAGGAACTTTGTGAACCTTCATCATTAAAATATTATATAACTGTTTTGTAAGATTTAAACTTGAATATACTGTGATTGTATGGTATCCTCGTTATAATGTACACATCGATAATCTCGAGAACATTCAGCGTCGACTTCTTAAGCTGCTCTTTTTTAAATCGAATGGTGTGTACCCACCTTCAGGCTTACCGCAAAATGAACTACGTGAGAAACATTAAATGGTAAGTCTTTCAAAACGACGACGGGAGTATCACCCACAAACATTTTAATCTAGAATTATTCATAATAAAATCGATTGCCGAGACATTATATTTCAATTAAACTTTTATGTCCCCAGAATATCCCCCCCCCCCGTGATAACGTAACCTTCTACCTGAACAACGCGTACGTACAAACATACTTCAATATTCGCCTATATATACAATGTGCAATAATTGCTATCTACTAGGAAGTCAGCAGAGCTAAAGATATTTTCCTGCAGCCTTAGTAATATAAGGGCCATTTATTTGGAATAAATGACTTCGTTTTTCTTTCTCTGAATGATTATATTGTTATAATGTAATCACACGTTTTTTTATTAGTGTACCTATGCAATAAGTATTGAATTTTTAAATGTTCCTCAGTGCACTATATCTTCTCAAGGACCACAAACTATTATAATTCCTATAGACTGTAAATACTTAATTTCCTTGCGGATAACCCAGGTTGGTCCCTACTCTGTTTCCTTTGATCCTGCCGTATTTCATTCCACGGATCATGATAAATTATTTTAAAATTTGTCATCAAAGTAGCAAAATAAGTAAATAGGACGTCATACAAAAAAATGTAGCGATACAATGAAAGCAGCACTGACGTACTGATTGCGCTCTAAAAGTATTGATTTCAGTACAAATGTACTGACACTGGCAACGCTGCTTATAAAGCCAGTCGAGCGGGTGCCGTGACATCATCAGCGCGCTATTGGGCGTTTCAAATATGTTACGAATTGAAAATCAAATATTACAGTTCATATTAACGCTAGCGCCCTAATTTTTTCACTATATATTTAAGGGTTAAATACTTACAGAAAATGCAAAAACAAATCAATAAATATCACTAAATGAGCCCACTGGGTATTTCACCTGTAGAACAGTGTAATTTAAATAAATAAATCAATAAATAAATATCCTATAATAATTTTTTATTTTTATATATTTTACTAATATTCATGTCATAATAATGTAATATCCAATCGCCAAGATCTGATTTTGATCTAGATATATAAAACAGAAAGGGTATAGCCGGATAAGCATAGTGAAAAATGCCCCTGAGCCAAATTGGACTTTGCATACATGGCTTGTTAGCTCTCTATTAATAAACAATTTCTGCCGAGTTTTAAATCCGTACCTCTTCGGTTGGGCCAGTTATAGAGGGAGACGTGATTTTCAGTTTTTATTTAATTTCGCTTTTCCTGTTGCATTGAAAATTCTGAAAAAAATTAGAGTCCATACAATCTTAAGGGTGCATATCAGGATTTTTTTTCAGATTTTTTGGCTTAAAATTGGGCTTGCTAAAAATTTTTGAAATTTTGAAAAAAAATTTTTTTTAGGATTTTATCAAGTGACTACCTTTATTTTTTTACAGTAATAACTACTTCATATGCTTGTTGGTTTGTAATTTTTTCAGATTTTTTAAAGTGGTGGGCCATGGTGTAACCTCGTTGTTCCAAAGGGTCCTTTACATCGCGAATGCCTCGATCGACGATACAAATATCACCTTCCTTCAGAAGATTTTGCAACTCTTTCGGATCTTGCGAGACAATTTTCATGATATCCGCATTATTCTGCGTTTCGTGAAAAGGTCCGAGCATTTCGACAATATAGCCGTTTGTGGTGCAAATCATTGTCGAAATGCTCGGACCTTTTCATCCAACGCAGAATGATGCGGATGAAAATATAAAGTACTTATGCCTGCTCTTAAAGGCAAACGTAGTCAGCTGACCACAGCCGAATTCAATAACTCGCGCTGAGTAACAAAAGTTCGCTGGGTCGCTGAAGCAATTCACGGTGTAATCGGATAGAAGTACGGACTACTTCATCAGCAGTTGGATAACAAATTGCTTCTTAGAATCCGTACATACATTCGGATAGCTTGTTTTTTAATTAATAGATTTGGAAAACAAAACGCCTATCAGATGTCAGTCTTTCCGCAGAAATTCTTTTCCAAATGACATCGCAGCAAATTGTGGAGAATACTTTAACTTTAGAGATCGAGACGAAACATTGAACTAGGCGAAAGGATCCATTTCAACAGTTGAAATCCTCATACCTCCTTGATTTCCCAGAAATGACACAGAACGACTTGAAAATTTTATTCACTGGTCGTATCAGTTATTATGGCTTATGTTACAGATAATAATGATATAATTAAAGTAGAAGTGAGGTCGCAACATGTTAGCAGCAGAACTTATAAGTATTTTATTGATTATGAGCCAAATGAGCCAAATTCCGTTGGTTTCCGAGGAGTAAGGCGATATTATTGTGAGTGTGCAAATGGTAGACGCACAGTCGGGTGCTGTTCACACATAGCTGCAATAATTTATTATTTATCTCACGATCGATATATTTCCAAAATTGTAAAACCTGCAGAAATGCTAAGTAAACTTTTTGATGTTACAAATTACAATATATTCAAGAATAAAGATTAAGAGCCCAAACATCTCAAAATCGAAATTTAATTTTTTACACCATGGCCCACCACATTAAAAAATCTGAAAAAATGACAAACCAACAAGCATATGAAGTAGTTGTTACTGTAAAAAATAAAGGTAGTCACTTGATAAAGTCCTAAAAAAAATTTTTTTTCAAAATTTCAAAAATTTTTAGCAAGCTGAATTTTAAGCCAAAAAATCTGAAGAAAAATCCTGACATGCACCCTTAAGACTGTATGAACCCTGATTTTTTTCAGAATTTTCAATGCAACAGGAATTAAATAGAAACTGAAAATCACGTCTCCCTCTATAACGGGCCCAACCGTAGGGGTACGGATTTAAAACTCGGCAGAAATTATTTATTAATAGAGAGCCAACAAGCCATGTATGCAAAGTCCAATTTGGCTCAGGGGCATTTTTCACTATGCTTATCCGACTATACCCCTTACACCGGAACAGGAACAACGGTCTAGTATGGGCAAGCCTTTCAATCGAAACCAGAAGGTTCCGAATTCGATGCACAAGCCAGGCACTAATAGATTTTTCTTTATTTTATTTTATACTGACGACTGTTTTACCAATTCAGTTAAAATCCTAAAAGTAAAAATGTATAAAACTAACATAACTTACAAAGAAACTGCGATTATCCAATAGAAAGTGAAACAATTATATACAAAGTTCAATAAATCAGCCGAAAAGTATAATGTCTAGTCTAGTTTATTACTTCAAGCCTTAATTAATGAAACAAATATGTAGTAATATTTTCTTTACTCGGATTGGGTCTAAAATATACAATTTGTCTCATAACCAAAAAGACACGAATTAAATCGCCAGCGGATTAATAGTTAAACAGTAACTCCAAATTATTTACCTAACTTAACAAACAAATATTCCCAAATCTGTTTCAATAAGTCCTGGATTATTACTAAATAATTTTACAGCGCTGCGTATACCGGGTGGACGAAAAAAATAATCAGTCTAATACTGCTAAATACAAAGAAATTTATTATTTTCGGCAAAATTTAAAAATAAAACCGCTGCCCAAGGAATCACTACTTCCACATCCAGATTTGCTACCCAAGTATCTCACAAAGAAAAAAATTTGTATGTGAAAATAATTGTTTATGGAACTTTAATAATATAATATTTGAAATCGTCTGTCCCAAAAACCATTAAAACGATACCCTGGTGTGGAAGTAGTGGTCGGGGGGTGGTAGTGGGGATGGATGAAGTAAAACTAAATATTTTGTGGCCTTTGGTTTTTGTACACACACTAAATCACAACTTTTTTCACCCCCTTTTATAATGGGGTGGGGGTAGTAATGTAGTAATAATACCAAAATTTTTTTGAAACATTAGGTTCTCTTGTATATACTAAATACCTATTTTATGGACTCTTACCTGCTTGATGTACCTATTTAACCCATTTACCCTAATTTACCTCCCAACCCTTCAACGGAATAAGATGAAAATATAATCTAGTTCCAGATCTCGTTAAAATACATACGTGTACCAAATCAAGTCAATATCTTAAACGGTTCCAGAGTAATCGTGTGCACACAAAAATTACAGACAGACAGACAGATTTTTTTTTTTGCTCAAACTTAAAATCTCGACGGTTCATGACATTCTAAGCCTATTTGAATAATAAAAATTAAAAAAAAAATTGTCGTTACTATACTTTCTCTGAATGTGGAAGTAAAAATAACTTCCTTACAAATAGTCCAGTCAACGAAGGAGTGGTAGGGGAGGGTGAATTTTCCTCTTCAGGAATATATTGGGGGCAGCTAGGAGGTAAACATACTCGAAGCCTCGCCCCTAGCCCTGCCGCTTTGGGGGGGAGGGGGGTGGAAAGGTCCCTTTTTTTTTCGATTCTTGGCTTATAACTCCGAAACGATGCGTCGTCTGAAAAAAAGCATTCTATGCAAAATTAAACATAATTAAATTTCCTACAAGAATGCCTATATTAGTATTTTTACCTCCTAACTACATTCCTGAAGAGGAACATTCTACCCCCCCTCCATGTCCTCTACAATCCCCTTTTGGACATTCATTTATTGAACTAAAGGTGTTTAAGTGTACTCTGAATAAAGAGTGGTTAAGTGGTTTTATTTTGTCTGATTTTTTTTACATGAAGCACTATGCTATCCTTACTCTGGCTGACGGAAACTGTTTGCTTCGTGCTATTTCTCATTTTTTATATAGTAATGAATAGTTTCAGTGTTAAATTTTTATACAAGTTATTGAAAAATTAACTAAACAGTTCATTTAATTCTTTCCCCAAAATTAACCCTAGAATCTTATGGAACCAGTTGTCCTCAAACGCATTCTGTTCTTAAATGTAAGACTATACCAGCATCAGATACTACTGGGAATTCTGGACGATGTAGAACTTGCCCTCAACCGGCAAACATGGTTCCAGTACCCTTTCCTGCAAACATAGTTCCAGTATCACTTTACTGCAAACATTTGTGCGGGAGGGGCGGCAAATCATTTCGAGACAAGGGACACAAGCCTAGTATCAGAATATATTGGCATTAATTTCTTTTTCCGAAAAAGTTCCAGTGACACAATCCGGAATCGAACCCACAACCTCAAGGTGAGGGCCAAGTCTCCTTGACTTCTGACCATTCACATGCTATAGCGGGTGCCATTTAATAATAAAAATAACATGCATACTTTATAGAAAGTCTGGAAGTAGAAGTCTGTGATTTCTTGGGGTCTGTACTCTGAGCTATTGGAGCAGACAACACCAGAGCCGCCTAGAGCCCAAAACCTGGAACAGGCTCCAACAGAGCCGAATCCCATATATACTCGCGAGGGATCTGTCAATAGTTTCCGGCTAGTTTCCGTTTAGTTAGTCTATGATAATTCGTATTTATTAGAGGAATGAATTAAAATTTTCTTATACATTCATATATTATTAAGTTATTAGAAATTATTTCTTTGAAAAATGATGCAATTTATGACCATTTACCAAGAGATCTATTTCATGTATTTGTAAGTAGTCATAATTTTTCAACAGAATTTGAAAATTCCTGAAGATAAATTTTGATAGGTATATCACATGTTCCATTTTATCATGAAATACAATTATTTCAATTAGTACATGTGCATGTGTTGAAGTTTTAGAGAACCCTTTATTATTTTCTTTAGTTCATCAAATTGAATTTGCCAGTTCACTAGACGACAATACTACGTACAATAAAAATCTCTTGATAATTTGGAAACCGGTTTATGTAATAAAAAAGGCAATTTATCATAATTGGACCCCCATATTGACATATTTTTTGCAGAATAAGGTGTACATTTGCGACACTTTAGTGTCGTATATTTTTTTTGTTGAGTGACTTAAGATAACATATCATACACATTTAAAAGGACGTTCATTAATTATGTTTTTGTGCATAAGGAAACTTGCACACACTTCACTCTCTCTGAATGTTAACCCAGTGTCTAGTTGCTCAGCAAATGCATTGAGAGTTATATAACCATAAAGGCACCCTCGCTGGCTGAATTTTGAATTGAATTTGCTCAACTTACCTTCATGTCCGATTTCCATACGTAAATTTCGACGTACATGAATAAATAAATCTTATCATTCAAGCGTGTTTCCTTTGGGAAGTATTTCTTGAATTACTTTAGTCCGAAAGCTCAACGGCATATATTATTAATTTTACTGACGTAAGATACTTATAATGAAACTGAAAATTTTATAACATAATTTATCAGAGAATAGAAGGATATGGTTGGTTGAATAAATATTATGATAACCGCTATAAAGTTCTCTTAAAACTTCTTCACTCATAAAAGCTGTTGAAACAATAATGCAGACCTTTTGTCTTAATTTTACTGACAATAATATATGCCAACACCAACAGTTTACTAAATAAGGTACCTTGAAAAGAATGGGAAAAACTTATTGGCTTAAAAGACGTTGAATCAGAAAAGTTCTCTTCGTATTTTTTATATATAGTCCAGACGACAGAGAACATTTTATAGTGAAATCTACAAAAACTTGCAAAATGAGTTCATGAAAGTGTATAGAATAATATCCTGAAAAGTTTACATTCCGCTCGGATGCAGAACATAAAAAAAAGTAAAAACAAATTTTTTTTTCAACTATTTTTGTCAAATTTTGAAATTAAGTCAAGGTAGGAAAAAACAAAAAATACAAATGGATGGACCACGTGTTTCTGAATAAGAAATGCCGTAATAAAATCTATCGCTAAAGCCACGGTATTCCTGGGAAAAAATAGTGAAATAACTTTATCACTCCGCGCGGCTAAGCGCAAGGTTAAATGCATACTATGGAACCTCTAAAAATTCTTAACTGTTCTAACGAGTAAAATAAAGCTTTTTTCTCTTTCTGATTAGACATTTTTAACATTTTTCTTAGTGAATAGGAGGATAAATAGTGAGTATGGAAAGAAAATATATAATTATGAACGCATACACAAACACCACACATAGCCGCAGGATCGAAGCAGGTCTGCCGTGCCGTAACTCGCATGAATTTTTACCTGCATTTACTGTATTGTATTTATTACAGGAGTATATCCAATGGATTTCTTATACATTCTAAAAGTATAAAGGGTCAATTTTTCGACAAGTTACAGCCTCCAATATATATACATTTATCAAAAAAATCATGAAGCAAGGAAATTAAACTGATTTGAGATGTACTTTTTTTTTAATCCACGTTACTACAACTTAATAAGCCATAATAATCATGAAGTGTGCATACTTTTTAACAGTTCTCAATGAAGAAAGAATTCTTTTGAAGGGCTTTTATTTTTTTCTATATCTTTTATTGCGACAATTGAGTTCGGGCGTGATAAGTATATTTTTGACATCCATCCTTTGCTTGTATTGTTTAAAACAAAAAAACATCGGAGAGCTACAATTTCCATATTTTAAATGAACCAACATTCATATGGATTGAACAAATTCTGATGTAGTGACATGTAATTCAGCGCGTCGCGCGTCGGTGCCATGCGTATTCAAGCGCGCGCACGCATGGATCTCGCTCTGAGTTATAATGTTACTTGACTATTTTTTCATAAATACGTGATCTATTCTTCTGTATTTTTAATTATTTCCTAGCTTGACTTAATTTCAAATATTCATTGAATAAATGGATGAAATAATGTTTTTATTCACTTTTTTTTATGTTCTGCATCCGAGCGAAATGTAAGGATATTATTCAAATTTTTTACAATTTATTAAATATTTTTGTAATTAAAAGCTATTTTTTGTCAACTATTTCAAATTTAAATTAAATCAAATTTTATATATCTATATATTTTTTTCAATTCACTTTCACAAACTCATTAAAAAAAATTATTCGTTTTGCAAGTTTTGGTAGGTAAATACTTTCATCGACTGGGCTAATACATATACTAAACATAACAACCATAAGGTTGTCATTCTGTAAATAAATGCTTTTTAATTTAAAGGAATTTTAACTATTTTTTTATAGTTTCTTACAAGGATACAGTGCATTTATATGTACATTGATGGAATAGAATAAAATATTTATATGCATGCTCATTATAATTACAAAAAAATTTAATAAAACGTGTTAAATTTATAAGTACACTTGAAAAGTTTGTAAAGCTTCTGGTAAAAATCTTCGTAAGAAACCAATCCAAGATTTGCTTCTTGCGTGAAGAGATCAGGAATGATATTAATACTCATTTAACTAAAACTAAAAAAGACAGAAAAACTGAAAAATCATAAAAACCCACACAATATCTACACCTACTTACATATAACTATACATCTAGATAAGACTTATTGTTATCCACACAATCAAATATATTTTATATATTTTTTATTTTATTTATTTATTATTGTTAATGTTATTATCATTACTATTATTATTTTTTTTATTTCTTATGAATGTTATCAATCAAAAATGGAAATGCTGTAAGTACAAAAAGAAAAATAACTTTTAATATTAGAATTCTATTATACTATAATTTTAATAAATTGAACCCCGCAGAAACCTCATGGAAATTGGCTCTCAGTACAGTCAAATTTTCTGAAATTGAGATATGTTATAGTTTACAAGCTCCTGACCAAAGGTCCTCATGGGTATAAGACTGAAAAATTGACAGTTTTTGCAATGCGCGGGATGGAAGGTCACCAATCGCCTTTTCTGAGGCAACTAGACATGCATGAGGAACAAATGTCTGTATGTTCGTCTATGCGTGCGTGCTTGGACAGATCGATTTTTATTTTCAATTACGCAACTTTTGGTGTAATTTATAACCCCAATTTTTTTTTTTTTTCAAATAACAACCTACCCTTTGTGATTTAAAGGGTTACGTCTATAACAATAGGCCAAAACTGAAAGATAGAATACGGTCGGAGATAGGTCGAATACGCCAAACGGCATTCCACAACTATTTACTACACTTTCAACTGCGACTTGCACACTGCCTAGCTGTTAACGGAGCTCAGTTTAAACATTTCATTTGATAATTTGTTAATTTTCTTTCAATAATAATGTTTATTAATTTTTTTTTCTTTACAAAACTTTTTTATTGCATGCGTTCGGGAAGCAAATCACATTGACGGATTTCAGTTTTCTTTACGCCGTTGAATAGCCTATTAAAATACCTTTCTTTTGAAGTATGCGTAATTGTTGCGTAATTGAAAATAAAAATCGACCTGTCCAAGGGTGCAATTTATAATTTAGTTTTACACACCTCCATCCAGCCACCTCAAAAAAATGGTATTTTAACAGGCTATTCAACGGTGTAAAGAACATCGAAATCCGTCACACATACATCTATTCTTCATGCATGTATAATTGCCTCAGAAAAGGCGATTGGTGACATTCCATCCCGCGTATTGCAAAAACTGTTCACTTTTCGGTCCTGCACCTAGGACTTTTGATCAAGAACTCATAAACTATCACATATCTCAATTTTAGACAATTTGACTGAGAGCCAATTTCCATAAGGTTTCTGCGAGGTCCTTTGTAATAATTCTGTTTTAATCTATTATATTATATATCGTTAATAGATTTTACGAAAAACGGTTCTTTTTTTTTATTAAATGTGTAGATTATATTTTTTTCCAATTTATTAAATAGCCTTGGTGCTATATATGTAAAATACTTTTTCCAATCTTTATTGCCCGATTTCTTTTAAATAGTCGGTTTTCTCTTTAAAGAGTATCACTGAACAAGAACATAATTACTTCCACGTCCAGTGGAAGTATAGTAACGACAAAGAAATTTTAAAAAATTTTTATTGTACAAATAAGCTTAAAATGTCATGAAACGTCGAGATTTTAAGTTTGAGCGAAAAAAAAATTTCTGTCTGTCTGTCTGTCTGTCTGTCGGTCTGTCGGTCTGTCGGTCTGTCGGTCTGTCTGTAACTTTTTTTTGTGCGCACGTTTACTCTGGAACCGTTTAAGATATTGACTTGAAATTTGGTACACATATGTACTTTAACGAGATCTAGAACTAGATTATATTTTCATCTTGTTCCGTCGAAGGGTTGGGGGATAAATTGGGGTAACTTTGGGGTAAATGGGTAAATCAAGCAGGTAAGAGTCCATAAAATTGGTATTTAGTATATACAAGAGAAGCTGAGGCCTCAAAAAAATTTTTGGCATTAGCAACCCCTATTACCACCCCACCTCCTTATTAAAGGGGATGAAAAAAAATGTGACCTCAAAATATTTTTTTACTTTATCCACCCCCCACTACCACCCCCCAATCACCACCCCCACCCCACTACCGATGTGGGGTATCGTTTTATGGGTTTTTGGGGTAGAGGATTTCAAATATTATGTTATTAAAGTTCCATAAACAATTATTTTTACACACAAAATTTTTTCGTTGTGAGTGATTTGGATAGAGAATCTGGATGTGGAAGTAGTGATTCCTTGGGCAGCGGTTTTTTAGAAGAATGTTTGAAACAGAAATAAGTAACAAATAATAAAAGGATGCTTTTTTCCAATTTCCATAAGATTTTTGCGGGGTTCTCTATAATAATCTTGTTTTAATCTATTATATTATGTTAATTAATTATCGTTAATAGATTTTACGAGAAAAAAAGTTCTTATTTTTTCTTAAATATGTAGATAGACAGCTTTTTTATATATTTTTTTCCAATGTATTAAATAACCTTGGTGCTATATATGTAAAATACTTTGTCCAGTCTTTATTGCCCGATTTCTTTTAAGCAGTCGATTTTCTCTTTAAAGAATATCACTGAACAAGAGCATCATTTTAGGAGAAGGTTTGGAACAGAAATAAGTAACAAATAAAAGGATCCTTTTTCAAAGATTTGCAGATACCAAAGATTTTACAAAAAGAATCTAATGCACTGTTTTATCCATACTAAGGGTCGTTTTAAACATTTGTTTTAGTAACTAGAAACAAAATATCAGAATGGGAAAATTCTCGATAAACGTCTTTTAAATAGTACTTATCAACGTTGAAGGTCTGTGGATCAAATATACCTATACCTACAATATGTTTACATATTAAGCTAAATGATGAGCAGACATTTTTGTATTTGCCTTCGACACGATTTTAGCTTCAACGAGAAGACACATATGGGTAGCTGGTGGACTGAATCCCAGTCAGATCCAAGTAAAGTTTTGCAAAACTTATATTATGATTAGAGACGCAACAGATAGTGTTTTGGACGGATACCGAATACCGGATATCCGGCGTACTTGTACCGGATAGCAGATATCCGGATAACTGTCCATCCGGCTTACATTGAAAGTTGGATTGAACGTTTTGGCAACCTCGACGACAAAAAATACTTACTGGAAACTCAAGTTTTTTCGATAAAAATCAGGCTGAAAAATCCCGTCAAACTATTCTGCTGGAGGCTTAAAAAATGGTTGTGATGATTCATATTCAAGCAGTAATAGTGAATGTGGTTCTTCTCCTTCCAGTAAACAAAGTAAGAGAAACCCACAAGATAATGTTACTGCTGATATTCACAACACTTTTTGGGACGGTTTTGAGGAAGTGGTGAAAAAAATAGTAGCGTTAATGAAAATGTTTCAAAGAAAAGTTGAATGGCCAAGGAGATTGATTATTATTTGAAAGGAGCACGGATTCAAAGAAATATTGACCTTTACGCATGGTGGTATACTAACTCCAATCAGTATACACTTTTGTCAAAGTTTGTAAAAATATATCTACTACCTCTAAACGCTGAAAAACTCACTTTATTCACCATAATTTACCATTGGTAAACTTTAAGTATTAATTTGGTAACTGATCTATAGATATTGCCAGTTTGTAGTAATAATTCCAATGCAGGATGAGTGAAAAATAATAAAACAGTTTCATTTTTATACCACTTTTTATTTTTTAACTATCCGGTTTTGGCCGTATATCAGGTCACTATCAGGTGCCTAGCTGAATAGTAATAAAGTGGCCGGATAGGCCGGATACCGGATAGTAACCGGATATCCGTTGCACCTCTAATTTTGATAATCATAATCATGATATCATAATATAATGTGATTCCGAAATCTACAGGCCGTGATTATAATATTTATGAATTAATTGTGTGTAAAAATTATATTTTTTAATTGTTTAATTTTTAAGATTCATCATATATTATGTGAAATAAATGTTTACGTTTTTTTTTTCTTCAAATGTTATTGGCGCCTCCGCACGATGTTTAAATTGCCTAAAAATAACGAATTAAATTAAATTTACACATAGCCTCTACTTCATAAATAAAGCTTTCAAAGAAATACCCACCCGTATGAATTTTTAAAGCAACAATGGCCCTAAAATTAATATCAGTTCTTTTGAGGAATAATACTGAAACAAATTATTATATTAAAGATGGTAACAGTGCGGCCTCCGATTCGAAATCTTTTGTTTTGTCTGTTTTGTTTCATAATAATAATTTTGCCTCTGTCGTGTTCTAATTATAATTGCCTTCATCTCGCTGATGCTGATACGAATGCAGAGAGTACGGCTTTTTCAGCTGTGCCGCTGTGGATTAAATAAATACATGAATATTAAATCGCAATCTCTTTGAGGAAAATCCAGATTTTGACAAAAGCTTGTTTTGTTGCATTTTATGTGACAAAGGGAGTTTTCCAACACCTCAGAGGATTCCATTAAGATTGTATCACGAGACAGTTAATTTTTCATGTTACAGAACATTTAAAGAAATATTCTTGTTTGAGAATTGTTATAATTATTGAATTTTTTCTATATGACATACTGAATCATACGCATGTTGTTTTACAATCTCAAAAAGGCAATGTGTTGATTAAATAAATTAATAAAAAAGATGTGACATAACTGTCTATAAATTAAATAAATTATTTAAAAATTAAGTGAACACTGAAGGCTATTCTTTATTAATGTGGTCGTAAAATCACCTAATTTAGAATTTTTCTTCTTCAGATAAGCTTAGAATTTCCTGGAACGTCGAGGTTTTAAGTTTGAGCAAAAAAATTTAATCTATCGGTATGTCTACTTGTGCCTGTAACTTTTTTGTGCGCACGATATTGATTTAAAATTTCGTACACCTATACTACGGGAGCCTACCCTAGATGTGCCCGTGCACCCCCCCCCCCCCCCCCCGTATCCTTGGGGACAATGTTCTTCATAAAGATTAAAGCTTAAGGAACAATTTAAGACATGTCCTAAAAAAAAATTGGCTGCACTTCCCGTTAAAAAATTTTTCGCAAATATGGCTTTTGTCATTTAACACAAAAACTAAAAAAGATGGAGAAAATCTTTCTGCACAAAAAACAAAGAGCATAAAATTTTCTACAATTTTGTTCCTATACAATATTTAGATAGGAGTTACCATTTTCCAGATAAGTGATTCCGCTCTTAAAATAAAATATAAAATTCAATATAAAACTTAATACTACGGGAGCCCACCCTAACTGTCCGTACAACCCCCCGATCCTTGGGGATAATGTTTTTCATAAATATTAAAAGGAACAATTTAAGACATGTCCTAAAAAAGAAAAACTGGCGGTACCTTCAAAATGGCGTCCGTTTGAAAAAAAAATGCAAATATTGTTTTTGTCATTTAACACAAAAACTAAAAAAGATGGAGAAAAACTTTCTGCACAAAAAACAAAGTGCATAAAATTTTCTACAATTTTGTTCCTATACTCGGAGTTCCTATACAATATTTGGATAGGAGTTAGCATTTTCCAAATACCATTGTTACAGTTTTCGAGATAAATTTCTGCAAATTATATTATTATTATTATCATTTTTTATTTTCAGTTTATTTAATTTTTTGTCATGTTAATAATATAAAGTTATATTATACGCCTTACAATAATTGTCCCAGTTATTTCCTCTAAGTGATTCACCGATATATGAATTTCCATGTTTTCTTAAGTTTGGACTCATTTATCTGGAAAATGGTAACTCCCACCAAAATATTGTATAGGAACAAAATTGTAGGAAATTCTATGCACGTTGTTTTTTGTGAAAAAAGTTTTTGTCCGTTTCTTAGTTCTTGTGTTAAATGACAAAAACAACATTGGCAAGAGTTTTTTTTAACATATGGCCGCCATTTTGAAAGTACAGCCAGTTTTTTTTAGAACATGTCTTAAATTATTTTTTTTGTGCTAAGGCTTTCGCGGAGCTGGTGATATGGCTGCTGGTTTCACTTCGCTTCAGAAGAAGACCACGACAAGATGGTCGAAACGTCAAGCACTCAACCAAGTCTACGCGGAAGAAGACCCGGAAACCAGCAGCCAGATGTCTTAAATTGTTCCTTAAGCTTTAATCTTTATGAAAAACATTGTCCCCAAGGAGCGGGGAGGGCTCCCCGACTACTACGTATTATGACGACATCAGATCTTATTCCGTTGAAAGGTTGGGGAAAAAATGGGGGTAAAGCAAGCAAGAGTCCATAAAATTGGGATTAGTGTAAGTATGAACGAGAAGTCAAGGTCTCAAATTTTTTTTCGCATTAGCCATTTCCACTACCACTGTCTATAATAATGGAGTGTGGGTGGCAATGGGAGACTTGGAAAGGAAGAGACTTAGACAAGAAATCTGGATGTGGAAAGCAGCGATTTTTAAATTTGTTTTAAAGTTTTTAAATTTTATATAGCTGCTTCGCTAGCATGATATGATCATTAGCTAAGAACCTTTCCGGAAAATGATTTATTAAATTATTTCAATATGACTATTGTCAAAAAAAAACTATTACATTATGGCCTAGCCGCCGGGCTATTGGTCTTATAAAAATAAAAATATAGTTAAAACAGATATTAGCGTTACAAACTAAAATCCAAGTCAAATTAAAACATTAGGAACGGGTAGATATCAACTTTTATTGCACCTTCCATGTAATTTTAATACACCTGAGTTATGTGTGGCCAAATGCACTGAATTTTATACAGAAAAAAAAACACAGCTACTTTGTAACAATAAAAATCGGCAGCTACTGGAAGCGGCTGGAACCTCCCCACCCGGTGAATCTTTGATGCCGAAAAGAGCACTAAACAATATGAACGATCTCATTTAATTATATTTATTAAGTTGAAATATTTTTTTCGTATTAAATCAAAAAAAAAGTCTTGCGTTCGGTGGGATTTGGACCTAAGAACTTGAGTGTTAAATTTATAGTCTGCACAAATTAATATTTTATTCAATGTTTTTAATACAAATATATGCTTCATCGGATCCTAGCCGGGGCCAGCCAGACAACCACGGTGAACACCGCCGTGGCGAGTATGAGGCTGGACGGGGGTAGGTCCGGTTTGGCTTGGAGAAAAATAGAAAAGTAGCTCCTGTCTTCTGTAGGCAGGCTTAAAGACTAGGTTAAAATTATAATGTGTCCACATGGACCTAAAATGAATATAAAAATAAACACAATTCTATAAAAACGTTCGTAGGCAAGAGCACTTAATAATTTTGATTATTGATACGGGAAACACTTAAACGAAAAAACCTGTTCGTTGGTAATGGGATGGATGGCAGGGATGGCCATCTTTGGAAAAACCATATAACTCTTGGTCGACAGCTTCCCTGCCAGATGTAGCCAGGGTAGTGTTCATGGTGGATCGTTTAAGTTTGAGTTGGTATATTTTGTTTTATCTTTTGGCCTCGACCAATTTTTCACTAAATCGGTCGGGGAAGTGATAGCTGTCAAATTTTTGGTTCCAATGTTTCTCTGGGGAATTTGGTTTTTGAAAACTGTTTAGGTTGGTACCAATGTCTTAAATCGTTTTTAGGTTATGTAGTACTATTTTTAGGTTATGTTGCCGGAAGTAGCGGAAATAGTTTTTAAAATATAATGTCACTGCCACTTTTAAAGTTTTATTGGAAAAAACTCACCGAAAGCGTTCCGGTGGGGTTGCTTACACTTGTAGGGCTTGTAAGCGGTTCAGGATGGCCTCTCACACCATCCGTGGGCTTTATAAACGTCGAAAAAACTTGTAATCTCTCGATGCACCTGACACGTCAAAAATACTCAGCATACAGTCTGCACGTTTTAACACACTAGAAGAGAACTTATACCACAAATGGACCCGTAGTATTTTTTGGGAATTTTCCTTTGAGTCCATTTAATAAAATTTGACATTTTTCTGAAAATTTGACATTTTTCTGAAAAGTCACATTTCTCCGAAACTTTGACATTTTTTCGAAAATTTGACATTTTTCTGAAGTGACATTACTCCGAAAATTTGACAATTTTCAAACATTTGACATTTTTCTGAAAGGTGGCAGACATTTCTTCGAAAATTTGACGTTTTTTCGAAAATTTGACATTTTCCTGAATTTTTGACATTTTTCTGAAAACTGACATTTCTCCGAAAATTTGACGTTTTCCTGAAAATTTGACATTTTTTAAAAATCTGACATTTTTCTGAAAAGTGACATTTCTCCGAAAATTTGATATTTCTTGGAAATTAAAAAAAAAAATTTCGTGACTCGTCTTGTAGAAATATTTTTTTGATATCATCATCAGTTCGCCTGTTATAAGAATTTTATGCTTTTACGACGTCATCAGAACGTAGGTGTATTTTTAATTTACTCGTATTCCATCCATCTACAATATTTCCATTTACGTTTCAAACTTTAATTGGATGTTTCCAATAGTTAAGTCGATACCTGCACCAGTTTCTAAGAATTTTTCTTAATTGTGACGTCATGTGACGTAGGTGTATTATTAATTCACTCGTAATCCGTCCGTCTACAATATTTATACCTACGTTTCAAATTTCAGTTCGATATCTTCAACCGTTCCCGAGTTATCAGCCGAAATCACTGAACACCTCTGTCATTATTAGAATATCACCCTGTACATTGCACTGCTTTGAGGACAAAACAAGTGAAACTTTTATTTTTTAATTTTTTTCACGGAAACCAAATCGAAAAAGTGCAAGTGTGATATATCGTTGAAATCGGAATTTTTACTGCTTTTCAATGGTTCAATTACAAATTGTAAGTAATCATAAAATAAACAACTTGTTGTGCCAAAACGGCACTAAACGTAATCCGATCTCAACCAAAACCTTTTCAGATCTTCTGGAGCACTAAAGAAACCCTCATGCAAAGTTTCATCCAAATCCGTTTAGTAGCTTCGCCGCTATCGTGCTAACATACATACACACACACACACACACACACACACTCACACACACACACGCACGCACACACATACACACACACACAGACATTTTTCAAAAACAACTTTTTTGGGTTCCTGGGACCTCAAAACGTAAAGATTTGATGTTATCTCAATTTTCGATTTTGGACTAATTGTAGTAACCTCCCACAATTTTATTGTGGGGAGGTTAAAAATAAACTATTTTGAGCATAGGGTTTTTGGACAATTTTGAACAAGTTTCATTAACAAAATTTTCGGATAAAAAATGCCTATTATGATTTTTCGATTTTCTCCGCATATTTTGGTACCGCAAGGTGGCTTTGCATTTGTAGGAGGCGAATGTTTTTCTGGTCATAAGTAGATCCTAATTTGTTCTATACTTAAGTAAAATTTGACTCAAATCGGAAAAAAAATTAAAAAGCTATTGGGGTGTTATCATTTCAAGTGAAACACACTGTATACGCACATAAATAAATAATTCAAGTAAAACAAATAGTCCACAGTACATCGCCCTTTTTTTTTAATGATTAGTAACATGCTGAATTTTCGTGAGTAGCTTCGTTTTGACGAGACGCCTAACTTTTCTCTCTGCGAAAAAATAGTGGTAGCTAATAGCAAAAATTATTTTTTCTATTTCACACGAATTAGACAATTCGACAACCTGTCAATTATTTTGGCAATATATTTTTCATTCGTTAAATGTTTTTTAAAGAGTTTGTTTTTCGATTGCCTTGGTTACGTTTGCGCGAGTTAATTATAATAAGCCCCGTGTTTGTCCACAACAACATAATTTGACAGGTTGTCGAATTGTCTAATTCGTGTGAAATAGAAAAATAATTTTTGCTATTAGCTACCACTACCGAGAATTTTCGCAGAGAAAAAAGTTGGGCGTCTCATCAAAAGGAAGCTACTCACGAAAGTTACTATCATTAAAAAAAAGGGCGATGCACTGTGGACTAAAATAATTTTGCTTCAAGAAATAAAAAGCTTGTCGTAAACAGATTTTATTTGTTACAAACTTATTTCTTCTAAAAACAAAACTATTTGTTTTACTTGAAAAATTTATTTTTTTGCGTATATACGAATAATATTTTCTTGACTAAAAACATACTTTTAGGTGTGTGGGTTTACTGCTCATAGTACCCAACATATATCTGTCGTGGTCGTTTGATGAAATATAACATTTCGTGAAAAGCCTAGGCAGTACATGAACTGCCGACATATCATGCAAATTCTTGAGGTTGCACAATCTGCCTAGGTATTTCGTGAAAGCTTAAAGTCTTTCCACACGATCTGCCGCAAATTACACCGGCAGATTGTGTTCTATTACTTGCTGCCTATTTGTTTTGTTTATTATGGAAATTAAGAATGGAAAAGACTTGTTCAATGATCATTACAAAGAGCACCCTGAAGAATAGCCGAATAAATGAGCGTATGCCATCAGAAAATTAAACGTATTGCGTAAACTTTTTAATTAATTTTGAGGTTAGGTTAGGTTAAGATGTTTTATTCGTAATGCTTAATTTCGTTAGCAATCTAAAACTGGAAACGTACCAAATAAATTTGAAACTAACCTCAAAATTAATTAAATCTCCGTCTCTCTCTTTTTAATAGTCACTGAATAAGTCTTTTTCACTCTTAATTTCCATAATAAACAAAACGAACAGCTCAACATGGCTTCCGGGCAAATAAATCGGCCCAAACGGCAACTAACCTAACCTCAAACAGAAAACCAAACACAATATTCGGGTATCAGTCACTTAAACAGTCAACATCTAATTTGCGGCAGATCGTCTAGAACGACTTTAAACATCATGTGCCGAAACGACCACGGCGTTTCACGAAATGCCTAGGCAGATTGTGTAACCTCAAGAATTTACATCATATGCCGGCAGTTCATGAACTGCCTAGACTTTTCACGAAATGACGTAATTCGTCAAAATACTACTGCATACCAATATCTAAAACTTTTGGTAATGGAAATGATTTACAATAAGTTTACCACACAAATTCATAAAGTAATTGTCAAACTTTTGTCAGATTTTAAAATAGGCCAATAGGATCAAATTTGTACTTTAAGTGTTGTTAATTTATCATAACCATAAATAAAACTTTACATTAAAATGTTAAACTGATTGTTTATAATTAATTATTTGTGACATATTTATTATTTTTTACTGTTTGTTGGGTATTTTGTCACTTTCAAAATATTAAAAAATTTGATGAAAGAAATTTTTATGCCAAAAGAATCAGACAGCTCTAGAAGTATTAAAAACCAACCTCTGTCTGATCCTTCTGGTGCAGAGGTTTTTTTCATAAAATTGTTAAATACTTTTACAGTGGCAAGATACCTAACAAACAGTTAAAGTAATAATTTTAGTTAAATGAATGTGTATTTTCAATTTATAATGATACTGATTGTTTCAATTCGGAAAAAATAAAGGTTAAAAAAGTACAAAAATTAAACATCTACACTGTTTTAATCTTGAACAGCCAGACCCTAAGCATAATTAAACAATTGAACGAACGTATCTAACTAAAATTCAATCGTAATTATATGAGGATCTCAATCGAAATAATTAAAGCCACCCTATTTCACTTCCCCATGAAATTACACATTTCATTTTCTTCCCAAGGTGTAATTTTCAGTTCTCAATATATGAAGTAACAGATGTATGCGTGGTGGGGAAACACGTGACACATACCAATTTCCTTATCTTTAAACCTAATGGCAAGATAAAGTAATTTAAAAATATATTATAATTAAAAAAGAACTTTTTAAAAACAAGCTTTTAAAAAATAACTAGTCCGCCATCTTTGGGAGTCCGCCATATTGGATTTAGAATGACGTCACTTAGCTAACCATGCATTGTCATCCAACCGTGTATGCAAAATTTTAGCTCAATCAGTTGGGGATAACTGTTTTAAAATTCAAGATTTGATCCATACTAAAAAGGCAAGTTAAATAAAAGCTTATAAAAAAGGTAAATCAATGAGAATATCAGAAAGACTAATGTAAATAACATTAAAAATGATTTTATTGAACATTACGTACAAAATTTGAAATATCTTATGCATGGTTACATATTTTGTGGGCAATAAAACTAAATTAATAAGTCACCAATATAATTAATGCTGTAGTAACAACACAAAAGGATTTATCTATTATGTCAACCTTGAGAACGATGATCGTTGACCACTTACTCATATCATTTTAAACGGCGCGGCATTATAAATAAATAACGTGCATTTGTTACAAACTAGTGAAACATGTAGTTCTAGTATTTATCTAATAATAGAACAATTCTTTTATAAGTTTTAAGTAATATCGCAAGGACATTGGTACAAGAACGAGAAAAATAAAGAAACATCAATATCAATCAATCAATAGTTACACTTATTACTGCGTATCATAGGAAATATAAAAAATAACCTTAAAATATAATTAACACGAAGTTTCTTTGATTCATTTATAATTAGTTTTATGAATTTTTAATGCGAACGAATTTTTTTTTAAATAGGTAATTAATTTTTTTCCTTACTAGAATTTGTACCCGACCACGTTGTATACATAATGGAGGGTTATGCGTCCTGGATATATGAAAATCTTTTTAATAAACAAAAAGATGGGGCTTGGACGTTATATCTTCAAATTTCTCACCACAGTCTTGCTATTTTTCAGTAATAATATGTTGTTTGTCATAACACCCTTCACATCCCGTAACACGATTATTTCGGCTTTCTTTGGAAGCACTGGAGAAAATATACAGCGTGTCTAGCCGGGAGCTTACACGATCTGTATCTCGAAAACTACTGAACAAATTTTTGTAAAATTACGTATGTATAGTAAAGAGCTTATGGTCTTTCTAACTAAAATATTTTGACAGTTCTATCACTTCCGGTTATACCGGAAGTAGATGTCAACTTTATTTTTTTAAATGGAACACCCATATTTTTATTATCGGAATTGACAGATTATAAAATTTTATGGCCACTTTGTGTAACAAACCTTGTACCTAAAATTTATAGTTTTCGAAATATTAATTTTTTTACCAAAAAATTGACAACTACAGACCCCCAAAGAAATTATTCCTGTGAATAACCCATACAAGAATCTAAATATCTTTAACTGTGGAAGTAATTAGCATAGTCATAGATTATTTAAAAAAATTGAAAACATTTAAATATCGTACAGGGTGAGTACAAAAGTGGTCACAACTTTCCATTCAGAAACATCAAATATCTTCATATTTTAAATGGAAACCCCCATTTTTTTTTTGTTTTATCAAATTCTACGACTAAAAATGTAGATAGTTTACATTTACTTCCCTATATCTAACTATGACGGTTTTTAAGATATTCACGAAAGTTCAGAAAAACCAATTATTTTGTAAGAATTATTTATTTAACTAACTCTAAGAGGGCCATGTAAACGATAGTTGTCAGAAGAAATAGCATCGGGGCTGTCAAATTAGTTGTTGAAGCACCGCCTCACGGACGAATGATCGTAAATGATTTTTTGACCGAAAATTTTGAAGAGCAGTAGATTGCTAACAGAGGTCTATTTCTTTGGCCACCAAGGTTTCCAGACCTAACAATACTTGATTTTTTTATATGGGGCTACATAAAAAACGAGTGTTTGGAACTGCAATAATTACAAGAGATGAATGCCAAGAACGAGTGCGCACTGCTTTTCAGTCCTTACCACCAGATATGATTCATATAGCGGTTACAGACGCAGTACTTCGCAGACGCGAAAAATGTTTAGACGCCAACGGTGGTGTATTTGAACAACTACTTTAATTTGTTTTTAATTTTGTTGCAAAATAATTTCCATTGTTATTTATCTTGAATTGTCTCTTTCTTGTTTAGGTTTAAAACAACAATTTTTTTGCAATTTTCAGTCAAGCTGTTTAATGTATTACGTGATGGTTGGGTTTATCATAATATCTAAAACTAAAAAAAATAAAATGTTACAAGGTTAAATAAAGAATTCTTACAAAATATTTGGTTTTTCTGAACTTTCGTGAATATCTTAAAAACCGTCGTAGTTAGATATAGGGAAGTAAATGCAAACTATCGATATTTTTAGTCGTAGAATTTGATAAAAGAAAAATTTGAAAAATTGAAGAATTTTGATGTTTCTGAATGGAAAGTTGTGACGACCACTTTCGTACTCACCCTGTACAATATTTAAATGTTTTAAATTTTTTTAAAATAATCTATGACTATGCTAATTACTTCCACAGTAAGAGATATTTAGATTCTTGTATGGGTTATTCACAGGAAAAAATTCTTTAAGGTTCTGAAGGTGTCAATTTTTTGGTAAAAAAAATTAATATCTCGAAAACTATAAATTCTAGGTACAAGGTTTGCTATACAAGGTGACCTTAAAATTTTGTAGTATATCAATTCCGATAATAAAAATATGGGTGTTCCGTTTAAAATAACAAAGTTGACATCTTCTTCCGGTATAACTGGAAGTGATAGAATTGTCAAAATATTTTAGTTAGAAAGATCATAAGCTCTTTACTATACATACGTAATTTTACAAAAATTTGTTCAGTAGTTTTCGAGATATGGATCGTGTAAGCTCCCGGCTGGACACGCCGTATGTGGCAAGAAATCCCAACAAGAGCTAAATGATACATAATTTTACTCAGTTCTGCCTATTAGTGGAAGATAGGAAGGAAATGTACCTTATTAATAAAGGGCATAAAATTCACCACTCATAACTCAGAACTCACGGGTAACCTTTATAATACCAATGCAATATTTATGTAACATACTTTTAAAAGTGATTTACAAACGTATAACTGTAAGAAATGTACAAAAGGAAAAGAAGTCCATAGGGTATATTTCGGCGTAGGCAGTAAAAGCTCCCCAGCTTGGAAACTACGCGTTTGATAGCACACCAAATTTAATATTTATGCGCAAATCAAGAAAATGGCGGTTGTTTCTTAAATAAAGTCACATTTTTCACAGAAATGTCTTTCCCGAATACAAGTCCGGAAAACTTTTACGGATTATTGGCAAGCATAACGCCAAAATACGTCTCGGTTCGAAGGTGTTAGAAAAAAGTTATTAACGGTTCCGGATGCTCGTAAAGATCGCAGAGGTCTCGGAGCCCTGTCGCCACCAGCTGAACCGACCAGGATTTATCCTTGGCCTAGGACTTGCCAAATAAACATTTATCGGAGGGTCCATCCGACCATGAAAGGAGATAAGTCCGCCATATTCCCGCTGCTAAGGGTGGCAGATAAGACCACTGAGTTAGGCAGAATCATTAAAGTTGCATTTCCTACTTTTACTTTTAGTTACAGGGGTGAACATGCTACATTCATTAAAGTTTTATTAAACAGGATATCTACCTTGGCCGGAACTTTATTTATGGGGAATGGCCCTATCATATAGCTCCAATCCTCGCCGTGATTAGGAAGATAAATGTACGTACAGGCAAAAACGTCGCCAGGCAATTTCAGAAAGAAATATAGATGACATTTTGCGTTTGAGCATCGATATAGGAATACATTAACAACTAAAAATGTATATAACAAAGAAATACTATTTTAGATAAATGATTAGTACGACCAGAAAATGCTTATTTTTTTTTTCATTTTAATAACGTCGAATCATATTTAATATTGTTTTTGAAAATTTTATATTGAAACACTTGCATTCAGTACAGTATAAAATTGTTAAATAAAAATGTTCTAAAATACAACAAGAAATACAATATATTTGATTATTGTTGACCGTCCTCAAGGAAAAGACGCTTTCAATTCAACACCTAAATACATCATCTCACTCTCTGTGTTTCTTGTCATTCACATATTTTTTAAAATATACCAAAATTATATAACGTAATTCTTATTATGTTTGGGGAGGTTTGAAAGTTAAAAATTGGAAAGTGTCCTAAAATTATATTTTGTATTTAGTAATCCTAAAATAACTTATATATTGAGCAAAAAACAAGAAGAAAGCACTTATTTAACCTATCAGATTGTATTATCCGCTTAACTGAACCTTCTTTAACTTTTTAAATTAAACACAAAGATTAAATAGGTAAATGAGTTAAAGTAAACCGCAGATTTAACAAGCACTCAAAGAATGTCGGCATCTTTGGCTTTGCGGTGCGGCGTGTTTGATGGGTCAAAGGCGCCGACATTTTTTGAGTGCCTCTTAAATCTGCGGTTAACATTACAATTAGTTGTCAATTTGGGAAATCTAAACTATGCGCTGTACATAGTATACTATATTATAATTTTTTGAATGCTTCATATCGCTCTGGCGCAGTTTAGCTATAGCTACTCCACGACTCAACCACGACACACGCAACAGACAACAACACAACAACGATATTGCCATCTGCTGCAGCTGAGACTCGAACTCAAGATATATAACAGCAGCCCACTGCTACCGTTTTAGTAGTACTTTAAAAAAAGCCGCCAAACATCCATACCGTAGCCTAAATTCGAATCCGCGATTCCGTGGTGCTTCAAGGCTAGTGTGTCCCAGGAGAGATGTAGCAAGAGGTGTAATGGACCAAAAATTTTGAAATTTTGGAATGGTATTTGGGGATTGAGTCCTGCTTGTTGTAAAACTAAAGTATACCAAAAATGACTTGATTTGGTGTTCTAGGGTTTTTATAAGCAAAGTTGTAAAAATCACCACTAATGAAGTACCTTTGTTTTTCAAAATATGAAAAAATTCCACTAAGAAAAGTTATTTAGAATGCAATTTTATACCTCTATACCAAATTTCGGGAATATAAAATTATTTTTTGAAACTTCCCATTTTTCCAATAAATTAGTATTTTATTTTGAACCATTCAATTAAAACTGCATAGAAATTATTTTTTGTGAATTAATATTTAAAGTTATGTAGAAGCAAAAAGTAGGCTAAGAGAAAAGCAGTGGATACACATTTATCATTTATTATTGACATATCTGTCAAATGTAGTCAATATTATCCTTAATTTCTGTTTCAAATTAACGAACCAAGCATAAAAAATTAAGTGAAAATGGTACTCACAGTGCGTGAAAAAAATTATATTGTGCAATGCTACGGAATTGGCGGTGAAAACTCGCTAAGAGAAGTGGTAAGCCAATTTAATTTGAAATTTCCAAACACTGCTTTGTCACGTACTCAGGCTATGAGAATAATTAAAAAGTTTGTGGCTACTGGTAGTGTTCTTAACATGAAAAGAAAAATAAAAGCATATGATGAAGACAATGTTGGGGCTATTATAGCTCATGCCTCTGTTATAGAAAATCCACTAGATGCCACTAAGAGAGGGATCAGCTCTTATTAATATTAGCAAGTCTGAACTCCAAAGAATTTACAAGGCAAAGAAAATTAGGGCATATAAAGCAAATTATAAACATACGCTTGAAGAGGGAGATGACGGCCGTAGGTTGGATTTTTGTTTGACCATTGGAGAAAAAATCATGGAAGAGAGATTTTTTCATCATTTCATAATTTTCTCAGATGAATTCACATTCACAACCAATGGTGTTGTTTCATCTCAGAATTGTCGGTTTTGGGCTTCTGAAAATCAAAATTTTAGAAGACAATATTACAAAAAAGTGAATGTGTGGTGTGCCGTTTCTTATCACGTTGGAGTTATTGGACCTTATTTCATTGAGGGAAGGTTAAACCAGCACACTTATTTACAGCTTCTTGAAAGATTTTCTGAAGAACATTTAAATATAGATATATATATGCCTTTAGTTCATTTTCAACATGATGGTTGCCCTGGCCACTCCACAGAAATGGTTAATCGGTGGTTGAATTTAAATTTTGGAGAAAATTGTATTGCCAGGAATGGACCGATCAAGTGGCCGGCGAGATTCCCAGACCTATTATGGGGTCGCCTCAAGCAGTTGGTTTACGCTGAACCACTTCCTAACGATGTAGCAGTATTGAAGCAGAGAATTACAAATACCGCAAACTCCATACCGTTAGATCATATTCGAAACAGTTTTAAGGACTTCAGGCGAAGGATCGAAATGTGTGTGGATGTGGGTGGTAGCTACGTCGAATAATAAAAAAATTGTAAACATTGTTTTGTATTGGTCAATAATTAATTTGTTTGAGGATAAGGATACACTGGCATGGTCCGTAGGCCAGACCATTTTTTTTTGGGGGGGGGGCGTTTTTTAGGGATGGGAGTGAAAAAAGAAGTAATCTGATAATTCTAACTTCGGTTTCTGTTTCGGCGGGTCCAAATACATGAGGCTACACTGATGTGGTCCGCAGGCCAGACTCCTTTTTTTTTGTTTTGGGGGTGTTTTTTGGGGTAGGGGTGAAAAACAAGAGAAGCTGACAATTTTGACTTCTGATTCGGTTTCAGAGGGTCAAAATACATAGGGATATACTGATATAGTCCACAGGACAGACCACTTTTTTGGGGGGTGTTTTTTTGGGGTCGGGGGTGAAAAAAGAAATAATCTGACAATTCTGACTTCGGATTCGGTTTCAACGGGTCCAAATACATAAGAATGCACTGGTCTAGTCCGCAGACCAGACCACTTTTCTTTTGTGTGGCTGAGTAGGTAATAATTCTTGCATTGTTTTCACTGGCGTTAAATTCTGGAAATACGCAAATACGGTGCTATGTTCTCACGATTTTTATTAACTTATTTTAATGTCGTTATAACTGCAGACATATATTTTATGGGTGGGACGTTGATCTAATACTGCTACGAGTGCTTTCTTTGTCTTTACAAGTCATATGGCCGAACCGTACGCGAGTAACCGTTTTCTGTAAAGACACTATATCATAATATGTTCCAACATGCTATTTTGTTACTTACTTGTCACAAAAACCATCACTCATTATATTACATTTAAAATATTGTAAATGCTTTAAAATTTATTTTGTCTAATCAGAGGCGTAGTGAACTAACTTTTTTGGGGGGTTATTTTTCAAATTTGCCAACTTCATAAGACTTAAAAAGACAACTCTGTAATTAATTAACTAATAATTCCTCTAAAAAAAAAAATTGATGAGCGCGGGGGAGAAATTCTAAAAAAAATTTTTCAATAAAAATTGACACCTTACATCTCGAATTTACAACTTTTACCCAACTTTTGGCCAAGATCCACCGAAATAATAGAGCGGGGGGAGAAAATTTTTAAAAAAATTTCAATAAAAATTGACAAAATTTTCTAGTTCTCTCCAACTTTTGCCAAGTCTGACAAAGTTGGGGGGTTAACGTACCCCCCCATACACCACATTCGCTACGCCCCTGTGTCTAATAGAAAATACAAACTAAAATTAAAAATATGTTTTATATATCAAAGTAATTATTTTCTGCAAATACCACTCATGGTTTAAAATTGTATCATAAGTTTTCTCTGGAGCTACGTTGTCCAAAAGTAATGCAATTGGTGTAAGTTCGACAGTTCAGTCAGTTCAGCAAAGATTAAATCTCTCAGGATTCAATCAATCACATAAGAAACTATCAACGCTCTTTATATTACTGTCTTTAGCTCGGTATTAAAGCACTTTCTTACAAAAGTGAAATTAGCCAGGAATATTTTTTAAAAGAACATTCTTCGCTAATTTCATTTAGAACACAAATTTATTTCAATTTCACTTACTTCAACAATCGGTAATAAAAGGAGGAAGACGCGCTATGCACCTAAACTAACATGAAGTGTTGCATTATCCACGCTTTGATATCCCATAAAAATATGCTGCGAAATTCGATTTAGTGAGGTGTATATGCTAAGCCACATTCTCTCGATAAAAATCAATTTTTAATCGCTTTCAAAATTTCGTGGTTGACTTAGCTTTTGTATAATTAATTTATCACAATAAACTGAATTATATTCCATTCTATATAATTTATTATAGAAGCGTTATAAGATATATCGAAAAGTTGTCGAAACCGAGGAGCAGATTAATACTTTTACGATTTAAATTCAGAAAATCATAAATTATTCAAAGAAAATTTCAGTTTCTTATACTTATACTCTTTTCCCCAATAATCTACAAAACTTTTCCATCTCGATAAGAGACATTGCTATGAAAAACGACTCTTTATTTCTCGAAACAACTCCTATTTTGCAACGTAACGTATAAATATTAAAGTCGGGGAAAACTTGCAGATATTTCGTCTCAGGGCTCTCTCGAGAGCAACCCAATCGGTTCGTTTTACGTTTCAAAGCAGAAATTCACAGAATTTCCATCACAATATCCCTATATTTGAGGGTATTAAATATAGGGGAGACCACTACTTTCCAATCCAACCGATTATCCCCTATTCTAAGTTTTTTTTATTCAACCTGGCATTGTCAGTCGAACTCTTTTGGGTATTTGACTTGCTGTTATTGTTCCGCAATGTTTTCCTAGGTTTTCTATCTGAAATTAGTTCTACTGTTCTGAGAACAATTTTCAATGTACTGCTTATATCAAATGCTTGCTAAGGAAAAACACCCTAATATAGCCATATTATATCAGTTAATACAGACAGTTTCTGACGAAAAACTTCTTAATATAATATTACTAGAATAAAACGTGCACTAATTTATATCAACAATGAAAAACTGTTCTATTGATGAAAAGCCAACAATACAAGCAACCGGAAAACTTAAACAGGAAGAGTTCAATGTTTGTATGTGTACATTTGCATATATAACTGTCAGTTGAATTTAATAAGCGCCCCATACTGCGGTTAAGCTGAAAACTTTCACTGAAATAATTTTTCATTTTATAAAGTTTCTATTCAAATTGGTCTATTTTCTTTAACTGCTCCAATTTTACATTAAATTTCAATTTTTAGTGTTTTGTTAAATAAAAAATATCTGTTTACTTATGAAATTATTTGTTTTTCTTGCAGTCGTAGAAAAAATATTGTAAACAACACCTTTGAAAACATTTTTTCACAATCATTCGACTTGTGGAACTCGCCTTCGGCTCGTTTCACCAAACTGTCTAACTCGTGTGAAAAGATTCGTTTTCAAAACTTGTTGTTCAAAATACTATTGAAGATTTTTGTTTACACATAAATCACATAATGTAATATTTTCGACGTAATTTCCATTTTTTTTCGGTAGTCATCCTATACACAATAAAAATTGAATTAAAAAAAGCTTGACATTTGAAATTTCAGTTATGTGGCATCATTCCATTCAGAAAATTTTGTAGAATCCAAAAATGTAACAACATGCAGGGTGTTCTATTTGAAAATCAAAAGTTGATGCTTTCCGTTGAAATCGGAAGTAGAAAAAATTAATTTGTGTCAAAAGTTGCGTTTATCAAACACAGATGGAGTTTCAATAATTTATCTGCAAAAATAAAGAAAAAATGGGAGGTATACCATGTTCGTGTTACACTCGGTATGTTTACTTAATTTACATTTAATTTTGTAATTCTATAATTTTTATAACCGTAACATTAATCAAAATTATTACAGGCACAATTAATAAAAAAAAATAATTTGATAGTTACTGCATATTAGATGTATGCTAGCTTACCTTGACAATTTAATTATTATAGCTGTTTTCTAACATAATAACAATAATAATAAAGTTTATTTACCACCAGTAAAATAAAACAAGGTAGTACATAAGGTAAGTAGTAATTACAAATAGAAAAAATAATATCAAAAGTTTTGTTCATTTATTCCTCACATAATGGGATATTTGGAATAAATTGACAGTAGGAAAAAATATTGATGACTTAAAGCTTTTTTATTATTAGAGCAGCGATTTCGTAAGTCTATCGTGTCGTTTTTTTTGGCGTAGAACCAAGTCAAATATGTTAGGTTCCTTTGAGTATGTCACCGGGCATATGAAATCATATTTTACGACATTTTTTTGTGGTCTCGAACTTTTTAAATCGATAAAAAGTGAAAAAAATGTATTTTTAAATAAAATTGTTTTTTTTGTTTCCATCTTTAAAACTATTTAAGGTACCGAAATTTGCTTTGTGTCAAATTAAAGCACACACTGTAGGGCTTTTACCAATATAAACGGTTTGGGCACAATTCGCACTTTCATTTCTCTAAAAATCAGATAAACTAAAAATATATATTTTATGTATTGACATCTTCACCAATCGATAAACTTTTTTATTTTTGAAAATATTTACATACATGCAGCGATGAAAATAAAGCCTAAAATCACAAAAGTTTTTGGAACAATATATTTTTTCCTAAAATTTACCGTGTGGCGATTTTTTTTATCGGCGCTAAATGCGACATTGGGACGCAATTAATACACCTCGCATGCAGGGTTGGTCAGATTAGTCGCGTAGAAGTGGCGGTTGTCGAAAATCATTAAGTATTCATTGTTCGGATAAAAATTGTGACAATCGAAAATGTGCTTGTTTTAAGGAAGGCCTAAAATGTTGCAACGAGTGCAAATGTCGTTCCTGTAACAACATTATTAAAGATTTCGAGGCAGATATGAACGAATTAGAATGCTATCAATGTAGGGCCTACATAAACTACATACTACATATTTATCTATCCAGATAGAAAATTTATTTCAATAATAAAACTCATTTTATGCGTACGTTTTTACTTTCATTCATTTAAAAATGTCTAATAAACTTACTAATTAGGTGGGTAATTAGTAAAACTGATTGATATTTATAGATTAGGTATTTATATCTACCTACCTGTCTTTTTATTATTAAAAGGAGACTATTTTATATGTATTGTACAATTTCTTAATATTAACAACATATGATCAATACTACTGTACAATATATGAAATATTGAACAATATTGATCCCCTAGATGCTTTTGATCACTACTGGTTTTGTATCTATTGATATAAGTTAAACTACTACATACACCCCGACCAGGGGCGGACTGGCCCAGCGGGACACCGGGACGATTCCCGGTGGCCCGCTCCAATAGTGTGCCGCTGGCGCCGGCTGCTTGGCAAGATGACTGGCTAATAGAGTAATAAGTGGCCTGTGAGTTCTAAGATCCAGCGCCGCTAAACTGTTGTCAGTCCACCCCTGACCCCGACCGGGACCGGCATCGTTGCAGTTTTTTATTTTCTTGCTACAGCCGAGCGCGCAAGAATATGAATTTGGCCCGTTAAAAAAAATCGCTGACTCAATAGTATGAACGGGACATGAAAAATTTTTATCCTAAAAACTTTTTGGCTTCAATTTGTACGCAGCATGTATATACAAATTTTCATAAATAATTTTTTTTCCTCGATTGTCTAAAATTATGCTACTGAAAATAACAAGTTCGAGTTTCCTATTATTTTTCCAACTTAAAAAAAAATAAATCGGGTTCACGTGGGACGTTGTTCGAAGCGCTATTGTGTCTACTTTAATCTAAAAAAAAAAAAAAATAGCTTGATAGCACAAAGATTTTTAGAGATATAGCGGTGGAGACGTTTAAAAACATATTTCATTAAAAAAAGTTCTCGACCACCAAAAAATGATTTCGTGTACACGATTATCTTACTAAAGAATCCCACTAAGTCTGCTTTGGTTCTACGCCGGTTTTTTTTTTCTCGAGAACTAAGCGATTTTACTTCCAGATTTTACTCTACTGTATCAGATTTGGATTCAGTGCACCAAAATACATATAAAATGATTTGTCTGGCCATCAGTTCAGATTTTTTTTGTGCCGGTGTAATGATTTGTAATGGTAAACTTCTTAAATTAAAAGGTAGAAACAACTCACAAAAGAAAATTTTGTTATCATTGTTAGCCATTTATAAACAAAGATATTGTATAATTGTAATTGCAACACATATGTTATATTAGAATACTAGATAATACTACATTAGGTAAATTCTCGAACTACAGTTTATTTCACAAAGAGAGAGCTAATAGGATATTCTTCGCTGTATTTTGAGAATAAATTAACATTTCAGACATAATTGCTATATTATTTTTTTCAACCATATCCTGATTATATCAGCTTGTCTTAGTTGGGAAAACCCTCGTTAGAATACTCTGCAATATTTTTATTTTTATCGGATCTCATCAATAGGTTACAAACGTTTTCATGAACATATTCTTTATTAAAATGTTTAATAACTTTTACATTTACTGAACAATATCGTTCTTCCTCCAGCTAACGCTAACTTACCGTCGGACTTTTCCATAACGGATAGGCAGCGGACAAACGGACGTTTTAAAAGTTATATTGAATTCAATTACTAACACAATTTTTTTCTGTAAGCGATATTTACGATGTTAGAAATGAGCCGATAAAATACTATTGAAAATGTGAACACAGATTATATTTCGTCACTAAGAAAACTAACAATTAGTTGTCACTTTTAGATTCTTGTCAGTTTTGAGTTCTATTAAAAACATGCTGTTTATTTCATCGCATTTCAAATGTTTAGATCGGCGAAAAGACTTCTAAATATTGTTTTTATTTTTATATTAGATATCTGATAGAACACCTATGTGTTTTATGTAAGATTTTCTTGTAAACACTAATTAAAGAATTGTTTACTTAGAGGGGTACAAATTATTTTTAACGAATAAAACTGTCACTTGTTTAAATTGTCTAATTTGGGAAATAAGTTTTATTGGATCACCATTACGAGCTATATTAAGTTTACTAAGGGGCGAAGTAAATAAAGTAAACAAATATAAATCTGGCAGCTTAATAGGCTGCGTCTTATTCGTATGCATAACACTGTGTAAACAGGAGGGTGGATAAGACTGAGGGAAGCCGCAAGCGACACCTGCCACAATGCCACCTGCGTCCTTGTGCGGAAAGCCAAGCAAATTTTCTCAACAAAGGCTCTATGTCACTTCCCTATGAATTACCATATTAATGAAGAATTTTCTAAAAACTATATTTTATTGCTTAACATCAAAAGTGACAGGTGGTGTGAAAAATAACTTAAAATAATCTGAATAATATTTGTTTTCCGTTGATATTTTTGATATACAAATATTATAGCATGAGCCATAAATCTCTCACGGTAAGTTCAAATTCTATATATTAGAAATATTAATATGTCATGTGTTATTTCATGCACATTATCTATTCTCTGCGTGATCATTGTCAAAATATTATAAATCTAGAATATCCTCAGCATACGTGATTCATATTATCGTCATGGATCTGAAACAATTTTAACTTCTAACATAATAGACTAAGAGCTAGTGAACATTTCGCATCATTCCTCGAAGTAGGTTAAAAATTTGCCAAAAAGTTGCCATGGGGGTAATGAGTTGACATCTCAAACGTTTCGACTTAGAGATGGGCAGAAGGGGGTGTAAGAACACCCCAAAAAGAGATATAGATTTTCTGAAATGTCACAAAATGTCACTTTTGATTCGTTCATCGGGAGCCGAATTTTCGAATTTCGCTGTGCAATTTACGATCAGGTTTATCTGGAAGAGTTTCTCTTTACGCCGCGACAACGCACGTCCGTCCCAAAAGTGTTTTTCGAAAAATATGAACGTGTCAAGATTGCATGTTTTTGCAATTTTTTTGGCTCCAAAATGCAAGCTGATTTTGCTATTTTTCGCAGATATCTCCGAAACGGAGGGAGTTAGCTCGAAATAAAAAATTAGGTCAAACGAGTATTTTCCACTATGAATCTTGTTGCTACCATCAGAATTTTGATTTTTTTATCTTTTCGGAGATAACTACTGAAATATCGACCATGTACGGCGAAAAATCGCAAGTTTTGAGCTTCTACAGTTGGCAACTTTTTAATCTTGGCTCCTACGCCAAAAGACTACTTTAGCTAATTTAAATAGAATTGAATTTGCAAAAACATTTTTTTTATTTTTTGAATTTCGACAAAAATGAAGGAATTAGAGGGGACGGGATTTGGGACTTTTTTTTTTCCATTAAAATTTCTCTATTTTGTCACCGTAATTAATCGGTAATTAACTGAAATCAATCTCATATACGATATTCAATTAATATCATGTACTACTTTGATGCTCCGTTAATCTTGGTCCTTCGAAGGAAAAGTTTCTGAGAAAAATTATTTTTTTAAGATTTAGTAGTAGTTATCTCCGAAACGAAAAAAAAATCAAAATTCTGATGGTAGTAAAAAGATTTATAGTGGAAAATACTCGAGCAAAAAACAGCTTGCATTTTGGAGCCGAAAAAATTGCAAAAACATGTCATCTTGACACGTTCATATTTTTCGAAAAACACCATTGGGACGGACGTACGATGTCGCGACATAAAGAGAAAGTCTTCCAGATAAACCTGATCGTAAATTTCACAGCGAAATTTGAAAATTCGGCTGGCCACGAACGAATCAAAAGTGACATTCTGTGACATTTTAGAAAATCGATATCTCTTTTTGGGGTTACACCCCCTTTCTGCTCATCGCCAAGTCGAAACGTTCGAGGTGACAACTCGAACAACGAGATGGCAACCTTTTGGCAAATTTTTAACCTACTTCGAGTAATGAAAGAAAAATGTTCACTAGCTCTTAGGCTATAAAGTGACATGATAATAACGTCTGTAATAAATTGGATATATAAAACTAAATGCATTTAAGGAATTTTATTATTATTGTTAACAAGATATTGAGGGTTAATTGAATAAATTCCACACCAAGTACATTAAAAATGTTAAATTATCAAATTGTGGTACATAAGTATCTAGTACACGTAACACCGATGCGCTTCAATTCTCTCAACATTCAGCTTTTAGAAGTAAAAGTTTCTACAACCGGGCGTATGCTTACAGCAGATGCTACTGAAGGCGCTCGCCTTCTACTCACCTACCAAGTAATAAAATGAGAAAAATATTGTGTCTAGAAAAAGACAGGCTTATAATCTTCTAAATAATATGAATGTACTAGTCAACTAACGTAGCCTGGCCTCTGAAATTTGAATGCGCAGTAGTCAAGTCTCCTCCTACCGGCAGGAGCTTATTTATGAAAATGTATTTGTGCCATTCGCATTCACCTCTGCGTTTAGTGTATTTTTTTAAACATACTGTTTACGAGCAAACTGAAACATAAAGTGTTGTCTAGACAAAGTCGAAGAATTATAAACAATGTATTAAAGTTCATGAAGGAAGAAGCAGAGACTGGAGTTCCCATAATAGACCACTCAAATATATGAAGGTACTGTGTTACAGAAATTATTGTAGTTTAGATTGTAGAATTACATTATATTTTTATAATCATTCGGTAGTTTATATTAAGTTTTCAGTACGATACAAATTTTTTATGTTTATTGCACCATAATATTAATTGTAAAATTAATTCCTGAAATTCTGTAATTAAATAACGTATAAATACTCGCATCACCTGTAAATTCTTTCATTTGAATCGATTGTTTGAAAATAGCACGTTAATGTGCCATGGAGTAACGTTTTAAGTTACAATAAATTGGTGATAAACTAACAAATAACAAAGTAATGTGTTCTTATATCCATCTACCTCCAATTGTACTTTCTACGGACAGTCGCTAGTCTATCCTCGTTACATGACGACGTTCTCTGTTTATCTTGTGCGCATCTCAAAGGCCTACGGTATTTGAGTAGTAATAGGTAACATCAAACATTAAATCTGTACACCGAATGGAAATATCTTTTTTTTGTAAGTAGATTAATCAATGTAATTCGTACTGACCTCTTGAGATTTCCAAAAAGAATGAAAAATATTGGCCAATGTTTTGTAGTTTCGTTTTCTGACAAAATCAATATATTATAGCATATTCAAACGTAGAACATCACTAGAACAAGAAAACTAGATAATTTCTTATCAGCATGGGAGTTTTGCTTGAGTAATACGTAAACAATAATGTAATAGCTATAAGGGTATGTACCCTCCTACAACATCCTAACGTAAAACAAAAAGAAGTTACATCCCCAAAAAATATTAAAAATGTAAAATTTTGATGTTGGGAGAAAGGGTATGTACACTGACTTACTGAAATGATATGCAAATTGAATTTCCTAAAGAAAACAGCGGGGTCTTTTCAGTGTTGAAAGCAATGTTAATTATAAAACAAAGAGAAGTGATATCAATTAGTCAAACTTTAGTGGATTGTGTGAGTCGAATGAAAACCCGACTATTGTCTGATGCTACCAGATTAGTTCTGCCCCCCCGTTTTCGAGGATACTGAACACCGTGGTGGTAGCAGAATTTCTCGTTGGGACGACCCATCCCCGCAAACGACCAAAAATCAACCCCAAACGGGGTCAAGCGCGTATTATAATTGTTTGAGAGACTTTTACTTGGTGATCCCCCATTCTAGAGTATGCTGAATACCGTGATGATGGTGGAATTCCTCCCCGGGGTGATTCACCCCCGTAAATTGGCAATAAAAACCCTCCAAAGAGGTGAGAGTGCGTTCTTGGGCAAAGCTACCGCCCCCGCCCCCCGTTTTTGAGGATGCTACACAGGAAAAAACATTAAAGTGTCACCTCGATCTCGTCAACAAAGTGGTCGTCTTCATTTACTGTGGAACTGACAAAAGATTAATGTATATTTTTTGCGAAAAATAGGTTTATATAATAATTGAAACATCTGATTAATTTAATTACAATATTATAAAATATTTTTATTGACGCAGACAATTACTGCGTATATTATATATATTACACTTATTATGAAAATTTGAAGAAGGGGTATTTTTTTCGAGTGCTTGGGGTATTTTTTTCGAGAGCTTGACACCGGTTCACCTCTTAATGGCAAAAAAACCATTAAGAGGTGAACGGGTGTCAAGCACTCGATTAGTGGTCCTCTCCGTGTTCGGCATGCTCGAAAATGGGAGGGAAATCTTTTTGTCCAGTGGATGATGAGAGCGCTCTCTCACTCCTTTGGAGGGTGGTTATTAGCCATGGAGGGGGTGGGCAAGTGTCAGATACGCGTCCCAGGGTCCTCCCCATAATTGGCATGCTCGAAAACGGAGGATCAATAAATTAGATTCCGTGGAACACTATCAATACGCGTTTGACTCCGTTTGGGGGTGGTTTTTGGCCGTTTGCGGAGGTGGGTCACCCCAATGAGAAATTCTGCCACCACTACGACGGTGTTCAACATCCTCAAAAACGAGGGGGGACTACTTTGGTTGCATCAGACAATAGTCGGGTTTTTCGGGCTCTTTTCCGACCCACACAATCCGCGTCGACAGAACCATACACTTATCAAGATGTGGTATATAAATATCTAATATACATAGCACTGACGCGCTTTAAGGCTCCCAACATCCCGCTGTTATGGTTGAAATTTTATACAAGGGGATTATTGTATGATTTTTCTTCATTTGTTATATTTTTATCTTCTACAACAGAAACTTACTTATAATAAATCTGCATCATATATGACTACTTTCAATCTTCCTAGCTTCCGTTGAGTTGTTTACCATTTAATCTATTTCCTAAGATTAAATATTTAGCACTTGGATATATGCATGCATAATTCACTATATGATTTAATTTAAAAGCAAGTTAACGCGCATTTTAGTAATATTTTTATAGCAACATCATCGTCCAACATGAAACTCAGCTATTATAGACATAATAAAGGCACACAACTGAAATGTCTTAGAGCAATTCCAATTAATATTCGTGATTCCAACAATTTATTAGGATTATTCGGGATGGAAAGGCAAATAATTGACGACAAAATATGGGATCAAATATACAAATTAGCCAGTACTGAGGGAGTTTGTTGAATCTTCGTAATGAAATGAAAGTCCAATTACTATATAATTGGTGGGGTGACCAATTAAAGTAATTAATAAAATAATTAGACAATAACTTTATCGAACAACCATTTCATAAATTTTAATTGAAAGCTTTTTAAGTGCTCCGGAAAATCCCTTTGTGGTTTTTTATTTAATGAATTGGGATGTACACATTTATTTAGCTATTTTCATGCAATATAAATTTATAGCGTTAAAAATACCACTGATTTATATGCATATGTTTTTTCAGTACGAAATTTTAAACCGGACAGTTGCATACGGTCCTTATGATTTAGCACAACATATTTATATATAGATTCGTATTCAGTTTGGAGAATATTGGAAAATGCATATACTTTTTATTTTATAGTTTTTGTTAACACACAATCAGATTTAAGCGTTCCCTTATTAGGGGAATTTTAAAAGAGTGATACGTTTACAAATACAAATCAATTATGTATATTTTAACAAAACATAAGATGGGCAAATTTGACCCTGCAAACACTCGCGACGTTGTCAAAGATCAGAGACAAGAGCCGTTTAGCGGGGAATTTTGAAGGGATCAAACGCAATAACGTTGAACGATCGGAAAATGTAGAGAAAATGGTGGTAATCTCCAACATCGCAGGTTGTTCCAGTTAGTTGTTTGGTGTCTGGTTGGTATTATCCGTTTATCATGAAATATCTGAATATCACGCAGTAATATCTTCAAGTAAATCATGCGTTTTAAAAGCATCTTGTTGACAAACTTGAACTGATCCGACTAGCAATGGTAAAGTTCGAAAACTCCAGCATTTCAAAAGTCTTTGGGCGTGCACAATATGCACCCTTAACTTGCACACTTGTAGTATTGGAAAATAATACACTGAGAAAACAGTTGCAGTCAAACGGCAAAACTGAATTTCAAAAAATACGTATCTCTATTAGAAGTAAACGATTTTTCTCTAGCACTAAAATGCTAGATTTGCTGATGGATTTAAACTACATCAGACGATACTATAGCAATGTTACAAACTCATTTTCGCGCATATACGTACACATGCTCTCTTATATATTTGTGAAATTCTAAAGTAGTATTAAATGGTAACATATGTATCGGAGTATTTGAGGTTAGAAACTTTATTTATCTAACTCGATATTTTGTTGATATGAAGATGTTTTATTGAAAAAAATTAGGGGCTTCTAAATATTAAAGGATTTGACTTCTGTCGTTTTAGATTTTTTTTTTAATTGATGAATTTTGATGAACAATAATTTCTTCTGGTGAGGCCGATTTCAAAAAATGCTACAAAAAAAATATATGACAATTTTAACATCAGCGTATCATAATTTAAAATAATAAAAAGAATATTTTATTTTTTTCAAGTATCAAGTACCCTTTGATCGCATCAGATTCTGTTCCATTTATTCCACGTTTATGTTCTGACAGTATCCATAATTGGCTAAAATTTTATTTGAATCGGCTATGGCGTTCAATACATTCATCAAAATTGTTAAGTGATATTGATAACAATTCTAGCAAAAAAAAACTGAGTACAATCCGTACGGTGGCAAATTCACTCATCCTATCCGACTATGGCCTACATTCTTAAATTAAAAAGAACACTAATAAACACCATTAAAGTCTTCTAGCCTACGGTATATTAGTGTGAGCGCCAAAGGAAATCAAATGTATGCTCCTGAATGAAACAAGTTTGAAATATTGGAAACAGTGCATACATGATTTATGACGCAATGAAGAGGTGGGAGACGCGGTATTCATTCCCTACTGTTGTCATTATCAAAACGAATATATACGTACGATTGTGTGGTTCTGATAATCAGATCATGATTTAAAAACTTAAAAAGAGGCCTGTAATAATACTTCATCTAGTTATTAAGCAAGTACTTATGTAGGAGAAAGTGGTCATATATTTGAAAATACATGTAACTAAAACAACGTTTTCACAATTAGAAGATATCCAATATATTACACAGACAGGAGAAAAATTTTAAAGTAAATTTATTACAATCAACAGAAATAAACAAATCTAAGCTAGATTACTTAATAACCTCCTAGAGCTTTAATATTTTTAAATTATAATCTTATTAGCAGAACCTTCATTGAGAGATTATTATTATCGATATTATTTAATACTAATCATTCTTAGAAAATCACATTATTCTAATTGCATCTGATTATATCATAATTTCCTAGCAGTTCAAAAATATAATAAATTAATGATAGAAAAAGTGTTTACGCGGTATACAATGATCACCCACAATTTATTTGATGTTTGGTGTCAGTAAGTTGCCCATGAAGGTGTACAGTGAAATTGAAGAATTCATTTGAGATGTAATTCACGAATAGTCCACAATAATTCTAATTACAGAAATCGTAAATGAATTTTTTTTTTGTTCAAATAGGCTTAGAATGTCATGAAACGTCGAAATTTTAAGTTTGAGCAAAAAAAAACGATCTGTTGTCTGTCTGTAACTTCTTTGTGCGCACGACTACTCCGGAACAGTTTATGATATTGACCTGAAATTTGGTGTATATTGTCAAACCTAATTCCTAATTTAATATATTAATAGATTATTTAAAGAATTCATAACAAATGTGCAGAATACTGTTTTATATAATTCACAATTAATTATTTCAATAACATTTATGCCTACAAGCATAAACGAGAATTGCTGACTTGACAAGGTTAGTTATATTTTGTATACAAAGTCAACATTGAACTGTGAATGCTATGTATCATCTATCCGGGGCATTTAAACGAAAATGTAAACAATGATCTGGAAGTCTCTACGCGGACACCAGGGGTGCTTCTAGGTGGGCACCTGGACGCCGGGGTGTCTAGGCACAGGCCTCTGCTCGTTCAAAGCGTAGTGTGGGTTTATATCCAAGATCGTAATTGTGATATTTGTAAAGTGAATTGTTATCTATTTTTGTTATTAAATAAATATTGTTTTGTTGAAGTGCCGTGGAGTTAATCGTTTTAGTCCAATTTACAGCTTGAGCACGTTATAGGCGTGACACATGGTGGAGGCGCCATTGGTTAAGTTCCCTTGGCCAATTCTCCCTAATTGGTAAAATAAAATTACGGTTCAACTTAAACATTTTTTTTTATTATGGCAATTTATTTCCTTTCAGTTCATCAATTAGTATTAAAATAATTCTTATAATTATTTACGTGTGTGAGCGTGCGTATACAAATACCTACTTAATCAGCCAATGCTAGTAGAAGGCAGAAGTACTACAAGGGCAGGGGAGTCTCTACGCGGGCACCAAAAGAGAGGCAATGCCTTCTGCCCGTTGAAAGCCCTTCAGTAACCACGTTGTGTCGTGGGTTTGTATATTGTGATTTTGATATTTGTAAGTATAGTGTTATTAAATAAATATTGTTTTGTTGAAGTGAGTTGATTTAATTTGCCATTTCAATTCAGATATTCGAGTATAATTTTCAGCTTGAGCACGTTTTGGGCGTGACATGTTAGGCTTCAATTAGGATAAATTGTTTAATTGTTTTTTCTGTCAAAATTGTAATTAACTGTCAGTTTTATTTCTTTCACGTCCCACAAATGAGAGACCACACACCGAAGCACACACAGAAATCACTAGAATATGCCGCCCCCCATGGACAACGATCCATTCATCAACGTCTAATAATTGTTAAGGAGGATGTAGTTCGAAAACATCTCTAGCCAACGAAGTACCACAAGTAGCTGAAAATCATCCTTGAGGAATCATTTGTCACAAGATGTGGGAACAACATAATCGAGTCGTGGCGTCTGGAGGGGCCAGACCATAGCAGACTGTTTTGGTGACTGCAAAACTACCTCTGCTACATACATCCCAACTTTTTCATCTGGCAACTTCCACATTTTCTTTGCCGCATATTTCAATGTCCTTTCCCCAAAAAGTGTAGATTTCTTGGTTGGTTTTCAAGGTAAACAATTTACTTTCCTTCCTTTTTCGTCATAATCCAAAATTCTATAAAAAGATACCCTCAAACCCCGTGCCACCCATGCCATGGTCCTGGCACTACTTCACCCCTTAGGCATAGAGACGTCCAGCAACGCAACTAACTATGGAGTCAATTCTACCGAGGATCAACTGTTACAGATCAGGGTTGAATAAGCCACGAGGACCAGTGACATCAGTGACAGTGTGATCCAAAACTTAATGGGTGTGTGTTCGAAAAACATTGTGTTGGAACTCAAAGACTCAATTATATTAGATTAGGTAATTTGTAAATTTGTGGTTTTAAACGCTGGGGACCAGCTTTCAACAGGTGGGGAAGATACGTCAAACCTAATTCCTAATTTATAATTTATTAATAGATCATTTACAGAATTCATAACAAACGTGCAGAATAATATTTTATATAATTCACAATTAATTATTTCAATAGCATTCATGTCTACAAGCATAAACGAGAATTGCTGATTTGACAAGGTTACTTATATTTTGTATACAAAGTCAACATTGAACTGTGTGTGCTATGTATCATCTATCAGGGGTATTTAAACAAAAATGTAAACAATGATCAGGGAGTCTCTACGCGGGCACCAAGTGTGCTTCTAGGTGGGCACCCAGATGCCGGGGTGTCTAGGCACAGGCCTCTGCTCGTTGAAAGCGGTGTGAGTTTATAACCCAGATCGTAATCGTAATATTTGTAAAGTGAATTGTTATCTATTGTTGTTATGAAATAAATATTGCTTTGTTGAAGTGCAGTGGAGTTAATTCATCATTTTAGTTCAGGTATCCCTAATATTCAGCTTCAACACGTTATAGGCGTGACAGTATTATAGCGAGATCTGGAACTAGATTATATTTTGATCATATTCCGTTGAAGGGTTGTAAATGGGGATAAATGGATAAAGCCAGCAAGTAAAAATCCATAAAATTAGTATCTAGTGTATGTACGAGACACGAAGGTCTCAATTTTGCCATCAACTCCTATTACCACCCCTAACAAGAACCAAAATCATTATAAATTGTTTTACATCAGCTACCGCCACTACCACTCTCATTACCACCACACCTCTTCATTAAAGGGGGTAAAAAAAATAAATTGTGATATGGTGTGTGTGTGTGTGTGTGTGTGTGTGTGTGTACAAAAGCAAAAGGCTCCAATTTTTTTATCAGCCACCCCACGACCACTCACACCGGAAATTTGGATGTGGAAGTAGTGATTTCTTAGGCAGCGATATTTACTTATACTGTCAAGATCGGTTGAAAATTAAGACAATCACCGATGTTGAAAATTGAGCAGTAAATTTTCACATCATCTACATATAGTAGATGTCTTGCGTTAAGATTATATGTGATTTATGTGGACATTAAACAACAGAATGCCAAAACTGACCCTTTTGGAACTCCCGATGTAGCTTTTATTTTTTTTTAATTTGTAGCCTTTGTGTACAACAAATTATACTCTGTTTCTGTGATATGACCTAAACAGAATAATTAAAATACGTGACAGACCAATACCTTAATTAACAATACGCCATGATCTAATCCAAAAGAGGCCTCTGAAAAACCAATATATATTACGTTTCCTTGACCTTGACGATCAAGACACTTTGAAATGTATTACCCAGTAGATTTGCGGTTGTATATCAATACACCACATATAGTAGATACCCCCCCCAAGTCTAATGCCAAGGCTTCCGGAAGGGGATTACACATTTGGAAAAACGCAGACACACATCCATACCCACTGGTATTGTCAGTACCGAGGCTGGGGCTCGAACCCAAAGCACGATAGACAGTCAATCAGGATATTCGCCACTCAATACGCCTTAACCTACTGAGCTACCGTGCCGGTAGCGTAAAGAGGTCTACAAACGATCCAACTTGCTGAAGCCAACCTTGTCGGTACGCTTTGAAGATTGCTGGAATTCTAGCAGATTAGCTCACTTTTACGAATTAGCTTGGCAATCTTCAAAGCATGCCGAAAATATTGGCTCCAGCAAGTTGGATCGTTGGATCGATGCCTTAATACGGCAAAATAGGTGAAGAAATACCAGCTAGCCAAGAATAATGTTTTGGGGATCTTTTGTGTCAAAAGCATAGGTTATTTCAATACACTCTTTCAGAATGATACAGAAAATTTTAGAAAACTGTACGAAATATTGCACGCCAAGGGTTGTTTTTTTTTTTAAGAATGACAACAATCTCGTCAACATTAAATATTTATTTTTGAACACGCGGCATACTATAATCACACAAGCTGAATATTTATTTGGTAATTGGTATCAATGCTGTTGAAAAAGTAGAGTGAAACTGAAAAATTCATCTGAATCATGACTCACGAATGATTTGCTGCGTTAACTGGGCATCATCGCAGATGCCCGTTCGTTTTTAAAAAATAAAAATTTATCTTAAAAATGCAGAAAGACACATAAGATTTTTATATTTGTCAGTAAGGAAAAATTTAGGCACGTTTGTATTAATTTTTGAGAACATTAACTCACCTTATTTTTTTTTTGTATCCCTACACAAAGTTGTCTGTTATAATAAAACTCGTAATATAACACCGCCGTAAACAATGAAATCTATTTAATGATACAAACATGTGGTTGTCTCTGTATTATATAAGTATTAGACCATTTACTTTAAAGAATATTTCATTTCGTTTGATATGTTAACCACAATCACACCTCGGTGATAAAACAAGAGTGGAAGAAGATCCGTGCATCCAACGCAAAACCAATGGTCACATTGTAACGCACTGTCTAAAATAAAAATTTCACCGAAGGCTTTTGATATTCCCTTATTTAAAAATTCGTCTACGGCCTAAAACCAAATTACCATTATTACTAGAAAAATCGATTTTTGATTGTTTTCAAAACTTTTTGGCCTTATGTGGAACGCTATAAAATCTACCATGTAATTCTATGCTTCTTAGAATTTGTTAGAAGAATAGTTGTTTAGATGGCTTCTTTAATAATGTGTTTTCAAGTATGGTTTCTGATTGTCTTTTCTTAGCTAATATGTTAGCGTGACAAGATTTAAGCAACAATATATAAAAAGGTAGGTAATTTAATATTAAATATAGAATGTGTGAAAGTATCTTATTTGCCTCGCACTAAAAATAATATTTTTGAAGTTATGTATATAAAACAAATAAATAATATTTAAATATAATCCATAGTCTAAAGTGAAACAGAAATGTTTAAGCTATCATAATTTATACAAATCTAGTGAATTCCATTTTCATACATGATACCAAATATTTTTTAGCAGCAATGTGTCTGTATTTATTTACCAAGGGCGAATATGAAAAGTATAATTTTAATACAATTTCACTTGGAGACAAAAGGCAACAATAAAGATTAAAATTTTCCAGTGCTTTTCACTGACTGTAGAATAAGACTATAAATTAATTAAAAACGTAATACAAACGTAGTTTTTAATAATTTACTGCCGAGGAATATTTTGCATGTAACGTAAATTTATATTCAGTTTTATTTCTTTTCGTTACCTCTGGAATAACACAAAGAGTGTATTTAAATTACTATACAAAAGTCAACTTTTATCAAATAAGATAGTAAAATTGATATAAGTATAAAAAATTTTCGGTTTGATGCCCTAGAATAATAATAAAATATTTGTCTAGGGGGCTTCAAAATACACATTAAAATGTCAATAATAAGTAGACACGCGAGAAAATGTATTGACAAATTATATTAAAAGGCTGCCATGTTCATACTGCATACATATCGGCACTTAACAGTAAATTATTCAACGGCTAAGGGTACGAACATACCGAAGGTGCTCGCAGCTGGAAGATCAGGCCGCAGTTTGAGTCGATGCATCGAAGCCATCAATTTGTAAAACAAACCTGTACATTTGAATGTAACCGCACATACCGAGGATGCTAGCAGCAGTTCACCTTGCTAGCATCCTTAGTATGTGCGGTCACATTTAAATGTACAGGTTTGTTTTACAAATTGATGGCTTCAATGCATCGACTGAAACTGTGGCTTGAACTTCTAGCTGCGTAGCATCTTCGGCATGCTCGTACCCTAACTGTTGTGTCTATCAGGCTGCATTGACAAATATTACCTCATAGGCTACACTTTGGAGGTTAGGACACCAAAATGCAGAATTAATGAGCTCATATTGCATTGATTGGTCTTTCTCATGGTGGATTAGTATACTTTTACTAATTTTGTTTTTAAGTGGATCATATCTCTACAAATTTCAAACATTTTTGAAGTTGTAACTAACACCGCCCCCCCTGCCCCCCCTGCCCCCCCCCTGCCCCCCTTCGGATGACTAAAAAACTGTCATATGATTTTCTATTTACAAAGTTGAATTTATTTTCTACTTTTCTACTTTTTAGTGAAATTTGGTTTTAGAAGAAAATCATTGTTTTTAAAAAGTTTTTTTAAATTAATTTATTTTTAACTTTTTTGTCTTCTTCACGTAGCTTATTGTATTCTACTTGTCAAACCCTTTCATTAGATACCCATGTCAAGAAAGTTTTGAAGAAAAAAAGGTAAGCACCAACTTGGGTTTAGAATGACGTCACGTAGCTTATCGTATTCTACTCATCAAACCCTTTCATTTGATATCCATGTCAAAGGGGTTGTGAAGAAAACGGTAATCCGCCATCTTAGAGCGTCCGCCATATTGGGTTTAGAATGATGTCAAGTAGCTTATCGTACTCTACTCGTTAAACCTTTTCATTTGATAGCCATGTCAAGGGGTCGGGAAGAGAAAGTTAAGCCGCCATCTTGGGGCGTCCTCCATATTGGATTTAGAACGATACTAGATAACTATATTGTATTGTCATCAAAATCAAAGCTGCGTCCAAAATTTCAGCTCGATCTGATAACGAGAAGTGGGTGAAATTTCAATAATTTTTTACCTACAAATACACACGTATATAAATACACAAATTCAGATTTCTGAATACCTATAGCAAAACCATTGAAAAATGCAATATTTCAATGCACCGACTTTGACAAAATAGATATTTTACCCTGCAATAAGATATGAAACGCATTCAGTCAAACATTTTCTATCAGATTCCAACAGGAGATTAGTTCCAGACGCTTCATGATCGACATAAACTTTGTGACATTATATACGAGTAATAAAACTAACTCTCGAAAATCATATTCCGTGTAAATCCACGCCTTATTTCCTGTCATCCTTTACTTTGTAAGAAGAGAAAGTAACTTCTTCGAGAACATGTGATACTTATCATATTTTTATATTCAAAAATATCATATTATGCACCAAGAGCGTAAAGAGGTGGTTTTTAAATCCCTGTGTGAAAGTCGTTGCTGGAACGTAGTCGAGGAACGATCACATGAGGGCTGAAAACATACTTTCCGCCAGAGGTGTATATACTATTTCTTTCACTACTAGGACCTTAAATCCTATTATACTTGTTCATTAATACCCACGAGAATTAAGTAACCCGAATTTCATATTAAAATATTCATTTGTTTTATGATTGATATTTTTACAACGTCGCACAATGACATGTGCCACTTGACAACACTGACAGCTCAATTCATCACTGTCCTCCTTTTACGGTTAAGGAATAATAATGTGTAGCGAAAATCGAAGAATTTCGAGAAATCGAGAATTTGAATGGCGGCAGTTTTCATTAACGATCACAGTCAGTAATGGCTAATTTTTTTACTACTAACCTAAACGCATACCATTATTGATATTTTTTGAGGCGTGAAAATGCTTTTCTTTACATACCAATATAAATAGTACGGTACCGGTTTCAGTGACTGCACGTCGATCGGCGAAGTTAAGCACGCCGGGCGAGTCCGTCACTTGGATGGGTGTCCGTATCTCATCTGGCCGTCCTGGTTAAGTGGTAGAGTAGCATTAGCTAAACTTCGCCAGGACGTTAATATAAATAAGGCATTAAAAAAAAATACCATAGACCAAAAATTACCTAGATTTAGATGTAGATGGATATACGTGGTATCTTCAATTTCATAGTGCACGAAACAGCGTCTTCCAACATTTACCAAGCGGTGATCTACATCCCCTTATTTTAACCCAGTTGAGCGGGCAGCGGATGATTACACCTAAGCCCAGAAACTGTCTAAGAGTTGAGGAACTTATTCCCACTTCTGTGGATACACATTTCTCACTACATAATTGCTAACTTGGTAGAAATTATGTTGCACAATTGCTGTTAACGCAAATAACGCAAAAAATATAGTTTTCAATTTGATTGTGCTATTTAATTACTTTTTTTATCTTAAAAATTCTAATCAAAGCTTGAAAAAATATGAAAGAAATGTTTTGAATAAGGAAAACGTTTGAAATATTGATTTCATTCTTTATTCCCAACTTTTAAGAAGTGGAATATTTATTCTACATCACACTTTCATCTTGGCTATTTTTGGATTTGGCAAATTTAATTTATAATTTTAAGAGTTTCTGTTTCGAGACTTAAGCGAATCCTGTTTTTATGTTGTGTAATATATGCTAACCTCGTCTAAAATTTCAGTATTTCAAGCGGCTCGGATCTTCGAGTTATATTGAAAAGGCCCGCTTCGGAGGTAACGAAGAAAACTTCTTAGGAAACTCGTAGATGGAAAAGTTTCAGAGTATAATCCGTTAGGGGTGTACAGAAGACAAGCAAACCACATCAGTTTCCGCAATTAGCTGCTAACTTGTGTGTGTTTCACATTACAAACTTTACGACGCGGCGCGTTTAAAGTTTTTGCCAAAAACCGAGCTCGCTTTATAAATTATCGAGAAATTAACGTCGATTTTACAGCGTACAAGCGTTTTTGGTAAGTGATTTATTGACTTTCTGTACATAAAAACTAAAAAAGTTGAAACCAATTTAAGAAAATGACAAATAGGAGACCACAACCAACAAAGTTTGTCTCAAAAACAAATTTTTAAATCTCAAACATTTGTCTATTAAATATATACTACTTCGATATTCAGTGGAAGTATAGTAACGCAAAGAAAATAGAAAATTTTTATTGTTCAAATAGGCTTATAATAGAATTAGTCGGGGAGCCCTCCCTAGCTGAACGTGCACCCACCTCTCTTACCCTTGGGGACAATGTTTTTCATAAAGATTAAAGCCTAAAGAATAATGTAAGATATGTCCTAATTCAAAATGGCGGCCATATGTTAAAAAAAAAACTGTTGCCAATGTAGTTTTTGCCATTTAACACAAAAACTAAAAAAGATGGACAAAAACTTTTTTCACAAAAAACAACGTGCATAAAATTTTCTACAATTTCATTTCTATACAATATTTTGATAGAAGTTACCATTTTTCAGATAAATGAGTCCAAAATTAAGAAAACATGGAAATTCATATATCGGTAAATCACTTAGAGGAAATAACTTTGACAATTATTGTAAGGCGTATAATATATCTTTATATTATCAACATACAAATAAAGACCCGTTAGCCGTTATCAGCATAAAAAATAAAATAAACTGAAAAAAATTAATAATAATAATAATAATATTATAATTTGCAGACATTTATCTCGAAAATGGTAACAATGGGTTATGAAGAGATTAGGGTTAAAAGTGTTGATAGTGACATCTTTTGGATTCTGCTGGCTCATTCCAATAAAATTAAATGTAAATTACTCTTTGATACCGGATTTGGCAATAAAAGAAGGCGTATTAACATATCCGCATTAGCGGAAGAGTACGGACCTCAACAATGTTCAGCATTACTGGTCCTTCATTCATTTACTAATTGCCATTAGACAGAAATGTGGTGACAAAGATTTGTTTTTATCAATTGACACTAAAGTTGATTTTTCTTCGATTCCACCATCAAGAGCTTGTTTTATCGAGCATATTAAAAGGAGTGTTTACCAAACGCGTATTTGGCGATTATCCGACGAAGGTATTCACAATATTCCAAGCCTTGGAATGGTTATGGATGGCAAGCAAATGCAGAACCTCTTTGGTATTCAGCAGATAAAATACTGCCTCAATCGCTTCCTGAAATTCTTCAGGAGATGATTCCAAATCAAATCATAATAGACGAAAGTGAGGATAATAACGATATCATAAATGAAGCAATAGAGGAAGAATACTTGAAATAAATATTCGACGTATCAGGAGACAGCGATAGTGAATCTGAAAGCGAATGAGGTGTTACTTACGTTTTATATTGAATTTTATATTTTATTTTAAGAGCTGAATCATTTATCTGGAAAATGGTAACTCCTATCAGAATATTGTATAGAAACAAAATTGTAGAAAATTGTATGCACTTTGTTTTTTGTCCAGAAAGTTTTTCTTCATCTTTTTTAGTTTTTGTGTTAAATGACAAAAACGATATTTACAATTTTTTTTAAACGGACGCCATTTTGAAAGTACAGCCATTTTTTTTAGGACATGTCTTAAATGCCATGAAACGTCGAGATTCTAAGTTTGAGCAAAAAATGTTCTGCTTGTCTGTAACGTTTTTTTTTGTGCGTACGATTACTTTGGAACCGTTTAATATATTATCCTGAAATTTGGTACACGTATGTATTTCAACGAGATCTGTAACTAGATTATACTTTGATCTTATTCCAATGAAGGGTTGGTGGTAAATAGTGGTAAATGCAGGTAAATAGTTAAATCAAGCAAGTAAGAGTCCGTAAAATTGGAATTTATTAGTATATATAAAAGAAGCTAAGGTCTCAAATTTTTTTTTACATTAGCCATCCCCATTACCACCTCCACGCTATTATTAAAGGGGGGGTGAAAACATAAAATTCTAATTTAGTGTGTGCACAAGAACCAAAGCTCTCAAGAATTTGTTATACTTCATTATTGGTCGCAATATTCCCAATGGAGGTACATTATTCAAATTTGACACATGAAAGAAATTTTCAACATAATTCAACTCAAATCAGAATTAAATTAAAAATTAGAGAAACTCTTTCAATTTTTTTCTGAGTTAGCGATATGTGGAAGCAACTGGAAAACTAAGTATCAGCCATTATAAGGTAGTCAGTGAATGACATTAAGTAGGTATTATTATTATGTAGGACAAATGTAGGTATTTTCATAATATTATAACTTAGATAGTTAATGCCAATTTTTTTTTTGCTTCTCTTATACATATATACAAAATACCAATTTTATGGACTCCTACTTGCTTGATTTACCTATTTACCCCCATTTATTCCAGTTTACCCCCAACTCTTCAATAGAATAAGATCAAAATATAATCTATTTCCAGATCTCGTTAAAATACATACGTGTACCAAATTTCAAGTTAATATCTTAAACTGTTCCAGAGTAATCGTGCGCATAAAAAAAGTTAGACAAACCGACAGACAGAAATTTTATTTTTGCTTAGACCTAAAATCTCGACGTTTCATGACATTCTAAGTCTATTTGAGCAATTAAAATTTTCAAAATTATTTTTTACGTCACGATACACTGGATGTAGAAGTAATACCATATTTTTATATCGTTGCGAAACGATAAGTTAAGCCAATATTATTAGTAAGCAAAATATGTAATTTAAAAATGCACCCTTTATAATAATTCCTCACACATGTAGAAACTCATACTGACTTTGAAACACCACCCCCTCCCTAATACTTGAATGTTTGGTACGGTTGTCGCGCGATCAAATAAACAATAGCACTATTTAATTATAAAACACTCACCCCACAAACACCCTTCTCGTTTTTACACCTCATTTATTGTACACTGAATCGTCAACTAACACAAAAAACTTGCACCTGGTATTTGGTTTACAAAAGCAAAAAATGTCGTGGCGTCATAATAATAGCTAACAGGGCATATAGAGCAGTTTCTTTTTGCGATTTTATTCCGCCCCTGACAGATTTCTATTAGAATACGTTGATTTTTTGCTTGTTATAGTCGGGTGGTTGGTAAATCAAACGCTATAAATTGGTACATTCAGCGTGAAATCGACGTTAATTTTTTGCTGATGGATTAACACGTATTATTGGGCGCTTGTACAGTGGAGTAGTGTTTAATTTATTCATGGATACTGTATTAGAACTGCTAAATTACTAACTTGTATTACAAAAGGTGAATTGTATCTGTTAATTTATGTCTCTCCCAAAGGGAATATAGTAATTTGAATAAACAATAATACGACGATGTTTAGGTTCGACAAGTGTGAAACACTGAAAAACACAGCGTACTAGACAAAGTGGCCATTGGAGATGAAGGTAAATTAAGATAAACTGTAGTATTTTTTATACAAATGGAATTGACTAAAAAATGAAAACTCAAAAATAAGAAAACTTAAACATTAACCAGCTGAGCCCGTCGAAATTTGACGGAATAGGGATGTTTAAAAATGTATCCGAGAAATTACTCTTTGGAGGTGAACCTTTGAAATTATTACCAGCACTCACATTTTCGACAAATTCGCGGCCCTGTTTCAGCATCGTGATCTCACATTTTTCCTAAAGTAGTTCATAAAATCAAGAATGTACTCTATACATCCTCCGCCAAATGTTGACGTGTTTAGTCAAATTAATTACACAACCACACAAAAAAAAGTGGTCTGGCCTGCGGACTAGACTAGTGCATCCTTATGTATTTGGACTCACTGAAACCGAATCCGAAATCAGAATTCCCAGATGACTTCTTTTTTCACCCCTAGCCCCCCAAAAAACACCCCCCACCCCTCAAAAAAAAGTGGTCTGGCCTGCGGACCATAATGTACCAGTGTACGCTTATGTGTTTTGATCCTCTGGAACCGAATCCGAAGTCAAAATTGTCAGATTCGCTCGTTTTTCACCCCTAACCCCAAAAATCACCCCCTCCCCCCAAAAAAGTGGTCTGGCCTGCGGATTAGATCAGTGTATCCTTATGTATTCGAACCCACTGAAACCGAATCCGAAGTCAGAATTGTCAGATTGGTTCGTTTTTCACCCCCGACCCCCAAAAAAACACCCACCCCAAAAATGGTCTGTCCGGAAGACCATACACTAATCTGGTCCACTTTTTTTGTTTTGGGGGTGTTTTCTGGGGCTGGGGGTGAAAAACTACCGAATCGGACAGTTCTGACTTCGAATTCGGTTTCATCGGGTCAAAATACATAAGGGAACACTGATCTGGTCCACAGGCCAGACCACTTTTTTGTTTGATTTGGGGGTGTTTTTTGGGATTAGGGGAGAAGAACGAGCGAATGTGACAATTCTGACTTCGGATTTGGTTTCATAGGGACCAAATACATGAGAATATACTGGTATGGTCCGCAGGCCAGACCACTTTTGGGTGTGAGGTGTTTTTTTGGGGTCGGGGGTGAAAAAAGAGGTAATGTGACAATTCCGACTTCGGAATTTTGTGTGGCTGTGTTATTTTATACTTTTAATGACCACCCCGTACATTTTTTTCACTAAAACTGAAATAGATTTCTTCCTTGGCGATTGTGTTAACTGCATGTCAAATATTATTATTTTCCGTAACATTTTTTCCTTAATTATTTTTTTGAGGTGGGCCTCTATAATTTTCGATCAAAATATACCAGATGGCAATAAGCCTTATTTGCTTGCCGAATATTATTTTTCTCGACCAAATATTTTTTTAGATATAGAGCTGAATGACTGAATTGAAAAACCTAAATTGTATAATTGTATAAGGAATGTATAAAAAATTGTATAAAAATGATTATGATCTAATACATTTTTGTACTTACTCATATGCTGATAGAAGATATTATATTGTCCTTACCTGCAAAAAAAGTAAAATTTAATATATTATTATACATTATAAAAGATAATATCATTTTTTCATTCTTGAAATATTTGAATATTAAAATCACAGGAAAAAATTAAAAATAATTGTATATATGCAATTACTCATATTTTAATACATTTATTTCTGTTTAGATTTGTTAATACTAAAAGGTGTTCTATTTCATTACGGGAACCTGTATTTATTCGTTAGGAAGCTGCTTCGTAAAGAAAATGATACTCCGATAACTAGTGGTAGGTAAACATAATTTTCTATTATATGTACACATTGGAAACCATGTCTGTCATTCGAGTTTATTGATAGGTAAACATAATTATATCATGTAACCATTATACCGGCCTACAAGTTGTCTGCTTGTAACGCATTTCGTTGTATACAAACTAAATATAAAATATAGGAACACAAAATAAGCTTCACAAAATAAAGGTATAATATCCGCAATAGATAAGTGATTAAAATTTTAATTTCCTTCTACGCAACTAATTTAAACATTCCTATTCTGTAATTAAATTGGTTCGAAAATTAGTACGTTTTATACAGTGTGACCCACTTAAGATCGCAACACCCCGGATTTCTAAAGATGCTGATTAAGAATACCTTAGTATTTTTTTTTTTCTAAAAAAATCCCTAATACTTTTTTTTGAAAAAACGGCTCTTGAAACCCCCTTAAAATCGCACGCTACTGACATATATCACATATTACCAAGTTCAAAGAATCACCTTATCGATCTTTTCTTACCACCAAAAATTTGAAGTTAATCAAGCATCAATTAACGGGTATACAGAGGTGTTGCGATCTTAAGTGGGTCACACTGTAGTAAGGATAAAATTTGAAAAAAAATTTCCTCCGAGATTTCTCCAGATATTCGTTTCATATTATGTAAATTATGAAAATTAGTATTAATTTCTTTTTGGTGGATCTGCAGTTGTTTAATTTCCTTCTACTGTTGCCGGTGATTTAAACATTCCTATTCTGTAATTAACTTGATTAGAAAATTAGTACGTTTAGTAAAAATAAAGTAAGAAAAAAAATGTCCTGCGATATTTCTTCAGATATTCACGTTTCATATTATGTTAATTATGAAAATTAGTATCAGGTCTGTAGTTTTTCCGTGGAATCTGAAAAACAATTTGACAATTATATTTGACGATAATATTTAGTTTATAGTTCTGACTATCGACAGAAAACAAATGAAAATGAAATGAAAAAATGAAAAATGTTTAGAGAAAATTATACAGGGTAGATATCTGAAATCCTAAGAAAAAAATTATATACTATCATCACCGAGAGTAGCTTTCAAAATTGTTTGAGGTAAGAGGAAAACGTAGTAAGTAAAACATACAGTCGGTAGAGAGTGCTGCTATGTCTGCGCAGAAAGAACGATGGATTACTTTGCTTATTAAGGAAGGTGGAGTGATGTAATCATATATAATATCATAAGTGATATAATTTTGTCGGCGAAATTTAGTGATTATTAAGAGAGTTTGTTGCTTGGCAATTTCGAGATTGACATTGACAGTTAAAAATAACGAGCCGTCAGGCGAGTTATTTTTGTCAATGTCAAGAGCGAAATTGCCAAAGCAAGAAACTCGAGTAGAATAATCATTAAATTTTGCCAGACGAAATTATATCACGAATGGTATTCGTCATGACTATTTCATGAATAAAAATTTAGACAAAAGAAAACAAATTTATTAGATATAGGAAGTATATTTTAAAAAATAAAGACATAAATCACCAAATCTTGAACATTTGGGGCCGTTATAGGGCATCTGCATCATGTAACCAACATAACCTTAGATTTTAAGTTTTTCAAGTTTATTCTCATTTTTAATGTTTGTATACGTATTTTTAGCTTGGAGCCGTACTGTACTGGCTTCATGCAAATATTTAAAAATTCACGTAAATAATTTTGCAATATTATTGATTAATAAAAATAGACTGCTAATTACAGGTTAGATTTCCAACCTACAAAAAGAGTCCTATTTTATTAGGACAAAGTATTTAGAACTTCATAAACATTACACTGAACTAGATTTTAGTTGTAAATGCAGGAACCAGGCAGAAATTGTAATAATAGCTGCGTAATACTCTTAAATTTTAAGAAACACATATTTTTGAGGTTAACTGTGACGTCGCGTGCACATGCCCTATTCTCGCACATTTTTTACAACTGACGTGCACTGACGTTTGCAAAAATTATTGTAATAACGCCTTGCTTGTTGAATAGGTTACTATGTTTTCAAAAAACAAAGGAAAATTTGCCGCTAAAAAACAGGTTGGTTGCTTCATTCTGGCTTCTCATTGGTTGAGCAACCTTGGCAAAATTTTAAATGTTAAATTTTGCCGATGCGAAACTATTTATTGATTAAAATGATCGATTTTGATTGGACGAAATTTATAGGAATGAAATAGTCACAAAAAAAAATTATAAAAAAAAGTTGAAGAGCTTTCAAAAAAGATCGCTAAAAATTGTGAAATAGAATTTCACCGTCGCGTCGCCTAATTAACTAAGCCTTATTATTACCTTGTATTCATATTGAAGTTGGTTAAAAATACGTTATTTGATCATTTTTGCACCAACAGCAATATCGATAAAAAGGTTCAATTAACTATACGATGAAATTTTATTCCTCAATTTTTTGCGATCTTTTTTGAAGGCGGTTCATTTTTTTTTTTTTTCACCCCTTTTAATGACTTCTCTATGTAGCTTCTACACATAAACTAACGTATTCATCATTTTGGATTTTTAGAATTAACGTTAGGCTCGTTATCAGAGAATTCTAAAATCTCTATATATCAAATTTTATGTAAAATCTGAAAAAATGTTGCATTACGGCGACCATATTGGATTCACATCCACTGGAAGTATAGTAACGACAAAAAAAATTTTAAAAATTTTTATTGTTCAAATAGGCTTAGAAACGTCGAGATTTCAAGTTTGAGCGAAAAAAATTTTTGTCTGTCAGTCTGTCTGTCGGTCTATCTGTCGGTCTGTCTGTCGGTCTGTCTGTCGGTCTGTAACTTTTTTTGTGCGCACGTTTACTCTGGAACCGTTTGAGATATTGACTTGGTACACATATGTACTTTAACGAGATCTAGAACTATATTATATTTTCATCTTGTTCCGTCGAAGGGTTGGGGGGTAAATTGGTGTACATTTGGAGTAAATAGGTAAATCAAGCAGGTAAGAGTTCATAAAATTGATATTTAGTATAGACAAGAGAAGCTAAGGTCTCAAAAAAATTTTGGCATTAGCCACCCCCATTACCACTCCCACCCCATTATTAAAGGGGATGAAAAAAAAACGTGATTTAGTGTGTGTACAAGAACCAGAAACCTCAAAATATTTTTTTACTTCATCCACTCCCCACTCCCACCCCCTGTCACCACCCCCACCTCACTACCGATGTGGGGTATCATTTTATGAGTTTTTGGGGTAGAGGATTTCAAATATTATATTATTAAAGTTCCATAAACAATTATTTCCAGATACAAAATTTTTTCGTTGTGTGACTTGGATAGAAAATCCGGATGTGGAAGTAGTCATTCCTTGGGCAGCGGTTTTTGAGATTAGATTCGGTATCAGCTACTCCAAAAATTCCTACTAGCACTTAATCTAGTTCAGACGAAATTTGCCTTCGCCAAATATTGTAATTTTTCAAATAAAAAAGTTCTCTTTATTTTTGCTTTTGCATTTCTAATTTATAATCTTGCGCTAAGCGTAGCTTGATGAAATTAACAAGGGGCCACCGCCGAGCCATGCCTAATAGTTAGAGACGATTTTATAGATATTGTCTAAGCGAATCTATAAGTAACTAGTGGAAGCATTATAGTCTTTGCCGATTTACTGAGCTTTTTATATAATTGTTACACATTTTATAGGATACTCTTCGCAGCTTTTTTGTAAATAATGTTAGTTTTCGGACATTCCAAATTTTATGATACCAATTTTGTTGTGAAAAAAAAAAAATGAAAAAAAAATACAAAAATACAACCACCCTGTCAGAGATTCGAACACAGGACGTTTGGATTGCAAAACAAAACTTTAGCCGTTGGATCATCACACATTACTAAAAAAATTGAATGTCTGTAGTTAATATGACTCGAGTATTATATTTTAACGAATTAGATATATTATTATGAAATATGTATATTAGTAAAATGTATAAACAAAAGAAATTATAGAGAATAATATTTCGCAAGATTTTTATTTATGTACAAGTGAGAAAAATTAAGAAAATGTATTTTTTTAATTTAAATGATTAATAACTTTTTTATTTATTGATCGATTTTTTTTAAAAACAATGGGGTTCTTCCTCTAGCTAACGTTAACTATTAACTTAACTATTTTCCAAATTTCAATACAATCGGACTTTTATTTCTTAAGTTATCGTGCTTACAAGAAACGTGACGGACGGACAGACAGACGTACATTTTGAAAGTTGTTCAGAGTTCGTTCACTAACAGAATGATATGAAAATTTTTTCTCTACGAGCGATATTTACTGTTTTAGAAATGTGCCGATCAAATGCAATATACTCTTCGTTTTTGCGAAGAGTACAATTGAATAAACGTAAAGAGAACACATACATACGGGTCGAATTGAGAACCTCTTCCTTTTGCAAATTTTTTGAATTTGGTTAAAAATCGCCATTCTTTGAATTTTAGTGTTATTTACATATAATCTGGTCTATCTGTTTACACTAAATCTCAAAAACTAATTTGTAGAATATTTGGCTTATAGTTAGAACTTACTTTAAGAAAAAAATATAGAGCATTAGGATGGATAGGTAAACGCTTATCAGAAAAACAATGTTACACATTTATCTACCTCTTACGATCTGTACAAATATCATCACAACCCGTTTGGCCGGGGGAAGCAAACAATTCAATATTATTCAAGGAATCATTTTATTGTAAACATTCCAGATGGCCAAGGGAAGTTATGTATAAATACTCGATATTAGATGGGTTCAGTTTCTACATTGTTGCTGTTATCACAGCGGAAGAGAAAATATATTTTAACCGACTTCAAGGAAAGGCTTTCATTTCCCGTATGTTTTTTTTATTTATTGGGTTTACTAATTACTCCTGATTAGCTTAATATTGTTCATCGGTGGTTCCATAATAGTCCCATCAAGTTCCTTACGTCCAATATAAAATGGGCACCAATTAAAAACTAAGATTTTCGTTCATATCTTTTAGCACTCCTTTGGTTACATCTCAACAACTATTTTGTCGACCTTGATAAACATTAAAAAGTATTGCTCAGCAGGGTAAAACTTACATCAATGTTCAAGAGGTAGACATTTGCTACAATCATAGATATAAACAAGCTAAAAACGTACTCTTCGCCAATTTACTGAGCTTTTTATATAATTGTTACACATTCTATAGGATACTCTTCGCAGTTTTCTTGTAAGTAATGTTAGTTTTTGGACATCATACATTTTGTGATACCATCTTTGTTGTGAAAAAAATTGTATGAAAAAAAAATATATATCCAACCTGTGTGGGATTCGAACACATGATCTTTGGATTGCAACGCAAAAGTTTATGGAGATAATAGTCCAAGATCCCGTGAACGCCAGAACTACGTTATTCTATAAAATCTGAAAATTTTTCTACGGAATTTCACTACTACAGGTAAGAAGAATTGGCTACTATGAACAGTCGGTCGCGGTGGCTTTGACAGGTTACAGGTAGCAAAGGTGTAAAGAATTGCTGCTCAAAATCGTCATACTATAAAGCGTAATTTTTTAATATTGTTTACGAGATGCTATAATAATTCACGTCCTCCACTGCCAGACACTTTCTATGGTGGCAACCCCCCGCTAGACCCCTTCAAAGTATAAAAAAATGTAATGGTACTTACGTTATTTTATAAAATCTGAATTTTATATATGTTACTTCGGCAACTATTTTAAGGTGTTTCCCAAGCACACAGTTTCGAAGGTTCCAACCCCCTACCAGACATAGTTGAAAGTCAGCTGTATAGTCCACGCAAATTAGACTTTTTAGGAGAAAAAATTCATATACAAATTATATTTGGGCTATGTATAGTTCATAGGAATAGAATTAAGGATCCGAAGAGTTCCCACCTTATCCGTTGATGGAAACACCTTTTTGGGGCGAAGAACCACTCCCAGACGGGACTTAGTTACGGTTATTCTCATTTTTCTTCGGATCCGTCATTCCCACGAAAAACAGGTATAGGGACAGAAATATTGTTCATTAAATTCTACATAAAAAAAGTTCTATGGTCGATTTGCGTACTCCCCACCATTTTTTCGCTATCGACTTCAGAGTAGGGGGTAGAGCGCTCGGCGAAAAATCGGTGGTACGCGATTTTTCACAGCGAATATCTCCGAAACGGCTACTTTGACATCAAAAATGGTTATAATGGTTATAAGTATACGGGCTCTGATTATAAATAGACAATTTGTCCATCAGACATTTTATTATCAAACTATTTTACTTCCACATCCAGTGGAAATATAGTAACGACAAAAAATTTTTTTAAAATTTTTATTGTCCAAATAGGCTTAGAATGTCATGAAACGTCGAGATTTCAAGTTTGAGCGAAAAAAAAAATTTCTGTCTGTCGGTCTGTCGGTCTGTCTGTCGGTCTGTAACTTTTTTTGTGCGCACGTTTACTCTGGAACCGTTTGAGATATTGACTTGAAATTTGGTACACACATGTACTTTAACGAGATCTAGAACTAGATTATATTTTCATCTTGTTCCGTCGAAGGGTTGGGGGGTAAATTGGGGTAAATTTGGAGTAAATAGGTAAATCAAGCAGGTAAGAGTTCATAAAATTGATATTTAGTATAGGCAAGAGAAGCTAAGGTCTCAAAAAAAATTTTGGCATTACCCACCCCCATTACCACCCCCACCCCATTATTAAAGCGGATGAAAAAAAAAATGTGATTTAGTGTGTGTACAAGAACCAGAAACCTCAAAATATTTTTTTACCTTATCCACCCCCCACTCCCACACCCTGTCACCACCCCCACCCCACTACCGATGTGGTGTATCGTTTTATGGGTTTTTGGGGTAGAGGATTTCAAATATTATATTATTAAAGTTCCAAAAACAACTATTTCCAGATACAACATTTTTTCGTTGTGTGACTTGGATAGAAAATCCGGATGTGGAAGTAGTGATTCCATGGGCAGCGGTTTTTATTATTAGGTTCATAGTAAACAATAAAATTTTAATAAAATATTGAAATTTGGTTCATAATTACTTTTAAATATATTTTAAAAAACCACGTTTATAAACGGAAATTAATTTGCTATTGATTTATTAAATTTATTTTTTAACAATTTATTAACTGTAAAATTATGGTAATAACCAAAGGAGGAGGGGCAATTTGGGCGGTTTCTGCCCCAAATTATTTTCGGACGAAAAAAAATCATAAAACATTTTTTTTAATGTCTGCTAACAATAATAAGTCGATTTTACCCTAAACGGACGATCCCCCCCCCCCCCCCCCCCCCCCCCTCAATCCTGAACGTGCCTTCACTTGCTAACAGCGTTCTTGGGGAGATATATCGCTTTCAAACTTGTATTTTCTCGATAAAATACCACACTACTACTTTTTTTTTTTTTTAACTGTTTAACGTCGGCCTATTTCCGCTACCAGGGCCTATCACCGACGCCAGGAGACGAGCTACCCCTAACATGGAAATTTTGCCGAACCTCTTGCCTTAAGAAGAGTAGGGATCTTTTACTTGCCTAACATTTAATAGACAAGGGATCGCCCGCTTTACATCCCCTCCGAAGGATGGTATATCCACTACGTAATCCTCGTCTGAAATTACGTAACTTCCGAGTATACACTGATATACAAGCCTCTAGAAGGTGGGACGAGAACGCTGTATTTCCCAAGATAGGAGCCCATCCAAGTACTAACCGCGCTCGACGTTGCTTCAACGGAATATCGACTGATATTCACATTGAAGTCGCCTCTACGCTCGCCCCTTAAAACTTACTACACTTTCATTTATCATTATTTCCCTTTTTACAAAAGGAGGTTGGAAAGGGTGGTTTTACTATTTATTCGTTTGCTCACCAGACTTGACCAGGGTATCCTGGGATTTTTGGAGTCGTTGATTTCGAACCCGAAGTTCGTTAACCTGTATCACATCAAGTTTATAAGGTCATTTGAAGGTACAATTGAAAAAAAAAGGTGACAAAAAAATCCAGAAAAATAGATAAATACGTTTTTGGCGTCTCTGAAGTGATGGCGAATTCAGGATTGAGGGGGGGGGGCTAGGAGAATGGGAGGGTCGTCCGTTTAGGGTAATATCGACCTATTATTGTTAGTAGACATTAAAAAAAACGTTTTCTGATTTTTTCATTTAAAAATAATTTGGAGCAAAAACCGCCCAAATCGACCCTCTTCCTTTATTTTTAATTTATAAATAATTTCTACATAATTGAATTATCCGATAAACCTAACTGACTGTCTCATTCGTACTCGCTTTTATATACATTTGCCTCCCTTTGCGCTCATACCTACAGCTGACCTTCAACTATGTCTGGTAGGGGGTTGGAACCTTCGAAACTGTCTGGCTGTTTGGGAAACACCTTAAAATAGTTGCCGAAGTAACATATATAAAATTCAGATTTTATAAAATAACGTAAGTACAATTACATTTTTTTATACTTTAAAGGGGTTTGGCGGGGGTTGCCACCATAGAAAGTGTCTGGCAGTGGAGGACGTGAATTATTATAGCATCTCGTAAACAATATCAAAAAATTACGCTTTATAGTATGACGATTTTGAGTAGCAATTCTTTATACCTTTGCTACCGCGACCGACTGTTCATAGTAGCCAATTCTTCTTACCTGTAGTAGTGTACTTCCGTAGAAAAATTTCCAGATTCTATAAAATAACGTAGGTCTGGCATTCACGGGATCTTGCTCTATAACATTTCGCAAGATTTCCATTTAAGTACAAGCCACAAAAATTATGAGAATAATTTTTTTATATTAAATAATTAATGACTTTTTTATTTACTGATCGATTTTCTTCAAAAACAATAGGGTGCTTCTTCTACATAACATTAACTTGCTTTCCAAATTTCAATACAATCGGACTTTTCTTTCTTAAGTTATCGTGCTTACAAGAAACATGACTGATGGACGGACAGACGGACGGACAGACGGACGGACAGACGGACGAACAGACGGACGGGCAGACGAACGGGCAGACGGACGGACAGACAGACGGACATTTTGAAAGTTGTTCAGAATTCGTTCACTAACACAATGATATGAAATTTTTTCTCTACGAGTGATATTTACGATTTTAGAAATGTGCCGATCAAATAAAATATACTCTTCGTTCTTGCGAAGAGTATAATAAGATGTAACATTATACGCTTCGTAAACTTCTTTTATATATATTGTTATAAAATGATTCAATATTGTTCTTCATAGTTTTTTTGTTAACTGTTTATATACAGGGTGGGGCAATAGTGCGTCGGACTTCGATATTTCGAGTTCTACGATAGCTATAAATTAAAAGAAAAATGCAAGTAAACTAGGTAAAAAAGTCTGTAATCGGAAATTATTTTCGAATATACAGGGCGAGCCAAGATGAAATTACAGGATCAAGTGCATTTTTTTAAAATGGAATGCTATGTATATCAATAAATTTTCTGAAGCCTCTTTCTAGACTCTATTCATTTTTATATTATTATTGACTATCTCCAAACCACTTGGGTGTAGTGATTTTTTGTTGAAATAATGCCATCTGCAGATGCACATTGAAAAAATCACCAAAGTCACAATGATGGGTTTTAAGAAAAACTTATATGAGTACTAGTTACGAGACATCTATTTAATGTGTTTTAATCATTTTCATTTCCCAAAGATGTACAGGATGGCCAAAAATTATTTTTCAATTAAGAACTTTTAAAATTGAATTTTCTCATTTTTTTCAAATGGAACACGCTGTATATTTTTCGACGATGTGATGTAGAGATGAAAAATGAACATTTTCTGTAAGTACTTCCTTATGACTAATTTCAACCATTTTCGTTTTATCAACCAATAAGCACAAAATTCAGGAATAAATTTAAAAAACAGGACGGACGGACAGACGGACAAATAATAATTCATTAGAAAAAATTATAATAAGTATGAGTCTTTGCGTCCTCCAAATGCCAATATGAGGTGTTAACTATGTAACGATACCAACTTCTATCTCCATCCTCCGCTACATTTTTAAGAACCCGTATACCTCACTTAGAAAATAAGAAGTGAAAATAAATCTTTTATGGGCCACATGGGTTGTTTAGTATTCGAAAGTCACTTCTGGGCAATTCTGGCAATTACATCTCGCGAAAGCTGCCAAAATAAGAAAGAGAAAACACACGAAACAGCGGGATCGAATTTCCGATAACACACCTCCGGTATTCCGTGACAATAGTCTGTAAGAGCGTGTTTCTAATTTAAAAATCCTTTCCGCGAGACGCAACTCAAACAAATTCAGTATAAAAGCGCCATATATTTTCGCGCGTCTGTAAATCCACTTTCTTTTTCGATCAAGTCCCCTTTATTCTGAGCTATTCTATTGTTCCCAGCCGGTCTCGTGTCGTCCTTAATCCTGGACGGATTCTTTTTCAACTCCGGTGAAACCCTCACCTACTTATAGCTGTAACAGTCCTGAAATTTTCATTTGTTGGTGGATGTTATGTAAATATAACATACAGGTTTCGTGCATGTTATGGAAATGTAACCTAATAAATTACTCAGTAAATTACAGTTTTACAACAGTTCTTTTTGTTTTACACATAAGTGAAATACTGTACGACCCTTGTTAAGGCTGCTCCTATAACATCACCTTAAACCAAACACTACATAGCTGGAAATAGGTTACGATATGAACCATTAATGCACTTTAGTTAAGAAAAGAAATTCAAATAAAATAATGACTTTTTAAAAACATATTTGGGGGTACATTGTTGTATAATATCAAAGATACGAATAATATTTTGAGACTCGGATAGACTAAACGTTGTTACTTAAATAACTAAATTAGGTTATTAATTACTTACATCCACATAGTGGGGTGGAAGTATAGTAACGAAAAAAAAAAAAAATTTCTTTTTCAACTAGGCTTAGAACCATGTCATGAATCGTCGAGATTTTAAATTTGAGCAAAGAAATTCTGTCTGTCGGTATGTCTGTCTGTAACTCTTTTTTGTGCACACGGACTCGTTTGAGATATTGATTTGTAATTTGGTACACCTATGCATTATAACGAAACCGGGAACTAGATTATGTTTGGAGAGTTGTGGGATAAATAGGTACAGCAAGCAAGTAAGAGTCCATAAAATTGAGATTTAGCATATAGCAGAAGCCAAGGCGTCAAATTTTATCACCTCTATTACTTCACCCTATTATTAAAGGGGAAAAATTGTGATTTAGTGTAGGTACAAGAACCAAAGGCCGCAAAATTATTTTTGGCATCGGCCACCCCCACATAAACTCCCGATGTGGCATTTTGTTTTATGAGTCTTCGGGGTAGACGATTTCAAATATTATATTATTAAAGTTCTATGAACAATAATTATTCCACATAGTAGAATACAAAATAGTATCAAAGTTTCTTTCGTTGTAAGAGATTTGGATGGGAAACCTGGATGTGATATAGTGATTCCTTAGGCAGCGATTTTAGAATATTTTTAGAAATAGTTATAAGAAGTATTATTCCACATAGAATACAATATAGTATCAAAGTTTCTTTCGTTGTAAGAGACTTGGATGGGAAACCTGGATGTGATACTAGAGATTAGTTAGGCAGCGATTTTAGAAATAGATAAAGGAATATATCTCCATAATTTGTGTCTTTTTCATTAAAGCACTAATGATGTTAACCTTCGATGACGTTTTATTTATCTTAGTGCCCCCAGTTTTTTAAATCAGACAGAGCTTTACAATTTCCTTTCATAATGTCGGTAATCGTACGTGAAAGCTTACTAATATGTTTAAAATTATTTTACAAATGAAATCAGATATAAATAACATGTAAAATCATTTACACAGAACTTTCCCTGTATTCGGCACCTTTACTTTATTAATTATTTCTTTTGGGTATCCATCCTGTAACTTCTAAATAACTAACAGTATATATTGTTTTCTCCCATAGCAATGGTGTCAACTACATTCTAAATATTATTCTTTTCCGTCATTTCTTAATATTTTTTTAAGATTATCATTCTGTAGTAAAATTATAACAGGTTTCATGCTTGCTGTTACTCATTTGCCAAATATTATTGTCCTCTGTCATATTTTTTATTAATTATTTTTTTAGAGTGCCCACTCTGTTTATTTTTCACTAAAATCTCATCCCGTTTCTTCTTTAGCAATATCGGCAACTTCCTGAAAAATACCATTTTTCTCCGTAAAAGAGCGTTTTGGACATAACATCAAACAGACAAATTGACGGATCTGAATGATCTTAATTTTTTTAATCTACATAATCTGAATCGTGAAAATTCGACGATATCTCAGAGAGTGACTTTTCCACTAATACAATACTTCCCTTTCGTAACTAAGGGAAGTAAAAATTAAATAATTTATCACCTTTAATTAAACTGTACTCTTTCTTTATGAACATTTTTAATTATAACTTTGAGAATTGGCTCATAGGGTGCTCTTAAAGACGTAAATTATTATTATGGTAATTGCCCTCTAAGGGGTATCAACCGTTGGGAACAGTTTGCTTCGCATTGAAAATTACCTATTATGCCCAAATAAGTACTCGGGATTTACCTTCATAAATACACCATATCAAAGACAATAATTCCCAATGTAGTTGTGTAAAACCTTTAATAAACAAACGTCATTTAATTAATCTCAATTCTAGAAGAGACAAGAATTATGTAAATTTATTTTATTAATTTAACATCTGCTTAAAGAAATCGTAGCAATCCTCTTAAACGATAAACTATATAATTCGCTTCCTAACTGGTTATTCCCTTATCGCAAACCCTTAATATAATAAATCTATTAAATCTATTGTACGCATACGAAGCCAATTTGTGGGGCCCTTCTTAGTTTTCCTAACGTAGTCTGCGGCAGGATTGAATCCTGAACCTCGTGCTTTCATCGCCTAGCCTCTCCGTTTGAGGTTTTGTCTTCGAATTAGCTGCGAATAAGCACATAGACAAACCGGGAAATTAAATCTCATCTGGTCCAGCGACTTTAAACTTAGTTACATACAAACCGCCAAATAGCCCGAGGAAGGTGAGGCCGCAGCTTGGAAAGAGATCCCGGAGCTGGATTAAGAAATGGCCAGGAGTGAGGCAACAACAAAATGGGATTATATTGAAAAAGAAATATGATTTGTTCCCCTTTTTTGGTTAATAAGTGGAAAATTTGGGAAACTTTAACTATGTTATATAATATCGGGCGTCAAAGTACATAGCCGTGACAAGAAAAATTTCCCGATTCACTGCAAATATAATGTTGCTTCCCTACGTGTAGCTTTTAAATGGAAATTAAACGACGGCCCTTCTCTGCCATTTTGCCATTTTTATTTGTACTTGGTTACCTACTCAATAGACAAAAAAGACGTGTGTCACAAGAAAGAATGAACAATATGCGATATTTTTTAATAATTGCCCATAAATTCATAAACCAACCCATGAGGAACGGGTTTTACGGTTTGGACATATCCCAATCCTGAAAGTTTAACACCGTACAAAGAAATGTATTTTGTCATAATCACTGTGTTTTATAAATACCAGAATTTCAATACATGTGGCCTAACGGTGAAAAATCGCCATGAGAGTAAATTTTTGAGCTATCAATGTTTTTTTTTTAAATACTTGCAAAGGAGTCTGGAATAGTGAGTCACTGCCGCTTTGACGAGTTTTATTTTTTTTACACCCTTTAATAATAGTGTGAGGGTGGGTATGGGGGGTGATAGTGGCGGCGGTTGATGCAAAAAAAAAATTGAGACCTCGTACATGCCCTAAATTCCAATTTTATGGACCTCTACTTGCTAGTTAAACCACAGTGTTATATTGCAAAAATTGCACATTTTCGAAGAACTTTATTGACTAATTATTTTTTATTTTATCTGGAAAATAGAGTCCAACATGTTTTATATTGTGGTAATAGGTCCATTGAAGTTTTATCAAGCTCAGGCTTCCACAGGGATCTAATATGGGCCCACTGTTGTTCATTATATTTATCAACGAAATTGTTACTGATATTGCCCCAAACTGTCTTCTATACGCTGACGATCTGAAAATATTTTGTAGTATTATAATCTGCCAAAAAGTAATGTCTTACCAATACCAATTAAACAAAATATTAAGAAAAATGATTACACGCTTAAAAATCGCGTAGACCAGAGACGTTCACTGATTTAGATGACATATGACATATTAATCAAGTGCTACCAAAATCTTATAAATCTCTTGGAATCTTCATTAGAAATACTTTTCATTTCAGCGATCCTGTCCAGCTACTTTGTTTCTGTATTGCGAAATCTAATTTGGAATATGCGACATATAAGACACATAAAGATAAGTTGCAAAATATTATTGCCATTAATAATTTGTTTTTGTTTTTGTAATATTTTTCTTTTTGTTCAGTAATTGGGTCTTTTCATATGTTAGATAGTGCATGTAAATAAATAAAACACCAAGGAATTCCACTAAAATCAATTAGTAATTAAGAGTATACACAGACGTAGTAATGATATACACATAACTTTCCGTTACCAAAAGTCAGAAATAAATATCCAATTGCAAACTAAGTTAAAATTGTATAATTAGAGTGTATGTAAATTAATGGCAGTACAAAGATGCCATTTCAATTTAAACTCAAACTTTTATTGTATCTTATTTTACCTAAAAATAACGCAAATATGTTTAGCAAATATGTAGCAATCCTCAGCAAAACCTAAACGAATGCAAAGGTAAATAAACCTATTCTATTTTGAATGCAGCAAATGTTTCAACGCTAAAGTGTCCACAGAGTGGTCAACATTTTTATATTTCTAGTCACAATATAAAGTAAAGATAGTACTAACTTAACTTTATCTATTTTATGAAATGCCATATACTTACTTGTAAAATATTTTGTACTTTATTTGAAACACACAATATAAAAAGAAGTGTAAAATTATTTATACAACACGTCTTCTGTCGTTTACCAATAGAATTTCTTTCTCTTATTCACAAAGTCTTGGTCGACGTTTTGTGACGTACGCATTAATTATTCTAGTTGGCTTTCGCTTGTTGCATGGAACGTCTGACAGCATCACGTCATATATCGCGGTTGCCTATTTTATGAAATGCCATATACTTACTTGTAAAATATTTTGTACTTTATTTGATACACACAATATAAAAAGAAGTGTAAAATTATTTATACAACACGTCTTCTGTCGTTTACCAATAGAATTTCTTTCTCTTATTCACAAAGTCTTGGTCGACGTTTTGTGACGTACGCATTAATTATTCTAGTTGGCTTTCGCTTGTTGCATGGAACGTCTGACAGCATCACGTCATATATCGCGGTTGCCTGTTCGGTGTACGGCCAGCTTTTCATCATAAATTTCTTGGTGACATCGGCCCAATGTATTAGATGGGCGTACTCTACACGGGCTACCATCTGGTTCTCTTAACCGTTCGATATTGTCTTATGTTCGGTTCATATGGACAAAAAAATATATGACGCGGGTACTGAAAAGTCGCATTAGGGGGCGTACTGTCTGCAGAATAGGGCTTTGGATGCCTCTTTGAATGCCACTTACAAAAAGTTTCATGTCTATAATATATATAAATGGGCCATGGAAAAAAAATCGAGAATATTCCATCTTTGGCGCTCCCCCTTCACCGCTAGTGGCGTACTTGGGCAGTTTTTTGGTTATATCTTCGCTTCTAAAGGTCGTACAAAAACTTTCGACCCGTCAATTTCTTCGTCATGAGCCCTATAAGGTAGATATACGCAAATAACAACTTTTTGATTGTTAATAACATTTTATTGCAAAAAACTGAAAAAAATCAATTATTCGATCCTCGAACTTTGAAGTACTGTAGAAACAAATATAAAATCTGTATGTTAACAACTACACTTTGTCCCGTTGCAAAATATTAATTATTTTTTTTGCAATTAATTTATAAAAAAAAATCGGCAGCTACTGGAAGCGGCTGGAACCTCCCCACCCCGTGAATCTTTGAAACCGAAAAGAGCATTAAACAATATGAACGATCTCATTTAATTATATTTATTAAGTTGAAATATTTTTTTCGTATTAAATCAGAAAAAAAGTCTTACGTTCGGTGGGATTTGGACCTAAGAACTTGAGTGTTAAATTTATAGTCTGCACAACATTAATATTTTATTCAATGTTTTTAATACAAATATATGCTTCATCGGATCCTAGCCCGGGGCCAGCCAGACAACCACGGTGAACACCGCCGTGGCGAGTGTGAGGCTGGACGGGATAGGTCCGGTTTGGCTTGGAGAAAAATAGAAAAGTAGCTCCTGTCTTCTGTAGGCAGGCTTAAAGACTAGGTTAAAATTATAATGTGTCCACATGAACCTAAAATTAATATAAAAATAAACACAATTCTATAAAAACGTTCGTAGGCAAGAGCACTTAATAATTTTGATTATTGATACGGGAAACAACCTCGGAAACAACTAAACGAAAAAACCTGTTCGTTGGTAATGGGATGGATGGCAGGGATGGCCATCTTTGGAAAAAACCATATAACTCTTGGTGGACAGCTTCCCTACCAGATGTAGCCAGGGTAGTGTTCATGGTGACTCGTTTAAGTTTGAGTTGGTATATTTTGTTTTATCTTTTAGCCTCGATCAATTTTTCACTAAATCGGCCGCGGAAGTGATAGCTGTCAAATTTTTGGTTCCAATGTTTCTCTGGGGAATTTGGTTTTTGAAAAATGTTTAGGTTGGTATCAATGTCTGAAATTGTTTTTAGGTTATGTAGTCCTATTTTTAGGTTATGTTGCCGGAAGAATTTTCGGCGGGATGCCGGAAGTAGCGGAAATAGTTTTTAAAATATAATGTCACTGTCGCTTTTAAAGTTTTATTGGAAAAAACTCACCGAAAGCGTTCCGGTGGGGTTGCTTACACTTGTAGGGCTTGTAAGCGGTTCAGGATGGCCTCTCACACCATCCGTGGGCTTTATAAACGTCGAAAAAACTTGTAATCTCTCGATGCACTTGACACGTCAAAAATACTCAGCATACAGTCTGCACGCTTTAACACACTAGCAGAGAACTTATACCACAAATGGACCCGTAATATTTTTTGGGAATTTTCCTTTGAGTCCATTTAATAAAATTTGACATTTTTCTGAAAATTTGACATTTTTCTGAAGTGATATTTTTCCGAAAATTTGACCTTTTTCTGGTGACATTTTTTCGAAAATTTTACATTTTTCTGAAGTGACATTACTCCGAAAATTTGACAATTTTCAAACATTTGACATTTTTCTGAAAGGTGACATTTCGAAAATTTGACGTTTTTTCGAAAATTTGACATTTTTCTGAAAAGTGACATTTTTCTGAAAATTTAACATTTTTTCGAAAATTTGACATTTTTCTGAAAGGTGACATTTCTTCGAAAATTTGACGTTTTTTCGAAAATTTGACATTTTCCTGAATTTTTTACATTTTTCTGAAAAGTGACATTTCTTTGAAAATTTGACATTTTTTCGAAAATTTGACATTTTTCTGAAGTGGCATTACTCCGAAAATTTGACAATTTTCAAACATTTGGCATTTTTCTGAAAGGTGACATTTCTTCGAAAATTTGACGTTTTTTCGAAAATTTGACATTTTTCTGAAAAGTGACATTTTTCTGAAAATTTGACATATTTCTGAAAAGTGACATTTCCCTGAAAATTTAAAATTTTTTCGAAAATTTGACATTTTTCTGAAAAGTGACATTTCTCCGAAAATTTGACATTTTTTCGAAAATTTGACATTTTCCTGAATTTTTTACATTTTGCTGAAAAGTGACATTTCTTTGAAAATTTGACATTTTTTCGAAAATTTGACATTTTTCTGAAAAGTGACATTTCTCCGAAAATTTGACGTTTTCCTGAAAATTTGACATTTTCTTAAAAATCTGACATTTTTCTGAAAAGTGACATTTCTCCGAAAATTTTACATTGGAAATTAAAAAAAAAAAAATTCGTGACTCGTCTCGTAGAAATATTTTTTTGATGTCATCATCAGTTCGCCTGTTATAAGAATTTTATGCTTTTACGACGTCATCAGAACGTAGGTGTATTTTTAATTCACTCGTATTCCATCCATCTACAATATTTCCACCTACGTTTCAAACTTTAATTGGATGTTTCCAGTTAAGTCGATATCTGCACCAGTTTCTAAGAATTTTTCTTATTTGTGACGTCATGTGACGTAGGTCGTAATCCGTCCATCTACAATATTTATACCTACGTTTCAAATTTCAGTTCGATATCTTCAACCGTTCCCGAGTTATCAGCCGAAATCACTGAACACCTCTGTCATTATTAGAATATCACCCTGTACATTGCCCTGCTTTGAGGACAAAACAAGTGAAATTTTTGTTTTTTAATTTTTTTCACGGAAACCAAATCGAAAAAGTGCAAGTGTGATATATCGTTGAAATCGGAATTTTTACTGCTTTTCAATGGTTCAATTACAAATTGTAAGTAATCATAAAATAAACAACTTGTTGTGCCAAAACGGCACTAAACGTAATCCGATCTCAACCAAAACCTTTTCAGATCTTTTGGAGCACTAAAGAAACCCTCATGCAAAGTTTCATCCAAATCCGTTTAGTAGCTTCGCCGCTATCGTGCTAACATACATACACACACACACACACACACACACACACACATACAGGTGCGGCAATAATTGTGTGGACACTGAACATTTCGCCAAAAAATGGGGTCTTTCAAGTTATGGCGTAATCAATACTCACCATTTCAAGAGCTTTCTAACTCTGTTTTCAAAATTTTCTTACACTTAAAATCAATGTTACTTTTTGCAAAAATATAATTGTGTGGCCAAGCCCCACAATTTTGTGTATATTGTGTGGACAATAATACACACCCTGTAATTCATTACAAGAAAAATTATTTCAGGTACATGTTTTTTCATATTAATAATTTTTATTATTAATTTTTCAACATATTTTACTTAAGATGGGGGAAAATAACAGTAAAACTCAATAGAAAAAACTTGGTAGGACGTATCGTAAGGGCTTTTTTTGGTTCTTATAGCTCAAGAGGGTAGAGAAAAATCAATCGAGAACGGGTAAATTTTCTAATATTGTCTAATTAAAATATAATTCTTTAAAAGTATTTATACAAAACTTCCTTCCTTGTTTGGCAACTTTTATTTATCAATTAATTTTCCCTTTTGGGTAATCATCAATCACCCTGTATAATGTTCATTTAAACTATAGCAGGTTTGTGTCTAGGCAATTGTATTAACTACATGCCATGCATTATCTTGTGCAACATTTTTTCCATTAATTACTTTTTTAGGGCGTTTACCTTGAATTTTGTTCATTAAAAGTAAAGCTTCTTTTTTGGCAATGGTGTCAACTATCTGCGAAATACTAATTTTCTCAATCAAATAGTCTTTTAGTTACATCGCCAACAAGCAGACAAACACGCGACGGACAGACTGACGGAATTGAAAGACTTTAATTTTCGAAATCTACGTTGGTCCTATATTTCAAATTTGATTTCTCCGGCATATAGCTCACTAAAAATGAAACAAATTATTTAATGGCTAAAATGTTTCGTTTAGAAATTTTTATATTCTTCAATTTAATACCTCGTACAGAAAATTATATGTATATTTAGTTCTTGATATGTATGAAAAAAACAAATGTAAAGTTAGCGAAGGCGTCACCCAGGGCTGCGTTCCGTCACAAATCCTCTATAGTGAACATGTGATGCGACGGATGTTGGGGTAACAGAGTGATGTGGCTCTAGGCGGAACCAAGATTTCTAGCTTGAGAACTGTAGATGACACAATTTAGTTGCAGCAAGCAAGGATTAGCTCATACACCTGCTGATCAGGCTCAAACATAAGCTCTGATTATGGTTTAAGTGTAGGTAAATTACAACAAAACGAAAATTATGTTTCTAGACCAAGCAAATGATAACCACAGACATTTTATGTATTACTCGGTGGTAATAAATAAGATGATATATTTTGGAGCCCTTGTCGACAATACTGGCAACTGCGAGTATGAGATTCGGCCAGGAATACAGATGGAAAAATCGGTAACGTGTCAGTTGAGCAAAATTTGGTTTAACAGAAATATCATGAAAAGTACTAAGATCAGATTACCTAACGCCCTAATTTTCTCCATCTTTTTTCACGGCTCTGAGACATGGACCGTTATGGATGTAGACATACGGGGTACTGATGCTTTCGGGATGTGGGTTTAGAGAGCTCGATTCCCTAAGACTAAGATATACGTTCTCAAAAGCGACTTTCCAGCATCGTATTCTCCCGAATCCTTTCATTTTTTGTCCAAGATCTTTTATTGTTTTAAAATATATTTAAATAAAAATTTCGATCATCTTTACAGAAGTTGGCATTTGACTTATCTACAAAGGAAGTTGAGTTTATGTAACATTTCTTATATTTTTGGAATCATGTACTATATTTTGCTTTTTATTAAGTGAATCTTATTTTTTTTATAAGCAAATTTCTATTCCTCTAGTTGGTCTCCCTCTAATAAAGTTGATTTCTAAAACGTAATATGACAATTTTCCCTCTCAGTTACACAAATCATGAACATACTGTGTATTCAAATTTAATTTGATATATTCCTTTTTTTTTTTCTTCAAATTATTATAAAAAAAGAAAGAGCTTACTTAGATGAAATGCAGTAAATAAAAGAATAAATAAATAATATCAATAATATTTGATTTTAAAAAGGTCCGTTTATACAAATAAAACATGATCTTATTTCATTTATAATACTGTTCTATTAATAATAGTACGACCTACTAAATACTCACCTACAAATTCAATAAAACTGTTAGGGCCACATAAAAGACATATTTAACACACATCTTGAATACACACGAAGAAATGGAAATAATAGCAGTATAATATATATTTCCGCTGGGGGCAGCACTGTACAAGGCCACACAATTTGGTGAAATTTCTGAGATTATACACACCAAATTTTTACTATACTTGTGTGGCCATTTCCAGAAAACGACAGATATAGGGTGGGGAGACCACGTAGATGCTGTAAAAATAGGTTTTAAATTGTGTGGCCATGTGTATGGCCACACAATTAGCGAAGGCCACATAAGTATGGTTATAGAGTGGTGTGTGTCCACACAATTATTGCAAGACCTACACACACACACACACACACACACACACACACACACACATACACACACACAGACATTTTTCAAAAACAATTTTTTTGGGTTCCTGGGACCTCAAAACGTAAAGATTTGTTGTTATCTCAATTTTCGATTTTGGACTAATTGTAGTAACCTCCCACAATTTTATTGTGGGGAGGTTAAAATTCAAAACATCAAATGCCTAAAAAAGTAGTAAATTAATTTTTTTTTGCAATATTCTTTTTGATTATATAAACGTACGTCAAATACAATGTATTTACCGAAACAGAACTGTAAAATATAATTTGATCTTTAAATATAACAGTTTGAATTTTCTTTTTATAAATTAATTGCAAAAAAAATAATTAATATTTTGCAGCGTGACAAAGTGCATTTTATTAAGGGTAGAAATATCATAATATTTCTCATAATATCGTTAACATACAGATTTTATATTTGTTTCTACAGCACTTCAAATTTCGAGGATTGAAAAATTCAATTTTTTCAGTTTTTTGCCATAAAATGTTATTAGCAATCAAAGATTCGTTCTTTGCGTATACCTACCTTATATAGGGGAGCTCATGATGAAGAAATTGAACGCTTTTCTGCGACTTTTAGAAGCGAAGATATAAGCAAAAAACTAAGTTTCAAAATTCATTTTGTTTAAAAAAAGTTAAATAACAATTAAAGCCGCCATTTTGAGTGGTCAACACTATTTTTTTCAGATTCCTGAGGAAATTCTCTAATTTTTGGCTAGTCCCAAAACTTTCCGAAACATTTTCCTGATATCACCGGACTAAGATCCCTATTTTCCGTGTTATTTGGCATATCTTGTGTAAGACGCTGGACATACTAATTTAATGTATCTGTCGGGGTATTCTCGACTCCAGTTGCTTTGTGAATTTTTATTTTTTTTATGGCCACTATCTTGGTTTTGGAAAGTCATGTTCGTAATCCTGTTGCTGGTTAACTTTTGACTTCGAAATTTTTCTTGAGGTACGGATGTCAGACGACAACAATTATCTGATTCGTCAGTATTAAATGTACCACTAGAGTCTCCCATTGGCCACGTCTCGGATTCGGATTTGCTTATTGTTTAACAAACATCCTTACTGGTATTGTGATAGCGACTCCATCATATCAGCTGTCGCATCGCGTGTTCACTACAGATTTTAAAGAAGATTGGTGAAAGAACACAATCCCACCTATACTTTAAAGTTAAATTATGTTTTACCTGATTTGGAACCTCCTACATTTTATAAATTAAGGGATTTTTTTATCGCAGTCTGTTCTTTTATAATAATTTAACGTGTTCATAAAAAATATTATCAGTTTCTTCTTTCGCAATCAATCAGGTATACACAATTTAATTTCCTCCCTCAACTAGTTCTTCAGATACAACGTCAACAGGCAGACATAACAACGAAACTGAAAGTTCGTAATTCTCCTAATCTATTGCGTACATTTTGTATGGAGTTTTTTTATTAATTTATTTTTTCTTTCTATATTTTTCAATAAAAGTAAACCAGATTTCCTTGACAATAACGCCAGTGTCATGACAAACATTATTTTCATTCGTCAAGCTGTTTTTATTATTTTGCACCAATAGACGAAATTAAGGTACTTCTAAATTGAAAGCTTTGTCAGTGCAGATTTGGCCTTACTTTTGATTCAGATTAGCCAATATTTTATTGGTGTAATCAAATAAACGATGACACATTTACATATTTGGCACAAAAGATCGATCATTATAAAAACTTGTTTGCATTTTATTACATTGCTGAAAATGTTAGAAATTGTCTGTAATCCGCACCAAAAATGGTGTAACAATTTTTAATATTTTTAAGTGCTCAAAGCATATGTTTGATAAAGTAAAAACACCCTTAATATTTACGTATCTCTGAAAACATCCTTATATAAATAACATGCTGCTACGATTTAAATATCACTGTGTATTTATATACGTCTTTCTGTTTGATACATTCTCATTTTTCAATATATGCGACGCATATGAAACGTTATTAAACTTCCCCTTTTCACATTTGCGAATTCCGCACATGTTTCATTAATTTCTTTTCCTCGCACACACAAATCGCTCCCGACAAGGATTTACTTTTATTGCCGAAGCGTTAATTGCACTTGCACGAGGCTGAAGGGCAGTTTGCAAATAATTGATTCATCAAATTGAACCGTTACATTGGAATATCCTTATAGGGGGAATCCTGAAATGGGGAGAACGAACAAGAACCATCTACTGCAAGAAGAATGTCATGAATCTAAAATATTCTTAAATTATTTGAAAATAAGAAATTTCAAGGCACTTTAATTTTGTGTAACGTTTATAAATGAGATTCCTCATTCCAAAAATGCACCTAGATGTTAGATGTGGCATTCTCTTAACTTTTCGGCTTTTCTTTTTGGCAGTCTTTGTCGCATGTATTTTCTTCTAAAAATAATGTCTGTGAAATTTACAAAATAATGCAATCATTCTGTATTTTACTGGAAAATAACCTCTACGCCTGTGATTTAACGCCAAGGGGACGGTTGGTGGGCATTTTTTGACAAATGACATGAACAATAATAATTTTAGCAACCTTCCATTACACTTATATTAGAAGTAGAAAGTAAAAATGAGCTATCATGTTTAGAATTTTTAATTAAATTACAATTAAAATTGAAAATTAATTAAATGAAAACAAGCGTTTATAAAAAAAATCACAGACCTTGAATCTCATGCAGGTATCTTAGGCATATTGAAAATACCTGATCCTGCTGCAAGTTTTCTAATTTGAAACTTAATCAAAGTAAGCATACTGTAATATTTGAGATCTTTTATATTATTATTATTATTATTATTAAAATATTTTGTTCTTATATGTAATTATAATGCCGACGCACTACTGTGTAATTATGAAAAGCCGCTTACAAGAAGAAAATGATAACTTATAAACTAAGGAAGAAATATAGAATAGCACAGAATATGATTTTCAAAATTTAACTCATTTTTTTATGTTTCAAATATAAATTTATGAAACACTTTTGGCGGCAATGAAACGCCCTAGGCGGTCATAATAATTTTATAACCTAAAATTATCCTCCAAAAAACAAAATTGTCCGCCTGGAAAATTTTACAATCATAGCCAGAATAAGTTATAACATTTATAACGTGATATCAAACCATCTATGTGATATTTACGTGTATATGTATTTTAAAGACTTTAAAAAATAAAACCATTTTTTACAAATGAAACAAACACAAAATTTTTACCAAGAAAATTTATTCCCATTACCATGGAATAGGTACAAATGAAATATGAAATTCCGATTAAAGCACTCGTGGATGGAACAGTCTCAAAAGAACAACCAGGATCAACTGCAATAGTACCACTAGTACTTGCAAATGAAATTTAACTTTTTCCGTTGTCTATAGTTACGACAACGTTTCGCATTTAATGTAAGTTGTTCAGCTTCCTCTTCACATTCTAGAACATGTTTCTTCGTTTCTTTAACAGTCACTCATTTTCCTCCTCATTTTCAGAAGATGACGTGGAGGAAATCTAATCTAAAGATGTCAGGAATTGAGCATAATTAGTACTCATCTGATTTTTCTAAGACAATGCTAAATTACAAAAGAAATAATTTTTAAATTTTATTTTCTATTTAATTTACATTCACAGTTTGCAACTTCATAATGTTTTTCATAATATAAAATCATTACATCTAAACTTTTCTTAATTTTATTTACTTTCATTTTTCGCCTGTTTTACCTTATAATATTTGAATCATGTATACGTATAATAAATCTGTAAAGTTGGTGTCTTTGTACATTGAAAATATTAGCAAAAACCAAATCACAACTTACATACTTAAAAGTGTGTAAGTTGTGATTTGCATAATACCTACCTAAATAATATTCTCTAATCATGATAAAAGCAAATAAAAAATAATTAATTGTAAAAAATATAAGGATAGTTTTTGGAAATTTTGTCTGTTTGCCTGTTTGTCTGTTTGTTTGAGCGGCCATCACGAAAAAACTTCTGAACCAATTTGAATACGGTTTTCACAGGTAAATTTATCTAAGCTTGGAGTAATATTAAATTTTTATTTCATCGAAATCGGTCTACTTTAGCCAAGTTTTATGAAAATTAGTTTAGTAGAACCGAAGATACAGCTTGATCTCTACAATAAGCGTATTTGCATAGCAAGAACTTTCATGATTAAACTTCTATATTATTCCAGAAAATTCAGGAGTATTGTGGAACATTCTAGAACATTTGAGAGCCTTCTGAAATAAATCAGAATTTTCTGGAATATTTCGAAAATATGTAAACTTTCTGCAATAAGGCGCGTTTGCACGCATCCAGTAATTTAGTCGAGTAGAGAGACAGTCGAATAATTTAGTAATTGCTTTCCATTGCTTTCCACTAAATTACTCAACTAAAACACGCTGTCCGCATTGGTCAAGTACTAAATTACTAAACGACTCAACTAAATTACTGGATGCGTGCAAACGCGTCTATACTGTAGAATGTTCTGTAATATTTAAAAAAATTCGAGAGCATTCTGGAACATTCCAGAAAATTTGTGAACCTTCTGAAATACTCCAGAATGTTCTGTAATATTCCAGAAAATATGACCGTTAACAACGCGCAGGTCCAGACGTTGAATTGAAAATAGAATACTTCATTATTCTTGTATTGGAATACTCCCATCACTGGCAGAAACAACAAGTCTACCTGTGAGACATAAGGAATGAAAAGTAATAGATAATGAGTTTCAGTTGCGGTTGTTAAATACAAGTAACTGGGAAATTCAACTCTGAAGTTGTACTTATATTAATCCTAAGGTAATGATAGTTATATTCAGTCACATATATTATACTACATTTACTGCTATGTTAAGTGAATCTATTCATTGGATCCCGTCGGGATTTGCAGTATCGAAGCGCCGATTGCCTAGAATTAGGTGGTTAAACTGCCTAGTGTGGCAAAACCATTGGTCAACCGTAGGCGTCGCTACGCGCCGTAATAAATGTATTTATTTATTTACGTAAAAAATTTCAGTGGCTTGTGATAATTGTTATAAAGTAACATTGGCTGTTTAATAACCAAAAGGAACATTATACAGAGGGTAGGCTAGACTGAATTTATTACTGTACGAATTTATATCCACGGTATTTATACAGGATATTTCAGGTATGCAGTCTTTAATTTTCAGAAGTTATTCAACATCAAAAATACGGGAAAAGTTCCTATAAATGTGGGTCTGGAAATCTCTTTCAAAGGAAGTGCAACTCTGTACTCTGAAAATAGGGTCCAAAATTGAGATTTTATTTCTATGGGGGTTCACAGGAGTGCGCATAAGTCAGTTATTAAAAACTATCTATAATCTATATCCTTAAGTAAATACCAGTTCCTCATTTATCTCAAACTATAAACACAACAAAATTAAAATAGTTTTAATTACATTAACATGTGCAATTGATAAACTGTGCAAACGACAATGTCATGGAAGAAAATATCAACGAAAACCACCCAATTTTACGTAATTGACCGGTTAATAGGATTAATGACTGAGCAACAGTATAGACCGTACATGTATATATCAGAGAGTTTAATGACACAAATGTCATTATGTCATTTAATTTTCTCCAGAATCCTGTTGGAAATTAAGAATATCTAATTTTTTAAGACTTTTCCAATATGAACAGCAGTCTCTTGAGTTTTATTTTACTTGAAATGGACGGCGAAGTTTTCTAATTTAATACTAGTGTTTTTTCTTTTCCAACCACTAGTAGCGAAGAAATAAAAAATATTATAAATACCATTAAAAGCAGTGTTCGTGCTCAGAATGCTTCGACCATGTTTACAAATTTTGTTACCACTAATAGTTAAACTGATAAATTTTTTAATTGAACATTATGCAGTTCCTATGAAATAGAAATAGGTATATATCACTCCAATATCTACAATACGCCCTGAAGAATTTTCTGACTTAAAATTAACATATGGCAACTAGCACGTTATATAATAATCTCAGAAAAAGTTCTGAATCAACATATCACAGCATATATAAAGAATAACAATATTACCAAATTGACAATGAAAATTTGTGAAAGGAAAGTCTACCACAACAGTTCTAGCCAAAATAACTGACAATATAGCAAGGGAAATAGATACAAATTAAGTAATTGCTTTAGTTTTGGTAGACTTTAGTAAAGCATTTAATGCCATAAAACACGATCTTATTAGTGCTATAAGTTAACATATAATGAAATGAAAAAGCTTGTTACGATGAGAAACTATTTACAAGTAGAATACAGAAAGTAAGGCTAAGTTTCTGTATCCCAAATAATAGGCCGATAGTGTGTTTCGAAATAATAGTGGAAATATTTCTTTACATATGTTTACACATGACCCTAAATATACTAGTAATAAAACCAAAATATATCACTTTGCAAATGACTCCTACTCCTTCCCATGTCAGAGGAAGTGTTTCCATAATTAACAAATAACTTAAGTAACTGGTAGATTCTCCTAAAATTACTAATCCTGTGTCATGTACTTTAGCAGTATAAATTACATAATAATAGGAAACTTAAATATACCAATTACTATTAACAATCTTCTATTAGGAACTAAAAATGCACGAGAAAATCTTGGATAAACTAAAATAGAACGTCCATATAAAAATCTGATTTGTTGCACCTTTGCAAAGCTGAAGTATTTTGCAATTACAGATATTTCATATCATTTGGACTGAAAACAATGCTTTGCACTCATTTTAATTGTTTAATCATGCTCGTGCTTTTTATGGTCCTGCATAACGTTTTAAGTATATAATGTACTTTATATTTACACATATACGAGTATATGGGTATATAAGTATATGCATGCAGGTACATATGTATATTACCTCATAATTTCATATTTTAAAATAAGTGTATATGCTCATTTTCTAACACTGTTGTTAAAGAGCGAGCGCATGTCCGTCTTGACTATACTCTTATCTGAAAAAATACAATGACCTCGTGCCATCTTCTAGTAGCTTGTATATCAGCATATATGCAAAAGCTATGCAATATTAGGCGAGGATTCCGTAGTATTTGTATCATTTTTCGGTGTGGATATAAAGCAGTCTGTTCATTGTCTATTAAATGTTAGGCAAGTAAGAGATCCCCACTCTTATCATGTTAATATGTTTGTATAATTTTATCGATCGTAGTTAATTGCAATATTGACTTTGTAATGTTCTTCATAAGAGTTGCGTGCAAGAGCGAGTTGTAAGGGAACTTCGCCCAAATAAAGACATAATCATTTATTTATTTAAATTATTCTTTTTCATAACTATAACCATAGCCATCAGATGATGTTCTATCATCACAAGAGGGGATGTCGTTAGAAATTCTTGCGATATGCAACCAGGAAGGAGGAGGGAGGGGCTTGATTGAGGCATATCTAAATTTCCCCTCGAAAAACGTTACCGTGTTTTTTTTTTAAATAATTAATTGTACTAATTGCTTGGACCCCCGAAATATTAAAAATGGATTGCTTATAATGAAGGCAATGTATATGTCTAGTTATTATTTAATTATTAAACAGTTGAATGAAATGGAATTGTAAAATTTGACACTAATAGTTCGGTTTTTTATACCTATCACATATTAAGTTCACCATTAATAGAGACCTGTCAATTCGTGAACCTTATACATCAAAATAATTTTCGAACTTTGATCGAACGCTCTGAACATTAGTCATCATTCATCCCTATGCAACCCCACCTTCGCCAGCTGTTTGCCCTCGGTAAACATCTATAATGATCAAGGGTAACAGTAACTAGTCGCGAACGTGTGTTTTAAAACACATTCGTGTTTATTTTGGGAAGGTGTCCTTTAAGTTTAGACTTCAACACTACTAATTTAACAGCGTTTTTTTGTCCTGGGAAACATCAACACCCTCATTTTAAGTTTCCAGATATCGAATTTAACAATTTTTCATTGCAATTAAAAGTTTTACGGAAGCTTTAAGTTTCCGTTGAATTTGTGTGTATTTTTGTTAAGCGGTGATAGAAATACGGTTAATGGTTTATTTTATATTCTTTTTCGGTAATGAAAGTGTAATAAATTTGGGTAATTTGTAATGGTGGTAAATTGTTCTTTTTTCTAAAGTGTCATTAAGATTTATGTACACTGCGCAGCTCTTGAAAATATAATAAATTGTTAACTAAAATAGTTCGACAATAGATAGGGAAATACTACAAATGATTTATCGATGATATATTAAAATAAAAAAGAATAAATATACAATTTATAATAATCCATTTCAAGCACGTTGTACAAAGTAAATGAATAAGTATATTTATGATAATTTCTTCAATACACCATAAGCGATAACTATATTATCGAGTATATTACCGTCAAAAATGTTAAAAACTTCAAAATTACAATAATTATAAGTTTAGTATCTTTGAGCACTAACGTGATTTTAAAAAAAAATTAATTTGAATTGTTTTTAAGTTCATAACGGCAAATTATAAGAGAAAAATTACTGAAAAAAACGTAATATATTGCGATAAAAACTAATTCTTTAAATTGATTAAGGATGAGGCACATGTCACTCTTATTACAATAATTTCACCCAACGGCTTTTGTAGGTCAGAAATTTTAGTATAATGCAATATTTAGCCGAAAAAATTTAAAATAGGAAAATGTTCTCCATTTGACCCTTGTGTATGTTTTTTCTTTAACTTGTTCAATCATTACCCTGAATCGGCAGCGATTTCTATTATTCCATTTCAAAATATTCGTTTTTACTATAAAAGGCAACATTCCCACCTCTTATTTAGAAGTACAAAGGAACTTAATTCTCTTCCCTTTGGCACTCACACTATATATACGGTTTCGAATTAATAATGAAAATACTAACAAATATTTTTTCTTGCTTTTTCCTGTTTTTTCATTGACTGTTGATGAAAAAATCTTAAATTGCAAGCATATTTTCTTGAATTGTACATGAAAGATAAATAAACCTTCCATATCCAGATCTGTGAGGAAAGCTTATTGGAGAGTTTTGTAGACATTGATATAGATTATGCAAATTTACATGAGAGCATCAGAGGTATCGTAAAACGATACAGGGATTCAGTATGTGTACTTATCGGAAAATGTTCTGGTAGAAACGTAATTTCAATAAACGAAACTGCTACTATAAAGTAACTAATAGAATTAGGTCTAACAAACTTGCTAACAAAATTTAAGACATTTTCTGTGATGATCGATTTATTGAATATTATCACATGACAATTATCATATGGGAAAAAATTGCATGCTTTTGCAACCCTACAAAGTGTCTTCGGTACAAGAATGATTAACCAAGGTTGGTCCACTGAGAAATGAGTTGTGTTGAAATCGCTTTCCAAAGACAGAAAACTTGTTAATTAGATCACCATCACCAAAAATAGCATAGTAGGACAAATCTTGTATCGTGAGAATGCTCTGAATATTATAGGAAATTCGATTTTGCAGCCATTCATTAATAAATCACACGAATTACCGAGATTTTCCGACAAACGAAGTTAATTTGCATGCAATTCATGAAAACATTGTATATGTGGACAGAGCTGGGTAGTATTAATACTTCTGTATTCGAATACAGCATTCGGATAATTTGTCTGTATCCGAAAGCTGTATTCGAATATTTTCTTTTTGTATTCGTTATTCGTATCCGTATTCGAATACATTAGGCGAGTATTCGAATACTGACAAAACTATTCGAACAAAGATAAAAGTATCCAATACCCGATATTAACAGGACACAGTTGTTATTTTACTCTTCGCAACTACGAAAACGAAGAGTATATTGCATTTGATCGCACATTTCTAAAACCGGAAATATCGCACGCAGACAAAAAAATTTCATATCATTGTGTTAGTGAACGAATTCTGAACAGCTTTCAAAATGTCTGTCCGTCCGTCACGTTTCTTGTAAGCACGATAACTCAAGAAAGAAAAATCAGATTGTACTGAAAAGTTAGTTAGTGTTAGCTAGGGGGAGAACCCTATTGTTTTTTAACAAAATCGATCGGTAAATAAAAATGTTATTAATGATTTAATTTTTAGAATTTTTTTTTGATTTTTATGTTTTTGTAAAAATTTACATTTTTTAAATTTTTTTGCGTGTTAGGTAGTTCTTACGCTTTTGACTCGGAATCAAAGGGCCCCAGGTTCGAAACCCACATAGGGTATGCAGCGTTACCACATTTGGTAGATTTTTATTTCTTTTTAGTAGAATTTTAAGGATTTTTGTAAAGTTTGGTAGGTAAAATTTGCTGGCAGATTTCTGATAATTATTATCAGAAATCTACCAGCAAATTTTACCTACCAAACTTTAAAAAAATCCTTAAAATTCTACTAAAAAGAAATAAAAATCTACCAAATGTGGTAACGCTGAGGGTATGGTATAGTTTTTTTTTATTTTTACTTTATTTTCTCCAACTAAGTTCGTACTATAAATTTAAAAGTGACTAAAACTAACATTATTTACAAAAAACTGCGAAGAGTATCCTACAGAATGTGTAACAATTATATAAAAAGTTTAGTAAACCGGCGAAGAGTACGTTTTTAGCTTGTTACACTCTTCGTAACTACGCAAACGAAGAGTATATTCCATTTGATCGGCACATTTCTAAAACCGGAAATATCGCTCGCAGACAAAAAATTTTCATATCATTGTGTTAGTGAACGAATTCTGAACAACTTTCAAAATGTCCGTCTGACCGTCCGTCACGTTTCTTGTAAGCACGATAACTCAAGAAAAAAAATCCGATTGTACTGAAATTTGGATAGTAAGTTAGTGATAGCTAGGAAAATTTCTTATCGGTCAATATTAACTAGGGAAATAAAGATAATGATTACAATATTTTTAAAATAAGTAAATGTTCGTCTTCAAGTTATTTTGATAATAAATTTTAGAATTAGCTTAGCCCTTTAGACATAATAATGACTATAAGTCAAGATAGAAGGTCAGATATGAAATCTGGAAGCTTCATCCCAATTTTTTTTTGGCATCGTTAAGTTTAAAGCAATTTTACAAAATTAACCAAGCGAAGTGGCAATTTATTTGGTAACATGAACAATATAAAAAAGTTAATGTTTTGTGATTATTTTATTATACAAACTAAAAAATTATTCATATTGTTTAGTTAACTTTGCAAAATTGATTTAATGTTAGTGCCAAGAAAAATAGACAATTTAAATCAAATCTCATATGTGAACTTCCATCGACATTAGGAACAATTTTTCCGATAAGACTTTTTTAAGATTTTTACTTCAATTTCAATTACTGGTATTATATTCTCAACAATTTCAGGTTTTCTTACTTTTTAACCACCCTGTGTGTTATATCGATATTTCAACTATAGTTAAAGTAGTTAAGTACTTTTCAATATAACCAAATTTTTATAAAGAATACTCTGTATATCATATGTTTCAGTTTTTGTTAAACTGTGGGATAAATTTATTATTCTCTATATATTTTTTGTACTTAAAATTAATTTGTTGTTGTGGGCTTTGTTTTTGTTACAAAAAAAAACAAATAAAATATCCAAAGGACCTTTTAGGAAAATATTAATTTCCTCGGTTACTACAAAGATTCATTTAAAAAAAAAATAGACAGCTTATCGGACAGCTTCAAAGAAAAATGAATTTCACAAGATATTTTTTCACAAACGAAAGAAAAGTATCCGGTATCCGTATCCGAACAAAGTATTAGAATACTCAGAATATTCAGACACTTTTTAAAGCAAAAAGTATCCGTATCTTGTATCCGCTATTCCATTACATTTAATGTATCCGCATCCGGTACTAGAATACCATTCTAACTGTATCCGACCCAACTCTATATGTGGAACAATATTTCAAAAACCGAATAATAAACAGCCACTTTGATTACTAGACTTGACACATCTTTGAATTATCTTCCGCTTAGTCAAATGAAAAAGTTTTCAAGAACCGTTGGTATAGGGAATTAAAGGAAATTATCTCCATGCTAAGTAAAATTACAACAGAAATTCTACAAAATGCCAATGTGTGTTGCTGATGGACAGTATTCTACAAGCAGGATAACTTTTGCGTTACAGACAAAGAGAAAGACATGTACTCGTATTAAAAGTATACTTTCTTTGTGCTTTTTGGTAGTTCTTGGCTTTGAAATATAACAAATGTTTTGTTTTCAGTGGAGTATCCTCTGGGTAGGGCTAGAGTTATTAGAAAGGGTATTTCGTAAGGGAGGCTTCTTATAATATAGTAGCGTGATCAGATTTGGATCATCGGTATATAGAAAGAATGGTTATTTTCTTGTTTTTTATACTGAATATTTTAATAGACGGTTTGGTATTCATTTTTTGTTACGTTTTTAATAAATTTCCAGCTGTCTAATCTTAGCAATATATTTTCTAGTAGGTATTTACATTATTTAAAATCAGCTAATGCAAAAAACTCAGTAAATCACATGCAATAAAGCAAGCAGCGACAAATTACTGTTTTCATTTTGTCTCAACATCTTGAAATAGCTACCACCAGATTTATCACTTTCCAATAATCCGCTGCAACTACGAAAACAAAAGTTCCTTAAAATATCTTTTTATTCCCAACAATCCGAAATTATCTGATACACTTGTATGAGATGTCAAACAACCCTAACATGCCGGAATTTCGGAGTGTTTTAAAATGACTAAATCGAAAGGAAATAGTGTGGTGGCTGACATTACAAAAATACGCGATGTCATTTAGGCGATGTCATGCTTAGCACTTGCTCCCATCTATTAAATGGAGGGCAATTCATACACGTCTCTTACAAATCACTTCTAGATAGACATAGGGAGCACGGGATGAAAGACGACGAAAAATAATTTAGCGTCCAACATATTTTTCTCTCCTTCACAGTGGATACAAATACAAAGGGAATTATTTTGATAAACTAATATGATGGATGCAATTAATTCCTTTTGCCATATAATATTTTGATACTCGAAACTATTTAAAGAAATGTTTCTATTCTTATTAACGTAGTTTCTTGCAACATTTTAGGTGGCCGCTATGTTCTGTATGGCATGTCCAACAGCACATGCTGTGGCTGTGGCTCCATGTTATGCGCACGACCTCACTAAGGCTCTTTCCTGTCTGTTCCTTGATAACATCAGCCCAACGTCTTGAGAGGGTCGTTTCTTGCCATTTGGTTTTCCCTAAATCGTTCTTATTATTCTCTCTGGTTGATGCTGATATTAAGAAATAGGAGACCTCGTAACTCTGCCGCCGATAGAATGAACGATTGGAACCAAACAACAAACATCAACGGCGGAACATACATACAATATTTATGCGTTAAGTTTATCAAGTTCAAGGAATAAAAGAAAGAGACATTTAATTTTTTATAGTATAAGAGTAAAATTAGTGTAATGAGTATTAAGCCAATAAATTTGTATATAGTGTCAAAATTAGGAAACTCATTAAAATTGAAAGGAAAAGTGTTTGAAAATAAACTCGGACTTTTTTTAAAAATACGTATTTTATTATGGTAGAAGTAAAAAAGATACAAACCATAGAATATACCAGTTATCCAGTACATGAACTATGAGCAATACATTCCAAAAGGCGTAGGGGTGGACGATATTTGCAATGGGAGAAACTATTGAACATATCTTTGGAGGCCGCCTCAATTTTGCCACGGAAAGACACAACGAGGTGGCAAAGATTATTCATAGGTATTTAATACTGAATTTCGGATTTAAAATGGTGAAACATTTCTGTACTGCATCAGACTAGTCCTATTCAGCGGAACTCTGTATCATAACATCCTAGTGTCCAAGAAGAAAGATAAGAACGAAACTACTGATATTGGCTGTCCCTTAATCAGCAACCTGTGGAAAGTGGAGATGGAAAAGAAGAAAAAATAGCAAAACTTGGTTGTCGAGCATCGACATGTATGACAATTATAAACGCTAACTATCACAGTCATTAGCTACAGGTACAGTGACAAAGAAATTCTTGATAAACTCTGAGTAGCTTAACTTACTTAGAGCTTTCGCAAAAATTATTCAAAGAACGGTGATTCTCCAGAGCTGTCGTATCGCGAGTGTTTAAATGATGAAAAATAAACATATGAACATGTTCCATCCGATCAACGGATATGACGAATTTCATTCCCACCGAATTTCAATGGCGCCTATGAGTAACCTATAAGTGTCTTTCAGCTTCGGCTGACGAAGTGGCTAGACTATAATAATAATAATAATATAATAATACAAGTTTGGGTGTCGTAACCAAGAAGTTCTTGGTTAATTCTTCTAGAATTTGCCTACAACTCTCGTACTGATTATCCAGACTTACCATATCACGAGAAAGTTTCTAAATTATAGAGGATAAACATCTGAATCGGTTTTTGACATTTTGGCAAAATCGCGGCCTTCTATGATTAAAACTAAAAATTAAAAAAATCTATATTTTTTGGAAAACAAAATTATATTGGGGGTCAGGTTATATGTATTTTGGCCAGCAGCATCCAAATATGCAAAAATATAAAGATTGTCCCATTTAAAAATTTGATTTTCATGTCAATTGCATCGAAACCAGGAGTAGGCCATTTTGGTTCTTTACATCATATATCACTACACCAAATTTGAAAAAAATCCATTCGCCTGTTCAAGAGTAGTTCTATCGGCTGAGCCACCCGGTATATGAATTAACTAAAATAATTAAGGATTTAGATTATAATAAATGCAGTAAGCAATATTAAATAAATAATAAGATTTTAAAAAGTACATTTGATGTCATAGCTTTTGATTTGCTCCATCTCATTAATACGTCACTGCCATTGAAAATTTCCGCGAGAACTGAAAACAATAACACTATAAAATTGCTAATACTACTGAAGCTGCCAACTTTAGGCCACATAATACTCTGGCTCCTGTTTAAACAGTTCTGGAACTGGCTGTGTATAATCAATTAGTGGATTCTTTTCAAAACAACGGTATTTTTGTAGAAAATCAGTCCGGCTTCAGAGCTAAACATTCTTGGGAGACAGCCATACAACTAACTTTAAAGAAATGGAAGGAATTTTTTGGTAAATAGAGTTATATTTTGGCAGTATTCATAGAATTGAAACGGGCATTCGAAACGATAGATAGAACCATTCTACTGAATAAATTAAAACACTATGGTCTTGTTGGTTCTGTGCTTGATTGGTTGAGTGATATCTATGTAACAGAAAGCAAGTTACTAAAATAAATAATACTTTCTCATGTTCACAACTAATTGAAACATGGAATGCCCCAAGGAAGTGTACTAGGCCCATTGCTATTTATAATGAATGAAATTAACTATATTACAAGCTTTTATTTAACTTGTCTTGTTAGTCAAATCTTGCAACTGAATTTTAAAACAGTTATCCCCAACTGATTGAGCTGAAATTTGGCATACACGTTTAGTTTGGATGACAATGCATAGTTAGCTAAGTGACGTCATTCTAAATCCAATATGGCGGACTCCCAAAGATGACGTATCAGTTATTTTTTAAAAGCTTGTTTTTAAAAAGTTTTTTTTAATTATAATTTATTACCAATTGTGAATTTATTAATTTTATTTATATATTTACTTGTTGGTAAACTGGAATCAATAAATGTATTATTATTATTATTATATGCTGATGATACACTCATTGTAATTAGTAATAATGATCTTAATGTAGCTATTAATTTAACGAATACGGAGCTCAGTAAAATTGAACAATACATGCAGACGAATAAACTAGAAATTAATGTTGATAAAACAAAACCTATGATAATAACCAGTAAATACAAATACAAAATTCAATCGACATAAACAGATTAATATATATATTAGAGTAATGTCTAATCTAAATTGATTTATGTTTTTTAACACAGTCTTAAGTATTTATAAAATGAACTAGTGGAACTAGTGTATGTCCTATTTCCAATAGAGTTTTTTTTTTTTGATAATATCATCCACCACTCAACCAATTTTGTCATGCCTACCTAAACTCTACCATAGTTTAACGAACAGTGATCCAATAACCAATAAAGGCGGACTATTTGGAATAGGCCCTTCGTCACTATTGTTTTTGGATTTTCCAATCTCTAAGCTTTCAAAAGGATCCAGCTATCTGTTATATTTCTAGTTAACCTTAAATTATTGATATATATGCTATGATTGTTATTAAAGGCATGTTGGGTAAGACCAGATTTATCAATTCTTCCACTTTTGGGGTGAGTCATATATTCCTTGTTAAAATTGGACATTTTGTTTGCCCAACACAGTTTCAATTACAACCAGCGCGCGTTGGGAAATAAATTACAGTAACTTTTAGGCAACACAAAGGATAAAATTGCATCAAACGAAATTAGTTGTAAGGACGATACAATTCAAGAGGTTTCCGTTAATATTATCGCACACAAATGAAAAAAAAATAATAATAATAATTTAGTTTTAAGCTCTAATTTGTTTGGTATTTACACGTTTCAGTAGGTTCCATAATCTTTAGTTATTTGCGAAAAATGTATTTTTGGTCCCATTTTTCAAAACGTGCAATTTGTTGACAGTACATTTTTGCACAGTTAATGCTTTGCAATAATCCATGTGAAAAGGTTTTGTTTATTCATTCGGACGTTAAAGTGTATATTATTTCACTGGGCTATCAGGAAGAACTATGGAATTTTGAATAATTTCACTTAGATTGGACACACCGAAACTAAACTTTAATATAAGTTACTGACGTAGACAATTTCTTCTTCGACTAACCACATCATTGTAATTTAATCTGATTTAATTTTAGTGGCATTTATCCAATCTCTAGGCTACCCAGTCCGTAAACCACGGCCATCAATATTCATCTCACGAGCCCCACAACTCGGTACCGGTAAATACGAGGCCATATAAAACGCACATGGTGAGTTTGATGGGCAAACTGAAGACAGAAATAGGTTCCTAAGGGATGAAGGCGCCCGACGGTCGCTGAAACCGTGGTAATTTGTCACGGAGAGCGCGAAACTAACCGACGACCGGCCGGGGGTTTGAGTGCTTTTTACTAAGAAAATGCCTCGCAGGAAAGCCATCATGTTGAGTCAAGATGATGCACGGCATCAGTGTTTTACAGTTCTACATAACACGAATGTGGAGGGCCGCATACGAGGGTTAGAAGCAATTTTGGCAAGAGCCCAACTGAAAATAGAAATGCAGATGCGTTTATACTTTACAGAAGCACATATACATTGTATGTAGGTATATGTACCATTTTTAAAGTAATTTATTCGCAGCTCACAAAAAATTTTATTAAAAGTATATTAATAAAATATTAAAATTATTTCAAATACGGTGTTTATTTATAATTTCTAAATAAGTGAGTGAAGTTGCAGTGAATTGAAATTATTCACTAAGTAAACCCCATAACCAAATTATATCTAGTTCTAGTTTTAGCTTATACAAACATTACAGCGTAGTGTTTTGATATGTCAGTTAAAACATATATAAAGAAATATAAATTAAAAAACAGACAAGACTAATACATAACATATAACATTAGGACAAAGTATCAAAAACTTAGATGGAACGCAGCATATAAATATATACTTATACACATAAAACAAGTATGTATCAATCATTTTGATATAATCTAAATATAGTCAGCACCATAACAAACAACAAGTAATATATAATAACATAAGGTTACATGTAACTAAAATCTTATAGATCATAGTAAGCATTGGCCAAAAGATATAGTTCTAATTTTTTGTTTTAAATTGTCTAATGTGCAATTCTTTAATACTATTTGGAAGTGAATTAAATACATCAAATTCCAAGTTGATTCTCTTTATATAAGCCAATTTCTGGCGCGGTGTTTGCATTTTATCCCGATTGCGAGTATTGTATATTCGCTTCACCATTCTTGTTATATTCGATTAGATGTACCTTTATATGAATTAAATGACACTAGATCATTCTGATGGTAACGTGTATTAAAGATCAATTATTGAAACCCTCGAAGATTAAATCATCTATGCGGAATGTAAATTTAGAAATATTTTGTATATTTAGTAATGAAAAGTAGTCATTTATGCAACTAGTAATGACATGAAAATCACTATCTCACTAACTAATTACTATTTCATACAATGTAATACAAACACTACATATTATAATAGTCCAATCAACGAAGGAATAATAAGGGAATCAATTCGTGTAGTGGCCAATTTTTGTATAGCTGTCGGCGGGACTGCCATGAACAACATACTAAAAGTCCTGACCGGTAGGGGTGTGCGGGGGGTGGGGGTAGTTTAAAGGTCCCCTTTTCACGTCTTTCTTGAATAACTCGAAAACTACGACCTCTAGCGGAAAAGTATCCTTATACAAAACCCACACCCACACACCCAGTAGAACATAGGCAAAAGATGGCTTTCAAGATCGTTTCAGGAGCTACTGGTTCTTTGATGGTAACCGGGGTTAGCGATCCATTTCCCCTCGGTTCCATCCCCACTGGTTCGGGGGTAGGGGGTTGTTGCTGTATCTGTAAGTAAGTAAGCGAACCGTTGTAAGTAACAAGAAATTTTATAAAAAAACAGTTAAAATACCCACCTGAAAATAAACTCTGAAAGAGTGTTGTTGCGCAGCTCCTTTGGTTGATGACAGTGTGGCTAGATCAGGTTTTGGTGGATGATTTTAGGAACGCAGCATATCGGTGTTTATTTAAGTCTCGCTCATCTGTAGTCGCTTGGTAGATCGTTAAAAACATCTTCTCATTCTATTTTACGCGGTGAAGCAGGAAAGAAAGAGAGACGTGAAATAAGGACCTTTAAACTTACTCCCAACCCCCCACACACCTCCCATCGGTTAGGAACTTTAGCATGTTATTTAGGATACTTCCCCCGACAACTGTACAAAAATTGGCCACTACACGAATTATTTCCCCTAATCGGCCTTCATTTAACATTCAACTTCCATCTTATACCATTAAAATATGATTTTTAAAAATTCGCAATTTTTCCACCCTCTGTATTTCGTAAAGTATTGATCCTACATAAAAAATGAATATTTCGCTAGAGGTCGTGGTTTTCGAGTTATTCAAGAAAGACCTGAAAAGGGGACCATTAAACTACTCCCCACCCCACCGCACCGGTCAGGAGTTTTAGTATGTTGTTCAGGACACTCCCCCTGACAACTGTACAAAAATTGGCCACTACACGAATTATTTCCTCGGCCTTTTTTAAACTTCGTTGACTGGATTATAACAGGCAGTAGTGAAGGCGACATGGAAAATCTCATTGAATAACTATAATTGTAGATCTGGCAAAAGCGTTTGACACTGTGTCTCACGAAAAATTGTTGGTATCATTAGAGGAAATTGGTTTCCGTGGTAACACATTGCGACTAATGCGAAGTTACTTATTAATGAGAAAACAGTGTGTAAATGTTAATGAAACATTAAGTAAATTTAGAACAGTACAGTACGGGGTGCCTCAGGGGACAGTATTAGGCCCAGTACTGTTTAATATTTATGTAAATAACCTATACTTGCAAAAAATAAAAGGACAAATTGTTAGTTTTGCCGACGACACGGATATATTTTACACAGGCAATTCGTGGGATAATATTACAAGAACAGCTGAGGAAGATTTCAAAACATTAAAATCCTGGTTCGACTCAAGGTTACTAACCATTAATTTCAATAAAACGAAATACATACCATTTGTTACACATAAAACGAAATTACCAAATATCCCAAACCCTCTACCCCCCCTACTAATAAACTGTGAACATGCAACGTTTGAGATTTTACCAGCAACCCAAATGAAATATCTTGGTATAATCATAGATAGTTTCCTAAAATGGGATATACACATAAATGGAATAGTTCAAAAGATTAGGAGTCTGCTATGTAAGTTCAAATATCTAAAGCAAATTTTGGACATTCCTAATCTAAAAATATTGTATTATGCATTGGTGGAATCTCAGTTGAGGTATGGCATAGTTGCGTGGGGCGGAGCCTACAATACTCACCTGAAAAGTTTAGAAGTACTTCAGAAGTGGATATTAAAAATCATATACGGCAAAAATGTTCTGTACCCTAGTGACTCCCTTTACCGACTAGCAAATGTCTTGGATTTGAACCAATTATTTTATGTTACCATAGCTTATCAACAGAGAAAAACGCGATATGAAAATCCCATTATTCACCGACATTCTACGAGATATAAAATAGACGCAATTAAAATCCCTAAAGTCTACAAAACAATAGGTCAGCGATGTTTCGCCTACCTTGGACCTAAGATTTACAATGCAATACCTCTCAATTTAAAGAAGATTAATGCATTAAATCTATTTAAAGTAAAACTAAAGCAGTGGCTTCTATCCAAGCCCCGCTCGTATGCACATAAAGAGATTGACATTGGAAATACTTATTATTTATAATGTGCGTGAATGTAGGTGTATGTTTATTTATGTGTGAATACATGTATATATCGTATATTTTGTATTTATTAATAAATAGACCAATTTGAATATAAATAGATGTAAGTAGATTAGTTTTCAACTTTAATTTTAATATAGTATTCTAATCGCAATTAGGTTGCAAATGTATGTATTTACATGTTGTACGATAAGTGTATATTGATTGTATTTAAATATTAAAAAAAAATGTATATATCGAAGCAGGTTGCCTGTTTCGATAATAGTGTGGACAGTAGTCCAATTCATCTGTGTCCAATAATAGGTAAAAAATTCAGATTGTGAAGCCCACGCACAGTACTTTGTATTTTTGTGGGAGCTCAAACTTTATTTGTTTACTATTCTATAGAGTGTGCCAACAAAATTCCATTAAGTGTTGTCCCTTGAATAAGAAGACATTGTAATTGTACAAGATTTTATAGATATGTATACATTTAGTAAATAAATGAATGAATGAATGAATGAATGAATAACTATAATTTAATGACTCGAAATAAAAAATCCGAGATTCAAAATTAAGTGAAGCGTGATGAACAAAAATTTATTAATACGGTATATACTACATTACCATAATCAAAGTAAGCAAAATTTTGCATCACAGAAATATCATGAAACACATAATAATACTATTTTAGTATTATTCATCTTTTTTATGTCTCTCAGACATAGATCATTAGGGAGGTAGGTAGACGGCGTATTGATGTCTTCTAGATGTGGACTTTGAAAGGTTTGTTACGAATTCCCTGGACACCCATCCCATCAACATTCCCATCTATTCTCCAAGAAATACAACCCGCAAGACGACTCTTCAGCATCGCATCAACCGGACGCAGAACAATATAGAACAGTTCATAGTTCAAAGAAAACCAGAAGGCAAAAAGCGAAGAAAAAGTTCCCCAAAACGTTGGACTCATGTCACCAAGGAGTTAATGGGAAAGAGTGTGTATCAGACAAGTGCGACAGATAGCCTGATGTGTTATTTATCAAAGGGGGCCAACCAGAATAATGCATTTTCCTTTAATAATAAGCATTCTCGGTTTGGGGTAGGACACTCCTACTTATAAAAATCTTAAGAGCACACAGTAACAAAAAACTTATTATAATGAAATTACCTCAAGAACCAAATCACGATTGGGTTCTAAGCCCGTTTTAACATTTACTTGTTCCTTCAGGAGTAACTCTGTGTGTCATATTTTTCAAGCCTCAGTGTTTTAAATACTTCAAAAGAAACACAGTAAATATGCATAAACCAAGAAAACGATTTTCTTGTAATAAACATTCCACAAGGACTTAATTTGCCATCCAGACGATATTTTGTGTAATAACGTAATATTGGAATGCCTCATTAAGTTTTTCTTATAGCTTCAATTAATAATTCTCACCAAATCGATTTAAAAATTAAAAAAGTACACACTTAACGAGTTGCTAGATAACTATTCAATACACAAGGACATTTGATAATTCCTAAACCGAACCATATTTTTCTTTCCATAAGGGTTTCGGTGTTAAAGGTCCGCTCTTTTAAAGCTGAAGCTATTGTACCTCATAGCTATATTATTTCATAGATCCGTTGTTTACATAAGGACTAGTGTACGGTCGATGGAAGCCTTGGCTATATTTTCCTAAGTGTGCAAAATGTATTTTTCTACGATTGTGCTGAAAGTCAAATTTTCTAACTTCAAAATGACTGCAGAAAATATCACTTTGCCGCACGCCGTGCGGCAAAGAATTTGCTTCACGCCTTGATTACATCTTCACACACCGGAATAAAATAGTGTGTTTACCTTAAAGAATTTTATATTACTTACTAGTAATAACAATTAAATTCTATAAATATACATTAATTACACATGAATTGCAATTACAAAGTCAAATTTTCTAACTTCAGAATGACTATGGAAAATGTCACTTTAAATACAATCTGACAGACAGCAAATTTAAAATTTTGGAAAGACTTTAAAAAAGGGAAATAACTTCACAACCGTAGGAAACATAGTATGTAACACATGTGGCAAGCTTTAGTGCAAAACTCGTATGATTTCATACATCGTTTTGCAATGAAGCCCTTGCTACACTTGTATTACAATCTACTATTTTCTACGATTGTGTTGAAAGTCGAATTTTCTAGCCTCAAAATGACTGCGGAAAATGTCACATGCTTCGATTTCATCTTCACAAATTTAAAATTTTGGAAAGACTTTAAGGGAAATAACTTCACAGCCGTAGAAAAAATAGTATATAACACACATGTGGCAAGCTTCAGTGCGGCGTATGGTAGGAACACTCGCTGGGCTTGTGTTTCTACTTTCGTACAACATTTTTCAGTGAAGCCCTTGCCACACTTGTGTTACAATATACTATTTTATTGGTTTTTACTATTTGATTAATGATCAAGTCAACATTTTTTGAAAACGTCAGCTTTTCCTTTTTTAATTTTTGGAATTATTTTACCTTTTCTAAAAATAGTATCCAGAAAATCTACATAATAATAAAATCATCTAGTATATTACTGGAAATTAAACTCTACGCCTGTGACTTTTCATCAAAGGAACATTTAAAGAGTGGATTACTGACAAATGTAAATGAGAATTAAGAAAAAAAAATGTTAATTATTTTATTTAATATTTACATTTCATATTTATATATTTTTAGCCAAGACAATTAATTAAAAATCAACACACATGCTTTCCACTTGGCTCTGAAGTTCGTTTGATAATTTAATATATAGTAGAAGAGTAGCTTAAATATAAAAAAATAATGAGACAAAAAAAGACATTAGAAAATAAAAATCATAATTATTATTTAAAGGTGTTGTTGCTCCAAACTGTGTGAACTGAATTCATTTCCTTAATATAATAAATTTGATTGTAAAGCACAGGAGACAAATTTATAATTATTCAGCTAAAGTATTTGTAGATAACATTATTAATTCTGTTTACTAACAGCAAACTCCTGTATTACTTAATATTCTGCAAGTTAACGTCGGTCAATTTAACAAATACCGTTGATGGAGAGCACTATCTGTACATCGGGAAACGGTTTAAATAACTTAGGCCATCAGTGTCGAGCAAATGCAAAGAAGCTGATAAATATTCAAAAACACTTCTGCATGCTAATCTAATACTACAACAAGGAAAACTGAATAAAATCAGCGAAGCAGCAACGAACATAAATAATAGCATGCTTAAAAAACAAACGAACGAAATAAAACAATACTTTCCTGCACCGGTATCTTAAGGCGACTAGACAAGTTATAAAATCAAACTAGTTTAATCCAGTTAATATATTAAATATCCAATATAATCTTGTGAGGAAATTACATTTGTTTATATTAAATGTGATACTGCTATAATTTATTTGTAGCCTATAGTGAAAGAAAACGAAATGTAATATCAATAATGATGCACTTTAATCATTTGTCACACATTAATCTAGAACTCCCATAGCAGGTATATCTACGTTTATCGCTTTTCCTCGTTCAAATTATATCACAGAGGGCAGTTGAAACAAAAAGTCTAATTTTTAAATATTATTACATTGATATTGGCTTTAATTAAAATTTCATTAAAGTTGGAAACAAGGACGCTTCAGCATCGAGTAGGTGGGCAGATCCAGTCTTGTTTATACTTAGGTACCACATTATAACTATCTCCAAAAAATAACATCGTCTTGCTGAAATAGCATTGGAAACCTCGTGAATTAAGCCACTGAAGACACTGAAAACGGTTTTCTTGGAGAGCTCATCGCACCAATAGCTCACCGTCCTGAAAAACGACTATGCAGCATTACGTCCTCCAAAATTTTGGGCTAATATCACTAATGAAATGATTTCTGATCTTTCAAGATATTGTCTATAAGAAGAGTGTATCTGAAAACAATGTATAATAAAATCAAACATATTCTGAAAAAAAAGTAATCGGAAGCGAGAAAATTCGAGGCTGATTTTTCACGACTACTGCCTATACTTAAACAAACTAATATAAGTATAAGAAATTTTGATCTTCTCTAATTTTTTTATAGTCTACACTGTACATTTTTTATCATATAGTTTAACAGTCTCAAGTAAATGTCTGTTATTATTTTCACCCATCATAATTTTTTTCAGATTTGGTGCTTACAAATATACAGTCCTCCAGATAGACACATTGACGAAATTGAAAGATCTAAATTTTTGTAATCAACATTAGTTGAAACTTGAAGATCTGAAGAAATTTCATTACTTTATGGTTACCTACATTACCTTTAAGAAAATATCAATTGCCAACTTTTAACCAAGCGAAATAACTTGTCCTTACGTCAGTAAAGTGTTAAATTTTTCGAGATAAAAGATGCGTCTATGGAACAGCTATTTGAGCAACTATTGGAAAAGGTACATTATCACCACACGTGCATGATATTTTCAGCACGAGGCGGTAGCAAATTGAGAAATGGTGCGTGAAATATGAAGTGAAGTTCATCAATGCAAAAGTAATGTTAGCCTATTGTCAACAAAAATCAATTGAGCTACGACTTGTGAAGCACATGCTGGATGATAAGAATAACGGTAAACACGAAAAGAAATGTTGATGTAAGCAATTTCGTGAATCTTATAACTTTATTTAGATGGAAAGCAGAAGACAAAAAAAGCGAAAAAATTAACAGAATTTTTACCTGAAAATGAAGAAAAAAATCTTATTTATAATAGTGAAGTAAAATAATCGACCATTTTTTAAATCAATATAACAAATAGATCGTCAGCTAGGATCTTCTTGCAGAGAGAGGAGCAGACATGATATTAAAAAGAAACGGTGGGTGTAAATTTAATCCAACAGAAATGATACGTCGATAATTTCTTCAAAAACGAAAAAATATTGCTTCTGAAATTCCTTGTCGAATGGAATAATATTTACGGCTACAAGTATTAGCTCAAGGGTATTCATTCTTCAGGGTCAACATGTCAAACTATCCCAATCGTGTTTATGATAAATTAGTAATCCTCCACAGCTTCGCTCAACGTCATTTCGCGCTCTCTGTGACAGGCCCAAAAGAGTTTATTTGTAAAGAACGTTTAATGTTTGTTAATCAGGAGCCAAAACAAAGAGATTATTTTGGGATCTAACACGAGATAGCATCAACAGCAATTTTTCTCCAACTTTCTGTAAAATATAGAAATCTACTTCAAAGTTGGTTCATTAGTTCCCGAGATTCCTGCGTTCGGACAGAAAGACAGCTAGATAGAGCATTTCCTCTTATATTATATGGTGATGATGACAAAAGCAGATTTTATTATGGTTGCGTGTGTTTTAAATAAAAAAAGTTTGGTATTTTCTTATTATTTCAATCGCAGCTACATTTCTATACTAGTGGGAATGTAACCAGTCATCATAATCCACTGATGTTGAAAGGAATTATGTTATCCAAGCAAAATCAATGGAAAAAATAACACTTTCCGCACTGAAGTAGAAAAAAATTCTTATTCATTGCAATTTCAGTGCGATTAATTCTTCTTACAAACATGAAAAATCAACAAAATCAATTAACCAAAATTACTTCACATACTAGTGCGGTGTCTTTTATCAGCCCACGAAGAAATTTATTGAGTCTTTAGAGGTGAGACGACTGAATTCAGGAATGTTTGTATATCATTCGGAAAATCTGAAAGATAGACTAAAAAGGGTTCCGAGCGTGATATCAGTGACATCGGCCTTATCGTCCGTTATCAGACCTACAAAGGAAAGGAAAGAATTGAGCCTAAGTGAAAACGTATATTACTTTCGCAGGGAGACGTGATTCAAATTGTGAATCGAAGAGGTCTCCTTGTGCCAGTTCTGTTCGTTAATATTTTATTGATATTACGGAATCAAACGTAACTGTAACTTTTTCATTTTCACTTTGAGTGTGTTTTTATTAACCATGTGTGAAGTGAATATGAAAATATCGATGTGGTTGCACCGTGTTTTGAGATAGGCTTTCAATTTTTATATAAAACTGTAATCGGTAATGATACTGAGAAGCAAGTCTCTAAAAAAGATGAAAAAGAGAGCAACACATATCGATGGACTCGCCGAGTCTGAATTGCATTTTCATTTTATTGTGTCTAAGCAAAATAGCATCCAATGGTTTTATAAATTCGCAATAACTATTTATTTATGTGTAGATCCAATTCGATTTATACATAAAACCTAATTACCTAGGTAACAGGTGTAAGTAAAATTGGTATAAAAAATAATGTTTAAACATTAACTTAACATAAGAAAAATAAACTTCGTTGCAGAACAAGACATTCCCACAAATTTGGGTGATGTCATATTTGGATACTAATAAATAAACAAAGAACGCGTGCTTTTTAAATTTTCTCCAACATGAAGTAGATGGCCGTAAAAATGAAAATAATTCAAATTCTTAAACTTTTATGCCATTTCATTGGCCAACCATCAGTTTGAGTAACCTGATGCATACCCTCGATCCCATCATTTCATGAATTAGGGCACTGTTAACATGCAAGATATTGCGTTTCCATATTAACTTATAGTGTAAATAAGAACAGAACATAACCTCTTTCGAGTCTTTGGTCTGTCATTATTTATTTATATTCGATATGCGTACCAAAGTACTTTATTTGGATGTGGTATTTAGTAGACTGATTGAGTTTTGTGTACTATAAGTGTGCTCTTGTGTTTTCAAAAATGAAAAAGAGTACATAATTGTTTTCGGAAACCAATACATTTCCCCAAGATGAAAAATTCTATCGTAATGTCGTACACAACACAATGGAGCATAACCTTCCAAGTTCACAGTTTTGACGTTGATGTTGATATGTTTAATACGTTTCCAAATCGTATACATATTTATCCATTTGTGTTCATAATTATTTTATTAGTTTTTGATGATAAAACCTTTGTCACAGGTGTTTATTCATCGATCATCCTGATATCTACCAAATGTTACTATCGTTTAAAGCATTATCTGCTGTCATTTCATCTACTACGCGTCAAAGATCCTTTGTGTTTCCTTCATTTAGAGTTGGTAAATTAGAGGTATTAATAGAATGACATAAAATTCCAAAATTGGATGTTATTTGTAAAATTAAACACTTCTAGAATGGGCGACTATTGGCTATGCTGCTTTAAAGAGGTTTCTTCTCGAATATTTATGTATTATTGAAACCTAAGTTAATATAAATGTTGGTGGTGGCGGAAGTTCTTCAAATAGCTGTATCGGTGAGAGGCAGATAAGTAGAGCGAGAAGGAAATGGCGGGAGCGGGGGGAGGGTGTAGATGAGGAGAAAAAGGCATCAGCAATAAACTAACCGTAAGAAGCCCATATATCGAAAGACAGCTATAATTCGCTGAACTTGCTTAAGGACTTCTAGAGATTTGGGAAAAAACTGACTAGAAAGAGATCAACCATTATAATTTGTTCTCTCATTATAAAATAAAATCTTAAAAAGATGTTTCGGTGACCGAAAAAACGATGAAATAGTCGTACTCCGGCGTTGTCAAATTTACATGATTTAGGAATCGGCATGCTCCATTTTCTTTATATTTGCTTAATCGTAGATTTACTAAAGTTCATTAAATGTTTTCGATTGTTTTTTTTTTAATATGCTCTAGTTCTATGACACCATTTGACCAATTCCTGCTAGAACACAGGCCGAATGAAAGTCGCTAATGCCGTAATTTACGTCTTTCAGTCTAACTTAACTTCTCAATTAATATTCGAAAGCAAAAAATGAACTAACCAAATTAATACAAGAAGGCCGTTCAATAGGCCACCATCCAAGGAATAACGGCTATAAATAATGGTACAGAAAGAAGAAATACTGCACCTGGAATAGACAAAATAAACAATGAATGAATGCACTATGGGCCTAAAAGGCTAAAGGAGCAAACTTTAGAAATCATCACCATAGTTGGAAATCACATCTCCACCCAAATATCACAAAAGCTAAAGCAAAAACATAAAACGTCAGCAAGAATAAATAGGAGGGAAAACGATTATGAAAAGAATAGAAACTTATTGGACACGTCCAAAGAAGGGACATGACACATTTGTCGAAGAAAGCGTTAATACCAAACAATCACAAACAAAAAATAGGGAAACCAGTCTACATGTGGATAACAACAACTGAGAGGATCATGAAAGGAACCAAGCATAGCGGGAAAGAACAGGAAAAAAGACATACCATAAATAAATTGGAAATAAAGAAATTGGAAATATATGCTCGGTATGAATCAGAACGGAGGAAACAGATGACTCAGAAGAAGTAGAAGCAAAAACGCAAAAAAGGAGCTTAAACACTTATTCATGACACAATGCGGTAACTAATCACACAAGCACCTACACTGCCCATCCCATGCTTCTGTACCAACAGGCATGACCTAAATTCAACTCAGCACATAGCCGACCCAGCGGTATATCTTAGGAGCGGCAGCACTGCCTACCGCACGCTGGTAAATCAATCATTCAATCAATCAATTTTGGAATAATATATCGTTATGTGGTAATAACCTCTACAGTATCGGAAAGTGTTCGATTTGGTACGACAAAAAGAGTATGCGAGAGCGAAGCAAGCAATGACGTACATTAAGGGGCATATCACACTTTGCCTCTGCTAGGGTACTGGTAGACGCCTTTATTGTGGGCGGTCGGTTAAGTCGTTGAAACTATGCAATCCCAAAAGCAAAACTTTCCGATACTATATATTAAGTTCTGTACATATTTGTAACTTGCTTATGTTCTAATTGTAAATAATTTGTTTTTTTATATCATATATTTTAATAATTATGAAACTGTGAAATATGAAAATGCAATATCATAAACACAGGAAGTATGACAACCCTGCTTCGGCGAATTTTTTCGTCGACTTTAATTTTCTAATTTAAAAAAAGCAACATTTTAAGTATATTTATTGCTGTTCCCTTGCATAGTAATTCTAAATTTCAACCTCAATTTCATCCGGGCCTGGGCAAATTAATGCATTAAATATTCAAGGCAAGTCTTTGTGCGAAAAAATCGATCGGCCTCAACAAATTAATAAAGTGCCAGTAAATCAATCGACTTTGAATAAAAGTCGAATGAATTTCAAATCAAAAGAAATTTATTATAAAATTCATGTAGAAATTAAAGTTCGATATTTTCGCAAAGCAATCTATTTGCCTCCCTAATTGCTAGTTTGTACTAAAGCTGAGTCATAATTTAAAATTTAGGATTCCTTTTCAGAATATCAAATGAGGTGAACGAATAAACTTTGAAGACTTAATATTGAAGTATGACTGTATATAAAATTTATATTACAGCATTTTCAACATGCTTTATGGAACAGCACATCCCTCTATATTTATGAAATTCGCATAGGGAAAATATTAATGTTGGGTTAGTTCCGGGTTTATTTAGATACACCAAAGAATCTCTCAAAAGGTAAAAAAAAATCTAGGGTCGTTCAATGGATTAATTAATTTTGTAGCTTTATTTTAAAAATAACTGGCATTACTTTATAGAGGAAGCAAAAGTTTTGATATAAAAGAATCTGACATATCAAAAATTAAACGAATTATTTGTCTTAATTGACAAAATACATTAAAATACTTAATCACATTGTTCTACAGTATATACACTAGATGTTTATGTCATAACATTAAAAATTTGTGTAGTTAGAACATTTACGACTAATTTTGTTAAGAAGAATTGTCCCAACTGCAAAATTTAGGACTATCTCTCTTAGTATATTGTGACGTTTCTCCACGTGACTTACCTAACCTCTAAATACTCTAAATGTTCATTCTGTTATGTCGGTTTGTTTACTGTTGTTGACGCGAATTTTGAAGAATAATATGAAAGTTCTTGCCTACTAATTCAAAACTTGTTGTTTGTAAAAATAAAAAATGTAAATAGAAGTAGTTTTTTTGTATAAATAGACAGTTCTAAATTGTTATTATAATACTATTTGCGGAAATGAAGGATATATTGTATTTACCAGACACTTTCATAAAACTATAAGTATTGCTCATAGAGATTTTTTTATGCTCTTGTTATTCATCTGTCCATCTGTCCATCCGTCACGTTTCTTGTAAGCACAATAGCTTAAGAAGGAGAAGCTTGATTGAATTGAAATTTGGACAGTAAGTTAACATTAGCTAGAGGAAGAACCGTATTGTTTTTGAAAGTAATGTATCAGTAAATGTATGATTTTAATTAAAAAAATGTACATGAAAATGGTTGCGATTTTTGACAAGATTCTAACAAAAATAAAAATAATACATAGTATACCGACGAATGCTTCGCCATCCGATCTGGTATCATCGGGAAATTATAGCCGTAATCAATATTTTTTTCAAATTTAAAGATAGCACTTCAAACATATATTGAAAATCACTTCCTGAATTTACCTAAGAGACATGTATCTTTAGATTTAAAACAGAGAAAACATGCAAAAATCCAAGGTCTTCACCAAATATCAAACTGTTAGGTATAGAGGTTTAGGCTGTGCGGTGATGCCAGTGAGGACAAAATGCTTTATGTATGATGTATATAGAGAGACGAATGAATAAAAAAAAAATGAAATAAGAACAAACCGATCATTACATTTAGACCTTTCATCAATCAAAGAAAAAAAATGAAAGCAACATATTTTAACCCAAGGAAAGATTTTTAAAGCATTAGCAAGTACACAGCCACACACAAAAAAAAAAATGTTTCTGATCTGGGAGTCCGACCATGTTTACTATATGTTTTTGGGGTTGCTGAATCCGAATCCAAGGTTTACTTAACCTCATCACATCAGGATTTTGCCGTAACCTCAAAATACCCATAATTTAAGCTATTAAATGCATATAACCCCAAGAATGAAGTTATAATCAGAAAACCCAAGCTCTTAAACCCTATACCTATAACAATATAACCCACATAACCCCATAATCTCATAACCCACTTAATCCTATAACCCTGAGAATGAAGTTGTAATCTGAAATAGATTTCACAGCCACACAAAAAAGTGGTCTGGCCTGCAGACCAGACCAGTGTATCCTTATGTATTTGGATCAGCTGAAACCGAATCCAAAGTCATAATTGTCAAATTGGTTCATTTTTCACCACTAACCCCAAGAAAACATTCCCCCAATAAGTGGTCTGGCCTGCGGACCATACCAGTTTATGCTTGTGTATTTGGACTCTCTGAAACCGAATACGAAGTCAGAATTGCCAGAATCGCTCATTTTTCACCTCTAACCCCAAAAAACACCCCAAACCAAAAAAATAGTTATCTGACCTACGGACCAGATCAGTGATCTTTATGTATTTGCTTCCGCTGAAACCGAATCCGAGGTCAGAATTTTCAGACTAGCTCGTTTTTCACCCCCAACCCCAAAATAAAAAAAGTGGTCTGTCTAGCGGACTAGACTAGTGTACATCCTTATGTATTTGGACACTCTGAAACTGAATCCCAAGTCAGAATGGTCAGATTAGCTCGTTTTTCATCACCAACCCCCAAGAAATGATCTGTCCGACGGACGATACCAGTGTTTCCATATGTATTTCGTAAGGATACACTGGTCTAGTCCGTCGGACAGACCATTGTTTTTTGGAGTTGGGGGTGAAAAACGAGCGAATCTGGCAATATTCTGACTTCGTTCTGACGGATTCGGTTTCAGAGGGTCCAAATACATGAGCATAAACTGGTATGGTCTGCAGGCCAGACCACTAGTTGGGGGGGTGTTTCCTTGAGGTTAGGGGTAAAAAATAAATAAATAAATAATGACTTTAAACGAACCAATCTGACAATTCTGACTTCGGATTCGGTTTCAGCGGGTCCAAGTACATATGGATACATTAGTTTGATCCACAGGCCAGACTACTTTTTTTTGTGTGGCTGTGAAATCAATTTCAGATTACAATTTCATTCTTGGGGATTAAGTGGGTTATAAGGTTATGGGGTTAAGTGGCTTATGGGATTTAAGAGATTGGGTTTTCAGATTACAGCTTCACTCTTATACGTTTAATAGCTTAAATTATGGGTTTTTTGAGGTTATAGCAAAATCCTGATGTGATGGGATTAAATAAACCTCGGATTCAGATTCAGCGACTCCAAAAACATATGGTAAACATAGTCAGACCCCCAGATCAGAAACAAAATTTTCTTTTGTGTGGCTGTGGTACTAAACTGCCTGCAAAATATCTTTAACTCTATGAAATTTCATGTTTCTAGATATAACAATTTAGTAGATAAACAGCTGTAACAGACAGATGGACGGACGGACGGATAGATGAACAAAAGAGTCACTCCGTTCCGTCTACCCTAAAAAGGTGTGATTATTTATTTTGACAAATAATGCAAATAATGGTGGTTAAAAGAGACACTATTATTTTTCTCAGTGTAGCTTAGTATACATTCCATACACAATATCAGGGCCATATATAACAAAATTTAAACCCCAGCAGCTCATAGTAATCCTAAATTAAAACCTCTAATACATTTAAATGTCTTGTGTAAATCCATGAATCTAGTGAACCTAAAATTTACATGACATTAAGTAACTTTTTATTCATGTAGTAAAAACATTTGTACTTTAAATTCAGTAGGAATTTAAACATTACTTTTTAACCCCAGGCTTTTGACCGGCTCAAAAGTCACCGTCGCGTCGTTTGCTTTTAAAATTACATTTTCATTCTTTACCGGGTCTGTTTATAGGAACCGTATGTAATAAAATATTTCCTCGTCTTCTTTGGACTTCCGAATAATGTTGTTACTCCTCTCGTGGATGTTAAAGAAAAGAACAATACAAACAAGACGCGGCGCCTGATGATTAATAAAGCACGAGCCACAATTAGCATATAATGAAGCGGGTAGATGGTGCCCACCCAGGTGGTCATTTTTTACTTGATAATTATAGGCCAAACTTAGCCGACGTGTTTTAATGACAAAAGATTAATCTAATAGTAACAGTCTCCGGTAGAAAAACTACTCAAGCGTTTATTGTGCTTAATATTCCCGTTATGACAGATGAAATTATTGATTATTATATTTACTTAACACCCAAAAGAGGACTGACCTGTTAATTGATGTTTCAAAATAATCATTTAATTATGTGATGTGTTTGATAGTAAGGAGCGCGGCACTAGGGAGTAATAATAGGAATAATATTAAAATATCCGGTTCTACCTATAACAAAGATATGCGTACTGCATATAAATGGGAAAGGGGAATTATAGGTAAATTAGTCAGACAAAAGATAAATACAATACTAATTCATTACCGAAATTGATAGACCAAAATTTACGTTTATAAATTTCAATATTGTCACGTTTTTGTAAACACCCTGTATCGTGGATCCGATAATTATAACACCAGGGTAACACTAAACACTAATTTATCAACTTACGTATTAATTACAACAAACAATTACTTTACTAATATAACACTGAGTACTATACTTCAATTATTCAGTCACTTTATCACAAAGTGTTTACTTCTTGACCTGTTCTCACTAACTGTTCTCACTTCTGAACTTTGAAGACTTAATATTGAACTGAACTGAATTGAACTGCACTCCAAAGATGAGAGTTCCAGAATAGTCTGCCATGATGTCATCACTCTCTAGATATTTCCAGAAGGGCACATTATAACATCGCGCGCGCCATCTCTGGAATGATTGCCGAACCAACCAACTGAATTTTTCTTTGTTTACTGTCTACTTCTTGAACTTAGAGGGAACGCTCAGGGATGTTTCTGAGGGTATAAACATCTAACACTGCTTTTTCCTTAAGTCTGAACGTCCCGGTCAGGCAATTTAGTCTCTTCAACGTACTTAGACAGTCTGTCTAAGTGTACGATTTTCATCTTCGACTTTTTACTTCTTTGAGTTCGATATACAACGTCATTGATTCGAGTGATGACAGAGTACGGTCCTTCCCAAGGCAGTTGAAGCTTCGGGGATCACCAATCTCTCCGCTGTGGGTTGTACAGCCAAACCCGATATCCCACCTTGAAACCTCTGGTATTACGATCATAACGAACCTTCATTCGGTCACTAGTTTTGATGATCTGCTCTCGGACATTCTTCGGCTGTTCTTAACTTTCATTCGCATACTTGCTCACGGAAAGTTGTTCCCTATTGACAGCACAATTCTTACATTTGCGACACCAAGCCTCCACATCCTGGCGACTATTAACACAATAGAATTGTTCCCGTATTTTACTCAACGTCTTGTTTACGCCAAAGTGTCCACCGGACGTTCCATTATGCACTTCCTGAAGTACTTCTGGTACACGCCACTTGGGAATCACTAGACGCATGTCAACTTGCTTTCCATCCGGGCTTTCCCGTGCTCTCCTCAATAGCCCGTCTACGACCGTAAGTGAATCCCATTGCGACCATAAAGTCTTCAATCCCACTCCTTTGTTTGAAACCTCCTTACATTCCGGTCGCGTTTCTTTTTCTTTTGCTCGCAGCCTAGGTCCAATTTCTACATCGTTCAACTGCTCTTGCCTTAAAGCTTCCTTTGTACAATTCTCTAGAATCTCTTTCCTTTCGTTTACACAGTCTGGTAATGGTAGACTGTGACAAACCTTTATTTCTTTGGCGGCATCGGTTTCACTAACCAGTACTGCCCCAGTGGCATCCACCTTTACAGGGCTCCACTGTCGACAATCTCGTCTTACATGGCCTAGTTTTCCGCAGCTCTAACATTGAATACCCCCACTTGGCTTTCCACTACTCTGTTGTTTGTCCTGCTTCCCTGAATAACTCGCTAGCAATTGCTCTACCATTTTCTGCAAGTCTGTCAGTATAGTCTCCAGATTCTTCTTGTCCCACTACAACTCTTCAACAACTGCGGTATTTACCTTCTCTGGGCTTTGCTGTCGACAATCTCTCTTAATATGCCCTAACTTGCCGTACTGATAGCACTGGATACCTGCGTTTGGTTTTGCTCCACCATGTTGTTTGTCCTATTTCATTGGAGAATCTGATTGGACCAGTAATTGACTCATCATTTTATGCATGTCCTTCAGTAGAGTGCCCATGTTTTCTTGGGCCGAATGTGCCATTTCAACTGTCACATCACGCACTTCTGACCGCGGGTGTCTTTAAAGGCACCTTTTGAACTTGAAGGGAATGCTCATAGATGTCTCTGGGGGTACAAACATCTAACAATATTTACCGAGATATTCCCGGAGGAAACTGGAACCTCCGGAGTGATACTGCCTCTAAAGTAGTTTCCACGAACACCAAAACACCTGAACATTGTTACTTGACGCGCATTTCGTCAACCATGCTCACATCATCTGGAGACGATTAAAATTGATTAAACTTGTAATCGAATGTAGTGTTCAAGTGTTTTGGTGTTGTGTACTTCAGAGGTACCGAGATATTTATTATTTTTTCATTAATGAACCGTTCGAGAACTACTAGCTTAAACTGCGATATATTTTCTGAATTCCCTTTAGATTATCGCTTCTCTCAAGCGACGATACCGAACTGTAATGTTTCTATCTAACTTTCAGAATACAAAAACCTACAAAACCCCATGACATCGTTTCATGATCATCTTCTCGCTCCATCCTGTTATTAGGTCTAAAACATAAAGGAATTAAAAAAATTAATGAAAACAAAAATTTTATCATAAAGAAGAAAATGTTAAAATATAATTATGGGTTAATCAGTTTGACTTGAAGCCATGACAGTGTACCTGCTCATTTAGTGTACAAAATTGGAATTTTGGTGACTAAGTGGCGTCATAGTTTAGCAGTTTCGAGTGATATAAAAGATTATACGTAAAAAAAAACATTTAAAAACAAGCTTTTATTATTATTTAGGTGTAACTAAAACGAAAAAAGGAAAACAATATTATGTTGAATTAATTGTCTTAAAAGCTTGTCGCGCGAGAAGTTCATACAGGCATTAATTTTGTTTGACAGAGATTGTAAGTACCTAAGCAGGGTTCCCACCAAATTAAATGAATCAAATTCCATGACTTTCCAGGTTTTCCATGACCAAAGCGACATAAAATTCCATGACTTTAGGAAGTTTAATACAAAATCTACACTTTAAATTCCAAGTTTTATTTAACAGTTAGTGTACAATATATTATTATGTTATTCAAATATACAAATATCTCTATTTTTTTAGAAATAGAAGCAGGGTAAGTAGAGCAAGTGCATATTAAATATAAAAATATTAACAAAAACTTTCTAACACAGCATTTAGGTACTATTTTATTATTAGTCATTATCTGTCCAACAGTTTCTTTTTCGTTTTTATATGTAAATCCGTATTCGAAAAAGATGGACTATTGAAATATTAAAGAGAAGAAAAGAAATAGCGAGTTATTAGCTTTCCGTTCTATATAATGTTGGTAATGTAACTGCTTAGTAGAGACGCGTTCAAAACTAGTACTTCAATAGTTGGGAGTGCGTTAGAGATTTGAGTTTAAGAATAGTTTAGTTGACATAATTCCATGACTAAATAAAATTATTTTGTTAAATCCATGACTTTAATTGAAATTCACTGATATTCCCTGACTTTCCATGACTTTCTTTGAAAATGAAACTTTTAATAAATTTGTCCGAGGAAGATAGAAAGTATCACGATTCCGACTTGTTATACGAGGTATATGAAAATTTATTTGTTCCAAAATTAGGGCAATCAGCATGTTGTGCAAAATTTTGTAAAGAAAGGCTATTGAATGTATTATTCTTCTATTTTCCATATTGAACATGTGAAATCTGTCCAGCATAATATTTTGCGAATATCCAGTTATTGGGTAACTACCATCTTCAACAAAGCACAAATACTTAACAAAACGCCGCTGAACATTCTCAACATTATTTATGTAGATAGCATATATCCTGGGGGCCATATCAACGAGCAATATTCCAATTTTGATCCCACAAATGAATAGTACAGCAACTTCATAATATCAGTGTTGCTAAACCCTTTGCAGTTTCTTCTTATAAAACCTAAACTTTTGAAAGCTGACGCGATGGTGAAATTAATATGCTCCTTAAAACTAAGGCACTTATCAAATAAAATTCCAAGATACTTTATTGTATCAGGTCTCTGCAAAATTTGACCGATTATATGACAGTTATAATCGATGGGATTACGCATTTTAGAGAAGGTGACTATGTCACATTTGAATATGTTGAGAGGCAAGCGATTGGATAGACACCATTCATTAACCATAGCTTGGTTATTCTGAAGATTTTCACAGTCATTTTCGTTTTCTATTATGCAATATATTTTCAAATTATCAGCAAATAAGAGGCTCTCTACATTAAGATTAGCTACAATATCGTTTATGAAAATAACAAACATAAGTGGGCCCAGTACAGAACCCTGGGGAAGTGGCCTGGACGTCAAACGAACTGTGACCACGGTATTCCACATACTGACGCCTGTTGTCTAGATATGAAGAGAAAAATCGAATTGCACCACTGACAATCCAAACTTACTCAGTTTCTCTAATAGAATACCGTGAATACATGCAAGGTTGGTCTCGGTATCTACCGGAAATAAAGCCATGTTGGTTACTTATAATTTGACCGCATACGTGATTAGATAATGACGTATGCAAAGTGATCTTGAAAATTTTAGCGAAATTGCAGATAATTGTGATAGGTCTATAATTTTCAGCTACACTCTTGTTTTTTTTTAAACGGGACATAGGCGAGAATATTTCCATGCATCGGAAAATGTATGCGTTTTTAGTGACAAATTAAATATTGTTGTGAGAGAACCAGCAAAGGTGGCAGCGCAGTCTTTGATAATAAATGCAGGAATATCATCTGGTCCTTTAGTAAACTTAGGTTTGATTTTCCTTAATGATTTAAGAACTTCTACCTCAGAAAAAGACATTAATGATAAATTGGTGCTATTACTCCTGGTGTTTTCGTAAGAATGGTATTTATCTCCGTCATTGTTTCAAGTATGCAGTTTGAAAGAAATTAGCAAAGGCATTAACTATCCTGAGGATTTGTGCAGTGAATATCATTATATGTAATATTATCAGGAATGGAAGTGCCTCCTCTTTTACCATTAATGTAGGACCAGAATTTTTGGGGGTCATTTTTTATGTTTTCTTGCATTTCCAGTAGATAACTTTCATGCAACTGTCTTAACTCACCTTTTACCTTTCTTCTCATGTCACTAAGCTTCCTATAAATATTTTCATTCTTTGTTTGTTTGTATTATGGTATCATAATATTATATTGTCATCAGAGCTACACGTGTATGCAAAATTTCAGTTCAATTGGAAGTCGTATCTCAAAGAGGTTCAATTATATTTTTGTTGGGTTCCAAATATTGTACCATTGGTACCATAATATTGTATTATTATCAGAATTATCATCAGAATTACACGTGTATGCAATATTTCAGCACAATTGGATATCGCATCTCAAAGGGGTTCCATAATATTATTGTTGGGTTCCATAATTCTGTACCTTGGTACCATAATATTGTATTGTCATCAGAACTATACGTGTATGTAAAATTTTAGCTCAACTGAACATCGTTAAGTGGTTCAAAATTGAGTTGCAAAATTTGACTTAAACACAATATTTGAACTAAACATACTAACTAACTAACGTACATACAAAGCAAGTTAAATAAAAGCTTGTAAAAACGGATATCGACAATAATAATCCCGGCATATTTATACGTTTGTCGACACGCTAATGTATAAAGCTTTGCAAAATGCCCCTGAAGCTCTAAATACGAACAGTGGACACAGTTGTTGATACGATTTGGCAACATGGTGAGTTTCGTTACACTAGCCATTTTTTGGAGAGGGGGATTGAGTGATTGAAGACAACAGTTACTGTAAGTCAGTGGTGGTCTCAAATATGGTGAAAAGTTTGATTTTTTTTAATTTTTAATATTTATTTTCTTATAGTGCAGTTGTTAACCGACATCAGAAAGGAGGTTCTCATTTCAGGTCAGTTGTGCGTTTGACTGTGAGGAATACCAATAGAGAATAGTAATTTGTCTATAATCATAACGACCACAAAGTAGGGGGATGGGCAGGAAAGAAGAACGAACATTTTAAGAGAAATTTTTAAAATCACTAGTTCTTCACAATTTCTATAAAAACAAGCAGTTTCCATAATTTATTTCTTGGGTAGTGGACAGTGGATAATACTACTTTTTACTAGGTGGCTAGGCCACAATTGCTGGTCCTTCGCGTCTGGGATCTACAATTTAGCGTGGACTCCAAATCACGGTCCTCGACCATCAACTTTAACATCATCCACCACTTTTTGGCGGTTACTCTTAGCAAATTATCGGTAAATTATCACTGGTAAGTTACCGATTAAGTATTCAAAATGAAGGTTAATTTCTTTATCAAATTTACAACAAAATATTGAAAAAATTAAATTTGTTTAAGAACTTAACTAACCAATATATAAAATCGATAAAGTAACATCACATATCACAAAACGAAATGAAAAAATATAAGGTCGTGAATGTCAAGATTAATTAATTGTAAGTATTTAATAAATCGTCTTCGTCACACCTTTAAACTTTGTTTTAATGGATTTTAACCACGTCTCTCATATCACGTCGGTGCCACATCAGACTTCGAGTCGCATGATTGGTAATTTACCGCGTTAGTAATCCACTGCTAATTTATATTTATTACTTACCGTAATTTACCGGGTAATAAATTGATTATTCGCGGTATTAAGTCTCTGTATGCAAGAACATCTTTATTCGACTTTGAAAAAATCCAACTTTGATGAAACTTTCACTAAATCTTCAGTCAGTGGAAGGTTTTAAGTGTACTCATGTCGGGAGTTTTTAACTTTTTTCCACAAAAAGGTGGTAGTAATTAAAAAAAATGAATGGACTTAAAAAGAAGGTCTTTAAAAATTATGAAATAGTATTTCACCTAATCACCTATTTAATTTAATACACATGTAACGTAACCAAATATATTTTTAACCGACTTCAATATCAATATTAGTTAATAAAGTTAAATTAATTTTAGTTCATATTTTTCAACGACTTTTTCATTGACGACGGTTCAAAAAAATACCATTCAGTACAACCTACCATTTAAGATAAACCTAGGTTCCCTAAATTCATTGCGACCATTTTTCGAATCTTGTATGTATGTCCGTCTGTAGCTCTGTGTATATCCAAGTCAATTTAAAGACACCTTTTAATAAATCAACAAAATTTCATATTTAACGTTTTCAAAAATATTATGGGCGAATCATTCAATTTAGCAAATTATAATAATAGTAACACACCAGAGGTAAATACAACCCCTTCTACCCCTGAACGCCTAAAATAACTTAATCGGGAATCGAACTGGGAACTCGAGTCAAACGTTCGTGGCTTTGGACCACGTTGTCAGGCAAATCGAAACTTTACTTGAAAAAAAATTCGGTGATATGCAATTATTTACGAATTGAGGCGACATCTTCTTTTAACACATTAATACTGTTGCAGCTTTATACACCACCTATTGGAATTCCCTCTAAGTTCCATGTATAAGTAACAGAAAGCTAAGTAAGTTAATAAATTAGTGTTCGGTGTTACCCTGGTGTTACATTTCCGAACTCGCGATACAGGATGTTTACTAAGGGGTGTAAACACGTAACAATATACATGAACTAGAAAGACAACATTACTTGTTCACACATATAGTAAATAGTACGTACTACAGTGGCGGTTCGTGGAATTCTGAAATGAGTATTGAAAGTATTGTAAGTAAGTAGCAGCGGCGCAACACCCCCCCACCCCCCCCCCCTACACACCTCACTCATGATGTAGCGCCCCCGATGTAGATAAAAATCCATATTTTATTTTTATTTGTAACTATTTTATACTGCCTCTTAAACGGCTACCGCCTCCGTCACTGGTAAACAGGAGATCGAGAGTGCTTTATAATGCACCGAAATCTAAATTCATATAACGCAACATCCACACCGACTTTTTTGCAGAAAGAAGTAATAACAAAATCAGCAAAATAATTTATTTCTTAACTGGATTCCTGTCAACCAAGAGCATTCGTCATACCAGGTTACGTTGAATGTCCGATTTTGTTTACAGTAGAACATATTAGAGATATTCGTCTTGACCGCGGTTTATCTAAACTTTTTACAAATAATTTGTTATTGTAATTTAATGAATTGGAAGAAACTTTTAACAAAAGGTCTACTTTGTGAGCACAAGATATTAATTCACATTCACATTTTCTGCAATTATTATTTTCAATTTTGTATGTAGTGTAAGCACATATATCATAATTAATTAATTTAAAATAGCTAACACGTAACACCCATCACCTGTCATCTGTTGCGGATTCATCTTCTAATAACTGAGAGTGCGCTTGCAACCTCTGACCAAAGAGGTTTGCCTCCATCACGTGACATATTTGCTAACTAGTGACTGAGTACACATCAAAGAGAGATTTCTATTCTATGACAAAATTTCATTGCTGACGGCGAATCCTTGAAGCAAAAATGAATAAGCCTTCATGTCTCGTCTCCAGCAATACCTTGGCGCTAGTCTAAAACGCCCTATTTAAAATTAATCTAAACAAGTGTGGGATAGATTAGCACCAGAACGCAAATAAATAATTTACAAGTTGTTTATCCATGATTTGTTAGTCATTTATTGACCTTATTATTAACAATATAGGAAATATTAAATTTAATATATTGAATATTTTGACCTGACTTATTTTGAAGGTCAACCTCTGTTGCCGCTATTGGGAAACCACCACTAACATAATATATTAAAAAACGGCTACCCAAGGAATCACTACTTCCACATCCAGATTTTCCATTCAAGTCTCTCTCAACGAAAAAATTTTGTATGTGGAAATAATTATTTATGGAACTTTAATAATATAATATTTGGAATCGTCTACCCCAAAAACCCATAAAACGATATCCCACCACCACCTATCGGTGGTGATGGGGGGTGAATGAAGTAAAAAAAACTATTTTGAGGTTTTTGGTTCTTGTACACATACTAAATCACAATTTTTTTTACCCCCTTTAATAATGGAAGTGGCTAATATCAAAAAATTGTTTGAGACCTTATAGCTTCTCTTGTGTATACAAAATACCAATTTTATGGACTCTTACCTGCTTGATTTATCTATTTACCCCCATTTACCCCAATTTACTTCCCAACCTTTCAAGAGGATAAGATGAAAATATAATCTAGTTCCAGAACACGTTAAAATACATATATGTACCCAATTTCAAGTCAATATCCAATATACGGATACTCCATCTATAACGGTTCCAGAGTAATCGTGCGCAAAAACAAAGTTACAGACCGGCAGACAGAACTTTTTTTTCCGCTAAAACTTAAAATCTCGACATTTCATGACATTCTAAGCCTATTTAAACAATAAAAATTTTCATTTTTTTTTGTAATTTGATAGAAAGTTAGGTGCCAACTTCTCTGTTTTGTCAGTTTTATTCCGTAAGTACACGCTACTGCCTCTGAATTAAGTAGTATCCACAAACCACGTTGGAATTATTTGCAGATGGTTGGCCAAATAGTATTCGAGAGTAGTGTTCAAGTGTATTGTTGTTTGTGAAAACTATTTCAGAGACAGTGTCACACCAAAGTTTCTATCTTCCTCCAGGATGAAATTCTAGAACTAACACGTTCATTACTAAGACAGTTCTATCGTTATTGCAATATCTAGTCATAACTAACAATTACGTATCGCAGTAGGCATCTATTTCAGCTATAATCAATCGATAATTAAGCTTGAAGACTGGCTCGAAGACTTTTCGAGAACTGTTATTACCCTTTTCTAATGGAGGTATTTGTCAATTTGTGTCACTATCAATTCTCTTGGAAAACAACATACTTATGCTTTCTGGAACTATTTACGTCAATAGTCCACTAGACATATTTCTATACGGATACTCCATCTAGGAAATGGGAATGTATAAAACTAAATAGGTCAGAACGTCAGACAGAAAACAACTGAATTAAATCACAAACAAGACTACAAATTATTACAGTAAGTGCTTCGTTGGGAAAGTTAACGTTTCTGCTTAGGTTTCTACATATGTATTTTTAAGACACATTTATTATCTATTACCAGACTGTATTTTCAAAGCATATTGAATAAACGTAAATTGACGGCGTTGCTAAATTTTATTTAAAATAGATGTGTACACAATTTTTGACACAAATTAATGGCTACTAAAATCGATCATTGTCTTTTCAACACAACATATAGATATATTACTACATCCCGAAGGGGGGAAGATCGGAACCTTGCATTTTACCAACCATCATCTAGAGCTGGATAAAAAATCTAAAAAGGTATTCTATATTTACACCAAAGTATGGTTTAAACGAACCATAACATAATTCAACCAGTCAAGTTACATCTACTGAAACTGACGGATGTTCTGTGATCCATGAATTATTCTAGTTGAGCTCATTTTGCTATATGGCACGTCTGGCGTATTACGCCACCTATCGTGGTTGATTGTTAGACGTATGGCCTCACCAAATTCCTTTCCTACCGGTTCCTTGTTGACTCCTGCAAAACATTTTCGAAGGCATCCTCTTAATGAAAATCGAATATTTGAAAGTCACTGGAAGAAATAAGACAATAACTGATGTAGCAGGGTCAGTTTTTGAGTGGAGGTGGTTAACTTGTCTGTCGTTGTAATTTCAGGTTTAAATTTTGATGCGCCTCTGTTTTATGCTTGAATTTATTTCTAGTGATGGTAATTTGCAATTTCACACAAAAAAATGTTTTAAATCACGAATATAAATATTTATATATACGCAAATAAATACATTTTTTATATAAAACGAACGCTTTCGTGGCAAGAAATTAGGATCCGGTCATAAATAAATACATTTATTTATTACAAAATTATTATTTCTTGAAACAAAAGTATATTGCTTTATATTAAGAACTTGCATTTACGTATAATTCGCGATAAAAAAACTTAATTTTTTGTGTGTTTAGTTGATGTTATTTGCATTTCACAAGATTGAGGACTTCTATGCGTTTTAACAAAGTCAGCCCATGAGCATTTTTTTAGAATAGCGAAGTGTAAGCTTAATAGTCACCAAAATTAACGCCTCTCAAGAAGTAAATGAGAGACAACGCCACCGTGTTTACAATTTGATGAGTTTTATTCAGTTCTAAGAAATTAATTCATAGTGCACCTCTTTTAAGATATCAAATTTAACATAAAAAAAATTTCCCTTATGTTCGTAAACACCCTGTTGTATACAGAGTGAATTACCACAGCATGCGGAAAATAACATGGTGTGCTAGTATTCTATGTGGGAAAACCCCTGCAAAATTTTAGAGTGATTCGAGGTAATTTAATATATTTCCTTGCATTAAAACTTGCAAAGATACGCTACTGTCATTGTCTAGGCTAGTGCAGAAGGCAATGAACTACGCACCTGGAATGGATCCGTCTTTCAAATAAAAATAAGGCCAATCGAATTTGGATAACACCCAATCGTGACTGGTATCTGTCTCTTTCTATCTTATTACGAAATTCAACGATCGGGTCCGTTGCAGGTACGCAGTATAAGAGTTTATTTATTTTCTTCCCGACTTCCATTGGGAGCGTACCGTTAGATTTTAAAGTGTATTCGTAGATCGATACCGTTATATGCCATTCTGCGCTTAGAACAGTGCATTGAATATAATGCATTAGAAAATTTTGTTTGACTTTTCATTACTTTTAAGTATTGTGCTCTACTGAGTTCTACAAAATTTATTTTAATTCTTGTTACTTTTGTAGAGTGATTAAATTCAAAAAGTCAATTCTATCCCCGCCAACTTTGCTGTCAATACCAAGTCTCATAAAGGGAGAGGGGAAGTGATACGGTTGCACCGCGTTAAATCAGGTAATTTTTTTTTGGTCGTATTTTTTTAATTTTTCATTTTTTTAACTCCTTTCGGTGGGGACAATCTACTGATAAATTTTCCGCATGTTGTGGTAAATCACTCTGTATAAGTGTGCTCATAAATTATGGAATTATCTCACAATTAGTACCTCGAAGTTTGCTTTATTTCAAAAAATATCCTGAAACATGTATTTAAGTAAAAATAATCCTCTATCTTTAAAATTTTGGCGCTAGTGGCTTCACTCACCTCGAATGTAAGACGTTAACCAAAAAAATTGTTACAAGGGGGTTAAGTCATAGGCACCTCCATTGAAAAATACTTGGATTCCCCATATTCGACTATTTTTTTATGGGATCTGTTTGTATTAGCACCGCTATTTTACTAGACAATCAGACCGGGAAGGCCCATTTTGCCCTAGGGATCTACAGTTTAGCGTGGACTCCAAACCACGGTCCCCGACCACCAACTTTGACCCACCCTGGTCCACCCACCACCTTTTATAGCAGTGCAATAGCCCCGAGGTTCCCGGGTTCCCTGACGTACTTGCATAAGAAATAGTCAAGCAGTGTCAAATATGAGGATCTCGCTGACCAGTGGCCATTTAAACGTTCCTTTATGAGCTAACCATTTATTTCAAAGCGAATAAAGTCTTGTTAACGACAAAGGTACGTTCGAGGATAGCGCTGATCTCGGTGTAGATTTACTTCGTTTAAGAATAAATCATTTAAAGTCATTACCTCGCATTGAGGGAATTCCAGATGCGATTTTAATTCAATTCAAACTCCAAAAAGTAAAGTTTTCATTGCTTCTATGGATTATTAATTATTATTATACACTATAGGGTATATATGATAAAATATTTTATGATAATTATTATTAATTACATAGCATAAGCTAATTCCTGTAATTTACGAATACATATTTTATTGACCTCAAGGATCATATTATAAAAGATTTGGTGCTGGCTTATACGAATCCTGGAAGTCAGACGCAGAAAAATTGAATTTTTAAAACTTGTATACGTAACTTTCTGGCTACAATATTCACCAAGCGCCCGATTGTTCCGCGCTCCCTGTAAAAGTTTTAAGAACCCTTAGGGACACCCGGAATAAAGTTTTCGTAAAGCATAATCCGGTCAGGTCAGCATTTAGTGGCAATAAAACCACTCGAACCTCTCGAAGTATCGAGCACACGCTTTATACAGAAGGGCCGAACGTGTTATACTAAACAGGTAGCACTCAGGCTCTAAACAAGATTATGTAATGCTATTTTGGGTGCATATGTTACCGGGGTGTCGCACAGGTAAGTACTCAGACCTTTCTGGCCACAGGATTTGATTACAGATGACCTCATAATCTGTACATAATCCTGTGAAAGCGTGTTATTTCATAGCAAACAAGGCCCATTTGAGGATTTACGCTGAGTAATATTTAGTACGACAAATGTTCCCTGCTAAAAAAACATTTTGTCTTCAATAGCGACCTGACTCTTGTATCAATCTAAAAGACTATTTGATCCACATATGAAATATCTAGTTTAAAATACCAAAATGATTATACTCGATAAAACTAAAAAATTATAAATACTTTCTAAAACATAATTGACGTTAACATATTTTAAAAAATATAAGTAAGTATCATACATTCTATTTTCCAATACTGTGTATTTATTTTCTCATGTATGGAGTAATTGGAGTATACTGGGTGTATCAGTTAAAAGTCCTCCGACCATGATCAAGAGGAATAATAAAGTTATTTGAAATTTGCAAATGAAATATGACTGATACCAAACAAGATTTAAATAACTTAAAAAATTTGAGAATTTCTCCTACGCAGTATAAAGAATTATTCAAACCTTGAAATATGATTCATATGATCGATAGTAAATTATGAATAATTTAATTATATAGAAAATTTGATAAAGACCAATCGATTTGGAAATATATATATAATTTTCTTAGATTTTTCAGTATCCATGTAAATTTTGAAAAAAGTCTTGTACCCTTTTTTATCAACAATATTAATATCGTATATTTGGAACTGTTATCTTGGAAAGGAAACTGTTATGACGTAGAAATACAAAAACATATTCTTATACTACTTCCGGTTAAACCTGCTAAATTTTAAATACAATACTCCATATTACTCATTTTGTATTTTTTTATAATTCTCAATAACTCTCACAATACAAATATCTCTCTAACACTTGAAATTAAGTAAAGTAAATTAAAAAATTATTAGTTTTAAGACGGGCCAGATCTAACAAACTTTAAAATTGTGTAGGGCATTCAGCTAAACATTAAAAATGTTATATAATAATCTTTATGATTATAATAATTTAATTAAAGACAAAAATAACTTTTATTTTTATTGACAAAAATGAATAGGTAAAAAATATTAACGATGAAATTCAATTTATTGTTTTCTAAATAGGATATTAAATGCTCAAAGTTATTTCCTTCATTATGAATACATCGGTTTAACTGGAAAATTTTTCTCTTATAATTCAAATTATTCAATACTTATTCTCCAATCATATGAATCATGGTAGAGCTTCCAGTTATCGAACAGTAATTTAGCATAGCAGCGCCATCTCTGTGCATTGCAAAAAGAAACATTTTTTAATTTATTTATTTAACGTCGGACTATTTCCGCTACTAATAGACCTTATTAGTCCATAAAACCAGGCATTTTAAAAAACATTTTTCCTCTGTCAACAAAATTTGTAGGATATATATGGGCAGATTAGAGATGCTTACATTAAAAAATGCAGGATCATAGAAGTTGGGGGCTAGCCGCCTTCTTGATTTTTGTGGTGAACGTTTAATTTGCGTATATCTCGCTTACTTTCTGACCTAGGTTATTTATTTATTTTCTTAAATGTGTGAAATATTATTCTCTTTAACTTTTACTCGGTACTTTGAACGTCCAAAAAAAACTTTCTGAGCCATTTTCACCCTTAAAAAATTTATACATAAAAAAGTTCTATGCAAGTTTTTGGTAAAGCTCTCAGTTATGCTCAACTTTTATTAAAACGATTTTTTCAAAGTAAAATTTTATTGCATTATCGAAAAGTACGTTTAAAGGAAAATTTTCAAAAAAATATTTTAAAGGAACGTTTTGTTGCACCTCCGGAAAATAATAATAGAGAAAAATAGGTCTCTCATGTAGGTCTAAACCACAGAGTTTCAAAATTAAGACGGAATGCGGAAGTTTGAGAACACATTTAAGAAAATAAATAACTTAGGTCAAAAGGTAAGCGGTATATCCGCTAATAGAATATTCACCACAAAAATCAAGATGACAGCGAACCCAGAACCCTTATTACTCTGCACTTTTGGATTTAAGCACTCTAATGTATATACTACATACTCTACAAGTTTGGTTGACGAAGAAAAAATGTCGATCTTACCTTAGTAACTCCAGCCTGGTTCTCTATCATCGGGCGCGACGCCAGGAAATTTTGCCAAACCTCTTCTCTGTCTGAGAGTAGGGATATTTGCCTAACATTTAATAGACAAGGAACCTGCTTTACAACCCCCCCCCTCGAAGGATGGTATATCCTCGCCTCAAATTACATAGCTTCTAGGTATACACTGATATACAAGTCTCTAGAAGGTGGGATGAGATCACCGTGTTTTCCAGGCGGGATTAAGTGTCAAATAAATGTCCTTGACGTTAAAAAAATATACAGAATAAAACCTTTCATTCGCTTTGGTTCCCCAAAATAGACGTCGTTGCTCTAATGTAAACATAGTCCATCGTTCCACAGAATTTGTTATTAAAAAAAGACGAAAAAAAAAGTGATGAATATTTTCTTTACTGTAGTCTTTTTTTGGTTTTAGTCATATTGATATAATTATGTATACATCACTTTACAATCGTTAGTAAAATTACATACAACTATACTTACTTACATCATATAATTACCACATAACAATAAAGAAAAATAAAATAAATATCACAACTGCTCCTAAACAGCACTTAGCTGGACCCGGAACATTAGCATTACTTTTTTACCATATTGATTAAAAACAATAATTAACGAACGTAAAGTACGGCACAAAAAAAGCAAGCAATGCAAAGTCTGACATGTAAGTATGTCTTTTGTTTTTCATTTAATTCTAATTTACGTAATGTGTCCTTATGTTTTATAAACTGATTGTATCCTTTAGCGCGTTGGATATGGTGCGGAAGACTATTGTAGGTTTTGATGCTTCTAATTATGGGGTTATTTAATCCTCCATTTGCTCTACTATATCAGTATAAATTTGTTCACTCTGTTTTGTTTGGTACAAACGTACTTGACTGCAATATGTTATAGTCATGTTGTTTTTATGTCTTTAATTTTTAATTCTATAAGTATACGTATATAGTAAACAAGACACTGTTTACATTGTTCAAATCTGAAAAGGTTATCCAGCGATAGCAGTTTAAGCTTTCTGTATATGTCTACTGATGGTGTTCTGTAATTAAGTTTAAAAAGAATTTTTATTACTTATCTTATTTTGCAATCTCTGATATTTTTTTAAATTCTCCATATTGTTATTAAGTACCTAAATACCGAGAGGAAAAATCCATTATATATTTTATATTTTTCAGTTACATTAAGATAGTCTCTACTTCTGTATACTGCCCAAATCATTGGCAAATTTTTTTACAATTTTTTAATAATGTTCTTGCAAATTTATTTTTTCATCATCATCAATGTTAAAGCCTAGATATTTTGTGTAACTGACTCTCTGCATTACTTCGTTGTTAATCTTTATTTCTGCTGGTATCACTTGAGTATTTTTTTGCTTAAACAATGTGTAGGTCGTTTTCTTACTGTTAATCTTTAGTTTGTTTTGTAAGTCCCTATTAATCTCATTCTGTAAATTTTTCAAATTATTGTTATAATATATATAGTTATCCCCAATATAGTGTGATCCGCGAACATGTAATACTGTGCCCTTAGTTGAGTATTTTTTAAGCTCAGAACGTACAGGGTGTACAACAAGGGATCCAAGACTGATTCCTGTGGCACTCCGCAATTTGAAATTAAGGTGGTACTATTTACATTGTCGTAGTATACATTGTCTTCTTTTTGCTAGATATGATATAATTAATTTTAGTAATTGGCTTCTTATTCCTAGTTTATACAATTTTTCTATTAATATGTCATGATTTAGATATCAGTATTGAATATATTTTATGGATTTTAGGAGAGTCAAGAGACCGCTAGTGGAAAGAGAAACGAAATTAAAATTATAATTTCTATTTTATTGTGAAATCTAAAGCAACGGGCAATAGAAATCTCCACATCTTGCGTAAAGTTGTCTCAAGTGACAGAGCGTGTTAAATTTTCTATAAATATTCTTTGAGATGAAAGTAATAAAACGTTTAAGTTATCCTATATAACTTCACTGAATTTTTATTGAGATTGTTTTATTTTACACTTTTTATTATTGTTGGTGATAAGAGTGCGTCCCAGAACTGCAATTATAATTTAAATAAATTTTTAGCAAATGTTCCATTTCGATATCATCTCTTGCGTGCTGCCACTGCTTCTAGGCCTCAATAATGGGATATGCAAAGCAAAATATTAAATTTTCTGAGAAATGTACTCCTTTTCCCACGGAGTTAATGCGTTAATTTTAAGCAAATATTTTAAAATTACCCTGACTAATCAGCAAACTAAACATAATTAATTAACTTATTTATCACGAAGGTCTTACATTTGCTTTATCCTCTTGAATTAGTCACAAACTAGTCTTCAAAAAGCTGGTAATGCGTGATTCATAGAAAATAAATTAGTGGTTCTGGAGCAAAGTTCTGCTTGAAAATGCTAGTGCAAGTGTGGTTTAGGAGAAGGATACACGATTTCAGAGGCCAGTCTAGCGGTCATGTATGCCAGGCACATCCGGACTAGACTTTTTACTTCAGTTAGCAATTCTGAGTTTGGTTAGCTGCTCGTCCTGCAGCACTCACACCAGTTTATTCAACATTTGCATATAATGTAGACAGTACAGTTAAATTAGACGAAACTTTGTCTATAAGTGGTTAAAAACGCGTGTTTCAGAGTATATGCATCAAGTGCTTAATGGTGTACAGAGTAATTACTTTACGTGTGCCACACGCGTTTTTGTTTTTGAGGATGCATTAAATACAATTGAATATAAATGTCGACACATCGTTTGAACGAAGAAAATTAGGTAAAGAACTCTTAAATGCAAAATATTTAATATATACAGTGTGTCTCTCTTTTAAGAGCCCTCGTTCACATATCAGTTGTTAGTCATTCAATTTTAACCAAATTTGAATCGGTATCCAAAATATCTATTGTGACCTTTTTGAATAAAACAAAACTTACTTCAGTCATTGGAGTGTATTTTAATTAAAAACTCACATTAGGCATCTTTTTATTGAAAAACCAAAACAATATTATTGATCAGCATGCTGAAAGTTGCATTTTTTGAACAGTCAATTAAATTCACTTTTTCTACCACCTAATGTGATTGATATTTTCAAATTTCGTAGGGAAAGAGATTTAATTGAAAAATTATTAAAAATTTTGAGACCATCAGCCCTTTATATTATTCGGACATTTAGAATTACAGAATTTGAAAGTATCGATTACATGGAGTGGTAGAAAATGAATTTAAAGAGATAGTGAATACTGACCTTTTTTCGAGAAATAATTCGTTTCTAAGTTATCGACTATTTAACGTTAGAAAAACGTAATTTTGAGGGGGCGGTAATTCGAAAACCGTAAATCAAAATAATATTAAATGTTGGATATAAGGGTTCTAAAGCATGGTAATTATTGCACTAATTTTTTAATAAAAATGCAAGCTAATGACTGAAATAAATTTTGTTCTGTTCAAATAGGTCATCAGAAAGGTCTTCAATACCGATCCAAATTGAAGTCGGATGACTAATAACTAAGATATGGAAGAGGGGCATTCAAAGTGAGGTATGCTGTATATATATAGTACATAATTCCTGCCCACACAAATGTTAAATATGTCCAAAAATCAAAGTTGTGCTATGCTCTAATTCTTGTAAAAAGACGGTTCTTTGCAATTTTTAAAAAAAAGTACGCAGTGTATCAAAAAAAATTTGTTCGGCATAGAATTGGAAACTTTTCTTTGTTATTACCATTTGTTCTTTATCTGATGAAACCTAAAGCCACAAAGTGATTGGTGCCTTTAACACTTGATATAGAATTGTCTAATTTGTCTGCAGCTCCTAAAAAGTATATATAAAATTCACAGAAATATTCCAAAGTGTAACGTTAACTGTGGCCTTAACCTACCACCTACAGAGATATAGTGCAGTGATACATTTCTTAAATAAAATATAACTACGAAAGAAACTATTTTGTAATTTTCGACGGATACCCTGATTATTCTACAACCAAATGCTGTGAACATCAAAGAAGAGCTGCCAGAAGAACCTCTACTACAATTCAACCACAAGAAAATACAGTAACGATAACAACACATACGGAATCCTTGGCCAACAGGAACAAAACATCGTTTATAGAACTTCTTGTAAGACATTACTTGTCATTAAATATACTGATGTGGTTGACAGAGACGACTGTAGATACTATAATTGTTTCAACATAATTGGAGAAGGTACATAGTTCTGTTACACTCACAGTTGTTGGTCAAGATAAAGATTTGCTTGTTTTGTTAGATTCGTCTGCATCTGAAACTGATAAGGTTCTCTTCCTTCATCCTGCTACTGTGTTCGATATACCACAGCAGCAAACTTTCTCTCTTTTATTTGCACATGCACTAATAGGCTGTAACACAACATCTGTCATGCATTGAGGCTATTACAAAGAGACCATGCCTTGAGGGAAAACAAGAATGTTTAACAATTCTTCTTCAACCAAACAAAAAGTAGCTGTTGTTGAAGAAGAAACCAAAAACCCTGCTTCATCAGAGTTGAAAACATTTATCTCGTGCATTTCTAAATCCAACTATACTGATAGATACGAATGTAGGAGAGCCGGAGGGAAATGCTATGCCATGTGTAGACACTGCCAAAGAATATCTTGTATGAATTCTGAAAAAGCTATTGAACTTCTGTCTAATGAAGATAGTTAACTTGGTGAATAATACAATGTAGTATTTTTCCTTCAAAGGAATGTTATTAATATACAGTTACAGTTTTATGGTCTTTCATTTTGACCCTCCTCATTTTTTACGTTGCAGTCGTCATTTATATCGATCAGATAAAGAGGGTCGTTCATGGCGTCGGCATTGCTTATTGGAAATTTTTATAAAAAAATTATGCTGAAAACAAAAATTAGACAATTTTATGGCAAATTATTTTCGCTTGACGCCAATGTAGCTTTAGTATTGGAAAAATAAAAAAAAAGTATAACAAATAAGATTGGTAATTTTATGCTGAAAAAACTTTATATGAAACTTTTCGATACATATATTGTATTTAACTTTTAAGTATGTTAGTGGAATGACCACGTACAACAAACCAAATCCCGTTTAAGAGTTTTTTAAATGTATTGCTAATTTTTGGCCTAAAATGATTACATTAATATTTTTATATGCTTGAAGAATTAAGGAGGTTTACAAAAATATTAATAGTCGACTGTATGCACATTATTTCATGCTTAAATTCTGAAGCTATCTATTATTCTGATGGAGGCTCTATTTTAGAAGTTGTTGAAATAGCAATAATTTGACGCTCGTTAAAATCATACCCACGTTATATGCACTGCAATGCATCTAACACTTATTAATGATTGTATTCATTGTAGTTGCTTTAATTAAAATTTTACTGATGGAACCATAGCCATACATACGTGTGGTGATGCTGATATACCACCAAAATGGATTAACATAACAAACATAATGATTTTGAAAACTACCTTAAAAGTCAACGAAGAAATATCCTCATAGGACGTTGTGTCACCAGAAGAAATAATTTTTTTGGATACTGCACTAAAATATGACTTAATGAATTTTTTTAAATTTCGGAACTGCACTAAAAACGAATTTTACAAAAAAAAATAAAGCTCCATTAGAAAGTACCCCAAAAATTGATTTTTGGCACAGAAAAGCTATTTTGCAAAGGTCGGTGTTTAACATTATTATGAGCTATTTGGACAGAATCACCAGGTGGCGATTAGACTAAGACTATTTCATGCCGGGTGGTCAATTATTGATATATACCAAAGTTATTTAAAAAACTGCTGCCCAAGGAATCGCTACTTCCACATTCAGATTTTCTATCCAAGTCTCTCACAACGAAAAAAAAAATTGTATGTGGAAAGAATTGTTTATGGAACTTTAATAATATGATATTTCAAATTGTCTACCTCAAAAACTCATAAAACGATATGCCACATCGGTAGTGGGGATGGGGGTGGTGGCAGTGGGTGAGGATGAAGTAAAAGCAAATTTGATGCCCTTGGTCCTTGTACACACACTAAATTACAATTTTATTTTTTTTCACCCCCTTTAATAACGAAGTGGAGATGGTCATGGGGGTGGCTAATGCCAAAAAAATTTTGAGACTTAGCTTCTCTTATATATACTAAATACCAATTTTATGAACTCTTACTTGCGTGATTTACCTACTTACCCCCATTTATCCCGATTTATCCCTCAATCCTTCAACGAAATAAGATCAAAATATAAACTAGTTCTAGATCTCGATAAAATACATATGTGTACCTTCAAGTCAATATCTTAAACGGTTTCAGAGTAATCGTGCGCACACAGAAAGTTACAGACAGAGAGACAGGCAGAACAGACTGAAATTTTGTTTTGCTCAAACTTAAAATCTCGACGTTTCATGACATTTTAAGCCTATTTGAACAATAAAAATTTTAATTTTTATTTTGCATTGCGATACTTCCACTGGAAACGGTTCCAGAGTAGTCGTGCGCATACAGAAACTTGCAGACAGAGAGACAGACAGAACAGACTGAAATTTTGTTTTGCTCAAACTTAAAATCTCGACGTTTCATGACATTTTAAGCCTATTTGAACAATAATAATTTTAATTTTTTTTTGCATTGCGATACTTCCACTGGACATTGAAGTATTATAAAAAGCCTAGTACATGGATATTCACATAAGGATAGCTCGAAGGCGGAGCTTAAATCACATTATGTTATATGCCGTCAGTACGTTTTAAAAACTCATGTATTGCCGTAAAAAGCATTTCAACTGATCAGTTTTGGTAAATGATAAAATCACCTTTAGGCACTAATAATGCTAGCCATAAGTAAACTAAAAAACCGCTACCCAAGGAATCACTACTTTCACATTCAGATTTTCTTAAAATACATACGTGTACCAAATTTCAAATTAATATCTTAAACGGTTCCAGAGTAATCTTGCTCACAAAAAAAAGTTACAGACAGACAGACAGACAGACAGACAGAGAACTTTTTTTCGCTCAAACTTAAAATCTCGACATTTTATGACATTCTAAGCTGAACAATGAAAAATTTTAATCAATTTTTTTGTCGTTACTATACTTCCACCGGATGTGAAAGTAATTATCATTGTAAATATATTATTACTGTCCGCCACTAACTCTTTCAGCCCAAAGTCAATTGTCTTTTGTGGTAGTAGATTCATGCTTTCCCATTGCATGTAGTTGTCATCAAGTATTCTCTGTGGGATGTGTCCATCCTTGCTATGTTTGATGATAATTTTTATTTATAAATAATTAGAATAGCAAATTATCACTACTCACATTGAACTTTTATACAAAAATGGTATTATTTGAATTGTTTCTTGACGGGATTGTAAATTTTAAGTAACCTCTCGTGCAATTTTATATGTTGAGTAGACAACTGAATTTATAGGACCCTCATAAGGTTCCTAAATTATGTTTTCAGGACATCGGTCATATCACAGAAGCTAATAGAATTCTATAAAAGAGATTATAAATTAAGCAGTGATTAGAAATAAGACTAGTATCAAATAAAGTGGCATCGAAAGGAGATATATTGGAGATAAGAGCAGCTAAGCAATCTACGGTAAGTAAGAATTTATATCTTTTTCATCTATTGCGGTCCTAGGTCATCTACTAAGAGTTATAAGAACTCCTTGAGAGTAGAAGTAAACCATCGCATGCAGAAGAAGGCACGGCTGGCGCCCTCAACAAACAAATTGTTGTCGTGTCCTTTAGCCGTACGGTGATGAAATTTTTTACAATGCCACTTTACTAGATTATTTTGGATATTTCTCAAAAGATAATCAAATATGATTTCGAAACGTGAGACAATTTATTCAACAGATTTCGTGATTGCTTTAGATATGAATGTGGGTCAAAAAGTTTATTCAATCCCAGAAAATTGCGAGCACGTTATAATAATAGGTAGGCCTAAACTTAATTAATGTTTCAAATTAATCATTCATTTGTAAACAATATTTTTTTAAATTGATATATCCAGAATACGAAGAATAAAAGCGTCACCAGTACACATTGTTTTTAGAATTGTATTTGTGTATCATAATAGCCCTAATCCATTATTGAAATAGCCCAGTGAAGTGTATCACATTAATCCTTTGACTTTTGTTTTCCGAATAAACTATTTAACTTAGGCTGGTTTGTATTTGCCCGCAAGAGGATATATAAATATCGCGCGATTACAAAGTGTTTTCCATTTCAAATGAAAATTTAACATTTTAATTATAACACAATGTTTTGTAAAAACAAATCGTTTTATCTGAACACTTTCAGAAATTGGAATACTGAAAATATATACTGGTTTGTGTAAATTATTTATTATCGTACTTAATTTTCGAAATATGAAACTAATTGTATTAATTGCGAGATATACTTATTTACACATTTACGTTCCCCACAACAGTTACCGAAATGCAAGTCTGACTTTGGCATCAATTCCCTAAGTAAGGTTATTAATGCTTAGAAAAACAAATAAAATTTCGTAGAAAAATGGTCCCTCTTAGGAGCTGTTTTTCGGAGAAATGCATCTAAATAACCGGACTACAAACGTTGAACCAAAGTAAACGCTAGCCAGCCAGTGTATCTAGATTAGTACCCTACACACATATTAACTGTCCTGTTTCGGCATTATTTATACAAATGGTCAAGAATTATCATGAATTAGTGCATCCCAGTATTCATTATGTAATCTCGGTGCACCGCTTTTTTATTCCCAACTAAGATTATTTTAAAGTTAAAAATGTGTAGTTTAAGCTAACAAATGGCCATGATTTAATATGTACATCCTCTGTTAGTTTAAGACGTCTGAGAAAAATTACAGTAGAATTTACATATGCATATTTATTAGTCTGCACACACAAAAGACTTGGCTATATTATTACAATTATGCAGTCTGTTCAGACAGTTCGTGAAAATACCTCAACATTTTTTTTTCATTTGGGTCCTATTACTGTACAAATATTTTGTTTATTTCTTCAGCCCCATATGAAGCTTTCTTGATATAATTGCATAGCCCCACAAAAAAAAAAATGGTCTGTCCGGCGGATCAGATCATCTTTTTGTATTTTGACCCGCAATCCGAATCCGAAGTCAGAATTGTCAGATTGGCTGGGTTTTCATGTCTAACCTCAAAAAACGCCCCCAAAGAGCCGGTTTTTTCCTTCCACACTCGAATGAGTAGTTAGAAATTGTTTTTAATATGTTTATTATAACAAAAAATATAGCAATTTATTCGAAGAAAAATTACTAAGTAATAGAATAAATATTTTTCATTCTTGGCTGTTTGTATATTTTCCTGAATAATCTTAGATAAATGCACCGTTTCATAATTAAATTAATTAAACTGGTATATTACTTACTACTACAATTTGCTATGCTTAATGAAATGAATTAAAATTTGATTTTCAATAAAAACAAATTAAATAACAGCTAATATTCGAATGGGTTATAATCCGTTGTAAAATCAACGGCGTAAAAGATTACGTTTGCATCAGTTATTTTGGAGGTGTTTTTACTAACATTTAAATCCACAGCTGTCTGTTGAAAAATAAAAAAATGCTGACAAATGCAGTCTTTGAATTATATGATATTAAAAAGTAAAATATCTGCCTTCGGCTTCCTAGGTCTTACGGTTTTGGATATATTTTTGGTATATATCGGACACGCGGCTGCCGCGGAGTGGTCCAAATCGAAGTATGGTTTAAAAAAAATGGCTAACAACGCAAATCTCAACCAAACCCAACTGTTTCTTATAAATAAAGGTCGAGAAATTACGAACAAATCGTCGGAGCCCGTTTCCCAAAAATAATTTCAATTTTTGCATTTCAGTTTAAAATATTAAAAAATGGTATTTTTGAATAAACAGCAATTGACTAATAACCAAAATGAACATTTTTTTAAACGGTTTCCTTCAAAATTTATCATGGATATATCTGGGGCTCATAAGAATGTTTAATAAAAATATAACTATATATATTGAATATGGCTGATTCAATATGGCTACCCGAAATTTTAAATATAATTAATAATATAATTAATTATTGGTTTTAAATGGGATTTTAATTCTTATGTTTACAAACTAAATATGTTCTTAGATGTAAAATTTAAAATGTTAATAGAAACCATACATAATTTAAAAAAAATTATATAAAAAAAAATATTTTTAAGGAAAAGCTTTTATTTGAAAAACTGTACTAAAAAGTAAAAATATTTTTTTAAATTCATACACCTGGAAACCAAAATCTTTGCTGACGGTTTGGTAGTTCTTTATGTATAGAGCAAAATTTCTCAAGGGCACTAAGTCCTAAAAACTCATGGTTTTGAGATATAGCCCATGCTGCAGAATGCACGTAAAGTCCAACTTCAGAAGGCTATATCTCAAAATTGAGTTTTTAGGCCTTAGTGCCCTTGAAAACTTCTGTTCTGCACATCAAGAACTACCAGATTTCAGAGCTTCAAAGAGTTTGACCGAAAGCCATTTCCCCATAAGGATTCTACGGAGTCCTTTCATTCAATTCTGTGTTAAAAAATATCTCTCCTGTACATCCTTAAGCAAGATTCGTTAATTTTGGTTATTACTCAATTGACGATTTGCACGAAAGAAAGTTTGGTAAAAAGTGTCATGGCGCACAGTATAAACATGTTGACCAACTCGTCTAATTTACAAACTTTGCAACAATTAAATACCTATAATATAATAATCATAACATTGTTTTCATTATCTTTAATGTTAAACCTACTTCCATTGAATGTAAATTATCTTTATTAGGTTGTTTCGTAGTCTACAATATTTAAAAAATGTCGAATTATTGCTTCCAACTCTCAGTTTAGAACAGTTGGCAGCAGTGATTGACAAATTGCATAATTCGACATTTTTTAAATATTGTAGACTACTAAACAACCTAATAAAGATGATTTATATTCAATGGAAGTAGGTTTAACATTAAAAATAATGAAAACAATGTTATGATTATTATATTATAGGTATTTAATTGTTGCAAAGTTTGGAAATTAGACGAGTTGGTCAACATGTTTATACTGTGCGCCATGACACTTTTTACCAAACTTTCTTTCGTGCAAATCGTCAATTGATGTTTATCCAAAAATACCATTTACCAATATTTTAAATTGAGTTACATACAAATTGAAATCATTTTTCGCGAAACGGGCTGGCGACGATTTGTTCGAAATTTCTCGACCTTTATTTAAAAAATAAAAAATGAGTTTGGTAGAGATTTGCGTTCTCTCCATTTTTGAAACAACCTACCTCGATTCAGACTACGGGGGGTCGATTTAAAAGTGACTAGCGAGTGACGCTATGTGCACAGCAGATCAAAAGCTGGCACTCGCACCGAGCGTATCTCCTATTTCATAGTATCATGAAGATATACCAATATTGTGAGACAAGAGCCAATTCCAAATTTATTATTTTATCACAATTAATTGAAAAGGTAGGCAACGGAAAACCGTTGTTGTTTAAAAAATACCTCAGTATTTTGAAGTTTTAGATACGTGGTGCATTGTTATATGGCAAATAGTCATTTTAGGGCGTTGAATACCAATTCAGAAACAATTTAAATTAAATCTACTCTAAAGAAGGATTTACAGAAATCATGGAAAGATAAATTCATTACATAAAAAAGCCGTCACTCGTTAATTAATAAAAAAAAAATTTCTTATTTAATATTAATTCTATCATTCATATTCAACTTGTTGTTCTGACCTATAGATTTTTGTCAAATCAAAACAAACTCAAACATATATAACAACATCAAAAACAGAAGTGGAAATAGGGCACAGCAATGCACAATAATATGTGAAAGGAATTTTCATCAAAAACCTCGAGGAATACTTTTTTAAGCGAACTTGTAGCAATTTTTCAGGCCGACGATCAATGGGGGCCAACAGTGTCATTGGTTTTTATTGCTCTTTTTCGGCATGAATCAAAATGATGAAAATGATGGGACAGGGGTTGGAATCAATGGGGATCTTCGTTAAAACTACGGGACGTAGTTTTATTCTACACAAATATTTCAATTATATATTATATATATAGGCAATAATTTTCAAGCATAATTAATAAATACATTTTTCTTTTTGTGTCTAGAAAGTTTTTATTACTTATAGACTAATTTATAAATTAAAATAAAATAATATATAACTTCTCATAAAGTTTTTTGGCTACTATGGTCATTTGGCCTTTCAGGGTTACTTACTTAATTCTAAATATTATTTTGGTTCCAAAATCTATCTTCATATCTTGTGATTTAATACTGTGTAGTTTAATTTTGATTATATAATCCACTAGATTTGAGGTGGAGTATCAATTTATTTATTGTTTCACTGTTAAGAGTTAAAATAATTCTTGGATCATTTTTATTCCAGAATTTCATCTGCACTCGGTAAATAAAGGACATGTAATAAGGTATGTTTTACAGTTATCCTTGTTTTACAATGTTGGCATCTGGGCTGTCTTTCTCCTCTTAACAAAAGTGATGAAGTTTATGTAAGTGTGTTCGATTCTTAGCCGAGTGGTCATAGTTTGTTTCCTTCTGCTGAGTTTTACGGGTCATTCAGATGTATCTACTTGTGGCTGAATAGATGTGTATGCTGCTTCACTTCAATTTCAGTTGATTGGACATTTTATTAAGGATTTTTACTTTATTAGTTATGTCTTGGTATATTACTGGAATATTCTCAGACACTACGTTTTGATTTGCAGCTAGACGTGTAGCTGCATCTACTCTGTCCTTCCCAGCTTGTGGCTAGGCGTAAATATAAATATGATCTTTTTACTTGATAAGTTTAATCAGAATAATAAAATTTAAATAGATTTTATGGCGACCTTTTATTGTAGGTCTAGACTCATTGAGATAGGAATTTTCATGTTCAAAGAGAATTTTGTAGTTTAGGTGCTGTGGTTGTACTTCCATAGATATGAAACAGTTCCGGGAGTCACGGTCCCGAAAATTTCGGAAATCTGGCAAATCAAAAATGTTCCGAGATTAGTGTAACCAATATCTGCCTTGGCTACTACCATGACGTTAATGTGAACAATAAACAGCCATAGGCAGTTTTATAGATCATTAGTCTTACGTAGATTTTATATCCATTCTCTTTCCAATTGGCTTATATTGCTTCTTCTCAATAATGTTAGTATATACAACTAGTTTATAATTGATACGCTAAGAGAGAGCTAAATTAAGTAATTTTATGTAGTTCTGTTGAAGTAAATAAGGTCTAATGTTAGTACATGCAGTAAAATATGTAGGGATTAATTCCGAGATCCCGAAATTAACAAATTTCAATCTGGCAATTTCGGTGTCACAAAAACCGGATTGAATTTCCTAGTTCTTATGCACTCGCAAATGAGCTGATGATCTTGAAAATGAAAAAGAAATAGAACGAAAAATTGATCATTTGGCAATAGTCCATTGGCTAGAGGAAGAAAATAAACCATTGTTTATTCTCTTCCTCTGAATTGATTATTATAATATGGTATAAGTTTTAAAAGAACTTAGATGGGATAAAGCGATCGCCTTTAAAACCTATTGGCCATTTCTATAAATAATTTATGTTGAGTTAACCTTTAAGTTCTTGTAAAATATATTTAGCAACTAATAACCATTGGTAGGTGTTGATAGTACTAGATTGCTAGCACAAATGTTTTTCCTTAAGACACTGATGTTAAGTATGACCAATTCATATGAAGAAAACGATGCCGACGATGAAGAGGAAGAAGATGATGTGGATGAGGACGAGAAACAGAAAGCGTTTCCTAGATAGAAATGAAAGATGAATATACTAGTCCACAGTACATCGCCCTTTGTTTTAGTGATTAGTAACAGGCTGAATTTTCGTGAGTAGCTTCGTTTTGACGAGACGCCCAACTTTTCTCTCTGCGAAAATTCTCGGTAGTGGTAGCTAATAGCAAAAATTATTTTTTCTATTTCACACGAATTAGACAATTCGACAACTTGTCAAATTATTTTGGCAATATATTTTTCATTCATTAAGCGTTTGTTAAAGAGTTTGTTTTTCGATTGCCTTGGTTACGTTTGCGCGAGTTAATTATAATAAGCCCCGTGTTTGTCCACAACAACATAATTTGACAGGTTGTCGAATTGTCTAATTCGTGTGAAATAGAAAAAAATAATTTCTGCTATTAGCTACCACTACCGAGAATTTTCGCACAGAGGAAAGTTGGGCGTCTCGTCAAAACGAAGCTAATCACGTGGACTAAACGTTTAATACTGTTCATTGTATTTATGGTCAATTTAATTCGTCTCGAGATTCGTCTTTTGCCTTATTTATTGTTTATCTGCATTTTTTTTTTTTGGATTTACACGATGCCATTAGATATGAATGATTAGGGCATTCAGTTTCTTACCATTATAAGAAAAAGAAATATTTTCAACAATATTTAAAACAAGAATTCAGGTTTATCTTGCTAAAGCACATTCTTAATACAGCTCAATATCTTTCACTGATATAACAGTACCCGATAGAGTATAAATATTTGTAAAATATGAAAATCGTTTGTATTTTGTTCTCAGTGGAGCGTTAAGTGATATTTTATACTTACTTTAATATGATTGAGCAGACTTCATGCATCAATGTTCCTTACCTGAAATTAAAAAAAAAACCTGATAAGTAATGGCACGGATAATTCATATATTAAATGAAATATTGAGGTATTCTGCTTATCTCCAACTGTTACTGTGAAGCTAAAAGAACTACTATTTATAAAACAATATCTAGTAATTCCTTATATTTCTGTATAAAATTTACTACTCCCAAAAATACAAAAATCCTCTAGGAAGTTTTGGTTTGTATCAATTTCTTGTGTATTAAGTTATGTTTTTCCATTTAACCTAAAGTACGACGTTTTCAGATATTTTAGTCTAAGTTCTAAAGGAATGTGTTCAAGTGTCTCCAAAATATATTTCAATATAATAATTTAAACAACATGAAAGCTAACTAAATAATACTTTAAAGATAAATTCGTGTGATTTGATTCGAATTTATGTTAATATATTTATTTAGTCAACGCATTCTACTGTCCTTTTCTTTTTACTCTCCTCGCTTACCGAACGGAAGTATTGTAATCATGAAAAAATCACCCTCCGAGATATCTCCGGATTTTCACGTTTCAGAGTAGGCAGATTACAAAAATTAAAGTCAATTAATTCCGTCAACCTGTCTGCGTCTGTCTGTCTGTTGGAGCTATATCTACAAAACCACTTGACAGAGAAGGATAATATTTGGTAGGTAGTTAACGCTACTGCCAACAAAAAACTGGGATACAGTTCCGTTGAAAAATATACAAGGTTAACCCAATAATAAAAAAAAAGGAAAACATGACGGAAAACTAATATTTGGCATTTCAAGGAAGAAAAATATGAAAAAAATATACAGGATAATCACCCTAAAAGAAAATTAAAAAAATGTGGCGCAGGACGATAATATTTCGCATGCTGTTAACACAAATATCAAAGAAGAAGAGTATGAAAAATATAGGTGGTCACTAGGGTGGAGTAAAAAAAAAATTCATTTTCAAAAAGCTTGGGTGTGCAAAAGTTGCCACTTAACATACGTAAACACATCATAACTTATTTTTTTAATTTAATTTATTTTTTAAGCTGCCGGGTCTTCATTTTTTTAAATTTTCATGAATTACGGCATTTTTGAACATTTTGAAAAACTGGTGATTTTTTTCAAATTTAATTATACTTTGAATTCATTAGTGTAGATATATTCTAGATCAACTTTAAAAAATAATTAATTAATTACATTAAATGGTTAAAATGCTAAAAATTTGAATATTTGCAGCCTTGCGGCAACTCATAGCTTTTCAATATAAAACTGATTTTTTTTAAAGATTGACAAAAGTATATGAATGGCTTTTTATACCCAAGCTAAATTTTTACACAAAAATAAAAAGATATGAAGATTATTTGCAAACGGATTTTTCCAAAACTTTAAGGTCTTTGCGGCATCTCAAAATAACATTAGATTTTAATAATATTTTATCCTGGTATTGCTTATCTGGTGTAGCAACTTTTGCAACCCCAAGCATTTCTAACTTGCGAAAAAAGTGAAAAAGTGTTTTTTTCACTCGCCAAATATATATGGAAACAATTTTATAGGAAATTTAATTAGCTTTCATTTTTATTTAGAACATATTTTTCTAAAGTTCACCGTTTCCGAGATATAATCGAAAAATCCAAAAATGGTACCTTCCCCTCCCTCCCACCGTAAGCTCACCTCCCAGGTGCGGGGACTTTTAGTATGTTTACCTACTAACTACTCCTAACAAAGTTCTGAAGTCAAAAAGCCTCGCATATTCCATGCATTCTACAATATATTCATTGACTGGACTACCTAGTGGTCACCCCAGGAAAAAAATAAAAATGTGATGGAGGACGATAACATTTCGCATGCTGGTAACACAATTATCAAAGAAGAAAAATACGGAAAAAATATATACAAGGGTGGTCACTCAAAAAACAAATTAAAAAATTTGACGGAGGAGTATAGTATTTCTCATGCAATTAATACATCTCTCAAAGAAGAAAAATATTCAGAGTGGTCACCCTAAAAAATAATGAAAAAATATGACGGAGAACGATAATGTTTGGCATGTACTTAATACAACCGTCTGGAGAAAAACATGGGTCGTCACCTTAAAAATAATGAAAAAATGTTGCTAATGAAAATAATATTTAGCATGTAGTTGACACAACTGTCAAAGAAAGATATAAAAAAATTATACAGGGTGGTCACCTAAAAAAAAAAATTATGAAAAAATGCCAGCGAAGAAAACACACAACTGCCAGGGAAGAAAAATATAAAAAATATACAAGGCGGTCACTATGGAATATAATTATGGTGGATATAATATTTGGACTGTAGTTGACACAATCAGCGAGGATGAAATTTGACGTAATTTCAGTGAAATATATACAGGGTGGTCACTCTAAAAATACCTAATTAGGAAACGGCAGAAGAAAATGATATATAGGTCAGTCATCCTACAGAAAAATTGTGAATAAATGAAAGGTGTTAAATAGAGAGGGAAGTTTTGGGTAAATAGTTTTATAGGTTTTTTGGATAACATTTTTCTTGGACTTGTAGTTACTAATTTCTATTTAAACTAATATTATTTTATTTACATTTATTTGAAATAAGTATTCTCCAAAGCTAAAGTATAATTAACTGATTTTTACTATAATCAGTAAAAATTATGTCTATGTACTATATACTTTGCTGTCACAATGAAATAGACTACGCATGCGTATAATGTTTATACTGAACAACGTTTGTATCAAGGGCTGACTAATTGTCGTATTTTCTAAGTTATAGATAGTTATGTATTTAAATTTCTTGCTTTTATGCTTAGCTAATGGCAATGTCCTTCATAACAATTTTCTCATTTTATTTTTCAAAATAGTCACTACAATTTGTTGCCTTCAATATGAGTTCTTCAGGACATATAAATATTTAACTAGGAAGATGTAAAAATATGTTTTCATCAAATACAATGTTTCTTTTTAGTGTACTCAGGGGAAGTGAGTAATAAGTAATATTTTGTGATATAAAAATATAACATAATATATTGAGAAATGCGTAATGTATAATAAAATATATTCAGCGTTTTTTTTTTCAGAAATTTTATTTCATTTTATTTTTCGCTTTATGTAAGCACTTATGCGATAAGAAAATTATATAATAAATATGTAATGAGGTATATTTTTGACTTTTCTGTCGTGAAACAAACAATATATATAGGATGGAGTGCACTATAGTTTAATTAACACATTTTAGAATAATCTAATATAAAATATAACATTTATAAAAATGTATAATATAACAATATTTGTATACTTAATATAAATTGCATAAAATATGTGACGAGTAATTTTACATCTGTGATTATATTTACTTTTTCCAAAGCGGATTTGTCCCGTAATTGCAACGAGGGCCCAATCTCAAGTCCAAATCGTATATGATATATGAGAATCTCGACCACGGAGATGTCTTATTGATACGAAACCCGGAAGTAGCAGGAATAAAAGCTCATCCAGATAGACATAAACCATTTAAATAGTAAGAGCACTGTTTGTAAGATATCAGATGCTTCAGAGGCTGCTTCAATAGTCAATGGCTGCTTTGTGTATAAAACAGGTTTGACATCAAACAGCTTGAATATCAACTTCGTATTTAATGCATTTTTTCGGTTTTTATATTGTGCAGGTCGATTATTATTTGACAATGCAATGTTATTTAGTGCCCTTTTGTGCCAGTTAAATGTGTTTGATGCGCACGATTTCTTTGTTAGAACCGAGTTGATCGTATCTGAGGAACAGTTAGATGTTCAAAATAATTATTGTCGGTATTTATAGTTTGCTTTTAGTTATAAAACAAAGAAGAAGAAATCGGAGTATGAAATCAGATCCGATTAGATTGTTAACGGTGTTTGATTCGAGAGTAAATATGTAGCTTATTAATTTAAATGCAGCTGTAATGCAAGAAAAAACGTGTATCGGGAAATTTAAATAATGACTATAATTTTGTAATTCAACATCATCTTAGGAAATGGCAGAGGAAGCGGTTGTTTATAATAAATACATTGTACAATTTCTTCTACAACAGAATAAAATTACTGTGCATTTTTTTTATTAACGTCCTGGCGAAGTTTAGCTAATGCTACCACTTAACCAGGGCGGCGAGAGGAGAAACGGTCACCCACTCAAGTCACGGACTCGCCCGGCATGCCTAAAGGCGCGTCTCCATTATCGTCGGCTTTGCCGACCGGCACGGCCGTCCGGCATTTGTTGACAAGTGGATACGTACAATTCGGCTTATGCCGGTCGGCATGAAAACCCGATCTGCATGCCGAAACATTTACCGCCTGTTGTCGGAAACTTCAAAAGAATCCAAGCCAAATATACTAGTGGGGATGTAAGACGGCCGGCTTTGCAAATAGTTCAGTTGTTTTTAATTTTATAAAATATAATTTAGTTGATTTCTTACATTGAAATGGAGACTAACTAAACTATATCAATAGATTATGCCGTTGGCTTCGATTTATATGTGGACGTGTTGCTGAATTCGGCAATGCCGAGCAACAAAGCCAAGCGGCAATGCCGATCGGCAAAGCTGACGATAATGGAGACGCGCCTTTAACTTCGCCGACCGAGGTCTCGTCACTGAAACCGGTACCGTACCTCACCGGTTTCAGTTTATAGGTCACTTTAGTTCAGTAACGAAACGAGACGAGACTGCCTTGTTACAGGTCGAAATTTTGTATCTTTAATATTTTATACAAATTTTTTATCGACATCTTGTGCCATCATAATAATATGTTTTTTAAATTTTTGAAAATTTGATCTTTGATATTTTCGTCAATGATATTTTGATAACATTGCCCATTGACAATTTTGTGGATGTCCAAAAGATCTTTTTGACTTGTTTAAATAATTTTTTGGATGTCAAATTGCTCTCACCACGGTAACCACGTCAGAAAATGAAATTTTTCATTTTCCACTTTACCTTTCTCTTGATGGTAGAATTTCTATAATAAGAAAAAATAGAAGACAGAGAGTTTAATTTTTTGACGTGGCTACAAAAAAAATCGACATCCAAAAAATTTATCAAACCCGCCAAAAAAAATTATGTATGATGCTCTAGATTCCTCCTTTGAAAAACGATTTCTCAACTCTTCAACGCTGCAATTTGTTAGAACATTTAGGGCGAGTTGTACCAATGAAGTTCAAGGTAAAGTTAGCTTGATTCAAGATCAAGATTCAATTTTGACTATTGATCTCGCATCAAGCTGACTTTGGTTTGAACTTATTTGGTACAGAAAGGCCATTAGGATAATAGTGGGTCTTCTAACTGGACACTGTAGGCTCCCTAGGCATAAGGGTCCAATGGGCCTGCCAGAGATTCTGTCAAGAGGAAGAGGAAACTGCAGTACATGTACTGTGCAACTGAGAAGGCCTCCATTTCTTTTCGAGAATTGGCGCCCAGAGTTTTAAGTGAAAAACCCTGGATTTATAGTTCTGCGAAATTATTTCAAATATAATATCACATATTGAAATACATTACTTTTTAATGTGCGGGGCGCGCTAATATTGGTTCCACACGCAGGCGACCAAGCATCTAGCAACGGCTCTGTAGTAAACTATAAAGAAACAATTTTGTTTACTTCATCTTTTTCAGTTCTGTTTATTTTTTTGAAAAAAGATGTAATTGAGAAACTTCTGGAACCGCTTCGTTATGAAAAGTAACTAGATTTCTACAATAAGATCACATCCGTCATATTGATATGCAGCAGGTTACTTAAGACTATATGAGATCCAGATTGCCAGCGTTGCCACATTTTATTGGTGCCAATCTACTAAATTTCTTGTTTAGATCTACTAAAATCTACTAAAACAAATGAAAAATTTTTTGATGAGCAAGGGGGAAAATCCGAAAAAATTTTTTTTGGTCTGAATTTTTTTCGTCCAAAACATATTTTTTGATGAGCGGGGGGGAGCGGGAGAAATCTGAAAAAAACATAATAATATACCAAAAATCTACCAGCAAATTTTACCCACCAATCTTTACAAAAAATCCTTAAAATTCTACTAAAAAAGTAGAAATCTACCAAATGTGGCAACGCTGCAGATTGCGCTAGATTGCGTCGCTTCAAATCGGTACGCTGTTGGCTCCGCCCTATTACTATGGCGACAATAAAATTGCAGGAAACCACACCACGATTTGCAATAGGGCTGGCTGGAATGGAAATTTTAAATCAACCAGAAAAATTTTCAACAAAAGCCGAAAATAAAATTAATATAATAATTTTAAACATTATGTCTGTTAATTATTTAAATGTCAATTAATTTCGGGGTCCAGGCCCCCTATCACTCTAATTGATGCAATGTAGCATATACAAGTTGTTTTTTCCTAGATAATGTTCCGCTGTTACAAGAGTACTAATACCAAGTCGTCAGTCACACTTCTTCAAAAATATTTACGCAAATATAACGTGATTTTGACCCAAATACAAACCGTAACAAAGCGTTCGTTTTTCATTCCCCTCTGATTTTCGAGCAGTCTCTTATGGTGTAAATAAAGTAAGTTTTTTATAAATTATCTTTTTATAAATCTCGAGAGTAATCGTATCAACTTATAAAAAAGAATCAAAAAATGTTTGCACTTTATCGTTTACTCCTGATTTGATTATTTTTTGTATTGAGTAAAAAATATCGATGGAATATTTGTCTGTTAATAAACACACTATCGATCTATAAAGGTTTCGATCTGTAACAAATTAGGTTCGTTTCCTGGAAGGAAATGATGAAATTTTACTGGTCTAGTTTAGCTTGTCTGGTTTAAATATTATACTTTAGTTGGTAATCAGTTCGCATCAGTTTAGTCCGAGTAATAAATTTATGCGAAAATATTGTCCTTGCAATTACATACCTAAATTATGTTTTTTATGTATAAATTTGCATATTTTTAATTGATGTTCCGTGTAATTGATTCCACAATAAATAAACCTGCTAACAAAGCAAATTTTCATGTACATATGACGCAATGATCAATTTCAATTTATTTCAATATTTTCATCATTTTACGATACCACACAAATAAATTTAACATCGTTGAATATATTACCATTTATACAGTTTGTTTATCGTCAACTGTTTATTTTTTCAAATTGGAATTATAATTATTATTAGCATTATATGTTGCGATTTTCGATATGATTTTCAACGAGTACTTTTTTAGTAACACATAACGTGCAGACTATGTTTACCATACATTTACATCTACATTAGCAGATAATTTAAAAAGAGAACGTCCATGGGATGCAAATATCGGAAAAACTGTTCTGTCTATAAAATTCACTATTAAGGATAGGGTTTTGCAGAGTAAGAGGGAAATATGCATTTATTTTCGGTTCATTATAAATATTTAAAGAATTCTTAGTGGTATAATCTTTAAAATAGCTTCAGGCACTTTCCATTGCTCTAAGGAATACAACCATATACAGTTTTTATCGTATTTTTTTATAGTTAGATTTCATGATATTGAAATTAGGAACTATTTTCATTAGAAAAGTACAATATTAAAGTACAAAAGAAATTTACAGTAAAAAATATACATATTTGTATTCGTTAGAATATCAGCAAGTGCCTAAAATAGTTTTAAATATTATACTGTGTTTGGTGTTTTAAATATTTATAATAAAGCGAAAATAAACGCATATTTATTTCTCACCCTCCAAAATCATATCCTTAAATTTTATTTTATCTTGGACGACGATTTACAATGAAGTAGAAGATGCCGAAAAGTAGATGAAAGTAACAAAAATCAAAATCCAAGCGGTAATGACTATGTTTTGTTTGGCAGACTATTGTAGGACTTTTGAAAATGTAGATTGAGACAAACCGTGGGCCGTCATTAAAAGTGGGACACGCTGTATATAGAAATTTTTATAGAAATATAGCAATTTTTAAACTAAGTCACCAAGGATTGATTCCGTTGGTCCCCTAACACCATTATTGAGCATTAATATATATTTCTATAACGTGTAATAGTTATTTACGTAACCAATTATGAAAAGAGGAATTTTACATGACGAATGTAATATTTGCCAAAACGAGCGAGCGAAGCGAGCGAGTCTTGCAAATTACATGAGACAAGTAAAATTACTGATGAGTTGAAGGGCCATACTATGTCATTATGGAAAGAGGAAGAATTGCATCTGACGCACATCGTGAATCGCATCGGCGAAATCATTAATTCGAGCCTACAGGAGCATATGAAAAGTGAGATTTTTTGACATTCGGCGAAATCGATGACTTACTTATTATGACAGATTGAATTAAGTTATGGCACACGTGATGTTTTTGAACTTTAAATCATCTCTTGCGATTGCTCCACGAAAACTGCTGAATAATGAATATGATCTCTTATGATTGATTCAAATCTGTTGAATAATGAATATAATCTCTTGTGATTGGTCCTAGCCTATTGAGTAATGCATTATTACCCGCGGCCGTTAGTAATGAAACCTATTACATGTTCAAAAACGTATCTATAATAAATAAGTTATTCAATGGTCGTAGAAAAAATTGTTTACATAACTGACAGTTATAAAAAATGTATTTATAATGGGGTTAGATAAAAGAATGTTGTAATCGATTTGAGTTAACATTATTTGTTAAATACATTAGTATTCCTTGTAATACTTTCTTACAAGAAATTCAGAAACGACTTGAATGACGACCGTAAAACGACATAGTTCAGTCGACGCCTAGGGACCTGAACCTGAAGATGCTTGAAAATGGAGCTTTATCCTGTGAAACTTAGTGGTCTTAGAAAAAAACTCGAACTCATGTTGAATGAAAATGGTTTATAAATCCATTGGGAAAAAAATGGACCTGTTACAGAACCATCTTGCTAGTTGCTCATTAATTCGGTGGAAACGAGGGAAACTTGCAACTTTAAAGATATGAAAGTATCCATTAGATTATTACATACGAAAAGAAAATAAAAAAATTATATTTAATATAACTTACATAAGGTCACATATGGGCGTGCAATTGCAGTTTTTATGGATAAGCGTAAGCTTATGGCGTGATGACTAAATGCAGCGCTTGTTATTGTGCAAACTTTTTATTTAGCAAAGAAATATCCCACTTTAGTAGTTCATGCGAAACATAAAAAAACAATGTAATCACACGCAGGTCTCAAATTTGAAAAAAACTTACGGACTCGCGCCCTACAACAAAAAGTGTGTACAAGTCTTTTAAAGAAAATTAAACATAAAATTCTTTAGGAAATCATTATTGAACTATCCAGATTAATTGCCCATGGAAAGAAACATTTAAAATAAAGTGAAGTGTCCAGTGTCTTCTAACCTGAACAATCTATTGATTGGTATTTTCATGGTATGAAGAGTGTTTTACTGAGTACTAAATAGATCTTAACTGTTCAAAAGTGGAATTTCAGCATTATATTGTAATTAAATATATTTTTTCCTTGGCGGATTTGTACGAAAATTTCAATAAAAATTTTTCACGAAAAGCCGGAAGTCCTCAACTAGATCTTTAATATTTTTAAGATACACCTTGTAGATGTAAGTTACTTTTTGAAAAACTATGCAATGAATGGGACATAATACAACGTGAACGTTTTAAATCGACAAGGCCAAGCACTGAAAAGTCATGGGAACAACTTTATTACAAGCGCCGTTGCAAAAACTTTGACCTAATGTCTCGACTTGCAATTTAAACAGACAGCCAGTAAAAGGTAGGTAGATGACGTATTTTACGAGCTCCGCGTTAGCTGTTAGTGTGTTTACATATAAACACATACATTTCAAGCTTATCTAATGTTATCTTAACCTGGCGTAAACATGGGACAGTCTGCATGTGTGCGAATTTATCAAACAATCGAGAATTTACATCCTCTCCCAAGGATTATGTGGTATTTGCCATATTCGTAGGTCTTCCCTAGTATTATAATGTAGTCGTTAGTATGAATAATAACTTATCTACGTCTGAGCCACTTTGAACTTAGCGACTCCATAACTAAAATGTTGTTAGTTATCTTTAAGTGGAATAAAATTGTGAATTAGTTATTCAAGTCTGTTCAACAAATCTTCAACAACAATCAGAAAAACTGTAATCATTATTTTAATCTGATTACTGGAAATTGCAAATAAACTTTCCCATAAGAATTAGAAATTATAAAATCAGGACCGTTCTTAGAGCCGAGTAGGGTGGGCAACAGGGTGCACGATATATCGGGTGTCAACGGAATTACTGGACAAGTCAGAGTTTCCAAAGTTTTCAAGGTATAAGACTCAAACCTGGCAGGAGTAATATACCAAAAATTGTCATTATTTGATACTTTTCCGTCATTGAGACTACTTGACTTTTTGAGGCCATTTCTATTCTTATCCAAAGTAAAGTGAATGCACTCAAATCGATCTAATATACCCACGCGATGAGAAAAACATGTAAACATAAGATTTTTTAATTGGTTTAACGTCTACGACCAATTAAATTTCTCGAAATGACTAATCTAATTAAGTCAACTTTTTGAAATGGCAATACAAGTGCAAATCGAGATGCAAATCGTTCTTTTGACGTAAAAGTCACAGGTATATCGGTTGTTTTTCAGTAGTATACTGGATAGTTGTATTATGTTATAGATTCCTTTGACATTGTTTTTGGAAGAAAATACATGTTTGTAGTAGAAGAGCCTATAGTAAATAATGTGATCTAATCATACATATTTGGCTTAATCAAAATGATGTTATAACCGGACAAACATTTTTAATCATCATCGTAGAAAAAAAAAATTGTACAGAATCCGTTTCATAACAGACTGAATTCAAATATCGAATAAAAAATGTCTGTCTGTATGTGTGTAGACCGTTTCTTGTAAACACGATAATTTCTGTTAGACTTAAAATTTTTACTTAAAATTTGAAATATATATACATAAACAGCATAGTAGAATGCTTCCTATTGAAATTGAGCCTCATCCTTCATACAGGGTGAACGTCTGAAGACTGCAAACTTTCATTTTTAAGTGAAATAGCTTTTATTTTAATTTTGGAGCAAAATGTTACTAAGGTTTTTGAATAAACACACAAAAATATGAAAACACAAAATTTCTAAACTGCAATATAGAGGGTGGCTCTCAGGTTCGAACCAACTTTAGGTAGATTAGATGATATCTCAATTTTACCCCAAAATATGGTATATGGTATTTTTGTAAGACTACTATGAAATAAATAAAGTTGCAGTCAGGCGTTGCCGACTGCGAATATCTATTAAATACGATAAACTCTGATAAACATTTTTCCTTAGAATTTGAAATATATTATAAGACAGCATAGTAGAATACTTCCTATTGATATTGAATCGTATTAGTCGTTATTATCGTTACAAACGTGTATACTCTCATCTTTTATGTACACTATGTTTTCTTATAATCTTAGAGTAAAATATTATTGAGGTTTTTGATTACCTGTACAAAAATATGAAGACATACAAGATATCTAAACCGCAATATACAGTGTGTCTCTTAGATTCGAACCGACTTTATGTACGTTGGATTATAACAATGTTACCTTAAAATAAATAATAGCTGTCGTCCGGAGTATATTTATTAAATATGCTAATTTCTATTGAACTTAAAATTTTCATTTTGAATTTGCAAATATACAAATAGCATGACAGAATACTTCCTACTGAAATTGGATCATATACGTCATACAGGGTGATCGTCATCGCATTACAATTCTGTATCTACTACTATACTATATATATTATACATTTATTTGCATGCTATATTAAAAATCCCATTAAATCATATAGGTAGTTTACATATTTCATCACTGATCACTGTGTACAGAGATATCCTTAAGTATAAAATTCAATTATAGTATACTACACTTTGAAAAAATTATATATTCGGAACAACTAACTTATCATGTGCAGCTCCAACGAACAGGACATATATGAATGGGCGAAGTTTTATTATTTCATACTTTTGATAAATTACCCCGCAAGTCGGTTACGGGACACTTTTTATTTTTATAAATGATCGAGTTTTTATCGCATCGCAGGCTCCTACAACGAAATACGCGCTTTTGCATAGATGCTTACGTCTCAAACCCTATACATCTATCGTGGGCTTTCCAGGCCAGAGTAATATGATAAAATGATAAAATACTTTACGTACTAATAAGGTGCTTTATTATTTTATCAACACCAATAGTTTATTAATATTATTAGGCATATTCTAAAACAACAAAACTATTCTAAGTGATTAAAAAAAGTTGGTATTAATATATATTTAACTGTCTAAGTTACTATTTCCGGACTAGTTCTATAAAGAAAAAATCCGAACCACTGCTGTAAAAAATTAGCAGTTTTAATATTTAGGGTGTTTTCTTTATTTTCTTCTGATAAACCTATGGAAAAATTTAAGGCACAAGTTCAGCTCTATGACAACATGACAAAAAGTGATAGTTTAAGAATTATTAAAATAGGTTCAAAAGTGTGTTTGGGCAATTTTGCAAGAAAATTAATTTATTAAATATCTCTAAATCAGCCTTCATTCAAGTACACCGCATCAATGAACTAGTACCAGAAATCATGTGGAGTTTCTCTTGTACAACATGGGGAGGTCTGTGAACGGGGGAGAGTGTAAGTCGAAAGTAAGTTGTGTAATCGAAATGGGCAGGCCATTTAATTATAATGTTCTTATTTCGGTATAATTTTAAGGAACCAGGCTTCCTATATTTACAAAAGGAGGAAACAGTATAAACACTATAATTAATTAGATTCTTCTCTAGTGCTTCCTAATGAAATATATTATCTAACATAGATAGCAGTCTTTATTATGCAGTAAACGTCGCTGCTTGCATAATGGCATTTTGCGAATCTCAAGTCTCAAAGAGAAACTGTTTTCCAAATACAAAAGTGAAACGGAAAGATCCATTTTCATGACCAACTGTTCTAGGCTTAAAGAGCTTTTATTAATAAATAAAAATATTCCATATTCCAATATACCAACTACAATTTTATTAGGATATGGTGATGACTAAAAGCATTAATTGTCAAAGGCGTAGTGTTTTCTATATTTGCATGAAGATAGATACAGAAATCTAATATTCCTTGTCGGTTTTTACTGAACTTAGAGCCAAACAAATCCCCTGCTGGAATTCAACAATGCCTTGAAAAATGCTGCGGCCTGAGTAAAACGACATTGCATTGGCCCCAATTCCCGTTTATTACAGTCGGGGCGAGATGCATTAGGATCGCGTTATTGCCAAGCTTTTCTATCGCTTTGAAGTAGACTTTTATATCGAACAAAATATGCTTTGGCTAAAAACCACCAAATGCATCGTTATTGCAATGCATAGTTTGTCGAGAACAATGAAGTTATTGCAAATATTGCGGTTGCAATCCGTTTAGAACAGCGAACAGAAAATCAACTTTATCAAAGTCGTTATTTAAGTTTGCTGTTGTGGCGGCGCTGGAATGGAGAATTGGAACATTGGAAGATCAGCATAACTCTAGAAATCTTAACGAGAACCGAGTTTTTTCTTGATACTGATGTGGTATCTAAATTATAAAGCGGTCTGAGATATATGAGACGAAACATATTTTTAAAGCTTAAAATATCATTTTCTGATAAATTTCACAGTATCATGGAGATGAAAATGGAGTAAACCATATTAAGTTTCACAAAAAGAAAACAATTTCTGCCGAATTATTCATAGGATATATCCCGAGAGCTCTGAATTTTATCGGATAAACTGCGGGTGGCTTTTTTTTGTAAAATTCTGCTTAGAAAATGTTCGAGACTTAATAATTTACCTTAAAAGCCCGTGATCGAGGGTCGACGGCTTTTTATGTAAATTATTAAGTCGAGAACATTTGCTTAAAAGCAAAATTTTGCGAAAAATGTAGCTACCTGCAGTTTGTGTGTGTGATAAGATTTAGAGCTCGAGGGGTATATGTCAAGACTATTTCCCAAATGAACAAATTCCTTACGTACTTTTATACTCAAGTTTTTATTTGTAAATGCATACACTTTTTTTCATATAAGTTAAGTAACAATTATTATTATTATTATTTTATTATATTAATTGACGATGATAAACTACTTTTGTCTCGTTGCCATGGAAACCGACGTGGTACATGCTTATTTGACTTTTATTACGTGATCGTGACTGTGAATCTGACAGTTTGTATCAGTTTAATATTAAAAATACTTTTGTAAAATTGCATAAATACACCGTTGGTATATAGTAATTATAAATAAAACAAGCTAAAAACGACAATCAAAAACGTCTTCGCCAATTTACTGAGCTTTTTATATAATTGTTACACATTCTATAAGATACTTTTCTTGTTTTCTTGTTTTTCTTGTGATAGTTTTCTTGTAAATAATGTTAGTTTTTGGACATCCCAAATTTCGTGATACCAACTTTGTTGTGAAAAAAAATATATGAAAAAAAAATTGAAAAAAAAAACATCCAACTTGTCTGGCATTCGAAGACACGACCTTTGGATTGCAAGGCAAAATTTTAGCCACTGAACCATCACAGACTACTACAAAAATTGAATGTCTGTACTATATATCTTTCGAGAATCTTATTTCAACTCATTAGATATTTTATAAAATATGTTAGTAAAATGCATAAACAAAAAAAACTATAGAGATAATATTTCGCAAGATTTCTATTTAAATACAAGCGACAAAAATTAAGGAAATATATATTTTTTAAATTAAATGATTAATAACTGTCTTATTTACTGATTGATTTTCTTAAAAAATAATAGGGTTCTTCCTCTAGCTAAAAATAACTTACTGTCCAAATTTCAGTACAATCGGATTTGTCTTTCTTGAGTTATCGTGCTTACGAGAAACGTGACGGACGGACGGACGCACGGACGGACTGACGGACGAACTGACAGACGGACATTTTGAAAGTTGTTCAGAATTCGTTTTTGTCTACGAGCGATATTTGCGATTTTAGAAATGTGCCGATCAAATACAATATACTCTTCGTTTTTGCGAAGAGTATAATAATAATTCTTGAATTTGTAATATGTAGACGTAATTTATTCGCTGGTGAATTTTAAAAAAGCTGGCTTGCCTTTATTTAGTGTAAAACTGTTGTTGAAATTAAGAAAATCGCGAAATGTGATTGGTCTATAATTTATGAGGGAAATAATCGATGTTATTTAACTAACACATAAGGTTGAAGATGTGCATGAAGGTGCTTGAATAATCCAGGGGCCAGTGAACATTTTTGTTAGTCATTTCATAGTCATTTCCTTAGTACTCATATATTTGGTGAAATTAAATGTGAAGATCAATAAAACACCAATCTGTCAAATGGATGTCGTTATAAGGACCGACGATACTTCATGACGAACGCCGTCTAAAAAAGTAAAAAAAAAACTTAGTGTACCGCTTGACGTTCTTTGTAGTGATAAATAAAATCATAAACTTTATAAAATATCACTCCAAAATGTCTGGGTGTTGCGAAAAACTGGCTAATTTTTGTTTTAAGTTACATCATACAAGGGCGTGAAATATAACTCCCAGAATGTTTGGTAGTTGCGAGAGGAATGCGGGAAAGGTAAAAAGATGTTAGGTTACAATGTTCAATGTCCTGAAAATATACTTCCTGGTATTTATATCAAACTTTCATTCATAACACCCGAGTAAGAAAAAATGATTGCCTAAACTAAATTTGTTGTTAAAACCTTGCAAGAAGCGGTAAATACTTCAGATCAACAAATTCCACAGCAAAATCGTATACAACTTGGTTTTCTCGATTTGTTTATTTAAATTTATAATACACGGTTTTTGTTTTTATAAACTAATAAATTATGATCTACTGAAACAGAAAAGAACAGCTACTGGGTTACCAGAAAAGATAAAAGACCAGTGATCAGTAGTTGATTTCTCTCGATCTGGCTATTTAAAGTAATAACGTTTTTTTTTTTTTTACAAATAAACTATTATAATCTACTGAATAAGGAAATAACAATGCAAATATCAGAATTTTTGCGTTTCACTCTGCCCATCTATAATATAGAGTGCGGCATAAGTTAGTTAATTGATTTGCAAACCGAAATAAATGAAAAGAATAGCATACAAAAAAATGGTTTATTGTACAGATACACAAGTAATGACAGTTTAAATGTTACATTTTGTGTTCAAACTGCATACCATCTTGTTTTCAAATTTTCAATACCACGTAATGGGGTGACAAACTTTATTTTTGAGTTCTCCACATAGGGCAAAATCGCACGGCGTTAAATCTGGTGACCGTGCTGGCCACTCATTTCTTCCTCCTCTTCCTATCCACATGCCAAACTCGACATTCAGATATTGACGAAGTGGGGCGGAGCGCCATCATGTTGGAAATATCTAATACCCTCTAACTCCGAGTTCACCCTTTAAATCCATAAGCAGTTCCAGATAATTTTCCGAGAAGTTCGTGCAATCGTAGTTTTCGGACAGCGTTAACTGACTTATTGCCGCACCCTGTTTAATATCGCATGAGCTTGAGTACACCATGTTATGATCACACCAAGCGGCAAATTCGTACAAATTCCAAAACCCATGAGCAGCTGAGAACATCTGCCCGTATCAACTAACCAACGTTAAATTTTTTTAAAGTATTTAGAACACTCGTCAAAAAAGGTCCGACACAATATCATTCGAATAATACCACATTTAAGTTCCTAATAACATTCTGAGTGATTAAATTTGGCAAATCTAGTACCACCAGAAGTATTTTACTTGGTGAGGTTTTTAATTTTACTTTTATTAATTTTACTTCCACATCCAGTGGAAGTATAGTAACGACAAAAAAAAATGTTTAAATGGGGTTAGAATATCATGAAACGTCGAGATTTTAAGTTTGAACAAAGAAAGTCTGTGTCTGTCTGTCTGTAACTTTTTTGTGCACACGATTACCCTCCCAGCAAATATTTAGGTATTATTTGGCGTCAAAACTACCTAAATTATGTGTAATAAATTTAGTCGTAAAATTAGAATTAACCATGTTTTGGTAAAATTTACGTTGACGCAACGTGGAATTGACATAAGTGGAGAATAAGACGACGTCGAAATTAGATTGACTAAAACAGGTAAAATTACACATATATCGTACTTGTAATCGCACAATATATTTGGTTTCTAATACCTGTTTAGGTGAATTTTACTTAAGATTTTTATACTTATTTGGTATTTTTCTCCATAAGTAGTCGAAATATTGCTGTCAAATTTGAAGAGATACCTAACTCACAACAACGATACAAGATGAATGTCGGTAACTAAAATAAATCCAATTTATAAGTAAAGTATTTGCAGTTCTCGCTTGTTGAAGTCAATGCGACGAAAATTTTTTTGTGTATAATAGCAGCTGTACTTCGTAAAATGACAATGCGCCTCCAAATATTCATCTATAAGGAAATTTCTATTGAGAAATAAACAAATTATAGTAATAATATGAGTTTACAGGTACACAGGTTTTTAATTATGTATTTTTTTTTACCTTTTCCTCAGTTTGTTTCCATACACACTCATTTGTAAAATTCTAATTTGGAATCATACTTCAACTGTGCTAAGAAAATATGGCGTCTTGAGCTAATTTACCCTTAAAGTTAAATGCAACTACAAAAGATAATTGACTTAATGGTTGAAATCAGGTAGACGAGCTAGGTAGAATTTATCGACTTTGTCGACCTAATGTTACTTCAAAGACGTATAATAGAAGATACCAAATCGGTTGCTATTGAGGTATACATTACGTAGGATTTACAACAAAATCTACCTAGTAAGATATTTTACTAGTAGGAATAATTTTAGTCGCTAAAAGGTAAATACTACCTAATTATATTACCTATTTCGACCCTATTGGAAATTTATCTATCATTTTTGGTAGATTTTTCTAGTAGTTTTTCAGATGTTAAATTTATTTTCAAGGAAAATTATGTTTGAGGTAGATTAATTGGTATTATTTACGTAAACTGAAATCTAAAGTAAGACCAATTGGTAAATTTTTATCGATAGTGTATTTTTCCAGTCAATTTTACGTCATAATTACCTTAACAAGTAAATTCCTCTTTTACCAAGTCGAATTGGAGCTAATTTTAACAAAAATGTTTGCTGGGCTGGAACCGTTTAAGATATTTACTTGAAATTTGGTACACGTATGTATTTTAACGAGATCTGGAACTAAATTATATTTTCATCTTATTATTCGATTGTTTAGAACTTTAGCCTGAACTGCTAAATTTCTTCTAAGAATAAAAATGAAAAAGATATTTTACGTGTAGTACACTTTAGAAGATCAGTAAAATTTTTGTTTAATAAACTTTAAATTCTATAGCCTATGATATTTTACTATCTGTTTAGTGTACGGTGTTTTTTATATTGAAATCTAAAAGAGATGAAATATGAAATGTATTTTTCTCAAAACATCACAATCCATTATAAAACTGCTTCTTAAAACATGAGACGAATAAAAGTAAATGATCAAATAAGGCATTATAAACTCTATTATTACACCATGGTATATTTCTTAAGTACGTTATAACCCATCATACTTGCCTTAGTGGTTTTCACCTTTGAAACAGTGCTTTAATATTTTCTTCTCCACCGACTTAACAACGCCTGATATATTTACATAACTATAACATTGTAACTTATCTGCCATTCCGAGGTTGAAATTTGCTCATCCCATTTCAACAAAACTATCTTTCAGCTGATCTTAACTTTTTAACGGCCCTCGAATCCATAGAATGACTAGTTTAACCTGTCACTTGCAACCCGGGATCCTTTTTCAGAATTTGCATTTTATTGTTAAATTTATGGGCTATTTTCGTGCCTGGTAAGGATAGCCATAACTTTTAAGGATTCTAATTCTAGTTTACTCTCATTTTGAAGTTTAAATTTATAGAAAAGTTTTTATGCTTTTTACTTTGTCTTAAATCAAATTTGTTCATCCAGAAACTGAGATTTGTATTCAATAGTTAGCTTCAATATTGCTTCAACATTGGCGGTTCGTGATCCCCTTAAAATAAGTTTGGGAAATTATGCAAAATTAAAAGAAAATTTTATTTGTGCTTTTATAACAGAGGTTAACAAAAAAAAAAGGGGCTGCACTTTTGATCAGAACCATCTTATCTTATGTTTTTTTGGCATGCTGGAACCGATTGTGATATTAAAAAAAATCTATCGAATCAGTTTTTATCTACCACCCCTTTTATCCAATAAAAAGGGCAGAAAATAGATCTTGTCCTAAGGTTCTGATTTAACTTTTTTAAGGTATTTGACGCGCTGAAGCCAATTCTGGACAAAAAAAATTTCTATCGCGTCAATTTTCCTTTACCACTCCCTTTTATCTTCTAGGGATGGCAGAACCTAGCAAACATTTCTGTTAAAATTAGCTCCAACTCGACTTATTAAGGTAATTATGATGTAACGCTGACTGGAAAAATACACTTCCGATAAAAATTACCAATTTAGATTTAGATTTCAGTTTACGTAAGTAATACCAATTAATGTACTTCATAATTATTTTCTTTGAAAGTAAATTTAACGAAAGCAACGAGTGAAAAACTACTTAAAATATCTACCAAAAATGATCTCAAGGATAAATTTCCAATAAGGCCAAAATAGGTAATATAATTAGGTAGTATTTACTTTTTAGCGACTAAAAATATTCCTAATAGTCGAATATCTTATTAGGTAGATTTTATAGGAAATCCCACGTAATGTATACCTAAATAGCAACCTGTTTGGTCACTTTTATTACACTCCTTTGAACTAATATTAGGTAGACAAAGTCGATAAATTCTACCTAGCTTAGCTACCTGATTTCAACCATAAAGTCAATTTGTAGTCGCATTTTCAAAGGTAGTTAACTTTAACGTTAAATTAGCTCAAGACGCCATATTTTCTTAGCTCAGTTGGAATTTTAAAAATGAGTGTGTATAGAAACGAACTTACCAATAGGTAAAAAAATATATAATTATACCTGTAAACTCATATTTACCAAGTATAACATACTTTGCGTTCAAACTATTACTATAATTTTTTTATTAGGGGATACGAATTTCCTTATAGATGAATATTTTGGAGGCGCATTGTTATTTTATGCAGTACAGCCGCTATTATTCACAAAAAAATTTTCGACGCATTGATTTCAACAAGCGAAAACTGCAAATACTTTACTTATATATTGGATTTATTTTAGTTACTGACATTCATTTTGTATCGTTATTGTGAGTTAGGTATCTCTTCAAATTTGTAGGTGACCAACAACAATATTCTGATGACTACTTACATTTTCCAATTTCACAAACGTCCGTAGATTCTACCTAAAGCTAGTCAACTCGATGTCGAATTGATATCGAATTTAAGTAAAATTCTCCTAAACAAGTATTATTAAATATATTGTGCGATTAAAAGTACGATTTATGTATAATTTTACCTATGAGTCGATATAACTTAATTTCGACGTCGCGTCATCTTATTCTTCACTTATGTCTATTCCACGTAGCGTCAACTTAAATTTTACCAAAACATGGTTAATTCTAATTTTGCGACTGAATTTATTACAAATAATTTATGTGTGTCAAATAATACCTAAATGTTTGCTGGGATGGAAACTGACACAAAAGAATTTTTATTTATTCAAAATTGGCTTCGACGCATCAAAATACTTCGGAAACGTTAGATCAAAACCTTAGGACAAAACCTTTTTTTTGTCCTTTTTAGTGGATAAAGGGGGTGGTAACCCGTGGAAGATAAAAACTGACACTATAGAAAAATTTTTTTGTCCAAAATTGGATTCAGCTCTTCAATATACTTCAAAAAAGACAAGAGCTTTTCCTGCCCCTTTTACGGCATAAAAGGTGATAGACAAAATTAATGCGATAGATTTTTTTAATGCGATAGATTTTTTTAATATCAGAATCAGTTTCAGCTTGTCAAAAAATATAGTATTAGAAGGTTCTGATCAAAAGCACAGCTCTTTTTTTTGTTGACCTGTGAATTATTGAAAAATATTATTTTGGGTGTTTAACAGTTAACTTTATATATACTATATATATAACTATATATAACTAATATTATTTAATCAGATTCTTCTTCTATTTCAGACAATGATATTTGTATTTTTAGAGTGATATCATTGATTTGCTTTTTAATACACTAGCACGATCAATAAAAAACATAAATAATAATAAGTTATTTCATATTTTTTCATATCAAATATTAGGTGAAGGTTATGTGCTAAGTGCCCAAACTAATATTTTTTTAAAGTTTCTAGTCGTGGCTTATATTTAACCAGCTTATTTCTTAAAGGATCTTGAAGTTTTTTAGATTAAACGTGAAAAAACTTATTTGAGCTATTATAAAAAATAACAAAACTGAATAACTATATGTGATAGCTACCAAGAAATTAAAAAACACATAACATGAAACATATATATTAAAATAGTATATTTTTTCACATATTCATGATAATAAAACATAACCATAAAGCTTATGTAGTAGTTTTAAAATAATAAAAAACGAGAGCATATTGAAATTATGTAGTATGCCTTCACTCAGTTATTATATAGGTCCATTATGGTATAAATATATTATGGTTTTATTTTAGGTTTTCAAGGAATTGTAAAAACATATGCCATTAGTTGAAACAGTAAAGTAGACTCTGAGCTAATAAAATTATTACACGATGAGGAGAATAATAAAAGATTCTGAAATAATATTGCAAAAATATTTCATGTCAACATGTAAAATATATAATTTTTAGACCCGTCTTCAAATAAAGATAACTGTATTTTGATTACCGAGGAAACAAAAGTTTATGTACATACTTCTATATTGTAATGTTGAGTGAGATATGAGATCTTATGATTCACGAATATTTGCTTGTGAATCTTATGAATGCTATACCAAATCAAATATACTTTTGTCTACTTCTGACCACACCTACTAAAGTGTGCCCTATACAAAGTACCTTTTAAAATCATTTTTATTCTTGGAAAAGTCTGAGTTTCTGAGCAATCGAATAAAATTAAAATTCTCGTCAAGTAAAGTGGTAGCAGAGGTACCAAATTTAGTGTATCACTCAGAATGTTATTAGAAATCCCAATATGGTACTATTTGAATTATTCTGTGTGGAAAATTTTTGACGAGCGATCTAATTATTTTATAATTTTTTTCTACGACTATTGAATAATTCATTAATTATCGATACGTTTTCGAACAAGTAACAGGACTCATTACTCACGGCCGTGGGTAATAGTTCATTACTCAATGGGCAAGGGCCAATCACAAGGCTTCACAATCATTATTCAACAGTTTTGGTGGAGCAATCACTAAAGAGGAATTAAAATTCAAAAACATCGCGAGTGCCATAACTCAATTCAATCTGTCATAATAAGATTGTGCCGAAAGTAAAAAAATGTCACTTTTTGTACGCTCCTGTAGGCTCGAATTTTCGGTTTCGCCGGTGCGACTCACGATGTGCATTAAATGCAATTATTTCTCTTTCCACAATGACACAGTATGGCCCTTCAACTCGTATATTAAAAAGGATCTGAACGTTTAAAGATTTCGTGATTCTTTACAGATTGCGAAAACGGGTGCCTCAACACGGTTTCTGTCGAATAAATCGAAAAGTATCACTCTTAGTTAAAAAATAAAAATATCCAAGGAAAGTCGTAGACTAAGAAACAATTTGCTGTTTCGTAACTTTTTGTTATTTCGGAGATATGGAGGTTTAAAAATGGCGTTAAACGTTTTTCAGTCAAAATATCTCTTTCAAAGTTAAATATCTCAGAAACTATGGCACTTTAAGCAGTTAACTATTAAGAAACCAAATTAAAGATTATTGGTTAAGCTAAAAGTCATTTTTTAATTTTTTCTAGTGCATAAAAAATAAAGAAGTTATAACCAATACGCGTCTCCGCGTTTTTCACTAAAAATCCGCCAATTATTAATTTCAGCACATTTTCCTTAAGTGCAACTTCCTGTTGAATAGTCGTGGAAAAATTATAGTATTATACTCGCGTGTAATAGCTCAGAATAGTGCCGGCCTTTAACTGGCTAAAACACCTCCTTTTGACCTGGGTCCCCCCGAAATTACCTTTCGGTATTACTTCGATAGAGATTCTGGCACTCTGTGGAAACTGGATTATTGCACCATCGAGAATTTTTCTGAACGAGCATACCTACTAAATATAACTCAAAACCTTGACTCAATGGAGTTTTACAAAAAAAATATCAGTTAATAACAGAGCCCCACAAGAAAAAAAAAGTTCAAAGCAGCGAACCAGACCCATGTATTCCTATGTATTTTCGGTCGCTGAATCCGAATCCGGGGTTAAAAAAAATCGTACACTCCCAAAATCATTAGCTAGAGCCAAAAAACACCCCAGAAATGGGGTAAAAAGAATATTAAGCTACGAAAATAGTTGTTTCATCTTAATCAATCGAATTATACAAATCGAGGTTAAACAGCAGCGTACATACAATAGATATGAAACACACCCCCAGGGAGGGGCGAAAACTAGCCCCCATATATAAAAAAATCGATTCAAAACAGCAATGACTGCTGAAAAATCTCAAAATGTCTAAGTTTTGTTAAAGTGATAAGAAACTGCATCAGGTCCGACGTAGTCTTCATAAACTGCCCCTATAGAGTTGAGAACAACAACAAGTTTAAAGGACACGAGGAAAACAAGAAAAAACGTAAAAAGCAACAGGATTTCTATTTTCATGGATGCTATGATTGGCTGAAATTGCGTAGTAGTCCAAAATAGAATTAGAAACTTACGTACCATCAACATTCTACAGTGTCAACTCTCAGAGGGTGTGAAAACTACCCCCTATGTAAGGTTTGACTATAAAAAGTTATAGTGACTTCTATAAAAATTCGAAACACCTGCGTTGTGTGGAAGAGAGAAGAAACTATACTATATTCGACGCTGAGCTTGAAAACCACCCCCACGGAGTTGAGAGACGCCACCCCTATAAAAAAAAACTATGGAAATGAAACGAATAAGCAACAGTAGCTTTTTCGTTACATCTTGAGTTACGGTAGTTTACATCCTTTCTGGGGGTGTTACTTAATAACATTTATAGGACATGAGTTTCAAACTCGAAGTGTGCAACGCAATTTTTGCCAATCATAGCATCCATAAAAATGTAAATCCGGTTAGTTTATCTCTGTTTTTCCAGCATCCTACAGATATAGGGGTAGTATCTCGCAACCCCGTGGAGGTGGTTTTCAAGCACTTCGTCGAACATAGTCTAGTTTCTTCTCTCTTCCACACAACGCAGGTGTTTCGAATTTTTATAGAAGTCACTGTAACTTTTTATAGTTAAATCTTACATAGGGGGTAGTTTTCACACCCTCTGAGGGTTGACAGTGTAGGATGTTGATGGTACGTAAGTTTCTGGTTCTATTTTAGAGTACTACGCAATTTCAGCCAATCGTAGCATCCATGAAAATAGAAATCCTGTTGGATTTTACGTTTTTTCTTGTTTTTCTCGTGTCCTTTGAACTTAAAGGTGGTTGTTCTCAACCCTATAGGGGCAGTTTATGAAGATTACGTCGGACCTGATGTAGTTTCTTAACACTTTAACAAAACTTAGACATTTCGAGCTTTTTCAGCAGTCACTGCTGTTTTGGATCGATTTTTTATATATGGGGGCTAGTTTTCGCCCCTCCCTGGGGCTGTGTTTCATATCTATTGTATATACGCTGCTGTTTAACCTTAATTTGTATAATTCGATTGATTAAGAAGTAACAACTATTCTGGTAGCTTAATCTTCTTTTTATCCCATTTCAGGGGTGTTTTTTGGCTCTAGCTAATGATTTTTTTTGACCCCGGATTCGGATTCAGCGACCGAAAATACATGGGGATACATGGGTCTGGTTCGCTGCTTTGAACTTTTATTTTTTTTTTTGTGGGGCTGTGTAATAGGTACAGATACGTGCTACAGGGAGATTGATTTAAAAAATATTATGTGGGTAAAGTTAGAAAACCGAATCACTCATCCGATTTTTCTTATATAAGAGCAAATAAATATATTTTAAAAATTTTATTAAATATTTTCTATCCCTGCAAATTAAGGCACGGCAAATTTATTTAAAATACAAAAATGAAATATGTAAGGTCAACATTCCAATCAAAAGTACTTTTGTGTGGATTTTCAAGTGAATTGTTTGTCGATTCGAGTGCTGGCAAACAATTAATATTACCTGCTACATTAACGTATATAAACCAATTATTGCGGTAACATATTAATTAAACGAAAGTAATGTCAAGTACAATGACGCAATATGTAGAAAATGAATTAAAAATACATAATACTTTAAATGTCTAAACTTTCATACTGTAAGTTATTGTTTGTATTTATCATAAAAAATCGACCTTGTTTTTCCTAAGTGTGTTCTTATGGTAGAGAAATATACCACTTCAATGTACAGCGTGGTATAACAAACTTTAAAACAATGTTATTAAACAGAATAGAAAAAATATAAAGATAAGTAATAGACGCCAACATATACTAAGAAATATTTAAATTTTAACTCAAATACGGTCAAAATAATTTATTCTCATAATGAAATATGTATTAAACAATGAAAAACGTTTCATTAAACTAAAATCCCGAAGCTTTATATGTATAGGCTGCTCATTTTATCAGAGCCCTCGAAAATATCTGGCTCAATATTAATCGTACAAAAAAATTGCTTATGCCAAAGTTGTGTCAATTTATACAAACTACAAAAAGGTTTAAAGATATTTGATATCCTACTTTAAGATCAAATATCTCTAAAATGCGGAATATGTGTAAGCCAGATATTTCTCTTATTTGAAGGGATACGAAAACAATAGGGCGATATTTTTTTGCAAAATAGATACTTTCAACGAGGTACTTTCAAATTTTTTTAAATCTGTTAAATTTCGAAATTTACACTTTAAGCGCAAAATGGTGGAATTAAATAAATAAATTTTCCCTCTTTTCAACGATATATCATGCGCTATATTTATTAATTACAAATTAGAACTAAGCAAGTAATACAAAAATATTTTAAAATTTTTTTTTACTAACATCGGACTTGCCATGGAGAAGCATGATAAAATAAAACCATTAAAAATACAAGTTGTCCTAATCTTTATTATAAATTAAAATAAAACATAACACTATAAAGAAAAATAATGTAAATTCCATTCGCAATATGTAATGAAGAATGAATATATAATGATATTGTGAGAAAAACGCATTTTTGTAAATTCTAAATTCTTAAACGAATGAGTCAGTGAGGTGTAATTATTAATCGAGATAAACTGTTGCAGAAATTAAATGATGTCAAGTTTTTGCATGTCCAACTGTTTTTAACTAACAATAACAATAATCCAACCAGTGTACATGTAAGATAATATGAAACGGAAAGGAAAAGGGATTTCTTAACTTAATTTTTATTAAAAAAATTACTGAAAGATGACGCTGGTAAGGAACAACAGAGTTCAAAGCGACCTGGAAAACCTGGAAAATCAGGGAATTTGAAGTTGCCTAAAAATATCAGTGAAAAGTTAGGAACTTTGGAAAACTTAACGTAAGTTATTGTTTGTATTTATCATAAAAAATCGACCTTGTTTTTCCTAAGTGTGTTCTAATGGTAGAGAAATATACCACTTCAATGTACAGCGTGGTATAACAAACTTTAAAACAATGTTATTAAACAGAACAGAAAAAATATAAGGATAAGTAATAGACGCCAACATATACTAAGAAATATTTAAATTTTAACTCAAATACGGTCAAAATAATTTATTCTCATAATGAAATATGTATTAAACAATGAAAAACGTTTCATTAAACTAAAATCCCGAAGCTTTATATGTATAGGCTGTTCATTTTATCAGAAAATATCTGGCTCAATATTAATTGTACAAAAAAATTGCTTATGCCAAAGTTGTGTCAATTTATATAAACTACAAAAAGGTTTAGAGATATTTGATATCCTACTTTAAGCTGGAATATCTCGAAAATGCGGAATATGTGTAAGCCACATATCTCTCTTATTTGAAGGGATACGAAAACAATTCTAAGGCGATATTTTTTTGCAAAATAGATACTTTCAACAAGGTACTTTCAAAATTTTTTAAATCTGTTGAATTTCGAAATTTACACTTCAGGCGCAAAATGATGGAATTAAATAAATAAATGTTCCCTCTTTTCAACGATATATCATGTGCTATATTTATTAATTACAAATTAGAACTAAGCAAGTAATACAATTTTTTTTTAAATTGGCCTTTTTTTACTAACATCGAACTTGTCATGGAGAAGCATGATAAAATAAAACCATTAAAAAATACAAGTTGTCCTAATCTTTATTATAAATTAAAATAAAACATCAACACTATAAAGAAAAATAATGTAAATTCCATTCGCAATATGTAATGAAGAACGAATATATAATGATTATTGTGAGAAAAACGCATTTTTGTAAATTCTAAATTCTTAAACGAATGAGTCAGTGAGGTATAACTATTAATCGAGATAAACTGTTGCAGAAATTAAATGATGTCAAGTTTTTGCATGTCCAACTGTTTTTAACTAACAATAATAATAATCCAACCAGTGTACATGTAAGATAATATGAAACGGAAAGGAAAAGGGATTTCTTAACTTAATTTTTATTAAAAAAATTACTGAAAGATGACGCTGGTAAGGAACAACAGAGTTCAAAGCGACCTGGAAAACCTGGAAAATCAGGGAATTTGAAGTTGCCTAAAAATATCAGTGAAAAGTTAGGAACTTTGGAAAACTTATTGAGAATTTTAGTAATTTTCATAAAAAGTCAGAGAATGCGAAAATTTTTAATGCTCATAATATAATACTACGCATTTATTATACGTTCCAGTATTTCATTATATAATAGACAGTGTATTTTTATTAAACCTGGAAAAATATGTTCAAGAGTCATGGAAAACTTGGAAAAGTCAGGGAATTTAAATTTGAAAAATTGCCAAGAACTGAATAATTGGTTTTCAGAATTTCTCAATAAATGCATGGTGTAGTAATACGTGTTAGAATATATTATGTTTTATTTCATCATGGTACTTAAAGTGATTGAAAAATATGTTCTGAGTAACGAATTATGTATTTATGAGCGATTTCTATATATCAGCATAACTTAAATACTTCTTCCATGATCGTTCTCTGTTGTATTCTTAATTACACACAAAAAAAAATGGCCTGGCTTGCGGACCAGACCAGTGTATCCTCATGTATTTGGACCCGCTGAAGTCGAATCCGAAGTCAGAATTGTCAAATTTACATGTTTTACTCGCTCCTAACCCCCAAACAAAACCCAAAACAAGAAAAAGTGGTTTGGACTGTGGTCCAGATCAGTGTATCCTTATCCTTATGTATTTGGATCCGCTGAAACCGAATCCGAAGTCAGAATTGTCAGATTGGTTCATTTTTCACCCCCAACCTCAAAACAAAAAAAAGTGATCTGCCTGGCGGAGCAGACCAGTGTATCCTTATCAAATATATAAAAGAATACACTGGTATGGTCTGCCGGACAGACCATTTTTTTGAGGGGGGGTGTTTTTTGGGGGGTAGGGGTGAAAAACGAGCTAATCTGACAATTCTGACTTCGGATTTGGTTTCAGCGGGTTCACATTCTTAAGGATACACTGATCTAGACCATAGGGCAGACCATTTTTTTGTTTTGAGTTTATTTTTTTTTGGGGGGGGGGGGGTGTTAGGAGTGAAAAGGGCAAATCTGACAATTCTTACTTCGGATTCGGTTTCAAAGGGTCCAAATACATAAGGATACACTGGTATGGTCCGCAGGCCAGACCGCTTTTTGGGGGAGGGGTGTTTCTTCGGGGTTGGGGGTGAAAAACGAGCCAATCTGACAATTCTGACAAAACGACAAAAAAATTTTAAAAAATTTTTATTGCCCAAATAGGCTTAAAAATGTCATGAAACGTCGAGATTTTAAGTTTGAGCGAAAAAAAAATTTCTGTCTGTCGGTCTGTCTGTCGGTCTGTCTGTCTGTCTGTCTGTCTGTAACTTTTTTTTGTGCGCACGTTTACTCTGGAACCGTTTGAGATATTGACTTGAAATTTGGTACACATATGTACTTTAACGAGATCTAGAACTAGATTATATTTTCATCTTGTTCCGTCGAAGGGTTGGGGGGTAAATTGGGGTAAATTTGGGGTAAATGGGTAAATCAAGCAGGTAAGAGTCAATAAAATTGGTATTTAGTATATACAAGAGAAGTTGAGGTCTCAAAAAAATTTTTGGCATTAGCCACCCCCATTACCACCCCCACCTCCTTATTAAAGGGTATGAAAAAAAATGATTTAGTGGATGTACAGGAACCAGAAACCTCAAAATATTTTTTTACTTCATCCACCCCCACTACCACCCCCCTATCACCACCCCCACCCCACTACCGATGTGGGGTATCGTTTTATGGGTTTTTGGGGTAGAGGATTTCAAATAATTTATTATTAAAGTTCCATAAACAATTATTTTCATATACAAAGTTTTTTCGTTGTGAGTGACTTGGATAGAGAATCTGGATGTGGAAGTAGTGATTCCTTGGGCAGCGGTTTTCTCAATTGTGTTAAAGTTTTATTATAATTTATAATAAAGATTAGAACAACTTATTGGTTTTTTTAATTGCCTTGTCTTATCAAGCTTCTCCGTAGCAAGTACAATGTTAGTTTGTTAATGCCACAATTTCCCGCCTGCTCCATATATTTTTTAACCCCCTGGGAAGTAAATCTCGAAATCCAACGGTTCTGAAAAATGTTGATAGTATCTAACTAAAAGCCTCTAGTTTGCAAAAAAAAAACGCCTTAGGCACTTTTTCGTATCCCTCCAAATAATGGAGATTATCTGGCTTACACACATTCCGTATTTTTGAGATTTTTCGTCATAACTGTTAAGGTAGGCTATGAATTTCAAATATCTTTAAGCTATTTTGTAGCTTATAAAAATCGGCATAATTTTGGTACAAGCAATTTTTTTGTACGATAGATTTCAAGCGGGATACCCTCGAGAGCCGTCATAAAATGGACTGCCCATATACAGGGGGGTTTTACGTACAAACTGTTATGGTTTAACGGAAGATAGAGAGAGGACACAGTGGGTAATCAGAATCGCCCATAGAAAAAATTAGTAGGTTGCTGAGCCACAGGGTGTATTATGTATCTTTGCCAAAACTTCTTTTGGTTATTACTCTGTAAAGGAATGAAATAGTAAGCTAATATTTGGCACATATAATACACTAATAATCCTAAATAAGTGACATATAAAAAATCCAGGTCCGGATTTGAAAAAAAAATAGTTTGTTGTTCTTCAAGAAAATACGTTTTTTTTTAAATTTTAATGTTAAATTCGAAAAGTACATACAAAAACTAAACAAAATGGCTTCATTCATTTTTTTTTCAATCTTTTGCCGCCTTCGAAATAAACTCCACTACGCAATGCAATATGAGATTAGAGAATTAAATTTTGTGTTCAAAATATCCTCCTCAGCTTCAGTACATTTTCTAGTTGGGTTCACGAGATGACCGACTGATCTTATCACATCTGCACTGTTTCTAATTTTATTGCAGCAGTCAACAATCCTTGGAATTAACTGATCTCTGCCATTAATGTCTACGTTGTAGATTTCAATCGGCCATCTCGTGAACCGCACTAGAAAATACATTGAAGCTGAGGACATTTTGAATAGAAAATTTACTTATAATTCTAATTTGTAAATTCGTTTTATGACAATATGTGCATTTTTTTGTACAATTATTCTGTTGATAATTTGTTGTCATTTTGCTATCATGTGTATTATTGATATGAACTTTCTTGCTACCTTTATTGTTGCTGTTAATAAATATGTTATGTTGCTGTTTTACTAGTCTTTAACAAATGATAGGAATTAAATAGATTCTTGATTACGTATCCTCTAACATTTTAATATTGGTAATTAAAGTAATAAATATTGTTGAAAGAGAAAAAAGAAAATATCTAATTTAATTGTGGAAGCAAAACGGAAAAAGTGTGGCAAAAAATTAATGAAGCCATTTTGTTCGGTTTCTTACTTACTTTTCGAATTTAATATTGAAGATAAAAAAAACATATACAGAGTACTGCTTTCTCGAAAAACAACAAAACCATATTTCTTTCAAATCCGGACCTGGATTGTTTTATGTGTCACGTACTTATTCAGAATCATTAGGTGTGCCAAATATCAACTTATTATTCCATTCCTTTACAAAGTAATAACCAAAAGAAATTTTGGCAAAAATACATAAAACATTTCAGCAACTAGGGGCACAAATAGTTTTTTCAGTGGATGATTCTGATTACTCTTGGTTTCCTCTATTTGCCGTTAAACCAAGTCTGTTTTCTCGTAAAATACCCTGTATATTGTGATCTTAATTTTATTTTGCTGTGTGTGTGTGTTTTGTAAAGTTTCAGTCCTTAAAGTTTTAAAAATCTATAAGTTAAGTTTTCGACCGTGAAAACTATTGCTGGTATACCCTACATCGCATAAATTCTTCACATTTACTTATACGCTGCACTGACAACGATAAATATTCTTTAGTAAAAATTATTTTATGTTTGCAACACCTCGTTGAGCACTGAAAATGGCGGTAGATTCTCTCGATATGTAAACTAGAAAATGGTGTATTATGCGCTTTTTATGACATGTACAAAAAAGAAATATATTAAACCCACGTTTCATACAATTAAATAAAGTAAAATTTACATTTAAACTATCTAAAGCAATGCTCGGCACAACTACAATTAAATTATATGTTGAATTTAGTATTTCCATAATTCATATTTATATCGCTACATTCATTTTACCCGCAACACTTTTGAATAATACCAACACAAACATAATTTCGTTGAATGAATAATGTATATTATTATCCTTTTACGTTGATGTTCATTTCGACATTATATTTTATATTGTCGGCGACACACAATCTGTGTGAACAAATATTTCAATTTCAAAGTGAAAATCATTTTAAACTCAGTCAATTTTGCCCACAAAAACCTATTCAATAAAATACCCCGATTCAATTCGGTGAAACGCAATGCATAACAAATAGATAATAAAGCCTTTTGGCACCCGGTGCACCACCCGACTCACTTCTTCGATCTCGCATACGTCAACACCACAATTCAAACATTTTTGACGCCTCAGTGGCGCACTGAATCTGAATACGGTCTCAGAAATATGAGTGTCGAAATACATCCGGCCTAAAATTCAAATGTGGAAATTTATTATCCAGTACGTATACGAAATGTAGTCAACATATAAATAAGCAAAAGTCGTTAAAAGTTTTAGACATAATATACAAGCGAAACGCAAATTGTAGTTCATCGTTAAATTCCTAGAACCTCAAAATTTAGCAATTTGTATGAAACCAAGACCTTTCATTTGTCGTATATTTAGGACCATACTTAGAAGCGTTCATATGTTTCTTAATAATTCCTCTGGCTGTAGAAATTGCCTTCCGAAATACCTATACTTTGGAGCTCCTATTGGTACTCAATGGCACAGAATATGAGTGGTTTCATCTTGAACTCCACACATCCTACAAGTAGGATCATTTTTCAACCGCATTGTATGCAGGTGCTACTTCAGAGGACAGCGTCCTGTTATCATGCCCACCATCCATCTCAATCTTTCTCTCAATCAGCCACTTTGTGGTGGATTCAGTCGACGGCTCCTTTATATGGAACCTCAACTGCCACATGCTGGGGCCCTGAGACCAATACTTGTTAAACTGTGCCATAACCCAGTCTTGCAGCTCTGATTGAATCAGACTACTCTGGGCCAGGGAAAGGAGTTTTTGCTCCTTCACCCACCAAACGGTCTGCTTCTTCATTGACCTCGACGCCACTGTGTCCAGACACCCATATATGTTCACAAAGCTCAGTCAGAATATTTCGAAAGTTCAGCACCAGCTTGGACGAAAAACCTTGTTTGATACAAGTGCCCTCAAAGCAGCCCGACTGTCACTACATATATAAATATCTTATTGACGAAACTTCTTTTGAGGTTTTCGTTTGCACCCAGTAAAACGGCATATATCTCAGCCTCAAATTTACTAATTTACTAAGTGGCGCCGATATACGAGCCCTTGGCTTGCATCCATGTAAACCAGCACCGGTTCCTTTCTGAGTGTTCAATCCATCTGTATGCCATTCCACACCTTTGAGAATCAGAAGATTCATTTTATCACGTTCTCAGTGATCTCGACTAGGGAATATGACTGTGTATATTAATAGTGAACTTATAGACGGAGAGACACCGATCGTCCTCTGATTGAGCAACGACCCGGGGTGCTATTCTCAGGCATTCTCAATGCCCAAGGTTATTCGCAAATTACGCGAGTTGAACGAATTACGACATTTTGCTATTCTCGTGCACTCGTTTTCACTCGTACACACCTTTGCACTCGCAATAACAGCGAGCGGACTTTGGATATCGTGACGAATTCGCGTGAAGTTCTGACAGTTGGTTTGTAGGTTAAGGTCGTGTTATTGCAATTTTGGTTGTCATATATTCCATCAAAGTTCTTTTCTGTCTCTCGGCGATTTTTCTCGCCACTGCGTTTTTTTTTTCGGGGAGAACTTTTGTAGGCACTACTCTATTCATTGTAATTACTCGAATGTTATGTTTTGTGACGTTAAAAATACAAACTATATGTGAATGACACCTTTGGACAGTGTTGCCAAATGGATCATTCGCATTTTTCGTACCACATGGCGAACATTCCTAATGCTATGTCGAGAATTAAGATTACAGAGATCCTTCGCAATATTGTATTCGCGTTAACGCGTGCACGAAATTTCACGAGTGTTGTTGAGAACAGCACCCCTGTTCACTTATAAATAGAACTAAGGCTTTTGTCTGGCACAACCCTTGTCCCGTCGCCTTCTACATTCCACCTTTAAACAGTCTATTTGCTGCTCCCCTAGTTTCCAGATTCACTTCGACATGCAAGGGGGTGAGTCCAAGGAGCAGCCGTTGGAGTGGTCCTGATTGCTCTTGTTATTCCTAGGCAAGCTAGCCTTTGCACTTAACATATAATTGTGGGGCGCTCCTGAGAGTACTACCACACAAGTGCCGCATATGTTATGAGATGTTTCACCAAGACGGTGTACATCCAGAGAGTGGTCTTTGGATTTATTCCCTATTTAAGACCGAAGATGCGCCTGCACATTCATAGGAATGCGCAAGCTTTCCTGACTTGAGCTTCCACGTGGTCCTTCCATGACAGCTACTCCTAGGTATCTCACTGTACGGAAAAGAAAAGATACAGACGCGTACCCATAAGAGGAGAAAGCTGATAATCGCTTATTTTTCTCCTTTTAGTGAACGGTATCAGCTTTCTTTTAGTTTGCGGCAGTTGTCTCTGATCTGAATTCCTTCAACAAGGGCTTCCTTTTACAAATCTTTGACCCTGGGAAATGAGCGTCAAGAAAACACTCGATTGCCTTATGGTCATTATTTGCGTAAGAACCATCTGGGAGCCTGATATAGTCAAGACGTGATGATGGGCTTCTTTAGAGCGTTTACGGTTATATTAACGTTTAATTGTGAATAGTGACCTTGTGTTTCGCTTTAAGGAACCGAAAGACAAATGAAAATGAAATGGCCTGTACTATTACTTTTAAGTAGCTCCTTGTACAATCTAAATAACAGTGAAAGAAAAACGCATTCACATAGCCGCGAGAAGCAAAATGCATTATGGTTAAAAATTCGCACTTTACCACTTGCAAACTAGAGGAACGGATAATAAAATATACTTTAACTTCTAACTTAAACAAATACAAACAAATTCGAATATGGACATATTGTACATATTCTCAAGCACAATGGTCAAATGATATTTAAAATAATATCTTATTTAAAAAATTATGAAGAATAGTGTTTCAAATGAGAGTAAATTGTCATGGCATGACAATAAAACAATTTGAATCTTTCGCCGACGTATTGTTATACTGTGCGTAAACTTCTTGAAGACACGGAATAAGTGTTGAAGTTGAAAACTTCTGACTACCAATTTAATATATTATTAAAATAGTTTTTCTTTAAGGTATGGCGGCTTCAACCTGTTACATCCAGGATTAAATATCCATTTTTCATAAAATCAATGACATTATACTGTGAAGATCTAAATGATTCGTACTTTTTTAAGTACAATAAATTATAATGTAAAAAAATCGGTTCTAGTTGATCTCGTTACTCGATGTAACACAGCCGATTCATCATAATTATAGTTTGTCGTTTGAATAGTTGTGCGTCTGTCACAATTCAAATCAAATAAATCAAATAAACTGAAGATCACCTTTGACCAGTGGTGTGCAATGGAGAACATTATTTGATGTATTTGTATAGCAGATTTTTATTTATTTATTACAGGCATAAAGATCCAAATGACTAACTATATTTTATTTTGAAAAAACAGTACATTCTTACATTTCAAGGATTTTTATTTAAAAAATTGTTACTTGTCTCTAAACAACAATTATTTTTGCATACACTTCATAAATATGAAACAAGTATACTAGATTTAATTGACACATTCCTAAAATGGTAAATATCACTTGTAGAGAAACCAATTCATATTGTGTCAGTTATCGAATTCTGAATTACATTAAATATGCCTCTGTCCATTCATCCGTCCAGTTTTTTTTGTAATCACGACATCCTACTTGCGGAAACTAAAGGTAAATTGAAACTTGGACAGTGAGTGTTGCTTGTGGAAAGAACGCTATTTCTTTTAAATTGATCAGTAAATAGTAAATATAAAAGCTATTAAATATTGTAACAAGGAAAACGTGTCTGAAGAAGCTTGGAACATTTCATAATAAGGTTCTGCAAAATAAAATTTCAGCACTGTATCGTTTCGTCATCATAATGACACAATTAGAACAAAAATATAGAAATAACATTAACTTACGAAAGGCCGTAGCAGGTTAAGATAAGTGTCCGTGCCTTTGCAACATTTTTGTGTGTGGTTCCTTCCAGTGACGTATCCTTGCGTAAGATACTACCACAAAAAGTTTTGACCTCAAAAACTTCATAATATCTGGGAAAATTTTTTTTTCGAAAATCCGAAAAATTTTTTTTTCTTAATCAAGTGAACCAATTTGCTTGTATTTCACATATATTGTAAATCTACGCAAGACAATTTATTAATGATATTTTCAGTAAATCTTCGCACGAAGAAAACAAAAATTGATGCTTTTGAATTTTTTGAAAAATTTAAATATGTACTTACACGTTAGTGACCACCACCATTTTCTTACTAATTATACACCATATAACAAGCTATAATATATATTTTTCACAAAACTGTATCGAAATTGGCAAATATAATCTTACGTGCTTAATGTAACACTGATATCTTCTGCGAATAATTCAGACAGTTTTACTGATGGTTTCGGAATATAGTCAAGAAACCTTGCATATGATAAATTCAAGTATAAGTAACAGAAAACTAAGTTAGTTAGTTTTCTGTTACTTATAGATGGATTTATCATATGCAAGATTTCTCGACGATATTCCGAAACCATCAGTAAAACTGTCTGAATTATTCGCAAATATCAGTGTTACAATAAATGAGGACAGTGATGAAGACGGCTTCTAATATTATCATATATCATTAGCATAACATGTTTTTTTATTATGTATTCTTATTAATAAACACATAATTTTTTTTTATGTATTACCGTTTCGATGGAGTTCTGTAGAAAATATAGATATGTATAGTGAAAAATACATCTTATTTCAAAAAAGGCTGCTCCAAAAATTTTCAATACTTGTAATCCAAGCAGTTGTTCATTTATATATTTCTTAATATATCGAGTTTCTAACCAATTTATACTATTTTTCTTTATTTGTTGTAATTAGTACGTAAGTAAATACATTACTGTTTAGTGTTACCCTGGTGTTACAATTTCTGAACCCACGATACAGGGTGTTTACTACATTATCTTTGCCAATTTGACTACGTTACCCTTCGATAGAGTTTTGTGAAAAATATATATTATAGCTTATTGTATGGTGTATAAGTAGTAAAAAAATGGTGGTGGTCGCTAACGTGTAAGTACCTATTTAAATTTTTCAAAAAATTCGAAAGCATCAATTTTTGTTTCTTTCGTGAGAAGATTTCCTGAAAATATCATTAATAAATTATCTTGAGTAGATTTACAATATATGTGAAACACAAACAAATTGGTTCACTTGTTAAGAAAAAAAATTTTTTCGAATTTTCGAAAAAAAAATGTTTCCAGATATGAAGTTTTTGAGGTCAAAACTTTTTGCGGTAGTATCTGACGCAAAGATACACCACTCGAAGGAACCACACGCAAAAAGGTTGCAAAGGCACGGATACTTACCTTAACCTGCCATGGCCGTTCCTAATTTCAATTTGTTGATATTATTCACATTTCTACACATATAATATAGTAGCCTGTTATGAAAACTGAAACCAGAATATGGTGACTTTTCGAAAAAAAATCGTGCTAGTAGACCATGTCAAATATTGGAGTTATAATAATTCGCGTTAACTTTGAAAATATTAATCTTTAGTATTTTTAACGAGAAAAACACACGCACGCACGAACTGTTTGCAATACGTTGTGAAATCATGAATAAAAATCAGTTTTTTAATGTACTTTTGGCCGCGCATTTGATAGACCATTTTTAAATATGTCGATTTACCGCGCACCGTAGGCGTTAACTCAAAGATACTACTCCTTTCCCTAACAAATTTAACGCATTTATAAACTCTCCAATATTTAATCCTTCAGTTTGCGTACGCCTTTTTATTTTTTGATTCAGTTTAGTTTATGTCCAAGTAGTAAAAGAAATAAAAGTGTTATAATTTGGGTATGATAATATTATTGAAACGTACAGATTTTTTTCTAAAATACAAGCATGCAGTACGTGTTCAGGGTTAAGTTATCATTCTTTTAATTATCAACACATTTAACAACAGATACTATCCAGAAATTTCACTAGATTTAGTGCAGATATGCTAAAAGGGTATCGACAGCCAACATTTCGAAGCTTTGTTTTAACAAATAAACCATTTATAAACAACAAATTGACCAGGGCTTAAGTAACAAACCTTGTGGAACGCCAAAACCCACTTCATGTTGTTTTCATAGTTTTACATAACTTTACATTTATTAAAATTCCAATTAGGTACCGCATTAAATATTTTTTCCCAAATTGGATTGAGCAAGTCCAAGGCTGGTGATAGAACCAAATAACCGTACATAGAACTTATCTTTGTCCATTTCATCAAGACGATATTTAACTCGTTGATTATCTATTAACAAAGTATTTGCAAGTGTTCAAATGTCCTTAAATATTATTTAAATAAATTGCACCATTTTTGAAACATCTAAAATAGATATCTGCCTATTATTTTAGCTTAAAAAAGAATTATATTGAAATAATGGGATAATAGCAGAGAATTTCAAAACTGATCCCATAATAATACAAAATGACTTATAATTGTACTATTGTCACCGATTAAAAAAAAACAATTGCTATTGTTTAATTAATGATTTTGCTTTACTTCAATTTTTTCTGATATCCTCTTTATATCGATTACCTTATGGCTTATTATTTATTTATTAGCAGCAAACTAGACTGAAAAATATATGTCTTTTTCTCTACAATGTACGTAATTTGTAAAGAGTAAATTGTACAAGAAAAAATAATATTATATTACATTTCGTTCACATTGTTCCTTTGTAGCAAATACCGCCCTGCTGACATTTGTTGGCATTTAAATGAAACATAACACTATAGGTCATATAATTCTCTATCAGAATAACGAACAGCACGTTTTGTGAGAGTTGCAGTTTCCCGGATCAAGTTGTAATCATTTACCACTTGCTACTTTTTTAATGCCCGAGTGCGCAACACTGTTATGTAGTACCACAGAATAGTCACATTTTATATGTCTGTTATAGTCTTTCATAACTTCGATTACAGTATGTAAAGCTGTTTTCATTATTTCGCTTCATTTGATAATTGCAGTTTTTATGACTTACAAAGCTCTCCGAATGATACTTTATTTTTGCAGAAATTTGTTACAGAGAATATACAAATTCACGAGATCTTTTTTTCTAGCATTTAGGTAAAGCTAACATTAAATTAGTGTTATTAAATTATACTAATTTCCGACGTGTTTATAACCTTTAAACATTATCAATAATTTGACATTATAACAAAGTTATTGAATAACTATATTTTATTGACTCTATCCAACAATTAGTTTCATTGATAGAAATATGACGCGTTCTTACAGTTTTTCAAATATTTATATAGTGCAGCTGAAGAGCGTATCAAAATTTCAATCCCGAGGTTGCGTTGACGTGATTTATAATGACAATTTCGATCTCGGGATCGCGATTAGTCAAAATATTGTAAGGTAATGTATGGTATAGTAATGTTGTCACTTCGTAAATCACAATTTTCATTTATTAAGGAAACCGAAATAGAACAAAAGCAGGGCGTGTAGAGAGAACGTCATGAAATCGGGATGAAAATTTTGGCACTGACTATAATTGATTCTCATTTACTCTTAAAATCAATCGGAATTCCGAGATTCCGGGATTGGAAATCCTATGTGAACAAACAGCGATTAAAATTTTAATAAAAAGTAACGTTGATTCACCGTTTGTATTTATATTTACTTATTTTACTACTGACTATTTCACCCTTTGTTGAAAAAGAACAAATTTGGATCAGTTTAATGTCAGCATTTGAGTTAAACAACTTTAGAAATACCTATAATTCGTAAAGCAAACACTTTTCATCAATTAAGTGACTTTACCTTTATCACGGTGCGAGTTTTACAAATCTATGCATAGAAGTATTGGGTTTGTTGATGCCAACTGTGCCAATGTATAGTCGAATTACAAGTTTTGGACTTCATTCTTACCGACTCTTTTTGTGCCTATCAGTGATGTTATATCATTACGCCAACAACTTTGAGTGGTTAATGAGGTAATGATTTGGAGACAAGAAGAAAAATGAATGGATGAAGTAAAAAAATATTTTGAGGTTTTTTGCTTCTTGTGCACACACTAAATCACAATTTCTTTTTCATCCCCTTAAATAATGAGGTGGGGGTGGTAATGGGCTAATGCCAAAAAATTTTTAGAGACCTTAGCTTCCCTTGTATATACTAAATACCAATTTTATGGACCTTTACCTGCTTGATTTACCTATTTACTCCCCATTTACCCCAATTCACCCCACAACCCTTCGACGGAATAAGATGAAAATATAATCTAGTTCCAGATCCCGTTAAAGTACATATGTGTACCAAATTTCAAGTCAATAGCTTCAACAGTTTCAGAGTAATCATGCGCACGAAAAAAGTTGCAGACAGACCGACAGACAGAAAATTTTTTCTCGCTTAAACTTAAAATCTCGACGTTTCATAACATTATTTGAACAATAAAAATTTACAATTTTTTTTTTTGTCGTTACTATTAATACTTCCACTGGATGTGGAAGTAAAATTTGGTAGGTCATTAGAAGTAACTTGATGCTGTCAGTTACATAGCAGGCGTGCTGGAACTCGTTACATTACTTTACTTACAATAGCTGAATAATTCAAATTTTTAGCAGGATAATGCCTATTACTTCCATATCCAGTGGAAGTACGTATAGTAACAACAAAAAAAAATTTAAAACATTTTTATTGTTCAAATAGGTTTAGAATGTCATGAAACGTCGAGATTTTAAGTTTGACCGAAAAAAAAAAAAATTCTGTCCGTCTGTCTGTAACTTTTTTTGTGCGCTTGCTTACTCTGGAACCGTTTAAGATATTGACTTGAAATTTAGTACACATATGTACTTTAATGAAATCTGGAACTAGATTATATTTTTATCGTGTTCCGTCGAAGGGTTGGGGGGTAAATCTGGGGTAAATACGTAAATCAAGCAGGTAAGGGTCCATAAAATTGGTATTTAGTATATACAAGAGACGCTAAGGTCTCAAAAAAATTTTTGGCATTAGCCACCCCCATTACCACCCCCACCTCATTATTAAAGGGGATGAAAAAAATGTGATTTAGTGTGTTTAGAAGAACCAGAAACATCAAAATATTTTTTTACTTCATCCCACTACCACCCCCCTATCACCACCCCCACCCCACTACCGATGTGGGGTATCGTTTTATTGGTTTTTGGGGTAGAGAATTTCAAATATTATATTATTAAAGTTCCATAAACAATTATTTCCACATACAAAGTTTTTTCGTTGTAAGTGAGTTGAATAGAAAATCTGGATGTGGAAGTAGTGATTCCTTGGGCAGAGGCTTTTTTATATTACAAGGGTTACAACAAACATTTTACAAGAAGTTAATGTGGTGGTGATTTTATAGCCACCTGATATATTTCCGATCGAAAATATATGGGATATGATTGGTAAAATTATCCTCTAGGATAATCTAAATGATTAGCGGCTTTGCATTAAAGGGCTTGGGAAGAGATACCTGAAACCAAACTTGACAATTAGAAAATTTTATGTTCTAATTAGTTGTTGAACTTCAGTTTAATGTCATACTGGGAGACAAAAGCGGTGAAAATATCGACAACATTGCTCACAAAAAGCATGTTGTTGAGGTTTTTATTCATATTAGTTTCTATAGTGCTGCTTCAGGCAAAACCAACAGAATGGACCACTCACTCAATCATTTACTTGCCATTCTAATAAACTCAAACTTAATTCAAGGTTTAATACATTGAAACGTTTAACTCTGAAACATATTAACGTTTTCATATGAATTATTTTGAAAGCAAATATTATATATGGAAAATTATTAACGAACGACGTTAATTTTAACCAGTCCCCACAAAAAAAAATATATAGCCAATTTGCAAAGACTATTTACAAATTTTCAAACCAAGTCTAACAGATCAAGCCAGCAATCTTAATACCAGATCCTTTAAAATAAGGACTGCAGATTAAGAACATGCTCTAATATATTTCAGTCACATTAATGACATTCACAGAAAATCTACAACAAGGAAGTACATTTTAGCCACAATCTTTGGCGCAACAGAATTCACGGTATTTACCAGGATCTTCGATTTATAGAACTGGCGATAAATGTTAACCTTGACATTTTACTCAAAAAAAAAAAAAATAAATGAATAGGTGCAGCAACAATAAGTACATTGTTACAAAGTGGCAAATTTAATTTTCATTTATGACTAGTTTAAACAGCATACCTTTGCATGTTATCGAAAACGAATAGTTATTATTTTATGATTAGTAGAAAATAGAAAACTTGTCGACAAAGTTAGTTAACTTTACTTATATTATTCAAATTTTGCCAAGACACAAAACGACCTTATCACAATTTTTCTAGATATTTTTCACAGATTCTAGGATATTAAGGGTGTCGGTGCCGTGCTTAAGAAAATGATTTCGTAGTTCAAGAATTTCTCTTACATCCCTGAACCGCTTAAAAAAATTTTTTGATAGGCCTTTAGAGACAACACTATAGAATGGTACCAGACTATTGAAAAGTAAAAAAAAAATTTTTGATTTTCGCACAAGTAATTTTTTTTTTCTTTTTTTAGGTTTAAATAGCCATTCTATAAAGCTGTCTCTAAAAGAATATCAAAAATTTTTTTCAATCGGTGCAGGGATGCAGGAGAAATTCTCGAATTACGTTCACGAAATCGCCCACCTTAAATTCGGCAAGTTTTGATTAACGACCCTGCATTACTGTTTTTTAAAGAGATAAATAAGCTAAATTCTAATAAAATAGTAAATCATCAATATTGAACACAATTAAACTGAAATAACTGAAATAAAACTAACGATTTTTAATATATTAATATTATTAGTTAGGTTAAAACTATAAAAAGTTATAATAAAGAGACACCGGGAATTTTTCAATCGAAAGACTGGAAATGTGAAAATTAAGTAGGTCCTGTGGAAGACAACTTATCAAAGCATTTTTTCGTTGTAATTGAGAGGTTTCGTTATAAACGACTTTTAACCCAATTGAGGCAACAAATAATTATCGAGTGACCTAAGAAATGTCATTTACTTGGCAATTTATCATCATGTGAATTTTTTGTGAAAAGTAAAGAAGTCTAGCGTAGCAAGCTAAGGAGATATCAAGAACACGGTCAAAAATAATTAATGATCCGACGTAAAGAGCGATAAATTATAGCACAAAGACGCGAAAATTGGAAACTGAAGTCGACAAAAGAGATCCTGGATATACCGTCTTGGAAACCGAAAAGCAAAAACTCAATTCTTTCTATTTCGATGGTATTTCTTGTGTCCTATTTAATATTTCACCTGTCCACGCATTTTCACAAACAGAGGGATTTGTATTCTGTTGCCGGACGTTTTCAGATAAAGCACAGTTGGCAGGTCGGTTTTTTCTCTACCCTCCGGTTGCTCTGTCTCGGTCGGGGGACACATCTAAAACAGAAGCGCTTTCACAAAACAAAACAAAAAGCCTAAGCATTTCTTTTGTTTATATACGTTAACGTCTTCTCGTAGTTCGTAATTGTCGGTTAAAGATACTTGATCTCGTGAGAAAAAAAATATAATACGTGCCAAGCCACTTGTTCGGAATTCAATCACACCAAATGAGTATATTTATCTTGATTAAATATCAGTGAATCAAAAAAAATCTTTTATTACGCAGATAAGTACTTATCGTTTTAAATTACTGTAACTTCTAAAAGGCTGCAATTTATACTAAAATTGCAATAAATTATTACATTACATCGGATACAAGAAATGATATTACATACTATAATCATTTTTATATTTACACCGTGATAAAGAAGGGTAGTAGTTAGTTTGAAATACAACTTTTCTCACAATTATACAGGATGATCCAAAAATTATGGAGATATTTAATTCCCTAATAACTTTTTATTATATCCTTAAAATGACCAGCGGGTAATTCAGTTGAAAACAATCGAGTTGCTTTACAAAATCCACAGGGTGCAAGTTGTCCCTGTTGCTATTTGGCATATTTTTATTAGATTTAAAATTAAATTATTGAAAATTAAATAAATACGATGGTTTAATTATTGTAGTGTAGCCACTACTCGTATTAATAATAAAAACTACATTTTCATTGTATATATTGCAAATTATTATTTTTAATTACACCACTGCTAGCTGAGATGGAATTCATCCCATGATTTGATAGAAAATTAACGGCGCTTGGCTTATTTGGAAATTCTGTTGAGTTTTCTAAAAAAGAAATATGTGGTGGACTACCCTATCTTGATTACTTTTATTAACAAAAATTGTCTTTCGTCCTGTTTTTCATGTTACTAGAATTTGTAACAATTTGTCTCGCATCTGTACTACAATTAGCATTTGGTTCCCTAAAATTCCACATGCTCTTAGTAATTAAGTTATCCAAATTATTTTTTTTTCGCATTGCACCTTTTGGTTGGTTTGGCGTTGTATTTACACTTTGGTTTGGTGCGTACTCTGACGTACGCTGGCTGCATTCAAGGAGTATTTTGTATATTTCCAGAATACAGGGTGTCTGCAGTATACATACAAATATTTTACAGGATGGCATGTTGGCCCAAAAGAAGTGAAAAATCTTTATAAATGTTTTTTTCTAATTCAAACCTATTTTTAGATTAAAAATTAATTAGAAGTAGGCAATGTTTTCAATTTAGACACATTATAAACAGAAGACGGGAGAGACAAGGTGATCGCGCTCACTTTTCGTATCAATACAGCGCAGCGTTGCAAGACTATCATTTAAAAATAATAAAACAATTTTACTTTTACCTTATTTAATCAGTTTTGAAATGAAAACACTAACTGACATTTAATATTAATTTACTCATTACCATCTTAGCAATTTTTCACAAACCACAATTATTCCATAGGATTTATTAGAAAACGTAGGACGTCCAAGTCGGTTTTTTGAAGCTCGTGTTTCTATTGAAAAAATGTCCCTGATTTCAGTAATTTACTGTATGCAAAAAATGTACTTTAACGATGAGGTTAAAGATTACCATTTCTAAAAATTTATTATAAACATTTTTTTAACCACTGTAGTAATTAAATTAATAGCGGTTAATTTAATTTTTTCCCTAATTTTTGGCCTTGAACTTAATTTAATTTTAATAAACACTTAATTCATCACCTCGCTCATTACACCGTTTTATTATTTATACTTTAAAATCGAACACATTGACAACAATCTTTGATTGGAATCGACGGCTTTCCCTACGGCTAAACAACGAAGTATGAACATTTTCTTTGAACGGCAGATGCCGACGGCGAAGGATTCCTTTTATGAAAGAGACACCGGCGTTTTTTTAAAGTTTTTTGTGTCTCATTATTAATACAATAAACATAATAAAAAGGGAGATATAAGTCACAAGAAGACTTTGAACTTGATTTTAGTTTCTACTGCAAAACTGACCTACACAATATTGTCTGGTCTGAAAATATCGTATTTTTAGAAAATAATGAATAAGCAAAACCGTTGGAGTAAAGCAAAAATTTTATAAGACTTTCTTGCTACTTTTGGGTCAATTTATAAGTATACAGCAGACACTCTCTATACAAAGTATCCCAAAACATATTTGAGCAATCTTTCGGGTGTGTAAGTTTTAGGTAAAATAATACCATATGTTCATATAGCTTTAGGATGCACCCCTACTGAACTTGGGGTGGGAAAAGATGACATAAAGCTGAATCAATATTAAAAACTTTTAGATTTTATTAAAAAATTCAAAACAAAGTTCAAAATGAGCTCTTATACATTCCCATGCCCAACGAATTGAAGATTGCTGCGCCATTCACAATACCTCAGTATAGTTTCGTATTTCATCGCAGTGAAACGTGATTCATTGTAGTAATCTAGGTCTCTACTAGAGTTGAAGGAAGTTTTTCACACAGATAAAAATGTAATAGATTCAAAGATGATCGAGGAGGCCAAGAGTAAAAACCGCTTTTCTCACCCTAATTATTTTTATTTAAAATTTACGCTCCTGAGAAATTGCCCATGTGTTCTGGGACACCCCATATAATTTATATTGAGAATAAATAGTATGATGTGAATCTCTCTGGGTTTGAGGCCCAGCAGACTGAGCCTTTCTAAACACTACATTTTTTGTCTTGAATGTTTGGTTAATGAATTAGAATTTCTCCTAATTAAAATTGGTTAGTTTTCCGAATGAAAATATAAATCTATAAAATAGAGACTTCTAACGAGACAAATATTGTTTATATTTTCCTTAATTTTAAATTAAATTGGAACAACTCTCAGTAATGGGAATAGCATAAAACCAGGTTCAAGTTTGTGTCCATAACGAACTAGATCTGAGCAATAATTATACCCAAAAGGCTTTTAGGATGTAATACTATATATCCTAAGGGACATTTCTGTAATTATAGATAGCGATTAGCCCATTCTTGAATCTTCAGTTTTTTTATCATGCCTGGTAAATTTAACAGATGAATAAATAATTACCATACCTGTGAGGCCATCTATGAGGCAATAGGAACAGTTCATAAGTGATAGTAAGGAAATCTTGTACACCAATTAAAATTATCGACAGATAGATTGATATTTGGTTACATGCTGGAATCTCAAGGATTTTACAATCAACTTTAATAATTTGAATTTCTAAGACCAATAATCGATTTAATCGATTTAAATTTCAGTTGCCGAAAGATATTCCAGTTTCCATGCACCACATAATTATATTTGATCCCAAAACACGTAAAAATTTGTTTTTTCACCGTTCGATTAATTAAAAAAAAATACGTTATTAAAAATTCACATCGAAATATACCACCAATAGGTGGTTGGTAAATATTTATTCGTTATTTTACTAATGAGATAATTGCTTGCTTGTAATTGCACTTATGTACAAAGGCAAATTTTTATTGTAATAGTATTCGACAATAGAATAAAAATGTAAATAAACTCTGTGACAAACATTATTTTTAATATCAATAGAATGAGAAATGGCCCAAATTCCTTTTAAGTAATGTTATATTTATAGATTATAAACATTGCATGACTATCCTTTGCAGAATAACTGGTGAAATTAGGTATGGTAATTATGCTATTATAATAGACAAGAACGCCTATGTAAATTCATTTAATTAACGTTGCCAAGTAATTCCTCTATTAGTTTTAAATAGTTTATATAGCTTTGAATGTATAATTATAATCCTTTCACGGAAAACTTCCAATATGCGGAACTAAATCCGAATTAGTTGCAGTTTAAGTGCATGTGCGAAATTGTAATGTATGGTAATAGTACTTACAAAGGTTATGATAATATGTAAAGTTTATTGTAATGACAGTACTGGGAGACGTCACAGACCTACATTTGTGCCTTTATTTAAAATTCCTGATAATTCTTATGCAGTTAGTAGTAATTGCAAGCGAACAAAGAACCGTTGGCTGATAATTGACACGCATTTAATTTGATTATTTTACTTTATGGAAACACAATAATCATGTACTTATAATATGACTGAAACATAGGATTTGCAATACCGGTTAGCCGGTTAACCGGACAAAAAAAACACATGATGATAGTTACCGGTTACTTTAATTTTTTACAGGTTATTTCGATAAATTCTGAACATACGATATGTCACGTATTCAACGGTTCTATTTATGTCAGTGACTAGTATTCACTAAACACAGAGTGACAGTCCCAACACTGAGCACTTTTAACAATAAGTAAATAATATTATAAAAAGTAAAACCCAAACACAAAGCCCTAAGAAATACAAGTAAGAGGGACATTGACATCTTGCGACAGGAAATTGAACATTTCACTACCGCAAATATCCGTGGAAAACATTTAGAAGTATGTTATTACCAATTCTTATTAACTTATCGACCTACCCATATCGATTGAGGAAGGGCATCTTCCGCTGGTGGTATCCTATGCACAAATATCAGAGACTAAGAGATGCAGTTTTGAGAAACTAACTCTTTTAACGGGCTATTTTTAATATTCAGAAAATGCCCAATTTGAGTTTATGTTTATAATTTTTGTTATTTAAGTTGATATTTTTGTTATTTACAAATTATTTATTTATTTAAATGAGATGATATCAATTATATGTTTAGGAAACTAAAGGAAGAGTATATGAGATGGGGTTTGGAGATCAATATGGATAAGACAGAATATATGGTAATCAAAGGACAAGGAGAAGAGTTAATTATAGACAATGAAGTGATGAAGACGACAAATGAATATAACATTAACATCCGATGGTAAAGATGAAACAGATATACAAAATAAAAAAAAGGAAAATATATAATCTGACAACTACATCCCATGCTATGGAATGACAATATTTCAAATAAAACAAAAACACGGATATTTAACTCTTTTGTCGAAAGCTGTGTTACCTATGGTAGTGAAGTGTGGACATTGAATAAAAAGACGGAGAATAAAATATTGGCAACGGAGATGATGTACTGGAGACGATGTTGTAAAAAGACAAAGAGGACTAGAAGAGGACGGATTTAGAGCTAGAACCTCTTGGAGATTGGGATGCGGTAGATGGCAAAATTAGCTGTAAATATTTAAATTTATTTTATTATTTTATCCTTTTGATAAAAAACCTTTTCTTTGTCCATTATATTAATTATACATATATAAAAATGTTTTTTGTTAAATTTAGATAATTTTGTACATAGAAAAAAAACAATTGCCATTTTCGCCACCCTAATCATTCATTCTAAAAATTACGGGTAAAACCGGCTAAACGGTTATTTAAATTTTTATTTACCGATTTACTGGTTACTAAAACTCCCGATAAATTGCAAACCCTACTGAAATTACTCTAGGCAACGTATTAAGATTATTAACACAAACAGCAGACAACATTATTATGACACAGGGCACAGAGAAACTAAATAAGGGAATTTCATTTGATTGTCAGTTCTGTACAATTTCTGTCAATCCATTGGGATTGACAGAAATAGTACATACATATGAGTAGTAAAGCTGTTAGGAATTCTTTATGGAGCATTACCACAACGTGCCCTAGAAAGTATATTCTTTTTGTGAATCAATATAATTTTAAAATCATTTCTCACAATTTGTTTCCAAAGCAAAATTGAAGCTTGGTAGTCATATTTCTAATAATTTCAAAATTGGTTTTTTATATTCAAGGGCTTGCTGCTTATGTTAATGCATAGAAAATCGCAAATTCAATTATGGGCCCATGACAAAAACTACACATCTGTAACTTAGTTATTGTGATGTTCTGACTATTGACTCAATAAAGTAGAACATTTATACTTCCACAGAATTTAGAGTGAGATAAAGATGAACTAAAGGAATATTCATGACAAGTGTTGAGATTTGGTAGGCACTTTGACATCTTAGCGAATTATCAGATTAGTATGTTAGCATTAATAAATAAAAACACTACTAACATGTATAGCTTTTTAATTATGAAATCAGGATATATCTAGAAAAATTTAGTTGACAGTTCCATTCTATCATTTTTTACAAGCTTTTACTTAACTTGCTTGGTATGTTACGATGTTTAGTTCAAATCTTGTGTTTAGGTCAAATCTTGCGAGTCAATTTTGAATCACTTAACGACATCCAATTAAGCTGAAATTTAGCATACACGTGTAGTTCTGGTAACAATATAATATGGTACCAAAAAGTGTGTTTTTTGGTTTTAACACTATGATTTTTAGTTTTTTTTTTTATCGCATAGTGTATTACTTAGACGTTGTATGCTAAGATATGGCGAGGGATCTGGTTTTAAGTAATGACGCGTGAAGCGAAGGATTCGGTATTATTTTAAGTGTGAATATAAAATAAAATAATTAAGAAGTAAGTAACTAAAAATTTTAAAGTAAAATTAAGATTTTTAAAAACAAGGTTTTATTATTATTTAGGTGTAGTAAAACGAAAAAAAATAAAAAAATAATAAAATTTTCTTAAAAGCTTGTTGTGTCAATAGAAAAAAATACGGCAAGCTTTTAACGGGAATATTCCCACATTTCTTTCTCTAAACTTAGAGTTAAGTGACCTTACAAAATTGTGTAAAAAAAGACTACAATGCTAGATTCTTCTATCTTATACATCCGTAATGTGTATCTACTTTGTATGTAAAAGCATATATATTTTATCAACTGTGAATGCTAAATTATTCTAAAGCAGGAGCTCCTAAAAAAATTTTGATTTTTTCTTATTTTTCTTTTGATTAATTGCCGTGAAGTTAATTCGCAACTAATTTCAATATCCTATGCATGTCTCAAATATCATAAAAAATAAATTACACTGCAATTAAAAAACTGCTCTTGTGCAAATAAGTTTTGTATTGAGCAGTATTACTAACAAACGCGGTGTGCATTTATTATTCATAATCAATTCCGATGGTTGCGTTGATTCTGGCGCTTAACGTGGGGCAATATGTGTCTTTAATCCATAAAAGAAATCTGGTAATGTCAATAAAACGACACTCTTATTACTTACAAGAATAAGAGGTTTTTGTTGCCGGCACACAGCTTTGTTTGTAGCTAAAATTATTTCTTATAATACAATTATATACATCTTAAAAACATATTATGCAACGATCATTTAATAATAGCTACTAACATACAAGCATGAGCCATAAGCGGATGTCTTAATAGCCATTAAATGTGAGTTGCATACACTATTTTTCCTACTACCAGTCATAATGAAATAGAAAATTAAAATTTTATTTCTGAAATTGCTAGGTAAACATGACATGACAGATAAATTTTAGATCTGTCAGATATTCAACGCAATAGTTGATATTGACAGAATATTGCTGTTTGTCGCGTTTTTATTGGTAATAAACTTGTATCGTAATGAAAAATCTATATCGTAATGAATATCATTAGAGTACAGGTAGGGAATGTCTAATAAACGAATTAAAGCATGTGAGTAGAGAAAATATCTAACATATCTAAGTATTCAACAATTACCGGATAATTGACTGACACGGTAGAGTTCGGATTTGTACTACATTATACTCAAGTCAAAGAAATACACACGATAATATAACAAATGATAAACCGTTATCATGGTACCAACAACATCTTTAGATCTTGTCTAGGACAGAACTCTCACAAGATAAAGTCCTTGTATAGGTATCAAGTATTAATATAAACTAAACATCATTACATACCCACGAAGTCTCAGATTTGCTCCAGTAACTTAATGTATTACAAAAGAAGTTCAATGGTTTCTAGTCTTGTCTAAAATATCTTCCTCGTTTATTGTTGTTCAATTTAGATATGATGAATGGAATCTATCGCTAGAAAACGAAAGTCCTTGTCAGAATAATGCTTAGATACATCGTCAATTATCATTGCCTGTCAAATGCATGTAATAAATTATTATGGCAAGATTAAACGTCTCCTTATATCCTATTATAACTTATGCTTTGTTTTGTGGAGTTTCATATATTCGTCAAAATAACACTACACGATATCGAACTTCTATATAATGTCCACTCGTTTACACACGCCTTTATTACGAAAGTTCGTTGTTGCATTGTGACTGATGTTTTATTTCTATTAATTATGTTTTGTCAGTGTTAATTAGCTCAATCGGAACTATACAAACTGCCACACATAACAATAAAGATATTCTTTTTGTGCAGTAAAAAAACTAAGGTTGCCTTTGTAAAATGATGTTCTCGCGAAATATAATTTTTTGATAGTCGTTTTATTTTACGCGCAAATCAAAACTTTTATCTCACACTGTTATAGTTTACATCGCTGTCAGCTCTTATGTTGAATAGAATAAAAAGACAATATAGACTAGTCCATTGGCTGGATCGGCTTTGATTATTAAATAATTAGCTCAGAGACAGTCTAGGCCGATGGTTCATACTTTAGAGAGAATCTGAAATTTGGCATGTTGGTTTGCTTTGTGGTGCTAGAATAAACTAAAACCACACCGATGATACATGATATTATTGTAGAACTTCCCAGAATCAACGTAAGTTGAAAAATAAATAGTTCAACTCAGGAAAATTTTATTAAAAAAGACAATTTGCATATCTAACCATATTTAAGGCATCAGCGCCGAAGACTGACACAAAAACACGTTTGCAGAGAAGTAAGGCACAAAAAGTGAAACTTCGAAAGGGCACCGAATTTTCACTTAGAAAAATATTTTTACGTCCAGGATGTAAAAATAAAATTTATCTTTTCACGAAATCTGAGAAAGTTGACGACATGGTATTTTGTGAACTTACAAAAAAGCATAGTAATAAAATTTGCAAAAATGGTCAAGACCGGTTTCTCGAATAAAGCAAATTTGGATTCATCGACTTGTCACTGGCGCAAGGGCGTCTGAGAATCAATAGAAAAATGTAGTGGCATGCCCAATGGGTCGCGTGCGCGTGACGTCACAGGTCCCAGACCTTAGGAAAAACAAACCGCTGTCAATGCTGTCATTAGCTGTCAAATGGCGACTTACTGAACCTCAGAATTAAATTTTTCGTAATCCTAGAGTTTTTATCGATATTATATCATACAAAATGGCTAGTTTTTATTGTATTATTAATTGTGGAAGTGGGGCAATCCGAGAACATCAGTTTTTATAAAATAACGTCGATTTACAACCAGAAGAGGTTAGGTTAAACAATTCCAGGCAATTAAAATAAATGCTTTAAGTTGTTGCATGTTAATGCAAGAATGATTGTGAGAGTAATAACTGCTGCTCAAACAAGCAATAAACAATCCATGGTAAAGAAAATTAACGTTTTATATTGGTTTGTCTCTATTTTTAATAACTACTTCTTATTTAAATTTTAGTTGAGCGAAGCATGAACTGCACGGAGGGAGAGTATATTTAAGAGAATACAAGTCATAATTAACAATTGATCTACATAAAATAGTAAAATACATGTTAGACATTTTATATAATATATTATAATAAAAAATTTACAAAAATTACAACGGTTTGCTTAGTCCAATCTATAGGTGGAAGAAACTGTGTACATCTTATTACATACTTCAAATAGTTTACAGTAGGTACGTCAGTCTTTCACTGTTTATTTTATAAAGTGTCTTTTTCACAAAATTTACAGCGGTTAATCTCCAACCATAGCCATGTTCATTGCTAAAAAACTAAAAGGAAAGATTTCCTGTTAAGTGGTGAAAATGTTTTGTCTAGACTGGCAACACAATCCCAGTGAGCATTAAGGAACCATCTGAATCTGCAAGGAGTCAATGGCTTTTATTCATGATGTTCATAGGAGTTCATATCCTGAAAAATTAATTTCTGCATTAGTAATTATTTATAAAACGTTTAATTAGGCAAGCATATATGAAAATATGGTTGACAACTAATTCTTACCGTTGTAACAAGCTTTTATCCTGCAAATTTCTTGCAGAGTACTTCTTTCACCTAACCACAAACAGCTTCAAGACTTTTCAATGCTTTGAATTCGTCCTTCTGTCTACGTAATTCTTTCAAAAATAAAGTAATTCGCAACATCCATATGTGTAACATTTGGAAATACATCAATATTTGTACTAAAGTATTTTTTTCTCAAAATATAAGGATTTAATTCGATGGCAGCCGTATACCTAACCTCTACATCAGGAGACAATTCTGCAAAATACGAACTAACCGTCATCCTGACGAACAAAATTGTTTATATAACAGTATTAAGAATAGTTGTAGATGTTAAATAATCCAACAACAAGTTCTTAAATGGCACAAACACTGCAAAATTCACTTTAAAGAAACACGTTTAATCGGCGGATTTCTCAATGACAGCTGTTTGTTTTTCCTAAGGTCTCAAAATCTGTGACGTCGGCGCACGCGACCCATTAGTAAGATCAAAAGTCGTTTTCATAAAGGTCACTCAGAAGCGAGGTCATGCAAAAACTCTATATTAAACCTATATTGACGCCAGTCCGTCGCCGTATAGGAGGCAGGAGAATCATGTAACTCGTATATTGAACTAAGTTCTTGTGAATAATAAAACCACTATGGGAACTATAAAGCTAAGAAGTGTCCCTAAATTTCAGTAAAATATTTTCATATTATTTCCGTCAGTCCCAAGAACCAAAATGCCTTCATACATGTCTGAAAAGTTGTGTGAATTTTCTATGCCAAGTCGATTGTTATTCCATGGTCTCTATTGTAGGGTGGTTAAAATAAACGTCCTCTGGAAGAGACGCTCGTCCTTGCCCTGTTTGGGGAGGCGATTCTTTCAAAATTATATTTTAATCTCGAGTCGCAGTAAATTTTCCTTCATTGTCACATATTTTCACGAATTTGCTGTGTTTCTCTTTGAAGAGTAGTTTCGCCGCTATCATGCTAACATACATACATACACACACACAGACATTTTTCAAAAACCACTTTTTTGGGTTTCTGGGGCCTCAAAACGTAAAGATTTGATGTTATCTCAATTTTCGATTTTGGACCAATTTTAGTAGCCTCCCACAATTTTATTGTGGGGAGGTTAAAATAACTATCCCATTGCTTACTTCAAAATTGTGGGTTTACTCAGAACGTTCAATATCATTTGTATTTCACACAGTTTAGGTAATGTAATGTAAAATAGCAAAATTTGCATTTTAAAAATATTTCTCGGAAATGTAAAATAAAAAATAACTACGCCATTGATGACGCAAAAATATTTCGGTTGTAGGAAATTTTATGATTTTCAATTTCTTTCTTAATATTTTTTCATATCGTTCGTTTCCGAGATCTAACAAAAAAACACGTAAAACAAACATTCAAATTTCATCTTGTCAGTAATTTTTTGACCATTGTCCATTTATTGCTTTGGGTCAGCCCAGAGATAAACAGCCAATTGCGAGAAAAAAATGTGGTTTTAACCTACTCGACACGGAATTAACATTTAAAATATTTGTAATATTAAAACGATTAGTTGGGAGTAATAATGTCAAATATTTAACAGACAACGGCCATATTATTAGTTTCGTAATTACACATGTTACATAATTATAAAAATATCTGCTACGTTTTTTGTTCGTCCTTCAAGGCAAACATTCCGAAACATGCAATGTATGCAAGCACAAAAATGAATTTAAATTATGGAATAATCTGTTATACACGTTATAATCAGCTTTGCGCAGATGAAAAATTTCACAAAGAACATAATTTAAAAGGAATATTAAATGAAATGAAATTGGAAAAAATGCATAAAAATCCCGTGTATACACAAACAGTTTCAGCAATTCTCATAAAGAATTCAAATCAATATTACTGTTAAAAAATTTCGTTTAAACATGCAAAATTAATTTCCTGTCATGTACCTCATAGAAAGCTGCTGAAATTTATTAGTTTTGAAGTTAGCTTCTGCTTTTGAGCATCCTAAAGTAAAATGTACGTTTCTGTTCACACAGTTGCAGTTGCTAGTATTCATAATCAAAAGAGCCTTGATCTAGGCAGGCAGCAGGAGAACATTATAACATGCAATATGTAAAATGTATTATATCTATTTTGTAATTGTACCTCATTTCTACATAAAGTAATAAAAGTAATTCAGAAATTGTTTAACAATTATTTCTTCCTGGTATTCTATAAATAATATAAAAATGAAATTTAAAAAGGCGATCAAAAATTTAATAGAAAAAATTAAATAAAAAATAATTCGGCTAGCACAAAATTAAAACCTGTAGATACATTTAAGTAGGTAAGTACGCACAACATACGTACATAATCTATACGTTTATTGTACATAAAATACTTAATCAAAAGAAAATGACCTACATTTTTCAATATAAATACTAACTTTAAATGCTATATTTACCTACTATATTGCTAAAAGTTTTGGTATAGGTATTTTAATTACACAATATATTACAATTAAAGCATTAACTTTTAGCAAAATAGTAGGGAACTATAGGTTTTTAACGAATTTGCAATGAAAACATAAGAAAAGCAGGATATTCCCGATTTCATTGAAGACGTAAAACCGCATCTGAACCGAAAATGAATTTAAGAAGCCGATCAGAGGAGAGGAACGCAAGGTGGGTGAGAACGAAGATAGACTGAAATACCTGGAAACGTGTCGGACGAATCAACTGTAAAGGAAGTAACTAAAATAGTTAGAAGAGAAATTGTACCTTTCGTTGAGAATGGACCCAGATCAGCAGAATATACACAATTTTCATCAACGATGTTATACAAAGTCAAAAATGCGGCGATCATCAAAGCTAAAAGAATAAGTCTAATAAGGCTAATAAGAAAAGAATAAGAATTGGAAATCTTTCAACTACTCCTCAAGATAATAGGACAAAAGAAATAACAGAACGCGTCAACATTAATAGGGGGGACAACAATTAAAAAAAAAAAGGAATACCGTAAAACATCGCAAAAACATATACGTTTCTGTAATAAGAGAACTCAATCAGAAGAACAGCTCTAGAAGCAAAAACACAAAAAAAGGAATATAAACACTTTGTATGCTGGTAAATCAAATAAAAAATTAAAAAAAAAACAGAAATTAGCTGATGCACGGAAAAGCAGTATAAATCTACTTCTATTCAAAACTAGTTTTATTAACATGGTTTAGGAGTATCTAATTTTAATTTTGTCTCTTAAACGTGAGTGTTTAGAGAGAATTGTAAGTACGTGGTTATTTACTATCAGGGGAAAAATAAAAGTGAAAATATAAATATATGCATGTAGACTTATAAATTATATTATTTTAGTAGTCCTGCGGCTAGCTGACTCTTTGCTTACATTGTCGAAGCAAAGCCTCAAAGTGGCATATTTTGGTACTTACCAGATAGCAGGCAAAAATCTACGCAATTATGTACTGTGGCTGCAAAAGTATGAGTGAATTTACGTCATTAGGGCCAAGCTATCTTTTATACTTTGATGTAGCCTTTGAAGTAGTAACCACAAACATCAAAACGGAGGAATACTATCGCTTGGCGTACATTTCGCCAACCATTTAGCACCATTTGAAGATGATTAAAATGGATCATCTCTAGATAATACCAACATGATTGGCGAAACAAGCGTCGAGTGATAGTATTCGAGTGTTCAAGTGCTTTGGTGTTTGTGTAAACTACTTCAAAGGCAGCGCCAAAACCAATATTTTAGCCCCTTTTTGTGTAAAAAATCATATTCTTCTTGGCAGACGCGGTGAATGTGTAATAAATTTGACCTCTTTTACGGCAAGAGTTTCCTCTGGCTCGTTAGTTTTCAAAAATGCAGGAAAATTATTGGCAGACAAATATAACTCTGTGCAAGCGTTGGACGACAGTTGAAACATATCTACTAACTTTTACCAATACCAAAATCTCTCGACAATTTCTCAAGTGACGACAATTATTGATGGCTTTTATATATATATTTTTTTTACTTACACTAGATGAATTTATTAAATGGATCCTTACAGAAACATACAAAAAATGTTTTCTTTCTGCAATTCTTCTAAAAAGTTTCGAGTCAAATAGGTCAAAGTTTCTTGCAACTATGTCCGCTTAAAAATATCCATATATAATTCTGCGGATTATAATGTCACAAGTAAAACGATAATTTAGTGGAAAGTAGAAACACGGACGCAGACTCGTAAACTTTAAATGTCCTGGAAAGTGGAGCAGAGTGCATAATAGTTACATGAAAGCCCACCTAACTATGACTACAGTTACAAAATTGCGAAGCTAAAACAGAATATGGAGAAGAGTCCTCACCCACGACTAATGACTATTTCTTTTTATATTTATAAATACGACTTCTTAACAGACAAGAACTTTGCGTTGGAATATAGTTAGTTTTTTGTTGAAATTGATTAAGTAATGGCACAAAAAAATTTAACAATTCTAAAGAAATTAAGTATGTCATTCATTATATTATTAAAATAAATATTTTCTTCGAAAGTTATTTAAAAAGACTAAAGTATGAAACCGACGGATATAGTAATTATTATACCCATTTGATTTAATCAATAACATTTTTTGATTGTAGTTGACCTTTTTCTCTTGAACAATTAATGAAGTTTATTATTTTTATTAGTATTATTATTAATTGCCATGGTAGAATTTCTTTTACAGAAATCCATTTCATAATGCGCTGAACTAAAATATCTATAAAAATATCTGTGTGCATGTTCAGTTCACCTTGATATAAGCAGAGTGCGGTATCTTTGAAGGTTTTTGCATGATTTCTTTAGCAGACTATTTGAATGTGGTGAACAGTAAGTGCGTGTAGACCGTTCCTTAAAAACACGACAACTTCGGTTGGATTCAAAATTTTTATTTCTTTGGCACATAACATATGTAATGCAGTATAATAGTATATTCTCTATTGAGAGTGGGCTATATGTATCATACAGGATGGTCACCAGAGACGTGTAAACTCTCCGGTTTTATATAAACTATTTTTTGTCATAATTTTAGGGCAAAATATTACTAAGGTTTTTGATTAAGTACTGAAAATATAATGATGTATATACAAGATATCAAAACTGCCATATGCAGTATGTCTCACTTTACGCATTAAGTAATATAACAATTTTACTTTAAAATATTATTAAGGTATTTATAATAAGATTATTACGAAACTATTGAAAATTGCAATGAGGCTTTGTCAACTGAGAATACCTATTTGAATTTACAACAAAAATAAAAAGCATTAACTGTGTGCTTATTCTTAATCTATCTGTGACGTAAAAGTAAAAGTGAAATGAGCCATATTCGAACAGAACGTTAATGAAACGGGTATTGAGAGCCGATCATACCGAATGTAACTTCCACTCGCTTAAAATTCTAGTTCGAAGTGAATTAATGATCGGTCACTTCAGGAATGAATTAATTTTTAAACAAATCTAAGTTTAGGAGGATGATTTTAAATGGAGAAACATGAAACTCGAATAAAAAACGTTTCCTGTAATAAGTTAGCAGTAATCATTGGTAGATGATTAAATCGCAGGCTTATGTATGATGATGATGATGATGATGACTAATAAGCCAGAAACCAGTCATCAGAGGGCGATTGCAGTTCTCATTTTTGAATAAATCTTTGACTACTGGCTTACTAAACCGTTTCTTGCTGGTTACACTGACCATGAACTAGCGAATAAGAAGATTTAAATACCACATAACATCCATGGGACTCGCTAGTGTTACACGGCTATAAAACTATTGTACATAAACTTAAACGACATAACAATATAACAGATATTCAAACTATTGTAAGCTTATTTATTACTAAACAAAAATAAACAATGAAAGAATAATTTCATTTCATTTCACAACAAAAGTGGATACCCTTTAATTTTGAAGTTAACGAAGCGTATTTTAAAACACGATAACATGAACGAAGATCCTTAATTTTCAACACAGACTGGTGCTTGATAAGCAATTTGCCGTACTATCGATAATCTTAATATGATATCACAGTTTAAGTTACGTTGTTCGTTGCATTTTAGTTCCAAGCGTTGTATTATCTAAACAGGGATGATATAAGTTAGCTCGACGAACAAAAAATTGCCTAGACTGATATATAACGTAGTTTATATTTGACATAATCCAAAATTCACTTTGCATGTGAATAAATCTTTTTTGAATTATATTTGGGAGGTCTGCTTCTATTAGAACCATATATTTATAAATTTTATTTGAGTGTGCCTTCTCAAGTACTGCAACAGTCAAAGAAAAAGGTAAAGGCACAATTTAACTTCTTAAAATAAAGAACACATCAAACGGAGAACAGAATGTTTGATTTTGCAGATACAAATCCACTTCAAGTTTTTCAGCCTTTAGTTTGTTCTGATAAAAACAGGGAAAGCAATTTTTAACCAACTTCATAAAATTTAACAAGTATGTGCTTTTTATGTTTGTACAAAAGTTACTCGGAATTGGCTTAAGCGATTTTTATGAAATCATTCTCCAATTGCAAGGTATGGCTCGGCAGTAGTCTCATATTAATTCCCTCAAGCTACGTCTAGTACAAGGTGAGCAAAAATTAGAAACATAATTTTTTTTAGGACGAGAATTTGGCGCAGTCGTTAGCAATGATTTAATTCCAATGAATTTAACTTTGCGATAAAAAATTCAAATTCCATTGGAATTGCATTCAAATTGGAAGTTGGGTATTTTAGAAGTAGCTGATAGCGAATCCGGTAGCAAAAGTTAAGAATTCAATATAGCGTATCCAATATGGCTGCAATATTTGTAATATTTTGCAGAATCACATGAAATTTGATACATAGTGACTTCAGAATTCTCTGAAACGAGCTTAAAAAGTAACAAAGACAGATACTTTACTGTGTTGAAATAAAGAGGCCACTGAAAAGGGTAAAAAAAATTAAAAAAATGAACCGCCTTCAAAAAGATGGCTAAAAATTGTGAAATGAAATAAAATTTCACTGGTGTCCAGTTTAGTTAAACCTTATTACCTAATATCGATAGTGAGATCGGTGTAAATATGAATAAATAATGAAATCAAAAGTATTTTTAACCAAATTCAATACCAATATTAGATAATAAGGTTCAATTAACTTGTAGAAGCGAAAAGCGAGACAAAATTTGGGTTAAATCGAACCGTTTGTAAAGAACTTACTCTAAAAACTGCTGCTCAAGTAATCACTACTTCCACATCCAGATTTTCTATCCAAGTCTCTCACAATGAAAAAAAAATTGATACTATATTTGCACTCCACTATGTGGAAATAATTGTTTATTGAACTTTAATAATATAGTATTTGAAACCGTGGATCCCAAAAACCCATAAAACTATATGCCACATCGGTGGTGGTGGTAGGGGGGTGGTAGTGAAGTTGGATGAGATAAAAAAAATGTTGAGGCCTTTGGTTCTTGTAGACACACTAAATCACAATTTAGTTTTTTTCACCCCTTTAAAAAATTGAGTGGGGGTAGTAACGGAGGAGGTGGCTATTGTCAAAACCTTAGCTTTTTTTTATATATATAATACTAAATACCAATTTTATGGACATTTACTTGCTTGATTTACTTATTTACCAATTTATTGCAATTTATCCCCTTCAACGGAATGAGATCAAAATATAATCTAGTACGAGATCTCATTAAAATACATACAAGTACCAAATTTCAAGTCAATATCTTAAGCGGTTTCAAAGTAATCTTTCACACAAAAAAATACAGACAGACAGAATTCGTCTTGCTCAAATTTAAAATGTCGACGTTTCATGACATTCTAAGTCTATTTGAATAATAAAAATTTTCAACATTTTTTGTTTGCGTTCCACAATGTGGAAGTAAAATTATGAAATAAAATTTCATCCAGCTACCTGGTTAATTGAACCTTATTACATAATATCGATATAGGGAGAGATGTACAAAGAATCTGAAATATCTAAAACTACTGCAGAATACTCGCCCCCAAAACCAAGCATTTTAGTTAAAATTCGAACACTCCATCTGTATGTTGAAACCTTTATTACTACGATAGCAAAAACAAGGGAGATTTTATTAAAAGATATTGGATAAATCTGTATAAAATTTTTACTAACAAATTAATAAGTGTTAAAGTTTTCAATGAATCACTACGATTAGTAATGTTTGCAAGACTTATCACATCACATCACATCACATCACATCACATCATTTATTTCACCAATTAAAATACAAAACATATATATATGGCACGTCAATTAAAAAATATAAAAAATAGTATATAAAATATAGGCATAAACCTATAAGTGAACAACATTAACAAAAGTAAAAAAAAAACATCAACACATTATGCTATGTTTTTGTATCCTTATACAATACAAAACAAAATATTAAAAGAGGACAGAGAAATACGTAACGAAATACAATATAAAAATAAGTGGCCGTGCAACATTATTGTTGTATGTTCAAACAATAGCAAGAAACTGAAGGAGCAAGGAAGTGGTGCGTACCACGTCAAATGGATGCCACTAAACCAGCAATGTTTTCGGGGTTTGTCAAAAACGCCACGAACTCGTCAGTAGAGTAAAAACCGTGGATTAAAAATAATTTTTTCAATATGCCCTCAAAATGGTTATAGGTCAATAATTTTAGTGGATTTGGAAGAAAATTATATAGCCTGAGGTGCGGCGAATTTTTAGACGATCTTGTCAGTCGATGCCTAGCTGGCCTTAGTAAATCGGCTTGTCTAGTGCTGTAATTATGAAAATTTGAATTCCTTTCAAAAGAATTTAAGTTTTTGTGTATATCCAGTAAACTAAGATAAATATATAAAGAAGGTAACGGCATAATGCCCAGTGAAATAAATAGAGGCCTACAGTGGTCTCTATACCCTGCATTGGCAATGATTCTAATTGCTTTCTTTTGTAGACGAAATATTTTTATAGTATGACAAGAATTACCCCATAAAGTGATGCCATAACTAATGTGTGAATGAAACAGTGAAAAATAGCTCGCTTTCAAGGTTTCCAAAACCAAATGCCTTCTTAGCTGGCGGAGCAAAAATATTGTGCTGGCAAGTTTGTGGCTTAGCTGATCAATATGACTAAACCAGTTTAGTTTATCGTCCAGTGTGACACCTAGGAGTTTCACACTGTCACCCTTTGTCACTGTGTTACTCGTGGAAAAGACAAGCTTCTGAGTTTTTTCCTCATTCATTTTCATTTTATTAGTGATGAACCAGGTTTTGGCTTGATCAGAAATTAAAGAAGTCTGTTGATGTAAAACTTGAAGGTTACTATGGGAAGTCAGCAATGTGGTGTCATCAGCGTAAGCAATACACCTATGGGGCAACATAAAATGAAATATATCATTGACATATATAATAAAGAGGAGTGGCCCCAATACAGAGCCCTGAGGCACTCCGTGCTTAACTGGATTAAGATCCGAATTTATATTATTTACACTGACGCACTGTTTTCTGTTACATAAATAGGAGCGTAGTAGTTCCAATGGACTCCCACGAACCCCATAAAATTTCAACTTTTCTATGAGTAATTCATGCGAGACACAGTCAAAGGCCTTGGACAAGTCAGGCAGTGTAATTTCTACATGCCTGCCCCGCTAAAGGCCCTCAACAATGTCCCGCACCACAGTAAACACAGCTTGTGTAGTAGAGCACTTGCTACGAAAACCAAATTGACAGTTATTTAGAACGTCATTAGATTCAAAAAAGTTTAATAGTCGGTTTTTCAAAATTATTTCCAAAACCTTTGCAAAAATTGGTATGATGGAAATTGGCCGGTAGTTGTCCAAGTCATCGGAATTACCCTTTTTAAGAAGTGGTATAACTTTCGTGATCTTAAAAGCTTCTGGGAAAACACCCTCACCAAGGCAGCTGTTAATTAATAAAGTTAAAGGTTGAACAATAATGTCTACTGTTTCTTTTAAAATTCTAGAATTCATTCCATAAATATCTGTACAGTTAGAACCTTTTAAAGCTTTAATGGTGTTGGAAACTTCCAGTTCTGATACGGGGTACAGAAAAAAAGAGTTATTTGTGGGTGGCAAGTCACTTAAAAAATCCAGTGCAGTCTGATCTGCAGTTGGTAAAGAATTTATTATATTCTCAGCTATCGAAGCAAAAAAATCGTTAAAAGCTTTTTGTGTAAATGCATACTCAGTATTGTCAGAACTCGCTTTGTTACGTTCAAAGTTGATTCATTTCCAGCTGTCCCTGATTTTATTGTCTGAGCCGTTAATAAAATGATTGTAAGCACACTTCTTAGAATCATTAATACATTGCCTGTACTCTTTAAATGTGTCCCGTTTACCTTTAAGAGTTTCGATAAACCACTTTACTGGTGGGTTAGATTGATTAACAACCTTTTTTAACGGGAAATGTGTTTCAATGAGACTTTTATAGGTGTTGACCTTACCAATAATGCTACATTCAGCTAAAATCTTTGTAAAGAGGCGGCTTCATACAACATGGTCAGTAGTATTAATACACATTTGCCATGTCGTGGTACAGTAAATGTTCGACCAATATGATCTAGTGTTGGCGTTCGTCGAGGTTCTTTACTAGAGGCGGGAAATACATCATACATCAAAGAAAATGACCTGCGTTGACCTGGGCTTATGAAGGCATTGGTTATTTCATCCATACGAAAAGTCAGAACTCGCAGATATAAATACTTAAAGAAGTAAATTCAAGCACGTATATTGAGTATTTGAAAAAGTTGGCTACAGTTTACCATTCCTGGCACATGCCAATATTAAACATACACCATATGAAGACATCTTTCCACAAATGCTCCATTTGGCCAATGTTGGTCGAACGTTGGCCCAGTTTGCCCATGTATGGAATTGTCTTAAACCAAATCGAAATCGATAGTTCTAGCTTAAATCTGTGCTCCGATTGCAGTTTCACAAAGAACTGTGTGCGCTATTTCTTACTAATCTAATTCCTGCTAGCTTCTATGATTGCAAAGTAACATCTTCACTGAAGATTTTTCCATACTTCATCGACCATCCAACAATCTAGTCTTTCACAAACGATTCAATTCGGAATTGGCAACTTACCACACTTTACCTTATACTAAAATGATTTGACGTATTGTCGTATCTTGCTGTGTCGTGTCGTGCATCTAGCATGCTCTGTCAAATACCTTAAAGGAATTATTTTATTAATATCAAATTTACAGCAACAACTAAAACTGATTAATAACATCATGTGAAATATGATTTCTTTTTATAGGTGTAAAAGGCTCAAATATAGCTTAAATAAATAAATCAAGAAAATAAACGAAGAGCTTAGCGAACAGAATACAACACTTCAAACGAAAATTAAATTAAACTTGTTGATTTTGAAAAAAAAACATATTTCTCCCATTTTCGTCCAGTAGGATATCATGAACTGTGAACCGGCTAGTAACTAAACTTAATCACAGCTTAAAGGAACAGTTCAGCATCAGGCCTAAATTTGTAATTGACCCCACGACGTATATACACTGTTATTAGTTTGTGTACCTTCTCCATTTCAATGCCATACTTCATGCAGCCACCTGAGCCTACTGTCAAGTAAGCATTTGTAAAAAGTAACGTGAACATCGTGACCCGCTGGCTATCAGCAAATGATTTGCAGAAAAGCAAATGCGTGTAACACCGCTACACGGCGAGGTTATGTATCCGGGGCGACTATGATTTATCTGTTCGATATGGATGCCGGGCATGTTAGCAGGCGGATGGAATATCCCGTCCTCTTGCCGCACCACAACCCATTTGTTTAACAATGGTCAATTCAATTGGTTTTGTAACTAAAGCGAAATATACTTGGCCGAAATTGGGATCGCATAAACTGCACCTGTGACTATCAAACCAGAACAAATATGCAATGATGGCCGTGTTTTGAGCAGATAATGCAATTTGTTTAATTATTAAATGGTGTATGAAGTTCAGCATGCAGTTCTTACACGCGGATATCACAAATCTCAGAGCCTAATAACGTTTTACTATTTCATGTTTAAATATACAGGACGGTTTATTAGAAACGCCCAAAATAAGTATAATATTATAATTGAGAACTAAGAATTATTGCATATCTAAACTAGAAATTATATTATTTGTTTCTGAGTTAGCAGCTATATGCAATTTCCTTGAAGAGCTGCTGAAAATCGAAATTCAGTTAGTAATGCTACTTCTATGGGTATGTCAATGATAAGCTTTTGTGTTCTCTTTAATGGAAAAAAGGTACGTACACATAAATTTAATAGAAAATTCGCAAAATAGATAATGACTACTAAATGGCTATTATGTCTAGAAGAATGGATAGAAGGGGAAGGTAATAAGCTTTGAATTTACTTTGCTGTCATTAAATATACGTTGTGTTAAATCTAAGGCAATTTGTAATGAGCTAACCGTGCTTCAAGTTCATAATGAAAAAAGATAAAAACTACATGAGTCATTGTGCCCCACGTTCGGCGCCAATAATTGTAGGCAAACACTTGTATAGTGGTTTCAATACAACAAGCGTTGCAGATCATCACCGAAAATATTCTGCCGTCACATAGTACCAACTAAAAATTAAACCAACGTGCTAATTCCGTATACAAATACGAAACACATAAGTTGGTATTTCGTCACGTGTTTATGAAACTTTGTTTATATGGTATATTGCCACGCGTTGCTACGAATAAGTTTGCTTAGTATTTAATCCTCCTTAAAAATAAATTTTGTAAATCTGCTTACGGTATTATTAAAAAACATTATTTTAGTATATTTAGCATATAAAAAGAACGAATGATTTCTTTAAAAGTTATATGGTAAATATCGAAAATAATGTTTCTAACTTTGCTTAGCTTGCATCTTGTTGTACGCTTAATTTATTTTGCTTTAGTTTGTTGGTTTAGTCAGTAAATGTTTCATAATCGGATAAAGATTCGTTAGTATATTTTTAAATATTAATATTTTTGTGAATATTTTGATTAAAGACTTTATATAATAACTTCGAAATTATCCAAATGCAGTAAAACTGACGTGACATCTTAGGAGTGGCGTGTAACGCTTAATATATTGAAACCGCTATAGATGATTCTGCATAATACCATACAAAAAAAAATTAAAAATATCTTGACTAAGTCAATTATTTTTTAAGTAATAAATCAGAAATACCGCATATATAGTGAATTGAATACTGATATCGGTTGCTGATTTACAGTTCCAAAATTAAATATTTGGCAATTTAATTATATGATTAGACAAAATTGTACATGTAGTGCAGTTGAATGCAGCAAAGATCTGTTGATGTATCATTTAGATCACGTTTAGCAATACACATACCAAGTTTCATAACGTTCAGTTAATGGATCTTTGCGTACATGTGATGACTTACAACCTGCCGAACTAATCACAGCAGACAAAACCATGTGGTAAAATGATATTACTGCTATAGCGGAGTTTCATAATATTTTGAATGGGTGTAACGTGCTCATTCAAAGAATTATTTTCTTATCCTTTCTAATTGCAATTGGTTGTCATCCGCGCAAGATCCATTGACCTAGCTATAGTTGTAGTTATAATTTCTGCAAGCTATAAAAAGTCTAATACTACCTGTGAAATATTATCTGTGTTAGCTGCAATTTTTGAACGAAAATATGGGCAGTGCAATTTACAATTTCCCACCGGTAACGAAATGCCTGTGACAGTGTTTTACTGAGAATTTTACATTTACAATGATCTATGACCGTTCACGTAAACCTTTTAAATCATACCGACGAAACTCCTGTTACGATACATTAAATCAACATTTAATAAAAAATGCATTTTAAATTATTCTACATGTTTGTCCGAAGTGAAATGATTGATGTCTATTTTTCAAAAAGAAAACAAGGGTGATGGCATGTTCAGAATACAATCATCGGTAGATTAATGGCTGTTATCCGTGAAAAACTATCACATAATCTGGACAGAGTTCCAACATATATTTACTTATTTAATAAAGGCGGAATATTATAAATATATTATAATAAATTTAATATTAATTAAAATATAATAATTCTAATATGTTCAAGGAATATTTAGCTTGTTTTAGTTCTGAATAAAATGAATATTAACTAGTCATCAGTTTACTTACTGAATATGTTTGTAGTAATGAAGTATCGCATATTTCAGAAATTTTGGTATGTCTATATATTTATTGACTATATGACATATATATGTAATCAGTCTTTTGTTAATACAAATTGAGTAATGGAGAATGACTAGACCAACAAAATATATTATATAACATGGGGTTTAAAGCCCCTAGCTTTGGAGAAAAGAAACTAAAGAAATTTTGATAAAATTGGTTAAGAACTTCTTGAAGTTGGGATAGACTTTATTCGTTACTAGTTACCTTATAACAAGTAGCTGGCAGACAATAATAATTGTTATATTGCTGTAGTTTCATGTTCATCGTGTTTTGCACTCAATTGTAATTATAAATGTATAAACATGGTGTTTCGCAGCAAAGTACAAAGAAAGGTACTAAGCCAACACGACATGTGTAGAGTACAAAAAATTGCCTATCTTATGACATTATTGGAAGCCTTTCTAGTCCGATTTTACTTTACTATTGCTGTAACCTCACCTTTGTCTGACATCATCTATTTTCTTCAACCGCTTACGTATACTCTGGCGATCTCATCCTTGTGATACTGAATATTGATCAAGTAGGCTATTAGTTACATTAGCAAAAAATTAAATTCAAAATAATCCTAATGTGTCAAATGTGTCGAATGTCCTTAATGCGTCGTGCTGAAAAATGTATTTATGCAGATGGAGGTCATTTCGAACGATTTGTGAAAACGAAGGTACATTTTAGATTTCTCTTACATCCATTGAGTAACAGAAGGTAAAGGTTCTCAACATTTTCGTGGCTAACACAAGTCTACAAAAAAGAAACAATTCTGTTCTTAGGACTAAACCTATCACGCCTTAAGTATTTTTGTGCTAAACCCGAATTTTCAATTTAAAAATTTTCTACCGCGTAGATATTGAGTAAATCCTGATTTATATGGTCAAAAAACCGTATTTTGATGATAAAAACCGGGATTTACTCGAAATCTACGTAGTAGAAAAGTATTTAAATTGAAAATTCGGATTCAGCACACAAAAATACTTAAGGCATGATAGGTTTGGTCCTTGGAACAGAAATTTTATTTTGTAGACCTGTGCACGGGTCTACAAAAAAAAAGTTTCGTCAAAATACAGTTATTTTGTTATTTTTTGACATTTACTCGAAATCTACGCGGTAGAAAATTTTTAAATTGAAAATTTGGTTTCAGCATACAAAAATACTTAAGGCATGATAGGCTTAGTCCTTAGAGCAGAACATTTTTTTTTTGTTGACCTGTATAATCGTTCACATTATTGACCTACGTCAAATTTTTTCAAAGTAGCCCAAGAGGAAAAAGTTATGTAGATGCTTTGTTGCCAAAACCAAAAATACTAATTTTCTAAATTTTCACTATCCAAAATTTTGACTCTTCCTCCTTTAGAACGTGCCTCTACTCTTTTCAAAGCTTTGAGAGCTTCTTGAGTGTAGTGATGGTGAGGATTCTCCTACTAGTGTGTGGCTTCCGTAACATTTGTACACAGACCTCTATTGTTGTGTCCTCTGCTTGAAACAATGTTGCGGTACTACCCAGGTTCAGGCTAATACCTGTCCCTGGTTGTCCCCCCCATAACTCCTGCTTTATGGATATAATTTTCCAGTTTTTTTATTAAAACATTTTGACGTATATACACGTTCTAACCTTAAATCCGTCGTGTCAGTTCTTCCAATGGTGTGTTTATCCGTTGCTTCTACAAAAAATGAAGATAAGCAAAACATTCTGACATTCACATGATGCTTTTCAGATAATCACGAATATGAAATAAAATCAGTTGCTCAATTTTACTATTCTTATTGAACTGTTTCAAACTTATAATTTCTTTTGATCTGCTCAATGAGCAGAAGAAATTTCGATTTTTATATATACATTATTAAATAAGTTCGTGCAATCTCGGCCCTTTATGAAATACCCTCGAAGATTATCCTCCATTTCAAACTCCATCCCTAACTTTCACGCTTCTTATAATCAATTGAACCACTCCTAGTAAATTACTATCTATGATTTACAATTTCCTTATCAATGTCTACAGATTATTCACTACGAGTATTCAAGTAAGTCATGCTAGTCACGTAGTGACCCGTTTATTAATAATGACAATCCTACACTCCACACTTGACCCCAGTTGTAATTCCCATGGCAACCACAAGAAGAAAAGTGTAAGCAAGCGATCGCACGCATTCTAGCCCTTAGGGTAGTCGAATTCGCCAGCGATTGTAAGGGGGTGCATGTGAGTGGCTGCGACTTTGCTGCCGGTGGGACTTCTCATGCCGACATGCAGCAAACTGCAGTTCATAGGCGTACTGCATTATGAGGTTGAATGAAAACAAATGTGTATTTTCTAGAGGTATGTAAAATCTCGTGTATATATGATAGTGTTGTTGGACTTCTATGATATAGAAAAGCGAAAAGTAGAACAAGGTAAAAAGATTTTTTTTCATTTCAAGAAATAAATCTAATAACATTGAAGTTATATGTTTTGAATATCTTAATATTCATAATTTATAAATTGACAGCGTATAGAATTTTTTATGGTAGTGACTTATGATTTATCTAGTAAATCTACACAAATCAGAGTAATGAATGATGCTTGTCAAAACTGTGATAATAAATCCGCTAGTATAGCCCTACTTGATTTTAGTAAAGACTTTGATCCGCTAAATCCTTTTTTTAGCTCTCTAATTTTCTAAAGGCTAGGGTTTATAATTTATATATGGCAGATAATACTTATTCTTGTTTTATTTGGCGAATATTCTTCAAACTTGACAACACAAAAATAATAATAATAATTGGAAATTGAGTAATACGATTTCGTGGTGATTTATTGACTTTTGTAATGGGGTATTTTCCATTTTTTTTAAATTCAGTTTTGGTGATATATATCAATTATTATTTTAACAATTACTACATAATCAATTTAAATCAAAACAATAATTTCTTAAATAAAAATAAGAATACGCCCGTCTAGACTCAGATATCAAATGATTTCATTTGGAGGGGAATAATTTAACCAATAACAGACAACTTTCGCTTAGACTGTAACTATCTTATATGAATGCCAAATTGTGTATTTTCTTTACATTATTTTACCAATAACACTTCTATTTTGCTCAATATCTTGAAAATCAATAAATATTATATATATGTATTTAAAAGGAAATAAAAGGTATTTATGTTTGTTATTATTTAGAAGTTTTTTAAAAATGTAAACAAAACTCACGACGAGGATTATATGTCAACATTGTATAAGAACGGCTCTCCACCTCTTCCAACTTTGCTTGCGTGCTGTCAATTGTCACTTCTTGTCACAATACAAGTGAAAGAGACATATTGGTTAGATTTATTTGTTGTTTGTTTATGTGGCGTTTGATTTTATTTTATATTTTATCAATAAACTATTAAGATAGAGTTGAATGTTGTGAAAGAAGATTAATTTAATTTGCCCAAAGTTGATTAAGACATGATAGATCCTCTTTATACACAAAATTTTGAATTTTTTGTCAGCAAACATGAAAAATCAACACGACGTTAGAACGCATCTGTCATTTCACTAGCCGTTGACATTGTTGCAATATATTGCGAAATATGTTTTTAAAAATCTAATCAGCCTTAGAAATGATTTAAAACATTTAAATTCACGCCTATTATTATTTTTTACATCACAAAATTAAATTTCGTGGATAAATATATTAACATTGATCTAATAAATAAGCTTTATACTCCTGTTTTCTTCCATTATCTTTACTAGAACTAGAGAAGAAATTTCAACTTGGCAACACCACACTGCTTTGTATAAAACCATTCTATCTACAAATCAACACAGACCACCTACGTCATCGGCAGATTTCACACGTCACCAATTTAAAACGCTTTTCGCGACACTTATTTTAACACTTGTTTTCTCAAAAAATTGATAATTATTTTCACGGAAATCTGTATTGGAAGGTTTGTTTATACATATTCTATGATATTAATCAATAAAAAAAAAAAGAAAAAAGGAAACTACCCCTTTGCTCCTTCACCCACAGTAATTGACGTGTAGCTGTAAGAGTAAATCATAAGACTGTCAAATCCGAATATGATACACTAACTAAAGGTGTGTACGTGTGTAGCTCAAGGATCAATTTCAGAGCCTTCGTTATTTTTGATATATATCTTGTATTAATGATGAAGTGCAAAATCCTTAGTTGATTGAATATGGGAATTATTCCCAGTTAACGCTAATGTTCAAAAGTTAATCAAGTTAATCAAGTAAAAAAAAACCGCTGCCTAAGGAATCACAACTTCTACATACAAATCTTCGGTGGGGTGGCTGATTTCTAAGAGATTTAGGCTTTTCGTTTTTATACAAACACTAAATCACAATTTTATTTTTTTAGTCCAGTTAATAAGGGGGGGGGGGTTGATAATAAAGGTGGCTGATACCAAAAAAAAAAAAAAATTGAAGCCTTTGGTGTTCATACACTAAATTACAATTTTATTTTTTTACCGCTTTTAATAATGGGGTGGTGGTACAGGGGGCGACTGATGTCAGGACAAATTGTGTGGCCTTCAATTCTTTTACATACACTAAATCACAATGTAATTTTTTGACCCCCTTTAATAATGAAGTGGAGGTGGTAATGGAGATGATAATGGGATTTTGAAACCTTGGCTCTTGTACATACACTATATCTCAATTTTATGAACTCTTACTTGCCTGCTTTACCTACTTACCACCCATTTACTCCCCAGTCCTTCAACGGAGTAAGATAAATAAAATCTAGTTCCAGATCTCGTGATAATTCATGTGTTTTTCAAATCAATCATAAACCGTTCCAGAGTAATATTTCGCACAAAAAAGTTACAAATAGTCACACCAACCGGCCGACACACAGTCTTTTTTTTGCACAAACAGATAGACCAACAAACCGACACACAGACAGACTTGTTTCGCTCAAACTTAATATCTCGACGTTTCATGATATTCTAAGCCTATTTGAACAAAAAGAATTTTATTTTTTTTTTACAATTACTTTACTCCCATGATGTGGAAGAAATACAAAGAACCGCTGCCTAGGAGATCACTACTTCCACATCCAAATTTCCTATTCAAGTCTCTTACAACGAAAAAAATGTTAATACTATATTTGCACTACATGTGGAAATAATTGTTCATAGAACTTTAATAATATAATATTTGAAATCGTTTACCTCAAAAACCCATAAAACGATATGCCACATAAGTGGCTTACGGCAAAAAAAAATGGTTTGGCTCTTGTACACTCACTAAATCACAATTTTATTTTTTTACACTCTTTAAAAATGGAGTAATGGAAGTGACAGTGGGGGTGGCTGATGCCAAATCATTGTTGACACCTTAGCTTCTCGCACATACACTAAATCCCAATGTTATGAACACTGACTTGCTTGTTTTACATATTTACCTCAATTTACCCCCCAAACCTTCAACGAAATAATATGAAAATATAATCTAGTTCCAAAACTTGTTATAATGCATATGTGTACAAAATATCAAGTCAATGTGGTGCATATAAAAGACAGACAGACAGAATGCTTTTTTGATCAAACTTAAAATCTCGACGTTTCATGACATTCTAAGCCTATTTTCATTTTTTTATCGCTACTATACTTCACCAAAACGGCATATGTTAGAAATATCATTATAATTATTATCAATCCATCATAAAGTAGCAGTAGCAGCAAACATGTTATTCTGTATCTTCATCAGTAATATTATATTGTTTAATATCAAGAATTAAGTTTGTGTACTTCATCATTCATTATGTGTGCAAAATGCAGTGATCCTTTGAAATTAAATTAATTTGAAAAAAGTGGAAGCTAAAAAAAACTAAGGTAATACAGTGCTCTGCTACGTTAAACGCAGTCTAAAGGCAGCCACCCAACAATTAATATCAATTAAATATCGGTCAAAAGAACAAAATAAAAATATAGAAATATATTCTTCATATTTACGAAATATTTTTATTCCTTCGAGTTATGATTTAAGAGTTAATGCATATAAATCTATTTTATTCAAAGCGGCATCGGCATTAAAACGTAGCAAGGTAAAATTATCCGATTTTGTTGTTTAAATTGGTATAACATGAATTGGATGTTAGTTGATCGCAAGATCTGAATCATGTGATACTTGCATATCATTTGTGTTAACAGTTTTAGTATCTTATGTAACTAGTTATGGTGAAATGGTGAATTTCATTACTGTTAATGATTGTCATCTAAATCAATGGGTTTCCAAAGGGTCATGTGTGTTTTTCGTTTAAGAAAATACTATGGATCAAAATTCTATTCTAATATGCAAACTAAAAGGCGTATGTCATATCTATACGTATAGAGACAAACTATTTGGCGGCAGAATTTTCGACTAGAATTATTAATGGTGTACGCCTATGAAAAAAGAGTGACTATGCGTGGGATACTGCAACCAGCTTTAAATTAAACTTCATCATAGTGGGCATAGACTTATCGAATTTCAAATTCACGACCTGCACACAAGTGCTGATCAGCCACCTGTCGGGTCGCTTTTCGAGATTACTTTTTATTTTATGTGCTTCAATGGGATGGAGTAATTTGGACGTGACTGTTTTAATCGGCCAATGGATCGACGAACAATTTGGCGCAATAAATTACCTTAATACAATATTAAAATCATAGTGCTTATTCTGTATTTCATCCTAGGAAATAAATTTAATTAAAGATATCTTAGTAATTGCGTAAACGCATGGAAAAAATTAATTGTGCACTAAGAAACAATAACTCAGTTATTTTAGTTACTAATGTGAAAAATAATCTGATTTCGTACGATTATTGCTGTCTGAATACTTATTTCTCGTATTACTAGCTCTGCCCATAGGCAAAAAAGTAAAGTAATAAGGAAGTTAAATAATAATGAAATACTGGCACCAACGAAACACACGCATTTTTGGCTGCCTCTTGAATGTCGATAGTTTCATCATAATCCATATTTTTATTGCAAAAACTCATGTAAATAACTTGAATGGAGGAAACTATTATGAAGTTATCAATTTGACAACTTATTGACACTAACCATAGCAGAAAGCAAACACACTCCAATTAGAATCTAAGCCAACTATAATAAATGAGTTCGACAAATCTTGAAATATAATAATTTTGAATGAATTTTCCTGAAAATTGTAATATTGCTAGTAGTACGAAAAACGTCGTATGCACCTCGGCTTTTATCTTGTATTTACAGGTCTCGACCATTGCAAACCTCAGCCCTACGGGCTTCAGTTTGCACTGTGTTCTCGACTTGTAAAATACACTTACAATCCTTGGTATATAAATAATTATTTCGTACTGATAGCTTTGCAAGTGTCATTTTTTGACATCTGTCAGTATTATGAAAGTGTCACTTGCAGTCAATGGCAGAATAAAATTTACTTCTATGCTCTAGGGCAAAAAGTAACCTTTTTGACACTCCAATTAAAGTCTAAGCTAAGTAATAAATGAGTTAGACAAATCTTGAAATATAAATTTATAATTTTGAATGAATTTTACTAAAAATTGTAATATTGCTAGTAGTATGAAAAACGTTGTATGCACTTCGGCTTGTATCATGTATTTACAGGTCTTGGACACTTGCAAACCTCAGCCCTATGGGCTTCGATGTGCAAACTTTGTTCTCGACCTGTAAAATACACTTACAAGCCTTAGTACATAAACAACTATTCTTACATTATCATTATTAAATACCTACATATTATGACATTTATTCGTTTACAGAATTTGAAAAAGTGGGCCAAACTTACACAATCTCTTGTGAAAGTATTGGACGGAGTTTTGGGAAGAGTTGCCAACATGGAAAATAGACAATAAAAAATATGGCGATTTGGGTTCAAGTCTCATGAACAAAATTATAAAATTCTCGCGTAAGTTAATAAACAATTCTTCAATTGCTTACTAAAAAGAGTTATTTAAAGTTTGAACAAAATATTGCCATCAAAACAAAGTTGTATATCTTATTTTAAAATATGACCAAATCGTCTGATTATAATATTAACTTTTCTGAGCATAGATGACGCAAGCTCCCAAACTATAAACTCAAAAATTTTTTTGAGACTTTATAGCTTCCCTTGTAAATACTAAATACCAATTGTATGAACTCTTACCTGCTTGATTTATCTATTTACCCCCATTTACCCCCATTTACCCCAGTTTACCCCCAACCATTCAACGGAATAAGATGAAAATATAATCTAGTTTCAGATCATCTTAAAATACACACTTGTACCAAATTTCAAGTCAACATCTTAAACGGTTCCACAGTAATCGTGCGCACAAAGAAAAGTTATAGACAGACCGACAGACAGACAGAATTTTTTTTCGCTCGAACTTAAAATCTCGACGTTTCATGACATTCTAAGCTTATTTGAACGATAGAAATTTTCAAAATTTTCTTTATCGTTACTATACTTCCATTGGATATGGAAGTAATAAAGAAATGGCGACCGGAAAGTAATCTCATTGACACCCGGCATTTGAGCAAATATATATTTTATTTCACATATTAGGGAAACTAATATCCATAATTTTCTGAAATATGCAATTTTGGATATATTCAATATTCAGATTTCCGATTGTGACCAGTGCCAGCTTTATTAAAAAAAAAATCATTAAACTCGGTTCAGTGGGGGCCGCTGGCGAAGCCGGAAAAGAGAACGGCGTGTGTTTTAAATATATAGATATTAACAAAATTATTCGGAATAACGTATTTCGTTATTTCAGCATTTTAATGGAGTTTAAATATATGGACAAAACGAAAACGATTTTTTTTGTTGATTGACATTTCCCTTACTATCTTAACAGAAAATAAACGTAAAGTTTATTTAGAAATAAATAATACATCTAATTGGATTTACACACACTTAATTATCATTTACTAACTTTCGAAGTCGTGCAATTCCATAATACTGTATTATGGCATAATATATGAGAAACATTAGTAAAATTGTAGAAAGTTACACTACACTAACAGAGTTACATAATCCAGTAGTAAAGGGCACAAAAGCCAAATAAAAAGACACTAAAATCTCACAAGATCCGACTTTTAAATGAGCTAGTTGTTTCATTGTTCTTATAACACAACAATTTGATCAAATTGTCCCTCTAAGGAGTACAGTTTGTTAAGGTTGCTGTTCCCGTACGAATTTTGCCGCTGGTTGGCGTTTACAGGGTAATTGACATTAGTCTTGAACGTGTCTGGATTAGAAGATTTAATAGCTTAAAATAAAGAAAAAGGTGGAAAATCCAATTTGTTATTTGTTTAGGACACAACATCGCTAATACTGGATGTGTCTGTTAACAGTACCTGCCCGCAGAATACATAATAATATGACATTTTCGAGCGAATTATTGGCGTGGACATTTTTACTGTTTGTGGCATGTTAAGAGTTAACGTTACGTAAAAAATGCAAATAAATCAGGTTTAATACATGAATTTAGTACTATAATAATAATAATTTTCAACCGTATTGGAATGGCATCTGTTAAAAATGAATAACCAAATTATATATTACATATAATTTGATTAAGCGGGGAAAGAAACCATTATACAGGGTGTCTGTTGCATCGATAGAAAGATTTAAGGCGATGATAGAAGAGGTCATTTAGAACTTGTATGATATACCAGTATACCGAGTATCACGGAGTTTGGAAATAACTGACCGAGACAACCCGATCGGGAGAATTAATGAAGCAGATGCAAAAATTATGGAAGAAATGAGAGTTAGCCTCACCACCATCGAAATAAGAAGAGGACATTGACGTATTAGAAATGGTGCACAGTGGGGCCAAATCACCTAAAAGTTGGTATTAATTAAACGCGTTACATCTGGCACTGGATTTTTACTAAGGTAATAAGGTAACCATGAGAAGCGCTCCTATTTGGGGAGGGGGGCACAGGCTCGCCCCCACTACGTCCACGAACGCGTGGACGTCCGGACTTTTTAACTATCCTGGGATCGCTACCTATAATAATAGCTGTGTCTTTCATTTACATTATTTTATTGATAAGAATAGTGCTATATTTAAATAACGTATTATTACTAACTAATAATAAAAAAACAAAATGCCAAGAAATGTTAAAATTTAATTTTGCTTTTAAATTTATATGCACACATTTTTGCACAATACTTATGGTTGTCAATTCAGTAGAAAAAGTATCTGTGTATTCCACCATGGATGACAGGAGAAATTTTTATCATAATATTGATGTAATAAAAGTTACTTCACCTCAACGCGACATGTTATTTTTCTTACGGGGAGGCCCAATATGTCCCTTTAGATGGTAAAATATTTACCTTCAGCCATGCTCGTTTTTTTTTTCATGGAAATAGTCTGATTTATTATGGAACATTGATAATTTATTTTTAACTTTATGACAAAACTGTGATATTTCTTGTATCGGGATTGCGAGGTCTTCATCTGGACATTTTATCATGATGATAAGTCGTTTTCGCAAGTATTTGCACTGGTATTAAAATGAATGCCTGATAATATTGTATAACATCAATCTATGGAAGGAAATTTCTAAAGCCCTCAGTCTTATAAATAATGAAATTATTTTTAAATTAAGTTTTACTGCAATTTTAAACAATCATTCTAATTTTTATATAACTAATTTGAATTTTGTCAATAAATCGGATGTTTGATTTATTTGCAGAAAAAACTTATTTAAAACATTTTTCTCTTAACAAAACATGTAGGTACCATACAATTTGATATGTTTGAATCTATTTTAGCTTTATATGGGTATATTTCCACATTAAATATATATACCTTAATAATCTAGTCAATGAGTGCTCAAAAGAGGGTGTAGAGTACATGGAATATGCGGGACTTTTTGACTTCAGGACTTCGTTAGGAGTAGTTAGCAGGTAAACATACTAAAAGTCCCCGCCCCTGGGAGGTGAGCTTACGGTGCGAGGAGGGGGGGAAGGTCCCATTTTTGGGTTTTTCGATTATATCTCGGAAGCGATGGACTCTAGAAATAATATGTTCTAAATAAAAATGAAAGCTATAAAATTCCTATAAAATTGTTTCCATACATATTTGTCGAATTTCCAACGGTTTTCGAGATATACGTTATTGAAAATCGATACTTTTGAAAAAATCATTTTTACCTAACTCTTTTTGTCAAACATTTGCTTCTAATGCCTCTCAAGATCGTTTCTCAGAAAAATTGTCAGAAACGGAGTTGTAGAGCATTAAATTTCCTTCAATTTGATATACACTTAAAAAATAATTTTTTTCGAAAACCGTTGGAAATTCGACAAATATGTATGAAAACAATTTTATAGGAAATTTAATTAGCTTTCATTTTTATTTAGAACATATTTTTCTAGTACGTTTAGTATGTTTACCTACTAACTACTCCTAACAAAGTTCCGAAGTCAAAAAGTCTCGCATATTCCATGCATTCTACAATATATTCATTGACTGGACTATAACCAGATGTATTGTGTTCATGCCTTAAGCTGCCCTAAATCTTTTTTAAAATTTATAAAGAAGAATAACTGCCCATCTATCCACAGCAAAAATTAAACCGTGGAAATGTGTGGAAATATAATATTATAAATAACAAACATCTGTAACATGTATAATGAAGGATCTATTATTTCCTTAAAATATTAATGCTGTTCTATATTTTTACCTACGATCACTACTGTAAATAGTAAAAAACACACTACCTGCCATCTATGTAAGTTGAATTTTACGTATTGTAAACTAAACGCACTGTAAACAAATCGCACGGTAAACAAAACGCACGGGACACGCAATTATAGGTGGCTTATATCGCTGACGCGGAGATTCAAAGAACAAATGCGCCTACTTAATTTTCAAACGCTGTCAAAACTGACATAATATTTGTTGAATAATACTGTTGATTAGTAAACTAAATCCAGATTTTACTAGATAACTAAATAAATATGATCGTAGGTAAAGTATAGTACATAATTCGAGTTGTAAGGTAATTACGCACTCATGGAAATACGCACTCGCCGCTACGCGGCATCGTGCGTAACTTTTCCATTCGTGCGTAACATGCTTCTTACATCACTCATTACGTAATATACTATTATTTTGTTTTAAAAATTAAATACATAGGGGACATAATCCATAGTAATAAAATAAAATAAATATATCTGTGACTAAATTGCAAAAAAAAAATAAATATAAAAAGAGCGGACTAGCACTTCCTGCAAAGGAGAACTATCGACTGCCTAGATCTATCTAATTCGAACTGTTACTGACAGGTACTAACTGGCACCAATAGTGCTCAACCATGACGTTACTTATGAGCAACATTTCCAATCGAACTGCTGTAGGTACTTCTAAATTTTGAGTTTATACCACTTTTTCACTTACTCACTGCGTACTCGTCCACTGTGTGGTGGTTCGCATTTTGAATATAAAACATATTCAATTGTTATTAATTATTTACTTTTTCATTAATTCTTAACATCATAATAGACATAGATCCAAACGTAGTACTTAGTTTCCTACCTAATAAAATTTTACTATCTACAGGAATATGTTTTTCATTGAAGCTACTAGCATTCCACCATACGCCATTGGAAAGAGGATAAAACAGATTTTAAAGTTATTTGAATGTATTGCCTGTTTGCTTTTTATTTTATACAAATGTACAATTAATGTAGATGGTAATTCATTGTTATGAATATGCATATCTGAATTAAAATTAATACAAATATAAGAAAAACAAAATATATGGAAGAGTTTCCAGATGGTTTAAATTCTTATCTAATATTCTTATATCGAAGCTTTCAATCTTATTATGTTAATTAAACAGGTGAAAAACTTCGTATTTTTGTGTTGCGTAATAGTTACAATATGTGTATATAGTTCTACGCATACAAACTGATCTAAATCTGATTTGGGACCCGTCAGATGCGACGCAGCTGCCAATTAAATTGACGCATTTGGTTTACTAACCGTAATCCAACAACTGAAGGTTATCATTCTTAAAACTTTAATGAAGATATTTATTGTGCATCTACTGAATGTGTCTTGATTTTCATAATCTGGTTCTACTAGAATATTAAATTCTAATTGAAAAATACATATAATGAAATAATTACTAAACCAAGAAAACTAGCCTAAATCATCAAAATATATGTTAATCAATTTAAATAAAAATGCTTGATAACAATACAAAAGAAACATTTAATAGTGCAACAGTAAAGAATAAATTAACAATTTTTAAACAGAGTTAAATAATAATAATTTAAACATATACTATTATTCAATACATAAATATAGTATGGCACATTACTTACGTTAGTCCGGCTATTGCTACAGCACTTTATAATATATTCCCTATCTTCCCCAGAGCATAATATGAATTATTTTAAATCAATTTGCATAAAAAATGGCTTGACTACTACATTATAAAATTAATTCATACCGTAATAAAAAAGAATGTAACATTTTTATTTTTGACAGCTATTATACATTCACAAAAATCTCTCTCTCTCTCTCTCTTTTATTTATTCATTTTGCACGTTAACATAATATTACAAACTTATATGAGATTTAGAAAATTGCAAAGATCGCAAGAAATGCCTGCAGAAAGAAGAACTTCACTTCGACGCATAATAAACAATTCATCAAATTTCAATTTTTGAAAAATAGTTCTGTTTTACATACCACCGCAGCTTAAGATAATCAACAACACAAAGAATAAAAATATATTTATAATGACCTAAAATATCTACGTAAATTTTTTTTTAGTATTTATTAATAATAATAATCAGGAGAAGAAATCTGAATTCATCAATATAATTACAAATTTCTATTTATGTATAAAAAACTTCCTTCAAACGTGTGTCAACCATACAAAATCTATTAACCGGAGCGGCGTTTGAAAGCTTGTGGCCGTAAATGTGGTTTAAATTTACATCAATGATGGTGCATCACGTTGGCATTTCATAAAATAGCATCCGTACAAAGTGTAAAATTATCTCTGATTTTTCTATAATATAAAAACATTATATTAGTGGTCATGATAGATAACCATTCATCAATGTACCGATGAGTAGTTGTGGAAAAATATGTAGTTAAATGAAAACGCAGTTGAGAAATACTTTATACGACTTACAGAATTGAATAAAAAAATATGCATTATATGCACATTCTACAATTTTCAGAAGAATGTCCAAAAATGTTTTACCCAACGAATGGGTAAAACATTTTTGGAGTCTTGCAAATTTCGGTAGATAGTTTCCCAAAGTCGAATGCGACGTTTACTAATAGAAATTCGAGAATTGAGCCCTAGACGTTTTCATCGTATGCGTAATTATTATTGAAACTAACAGGTGCATTTTTATCTTAATTTTGCATCTCATGCTTCTTTTATATGAAGGTGCTTTCCTGCAATACAAGAACAAATGTTAAAGGCCCTCGGCAGAGGAAAAGAGCCGTCGAGCGTCGGCACATCCGTTAGATGGATTGCTCAAATCGATATAGAACATCTAAGGATCTCACAAAGATATCGACATCTTTTGCTTTGTAAAGTTGGCGAAATGGAGCAGGAAGTACTTTTTCTGACGCTGTGAGCAGCAGGTGTCAAAATATTTTTGGTATTAGCCACTCCCATTACCACCCCATGATTAAAGAGGGTGAAAAAGAAATTGTGATTTAGTGTGTGTTCAAGAACCAAAGGCCTCAAATTATTTTTTTATTTCATTCACGCGCATCCCCCCCCCCTGCATCACCATCCCTACCCCACTACCGTTGTGGGATATCATTTTATGTTTTTTTTTTTTTATAAAAAAATCTAGATGTGGTAGTAGTGATTCCTTAGGTAGCAGCTTTTTGTCTCTATATAGAACTGAGAAAACACACTCGTCAGATCAATTATAATATTTTTGGAGATCTGATGACGAATCGTTCCGCCTAATTCGGCTTATGTAAAAAAATGAGTACGTCCATTGCTTCGAAGGCAATTAATTCATTAATTCACAAAATTCACTTTACTTCTTAAATAACTGTTCAGTACGACAATTACTTATACCTACATATAGAAAACATTACACAGTAATACGACCGAGAGTGCGACTGAAAAATAATCTAGAAATACCTCTGAAAATATGCAATATAATTTTACTTCCACATCCAGTGGAAGTATAGTAACGACAAAAAATTTTTAAAATTGGTATTGTTTAAATAGGCTTAGAATGTCATGAAACGTCGAGATTTTAAGTTTAACCGAAAAAAAAAATTTCTGTCTGTAATTTTTTTGTGCGCATGTTTACTCTGGAACCGTTTAAGATATTGACTTCAAATTTGGTACACATATGTACTTTAACGAGATCTGGAACCAGATTATATTTTCATCTTATTCCGTTGAGGGGTTGGGGGGTAAACTGGGGTAAATTTGGGGTAAATACGTAAATCAATTAGGTAAGAGTTCATAAAATTGGTATTTAGTATATATAGGAGAAGCTAAGGTCTCAAAAAAATTTTTGGCATTAGCCACCTCCTTTACCGCCCCCACCCCATTATTAAAAGGGATGAAAAAAATGTGATTTAGTGTGTATACAAGAACCAGAAACCTCAAAATATTTTTTTAGTTCATCCACCACCACTACCACCCCCACCGAACTACCGATGTGGGGTACCGTTTTATGGGTTTTTGGGGTATAGGATTTCAAATATTATATTATTAAAGTTACATAAACAATTACTTCCACATATAAAATTTTTTCGTTGTGAGTGACTTGGATAGAAAATCTGGATGTGGAAGTAGTGATTCCTTGGGCAGCGGTTTTTTATATAGTTAAACTTTCTAAAAAACATACTGATATATTGCGGTAAAGCGTGTATCTGGATAATGCGTATATATAAAGAATCTGCAGTGTGCACATTTTCCAGATAACATGTACATGTACATTCCAAAAGTGGTAAATATATACGTCACTGGATGCATTATGGCAAAAGTAGATATAGGAATGCAGATCGCTGATTTTAATTTTGAAGAGATTGGGCAATGAGGATAGAATTGATCATCATTAAAATTCCAGTTAATGTTCTTAATCAATGTAAAGATAAATTAAAATTAATTGTTAGGTCAAAAGATCAAAATTAATTTGCTATCAAAAGCAGAATTGTTTATTAAAGATACTGTAACTATAAAATAAAAAATATTTAGTATAATAAAAACAAAAGAAAATCTTTTTTTTCCAACTTATCATATATAAGTTAATGAGAACATGTTAACATTTAAGTTAATAACAAACTATATAATATTATGGAATTTTACTGACAAAAAAAAACCCATAGCTATCCAACAATTTTTATTACAGGTTTGACTGAAAAGACCCACATTGGAAAAAACTGGAAGGTTTTAACCTGTTTTTAGTTGACTGGCCAAAATCATAATATGTGTTTCTCTTCTCATTTTAAGGTTTTGTTTATTAATTCAGAATGTAATTAGGTTTTAGAGCATTTATTTCCTAATTCGATATTAAATACATAAAGAAACATACTCAACAAGAAATTGGAAATTACATATATTTTTGCGAGCTATTGAAACAACTAACGGATGATTTCAACTGTGCTCCTTTAAAAGTTTATGTTTAATTTCTTGGTAATTGATTTTACTGAGATTTGTTTTCCTTGAATTCATTTCATTACAGAATTCTATAAGTTTTTTGTACAAAATAATTTGTAGGTAAAAAAGGAAGTAAATACCTAAATAGTTTTGTATTTTCATCTTTTTTGAAATATAACTAATAAAAACAATAAGTAAAAGAAATTAAACATTAAAAATATGTTTAGCCATTTAGTCCGTACTGGATTTTTTGAATAAACTGAATATATCGGGTTATCGAAATTATGATACAATACATCAGGAAACAATAGTAGCTGAAAAATAAAATGCGGTTTATTATACATTATATATAGTCCGATATTACATAATATAGGAAATACAAGTTACAAAGGAGGCTTAAGAAAACCCTTTTTTTGTGATTACTTCTAAACGACTTGAAATATCAGACTGTAATTTTAGGCAGAAATAAAATGTTTTGTGATAAATGAGTTGTGATTCTGGAATTGCTCCCCCTCCCATTTTAGAGGATTTTTTTTATAGGTGGATTCGACTTTCTCCTTCTGTTTTATTTTCTGCTTTTTAAATGTAAATAGACTAGAAAAATATCCCCATATGTATCCCCAGAACGCACAAGAAAGGTATTCTTGTTGATATAGGCTATGGCTATGAGCTGTTCTTGAATTATTTGATATTTTATTCCAGTATTTATTTCAGTATTTGAGTATTAAAGATAGGACTTTGCAGAGTGAGTGTGTTTATTTTTGGTTGTTGATATAGACTATGGCTATAAGCTTTTCTTGAATTATTTGATATTTTATTCCAGTATTTATTCCAGTATTTAAGTATTAAAGATAGGACTTAGCAGAGTGCGTGCGTTTATTTTTGGTTTATTATAAATATTTAAAAAAATCATAAATGGTAGGTATAATCTTTAAAATTGTTTCAGGTACTTCTCATTGCTCTAAGGAATTCAATCATATATAGTTTTTATCATACAATTTAAATTTCTTTGTATCATAAAAAATTTTTGTTCCGAAAAGTGAAATAATTTACTACCGGCATAAAATTTCTTAAATTTCAAAGACAAAAATCTGTGTGTTATTTTATCCTAATTGAAAAAAATTACACCTCAAATTGGCCTTAAAAAAGTGAACAATTGCGCAAATAAACAATATATTTTCAGAGTATTGACTTGTGCAGTAATTATAAACGTTTTTAATTTATTTCACTAAAAAATACAGAATTAGAGAATATTATTTAGGTATTAAGCAAATCACAACTTACACAACTTTATTATTTATTATGAAATTACCTACTTTCATGCCCCCCGTATGGGGGCTCCATTGGGTACTGAGTTTGGGGCTTGCGAGTGGCCCGTAGCGGAGGCCTGCCAGAGACCTTGACAAATTTTTTTTTTTCAAATTTCTCCCCCCCGCTCATCAATTATTAAGCGCGAGAGCCCGTTGCGGGAGATTTTGGCAATTTTTCTTTTTTCAAATTTCTCCCCTTCCGTTCATCAATTATTAAGCGCGGGAGCCCGCCAGAGATTTTGACAAAACATTTTTTTTCAAATTTCTCCCGCTCGCTCATCAATTATTATTAAGCGCGGGAGCCCGCCAGTGAATTTCGTATCGGGTCCATGATTTAATGCGGAGGACTGCCTACTTTCTGTATATTGTTGCCCTAATCTGGTCACTCCAATATACTAATTAGGAAAAAAAATTAAAACACTCATTATATTATTGGAAAACCAATGAAAACAACCACTCTTCTAGTCAATACTGACGAAGTATTGAATTACATAATAGGATTCTTAGCATTTTAAAGCAAAACATATATTGAAAATACGGAACTCATTTATTTAAATTCAGTCATTCACACTTTTTTATTTAATATAAAATTATCTACTTTCTGTGTGTTGGTACCTTAATCTGGTCACGCTAATATACTCCTTAGGAAAGTATTTTGAAACACTCGTTATTGGAGAAACAATCAATACAACTACTCTTCTAGCTAATACTGATGAATTATTGAATTACATGATAGGATTCCTAGTGATTTAAGGCAAAAAAGTATATTGGAAATATTTAAATCATTTATAGAAATTCAGTCATTCACAACAATTATTAAACTTTACATTCTATTTCAACTCTAGAAAAGTTGTACAAGTTTTTTCGAACTCGTATTTTCAATATATTTTTTTGCGTTAAAATGCTAAAAGTTATATCATGTAATTCAATATTGCGTCAGTATTAGCTAGAAGAGTAGTTGTTTTGATTGGTTCTCCAATAATGAGTGTTTTAAAGTATTTACCTGACCAGTAAATTAGCGTGCCCAAATTAGGGCAACAATATACAGAAAGTAGGTAATTAATACAATTAATTGTAGAAATACAAGACCTCTTCTACAACGTTGTGCGAAAGTTTTCAAAAGGATTTCTCTCTATGTATAATGATAATAAATGTCAAATTCAGCCTAACATGACAAATCACGACACTAAATTTTTATAATAAATAATAAATAAATAAACAGTTTATTTAGCAGTTTGCTAGTTACAAGAATTAATAACATTTGTTAAAAACAAAGAAAAGTAATGTATATAAAGTTAAAACATTGTTCAATTTTAAATCTAACTTCATTAACATAAAATAGAAACTATGTAGCTAGACTTAAATATAACATATTTGTCATTGAAAGTTTGAACATTTTTTGACATTTTAATTTCTGTGGGTAATTCATTAAAAAGTTTAAGGCCTTCACAAAAAAGAGATTTTTTTAGAACATTTGAATTGCATTTTCCAATACGATAATTTTCCCGATTTCTTGTCTGATATGTATGTGTGCTCGATCTTTTAATTAAGAATGTCTGTAAGTACTGTGGGGCTAAATTATTTGCTATTTTGTATATTAATATTAGAGCAGATTGTTCGATTATTTGTTCAATATTTAGCCATCTTAAATTAGATAACATTACTTTGATTGGTTCATATATATAACATTTCAGAATTACTCTCATTATTTTATTTTGCAATATCTGCAATTTGTGAAGATCGCACTTACTACAGGAAATTAATAACGACATACAATAGGTAAAGTAAGGATAAATAATGGTATTATGCACTAACAATTTGCTCCATTTAGAGATTGTTTGAAATTCTATAAAAATACCCAATTTTTTTGCCTATTTTACTAAAAAATCTACGTGTTTTGTGAAATTTAAATATGGATCCAAAACACTACCTAAATATTGTATTTCATCTACAAAGTCAATTTTTATATTATTTATTTTTACAGAGAAATTTTGACTCATGAATGCTTCGTAACTGTTTCTAGTGTCCAAAACCATACAGTTGGTTTTGGATGAATTTAACTTTAATTTGTTGTTGCATAACCATATGTTCCATTTCTTGGTTCATCGTCTCAACTACTTTCTTTTTACCAGATACTGATATAAGTGTATCGTCAGCAAATAGATTTATAAATGAATTATTTAATACATTACTTATATCATTCATATAAACACACACATTCATATACAGCACACTCCCTTGAGGCACCCCATATTTACTTCTGATTTTATCCGATAAAACCCCCATTGAACTTAGTTCTATGATAACCTTTCGTCTAAATAGTTTTTAATCCAAGCCAAAACTTAATTTTTTACCCCATACCTTTCACATTTTTCTATTAAATCCCGCCTATTGATCGTTTCAAATGCCCGCTATAGATCCACAAGGACACTGAGGACAATATCACTTTGATCAATATCTCATCTCCATTTTGAATACACTAATTGCACTGATGTTTCACAAGAATGTCGTTGTCGAAATCCAGACTGTCCATTATACAAAATATTGTTTATATTAAAATAGTCATATAACTGCTGACACTATTATATCCATATTTTTTTCTACCGCAAGTAATAAATTTATTGGCCTACATTGTTCCGGTTTTTTAGGATCACTTATTTTGGGAACTGGCACGATAACACTACATTTTAGATCGGAAGGAATTTTTCCAGTTTTCACAGATGTAGTAATTAAATTTAATAACGGATAACCAATAACGTCAAAAAGGACTTTGATAACGTACACTGTAATATTATTATCTCCACTGGCTTTGTTTTTTAAATTGGAAATTACTTTTTTTAATTTATTTAATGAAATATTTTGAAAACTAGCAATTTCGGACTGCACCCTTGTAATTTCGAATTCATCATTTGACGCGACATTTGGTATATTCATCTCAATTTCATTAATACTTTCCAAAAAAAAGTTATTAAAATTATTTTCCATAGATAAAGAATTGTTTTCAAACTCAATCGGCTGTCTGACCTTTATTTTATTATTTTGATTAACTATTTATTTCAAGGTTTTCCACATTTGTTTGCTATCGTTTTTACATCGATCTATATTTTCTTCATATTCTTTTCTCTTTTGCCTAATTAGTGAAACTACCTCATTTCGTTTTTCCTTGTATTGTTTCCAGTCATCTTCAGTTTTAGTAAGTTGAAATCTTTTATATGCTCTGCCTCTTTCATTTTGTGTTCGTTTTACATCTGTATCCACCCATTTCTTTTTATTTTTTTACTACTATTTTTTCATCTGGTGCGATTTTGTCTAAACTGCTTATAAAATTTTCTTCTAAGTTTTTGTATAATATATCTACGTCTGTTGAATTATAATCCCATTCTTTATATATTAGTTGTGCAGCAATTTTCTCCTTATTTTCTTTACACAAATTTCTTCTAATTATAATATTTTCTTCTTCCTTATTTTCTGATGGCAATGTGGTACCTATTATTTCGTGGTCTGTGATCTGCGTGTATATCCTTGGTACTTCCACAAGACGGTGCATATTTGTGACAATTAAATCAATTAAAGTTGATGATACATTCGTGGTTCTTGTGGATTTTTTTACGATTTGTGACCGCTAGAGACAATAATGTTAGTCAGTTTATTTGTAAAATTATTCTTTTCGTGTAAATTAAAGTTAAAATCACCCATGAATAACATGTTATGTTGAATATATTTGTCGTTGATTAATGAGTCTTCTAGAAAGTTTATAAACAAATTTTTATCACCATTTGGAGATCGATATAGGGATCCAAAGAGATGTGTTTCATTATCTATATCATAATTAACCGCATAGTGTTGAATTTCTCCAAATTTTATGTATTCCTTTAAATATATAGCAACCCCCCCCTCCTGTGTGTCTGCTGTTCGAGGAATTGATTATATGATTGTAACCCTCAATGTTCAACTCTTTATGTTGCCAAAAAACTACAAATTCTTCGAATGAAAACCAGAGTAAAAACCAAATAACTTTAGAACAGCTCATTCTATACTACATCAACAACAATACCTTTCTTGAGCCTATTAGGACAAGGAACACTTTTCTAGTTGATATTTCTTCACAAGTTGAAAATAAAAATGTTGGGGAAAATGCCAGACCACCACCCAAAAGAAATCTCCTTAAAAAAAGGACAATTTCACGATTCCTGCCCAAAAATAGGTTCTACTACACTTTGGGGGCTTGTATAATCCTTATTATCCATTATAGATTAAGGTCTATATAACAAACTATCGGCTCCTGAAATATTGCTGCGTAATTATGAATCACCCCGTATGTCAGTATTAATTTAAACTATGTTCAATTTTAAATACTGATTTCCTCCACTTTTGTGTTTTTTTTTAGTGTCGTCCACTGATATTTCCAAAAAAGTGGTTTCTTGGCAATCCTACGACACTGCACAAAATCTTAGATGCCTTGCAAATACTTTTTTTGTTTCGTATTTTCCCTTGCAATTGCACTTTTTTAAGTCTTCGCCACATATTTATAGGAACTTCCCTTACTATTTGTGCGTCTAGAATCAGCCCTAAAAGGAAGATATTTATTTCCCTTACACCCTGTATAACGAGAGCCTCACTCAAAAGTAACAATTGAGACCAAAATCTAATTAAGTAAACAAGAAAATATATATTCATATTTCAAAAAGTTAACAAAGTGTCATATATAGTCATCCTGTTTAGAATAACCCTTGCCAAAAAAAACTTTAAATGATGTACAATGGATCGATACAAATACGATAGCGTACAAAAATGAAGAGAAAACATTCAAAACTGGACTTAAAAATATTTATTTGCACGTCACTGGTATCTGATCAACCGTATTAAAATAAAACTACATAATTTGATAGGGGTAAGGTAACCGCCAAGAACCTGACAACTACTGTCATCTAATTAAGTATAATTGAGTTTAATAATGCCATAACTTTATCATTTTTTACGCACGTTCTATTATAATTTTATTATATTTCTTTTGGTGGCATCAGCTACAGTTTAAGAGGTATAAGGTAATTGACCTATTTTATGTTAGAAAGTTTGGTAAAAAGTGTCATGGCGAAAACTAAATTGGCATCACTAAAAGTAGTAAAAAGTCACTGCACATGTTGACCAACTCGTCTAATTTCCAAATCTTTGTAAAAATAAAATACCAGCTCTTATAAAGTGATAAATTGTATAATATGAATTTTTTTAAATGATGTAGACTAGAAACTAATGATCATGATTTCTAATCAATCACAGTAGGCTCAACATTAAAGATAATGAAAACAAATATATGATTATTTTATTATGGGTATTTCATTTTTACAAAGTTTGGGAATTAGACGAGTTGGTCAACATGTGCATTGTGCAGTGACTTTTAACGATACCAATCTAGTTTTCACCATGACACTTTTTACCAAACTTTCTAACGTGAAATGGGCCAATTCCAGTATATCAAGCGGTGAACTAGTGATATTTTGAGGTTATAAAGTACTAACTCAAAATTATATCAGTGTGTATATTGTGAATAATTTGTTTTATATAATATACAAAGTTATTATATTTATTACATAACTTTGACATCATGTAAACAGTAAAATTTTGACGTCAGTTTAAGAGTGACGTGCACCGCTTGATATATTGGAACCACTTTATCTTACTAAAGGTCTGTATCCCTATGGAATAAAATGTATTTTTTAGAAACCGCGTGTTTCTTTACATTTCTCTGTAACTCAGTAAGTTTTAGTCGTACAGGAACGAAAAATATCTAATTGTAGATCACATATGTAATCAGCTTTCGACTTTATCAGAATACTTCAACTTAGAGCAACTTTTAAAATATTTTGAAATAGTTTGAAAACCAGAAAATATATATTTTATAAAGAACATAACATGGTCTAATTATTTTCAATCGATTAAAGAATCCAAGCTTTGAATTTTAAGACCTTTTTGGAAAATATTTCGATGTCTGTAATGAATGGTTGAAATATAATAAGATTTACTTGTGAAATGTGATTTCTAATGTAGAAGATAAAAACAGAGTTCTATTTTTATCGAAATCCAGTTATTTGTATTCATTCATTCAAGTTTTAAGATTAAGTACACAATAGAAGAATAAACAAACCTTGACGGAGGAACATAATGAACTAAAACATGTTAACAAATCGTGCGTCAAGATAGTAAAGATTCTTGTTTTATTTTCCGCACAGTGCCATTGGCAACAAGAGGTAGATTTGATATACGCGACTGGACAAGGCAAACATTTTTTTCATGAAACTCCCATTTATTTAATTGTGCTTTCTCGTATAAAGCCAAAAAATCCTGACTGGTACTATTAATAATGAAAGAAATTATAAATCACAATTTCGAACAGCCGTCTGAGGCTAAAATAAGAACTATATTATATAGTCGGAGAGCAAGACCCTCGAAAAAAGTCACATTTTTATGTCGAATTTGATGATGGAGGTCGCGATTCGATTTGAAATTGCGAAATCGGAAAAAATCGCACTTATTCGCTTTGAAAAAGTGAAATGAAATTTCACGGAAATGGAACATTTTACATTTCTCATCCCATAACTTTCTTTCTAATCATTGACACGGCTCGAAAGTTTAGACACATATACTCTAAAACATGATGAATCCATTGCCGTACATAAAATTGTATAAAACATCTAGAACAAAAAATATTTATTGAATATTATATTAAATCCTGGGTTACCCACACTTTAATAGCTAATATCTCAAAAACTCAAAAAAGTACATACTCATTATGTGTCTACTGTAAACTACTCGCAGAAAATTTAACAACTAACGTAGAAAAGTTTCTTATCAACTTTTGGGAGGTTCAATCAGTCGAAAGTAGGAGGAAATATTTTATTTATTAAAACATGCATGTGGTGAGTGAAATTTTATACCCAAATCCTTCATGCTTTTTAGTAGTTCTTGGCCTTGAAATGTAACAAATGTTTATTTATGATGGAGTATCTTCTACTTGCTAAGATGTCTTGTATTTGTATAATTTGTATAATTTTTTCCAATTTAATTTACTATCTAGAGTTCCCCAAGAAATTTCACATCATCTAACTGCCTAATTGACATACCATCCAAAGGTACATATAAACATAAATCAATATTAACAGTTGGAAAGAACATCACAAGGGAAGTTTTACTCCCATTTAAATTTAGACCATTTGTTTCACAAAACTATGTCATATCAGAGACTATACTGGTGAGTTTTCTTACAGTCTGTTACAGTTGAGTCAGTTGCCACACACAAATTGCCATCTGCGTACTGATATAGATTGCTTATTCTTAAGATTTCCTACAAGTCGTTAGTATATAAGACGAATAATGGAGGTCCAGTATAGGTCCCTGAGGTCACCTTGTTCTATAGCCACCTTATTAGAAAAGTAAGGTTGTAGTATTCCATCCTTAAAAGCGATTGACGTGACTTGAAATCGTTCAGTTACAATATGATTCAATTAATTTCTCGCAGGTTCCCCGAAAACTGTATAATTCAAGTTTTAGTGGGTCACCCATCTTGGAAAACACAGCGATCCCGTCCCACCTTCTAGCGGTTTGTATATCAGTGTATACGCGGAAACTATGTAATTTCAAGACGAGGATTACATAGTGGATACACCATCCTTCGGAGGGGATGTAAATCAGGCGGTTCCTTGTCTATTAAATGTTAGGCAAGTAAAAGATCCCTACTCTTCTTACGAGAAGAGGTTCGGCAAAATTTCCGGGTTGGGGGTAGGTCCTGGTAGCGGAAATAGGCCGACGTTACATAAATAGATAAAAAAAAAACTAATAGTAGTGAACTAAACACTCCATATTCACATAAAACGTGACAAAATGAAAACTATATGTTTCTTGATGTTTCTTGATACGATTAGGGCGCGCCAGAGCAATGTTTCGATTACAAAGCCTTTTTCTCGTACTGTACATTTTATAAAAAAACGTAAAAAAATCCTCGTTCTATTAGCTATAACTTACTAGTTTACAAAATGGTTATTTTGAGGTATAAAAAAGTTACCTCAATTCTCACTTTTTCGCTGTAAATTAACAAAAAATTTTCAACTCCTGTTTAAATATTTATTTATTTTTCAGTCACATCATTTTTGTACACACAAAAAATGCAATTTTGTCCAATATCACAATTCCAAATCAAATCGTAAACTCAAAAATATGTTTCGTGAGGTGTTTTTACACAATAATCAATTGTTTGTTTTTGTATGTTCGAGAGTTGCAGAGCATGTGTCGAATACAAGGATCTCATCTTCGACTAATACGTTGTTGATGAACAAAAAAATCCCACGCACAAAATAAATCCTCCAGAAATGAGTTATGTTTTCTTATAATAAATAACATATTTCTCCGCCACCAACGGACTCAAGTTACAACAATCAGCGATACTAAATTTGACGAGTTTACGCCGCAGAAAATCTAAACTTTCTTGAACAAATAACATAGTTGTTCCTTCCAGAAGATTGGGACTCGTTTTCATTAAAACTTATATATTTTCATTTGTACCACACAGACTTCGAAACAAGATTTAACTTTACCCCAGAATGACGAACAGAAATTTTTATAGACTCGGTGGCTTTTGAATAATACATGTTTTGAATTCAGTTGAATTTTGGGCGTGGCCGTCTGTCACGTAATCTAATGGAACGTCTTTCATGTTTCGCCATTCCTGCAGCTTCTCATTTCTATCATGAATGCATCTCCACAAAGAGATTATAGCCCCGGGCAGGAACCTACTAATTACGCCGTTCAAAAAGCAGCATGTACATGCTCGACTGTAATTAAATCAACACGGTTTTCGATTTTTTCGTCGATGAGAGATATAGAGGCGTTCGCGAATGTTTACTGCCGCACTGCCGCTATTGAAATGCAAAAATACACCGATACAATGCGAGGAAACAAGAAGAAAAAATTACGCCTACTAACAAGTCCTATTTCACTGCTATTCGAGCCCGATGAATAATAATACGTTTACTCGGTGTATCTGCATTGAAATATAGTGAAATTTCAACTAGGAAATAAAAGAATGTTTAACAATGCGCGTTCAGCTTGTATATTCACGTAGACAAAAGTAATCGTTCGAAAACTAGATCCAAATTCATAGCCCGTTACATATAGTTAAAACGAAATCTAGTAGATTTTTAGTTGTGTTTGAAAAGATGATTATACTAAAGTTTCTAAGAAATTTTTACAAAAATTAAATAATTTTAAGGTATTGTAATGCATTATCTGCAGTAGGGTTTGTTTGCATGAAAAATCCATCGTTAAAGCATGCTTATGCTGGCACATGACTTCTCGAAATCATACATTCATCTATTTCGTACTGATAGCATTTGGAAAGACAGAGACCGGGTTTGCTGATGGCGTTTGTGCATCGCCGGCCTTGAGGTTCTGGAATAAATTCTTTATTACTGGCTTAATATGAGAAAACGCTTTTAATCCCGTCTCATATTGATAATTCATTTAAAATTAATCAGAATCTCGTGAAGTTATAGGACTTTTAGTATGTTTTAAACAACTCCTTTGGTAAGACCTTTTGTATCAGTATTTTTCAACGCAGCTTTTAATTCCGTAAATATTTTTAGATTTAAATAAGAATATACCAATCGAAAAATGAAAAAAATCTGTAAAGCTATACTATAGCTATACAACTTCCGTTTCCATTTGGCACCTTGGACAATAATTACATTGCAAATACTATTTTTCTCCGTTGTATGTTCGTTGTTTTTCTCCGTTCACCATATTACATTCGGGAATGTTTTACTCTTAAACTATTAAACTAAAGAGAAAGGTATAAGATTCAAGAAACATTTACTTAAATTCAATTGTTTAATAAAATATTAGGTTAATTTCTATTTCATCACTGAATTTAAACATTTCCCCCTTAAGCCTACTTTTCAACAATAAAATATTCCCGATTATTTAAAATAATGTAAATTAAGTATCTAGTTTGGATAAGCTGCGTCTCAAAAACATAATTTTTGGAGGTCATGCCCATTGAAACTTTTGTCCAGGTCAAAATCTACGATATTAAAAAATACTTAAAAATTACACAAAAAGTCAATTTCTCTTAAGAATGATCCCACTGATGGAGAATTGCTACTTTTTGGAAATTTTCCATTTGAAAGTCTGGAAAGTTTGGAACGAAATTTTGATTAAAATGAAAGTTTCCAATAAAATATTTGAATATTTGAAAGTTTACAAAAGTCCGGAAAAGTGCCTTTGGAAACTTTCGGAATATTCTAATATTTTATTGGAAAATTTTATTTTTATCAAAACTTCGTTCCTGAAACTTTCATATGGAAACTTTTCTTTACCCATCACTGCTTTTTGGTAGTAACATTTTTATAATATATATACATATAACGAAATAAACTACAAAATTATTAAGACGATGAAATACAAAATTAGCAGGTTTCAGCAATATAAATCAAAAACTTTTGCAAATTATTGATATTACACTCTACTTAGTTTTATAGTATTTCGGCATACACAGGGTGATTTACAATGACATGAGGAAAATAGAATGTAGTAATTTCTGTTGCATTAGAACTTGCAAAGATATGCTACTCTTACTTGTCTGTGGTTAGTATAGACTAATGAACTTACTTGGGAAAGAAGATATTCGGAGATGTTTATATTTTCTTAATTGGCATAAAAAGTTAAGCTTGCGCATGCGGTCAAAGTGCCGCGTTTTTTGCTTTCGGTTGAACAATCAGGACACCAGCAGGTACAAAGTGCCGCCAAAGTTTGGTGTTTTTGTGTTATCGACGGGTTTAAGTAAATATCTCTTATATCTACTTGTAAAGTTCACTACCATAGGGTCAACGTCTTTTCGACGTATTTTGCTATTTGTTTAGTGTGATTTGATTAAAACCAAAAAGTTACTTCTACCCTCTCCAGCTTTGCTGTCAATCGCAAGTCTGATAAAGGGGGAGGGAAAGTGATATGGTTGTACCGAGTTACGTCAGACTGGTTAACGTCATTTGCGGCGCATTTTTACAAAAAATAAGGTAATTTTTTTGGTCATATTTTTTTAATTTTTAATTTTTTTAACTCCTTTCGGTGGGGACAACCTACCGATAAATTTTCCGCATGTCATGGTATGTATGTATTAAGAGAAAAATCTCGAGAAAAATTGTATAAAAAATAATAGGAAAGTACGTCTCGACCGGATCTATCTCGTTTTTTGAATATAACAATGACGATCCGATTAAAATCGGCAGGCAAGCAAGTCGCTAACATAATACTAACGTTTTGTTAGCATTATTCTTATTATCTATTTAGAATGATGATACTACTTGTTCAATAGTGTAACTGAAAATAATAAACACGAAAACTATTTTCAAAATTCTGGCCGAAAACTTAATTTCACACCATGCTGATGTGTTAAAAAAATTATATTCTCAGCATAGTTATAAGCAAAGGATGTAAAGGTTATGATATAACTACTACTGCCAGAGACATAATTGACTTAATTTTAAATGGCGATTGCGTGTACCAAAATGAACAATAACCTAAATACTATATTTAGTACAACAGCATAACTTGAGCAGGCCAACGCTTTTGAGGTGTTATTTTGCCTTTTCACTCATCGATGTGGTGCGTACATCTTTCCGTAACTTATACATAGTTTGGAATTTATTACCGATTAATATCTCCGTGACACTTTGTGTGTTTTATGACATTTTGACGATGACCCTCGCCAAATTATTTTCACCACAGCTAATAAAATCCACCATTTTTCAGCGTATTCATGAAAACTGGATTCGCTGGCGAATCGTCGCTGGTGAATCGCAAATACAGAAAAGAATGGTGCCCGTTTGAAACATCTCTTGCAAGGCACTTTGTTTAAAAATTGAACCATTTGGCAATTAAATTTTGTTAAAATCTCCTATAATATTTTATTTTTTCATTTATCAATGTGATTAGCCAGTTATATTAATTATACCATTATCGTATTGTCCACTAGTTAACTCATCTCGGAACAACGTCTACACATGTGGACGTGTCCGCGGTCATGGTTCGTATTTCTCAGATTACCATCTTGCGATATAGTTGAACAAATGGATCTTTGAACACACGTCATTAACGTGAGAAGCAAGCACAGACTATCGCTTGTATGTTGGCGTCTCACTTCTTACAATCGAACTGCCTGAAATGGACGTAACGCTGAGTGTCTTCCACAGTATACGACCTACGTATGCTTATCATGCGCGTTAGATTTGAGAGTAATGGTAATGCGTACGTGTAGACTACATAGAAACGCATCAGTTTCGTGTATCAATCGTCAGTGGCGCACGTATTGTTTTCTTTTCGTAACGCAATTAATTCATTTAGCTTATTATGGCTGGAAAACGTTTGAATACGCAAGCTAGAAATCTGGTAGCTAATTTAATATCGTATTTTATGTTAGAGAAAGAAAACAAGGCTCCACTGATTTCTGTGAATGCTGTCCGAGAGGTAATTATTTAAATTTAATGTACGTGTTTCTTATCAGTAGAATGCAGGCTTTCACGGCCATTGTCGAATGATATTTTATATTTCTTATTACTTATAAATAAATTATTTTAGCGAGTAGCTAATGCTTTGAAGATTAGTCTACATACTGTGTCTAATATAAAAATAGAAATGGAGATAAATAAGTCACTCAGCACCCCAGGAACTTCTCGACCTCGAAAAAAAGAAATTTAGACGAAGCAAAAAAATGTGAAGTTCGCAATACAATATATACGATGTATGAAGAAAGTAAGAAAACAAATACTTACCTGCTAAAATAAAATATGTATATCCTACCGGCACGGTACTTCAGTCGACTAGAGCGTATTGTGTGACGAATATGCTGGTCACACTGACTATCGCGTTCTAAGTACGAGCCCCAGTCCCGGTACTGACAGTGCCTGGGGTATGGATGTGTGTCTGCGTTTTTTCAAATGTGCAACCTCCTTCCGAACAGCTTTGGCTTTGGACTATATCTATGTGATGTATTTTATAATTTTTTTTTTCCAGAAAGACGTGTTACATTAAAAACCTTGCAAAAAGAACTTCTTACTAAATATACAGTTGACATAAGCTATGGCAGAGATCTACTATTAAAAAAGAAACCGATGTAAATCGGAAAATAAACTTATTCATGGGGGTGGTTCCAAGCAAAATGGGACATACTGTATATATGAACGAATAACCATTTTCAAAAATTAATATTTTATTTATTGGATATCTCAAGAGCAAATGAAAGGATAATTAAAATTGAAATATTGTAAAAAGATAATACAAATGTATGTAAAGTTTTTATAACTTTTTAGATTTCACATGCTTAACTTTTTATATTTACTCATTAAACTTGCTGACACTGCCCAATACTATAGTACTTATAGTAGTATAGTAGTCTAGTCCAATTTATCATTATTAATATTATTATTACTTATCATTATAATAATTTCAAGTACTCATCTTAATAAAAATTTGCTACGCCTATGGTGCGAAATCACTGTCATCCTTAATGAATTAGTTCAGACAAAGGATAATGATGACGTCCGTTCGAAGATCCATTGATTCAACTATATTGGTCTGTACTTCCATAAAATGAAGTTCCAACATTCTGTATAATACAAAATTTCAATAAATAACGTTTTTGTTAGTATCCGTCTGTTGCCAAGGTTATAATAACAAATTATTAATATATCTAATCTCGAGTATGATAAATAAACATATGTGCATTTTCCATGATAAAACATGTTTTTTTCAATTAATATAACTAATAGGGATATTTTGCCATAGCTTATCTGATTAATGAAAGCAACGAAATGATGCATATTGACTCATGATATCTGCATTAAACTCGTATTTATCATGTTTTTCTTTACAAGCAAGTTTATCAATAATTTTACTTCGCAAATTTTTAATTTAATTTCTCAGTAATAAATAAGTTTCTAATTAGAATATAATTTAATTTTCAATTTTAGATAGTTCAATACAAATAAATCTGTAAATCAATATTTTTTTTTGTGTGAAAAAAAATGTTTATCAAGCAGTGTCATTTTCTCTGGCCTATTCCTATATGCTTCCTATCAAACACATAGCAAAAGTGTAACGTATTGTCCTCACTCTAATGCTATATTTGATTTTTTTGGTGAATTTGAAATATTGAACTATTGAAATATTTACTTTCAATTTTCTGTAATAACATATTTTAATAAGAAATATGTTTATCATTTGTTATCGCTACCAATCACCGACGCCAGGAGACGAGCTATTCCAAACCTAAAAATGTTACCAAGCATTTTCTCGTAAGAAGAGGAAAGAAATTTTACTGGTCTAACATTTATTCAGACAAGGGATCAATTGCTGTACATCCCCTCCGAAGGATGGTATACCCACTACGCAATCTTCGCTATATTTTCCAAGAACTAACCACAACTAGCGTTGCATAACTTTACGTATCGTGATACAAGTACAATCAAGATGATGCACTCACCTTCATGTTTTATTTTTCATTTGTAGAGGAACTCATGGTGTCATGCAAAATCCAAGTTTCAGGTTGTGATTAAATAGACGTTTTGAAGTCATAACATAATAAATATATCTGAATCGACGTACCTCCTGTGACCTGCACGTGATTTTCTTGAAAACGGTTCAACGTGAAGATCTGAGGTTCGGGGTGGAACTCTATTGAATATCAGTGAAAATCACTGTACCAGGGGCGGCTCCAGGGAGGTCTACATACACCCACAAGCCAGTGCAGCCACCCACACAAACACTAACTCGCCCAACCCATCTTATTTCCAATTTGTACTTTATTTGCAATCTCCCTAACTTTTACAGGGCAGTGTTTGAATAAATATATTTTAATTTTTAACGCGTATTTCACTTATGATCATTCAATTTTCAGTAAAAAGTTATTTAATTTAATCACTACATTGCACTGTTTAAAGTCTGAGGTTACACGAAGTACAACGAGTACAAGGCGTGTAAATAAAAACCACTATAAACGTCATCGTTTTAAATTGTTAAAAATTAAATGTAATAAAATAGAATAACTTAACACCTGCATAATATATAAAGCATATGTTTTTTCATGTACATATCTATATTTGTCTTTGAATTAAATAACATGAAAAAGAAACTTGAAATTTAGCATGGAGATAGACGAGCTCCAAAAAATTAAATATAGCGGTCAGAGGACAGTTTCCCTTCTAGAATAATTCTAAATCAATTCTAGATAAGCTAGAAATTTGAAACTTGGAAATCTGATAAGTTATGTGCCTAAATTTTGAGAAGAATTACTAAAAATTCCTAAATACCATTTTCATCCGGTATATTCCATTTTGAAAAATTAAATTAAATTCAAATTTCTGTTATCCACTATTTTGACTTTGGAAAAAAATAACTCTAGATCAGCCACACCAAGAACACCTAAATACTAAATATGTTATTCAATTCAGAATATGCTTTTGTTTGCCATATTCAATTTTTGCAAAATAACTGCATATTTACCTACTTCGATAACCTCACAATACCAAATTTTATAGAATTCAGACCAAGTTGAAATTGTTGTGTCCGCCGTCTCGATTTATAAAAAGTCACTTTAAATTCATTCAAATTCACTTTCGTGACTTAATATTTAAAATCTCATTCAATACTAAATTTTGTTAGTATTAGTTATGATTAGATTTTCAGTAACTCGGAAAATTAGCAAGTTACAAAAAAATTCCGACAAAAAATATTTAGACGGCCTCAATGCATATATTTTTTCAAATTTTTGAATTACATATTTTTAAAGCGCTACAATTTCAAAAAAAATTTTTCATGTTTTTCCGGAAAAACTCGGTGAAAACGCACTTTACAGAAACGTTGTAAAAAAAGTCTTGTATTTCGAAGATACATTCGCCTTAATTTTGTCAGATTTTTTTTTCAACTTTTTCATTTCTCCTTCCCCACTTTTAGGAATTTTCGAGTGGCCATATCTCGAAAAATATGCATTTTTCGAAAAAATTCACAAGAGTAAAAACATCTTATTTTGGGACAAAAAAGGTAAATATATTGTTTTTTTTTAAATTTTTGACCTAATTCTACAAGTTACGGAACCCACGATAAAAGAGGTGTTTTCTACCCCTTCCGATCATTTCCTACTTTAATATTTTTTTTCAACTTTCTTATTAACGTCATTACAAACACATTGCACAAGGTTTCATCAAAATCCATTCATTAGCACTCAAATTAGAGATTTTGGTTATTTTAGCACTCCGTTGACTGGACTATATTTGAAATCCTAATTTGATAGCATAAGGTAAATCGTGTTAATGAAAAGTTTTGTTTTCATTTTTGAAGGAAAGAAGAATTTAAAAGCTTCCACTTTGTGGACTCGGTACTCAATTTTGTGTTAAATAAACATTGTTTCTTTTTCTTTTTGAGAGATTTTTATTTTTCTTAATTGATAATATAACGAACTTTTCCTCACCAGTTAGGTAAAATTTAACTTCTCATAACTGGTTATGAAAAGTTTGATGTTTAGACACCACGTCAGTTTTGAAAAGTGTCATTTTATGTCAAAATTAGAAAAAATACTTTTTTCTTCATACATCAGAAAAACGTGACATACCTTAACTCATTTCATGACATTAAAGTTTGGCTTTTTAGACGGCTGTGCATTGCCATTAACAACGGAGATAAAAGTACTTATTCTGACACTGTGAGCGGCAGAAATAGTATATTATATTACTAGAAGTAGAACGCACTCTTTTTCGCCCAGTTTGCGGCTACTGGGCTCAACACAAAAAAAGGCGTTCTACTCCGTGTAATATATATTATTTTTTCTTCAAGCGTATTAAAATGCAAAAATTCATTTATTTATCATAAATGTACAAATATTCAAACTACAGTCTTACATGTTGACACAATATGACAAGTGGCTAGTGGATAACGCGCCACCGGTGGCTTTCGGTATTAACATTATGTTACTAGTAAAACAATACCCACTGCGGTGGCGCTTTCGGAACTACCATTATGTTACTAGTAAAACAATGTCCACTACGGTGGCGTTCGGTACTAACATTTTGTTACTAGTAAAACAATGTCCTACTTCTACTTCTGTTTTTGGTGACATAATTTAAACATTTTAATACGCTTGAAGAAAAAAGTAATACAGTGCGTGTAATTTCCCGTTAGGCATGTACATCCACGTAGCGCGATAGATTTGACAACATAGCTGCAGTAAATTCCTCCGTCGAGCGGAGCACTCCAGTCTGTTATTTCATTTCAGCCAGCTGGCACGCGCGATGTTGTAATTTTACTCCCTATGCCTAGCGTTCGGCTACACACACGGTATATATATAGCAACACGTATTTTATTTAATACGCCGGCCATGCGATATTAACACAATGCGTTTTTGGTGGTGAAATTCGAGATTTTTTATCTTTTTTTTTTATAGCTAATCGACGTTTGAAGAAAAAGTAGCATGTTTTTATTTGGAGTAAAAGTCACTTGTTGTGACTCGTCTGTAATTGCTGGATTCACTTCGTTCGTCCGGCAAACCTACAGACTTGTCACAAAAGTATTACTTTTACTCCTAATAAAACAATATACTATTCTTAACTGTATCATATTTGAAATAATAAAACAAGATTCTATTTTATTCTATTCTATTATCTATCTCGTTAAATTTAATATATAACCAAAAAAACAATTCCCGTATTGTTTTTTTGGTTGGCAAGAATTTCCCTTATCCCCCGACTACTCACCACGACTCAATCAAATGATATAAAATTCAATAAAAAAAAAAACGAAGATGCAGAAACATTGAGAAAAAGAGTACAATAATGGTGAGAAACCCGCTAAAAGAGATAGTTCAGTCAGAGGAAAAGAATACAAAATAGGCTACTACTCTTCAACAACGTCGAACAAATTGAAATACTTATGAACATATCTGACGAACCAACTGATAATATAAGAGAATTAAAACAGCATACAGAGTACCAAAAAAACAAAGACATAAATCATAATCATTAATAGAAGGGAAATCAATTACAAAAGAATAGAAACTACACATCCACTGAAGAAGGCACTAACACTGAACAAACCCAAACTACGCAGATCATACTGCACATGGATGACAAGAATTGGAGAGAACCATGGAAAAACTGGGAAAGGACCAAGCACACTGAGAACGAATAGCAAGGCTAAAAAATAAATATCAAAAAGAAATTGCAATGATACATGGCTTGATGGAATCAGAAACGGAGGAAACAAAAGACATAGAAGAAGATCTCTAGAAGCAAAAACACAAAAAGAGCAGCATAAACACTTCCCATCCTGCAATCCTGTAACATGCGTCATAATATGGCCATCGCTGCTGACAACAAGCAAGACCCAAATCCAGCCCGTACACATAGTCGACTCGGTGCTGCCTAGAATCTCAGCAATGCCTACGGTACGCTGGTAAATCAAATCAAAACGGCACTAGAATGCAGGTTTTTCTCGGATGTGTTACGTTCTAGAGACGCTAATAGAACTTATCTAAATTCGCCAAGTATTTTGACGACTGGGAAAATGACTCTCATAGATGTACAACTGAAAATCTCTGGCGTAATATGTTTATTTAAACCCAGCCAGTCCACATATAAATATAAAATACATGTAATGACTTGTATATGTAAACCGAACTTGACACATTCAAACAAAGTCCGTATCAATGAAATAAAAAAAAAACTGAGCCGCATGAAATTAACTTTTGATATATTCCTCCTATTATATTTGCTATCAATTATAGTTACAAATTACGTATGGGTATAAACTTGCACAAATTAATATTGTTGCTTTGATTGTTTATGCACAAAACAATATTAATTTTTAATCAAACTATTGGATCGAATGAATAATAATAATGATGTATGATTTTCTATTATCCACACACACGATTTTGCGTTTATTACTAAAGTTATGAATAATTAACCAAACCGCATGATATTAATTATTTAATACTAATATACGAAATAAAACTGGAATTTTCCGGGCGTATAAAACGCTTAAACCTGATAATTTAACATTGCACCATTTCATATTCAAATGTTATAACCACAATCGATATAAAATTGAGGAAAAATTATTCTATACAGAGGCGACCGTTGACCTACCATGACTATACTCGTGTTCGATACGAATAGTTAAGCAACGCAGCTTAACGCAGAAGCTATGCAATCTTGGTCGAAGATTTCGTATCAGATTTCATTATTTCGAAGTGACAGGTAACGGGTGACAGGTGACAGGTAACATACAGCAGTAGATTCCTTGTCTATGAGACGTTAAGTAAGTCATAAAGAAGATTTTCTGCAAAATTTCCTAGCATCGTCGATTTGCCTTAAATACTAGTAATATTACAGTAATTATTACAGTAATAGGTCGATGTTATATAAATGAAATAATAATAATTTGAAAATATGCAGCCTGAGCCTGAATTAGGTTAAATTATCTGATTAGATTCATTTGATCGGGGATTTGTTCAACAATTTCACATACCTATGAATTATAAATTATATCTATCGCCAGCAGTAAATCGCCGAAAATAAACCATTGAACTTGAAGTAAAAGGTGTAAAAGTTGAACTTGAAGTGCCTGACCGTGAATACACATTTAATAAACAATTTTAATTTTGGTTAATTTTGCTTGAATACGGCACAATTCACTTTCTGTACAAACATTAACAGTTCACTATTACAATTTTTTATGTAGCTTTTATATATATATTAAGTAAATCAATTAGCTATAATAACAGAAAATGGAAAATAACAATAATTTGTTCTGATATTGCCTTCAAATTATTTTTAGGATTTGTCACTCTGTGAGATTCTTACAGTGAGTGTCTAATTAAATTCGAAACCAGACCCCAAGCAAACCAAGCGTCGACCAATGAGGCTTTTAGGTGTCATTTGGAATTTCCCGTGGTTGATAAATGTTCAAAATTCGAAGTTGCGTTCATGAGGTTACAGGAAGTATCTTAGATAATTCTCATATCCAAAAGTATATTCGTCCCAGATATCGTAAATCGACGGTCACCTTGATACACATCCATTAATGTTCAATCAAAACAAACTACACTTGGAATCTAATAACAGAAAGGGAACAAGGTGTCTGTAATATTTCGTTCAGATTCTCAACGCTGGATAGACGGATCAAAGTAGAAAAAAAAGATCAAGATTGTGCATATTTCCCAATTGCCAGAGGCATTCATAATAAATCGTTATATTTTCGTCAACAGGCCGGAAGGGGATGGTAGAATTATTTTAAATGTAGAATATAACGTGAGGGTTTCGAATGTATTCATAAGGTGAGAGATAGACCATGAAGTCGCAGAAGTTGGCGCAAGATTGTTCAGAACAGCAAAGCGGGTTGCTGATGAATTTCGATGGCAATGAGACCGGCGATGTGCTAGTGCAGGCAACTGCCTTATCTGATACTCCAAATTAAGGCTGTCAAGGGAAGACATCTATTCACGCAGCGTGGCTGAAAAACTCCTTCATGATGTGGTCTGTAGCAGTTGGGAATGTTGAGATTGACGACAAAACCGAAGTCGGAGGCCAAAGAAATTAACGCGTTGGTCTATCATAAAGGTGAGATGGATGTAGAGGCTCTTGGAACTAACCGTAGGCCCTGTGGGCAAACCTCGAATTTAGCTATACATTTGTTTTTTGCATGCCCGAATTATGGGACTTCAATAGCATCCATCTAAATAGTAACCTGCCATAGTCCATAGTTCTCCTCAACTAGGTGATGTGTCATTGAGTTGTCGGCATTTGCTCTGACTAACATCACGATGAAGGGGGAAATACGAATCCGGAATGCGCTCGAATGCTATACCCAGGTTATTTCTTTAAGATAATCATCAAACTAATCGATGTACTCGGAAGTATAAAACTTATGCGCTTCTGGTATGGGAAATGTAATGGTGCACTATGTTAAAAATAACCGAATGTTTTTTTAAATCGTATTTGATATGTCTAACATTGTGCACTAGAATTGAGAAAGATATCTCAAACTGTTCAGTAAATATCTGAAATAATATGGTTGGATTCAGTGACACTCGGTGTATCAATAATAGTGAACAACAGTTAAAAATGTGTCACGATTACTTAATTTTCTACCTAGTAGCTACCATTAGAAGTGGAACCGTATTGCTGGAGAACGAATGTTAAATTCAACTTTATATTCTTTTGAGCGAGACAAACATATTTTTTAAAACAAAATTACTTAGTTTCCTTTAATGTTCTACAAAGATAAAGTGACAAAGATTGAAAGACTTTACCAGTGAGTAACTTTAGATGCTTCACAAAAAACCAAACATGCTTTTTCAATTTAAAACTCTACTTTGAAATAAAAGTAATAAAATTTCTATTTCAAGAAAAATTATTTTTACTTTTTGTAGCGGAAAATAATGAAGGGTAAAAAACGGTTTCTTACTTGTTTATCATATGGCGTGGGTGTGTTGTTCAGTAATGTTTACACCTATTCACATTAGTTTACTTGGTACCCTCTTCGCAAATACGGAGACGAAAAATATATTGCAGTTGATCGGCATATTTCTAAAACCGTAACTTAATGAACTTATTGAATAAAATATATATATAACTGTGTTAGTCATCGAATTTTGAGTAACTTTCAAAACGTTTGTCCGTATGTCCGTCTATCTATCCATCTGTCCATCCTTGGCGTTTTTTGTAAGTACAATAACTCAAGAGTAGAAAGTCCGATCGTATTGAAATTTGGACGATAAATTGGCATTGTATGGAGAAAGAATCCTCTGTTTTTAAAGAAAATCAGTCGGTTAATATTAAATTTATATACATGTAAATAAAAAGTGTGCATGAAGAAGATTGCGACGTTGATACGATTATAAAAAAACAAAAATGCCGCATAATTTATTGACCACTGTTCCGCCAACTAGGCGACTATCATTGAGGGATGATTTAAAATTTAAAAATATAGCACTTACACGGAGAATAGTATATTATATTACTAGGAATAGAACGCACTCTTTTTTTGTGTTGAGTCCAGGATTCGCAAACTGGGCGAAACACAAAAAAAGGCGTTCTACTCCGTGTAATATATACTATTTTTTCTTCAAGCGTATTAAAATGCAAAAATTCATTTATTTATCATAAATGTACAAATATTCAAATTACAGTCTTACATGTTGACACAATATGACAAGTAGCTAGTGGATAGCGCGCCACCGGTGGCTTTCGGTATTAACATTATGTTACTAGTAAAACAATACCCACTGCGGTGGCGCTTTCGGAACTAACATTATGTTACTAGTAAAACAATGTCCACTACGGTGGCGTTCGGTACTAACATTTTGTTACTAGTAAAACAATGTCCTACTTCTACTTCTGTTTTTGGTGACATAATTTAAACATTTTAATACGCTTGAAGAAAAAACTATTTATTTTCAAAAAAACAGAGAAGAGTATCCTACAGAATATTCAACAGTCATATGGAAACTTCAATAAATCGACGAAGTGTATAATGTTTCCATTTAGATTGATTTATATTTATTATTACTATATTATTTTAATTATAACTTAAAATTCTGCAACATTAGTTGTAACATATATTAGGTACCATAACGCTTGGGTAAATAATAACAATTGTTATTAATATTATAATAATTATTATTATTCCTTTTCCGGAACGGAAAATAACACTCAGCGAAGTTATACTTCTTTTAAAAATAAATTCTCTGGATGATACAATTTAGTCATTTCTATATGATGCCAATATGTTTGAAACGTGCATCGTGTCAGTATCCGAGTGTAGTTTTCTGTTTTAGTGTCTGTGCAAACTAGTCATCGTCTGTGTCACACCAAAGAGTCCAAATAGTCCTACAAAAACTTAATTCTGTTCTTTAACATTATTCTTAAATAATGAGAACGGCTAAACTTAAAAAAACACAAATTTTTACTTGTTTTTATTTTATCTATCGGTTTTTACTTCCTACCTCCGTGGAATGGCTAGATCTGCAACTTGTCAGTTGTGCCAAATATGGCGTAAGAGATATATTGCAAAATGCACAAAGATCAGGCTTACAAACGCCTTAATTACTTCCACGTCCAGTGGAAGTATAGTAACGACAAAAAAAATTTTAAAAATTTTTATTGTCCAAATAGGCTTAAAATGTCATGAAACGTCGAGATTTTAAGTTTGAGCGAAAAAAACATTTCTGTCTGTCTGTCTGTCGGTCTGTCGGTCTGTCGGTCTGTCTGTCTGTAACTTTTTTTTGTGCGCACGTTTACTCTGGAACCGTTTAAGATATTGACTTGAAATTTGGTACACATATGTACTTTAACGAGATCTAGAACTAGATTATATTTTCATCTTGTTCCGTCGAAAGGTTGGGGGGTAAATTGGGGTAAATTTGGGGTAAATAGGTCAATCAAGCAGGTAAGAGTCCATAAAATTGGTATTTAGTATATACAAGAGAAGCTAAGGTCTCAAAAAAATTTTTGGCATTAGCCACCCCCATTACCGCCCCCACCCCGTTATTAAAGGGGGTGAAAAAAAATTGTGATTTAGTGTATGTACAGGAACCAAAAACCTCAAAATATTTTTTTACTTCATCCACTCCCCACTATCATCCCCCTATCACCACCCCCACCCCACTACCGATGTGGGGTATAGTTTTATGGGTTTTTGGGGTAGAGGATTTCAAATATTATATTATTAAAGTTCCATAAACAATTATTTTCACATACAAAGTTTTTTCGTTGTGAGTGACTTGGATAGAGAATCTGGATGTGGAAGTAGTGATTCCTTGGGCAGCGGTTTTTTCTCCATCTTTCCTTATGCCTTTGAGACATGGAATGTTAGGGAAGCAGATGGACGGCGTATTGATGTTTTCGAGAAATATTTGTTACGGATTCTAGAACTACCCATACCATCAACATATATATTTTTTAATCTTATATATATCTTATGATTTGTTGGCCACATTAGCTGGGTGGGACAATGAAATCAATTAATGGTTTAGAAAAAACAAAATGGTAAATGGAGCAGAGGACACTCTTCTTCGGCTGATGCTTTCAAGGAACTGATGGAGAAGAGCTCTGTTGAGGCCGTACGAGAAGCAGATAACCATGACAGATGAAGTGTGACTGCTAGACGTGCCATGCGATAAAGGAAGGCCGTTAAAAATGATGCATAAAGGGAAGAATGGTACACGCGAAGTCGAAGGTCGAGTTGGTCGAACATGGATGAAAGTTAATATAAGGATCTGTTGGATATTTCGCAGCGGGTTCCATTGTGACTAGCAGTTGAAAAATCTCAGCATTTTTCTGGTTTACTGGATAGTCCAATCTGTATGTCTTGAAATAATTAGTGGAAAGGAAAATCAATGTAATTCCATGCCGTTCTGAGGGATTGTATTCCAAGTGTGTATGCAAATTTCTAACTTCAGTTGTTTCTGTGGAAATACCGCCGAGTTTCTTTTTTTAAGTGTCTTTCTTCCTTTCAGATATATAAAAAAATACAGTATTGTAGAGCTTAAAATTCTCTATAATTTTGATGCATTTACTTTTTTTTCGTAAGATTGATATTTTTCTGATTCCTAGCACGAGAAAGGTACGGTTTTGACAAAAATTATGAGAAATGGGGCTGGCGCAGATCCGACAGTGGACTTGAATAGTTTTCAAGTGTAAGGAAAAATGCGGAGCAGCTTGTGTTTGCTCCAAAGCAGGCATGAGGTGTTTCATCATATACCAAAACTTGTGAGAATATACCAGACGTGCTTGCGGAAAACAATGATGAAGGCACTGCGATGATGGAAGAAACGTGTAAAGCGAACATTGGACATATTCAAAATGAAGAAATGGCAATTGAGGATGTGTCGAGGAAGAAATGGGCGAGAGTCAACCAGGTCCATCCAAACAATACAAAATGTAACAGCTTATTACAAAAAGAGTTAATATGTTGCAATGACGCCAAACCGTGGATTATGCCTCTTGGGAAGACCACCTAGGAAAAATGAGCCTTGAACTATGGAAACGAGTTTTATTGGAATAATTCTCAGCACGACGTAACACCACGAGAAACATTTTAAAAGTTTCGTGCCTACCTGACGACCTATGGTGCGCTGTAAAACTATAAATATTGATATTGATTGAAAATATTGTGTATGATATTTGTACATTTTTTTCATGCTCTACAAATTGATAATACCTATTTTCAACGTAAGACTCCAAAAAGGAAAAAGGAAAAAGACATTTTTACCTCGAACCGTAAAAGGAAAAATTTTAATCATACGAAAACAGTATTAAATGATTCAAAATTATAGATAATTTCAAGTTCTACAAAACTGTTTCTATTTTTTTTTATAACTTTAACAGAAAGAGAGATATTTCAAAAACGAAACTCGGCCATTTCTTCAAGATGGCGGCGTTTCCACCGGGACAAGGGAGGTTATATATACACTCGGAATAGACCCCCTACAAACCCTCAAAATGACATGAAGTTAAATTTGTTTTCTTATGGACTGGAGTAGATAGAATTCCGTTGATTGTTTTGTCGATCGTAAGTGACAATTTATGTACCGAATACTTGTTGCCATTTGCAACGAGTCGTTATTTTTCACAACGTCCCTAGAGAAATAAAGTAAATTTGGGAAAATGTTCTCCCTTAAACAACGAGTATTAAATGTTTTAACTTTTTTGGAAGTAAATCTAGACAAGCCTTACTATACTATGATTTAATTTATCTTGATCTTTATTTGAATAGAAGTTGCGTCCTAAATTTATTTTATTGATAGTCGGGAGCCCTCACTAGCTGTACGTGCACCCCCCGCCCGATCCTTGGGGACAATGTTTTTCATAAAGATTGAAGCCTAAGGAACAATTTAAGACATATTCTAAAAAAAAAACTGGCTGTACTTTCAAAATGGCGACCATATGTTAAAAAAATGCCAATGTTGTTTTTGTCATTTAACACAAAAACTGAAAAAGATGGACAAAAACTTTCTTCACAAAAAAAAATCTGCATAAAATTTTCTACAATTTTCTACCTACACAATATTTTGATAGGAGTTACCATTTTCCAGATAAATGAGTCTAAAATTAAGAAACATGGAAATTCATATATGGGGAAATCACTTAAAAGAAATAACTGTGACAATTATTGTAAGGCGTATAATATAACTATATTATTAACATAAAAATTAAATAAAATAAACTGAAAAAAATTAATAATAATAATAATAATATTATAATTTGCAGACATTTATCTCGAAAACAGTAACAGTGGTATCAGGAAAACGGTAACTCCTATCCAAATATTGTATAGGAACAAAATTGTAGAAAATTTTATGCACTTTGTTTTTTGTGCAGAAAGTTCTCCTCCATATTTTTTTAGTTTTTGTGTTAAATGACAAAAACAATATTTGCATTTTTTTTAAACGGACGCCATTTTGAAAGTACAGCCAGCTTTTTTTTTAGGACATGTCTTAAATTGTTCCTTAGGCTTTAATCTTTACGAAAAATATTGTTCCCAAGGATCGGGGGGGTGCACGGACAGTTAGGGTGGGCCTCCGTAGTGTTACGTTTTATATTGAATCTTATATTTTATCTTAAGAGCTGAATCATTTATCTGGAAAATGGTAACTCTAATGCAAATATTGTATAGGAACAAAATTGTAGAAAATTTTATGCACTTTATTTTTGTTCAGAAAGTTTTTCTCCATCTTTTTCAGTTTTTGTGTTAAATGACAAAAACAATATTAGCAATTTTTTTTTTAACGGACGCCATTTTGAAAGTGCAGCCAATTTTTTTTTACGACATGTCTTAAATTGTTCCTTAGGCTTTAATCTTTATGAAAAACTTTGTCCTAAAGGATCGGGGGGGTGGGGGTGCACGGACACTTGGGGTGGGCTCCCGTAGTATGACGGTTGCCATGGATATTCCAAGGATCGCTACCTTTACTATTTGCTTAGCAAATATGAAACCTGACTCAAATAATTATAGTTTTCAACTAATCTTCTCAATTTTTTTTTTAGTTTAATGATTAATGGGTATGACGAAAAATATAATATTCGCCGCGGGTCGTACAGTTCGGTTTTTTGGTCTCGAATACTTGCAAACCTCGGCCCTACGGACTTCGACTTCCAAACTGTATTCTCAACGAAAAAAAGTGCATTTACGACCCTTGCTACATAAATAACTATGAAATTAGCTTACTAGAAACTGTTGAATAATGAATATTATTTTATTTACTACTATAATACTTACAATATATCGTTTAAACCTCAACGGATGACATACCTGAAACAAATAAAAATAATTGAGTTTATAATATTGCTAATAATTTAATATTTCGTAATTTAATATATCATATTTAATATTTCGTCATTAATGACAATAAATTAGGAAAATTAAAAGGAAACCTCCGTTTCATTTTAATACAAAATATACATTGAATTGCTTAGGGTTAAACTGATGAACATTGCGGAAGACATCAATGTATCACTAGGCACAAAAGACTGGCTTTATCACAACTACAAATTACTTCAACAATGCAAAATGAATTTTGATGTTTTCAACCAAACAGTTAGCTATAACTATGAAGTAATATTAAATTAATGAAAACTTTAGCTCAAAAGACCAACGCTGAAGCTCGCGATGTTCATTTTCGCCGATTAAACGTAGGAAAACACTTCTTATAATTCGATTAGTCAGTTTACGCGGATCCGTAAAGGATCCAAATAGGGTATCTTGTTAAATTACTTAGCAAGATAAGAGACGCTGGAGGCAGGACCGGGCCGTAAATAAAACGGGGTAAATTCATAAGTTAGGAAGATAAAGCAGTAGTTAACACAAACGTTTCGGTTAATATACTAAGTCCCTTATTATGCATAAAGGCTGCATATTTAAAGTACTATGCAACATAACTAGAAAATTTAATCGGCGCGGCGAGATTTTAAATCATTTAAATTGGACAAAAAGAGGGATTTAAATGGAGAACTTTTATTCCTAGTGTTTCTTAAGTATATAGAAGGATTTTATATTATAACGGTAATGCATACACTACATTTTCATGAAAGGCGTATAACTTTAAAAACAAATGCATATATCGGAAAGTGAGGCAGTTTTATCCAGTAAGTTGTAATTCAGTATTAGTTGTGAGAACTGAAACACGTTTAAGTATATAGAGTGAAAATACAATTTGACACAAATGATTTTTCATCAAGATGTTAATAATAATACCACAGGAAATACTATGCTTAAATCCACCTCCGTCCACTTTGCCAAATAATAATAATAATAATAATAATAATAATAATAATAATAATAATAATAATAATAATAATAATAATAATAATAATAATAATAATAATAATAATAATAATAATAATAATAATAATAATAATAATAATAATAATAATAATAATAATAATAATGATAATGATAAATGGACTTTATTAGGCGAAAGTTTAGTTACAAACTATTCTTACACTTTGACCTAAATAACAATAGATTGAACATAATAACAAAAGGGATCTATAACATATAATTTTGCTGTACATTAAGAACTGGAAGGGGAAGATTCAGTAAGCAATTCAAATAATGATAAATGTTAAATGCCATGTTATATAGATGTATAATTAAAACACGTTATTTAAATATATACAGTTCAGAGCCAAAATGCAATTTGACACAAATGATTTTTCTTCAAAATGTTGATAATACCAAGAGGAACATTATACCCAGAATCCACCTCCGTCCATCTTATCAAATGTTCGCCTTATTGCGTAATGTCAAGTTAGTTTTTCTGATTTTTTTCGGTAACCGTTTCCTCGGCAAGAAAACACTTTAATACAAAGTTCTACTAAAGAAAGATAATTTTCTTATTTTCTGGCAGAACCTGTCATTAAAGATCTATAGGTAAAACATGTTATTTAAGCATATAAGTTCTAGAGCCAGAATACAATTTGACACAAATGATTTTTTTCACCAAATGTTGATAAACCAACTCCATCCACCTTGTTAAATGTCCGCCATCTTGCATAATGGCAAAATTAGATTTTCTGATTTGTCTCGGTAACCGTTCCCCCGGCAGAAAATACTTCAGTTCAAAATCAAAAGTACTTACAATTTTGAACAAAAAAAAATAATTTTCATATTTCTCGGCAGAGCCTGCCATTAAAAAGCTATAAGTAGTCAATTTACTTGTCGCCCAACCTTCAGTTGTTCGTTGTTCTTAGTTTCAGTTTTTATTTGCGTATATTACTTTCCTACTCCTCTCTTACTAACGTATATTTTCGTCTTCCTATAATATTTTAGAAACCATTTAGTTTAGTCCGCCACGTTCCATGTGAGCACGATAACTTAATAAGGAAACAACCGATTCTATTGAAATTTGGACAGTGATTATTATATAAGGGAAGAACCATATGGTTTTTTAAAGTCAGTAAATGTCAGTAAATACAAAAGTTATGAAAAATTAAAAAAAAATATTGTCACATGAAGCATGTTCTAACCTTTAATAAGATTCTAGGATCACATAAATACTACATAGTACACTGATGGGCATTTCGCTAATTAAGACGATACCATCGGAAGATGGTTAAAATGACAAATATTCAACAATTATCTAGTTTCTAGTTACTGTACCTGTAATATACTATTACATATTTAGGTATTATGTTAAAATCTACTTAAATTATTTACTTTCTCTAAATCACTCTGAAAAATGGGTTAATCTATAATCTGTGCAGCAGCATGTGAAATATTCTTGGGTGAAACCTACTTAAACATTGACGAGAAGATTTGTACGATAATGAGGATAAATACCACTAACTAATTTGTGATTTTTTACTAATTTAGATGTACTACTTACTTATTACTGTTATTACTAATATATAATATATTGTGTACAATATCATATGGCATAGGCATATCATTATATAGTATACACGTAAGAATTAATACTGTGTTACACTTGCATTTCCGATACTCTGGCACTAATATTGCACGCATCTAGGAGGGTACATATTTCAATACTTTTTTATTTATTTATGTATTTAACGTCGCACATCGGCATATTTCCAATACCAGGGCCTAATACCAGCGCGCGATGCCAGGAGCTACCTCCGGAGCTACCCCCAACCTGGAAATTTTGCCGAACCTCTTCTCTGTCAGAGACCTTTTACTTGCCTAAAATTTAATAGACAGCTTAACAGCCCCTCCGAAGGATGGTATATCCACTGAGTGACCCCTTGTCTCAAATTACATAGCATGCACGATCACCGCCACCTTAAATTCACCACCATTAGAGGATCTTCCCTTTCTAACCTCATTTGTAGTGGCGCGTATTAAAAAGGAAGCATCTCCAACAGTGGTGAGTTTAAGCTAACGCCGATAGAAGCTGTTAGAAGCTGCGACGAGATCGACGTGTTTCCCCAGACGGGTTACTCTATCCAAGTGCCAACCGCCATGAACATTGCTTCAAAGTAAGTATCGAAATACGTACACATTGAAGACGCTCGCCCCTGCCTGTATTATTGAAACTAATGATGGATTATTGTATTATCATTGGAATTATCTACGATGTATGCGAAGTTTCAAGTGATCTGCTATTTTAAAACGGGTTAAAATTGAAATTGCCCATAACTAAAAGTGAAGTTAAAGCTTGTCAAATGAAGCAAACAAAAATTAGACTATTTGAGGTACTTACTGTGAAATATATGAAGAATGAAATATTCGGTTCACAATTTTTCCAGCAGTTGATATCTTGCATTTGGGTACTTTAGTTTCTATACATGTTTTATATCAACTTCTTAATAGATATTTAGACTAGGAATTCATATTATGTTCTTCAAGAAGACAGGTAGATTTTGTTAATTTACGAAAATAAAGACAAAATTGTAATATAATTTTAAACATTTAAAAAAAATAAAGGAAACTATTAATTCAAATAATAAGGCAGGCATTTTGAAAGAATGAAAATGTATAAAATAGTACTCAATATATTAATAGAGTTATTAAATATAACCAAAACAGATTTTCATTTAAGGTAGGATTTACTCCGGCCCTGCAGGAGAGAAGTAAGAGGATGCTCTGTTTCATCATTACACAGTTAATAGAGAATCCTCGTATCGACAGTAAATGCGATTTTAGAATTGCTCAAGGATCAGGACTTGAAACGACAGAGGGGCTTAATCATGAAAATCTTGTAAAACTTTCAAAAGCCCAAGTTCAGGCTACCCATAGAGTAAAAATTGGTAAAGTTTTAAGTTCAATCTGGCATGAGGGAATTATTTCTAATGACTGTACTTGAAATATAATAGAAATTTAATTTATAGGTTTTATATTTTCTTCAGTTGTCTTATTTCAAGATAATATGTAAAATTCATTTCTCTCAGCAACGTACACTACTGCTTTTGTTCCTTATACAAGTTACGGCGAATAATTGCTTCTAGGAACCGCATAAAATATTCATAAGTAAACTTTTAAGAGCAAAAATATAATATCAAAATGACCCTCTGCCTTTGACGTTCAATTATACAAAGAGCCTCAATAATTGGTATTTGATCTTTCTGCAGCCACTTTATTATACTTTTAGAAAATAAAACAGAACAATTCAAACTTCACTGAAAAATTCAAAGCATTCGAACAAATTCAATTTCATCAAGTCGGAAAGTTAAATACAAGATTAATTATTTATTAGGCATTGAGAGTTTAATATTTAAATTGCTAATTCTACATTGAATAGGTCACCGCCAAAGAATTCTTTCTTTCTCTAGAAGCTGAGAAGTAAAAGTTATGTAATTCTATGGTGGCCGTCGTTAACCACATGTATGTCTTAGTTAATGCATGTTATAATAATTCTAAAGCGATAAATCTTACACATGATAAAAAAGTAAGTATGCAAGAGAAATATTTAACCTATCATGAATCATCATGAATATTTTTTCTTTTAAAAGTGCGTATGCAAATAACAAGTTATTTATATTATTGGGATTCCTAACAAGAATAAAATGTCTCGTATATGATAAAATTTAAATTGAAAATAGACCTCTTCAACAGATGGTTTTTGGAGACCGATCCAAGACAACACAATGGCTGCTGCTGATTGGGTTAGAAGAGATCAAATTTGACTCTGTTGCCATTGCACATAATGATATTTCATTTTAGCGTCTAAATCGATGCCTTCCCTAATCATCAGATGATTGTGTTGTCTGCCGGACATTTGACAACTAATTGTAAAATTTAATTTAATACAAATATTTTAACTTCTTGATTCATGATTTAAATATCTTGAGAGTGGCTTCATGTCTTTCTGAAGAGCAAGAGCGAAAAACGTTTCAAGGACTAAGCGTTTAGAAGAAGTAGAATAACGAAGTAGTACAGTTCAATTTTTCGAAGTGAGTCCTGTTGGATTCAACAATGTAAGATATGGTTTGATTGATATATTTACCAGCATACGGTAGGCATTGCTTCCACTCCCATGGTTATTCAGCTGGGCCTGCTACGTCCACGCTGAGTTGGACTAAGGTCATTCTTGTTGCCAGCAGCGAGAGCCACATGCCGCATGATAAATGAATGTGGGATGGAATTTGTAAGATGCGTTACCACATTGTGTCGTGAGGGAGCGTTTAAGCTCCTTATTTTTTGTTTTTGGTTCTGGACTTCTGCCTCTTCTGAGTCTTCTTGTGAAATAGGTTGCCGCGTTGTGTCGTAATATGGAGTGTTTATGATCCTCTTTTTGGTTTTCTGCTTCTTCGAATCTTCTTTTTGTGACTCTTCTGATTCCTCGGTTTCCGATTGTGGTAGAGTATATATCGTTGCAGTTTCTTTGTGGTGTTCATTTTTTATCCCGATCCTCTCAGTTGTTGTTCTCAGCTGTAGCATGGTCTCCCTGTTTTTAGTTTGTTGATGTTCGGTGCTAGTGCTTTCTTCAGTAGATGTGTTGAGTCCCTTCCTTGGGTATATCCCCAGTACTTCATAGCGGCCATTTCTGTCCTTTTTTAATTATTTTTCCTCCTAATATTGTTGATGTTTTGTGTCGCTGTTTTCGTCTTGTTGTTTTTGCGAGTAGTTGGACGATGTCCCTTTCTGCTCTTCTCAAAAACTTCTTCTGTTGGCTTTTGTTGTTGCCGCGTTTTTTGACCCCATCGTTGTCATCGTTTTCCGTTTGACGGCTATGTACATACATTTGGTAAGGTCCCATGATAGTTTATTTTTTTCAGTAAATGGTAAGATTGCTCTTGTGACTCTGTATGTCGTTTTGATTCTCTCCTTTACAATTTCTCTCCGTTCCAGTTGATTAGTCAGATCTGTATACTTCAATTTGTTCATTGTTCTCGCTCCATTATTAGGCTTTCCTTGAAGTTTGTTTTCAGTCCAGATGTGTCCTGCGGCGATTAGGAGATCATCGGCGTATGTGTTTTCTTAGAAAACACCACCTTTCTGAAAGAAGCCTGCACCACACATACCTCCGTTGAAGTGCTGCGAGAATTCAGCCTTGACACAGTATATCCACAATGCCTCATTGATTATTATTTCGGGTATAACTCAAATCAAATTCGTTTGTATACTTTTAATAATTATGAAAAACGTCACTTGAAAATTTCCCTAAGGAACAAATTTTTAATAATTATGAAAAAAGCATTATTTGAGGGTTAACATAAGAAATTTATATGACCATACTTTACGATCAATATGTTATTATTTACTTCTAGTACGATTCAAATTAAATTAATTTGATTATTGTTACACGGGGGTATTATGGCCATACATCAATAATTCATTGCTCTGTCATGAATTCGTCGACAGATGTCGGCTCTCAAGGCCTAAATACTTCAATGGCTTTATGCGGCACTTGTAAATCATTAAGACATAAATGAACTTGACTAGCAAGGTTGAAATGAATAGGTATTTAGAAATGAAAAGGTACTTAGCTCTTATATGCTATTTATTGCCTGGATCCCGAGTCGTTTGTTTATATACTCGTTTCTTTATACACCACATTGATTGCCACTATATAACTCTGTATTAGTTATTTTCAAATATTAATTCTATTTCAACCTTGTTGTTTTGTTATGATACATCGATTTACGCGGAATTTTTTGGTCTAAGCTTTATCAAATTTAACTTAGTTTTACCCGGTATTTTCGAAAGCGTTTCAGATGCATATCCGTTCACTCCACTGAACTCTAACAATTTAAGATAGGATTTTGTAAATAAATTCATTCTAGAGCTCTTTGTGTCTAACACAACCCAGATGCGGGTTGCTAAAGAATTATAAAGATAAAAAACTGATATTTTAAATAGATTTTCATTATTGATTGAATAGATATTTATTTTGCAAAATAAATTAATTTTCGATTTTCTTAATTTCTATCATAACCAGTAGTAGGTTCTCAAAAAATGCAAAGATTTGAAATTCTTATTTTCTTAGATAGATAATCTTTTTTTATTTTCACAGATTATTATCTCTGCTGTTTGCGAAATCCTATTAAAAATATTCTTTACTGTAACTACAAGCAAACAAAAAATAATTTGCTTTAAAAAATACATTATCACTTTGTTAGTATCTGTGGTAAAATAAATATTTTGGTGCATTCGAAAATTCTCAACTGCCGAATATCGACAAATGACCCTTTTCAGATAATTGTGTGGTAGCTATTTTTGTCAGAATGGTAGTTAAAGTATACCAAATTCCGATATAGTTTTAAATTTTACAAAGATATGTTTATATTATGTTGCAAATTATCTCTTAATTTATATATTAACCAGAATACAAGGCGAATCGATACTCTCTTTAAGAAGCTAATATGAAACAAAAAAAAAATCATTTTAGTATCTGAAAATGTACGAAGGAACCAGGAGTTCTTCTTCAAGCAGGTGTTTTGCTAAAACTGGTTATTTTATGCTTAATGTTGAGAAGTTGATATGCAGGTTTCTGTTTAGTTTATTTTACGTCACTTACAATTAGGCTAATGTTTGAGGATGCACGTGCCCTCGAGGCTGGTAAATCAGAGTGCAGCTGAATGCAAATTCCCGTTTGACATTATGTACTTAAAAATTAATTTCTGACCGCAGTATTATTAATTTTATTAGCTCTAATTAACTTTTATTACCAGTTTCGAAATCATAATTTAAATAAAAAGGAAGAATATCTGATCTTTTCATACATACAGCATTTTCTTGATAGAAGTGATAAGAACAACGTTAAAACTTATATTATATCAAGATTTATATTTTATGTGGCATGAAATTCATTGTGAAATTAGATATAGTTGCCATAAAAGATGTTTTAGACTATAAGCATTTTTTCGCGACTGAAAATAGGTAATTTGTCTTACATATGGCAACTACTTCGTAATCTTTCTATTTTCATACGCTGTCTCTCATAATATAGTTTGTCGAGAAAATGAAATAGTGTGTTAACTGGTAAAAATATTTTCAGAATATCGATGAATGAAAGAAGACCATAGTCAGTTGGAAGCTGAAGTAGTAATTTGACCTAAAATAGTGAGGTTACTTGTAGATCACATAACATACTACTGGTCGTGAAAATGAATTATTCACTCATACTACACATACTAAAAATTGCAGGTTCATCGGTTTGTAAATAATTCGAGATCTCTTTGGGACATTTTGCAAAACAAGTTTGCAGATAATAAAAAGGATAGATCAATAATTAAAATACTCTTATTTAGAAGTTCAGCAAAAAAACCTAAACGAGATATGAACATAAATACGTATGTTGAAGGCCGAATTAAATAATATATTGAATTTGTTTATGAGTTTATAACAACTTGAAAACTGTTTGAAAGAAAGAAACTAATTATTTACAGATGGTGATTATTTGCTCTGCCTCCACACACACAGAGACAGGGGCTTCAATACGTACGTGCAAGCAAGATCCATGGTAAAGATTAATAGCCATACTTAAAAAACATCTGATATTGTGCGAAATAATACAGATGAACCTCAGTGTCATTTCATACATCATTTGAGCCGGGGAAATGTAGAACAGGAGCCATATGTTAGACCATTAGGAAATTAAAAACAATGGAATCCCATTTTTATCACATGAACAAAACAGTATGTTACAAAAAGCACAAAATTGAGACATAGTAAAGTGAGCAATAGCTACATCAACGAAGAAAATCGATTGAAAATGCACTCAGCAAATGATAAAACCACCAACTGCAGTTATACGAAAAGCTTTTTTCCTTAATTTAAAATAAAGCTTGGATATTCTTAGGCGAAATAGGATACTTCTGTTATAATTCGGTTATTGTCGACTTTTCGAAATTGGTGAAATACAGTAGCTTGGGTGTTAATTTAGCTATATATTTCATTTAGAAGAAAAACTTAAATATATTTGAAAAAACCGCTGCCCAAGGAATCACTACTTCCACATCCAGATTCTCTATCCAAGTCACTCACAACGAAAAAACTTTGTATGTGAAAATAATTGTTTATGGAACTTTAATAATATAATATTTGAAATCCTCTACCCCAAAAACCCATAAAACGATACCCCACATCGGTAGTGGGGTGGGGGTGGTCGTTAAAGTACATATGTGTACCAAATTTCAAGTCAATATCTTAAACGGTTCCAGAGTAAACGTGCGCACAAAAAAAAATTACAGACAGACAGACAGACAGACCGACAGACAGACAGAAATTTTTTTTTTCGCTCAAACTTAAAATCTCGACGTTTCATGACATTTTAAGCCTATTTGGACAATAAAAATTTTTAAACATTTTTTTGTCGTTACTATACTTCCACTGGACGTGGAAGTAAAATTATAAAACTTTGACTATTACTATTCGCCGTGAAAATACCAGTGACGTCATAAGGGTAGTTAGCTCCGAACTCATGCAGGACAAACATGTGGTCAACAAAAGAAAACTTATGTGTCAAAAGTTAAGCTGACGTTTAGTCAGCAGTGTTTAATACAAGGCGAATATAGGGAAGGACTAGTATTTAATGCAGTATTTAACTGTGTCTATAAAAGTTAAAGAAAGACTCACTTTCACTTTTATGGGCATAGTTAAAGTACAGCCTGCTTATTCTTTCTTTCTGTCATTCATGGTTTTATTATTAAACTCCTCCGTAGATTGCCGTTGTGATTGACATCGGTGTTTGAAATACGTGTATTTTATTAATTAATATTGTAATATTATGAGATATTATTTTCAACTTTTACATGTTTCTAACGATTTTTTAAAATGAAATGTTATTGTTTAACACATATTCAAATATTGACCTGAGTGCAACAAGCCAATTAGCATTTCGAATTAAATATAGTGTTAATTGCATTGTTAAGGTTAAGTTGAATAGCTGTGGCCCGACTTCGCCTATGCGAATGGATGTATTGTATGTACATACTTTCCCAATAAAATTTTTATTATTATTATTATTATTATTATTATTATTTAGTCACTAAATATATTGTTACTGCAATGGATAATTCAGTGCTAACCTTTTTAATAATGATCGATCAGTATCAGATTTCAGATTTTGATAGTGATAATGTTGAGTTGCGATAGCCAATATTATTTATTCGGTTCAATGATATGTTGACATGACAATGACATATTCAGATCTCAAATTGAAACCACCTCCACCATTTACCTCCTTTTATGCCCCTACCGAAATTCAGACCTGTACCTATGTGCCACTACAGTATTCACATTACTGGTACAATTGCTAACAGTTCTTTTAATATAAAACAAAAATAAAACTGAAACAAATAAAGGTTCGAAATGTACGAAATATGCTATAAAGATCGCAATTTAAAGAACGCTGGACAATTGGAATATTCAGTTACAAGCAGATTTAAGCAGCATATAGCTCATCACAAATATGAATGTACTGAGTTGTGTGTTGCGCAGCATGTCTGTGAGAACGTTCATAGAATCACAGGTAGTTTTTGGAAGACTGAGAATTACAACATGGAAAACATATGATAATGCCTTATTCCAAATGATTTTTTTTTTAACTACTTAACGTCGGCCTATTTCCGCTACCAAGGCTTATCACCGACGCCAGGAGACGAGCTACCCCCAACCTGAAAATTTTGCCCAACCTTTTCCCTTAAGAAGAGTAGAGATCTTTTACTTGCCTAACATTTAATAGACAAGGGACCGCCTGCTTTACATCCCCTCCGAAGGATGGTATATCCACTACGTAATCCTCGTCTGAAATTACGTAACTTCCGAGTATACACTGAGATACAAGCCTCTAGAAGGTGGGACGAGAACGCTGTATTTCCCAAGATGGGTACTCCATCCAAGTATTAACCGAGCTCGACGTTGCTTCAACGAAATATCGACTGATATTCACATTGAAGTCGCCTCTACGCTCGTCCCTTATTCCAAATAATAATATAATAAATAAATCGTCTTTATTAATGGCGTAGTTTTTCTAAAGCTGTTCTATCTCTAAGCTGTACAAATCTTCAATTAGAATATAGAAAATCAACACCCGTTATAAATTAATTCAATAATCAAGATTTGATGAACCGCTCATGTGTAAATTGCAGTTTATATTAAGTTTAGTTTCAATAAGTTTATGAAGACGTCAACTTGGCTGGCGAAAGCGTGCTGAGTGCAATGTTTACTGTTATGTGGTTTGTGAAAAACCATTTTAACATCAACATGTTATCATACTGAAACATATATTTTTAAAGTAAAGCCAACGACATTCAAACAAATGACAGTGTAAAATAAATACAAAGAAAATTTATAATGACCCCTTAACCTCGGAATAACTAATGAATACATTTTAAAACCTCTATTCAAATAATACAATGATCACATAAAATTCAGCTAAGTTATAATGCTACGCGACGCTTCGAATTGACTACAGACAATGTTTTAACTGCCATCTTGTGTGTTCTTTACGTGAATTATCTGTACAAACTCCCAATTACTATTTTTTGTTCTATCTACCACCTCCCTCATACAACAAAAATATATCTGCTTGCGAATAGTTACTGATACTAAAAATATCTAATTAACGTGGTTTTTTACACAATCTCACATACAAATAGTGCAAAATGCTGGAAATATAAGTAGAGTTTCCTGTGAAATATTACAGCCGTATGCGCTTTATTTTAAAATAAATCGTACCACTTATACGCAACCTGACATGTAACGATGACATTCATTTACCCGTAAATATACACGTATATTCCGAGCAATCGTTGGCTCTGGCTGCACATTCACGAATTTAACCCGACGGATGTTGACACTGTTGACAGAAAGGTTTGTAATATCTGTGCATATTTGTTTTGCATTTAAGAACAAGTTTTATGTACGCGAGTATGTCATTGATCATTAAATAAACTGTCGGTCTTTTACTTACCACATTACGTCGTTAACCGTGCTTTTTCGTTAGAAATAATTTTGCTTGTTTGCCCAACCGATCACTTTAATTAGGTTGAAACAAATACAAGGTGACTCAAAGTGAAATTAAGTTTTAAAAAAATCATAACAAAATTATTTAAACTGTCCAAAAAATTTTATTTTAAAATTAAGATACTACATACATGCGGATTTTATTTTTTAGACACTACGTTATCCAAATTTCGACCATCTTGCATGCGGCACTCCTCCAACCTGTTCCTTAAATTTTGGAAAACTCGTCGACACATTTCAACATTTGCACTTTTTTATTCCGGTTCTTCAGAACTTTCCTGCATACGACCCCAATTGGACCTGGTTTCAACAGGATGGTATCACAGCACACACAGTAGCAGCACCAATGACCAGTCTACATGAATTATTTCCAGGCGTGCTTATTTTCAGATTTGGTGATATCCCCTTTCCCCCAAGATCACCGAACCTAACGCCCCCGGATTTGTTTTTGTGGGGACACTTAACGAGTATTATTTACATCAATCCCTGGCCAATACAAATCAGTTAAAGAACAACATTCGGGAGGCCAGTACCAATATTCCTGTTAAAATGTGTTGACGAGTTTTCCAAAATTTAAGACTCATATTGGAGGAGTGCTGTAGGCAAGATGGTCGACATTTGGTTAACGTAGTGTTTAAAAAATAAAATCCGCATGTATGTAGTATCTTAATTTTAAAATAAAATTTTTGAACAGTTGAAATAACTTTGTTATGATATTTTAAAAACTGAATTTTACTCTGAGTCGCCCTGTATAATCACTAGTCATATAGCGAAATTAATTTAAATCATCTTACTGTAACGAAATACAGCTACTGTTGTATTATTATGGGCTTCATAAAAAGTAAATAGTTATTTGTATAACGAGTGCGCGAGATGATACTTAAACTTATGTCGTGCTCAAACTGGACACAATATATTTCTACATCTGCAAATATAAAATTATTTTAATTGAAATGCAAAATAAAATGAAAATTTTCATTTGATAACTAAATCTGATGATGGAAATAATATTCTCGATATGCTTACTTGATAATACGTTTAATTTGCTGCTTACTCTAGTGATTATTATCATTCTGACTTCGAGAACATGCGCTAAAGTTTTTCCGGGCCCCCAAGTCCCGATATTTCAGCATGCGCCTGGTCTATTTTCATATTTATATGGTAGTTTTCCTTGATTTTTTTATTATATAAGGTATATTTCATAATATTGAACTTTGACAGCGCTCCAGAATGTTCAATTCATTTTGTCACTTTCTTGATAATAGGTGTTTTCTTTCTACCAACAATCTTAGCTAAGCTAAGTAGTTTTAATGTCACACGCAAACTGTGGTACACGAATATTTCACTCATCATCAGGCGTGACTGAAAAACTACTTAGCATAGCTAAGATTGTTGGTAGAAAGAAAACACTTAATTACTGATTACCTAATGTGGATAATGGTGTTTTAATATTTTCGGACTATGAACTCTAGGTACCTTTTGCTTTTCAGCACATGCCTATGTCGGTAAAAGAATTCTTATTTTATACGTTTAGGGATAGTAATTATTTATAGATACCTACCTTTTGTTCTCTTGATTGAAAATTGCCAAATTTGATCGTGAATTATTGTTGTGTTCGAATTATTATAGGAGTCATCGTCATTCGGTATTCTGACATTCGGGCAATTCTGTGCAGTTAGTTCGTTCATTTAGCTCGCTCCAAAGGTCGCGGTGAAATTTAATAAAGTAAGATATTATGATATTATTTTGGGTATAAACATTTGGGGGAAATCTATTTGAGATGTGGGGTAAAAAATAGATTGGTAAAACGAACGTGCCTAAATAGGGTTGGAGAACCTGTCAATTTGAGAGGGAAGTGATTTTTTTTAGCGTTTTCCTGTCTAGCTTTGAGTGTTGCATCGTGCTCGATACGAGTTTGGGAATTTTGAGAATTTGCTCCATTCATGGGATTACGTATCAATCATGATAATACTAGTTGTATTTCATTTTGGTATAGAGTATTGTTTGGGGTAATACAACTACGGATTTTCCCAATTAAAACAATCCTCTGAAGCGGTATTTAATTTTTTTTGATGGCTTGATTTTTTGCATCATCTTATTCTCACTTTCTCATCTGCAGAATGATGCCTTCGACTGAAAGATTTCGGGGTACGATTCAGTAGCAATTAGCTCCCCCTACGTCTCAGGTATGTCTCTTCATCAAATGTAACATTAGAATAGATTTGCAACTTTGGTTATTTTTTGTTGCAGAGCTGTTTCTTTTGGCTCATCTTTTGGGAGTGTGAATCCTTTTTTTTATTATTTATGTGTACTTTTGTATGGTTTTAGTCTCACTTTCACATTGGACTATATATTTTTTGCCTACACACTGGTGGTATTTTACGAAGCTTGGTGGAAAATTATCGCCTTAGCTGTGGCTGTATGTCCTGGTTGTCCTGGGTGCCGCTGCTGTGTTATACTGGGTGAGATTGTATTGATGTATGGGTCTGGAAATGATGGGTTACTGAAGGTCTACTTGCGCTACCCTGGTAAGACTGGTGGATGTGCTGACACTTGCCTAAGGTAAGCGTCATTAAATTAATTAAAACGAGAGATCTGGTATATCATCACACTATTTCACCATAAAAGAAAAGAAATGTCACCGATCAAGACCCGAAAACATTATTGTGGAGTTACGTAGCTAAAACAGTATACCGTAAATTAAAGTTCTGTAAGATTTTGTATATGATTTTCAATAGTTATAAAATATAGTAAGCAAAGCAACTGGATCAGTGGAGAACGATGAGAAATATGCTGAATGAAGAGATATCTTTCTAATAAAAAAAATGTTCGGCATTCCTGTAGCATTCATTTATTTAGAAGATTTTTTTTCAGTTTAACATCAGCTGAATTGTCAGGAATAGCTTATTAGTTACTAATCATCAATTTAGTAAAATATTCTTTTAGTAGTGGAGTCGCCGTCTCCACAAACTTCAATCATACTAGCTTTATCCATAGAAAAAGACATGATAAAATCTTTGAAGAACCTCACACTGATAACCGCACAATATGCCCATAAATATAAATCAATTATTACAATCGAACTGCTCACATATCGCCTATTTTTCGGAGGCGTACTGCGGTATAAAGAAAGTCCGGATGATAAACTAGATATAATAGGTTTGTCCCAGCAAGAAGTTACAAACTAGCCAGCGCCAGTCACGAACTGTTTTCAACCAATCCTATTGCGTGTAACTAGTCCGTGATTGTTGTTGGAACAAACCTAATAGCTATAGTAGTCGTCAGCGCCGCCATATCTGCGTTAAATTTAGAATTGTCTGGCTAACTCTTAATATTGATCAGAAATCTATAAGCGTAGACTCTACATATGATCATCCAAATTGAATTTAAAAGCAGTACTACATTACATAAGAGCAACGTAGCACCAATAAACAATGCATATTGTTACTAATGCAGCAGGGATATACAAAATATTGCTGCTTTCTTTGTCAACAGAGAATAAGGTCTCATTATAACACTGGAGAAGACGTCTCTCAAGGCAATCACTTGACTCGTGAATAAACAATTTTCTTAAAGATTGAGATGGATCAGCAAAAATGTCAAAGCTGAGAAGAAAATAAATCCAACACGCATGAGAAAAGAAGGGGAGAATACGCCTGCGTCGGCATGATGCGATGTGAGTCAATTCTGTCTCAATTCTAACCGCTTGAGTCCTTAAACTGCACATCCAAAACCTCAACAAATCCCCAACAAAAATTGGACTGGGTTTAAAAAAAAACGAGCCTTTTCCAACTTTGTGGAATACAACATAGCAAATAAGTGCAAAACAGCTTGTAGAAGACCTTTTTTAACCAAATTATAAGTTAAGCTATTTTTGTAAGAAATTCTTTGCTCTACAGAACGTGTACGCTGGTTGCCCTAAGTTGCACAGTTTTCGAGATATATCGAGAGAACTGAAAAAAATCACGTTTCTTGCAACTTTTAAACTTTAATACCTTTGTTAGTACCAATTTCTGTTATCCAATTTTTCTTTGCCTTAAGTTGGACCACAAATCGATCTGGCGTTAGTCTTATCTTGTATAAATTAATTCACATGTTTAGTATTTAATAAATATGGTTGTAGGTGATGTACAATGTGTACATGGTAACTAAAGGATGACTCACCAAAATGAATTTCTCAATTTGTAAGAGAAGAAAATAATTTTAATTATAAGGATAATGGCAAAATGAAAATCAAAAATTGATCATTATGTACTATTTTAACCAAAAATTCTTCGCAATCAACGTATTTTCTTCACATTGTATAATTTTAGAATTAAATTAATAAGAGAAAATTATTTTAAATTCCTTATACATACAAAACAATATAATAAAATACAATTTTGCCTTATTTTACGTTACGAAAAAGACTACATACTTTGTGTTATTTAATTAAATTTGGAACAAAAAACTCTAGCAAAAGCGGTTGGTTAAAAGAACATTCGTCCTGAATTCCAAGTCCTTTGTAGTTCGTTTGTTTCACCTAGATTTAATTTCAACTGGACCTCAGAAAAGAAACAGAAAAAGAGTTGCCTGTTTCGTTACACGCGATTACATAGCTGACGGTCAGACTTAATTTTGTTTTTAGACACATATAGCAAGAAAGATTTCACCATTGGAATCCAAAAGATCTTTCAATAATCATTTCGCTAATTGAGATGTTGAAAGTACGAGGCACGATTTAATATTTAAAGTTATTTATAGACTTTTTATAAACGTAAACCCTCTTCTTAAATCAGGAATCGAATGAATGTGTCTCACAATATTAAAAATTCCTCATTTTCGTCAATATAATATAGGGATTATTTAGCAGTGTTCCATATGAAGAATATATACCAAATACCATTTACTTGCAGAGTTTTATATTTTCCTAATTGACAATATCATTCTTAACCCCTTTGGCGCCTAAAATATATGTGTGCTCCAAAATATCGTTTACCATACCTATTTAGTTACTTTCGCATATCTTTTAACGATACTAGATATACGTACATAATCTTATTAAATATATAAATCTAGTAGAAATACGATGTTTAAACCGAAACTTTATCAGCCTTTGGATAATTGTCAAGAATAGTACTGTATATTTTTACCCAATTTTCTACAATTAGCTATCTAAAACGTATTTAATATATTAGTGGTACCTAGGGTTGCCAGGCATCCGGCTTTAGCCGGACATGTTTGGCTTTTTATGTTTTCGTCCGGCTAAAAATTCACATGTCCGGCCTGTCCGGCTTTTGTTTGGCTTTTTGCCTAAGGCTCTAAAACGTGAATTTTTCGTTTTTAGCCGCTTTTCTATAAATACATTTTATTGTTCTGCGACGACTTTTTCTGTTCCTATGTCACAAATGTTTATTTATAAATTAATCAAGTTTGATAAACATATTAAAAGACAAATATTTTAGTTATTTTTTTATGGCGAACGAATGCTGTTCGGCTTTTTGTACCAAATATCCGGCCAAATTTAGTCCGGATTTTCGAATTTTAGACCTGGCAACCCTAGTAGTACCACTTGTCTTTTTAAATTGCTGCTCGACAACGAGTTGTAAGGACTTTCAAGTGATACTAGGCATTAGATGACAGTCAATGTTTTGCCAACTTTCTTTTTGTGATACTACCTGAATATGACCACATAAATGGCAACCCTATTATTATTATTTACCATAAACAAAAAAATCTATAAAAATCATGGAACGTAACAAAACTGAACTCTGTAATGCTCTGAAACTATTGTTGACCCGATCTATTCTAACATTGCATAGGTCTCGGCATAGGTTGTATTCCCCAATAACCCCCGTCTATGCTTTTATGGGGATAAATCTAGTGTACTGTTATATTGCATGTATGCCCGTTATCAACATTTACACAAAATCGCCTTTGATATCGTCATATGCAGCTAGTCTTAAAATAAAATAAAAACTTATTTATCAATAATGGTATTTTGTACATTTGGGAATTTAAAAATTCACGCAGAGGATGTCTCAATATTCTCGACTAATAGAAATAGGCTGCCAATTACAGGTTGTATTTACAACATTCAAAAAACGTCCTATTTTATAATGATAAAGTATTTAAAACTTCATAAACAATTCATTGAATAATATTTTAGTTGAAAGTACGGAAGCTAAACCGAAATGTTAATATAGCAACATAGTATTCGAAAATTTAAAAAAAATATGTATTTTTGAGTTTATTTGTTTACCATAAATGCGATAAATGACGTGATCAACACCTGTTGATGTGACTTAGTTGAAAGTAAAATTTTAATTCAAATTTAAAAATGCTTTCGGGTACATAAAATGTAGCTACCAAAGATGGGATAATACTATGTTAATAACATAAATATAATCGTTCAATTATTATTCCAATAAATAAGCCGGAAAGTGCGGAAAAGTGGTGGAACAGCACCGATTTGAAAAATTCCTTTTTTCACGTATTCTCTAGACCCCCAGGAACATTCATCAGCATTAACCCCTGTATTACCTCCAAAAATTAGAAAGTTAGGGGGCTTTGAAGTGCCCCAAAAAGTAGCTGTCATAAAAAAAATTATAAAATTAATGTTTCTCGTCGGAAATGAGCTCAAGGAGATTTTTTGGGTCGCTGATCACGAATCCGAGGTCCAAATTGAGGAATTCCATATTCTAGTATGAAATTCGTGCCATTTTTTTATGAAAATTCCACTTTTTCGGGCGGAAATTTAAATATGAAACGTGCTCTAGGAGGTGTTTTGGGTCGCTGATTATGATTTTGAGGTCCAAATTCAAGAATTCCATATTTTGTACTAGAATTTGTGCCATATTTCGTGTCGAATTTAACTTTGAAGAAAAAAATTTTGTATGAATATTAAGAGTATTTCAAAATAATTTTTAAGGTCAATTTTACTTCGAAGAAGAAAAGTAATGTATGAATATTACGAGCATTTCAAATTAATATACATGGCAATTTTATAAACACTGCAGGAATGCATGCAAATTTTTTCTTCTTTCAAGTGAGGTAAGTGATTAAAATATAACAATTTTTATAAAAATATAACATTTATTGTGTTGGTAAAAAGTGGTATTCTGCGTGATAAAATAGTTATTAATTTATCATTATTTTCTTATACAATTTACACCATTTACATCAATCATAATCTGATCATATTCGAGAACTGGTAATTCAGGATTTGTTGGTTCTTCTTCGGTGTCACTTTCATCTTCCTGTTCATCCGATATTTCAACTGAACAAATCGATTCATTTTCGTGGAAAAACATTAATATTTTTTTTTCTGAAAAATGGAATTTTCCATGGCACGTATTCCTATCTGGAATATGGAATTCTCAATTTGGACCTCGGAATTGTGATCAGTGGCCCAAAAAACCTCCTAGAGCACACTTCCGCAGCACAATATTCATATTTAAATTTCCGCCCGAAAAAGTGGAATTTTCTTAAAAGAATGGCACGAATTCCATACTTAAATATGGAATTCCTCAATTTGGACCTCGGATTCGCGATCAGCGACCCAAAAAATCGCCTAGAGCTTATTTCCGAGGCGAAATATTAATTTGATAATTTTTTTTATGACAGCTACTTTTTGGGGCATTTCAAACCCCCCTAACTTTCTCATTTTCGGAGGTAATGCATGTTCCTGGGGGTCTAGGGAATACGTGAAAAAGGAATTTTTCAAATAAGTGCTGTTCCACCACATTTCCACATTTTACACTTTTTTCCGGCTATTTACTGGATTATAGAGTTCAATAGCTATAAAAAGTCTATTAACATCCTTCAATATAAAATTTTGCCTCGTACATTTAACACTTTAATCAGCCAAATAGATTATTGAGAGTTCTTTTGGATTCCAATGGTGAAACGTTTCTTTTTTAATGCATATCTGAGATGATTGCTATTGTAAGATCTAAAAACAAAATTAAGTTCGACCATCAACTTTGCAATCACGTGCTACGAAACAAGTAACGCATTTTCTATTTCTTTTCAGAGATCCAGCTGAAATTAAATCTAGGTGAAATAAACGAAGTACAAAAGATTTGGAACTCGGGCTGAATGTTCTTTTAACCAACCTTTTTGTTGTATAGTTTTTTGTTCTAAATTTAATTAAATAATACAGAGTATGTATTCCTTTTCGTGGCGCAAACTGAGTAAGATATTTTATTATATTATTTTGATGGTTATATATACTCCAATTCCAATATTCCTGTGGATTATTATCAACCATTGTATATAAACAAGGAAACCAAATTTGTTTAATGTGTAAATATCTCGACATTATTCGAAAGTCGTTTTCTGTTATCGTTCAAAGTTTTTATTTGATTATCTTAACTAAGTAATTACAAAAGACATCGAATTTGTAACACTCCTCTTTTTATCACTTAATTACATTTAAGAAATAATGGCTCCAGCTTTCAAAATCGATCTATGCTATAATACACAATACTTTTAAATTTACTGTTTATCCACGCTTTGATCTGTTTTATTTATAGGAAGATACCAACAGCACTCGCGCTGACCCTTCTCATTCTTTAATTGAGATAGGTCAAAGGTCTTATTTACCTTTTCCTTGAAACGCGAAATGGATATATTTTTTGCTCCAATATAGTCTCATGAGAGATGAACAATGAAGAAGTTAATGTTTAATTGAAAACATATACCCCCTCGACTCTCATAAATTACAAGTCATTCTTTCAAAGGAAAAATAGTTGTATAGTTTATTTCAAAATTAATTCCGAGCGGTATATTATATTATTAAAAATAGAGTTATATCAATAATATGAAGAATATAGTCTCCTATATAGTTAAGAAGCTAGTGCTAGTGTACGCAGCACCCTCTTCTTCTAGATGTTTAGCACCGAAACTTTTTTTAATAGGTTAGGATTCCTCCTGGGTTTATTTATTAAGTGTTTTTTAAATGCACAAAAAATAAATGGCTTTAATACCAAAATGTCGACCACATTTGTATACTCATTCCTCAATAACTCAACGGTTCTGCAAACGTTTTACTAACAGAAAGTGATATGAAATGGATAAAGGTGTTATGTCACAAAAATACGTTATTGAGTAATTTAACTCGAAAGTTTTTAGGCGAGAACTTTTTTGTTATAACGACTATATAGCTTGCATTTTGCGATGATATTGACATTTGATGTACTTTTCAGAGACAAATAATTAAAGTTGTCAGTTGTCATTATTTTCGAAAATTATAAAAAATTAATGTACATAACACCTTTATCCGTTCATAAGTTTCTCTGAAATGAATAAGGAATTAGTGAATAAAAGTGTTAAGAAATTAAACATATTTTATTATTATTAAAACATTGTACAATTGTTAGGTAGTCGGACAGTTCTACGGTTTTGAGCCACAGTTTGGTCATTTCCCAGTATGTTGTGATAATACGGCCTTACCATTCATTTATGAATGGTAATTGTTCTTTAAGATTAGCCAGTTTTCCTACACTTAGGCTGCCCTTGTTTTCATTAAACACCGTTAGAGCAATACCGTCGGAATTTATCTTATGCATATTCCTTTTCTTTAAAATATCGACTTTGTAAAATGGAGTCATTTCATCTAGTGATTTAATAGTAGCACCGATAGGTGCCATTTTATACCGTCGCGAAAATAAACCTTTTCATTGTTCAAGTTTTTCTTCCTGTTGTACAAATTGAGTTTTGAGGCAATTTCATCAATATCCTTGAAATGATTCTTCATATCTATGACAACGGCGTCTTTGGGAGTTCTTAAAATTTCTCGATACTGGTCCGGAACGTAGATGTTTTGATGTTTCCTTAAAATTTTCTCGACTCTGCCAAAGTCTCTGTCTGAATCTAAATATGAATGTCCCACCTCCGAAAATTTATGGTCGATAACTTTAAATTCTCTCTTTAAAATCAACAACTGGTAAAGTGTAATGATATTGAAGTTTTTATTTTGTCCACCACAGGAGTCGGGCCATTATTATAGTGTGATCGATCTTTTCTTGGAAATATTCATTGTAAATTTGTGAAAAGGTATATAAGCAACTAGCAATTTCTAGGCTTTCACGGCTGGCCATATCTTCAGTCCATGTGAAAAAGAACGTTTTTTTTTTTCAGTATTCCTCAATGTATGTATGCCAAGATTGTAAAACCACATTTGACGAAGGTAAAATGCTTTCGATGTACTTAATTTTGGCAGCGGCATGGTTTGCTGAAGATCTAAAGTAAAAAGCAAATCGTTCTATCTACTGCAACTTTTGCTCCGTCACGCTTTTGTTGTTCGAAAGCTAGTTTGTAATTTTCTCCGTATTCTTTAGTATTATTTCCAGCATCACATTTGGGAAAAAATGTGAGTCATTTCATGATCTCAATTAAACAATTTTGAATACCATGGACGTAATTTCAGAATTTTTATTGGGTAGGCAGGGATTTTTCACAGATAACCCAATAGATGTAAGCATAGCGAACCCTGTAATTCTTAAACGATAACCTTACAAACCCAAATGACCTTTGACTTGATTGGCGTAATTATCATACTTATTATTTTTTCCGCAAGAATTTCGGAATTGGCCAGATTTGCCTTAAACAATTTAATGCTTTTTCAAAATATTGGGTGGACAGAAGCCATACCAGATATCAGTTTTGCTCTTGTCATACAAATTTCTACGGCCCAGCCCTCTTCTACTTGTCAGCATAAAAATGTTTGTACAAAAATCAACACCGCAAAGCGTCACTTTCCAGTATTTCTGATTTACAGACTAATTTGCTAGAATACTTTGGTAAATTCGTATTTTATTATTGCATTTTATGTTGATAATGTTTTGTTTTTAAAACATTATTAAAACTTGCCTGGGAAGAAATTGCCACTATGTGACTGATTTCTGCTGAATTGCCAAAAGGTATAAATGTGTTTACAGCAATTAGATACTCAAGTACCATCTCGACTCTTGTACCATCTCATACCATTTCGAAATTGAACGAAATGAATATATGGATTAAAACACTATAAGCACTATTTCCAAATATCAGCCAATTTATAAACATCTTACATGATTCATGAAATCGTTTATTCATTGCTATTTGTAATATCAGTTTACTACGACTAGCCATTTTCACTATAATAGTAAGAAACACTTAACACAACTTGTCACATTAATGTCAATATAACATAACTTTAAAAGCAAAGTGTTTTGGATTAAAACAATTTAATATCGCACAGTAATGGATAAAGGTGGTATGTGATCATGACACCTTTATCCATTAAATTATATAAAAACCATATGTACATAACACCTTTATCAAACATTAAAACGCATTTAGGAAAGGTTTATTATCCCAAAAACTTATTGAAATGGTAGATTATAAGTTAAAATGGTTGTCTGTGTAGAAATCTCAAAATTTTCAAAAATGTCACATAACACCTTTATCCACTTAGCTCTTCAAATATTTATTACTAATATATTTCAACAATTTGAAATACATTTCATTTCATTTTCATCAAAATTTATATTGTCAAAAATAACATTTGTTGAAATCACTGTTGTAAACTATTAATATAATTTAACTTATAACTAGCTGGGAAAAAATCATACTTAAGGATAGGATTTTGCAGAGTGAGAGGAAATATGCTTTTATTTTCGGTTTATTATAAAATATTTAAAAAGTCATAAATGGTATAATCTTTAAAATAGTTTCAGGTACTTCCCATGACTCTAAGGATAACAACCATATACAGTTTTTATCATAAATTTTGAACATAGTTAAATGTCATATTCCAATAATGAAATAGGAACAATTTTCATTGATAAACTACAATACTCAAGTACAACAATAATTTACAATAAAAAATATATATAGTTTTATTCGTTAGAACAATAGCAAGTATCTAAAATAGTTTTAAAGATTAGACTATGTTTTGTTATTAAACATTTATAATAAATCAAAAATAAACGCATATTTCTATCTCACTCTCTAAAATCCTATCCTTAAAGAAAATAAAATTTATAGAATCCTTAGAAACCGATATATAACATTTACATACGATAGTATTACTTGACATAGAATTACTTAATATAATACTCACACTACTATACTATTTTGTGAAACAGTATATATTTACAATTTTATTTACTAACGCAATAATGTTTGAATCGAAATTAGAACACAGGGTGCTGCATATTGATGTACACTGTGACTGCACCGTTTTTATGAAGATTAATGAACTTTAAAATTTAATTTAAAAATCTTCGCTGACACCTTTGAAGTGCACCTACAAAGTTTCCTAAAGATCTTATCAATTTTCATTAATACTAAAGACAAAAATCCTGTTAGCCCTACCCATAATTGTGTCCTTAAGAAAAGCAACCGTAGCTTCGTTAGTTGTTGATTACATTACGGAATTATATTGGACAGTGTGGCTGAAACATTGCGCCGTTTTGCCGACCATGATTAAGTTAATTGGTTAAATAAACCGGCGTTCATTCCGCGACCTCCTCGACTTTGCAATGTTAATAATTTATGGAAATGTGCGGTAGAGGAAAAGGTCTCTCTTTGTCGTCGTTCAACTGCTATCTATTAATATGTACCAGGCCAACTTGATCTAGAATGAAGATTATATCATTAGAACTGAGAGTTGCTTCCGTATGAGACGCGAGTGGGAAACGAACAATATGAAAGTTGATGGTGGTGTCAAGAAAACATGATTGATGTGTGTGCTTCACAATGATTATCGTTATTAGATATACTCACGCAACATAAATGTGTCGATTACGTATACATCATCACTTGTAAAGATTTTTTATTGAAAAAAAATACGCCAAGCGTACAAACTCGCATACAAATATTAAATGTGATTTGAGAATTTATGCAGGATACAGGACGTACATTTTTTTTAAGCAAAAAGAAATATCCGTCTAGTATTTCAATACCGGCTAAACAAATATACTTAGAGATAAATATGACTTAAAATAATGAATGTCTCCTAATAGACGGAGAGCTGGGCACGAAAGATATGACTCGGGTCATGAAAGTTTCCGTAACAATACGTCGTACACTAGAGATGAGTTGCTATTTAACAACAATTATTTTATAACTGTTATTTGTAAATAGCAATAACAGACTGTTATTTCTGTTCGAAATTAACGGGTGAGAAAATAACAGATAAGCAGCAGCGACCGCAGCACGATGTATAAATAACGTCTCTGAAATAACATTTGCAAACTGCGCGCTGCGGTATGCGCATGCCAGTACTTCTCAGCGATCTGTTATTTTTGAACTGTTATTTTAAACTGTTATTTCAAAACAGCAGTAGCAGTTTAGACAGTTATTAAAAAATAACTGGTTTTACCCATCACTATCGTACACTAAGGAAGGTCCCTGATTTGGGAATTTGCTGACAGCGTGAGCGGGGAGAAGCTCGGATGAGAGCGGTGAAAGCTGATTTTTTTTTAATCAAAATTTATAGAATAAGAAATTGTGAATTGCATAATCGAAATGTGAAGTTGATGACAGGTAAGTAAGGGATAAGTAGGTTGCTGACAGGTGTCAATTTGCCAAAAATTTATGAAACAAAAAATTACTGCGGTTATGTCAGCGACTTATATATTTTGTTGTTAATATGTCAAACAATATGTTCATAAAAATTGCTGATAGTTAAGTGAAGGAGATAGCCCGTACAATAGGGTAAAGTTGAAGCGGAGACAAGAGTCCGTACTATGCACGCTGTTAGGTACTTGGAAGGGAATTTTTGAAAAAAACACACCTACATTTTTTAAATTATTTTTATTTCATTTTACTTCCACATCCAGTGGAAGTATAGTAACGACAAAAAAAATTTTAAAAAATTTTATTGTTCAAATAGGCTCAGAATGTCATGAAACGTCGAGATTTTAAGTTTGAGCGAAAAAAAATTTCTGTCTGTCGGTTAACTTTTTTTGTGCGCACGTTTACTCTGGAACCGTTTAAGACATTGACTTGAAATTTGGTACACATATGTACTTTAGCGAGATCTGGAACCAGATTATATTTTCATTTTGTTCCGTCAAAGGGTTCGGGAGTAAATCGGGGTAAATTTGAGGTAAATAGCTAAATCAGGCAGGTAAGAGTCCAGAAAATTGGTATTTAGTATATACAAGAGAAGCCCATTATTAAAGGGGATGAAAAAAAAAATGTGATTTAGTGTGTGTACAAGAATCAGAAACCTCAAAATATTTTTTTGCTTCATCCACCCCCACTACCATCTCCTTATCACCACCCCCACCCCACTACCGATGTGGGGTATCGTTTTATAGGTTGTTGGGGTAGGGATTTCAAATATTATATTATTAAAGTTCCATAAGCAATTATTTCCACATACAAAATTTTTTCGTTGTAAGTGAGTTGGATCGAAAATCTGGATGCGGAAGTAGTGATTCCTTCGGCAACGATTGTTATATTTATAACAATTTTGACAATTAATTTATAACAATTACTTTGAGAAATTTTTTTGTAAGAATTTACTTATGTCAAATAATATTCAGCTTGAAAGATAATATTTTAATTTAATACGGAGACTGAAAGATTTTTTTTTTCCATATTTATCTACACAAGTTTATTTACTGTATCAATAGTATAATAAATTATATAAATTTAATGTGCAATATTAAATATATTAAGTGTTATTATATTCAAATTTCTTAGCAATTTTGGTCGTCGCTTGTGCAGTTATCATTATCGTTATAGAGTTCACCATCATCATTTTCATCGCTTTCATATTCAAAATCATCCATTTTGGTATCGGGTTCACTCTCTAGCACAACTACTCGAACAGATTCTGGCAACTGAAGACAGTAAAATTATAAGCTACTACTTGTGTCTATAGACTACCAGGTGGTAGGACAGACTGTAAACATATAAGATCATCTAAAAGTTTTGTACGAGAGCAACGAAACTTTTTGTCGAAACTGGTTTCTAAATAGAAGGAGATATATTCAGGAAGCTATCTCCGTCACTTAGCTGTCAGCTATTTTTATGATCATATTATGTGATATATTAACAACAAAATATATAAGTTGCTGACATAACCGCATTAACTTTTTTTTTCATAAATTTTTGGCAAGTTGACACCTGTCAGCAATCTACTTATCCTTTACCTACCTGTCAGCAACTTTACATTTCGATTACGCAATTCACAATTTCTTATTATATACATTTTTAAGCGTAACCGCGATGATTATTGCTGAAAAAAAAAGTCAACTTTCACCGCTCTCACCCGTGCCCCTCACCGCTCGTGCTGTCAGTAAATTTCCAAATCAAGGTCTTCCCTTAATGTTACGGAAATTTTTCATGACCCGAGTCGTATCGAAATTTCGTGCCCAGCTCTTAGACTATAAGACGGATAACCTGAAAATATACTACTATATGATTTACGTAAAAAATTAAATGAAGAAAATAAAAAACTATCGAAAGAATAATGGTTGCAGTAGAACGTTGCCGACTTCAAGTGCCAATTTGGCATACTTTCACCAACATAATTCACGTATACCAAGTGAATTATGATGTCACCGAGGTCAAGTACCACGACAACATTTTATATGCTGTAAACTATTTCAATGGGGTAAACATTCTGGTTAAAACATTTAACCATACGTACAGCACACATTTTGTTTTTTCTACTTAAGCTATTGGATAAACTTTAACATTTACCGTCTACCATTTATTTATTGACCACTTTATATACAATAAAAGTACATTTGGAGTCACACCTTAGAACTTATATCTAGATACATAATTGTATTGGTTTGTATGTTGCTGAGATAGTCACAGTCTAAGTGTAAAAACATGATGACTTTAGTCTTTCATTTGTATTCAATCAGACCGGTAGTAAAAATGTTCACAGATTCAGACAGTAGTAGTGATTCTTCTAGTACTGTTTTGAAATGGTGGTTGCTCTCCAAAAGAGGAATTCGAAGATGGAATGTGCACCCAGTGAATAAAGAATGTAGTAAACTTGGTGAATTCTATCATTTATATCAACAGCTGAAAAACTACCCAGATGTATGAACGTCCTTGAATGAGCCAATCACGGAGCTACTTTTAGGCAGCTGCCTGCTGAAAAACAAATATTTTTGTTCGTTGATGCACGGCAAGGTGCACTTCGAGGTGCGTGGCGAGATGAGCAACTCCATTATGAATTTACCTATTGTTTCTATTGAATTGTTTTCTCATCGCCGTGTGGCGATGTACGAGACGAATGGCGCGGCGAGCTGAACTACTTCACTATGTTTTTACACTTAAGGCACTTCAGTTGCAAACATCCCATAAGTTCTTGATTGACTAGTCGATCTATTCGCGGCCGTTTTTGGCACGATCGGTTAAGTTCGATTATCATAATCTCAAACAAACATAAGAAATCATAATCTCAGTTTGACAGTGTCCGCCATTAATGTTAATAAGTGTTTTTCGTGTTTTTCGATCAAAATGTGGTGGAAAAGTCGTTTTATTTTAAGTTGTGATTTGCTCAATACCTAGATAATATTCTCTATTCATATTTACACAGTTTAGTGACAATATATTTAGTGCAAAATGGTGAAGTGCTGTGCCGTTTGCAGAAAGCAGTTTAGAAAAGAAGAAAATCGATCGCTCCATAGTCGTAATATGATGTGGTTCAGTTTACAGTTGTAATAACGTGAATAACGATTACATTTTAATATCCCTTCAATACATATTTCCCTTGCAGCATAGCATAGCAATTATCTTTTTCCATGTACAAAATTATCTAAATTTGACAAAAAAAATTTTTGTCCACGACTATTAAATAATGTACTCATTATGTATGTGTTTCCTCAAGGATAATGCTATCCATTATTCCCTGCAGTGAATAATGATTTCAGTATTCACTAGTGAATAATAAGGACAGTCAGTTGTTTATAAAAGTTACGGGCAGGTATTTTTTTAATTCGAGTGCAATCTCGCAACTTTTTAGTAGAATTTATGGCTACTTTCTGGAACCTTAAATATAATTATTCGTCATAGCTACAGTTGTGTGAACAATTTTACTGTTATTATCAAATTTATGTATAGATAACTTTATTTAGCGTTTCAGAAACGCCCCTCTTTTATCATAAAATTTCGTTTTTAAATTTGATTGAGTAGGCCGTTATGTGTCAAAGAATGCCTTGTCAAATTAAATTTAAACGTCAACGTTATTTACAATAATTTTACATATTACTCAAAAAGAATAATACAAATAATTCATTAATTAATTTCTTCAATAAACAATTTAACAAAAATATCTAATAGTCGTGGACAAAGTATAGTATTCTACTCGCATATAATGGCTACTCTGGTGACTTACGACATTCGCCTACGGCTCGTGTCTTAAACTTCACCATCGTGAATAATTATATGCTCGTTGAATAATATACTATTATATACGTATATTTAATATAATGAACAAACCAAAGGTTTTTTATCAAAAGGAAAAAATATAAATGAAATAAATTTAAATAAATAATTATTCTGTAAATAACAAAAATATCAACTTAAATAACAAAAATTATAAACATAAACTCAAATAGGAGATTTACTGAATACCCAAACTAAAAATACAATATTTTTTTAAAACGGCCTGTTAAAAGGGTTAGTTTTTCAAAGTTATATCTGTTAGTCGTCTGATATTTGTGCATAGAATACCACCAGCTGAAGATGTCCTTCCTCAATCGATATTGGTGGGTCGATAAGTTAATAAGAATTGGTAATAACATACTGCTAAATGTATTCCACGGATATTTGCGGTAGTGAAATATTCAATTTCCTGTCGCACGATATTGTCAATGTCTCTCTTACTTGAATTACTTAGAGCTTGGTGTCTGGGTTTTACTTTTTATAATATTATTTATTTATTGTTAAAAGTGCTCAGTGTTGGGACAGTCACTCTGTATTTAGTGAATACTAGTCACTGAGATAAATAGAAACGTTGAATACGTGACATATCGTAAATTAAGAATTTACCGAAATAACCGGTAAAAAATTAAAATAACCGGTAATTATCGTCATGTGTTTTTTGTCCTAATAGCCGGTTAACCGGTTAACCGGTGTTGCAATCCCTAATACAAGATTAGCACCTACTGAGTGCTAGTATCTAGAATTAGTAAAAATTATGTAATCATTTACACTGTAAAAATATTTCTCAATGACTAATTTATAAAATGCATTAAGATTTATATTTGTGATTTTAGTGCCCTTAAAATAATTTAGAATATTGTTACATGATACAACATTCAATTTATCGTTCCAAGTGATACAAATCCTAGAATACTGTTAACCAGATTTTCCTAGTATAATAAGAATGCATATCATAATGTTTTGGAGACTTATCTAACTGCCGCATGCCGATGAATGTGCAATCAAGTTTAAAAAATGTAAGTAAAAGGCAAAGGCATAATCCTATATTTTTTAAAAGTAACTGACACGGAGTACCATAAGACGCACGTTCAATAGCATGAACCACAGATAATACCTACAGTGCGTAAAGCATCAGAACGTAAATGTTTTAACTAACGTATGAATTTGAGATGAAATTTTCTACTTGAGGTGACCAATTTAAGCTACTGTCAAGTATAATCCCAAGCCATTTAGATTCAGACTTTTGCGCCCATTTATCTGAGTTGAAAAACATATTTTGTGCCAGCGATTCGTTTGGTTTTAGTTTTTTGGAATAAATTTTTTTTTTTTTTCAGAAATTAGACATTTCTATTTAAGTCAATATCTTCTTTGGTAATCAGGGTGGTGTCATCTGCAAGCGGGTTATATGAATCCCGATCGACAGAGAAAGGCATAATTAATGTAGATGAGGAGTAAAGTGAGTTATGGAACAGATTCCTGCCGAACACCATTAAGTATTAATCCCGTTATCGTTAAAACTTACCTATTGCTGCCTAAGGCATAAATAAGCTTTACCAGAAGTTTAAAAATATGTTGTTTTACATGAGATTCCTCATTTTAATATACCGTTATTTTGTTTCATCAGGAGGAACTTCCCATTTTCCTTCAGATTTGGATAATATGAACTGCTGTTAATCTCTCTCTCATCAGAAGGCGAAAATGTTTGCATATAGTATTATAAGTAGTTGATTTAACCGGGTCCTAGGCATCCCCCCACCACTTTTCGGTGACGTCACAGGGTGGGAGGAGCCACAGGTGGGGTGCGGGGTAAAGGGGGTGAGAGGGGGTGAGCGGCAAGGGGAAAGCGGTGAGTCACACACCGGAAGAAGGGTGAGGGTGGGACCCTTCAACACGTCACACATGAATTATGGCTATTCGTCACGCATGAGTTTTAACGAGGGGTGCAACAACCCCTCTAGTTTAAGCGGGTGCTAGGGATCCCTCCACCAATTTTCGGTGATTCATACCGGAAACACGAGGGCTGGACCCCATTGATGTGTCATACATGTCTCAACACGTCACGCATGAATTATGCACCCTTCTAGTTTAAGCCGGAGCTCGGGCTCCCTCCACCACTTTTCTATTACGTCATTCCCGGTGAGTCACACACCTGAGGGGTCGGACCCTATTCGTCACGCATGAATTATATGCGTTATGCATGCATTATGGCGTTAGGGTAGAAATATCCTATGGTGACTAATACCTGAGGTACGGGGAAAGGTTTGAAGGAGCTAGACAATTACTTCCGGTGTGTCATGCATGATTCACATATTTTGACCCCGTGCTATCGACCACTCACTACCAACAATTGAATTTAATGATTGCTTTATTTTACGTGGAGCCACTATAGAAAATATAAATAGCTTTTTACATATAAAAAGACATTGCGGCAATAAATAGTACATATGTTTTGATCCCACAATAGTACAGGGGCCAACGACACTTTCAATTGCAATGTTTATTTAAATTAGGTTTATTTTGTTCGATAATATTAATGTAACCTATTCACAAAACAAGTTCTACTGCTTTGTTAACCAATCAACGATTTAGAAGCAAAATTATTAATTATTTACAAATGACATTCTATTTTTTGTTCCCATAAGCCCCCGAACTATACGTATTGATTATTTCAGTCCATCCATAAAAGCACGCAACACTTTACATTTTTCAAGTGTGATTTAATTGACCAGAACAAGGGAGCATCCCCTATTTTATTATTCATTTTAGTCAAACGTCTCATTTATTCAAAACCAATCAGTTTGTTAACCATATTTGAAAACATAAAGCATAGGTACATTTGTTCTATGCAAAAGATCTTTTTGGTAATTTTTAAAGTCCTTTTCAAACAGGTACAAGTAAGACTGATTAAGCGTAACGACCCCAAACTAGTGCCCTATTCGCTTCACTTATCTGCAGCACTGGGGGTGTATTTAATTGACCAACGTTGTTGTATTGATTTTTCTAACAAAAAAATTTATTTAATTACCGTAATCTATTGCAGACAAATAAAGTGTAAGAAAGTCAAATTGGTCTAGAATTGTTTTTGAACCTTTGCGTTAAATAGGCATAATAAAAAATGGTATAATATTTAAATTTAGTACCGGAATGTTTGAAAGCTCGAATATATGACGCGTGTAGGGTAGATACAGGTAGATTTTATTGCTTGAAATAACGGAGAACTTAAAATGCTTAAAACAATCCATTAACATATATTTACCGAATACAGAGTGTTTTGTTGCTTTCGTAAATAGGCATAAAAATAGTGTTTCCTTTACTAATGTATTATTTTTATACTTTGACAATATTATCTTCTTAAGAAAAAAATATGCAAATCTGGAGAACTCATTTGTTTTAATTGTATATACCTATTTTCATTGTATTCTATTGAAAAATATGTAAATAATACACTGTTTTTTTTTCACTAATTTACTATTTCAGGATAAACAGGATTAACAATAATTGAGGGATTATATAACAAAGGACAGTTGCCATTGTTTATAGAAAACCATGTGCTGTGAGGATCGTTTATATAAAACAACATACGCAATGGGGATGGCTTATAAATAAACATGGAAGCCGATCTGAATTTTCATACTTAGGCAAATTAATCGCGTTTATTTATTTCGTCACTTACATTGTTATTACCAGCCATTTTAAAATTATAGAGTATACGTAGACGATTCACCAATTATTTCGGTTTATTCCAATATTCATTCGTTTGTGATAAATATTTTTCGTTTTTTCTATTAAAGTTCTTCATTTGATCTTCTTGTTGCGATATCTTAGACTCTCGTTCGCTGTGTACTCTTTGTATGTGCCTTATTAAGGGTGATGCTACGTTGCATTATGATAACATTATTCAAGTCGGAGTTAAACAATCAATACATGTATTAGCATTATCGGGAAAGGAATTAAGAAAAAGAGAAAAATTAAATGCTTGGTTTCACACTAAAATTTGAAAAATGATGGTTTATAAAAAATTTAAATATAAGAAATGCTCTAAATTTTCACTATTGCTACAGTATACAGGGTGTCTCTAAGGTTCGAAACAATTTATATCGATTAGGTGATATATCAGTTAAATAGGATAAACTCTGTTGAACTTAAAATTATTATATTATTATAATTTAGAGTAAAATGTTACTACAGTTTTAGATTAAATATACAAAAATATGAGGATGCACAAGATATCTAAATCGCAATATACAGAATGTCTCTCAGGTTCGAACCAGCTTTATGTAGTTTAGATGATACATCAATTTTACCCTAAAATTTCATTATGGAATTGTGAATAGGATCACCATGAAATAAATAAAAGTTTTAGTAGAGTGTAGCCGACTGCGAATATCTATTAAATACAATCATCTCTGTTGTAGTTAATATTTTTCTTCATAAATCAGAATATGTATTATAACATACCCGTACAAGTATCTTAGAGATGCTTCAGGTATTCTTCTTCTTTATTTGTATATTCATGAATAGATAAAATTGTAATTTATATTGCACCATCTGTTATATATTATGTATACGTTTCAATGTATTTATGAGTGATATATGAATAAAGATTATTATTATTATTTTATTATTTTTCTCGACATGTTTGTCGGTTATTTACTACATTTATTATTATTATTATTTTTTTTTTTTTTTTTTTTTTTTTTTTTTTCCAATCCAGTCGCCCTTCTCTCTGCCTCCGATACCAGAGAGGGTACGCTGGTAATACCAGTGACCACTCCCTACGCCGTAGAGTTAGTGATCACTGGGTCCGCGAATCGTGTGCTCTGAGCAGGCGTAACGAACCAAGGATAACGGCCTTCTGCATTCTTCCGGCTAAGATTTCTGCCGACTCTCGGCATGCCGGTATCGTCTTCAATTCCGAAAGCAGTGTACGCCTCACCCCACCTAGGCATCCTATGATAAGAACCACTAGTTTAACAGTGTGGTCCGGATAGAGTCTACGGAGTTCGAAGAGAAGATCTCGATATTTAGTCCGTTTTTCCTCCTCTTTTAGAACAATGTTTGTTTCCCCTGGGGCGGAGAATTCAATAACAAACATTGTCCTGAGTTGGTGGTCGAGGAGGACTACATCAGGTTTATTGGCCTGTATTTGCCTAAGGGTGGGAAACGAGTAGTTCCAATAAATTAGACACTGCTCATTCCCCACTACGGACTCAATATCTCCCGGAGCGTAAGGCAGCACTGGTGTCTCGGCTATCCCATATGTGTGCCGCAGATGATAGTACAGCACACGTAATGCTCCATCATGTCTGTGAATATAGGCCGAGACAGCGTATGTCAGACATGCCGACAACAGGTGCATAAGTGTCTCCGGCGCTCTTCGGCAGGCCCTGCAGTTTACGTCAGGGACCTCTATACCCAAGACATGACTTCGATAGACGAGTGTGTTAAAGACACCATCCTGGCAAGCCATAATGAACCCTTCGGTCTCAGACTTCAGCCCAGCTGACCTTAGGAAAGCAAAGGTCAGCTTCTCAGATAAGCCCCTCTCTTCAATGTTCTTGTAGAAGACTCCATGCAAGGGCTTATCTTTATGCAGTTGCAGAAATTTCCTTTGCTCTGCTGCTTTTGTATGGGCTTTCAGCTGGGCGGGTTCCAGCTCGGTGACAGAGCTCGGGTTTACCCGCCCAGTATCGAAGTCGAGACCAAGTTCACCGGCTGCTCTTTGTGCTGCCTTAAATAAGAACGCTCCTATCCCTGCATTTTCATGGTCGCGAACCATGCAGAGAAGGGGATCCGAACTCTTGATGATCTTGCAAGCTCCATCCAGAGCCGACCTGCTATGTAGATACTCCAAACTCAAGAGTCCGCGGCCTCCCTGTTGTCGTGAGAGGTATAATCGCGGAACGGACGATTTTGGATGCAAGCTTCTGTTGAGATGCATCATCTTTCGGGTTCCTACATCGAGTTGGCGCAGCTCGCCTTGTGTCCACTTCACTACCCCAAAGGAGTGTAGGAGGATTGGAACGGCAAGCATGTTATTATTATTATTATTATTATTATTATTATTATTATTATTATTATTATTATTATTATTATTATTATTATTATTATTATTATTATTATTATCATGGTAGAATATCTCCTATTGAAATTGAATCTTAGCATTCATATAGGGCGATCGTTAGAGATGTGTAAACTCTCATATTTTATATAAACCAAGTTTTATTATAATTTACAGTAAAATGTTACTAAGGTTCTAGATTCAATGCACAAAAAATATGAAGACGTATAGGATATCTAAACCATAATATGCAAGATGTTTCCAGAGTTCAACCCAACTTTAGGTAGGTTAGATGACATAACAATTTTCCCTTAAAATATCATTAAAGTATTTTTAATGGGACTATTATGAAACGAATAAAAATTGCAGTCGAGCCTTACCAACTGAAAATGTCTATTAACACGATACTTTCTGATGAACTTAAAATATTTGATTTAAATTTGAAACATATACAAAATAGCGTAGTAGAACATTTTTTAGTGAAATTAGGTCACCTCTATCATATTGGGTAATCGACAGAGCCATGGAAAATAATTATTTCATATAAACTATGTGTTATTATGATTTTAGAGCAAAATATTTCAAGGGTTCTCGATTAAGAAAATAAAAGATCAAAGATATTTAAACTACAACATACAGTTCGTCTTTTTAGATGATATCACACAATAACTACCTTAAATAATTCATACTAAATCAATTTATTCACATAATGTTAATCTATTTTCTGTTAAATTATATTGTGAGATGTTGACGTCAAAAAAAAAAAAAATAATAATAATAATAAGGCTACTTTTGATAACACCACAATTGATCATTGATTAATTACGCAAATTACTCTCTAAAACACAGCATAACAAAAATAAAAGTAAGTACTTAAATAATTCGATATCACAATATTTCATGTCGATAACGCAATTACTATATTACACTTGTCCATTAAGGAGATTTTTACTAGCTCTTCTACGCTATACATTGAATCTAATTGATTATTTTTTGTCATAAACTATTATCATCTTATAGATATCGCGGGTCACCATATATTTTCTTTTGGTTTTCATATCGTCTGTACTATAATTTTAGAGTATCATTAACAATTTCAGACAACCCAGTTATTCTCCTTTATCGCCTTATATAATCACCATAGTGGCTTGTCTCATCCTCTCTTATATGATAATCACATATGTATGCCATCATATTTACAGCATTAGTTGTATTTTTTATCAACACTACATCAATTTATATAAAAATAAGGTCTTCATACTAGTACATGTCATTTTTTGTTCATACTAGCATCCCCAAATCCCAATCAAACTACCTATGTGCAAACAGATTAGCCCTAAGAATAATAGAATCGTTTACTTGGTGTCAAAAGTGTATCCAAATCGTCAAGTTTTCTACCTAAGAACATCTCATTCACTCCAGACATTCATATTTCAGCAAAATGCATGCTATGTATTTTGACGGTGGCATTAACAATGATCTACCTCCGTTTTGTGAATAGTGATTTGCGTTAATAAGGAACCATCATTTAAACACACATCAATCACGCATTTCAGGTATTTATTAACTTTCATAAAGAATCTATAGACCTAATAAGGATACTGTTTACTATATTTGAATAACTACTTAATAAAATATTACACACATATCATTTGTCCGATATCAATATTTCTCCGTTTTTAAAAAATACTTTGAAGAAGGGTACCATTCTACATTATTTCCATATAAAATCAATTTGGCAAAACACATTTTTATGACACAAGTTTAAAGAAATCGATAGTATCGTACATAACCTAGCTTGATAATTCAACTATGTGTTTGCAAACCTGATTATTTTATCTACCATGCATAGCATACTCTTTCTTTACGAAGGACATCGAGATTTCAACGATTCACATAAAACACATATCCAGTTTAAAACAAACAAAAAAAAAATAATACATGTATACATATATATATTTTTTTCAAAGACTAAGCATTAAATAAATTTATTTAACCACATGTCTGTTGAGTTGATACATAGTAATCAACAGTAGAGAAAAGATTAAATCAATTCAATTTATAGGCAAATATCTGCACCATTACAAATTTACATAATATTTTACATCAACAAACATTGCTTGAACCTAGATGAAATATCATAAAACACGAAAAATGCACGAATTAAGTAATTATATTTTCTGAAACGACTAATATATATTATAAGGTATACAAATATCCTTCATAAATATCAGTCTAATACATCGATAGTTCCAACTTAACTAAAAATATTTATGTACGATCTAAATGAATTAATGAAGAGAAAAAATGCATATGATGAATTTTCTTAAAACCTTTAGGTGTAACAACAGCTAGCACCACCAAATTCGAATATTACTAAAAAATAAAAAACTCAGAGCTGCTTAGTTTGAAAACGATTAAATACGATACACTGAGTTACATTTAACGTAAAATGGTTACTTGGTTACCTAATAGAAAATATTAATGCGAACTATAAACATTTCTAAAATAGAAGCATTTGTTTTCGTGTGTTAACATGTTAATGTTTTAATGAAAGGCGATTATTGCTAATACAAGACAACTTTTTTTAAGTGATTAAGACTATTTAGGGATAACGATAACGATTTAGTACCAAGTTAAGCATGATACAAATTCAACACAGCGTAGACTTATATCTGGTAATATATCTCAAGAGTAGCAACAATACCTACCGAATGCTAGTAAACCAAACAATCATTTAATATTTTGGGCTTTTAATTTATGCCAAAACTGGGTGGTTTGTTCAGGAAGCATGCAAATTCAACGAAATTTCTTTTCCCAGCATAGTAAATAGGTACATTATTTTTCTAAAACTGACAATATTTTTAAAAATTAAATAATAATTAATGGAAAAAATAATAATAATAATAAACATCTTTTATTGAGAACAAACTAAATTACTCACAAAATGTGGCGAAGTTTAGATAACTTTATCTAGTCTTACATTAATAATACAGTTCGCTTTAGAAAACACCAAAATCAGCATGTATGTATATCTATATAGGCTCGTTACCTAGCAATACATTAAATTTTTACGTATATGCGTTAAATTTCTACCCTTTGTTGGTTTAAGTCTTCAATATAAAAATAAGTTAATTAGGAATTGTGAGACGAGATGTATATTGTGGGAATATGTCACGGTTGTCTGCTTCGAAAGCATGTAGTGGACGAGGATATGTCTTTATGAGGATACGCGGCCACGAGCTACAAATGATGTATAACACATATGTAACTGTACATAAAAGGAGAAAATTCAATGATCATCAACTTCAAATCTAAAAAAGTTACGAATTCAAATAAATTCTTTAAAGCATAAAGATCAAAAAACAAGTTTTGTTTCTCTTTACAAGTTCTCTATACGAAATATGGTCGCATAACATGTTTATCAACCACTACTATCTTTTTATATTAAAATGTATAATAACAAAATATCGTAGCAGTTACATAGTTTCTAAGGTGTTTGCATATATGCATGTAGCAGTCTTTATTTTAAACTCCCTAAACATATTCCCGCGTACCAAAGGAATTAGTGAGAGAGATAATACCAATTCTATAGCATTGTTCAAGCAGGATGACATGAATTTGCACATTTTCTCTGATCATGTCTCGTCAGACGTACCTTTTAAGAATATCAAGAAATGTGTAGAATGTTGGAAAGAAAGATGTGGATTTCTTGTGATTGACAAGGATAGAGAAGTAAATGGGGGGAGATATAGAAAAGTCTTGAGAGTTTCAAATATCCATAAACAATTGTAATTAGGACTTCAATCGATCTGCAGACAGCGTCTGGAATACATCGGTGAAATTAAGCAGAAAGACAATATGGATAGAGATGTGGGTGCTGAAATAATTCTGAAACGTCAATTAGTTGAGACTACCAATTTCGTACGTAAGAAATTCAATTCTCTCAAGAATAGAAATGTTGAGGATAAACTAACGTTGGATCCCATAATCACACCTTTAAAAGACTTATCATCCGCTTCAAAGGTAAAATCACAAAACAATATGCTAACACAAACACTTGGGGGGTGTAAGTGCTAGTACTAGTACACTTAAAGCAACATCTGAAGCTAGTGATAAAGATGGGGAGAATAATGCAAGTCAATCATATTTTATAGAACACCGCCGAGATCATCGTTAATGAGCACTCCGGGTTCAGGAAATGTCCTTAGTAGTGTAAAAGAAATGGGTGATGTGATTAAACAACATTTAGAAAATTTAAAGTCTGGCGATCATAAATATGATACTGTATACGGTGTGCGTTTAGATCCCAACAGAGATAAACATCTAATGGGTAACGATGAAATACGCTTTTTGGTGGAAATATAACTTTGTGGCGTGGTAATAAGTAAGTGGGAAAGTATCCTGACAACCCTAGAGTTGTATGATGTAAATATTTATGAAATATCCGTCAGTTCCGCGTGGTATTGAGATTGGCAATCACTGGCGGCGAAGAGCATGAAATATATCGGTAAATATTAAATAAGACAAAAGCACCATATAACCAATATGATACAAGACTGGGTTTGCATGTAAAGAAATTGAAGAAATTCAGTAAAATTATAAAACCACTGTTATCTCCTACAGTAATGACTAAATCTTGAATCGCTTTAGGCATGTCTATTCAGAAATTATACTATAATAGTGGTGTGGATTAAGTCTATTGGAATAAACCGAAGGAACTGATGGACCGTTTACGTCTGCTGTGTAGTTAAGAAATGACTGACAACAACAATGTAAGCAACGAAATAATCAGTACATTGGAGGAAGTAATAGAAGAAACAATAATCAATTAGCGAAAATGAATATGTTATTGTACACATTTCTGTTAAAATAAGTTAAGTAATTTTTAGTTATATATTATGGGGAATTTAATAAAGAATTTAAGTCCAACGTGTGTATTATTCTAAAACTTTTTACCACAACGAAATAGGGATAAAACGGGGATAAATGGGGATAAACAGGGATAAATCAAGGGTAAATAATAACAAACAAGGATAAAACGGGGATAAATTGGAATAAAACAGGGATAAATAGAGATAAACAGGGATAAAACAGGGATAAATATGAATAAAACGGGGATAAATATGAATAAAACAGGGATAAATATGAATAAAACAGGGATAAATATGAATAAAACAAGGATAAATAGGAATAAAACAGGGATAAATAAGCACGAAAAGTGAGGATAAATGATTAGCATAACTGTAAACTAATAAGACAAGAATAATCTGCTATGTACTAACCGTTTGACATCAAGCAACAAATAAGTAAACATGTAGTTATGTATGTATTACTTGTCCAATAATATCTTTCAGTAGTAGAAAAAATATAATACATTACACGATGTGAAAGTTTACTTTACGTGTTCGGTGAATTTTTGAATGGTCGAGGCGAAGCCGAAACGTTTCAAAAAAACACCTCACATCTTAAAGTAAACTTTCACATCGTGTAATGTATTATATTTTTTCTACTACTGAAAGATATTATTGGACAAGTAATACATACATAACTACATGTTTACTTATTTGTTGCTTGATGTCAAACGGTTAGTACATAGCAGATTATTCTTGTCTTATTAGTTTACAGTTATGCTAATCATTTATCCTCACTTTTCGTGCTTATTTATCCCTGTTTTATTCCTATTTATCCTTGTTTTATTCATATTTATCCCTGTTTTATTCATATTTATCCCTGTTTTATTCATATTTATCCCCGTTTTATTCATATTTATCCCTGTTTTATCCCTGTTTATCTCTATTTATCCCTGTTTTATTCCAATTTATCCCCGTTTTATCCTTGTTTGTTATTATTTACCCTTGATTTATCCCTGTTTATCCCCATTTATCCCCGTTTTATCCCTGTTTCGTTGTGGTAAAAAGTTTTAGAATAACACACGTTGGACTTAAATTCTTTATTAAATTCCCCATAATATATAACTAAAAATTACTTAACTTATTTTAACAGAAATGTGTACAATAACATATTCATTTTCGCTAATTGATTATTGTTTCTTCTATTACTTCCTCCAATGTACTGATTATTTCGTTGCTTACATTGTTGTTGTCAGTCATTTCTTAACTACACAGCAGACGTAAACGGTCCATCAGTTCCTTCGGTTTATTCCAATAGACTTAATCCACACCACTATTATAGTATAATTTCTGAATAGACATGCCTAAAGCGATTCAAGATTTAGTCATTACTGTAGGAGATAACAGTGGTTTTATAATTTTACTGAATTTCTTCAATTTCTTTATATGCAAACCCAGTCTTGTATCATATTGGTTATATGGTGCTTTTGTCTTATTTAATATTTACCGATATATTTCATGCTCTTCGCCGCCAGTGATTGCCAATCTCAATACCACGCGGAACTGACGGATATTTCATAAATATTTACATCATACAACTCTAGGGTTGTCAGGATACTTTCCCACTTACTTATTACCACGCCACAAAGTTATATTTCCACCAAAAAGCGTATTTCATCGTTACCCATTAGATGTTTATCTCTGTTGGGATCTAAACGCACACCGTATACAGTATCATATTTATGATCGCCAGACTTTAAATTTTCTAAATGTTGTTTAATCACATCACCCATTTCTTTTACACTACTAAGGACATTTCCTGAACCCGGAGTGCTCATTAACGATGATCTCGGCGGTGTTCTATAAAATATGATTGACTTGCATTATTCTCCCCATCTTTATCACTAGCTTCAGATGTTGCTTTAAGTGTACTAGTACTAGCACTTACACCCCCCAAGTGTTTGTGTTAGCATATTGTTTTGTGATTTTACCTTTGAAGCGGATGATAAGTCTTTTAAAGGTGTGATTATGGGATCCAACGTTAGTTTATCCTCAACATTTCTATTCTTGAGAGAATTGAATTTCTTACGTACGAAATTGGTAGTCTCAACTAATTGACGTTTCAGAATTATTTCAGCACCCACATCTCTATCCATATTGTCTTTCTGCTTAATTTCACCGATGTATTCCAGACGCTGTCTGCAGACCGATTGAAGTCCTAATTACAATTGTTTATGGATATTTGAAACTCTCAAGACTTTTCTATATCTCCCCCCATTTACTTCTCTATCCTTGTCAATCACAAGAAATCCACATCTTTCTTTCCAACATTCTACACATTTCTTGATATTCTTAAAAGGTACGTCTGACGAGACATGATCAGAGAAAATGTGCAAATTCATGTCATCCTGCTTGAACAATGCTATAGAATTGGTATTATCTCTCTCACTAATTCCTTTGGTACGCGGGAATATGTTTAGGGAGTTTAAAATAAAGACTGCTACATGCATATATGCAAACACCTTAGAAACTATGTCACTGCTACGATATTTTGTTATTATACATTTTAATATAAAAAGATAGTAGTGGTTGATAAACATGTTATGCGACCATATTTCGTATAGAGAACTTGTAAAGAGAAACAAAACTTGTTTTTTGATCTTTATGCTTTAAAGAATTTATTTGAATTCGTAACTTTTTTAGATTTGAAGTTGATGATCATTGAATTTTCTCCTTTTATGTACAGTTACATATGTGTTATACATCATTTGTAGCTCGTGGCCGCGTATCCTCATAAAGACATATCCTCGTCCACTACATGCTTTCGAAGCAGACAACCGTGACATATTCCCACAATATACATCTCGTCTCACAATTCCTAATTAACTTATTTTTATATTGAAGACTTAAACCAACAAAGGGTAGAAATTTAACGCATATACGTAAAAATTTAATGTATTGCTAGGTAACGAGCCTATATAGATATACATACATGCTGATTTTGGTGTTTTCTAAAGCGAACTGTATTATTAATGTAAGACTAGATAAAGTTATCTAAACTTCGCCACATTTTGTGAGTAATTTAGTTTGTTCTCAATAAAAGATGTTTATTATTATTATTATTTTTTCCATTAATTATTAGTTAATTTTTAAAAATATTGTCAGTTTTAGAAAAATAATGTACCTATTTACTATGCTGGGAAAAGAAATTTCGTTGAATTTGCATGCTTCCTGAACAAACCACCCAGTTTTGGCATAAATTAAAAGCCCAAAATATTAAATGATTGTTTGGTTTACTAGCATTCGGTAGGTATTGTTGCTACTCTTGAGATATATTACCAGATATAAGTCTACGCTGTGTTGAATTTGTATCATGCTTAACTTGGTACTAAATCGTTATCGTTATCCCTAAATAGTCTTAATCACTTAAAAAAAGTTGTCTTGTATTAGCAATAATCGCCTTTCATTAAAACATTAACATGTTAACACACGAAAACAAATGCTTCTATTTTAGAAATGTTTATAGTTCGCATTAATATTTTCTATTAGGTAACCAAGTAACCATTTTACGTTAAATGTAACTCAGTGTATCGTATTTAATCGTTTTCAAACTAAGCAGCTCTGAGTTTTTTATTTTTTAGTAATATTCGAATTTGGTGGTGCTAGCTGTTGTTACACCTAAAGGTTTTAAGAAAATTCATCATATGCATTTTTTCTCTTCATTAATTCATTTAGATCGTACATAAATATTTTTAGTTAAGTTGGAACTATCGATGTATTAGACTGATATTTATGAAGGATATTTGTATACCTTATAATATATATTAGTCGTTTCAGAAAATATAATTACTTAATTCGTGCATTTTTCGTGTTTTATGATATTTCATCTAGGTTCAAGCAATGTTTGTTGATGTAAAATATTATGTAAATTTGTAATGGTGCAGATATTTGCCTATAAATTGAATTGATTTAATCTTTTCTCTACTGTTGATTACTATGTATCAACTCAACAGACATGTGGTTAAATAAATTTATTTAATGCTTAGTCTTTGAAAAAAATATATATATGTATACATGTATTATTTTTTTTTTGTTTGTTTTAAACTGGATATGTGTTTTATGTGAATCGTTGAAATCTCGATGTCCTTCGTAAAGAAAGAGTATGCTATGCATGGTAGATAAAATAATCAGGTTTGCAAACACATAGTTGAATTATCAAGCTAGGTTATGTACGATACTATCGATTTCTTTAAACTTGTGTCATAAAAATGTGTTTTGCCAAATTGATTTTATATGGAAATAATGTAGAATGGTACCCTTCTTCAAAGTATTTTTTAAAAACGGAGAAATATTGATATCGGACAAATGATATGTGTGTAATATTTTATTAAGTAGTTATTCAAATATAGTAAACAGTATCCTTATTAGGTCTATAGATTCTTTATGAAAGTTAATAAATACCTGAAATGCGTGATTGATGTGTGTTTAAATGATGGTTCCTTATTAACGCAAATCACTATTCACAAAACGGAGGTAGATCATTGTTAATGCCACCGTCAAAATACATAGCATGCATTTTGCTGAAATATGAATGTCTGGAGTGAATGAGATGTTCTTAGGTAGAAAACTTGACGATTTGGATACACTTTTGACACCAAGTAAACGATTCTATTATTCTTAGGGCTAATCTGTTTGCACATAGGTAGTTTGATTGGGATTTGGGGATGCTAGTATGAACAAAAAATGACATGTACTAGTATGAAGACCTTATTTTTATATAAATTGATGTAGTGTTGATAAAAAATACAACTAATGCTGTAAATATGATGGCATACATATGTGATTATCATATAAGAGAGGATGAGACAAGCCACTATGGTGATTATATAAGGCGATAAAGGAGAATAACTGGGTTGTCTGAAATTGTTGATGATACTCTAAAATTATAGTACAGACGATATGAAAACCAAAAGAAAATATATGGTGACCCGCTATATCTATAAGATGATAATAGTTTATGACAAAAAATAATCAATTAGATTCAATGTATAGCGTAGAAGAGCTAGTAAAAATCTCCTTAATGGACAAGTGTAATATAGTAATTGCGTTATCGACATGAAATATTGTGATATCGAATTATTTAAGTACTTACTTACTTTTATTTTTGTTATGCTGTGTTTTAGAGAGTAATTTGCGTAATTAATCAATGATCAATTGTGGTGTTATCAAAAGTAGCCTTATTATTATTATTATTTTTTTTTTTTTTGACGTCAACATCTCACAATATAATTTAACAGAAAATAGATTAACATTATGTGAATAAATTGATTTAGTATGAATTATTTAAGGTAGTTATTGTGTGATATCATCTAAAAAGACGAACTGTATGTTGTAGTTTAAATATCTTTGATCTTTTATTTTCTTAATCGAGAACCCTTGAAATATTTTGCTCTAAAATCATAATAACACATAGTTTATATGAAATAATTATTTTCCATGGCTCTGTCGATTACCCAATATGATAGAGGTGACCTAATTTCACTAAAAAATGTTCTACTACGCTATTTTGTATATGTTTCAAATTTAAATCAAATATTTTAAGTTCATCAGAAAGTATCGTGTTAATAGACATTTTCAGTTGGTAAGGCTCGACTGCAATTTTTATTCGTTTCATAATAGTCCCATTAAAAATACTTTAATGATATTTTAAGGGAAAATTGTTATGTCATCTAACCTACCTAAAGTTGGGTTGAACTCTGGAAACATCTTGCATATTATGGTTTAGATATCCTATACGTCTTCATATTTTTTGTGCATTGAATCTAGAACCTTAGTAACATTTTACTGTAAATTATAATAAAACTTGGTTTATATAAAATATGAGAGTTTACACATCTCTAACGATCGCCCTATATGAATGCTAAGATTCAATTTCAATAGGAGATATTCTACCATGATAATAATAATAATAATAATAATAATAATAATAATAATAATAATAATAATAATAATAATAATAATAATAATAAATGTAGTAAATAACCGACAAACATGTCGAGAAAAATAATAAAATAATAATAATAATCTTTATTCATATATCACTCATAAATACATTGAAACGTATACATAATATATAACAGATGGTGCAATATAAATTACAATTTTATCTATTCATGAATATACAAATAAAGAAGAAGAATACCTGAAGCATCTCTAAGATACTTGTACGGGTATGTTATAATACATATTCTGATTTATGAAGAAAAATATTAACTACAACAGAGATGATTGTATTTAATAGATATTCGCAGTCGGCTACACTCTACTAAAACTTTTATTTATTTCATGGTGATCCTATTCACAATTCCCTAATGAAATTTTAGGGTAAAATTGATGTATCATCTAAACTACATAAAGCTGGTTCGAACCTGAGAGACATTCTGTATATTGCGATTTAGATATCTTGTGCATCCTCATATTTTTGTATATTTAATCTAAAACTGTAGTAACATTTTACTCTAAATTATAATAATATAATAATTTTAAGTTCAACAGAGTTTATCCTATTTAACTGATATATCACCTAATCGATATAAATTGTTTCGAACCTTAGAGACACCCTGTATACTGTAGCAATAGTGAAAATTTAGAGCATTTCTTATATTTAAATTTTTTATAAACCATCATTTTTCAAATTTTAGTGTGAAACCAAGCATTTAATTTTTCTCTTTTTCTTAATTCCTTTCCCGATAATGCTAATACATGTATTGATTGTTTAACTCCGACTTGAATAATGTTATCATAATGCAACGTAGCATCACCCTTAATAAGGCACATACAAAGAGTACACAGCGAACGAGAGTCTAAGATATCGCAACAAGAAGATCAAATGAAGAACTTTAATAGAAAAAACGAAAAATATTTATCACAAACGAATGAATATTGGAATAAACCGAAATAATTGGTGAATCGTCTACGTATACTCTATAATTTTAAAATGGCTGGTAATAACAATGTAAGTGACGAAATAAATAAACGCGATTAATTTGCCTAAGTATGAAAATTCAGATCGGCCTCCATGTTTATTTATAAGCCATCCCCATTGCGTATGTTGTTTTATATAAACGATCCTCACAGCACATGGTTTTCTATAAACAATGGCAACTGTCCTTTGTTATATAATCCCTCAATTATTGTTAATCCTGTTTATCCTGAAATAGTAAATTAGTGAAAAAAAAAACAGTGTATTATTTACATATTTTTCAATAGAATACAATGAAAATAGGTATATACAATTAAAACAAATGAGTTCTCCAGATTTGCATATTTTTTTCTTAAGAAGATAATATTGTCAAAGTATGAAAATAATACATTAGTAAAGGAAACACTATTTTTATGCCTATTTACGAAAGCAACAAAACACTCTGTATTCGGTAAATATATGTTAATGGATTGTTTTAAGCATTTTAAGTTCTCCGTTATTTCAAGCAATAAAATCTACCTGTATCTACCCTACACGCGTCATATATTCGAGCTTTCAAACATTCCGGTACTAAATTTAAATATTATACCATTTTTTATTATGCCTATTTAACGCAAAGGTTCAAAAACAATTCTAGACCAATTTGACTTTCTTACACTTTATTTGTCTGCAATAGATTACGGTAATTAAATAAATTTTTTTGTTAGAAAAATCAATACAACAACGTTGGTCAATTAAATACACCCCCAGTGCTGCAGATAAGTGAAGCGAATAGGGCACTAGTTTGGGGTCGTTACGCTTAATCAGTCTTACTTGTACCTGTTTGAAAAGGACTTTAAAAATTACCAAAAAGATCTTTTGCATAGAACAAATGTACCTATGCTTTATGTTTTCAAATATGGTTAACAAACTGATTGGTTTTGAATAAATGAGACGTTTGACTAAAATGAATAATAAAATAGGGGATGCTCCCTTGTTCTGGTCAATTAAATCACACTTGAAAAATGTAAAGTGTTGCGTGCTTTTATGGATGGACTGAAATAATCAATACGTATAGTTCGGGGGCTTATGGGAACAAAAAATAGAATGTCATTTGTAAATAATTAATAATTTTGCTTCTAAATCGTTGATTGGTTAACAAAGCAGTAGAACTTGTTTTGTGAATAGGTTACATTAATATTATCGAACAAAATAAACCTAATTTAAATAAACATTGCAATTGAAAGTGTCGTTGGCCCCTGTACTATTGTGGGATCAAAACATATGTACTATTTATTGCCGCAATGTCTTTTTATATGTAAAAAGCTATTTATATTTTCTATAGTGGCTCCACGTAAAATAAAGCAATCATTAAATTCAATTATTGGTAGTGAGTGGTCGATAGCACGGGGTCAAAATATGTGAATCATGCATGACACACCGGAAGTAATTGTCTAGCTCCTTCAAACCTTTCCCCGTACCTCAGGTATTAGTCACCATAGGATATTTCTACCCTAACGCCATAATGCATGCATAACGCATATAATTCATGCGTGACGAATAGGGTCCGACCCCTCAGGTGTGTGACTCACCGGGAATGACGTAATAGAAAAGTGGTGGAGGGAGCCCGAGCTCCGGCTTAAACTAGAAGGGTGCATAATTCATGCGTGACGTGTTGAGACATGTATGACACATCAATGGGGTCCAGCCCTCGTGTTTCCGGTATGAATCACCGAAAATTGGTGGAGGGATCCCTAGCACCCGCTTAAACTAGAGGGGTTGTTGCACCCCTCGTTAAAACTCATGCGTGACGAATAGCCATAATTCATGTGTGACGTGTTGAAGGGTCCCACCCTCACCCTTCTTCCGGTGTGTGACTCACCGCTTTCCCCTTGCCGCTCACCCCCTCTCACCCCCTTTACCCCGCACCCCACCTGTGGCTCCTCCCACCCTGTGACGTCACCGAAAAGTGGTGGGGGGATGCCTAGGACCCGGTTAAATCAACTACTATTATATAAAAAAATAGTGCCTATTTATAGCAGACTGCTGGTTTGGTGTCAGATCACGTGATTACTTGTAAAAAAGATCGTGTCGTACGTGAATGTTTGCTTCGTGTCAGATAATGTAAATCAACCTTTACGCTGTAAATTATAGCCGAGAGCGATATCATGTATCGTGCAATGTGCTTGGCATATAACATGCTCTTCTCTGTGTTCGAGAATTAAATCTTACTACGTAAAAAATTAAATACAAAATAATATCCAATTTAATAGTTAACAAAAATATATATCAAAACTGTTTAATTTTACTTTATACAAGGTTTATGTAAGTAACAACTGTTACCACTACTCTATCACAATTTTTTCTATTATTGAATATTTTTACAGTTACATTTTCGGTATTACAACAAAAATTAATAATAATGCTCGACTTGATCTTCATGGCTGCAAAAGGTAAACGTTTCTTGTTCCATAGCTTATGACGGTAATTTGTTTTCAATTCAACACAATCATTTTTGCTTACCTGCTCCCACGCCATCGCAATAACCGTGTGGAGTGACTCTCTTCTACATTGGTTTTGTTTCTTCATGGGCTTATTTGTTCTCTTGCAGAGTTATCTGCTGAAAAAGAAGCGTCGGATGTCACCAGCGTACCGGAATACTCGCTCTTCTAGAATTCAATGTTTGACGACAAATTCACAGAGTACAAAGTTCACAGTGTACAGATATTTGTTCCTAACCATTTCGGTAGTAAAAAATTTTTTGCATGCAACTCGTTTGTAATGTGGCTTTTTTGCGAACTAGTGCCTAAAAGTGACACTTTTAAGCACTAGTGCATAAAAGTAAAAATAATGAAAATTATAAACTAGTTTCCTAGCAGCAGATTATTAAATCTGTCGACTGCCTACTTTTAAATGTAGAAATAATTTGAAACGATGTCATTTTGATAAATGCATTAATAGTAGCAAATATAAGATCAACATCTATTATAAAATGGTTGTAGAAAAAATCTTGTAAGGAACACCTTGTATATATGGCTATTATTGGAACTTATGATAAAAACCAAGAGATTTTACTGTATGTAGGTAAATCGGAAATAGTACAAGTAAAACATTTTATTGCACTGTGTACGCACGTCTGTGTGTGTGTATGTTTTTAATTTTCAGTACTTACTATATTGCAATAACAATAAGAAGCATTACATGTGAAATATTTATATTGAAAACGTGCGTATACTGTACTTTAAATGACCTACATCAAATATGTATACTACGTAACACTATGAGTAACAATGTAGAACCATTCTTATCTCACACGCATTAGGGCCAAACGAGTATAATTGAATGTTTATTCAAGTCGAGTCTCCAATACAATCCCAATAATCCAACACGTTGACTAGTTCCAGTCACCTGATTTCGCGTCATTTACAGTTTGTTTTTATTGATACCACCCACCAGACATAACTTTTTATTATAAAATATTATTTTGGGTATTCAGCAGATAACTTTCAAAGAAATCATTCGTTCCTTTCATATATTATTGATCTAAATATGATCAAGCTAGAATATCAATGAGTAGTCCTCTTACAAACAAACTTGTCAATTTCTTTATACATTTACTATGTCTAACATTCAATACGAAAAACAAGAAAATAACCATTTTTTCTATATATTGAAGATCTAAGTCTGATCATGCCAATATATTGTCAGAAATCCACCCTTAAGAGGAAATCTTTCAAGCATCTCTAGCCCTACCTAGAGGATACTCCATTCAATACGATAAACAAGAAAATAACCATTCTTTCTATATATTGAAGATCTAAGTCTGATCATGCCAATATATTATCAGAAATCCACCCTTGCGAGGAAATCTTTCAAGCATCTCTAGCCCTACCTAGAGGATACTACATCACAAACAAACATTAGTTACATTTCAAAGCCAAGAACTACTGAAAAACACAATGAAATATAGGAATAAAACAAACATTGATTGAAATATTTTATTTATTATGACATGTAAGTGAAATTTTATTCCTATATTTCATTGTGTTTTTCAGTAGTTCTTGGCTTTGAAATGTAACTAATGTTTGTTTGTGATGTAGTATCCTCTAGGTAGGGCTAGAAATGCTTGAAAGATTTCCTCGCAAGGGTGGATTTCTGATAATATATTGGCATGATCAGACTTAGATCTTCAATATATAGAAAGAATGGTTATTTTCTTGTTTATCGTATTGAATGGAGTATCCTCTAGGTAGGGCTAGAGATGCTTCAAAGATTTCCTCTTAAGGGTGGATTTCTGACAATATATTGGCATGATCAGACTTAGATCTTCAATATATAGAAAGAATGGTTATTTTCTTGTTTTTCATATTGAATGTTAGACATGGTAAATGTATAAAGAAATTGACAAGTTTGTTTGTAAGAGGACTACTCATTGATATTCTAGCTTGATCAGATTTAGATCAATAATATATGAAAGGAACGAATGATTTCTTTGAAAGTTATCTGCTGAATACCCAAAATAATATTTTATAACAATGATGTAAGCAGAAATACAAGATATTTATTTTTTAAATAACTTTTTATCATACCTATTATTATAATTATGCAATAATAGAACAATAGATAGTTTATACACTTGCTTAGGTAAACTATATTAAAGGAAACATCCAAAGTGTTTATCACGTGGATGTATTGAAATTTACATAAGATCCGATTGTTCCTGTTAAATAGTTATTGCATTTAAATAAACATTTAGTCATAACAGTTAAATGTGAGACATTTTCAGCACAAGTGGCCAAATTACGCGTCCATGACAATTACCTGGAGTAATGTTATTTCCCTCAAAGTATTTTAGTTTTAGTTTAATTTGCTCTAGGTGTGGTGACGTGATTGGAAATTGTTTAAAAGATAAGAACAGATAAATGTATTGATTACACAAATTCCTGGTTCAATTGATAGTGAAAAAATAACACATTTTTATTACGTTAGCTGTTCTTTAGTTTGTCTTGTTAGAAAATTAAAAAATATAATTGTAGAATAACACATTTAAATAAATATATGATTGATCAACAATTGTTGGATCGTTCATGAATTAATAATCAAATTCTCTTCACAATTGAAGGGGCAAGTGGATGAATGTGTTATATTATCAATACTTAATTTGCCACAAAATTGATTTTAAGTCATTTTTCTGTGAATTTTACATTAATAATGCCCGGGACTTGAGTTTTTTTTTAATCATCCTTCTGAACAGTTCTGTCTTGATAGGTATGAAAAAAATATATCATATTTTCTAGTTTTTGCTTTTTACTTACACATCCAGTGGAAGTATAATAGTAACGACAAAAAAATTTTAAGAAATTTTTATTGTTCAAATAGGCTTAGAATGTCATGAAACGTCGAGATTTTAAGTTTGAGTGAAAAGAAAAAAATTGCAGGTAAGAGTCCACAAAATTGGTATTTAGTATACAGGGTCCGCCACGCCGTCCGTCCTCGGGCAGAGTAATTTCAAAAAAAATTTTTTTGAAAAAATTGTTAAGAAAGGAAACTTAATTTCTTTGAATATTTTTTTTACCTTACCTTGTACGTGAAATGTGTTAATGTTTTCTTATAAAGGTTTTAACTAGCTTCAATTTATATATTCCAAATTCTTTTTTGTTTTAGAGAAAGAAATTAAAAATCCTTCTTCAGATCCGAAACTGATTTTTTTTAAAATAACTGAAAAAATTTAAATAATAATTTTATGCTTTATTTGTAAAAGACATATCACAAACAATCCTCAACGTAACAAAACAGCAACAAGAAACAAAAGAAATAAATATTTTAAAAAACAAACTATTAAAATGTTCTAAATAATAGGAAATAGCAAAATTTGTATTTAACTTTTTTTTAACAACATAAATTGAAGCTAATTAAAACCTTTATAAGAAAACATTAACACATTTCATGTACAAGGTGAGGTAAAAAAATATTCAAAGAAATTAAGTTTCCTTTCTTAACAATTTTTTCAAATTTTTTTTTAAAATCACTCTGTATTCATGTTTAAAGGCTTTAAAAATATCTACAATTTGATGTGCCAACATGGTTATCGCTTTAAAAAAAAAAGTTACAAGCCCGGGGACTTTTAAGTGGCGGACCCTGTATACTAAGGTCTCAAAATATTTTTGACATTAGCCACCCCCATTACCACCCCCACCCCATTATTAAAGGGGATGAAGAAAATCTGTGATTTAGTGTGTGTACAAGAACCAGAAACCTCAAACTTGGCATATTCTTCCATTATAATGTAGATATTTCATCGAGAGGGGTACTGGATGAACGTGTTATGTACATTTATATGCACATAGCATATTCATCCGTCCACCAAACAGAAAATATTGTAACATGACATATTCATTCATTCAAATAATCTAAGAAATATTGTCTGTGCGCTTATGAATGTTCGTGACAAGATACAGTGGTACAAAACATGTTCTTTCACCAAAAATCTCAATTACTCAATAATTGTAACATAACATATTCATCCACTTGCCCCTTATTCTAAACAATGCTAACTTATTAATGTTTTATTGTTTCTCAAACATTTTGTTTGTTTGATTTTTTTCCGTGAGGCATTACCTTAAGAAGTAGTATTTAAAATTAATTTGAGCACAATGAAGGAAACGCCAAATTTTAACGAAGACAGAAACATTCAGAACCTCGATCGTACTAGCATACGCGGATGATCGCTTAATCGTCATGGAAGAAGAGCAGAATATTCTCAAAAAAGACAAAATTTATCTGGACTAAACAAATTTCAAGAAAAATCTAATAACGGTGCAAGACCGGCAGCAACCTAAGACAACCAAATTGAAGTACCTGAGCTGACGAACCAAACTGAACCAAAAGTAGGGAATTGAAACGAAGGAGAGAATTAAAATAGCTTACAGAGTTATAAGAACAATTCCACCTTTCATAGAGAAAAATCACTATGGAGCCTGATCAAGAGAACATACTAGCCATCATACTACCAACGGTGACACGTGGATTTAAAAAGGAGGCAACAAATTCCAACAAAAAAAGTCTGAGAAGAGCGAGCTAAAATAATGGATACCATGCAACTATTAGCAAAACACAAATGCATAGAACTCCAACATAACCTAAAAGAAAAACAATTACAAAAAAAACAGAAACGTACATATTGAGGTACTGGGATATGTGGCCCGCCGGTATCAGAAACAGAAGAAAGAATCAAAAGAAGAACTACAGAAGCAAAAACACAAAGAGAGGAGTATCCTGTACCATGCATCATGTGGTTCTCGCTGCTGACAACAAGCTTGACATGAATCCAACTCAGCGTAAATGTAGCCGGCTCAGTGGTATGTTTGCGGGAGCTGCAGCAATTCCTACCGTACGCTGATCCATCAATCAATCAATCAGCTTATATTATGTTTTTTTAAATTTCAATACATAGTTGAATCCCTCTACTTCATTCATCATGCAGTGGAAGCAACACAAAAAAAATGATAGTACAGGACAAGAGATTCTTCGATTTAAAGATCATTTATTTTAATTTAAATTAAAAAATGTTATTGGGTTTTGTTGCTAGTAATATATACAGTATAGTATATATTGTTAGATTTAGATTTCCTAGGTACTTAATATTATTAAAAAAGCACAAATTAATACGAAAATGTATAATATAAATAAAGTTGTAAACAACTGCGTAAAGTTTTTTAAACTCGATCAAATGCTTTTCGATATAACCTGGAAATTCTAGAAACTAGAATCTCCCAATGTAAAAATATTTTATATTACGTTGAATAAAAACAAGATTTTGGAGCTTTGCGATCAGTTCCAGTCTTTATCTACTCTATGTTATTTTAGCATTTCAGAATATTATTTTGTACTGACAGTTTTTATCAACTTATTTCATTCTACTGCTGGAAGACACTTTTAGTTAGCGCTCCTTGTTAAATTTGTATTTTGCTAAAATGGTTATATGCTCTTGCAAACAGAATTGAAATTGCTTCAATTTACTTTAAGAATGACAACCGTACTAAAGGCATGGTTTGAATGTATATATTTAATGTTAGACATCCTAAGAGTGTCTCATTCTTTTGTCTTAAATTTTATGAGAGAATGTATTAAATCTGGGTCAATAGCTAATAAAAATGTAATTATTCTCGCACTGTAACAAATGAAGTTGGCAAATAGCCCATAATTCGAGATGTATCATTAGATGATACTTCGGATACAGACTGAAATTTGGGGAATGAGTCGAACTAGAAGTTTGAAAATTATGAAATATCAGAACCCAATGGAAATTATGGTGACTAAATGAACGCTTATTACAGAATATTTATAATTCATTTTTTAATATTGGTTTTTATATCGAATCCCTTGTTAAACGGGATAGTGAATCGACAATATTGCGTTTACTAGAATTATTACTTGTAATTCCAGACATTACATGCATACACGTACACAAACTTCTCGCGAACTAAATGTTTGAACTGGTATCTTAGGAAATCACTCTGTAGAACCATTATTTATGAATCTAACCGGAGTAATAGATCTTCACATACTAGAAATTGAGGTTCCATTTGAAAGGCGACTAACAAGATGGAGCTTCCCAACACATTACAACTCTTTCACAGAACTCTTAACCAATCATTTCACTGATCATTAAATTTGTAAGATATAATTGATTTTGCCCCTTTAGAACATTTTTGCAGAGACTTTTAATGAGCCACCCCAACTGTTTAGAAGATTTATGCCAAATAATAGTAAGATAAGATGTTAAGACTGAAAGTCTGCAAAATATTCAGAAAGCCTTGAAAAGAAAACTTGTATTATTATATGGAGGTTAGTAACAGGCATTTCGAACATTTAATTGAAATATTCTTACTTTGGTGAATTTTAATATATCAGGTCATACCATTTCCAAATTCAATTTCTCGAGAAGTATTTATCGCAATTTTAAAAATTTCCCTATAAAGAGAATTGAAAGAACTTTTGAACGAGATATCTTTTTTTGAAGCATACTCCCATTTAAAATTTCTGATGGGATTGGTTACCCGCATAAGTGATAAGAAATCATCATTACAGACAGACCAACTTTTAAAGTAAAGGAACAGAATATGTATTTCCATTATAATATTTTTCACTGCCACCGCCATGTCACATACAAACTACCTATACTACTTTACTCAAAATAGCTCATGAACCACACAATATCTATGAAATTTCAAGAAACATCTTGAAGTTTTCCTCAATTACCGCAGTTATGGAGGCAGATAGATTTAAAAAAATAATAATTAGTAACGACAAAGACTCATTTTTCCACTGAAGCCTAACAGTCTCAAAAAGTTATATTATTATCAAAAAATTTAAACAACTTGTTTAAAAATGAAAACTTATTGGATATACATACCCCTATATATTAACCTCTTCACAATAAAATTGTGGGAGGTTACTACAATTAGTCCAAAATCGAAAATTGAGATAACATCAAATCTTTACGTTTTGAGGTCCCAGGAACCCAAAAAAGTTGTTTTTGAAAAATGTCTGTGTGTGTGTATGTGTGTGTGTGTGTGTGTGTGTGTGTATGTATGTTAGCACGATAGCGGCGAAGCTACTAAACGGATTTGGATGTAAGTTTGCATGAGGGTTTCTTTAGTGCTCCAGATCTGAAGATCTGAAGATCTGAAAAGGTTTTGGTTGAGATCGGATTACGTTTAGTGCCGTTTTGGCACAACAAGTTGTTTATTTTATGATTACTTACAATTTGTAATTGAACCATTGAAAAGCAGTAAAAATTCCGATTTCAACGATATATCACACTTGCACTTTTTCGATTTGGTTTCCGTGAAAAAAATTAAAAAACAAAAATTTCACTTGTTTTGTCCTCAAAGCAGTGCAATGTACATGGTGATATTCTAATAATGACAGAGGTGTTCAGTGATTTCGGCTGATAACTCGTGGACGGTTGAAGATATCGAACTGAAATTTGAAACGTAGGTATAAATAATATTGTAGACGGACGGATTACGAGTGAATTAATAATACACCTACGTCACATGACGCCTCATAACGTCACAAATAAGAAAAATTCTTAGAAACTGGTGCACTATTGGAAACATCCAATTAAAGTTTGAAACGTAGGTGGAAATATTGTAATGGATGGAATACGAGTGAATTAAAAATACACCTACGTTCTGATGACGTCGTAAAAGCATAACATTTTTATAACAGGCGAACTGATGATGATATCAAAAAATATTTCTACAAGACGAGTCACGAAATTTTTTTTTTAATTTCCAAGAAATATCAAATTTTCGGAGAAATGTCACTTTTCAGAAAAATGTCAGATTTTTAAAAAATGTCAAATTTTCAGGAAAACGTCAAATTTTCGGAGAAATGTCACTTTTCAGAAAAATGTCAAATTTTCGAAAAAATGTTAAATTTTCAGGGAAATGTCACTTTTCAGAAAGATGTCAAATTTTCAGAAAAATGTCAAATTTTCGAAAAAACGTCAAATTTTCGAAGAAATGTCACCTTTCAGAAAAATGCCAAATGTTTGAAAATTGTCAAATTTTCGGAGTAATGTCACTTCAGAAAAATGTCAAAAATTCAGGAAAATGTCAAATTTTCGGAAAAATGTCACTTTTCAGAAAAATGTCAAATTTTCGAAAAAACGTCAAATTTTCGAAGAAATGTCACCTTCCAGAAAAATGTCACCTTTTAGAAAAATGTCAAATATTTGAAAATTGTCAAATTTTCGGAGTAATGTCACTTCAGAAAAATGTCAAATTTTCGAAAAAATGTCAAAGTTTTGGAGAAATGTCACTTCAGAAAAATGTCAAATTTTCGAAAAAACGTCAAATTTTCGAAGAAATGTCACCTTTCAGAAAAATGCCAAATGTTTGAAAATTGTCAAATTTTCGGAGTAATGTCACTTCAGAAAAATGTCAAAAATTCAGGAAAATGTCAAATTTTCGGAAAAATGTCACTTTTCAGAAAAATGTCAAATTTTCGAAAAAACGTCAAATTTTCGAAGAAATGTCACCTTCCAGAAAAATGTCACCTTTTAGAAAAATGTCAAATATTTGAAAATTGTCAAATTTTCGGAGTAATGTCACTTCAGAAAAATGTCAAATTTTCGAAAAAATGTCAAAGTTTTGGAGAAATGTCACTTCAGAAAAATGTCAAATTTTCGGAAAAATATCACTTTCAGAAAAACGTCAAATTTTCAGAAAAATGTCAAATTTTATTAATTGGACTCAAAGGAAAATTCCCAAAAAATACTACGGGTCCATTTGTGGTATAAGTTCTCTGCTAGTGTGTTAAAGCGTGCAGACTGTATGCTGAGTATTTTTAACGTGTCAAGTGCATCGAGAGATTACAAGTTTTTTCGACGTTTATAAAGCCCACGGATAATGTGAGAGGCCATCCTGAACCGCTTACAAGCCCTACAAGTGTAAGCAACCCCACCGGAACGCTTTCGGTGAGTTTTTTCCAATAAAACTTTAAAAGTGACAGTGACATTATATTTTAAAAACTATTTCCGCTACTTCCGGAAACATAACCTAAAAATAGTACTACATAACCTAAAAACAATTTAAGACATTGGTACCAACCTAAACATTTTTCAAAAACCAAATTCCCCAGAGAAATATTGGAACCAAAAATTTGACAGCTATCACTTCCCCGACCGATTTAGTGAAAAATTGGTCGAAGCCAAAAGATAAAACAAAATATACCAACTCAAACTTAAACGATCCACCATGAACACTACCCTGGCTACATCTGGCAGGGAAGCTGTCCACCAAGAGTTATATGGTTTTTTCCAAATATGGCCATCCCTGCCATCCATCCCATTACCAACGAACAGGTTTTTTCGTTTAGTTGTTTCCCGTATCAATAATCAAAATTATTAAGTGCTCTTGCCTACGAACGTTTTTATAAAATTGTGATTATTTTTATATTAATTTTAGGTCCATGTGGACACATTATAATTTTAACCTAGCCTTTAAGCCTGCCTACAGAAGACAGGAGCTACTTTTCTATTTTTCTCCAAGCCAAACCGGACCTACCCCGTCCAGCCTCACACTCGCCACGGCGGTGTTCACCGTGGTTGTCTGGCTGGCCCCGGGCTAGGATCCGATGAAGCATATATTTGTATTGAAAACGTTGAATAAAATATTAATGTTGTGCAGACTATAAATTTAACACTCAAGTTCTTAGGTCCAAATCCCACCGAACGCATGACTTTTTTTCTGATTTAATACGAAAAAAATATTTCAACTTAATAAATATAATTAAATGAGATCGTTCATATTGTTTAGTGCTCTTTTCGGCTTCAAAGATCCCGTTCGACTGGCGGGCGGACCACGGTCGGACTGCTAAAAAGCGTTCTAATCAGCGGTCTGAAGTTGGTCGACATGGTCACGTTTTATGATACGACTGTGAAAGCGTTCGACCTCGTCCACTATGCTCGTGCCCACGGTGGTCCCAGTCGAATATAGCCAAAGATTCACCGGGTGGGGAGGTTCCAGCCGCTTCCAGTAGCTGCCGATTTTTTTTTTTTTTTATATATTTTCAAAAAATGACGAAGGCGTCAGTTTACCTCAGAGATAATTCTCATATAATGAAGACATGACAAATATAGGTACTTGTTCGTAAGATGTAGGATAATGCATTTATTATTTTTTGCAGAATAAGCAGTATCCCATTTCGCAAACAATTTGATGTCTGTTTATAAAGAGTAATTAATTACAGAACATTTCTGCTTCAACGCTTATAATCTGGTACAACGGTAAATGATCTAACGAATAAAGTACTAGATGAAATCCCCTGCAGTAATATTATATGCAATTTTAAAATACGATACGAAAAAATTTAACTAATAACATTTTGTTCAATAACCCTGTACAAAAATGGTACACGTTTTTAGAAAACAATACCATGTTCCAGTTGAATAAACAGTGTATTATGCTGATTCAAAACAAATACGCCTATATCCGCGTTTAACCAGTACTGCACAACCTTTGTTGATACAGTCGAACATTTGCACGACACGTATATTATTTTTTCAGTTTTTATAACTTTTAAGTCGACAACAGTTTCTATCTTGATTGTGGCCAAGAACTGCATCTGTAATGAGTATAAAAATTCCTGCACAATATACACTGTGTTCCAGAATTAATCTAATAAAAGATGTGAAATACAAGAATTCCTGTTTCCATGATGTATTTTTCCAAGATTTACACTATATCGACCAAAAGCTATTAATAAAACTTGCCTAGTATATAAAATTACATGTCTGTAATATGAAAAATGGGCAACTTACTTTAATAAAACTGATTTTTTTAGTTGTATTATTTTTGCACGAGATTATAGGAGGAGCATGCAACATAAATAACAAATTCTGATTAGGTCAGTTTATTTTTCAGGAATACTTTAATTTCAATGATTTCCTTATTTATTCATTTATTTCTGCAGCAAACCTTGTCATCTCTGTTATTAATATATCCTGTCTAGGTCTACATTACTAATAATTTCCTGAGGCACGCTTCTCTGTTCTTTTTGTATTCGCTCTTGAAGTCGACTTAGAACGACGAATGGATTTTCATCGATTGTAATTCTTTTTAACGTATCTTCACACACGTTCAACTGAGTTCATGTCCGGGGAGTTTATTAGCCAGTCCATTACTTTAATGCTCTCTTCTTCCAGCTTTTCCAAACTTACTGATTTCGGTGAGACGAAACATTTCTATGATTATGGTTCGGTGAACCTCTAAACTCTAACGCGTCTGCTACTAACCAGGACAGGAATCGGCAATTCTTGATTATGCTTTGCCCAGTGTAAACATGCTTGGTGACTTGGTGAGGCCTAAGAGTGTTGACAATTCCTGAACTATTCTAGGTCCTAAACAGACCCTTTTAATGCACGATTCACCGTGACACCGTGCTGTCGTGAGCAAAAAAAAATAGGACAACTATTTTTTTCTAATGTCAATCTGTCTCTATTTGCACATTTGCAATGAATTTTGACAACCAACTGACAATGTCACAAAAATTAAAGTTAGATGTACACAACTAGATTTAAAAAAAAATACGTTATAAGACTTTTTTTGCGCACGACAGTACACGACAGTTAACTGAAAGTAAATAGCTGTGGCTGTTATAGAATATTTTATTTAGCTGCAAAATAATGTTTGCAACCAAATATGGCATATACAGCTATTTTGCTATCACTGTTGACTTCTGCAACGTGTTCACAGCCAATAGTTAGCTGTAAAATCTCAATTATACAAACTGTGTTACTTCGGGTAACTAAGGTTTTTCATTAAGAACATAAATATATATATAAAATACTAAGATGCGCAAAATACTGAACGATAATATATAGTGCCCCTAGGGTTTGAATGAACTTTATGTTGGTTAGGAGACATATCGACTTCACTTTAAAATGTGATTAAGGTAAAAATATCTCAATCACATTTTAAAGTAAGACTATTACAAAACGAGTAAAATGTTAAAATAAAATAGTTATTGATTATGTGCACTTAATTTCAGTGGTAGCTTTTAACAGAGTATTGTGCCATATTCGAACTTGCAGTCGGCAAAGCCCGACTGTAACTTTTGCTCGTTGAATATTGTAATAAGCTACGTTACATATTGCCCACTTATCCAGAGGTATTAATTATAAATACATCCCATTTAGATTATATAATTTTTAAACTGTTTTATAATTCTGTAAAAAAATAAACATATATATTGACATTAAATTATTTAGATTTATTTAGTAGCATGTGGTTTAACTACTTATACTGTTTCTTCTAGGGATGGCTGATCCGAATATTTTTACGGATCAGTTTGGACCTAATCCAGTCCAGAGAAGAACCTAGTCCAAAGATCAGTTTCAGTTCCTAGTCCATGCTAACCAACCCGCACGGTGAACGGCTGAGCGGACCGGCAGACAAACTGGACTCAGTGGGCTGGACTGGTGCAAAGGGACTCGTAATCTTGTACTGTACTAGTCGTACTCGTTTGGTTCAACCAGTCCATACGTCTATAAAGTGCGCGCGCCGTACCGAGTCTCTAAAAAGTTCAGCCGGACTCGACGTACTCGGACTAATATTCGTATCTGACGTATTAGGTTTGTTTTGGTTTTGAGAAATAACAGTCCTCGGATGTTAGGAACATGCGCAGTTAGTAAAACAGCTTGCGCAGTTACTAAAACAGAACACGTTTTACTAACTGCGCACGCTCCTGACATCCGAGGACTGTTATTTCTCAAAACCAAAACAAACCTATTTATTAACTGAGATCAGTTCCACTAGTCCAACCCACTGGACCTGTTCCAAAGTATCAGTTCCAGTTCGGGTTAGCCAACCCTAGTTTCTTCAATTTAACTTAGTCATTAATTTTTCATATATTCATCTCTGTTAATAATTTAAAATACAAATCAAAACTGTAAGTTAATTGAAAGGTATTTTGTTTTAGTCCGTACTGAACATATATATAATCATGTGCCATAACAATGGATTTGATTAATTTGAAAGAATCTGGTGCATTAAATGGGGACTATAAATTGGATTTTACGCAAAAATGAATCCCGGTGTCCGTGCTATTGACAATCACTTAGCCGAAAAATAAATATGTTGTCCTGGGAATGATAAAAATTGCTGAAAATTTTATTGAAATAAAAATATTACATTTTATCTGTTATCCAATAGTATTTTTCCACACAGTGTTAAAGTGAAAAGTCGAACATTGATTTTGTAGTGCAATTTTGGTCTCGTTCGACGTAATGGAATGTTAGGTGAAGTGTTGGCGATTTAAAAATAGCTTGATTGGCTGATAGCTTTGTTTAATTGGCATGTGATGCGATTCTATATCAATACGAAGTGCAGCTGCTAGTTTCACGCCACCTTGGCCACTTACAGTGGCGTGTTAAAATTGTGTACAAATACAAAAAAAAAATTGTTCAAACAAAGATAAACGAGATAACTCTTTATTAAAGAAGATATGATAACATCAATCACAAATTTTCTATTTCCACTGAAAATTTGTACCAATATCAATATTGGGCTGCTGAAGAATTAGAAAATCAATATTGTCTAAATGTTACTTGTGACATTCTCTTTTTTTTCTGGGATTCTCTTTCACATGTATTCTCTTTTAAAAATAATGTCAAGACAAAATCTACAAAATAATACAATTATTCAGTATTTACGGGAAAATAACCTCTTAGACTGCGATTGTTACACCAAAGGAACTGCTAGAGGGTGTTTTGACACATGATATGAATAAGAATGAAATTATAAAACAATGTATTTTGCTGACGTTTCGGAAACCGAGTCAATTTCTTCAAAGCTTTATTACAAAATCATTTGCGTGTTGTGTATATAATATACACAGGTTTAAGAGCATGTTTGCTATATACAATATCCATAGATACTTACTACTCATACAGAACTGTTGATACTTTTATTCTAAACAATGTTAAAATTTGTTAAGTTCTTCTTTTAACGTTGAAAACAAGGTTGTACATCTACGAAACAATTTGGCAAGTATTTATCCTCATTCAACAATATTATTGCTGATTCTTTAAGTTTTTTCTTTTCGCTATCCACCTATTTTGTCAAAATTTTTGTCAAGTCCCAGTATTTTCTGTGGCCCTATTCCAAAGCGTATTCGCAAATCTTCCATATCTAAATTTAATTCTTCCTAATGTAATTCTTGTGCTCACCCAATCCTCCCCTGAATGGTCTGGATGACTCATCCACATAATATAATTGTTACAATCACATGAAGTACAGTAATAGTATTTTAAACAACAAGTTTCGAAAACGAATGAGACAGTTTGGTGAAACGAGCCGAAGGCGAGTTCCACAAGTCGAATGAGTGTGAAGAGATGTTTTCAAACGTGTTTTTTACAATATACAATACTTTTTCTACGACTGCAGAATCAATTATTTTTAATAAACTAAAAGTGATGTGGTTTGAAGACTTCAAAACTGATGTTTAGTCGTTAAATAAGTCGGTTGCTATGAACCTGAATACAGATTTCAAAGTGTTGCTCGTTTAAAATACCTTCCTAATATCAAATCTATCACCAATATGGCGTAGCTTTTCATATAATCTGTATATAGAGTATGTCCACAGTTAGAGTGGATAAGAGAGTAAACTTTTTTTCTCTCATTTTACGCGGAAAATTTATTCTTCCTAAAATGTTATGCTTTTGTTGAAAATTTGATTGCCATGGAGCAAGTTAACATGTCATATACAGGGTGTTCATAAAAATAAAAAATCTGAAAATTATGTAAAACTACGTTCAATTTTAACGATAAAAAATTGTCACTAAGAGAATTCTGTATAAGGGTTTAACGTTGTGTGACGTTGTTCTTGTCATAGGTAATTGTTATTCTCATTATTTGTAAAAGTTCTATCAGCAAAGGCTTCAGGGTATTGATTGTTTATAAGAATGTCTTTGATAAAACGGAATTATTTTGGTCCTTTCATATAAACATTTTATAACATCCCTTTAGCATGCATCGATTGATTTGAGTTAAAAGTCAAATATCTGTATTTAGTACATGTTGCTTTTCAATAAATGCTTCTTTGAATTGTATTATTTATTCTTTTAATTAAAAAATCTAGAAATGGTAATTCACTTCTATTTTATACTTTTCTAATGTATATTTAATAGAAGATTTCTTATTATTTATATTTTCTAAAAAATTATATAGCATAGTTGTTTATTAGCCACACAACCTCATCAAAGCTCTTTTACATGAGCTCCTTGAGTCTTCAGATATAGAAGAGTTGATCGTTAGGGGAAAACCAGATGGTATGAAACAAAACATTGGGCTGATAGACTTTATATATCTGGTTTTCCCTTAACTGTCAATTGTTCTATATTGCCCTCTTTCCAGTTGATGTCAGAGGATTTTGGAGAATACGATGCAGTTGAGTTGCTTTTGGAGATGTATTTCTTGGAGAATCGAGCTATTAGTTCGATGGGCTATACAGAGCATTCAGAGCACAAAGAACAGGATGCAATTGAAACCTCTACCAGGTCTTCTGCAGGACACTTTCCTGTTAAGAAGCTCCTGCACATAATCGAAAAGTTTGCTGGCGACCTTAACTGCAGACTGTGCGGTAAGGTACCAGAAACTGTGAAGCATATTATATCCGTCTTCGAGGCGCTGGCGCTGGACCGCAGAAGACATAATATTTACGGGCAAACACGAGCAGACTCGGACACTATCAAAATTCGCCCATTTTCAGACCTGTAGCGACTTGTCAGTAGCACAGGAATATTAAAATGGAGAGTGTAAATTAAGTCAGAGAGAGCACAATACGCGCAGGAGGCTGCAGTGCCCTCGAAGTATTTTACAGAAGAGCTGTGAGATTCAGATACTTCCAGCGATAGGCAGCCCGTGATAGATTCCCCTTCTCGAGAAAAATAAGCGTCTCGAGACCATATCTCGAAAGCATCATTACGCCGTCTGTCTGCTTTCCTAACGACCTGTACCTCAGAAGCTTAAAAAAATATGGAGAAAACTAAGACGTTAGTAAGTCTAATCTTCGTGCCTTTCGTGATATTTCTGTCACGCCAAATTTTGCTCAACCGATAAGTTGCTCATCTTGCCATCTACACTATTCTCCGAATCTCATATTCACAGTTGCCAGTATTGTCCACAAAGATTCCAAGATGTATCATTTTGTTTACAACCTCACAGTTATTTATTCTTAACGAGTCTGGGTGATTATCATTTGCTCGGTCTACAATCATAATTTTCTTTTGTTATACACTTAAACCATAATGAGAGCTTCTCGTGTGGAGTTTGTCCTGCAGGTTTACGAGCTTATCCTCGTCTGCTGCTACTAAGATAGTATAATCTCAATCTAGAAATCTTGGTTCCGCCTATAGTTACTCCATTCTGCCAGTTCTCCCAACACACGACGGCACATCACCTATTCCCTATTTAAATTATAAAATAAATTATATATGTTTGTTTATAGTTATGTTTTTTCACTGTAACATTTAAGTTAATCAAGAAGTTTTTTTAAATTATTTTATTTAACGAGAGCCTATTTCCACTACCAAGATCTTTGACGACAGCAGGCGAGCTACCCCCAACCTAGAAATTTTGCCGAACCTCTTCTCTGTCTATGAATAGGGATCTTTTACTTGCCTAACATTTAATAGACTGCTTTACATCCCCTCCCAAGGATGCTTTATCCACTATGTAATCCTCGCCGTGTTTCCCCAGACGAGTCATCGATCTAAGCACTAACCGCAACGAACGTTGCTGAACTATATGTACCGAAATACGGTACAGTCAAGACGCCTCTACGCTGCACAGTGGGACAAAATTCTACAAACTTCTAAATTAGCTTAAAATAGTTGTTAGAAAACCGGAAAAATATTGAAAAAATTCTAGGCATTAAGAGGGTGGTTTTTGAGGGGTTGAAAAATAAATTTGCTTCTAGAATGCCGAAACTCTGTGAGTATGATAATATGACATCTGTGAATATATCAAAAATAGTTAAAAAACCATAAATAGTACGGGGGTTGTTTTTGAGGGGGTTGAAAGATAAATATTATTTTAAAATCCTGAAACTTTGTGGACATGATAATATTAGATCCGTGAATTCGCTGAAAATAATAAAAAAATTCAAGCAATGAAAGTTTGGATTTGAGAGTACTGAAAAATAAATACACTTTAAAAAGTGTGTGAAAAAAGTTTCAAAAAATTTTCTTGCCAATGTTTTAATTTTCTAACATAACTTGATCTTAAATCATTCAAAACATTGCACATATTACAAGATCTTTTTGCTTTCTGAAAATTCTATAGAAGGAATACATATTGTGTCCTGTTCCAAGCGCACTGTTTCTTAACACATTATAAGAATGTTTAGTTTACATTCGAAAAATAAGGATAACGCTTCTTCTGGACAATATTTCCGCTGATTTTCGTGTTCCTGGAAAATTTTCTTCACATCAGTAGCGGTTGATATATCCTCATCGATTTTGCCGCCTTCTTGCCCTCGCTTAGCCAATCTTCGAAAAGTTTCTTCCGGAAAATAACACACATATCTAAAAAACGCAATAAAAAAAACTCAGCTGCACCCAAGTTTACTTTAACTTGGTGAAGTATAAAATGACATATCAAATGGATAAATGCCAATTACAAATATCACTAGCAATCAAACTGTAGGTCTTAATCAATTACAAGTATATATAGTGAAAAACTTGCATGGTAAAATTTAAACTGTTACCTATCGTAAAGTAATGAGATGCATACAAAAACTATTTATATTATTAACAGTACATACCTAAATAAAATGTTTCCGATATCCACAGAAATTTAATAACTTCCAAATACTTCCGTCTTATAACACTGAAAGAGTAGACGACTAATAGAGATTTGTCAGGGTTGGATTTGAGGTAAACTGGTTTTACCCCACTTTCAAAGCATTACAAACACTAGTTTATGACCGATTTCGGAGAATATTCTAAATAAGTTTAATACTGGTGTCAAAACTTCATATTTCTTATTTTTATCCAGCTAGATTTAAAATATAGACCACTGTGCAGTCGTCGTATTTTCTTAAAAAATGTTCCAATTTTCGTGATGATTTTTACCACCATTCCAAAATTTTTGAAGACCTCTCTTTCATACCTGCTCTGCTATTTTCACTCAAATCAGTAATTTTGTATATGTCAATTACTAATTTTAAAAGTTGTTCATGTCGAGTATTTTCATCAAGACCTCGCCACATATTGAAAAACTCTCTTCGCAACAATTTATGTCGCGATTCTGAAAAAAATTAAAAATATATGTTATCGCAAAACAGCGCAAAAAGTGCAAGACACAGATAAAAACTAGCGATCTTAGTCTGTAACATGAGTCGAAACACAGTATGGAATCTCTTAGAAGTGATACAGTTTCAGCATGCAAAACTTTCAGAACTTTGTTATTTGGCTGATTAAATATCCTATTTTAAGGCCTATAGTTTAACTTTATATGAAAGATTCACAAGCGGTAATATCTCAGACATAGTAGACTCTTACCTATAGTTGTAACATCCGTAACAAAAATTATCACTAGAATATTATATCACAAAATAACTTTGAACACTTGCACCTCTCGCTACGGTTGCAAACGAACTAATAACAAGTACGAAAAATTTCAGGGCACTTTGACTACCTGTAGTTTCGTAAGTACTTATAGCAGGTAGATAATTCCTCGAATATAATTTAGTTAATGTGTTCTTAATGGGACTACCTTGTTTTTGTATGATATTTTGACCTGAATTTTGTCCACCTAGAACGGCCATACGGTTCACTGTGCGCTGTCCCCCTAGACTGCAAGTTAATAATTAACATTCCAATTGTATTTAGAGTGTTGTGTAAGAATAGCTTTTAAGGCCAGTCAACTCTGCAATAGCAAGATATATTTACAATAACACGTCGGTGTCCTCATTGTTCGACCGAAAGCAAAAAACGCGGCTCTCTTTGATCTATGCTTTGCCGCACTTGGTGGCTTCACTTTTTATGCCAATTAAGGAAATGTAAACAACTCCAATACGTTCTTTCACAAGTAAGTTCATCGACCTATTCCCTATCAGTAGTGTATCTTCGCAAGTTTACTAATAATTTAATATACTAAATTACCTCAGAACCCTCTAAAATTTTGCAAGGGCTTTCCCACATTGAAGACTAGTACACCAATTTATTTTCCTCATATCATGGTAGATCACGCTGTAAAAACACATAGAAGAAATTATAGAAAATTTTTTAAAATTATTTGAATAGTGTTGTGTACAGATTAGCAATTTATTTTATTTAAAATATCAACTGTCGGTGATAAAATTTAACCACTTCATCGTCATGATACAAGATTTAAATCATCAAGAACTCTGTTTTAGTAGGTACTAATTTAATTTGTTAAATATACTGAAATAATTTCAACTCTTTTTATGATTAGTGTTTATTATTATTTTTTTATGAATCGTCTCACCAAACTGTAGGTATTTAACTAAACTTTTACTAAACTATCATTTATTTATTGTTTATAATTTATTATACCCAACAAACTAAGATATCATTTATTTTCCTTACACAGTATAAATCCATATCGTATCGTATTACAAAATCGACTTACTCCACCGTAATATTTTTTCGTTAAACTTAGTACATGCTCAATAAATTTGAAATTATGTATTCTTAATAAAATTCTGTTGTCTTTTACGCATGGTGTTTCTAAGAACAAATTCTTGACTGCTTAGATATTTCCGTAGTCATTACCAATAACTTTACATCCTGGAAATTTATTCAACAGAACTCGTTTTTATTGTTTTCGATAAGGCAAAAAGTATCCATAATCGTTTAATAAAAACAACGGCGTATTCGTAATACAATATGTATCCGTTAGGAGATGACCTGATACTGGTGCTATTCCATTTACATTGCAAATATTATTGTTATTGAAAGGCAAACATAACAATATTTTCTCCATGACCCAGTCTTATTCGCAATAAAAACAATAATTGCTAATGCAACCTTATGTATAACAATGTGGGATAATGTTAAGGTATAGCCTCGGACATAATATTATAGTAAATTTGGCATCAATTAAGGGAAGTTAATTATTACTAAAATATTAATTATGTTGGAGTTTCAGGCAGTCTATATCAAAATAATACAGTTTTAAACCAAGCAAATAACTTACCTCTAGATAAAATATGTCAACAATAGCTATAATAAATAGTATTACAAATAATGGTCCACTTACAGAACCCAGCGGAACCCCAGAGAAATAGGTAAGAATTAAATATATTTTTGAAAAATGCTAAGCCCAAAGCTTTCTACTTTACTTCATAATAGACTGTGGGATAATCCGTGAAATGTTGTGGAAAAGTCAGTATAAGTAAAGTAAATAATGGGAAAATATTTCCAAAAGATTTGATATACTATTGTACGAATTAACTTTTACCTATGTTAAAATCGAATAATAATTAAGTCAATCAACAGGGATTTATAAAAGGGTGGTCTATATTCGATCAATGATTATACACAAGTGGCCGTTATTAACATGAAAAGGTCAGCTTTAAAAAGGTTTGGTATGTTACTAGTAAAAATAAGAAAATTTGGGTCCTCTGGAAACTTTTTAGTTTTTGCAGTCACAGAGTGGCTCACTTATATGTACTGCTACAGGGAAATTAAATGACCATGGTATACGTTCAGATGTAGAACACAAGTGTACTACTGATTGTGGATTATAACTATATAATTTTAAAAGTAAGCTGCGACACACCACGAGACCGGCTAGTTGGTATTTTCGAGCCTTGAAGGTTGGAGTCATATTACCATGAAATTGATGAATGTCATAAAATTTCTCAGTAGCTGTACCTGTACAACATTGTCATCAACAGACCATTGCCTCTACATACATATCAGAAGTCCCGCAGGGATGAGTACTAGGCCCGTTAATTTATTTATTCATGATATTTTTGTTGATCTTAGAGTAAACTGCCTTCTATATGCTATAAAGACATACAGCGCAGTATGATTATCCAAAACTACAGTGCTCTCGATAGAATAAATCATTGTGTCTTGATAACAAATTACCGTTAAATGTTAGTAAAAGCAATTCAATGACTTTCTCAATTAAAAAAAAACATATAAAGATTCTGTGAATTCACTTTTACTAAAACAGTAACATTTTATATGAACCTTTCTTTTAATTGCCGTATAAAAGCTACTTCCGCTCAATTCTATATAATATATCATTTGGATTTATAATTAGAAACCCATACATGAATTAGAAACTGTTAACACTTGGAAGGCATTTGTTATATTCTTCTAATATCTAAAGCCTTAATTATACTGTGCATATATTAATGAATGTGTTCTTGGGCGGTTTTTAAAATTCTTGTTGTTCAAAGAAAATGTTATCCACCATGCTATTGAATATTAGATAGATTTCGTAAGTAAATTTTCTTTGCAATCTTTCTTTGCAGCTTATAATTCTAGGTATGCTTAGGGTCGATAATTCTAGATTAATCTCAAGATAAGACTTGTTGGTCTAGTTAGAAACACCCAGAGCGAATTTAAAGAAGTGTGTACCTTTGTCCAAATATGTGGAAATTATAATAAATAAACAAAATTGATTTAACATCGTTCCACTGCAAGCGATAAAAATGCACTTTTTTACTAATGTATAGTTCTTTCATTACCTGATTTATCTACTTATTTTGATCGGTCAATACCTGCATATACCCTACCTTGTATTTAGAGTATTCTGTTGAATACAATGGTATAAAAATAACTAACACTCTGGCATATTCAATATCAGTTTAGAACTTATAATTATAGAATTAAATTATTTAAATAGGTAATTAACCGAAAAAATTATTTACTGCTACAACAACAAAATAATTCGATTGTCAAGGGTCAAATGTACATTTCCGTATTATTATGTCTATTAATATGTATTTCAAAGTCATGAATCTAATAATAACAAAAAGGATTTTGTGAGAGGAACTTTTTCACTTTTCATTACAAAAATAAAAATAGACAGACACGGATTAATATAATACAAATAAAAATATGATGTTATATAGTAAGATAAAGAAAACTATTTTCCAGTAAGGTCCACGTCTTTACGAGCCGTTGTATAAAAACGTAATTGAATTCCGTTTATAATAAAACGTCAAATATGCAGAAAGAATTCTATCAATAATTTAAATATCTAAACGGGAAGAATAGATTATTACATTAGTGACATACCGTTTCTGATTTCAAAATATAATACATCCTCATCCTTTGTCATTTTTTATTTTATTTATGTCTGCAGAAGAATAATGAATTCTCCGGTTGGCAGTAAAAAACTTCGAACAATAAAGCGATGGCATGACATGACTAGATATTATTGAAAGTTATATCATTCACGGCCTTTAAGACTTATATGAAGAGTCATTTACATTTTACGCAGATATTCAGCACATTCCAGGTGAGTAAATTTTCTGGGGATTGAGCCTTCGAAATGATCAACAGTTCGTTGGGCTTTTAGGAAACAATATTGGCGTAAAGTGAAAATGGCCCGTACTTTCTACCAAGGTCATCTCCATATTAGGTGTTATGAACACTTAACTTGTGTAATTTGACGATAATGGACCTATTTGCAACTGCATGCAATTGAATATAAATATATTAGTAGCTGTAAATTTTATTATACTTGTAACAAATGACTTAGTTACATATAGACTGTCCATGTTCGTACATGATAAATTACCTGCATTAAGCATGCAATTAGCCTGTTTATGTATTAATGTTTCGATTGCGCAATTATAATTGTTTAATGTATTTTTTATGCGCTATCCGGACCCTAGTTCCAATGAACATATCATTAAAAATAATATAAACCGTGTACTCATATAAATAAACGAGTCTCGGGAGTCTCACTATTTTTATAATGATTATTGCATTGACTGATAGAAAATCATTGACAAAAAAAATGACTATTTAAATTCTATTAACACTTTTAAAGTCAAATTTATAGTAAATTAGTTTATCAATACAAATGCGTCAGGTGTATTAACATTATTATAAAAGGTAATTTTAAATTAACGAAACAATAGTACATCATTATCATCATCATTATCCTTTCGTACGTACAAATTCAAAACATTAACTGGTTTTTAGAGTTCTGTATCTAAAAGTGAAAAACGAACCCTTATAGCGGGCCTCGTTTTTCCATCCGTCCGTCTGTCTGTCACAGTTACTCATCTCCAAAACTATTACAGTTTGAAACATGAAATTTCATATGCAGTTAGAGTTTCGTGCTCCGGAAGCAGCTCAGGAGTCGAAGTTCCAAAAGTATTTTCTAATGCATTTACGTGGGTGGGTAAAAATATGGAACTTTAAATAAATTACAAAATTGATCCTGGCAAGTGGGGGATATCGTTTGAAAGATTAAATGTAAAGATTCCAAATATTATTTTATTTAACATATTCTTTAAAAATATTCATATCCCCTTTTAATTTTCGAAAATTCTGAAAAAAAATGTAAAATGTCAAGGATAATGAGGAAATTTAAGAGAACTGTCTATTTATTGTTATTAATATAGCTACCGATACGGTAGCGCAACGGGCTAAAGGATGTTGATGGCGAGCCCGCTTTTTTACACCGTCTACCGTATCCTGGGTTCGATCCTCAGCTCAGACACTGGCAATGTCGATGGGTAATGGATATTTTCTGCGTTTTTTCCTTGTCCTTCCAAATAGTCGTGGCTTTGGATTTGGAGGTTGTCTATAATCTGTGGTGTATTTATGTAAGTTATTAATAAAAGTTCATATATTTGAACAGTTATTTCTTTAATTGCATGAAAGAGTGAGCATATATGTATCTTATGTCACGCTATTTTCCAGGCAGAAATCCAAGCCAAAAATGTGCGTTTGAGAATACACCAAAAAAGGTCATACGAAGAGCAACAGTCTATATTTTCTCAGAGAGCCAGTCATTAATTAAAGCTAATTCATTAACTATCAAGTTTACATCTGCTTGGAAAAGTCTGCAACTAGTTAGTAAATTGACAATATCAACAAAGCTACTTTGATATTCGTATCAGCGGTATCAAGACACGAAGTAATTGAAGAAAATGAGATTGCTGATTGTCTGATACAAACTCATTCATCAAACTCGAACCGTCCCGTGAGATGGCAAAATGTCGCATAAGGAAGGAAGTGGGAAAATAATAATCCAGGATAAAGACTTACTTACAGAGAGTCATTCGATCTCAGCAAACCGGACCAAAGATCATTAATGGGTGTTTTCATGAGTAATTGTCCCCTGAGATACTATTAAACATTGATGTTATCGAAGAAAAAGGATGAACGCCCAGAGCTGAATAAGTGACTGATTTTCTTAGGTGAAGCCGAAGAATTGCAACTCCTCTTGAACCGACCCATCTGCAATCTGAATTTTTTTCGTAAATCCAATTAACTATTCCCATTACTCAGTCCATATAGAAACACACTGTATATTATTAAACAAAAACATCGAACCTCCTCGAAATTAAATTCATTACTTCGCTAGTTATTATTTTGATTGCATTGTTTAAAGTAGACAATAATACTGAAATGCATCTTTATAGAGATGTTTGACTTGTGAAAGAACTTTTACAAAGATCGGTTCCGTATAAGATTTATTAGCTATATATTACACTATCGATCACGATGTTGAGAAGAAAAATAAGATGAGTGCTTGATTTACGTTTAGAGAATCAATAAACTGGAGAGCATTTCTCAGTAGCACATTTTATGAGATACTTGAAATGATTTGTGAATGGATCTTTTGATTTTAACGTTTCTCCACAACACTGGTGGTCCTCTCGATGATTAGAATCGTCTTTTAGTGAATACCCACATCCTTCTTAATACTTATCTATTTGTAATAAATAATTTATATTTTTACATACATAAAAAGATAACACGAATTTTAAGCGTTGCCAGATGTAAACATCGTATCGCATTACTGACTTTATTTTGTTGTTTAGCGCTTAATGTAAGTAAGGTTTATTTTTATAAGCATTCGAATAGGTAGTGATGAACATACATGAATTATTTTCACAACCGCCATTAGGCAAACAAAAGGATCGTTAAATGGAAGTTCATGTAATTAATACTACTATTTATATTTATTTCTATAACGGCTACAATGTTGTAGCAAATAAGCGGTGCTTTCAATTCAGAAGTAGGCGCCCTAGCAATGGTATTTTGTGGATTATTGAGGGGGTAGTTGTTTAAAAAATATTATATCCTACCCCCAGCTACTCCAAATTAAAAATTTCCAGTAACATCATCGCACATTCTAAACTATTTATCGTTATAAAAAATACATCTGTTCTAAAGATTTATGTATATTATTCAGTTTTCTCGAAGTTTATATACTTTTTACATCACAAAATATTTGTATATATGATAGAAGACTCTTAAAAACATTTTACCTCAAAGGTACATACAAGAGATAATTTACTAAAACATGAAAAACTCACGACAGTAGCGATTATTTCTTATAAGGCTTTCATGCAAACGATTTTTGCCGCACGTTGGAGAGCGATAATTGAGATCTATAAATACGTAGTTACAGATTAACTCTTTTATGTAATGTCAATAAAGCATGTCTTCTGTCGAGGCGTCTTCAATTTCCATCGCATGCCCAACAAAACGCCCTGCGACTTGCACCAACATTATTCGTATAAAAACGACCTAAAAGGGTTTCAGAAGAAGAGCGACGATTATAGCTTGACAATGTAGGATGAAAAATTTTGTTTTATACGTGATAACGCGCAAAAGCTACAGTTATGTAGCGGCTACTAAATGTTTAGCATGTTTCATTTTTTATGTCGCGACAATCTTAAGTCTCGTTTTCCATATGCACAAGTTGAAACGAGAATGAGAACGAGCACACGAGCTACAGTTTTGCCACCGAATGATGTGTCAAGACCCAACGGAGACAAAAACAAAACACGATATAGTGTTTTACATGTCTGCTAAAGAACAAGATATGAAGCTAGTCGATATAAAAAATCAGATAAGGTACAAACAAAACAGGGAAAAACAAAAAATTAAAACATATCAAAATCGTTTCTCGAAGACTATTGCCGCTAGTAACATCTTTCACTATGTGAATTCGCACCTTTCTTCAATGCTCTGCTCTTCGCTGCTCGTTGCTCTACTGTTTGCTTTTCTCACAAGACATCAAAACAAGCTCATGTACGACTCAGTTTGTAATTGGCGTATCATTTGTTTGCAAAAAGTTGTCCAACTATTCGCGGACAGTTATCAAAGAACCGTGTTTGTATTTTATATAATACTGGCGTCATGATTTAATTGTCGGGTTATTTGCTACAGATTATACTCGACATCGCTGTCCTCTCATTTCTCTCTAACAACAATCTAGCTTTATTCTCTGTTTATTTAAGTATTTCGCCCGCAAGACTACGATATGTGTACTGTACATACATACTGACACGATGACATACTCACAGACACACAAACGTTTTGAAAAAATTCGAGCTATACCAGCGTTATTTTATTTTCCCCAATTAACGCCACCAACTCTCTCTTGTTCTTATTCTGTTTTTTTTTTCAAAATATTGATCACAAAAAATAATCAACTGTATAATATATACAATAATAGACGTCAGATTATTCCTACTAGGTAGAAATTTAAGAATTAAAAACAGTGACTTCGTCTACAGAAAAATAAACCGCTGTGTGCAAAATGTAGGAAATAAAACAATGATCTTATATCTGATGCGCATACTATACCACTGAACTTAATCCCGAATTTTCAATAAGGAAAAGCTGTATTTAAATCAAACACTGTGTATATTTATTGAACTGAATTTAAAACTGAATACTATTAATTTTTTTGTACGCCTGCCTGGGTAAAATTTTAATTATAGGATGTGCAGATAACCTAGACTACTGATTTAATGAAGAACTTTTTAATTTAAAATAGTAACTTTTAAAATAACTGGCGAAAATGAAATGATATTCGTTTCGCAAATTGAAATCATGAAATATTTATTGAGGCCTCAAGGGTCAAACCGTGAGTTTCTAATAAAAAATATGCATTTGCTATAAATAAAACATTTTGAAATCGGTGTGAATTTTAAAACGGATCTACAGGGTCGAACAAACACCAAATATTGGATTATGCCAATAGTTATCTTCATTTAGTCTTGATTGTATTTATAAATCTCCTATATTCCATATACAGAATAACCCCAGGAGCTGTCATGTCCATAATTTAGAAGCGTGAAATCATAATTTTTTCCTACAGTTTTCCGTTATTGAGTTGCGGCTTTTAACGTTACCGACTGAAAATACTTTTTTCTACTCCCTTATGTAAATTTGCTGTTTTCTGTACAGTCTGTAGAATGGATAAGTAGGCAATTCCAGTTAACTGAACGGATATATTTCATATCAGTTCTATAATGGATATGAAATGAAACCGACCAATCACAGTTCGTGTATTAAGTACATAGACAACTATTCGTTTTAAAATCAAATTAGTGCGTAAGCTGTCAAAGTAACTGTCAGTGTGTACTGTCGGTGTGTGTTTGTGTAATATATTAATGTTTAATAAATTTTGTAGTTTTTTTAAGCTGCTCGTAGAAAAAGTACGCTGTACAACTCGAGTGGAGTATCCATATCGCACAATAAAGAAGTTTGAGCACGACGCTGTAGGCGGAGTGCTTCAAATTAAATCTTTTATCATATCATATCATATCATATCATATCATATCATATCATATCATATCCACTCTTGTTGCACAAACTACTATTTATTAACATCTTTTAAAATACAATATTTATCAAATTAGAAGCCACCTTGAACATGTATTGAAATTAGTGGTACCTGCTTAGTCGTTAAATAATATTGAACTATATAGCTCTTTGCAAATTTCGTGCGATGTTTAAAATAATCATATCTATTCTGTATCAATGAAATATATTTTTCATTTCAAAAAAACAGTATTTTTACCAATTTTAGAATTTTACCCCCTGTGGGTCGTCAATCTAGAAGAGTTTGTTTGGCCATTTTTCCCAAATTGCTAATCTATGATGCTGTGAACTGCTTCTTGGTGAATAATAAAAAAGATCTCTCGACTTTAATCTCTGGAGTTAATAATTTTTGGGAAAATTGCAAAAACCAACGAAGGCACCTAAGGGGTTGTTTTACAGGTAACTGCCCTTATCCTAGGTCTGCCCCCTTCTGTACTTTTCTATATGGCATAAAAAATAATCCTAATGAGATTGACGAACTTTATCATACCAAATTCAAATTTAAATCCTTTATTGGCTTTGTTGCTACAAACTGAAGTTGTAGATTAGCTTCGTCATATTATCATCAGAATTATAAGTCTATATAAAAATTATTAGATACATAAAATTTCTTCTCTATACAATAGAAAAAATAAATAAATGAAACGGGGGTAAAAAAAGTCTAATTTATGTGACTAGGTTAAGCAGAGTGTGAACAGAACTTTAAAACACTCCTTATTATTGTTTAGTAAATATAAATTTAATTTCAACAAGTTAAAATGTACTGGTTTAGGCAATTAAAATAGGCAATTGAAATAAAATGATAACATTTTAAGTATTTTAGTTCTATTATTTTCCTTAAACATTTGTTCTAGTTCTTAAACCATTAATATGACAAATTAGTTAGTTTTAGCTAGTTTTTAAAACAATAGTACAATTACAATGGTAATTTTTCAACAAATAATAAAAATCGTGAAGATTGATTAATTGGTTATTTATATCTCAAAAATCATAATGATTGCGATGAGGTTTTGGATTTTCCTACCGATATTTAGAAAGAAGTGTTAGTTTTTATACGTTGTATAGCATATTACTCGATTAGAACCTCAGTCAAATGAGCAAAATAACAATTATTTATATAATTTATTATTTAAAAAAATATATAACGAAATTCGCAATCTATTCACTGTGGAAGTGGAATAGTCTGGCCTTGGGACAACACAGGTGTTTTATGCATGTATTTGGTTAACTTCTCGGTTCAGCACCTGGTCGTTGCCCCCTTTTGCTAAAATATCACACGACTAATTAACTTTTATCAAAAACCTCATTTGAGTTATCTCTCGTCTTCAATTTACACATCATATCCTCACTACAATCGCATGCATGCCACATACAGCAAAAATAATTTAATTCATTTTTTCTTTACAAAACAAACTTATCTCTCTTTAATGGATTGGCAACTGATACCATATCCGGTAAAGAACATGTACGGTCTCACCCATAATTAGGTGAAGTACTGATACGAAAAATGGTAAATGTGCATTTAGGGTCACCATTTGGTTGATACGAGTGTAATTTTTATAAATAAGCTGTAAAAGCAGATATTTTTTTATGATTTAGTTTTCCTTGGAATTCTGGATATTTTCGGGTTTGTTTAATAATAGCAAACTGGACAATTATTTTCAGTATTTTATTTTATATGTCTGTGCCAATGTATGTTCCTTCATAACTTGAAAATTGCTCAACATATTCCAGCTTGGAGAATACTTGAAGAATAAGCTACTTTACATAGGAAGTGCTGAGAAGGTAGAGAACGATAGTGGGAATATGGGAAGATGTTGAGAATGAATGTGGAGAAGATGATGGTATCGTGGAGGAGAAGATTATAAAAAGATTAGGGATCTCCGGGAATGTAATCGTGCGCACAAACTTTTGTAGAATAAAAATAAATCAATAGTGACTACATAGTTGTCGACTTGATACAGCTACTGTTTTCTGAACGTTTGTTGGAATATAAACAAGATTCTGTATATATAGAAATTTTGTTCGTAAAATCTTGGTATCCCTAACAAAAAGCTTTTAAAAGTTAATAAACTATCCCAATAGTCCCAAAACATAAAGATTTGTGCAGTTCTAGCGATCACTTATGACCAAAAAGATTTTAATTTTCAAATCAAGACAGTATGCTTAATTATTACTTAATCGATAGACGCATGCACTAAAAATTATCAATATGATAACAATATAGGTTCAGGTAATATGAATGACAGGGCTCCGCACGTTTTTTGTAGAAAATGGGTTATATTGTAGTTTATGACCTCCCTATTAAAATTCTCAATGATCACGACCTCAAAACTAGATAATTTACATCATTTTAGAGAATCAGGAGTATTTTACTTTCAAATCATTCAATGTGGGGAAAAAACAAATGTGTGGGGCTGCCACTACCATTATTCTATCCCGAGGTTTTAATTTGTAACACAGGGAAGTGTTAACGTATATTCGCCTTTACATTTTGTAAATGCATTAATATTTCCATACCATGTTATTGTCATTATTTGTTAATATTAAAAACCTGTATGTTATTATGGATGAAAAGGATTTTTTCGTGAATGACAAATGAAACACCTAGATAAAATAAATGTTTGCAAGCGGTTTAAAGTATTTTGCAAAATGGCTATAACAGGTATTTACTGCAAATAAATATAAACCATATTTGTTTTAGTCAATTTGTTCACAAAGCCAGCTTATAGAAAAATTCTCTATTATCATTATTAAAATCTGTTATAAATTTGTTATTGCCCTTGTGAACACGTCACAAATCCAAATTATGAGTGTATATTTCAAAACATATTGAACAATTTTTTGCCGCCCCTCAGTTGTAATATGGTAACACAAACAAATGTAACACAAATAAGAATAAAACATACATTTATGAACCAAAGAAAATATTCAAGAATTAGTAAGTTAAAACTTGTCAGCCATTCTTGAATATTATCGTATCCGCTCAGTAAATCTTATATCGTAAAAACTCGAAGAGATTATCTATATTTCCTATAGTCTCAAAACATAATAGCAGAATTTAATTTTTATATTTATTGTTAAAAAATGTTACTGTTAATAGTTCAACCACTTTATCACTAAAAGGGAAGATGTCGTCCCGTCGTACTTTTATTTTTTTAGTTGACCCCATTGTGTTAAATATGCAATAATGAGGCGGCAACCTCAAAATCACACATCCTTTTCGGCTATGTGGTTAATCACGTACTTTTCTCAAAGTTCTTTACTTTTAAAGCTCCAAATAACTGGTTATTGGTATACGGTTCCTCAATATACTTATAAACCTAAACATACAGTTATTTATCAAAATCAACATTAATTATTTATTATTTTATTAATATAAACAAGTAGTGTTAAATAAAATATCAATACAAGAAGTAACAAAATTTGTCATACTATTTGGTAATAGAAAATAGTTATATCATGACGATATTGAAATGTGCAATTCCCGATTCCGCCTCAGTTTTCCTACAACACATATAGTCCAGTAGAATTAGTAAAAAAAAAACTGAAATTTATTGTAATTCGTTTCAGGATGATACGTGGATTAAACGATAGTTTTATTGATTACGAACATGACCCTGAATTTGGTCCACTTTTTGACCGCCGGAACATTGTTTATTTAACGATTTATTGTTGAAAAATTCAAAAAAATCGACTTTTTCAAAGATAACTCAAAGACCTTTGACTATAGGTTTTTCAATTTGTAGATACTGTTATAACTTTGAAAAACGGTTAATTTGAGAGATGTGTCGTTTGAAACGCTTGAAAATTTGTTTAAATAATTGCAAAAAACCTCGAAAATTTTAGCAATTTGCAAATATTTTTCATTCTTTAACAAAAACACTTTAGTGCTTGAAACTTTGAAGAAATATGTCTTTTATTAACCCAAAGTTATCCCTAAAATTTCATCAAAAAATTTTAATTAGTTTAAGAGATATTCAATTTGTTTATTATTCGATAATATTTTGAGGTTAGGTTTTTTGCTAATAACTTTTAAATATTTTGCGATATCGTTCTCATATCTTTGTTGCTGCGGCCTTTTCACACATTTTCAAAAAAAAAAAATGACTGTACCTTATTAGAAGTCGAGATGATTTTTTTTTTAATAAATTCGTAAAAAAATTTTTAACAAAAAATAATTGTTTATAACAAATTATTGTTTAATTAGGAAAAAGTCGACATGACAGATATTATCACGCTACCCCAAATTAGAAAAAAAGTCAAAATCGGAGAAACCGTAAATCTTTGGTTGACGGATTTGAACTCGTCTCGATCATTTTATGAACGTGTTACAGATATGACTCATGCTTCTCACTTCTGTTCTGACGCTGATTTAAAATTAATTATTGTTATCGTTGCAAATTGAATTTTTCCCCCAAACCCAGCTCTATTACAAAGATAGACTATTAAACTAGTTGTTCGCCAAGTTTCAGCTGTTAATGTTTATTAATAAACAAATTACGAATCTATAAAAAAAAAAAGTCATCTCGGCTTCTAGTGATTTACCATTAATGAATACATAAAGTTTAAGTCTCAACAAAAAAAATGATGTCCAGATTAACCCTCTACGACAACGGGAACTGGGTGAATTTGCATTTTACATTATTCATGTTTTTAATAAACAAATTGAATATCTCTTAAACTAATTAAATTAATTAATTAAAATTTTTTGATGAAATTTTAGAGGTAACTTTGGAGTGATATAAGACATATTTTGTCAAAGTTTCAAGCACTAAAGTGCTTTTGTTAAAGAATGAAAAATATTTGAAAATTTTCGCGGTTTTTTTAAACTATTTAAACAAATTTTCAAGCGTTTTAAACAAAACACCTCTCAAATTAACCATTTTTCAAAGCTCCAACAGTATCTATAAATTGAAAAACCTATCGTCAAAGGTCTTTGAGTTATCTTTAAAAAAGTCGATTTTTTGGAATTTTTCAACAATAAATCGTTAAATAAACAATGTTCCGACGGTCAAAAAGTGGACCAAATTCAGGGTCATGTTCGTAATCAATAAAACTATCGTTTAATCCACGTGGCACCCTGAAACGAATTACAATATGCATATTTGCTAATTCCACTGGCCTAATACAGTCAATTTAACACTCATCTAAAAAATATTTATCATTTTATAATTATTTCCATTTCCACTACTCAGATTGTTGAATTAAGCTTTTAATATTCATAAATGTACATAACGCTATTCAGATCTTTTCTGAAAAAATTTAAGGAGAGAAACGCCCTTAATATTGAAGTCACAGGAAAATTATAATAAAAGTCTAATACAACGTGTGTACATAATTATTTAATTATGGTATCATTGAACATGAACATTGCTTAGTTGGCCGATTTTAGATAATTTGGTCAGGTTCTTTTCATTAACTTTGCCTCTATCGGTTTTATTTATGCGATTATTTATTGGCTTTTATTTCAGTACGACCGACCAGATACCAGTGGCGTATAAATAAATGTTTTTAAATTATTTTAAAAGGTTTCTTTTTCATGTACTCTTGTGCCGTCATAAAAATATCCTAATCACCCTTATATTTATTGTTCATTTTGCGCATTTATGTATTTTATTATTTAGCAGTTTTCATTATTTTTGTTAGGTATTCTAAAGTTTTCACGTATGGGCTCATTTAGCACTTCTTTTTTATTTGATTATCGTAAAGATCTTACAATTCTAAGACCCTGTGCAAAAAATTAGAATTTTGTGAGACCTGTAAATCGTCACTTAATAGCAACCCGCTAGTCGCACAGAGAAAGACTCGACGATCTCAAGCGGAATGCACGAGCTTTGATATGTTGCGCGACCGTTTCGTTTCCTATCCTCTGACGTCACGATGTTGGTCGCACCGCGCTCTTTAGAAGCGTATAGTTCGAGAACCACATATCGGATTCATCTGAAATTTTCAACATTGCCTAATTTTAAATAGTACTTTATCCACAAGAAGTAACAATTACTAAATAAAATTCATTAAATGAGCCCACTCGTAAAAGATTGAAAAAAGAAAGATTATTTATTTACGTCAAAATAAATATTGTATACTGGATTATTTTCTGACAATGTTCCTTCTTTTTATTAATATAGAAGGCATTCACAAGAAAATTTATAATATCTAGGGTGAGTCCTTCCACACCGAAGGTACGGGATGCTATCCCGATCGGGATATCCAGGTTCCGTGTGCCTACCATTTGAACAAAAAATAAAAAGCTAGTCCTAAATAAAATACCCCGCACTTATCTCATGGAAAAGTGGTTTCGGTCAAATTAGCTGAAATTTTAATATGTTGTACACTTCGACATTCTGATCAAAAGCTCTCATAGGCCCAACTCAATCATATGTCCGAGATACAGCTCAAAAAATTAACAAGAATGACCTCTTGAACAATTAAAAAATTTTCGAATTCATGATTTTTTTCATGCATTTTATATTGTGATATCTAATAGTACTTTATAATATGTTGCACTAAACAGATTTGTTGTTTTAACAAAAATAGGGTGGAACCAAATTAAACTTTAAAAATGCTGGCGAAGGTGCCGGGAATTATAAATAAAAATAACAAATGAAAAAATATTCTGTCAAATTTGATAAAACATTTTTTTACATAAAGTTTATGTCTTCCTGATCAAAAAACTTTAATTGAAAAACTTCTAATACCCCATCAATAAATTCGAAGTTCGAGAAGACACAGAATTTTACAAGAATTTAAAGTTGTATCTCGGAAACTAGATAGGATCGAGTTGGGCCCAGGCTTTTGATCAGAAAATCGAAATCTACAATGTACTAAAAATTCAACAAATTTGACCGGAACCACTTTTCCATAAGATAAGTGCGGTTTTCTTTATTTATTTCAAACTTATTATTTCTTAAAACAAAAGTTTTTGTTTTACTTATATGAAGATTTTTATTTCTTTATAAAAAAGATATAAAACTATTTTTTCCGTGTACCACCGATGCGATGGGTGCATAATTAGTTGCCTGTATATGTGGTCACGTGATTTGTAGTATAGTCATTTATGAATAACCGTTGAGTCGTTCAATTTACGCTCTTGAAATAATGTTATATAGGTTTTATATCAATTCCTAAAAAATTATTTTACAGATTATGTCCGTTAGTTATTTCCAAGTTAGTAAGCCTCTGCATCAAATAAAACGTCATAAAACGCTTGATGATTAAACACGGCATGCCATGACTTTATAACTTATGAAATATAAAACGTCCCTCAAAAATGCGCAAAGCAATTTTAAAAATTTCAACGACCAGTAGTTAGATTATATTGATTAAGCCGGGGCATGACCATGTTGGTATCACATGAAATTTTGATAATAAAAATTGTTTGGGCGTTTCACTCGGTTTTCATTCGTTTTTAGGCTAATAAAACATTTTTAATTTGCAATGAAGTAAATCGCATAGGTACCAAATGATTTTAACGTTCGGATAACTATTTTTTAATTAATATACCACTGCTCTAGAGTAAATATATAAGCTTTATGAAAATGTGTTATTACAAATGTCTCAATAAACGGTAGCAATCAACGATGCATGTTAATTATTGTTTTTTTTTATCAATTTATAGATATTTATTTAATGGTTAGTTTTATGGCTCGTATACATTTGTAACAAAGCCTTATGATACAAACTCGTTACGAACATGATCTTGATCCCTGAGACTTACTCAGATGATGCACAAAAATTGAGGAATAATGTTGGCCAAACAAAACCTCATTTCATTGGGAACTTTCTGCTGCTCCATCACTATCAATAATAAATTGCAAGTAGATACCACAGCTTATATTTGCATTCATTACGTAAACTGAAAGAGACAGGACAGAAAATTATGACAAACAGTCATGGAAGAAGGCAGGATTGCTCAATCTACTAGAAAACCTGAAAAGGCTTCTGGACATATCTAAACTGAAAATAAACTTCAAGAGTCTAATAATGGTGAGAGCCCTATCAGCGGAGAGTAATGTAAAATAGAGCGACTACACCTGGGAATATATTTGACGAACCGACTGAAGAGAAAGAATTAAAACGGGTACAAGGGAATTCTTACTAAGAAAATATACACAGTCACCACACTCCTAACGATGACATACGAGGTTAAAAACACTGCAATGGCAAAAGCTAATAGAAGAAGTCGGAGAAGAGTTGAAAGGGACATTTTTCAAAAAAAAAAAAAATAGGACCAAAGGAACGATAGAAAACGTCAATTGGTAGGAAAACAATAATAAGAAAGGACGAAGACAAACGCAAGGAAGTATGTTGTTGGAATGAGAAATAGAGAAAATTGAAGACTCAGAAGAGAAACAGCTCTAGAAGCATAAAATCCAAAAGAGGAGGAAAAATACTCCAAATCGGTAGTCTATATTCCTTGTGCCATGCGCCACGTGGTTCTCACTGCTGGCAACAAGCAAGAGTCCAACTCAGCATAGACGAATCCGGTTCGGTGACATGTTCTCGGGAATAGCATCAATACCTACTGTATGTTGGTAAATCAAGTCAAAACCAAAAATAAAGTTGTAGTTAAATTATACTATTTTTTTAAGATAATCTCTATGTCCGAACAGGTCTCGCTTGGTCAAATTATTTTCTAAGAAATTAAATTCACTACAACTCTGAGTACCACTAGTGATTGGACTTAGTAAATATTAAAGCCATAAACTTCCTGAATGCAAGAAATCGCTTTTTGTTATTTTGCTTTAGAACGGTGAACGAAATCGAAAGACAATACGAATAAATGTTTTTGTATTTCTCTTCCAGAAATTCAAAATTACACTGAGTTACTCTTAATGACACATTCGAAATCTCGTAAGTTTTTAGGACTTATAATATCTATGAGAATTTTTTCTTTCTTAAATCGAAAAGTACATGCTCATGGAATTTGGCCAACAAATTGCAGGCAATATTCTAGCTTGTTTGGTGGAAGGGAGCTTTAAAAATGATACCATTATGATATACCCTTCTTATCCCTCTCTTCCTGTATAATAAATAGTTTTTTTACACAATTAAGGCCCTAAGTGATCCATAGGCCGACGAACTGAGTATTGCACTTGCCATCTATTATTTTTCTTAAAGAGTAATTCGAAAATATTGTGTACGCTAAGTAAATAACTATTACTAAGCTACTATTTTATCGAGCCAAAACGAACCTTTACTACTTATTCAATTGGTAAGTTATACAGACCATAATTCTATTAATGTTGTACCAGTTACTGTAATAAATATTACCCAAAAAAAGGTAGTAAAGTGTATTAATGGGCATTATTGTAGCAAATTATTTCTCGATACTTTTACGTGCAAAAATAAACAATTTTCGTGCAGCTGGTAATACTGGAAACGCAATATAATCATCTGGATTTCAGTTCAATTAGAGAGGCCAGGGCACTTTTTAAACTTTTTATTTCGTTTTGTCTTCCGCAAATATCGATTTCGATGCGAAAGATAAAATATTTCATGCTGAAAGCTACCCAGAGTTTTAATAAATATTCGATAATTGCATTCTGAAATGAATACAAATTTTTTGCAGCGTGAGAGTCGCAAACCTCGTTTATAAATTCAATTTGATTCGATGAAAAATTAAAACGGTATGATTTTAATATAAATCGCACCTTTAAATTGTAGCTATATCAAAAAAATTAATACGCTTACCGTTAACAGTTGAAGTTAGAGAAGTTCATTACTGTGTAGACGTGAATTTCTTACCTGAAAAGAAAAATACGTGTTGGGTAATTTTACTCAAATCAGTAATTATAAAAGATATTTAATACCGTCTAGTAAAATACTAGGCTAAGCAGTTGAAAGGTTTAATTAAACCAAGTCATACACTGAAGAGTAGACAAAATGTATGTATAATGATAATAGTTATTATTATTCGTAGTATTTAACATTGTTAACAAAACTAGTGCAGTCATAGCTTGAGGTTAATAAATCATTCAGTAAAACGACGTTCAAACTAGGTTCAGCTTGATGCAAGATCAAAATCCATGGCTAAGATTGTTGAACTAATCTAATAAGCTGTACGGGGCATCAAAAAATTCGTGAATAAAACGAAGGAAAGTGATAGGTGAAGCCAATTCCAATCAAAATAACCACATATGTGGTCATCCGATTTTTTATAGTTCAAAAGTTATTTCAGTTTTTCTATTATTGCCCCAAATCGCCTAGTACGTTTTTATAAGAGAGTAGTAAAAAACAGTAAGTCATTTTACTAACTGTTTTTCTTAAATATCACTGAAAGTTGTATCTTTCCGAAGGAAGCATATTAATAGGATCTCGTCAACAAGTGTCAATAATCGTAATAAAATATGTTACAATTTTTGTTTGGTTCATCAAAAATTATCTGAATTTTAAAATGACTTTAACAGAAAAACAATCGCTGTCTAAGGAATCACTGCTTCCACGTCCGGATTTCCCATTCAAGTCGCTTACAACGGAAATAGTGTATCGTGTATCTAGGTGTGAAAGCGATACATTCCCGGACGACGATGCAATTGTTGGCCGAGGCGCTAGCCGAGGCCAACAAGCATCGAAGTCTGGGAATGTGCTTTCACACCGAAGTACACTATTTTTTCTGAAATCACAATAAATACTATTTTAAACGTATAAAAATCAAAAATATAAACATTTAAAAACATTTTTTTCTGAAATCACAATCAATACTATTTTAAACGTATAAAATCAAAAATATTAACATATTAAAATATATATAAAAAAGCGTACGGGAATGTTACTTCCCGGCCTAGGCCGGGAAGTAACATTCCCGTACGGCTTTGTTGATCGTTGCTTGACAACGGATCTTTTCCGGTCTGTTTTCTGATAGTTTCCTAGCAACGGACTAAAATACTGGAATTGTGCATTTTTCGCTCTAAAATCGCGCCGAAAATGTAGACATTCCCGATCGATTTCAGAAAAAATACTATATTTGCACTCCACTATGTGAAAATAATTGGTAAGAGAACTCTAATAATAAAACGAAATACCACATCGGTAGTGGGGCGGCTAATGAAAAAAACAAATAATGTCTTTGGTTCTTACACATACTAGATTACAATTTTATATTTTATCCCCTTTAATAACGGAGTAGTAGCGGAGGCTGATACGAACACATTTTTGACACCTTGACTTCTCATACATACACTAAACGCCAATTTTATGAACTCTTACTTACCTATTGACCTCATTTACCCTTCAACCCTTCAACGGAAGATCAAAATATAATCTAGTTCTAGATCTCATTATAATACATAGATGTATTAAATTTTAAGTCAATATCATACACAGCTCCAAAATAATCCTGCGCACCAAAAAAGATAGATGGCAACACACAGATTTTTAACCTCCCCACAATAAAATTGTGGGAGGTTACTACATTTAGTCCAAAATCGAAAATTGAGATAATATCAAATCTTTACGTTTTGAGGTCCCAGGAACCCAAAAATGTGGTTTTTAAAAGATGTCTGTGTGTGTGTGTGTATGTGTGTGTGTGTGTGTGTGTGTGTGTGTGTGTGTGTGTGTGTGTGTGTGTGTGTGTGTGTGTGTGTGTGTGTGTGTGTGTGTGTGTGTGTGTGTGTATGTATGTTAGTACGATAGCGGCGAAGCTACTAAATGGATTTGGATGAAATTTTGCATGAGGGTTTCTTTAGTGCTCCAGAAGTTCTGAAAAGGTTTTGGTTGAGATCGGATTACGTTTAGTGCCGTTTTGGCACAACAAGTTGTTTATTTTATGATTACTTACAATTTGTAATCGAACCATTGAAAAGCAGTAAAAATTCCAATTTCAACGATATATCACACTTGCACCTTTTCGGTTTCGTTTCCGTTAAAAAAATTAAAAAGAATTCATTATATGTGCACACATGATATATATTATTGGTATTATTGTTAGGGGAAAGTGTATTTTGCCATCTGTCAAAAATATTTGGGTTGGTAACCTTTGTGAATTTTGATACGTGACGTCACAGGTAACCTGAAAAATATATATTTCTTAAGATTTAAGAATATTACGTAGCTATTATTAAAATTTCTGCCTGGTTCCCGTACTTTCAACTAAAATCTAGTACAGTGTAATGTTTATGAAGTTCTAAATACTTTGTCCTAATAAAATAGGACTCTTTTTGTAGGTTGGAAATCTAACCTGCAATTAGCTGTATATTTTTTTTAATCAACAATTAGGCAATCCAAACCACGTGACTTCTAACTTTGCGTTGCGGTCGAACATTTGTTGACAGTAGTTAAACGTTTGTCAAAACAGTTTGTGTTTTTCCGTCGTCTTGAAATTTTAACAATATAGTGTTTTTTGTGGATTGTGGCAAGGCGTTTTTGATTGTTTTCAAGTAATAAACTTTATTTAATTATGCAAAGTGAGTATTTTAAGAAGTTGGTGTTGGAAAATCAAGATGGAAAATCGAGATGTAAAAACGATGGAAGGTGTTAAATCATTCCTTTTAATCGCGGCTATCCATCTTTGACGTCGTTTTCTCGATAGATCATTTATATGAGGGAAATATTTCGAATTCACGACGGTAAAAGCTAACCGTGTCTGATTTCCATGATGTCCACAACCCACTACTATGCACATATCAGGCATTTTTTCCAATTATAGCCAATAATATTATCACGAAAAAATCTAATAAGACACATTAAACAATTCTTTACAAAAAACTCATATTAAAAACCTTTAAAACGCAAAAACTACATGAAAAAATGCTGCTCTGGTCACACACCAATCCAAATATTTTTGACAATGTCAAGACTCATTTTAGTTGGTCTTTTAAAGGTAATAATTGTTTATAGCCGTGTTCGGATATTACGTCTGATTGATGGGACGCGTCACAATCGTTCATTTAATGGAAATCGAGCTAACCGAGCTAAATCTGAAACGTTCGAATATTACAAAATAAAGGACTCAGACGAAGCTCGACTTGCTCAGGCCTTTTTGATCCTGCAGGAAGATTTTAATTTGACGCATACGTAGTCCGCTTGAGCTATCCATAATTTTATTGACTTGTTGAGGTTAGAGTGTCATTTGGGCTAAATACTGTATTATTTTTATTCGCTATTCAATGTTCTACAAAATCTTCGAAACGTGATCTGTTAATACCCTTATAATATCCGGCAATTGATTAACATGCAACATAAACAAACATGAGAGGTTATGTTTTAACAGATTGCTTGTAGTCCACTTCAGTTCGTTCGATATTTGTCCATGAAATAAATGGCTCCAAAGTAATTTATCTGTTTGCTCAATGCTCTGATTTCCGATGTAATATCCAAACACAGCTGATTTAAATCCACCGTGTGGGGAGGTTCCAGCCGCTTCTAGTAGCTGCCGATTTTTTTTCTTAAACTTAAAATTTCAACAAACAAGTCTGCTTGAACAGAAATACCGTTACTATACTTCCACTACGCCGATGTGGAAGTAAAAGTACTACAGGAAGTTGCAGTTCGAATCGCAGTTTTTACAGATTCTAGCAAGACATAATTCATAGACTTTTTCTTACCGCTTTTTTTTTACAAAAACTGAGAATCGAATTCTTGCACGTTCATAATACTTCTCCTATATGCTCCGTATCAGGAAATAAAAGGAAAGAAAACTTGATGCAGTCTTATGGTGAGAAACGTGTGTAAGATGATGTATCAATTATATCATAATGTAGTTTGATCCAGGAAGAATAGTTGCTTTATATCTAATTGCAGCAAGTTGCTAATAATTTCAAAAGTGCCTGTTTGAAACAACAATTTTCTGCGTTATTCCCATGCTTAAAACATAATTATATACTGATAAGTGATTAATCTTGTAAGTAATATTGTACCACCGCGCCTCTCTGTATTGTTATTCAACGTATACTTTTCATATACCTACAAGACAGTTCAAGGTGATAAACTACTAGGAAATTAATATGAAGGAAAGAAATGTAACTTTAATTAAGAACGCCATTTTATTTTCTAATGACTTTAATTATTTTATAATAAATAACCACGTAGGAAGCTCTGAAGTCTATTTTATAATTAATTTTAATACATTAGCTTTTTTATAATTGATATAGGTTTTTATATTATTTGTTTATATAATTATATATACGTGTTTTTTGACAACTTAATTACACACCTAGACATTTAGAAAAAATATTTTGTATCTACTACGCAGTGATATACTAGCGTTATGAAAAATTAATTGGTCAAATTCTAATACACCATTTTTTTTATTACATTCATTGAACATGAACACTCAAAAGCTATTTTCAAGGGAATCTCACAATTTATTAGCGTGTACATTTAATTTTTTTATTTCATTTGTTTTGTCGAACTATTTCCGTGACTATCTCTATCTCTGGTAAAGATAGATAGTTATAAATTACCCAAGCAAAGAATTGCTATGGGCGTACTACCTTTTCTCTCAATATACGTAGAAATTATATCGAAAAATTTAAAAAAATTCATTTTACATGGAATACAATTTTTTTGACTATCCAATTTTTTCAGTTCTTAATCTTGCCACCGTTACACGGAGATTATCATGTTCATCTCGACCTAAAGGATATTTCTGTAAGTGACTCTACAACTAATTGTTGCCCAGGATTCCAAGACTTTTTACAAAGCTTGTGATTTTCCTGGAAGCTAATTTTTCTAGGTCTTCAGGCGTTAATTCCGCCTGTTCCAGGTACTTTAGCCTAATGTGGAATAACACCTTGCATTCGTATACGTTCCGCAGTCTTAGTTGCAGCATCGCAGTATCTGCATTTATCATGTTCTGCCATGTCCATGTTCTTGAGATGGTATCTCAAGGGGAAATGACCAGTTAGAGGGCCTGTGATTAGCTTTAAGGTCGGACTTTTCGAGTTAGAGAAGCCTTGTGGCATTTTTCGTCGAATAGGTTATAAACTTTTTCGCTTGTCTTTAGCCTGGAGTATTCCTTCAGTAGGACTTCTTCTGCTCCTTGTCCAATTTTTGGAACTCCTCCGTTTGTGTCTCTAAGATAAACCATAAAAAGTTCAGGTTCGAAAAATGGGGCTGCGGCATCTTTTCTTTTCACACCGGTAGCTAGTTCATTACCTTCTATTCCCTCATGCCTTGGCACCGACATCAAAGTAACCTTGTCGTTTTTTACCAGCTGCTTCAGAGATTGTCTACATTCTCAGGCAATTTTAGACTCGAAGATATAGGACCTGATAGCCTTTAGTGATGCCTGGCTATCTGAAAGTATATAGATATTTGCCCTTCGAGTGCCTCTGTTAAGGCATTCCTGGGCACACAGATCTCTATAGCATAGATTTTTGCCTGGAATGCCCTTCGGCCATCTTAGATCCATCCGTATACCAGATGAGTTACTCTTTCTCTCCAACCGCAGTGCTTGGACCTTGCTTGCCTGACGGCTCCCAATTAGAACATCAAACGTCATGCTTGATTGGCATTGAGTCTTGGTGAATTCTTACTAGAGAGATCAAATACACAGTTTAAAGTGGTAGAAACAAAGACAGCTCGCTTCACATTTAACACCAGCAGCTAGTAATTTACCCAAAAGCTGTCATTTTAAGTGACTTTTTTCTTCGACCACGTTTTTAGAGGATTTGCTTCTATAGATAATGATCTTTTATTACTCTTTATTTACTAAATATAGCCTACCACTGATGTCGGGAGACATGCCTCCCAAACCTGATTTTTTTGCCGAAGCTCTTCTCTATCGGGGAGTAGGAATGTTTGCTTGCCTAATATTTATTGAAAATACTGCTGTACAGCCCCTCCGAAGGGTGATATATCTACTATGCAAGTCTCGCCCAACATTGCACAGCTTCTGCGTTTACTCTGATATACAAGCCAGTAGAATTAAATGTAGGGCGAGGTTGCTGTGTTTTTCTGGAGGTCATCCATCCAGGTACTAACCACCACTATTGTTGCTTAATTTTTGCGTCGAGTACGAGTACAGTTAAGCCAAAGCTGCGCTCGCCCAACATTTAAGATTTGAACGGGACAAAATTTCATTCTTCAAACAATTAAATTTTGTTAGAAAATATTAGTCAGAAACGACACCCTATATTTTGCATTCATTATTATACAAATACATTTATGTATCTCATTTTGTTTATTTATGAATACCAAATAAATATATTGAGCATTATTCAATAACTAAAGATTTTCACTTACACCTTTCAGTAAGTTACTACAAGATCTTGAACATCCATCTTAAATTGAAAAAATAAATCCTGAATCTTCTGAGAATTATGTAAACGAATTTAGTAATTTAACCAAATATCGCTATAAAGACAATATAAATATCTTCTATCTTAGACCAAAGAAAATCTGCTTGTTCCATATTCTGTTTTACTCTTGTGTTTTCCTTTTTCCTCAATAATTAATTTACAAAGCGAGAAATACGAAAGACTACTTCAAAGAGATCACGCAAAAGCAATATTAAATCTCCTACTTTTCACGAAATAAATATTTGATTTATTACATCTATCTAAGAAAATATTATCCCTCACTGAAACAAAAGTATTATTCACACATATAAAAAAGTGAAAAAGATATAACGCTGCGTTTCCAATACATAAATAAATTTTAATACACGAAAATTTTTTTGATGGCATTTTTTCACCGTTTTGATATCTACATCAGTAAAAACAGTACGTTAGACCACCGATAAAGGCTGTTGTTAGATTTAAAGGCTGAAGACAGGTCCCTGATAGTAAAACAAACAGAACTTTGTATAGTCTTGGGCCAAACTGAATATTGGTATCTAAAATGTTCTCGGATTATTGAATACAAACAACGTGGAACTTCACAACTGAATAGAATAAACTAAGAAGTAGAAAAGTAACAAAAAAAAATTATTTCGGTAATTTAAAGAATTTTATGAGTTTATTTAAAGATTGACTGAAATTTGAAAATTTTTAACTTCTAATATAATATTTAAAGCATCTCTAACACAAGGCATGGCGACGCTACTATGGATATGTTTTTTTTTAGTAATTAATATCTTATAAGTAACGAAATCGGTTAACATTGAGAGGAGATAATGAAACATATTTTCACGGGGCAGATAAGTATCGTGGAAGCTAAGCTAGGTGACTTTTTCGGCACTAAGAGATATTTTTATCATCTATTTTTTGTGTCCGTACACCTTTTATGGAATTGTGCATTGAACCAACGTAATTGATTATAAATAAATAATTTACATCATACCTATTAATTAATACAAAGTAGTAAAAAAATATTCGTTTTATTTCAAAAATTAAAGAATTCCAAAAATTTTCGGTCCACGCCGATGACAGCTGTGCAATTATCAACAATTCCTTTGTCGACCTTTTTTTATGATTTTACAATTGGCCTTGGATGGACTTTATAAAATATGATTTTTTTTAAATCTAGACGCTTCAAAAGATGTCTAGAGGTGCTGGACATATTTGTGATAAAAATAAATAAGATATAAATAACGAAATACATTCTATTTTTTTTTTGCTTTTTGCTTTCATATAAGTACCCTACTTATCTGTTGGTAGAATTTGAATTCTTATCACACTTTCGCAATTGTTTGTACGTTTCGCGCGAGAGCTTTGGAAGTACATTTTTTTCCTGTCAGAACTGGTATTTTTTATTAAGATGCAGAATATTCACGTTAAAATCATATCAACTAATTATTCGATGCACAACAACGAAGATATCGAGAAAATGTAATTTGTTACTGTCTAGAGTAAAAGTAAAATATAAGAAGTCTGTAGCATAAAAAATAAAGCATGACTTTTATATATCTGGAAACTCTACATTATTATTTATTGGTAACCAAAATATTCAGTAAAAGCAAACATTTCAAAATATATACCAGAAAAATTTTTCTTATAGTAATATTTTTAAGTTGATATGCCAAAAGTAGTCATTTTTATGAATGAGATCCGTTTTTTGCGCTTCTACGTTTCTTTGATTTCCCAAAAACGCTAACCAATAACCAAAGACGCGATTTAAAATTAAAATAGTCATGTGGCAGTGCTTTTTGATTACTATCATTCACCCACTACAACTTGCATTATGCAACTACAACAGAGCCTAACTTGGTAATTAACTAATTTTCCAAAGTAAATGGCTGAGAATGAAAACGTGTACTGGATTACGACATGACTTCAGCTTCAGAATATTATTCTGACTATGGTTTACAACCTAGTTTACATTATGATGTTCCACTAAGTGTTATTTCAGACATCAGTGCATGAAAGTTATTGTCTTCTTCAGAGGCTTACATAAATCACAGAATATTTATTTTAACATAAGGTGTTCTTGTGGAAACCAAATTAAACTGGAGTAAACATTATACTCTTCTCCAATGTATCGAACTTTTAATATAAATGTTAAACGAAAGAAACACAGCTTATAAACTATTTATGAAATATGCAATATACAGTGCTAAAAAAATGCACCTCTAAATACTTTTAATTAAAAAAAATAAATTTACTTAACAGAAGAATGGTATAGGTACAATTCGAATAACCTAACCTAAGATTAAAAAACATCGATATGCGTTTCAGTTTTCGAGGAATTTTATGTTTCACTCCTTCACTCCGGCCATTTTTGAGTATATATCCTACGATTTATAATATTTTTGTCACAGCAAATTTTACTGTGTGTATTCTTCATCAATTCTAATATTAGCAGTTGCCAATAATGTCAACAAGCGGGTGTACCATCGCAATTCCTCACACTCCTTCCTCACACCCCTTCCTCATTTATGATTAGCTCAGTCAAAAATCATAATTTGCATTTTGTTGTAATTTACACTTAAACCGTACTCAGAGCTTATATTATTATTGTTGACTGATTAGTAATTTGTTATTTATTCACAATTATAAATGATATTTTGGCTTATTGAATCCATTTTATTTATATTACCCGTTATTACTTTATGGGAAGTAAATTTGTAGATATTGTTTACACTCAATTTAATTGTAAGAAATTATTTAGTCATTATTCCATTTGGCAGTGCATTGAAATGTTCTACTAACACATAATGAATATGTATATTCATATAATCAGTAATAATGTAGTTAGAACTATGAAATTCAGTAATGTCAAATACACTGCATTTAATTAGTGTACTGATTATATTTCTGAATAAACTAACCGAACGCATCAGATTACTTCATGTTTAATGTTAATTATTTCCCATAAACGAAAAAATGGCGATATAAAGTGATGTAATGAAAACGGCGACTGTAGCGGTGGTTTGGAAAATCTCATTATATCTTCCTTAAAAATTGGCCCTTAATCCTTTTAAAACGAGGTTAATTTGATGAACTTCCTCAGACTTGTTTTATTAGCTAGCACAGTGTTCCAGGAGAAACAGCATTTTACTATCTATTTCAAATACACTCACATTTATTTTCTTAACTGATGAGTACTAAAGTTAAATGAATAATAAAACCCATGATCAAGACTGATATTTTTTAACGTGTACTAAAAACTTTTTGTTTTAAGTTGATTATGTGTACTAAAAATTCCCTGTGTATATTGAGCAACTAAATCTGTAAAGCAAATATGAATTTCTCTGTTTCCAGCTAACATCTCTTTCTCCAGGTAATATACTTCTAAGAAATCTAGTTACCGCTTTGTACCTTTACGTCATATATTTACTTGTTAAACCATTCATTTTTAAGTTGTATTCTGTGACTTTCACTAACTCGTCTTCAAAACAAAATACCGATCCGAAAATAGTGACAAATGTTCACCTTAAATGATATACAGAATCGATAAATGTAGTTTTATATATCCCATGATAAACGAAATCAAGAAAGAAAACAGAGAAATTATAGGCCGGGAGTCCATGCACAATATGACTGACTATCCGGTGAAATTTGACAATATGTAAAATGGATTATTTTTATATAAGTTAGCAATGAATGGATCGTCAGCTGGTTGGGTAGCGGTAGGAGTGGCCGTCAAAGGGTTGAAAACACGTAAAGAAATTGAGAAAAAAATTTTTTCGGCGAATGCTGAAACTTATACGAGGAGAAGATTATGTTATATAATGAAAGTAGAACATAGTCAGCAGGGGGCGGTGGATTTAGCGTCAGCTGATCGATCAAACAGGTCAAAAAACATGAAAAATTAAAATTATTCGTCGAAATTCAAAATTCGGGTATAAGATAACATTTATACTGAGATTCATGAAAAACATAGTCAGCGGGTGGAAAAGTCGTCAGCTGGTCCAGTAAAAGTGCTGAGTATTGATTCGCCTGAGAGACAGCGCGTACCACCTTTCTTGCGTCAGCTGACGACCTTTCCCACACGCTTGCAGCTGACTGTGTTTAGCATTAATCTTAGTATGAATATTACCATATATCTGATCGGAAGCTTATCGTGTCCTTGTCACAAAGCGATTTTTCAGGTATGTCAGCTTAATGAGAACACCGATGTGGTCATAAGATGTTCCTATCGTCATGCTGGGAAACATGTAAAATGTTCATAATATGTGAAAATATGGATAAAAACGGGCGTAAGAAATAAAGAGCGATTTTTATATATAGTTATATTTTTATATATAAATTTTAATTTTACAAGAACGGAAAAAGTCTCTTAAAATATTAAGAAAAAATCAAGAGTTTATTGAATAATTTACCAAAGGAGATAAATAATGTCGTTAACATAAAAGAGAAGTATGTTTGCACGATGTATGAGTTTAAAGCAATAAAAAACAAAGCTATACAAAAAATCAATGATGCTTGTGTAGCTAGCTTCATAAAGGTATATAAAGCTATCGAAAATGATAACGAATTTCGGTTATCAGATACAAATTTTGATGCATCTCTTGCCACCGTCGAAATCGGAACTTGTACAGCACGTTTTAATAACTGTGTATGTATCCACGACTTGGAACAACGTACACAAGCAAGTACCATCTAGATTAGATCCCTTTGGTTATCGATGAAATTAAATTTACTTGCAAGTGGTATGATGGAGATCAATTACCTTCATCAGTGAAAATGATTATCCGAGATACCGAAATTACTGAAGGTATTATATCATTTGTGCTTTTCGTCTTATTATAATCTTAATCATTTTTTTATAAGTAATAATTATTTTTTTTAGATGCGAGTGACAAGGAGGAAAATGATCTTTCACCCACTGAGCATCAAGAAAGTAATGAGTGGGATGAAGAAGAAAATGAGGAAGATCTGTTATCAGAAGCCGAATAAATTCTTTTTTTTTCACTAAACTAAATAAATTTTCTGAGCAGATTATTCTGTATAATTTTGAAATGTACGAATGTATTAATTTGTATTTTAATAAAATAATATATATTAATAATAAATTGAATATTTAATCAAATTTAAAAAAACGCACTCACGCTTTCTAACATTAAGTTATGAATATCGATATTACTAATTAAATCTTAATGACGAACTTTGGAATTCGGGTATATGATGATATTTAAACTAAGATTAACGATACAGTTGTCAGTTGATAAAGTCAGCTGCAAGCATGTGGGTGGAAAAGTCGTCAGCTGATGCAAGAAACTTGGTGCGCGCTGCCTCTCAGGCAAGTTAACACTCAATAGCTTTATTGTACCGGCTGACGACTTTTCCACTCACATACTCGCAGCTGACTATGTTTTTCGTCAATATCAGTATAAATATTATTTTATACCCGAATTTTAAAGTTCGACGAATAATTTTAATTTTTCATGTTTTTGAACTTGTTTAATAGATCAGCTGACGCTAAATCCACCGCCCCAGACCAGCTGACTATATTCTACTTTCATTATATAACTTAACATAATCTTCCCTTTCAGCAATCGCCGGATAATTTTTTTTCTCAATTCTTTTACTTCTTTTCAACCCTTTGACAGCCACTCCCACCGCTACCCAACCAGCTGACGGTCCATTCATTATTAACTTACATAAGAACAATCCATTTTACATTGTCAAAGTTCGCCGGATCGGTTCGTCATATTGTACATGGGCTCCCGGCCTATTAGGAAAAGTAAGATGATTGTACTGCTTCCAGCAAGTTACACACTTAAAATTTTATTTTTATCACCTTGTCGTGTGTCAACGTAGGACATTGGTACCTATTGCTTCTAACCGCCTATCCATTGTAGTTGGAATAGATACCGTCTTTCTTTTCCTAACTTATCTGTTTTCTTTCTTGGGCTCGTTTATCTCAGAACCCATATATAAAGCTACATTTGCCGAATCTGTATAAAGTGTTTTCATTAGACAAATAGAATAACTCTGGATGCGAAATTGACGCAATTTTACAGCGGGTTCGCCTCACTTTCTAGCGGCTTGTATATGTGTTGTGCAATATTAGGCGAGGATATCGCAGTGCATTCATTGAACATTAATATTTTTATATTAGTGATAATGTTGTTTATTTCTTTTTCGAATTGTCTTTTTCGTAGTGGTGTTTCTTGCTCGTTTTTGTTTATTTTATTTCATCCCCTGTCTTTCTTTGGGCCTCTGAGGCAGGGACCGTTGAGGAGTACTGATGCTTTAAGGTGTGGATGTGGAGAAATTTTTGTTATGAATTCCTTGGACAGTCTTTTGCTCATCAGCCCAAAAGGCTCAATTAGCAACATATTTTTTTATTGCGTTTTCCAAAAGATCTCGTAATTTTAGAGCGAAATGCAAAAAGCGAGAATATTCTAAGATCTCTAGAGTCTTTAAAATGACTCAAGAACATCGACGATGCGTGACGCCATTCAATCCTAGTTGCATTTTCATTACCCTCTTTTTGGCATTTAAATACTGCGTACTTTTGTGTTGTCTTTAGATTTACTCTGCACTCAAAAAATGTCGGCGCCTTTGATCTTTACCGCACCATCAAACACATCGACATTTTTTACTTACAGAATAAATTCGAAGTCAACTTTATCTATTCAGTTGATTCATCCTATCGTGTAGAGAATTAGAATTAAATACCATAAATAAATGTATTATATTTTGTAGAAGCGTACTCATTATTAGTGTTACAATATTTAATTGAGTAAATCATAATAATATGTAATATGATGCTGTACTTTATGTGTAATAGATTGCAATTTATAATAATAATTTATTGGTAAATATTTTGCATTTAATTAATGTAGATTAATATTGCACCAACAGATTTTTTCATATTAAATTAAAATACATATTTGAATATGTACCACTAAATGTGATGTGCTTTTACGAAAAATTTTATTTAAACCGACAATTCAAGTTAAATTAATTTTATAGATTTTTGAAGATAATGTGTCTGAGGTAGCTGAAATATTTGAACGGGTATTGAAAAATATGTTGGTTGAATTATTATACAAATTCAATACCATACCAGATAATTTGATTTTAAATACATCATGGAAGCATGTAACGGTAAAATTTGAAATATTTTGTTGTTCAAATTGGCTTAGAATGTCATGAAACGTCGAGATTTTAAGTTTGAGCAAAAAGAATTTCCTCTGCCAGTCTAACTTCTTTTGTGCGTGCGATTATTCTGGAACAGTTTATGATATTGACTTGAAATTTGTATATATTATAAGGACATGAGCATTATTTCCATATAGTGGTGCAAATATGGTATCAAAATGGAAATCTGGATGTGGAAGTACCGATTCCTTAGACAGCGGTTTGTCTACAAGAGACTCCTTGGTAAATGTTACATCATACGTATGAATCATATGAAAGTGTCCTAGCAGCTTCTACATCTCTTGATGTCACTAAAGCATTCGTCACTTTCAGTAACGTAAAGAACCCCGCACACGTTACATGGATTTTGCGGCTCCGGTCAAATTTCGTGAAACTCTGGGAAATAGTAGTTCCCAGTGAGTAGAAAAAAAGCGTAAATGGGCGTGAAGCTCCAAACCCCCCCATTGGTTCCGTGATAAGACCAGCTGAAGTCCTAGAAACCACCCCTACCAAACCACAAGCGGGCTAACCCACCTAACCCCTGGAAACATTGAGTTTAGTCTCTCTTATTTTTTTCAAAAATTATTGAATTCCATACCACAAGCGGCATAACCCACCTAACCACCAACCCCCCCTAATCCCTAGAAACTACCCCTACCAAACCATAAGAAGGCTAACCCATCTGACCCTGGGAACAGCGAGTTTCATCGCTTATTTTTCTTGAAATAATTAAATTCCACATCACAAGCGGGCTAACACACCTAACCACTTATGCCCTAACCCACCTTACCCTAAATGACTAGGTAATGCAGGATGAAAAAGATGATGGCCATGAAGGGTACAGTAATAAATACAAAGTAGTATCGGTAAAGTTATAATCAGTGTTGCCAATTGCCGGAGAATTCTCCGCTTTTCGGAAAATTTGACTGCCTGCGGAGAATCTGGCGGAGAATGCCTTTTTGACGGAGAATTGGCGGAGAATATAGGGTGACAAAATGTATAATTATTTCTTTATTAAAACAAATAACAAAATACTGTTTTATTGCAGTTTAGGAGTTTATGTAAATGATAACAGATGGCGATATGTGCGTATTCAGTTTCATTAAGGGTCAACAGAGGCCGGTTGTCGACCAATGATCTCAAGTAGTGAGCTCGATACTATATTGGAGTGAGGACCGATAGGCTGGAGCTGGAAGAAGCTTTAGAGGGAGAAAGCCATATTTGAAAGTTACCTGTCTCAGTTTCTTGAATAATTAGTTTACAAGTGAGAGGGAGCCAGAGTGCCTCCAAATTTAGCTTATTTCTAAAGTTTCTTTGAAAGGGAACAATAGGTTCCTAATTGTTCATACTCATTCCAGTATGTATATAGAGTTCACTAACCTCAAGCGAGCTCCAAACCTGGTTGTGCTGATTCATCACAACCAGGTTTTATTAATTCATTACTGATGAATTAAAATATCAATTTGTGCAAATTAGTAATAATGGACTAATGGATTACATATTGAGAAGTAAATAGAGATCAATATATTTTTTGTTGTATAGAAAATTTTGATATTTATTTTTGGCGGAGAATTTCTTCGATTTGCGGAGAATTTTAAGGCAGTAGGCGAAGAATTTTAGAAAGCTCTGTTGGCAACACTGGTTATAAGAGCTGCCATGCTATTATAACCAGTGTTGAGGTTAGGTATGAGTTTGAAACCCGTAAACACAATTAACTTTACTAACCCAAGTAATGTAGAACTTTTCTCTTGATTTCTGATTGTTTTTGATATAAAACAAAACATCGGTAAATTCTACTAAAATGTGTATTATATTCAATTTTACATAGATTTAACTATTGGCGCCTATTCAGACTTTTGTACTACTATTCTGAGAGTCATGTGGATTAGCCTACTAGTGTTTTGGTAGGGATGATTTCTAGAGGTTAGAGAGTTGGTGGTTAGGTGGTTTAGCCCGCTTGTGGTGTGGAATTTAATTCTTTCAAGAAAAATAAGCGATTAAACTCGTTATTCCCAGGGTCAGGAGGGTTGGCCTACTCGCGGTTTGGTAGGGGTGGTTTATAGGGTGGGTTATGGGGTGGATGGTTAGGTGGTTTAGCCTTATAGTGGTGTGGAATTCAATTATCTCAAGAAAAGTAAGCGATGAAACTTGCTGTTCCCAGGGTCAGGTGGCTTAGCCTTTTTGTGGTTTAGAAGGGGTGGTTTCTAGGGGTTAGAGGGTTGGTGGTCAGGTGACTTATGTCGCTTGTGGTATGGAATTCAATAATTTCAAGAAAAATAAGCGACTAAATTCGCTGTTCCCAGGGTTAGGTGGATTAGCACGCTTGTGATTTGGTAGGTCTCTAGAGCTTCAGCTGTTCTTGTTTCGGAACCAGTGGGGTTCGGAGCTTCGCGCCCATTTAGACTTTTTTCTACTCACTGAGAACTACTATTTCCCAGAGTTTCACGAAATTTGACCGGAGCCGCAAAACCCATGAATTGTGTGCGGGGACCTTTATTGGAAGCTACAAAACTTTGGTATACTTATATGATAATATTCATAAGTTATTTAAAGACACTAAAACATGTGTAAACATATGTAAGTGTAAGAAAGTTGTTACTATATTCTATATGAAAATGAAAAAGAGTAATAAATTGCATAATTCAAAAAACAGTTGTATATTTCATAGGAAATGAATTTTCATTTAGGTTTTTCTGTATAATTTATTTGAGAAAAAGTAGTATGGCCGGTCTAGGTTTGAGCGATTTACTACTTTATGTATTATTAAATAGGCAAATACAGTGTTCCTCAGCAGACTATGCCAGGGCACCTGAGCCTGATCAAAGATGATGTGTGGGAGAGGATAGTACTGAAATAAGTAGATATCTATCTTCCTCTACGCATACTCTTCGATGTAAAAGCATAGGTCGTCCGAAGCTAACCTCTTTTTTATGTTGAAATTTTAACGCACATTATTTCCGTTAAAATTGCAAGAAATTGGCAAAAAAGGCGGTATAACCGTCTACTTTCATGTGTGGCTAAGCAACATTTTTTTTGAATACCTACATAATAATATATACTTTTTCGAATGTAGCTTACATTTAATAAATTCAAATAATGTTGTTTTAGGAATATTTACTGATTATGGAAAAAATCATATATTTTGTCTGGAAAATATTACTGGCTAAACATATTATGTTATTACGTAAACTTCTTTGTGTATGATACGTGTTTACGTAGTGTTAAGAATACTAGGTATGTCTAACAAACTAATGCCACTAAATAGCAAATATTTTTCGATTCAATATAATACGAAGAAAAGGAGCTACACATTTTTCATGTGCAATACAGAAATATTTTGTATCTTTTTTTGCTACCCTACTACGTAAGTACCTTGCTTTTGTGTATAGACCATCTTTAATTTCTACCACACATTTTACGCTACCTTCTCTTTAATCAAGTGGGAAACAAATTAATGAAAATAACATATTCAGTAGAATTGCATTTCTTTATTCCATTTATCCAATATAAAAAGCAAAAGTTTCTCTAAAGATTCATTGTCCATGAAAATTTAGAAATAAAAGTACTGTTCAGAGTGCAAGCAGGCACTTCGCAGTTCGATCGTAAAATTCCAAATTGCTTCACTAGAATTACTTTTTTACAGCTCTTCATGACTTTCAAGCAGTGACGGCTCGTGATATGACAAGCTGATGAGGCAGGGCTCTAGATACTCAGATATGCATGTATAGGTACCCAGTTAGGTTTGTTATATCCCAGTCAAATTAGAATAAATTTCGACGTTTGACGAAAAAACTGATATAGTTTTGAAACTAAAATATGTTTATTAAAGTCTACCGTTAAACATATTAAAGGTCTCCAGCTCAAACTGTTGCCCTCGAGCCGCCATCTTGGAAAAATGGCGCTCCAATTCAGTTTTTGCGTATAACAATTGGCGATATCGAAATTATATTTACATAAGAAATAAAGCCTATTACATTCTCTACAAAAAATGTTATACGCATTTTATTCTTTTCTATTATACTCTTTAGAAATACGAAAGCAAGAAGTATATCGCAATACGAAAGCAAGAAGTATGTCGCATTTCATTGACATTTCAAAAAGTGTAAATATCGCTCGTAGAGAAAAAATATATCATGTCTTTGTGTTGTCATAGAATTAGCAGCAATTCTGCCTCTCCATCCATCATATTTCTTTTAGGCAAATAACTTAAAAGAGAAAAGCCCTATTTTATTGAAATTTGTACAATATATAGTGTTCGCTAGAGAAAGAACCTCAGCGTTTTTGAAAAAAATCGATCTGTAAATATAAAGGTTATGAAACATTTTATGAAAAAAATACACGTGAAGAGTGTTATAATCTTTGATAAGATTGTAGGTTTAAGTGTCATACTTTCAATTTTAATGATATCCCGATAATACTATCCTTGTGTTTTTAGAATTTTATCAACGATGTTACAACACTCTTCACGCGTATTTTTTTCATAAACTGTTTCATAACCTTTATATTTACTGATCGATTTTTCCAAAAATAAATAGGGTTCTTCTTCTAGCTAACATTAACTTACTTAAATTTCAATAAAACCGGACTTTTCTCTTTTAAGTTATCCTACTCGCAAAAACGGTCGTACAGAGAGATAGACGGACATTTTAAGATTATTTAGAATTTTAGAACTTTTATTTTCTCTACGAGTGATATTTACGGTTTTAGAAATGTATCGATCAAATGCAATTTTTCTTATTTCCGAAGATTATAATAATAGATACGGAAAAAATGTATATTATATTTTTTGTAGAGAATTTTATATGCTTTATTTTTCATAGGAAACCTAATTTCGATATCTCTAATGGCGAGATATAAGCAAAAACTTTATCGGGGGGCACCATTTTTCCAAGATGGCGGCGCAAGCGCAAGAGATCCAGCTGGCAAATTTCAGTATGTTTAACAGTGGGCCTTAATGAACATCTCTGCCAAGTTTCAAAACGTTATCAGTTCTTTCTCTCTAATTTTCTCTATTTCACTGGAGTATAAGGAATTCTAAACTTCATCAGTTGTTGGATACATTTTTAGTCAATAAAAGAAATATTTAGTTAATTCTACGCTCCCGGTAAGCCAGTCGTATTTTTCGTACCAAGTTTTAGTGAAATCCCGATTTGATTTTCCACCTACGTTAATCAGCGATTTACTTAAATCTGGAACTAGACGCTTCAATTCTATAACTACGTATAATTTATCCTCGTACGTGAGACTTTATTTATTAAGAAGTCGACAATATCGCGTGTGTCTCTAATATTTGTTATATTTACATTTATCTCGACCGCGATTTCCATGTCCAATAATTATACCCTCCTTATAGTCTTGTCACTTAGTCACTATGACTAATCGATAATATACACAAAAAAACTATTTTTAGACGTAACATTAAACGAACTTGACTTTGAAGAAATTTGTGGTTATGTTATAATGAATACGCGTAAGAAAAAAGCACAGGGCACAGGCATGCCCTCTAGTGGAATATCATGTTATGTTATACATTACATACTGCATTACCGACGTATGTCTATCACTGTTGCTCCTTAGAGAATAAATGCACCTGAGGCATGCCTCAGATCGTCATTTTTCAGCTCATTATTAATTCAAGTGTGCATTGAAGAAAGCCTACCTACATGCAGTTGGAAATATTGGAATAGCTTGATTTTAGCAAGCGCGAGAGGCACATTTGAATGTGTCTCTGTGCCTAGTGGACGTGAAGCTGGCACGACGCGTCGCACAGACTGCGGAGCGTTGTTTTAAATGGGAATACCTAACGAAAATTTATTAATCCCAATTCAAAGTTATATAGATTGCATACATTGTTGAAAAAATAATACAGTTTATAAAATTACGAATTAGGTACCGATTTACTGAAAATTTACTGGTGAGGCACTGCCTAACCTGCCTCATGGAACAAGCCGCCACTGATTTCAAGTCCTGTTTGTTACATCCTTATATTTCATGTCGAATTCGCAGTCCAACAAGAGGTTTGCCAAGAGGGCGTCTTAGTTAAAAGAAATAATGCATAAAGAAATGAAACTAAACAGTACATACTTTCCACTAATAAGCGATACAAGACAGACAGAAATTACGTGAACGTCTAAAATAAATAACTATATTATAGTAGTAAATAACGAAAAATAATAGTCAGTACTAAACGATGACAAAAAGGGAATACCTAGCTGATAATATTAATATATTTTATATATAAATAATTTATTTACAAAATCATACAGTTCGGGTGTTAGAGGTTGGAACCTCAGACTCTGACAATGAATAAGTTTCCACAAACGTCAAAACACCTGCATACTACATTCGAAACTGAGAGATAATACAGGATACACAGAAAAATACCCCAAAAACCATATCCCACATCGGTAGTGGTGAAGGTGGATGAAGAAAAAAAATATTTTGAGGTTTTTGTTTCTTGTGCACACACTAATTCACAATTTTTTTTCACCCTCTTTAATAATAGGGTGGGGGTGGTAATGGAGGTGACTAATACCAAAAAAAATTTTGGGACCTTATAGCTTCTCTTGTATATACTAAATACCAATTTTATGGACTCTTACCTGCTTGATTTATCTATTCACCCCCATTTACCCCCAACCCTTCAATGGAATAAGATGAAGATATAATCTAGTTCCACATCACGTCAAAATACATACGTGTACCAAATTTCAAGTCAATATCTTAAACGGTTCCAGAGTAATCGTGCGCACAAAAAAAGTTACAGACCGACAGACAGACAAATTTTTTTTCCCTCAAACTTAAAATCTCGACGTTTCATGACATTCTAAGCAAGTTTGAACAATCAAAATTTTCAATTTTTTTTGCCGTTACTATACTTCCGCTTGATGTGGAAGTAATAGTACATAATCTCAAAGCTCGAATTGACGATAATGTTTTTCAAATGTAGAGCACCGTATTCTCATACTATATTTATTCTGACCGATATATTCATTACATGAATCTGTGTGGATTCTGGCATTGGCATCTATCATCAACGCATTGCTATGTCGAAGAAAGAAAAACAATTTGTATTTCCTTCTCTGACCGATTTCGGCTAGTTCTAACAAATCTGGTATATAAACAAAAGATTATGTAGTTTACACTTTGCAAAGGAAACTGTCACAACAATTATGCTTTGTCCATTTTCAAAATTTGATGATGCTTGTTCAATCAGATCTCTCAACTTGTTGGCCTAAAATAATTATTCCTGTGAAGTTTTCCTAAGTTTAAAGTACATGTTAATAATTCTTACTGATAAGTGACATATTTAAATTTTAATTTTTTTTCCTTTGTTAAACCCTCATTACAGAAATATGAAATTTTAACATTACATTTTTCGCTTATACCCCTTTTATCCAAAATTCTTTAACGCATTGTATATGTTGAATTTCTTCAGACAACACTGGCTTTAAAGCCTTCTGCAATTACAAAAATAACAGTCACAAAATATTCTGCTTTAATGACAGTCTATCGGTACGGAATTAACATAAAACTAACTTTATTTATGGAAAGCAAGATGGGAAACAAAGTCCAGAATTTATCTAAAGATAGAAATAGTCTAAAAATGACAGCGATTACTGAATTCGCCCAAACATAAGTTTGCGTAAATACAATATGTAGTAGACGAAATTAAATTCTCCCAAAGTACTGTTTTATACGTATTTCAGCAATATCTCATGGATTAGAAAACGTTTAAGGTAAGCACATAATCTCACGCTAGTTTTCTACCGAATGGGTGCATAAATTTCAGATAACTGAAGGGGATCGAATAGCTCCAGACAAAAGGCACTCAACTATAATGATTAATAAAATAGTAATGCTAATGGGAAATCAATAAAAAGAGCTACTCCTTTCTTGAAAACGAAAAACAAAGGTTCCTTTCAGGTATAAAGAATTCTTACGTTAAAGGATAATTTGGAAATATTTGCCGACAAGGAGGGCCAATCTGACAATAGATGATGATAATACGGTCAAAGAAAAACGCTTATTGTAACTTAAGGACATAAAAAACACGAGGCGCTTTCAAAGTAAAAACATATTTTCAGACCAACTCAGTAATAATTGAGAAGTTGCATCTAGCAAACAGCCGGAAGAAAATAATTTATAACCTACCAAAAAGGGAAACCTATCTATAAATATACTCAATAATACTAAGAATATGTATTCTATTTTTATTTTTCATTTAACCTTCCTCTTCACAACTTGCTAGACTTTTGCGATCTATAAATCGAGCCATTAGTGTGATGTGTTGTCCAGGGAATTTGACATTAATACGCAACGCCATCTGTCTGTTTCACTAACGGTCTATGTCTCAGAGGCACAAAGAAAGATTCATAAACCTGGGGCTTTAGTAACTCTAATCGCAAGTTGCCGATCTTGCTATCTGTATTCTGCGTCGAATTTCAGATTCGCAATCACTAGTATTATCCACAAGGACTTCAAAGTGTTCTATCTTTATTTACTACCTCACAATCACCTATCCTTAACGTGCCTGGGTGGTTATCATTTGCTCGGTCTACAATCATAATTTTTGGTCATAGCTTATCATCTGAAACTTGTCCAGCAGGTTCATGATCTCATCTTCGCTTGCTTGTAATTAAGGTAAAGTTGACTTCAGATTTATTCTGGATATAAGAAATGTGGGCGTCTTTGATCTTTACCGCGCCATCAAACACGTCGACATTTTTTATATGCAGAATAATTCTGAAGTCAACTATCGGATTATCTGCAAATCTCAAGTTAGAAATCTTGGTTCCGCCTCTGCACCCTGCTAGTCCTCAGATAACCTAAATATCTAGTTATAAAAATAAATAATTAAATAAATTAAATATATTTAGAAAGTTCGTACCCGTTATCTGAAAATGTTTTTGTAGAAGAAACAAATAAGTTTGGTATCTACAAATCATTTTTGTTTACCTACCAACATAAGTATTTTATAATTATAAATAAAGATGATTTTCTAGCACATCCGGATATTTAGGTTATCAAAAAAATGCAAATATAGAAATTGTTAATGTTCTATTAAATAGATTTTCGCTTTTGAACAAATTTTAATTTTAAGTTACTTTTATTAACATAATTTGTTTAATCAGAATACGACACCATCTTAAGAAATATTTGATACAAGGTGTAATAAAAATGGCGTCCACTCCTTTAATGGTGGGTGGCACAAATCAAAAAACAAGTAAGAATTCCTCTCAACATGTATAGGCGTTTACCTAGTCTGGGCATTACAAAGTTTGACCTTAAAGTTGTTAACATTCTTCGGCAAATTCAGTTCAGATTTTGGAAAAATTTATCTTTCAGTCCTAAATACCTGTCAGACATACAGCTGAATGGTGTCGTATTATAAAAATTGGGAATTGCCTACAACCCTCAATCCGCGAATTTCCTCTTAATTCGAAATCGTGAAAAATTGAATTTTCAGAATATAACTTGCGTTTTCTCCCATAGAATATAAGCTAAAAATACATTCTTTTTTTATAAATTGTAGATCACAGCTTCGCACCTCTCCCCTCGCTCATTAATTAGATTCCCCCCCCCGCTCATCAATTATTCAGTCAGGAATTTTGTTTCCATTATATCCCGCTGCAAATATGGTCACATTAGTGTTGAGTAAGAGAATCAAGGCCTGACGAACTGCTATCACGTAGGCCCTGTGACCGTATGACCGTTGAGGTATTCTAAAGGCCTATCAATTGCATGTCTATCATATGCAGCGTGTTCAAGTACAACGCAGGAAGTCGATTTCTCCTTTACAGATAGTGCTCTGTATATGGTTTTTACAAAAATGGCAGGGATTCCATTTTTACGTTTTCCGTGTTATTTGAGGGTGAAGCTGGATTTACTCGAGACTGACAGACCGATTTTTTTGTGCACACGATTACTCTGGAACAGGACAAATATAGTACCAACATTTTCTTCATTTCAAGAGACTTGGATAGGAAATCTGGATGTGGAAGTAGTGATTCCTTAGGCAGCGGTTTTTTTAAGTTATTATAGGTAATGGACATTATAGAAGACCCATTCCAAATAAATATATTTTCCACAAATAACATTCATAAAAAGTTGGGTATCCAAACCTCAATTTAAATAACTACAACTTTTTTAAAGCATTTAAATTAAAATTTATAAGATACAAATAAACTGAGAAATCGTGAACAATAGAAGAACATTATGAAATTGATATTCATCCATTACATCCTTTCTCGTGTCATCTTTAATTCTTATGTAAACTCTAATAATAATTTCTGAGAACAATATGGGTAATAATTTCAAATAATAAAATTTGTTATGGTAATCGTACTTTTAATACATACAAAGTGGCGCCCCACGGTGGGGTCTAAATTGTAACGGCATATATTTATGGCAACAGATAATAAACGAAATTGGGTACAGAATACAAAGTTAAAATTGACGAAACTAGTACTCATCACAAAATATACATTATTTTGCCAATTACAATTTTACTGATAATATATTTGTCAAAAAAATATAAAAATTTCTATTTGCACATTATTAGACAATTTTATTTAAGCAAATCAAAACATACACACTATTTTTTTTTATTATGAAATTATCTACTTTCTGTATATTGTTGCCCTGATCTGGGCACGCTAGTATACTAGTTAGGTAAAAAATACTTTAAAATACTCAAGTATTCACAAACATCACAACCGCCACCATTTCAACCTACCACCATAGTTTTAAGTTAACGTTAGCCTATATGTGACGCATATATTATTCAATGCTGCTATTGAGCATTATTTTATTATAATTTTATGTATTGTGCTCTGCCTTATTGGCATCATTAATTGTTAGTTAAATTGTGCTCTGCCTTATAGCATCAACGTGTAAGTTGGTTAATTAGTGGTGTTAGTTGTTTATTAATAGTGAATTGTATATATTGTAAATATAAGTGTAACCAAATAACGACGCCGTATGATTTTAATATTTACAGTCCATTTTAAAAAACCTTTATGTAGTTTTTCCTACACTATCTACAAATAATAACATAAAAATAATATTTTTCTTAATTTCAGTTTATCATCCACTTATGTATAATTTTCAATTATTATATTATTTGCGGTATAATACCAAAACGAGACATAAATAATTGTCAGTAATATTGAAGTGAGAAAATATTACAAACGCAAAATTAAAATATTCATAGCCTATTATTGTTTGACGTTGAAATTAATCAACAGCAATGTAACAGCTGGTCCCAATTTCTGTTTTAATTATAAATTCTATGGACAAACGGTCTATTACTAGGAAAGCCGTCGATATAATCCAGATACAAGACTATTTTATTACAAAGTTAGCCCCGTATAAGGCACTTACTGGCAGCGATGCTTCTTGATACACATCATTAAACCGAGTCAAAACATGCTCCAGACACGCGTTTCAACATGTTTCAACGCGTTAAGCAGTGTTTAATGTTTTCTATAACAGCCAACTTCATAGCTGTTGGCAATTGTCCCGTGACGTCATTTGGGTGTATATTTTACAAGCTAATGGTAAACAAGGCTGCGTTTTGCCTAGCTCTCACCGCATATTAAGCCCCAAGGTAATGTCGAGGAAGGACTATATTAATACTTCACTTACATGTGTGTGTGCCCTGCTCTAACTAATTCATAGCCAAGTTGACGGAAAGGGATATAATGGCGTAGTTATAGAAGTTATTACGTAGGGAAACGCACGAGGTGAGTTGTTATAGGTATTAGGTAACAAATGTAATATACTTAAAGGTCAGAGGTATAATCAAAATAATTGTTCACGTTGATAAAATTAACCCTATTTTATCGGAAAAGACTTGCTATATATAAAAACTGTGTTCGCCGGAGTCTTAATAAATAAAAAATTCAAATTTTGTCAATAGCCCTGCCTATTTCTGAATGAACTTTTATTAAGAATACACAAAAGTAATTCAGACTTATATGTGTATGTATTTTGATGCGCTGAATCCGAATTTCATATCGGAATTTATGTTTGATTGCAAAGTGTCGATTACATTACGATATTAGACCTATAATGGGGGTTTTCTAAGGCCGGTAGGGACATGAAATTAAAATATTGTCTTTTATGTATAAAATGCAGAAAATCACAACAAAACTGCAATTATTGAATTCAGTTCAAACCATTCTATATACTCTGACACTAAGATAATCCCTAAATGGTCGATAAGGGCTAGTATGAAACATGCTCATGGAGTCAAGATTAGATTAATTTTTTGTATAAAATTGACAAAACTCCACTTCTGTTGCCTGTTTCGATCCCTATTATATTTTACGCCCTGGAACCATCCCTACATTCCTAAAGTAAGCGTTTCACTGCTACTTTGGCCAAAAGCGATGCAAAATAGTTACAAACTGAACAAAAATATTGTTTTGCCAACAATCGACGGAATTTGCGAAAACTATACTACTGTTATCTTTTCCATCTTTTGTGTCTTCCTTCCCCGACACTTCTAGAATTAAACAAGAGATTTTCTTCGAAATAAAAACATGTGGTAGTTATGTCGCTCATGTTATGCTGCTTCAAAGCCATCTGGTAACTCAGTTTTTTTTTTGTTATTTCGTACAAAAAAAGTGGTGATTTTTTATGTGTTTCGATGTGCTTTGAACCATTCTTCATCACTTTTGCCCAAAGTAGCATTGAAACGCCTTCATTATGGGTGGTTCCAGAGCGTAAAATAGAATAGAGATCTAAATAGGCAACAAAAGAGCAGTGTTTCCTAATTTTATCAATTTTATACAAAAATATGTTTTCACTCCATATTTCGTGCAAATTTTGCGCATAATAGCCCTTATCGTCCCCCGCTTTAGGGGTGGTTTTTGTGTCAAAGGACATAAAGGGCTTGAAATGAGTTCAATAATTGCAGTTATGTTGTAATTCTATACATTTTATACAAAAAGGAAATTTATTAACTTCATGTCCCTATTAGCCTTAGAAAACCTCTGTTTTGGGTCTCATATCGCTATTTAATCGAGATTTCGCCGTCAAACATAAATTCTGATAAAAAATTCGGATCCAGGGCATCAAAATTCATACAGATATGTGGGTCCGACCATTAGGTTTGGATTTTTGTTTTTTCTTATGCGCCTGTGTAATTTATAGATGGTTTTATTTTCTTGACCGTTGATATCAAATTGATTTGATATGGGTATACCCTGGGATTTTTGGTCTTTATAACAAAAATTACTGTTTTCTTACTTTTCGGTATATTCAACCATCGCCAGAGAACTACAAGTATGTAAAGACAGATATTTTTTAAGTATTATTTTCTTATACAAATGGATGTAAATTACTTCCATTAACTAAAATTACTGAATTGCACTACTCTATTCATATTTTAGGTGTGTTTTATTTGAGTGTTTAAAAGCAACTAAAAACTGAAATTAAGTATTGCCCGTCTGCGTTGAACATAGCGGTTTATTTATGTCTTAACTACGATAACATAAACAAAAACATTGTCAAATTTTGAACTATTTAATCGATTTTAGGTACGAGATCAGATAGGATATCGGGACCAGAAGTCTCATTTAAAACGAGAGATATTAGAGAGTCCATTTTAAATGTCCAAATGTTGACTGTGAAAAATGTGGCAACCCTGTAATATCAGATGTGGATACTGTTATTGTTTGTGTTTTCTTACCGACTAAGCGTTGTGAGTTGTACCGGTTTTGTATAGGTTATTAGTAGTTATTTACGACTTTCCGATAGGTATTTGCATAAATATAGTTACAAGTGATGTGTTACTAGAGATTTTAAAGGTTGTAACATGTATAAATTCTACTGAATTTGTAAACTGACAATTTGTTTTTATTATTAATTTTTTTTTGTATTATCTTGTTTCTATTCCTATTATACATTGAATTTATTCCTATAATTGAATTTTCCTCTTAAAATACAATTGAATTTAAAGGAACTAGCTGATTCGATGACACTTCCTTCAAACAAATTTCGTATATACAAGCAAGAGAATTGTAGACACCGAGCCTCACCGAGCCTTCGGATTGTAGTTCCATCTCAAAAAAAAAACAGTTATGTTCGAAACGCCATCTTAAAACAAATTGCGGCCAATATTCTGTTTTGGGTCGTTTTTGTTTATATTGTTCTATTCACAAAAAAATCCAAAAACTAATTTTTAAGCATTTGTCTATAATGTTTTTCATTAGTTTTTTTTTTGATTTGGCTCATTTGGCATCAGTTTTTGTCCAATATGGGTAACGGCGTGCAGATGATTAACAGATAACAGATTATGTCTACAAATATTAAAAAGATCTACACACAATCCAACTTGCTGAAGACAACTTGCTGGATTAGCTCAATTTGCTTCGAGATTTGCAAGATTGCAGTGCCAGCTCGTATAAGTGAGCTAATCTGCTGATATTCCATCAAGTTGTCTCCAGTAAATTGGATCGTAAGTAGACTCCTTTCTTGCATGAAACTTTTGTCTGATATATCTAAAGTGATTTCAAATACGCCGACATTTGGTCTTTACCGAATTCATTGTCAGCACGTTGAAACGCGGGCACCGCCTGTAAACAAATATGATACACAGATTTTCTTAACGTAGATTGGGTATAGTATTAGCTGAGTGGCGGAAGAGTCAAAATCGACGATTTTTCTTGAATTTTTTTCGTAAAAAATTAATTGACGATTCTTGCAGGAAAAAATGCGCTGCAATAATAAGTCCAATACAATTTTTCCCTGAGCCGACCGGAACATTGTTATAAATTATGTTTAATTGTTTATAACAATCTAGACGAAAAACATAAAGTCCTACACAAAAAAAACCTTAACTAAAAAATGAAGGTATTTTTAAAACGTGTCGTTTGAGAATTTTTTTATTAGGGTTTTTTTATGTAGGACTTTATGTGTTTCGTCTAGATTGTTATAAACAATTAAACATTGTTTATAACAATGTACCTGTCAGCTTAGGGAAAAATTGCATAGGACTTTCTTTTCAGCTAATTTTTTCCTATAAGAATCGTCAATTACACGGGCCCACAAAAAAGAAAAGTTGTCTGCGCCGGGGCATTGACCATGACCATACCTATCCCTTGTATTTTGACCCGCCGAACACGAATCTGATCTTAATTTTTTCCCTATACGTCAGGGTTTTTTTTTAAGCAAAAAAGTCCAATATTTATATATTTATTTGCTGTTAAAAGGAAAACCTGACGTACTGGGGAAAATCTAAAATCAGATTCGTGTTCAGCGGCTCAAAGGGATAGGCATGGTCAGTACCCCCGCGCAGATGACTTTTTTGTGTGGGATTGTGCCACACTGAGTGTGGCACAGTGGCAACAGAAAAGTGGTCTGCGGGGGTACTGACCACACCTATCCCTTGTATTTTGAGCCGCTGAATACGAATTAGTTTTTTCCCAACACGTCCGATTTTTTTTTAACAGCAAATAAATTCTGTTGAATCGTAATATTTATATATTTATTTGCTGAAGAAAAACTAAGGTCAGATTCGTGTTCAGCGGCTCAAAATACATGGGATGGTCAGTACCCCGGCGCAGACAACTTTTTTTTTGTGGGCCTGTGTTATTTTTTTTTCTACAAAAATACAGGATTTCAAAAGTTTTCCCGACTGAGCTATATAACAAATTGAGAGCAAAAGTAGCGACGTAATCAACAGTGATATATTTTCCTCTGACGTGATCCGAAATCAAGTGTGTCAGGCGTACATTGGATCCTCTCCCAGTGTCGATGATTTCCTACCTCATTATTCCGTATGAATTTATATCCCGTTTCCCAACTTATGCGTAGGCCATCTGTACATATATTGATAAATTAATACTGCGATAAAATTCGCATACCTACATTCAAAAAATTGCCTCTGTGAGACAAATTTAGGTTCAACTTATGACATAGGTACTAACAAATATATTATTGGTTTTAGAAAGAAAGAGGTTAGAGGTCCGATAGTCGGATCTTTAGCGAGTACGTTAAAGTTCCGACAGTCGTCAAAAGCCGTTACACCTTAAGGATTCAAATTCATTTTTTTTATGTTGTATTAATTGTATTACAATTTTTAAAAAGCTGTGTACATGAACTGAAGTTTAATTTTTCAGGTTAGGTTGGTTTTGTTTTTTTACGAGTACCTATATCACTAGGTAAAAGTAACTTCTGGATTTTTAGTAGTTTTGTTGAAGTTCCGATTTGTAGACTTTCAGTGGCCCTGTTAAACTTCCGACTTTCGGATCTATAACCATGGCCTTATGGAAAACTATTTAAAAATAAATTATAAAATCAAACAAGATAATAAAAAGAAACACCAATGAGATAGATGTATATGTAGAACATATTAAGCGGTAGTTTCACAAATTATAATTATATTTAAATGTAAATTTCGCATGTGAGAGTGCAGCGAATATAAAAATAAAACTACTTTATGCAAGATATTATCTAGGCTAGACAAGTTAAGGACAAATTCGCATATGGCAATTATTTCGAAAAGCCTATTTATGGTGTCAAGTTTTGTAGGCCAGATGTTTAACGAGCTGACATTTTCTGTGAATATGCAATTCCATATGGGTGATTAATTGGAGCAAAAACTTGGAAGATTAATGGGTTTAAGATAGTGCTGATAATGTTACATCACTTCTAAATATATTCCTTAAAATATGTAAATTTAGAATTTTAACGAGTGGTAGATATTTAGATGGGACGCGTTTAACATTAACTGAAGTTAAAACCATAAAAAGAAATATTTGTGATGAAGAGCATTCTCATATATCAAGTGTATATTTAAAGAGACCAACCAAAAGAATTTTTGATATTGGTTTCTGTAACAATAGATCAACGTATTTATTTCAAAATAAACAGCACCCCCCCCCCCCCTCTCTAATAATACCAATTACGAACATTTCGTCTAGACTTTTCAAAATTTCAATAACAAATATTGTTTAAACCGGCAGTAACTTGAAAGGGAGTCAAGCATTTCAGGAAAATTATATATAACAGGGTGTATACTAACTCACAATGTAAATTTCCTGACTTTTACAGGTTTTTCAACACTTTTTCCTGATACCAGAATTAAAATCTAATTCCCTTATTTTTTCAGGTTTTCCCTCTTTTCCAGAAAGTATACACCCTGACATATTGTCTTCTTCATGTTTTTAATGGTAATTTCTCCAGTTTTCTATTATCGTTGATTTTAATGAACTAGATATTGTATTAGCGTTGCCTTACTTAAACCGAAAAATATTGTTTTATTTATTCTGCTATATTATTCGACTTATAACTCTTTCCGTTTGTCCCTCGAAAATCGCTTTTTGTGGAGCTATCTTTAGTACTTTTTTGCAAGTTTTCGTTTATGTAGCACAGCACTAGCATTTCGTGAAGCTGGAGTAGTAACCATTAATGCCACAAAGTCACGGCCCGCCAGAAGAGTTTATCCCCTTTAACTCTCTGCTGCATCAATCGATTACGATGCGGTTTTCTTTATGTGAAAGTAAACGTAGGATAGATAGGATATATTAGATTTGTTAGTTTGATCGTCAACTTAGGTCCGCCATATTGAGCTTCTTTAAAAATTGTCTGGTTGTAGTAAAATCGAAAATGTGCAAACAGTTTTGAGTCGAACACGATTTCGATCTCAATTTGGGTTCGCCATCTTGGACCTCGCCTATAAAGTAGTTTCCTCAAACAATAAAACAATTTTAATACTACACTCGACTATTATTTATTTTGACAACTAAACTTTTAATTGTCTCTAGAGCATGCAAATATAGATGGCGCATCTAGTATTAGTGTTCGATTGCAATGAAATATATTTTGTGTTTATAGAAACTACTACATAGGCAGTGTCACACCAAAGCTTCAATTCCAGAATTATATTGAACTAGCTCATGCTCGCGACTTCGTTCGCGTGGAATTAAGAGGATTGACATACTAACTTATGCCCATAAAGAAGTACTACATACTCACTGAGTACTCCTACAGTACTCAGGAAGTACACTCGAGAGAACCTACTGAGCATCCATGGTACCCGGAGAAACCCATTGCGCATTAATTGCACTCAAAGAAAACTTCTGCACATCCATTGTACTCGAGGAAACCCACTGCGCATCCATAGTACTCAGGGACACCCACTGCCCATCCATTGCATTCAAGAAAACCCACTAGGCATCCACTACACTCGAGGAAACCCACTGCCCATCCATTTTACTTGAGGAAACCCACTGCGAATCCATAGTACTCGGTGAAACCCACTGCGCATCCATTGCACTCGGGGAAACCGTCGAATACGTGTCTCCTTATTAGTACAGTAAAATTAATAGTTGACCCGGAACAAATTCGTAACAAGCTGATTTCTTAGGGATTGTATTCTATGGCTATTCAGGACTCCCTGACTGAAAATCCCAAAAAATCCGCCGTGCTGAAATGAAGAAAAAATGTGCCGTCATGTTAAAATTAGACACTTTTTTTCCTTTAATCGGTAATAGTCCACACGGATGACACTTTAAGAAAAAAAAAAGAGGCAAAATATTGAGAAAAAGAGCTAAGTTCTAATGTGGTATAAAGTTTTTTGCAATCGTTTAAATATTAGCAAAATTACGGTTGTCAAAATGACAGATTTATATAAAAAAATTACTTCTTGTATGTTAATATCCAGTTCTCTGGATTAAGATTGTTGCCTAACTAGATATGAATTTGCCAATACACTTTATAAACATGATATTTAGTGGCATCGGATGTTGGCGGAAGAACTGCTAGATCGAAGTGTTGGAAAATATTTTGCCTAGCAGAAATCTGATTATACCTAACGAACCTGTAATCATGTAAACTATTAGTTTTTTTACTGCCATACCATCTTAAAATTCTTCCCTAGTTACTGCAAGCTGATTTGCTTCAGCAAACTTACTTTTGAAAATGAACAAGCTGTTACTTAGTTCAATGTTACTTTCTAAAACTGAAAATACTGTTTTTTGCCCTTTTTATAAAAGGCAGAGGTGGTATCGCATCCGGAGATGGCATGGGTTAATAAAAATTTTTTTACTACATTTTCACTTAGTTCTGAACGTAACTTACAGATATTCGTTATTTTATCATATTTACCTCCATCACCGGGTCTCATCATATACACATTTTTTGTTTTGCAATGTTCAATGAGTAACGTTATTATGTCTGAATCTTGGCCCACAACTATAACTGGGTTACACATATCAGCAGAGCAATCAATAGCAGTTTTTTACAATTAAATAATCAGCATCTGAATCCGTACATTTGACTGTGATATTGTTTTCGGAGAAATTTGATGTTAGAAGTTTAATAAAGATCAGTTATCTTTATTTAACGCTGATGCTAAAAATTCGTTTTGAGATATCTCTAACCATGTTTAATTAGTATTACCAACAAAAGTTTTTGTTGAGTATTGTTATATTTTTATGGTGTTAAAATACAAAAAATACCCTTTTTTATAAGAATCTGTCATTTTGACAACCATACCTTTGTTAATATTTAACCGATTTATACCATACTGAAGCTTAAACTCTTTCTCTCAAAATTTTGCCTCTACTTTTTTTCATAAAGTGTTATCCGTGTGAGCTATTACCGATTAAAGGAAAAAAGTGCCTAATTTCAACATGGCGGCGCATTTTTTCTTCATTTCTGTACGGCGGATTTTTTGGGATTTTCATTAAGAGACTCCTGGATAGCCATAGAATACAATCCCGAAGAAATTAGCTTGTTACAAATTTGTTCCGGGTTTGGTCCAAATTTAATTCTATTTTACTGAAGTATATTTTCTCAGAAGAGTCCATCACTGGAATATCGCGCTTCTGACGCGATTTCAGAGATACGTTACACTTTTTACTGGCAGAACTTCTACAGTCCGTAGAAGGCTTCATTATTGAGAATAAAACTTCCTATAAATAAGTACGAATGCTAAAACCGTTCGTTTCTGAAATACGGGGCATGATATTCGAAAATAATTCTGTATAATTCTGACTAAAAAAATCTTGATATTGATACAAATGGTTTAGTATTTCATCGCCGGTTATTTCCAGTGACGAAGATGAGGGAGAAATCTTTTTATAGCGAAAAATTATTGCCAAATTGAAAGAGCGATCAATATTATCCAGAAAATGCTCTATCTTTCTGTCAGCAATCGACAGGACGCATCGTTTTCAGTAAAAAATTAAAATACTTATTAGACCTCAAATAATAATTTTACACCATGCCTAAATAACGAAACAATGAATTGGTAATAAATCGTATCTAGAAACGAAGCTTCTTAGGACCATATTTAGAGGAACTTTTATTAAGTCTATCGAATTCTTGCCAATAAAAAGTGAGACATCCTGTATATACCCTTCAAATTTAGATACAATAATTTTGTTCTTCTTATTTGGATTTCTGGAAAGTTCCTAGCTCAAAAACATAGTATTGAAAATACCACAATGCAACAGTCCTAAGACGATTATCGTATCTTTACAATATGGAAAATTATGAAACATTTGCTCACGCCCAGTAATCGTATAACGGGTTAATCGATGAAAAAGTACGTTACTAATACACAAATCCACATTAGGTTAAAGTGTGGCCAAAAACATTAATGAAAATCCACAAAAGCAAAGAAAGTCATTTGACGACAGCATTGTGATCCTCGTAGTTAGTCGAGCTTGTAGCACTAATGAGACTGCCGCCCTCAGCGATATTTCACGTCGCCGCGGGAGGTAACCGCCAGAGCTCGCTTAGCGAGATAGCCTAGAGGTCCCGTTTTACTGGCAAACCACAGGTCATATAAGCCATTAAAAATCGCCATACCAAGAATAACGCCACGAGCACCCTTTTCTTCGGCGTAAAATACTTGACGTTAGCCTCTTTGTACTTCCACAATGAGTTTTTTTAAACTTGGGCCTCCATATAAAAGGAAACTTGATAGCACGCCCTTGTACTTTATCGAATGTGGGGAAAAAGGTACACTCAACGACAGAAAATCGTCTTAAGACCTCTAAAATTAATTGCCACTTAGATAAGAACATAATTATTAGTAATTTTGTATTAGTTAATTGTGTTTAACCTTTTGTTTCGCTCGCCACATGTAAGGTATTAAGGTGTGAACATATAAAAATTCTAGGTACTAATGTAGGTAGTTTTTCTTCAAGGGAATTATAATATTAGTTTTATGCGAAGTATCTGATACCAATTGATTTTTCTTTTTGGCCAATCCATTTAATTAGGTATTTTGTTTTGAACGCACATCGGTGTATGAAAACGTTTTTGAAGATGTTAGATGTTTAAAAAGTAATTTAAGATCGAGTGAATTCAAATAGTTCATCAACGTGAGCCAGTTATATTGAAAATGTGTTTATATTTAACCAATTCCCATTGTTTTATTTAGGAGCCAGTTAGAAAGTGTCAGTACTTTTATCGTAGACAAATAATAATAAAATATTTTTATTCACCTACCAAGAAACGTTATATTGTATTATTTTGCAACGTTCAGTTTATTACAACACCGTCATCATATATGTATAAACGTAATATAAGATAAGATATACATGAAAAACCGTTGATATAAAACGGTTGTTCAGTCTCGGTAAGTTACCTACACAATTTACGATTTACAAAATTAAATTTTCATATCAGATAGATTTATTACTGCACTAGAATATGGTGCGATATTACACGGCTTTAACTCAACTTTGCATGATTAGTTATTGAGAACATATTTTCAGCTAGATAACGAGAGTTGAGCCACAGATACTTGCATGAAGAAGGCGCACGGAAATGGATATTATTATGATCTAAAGCCTGCTTCGTCTCGGAATTAGAAACTTTTATCCAATATAGTTTTCCATGTAATATAATAATACTTTCAGATAAGAACGTATTGTCGTTTTCTAATCAGTAATTTTACGAAAATAATAAGTTTACAGTAAAGAAAAAATACGTTAAGTTATATAGAATAAATTTAAAATGGCGACAGCTGAATTTTATCTATGTGATGAGTAATGATGACCCACATCCCTAATATTAATGTACAGTGGCAGTTGGCAGCTTCACAGAATCAATATAATTTTTACATTAATATTCCGCTGCATATGTTGGTGTACTTCATATCTATTCCTTAGTATTTGCTTCAGGTTTATTTCATTCCATAGTCCACTTCGTAACTATTACGCTAAGAAGGAACAATAGTTCCGAAACACCGGTGTCCCGTTTTTTTAAATTGCTATATAGTTTACAACCACATTAACACTTTTCATTAAACTGACGTTTAACAAATAATTTACGACATCGTACGACCGTTGTTTGAAGTGTAATGTATTAGAAAAAATAAGAAAGAGAAATAGAAACAGATATGAAAACGAGCGACATTCGACGACGGTACGAGTGAAAATTCGTGGGTTAGCAAAATCATAATTTTTTAATAAGAATAATAATAATGCATGGCAACAGAATTCTCTTCCCATGGCAATGAATTCAATGAAAATCAAAATTCTTCAACGTCCAAACTACATCTAGTCTTACTTTCCTCGGGTTTTTAAGATCATATAGGTTATTGGGAAATAGACTGTAATTAATATCTTTGAGATATAATTACCCCTGGTCTATGTATGTGACTATTTTTAATCTATGCGATATGAACGAAATACAAACCAAAAATTAATAAGATCAAAAAAGCGAGCTGTGCTTTTCGTACCGGCATTTAGAGCTGCTAATTCCAGTACTAACCACTTTTTGGCTTGTACCTGTTCACCTTTATCGTTTTTTTAATTTATTAAGCATAAATTTCACTCTCAACAGTACATATCGCGTTGTGAGAGTAAACAACAATTCGGTGTTTTCACAAATTTTAAAATCTCATTGACTGTGAAGGTAATACTTAATTATAACTAAAATCATTTGAATTTCCACAACCAGTTGATTAATATCCAAGAAAGGCATTTTTAAATTTAAATTTTACCGCCCAAAACACGAAGCTATATTGTTGACGTCATCAGTCATAAACACTTAACCTCAAAAATACATTTCTTTTAAAAATTTCCGAGTAATATGTCACTATTATGAAAATTTCCGCTTGGTTCTTGTATTTTCAACTAAAATCTGGTTCAATGTAATGTTCATAAAGTTTTAAATATCTTCTATCAATAAAATAAGGCGAGTTTTGTAGGTTGGAAATCCAACCTGTAATTAGCTGCTCATAGTAATCAACAATATTGAGACATCAATTTTCAACCTCAGTTTTAACAAGATTAGCTGTTAGGGGGCAACCGATGTCGATTATGAATGCTGTATTGTGCTGTGTGTCTATGAGAACTATGTCAGGCCTATTATAGTCTGTCTGTTCTGTCCGTTAATATAGGCCTGTCCCAATAGAGTAAATAATCTGTAGATTCCAAGACTGGCATGGGCTGGGAGCGGTAATAAGGTGGAGGATTATCTGTTAGCTTTAACTTTTTCGCAAGTTCTACGTGAATTACTTTTGCCACTTGGTTATGTCTACCCAAGTAAGCATTATCGGCTAGAGCTGGACAGCCGGCTGTAATGTGCTCGATGGTTTCTCCTGGTCTGTGGCACTTTCGACATACATCTTCGACGCTCCTCTTCAAAATAATCCTCTCGTAGTTTCTTGTTCGTACTACCCGATCCTGAATAGCAGTTATGAATCCCTCTGTCTCCATGTGTAGCTGACCCTTCTGCAGCCAGGTTAGTGACCCCTCTCTATCTATGCTGTTGTTTAATAAGGCTGCAGGACATTTTCCGTGCAATGCCTTTTCTTGGCAGGAGACACAATCGTCATTGTCAGTTCACTTGATATTTACCGCATTATTGCATAGATTCAGAGCAGAGTAGCCGTTGTCTGCAGCCACTACTGCCCGAATGAGTTCAGAGTTGGTTCTATGAAAGTACTGCTTCATACTAGCCTCCTGGTTTCTGCACAATTTGCGTATGTTAATTAGACCTCGTCCTCCTTCCTTTCTTTTTAGATACACCCTTTCGAGGGCCGAGCGTGGGTGGCGAACTCTAAATTTTGTTACAAGTCGGCGAGTCAGTCTGTGTAGCTCATTAAGGTAGGGTACCGAAAGAATAGGTAAGAACAGGAACTGCCCAGGTATTAATAGCTCTAGTCAGGTTTCCGGAGTTGAGGTAAGTGTTTAGCAATTTAGTTACTCGGTGTTTATATTCATCGCTTTTCAGGTCTCGATTGGAGTTTGAGCTGGGTGGTTCTTGCCCCTGGAGATATTCAAAACTGCACATTTATCTAATCCGAATTTCATTTGAATGTCATTACTGAATGAGGTTACTGTTTTAATTAATGACTGTAATTGTTCTTTATTTTCTGAATACAGTTTTATGTCGTCCATAAACATTAAATGTGATATCCTGACCTTATCTTTTATATTCAAGCGGTAGCCATATGGACTTGAGTTCAGAATGTTAGATAATGGGTTGAGAGCCATAACAAATCACAACGGATTTTGTGAGTCTCCTTGGAATATCCCTTTTAGAATATTGACCTGGGCAAGTTTGTTCGTTCCAAGATGGAGGTTAGTGTTATTATTATTATTATTATTATTATTATTATTTTGTTAAAAACCAGTCACCCTTCTCGGTGGCTCCGACCCTCACAGAGGGGAGCTGATAGTACCGGCAGCCACTCCCCACACCCGTGGGGTAAGTGACTACTGGGTCCGGGAATCGTGTGCCCTGAGCAGACGTAATGAACCAAGGATGACGGCCTTCTGCATTCTGCCGACTAAGACTTCTAAGACTAAGACCTCTGCCGAATTTCGGCTTGCCGGTATGATCTTAAGTTCCGAAAGCAGCGTGTGTCTCGTTCCACCGAGGGCTCCTATAATCAGTACCACTATCTTAACAGTATGGTCTGGATACAGTCTGCGGAGTTCGAAGAGCAGATCTCGATATTTTGTCCGTTTTTCCTCCTCCTTCAAGACAATGTTGTTCTCCGCGGGAGCCGAGAACTCCACGACAAACATTGTCTTGAGTTGATATTATTATTATTATTATTATTGTTATTTTTTTTTTTCGATTTCCCGCTGCCGTACAGGGCTTCCGTGGCCTCCGACACCACACGGTAGCCGCGCCGGCTAATTCATTACAGCCACTCTCCACGACCTGTGGAGTTAGTTATTACTATTATTAATTCATAAAATAATTTTGTCAAATAAAATTCGTGGCCTCAAAATTTTTGCCTAATTTTACTCAAGCTTGCATAGTAACAACTCATGTCAATTTGATAGAAAATAACTGACACAATGCCCTTTTGATATTTTAACCATCAAATTGCTCATTGTCACTATGCGACGCTTCCATAAAATTGCCGGGTTTGTAATGTTTTGAAACATTTTGTTAACCGCCTTCAAAATCATTCGATGACTCTGTGAAGTCTAGAAAATTTAGATTTGTCTGACAAAAAGAAACTGAAACTTTACAATTTATAGTGGAATAATTTTTATAAATTATCACCAATTTTAGTTACCTAAGAATTATTTTGCAGAATATGGTGTTCGAATCCACTTCGCTAGGTACACCCAGGGCAGAGAACTTATAAGTTCTCTGCCCAGGGTGCAAATACGCCAACCACTGTTGATCTGCTCAAGTAATTTCAGATAAAAGGCAATTTGATTACTTCGAAATTAATTTTGGATTTGTGTCACTCAAATGCCAAGACTAATAAACCGTTTGAGAAAATAATAACAGTTTGAAGTATCTGCATGGCGATCAATTTTATAGAAATCAATTCTCTGATGCAAAAGTTCAACATATTTTCAGTGGAAATAAAATAGTAAAATACAAACTTTATATGTAAAATTTATATTTCCACTTTTCTGTACCATTATTTTACAACCGGAAGTAAACGTAGAACGTTCAATTTATCGCTCAACACAGACAATGTTTTACATTTTATAAAAAGAATATCACTTTCAATGAAAAACTGTAACATACGAATTGGGGTCTAATTTAAATTACCAACGACTTATACGTTCTTAATTGTGACACAGTGCTCTAATGAGTGTAGAGGGTAAAACTAATAGTTCTAAATGCAGCTATATTATGGTGTGAAAATAAAGCGACGAAGTTTTATAATGGTTTGGTGTTAACATACTAAAATTTATGGACTTTTTCTATTTCTTATAAAGAGTGTTTATTTATGTGTATCTCATTCACAGTTCCGTGTTCTTAATGGAGCATAGTTTATTTAGGAACGATGTAAAGTTTTACGACATCCACACTGTATTTGCTTAGTTAATTCTAATCTTCCAAGTTGCTAAGTTTACTTTTAGCCTGCTCTAAGTTCCACATCTTATATCTGTAGTGGCTGATACGACCCCCTGCAGATTTGGTTAAGGTTGGAGGGCCTTGGGAACTATGACTTTATTCCACATTACGATGAGGCTTTTAGAGTCGATATTGTATACCTAGTTTGTCGATTGCTTTAACGTGAATAGTTTACCTGCGAGTGGTCAATATGCTGGCTAGCCAGTTGAGTAAAGGTGGCCACCGACCTTTTATAACATTAACCGTCTCTTTACACTTCGTTAATTAAAACTAATCATCTAACACTTTCTTAAATATTAAGACGATAAAATTTTTAAAAGTAGTTGTAGGATTAAAAATGATTTTTATCTGATCGTAATCAAGTGTAAATAGTAAGAGTTTGTGATTGAGAAAAGGGTACTGTCGCATTTTTTTTTACGAAAAATAAAAATATTCTGCTTAGAAGGGTGGTCCGTATTTTTAATTAATTTTAAAGTAACGAGTGTTCAAAAAAATAATTACTTTCACTTTCACATATATACAACAATTTCCCATATTTCTGTATTGATAGTAAAGAATACTTCAACATTTTTTCTAAAGACAATTTATGTCAAAAGTGCTCCACAATACAGTTTACTAAATTGAGTGAGAATTACATTTGGATTTAGCTCTCCGCTTATTTCAAATTTCTGACCCTTCTGTCGCTTGCAACTTTGAGGTACAGGTACTAAAATTTAGGACTTATTTATACAAATCGTCAACACTTGAGCGAATTGTAAACTAAACAAATTTGGTAATTGATTTGAACATTTCAACCATTTCTAAAACTTTATTTGAAAAAAATATAGTATCAATAAAGGGTAACTTAAATTATAGGCATTTTCGGCCCGTCATTTGAGTCATTTTGTTTCCGAAACAATGATTTACACTATTTTGTAACTAAGTACAAAAATAAAGTGACTGGTGTAATTCGATACAAATTAGTACTAACTTTAATGACTTATTTGGGTAATCACTTTCTCATCCAGTGGAAGTATAGTAAAGACAAAAAAAAATGAAAATTTTTATTGTTCAGATAGGGTTAGAATGTCATAAACGTTAAGATTTTAAGTTTGAGTGAAAAAAAAATCTGTCGGTCTATCTGTAACTTTTTGTGCGCACGATTACTCTGGAACCGTTTAAGATATTGAAATTTGCTACACGTATGTATTTTAACGTGATCTGCAACTAGATTCTATTTTTATCTTATGGCGTTGAAGAGTTTGGGGGTAAATTGGAGTAAATGGAAATAGACCTGTGCACAGATCTACAAAAAAAATCTGTTCCAAGGACTAAAGCAATCATTCCTTATGTACTTTTGTGTGCTTAATCCGAACTTTCAATTTTAAAAAATTTAAAACGTCAAAAATTTTCAAAAAACCGTATTTTGACGATAAAAACCGGGATTTACTCGAAATCTACGCAGTAGAAAGTTTTTTTAATTGTAAATTCGGATTCAGCACACAAAAATAATTTAGGCAGTTTAGTCCTTGGAGCAGCATTTTTCTTTTTTTTTGTAGACCTTTGTTACTAAAGAGGGTGAAAAAAAAACTGATTTAGTGTGTGTGTACAAGATCCAAAAATCTCAAAATATTTTTTTGTACCTCATTGACGTTAGTAGACATTGTCTGAAGCCAGAGTTACTGTCGTGACTTAAATCTAGACAACTGCCTACAAATAGTGCATAATTTTTCTAAACTTGATTGATGTATTTGTAGATAATAATAAACTATAAAAATAATTATATTAAACTTACCGCAAAGTATCCAAAATCGGGTCTGTTTACCCGATTTATATTATAAAGAGAGGCTCATACTTAGTAAAATTGAGGGTTTTTTTTGTTACATTTAAGTTTATGTCGATGCCAAGAATTACATTTGAATTCTTAGAGTAAGCCTATAAAAACAATTCAATTTTAGATAATCGAATTAATTTTACAGCAACTGAAGCTGACAATCTATAACCAGGCAGTTACTATAATTTTACAAGGACCTTTTATTTTATTACGAGTTGCAAATCAAAGATAAAACTACGCGTCTACAAAGTTTCAAAACTTTCCGATTTAATGTTAACTGAAAATCCCGGCCGAGCAGTCTATGTGGATTTATAAGTTGGTATTGGTGTTAATTCGATAAGATTTTCGTCTAAGTATTCTTTATTTAATTTTGGTAGCCAAGAAAGTGTGATTAAAAGTGTCGTTACTATTTCTGGAGTTTAGGACGGTAAAAAAACTTTAATTATGAATTTTCAGCATCTGTAACGGTATTTTCCAACGATGTTATGGGCAGCCAGTATTCTAAAATTTCAGGAAATTTTGATTTGAGAGAGAAAATGATATTTTACTGGTTGATAACTGGGAGAACACGTCACTTTGGAAAAAACAACTATTACGTTATACACAAAATTTTTGGCAATAAATACGTTTACAACGACAACACAAATAATAATCATTCCGGCGCTTCCCCCATGAAATCTACCAATGTCCGATAGCTGACTTACATAGTTACTTTGAAAAAGTTAAGTACAACCTTAGTAATTGCGTTGTTCTTGCATTGTTCGTATTTGGCAGAATCTTATGTAAATAAATATTTTTAACAGTTGTCACTCAAATACTGACGAAAATGGTACAATGATATGCCAAGAAATTGAATTTTTCAGTTATTAAAAGACCTTATTCGTCTGTCATAAACTTTTTTTACGATAAATAATCCAAGAAATATCTTAATTGTAATTCTGATGAAATCCCTGTAAACTTGAAAACAAAACTTATTCCGCGGAGCTATCAAAATTCGAATTCGTGTTGGGAAAACTGTTCCTTTTCACCGAAAATTTCCCCAAGGAATTTAGAAGGTCAACGGATTTTTAGAATTAATTCAGTACAATGTAAATAACGAATTAAACAACTAAAGCTTTGTACTCACCAAGTTCGCCAGCTATTCGAGAACTGTTCTGGGTTGTCTTGAAAATTCGCTACTAAAGCGGTAACATCAAAGGATTTGTTCTCGAACACATGACGAGCACCACTTTCAGTGTGGACAATTGTTTTGTTTTAAAATAATTTGAAGTCTCGTTCACGGCCAGTTCTGTTCTATAAATCGGTGTTATTCTGATTATTATAAATAAATGCGTCGTGTAAAAATGGAAGGGAGTAAAGAATAAGTTATTCTTTTGAACTGTATGAAACCCATCCAAATTTATGGAACAAGTACAAAAAGCGGAATGCGAAAAATGACTCCATAAGAGAAATTGCTTTTATCCATCGCTTTTATTATTATAAAACTATCACATGCAATTAAAATATCGTCCTCGTCCTCGTCACTCGACATTTTGGTGAATGAAAATGACGTTCGTGTTTACAAAACGCGAACATTTCAACGGGCTATTCTCCAACAGATGACAATTCAATACTTCGCCATTAATGTGGACGCTTGGTTCGCGAACTGTTCGGATTAACTCGCGAACTGCTCTCTTGTTCCCAAATTGCTTGCGAACAGACAGTTTGGTGAGTACATGCCTTAAGAATGTACGGCGGTTCCGTGTGTTACGCGCTTTGACCGCATAATTTTGAACTCAGCTCACGACTAAGATGTTGGCGATTAAAATTAATATTGCCATCTTTGGCAGCCGGTGCTATGTGGTGTCATGATGAGGAGACTTTGTCTCGTGTCAGACATTATTCGCATTGGACTCCATTGCATAGATCATTCCCGTGACGACATTTTAAACAGTTTTACATTAAAATTTTAGTGTTTTTCTGTTTGTCGATAGGCAGCAAATATTCAATAATATTTAACAATCCAGCAAGGATAATAGTTTTATATAAATATTAAAGAAAATAGATATGGATTAAATTATTTTAATCAAATGCAATATGTAATTGCATATTTGAAAAATAATTATAGTTTTTTGATACTTTTTTACTTTAATTTCTAGCTTACTAATTTCTTTTACTTATCATGCTCCTCGCAGTTATACGAAAACGAAAAGTATATTGTATCTGATCCGCACATTTTCAGCCGTAGAAAAATTTTTCATGTTGTATTAGAATTTTTATCAATTTTCAAAATGCTTGCCTAGCGTCTAGCCGTCCTTCACGTTTTTTATAAACACGATAACTTAAGATAGTAGATCCGATAGTATTGAAATTTGGACGGTATGTTTGCGTTAGCTTGAAGAAATCGATAAGTAAAAATATTACAGGACATTTATTTAATAAAATAGATCTGAAGAGGGTTGCAACCGAGGTTGCTAATTTTAATGTGATGTTAAGACTGAAGCTAACCAGAGCTGGGTAATTCCTGGTGAAAAAATAATTAGCAATTACAATTCCCTTTTTTTTTTTTCGTGTAATTTAATTGTATTTAAGTACTTTTTTTTATTAAAGTAATTTGCAGAAAAATTGTTATAGGAATTGTAATTTGTAATTATATTATTTGAACTATCTAATTACAAATTACTTCTATACGTACAATAACTTGCAGACTTGCGTAAACCGTCTATGGAAATCACATAATCCTATTTGTTTCTATTTCATTTGAAGAAAAAACATTCTAATATCAATTCCAATAAATATTAAAACGCAATATTACACACTTTTAATTACAATTTTTAACATACCTTTTTGTCTGTTTGGTCACTATAATTTACTTTATCATAAAGGTCATTGCTAAATTCATTTTTCATGTAATTGTAATTAAATTAATATAATTCCTTTTTTAAAGACATGTACTTTGTAATTGTAATTAGTTCCTTTTTTAAAAAAGTAATTTGTAATTGTAATTAAAGTTCCTTTTTTAAAAAGTAATTTGTAATTGTAATTATTTTTAAATTACAAGTAATTACCCAGCTCGGATGCCAACATCAAAATACTAATTATATTGACAGACGATCGCCAGTGGCTAGTATTGTCAATAAATAACGATGCGATATAAAGATATATAACGATGCTGACTTTTTTTTTAGATTATTTCATTCCTATAAATTTCGTCCAATCAAAATCGATCATTTTAATCAAAAAATAGTTTCGCATCGACAAAATTTAACATTTAAAGTTTTTCCAGGGTTGTTCAACCAATGAAAAGCCAGAATGAAGCAACCAACCTGTTTTTCAGCTGCAAATTTTCCTTTATTTTTTTGAAAACATAGTAACCGATTCAACAAGTGGGGCGTCATTACAATAACTTTTGCAAACGCCAGTTCACGTCAGTTGTAAAAACTGTGCAACCATCTGCACGTGACGTCACATCTAACTTCAAAAATATGTGTTTCTTAAGATTTAAGAGTATTACGCAGCTATTATTAAAATTTCAGCTTGGTTCCCGTATTTTCAACTAAAATTTAGTTCAGTGTAATGTTTATGAAGTTCCAAATACTTTGTCCTAATAAAATAGGACTCTTTTTATAGGTTGGAAATCTAACCTGTAATTAGCAGTCTATTTTTATTAATTAACAATATTGAAAAATTATTTACGTGAATTTTTAAATATTTGCATGGAGCCAGTACGGCTCCAAGCTGAAAATGCGTATACAAACATTAAAAATGAGAATAAACTTGAAAAACTTGAAATCTAAGGTTATGTTGGTTGCATGATGCAGATGACCTATAACGGCCCCAAATGTTCAAGATTTGGTGATTTATGTATTTATTTTTTTAAATTTACTTCCTATATCTAATAAATTTGTTTTCTTTTGCCTAAATTTTTATTCATGAAATAGTCATGACGAATACCATTCGTGTTATAATTTCGTCTGGCAAAATTTAATGATTATTGTACTCGAGTTTGTTGCTTTGGAAATTTCGCTCTTGACATTGACAAAAATAACTCGCCTGACGGCTCGTTATTTTTATCTGTCAATGTCAATCGCGAAATTGCCAAGCAACAAACTCTCTTAATAATCACTAAATTTTGCCGACAAAATTATATCACATGATATTATATATGAAAATTTTATCCTCCTCAACGTTGATCCTATACAAGTGTAACGTGTGTGTTCTCTTAGTTTATTAGGAGAAGCGTCATCACGCACCTTTTTTGTTACTATTATTTTTTTTATATTTTCTGACTTTCTCTCTTCTTTTTTATATTTGTTGACTCTTTTATATTTTCTGACTCGGTCAACTCTAAAATTTTAGATCATTATATTCAGCTTTCAATTCTGAACATTACCAAATTATTTTAATCGCCTCTAATTAATGTTAACTTACTTTTGGAAAATCGCCTCCCTTTCCGGAACTATAATTAGTTGTAACAACATGTTAGTCTTTTTAATATTAGACTGCCGACGTGGCTTTAATATTTTTAAAGGTAGAATTCATTATACGGACAATATCGCATTAAAAAGTAACAATAAGTTATTGCTGTGGTAAAATATCCGGAGAATACAGGCGAATTATATGCCACAAAGACGATATGTCTACATAACAATGATTGCTGTTTAATGAATATCCCCTTTACTTCGGATTACATTTAGTAATCAATCATGTTGGTCCTTCGATCGACTATTATTGGATTTTCGTTCTAGTGTTCCAAGAGATTTACACAAAAAGTAATAATTAATCATAATATTATGGTGTAGTCATACATACAATTGATTCGTAATTCGATCGTTATCGAAATTGAAATTGTCTATGGGTCATTGGTGGCAGAAATTAATTATTCATTGTTACTGCTGAGCGTAACATCAAATCTTAATTGAGACATATGTCTGAGCTGAAGTGAGTATTTTGTGGGAGTTTTCGATACCTGAGTCAAAGTTGTAAAGTAGCACGGTCGCAATTTTGCACCCCATTTATTCACTTTTAATGAAGTCTTGAAATCGATAAAAAAAACCCGGCATATCAAATATACAGATAAATACATATTGGTAGGTTAAAAAAATTTCATTTGACACAAAGGCAAAGCGCTCAAAACAATAAAATTTTTAAAAAATCAAACAAGACTATTTTGTAGTTTCTATATAAATCACATAGCAAGTTTGTGCTCCATCGACTAGACCATAAAAATCTCGAAAAAAAAAATGCCTAAATAATTACTTGTCTAGGTATTGTAGGTATGATTTAAACTATCAGCAAAATACTTGATTTTCGTTTTTAATAAAAGGCAATTGGGCAGCAAAATTAATGATTGGTCAGCAAAATGTGGTCAATAATCTAAATAAATAACGGTTATACCTTAAAACGTAGATAGCGAATAACCTTTTCATATTCGCCGCAAAAACGTCAATTAATCATCAATAATATAATCAGAACGTGATTATAACGTTGAACAATAAGTGCACGCTTGCCATTAGAAGTGGGTATCCTCTTCCTTTTTTGTCCGTTTCAAGAGTAATTTTACGCAAATAACTAACTCAATTATATACAGGTTTACAGATGCACATCATGTAAAATGTTGGGCAGTTGCACTGGCCAATATTCCACTCCTCCTCCAGTTATATTGCTCCTTAATACTTAATTTTGCTAACATAATAGATTTTGGAAAGGCAAACGGAGGTAAATATATTGTCCGAAACTGTATTATTTCGACTAAATCATTTTATTTTGTTGACCGCATCTTAATGTTACAATAATTAAAATGACGACAGTAACTTAGCAAGTTGATCAAAAATTATTTTACCGATTTCATTTGTTTACTGAATAATCAAATTGTAGACGAGTTAATTATTTCTCATTTTATTTTGGTGAACGACAAAAGAGTATCTACGTTTATCTTTTAAATTTTGTAACATTTTTTTGTAAATAAAGCGCCTTGTCGTTTACCTTTTTTAAATTCTTGATAGACTATCAGCACCTTTGCCATGCTCTTAGCAATGGCTCTACTGAATATTCTTTCCTAAAGAAAGTGTATCAATTTAAATATTATTGAATTCACAGGTCTACAAAAAAAAAGTTTTGTCCTAAGGTTCTCATCTAACTTTTCTGAAGTATCTTGACGCGATAAAGCCAATTTTGGAAAATAAATTTCTACGGCGTCAGTTATTCTCTATATTAGTTATTTTATCCCCTAAAAAGGGCAAAAAAGGATCTTGTCCCAAGGTTCCGATCTAACTTTCCTGAAGTATTTTGACACACTGCAGAAGATTTCGTACAAAAGAAAAATTCTATCGTCTCAGTTTTCCTCTACCACCTTTTTTATCCCCAAAAAAGGCAAAAATAAAGTATTGCTTGTCCTAAGATTCTAATCTAACTTTTCTGAAGTATATTGACACGCTGAAGCCAATTTTGGACAAAAAAAAAATTCTATCGTGCCAGATTTTCTCTACCACCCCTTTCATCCCCTAAAAAGGGGCAAAAAAGGGTCTTGCCCTAAGGTTCTCGACATTTTTGAAATATTTTGATGCACTGAAACCAATTTTGGACAAAATAAAATTAATGGGTTGAAGGGTGTGGTACAGGGAAACTGACCCGAATTTTTTTTTTTTGTCCATATTAACTTCAGCGCGTCAAAATACTTCAGAAAAGTTAGTTCAGAACCTTGGGAGAAGCAATACTTTATTTTTGCGTTTTTTGGAGGATAAAAGAAGGTGGTAGAGGGAAACTAAAACGATAGAATTTTTTTTTGTACAAAATCAGCTTCGGCGCGTCAAAATACTTACAATACAGGAAAGTTAGATCAGAACCTTAGGACAAGATCTTTTTTGCCCTTTTTAGGGCAAAAAAAGGGGGTGGTAGAGAATATCTGACCCGGTGGAATTTTTTTTTCCAAAATTGGCTTCAGCGCATCAAGATACTTCAGAAAAGTTAGATGAGAACCTTTTTTTTTTGTAGACCTGTGATCATAAAAAACGTGAATACTTGTGTTATTTTAATGCGAGAAAAGTTTTATTTTTATACTTTATACACTCAAAAGAGTCCAAAACATGCTAATTTAATATTTAGTTTTACCGATTTAGAATCGTGTTCCTACGTAAAGGAAGGAACCTCAGAATGACTTTCGTCTGCACGAGATCTGCCAATCGCTCAGCTAATTTATGACATACCGGTATAGTCTTCAATTATTATTATTATTTAACATCTTGGCGTTGGTGTTGATACGCTGCAATCAAAAGTGAAAATTGACTAGATGTAAGATATTTTAGTACCATAAATTTCACTAATAAATTTTTTTAAATATATGGTTTAATTGCAGTATACAGACATTTAGCGCAGAACGAAAATGTATATGGCTTCCGCCACATATACACAAAGTAGTGCCAGTAATTAATTAAAATATTATTGTTTATTGTGAAATCTATTTGGTTAAACTAAATAGAGAAGATTGAGAAATTTTTGTGTCTATATCTGTGTGTGTGTGTGTATATATGTATGTAGACTGTTTCTTGCAATCCCGAAAGCTTCTGTTAAAGTTAAAATTGTTATTTCAAATTTGATACATATGTAAAATAGCATGATCCAACGCTCCCTCTTGAAATCGGGTATATCTGTCATAAAGTGTGATCGCCAGATATATATGAACTGTCATATTTAATATAAAGTATGTTTTATTATAATTTTTACACTAAAATGAAAAATATATTAGCTAAATACTTAACCTCAGTGGCACTTCATAAAAGTAAATTGTGTCTTATTCAAAATATAAATCCAATGTTATTCGTAAAAAACCACGCCCGGCTGTGATTTCTACCCGTTATTACTATTAGCACCGTTCCTTATCAAATCTCACTCCGTCTTGAATATACCTACCAATTTTACTACAAAAAAGTTATCGTCACAAAATGTAATTTTCAGATTCAATTTCTTTTGAGATTCCGATATATTTTTTTTAAGTTATGATAAACAACTAAAGTGTTATAAAATAATTAAACTTGTAAGAATAAAACACTTTTTTATGGATGACTATAAACTTTCCACAAACATTAAAGAAGATTTAGAAGACATAAACAAAACTAAACTTCTAAAAACTGGTAGTACGATGCCCCAAGACAAAATATAATAGTGTAATAAATAAAATACGGCATTGTGTGTATTAAACAGTTTTGTGTGGAACTTAAAAGTTTACCTGCAACTGGTGATAATTTTCTCATGACGCACCATCTTGATTTCCACTGAAAATATAAATATTTTATAATTAATGACTAATATAATAACAATTCAATAACACTGCTGATATCTATTGTTTAAAATATTGATGGTAGATTATAAATTATGTGTTTTTACACTATTATTACAACACCAGACCTGGTAACAATACCGGTGCTTATCTTGTATATTTCCATGAGATCTAGAAGTATTATATCTAATAAAATATTGACCTGAATACAATTGCAAAATTTAAACACAAATGACGTCCTTCTTAATAACAAGGTTTAACTTGTTAGTATTCAATACAAATATGTACAATACCAAATGCAAATAATATACTTGCAAATAAACATAACGATGGAAGAAGATCCTTTTCTCTACTAAACTGTCTATGGCAATGTTATCTATTTAGTAGTTGTGTCTTAAAAAATATGCATACATTGATTTTGTAACATAATATAATTTGCATAATATTATAATAATTTTTCCTAAAACAATGCTGCAGATAAAATTTACAAGCTCTCAGGCACATTTATAACGCACGTAAGATCTGTGTAAACATTGAATATTGCAAAATAAATATTTGTTTGAATAGCTCAGCCAACAATGTTGAAAATCCTTGTATATCTTATATAATGTAATTGAAATATTTTGCACACCACTATTTTCATTATAAGTACTTAATGTAATGGTAGTTACAAAATTCACTTAGAGCTAGGCATTAATATAAAAAATTAATAAGGATGAGGTAATTTGCAAACACCAAAACACTTACCATTATACTCTAATAATATACACGAATGGGAAAAACACGCGTCGGATATAATATTCAAGTGTAGTATTTTGGTCATTAAAAATTACAAAATCCTTCAGGATTGAAAATGAATTATTGTGATTCACGCTTGCTATTTAGGTTAGGTTAATACGTAAGTAAGGTTATAATCGGCCCTCTGCTGAGACCATTTCATCTCCTGTGGTTCACAATTAGTAGTATTTCACCCAATAGATTCAGATTCTTGATAACGCTGATAACTGATAACCTTGTTGGGCGAGAGACTAGGCCTTCTGATAGCAGTTGTCTTTTGCCAAATAGTTTGGATACTTTTGGCTAGTACAAGTCTATGTAAGTGCTAATTTGGTCTGCAATGCCCAGTATATAGGCCAGTTTAGATATAATAACACAGCCCTACAAAAAAAGTGATCTGATTCGCCGGACAAACCATTTTTTGGGAGGGTGTTTTTGGGGGTTAAGGGTGAAAAACGAGCCAATCTGACAATTCTGACTTCGGATTCGGTTTGAGCGGGTCCAAATACATAAGGATACACTAGTCTGGTCCGCCGGATAGACAACTTTTTTTGTGGGTCTGTGTAATCGTTTGTGTTAGAATAGAATAATCCTGGCAGCTCCTGCTAATACTGGAATGTCTTTCTCTTAGCTCACGCTGAGATAGTTGTTTTGGCAGTGCCTAAAGATTAGTGTTTCGCGAAAGCGAGAATGAGGGCGAGAAACGGTCGCTTTCGTTCTCGCTGTCATAAATCCTGAAAATCTATTCTCGATCTCGCTCTCCATTATGAGAACGAGACTATTGGCCACTATTCGGCCTCACTCTCGATTTACTCTCGCTTTCGTTAATCGAGAAACTAATGGAAAAAATAAATAATTTATTCTGATAATTATTCTCAGAGAAAAGAAAAATAATGTGCACATTTTTGTTAACATTAAATTAGTTTAGCCAACTTTCGACAGGGTGAACTCTCATGATCAGGATATGGACATACCTAGATCCGATTTGGGTTCAAGTTGAAATTGAATTAAAACATTACTTTTTGTTTTACGGTAATTACGTTAGAGTTATTTCATTTCGTTTTTGTTTCTACAATAATAATAAAATATTTTCTTTCAGGTTCGGTTTTGTAATTTGTTTTTAACTCAGAACAAGAGCGAGAAGTAGGACAAAATTCTGTGTCTCGATCAACTCACCTCTCGTTCTTCTTCACCTCTCGTTCTTGACCTCGGTTATTATCACCGCATTTCGTTCTCAGTGCGAGATCGAGAGCGAGAATGAGAAGACTCTCGTTGTCCTCCAAAACACTACGTAAAGATGTATTATGGCTGGTTCTGGTGCTATTTTCAATAATTTATCTGCAAGCTATTTCATTGTCTTCCATGTCAGAGTAGGCAGGTCTCCAGTTAAAGTCAATTTGCTATTTTCTATCCAATCGGGTTACAGCCTTCTGGCAGTTCCAAACCATTTTAGAAATAAAGGAATAGGAGTCAAGAGCTTTAAGATTTGCTTGGCTGTTTGAGAAGACTGTTATTGACATGTGTCTGAAATTGTTCCAACCCCTGTCTAATGGCATACATTCGCTATTTACAATGAACATTAATTTTTATTATTGTCAAATGTCTTGCATTCGTATCAGCCTGATATTGAGTTTCATTTGTCAACAAAATATTTCCCATTATTTGAGCAATTGTCATGTAAAATCGACAGCTGCGAACTCCTTCTTGAGTTTTTAGTTTAGTCTGAAAAAGAACTTATATCTGTATTATCATCTGATATCACACAATTCTGTTAGAGACAAAACTGTGCCGACAATTCAAAATATAGTATAGGTGAAATTTTGTGCCACATTTTTACTTTTTTTCCCTCGCGCACCAAAGGGAAGTATTGTAATCGTGGAAAAATCACCCTTCGAGATTTCTCCGAATTTTTACGTCTCAGAGTGTGTAAATTGCGAAAATTGAAGCCAATTAATTTCGTCCGTCTGTCTGTCTGTCTGCGCTATATCCACAAAACCACTTGACGAAGAAGAATACTATTTGGCAGCCAACGAAGAACTGGAATGCGCTTCCGTTGAAAAATATATAGAGTGGACTCCATAAAAAATATAATTAAGGAAAAAAATACGACGGAAGACAATAATATTTGGCATGTAGTTAACACGACTGTCAAGGAAGAAACATTTTTAAAAAAATATACATCCTAAAAAAAATTGAAAATAAATTTTCACAGTTATGTTAAAGAAGAAAACTATGAAAAAATATACAGGGTGATCACCTTAAAGAAAACACTTTAAAAAACCTGACAGAGGACGGTAATATTTTACAGTTAAGACAGCTGTCAAAGAAGTAAAATATGAACAAATATATACTTAGTACAGAGTGGTCATCTTAAAATTTTTTTAAAAATGTGACGGAGGGCGATAATATTTCGTGTGAAGTTAACACAGCTCTCAAAGAAAAACAATATGAAAAAGATGTACAGGGTGGTCATTCCAAAGAAGTAATGAAAAAATACTTGGCATGTAGTTAACACATCTGTCAAGGAAGAAAAATATGAAAAATATACAGAGTAATTTTTGGCATTACGAACTTAACATTTTTTTCACATGTAGTTAACATAGCTGCCAAAGAAAAATATAGAAAAATCAATTTATGAAAAAATATGACGAATATTATTTCGCATGTAGTTGAAACAACTGTCAGGGAAGAAAAATATTAAAAATATACAATGTGGCGAGAGGTGTTCCGCAGGGGAATTGTGGTGTACAAGCTCCAGGAATTAGTAGGGAATAAGTAGGAATTGGTGGGAATTAGCAAGAATTAGTGGGAATTAGTAGGAAATTAGTTTGGAATTAGAGGAATTAGTGAGGAATTAGCAGGATTTATTAGGGAATTAGTGGGGAATTATTAGGAATTAGTAGGTAATGAGTGTGGAACTAATACACGGCGCGCGTAACTCGAGACATGGTAGCACTCGTACATAATAACATGCGCCGAGGCACAGGGCCGTGGAGAGAAAATACGGGTCCGTGGGGGAGAAATGCGCAAAAAAATTATTCAACATTTCAAAACTGGGACCCCAAACAAGACCGGGCCTGGGGGAATCACCCCCTCTCGACAGGTCTGCCGAGACTGTTTGAGACTGTGCGCTCTACAGCTCTATCTATACAGATTCTTCAGTAAATATAGTTTTATATATACATCCTGAGTTCTACGAGTGCGAGAAAGAAAATAGAGAAATTAAAAAAGAAAGAAGGACATTATCCCAGTGCATTTCAAAAAAACCGGAAAAAAATTCTTAGTCACTGAAACTCTGGAGGTATGTCCTTAAAAGTAAAGAAATAATTATACAAGAAGTTTAACTCATTTGCGTCATTTGTTTATTTAACAAATACACTTAAAAGAAACAGGTTTTCTTTAAAAAAAAATAATAATAATAATAAATCGTCTTTATTTATTTTTCTGTCTTGGCGGAGTTCAGACTAGCTGTTCTACCACTCAAAAAATATTGCTTTTACCGAAAAATAACAGGAATTTTTTTAAAAAACTTATAAAAGTACCTTTATTTTGATTTTTTTATTGTCTGTACCTACGATAAAATGAGACCCAGATAGATTTTTAAAATTACGCCATTCTTCCACTGTTTTCGAAGAAGCGTATTTTGTCGCCCGCCAAAAACAGAGGGCCAAACGTAAAAAATGGGCTAAATAAAATCAAAAGCTTATTCAATTGCCTTTAATTTGTTTTTTTTATCACTTTAAGATGAAAATTGACTAACTTAGATTCAAAACTACCAGAAAATCAAGAAAAATAAATAATGAATGAATATTCGTAAATAACATGTTAAGAATTCGTGCCATCTAAAAATTGCTTGGAACCGTTTTTGTTAAATTTTTATAGATGAAAGCAAAAATCCCTTTGGTTGCCAACAATCAGGGTTTTTCTGTACAATTTGTTATGAACAAATTTTTAGTAAATAAATGAAATGTCAAAAATGACTGGCAAATTTGAAAGATTATTAAATATTTCTAATCCTTTTAAAGTGGCAGACAATTAGTTTATTTATCTTCATTTGTCAGCATGAAAGCTGACAAAATAGTTTAAATTATGACACAATGTCTACGTACATTTAGATTTTCGTGAATATCGCAAAAAATATACGAATTTTTAAAAAATATATCCATGGCCTTATTTGCTCATTTTGTTGAAATATGTGGTTTCGAAAAGGGCATATTTTTAATCATTTCCGAGAAAAAAGGGAAATTTTTGCTGCCTAACTATTGGTTTTACAGAAAAATGTCAAAGGAGATAAAATATAATTAATAAAATTCCCTTTATTATACTCTTTGCAAAAACGAAAACGAAAAGTATATTGCAATTTGATCAGCACATTTCTAAAACAGAAAATACTGCTTGGAAATAAAACATGTTTATATCATTGTGTTAGTGATTTAATTCTGGACAACTTTAAAAATGTCCGTACGTTTGTCTATCCGTCCGTCACGTTTCTTGTAAGCGATAACTTAATAACAGAAAGTTCGATTGTGTTGGAATTTTTTAAGGTAAGTTAATGTTAGCTGCTGTTTATTTACAAACTTTTATTTAACTTGCAATGTTTGTAACTATGTCTTTCCGGTTCAAAATTAGGCAGTGTGATACTATCGGTATTAGCTAGTTATCGATGTAGGGAATTAGGGGAATTACTAGGGAATTAGGGAAAATAGTAGCGAATTAATATGGAATTAGGGGAATTATTATCTACCTTGGGAATTAGTGTACACAATATTTTTCTGCGCAATGTGGTCACTATGAAAAACAATTATGATGGATATAATATTTGGACTGTCGTTGACACAATTACCGAGGTTGAAGTGTAGGGGTGGTCACTATAAATAATAACTAATTAAGAAACTATTGCCAGGAAGAAAAGATAATATACTTTTTGTTAAAAAAAGTATACAGGGTAGTCATCTTGTAGAAAATATAATGAATAAATGACAAGTAAATCAAGAGGAAAGTTTTACGTAAATACTTTTACAAATTTTTTAAAATGTAATAGGTATTTTTTTCGAACATTTTCTACATAGAATAACCATGTCTACAAAGATTTGAGAAGGACAGTAGGTGCATGCACTTAAGGCACTATTTGGTTCCTCGACTATCAACGAACATACGCTTGTTGTTACAAATATTGCGTACCTTTGGTATAGGTAGATATACTAAATTAGTAGCATCATGCAGGTTTATTATGTCTAATAATCCCATTATAAATGTGTTCCAGTTTGTCATGAATTTAATTGATTGCAAAATGCATTGTTCGACGCTAAATATCATATCAATTAACTTATCGGACTGTACGTTTAATTTTTTACACTCACATAATGATTTTAACGTTTAAAAATATGATACAATAGATCAACATCACTTTAAATTATAAAACTATCACTTATCGTTGATATATGATACATTTGCTACCGTTTACGTCGCCATGTACGAGTAGGGTTAATTAATATTAATTATCTGTTGTTTGCTTTAACAAAACATCGTTATCGCATTCATTGTTATAATTGCGTTGATAAGCATTTTTAAATTTGGTTGTAATTGCCGTTTCGCTAATTTAGTCGTCACGTAAAGAACAATTAACATCAAAGAGACAACTGATCGTGCGATCTAACCAACGTCAATAACTTCATTATTTATTAAACAAACTACTAGGAAGTATATTTTTATACAGATCTGATTACGAAGTTGTGAACAGTAATTTTTCAATGCAGTTCGTTGTTTACTACAGTTTATTTCAATAATGAAATAATTAATGTCGTGATAAGTGAAAAATATCTAGTATTAAGAGTTAGTTATACACGAGGTTAAAGCTTAAAGTGATTTGTTTAACAATTATTTTGACATTGAGTCTGATTAGATAAAAACTAGAATATTAACTATACATTCTTTGTAGCAGTGAATGATTATACATTAAATTTTATAGGCCATTTAAGAACTATATAGCAGCTATTAGTAGCATCAGTAATCATTTAAGAGTTTCCTGTAATTTTCGTATTTCTCTTCAGCATTTAACCAACTCCAGACTGAATACTATAATACTGGCTTGAGTATTTATACTTTTATACACAGTGATGGAAGCTGCGAATATTCGCATTTGAATATTCGGATATTTTGGAAACATTCGCGAAAGTTCGCCATCTAAATTCGCGGATATTCACAAAGATACGACCACCAAAGTGTTAGACTGCTAGACATCAATCAGCTGATAAATATTAAAATATTACGGCCTCAATAGGTGTAAAGATCATTAATGTCTATTATTAACATTAATATATACAGCTTTTTTTTATGTTCCTATATATTCCCGAATATTCGCGAATATTCGTTGGTAATTTTACTATTTCGGAAATTTTACATCACTGCATATACAGCTTTCGGTAGCTCAACATGTCATATCCATCATATTACGACTATTACAAATACTCTTATTACGTACTACTTAGACCATATTACGTGTATTTACAGATGTAAATTCTTATTTTATTACGAAGGGATTCTGTTTATTTCCACTTGCCAAACGCTTTCTCTTCCGAACCGTTGCATGCGAAACTGACGTACCACTTCTGGACACTGACTGTATCCATATCTAGTTATAATGTATTTAGGTAAATATATTAGTATGTTTCTCCAAAAAATTATGTTTTATTAACTGTAAAACTGTACTTTTTTTTAATTGCAGCGGATGTCTCTGGCCGATTCTTTCATTGCAAATAAAATGGTTCGTAATACGATACGGTATAAAAACTATATAGACTTTTTTCATTCAAGTTCCTTGTTATTTTAGCTGTACGCTCTGGCCGTAAACGGTTGCTGAGGTTGATAATAAATTTTAAGGGTGGTCGACCATTTAAGGGCGTTCCTTAAGCTGTCAGAAGCAGGGCACACTATAATCTTAAGATTCGAAAGAAAGAAGCATATGCCCTTAGAGTAATATTTAATATTTGAGGACAACACTTTCAGATGTTCTTTGCGACAGATTACTGTGTTCAATGTTAAAAGGACAAGACAGATATAGCACGAAGGGTCAGCTTTTTTGACCACAGGTTATAACGGCTCTTATATGTTTTATCACCGTTGGTTTTGACTGTGACACATTAGGTAATAAACCTCAATTAGAGCCAGAATATATCAGTTATAAAGTTCATATTACTGTTAAAAGTTCCTTCATTTTTACACGGTTAAGGACAGGATTTTACAGAGTGAGAGGAAAATATGCGGTTACTTTCGGTTTATTATAAATATTTAAAGAATCATAAATGGTATAATCTTAAAAATAGTTTCAGATACTTCCCATTGCTCTGAGGAATACAACCATATACAGTTTTTGTCACAAATTTTGACTGTAATTAAATGCCATGCTCTAATAATGAAATTAGGAACTATTTTCATTGACAAACTGCAGCATTCAAGTACAACACAAATTTACAATAAAAAATATATATGGTTGTGATCCTTAAAATAATGGCAAGTATTTAATAGAGTTTTAAAAATTACTGTTTGGTTTTTAAATATTTATAATGAATGGAAAATAAATGCATATTTCTCTCCCACTCTGCAAAATCCCATTCTTAACAGAAATTTTTATAAAAAGTGATACATTTTTTTACAGTAGGCAGTCAACTTTTTCAAATGGCAACATCTTTTAGACACCCAGTAGTTACATACTAATTTTCACGACAAATTCACTGATACCTTCAAATCGAAAATCGGTTTCATATTAACCCAAATAAACAAGTTCTTTAGTGGATAATAATTAAAATATCGAGAAAATATGCTTATCAAGTGAATAAAACCAAATTCAAAACATTCATTTTGTCAACAAAACAACGCTGCAAATAAAAGAAATGTGCTGTGGAACCAAAAAGAAGTTGACGGACAAAAATAGCCCCAAAAAATCAAGTAGTCTCAGAAATTTTTTAAAACTACGAAGTCGTACTTAAAATCATCTCCGAAATCAAAAAATGTAAAAATATACAGGGTGTTCCATTTAAAATTTTATATCGTTAGGCATCAATCAGTTGATAAACATTAAAATATTATGCTTTCAGTAGTTGTAAAAGATCATTAATGTCGATATTAATGTTTATTATTAACATCAAAAAACAGCTTTTTTTAATGTCCCCATATATTCCCGAATATTCGGTGGTAATTTCAATATTTCGTAAAATTTACATCTCCACTTATACAGCTTTAGGTAGCGTCCATCATATTACGACTATTATAAGTAGTCTTATTACGTATTACTTACGCCGCATTACGTGTATTTACGGAGGTGAATTCTTATTTTATTGCGAAGGGATTCTGCTTACTTCCACTTGCCAAACACTTTCTCTTCGAAACCGCTGCATGCGTCATTTTCGGAGAAACCAGAAATGATGGGAAGGAGTCAAATTATAAAAAAATTGCCGTTTTTTGGCATATATTACCCCTGCCAAATTTAAGACCTATATCTTGAAAACTCTGAAAGCTATGGCTTGTCTAATGATTCCGATAACACCTGGTATACTTATATAAAAAATACATACGAGTCAAAGTGAAAACCTCATTTACTACACATTTTTCGTTGCAATTATTGTTTTAAGATAACTTTTATTTTTTTTTTCCAAAAATGTACAGACATATCTATCAAACAATGTTTAACGGGTCTGGTAGTACGTATTTTCCACATAAAAATCTATTCGACAAGGTTTTATTGAATATCCTCAGATGCTGCATAATTTAAGTGTTTCCAATAAGCCCGACATCTCCGACAACTGTCAAAAATGTTGGCGACCCCTGGGGATTAGGGGGATTTTGTGTTACCATTAGAGATTAATCAATACGTAGGGTGATTTTACAAATCTCCTTTCACCCCTCTAGCAGAGGATAAAATATAATGTTTTCCTAACAAAAGATATTCTGTAGCCGATCCAATTGATTTGACTTTTTAATAACCCAGCAAAAAATATATCATCGGTGAACTGTTATTATCTTTAGGGATTAGAAATTTATTACTTAATCAATTTAATGCTTGAATTTATAATGTAGTTATTTTTTAATAACTACGAAAGTTGATGGATTTCTATCTTCTATTTGTTACTTTGTTATCTATCGTAATAATAAATGAATAATGTTGCATTCAGGCTGTGTCGACTACAAATATTTATTAGCATTTTACCGTGGGGAGATATGTAGGAGGTGATATGCTCAGTTCTTTAGTTTCTTGTGCCCGTGGAAAGTAAACAAGTTCTTACCAGTTTATGAAACCAATTCGTTGTGCTAAGATTGTGAAATGAAGTAAAAGTAATAAATAAAAATCTACAAATAAAATGGCAACAAGATAAGAGAAGCTGTATCTTCTTCAACATGACGAAAGTCAAATTATTGGAGCCAAATTACCATCAAATGGACAAGTTCTGAGAGTTTTATTTTATAACCTCCACAAAGTCAAATTAAATTTACGGTCTACTACACATTTGGCGGTGAAAGAAGTAGAAGTATTATGGGAAAAGGCGAGAATCCCAACGAGAAAGTTTCAGCGTAGCATTGAGAAATTGGAATTATTGTATCTACAATGGAAAACACTACAAAAAACTTGTACACGTCGAAATCAACTACAGGAAAAGAAGGAGCAAGATTTTCTTTATAAAGTGGATGGCTTATTCGATATCGCTCATGCCAATGCGTTGGAGATGATTAGCATTGAAGAAGACAAACTTTTCCTTTTAAACCAAAGAAAAAAAGGCCGACCTAGATCAGTGATCAACGGAGATCGTGTTTTATTACTAAAGGAACAAAGAAAATAATTCCGAAAGAAGCAAGAGGAATTAAGGCAGTCTAGCCATCAAGTATTACAAGGTATATTTTAAATTATCATCTCATGATAATTTTTTTTTTTATTTTAGAAAGTGAAGTGGTTGAATTGGAATTTTCAACAGATGATGAACAAGTACAGGAATTGGAAACCCAATTCAACCACTTCACATTTTAAAATGAAAAAAAAATTATTTATCATGAGATGATTTTTACACTTTAATTTAAAACATACCTTATAATACTTGATGGCTAGACTGCTTTAATTCCTGTTGCTTCTTTCGAGATTATTTTCTTTGTTCCTTTAGTAATAAAACACGATCTCCGCCGATCATTGATCCAGGTCGGCTTTTTTCCTTTGGTTTAAAAGGAAAAGTTTGTCTTCTTCAATTCTAATCATCTTCAACGCATTGGCATGAGCGATATCGAATAAGTCATCCACTTTATTAAGAAAATCTTGCTCCTTCTTTTCCTGTAGTTGATTTCGACGTTTACAAGTTTTTTTGTAGTGTTTTCCATTCTTGATACAATAATTCCAATTTCTGAATGCTACGCTGAAACTTTCTCGTTGGGATTCTCGCCTTTTCCCATAATACTTCGACTTCTTTCACCACCAAATGTGCACTAGACTGTAAATTTAATTTGACTTTGCGGAGGTTATAAAATAAAACTCTCAGAACTTGTCCATTTTATGGTAATTTGGCTCCAATAATTTGACTTTCGTCATGTTGAAGAAGATAGAGCTTCCCTTTTTGTCTTGTTGCCATTTTATTTGTAGATTTTTATTTATTACTTTTACTTTATTTCACAATCTTAGCGCAACGAATTCGTTTTATAGACTAGTAAGAACTTGTTTACTTTCCACGGGCGCAAGAAACTAAAGAACTGAGCATATCAGGTGATAAGGACAACTCTTACATATCTCCCCACTACAATATCTATTGCTCCTACTATTTCAGGGTTGGTGGAGCTCCGAACTCATATGTTCTAAGATCCACTCGCCCTATATACCCTTGCTCAATTATTTAAATAAGAAGGATATAAATTTACGGTACCTACCTAGTTATAAAAAATTTTAACTGTAATGTGCTACGTGATCCCGTGCTCCAAAAAAATGTCAAATTTGGTAGAAATTATCTTTTTACCAAGTAGAACAAATATAAGGGGCGTCATAAAGAAAAAAAATATATTGAAAAATAAGGGCCACCCTAAATTGTACACATATAGAAACTCATGTCATAGTATTTCAAAAAGTGTGTAAAACCTTCATCATTATTAGTTCTGTTTTTTTAATACTTTTAACATTTAAATATAAACACACCCAAATCCAAGTCTGTCCGGAAGGGGGTTAGACATTTAAATAAACGCAGACCTCCATTTCCCAACAATATTGCCAGTATCGGGACTGCGCACACTGGGGCTATAAATATCGTTTGGTTCAAAACCACCTAGAGCTCACAATTTTCAAAGAAACCTAAAAATTCTTGATCAAGGATATTTCTGGATAAATTTCGAGAAGTATGAAGCCTGATTCTCAAAATGGGTCATTGCAAATTTGAAAATAACAATAATCCTGTGAGTATTGAAGTTTTGAGATAAAACGTAAGTTAATGAACTAATAACCAACTGAAACCATGGTTCTAAAACCTATAAAAACTGAGTAGATGCCGAACCATAAAACCCAAGACCCAGCGGCCTCAAACCCAAAAAACCTAATAAATGAACTGTAAACCCACAGATCCCCAATTAAATAAACCCATACTTCAAATACATAATCCCAAATATCCCAAACATATAAATCCATAAATTGCGAACTCAAAAACCCAAATAAATGAACTCTAAACCCACAAGAACCCTAAATAAATAAACAGCTAGAACCCACAAAACCCAATAAAATAAATCTATAGACTATAAACCGATAAACTCCAAATCGGCTTCCTCCGTCTGTTCGAAATCTCGCCAGAAACATTCTCGATCAAGAATTTTTAGACTTTGTTAAATCTTGTGGCCTCCATAAACCTTTGGTCCCCAGTGTGCTGCGGATCGAACTCAGTACTCAATAGGCAGTGTGACCGTTAAGTAAAAAGTTCTCAACGGTGTGACTAAGTGGATTCGCAACATAAAACGCTTTAGCATGTTGCGCCACCAAGTCCGTACATGACGTTGACAAACTCTCGCATTTTCCGTTTTCTTCAGGAATAAACTAAACGCCTGTAATTTTGCCACTAAGTGTGTATATGGATAATGACAGACAGACTAGATGACAGACTTTGAAAAACTTATTTAATTTTATTTCATCTGGTTAGCACAGAAAGTACTTTAAAAATAATAATTTGTAGAACTTTGGTCTAATACCCTTTGATAAATTAAAAATAGATTTTTTTTCTTTACAGGTTGCTTTGCTAAGAACCCATAGCACTGAAGCTTACGCTTATAGTCTCACTATCTGCCACAACTACACATTTTTATCCAGGAGGAAGCTCGTTCAGTGTTGCACAGGCTAAGGCACAACGCACGCAAAAACACGGAAGAGAACACCTAAGTTATGTTATGTTATGTTATGTATGTTATGTTATGTATGTTATGTTATGTATGTTATGTTATGTTACGTATGTTATGTTATGTATGTTATGTTATGTATGTTATGTTATGTATGTTATGTTATGTATGTTATGTTATGTATGTTATGTTATGTATGTTATGTTATGTATGTTATGTTATGTATGTTATGTTACGTATGTTATGTTATGTATGTTATGTTATGTATGTTATGTTATGTATGTTATGTTATGTTTGTTATGTTATGTATGTTATGTTATGTTTGTTATGTTATGTTTGTTATGTTATGTTATGTTATGTTATGTTATGTATGTTATGTATGTTATGTTATGTATGTTATGTTATGTATGTTATGTTGTGTATGTTATGTTATGTTATGTTATGTTATGTTATGTTATGTTATGTTATGTTATGTTATGTTATGTTATGTATGTTATGTATGTTATGTATGTTATGTATGTTATGTATGTTATGTATGTTATGTTATGTATGTTATGTTATGTATGTTATGTTATGTATGTTATGTTATGTATGTTATGTTATGTATGTTATGTTATGTATGTTATGTTATGTATGTTATGTTATGTATGTTATGTTATGTATGTTATGTTATGTATGTTATGTTATGTTATGTTATGTTATGTTATGTTATGTTATGTTATGTTATGTTATGTTATGTTATGTTATGTATGTTATGTATGTTATGTTATGTATGTTATGTATGTTATGTTATGTATGTTATGTTATGTATGTTATGTTATGTATGTTATGTTATGTATATTATGTTATGTATGTTATGTTATGTATGTTATGTTATGTATGTTATGTTATGTATGTTATGTTATGTATGTTATGTTATGTATGTTATGTTATGTATGTTATGTTATGTATGTTATGTTATGTATGTTATGTTATGTATGTTATGTATGTTATGTTTGTTATGTTATGTTTGTTATGTTATGTATGTTATGTTATGTTTGTTATGTTATGTTATGTATGTTATGTTATGTATGTTATGTATGTTATGTATGTTATGTATGTTATGTATGTTATGTATGTTATGTATGTTATGTATGTTATGTATGTTATGTTATGTTATGTTATGTATGTTATGTATGTTATGTTATGTATGTTATGTATGTTATGTATGTTATGTTATGTATGTTATGTTATGTATGTTATGTTATGTATGTTATGTTATGTATGTTATGTTATTGTATGTTATGTTATGTATGTTATGTTATGTATGTTATGTTATGTATGTTATGTTATGTTATGTTATGTATGTTATGTTATGTATGTTATGTTATGTATGTTATGTTATGTATGTTATGTTATGTATGTTATGTATGTTATGTTATGTATGTTATGTTATGTATGTTATGTTATGTATGTTATGTTATGTATGTTATGTTATGTATGTTATGTATGTTATGTTATGTATGTTATGTATGTTATGTTATGTATGTTATGTTACGTATGTTATGTTACGTATGTTATGTTATGTATGTTATGTTATGTATGTTATGTTATGTATGTTATGTTATGTATGTTATGTTATGTTATGTATGTTATGTTATGTATGTTATGTTATGTATGTTATGTTATGTATGTTATGTATGTTATGTATGTTATGTATGTTATGTATGTTATGTATGTTATGTATGTTATGTTATGTATGTTATGTTATGTATGTTATGTTATGTATGTTATGTTATGTATGTTATGTTATGTATGTTATGTTATGTATGTTATGTATGTTATGTTATGTTATGTATGTTATGTTATGTATGTTATGTTATGTATGTTATGTTATGTATGTTATGTATGTTATGTTATGTATGTTATGTTATGTATGTTATGTTATGTATGTTATGTTATGCTCTGCGAGCTGAAGGCAGACCCCATTCTGGGAATGCCCACGGACAGTATGGTCCCAAAGTATAACTTCTATACAAATTTTCAAATCAAAATACCAGACAGAGAGGACTGGAAGAACGGCCCTCCGATATCAGCACAAACAGTCTGGTATACGAGCAGCTCCAAGACAAAACAGGAGTCGGAGCTAGGACTTACGGAATAAGGTCGAAAATGGAAATCCCGATAAGACTAGGAATACATGCCACAGTATTTCCGGCTGAAGTAGCCGCTATACAGTGGAGTGCAAAGGAAATAATGAGGCAAGGAACTGTTAACCAGTCAAATGCCATTTTTTTCAACAGCCAAGCAGCGCTAAAGGCAATCTATTCCATGCAGGTCGATTCAAGACTAGCATGGGATTGCATTAACGCCCTTATGGACCTAGGAAGTCAGAATAAAGTCCCGAGCTCTTTTGTTGTGTAGTTAAGCCATGCAAACGATCATCCATTAATAAATGGGTACAAGGCAAATCTCTAGATTGGTGGAAGAATTTCCCGCAACAGACACAAGTTAAAGAGTTCATTAAAGAACGATTGGCCAAATTCACGGAAAATCTACTATACCAAAACAAAAAGCCCATTAGGATAATAGTGGGTTTTCTAACTGGACATTGTAGGTTCAACAAGCATATAAGTCTAATGGGTCTGGCAGAGGATGCAACATACAGATTCTGGCAAGAGGAAGAGGTAACCTCAGCACATGTACTTTGCTACTGCGAAGGCCTAGCCAGACTGAGATCCCAACTACTTGGCGAGGAAAAACCAAGGACAGATAGCTATATTAGGGAGCCCCTATCAAGGCTATGGAGGATAAAGCTGGATAAGGAACTCTAAATGAATTAGATTAGGAGTGCCACAATAGACCTACAGGGGTGGCGGTGGCTAAGTCCAAGAAGCCAGCTCCTTCCTTCAATCTAATTTAATCTAATCTAATAGTCTCATTATTCCATTAGACCCGTTTCTTCCATAAAGGAAGATTTCAGCTTTGGTACGGAAATAGTTCCCCAAAGTTTGCAAGCCTTCTAGCCACCAGGGCATTCTCAAATGGTGTGGGGGGCGTTTCTTCCTCTTTCCCATACATCCTATATTCCGGACTGTCCCTTAGAAATATGTTATTTTTAGATGGGAGATCGTAGGGTTAAATAATAAATACAAAAAGAAATAGCGCCATTTACCCTAAAAAAGTAACAACGAAGCAGCTACGGAATTATGTTCCTCAACAGGGTAGCTTAGCTTAAAGAACGTTTTTAATGTTTTGGTAATGTTTTTTACTGAATATTTGCAATAACTTAAAAATTTATATTAATATAAGCTCATCAGGATGGATATGTCAAAATATATCCAGTGGGTAATTGAAACCTTGGTTCTATTTTAAAAACGATGCAGATCAGTCTAGAATATTATATTATATTCATGATTTTTAATAATATTGTAAGTAGATATAAAATTATTTATTTTTCAGTCCAGAATGTTTCCAGAATTCTAGAATGACTTGTAGTAATAAATATTTTGTATTTTATTTTGGTACATGTCACGTATATATTAGAAAATAATAAGCATTTTCTTTTATTACAAGATTATTTTCATATTACGGAGGCATGTTTACGTTTACACATATTATTTTCCAAATCAATCCGTGTTTATATATTTTTTGCGTTGTCCGATCCTAAAGCATGCTAAGGATAATGCCAATGACTTTTACACAAACTGGTATTGCAATATATTATAATTTTTTTAATGCGCTGGATAACAATAAAGACAGTAGATTCTTTAGTAATATACTAAAATATATAATTGTTGATTCAAAATGTTCAAATCCGACCTAGAGCGGTGATATTGTATTTCCATCGGTTTTGCCGTTTTTAGGCCCCGAAGTCAAATAAATACTTACTCTGATCTTTTTGAGCCTACACCCCTCAAACATCGCTACAATTCGATAAAATCCAACGCACAACCTACGAGAATAATGCTTTAAATATAAGTCGGGTTTTTCGATTATCAGATGTGACGTAAATAGGGCAGCACCCAATTATTGGAAACAATTTTTCAATTTACGTCGAAAGCGAAATGTTATTTTTATCAATTCCGTCTGTATCTACCAAAGTAAAAGTTAAAATAACATAAAACAACATTGAAAACTTTGGAAAGTCTAACCCAATAAACATTCATGTCGGTTACAACCCCTAACAGTTTGTTTTTCTTTTATAAGCTTCTGTACTTTGCTGTATAAAATAAATAAATAAGATGTTAGCAATAGTTAGTTAATTCATTGAGAGAAATACGTTTAGAATCGGTTCCGTCCATTGAACTTTTAAATCAGATGTTAATTGCTCAGTTAATTGTTATTATGTGGATATATTTTGCAATTATTTTATTTCACTTTTTATAAAAAATATAGCAAATATATTTTCCTCCAAATTTTTTGATAATTGTTTTTGTGAAGAAAAATAACATATACGAAAAAAAGAAAAGACGAAACAACGAACAAGAAACGAAAACACGTTTTGGAATTATTGTTCCTCATCAGCGTAGTTGGGTTCAACTGGAGATGAAGGAACATGTAGATTACTACGTATTATAGTTTAGACTTTATTTCACTGGTTATTCTTGGTCTATTGTATACAGATACTGTCTTTAACGAAAACCCAGGTGAATATGTAGGCTACCAATATGCAATCGAGTTAACTAAAAAGTTTTAAGCACTTTCTCACTACGTAATAAAAAGATCCTTAGCCAAGAGTTCCGGGCGAAGCAGCACAGGTCGTCGTTCTTGATTATTTCACCAAACACCTTTATCTCGAAAATAGTTAAATTAACCTGCAATTGGGTTGGTTTGGTACATAAGTTCCTTCCGTAAAAATCCGTCAAGGTGTTTATGATAGGATTCAATGCTGCGAAGAAATGGGTAAAAAATTCGCAAATGATCCCAATTTGCTAAAAAGCAATTGACATCGATAAATCCACCTATTTGATGGCCATTACTCATTACTAACATAAATGCAGGTGCTGGAATAATGAAAATTCACATAATGTTTGGGAAGAACCGAACCGAGAAGATTAATACGTGGGCTAGTATTCTAGTGGGCAAGATAATAAGGCCTATTTTTTTAACATGCTTTTATTAATACTTAATTACAAACACGCCCCTTATGGGGTAGACAGAGAGAACAGGCTCGATGATTATTTTTTGCTTTTTAGTGCAGTTTTTATAAAAGCATATTTTTTTAGTTTTTTTAAACTATTAATTTATTTATTGAACAAAATCTGACTAGACAGCTGTAATTAAAATTCTTAGAGTATGAGAGAAATCTATTCATTATACAGTCGCAGTCGCTAGAAAAACTTCATGATGAAGAAGAAACATAATGCCCAATGAGTACAATTTGCACTTTCCTCAAGACGAAACTCGTGCTCATTATGTCTTTCTTGTGAAACAATGGTTGTATGAAAAATTTCCTGGGAAGTAGATCGGAGGAAGAAGTGCTCAAGATAGCCGCCAAGGCCTGCGCTAAATTTGATTTTCCAGCTGACGATGAAGTAATTTACACAAACACAAAACACTTGAACCATTTTTTAAATCACATTTTCATGGTTTTCTACATTTATTTGAAGATAAATAAGACATTAGCAAGTCCAGTTATTTGTATTACCTTTTGATGCGCCATTCTAACTTTGCTAAGATTTGTTACGGCTACGTTCTGTTCATTTCTTTAGTCCACAATGACCTATTGGTAAATTTTTGTACTACTTTGAGCTAGAACTTTTCCAATAAACGATTTATAGTTAAAAATAATCAGTCATATCAGTGATATTTTGTCGTTTTTCCATCTATTTAACGTACAGGACATGTATCTGGAATTTTAAGACTCGGATCCCCTCTGGCATTGCCAGTGCCGAGGCTGGGATTCGAACCCAGTACGCGATAGCCAGTACAACCAGCGAATTCGCCACACAATACAGCTTAGCCGACTGAACAACCCTGTCAGTATCAGGAATGGGTGAACCGATTTAATTTTATTGGTAGGAAGTACAAGATTTTATACTATCTAAAATGTATCAAAAACGTTTGAAATTTCGAAGTTGAGATGGCTGGAGTGAATGGATGAAATGTAGCATTAAATCGAACTTCTCTCTTGAAAACTAAACGTGTTCTATTCTTAAAATCGTGTCTATTGTAGATTCAGGGTTTTTCTAAGCGCATAGTTTTGAAAACAATTTCTGAAAATCCTTATACTCAAATTACCGGAATAACCTCAGCAATACACATACATACATTCAACTGAATTCCAACTAAAACTTCTCTACAATATATCAATGATGAATTTCTCAGAATACAAACTTAACTCTTAAAAATTCTATTTTTACGCGAACTTTAGCAGCAACTGGAATTGTCGCATTTCCATTAACAAGTAAAATTTCCTTTTAATATATGTGCCACCTTGTACAATATATTGATATGTGTAGACATAAATAACAGGAAATTAAATGTTGCATTTCACAGTTCCAGAGCAATCTTGATAAAAGTTGATGAGAACAGCACAAAAAGAACACCTTTACGTCTGAAACACGTCAATACAATTTATAACAGAATAAAACCGAATGAGAATTTCCATTATCACTGGAAAAGATCTTGAGATTATGTAAATTCCTTCTAATAAATAACAAAAATACTTTGGGATTAAAAGGAAATAATGTAAAAAGTTGCGCTAAAGTAAAATTGAACCAGGTATTTCGGAATATATAATTAATTTTAAAAAAACTTTGGGTAAAATCGAATACATATTATGCGCAAAGTTTTAAGGTTCGGGACAAGACGTTCTTTCTAAATTATTGAATAGTCAGTAGCGCAACATCTACATCTTCTAGGTTTAGCATAAACCCAAAAAACCGTAAAAATAATACCTGCTCTACCAGCCTTTTTATCTCTATATTGTCGTTTTGTTAACATAAATAAATTTAAAACATAAATTCATATAAAAGGCAGAATCTCCAAGAGGGTGTGGCCGACTACGAATACATATTTGATTCTTGAACAGAGCACAATTCACTTTTCGTGATGCAGCTGAGATTAAGTGCACAAGCAATATATTTTTTAATTTTATATGTTTCTATAATTTCCTAGGCGTCTAGAGTTACGGAGCAAATTCGTCGAAGAAATGTTCCTTTGTGACCTGTGAGTTTCCTTTTGAAAATTGCACATTTTTTTAAGATACGCCGAGTATAATGGTCGGTTTTAACTTGTTTGTCTTCGGAAGACCTTCTACTTCTGAACTATCTAAAACTAGGCTAAAAATTGGACGAAATAAGAAAAATGTAATCAATTTTGGTTTCATTTTATTTTTAGTATTAGTACTATACCAGATCTACAACTCAACGAAAAGACGTAGGGGCTGCACCAGTGATATATTACTACATTCACTCTTTCGTTTGATGTTGAAGAAACTTGTTGCAGCTGTCATAAGAATACATAAAGTGTCAGTGTATTGCACTTATGGCAATACTTTTACTTTTAGTTATAGCTAATGTAAAAGTGTCGTGCATCAAATTTACTTAAACTACACTACATCACACTAGTATACACTTTACAGGGGGAGTTTGGACAAACCGAATGTGATTAATTATCACTAGCCGCTATTCAGGGTAAAATTAATTAATTTTTGAACGATTATTATTATCTCTATTATTTTTGACACACAAAAGCTTGGTTTGGCTGTCGGTTATGCATGTAGTCCATGTTAAAATGTGGTTTAAACCGAGGAATATATTTTGACAGTGAACGATCTATTGCAGCGGATAGGAAATCAGATTTGAACGAATTCAATCAATTCAAATTTCTAAGAAATTTCGACCAACTTCCATATACTTCCACTGGAATTCCAGCAGATGTTATATCTATTTCTATTTGGGGTTTACCTCTCGCTTATATATATTGAGCCTATATTTCCGCTATATAATGAGTGAACCTTGGTGGGAACCATAGTAGTAAATTTTTGAAGGTAGATTCAAAGGAAAAAGTGGTCTTGGAAAAAAGAAATGTCTTATCTGGGAAACATTAATATTCTATCTGGAAATAGAATTACAGGATATTTTGTCCAGAAAGCAAGAAGTAAAACTTTGCCACTGTGAATACCAATATACGGTGAGCAGCATTCTAAATGAATTGCCAACCATCAGAACAGGTTAGGTAGCAAGATACAACCAGAAAAAAATGTTTTATGAATATGTTCAAAAAATACACTAAATTAAAGTAGTTTTTATCACATACATCAGATATACAGAATCGGGAAATGTAGATCTATATATCCTGTGTGTGTGATTTTGAAATGTATTAAAACATAAATCAAGATATACCAAAGTTGTTACTTAGAAACAGAAAATATTAATAATGTTGTTGTAATTTTTGATAATTAAAATATAGTCTTTAAGTTGAAATTAGAACCAATTATTTGCCCTAAGCCGGGCTGGTCCACAAATCGAAGGTAAGATTTTGACGAAACTAAACCATAAAGCTGAGCTTCCTTCACTGTGATAAACGAGACCAAGAAAGAAAGATAGAAATCAGGAAAAGTACGATAGATGTATTGCTGCCAGCACGTTACACACTTCGTGAAATTTTTATCACCTTGTCGTGTGTCAACATGGGACATCGGTACTCGTCTTTCTTTTCCTAATTTATCTGTTTTCTTTCTTGCGCTCGTTTATCTCAGGACTCATATATAAAACTACATTTGCCGAATCTGTATAATGAAATATATATTGCGTTTAGGTATAACTATACAAGAATTGAAGGTCTGCAGGTTTTTCTAAAATAAGTCTGATAATATGAAAACTTGTATACGTACCTATATAAAACTAGTGAACCAATCATATTATGTAACACTGAGTACAAAAAACAGACTAAGTAGTTACGATTTCTCTGAAGATGAAACACTAAATTTAAATAATCCGATGACACCCTGTTCATCTTTAAAAGCTTAGAATTTCACAACTATGTACGTACATGTTTAATTGTGTTTTCAACTGCATGCGACTTACGAGGAACTAAGATATATGATGTATGATTAATATTACATTTTCTGCAAATAAAATCGATTAAATTGAGCATGTCTGCTCGACTACCAACCCTAGATTGACGCCACTGGGGTATGAAGATTCGAATAGTGAATTAGAGGAACGGACCATTTTCAGCAAATTGAAGTTTTCTTTATATATTTTCCGGTGTTTATAATTCGTAATCTCGAGGGTTGGAATGAATATTGAAGGAGCTATCGGCTTAATGCCTTTTCAGCTGAACGCTGCTGCCTAAGCAAAATTAAAATACATCTTTAGTAAGTGCATGCTAATTTAATCAAAGCAAATCTCTGGTATTTTATATTTCAAATCTTACTCAAATTTGTAGTTTCAGAACTCAACACTGAAAAGTAATCACTTTTGTTGCTTCTTGAAAAGTAGCTTATTTCTTAGCCGAAAATGCATCAAGCACCTACTAAAGGCATAAAGAAAATGGAACATAGGACGAAAAAATATAGTCAACCACATTATCAAAGTAAATATTAAATGTTTATCTGTAGTTATTTTTCTCGTTATTTTCAAATAATGTATCTGAAAGTTTATGTACAATTAATTTCGAGAATAATTTTATATAAAAAACTTTTAGTAGTATTTCGTTTGGCACGGCGCAGCGTTGAAAACTATAACAGGGAAATTGTCTATAAGACAGTACATAATAAAACATACAAAATGTATCACGATTAATTTGTTTAATTTATACTCACAATGAAATAAAATAATTGTTTGAACTCAATGACTCAATAAATTTAAGTAGCAATAGCCTAGATAAGTACGTGTTACAAATTATGAATAGCTACTAAGCCCAGATGAGTTGTAGAGATATATTCTCTGATACAATTTATAATGGACAATTTACGAATTTGAATTAGACTATGTGAATAATTATCTATTTTCAGTAACCATATCGACAATTAAAATAGATATTCCCTAACTAATAAGAAATTTTAAATTTCTAACATCACTCAGTATATTTTGATAAGAAGCAATTTGCAAATCAAGAATAATTTTGTTAAATAAATTCTTCTTTTCATGTGAATAAAAGACGTGAGTCTTAGCATACGTTTTGCGATTCAAACATTATCCTAGTTGGTCCCTCGTTGCTGTATGGCACTTCTGACACCATCATGCCCTTAGTCGCGATTTCTTGTTAAGGCCCTTCTACATAATGACCCATCATTGATGAGCCATTGTGTAGAGATGCATGGTCTCAGTAAAGCTACGTAGAGGATCGAGCTGTGAGCGCGGATACGCTACACTCTATATTTCATTTCCTGAAGCCATGTAAGACACTAAATGTCAGTTTCCGTTTTTTTAAAATCATGATGTACCATCCAATCAAAGTTGCAGCCATGTCGCTATGATCGCATTAGGTCATTTTTCAATACAACTGGCAACACTGTTATCAGCTTTTTGCAACGAGATAAATGTCAGTTATCGGTGTATTTCCTCTCTTTTCATAATTTTTAACAGAATTTCGTCTATAACTAACGGGATGCTGTCACTAAATTCGCCCCCGAAATTTTGACGGACGGAAAACGACGTGGTAGAATTTTATTTCACATAACTTTAGCATCTTATTTTTACTTAAAACTACATATTTCCAGAGCCATAAGTCATGCCGCGATGATGGGTAACTTTGGTCATGGGCTCTTGGACTATTACTTAGATGTGTATAAAATAAGAATACAAAAAGGCTCGCAAAAAGGTATGAATGGAAGCTATATATTTTATTTTCCAAGTATGTATCGCGTTCGATGAAAACATCGCAGACATCATCAAGATCTTAAGTTAGGTAAAATTGGAATTTCATAAAATCTTGATAATTAACAACTATTGAGTAGATATCTCTGTTGATATAAGTCTAAATTTAATTATTACTCACAGATTAAAGGACAATATTAAATAATTCAGATGAGCAAACCTGATAAGAAAGAAATTCAAAGATAGTGAAATGTTTTTATCAGCTTTCCCAAAAATGAATGAATATATAAATATTTCATTCATATTTTAACCGGATGAAGACCATAAACCATATTTACCTGTTTAATATACAGCAATGTTATAAACAAAAGCACGCTTAACTAACAAAAACAAATTGCATAATATATAATAATAATAAATCAAAATATTTATCTAGATGATAGTCGACCACAGTAAGAGTACCTACGAACTATTTTAATGTAGAATGTTCACGAGGCTAAATGAACCAAGTATTTCTTAGTGAGCAGTTTACAAAATTAATAAACAACTTTGGCGGATGGACGATATGCCCGCGGTCATAAAATAACACTTTCTGGTTTATGAGCAGTATCAACATTTATTAAAATAGAACCGAATATCAACATTACAAAAAATGCAACAATTTGCACGATAGGTTTATTTATTCATTTAAACTTAGCCTGCAAGAAAAAGACATTTTACTTTTACAACGCGATCTACCAGGACATGCGGAAAATTTAACAGTAGGTGGTCCCCACCGAAAGGAGTAAAAAAATGAAACATTTTTAAAAAATGACCAAAAAAATTACCTTATTTTTTTTTTGTAGGAATGCGCCGCCAATGACTTCAACTAATCTAACGTAACGCGGTACAACCATATCACTTTATCAGACTTGGGATTGACACTACTGACAGCAAAGCTGGATAAGATAGACTTTTTGGTTTTAATCAAATCACACTACAAAAATACCGAAATAAACCGAAATAAATCGAAGACATTGATCTCATGCTGAAATAACAAGCAGATATACGAGATATTTAGTTAAACCGGTCAATGAAACGGCCGTGTAACTATTGTTCGACCGGAAGCAAAAAACGCGGCTCTCTAGTGGTCTACACACGATCCAGCGGCACGGAGCCAGCCTTGTCGGCATGCTTTGAACCCATTCGTAAAAGTTAATTGGTCCGCTGGAATTCCAATTATCTTCAAAGCGTACCAACAATGTTGGCTACCTGCCGCTGGATCGTATGTAGACCTCTTTTTTTGATCTCGCCGTCACTTTTTATGCCAATTAAGGAAATGTAAACAACTGGAATACGTTCTTTCACCAGTAAGTTCGTCGACCTCTTCGGAAGTAGGTCAGGACTTACTCAACATCAGTAGTGTATCTTCGCAAATTGACTAATAATTTAATTTACTAAATTACCTCAGAATCCTCTAAAATTTTGCAGGGGCTTTCCCACATTGAAGACTAGCACACCGTTTTATTTTCTGCATTTCTTGGTTGATCACGTTGTATACTAGAAACATTTTTAAAATAAATCGGCGCCGTATCGGGGAATTTAGCATTATATGCATGAAACTGATTCTGTATCGGAAAAAAAGTAATTAGGGGCCATTATTATAATACAATGAATGTATTGAGAGAGTGAAAAATATGGCAGTGTCACTTAGAGTCAGGAGAAGGACGTACTGAAGTGACATAACTAAATCCTATTAGCGTAAATTTGACTGATAGAGAATCTTATTTAGTGTCAAGTGTTCGTTTTTTAAAGCAGTTGGGATCGATAATATCATGGCAGAAGCACTTAAGTTAATTCCTCGGGAATATTTCAAGAAATGTGGAAGAAAGGAATCTGGCTCCATGACAAGATAACTTCAATTTTCGTTCCACTGCATGAAAAGATGTATGTAATAACTACAGATGTAATAACTACAGATTGGCATTAAAATCAATAATGGCTAGTAAAGTAATGCTGACTTCAGTACCATCAGTTGGCAAATATCTCGTGTGTGAGCAAGTTTTGTTAAGGCGCGTATTCATTTCGCGATGCCACGCGCGGTCTCCTCGCGAGTGATGTTCGCTGATTTGGCTCGCGCGGCAGCCGCGTTGGTATTATGGTGGGTGGTGATGAACAGTTCGCGAGTTAGTCTTACGTAGACTACTGTAAAATTTTTGACAATGTGGAATGGGATAAACTGTAGATCGTGCTATTTCAGATAAAAGAAATCAAACCTCTGGTTTTCATTATTCGCCAATTATATGAAGAATTTTGTATCTATCGAAGTATCTATTTATTGTAGGTCCTGAAAAAGGTGAAATAAAAACCCAAACGCATGGTTGAAAAACAAAGCAGTTTTTTTTCATTCTAAACAAAAAAATTGTTTTCTTTTTGTTTTAAACAGTTTTATGTTTACTGTTTATATCGGAATTATTTATCGGAATCGGCACTTTTCTTGCTTTTCCACAAACTCCAAAATAATATATTTGTTTAAAACATCGCACTGCGTTTTAAACCGTGTTTAAAACAGCTAGTTAAACATTTTGTTTTAAACTTGCCAACCCTGCCAAAACGCTGGGTAAAGAGTAGTTTCCTTTAATTAGAGTCCTAAATCCAAGAAGGTGGTCAAACAGGTTACTAACAATTCCGGTAACTTCCCTTCCCTTATTGTCAATATCAGGCAGTTATGGAAAAACCATGCTAATTTTTTTTTTATTTACTTAAATGATGACTTTATTAAGTTTATTTGATGTTTGTTTTTTTTATTGAATTCATGAAATAATTATTATTTATAAAAAAATTGAACTCTCTGATATTGCTTAGAAAAATTTTCTGTGAGCTATCACATCAAATGTCTCACTATAAAATGTGACTGACAAATAATTCCTAAAGTTAATTATAGTGTTTGAGTAATTTCAATTTAACCATCCGGTATTAAAAATAATTATAATTTGAGACACGCATTAAAAGGGAAAAGATTTTCGATGCCATATTCTGCAGTAAAAATCCTGTCGACACTTGCAAAACTGCCGCATGCATATAGTGGAGTGACAGTGCTTTTACTGCTTTTGTTTCAGTTTCTTTTCTAACACCAATTTGTCTGTTTTCTTGAGTGTTTTAATTTTTATAAAAACGATAATAATTAAATTTTCCTGATGGCATAGAAAAAAAAAAAAATGCGGCAAAACCAGGAGCAAGGCTTTTTGTAAAAACTGTTTTGTAAATATATCCATTGATGGATGGTCTAATGTCCACAACGAGCCAATCAATAATTTGCTACACAGTAACTCATGACAAGAGAATCTTATTTATTCGAAATCATTGATATTCCAGGGCAACTACACACATCATATGATGATGTGGTGGGGGATCTTTTCTTGAAAACATTTCAGTCTTATTTAATGAGGAAAACCTATGCACAATCCACATTAAAAAAACATCTTCAGACAAAAACAGGATAATTTTTGCTGCTCCTCGAAACCACAATTAGACACGCCCCTCCATTATTATAATATATTCCTAAACGGATCCTAACATTATAACATATCTTAAAAATCTTTGTACAATCTCTTCTATTCGTCTACTGAATTTTAAACACCTAAATTACATTTCCTTGGATATTTAGTCACTTTCGAGTTTAAACACTTTCGTCTAATCACCTACGTATCTGTAAATAATGTTCGGTCTAAACAACCACAAGAGAATTCGTAAGAGGCAATTAGATGGTTATCAAAAGTGTACCTACATAATTAAGTCATTATCAAGCAGGCTTTCAAAATATGCTGTTCAAACAATCTGTAAAATTGAGAAGTGTTACCTAACGTATATTTTTATCAAGATTTAGGTCGTACGATACAGGAAAGTTCACACCTGGCTGTGCAATCTAAGTCAAAATCTTTCGAGTAATAAATCACAAAAGTGTTATTTTGCTTCTGTAAGCGTGCATAACATTCCCATTTTCAATGAAAAGCCTGTCAGAGTGCTCAAAAATATATATGCATCTTGATCCACGTTTCACAATAATTGTTTTCTATTGTCAGAAAACGAAAAATATACGTACAGGGTATAGTCAAAGTTTTAATTTTAAAAGCAGTTTAATATACAGGAATAATGCTAACAAGAATTTCGCAAAGTATCATGTGCTCGTCGTTTTAAATCAATACATGTCTACTTCAATGAAGGTATTTTAATGTTATTAGAACAGCTGAAAAATAAATAACACTGTGGTGATCAAGAAGTTGAATGAAACAATGTTAATTTAGCGATAGCTATTATCCAACTAAGTATATTTTTCCAAGAACATATGAAAAATATGACAGATAATTCTTTAAGAACAGAATTACTAACTTCATTAGTTAAATAATTGTTACTATAATAAAGGGATTTGACAATTAAATTAAAGCCACTTAACTGAAATCGCGAAATTAGAACGTAAAAAGAGAGGTACAAATTTGATTTCTATGAAAAGGCCCCGAACTACCAAACGGTGTATTTATCTCGGTTGATTTTTATCGAAAATGGTCAAGTTAAGGAAAATCTTTTAAATTGATCCTAGACATTTTATGCTAAAACGCATATTTTTGGAGATATTTACAAAAGGCATATCTTTCCATTTAAAACAGAATTGCTCTCGAACCGAAGATAGACACATTCCTAAAAGATTAAGTAGATTAAATAGAAATAAACATTTAGGTATGCAAAATTTCAGTCTTTATTTTATTGTTACGTCTAGTATAAGGTGAGCAAAAATTCCCAACGAGAATTTTTTTAGCCGGAACAATTCGAGATTATGGCGAAGTCGCTAGTGGTAACTTAATTTCATAAACGTTAATTTTGTGATCTAAAATTCGAATTCTCTCGGAATTGCATTGCATTGAAATTGGGTGATTTAGGAGTAGCTGATAACGAATCTGATGTTATAAGTTCAGAATTCAAAATGGCAAATCCAATATTGCTGTAATAATTGCGATATTTTTGCAGATTTACATGATATTTGTTATAGTAATTTCAGCTTTCTTTAATAACAAGCCTAATGTTAAAGTTTTAAAAGTCACAACAACGGATATTTTACCGTATGTGTAGAAGCAAACTAAGATCACTAAAAAAGAGTGGAAAAAATTTTTGAAAAAAAAAATTGAACCGCCTTCTAAAATTAATTATGAAAGAAAATTTCACAGCCACCCAGTTAATTGAACCTTATTACCTAATATCGATATTGAGGTCGATGTAAAAATGAACAAATAACGAATTCAAATGTATTTTTAACCGACTTCAATATCGATATTAGGTAATGAAGTTCAATTAACTTGGTGACGACGGTGAAATTTTATTTCATGATTTTTACCGACCTTTTCTGAAGGCGCTTGTTTTTTTTCAAAAAATGTTTATATTGCAAATATGAATCTATTTTGCAATACTAGTAATTATTCCTAGAATAATTCAGTTATCGAAGAAACTGAGTTTACATACATGTTTAAGCTGAAATCATAGTTTCGTCTGGCATCTATTTACAATTATCGATATATATTTAGAATTCAAAAAATTGTCAAGTATTCTGTCTTGAAAACAAAAATCATATGAAGTGAGGTGGGGTACGGTACCGCTTCCAGTGGCGAGACTCCCTCTCTCGAACTTGTCCCACCCTGAGGAATCCAGCGGGAAACAAAAAATATACACATAATTTAATTTTACGTAATCTTTTGCTCCTCTGTTTTTTTACATACTTAATAAAAAGTAGGTTTTTTATGTTTTGTTTTCCTACATAATTTTTCTGTCTTCCTCTAGCATCTTTCTCAATTTTAATTAATTTTAAACTTTAGTATACAATAAATCAAATTTGCATAAATGTTTTCACGGAGTGCAATCAATCCTGTGGCTTTCTGAGTTTACCTTGCCTAACATCAGCAGGTCGAAACGCCTCAGGTTTTCGCGACATTTGTGGTGTTTTGACCCAATATGATGTCAACTTAAATAAATAAAATAAATTGCGACTCCGGCACTTAGATGGGTGACCGTATCTCATCTAGCCGTCCTGGTTAAGTGGTGGAGTGGTATTAGCTAAATTTCGTCAGAACGTTAATATAAATAAGGCAATTAAAATTAAAAAAATAAGAAAAGTTAGAATGGAAATATACGGTAATGAAAATGGTGCCTAACCGGTATCAGAACAGCAACATTTCTCAGTAACAGATAAGATATACGGTACATCCTCACAATCAATTAGTCAGCCTACAATGCACGGTAATAAACACAAAAATGATCACTAAATAGGTACCTAAGCAAGAAATGTACAATATTAACAGATCGCCATTCTCTTCAAAACCGTGTACTTATGCCAAAGATTAAAGAAACATTTGTTAATACGGCAGTTTTTTTAATTAATATTATGTGATGCATAAGAATAAAAATATTTTAAAAGTTAATCGAAACTTCCAAAAATAATGCCTTCTTTTTTCCCAGCGTAGGTTTCTTAAATTTTCCTTATACCTATTTATTTTTAACTGTCAAAATTATGATGATCAGATAAGTAGTGCCAAATCATCCAATATAATCTTTGATGACCTTAATTTTCGCCCTATTTGGATACATCTGTTTCAACAAAACTCTGTACGTTTTTGTTTCGAGATTTAAACTTGAGAAACCTAACCACCTATCTCCAAAACGTTCGGAAAAAAGAAATTCTCAGTCAAAAACGGCAAGAGATAGCAAAAAACTACTACTCAATTTTTGATACGTTTAGACAAAAAACAGTTCTAGTCCATACAGAACTTGCAAAAAAAGTCTAAAACCCCAAGAGTGCAAGGATAGCGACAAAATATGTCTACTCCTCCGTTTTCGAGGACGGCCAACGGTGATACTCGCACGGTCCCTACCCCTCTCGAACTACCCCTAAACGCAAAAAACCACCTTTTTTGTTCCATTTTCCGATGTTAGACATGCAAGGACTTGGTGGATCGTTTTTTGTTGAGGAAACTCGATATGTCCTGTAAAATTTCGCAATCATACATCCTAACGACCTCCGGGCGTTGAAACCATTCCCTCCCTGGAATATAAAAAAAAAAACATCCAAACGTGCCGAAAATTGTTTTCTACACGTTTTCAAGGGCGGGGAACACGATGCTGATATTATTTAGCTTCCCATCTCTAACCAACTACCCTAAATAGGGGTAGTTGGTTAGTGGTGGGAGGCTAAATGATATCAGCATCGTGTTCCCCGCCCTTAAAAACGTGTAAAAAATTATTTTCCGCACGTTTGGATGTTTTTTGCATGTTCCGGTATTGAGGGAAGGGGTGGTTTCAACCCCGGGGAGTCGTTAGGATGTCTAGTTGCGAAATATTACAGGACATATTGAGTTTCCTCAAAAAAAAACCGATCCAACAAGTCCTCGCATGCCTAACAACGAAAAATGGAAGAAAAGGGGTGTTTTTTTGCGTTTAGAAGTAGTTCGAGGGTAGTAGGGACCGCGCGAGTATTACCATCGTCTTGGCCGTCCTGGTAAACGGGGAAGTAGACATATTTTGTCGCTACCCTTGCACTTTTGGGGTTTTTGCAACTTTCGCATGGGCCGCCCAAACTCAAATTTGGCAAAAATAACTTTTTTGGGAAAGTGAACTAAACACGAAAATAAACAGTAAATAGTTGGAAGTCGTTATGCAACTTATTATACAGAGGTTTATTTTATGTTTTACAACGGAGTTTTTTTGTTGAGTTTATATTCTTTTAAGCAGTGTTAATTTTACTTACATTTTTTGGATATTTTTCACATACTGTTATTAATATTCCTTAAAGAAATTTGTTTTGTTTTAAGTTTATGTTTACAACTACTTACTTAGGTGTAAACATTAGTTATATTCTTCGTTGGTTGATCGAAGTTTTTATATAATTGATGAACATTATACACTGTACTCTATTGGAAGTTTTTTTTTAATAAGTTAGTTTTCTGAGGCCCGGTACTTTCATCTCCAGTTAAGTCTATTCTCCAGATAATTTCCTTGGATACAATTGTGTCAATAATTGTTTCCATGGGATCTAACCATAGAATAGACTTAACTGGAGATGAAAGTACCGGGCCAATTTGTCGAATTATGGTACAGGTTATACTTCAAATCAAATAGCTATTAGGGACGTAGCTTTTTCGAAAATAATATTTGATAGTGGCAACTTCTGAAAATCCCTTATAATGCAAACCTTTTGGTACACACTGTAGTCAGAAAGTCTTAAAGTTTTTCTCCTCAAGCGATATTTACGGTTTTAGAAAAGAGTCTGCAAATAGCATTCTTCGTTCATTTCAAATGAAAACATTATATTCTTTGAAAGTTTATTGAAGTTTCTATAGTTATTTCAAGATTTGTTAGTATACCCCCAGTTTTTCAATATGGATTTTTCTAGCCAACCCTGACCTAGTCAAGTATTTACTACCTCTCCTAACACATTTTATTTAACTAAACATGTGCATTTTCGTAATCATTATATGGTGTGTATTCACTTTTTGAGACAAAACCAAAACAAAAAATAAATTCTGAAGAATTTTTCATGGACACCGCAACCTAATAATAATACCTACTGCATCTGATATCTTTTGCTGGAAAAGCTATAGACGGTACAATATTTTTATTTTTGACGCATACCTAATCATAGAAATATTTGATTGCACTTAATAAAAAACTTTAATGTCAAACTATTAAATATTTATGACAATTAAAGTGTATCTTTTAATAACTATTGTGCACGTTTTATGTCATAATATTTTTTATACTGATGAACTAATGGTTTAAATATGATTCTTGAACACTAGTTAGCCATGACTATTATTAATTTATTCAACTTTCATAAGTTATTTAAGTTGTTTAACCTTAATATAAAAAACGGATAAAAATAAAATTACACAAAGGTACAGACAAAAGGAACTAACGGAATATTCGGGCAAACTAAAATTTCTCATTGGACATGGACGTATACAAATAAAATATCATCCGAAATTAATTCATTCTACGATTGTAAGTAAAATTAGAAACATTCATTTAAAAATATATATTTGACATGGAATCCATTGTTTCTGAGTTTTATTGATGCCTTTATAGTACCAGCGGGTGTTTCTAAAATTTTAGAAACGTCGTACTGTAATACTGACATGCCACTTAATTTGTCATAAGTATGATTTAATATAATAAGACGCAAGAGGAATATCGTATTTTCTAATGTGAGAAATATTAATTGAGGAAACATCAAGGCAGAAATGGTGTATTTGCGAGCAGACTGAAAAGTAAATATATTGCGTAAGGAGAAAACGTCAGAGAAAACATAAAAAATTAAGTAATTAATTACATTAGATTCAGAATTCGCGATTTTAAATTATTACTTCTAGTTAGCAAATACGTAATTAACAAATATTGTTACCTTGTTTAGTTTATTTATATTAATAAGTTGTTTAAATAGAAACGAATTACATAACCTAAAAAAAACATACATACGGGTCGAATTAAGAATCTCCTCTTTTAATTTTTTTTAAGCCGGTTTAAAGACATTCCTTCATTGTAATTACAGAGCGGTGGCGAATCTTTTCTAAATTTATAGGGTGAGGACTGAGGGACACTAAACATGAACTTTGTTCACTAAGAAATGGAAATAAAAAATAAAGAGCAGCCTCATCCACAACTGCAGTGGATGCAAGAATATACAATAAAAAGTAAAAAGTTGAACGTGTGTTCAAAATAGAACTATGTAAAAAAACGTCATGTGCGGATGTAACAAACTGTTTTATTTTCCGCGTTCGATTTTTTCTCCGACGGTAATGTAAGTGCTAAAAGCTTAAAAATAAGTTCGAGAGATTTGTTTCTTTTTCTATATAATTAGAGTCTGCTAAAATCTAACTTAAGATCTGTCCGAGTTGTTAATTTGGTTACAATTTCATAATGTTGTAATTGTAATTAAGTAATTATTATTGATTATAATTTGCATTTTTCAGCATTATTGCAATATCTTTGTGCGCAACACTGAAAACATAAACACACAATGCTACGTTTCTAGAGTTGTAAGTCGTAGATAGTTTTACTTCTTCTGAGAAAATTACCGATTCTTACTAATTTTGGGACGCTCTCTCAATCTAGCACATTAGATTCAAGCAAAAACCAATAAATATCCTTGAAACTATTATCTGAAAGTGATCATTCCATGCAAATACTGATGAATCCATGAATGACTTTAATATTGAGTTTTCCAGTTCATCCTCAGCCGTTTGCGCAAAATGCACTAGACTTAAATAGATGATTGTCGTTGAATTTCTTAGTAATACAACTTTTTTCTATTGACTTATTCTATTAATTTTTAATCTTATATGATTATAAAGGATGAGATAAAATTGTAGTTCTCTAGCCCTTTCACTGCGGGAACCGTCTAAATATGGAAATAAAAGTCAGGTCTCAATATTGGGAACCGGCTAATTACGCGAGGATGGAGGCATACTTAAATGCGGGAACTGACCGAATTAAATCTGTATGTGAATATGTTTATAATATGTACTAAACTTCAATTTGACATACCCACAAAGTATAATTGAGCAGGTCAAATTACCAATGGGGCAGAAGAGTAGAGATGCTGTTATGCTCTTCTTTTATGTTCTTATATATTCACTGTTTTCTGTTTTATATGTTTTTATAATAAATACTTCATTTTAAAACAAAATTTATTTAGAAATCTGTAAAACGTGACATTTTACAATATTTACATGTAACATTTTGAATACAATTAAAACGCCCCAATGCGGGAAACGTACACATCCGCGAACGTGCTTCATATGTTAGTTGCGGGAGACGTACAAATCCGCAAAGCCTTACAGCAGCCCCACTACGCAACCACTACTGTAAAACGGGAGCCGCAGTGAAAGGGCTAGTAAACGTCCCTATTTAAGTAGTAAAATCTTAGTGTAACTTCAGAATCAGAAATCCAAGCAAAAAACCAATAAAATTCTTCCATGCAAAAACTAATAAATCCAAACAAAAGCTAGAAACAAAAAAAAATTATGATAAAAAAACTTTAGGATTGTATTTTATGACCCACAAACAGCTTAAGACAGTGATTTTGGGGAATCCGCTGTGAAAATTTTTGCCAACATCTAAAAATCATAAATGTTGATTTACTGGATTTTGCATGTATGAGTATGCTCTAGAATTAAGATGTTAAGAAAGAATTTTCTGTTTAAAATAACATAATGTGAATAAAATGTTGACTAGCGCACTCATTCAATCCTACTTAAAAGTGCATTTCTAAAACGAAATGAGGGGGACATTTGAGAGGCACAGCTGATTTAGGTCTCCCATCTGGCATCTTCCCCTCTCTGGGATAGAGTATTTCCAATACTATTGGCCAAATGTGTGATTAAGTACCATCTATCAAATATATTTTTTTATCGTCTTATTTATATTGCCGTCCTGGCGGCGTTTAATCACAGCTATTCCACCTCTCAACGAGGACACACACACACAGACAACAACACAACAACCATTCCATGCGACATTGTCATTAGCCGCAGCTGACACTCGAACTCAAGAGAGATAACAGCGAGTAGCCATGTTGTCTCACTCCACAGCAGACTAACCCATTGTTACCATCAAAAATTGACTATTTTTTAACATTGTACTTTGTCTTTTAAATTTCGAATAGGTAACTACTTACAAAGGGCTCAGTGGTTAGAGCATCTAGTTAAAGTGGGTTCGAGCCCCACTCAGTGAAAAAACTTTTCATAGTAAATTATCCCCCAAGAAGTGTTTCGGAATCCACTATAAACTGTCCCGTTTCCTTTACTCAGAGAAATCTAGATCTTCTAGACGTAAAAGAGCCATTGAGGTAACATGGAAGGCGGTCGAACACATTTTAAAACACATTTCTTTCTTATAGGCCAATCAATGGAGGAGTAAAAGTGATTTTGATATAGGTGTGATGTTTAAGTCGCGAACCTTTGGTGTATGGTGGTGGTGAGGGGAGGGAGTTGGCATTGAACATAGTCCTTTAGCCACAGAATATAACCTTTGGTGTATTTTCACAAGATTCATCATTACAGAATCCACACACATTGGAGCACTTCAACTCAGCTTTCCTACAGCCACACGCTCTGTCGCATCCTTTTTTTGCATTTACATGAAATGACATTTAATGAGGTCTCAAGTCCTGACAATGCGAAAATTAAAAGTACTAGAACACAAATTTATGCGCCTCATTTCAGCCTCTGATAGATACACCTCCCTCAGAGATCTCTATGCACGTTGCCACGACATAACCCCACTAGCGGACTTCGTCCAAAATACATCGCAAAAATTCTACCAATTCAAATTGGGCGACAGTCCGCTAACCCGAAACATTACACGAATCAGACAGCATAATGCCATACTTTTCAATATAAAACACCCCTTACCATACCAGGCGTTGCCTATCTTTCGGCAACCTCCCTAGCCAAATCTTTCCTACACCACAATTTCCCTTTCACCACCTTTTATTTTCACCACCTTTTACTCTAAAACCCCTTTTCTACTCCCTTTATTAATCTCGTTTTTGTTATTTTTGTCAATTTTTGTTCTTTTGTCCCTTTTTGTTCTTCTTCCAAATCCCCTTTCGACCAATAATTTCTCGCAAACCCAAACCTTTTAAATCATAATTTCCCCTTCACCCTACCTTTCCGAAGGCAGGCAGACCATCGGATGAAGATTGTGACTTGTTCAAACGGGTTTTTTCATTGAGTTTTTCCCGTATCACCAACCAAACCTTTAAAAACAGTGCGCGTGTGTTTGTGCGCGCGCCCCTAACTACAGTTTTTTAATTTAGCTTTAATTAGTTATAAGTGTTTTTAAACTTCCTTTAGTTATAAATATTCAAATTGTTAGGTTTAAGTCTTTTTTTGTTCCTAGACAGGAGCCCTAACCCTTCCACTAATTGTAGTTCAAGCCCGAGTCGAACCCGCTCCATCTGACTGCACATTCACCACGACGCTGCGCGGCGTGGTTGTGCGGTCGGCTCTGAACCGGGATCCGACTCTGGCGCATATTTGTAAACAACTGTGAATAAATACTTTTTGAATTGAATTGAATTGGTTTTTCTATAATTCTTACTGGAAAGATCACATTGGTGCCAAGTTTCCAGCCCCAATTTTCTGGATTTTTATGGATTCCATACCATTTTTGGACTTGATGGTACGTCCTAAATGCATGATACCATGCAGCGTTCACTGTAGATGACAGCAAAACAAGATGAAATTTGCTTCTTGTTGTGGATTTTATGAAAAACGTTGGTAGCGAACTTATTCATGTTGCCACCATATAAAACAACAGAAAAGCGTGTTCCAGCGACTGCGATGTCTTCAGGTTTGGGATCCTGATATTTAAAGATGCCAATAATATCATTGAACCTTGTTTGTTTCTGAACAAGCGAACAAAATTTTGGTTTTCCTTGGCTAAAGAATTACGATGCTAATAATGCAGAAACAAAATGTTTTCGGCAGCTTCTTTATGCTTTAAACAATTTACGGAATACAGTCTTTCGGTAGATGTTACTTTGCGATGGTGCTAATACTGTTAGGAGAAAAAAAATCCTATCCTACAAAGTCCTTACATACAGTACAGTTAATCCTTACACAATTGCTTCAACAATTGCTTAGACATATTCAAAATACTTACAAATGTAAGTAATTACTAGCAATTCTGCAACACTGCTCACCAAAGCAGGACCGTACGCGCGAGGCGGAGCATGTTACTATGCTGCTCTCTCTAAAGAGGGAGGAAAAGGGAGTCCTTTTCGACCATTACGAAAGAAACAAAGAAATACCTACTACAAACAACATACAATGAATCTTTAAATTTATTACACCGCCGCTGTAAGAAAATGTTGTCGCAATTGCAATAGTGATCGACGTACCGCCTATTTAGGCAGTATTGTTGAGAGGCAAGGGGTGCTGAACGCAGAGCCGGATTTAACTATATTGTTCGCTCGTTTACTTTTTATAATATTCAATATCCCTCAAAGCACTGCTATGAATTGCTAACAAAACTTACTAAAATCATTTTCATTCACATTACCAAGTAAAGAAATATAAAGTAATCATCGAATTATATCTTCACTCAGACAGTATAAGCTCACCAACGGTGTCTCTAATTGCGGTCCTGGGTTAAACAAAATACTCACAAGTTTCCGCCCATGCGCCACGTCATTCCTCTCGCCCCTCATAAATATTAAGACTGCTTCAACTTTATATAAGAAGAAAAATCACTGAAATTTGAAATAGTTCCCCTATATACTCTTATTGTGATGTGGAAAAACATAAAAAATAATAAAATATAATTTGTTCATAGATATTTACAAACAAGAATAGAGATTGATGATTTTTTGAAAAAAACTCCGTTGTTAAACTTCATTTTTCCACCTCCGTATCTCATTAGATATTAGACTTAGAATTAAAAAAAATGTATATACAAAAAACTTAACTTCAATTTCAACTTTATCTAAAAATATTTTTCTCGTAGGATCGAGAGTTGTGGAATTATTTTGATTAATATATTCATACTTTATTAACCATTCAAAACGTACATTTTCAGAAAAATCGACCATTAGGATTTTTTAAAGTGGAAAAAACCCAGAAAAATGTATATTACTTTTTTCGTAGTAGCCATGTGTCAAACTAAAAAAGTCATTGAAATTATTAAAATTTGTCATTTCGCGTCTTTATCTTGATTTTCGTACACAAAATGAATGAGAAAAAGCGATTTGGTGATGTTTCACTAGAAAATATTAACCATGAAACCATGAAGAAGAATCTAAATGTAATAAATAGCATTGTTTGTAATAATTGTGTATTTCATATAGATAGATTATGTTTGATGATAGAAAACACTAGAAAAGTTTATATTTTTTATCATAAATTGTTAATTTTTAAACTTTAAATAAACAGTTTTGTTGTTCTAATAGTTATTTTAGATTTTTAAATCTTATATTAATCTTCTGTAATACACACGAGGTTGATTTTCTACTCGGGTAAATTTTTTTTTGAGTGACTCAAACCTGTTTTGCATGAAAATTTTGCTCGAATTAAGAGTTATATGAAAAATCGTTTCACTTCGTGTTGCGATTTAGATTTTTCTATGCCTTTAATTTTCGAATAATTTTCTTGCACCTTTCATTCAAGATGGCGGCTCGCGTCTACGGCCCCCCAAAGGTCGAAAACTTGTAATTCTCATCAGTCCCTCGACTTACACAACATATACCAAAATCATTTCTACTACACCTTTTGTAAGGCAAAAGCCATTTTCTGTCCCTACTGACTGGATTATCATGGTAAATTAAAAGTTAGAATAGATCAGATATATCGTGTCGCGATAAATAATTTGCAATCCTTACAATGAGCAAAATATAATTTGTGTAAAAATTTAAAAAAGAAATACTCGAATTTTCTTTAAAATATGAGAAAAATCATAATTTTTTTAATTTTTTTATTTAAATCAGAATTCTTTTATTTTCTTTTATAAATCAAATCTTACTCAACCCCGAGCTGGACTTTAGTCAATCAAATTTCGTTCAAATTTTAATTCTAGATTAGTACGTTTACACCGTTACAAATTATGCTGGTGGCAGAAATTCTTTCAGTAACTATATCTTAGAAATTACTGCGTTTAGAGGGCCGACATTGTGAGGACTTATGCAAAGAACATCAAATCTCATAGACTGAGACTATTAATAAAGACGCGAGTAGAGACGTTACTCTTTTATTACATTCAAATCTACTTATTTACATAGCCATTATAGCCAAAAACATGAGATAAAACTTCATGCAAATAAGGATTTCATGTTGCATTTTTATGTTTAGTCTTTATTAACGCGTCTGTTTTATGTTCATTCATTTCGACAAAAGAAACCTGCACAAAGTCCTAAAGATGCTATAAAACTTATGAATTGTCTAATCAAAAAGAATATTTTGTGTACAGCATTGGTCTTTCAGAACTAATTGGGAACACCCTATTATACTCGATATTATAACAGACCGCAAACCATTAACAAGAATTGATTACTACATTGAAGTTCAGCTTCATAAAAAAGTAAAATTGGACGTACGCGTACTCCGTAGAAACAAAGTCAACTAATTCCCCCTCAAATCTTCACAATATCACGGGCGGAATTGTACGGAACCTCCACTGTATTTTTAAGTTTTTAAGATAAAGAACGCTGTCAAACAGTATAACTAACTATATAATTAAGTAATATTTTTATTGTGAAGGTTTTTCTCGCGTTTGGTGAAGGCTCATTAAATAGGTATTTCCTCTAAGAAAGCTATTGCAAATATAATAAAAAAACCTTGTAAAATCACTTCTTTAATTTCTGCACACATTCATTTCCATATTTAGTGGCTGTTTCCTCGTATTACATAAAGGTATAAATATCTCGAATTGTTGCATTTATAAGGAGGTTTTTATACCAGCACGAATATATAAAAACCAGTTTTTATGGGGTTTTTGTACTAAACTGCATAACCTTGAACTTCTTTAAGTTTGTCAAATTGCAAATAATATAATATAATATGATATTACTTCTTCATGTTCCAAGGAAAGAATAGATAAAAAAATTGTTGGAATCAGCAGTCATATTGTGCAATAATGTTTAATAAATAAATGTACCTATCTATTTTAGATAGGTACCTATTACTTTGTTATCTAATCTTGTACGTTATTATTTGAATATACGGTTTACTGTCTGCTAAGCAATCAGTATTTTATGCGATATGTTTTTCAAGGTATATTTTATTGCATTTTTTTCTCGTTTGGTTAAATACAGGGCGGTTACTATGTACAGCTTGTAAACTGCAGGTATCAATCAACAGATATGTTAAATTACCGAAAATATAAGTTCACTCGCGCATTCGCGAATGTTGGCGAACATTCAACTATTGTCCAGAATCCGACAGATAATTTCAGGTGCTTTACTAAGAGCTACCATAATCTGTTTTCAATAGATAAGTACTTTATTTTGTTCTTTATTATTTACCTTATTTTCCCGCCTATTTTCGACAAGTCATTATTACTACTTACGATTTTAGTCATTTATATATTTGATTATCTATCTACTCCTGGGTATAAGGATAAATATATAACTAATGCTTATTACCTATAAGTGAAAACATTTGTCAAAATTTCAAAAATATAAATATATTTTTATTAATTTTACCTATTAGGATTTACAAGTATTTTTACAATTAATTATTTTTTATTTATTTGCTTTCATTATGATTCGAGAAAATTATTTAGGTATTATGCAAATCACAACTTACACACTTATTTATTATGAAAATACCTACTTTCTGTATATTAATCTGGGCACTCTAATATACTAGTTAGATAAATACTTTAAAACACTCATTATTGGAGAATCAATCAAAACAACTACTCTTCTAGCTAATACTGACGAAGTATTGAATTACATGATAAGAGTCTTAGCATTTTAAATGAAAAAATATATATTAAAAATAGTTAAATCATTTATTTAAATTCACTCATTCACACATTTTTATTCAATATGAAATTATCTACTTTTTGTATATTGGTACCTTAATCAGGTCACGCTAATATACTACTTAGAAAAACAGTTTAAAACACTCATTATTGGAAAACCAACCAAAACAACTACTCTTCTAGCTAATACTGACGAAGTATTGAAATACATGATAGGATTCCTGGCATTTTAAGGAAAAAAATATATTGAAAATACTTAAATCATTTATTGAATTTCAGTCATTCACAACAATTATTGAACCTTCCATTCTCTTTCAACTCTAGAAAAGTTTTTTCGAACTCGTTAGTTCTCATCAGTAGAGTATAGAAACATTCATTCATTATTTACAAACCTATTCTTGATTTATTTTTACAATTAATTATTATTTAAGTATTTTTAATGTACAGGGTGTCTCTAAAAGGTGCGGAAAAAATGCTACCACAAATTCCTGAAGCTAAAATATGAAGATATAACCCAACTTACCTCAGTCCAAAAGTGGATGATTTCGGAGATACAGGGTGTCCAAAGTTCAATTTGGTTTTAGTTTTTCATAAATATATTTTTTTAATAATCGTTGTATTGTCACAGTATTCAGCTAGGGGGGGTTTTGTGGGGTGAAAAATTAAAATCTGCCCTCATTTTCATTGTACAATTTAGAGGGCGCCACCTGCGGTACTTTGCATACACTTAAAACGAAGTAACTTTTTTAAGCCACACTGTATTTAACTTTTAAATAAATATTATTATTCTGCAACGTCCGTTACCTAAAAAAAGGTATACCTGGTAAGAGTCAATAAGAGATTTATCAACAACAAAAGGTTAATTTAAATTAAATGCTTTTAACAAATGTTCAAAATAACCTCCATTTTCGTGTGTACAAAGATTAATACGTCGTAAAAAATTAAATTGAACTCTCTGAAGCATTTCGTCATAATTTCTCAAAGCATCAATTCCAGTTTGAATAAGTCTCCTTAATTCTTCTTCTGTATCTACTGGCCTACAATGCACAACGGATTTCAAAGTTCCTCATAAAAAGTAATCCATCGGGGTCATGTCAGGGGATCGAGCTGGCCAATGTGCGGATGCATCATTGCCTCTACCTAATCATCTATTTGGATTCTGTTCGTTTAACGTAAAATGTGGAGTAGCACCGTGTCATGCATAAACCACATTCCTATTCGAACTTCCAATGACAGGGGATCTAATAAGTCTGGTAATTCGTTTTGCCGATGTGCCAAATAATTTTCGCCATTTAGTTGAGGTGGTAAAATGACATGACCAATTATGAAAGTGTCTATGATTCCTGCCCACACATTGATCCTTAACTCATGCTGATAATGGGTTACTTTATTCGCATGAGGATTTTTAAAGCATAGACATGTTCATTGTGAAAATTAGTTATGCCACTCCTCGTGGAACAGGCTTCATCTGTGAATAAAATTCTTCGTGTAAAGTTCCTATCTCGAATTCTGTGTTCCTGGATTAACCGGCAGAAACCTAGACGTGATTCAAAATCATGGGGTAAAATATCTTGTACCCGTTGAATATGAAATGGGTACAGTAGTTGTTCTCTGGTCACCCTATTAACAGTATCCTTGCTTACCCCTAGTTCTAAGCCCAATTGTCTGCTGCTGAGTTTTTTATTTCCTTCAATCCGATTTAGAGTCTCTTCCCCAACCTCTCGAGTTTTTACCGTACGTGCACGACCATAATTAGCGAATATACGTCTTTCAACTGCCGCGAAGGTTTTACGGTTTGGTAAGCGGCGATTCGGAAATCGTTCACTATATACTCTGCAAGATTTTAAACAATTTCCTTAGCAATATCCAAAAACCAATAACATATCGGCCATTTCTTCGTTGGTATACTGTACGGCCATGACGAAAATAAATTTGCAAATTTTTCGACAATTCACCGGCGCTTGCTAATTCACTTTCACGATATTCCAATACTACTCGCAATTTAAAACATCAGTTTTTAAAGACAGTTATCTTATTACAACGCCATGGCTTCAAATTGTGTTCAATTGTATTACAATAATTTAGACTTGGCCATACACGAAATTAATTTTTTAAATCCAGATATCTCAAAAACGGCTGCTCAGATCAACTCTTACCAGGTATACCTTTTTTTAGGTAGAAGACGTTGGAGAATAAGAATGTTTATTTAAAAGTAAATACAGTGTGGCTCAAAAAAGTTATTTCGTTTTAAATGTATGCAAAGAACCGCAGGTGGCGGCCTCTAAGTTGTACAATGAACATGAGGGCATATTTTAATTTGTCACCCCACAAAATCCCCCCTAGCCGAATATTGTGACAATACAACAATTATTAAAAAAATTATTTATGAAAAACTAAAACCAAATTGAACTGTGGACACCCTGTATCTCAGAAATAATCCATTTTTGGACTGAGGTAAGTTGGGTTAGATCGTCATATTTTAGCCTCAGGAATTTGTGGCAGCATTTTTTCCGCACCTTTTAGAGACACCCTGTATATTATTTCCTTTAAAATGCTAAGAATCCTGTCATGTAATTCAATACTTCGTCAGTATTAGCTAGAAGAGTAGATGTATTGATTGGTTCTCCAATAATGAGTGTTTTAAAGTATTTACCTAACTAGTATATTAACGTGCCCAGATTAGGGCACCAATATACAGAAAGTAGGTATTTTCATAATAAACAGAAAGTGTGTAAGTTGTGATTTACATGATTTACAAGTATGATATTAAAAAATAACTCGATTGTTATGTTGCTCATTATTGTTTTTATCTGACTCTGATGATCTTCAATATTCATATCATCAGTATCAGATTTTGTACCTGTACAACTAGAACTAGATTCATCTTATTCTGAAGCTATGTTTATGTCTTTTTGCTGATGTCTCCTTACTTTTTCAAAAGCGAATATATGCGGCCCACATCACTGCATAACGAATAAGAGCCCCCACTTATTGCGAAATAATATTTTATTATGAATTATTATTTATACTTAAGAAGTGGTTTAGACTCTATTATTAACAAGTAAAATTGAAAATCTTTAATAACCCCCAACCATGTCCTATAATCATCTCGCAATGTACTATAATAAAGAAAACCATGTCGGTTTTTTAAACATTAGAGAGTTGCGTGAAAATAATTAACTTTTTATTGATAATGTGCAGCTCTCTGAATGTCTACCGAGCTGACACCTCGCAAAGAACTTCTCAACAAACTGCTCTTTCAAATAAATCGAAAACTTAATTTTTAATTTTAGGCACTGGCGCATTCGCCAAATTCTCGAAAATGTCGGTAACAAAAAATTAACTCTTTATTGATAATGTGCAGCTCCCTAAAGGTCCTACCATAGATATCTTGCTAAAAGCCCTCTCGACAAAATACTCTTTCCAATAAACAAAACTGCATCAAAATCTGATAACCCATTGCACTGACACAAATCCTAGATTTCAGAAATGGCTAGGAAGGTGGTAGACACTTTCAAACATTAGAAAAATACGACGTTAAAATATTACTTTTCAACAACGTTTTCAACACACAAGAAATTACAGGATGCCCCAAAAATTCATTTGAACAAGTGTAGAGTTGTAAGACCAAGAAAATGTCATCCTTTCATCATTGACGTTAGTAATATCGTTGTTTAGCAAATTAATGAATGGCAAGGTGAACGGAGATACCTCCAAAGTGTTAAGTTATGAGAAAATTTTTAATATACTCGATATTTTGCATACAGGACGGTTGAAAGTTTCTTTAGAAGAATATTCTAAATATCCCTAAAATGCTTGCTCAAATAACTTAACCAAAGGTCCGATAATTTGGTAAAAAATTATTAATATCCGAGGTAATATCTATATATATGAAGTAATAACGAAATTAGGCCCAGTAATGCAAAAGTGAAAAACACTGCGTATTATCATATATTCTAATTCAAACTCTTTAGTACTTAACAAAGCAACACTGTATCCATCACAAAGGCAATTAGGCATTTGCTTAGATCGCGTCGTAACTTTGATTTAATTGCAAATGCGAACGTGCATTTTCACAGTAATTTTTAAATACGCATTCATTCCTAAAAGTATATTATATTTATATCTGTCATGTATGTTTCTCTTCTCGTCGTCCAATAAAAACTTCCTTTACTTAACATTTTTCAAAAAACCCCTAACCGATCAAAAAACCTCCAACAGAATATTGCCGCCAACCTTCGCGTCAACGAAACCATCAACTAATGGTGATTTTGACATGGGTCGTTTAAAAACTTCAAAGCTGAAAAAAAATTTAAAGAAACCCTTATTTTTATCTGAAAGCAAAATAAGTACACCTACTGGAGGAAAATTACTCGCAAAGCCCCACTATTAAATTAAAAAAATAAATAAATAAATAAATAAACAGACGCAGGAACATAAATCTAGTTCAAACTGGTGTCTTTTAGAAAAACACCCAATAGAATACATTTGATAACACCTCGGCAACTGGCAAGTCAACATATAGGTAGACGAAAAAATTATCAAATAGACACTAATTTTTTACACGTCACAACCTCGTAAAGTAAGAAACTTAGAATTGCTCAAATGAATAGGTAGGTACCTGTTCTTGCTGCCAAACAATAAGTACCCATCTAGTAAAAATGGCCATACTTGGAGCTTCCACTCATAGGAATTATAAAACATCTTGCAATATAAGTACTTACCTACTTTTTATTTATTTTTAATTAAAAAGAGATGAAAAAAGTTGATTAGACGTTATCATTATAACATAACCCCCAGCCTAACCTACATACATTAAACAAGACAAATGATATAATTAAAAATACATAATCTAAATGTAAAGCGTATAAAATAATAAACTACTCCATTATATGTTGTTGACAGGGAAATAGAACGTTTAAAGGACCATATATTATTTCATTTATCATGTATATTTCTTGTATATTAAATGATGTTATTCGTAAATTCAACCACTCATAAACTTTTAAACAACTTTATCAGCAGTGTTAACATATAAAAAACGACAACACTTTATGTTACCTTCTTTCCGTCTCTAAATTTCACAGTTCCTTCAATAATACAACTGTTATCGACCATTTTGGCACAAAAAACCCACAATCACATGTCAATATTCCTGCTTAGGGGTAACACTTAAATAATTCACCAGGTAGAGGTATAGCACTTCCAAACAATCACAGTACATCGATAAAAAAATGTTTAAAATCGCACAACTTATGTAACTAAGTTAATAAATAGAATTAAAGAAAAAACTATGTACACAAATTGTTTCACAAAGTTTTAAGTTTCGTTGTATTCAGCAGGCGCGTATTTTTCAATGGTGGAGGGACACAGACCCAGCGCCACTAGAGTTGGCGCGCGACTGACTAGATTTTCGGTAAAATTGCCTGCGCGTTGGCTCGGGATTTGCCGATCATAATGTGCCGGGTCGTAGTACAACAATGGATATTTGCACTTGATTCAGCCATAGTGGTATTCAGTCAATGATTTAGATTTTTTGTTAATCTAAAAATGGTTTGTGTCACAACGAACTTGACTGACGTACTCTATTTTCTTCGTGAAAATAGGAGTTCCTCTGTCTGCCTACGCAAGAAAACCAGAATCTGCCTATGGTTTTGCGGTGGATAGCAAGTTTGATTTTTTAAATATTTTCAAAAAGGAGTAATACTGAGGTTTAACAGAAGATTGGAAGTTTCATGAAGCTCTAATTAGGGGTCGAAAAAGCGTATCTAATGTTGGTTTTTAAAACAAGTGCATAGTTTTCTCCAAAAACTTTTTAAAAGTTTTTGCTTTCACGTATTTTTATTTTAACAATTTAAAAACTGAAATTGAATTTCGCCTTTTTCCGTTTTTATGATCACTTGTCGCATTGTAGGGGCTTTCCAGAGCAATCCAGCTTTTACGCATTGCAAAAAACAAGTTCTATAATAAAGAACAGTAATTTATGCTACAAGTGCATCAAGTGGTAGGTACTTTTTTCACGAATAGGAAGTTTTGGCAATCCCATGAGTGAAAAAAGGCACATGAGTTTTATACAATATTTTTTTCTACGACAGACCTCGATTTACATATTTAGACAAATAAATTTAAAAATTAGCTTAAACGTCAAAACACAAATTCATAATTCAACGTTTCTAAAGCGAAGATCGTAAGACAATGCCCTCATGGATCCGACTATACATTAGCGTGAAATAATGTGACTTTTTATTTTTTCACTATTACCATAAACATATGTTTTACGCACTAAAAATAATGAAAAAAAGTACAGTCGCTAGACAATAGTAATTTATGCAAAAAGTGCATAAAGTGTTATTTTATTTTACGAACGGAAAGTTTGATTTACGTCTTTTTTAGTGCGAAAATGTCTTTTCCGCCCTAGTTAGGAAAATTTCGACTTTTCCTAATTTACATGAGTACTGAAATATAGAACATTTCCAAATATCAGTAGAAAAAATACTCTACGCACGCTATGTAGTGCGTAAAGGAAAAAAGTTAATCAAATCTTATTTTTCAAGGTCAGAAACTAGATATTTAATTTTAAATGGTATATTTATTTACTATCACTGGGGATGTTATTATAAAATATACCTATTCTTAGTGTTCTTTAACAATAATGCTTGAATTATTTATAATACTGACGTTTGACTTATAGTATATTCTTATAATTATTTATGTACCAAGGGTCGTAAGTGCCTTTTTTTGGTCGAGAATACATTTTGCAATCCGAGGCCCGTAGGGTCGAGGTTTGCAAATATTCGAAACCAAGAAATGGCACTGTATGACCCGCGGTGCATATTATATTTTTCGTCATACCCATGAATTATTAAACCAGAAAAAAATTTGAGAAAAGCTAATGGAAAACTATAATTATTTGGGTATGATTTCATATTTGCTAATAGTAAAGGTAGCGATGCTTGGAATGTCCATGACAACCGTCAGTAAAATAAATTTAGGACTCGGCTTCTGTTCAAATGATGATGATTTTTGTTAATTTTGGGAAGAAAAAAAATTTTAACAGGGAAATTACCCCCACCCCCCCAAGAAACTTTCATTTTAAAATTTTATTTTTTAGGATGAAAAAATTTTTTTGGATTTTTGACCCTTGCTCTTCAAAAAAATTTTGGGATGAAAAAAATTTTTTTCGGATTTCTCCCCCCCTCGCTCATCAAAAAATTTTGGGGTTCAGTGTTACCCCCCCAAGCTCAAGGTCCAGATCCGCCCTTGCAATAAAATAAATTTAGGACTCGGCTTCTGTTCAAATGACAACTACTGTCAAGATATCATAATCATATTATTATAATAATAGCTCTGAACATTTTTGAAAATAATATCGAATATAGAAGATATAGCAAGTAACTATTTTCAAAAAGGAGTAATACTGAGGTTTAACGGAAGATTGGAATTTTCATGAAGCCCTAATTAGAGGTCGAAAAAGCGTATCGAACGTTCGTTTTTAAAACAAGTGCATAGTTTTTTTCAAAAACTTCTTAAAAGTTTTTGCTTTCACGTATTTTAACCTCCCCACAATAAAATTGTGGGAGGTTACTACAATTAGTCCAAAATCGAAAATTGAGATAACATCAAATCTTTACGTTTTGAGGTCCCAGGAACCCAAAAAAGTTGTTTTTGAAAAATGTCTGTGTGTGTGTGTGTGTGTGTGTGTGTATGTCTGTTAGCACGATAGCGGCGAAGCCACTAAACGGATTTGGATGAAACTTTGCATGAGGGTTTCTTTAGTGCTCCAGAAGATCTGAAAAGGTTTTGGTTGAGATCGGATTACGTTTGTTGCTGTTTTGGCACAACAAGTTGTTTATTTTATGATTACTTACAATTTGTAATCGAACCATTGAAAAGCAGTAAAAATTCCGATTTCAACGATATATCACACTTGCACTCTTTAGCTTTGGTTTCCGTGAAAAAAATTAAAAACCAAATAACACGCTTCTTGTGTAAAATATATTTTATAGTGGAACCACAGAATACAGTAACTGCACAGAGGCGAAGTCTTTGGCGGTTCCTTTCAGTTTTGATGGCTCGTTTTCTGTGACCTTGCGTACCAGTTGCGTCTACACCACGGTGTATTAAATAAGTGGTCCGGCACTTTCCTATTATAATAATGGCTTCGTAAGTGCATGGTTTCTATTTACTTTAATAGATGGCGCGAGCAATAAGGTCCTACAATTACCTGGGCATGTGCATCGTATAACTAACACAACCTCAAATTTTAAGGTGTTTTCGTTTATTCTCATATTTAATGTTTGTATAGGCATTTTTAGCTCGGAGCCATACTGGCTCCAAGCAAATATTTAAAATTTCACGCAAATAATTTTTCAATATTGTTGATTAATAAAAATAGACTGCTAATTATAGGTTAGATTCCTAACCTGCAAAAGTGTCTTATTTTATTGTGACAAACTATTTAAAACTTCATACATATTACGTTGAACTTGACTTTGGTTGAAAGTACAGGAACCAGGCAGAAATTTTAATAACAGCTACGTAATACCTGTAAATCTTAAGAAATATATATTTTTGAGGTTAGCTGTGACGACACGTGCAATACTGCATGTAGTGTTACATATATTCTTTCAATGTTTTAATTTAGCTACTTAATGTCAGATGTCACTGGACTCTTGTCAAAAACAAGAAGCCGGGAATGTATGCAACACTGTATGAACGTATGCACAGAACCTGTAAAATTTTCTATCTATGAGTAAGTAATGAGAGAACTTATTGGTCCTGCCATCTATTACAAACTAGTTAGAACTTTATAAACATTACATTGAACTAGATTTTGGTCGAAAGTATGGGAACCAGGCAGAAATTTTAATAATAGCTACGTAGTACTAAATTTTAAGAAATACATATTTTTGAGGTTAGCTATGACGTCATGTGCAGATCCCCATTTAAGGATACACTGAAAAGACAGTGTATTTCGAGTTGGATTGAAAAAGATTACGATTTGAATTGCTTATAATCGGCGCCTATTTTCAATTGAGTTGTACACTAGGTTTTATTTATGAAAATTTTAATTCTCGGTTAATGTTTTCAATATCCCAAAATGAGTGGAAAAAAAATTCACAAATCCAAACTTAACACGATAAACATCAACAGTGTCAAGATAAAAGTGAGGTTGATTGTTAAACAATTAAGAAATGGCGATGAGTATACAAATTTGGTTTTGGCGGGAAGGCTAGCCTTCGCCTCTGTATAGTTACTGTACTCAGTGGTCTAACCTAACGTTCAATAGACTAGTGTGTTAAAGCGTGCAGACTGTATGCTGAGTAAATTTGAGTGTCAAGTGCATCGAGACATTACAAGTTTTTTCGACGTTCATAAAGCCCACGGAAGGTGTGAGAAGCCTTCGTGAACCGCTCACAAGCCCTACAAGTATAAGCAATCTCACCGGAACGTTTTCGGTGAGTTTTTTCCAATAAAACTTCAAAAGTGACATTATATTTTAAAAACTATTTCCGCTACTTCCGCCATCCCGCCGGAAATTCTTCCGGCAGCATAACCTAAAAATAGTGCTACATAACTTAAAAATAATTTAAGACATTGGTACCAACCTAAAATATTTTTTCGAAAACTGTCAAAAACCAAATTCCCCCAGAAAAACATTGAAACCAAAAATTTGACAGCTTACTTCCCCGACCGATTTAGTGAAAAATCGGCCGAGGCCAGAAGATAAAACAAAATATATCAACTCAAACTTAAACGATCCACCATGAACACTACTCCGGCCACATCTGGCAGGGAAGCTGTCCACCAAGAGTTATATGGTTTTTCCAAAAGATGGCCATCCCTACCACCCATTACCAACGAACGGATGTTTTCGTTTAGTTGTTTCCCGTATCAATAATCAAAATTATTAAGAGCTCTTACCTACGAACTTAGTTTTTATAGTGTTGTGTTTATTAACCTCCCCACAATAATTGTGGGAGGTTACTACAATTAATCCAAAATCGAAAATTGAGATAACATCAAATCTTTACGATTTCGAGGTCCCGGAAACCCAAAAAAGTGGTTTGTAACTAATGCCTGTGTGTTAGCACGATAGCTACGAAGCTACTAAACGGATTTGGATGAAACTTTTACATGAGGGTTTCTTTAGTGCTCCAGAAGATCTGAAAAGGTTTTGGTTGAGATCGGATTACGTTTAGTGCCATTTTGGCACAAGTTGTTTATTTTATGATTACTTAGAATTTGTAATTGAACCATTAAAAAGCAGTATAAATTCCAATTTCAACGATATATCACACTTGCACCCTTTCGATTTGGTTTCCGTTAAAAAAATTAAAAATAATTCGTTATATGCGCACATATGACAGCATCCAAAAAATATTATTGGTATTATTGTTAGGGGAAAACGTATTTTGCCATCTGTCAAAAATATTTGGGTTGGTAACCTTTGTGAATGTTGATTTATAGCTTATGGTACGTGACGTCACAGCTAACCTCAAAAATATATATTTCTTAAGATTTAAGAATATTACGTAGCTGTTATTAAAATTTCTGCCTGGTTCCCGTACTTTCAACTAAAATCTAGTACAGTGTAATGTTTATGAAGTCCTAAATACTTTGTCCTAATAAAATAGGACTCTTTTTGTGGGTTAGAAATCTAACCTGTAATTAGCAATCTATTTTTTTTATTAATCAATCATTTTTAGGTCACATGGTTTTGACAATTTTGACATTTTGCTTGAGGGACAACAACACGCAGTTTGCGTGGTTTTATATATTTTTTTCTGATTTTCTTGAGAAACTGTGTGTGTTCTCGTAATAATGTCATATAGTGAATATTATCCAACCCTTATGGGTGATGTAAAGTGTCGCTACGATGAGAAAATCAAAATAATAGACAATATTGACCCATACACCCTTGGAGTGGAGACTGGAGACCTTTCTGCAGATTTGTCTATTTTACCTTGTGTGTCCGTAATTAATATGGTAAATTACTTAGTGTCGACTCACAGCTTCTTCGCAGATCAGCAGTTAAAGGCATACAAATCTTTACAAGCATATAAATATTATGAGGCTGGATTTGTGCAAGAAGTTTGTGCAAGAAAGATAAACTCAAATGTATTCATTGTTATGGGCAAGGCAAGTTTACATTTAAATAACTAAGTGCTAGATTTCAGTGATATATTATCCGTATGTAGTATTCAATAGACTCTGCCAGAAAGTGATTTCTTTACCTTTCTTCTAAGCTTTTTACATTCAAAATAAACCTTATCTCACAATCGCACCTTGTCGCAAAAAAAGATGATGTTTTATTTTTATTTCACATTTAAAACTGAGATTACTTCTTTGTTTACATTGGAATAGAAAGTTTGGTTATCCCTCAGGCAATATGGTCGACTTATCGTGACGTCATCCTAAGATGGTCTATATAGAAAAATTATTTGCATGAGTTTTTTAACTATCTGCTCGGAGTCACTGTGGCTCCAAGCTAAAAATGCGTAGTCAAACATTAAAAATGAGAATAAACTTGAAAAACTTAAACATGTTATGTCCCTAAATATATTTCATAACCTAAAAATCAACATTCGTAAAGGTTACCAACTCAAATATTTTTGACAATGTCAAAACTTATTTTAGTTGTTTTTTTTTTAAGGTAATAATTGTTTATAGCCGTGTTCGGATATTACGTCTGATTGATGCGACACGTCACAATCGTTCATTGCAAATCGAGCTAACTGAGCTAAATCTTAAACGTTCGAATATTACAAAATAAAGGCCTCGGACGAAGCTCGACTTGCTCAACCTTTTTGATCGAGCAGGAAGATTTTAATTTGATGCATGCGTAGTCTGCTTGAACAGTCCATAATGTTATTGACTTGTTGAAGTTAGAGTGTCATTTGGGCTAAATTCTGTGTTATTATTTTTTTTCATTATCCAATATTTTACAAAATCTTCGAAACGTTATCTGTTAATACCCTTATAATATCCAGCAATTGATTAACATGCAACATAAACAAACATGAGAGGTTATGTTTTAACAGATTGCTTGTAGTCCGCTTCAGTTCGTTCGATATTTGTTGATGAAATAAATGGCTCCAAAGTCACGTGTAATTTATCTGTTAGCTTAGTGCTCTGATTTCCGATGTAATATCCAAATACAGCTGATAAGGATCCACCGTGTGGGGAGGTTCCAGCCGCTTCCAGTAGCTGCCGATTTTTTTTTATCAATTTAAAAACTGAAATTGAATTTCGCCTTTTTCCGTTTTTATGATCACTTATCGCATTGTAGGGGCTTTCCAGAGCAATCCAGCTTTTACGCATTGCAAAAAACAAATTCTATAATAAAGAACAGTAACTTACGCTACAAGTGCATCAAGTGGTAGGTACTTTTTTCACGAATAGGAAGTTTTGGCAATCCCATGAGTGAAAAAAGGCACTTTATGCATGTGTTTCATACAATATTTTTTCTACGACAGTCCTCGATTTACATATTTAGACAAATAAATTTCAAAATTATCTTAAACGTCAAAACACAAATTCATAATTTGATGTTTCTAAAGCGAAAATCGTAGAACAATGCATTCATGGATCCGACTATACATTAGCGTGAAATAATGTGACTTTCTTTCGCGCTTTTTATTTTTTTCACTATTACCATAAACATGTTTTATGCACTAAAAACAATGAAAAAAAGTACAGTTGCTAGAAAATAGTAATTTATGCAAAAAGTGCATAAAGTGGTATTTTATTTCACGAACGAAAAGTTTGATTTACGTCTTTTTTAGTGCGAAAATGTCTTTTCCTCCCTAGTTAGGAAAATTTCGACTTTTCCTAATTTACGTGAGTACCTACTAAAATACAGAACATTTCCAGTAGAAAAAATACTCCACGCACGCTATGTTGTGCGTAAAGTAAAAAAAGTTAATCAAAACTTATCTTTCAAGGCCAAAAACTAGATATTTAATTTTAAATAGTCTATTTACTTACTATCACTGGGTATGTTATTATAAAATATACCTATTCTTAGTGTTCTTTAACAATAATGCTTGAATTATTTATAATACTGACGTTTGACTTATAGTATATTCTTATAGTTATTTATGTACCAAGGGTCGTAAGTGCCTTTTTTTGGTCGAGAATACATTTTGCAATCCGAGGCCCGTAGGGTCGAGGTTTGCAAATATTCGAAACCAAGAAATCGCACTGTATGACCCGCGGTGCATAGTATATTTTTCGTCATACCCATGAATTATTAAACCAGAAAAAAATTTGAGAAAAGCTAATGGAAAACTATAATTATTTGGGTATGATTTCATATTTGCTAATAGTAAAGGTAGCGATGCTTGGAATGTCCATGACAACCGTCAATAAAATAAATTTAGGACTCGGCTTCTGTTCAAATGACAACTACTGTCAAGATAAATTAAATCATATTATTATAATAGCTCTGAACATTTTTGAAAATAATATCGAATATAGAAGATATAGCAAGTAAGGCTTGTCTGGATTTAATTCCAAAAAAGTTAAAACATTTGATTTAATACCTGTTATTTAAAAGAGAAAATTCTCCCAAATTTACTTTATTTCCCTAGGGACGTTATGAAAAATAACGACCCGTTGCCAATAGCAACAAGTATCTGGTACATAAAGCGCCACTTACTACAGACAAAACAATTGAATTAGAGTATACTTTCGAGGGAGGTATGACGAAAAGATATTTATTAGTTTCCCTCATTTAAAATTAGGTTGGCCATGGTGATATTGAGATTTTTAAACAACTACCTTACCATTTTATTATGTCGCTTTATGCACTAGGGCGTAAAGTAGTAGATTGTTTATATTTTAATGTACACATATATTTTTTGGTAACGATTTCGGTATTAGAAAAAATATTGTATGTAATTCGTTTGTAAAGTGCCTTTTTTCACTTATAGTGTAGTGATATTAAGCAAAAAAATGGCCAAACCCGGACATTCAAAACACGTCCTAAAGGTTAGAGCGTCGAGTTTGGAGTGTGGGAGAGGGGGAAGGGTCGGAATGTCTTTCTTTTTTCTTATTTTCTCAATTATCTTAAAAAGTAATGAGGTTTAGAACAAAGATGTCCCTATACAAAATCAAAGTACGTTAAATTTCCTACAAAAAAGGTCCAGTTCACTTTTTTGCAACTCTAAATGGAATATGGCGGAAAATGGAATAAAAGCGTGGGTAAATTTTTCTAAAATCGTTTTTAAGTCTTTTTTAAATTATTCTTGGCCTATTGGTCAATTGGTTATTACGTAATTAGGTGCACAGTTACATTTTCGGCCAAACTGCAATGTACTTATGTGAAGAGGGATGGGGGGGTATTTATTATACTCTTCGCAAAAATGAAGAGTATATTGCATTTGATCGGTACGTTTCTAAAACAGTAAATATCGCTCGTAGAGAAAAAATGACACAGGGCAGAGGCATGAAGCCTTCTACAATAGCCACATGGGTTAAATCCATGCCAGCCACTTCAAGAATCATCGAAGCAATTGCTGGTGTTAAGGCCGCAAGTTCTGATCAACATGTTGACTTGAGAGGGTCTCACAAGCTACGAGATGCCAGAGATGTACAGACTTTCTTAACTTGGTTTAAAGAACATAACCCTTTTGAACTATCTTCTATTTCCACAGAAGTAATGGCTTCTGACATTGTTGACTGTGACAGAGCTCTTGATAAAGGTATTGCAGCTATAGGTGAGGTACAAGGAAAGGCATTCAAGGAAATTCACTTGAAGCGAAAGTCATGTGTGAAGTCTGGCTACTGTTACTAAATCTGTGTCAGTGCGTGACGATGTTATTCCTATAAATCCCAATCAACTCTTGCATCGTATGGTTTGCACATTGAAAACAGAGGCTCAGCTGAAGGAGATGTTAAAATATGAGATGTGTGCCCATTTCTTTTTAATGAAATTGGCTTGATGAGAAGTCATCTATTGTCAATGTGCTCGTAGGTAAAGTAGAGAAGTCATCAGATGAAGTCCCTGCTCCTCCAAGTGGTGCGAGATACATCATAGATGAAGGACATCTTCTCCATCGTGTCGTGTGGCAATGCCCTGCTTCCTTTCAGTCCATATGCAAACAATATGTTGCGTATATACTTTCCCATTACGGAAAACAAATAGTAGTGTTTGATGGATATAGTGAAATGAACACAAAAGATGAAGAACAATAATTAAAAAAAGACGATTTTAAAAAATTTTACCCACGTTTTTCGCAAAAATTGATCTTTTATCATTTTCCTCTCCCTATGTCTCAGAAATGGTTAGGGTTACAAAAAAATGAAATCAACCTTTTTTGTAGGAAATTTAATGTACTTTGTTTGATTTTATATAGGAACATATTTTCTCTAAACCTCATACTTTTTGAGATATTTGAGAAAAAGAGAAAAAAGAACACATTCCGACTCTTCCCACTCCCCTCCCACCCCAAACCCGACGCTGCAACCTCTTGGACTTTTCAGGGCGTACAGAGGGGAGGGTAACAAGCATCGTGGAACAATCAGACCTTTGTTGTTTTGAATGTCCGGGTAAATGGCTAATGTTACTAGACTATTATGGGATTGTCAACTCGCCCACGGCTGGTCCCACAAAATTCACATTGGTGAAAAAATATCACTTTACACACTTGTATAAATATTTCCTACGACTGCTTAATTTCCAAATAATAAATTTCAAAATTATTATTATTTCAAATTAAATTACTTCAGTTGCATTGAATGCACTCGTAGGTCTGGTTATACATAAGAGTGAAATAATGTTACTTTTTTTCTCTATTCTTATTGGGATGCTCCGCCACATGTATTCTTCTAAACAATGTCTGAAATCTACAAAATAATACAATTAACCAGTATTTTACTGGAAAATAACCTCTACGCCTGTGACTTTTATGTCAAAGGATCAGTTAGAGGGTGGTTTTTGACAAATAATGAATAAGAACAAAAATATAAAAATGACGTATTTTGCTGACGTTTCGGAAAACGAATCTGTTTCCTTTCTCAAAGCGTATTATAATTTTTGTGGGCTGTGTATATTAAATACACAGCTTTAAGAATATATTTGTTATATTCAGTATCCATAGATACTTACTGCTTACACAGAACTGTTGATATATCTAATTGATAGTTATATTTTAAACAATGTTGAGTTTGTTAAGTTCTTTTTTTAACATCGGCAGCCAGGTTGTGCAAACATCTACGGAACAATTCGACACGCATTTATCCTCATTCAATAGTATTATAGCCGCTTCTTTAATTTTTCTTTTCTTGCTATCTGTCTCTTTTGTTAAAATTTTTGCCGAGTCCCAGTTTATTCTATGTCCGTTCTCCCAAGCGTGTTCGCAAATCTTCGATTTCTGAATCTAATTTTTTTCTAATGTAACCCTTGTGCTCACCCAATCTAATACTGAATGGTCTGGATGACTCACCCACATAATGTTTATTACACTGACACGGAATACTATAAATCCAGTTTTTTGAATTTTGCTCATGATTTAGCGTTTTTGTTTTTGTTATAATAGATCTCAATGTATTGCCCGTTTGAAATATCGTCCTAATATCAAATCCATTGCCTATACAGCGTAGCTTTTCAGATAATCCGTGTATATAAGGAATTAACGTCGTGTACCGTTGTTCAGGTTTTTGTCGTACATGATTATTATTTTCTATATATGTGAAAGTTCTATCAACAAAAGCTTCAGACATTGTTTAGAAGAACACATGTGGCAGAGCATCCCAATATGAATAGAGAAAAATTAAGAAAATGCCACAACCAACGTTTAGACAATAATGTTACTTTTTTTTACTATTACCATAAACATATGTTTTACGCACAAAAAAATGATGAAAAACGTGCAGATTTTTAACAATATTATTTTCCGAGTTATTTTCCAAAACGTCATTAATTGAAGTATCAATTATCATATGAACTAGATAATTTGAGCATGGGTTGTAATTTATTGTAAAAGTTACTCCACGTTAATAATTTCAGCATAAGACACATGTTTGTTCGGCTATAAAGTAACCACTAACCTAACCCAACCTGTAACGTTTTTTTTTTTAAACGGTAAAAATAAACAAAACCTTATTAGATAAAAAATGCACCCAGAAGAATCGATCAAAAATTATATTTTTGGATATTTTTATTGTTTATTTAAAAATTCGTTAGGTGTTAGGTTATATTAGTTAGGTACTGACTGTTAGTTTTGCAGCCTATTTATCGATTCGCCGATTACATTCTATTGTGTTCGTTACACTTTTGGTCGAACATAAATAAGTATGTTTATTCAATCAACTGGACGACACGACGGTGAACATTTATTTCATAATTTTTATCAACCTTTTTTGAAGGAGGTTCAATTTTTTTTCGCCCGTTTTAATGGTCCTTTTATTTAGCTCCTACACAGTAAAGGAGTCCATCGATTTGATTTTATTATTGCAGAATGAATTTTTAATGCAGAAAATCCTGAAATCACCTTGTAACAAATTACATGCAAATCTGAAGAAACTTGCAATTATGGCAACCATATTGAAATAGTCATTTTGAATTCTTAACTTTTAACATCAGATTCGGACTCTTATAATGCGTTCTACCAATTTTAATGCAATTCCTACGCAATTTGAATTTTTTATCAAAAAGTTAAGTTTTGCATCATTAGCGCATTCGCCAAATTATAGACAAAAAAAGATTATTTCCAATTTTTGCTCACCATAATTATACTAGATGTAGTTTGGTGAAATTATTATAGGGCTACCTCCGAGCAGGGCCGGTTGTGTGACTAGGCCTCATAGGCCCGGGCCTAGGTGCGCCGCTTTGTGGGGGGTGCCATTGTCTTAGGTCTTAGTGATTAGTGCCTAAACATGAAAACATTTTTCGGATTAGAACAAGTTTTTCTTGGGTTCTCCCCCCCCCCGCCCCTCAAAAATTTTTTCGGACAAAAACAGTTTTTGTCTCTTGCCCATAAATTAATATCGAGCGGGAGGGGCGCGCAAAATTGACCCGGGCCTAGGGGCAATTTATATCTAAAACCGGCACTGCCTCTGAGCCAAATATAAAAAACACCAATATGAAAAAACATACACGTTCAAATTGAGTTCTCCTTTTTTTTAAATTTTTGTGGAGTCTGTTATAATAATGTAACAAAACAACATATATTTATAACTGACTTCGTAATAGTAGGTAATAAGGTCACTGGATGAAACTCATGATAATGACTATAATGACTCATGATAACTCATAATTTTCAGTAACCATTTTTGTTCAAAAGGTTCATTTGAACATAAAATAGTTGTTTGTTTAACTAAGCAGCAAAATAGTAGATTGACTGCTGCGACTAGCGAGGCTAGGAACACAGCCAAGGTAATAAATCTATCTTGCTGCTGAGTTGATCATATAATTTTTTCGACGATTGTTTAAATATATTTATAAATATTTAAATTATTTAAACTAGTAATATAATAAATGTTAGAGGATATAGGAGAAGAGGAAAAAGAAATTATACTTATTCAAACTTGTACCAATTTTTACTGTTAATGTTAAAAATAACTAAAAATTAGTTGTTAATTTTTATTGGCAATTTTCTGTAATTATATTTCTTAATAAATATTACTTGCCAAAAAATGTCAAATATTTAATTGCCATGACGACTAAACATTTTGCTGTCTAGAAGCAAATTTCTCACTTTGCTGCCTAGGCAGGAAAAGTGACACTTCGCTGATTGACATTAGTCAGCTAATTAGTATTTTGCTATAAATCGGCCAAAAAATATTTTTTGAAGAATCTTGTCGAACTGTTTAGTAATAATACCCACTATGATCTTATAACGTTTCGCATTGAGATAAGATCTCTTTGAACAATTTGTTAAATATTTAAGCCATTGTTGATCAAAAGCACAGTGAAAGAAGAATTGTTTGTAAATGCCTTATTTATACCAATATTTACCAAATAACAAATAACTAAATATATTTTGTAAAAATTCATAATCGCAAGATAAATTTTTATCCGTTGCTGTCATTAAGAACGACTGTTTCAATTTCATTATTTGGTTTATTTAATAATGCCAAAGCTAGAAAATGTACTTTCAGATTTTTTTTTTATGTTTGCCTGAATTTTTGTTTCACCATAACTCGTAAACAAACCAACATAGTTTGGTAAAAATCACAAAAAATTGAATTCGAAAAATATTAGTTATTCATTTTCCGATCGAGTTGATCTATATTCATACGTTTGTTAATATCTTTATCTCAAATACCTTCACCAAAATATGAAATTAAATATTTGATACGTTTCAGTGATAGCATAGTTGCTAAGATTATGTTTCTTTTAACCTATCACCGAAAACCACATATGCGGTAAAAAATAATGTTTCAAAGGTATTTAGATATCAACTTTATCAGAACAGTAGTATATGAATCGTTCGACGAAAGTTAATGACAACTTCTCAAGAAAGCAAGAAAATATTACATGTCTGTGTATCTCTGCCTCGTAGACTATCGTAAGGCTTTTGACAAACTGTTGGCTGCATTATTGGAGATGGAAACATCAACATCTTAAAATCTGGTCTTTATTATTCGCCGACTGAGTAAAGAAGACTCCACCAAATGTAAAGTTGGCAAAGGCGTGAGACAGGACTGTGTTCTGTCACCAGCTATTTTTAACGTATATAATGAACTGAACATGTAATGAGAAGTGTCCTGGAGGACTGGCATGGTGAAGTAGCTATAGGCTTATCTGAGATTTCTAACTTGAGACTTGCAGATGATACCATCTTAGTTGCAGCAAGCGAGGTTGAGCTCATACATCTGCTGAGCAACCTTCAAACAATGAGTATGGTATAAGTGAAAATTACAACAAAACTAAAATTATGATTGCTGATCGAGGTAGTGCAAACCACTCATGTACGGAAAGAATATGCGATTGCGAGCTAGTTAAAGAAGATGGTAATTCCGTGAAGCCCTTGTGGACAATACTGGTAACTGTGAATATGAAATTCCACGAAGAATACAGATGGAAAAATAGGCCATTTGCTAGTTGAGCAAGATTTGACATAACTAAAATATCCGGGGCGCACAAAATTTGGCTTGCTACCGTCCTACTTTGCTCCATCCTTTTTCACGAATCTGGTACATGGACTGTTGGGGAGCCGAACAGCTGATGTATTAATGCTTTCAACATTTTGGCCTGAAGTTGTTTGTTGTGAATTTCCCGAAGAGTCCATGGCACTAACAACTCCATTCTCCACGAAATACGTTCCCTAAAGTGAGTCTCTAGCATCGTATTTTCCCGAATGCTCTTAAATTTTTGCCACATCAACCAGAGAGAGGACGGTATAGAATATTGACAGTCATCACCAAGGAGCTGATGAAAGGAGCTTTGGTGAGGTCGTGCGTCTACCAGAAAATCGAAACGGATGAGATAGTGATATCAAATATACCATACGCAATGGGAAACGAACTAGCACAATGCACAGATCACAAAACATATGCCGTAATGTTGTGAGCAAGAAGGAAGCATAAAAGATTTTATTCTGTACCAACAAGAGTTGAAAAAGACAGAGATTGCTTTTCCGAAACACCGGCGAAAAATATTATTTTTAGTCTTATTTGTAATGATGGAACAATAAAAATACGATCAAGAGCACCTAGGAATTTTGAAATGAGAATGAAATTGAATGAAGTAATGAAAAATAAATGTTTGATTAGGCAATTACTGCTGTAATTTAATTGTTATTATTGAAATGACAAAAATTTTCGAGTTTTTTTTTTGTTTTTCTTGATGCAACAAATCATTTTATTGGAAATACACTTTGAGATCAAAAAGGAAAATGTCCAGTTGACGTATTCGTATGGCGAGAAATTCTGAGAAGAGTTTAGCTGATTTAACCACCTGAAAGCATTATGAAGACATTGTCTATAAATGTTAACATTCTCTTAACTTTCATTTTCTTAAATTTTCTACTACATAATAATATTCTCTTTTGGAAATTGTATCCAAGGAATGTAGTAAATAATATATTTACTCTGTATATTGCTGATAAAAAACATCTAGACTTTAACCTTTACCTCAAAGAAACAATTAGGGGATTTTTATCACAAATTATACAAATAACAGTAAAAAAAAATAAGTTATTTCGCTAAGTTTCATGAATCGGAAGTTTTAATAAAAATAATTTCTCTAATCCTGTTACAAAGTTGTTACTTGGTGTATGTTATTCCAGTTTTGGAAAAATCTTGCAACTTAGTTATAAAATTAATGTCACATTTTATCGCTGGTGATAAATAATTTAACTCGTTTTAAAGTAAACTAAGCTATTGTATTTAGTATAAATATTGCTAATTGCCAACGCCAACAGAAGATAAGGCATTAGAAGAAAGAGAAGAATAAATATTTGCAACATAATGTATTAATCTCATTTTAATCCAATTTAATACGGTTATTCTCAAAATCTGTCGTCGATGATAATTTTCATGTAAATTATAAACAATTAATAATGGTAAATATATCATATAAATTAAACGTCAATATTTGATTTTAGCTATATTTTATAGAAGAAAAAAACAACGCTGCCTATGGAATCATTACTTTCACATTCAGATCTTCTATCCAAGTCTCTCAACGAAAAAAATGTTGATACTATATTTCACTCCACTATGTGGAAATAATTGTTTATGGAACTTTAATAATATAATATTTGAAATCCTCTACCTCAAAAATCCATAAAACGATATTCCACGTCAGTAGTGGCGGCGGGGGTCAGAGTGCCCCCTTAACTCCGCCACTGCTTATATGTTGACATAAACAACTGTGATTTAGTTACTTCTTACAATCCACAAACGTCGATTAAACTAAGAATTTGACAACGCGGTATTAGTCCAATGCATTTATATTTTGTTTCAGAAATTCTCTGAATTCGCTGAAAATTTTATAGGATGTTCCCAAAAATGGTACAACTGATAAACAGAAAAGTTTACCGATTTAGCACCTGTGCAATTGTTTTATTTAACAAATTATGATTTTTTCAAACTTTTTTTTTTTTCGGAAAGTGGTAATAGCACAAAAAGAAAGAGGGGGAAATTTTACATAAAACAATGTGTACAATGTATGTAAACTGTCGGAGCTAGAAATTTTACAACTCGCTCGGAATTGAGCACATGCTTGCTTCGGCTGAGCGTGCGCACGCGCCAGCAAAAAATCTGTAAACTGACAAAACTAAATGACAAAAGTCAAAATATAAATACACTTTAAAGTGATGTAATTGGTGTATGTATTTGTTTACCAAGAAACATTTTTAAATTATTAATTATTGATAGATAAAATTAGGCGTTATGATATTAAGATATTTGTTGCTTATTTAAGTTAAATAGCTGTTTTTCTTTTAATTTTTCTTTTATGTTTTCACGAAATTCGGGAATAAAGTCGAAGTCGAAAATGACATTCGTTAAAGAAGGATGCCAATTAGAAAAGTGTACTATCTTATATTTTCTGGCATGCTGATTACAAATATGACCTTCAATTTACAGAAAATTGGCGGTTTCAGAGATTGAAAAAGAAAAAACGATTTAGAAACACTTTATGCTCAATACCAAGAATCAATAAGACTACCTGCCGAAGATTTATCGCTAGTACCAGTTTTACAAGAGTATTGTGAAGAAGACGTATAGTAGAAAAAGATAGGGTACCCACTAGAGCTTTATAATAATAATAATAATAATAGTAATAATAATAATAATAATTAGACCATAGTATTTACAATAAATTACTTTCACAAAAAAAATAATACATTTTACTTAAATAAACAATGGTAAACAAACATGGAAAGTTGCTCACTTAGGTAAATATTAACTGATACTTAACGTCTTAACACATACAGTGTAACCATCTAAGAAAAATGAACTTTTTTGAAATACTTGATAAATTCATGATAAGTAAGGCCAAAACTGAGGTCATATTCAATTTCAGCGAGCCGAAATAAATGAGAATACAATGGTTTAGTTCGCTGAGCATGACATTTTTTCATTTGTAGGCCAGTGTAATTTATGCACTTAAGCGGCTTCGCAAACTAATATCTTAGAAATAGCTCAATTTTGGGGATTACAGCTATTGAATTTTTTAATTGCAAGACCAAGTATAATAATTTCGTACACTTTACAAACTTGGGCGTATTGGGCCCAAAGTCCCATGATTGGCACTTCTTTATCAATCTCTCAATAGCTGTAACTTTTACAAGAAAAATATGTTTTCTCTGTACTAGGATCTTGTAGCTAAAGGTATTCTCTTTCAAGCCTACATTATTTTTTTTTGTTTTCCTTAAGTGGGTTTATAACTCAATATCACTTGAAAGTGCTGACATTTTCTATTTTCCGATTACAAATACGATTTCAAATTACATCCTCGAAGTAAAGACAGTTATATAAATTATTTAAAAAAAAATTTTGGTGTCGACACCACTGTCATCTTTGATTACTAGAGCAAAAATATTACAAAGGCCGCAGAAAGAAATCGCCGATCATCAAAGCCCACATCCGTACTTATTACATTTGAAGAAAAAATGAAAATCAAGATTGGGCAAGAAGATTATCTTGCAAATAATGATATATATATATAAAAATATTAACGAAAAAAACGAACAGAAAATAATATTTTCTGAGCGATGATGACCATCAAAGTAGTGATAAAAGTTTTTGCAAAAGTGATGTGGTAGTACCGGATAATATTCATGTGATCTTGATTGCATGAACTCCACCGGATTTTTTGTAACTAGGAAAAGGAATAGAAAAGGGAAACCGCATGAAAAGAACTCTTCAAAAAGCCTAAATGAAAGTTTTCCGCACATCAAAGAGCATATTCTGTTTCTCCACGCACTTACTGGCTGCGACACAACTTCGTCATTCTATTTTAAAAGTAGAAAAAAATAAATTTGCTTAGCTGTTATTTAATTAAATTTAAGTTTACCCAGACATAAATGTTTTGTTAAAGTTGGAGGGAAAACTTACCAAATTTAGTTCCTGGTACCAACCTTTCACGAGGGTGGGGTAAGGGCGGATCTGGACCTTGAGCTTGGGGGGGTAACACTGAACCCAAAATTTTTTGATGAGTGGGGGGGGGGAAATCCGAAAAATTTTTTCGTCCCAAAATTTTTTTGAAGAGCGGGGGGAGAGAAATCAAAAAAAAAAAAATTTGGTCTAAAATTTTTTTGAAGAGCGGGGAACGAGAAATCCAAAAAAAAATTTTCGCTCTAAAATTTTTAAAATTTTTTTGAAGGGCGGGGGAGAGAAATCCGAAAAACAAAAATCATACCATTTTAAAACAAAAGTTGATGATTTACAGAATCTTAGGGGAGGTAATTACCCCGTTACCTCCCCCCCCATAAATCCGCGCCTGGGGTGAAGGTTGAGCATTTGCAAGGCGCGTCTCCAGGTGGCGGATAGGAGAACGGCCAGACTCCGTGAGGAGTAGGGTTATCGTGGTCATACTGCTGGGGGGTAGGGCTAATAACCTAGTCCACCCCGGCTAAAACCACGTCGCGAACCAGCTCATACACCGTAAACCGCTTGGAGTGGAAATGCTCCCTGACCTAGGTCAGAGATACGTCTCTCCGGGGGGTACGGGGTCTTGGCTTCACCGCCCTAACCACGTGAATGAAGTACCACCATAAAAACTTCCTCAATCTCATGCTATTGTGCGCGCCGAGGGGACGCATGGTCGGGGGAGAGCGCGACCACTAGCGACAAACCTCAGAGCTCAGGCGCACCCCGTTGTATAAATGTCTTCCACGTATGTAAGGTACTTCGTGCGTGGCGACCATCATTTCCCCTTTACTCGTGGAGAGAGAGGGGGTTCCTCAGCATGTTCTGTGCCCATCACAAATCCCACGAGCGCAGTGCAGGAGGTGAAGAAACTGGTGGAGGGGGTGTCCGTGACTTCGGTCAACACCCCAAGGACCCATCAAAGCGCCCGAGCCTCTCGTCTGGGTTTCCGAGCCAGGGGAGGATAACCCTCAGGAAGGATAAGGAAAAAATAGGCCCATTCCAAATGGTGCAGATAAACCTGCATCATAATAAGGAAGCCACAGCGGTGCAAAGTCGCAAGCGGCGAGGACTTGACTTTGGTGACAGACCACCAAGGAATACCGCGTAGCGAGGCCGTTGCTGACAAGGAGCATAACCTGGGAGAGCAACCTTCAAAAGGTTGAAGGAATAGGAAAATAGGTCCATTCCAGATAAAACTGCATCACAATAAGGAGGCTACAGCGGTCCTCACTAAAGTGATGCAGGGGTGCGAAGTGAAGCAACGTCGCTAGCGGTGTGGACTTGACGGGGTTATGGGCTATGGACACCGGGTGGCGAGGCTGTTGCCGAACAGAGCACCGATGTAGAGGACTTGACTGGGGTGGAGGAACGCTGCGTAGTGAAGCTGTTGCTGACAAAGCATTAATATGCGACTGCAGGGTCTGGACTGCAGGATATAATATCAACGGGGAAAGACAGTGGATCTGGCTACTATCACTCTGCCCATTTTCTCAGACCTGCTGCCAACGACACAGGAAAAATGGGTAGAGTGAGTTATAATATCTACGGGCAAACACAACCAGATCCGGAGACCATCATAACTCGCACATTTTCAGACCTGTATCATCTTGTCAGTGATACAGGAGTATTAAAATGGACAGTGCAAACTAAGACAAGGAGAGTACAGTAAGCCCAGGAGGTTGCAGTGCCCTCGGAGTATTCTTTACAGACGAGCCCTAGGAGGAGGAGGGGTTTCAGTCAGTTAGAGTCAGTTAGAAAAGTTTAGTTGGCCTTGTTACTTCCTACATAGGATACAGCCATGGAACATTTGAATTGAGCGTACTTTAAGGTTCATCTCTGGATGGGTAATTGTATGACACAAGAACTCTGAGGCTGCAAAAATAAAGGTAATTTGACACCAACCAACAGCCTGCCCCGGAAAATTTAATGCAGATGATTTTTTGCAGATGTAAAGGATATGGAGTGGCATACTGCTGTAGGAGAGCTAGGTATATTGCTCACCAGCTTGTTCTAGTTGCAACTGCAAGGGTCAAAGCTACCTAAATTGCTCTTATCGAGTTATTATCAAAATCGTAATCAGGAACCTCGAAAACCCACGCATGATGTCTTTTGTCATTTTTTTTAAAGTTATTTCACAATATTTTTTACAGAATATTGATTTTCTTGAGTTTTTTTTTTAATATTTTTACACTTTATTTATTAATAGTCAAACTTATAACTTGGTCATTTTTAGAGTAAGTTGTAAAAGGTTTTATTTAAATTCCATGTGTTTTAAGTATTTCCTTAATAAAACACCTCTTAAAAACCGGCAATTGCAGTTTCGTGTTAATAATAGTGCAATATCCATTTTTGCTCCAAGTCAATGGCTGCAATAAATGTTATTATTTTAATATCAATGCGGATTTATAAAACCCACTTCAATTTCATGATTAACTTTGATGATTCTTTGTTATAGTAAAAGGCATACTGCCAGATTACTAGAATTATTGATATGTCACAAATTATACCTTTCCACATTGCTTGATAAAATTTTAATAGAATTGTCCTCGTAATAATAGAGCTAACTTTCTCTGTGCTATCATTAACTCGATTAAAAGACGCCAATAAAAGAGACATTGTTCTTTGTCGAAATAATAATGAGAAATGTAATACATTGTTGAAATGATTGTACACTATAGATTCGCGACTTGAGACGCCTGGTTTATTAGAATCAATTCGAAATTTATGACACCATCAAAACTTTAGTATTTTAAATCAAAAATTTTTATTATCATACGTTTATTTTCACCCAATTTTCCATAACAAAATTTGCTATAAAATTAATAATTTTGTCTAAGGGCTTGCACTAATAAAAATATTCAGTTTTATGTTTGAAACATTCGAAAACTAATTAATTAAATGACATATGGCAACGTTTTGAAGACGAGTGGGAACTGAAAGCAGACAGAGCAATTATTTGTAAATGGACAAACGTAAGCGGTGATCAATATAAGGGTGTCTCCGTAATGAGAAATTATTGCACGAATTACAATTATAATATCCCCAAGAAACCCTCTTTTAATATCTTAATTATCGTAATCTAATAAAATATACGATAGCCTTCTAAAATAAAATGATTTCAAAAAATAATTTTAATATACGTAATAAATAGTTTTCTATCTTCACTTTTCTTTCCTATTAAAATAAAGTAATCAGTGAACAAAAAATTGGGGAATATGGAGTACCGCAAGGTACCGTATTGGGTCCTATATTATTTGTTATATATATGAACGATATACTTACCTTAAATACAGAAGGAAAAATAATCTAATTTGCTGATGCTACAGCAATTTTATATTCTTCTGATTCCTGGGACAAACTGACTTAAAAAAAATTAAAAATCGCTTTGACAGTAAAAAACTTACCATTAATTATAAAAAACATATTACTTGCCACTGACGTCATAAAATAGAAATAGACCATTATTTGAAGAAATTCAAATAATACAGGATGACGAAAAAGTAGAAATAAAATCTGCAGAAAAAATTAAATATCTGGATATCATTATAGATGGGAATTTAAAATGGAATTACCAAGTACCTGTAGTCAATAAATTACGAGGACTCATACACAAATTTAGACAACTAAAAGATATATTAAATATTGTACATTTAATTGCATTATATAAAGCATTGATAGAGTCAATTATAAGGTACGGGATAATTGGATGGGGTGGAGTGGGTGTGACGTATATTAAACCACTAGAAAACATTCAAAAGAAAATTATTAAAATCAACAAAAACATACTCTATTCAACAGATACTTTATATAAGGAAAGTAAATTATTTGATATACAACAGATATTCTGCTATTCTATACTGATTCACCAATTTAATAGAAAAAATGACAATAAATTCATATCACATGAGTATAAAACCAGAAATAAGGAAAAAGGTAATTTAGAAATAAAAAAGTTACAAAAAATATTGGTAAAAAATTATTTGGCTACCTTGCCTCAAAATTATATAATATATTATCAGAAATCATAAGAAACATAAAAAACTTAAGAAAAATTAAATCAGAAATAAAAAAGTAGATATTCTTTGAAGATGGGGTCTATATACAAAATTATTTATGTAAGCTATATTCCTTCTCTCCTTTTATTTTTATATTAGAATATTAATTATTATATATATTATATTAGTATATAATATTGGGATATGGTATTATTATATATGGTACTATAGTAGATTATGTGGTAAACTATATTCCTTCTCTATTTTTATTTTTGTATTAGTATATAGTTAGTAAATTAGTATATGGTATTATTATAAGTGTTTAGGTACATCTTTTGATTTTGGTTAGTTAATATAAATTTTCCATGTTCTTATCACTGCTATTCAAAGCACTATAAATAGATATCTTTAAACATTTTTAACAGAAAATATGAAATTCCTTTATGTGTTCTATACTAATGTATTTTTGTATATTAATGTACTGTCTTTAGTATAAATAAATATTATTATTATTATTATTATTATTATTATATTATTATTAAACTACGTTATAACTAGAATGGTATTAAAGCTTCCTCTCCCCAAACATTTTGGTAAGATAGGTGAAACTAGAGCTAGTACTTATTAGACGAGTTAGACAATAAAATAGCCTCATTCATTTGTGATAAAATAATTAAGCCTTGCCTAGAGCTTTTAAATACGCCCAGCACGTTACAGTATTTTTTGTAAATAACTTTCATCTTCAGATCCCATCGAGAAGGCAACATAAAGTTATTCATGATTGAGTATTGGCTATCGCAGGTATACACTAATTCTGTCTAATGTCTCATTTATTGCGGCTGAATATGCCATTTTGACTGAAAACTGCCTTCTCTACAGGATGCGCAGAATATCTAAATCATTGGGGGCTAAATCAACTCTGAGAATGAAGATGGATGGACTTTCTTCTGATGATTCAGTTAGGTATATAATTTTTGAAAACCAGTGGTTAACATTATACTCTTCGCTGACTTATTCAAGTTGTTATATCATTTTATATATTCTATAGATTATTTTTCGGCGTTTTATAAAAATTACCTAATTTTTAGATATAATTGCTGTCTATAAGTTTAATTATAATTATCTCCCAGTGTTATCGGATTGATTGACGAAATTCTCGTCAATGTTCTTTTGCTTTTGAAAGGTCACAACACTCTTCACGCACATTTTTTAATTTAGAATGTTCAATAACTTATATAGCTATCGATAGAATTATTTTAAAAACAGTTCTCCCTTTAGCTAACTTGAACTTACTCTTCAATTCAATCGAAGTTTTCCTTTTTAAGTCATCGTGATTGCTAGAAACGAGGGGAGAGAGAGGACAGACGGACAGATCGACAGACATACGGACAAACGGAAGGACGGATAAGCAGACAAGCGGATAGACGAACGGACACGCAGATGAAAGTATGTTTTGAAAGTTAATCAGATTTCGATGACCACACAATTATATAAAAAGTTTTTTTTTTTTTTAAGAGAAATATTTACGATTTTAGAAAAGTGCAAATGCAAATGTAGTAATACTACTACTACTACTACTATTACTTTTCACTTCTGCGAAAGTGTAATAAAACCGAAAAGTAAATAAATGAATGTTGACTGCGGAAGCCGATAGACAACGTATGGGATCATATAAATGCAAGTGGAACTGAACTGGCTACACTGCAGGCTCGTATGACCATTGAACTGTATATTATGATTAATATATAGTTCAGTGCATATGACCGGCACAGTAGCTCAGTTGGTTAAACCGTATTGAATGGCAAATATGCTGACCGACTGTCTATCGCGTTCTGAGTTCGAAAGCCTTGGCTTTGGATTTTGGGGGTTGGCTACTATATGCGGTGTGTTTGTTTATGGTGCGAGAGTGGCTCTACCTACATACTGCCTCAGTACCTCAGTCGAATGCCTGAATTGCCACATCGACTGACACCAAGTTCTGTTCATCTCTCCATTTGCTTCAGTTTTCTTATCTTAACATTTGTGTACCAGCTGGGTACCAATTGAGAGCCAGCTGATTCGATTTCAAAAAGCCAATGGCGAAATCGTGTGCTGGCTGCGTTAGTAACGTCCAGATATAAAATTTCTTGACAGATTGTGTTCAACATTTAACTACAAATTAGGATAATCCGACTGGAATGTTGAAAAGTAAGGCTGTATTTAGCAATTTTAGAAACCCCGGCAATGAAATTTCAACGTGATTGAACAAACTTGGCTTTTTGGTTAATGTTATCATGAGGAATTTTGAGGCCAGAGATTCAGCCGCTTTAACCGCTTTTCAAATTTTTCAGGTTTTGGATTTTTTACATTTACATTCATTTTCAGGTTCTCAGAAAAATCCGAAATTTCAGCCTTCTAACTGAACACGAAAAGTGAAAAAAATTCTGGAACCAGGCATGGATTTTTATATATTTATGTAGATATTTATGTTATGTGATGATGATTTATGTAGAGAGCTTAGTCCCTCAAACCAACTTCAGATGTTCTCCAAGTATCCTGTGTGGGACTATTCCTACTATTACTATTTATTAATGATTTGATGCTTTACAAGTTCTCGAAGAACAATTTTTTAGTAATCTAGTTCGACTTTCTTGCGGCTTCCCTTATATAGTTCTCAGTAAAAAGTCGCCCTTTTCACCCTGTTAGCGCTTACTCGTGCTTCATGTCCTAACAACGAGGCAACGAACAACGATTAAATTTTTTTTGTGTGTACTTTCACTCTGGCAAGGACTGATCCATTGGAGACCGATGAAACCGGAGGATGCTCATTATTTGCCTAAGATATGTTCTAAGAATTTCAGATATGCCTCGTATAGATTTACACGAGTTTCACATACATAAACAAGTGTAGGTATTATAACTAATCGAATAGAAGACCATATTTTATTTTATAGTAAAGTCATGGTTGTGAAACAACACTCTGTTTCCAGAATGGACTACGGACAGCCAGAATAATCTAGCTGTAACCCGGTTTTCAGTTTTCACTTCATTGATTGCCTCTTTATTGAGTAGCTGAAAATGTTGAATTCTGTCAACTGCTGCCTTAGAAGATTTTGGGTAATGGTGTTTAATGTAGATAAGGTTTTAGATATTGATATTCTGACTTAACCCCAGTGCTCGATATGTTCAGGCACAGCTGAATTTGACGTAGTGACTGCGACATACAGTCGCAGTTGCCAGTAGACATTAATTGCGTGAAATCTTTGGCTCTGGTTCTTAGTGGAAGCTTTCATACGGACAAGGTTAAATAGTTCTGCGTTGAATATATGCCTTACACCTACTCATCTAATACTCGTTTTGTAGTACAGTGTGTATAATGGAGAAGATTACCATATACTTATTGAGCAAAACCTAGAGGAGCTCGCAACCTTGTCGAACTTCTGCGTTAGATTGAATTGGCTCCGTGTCCTTGATACTATGAAATGAGGACATCATGACTCCTTGCCATGTTGTTCTCATGAATACTTCGGCAGAGAGTTACTAATTTGTTGGAGTTGCCGAAACGTAAGCTGTTTTTTGTCGAGCGTTTTAGATTCCTTTTTAAAAATTTAATTTTTTATTTAAAACAAACTTTTTGTCAAACTAATAGCAATGAGTGATTGGATATCCATAACTCGTGTCAATATGCTAAAGAGCGTCCCCGTTGAGCGAGTCCAAAGACATTATAATGTCATTGAAGTCCTGCTTGCTGTTGGAGCATAACAATATTAATAAATAATACTTTGAGCAATATTAAAGGATAAGTTACATCAGATGGCGATATCTGCCATAAGCAGATACCCAGTGATTTGATTTGCTTGCCATATACCATATTAAACAAAGTTTTATCAGAAATATACAAAAGCACAGTAAAATGTATATGAAACTTATGGTGAAAATGTGGCATATTGTCTGTTTTATGAATATATCTCTTTTAAAATGTATAATAACGAGAATTTTGGTAATTTTTCAAGATATTGGGGCACTAAAAAGAAGGAGGGTCAATAAGGCCGGTTTTCGGCCCTATCAGAAATTGATAGGGCCGAAATTGTACCAAGACATTATCATAAGTTTCTTGGGTCCATAGAAACAATATTCAGTTGATTCCAGTTTAAACGGATGCAACCTCCCCCCCCCTATTCCTATACCTACACCTGTAACGTTGTAGCTGTATAAATATTGTGCCAGTTGGTGAGCCTAGTACAGCATATCTGTGTTTACAGTATGTATACACTGCAGCGACCCAGTGTACCTAGGTTTATGTTTGATATGGTATTTCTACTTACATATTTTGGTGGGATCAACTGAATATTGTTTTTACGGACTCAAGAAACTTATTTCATGTGTTTTGGTTCATTTTCTGATAGGGCCGAAAACTGTCCTTATTGACCCTTCTCCTTTGTTCGTTGGTTATTATCCTCAACTTATTTTAATGAGTTTATTAAACGATTCATCATACTACTAAGCCGATATGGAGTAACATAATATATTATATTATATATTAGTTATTTATATCAAATATAATATATTATAATATATTTCAATATTTGAATGTGTTTGGACAGTTGCAAAATTGTTGTTAAAACTACCAAATTTAACTTTACTTACCGGATATTATATCGTTATCGCATGTATTTAGGTAAAATAGGAAGTTTCTTACATATTCCCTCACTAGTTTTAAGTCTACAACCAGATACAAACAAGTGACACCGCATGTTGAAAAGTCTTATACATTTTCTGTAGAATGTGTCCGACTTTATCCAGAAATCAACTGATTTAATAACTTTATCTTTTTAATGTTGGTAAACAAGTCATGATCCCCGTTGTTGTGATAATTCCAGATGGGGTGAATATATGCGACCATGTCACGCCATTTTTCACAGAAAGTCCCCTTTACTATTGCCCTTTCCAATTTCCGAAAACCATAAAAACTCCACTCATGCATGTGTTCGCTGATACAGATTTTATGCAATAGTCCATTTGACCATATTAATTTAATTGTCTGCTGAAAGCCACCTACTTTATTACATTCTCGATGCTACGTTCAATTTTAGTATAAATGGGGAGATGCACATTTTTATGTGGAAACTTACAATTATTAACGTGATATCGGAACTTGCCAGGGGATCCAAATATATTAAACTACGTGTTTTTACGTGTAGGCTGGTGTATACAGCTGATGTTAAATTATACTCCCAGTTTGACAAATTGATTAATTTCAAAATAAAATTTATTTCAAAAAGTATGTTATTGGCAGAGCTGGAGTACTTCAAATAAAAGTAATTGAAAAAAGTATTTCAAATACTTTCAGTATTTGAAGTACTTTGCTTCAAATCCTTTCGATTCTTAGTATTTGGTACTTGGTATTTGAAATACTTTGCTTCGAGTATTTGGATTTGGTATTTGGTTTTCAGAAATACTGGTATTTGAATTACTTTGCTTGGTATTTCAAATACTCTCCGGTATTTCAAGTACTGTATCGGTATTTGAAGTACTAGACTTAACAATTTATAGTATTTGAAATATGTTTTTTGATATTTCAATTTGTTAAAAGTATTTGAAGTCCTTGTAGTTCCATGTTTTAGATATTTTAAAAAACAAATTTCACTAAAAAATTGTTACTGCATAGCTGTTTTTATTCAGTAATCAGTGTTAACATTATGTGGGCAGTGGGGGATTTAGGGGGTTGGCTATAGATGCTATAGTCCAGGGCGGCAAAATCCAGGGACGGCAAAATTTTTGAAAAATAGCAAAGGCACATAAAAACAAAAAAATATTATTATTAGTATGTACTAAGTATCAGAACATTAATTCATTTAAGAATGTGTTTTCTTTATTTTAACTAGACTAAAGTTCCTTATTATAGTCAACTGTACAGGGTGGTCACGCGAACGTTAGAACCTCATTTAACTTCGTTATTTTTGGAGTTACGTAAAAACGTTTAAAAATAAAAGTTATGAGAAATCACGTTTATTTTCCAAAAATCATTTCAGAAAAACAATTAAAAGTCAAATTTCTGAGATACGAGCTTTACTTTGTTTTTTTTTAAATGGAATACCCCATATATTTTTACACCATTAGAAAGGCCATAGAAAAACCTTTTTCAATGATGTATGAAGTATGGAATTTTTCTTAAAAACTATAGTAGATATTATAAGTTTTATATTTTCTTACAATAAGTCATGGTAGCCCGAAATAGTAGTTTGTGCAACAAGAGTGGATTTGATATCCATATCGCGCGATAAAGAAGTTTGAGCACGACGCCGTAGGCGGAGTGCTCAAATCTTTTGAGTGCGATATGGATAATCCACTCGAGTTGTATGTACAGCATACTTTTTCTACGACCAGCTTAAAAAACTACAATATTTATTAAACATTAATATATTACACAAATACACACTGACAGTTACTTTGACAGCTTACGCACTAATTTGATTTTAAAATGAATAGTTGCATATGTACTTAGTACACGAACTGTGATTGGTCCGTTTCATTTCATATCCATCCTAGAACTGATATGAAATATATCCGTTCAGTTACCTGGAATTGCATACTTATCCATTCTACAGACTGTACAGAAAACAGTAAATTTATATAAGGGAGTAGAAAAAATATATATCAATTATTGAAATTCTCCATTTTATTTAAAATAAAGTGAAATTAGATACTAACATGTATCTTGACAGAACTAACATATTGTTTATTTTAATTTACATACTTTTGTTTTCCATGGATAATTTCATAAATTGTAAATTTATAGCAAATTAGACAAATTTTTTTTAAGATAAATACCATGTATATAATTAAAAAGCTTTTTTTTATGGCTTTTCAAATGGTGTAATTATATATTGGACATTATTTTAATCGAATACATTTTTTATTTTGATTATATCATGGACTTACGGTTTTTGGACAATTCTGAATAAGTTTCATTAACAAAATTTTCCGATAAAAATATGCCTAATATGATTTTTTTATTTTCCCCGCATATATTGGTACTGCAGGTGGCTTTGCATTTGTAGGAGGCGAATGCTTTTCTGGTCATAAGTAGATCCTAATTGGTTCCATACTTAAGTAAAATTTGATTCAAACCCGAAAAAAATAAAAAGTTATTGGGCTGTTACCATTTCAAGTGAAACACACTGTCTAAAAGCCAATGATAAAAAAAAATTGAATTAAAAATTTTTCAATACTTAAATGACTTTGACACCAAACTTGCTTCTCAGTAAAAACAGTTTTTATCGGTTTAATACATGCCTTGCATCATCAGCTGTAGAAAGACCCTTTTCATTTACTGAAATTATAAATGCTCCTAGAAGAAATGCATTAACTAATGGAAATTTCGAAAATTTGGTGCTATTGAAAGCTAATGGAAATAGATAGATCTCAATTTTATTATTTGTAATTGTACTTACCTAAAATTATTACTATGTTTTATATACAGTATCGGAAAGTCCTGGCTTAAGTGTTGCATAGTTTCAACGACTTAACCGACCGCCCACAATAGAGCTCTAGCATAGGGGCAAATAGTGACACGAATCATCAAGCATCAAGGCGGAAAGAAGTTGAAATTCCACAGACAGGCTGCCCACGCACATGTGGTGGGGAAAGCAGGTGGCACGATTGTAGGATGTATTATATGATAAAAAAGAATACAATAGTTGCTTTACTCTCGCTTGCTCTTATTGCCCATACCCAAGCGAACATTTTCCGATAGTGTATAAGTTGATTTTCTTTATTACTTTCCTGACATTTGAAGGGAAATCGACCGCAGCAATATTTATTTTTGTTGGTTTTTATATTTATATAATAATAAATTATTTTTTCTATTGTTTTTGAATGATGCTGAGTTAAAGAAAGCTGTTAATAAATATTAATAATAACAAATTATTTTTTACAATTAATTATTTTTTATTTATTTGCTTTTATCATGATTAGAGAATATTATTTAGGTATTATGCAAATCACAACTTACACACTATTTTATTTATTATGAAAATACCTACTTTCTGTATATTGTTGCCCTAATCTGGGCACGCTAATATACTAGTTATTAGCTAGAAGAGTAGTTGTTTTGATTGGTTCTCCAATAATGAGTGTTTTAAAGTATTTACCTAACTAGTATATTAGCGTGCCCAGATTAGGGCAACAATATACAGAAAGTAGGTATTTTCATAATAAATAAAATAGTGTGTAAGTTGTGATTTGCATAATACCTAAATAATATTCTCTAACAAATTATTAAGAGAAAAACTTAATAAATAAAATTTTTTTATGGGTATTGGAAGAACTGTGGAGCATTTGAAATATGTTAAAGTACTTGAAATACTTGAGTATTGAAATGCTTTAGAGTAATTGAACTACTTTGAGATTTGAAGTACCTAGTGAAGTACTTCAAATAATCTGAAATATTTGAAATACGGTACTTGCGATTTACTTGAAGTACTTTCGACAAGTATTTGGTATTTGAATTACTTTGCTTCAGGTCATAGTACTTGGGAATTGGAGCAGCAAGTACTTCATCAGGTACTTGGTATTTGGTACTTCAAGTACTTTCATTGGGTACTTTCAACAGCTCTGGTTATTGGGTACTTAGCATAATATTTTTATTACTTTAAAATAGTAATAATAAACAAACAAGGCTTCTCTAAATACTTTTTCTGATAAAATTTTTTTGGGGTTCAATTAACGTAAGAAGAATTCTAAAATCGAATTTACATATCAAGTTTAAATAGAAAATTTCATATCGTTATCGTGCTTACAAAATGAAGAAATATTTCACTTTCGAGTTTCAACGACAAATTCGCATGTTCATGCGCACCTTGACTTGAATTGATTTTCAGTTGGTTTGGACTGCGATGTAAAAAAAAAATTGTCAAAACAGATTATAAACAAAAACTAAATTATTTATTCAATAACAATTGAAACATGTATTCAAACACCAACTAATACTGGAACGATGAACCATTAAAAATGGTCGTTTGTCAAGTCTAACGCATTTCTCAATATTTTTTAGACAAAATAGGTAGTGTAGGATTTGTGAAAAGATAAATTTGGGCATGTAATTCAATATCCAATTTGAGAAAATTTTATTTAAAAACTAACTCATACAAATCTCATACAATCAATTCTTATATGGGAAATTAAGTTTGTAAGTACATAAATATTCACATTTTGCATCTAAAAGGAAGTATTGTAAGTAATGCCTCGTAAATAATCCAAATTCAAATTCAAATTCAAATTCTTTATTTGCCTTTTCAGTGTAATTACACAATCAGACACGTCAATATAATATACAATATTTAAAAATTAAAAAAATTGGTACATACATACATTGAGATATATATAAAACTTAATATAAAACATAAAATCTAGAAAACAGGTGCATAATTACGAACAAAAAATATACGTACTTGGTTACATAATATACAAAAGCTACATTGTCATAGCAAATTAAAATTAATAATTTATGTCAGCATTTAAGAACTCATCAAAATTATAAAATGCATTTTCTATAAGAATTCCTTTTATCTTTTGTTTGAATCTCTTAAAATCTAGATTTATAATTGTCTTTGGTAGTTTATTAAAAAATAATGGTCCGTAATAATTTTTGGCACCTCGACTGTGGTTTAGTCTTATATAATTTATTTTAATGTGACCATTATTTCTAATATTATGCGAATGTATATCACTTACAAGACTATATTGATTTAAGTTCATTTTAACAAACAAAAGACATTCATAAATATACACAGAGGGAAAAGTTAAAATTTTTAAATCCTTAAATTTCTCTCTAACATCCTCTCTAAAACCCATAAAACACATCGATCGAATGGCATGGCGCTGTATAGAAAATATTCGACCAGTATGTGCCGAATGACCCCAAGTGATGACAGCATAACTGATTACCGAATGAAAAAGACTGAAGTAGGCTGCTTTTACTACTTGCATTGGTACGACATGTACAAGATTTTTTATTAAGTATAAAGTCTTATTAAGTTTTTTAACCATAAAATCTATTTGGTGCTCCCAGGTAAGGAGGGGATCTAAGTACACTCCAAGAAATTTCGTACAGTCCGGGTTTTTTACGCCGTCTAAATTACGATATGAAAATACCATGTTTGTTTATTTTTTCATTGTTTAGTAGTAGTTTATTTGCTGTAAACCAGTTCTGAAAATCTACTGCTTTATTGGCCATATCATGCAGTAAACACTTTATGTTATTATCTTTAGTGATTATTGTGGTGTCATCGGCATATAATATAGTACTGCAATTTACATTTGCGTAAATTAAGTCGTTAATATAAATAATAAACAACACCGGTCCCAATACAGATCCCTGTGGTACACCGTGATTGATTGGTAAGAGGTCGGAAATTTCTTTATTAAAACATGTACTCTGTCTTCTATTTGACAAGTAGGATGTTATCAACTTTAAGCTAACCTCATTGAAGCCATAGAAATGTAATTTATCAAAGAGGATATCGTGAGAAATACAATCGAAAGCTTTACTTAAGTCGCAAAAAATGGATCCTACGTAGTTTTTATTTTCGAATCCTTCTACGATATTATCTATTAATTTTAAAACAGCTAGAGAAGTTGAGCGACTCTTTCTGAAACCAAACTGACTATCAATTAACGGCGTTTTCTTCAAAGTATTCACAGATTTGTTTCTTCAGAAGAATTTCGAATATTTTTGAAATTACTGGTAGCAGCGATATTGGTCGGTAGTTTACTGGGTCGTCTGCTGAACCTTTTTTATATACTGGTATTATTTTAGCAGAAAATAGAGATATTGAACTAAGTTGGTTGACATCCAGTTTTAGCTCTACCAGATGTTAATCCCGTGTTTTGGTGTCTTGAAAAGAATCACGAGATGATAATATGAGCGAAACACATTAACATCCCCTGTTATTCTACCAGATTACGATTTATATGGACCAATCATATATTTTTTATTCGAGCATTAACTTAAAATTGAAAACAATTTCATATTCACAGCTTAGAAAAATCGACGCTACTGATATCTCATAGGTACAACAATAGAAATTATCAAAATAATCATTCAAAACTATACAAAAACAGCCCACTCTAGTTGACACATTTTCTTGATTTATTGCTATTTCTTTTGAGTAACCTCTGCGTATATATATATTTTTTTTTTCTTTTTTTTTCATAAAACGTATATCAGGTGTTCTTCCTTGACTATTGTCAATATATTGTCAGCAACATTTTTAATATCCGTCGATTTTTAATGAACTATTTGTTTAGGATGACGACCTGCATCTATTACTAAAAGTATAACAGGATTCTTCCTTGGAAATTGTGTTAACTACATGCCAAACTCGATGCCAAATATTATTGTTCGCTGTCGTTTTATTAATAATTTTTTTGGGTGTCCTTATTGTATATTCTCCACTAAAGTACATCCTGTTCTTTGTTGGCCATAGCGTCGACTACTTGCCAAATATTATTTTTTCCGTCAGATAGTTTCTTAAATATAGCGCCAACAGAGAGACCGACAGACGGGCGGACGGACGGACGGACAAATAGACACACTGATGGAATTGAAAGCATTGATTTTCTTAACCGATGTGATTTGAAACATGAAAATTCGAAAAACATTGTCTTGAAAACCTCCAAAAAAATACATGAGTATACTTTAACTTTCTTATGATAGTCTAAAAGAATTTAATTATATTTAAAATATACCATCAATAGATTAATTATTGTGGAGCACACAACTAGTCAATTAATGAATTCATAATTTCTTCTCTAAACTTTTTTGAATTCTTAAAACTTTTTTATTTTAAGTAAAGCAATTCTATTGCATGAATTTTGGTTGAATAGCTTTGCCGTAAGGATTTTATCATAAATAATCTGTTATAAAGTATCCAACGTTTCTCATAAGAGGTTTATATTTTTTTGTTTTTTATTGTACATGCTATTTTGGACGAAATATGCTCTAGCTACATAGCATATATTTTATAAAAATCATATCGTTAAGATGAATAACATAACCTTCTCTACATTAGTAAAATGATATGTAGTTTGCATAATACATGCATTGTTTCTACAGAAATTTAAATATATTTGTTAAACTTTACTAAACGACTGCACATTTAAAATTTATAAAAATCCCTAGGCATAACATTTTGCACATATATTGCCTTAAATTTTAAAATAACACCCCAAATGGTTTTCAATAAAGCCCAACATGCGTAATACGGCTTTACACAATGGGAATATTATTCAAAAACTCTTCATAAAACCGACTAGGGTTAGTGGCGGGGTCAATATAGCAGGAAATTATTCATTGAATTGAAAATTAGAGCTACTGTTTATTACTGTATTATGCCGTGTATAGTTTAAAGATTGTGTTTAAAAATTTAAAGTTGGGATGTAATAAAAACTACTTGATAATCGTTAACTTTGAATTAATAATATCTGTGTATAAAATATCGCTATTCGGATAATATTAATTGTGCAGTCTGATAGCCCATTATCTATAATTTCTTTCGAAATGTACAACGTTCACAGTGTAACTAAATTAAAAAATAAACTACTTAAAATTATCATATCGTGAGGTAAATGAACATCAGATAATCATATTCAATTACTTAATTATTGTTAAACGGGAGTTTAGCGTTTTGGTTTTTAATTCGAGTCATATTCTTTCTATTGTTTTGATATCGTGCCACACACTGAATATGAAAACAACTAGAAAGGGTGATACATACGTATATATATAAATAAATTTACATATCAAGTTCAATTAATTATAAGGCGCTGTTTCTGTTCATTGTGTTATTAAAGTTATAACCATAACGTTTTTCATTTTATACTTATTCAATTGTTTTAAAATAGCAATTTTTTTTGCTGAAACTTGTGGGAAACATTACAAGGAGTATAGAAAAAAGTTTTGGAATAATCTTTGCCCCGCGAGTCATTTGTTTAAACAAAAGAATGTTGAAAATTGTGTTTTCTTCGCAGTTTTCGCAGTTTTTCTTAAATATCTCTCTGGTTGGATAGCTCGCATCGTAATGAATAAAAAAAGAGATTGTTCATAATCATTCAAATTCGGCAGAAAACTAGTTTATCTGAACCTTTTTGGTTAATTTATTAACCTGAAATATGGGAGCGAGCGTAGAGGCGACTTCAATGTGAATATCATCGATACTCCGTTGAAGCAACGTCGAGCGCGGTTAGTACTTGGATGGGTGACCCATCTTGGGAAATACAGCGTTCTCGTGCCACCTTCTAGCTGCTTGTATATCAGTGTATACGCGGAAGCTACGTAATTTCAGACGAGGATTACGTAGTGGATATACCATCCTTCGGAGGGAATGTAAAGCAGGCGGTCCCTTGTCTATTAAATGTTAGGCAAGTAAAAGATCCCTACTCTTCTTAAGGGAAGAGGTTCGGCAAAATTTCCAGCTCGGCTCCTGGCGTCGGTGATTGGCCCTGGTAGCGGAAATAGGCCGACGTTTAATAAATAGATTAAAAAAAAACCTGAAATAAATAAAAACAATAAAGAGCGGCCATTTTTAAATAATTGAGATAACTTAAACAACAATGGAAATATTTTAACGAAATTTTAGGAAACGATGCTGAATTTCAAGATGGTGTGATGACAACAATGCCTAAAAATAAAAGCAAACTCGAAAATTAAATCGTCGATTGTTTAAGTGCATCAAGCCGTAGAGCAAATTTTTTTTTTAGATAGTAGCTTCTTTTATCTTCTTTTCAGTGATATTAACAAACATTTTTTTTTATTTCTTAAACAATTTTTCATTAATTTGTAAAAACTTTTTTATAAACAAATTCACTTTCCTTATCAATGGCCTTGCCCAAAAATAAAAATTATTAGCGTGTGTTAAAAGCACATAAAGAAAGAAACAATTAAAAAAAAGTTTTTCTTACGCCAAGTGAAATCCGAGATATGACATTCTGTTTAGATAATATGTTGATAACAAAAGTGAATTTGTTTATAAAGGAAATTAAACAAATTAAGAAGAAATGGTTTAAAAATGTAAAAAAAAATTTTTTTTTTAATATCACTGAAAAGATAAAAGAAGCTACAATCTAAATTTTAATCTGCAATTAAAATAAACGCCGTGCTATTTCGTGTCGCACAGGATTAATTTAGTATGCGTTTTACTTGAAGCAATGAAGAAACTTAAGTAGTGTGGAATCTATGTCTATTCACGATTCCTTGATAAAAAAAACTTTCTCAAAAACAAAACCTAGACAGCACCGATCTTCTTCTCGTAAATGAAACACAAGTAAAACAATAGGTGTAGTCTTTGCGATTAAGGCAAACAAAAAAGGAACGCGTGACTACAGTTGCAACAGTAGCTATGTATTTCAGACTCGATTTCAGTTGTTTCTGAAAAAATACATCTATGGCTTTGTTGCTACTGAATTAACTTGTAGGATTTATAAATTAGGACATTACGGTTCATGTACGCCGTTCCAATGTCAAAAAATGAAAAATAGTGATCAATTTGGACGGCAAAATATGCGAGGATAATGTAATATTATTGGTCTTATATTTGTTAATTATTTACAAATCTGTAAAAACTATACTACTTTTAGTACAGGTAAATTGACTTTCAATAAAGAATACTAAGGGTAGGTCAATTTATTTTGGAAATGTATATAAAATACTTACCCTTGAACAAAGGTTGTAGGCGTAAATGCGGTTTTTTGACTTTTATTTGGAAAATATCCATTAAATAAAAAAAAAATCGAGACAATCAATTTTTGAAAGTAGACGATATATTATTTTTTAATTTGACTTTTTTTTATTGTTATGTAGTAAAATTGATCAGAATACAGCAATTTCAAACTATATTATTTTGTTTTGATATTTAATAGTACATTATTCAGCGAGCGTATAATGATGGTTATTACTCGCGAGGGTGATGTTTATAGTACGAGCCGAAGGCGAGTGTAGTAAATCATCCGAGCGTGTAATAGCCATTATTCGTGAGCAGAATACTATACTTTATCTACGACTATTTTAACTATTTTATTCGTTTAAAAGTAGAAAAATAAAGTTAGATCATAGTAAAACTTTTTGAAGTTTTAAACCGTCAAACGAAAACATGGACTCTCCCTTGAAAAAAATATGAAAATTGCTAGTTCCTAATTGGTCAAAAGTGCGTTATAACGTGATTATGTTCATAATAAGTTAGGTTGGACTTATGACTGCCATTATTCGTCAGTTGTTACATGCAGTATGCATGGATTATACGCTAGTCGTGGATAAAATATGTAATTATTGTAATTCTTTTTTACATATAATAAAATTAAAATATTCAGTACTTTTATATTACATTATTATTTACATTATTATAAGATTATAGTTTCTTATGTGTTGTCAAATAATAAATAAAAAATTCGAGTAAATAATAACAATATATCACAGGCACCAAAAACTTTTTATTTTACATAATAAAAAGTTAAAAAAAATGAAAAGAATTCAATTTTTCTTTAACTAATAGTAAAATAGTTTATGAATTGCTGTAATTTCTTATTCATTCAAATTAGGCCGATTAGCCGGTTAACCGGACAAGAAACACCTGAATGATAATTACCGATTATTTTAATTTTTTACCGGTTATTTCGGTAAATTCTGAACTCACGGTATGCCACATATTCAACGTTTCTGTTTATGTCAGTGACTAGTATTCACTAAATACAGAGTGACTCTCCCAACACCTTTAACAATAAATAATACTATAAAAAGTAAATCCCAAACACCAAGCACTAAGAAATACAAGTAAGAGAGACATTGACAATATCTTACGATAGGAAATTGAATATTTCACTACCGCAAATATACGTCGAAAACATTTAAAAGTACCTATGTTATTATACCAATATTATACCAATGCTTACTAACTTATCGACCCACCAGTGTTAATTGAGGAAGGGCATCTTCAGCTGGTGGTATTCTATGCACAAATATCAGACGACTAACAGATGCAGCTTTGAAAAACTAACCGTTTTAACGGGCTATTTCTAATTATTTTATTTTTGGATTTGGTACTTAATTAATACCCTATTTGAGTTTATGTTTATAATTTTTGTTATTTAATTTGATGTTTTTGTTATTTACAGAATCTTTATTTATTTAAATGTAATTTCATTTATATTTTTTCCTTGTGAAAAAAAAACCTTTTGTTTTTTCATTTTATTAATTATACGTATTTAAAAATGTTTTTTTTTAAATTTGGATAGTTTTGTACGTGGAAAGAAACAATTGCCAATTTCGCCACCCCAATCATTTATCCTAAAAATTACCGGTAAATACCGGTTAACCGATTATTTACATTTTTATTTACCGATTTACCGGTTATTAAAATTTCCGGTAAATTGCAAACCCCAATTCAAATAACCTTTAGAAAACACGTCAGAAAAATACATTCATATTTTCTTCATCATCACTTTCTTTATCATTCTGTGGGAAATTTTGATTAGATTGATTTGTATCTTCAGGAGCAGATTCTTTAGTGTCATTAACATCTTCTATAATAGTGGCTGAATTCAAACAATGAACCCAATGGTAGTTCTTGCGATGTACTCCGCAAATTAAACCAGCTTTCCAACAGTCCTATTTTCCAGTACAATTACCAGTACAACTACATAATATTAAATTTAATATAACGCCTAGAACTGATTCTTTAACGGTTGTGATAGGAAGAAGTGCTTGTCAACTTCCGAATCTCCTGATTTTTTTATTGTCAAGCAACGTATAGATTTGGTAATGAATGAGGTGTCTTCCATCAAATGTAAATAATAACACTGCAAATTGGGCGTCGTGAAAGCTGTTTGATTGGAAACATTTCCTACGCAATTTTTTGCACAAAATCCGAGTCTGGCCTAAAAAAAATGAAAAGAATTCAATTTTTCTTTAACTAATAGTAAAATAGTTTATGAATTGCTGTAATTTCTTATTCATTCAAATTAGGCCGATTAGCCGGTTAACCGGACAAAAAACACCTGAATGATAATTACCGATTATTTTAATTTTTTACCTGTTATTTCGGTAAATTCTGAACTCACGGTATGCCACATATTCAACGTTTCTGTTTATGTCAGTGACTAATATTCACTAAATACAGAGTGACTCTCCCAACACCTTTAACAATAAATAATACTATAAAAAGTAAATCCCAAACACCAAGCACTAAGAAATACAAGTAAGAGAGACATTGACAATATCTTACGACAGGAAATTGAATATTTCACTACCGCAAATATACGTCGAAAACATTTAAAAGTACCTATGTTATTATACCAATATTATACCAATTCTTACTAACTTATCGACCTACCAGTGTTAATTGAGGAAGGGCATCTTCAGCTGGTGGTATTCTATGCACAAATATCAGACGACTAACAGATGCAGCTTTGAAAAACTAACCGTTTTAACGGGCTATTTCTAATTATTTTATTTTTGGATTTGGTACTTAATTAATACCCTATTTGAGTTTATGTTTATAATTTTTGTTATTTAATTTGATGTTTTTGTTATTTACAGAATCTTTATTTATTTAAATGTATTTCATTTATATTTTTTCCTTGTGAAAAAAAAACCTTTTGTTTTTTCATTTTATTAATTATACGTATTTAAAAATGTTTTTTTTTAAATTTGGATAGTTTTGTACGTGGAAAGAAACAATTGCCAATTTCGCCACCCCAATCATTTATCCTAAAAATTACCGGTAAATACCGGTTAACCGATTATTTACATTTTTATTTACCGATTTACCGGTTATTAAAATTTCCGGTAAATTGCAAACCCCAATTCAAATAACCTTTAGAAAACACGTCAGAAAAATACATTCATATTTTCTTCATCATCACTTTCTTTATCATTCTGTGGGAAATTTTGATTAGATTGATCTGTATCTTCAGGAGCAGATTCTTTAGTGTCATTAACATCTTCTATAATAGTGGCTGAATTCAAACAATGAACCCAATGGTAGTTCTTGCGATGTACTCCGCAAATTAAACCAGCTTTCCAACAGTCCTATTTTCCAGTACAATTACCAGTACAACTATATAATATTAAATTTAATATAACGCCTAGAACTGATTCTTTAACGGTTGTGATAGGAAGAGGTGCTTGACAACTTCCGAATCTCCTGATTTTTTTATTGTCAAGCAACGTATAGATTTGGTAATGAATGAGGTGTCTTCCATCAAATGTAAATAATAACACTGCAAATTGGGCGTCGTGAAAGCTGTTTGATTGGAAACATTTCCTACGCAATTTTTTGTACAAAATCCGAGTCTGGCCTCAGAATTTACCCATCATGACAACAGTTTGAGACATTTGAAAGAAAGAAAATCAGCTCATTTCTGCTAGTTGCATCGTCTAGTACCTACTACCTTCCCCCTTCAAAATGAGTTTTCGATTGCCCATCTACGATGTTTTGATCGAAGTTTAAAGATGAATAAATTTGAGTATTTATAAGAGTTGCTATGTGAATATTAGAGATTTTAAAGCGAAGACTCTTTGAGTCTCAGTCTCGAATAAAAATCGTAATACCCATAAGCATTTCTGTTGTTTAGGTACCTATATTATCAAACTTTTATCCAAATGGTGAAGTTTAAAAAATAAATGCTGTGATTTAGACGTTCTACTGGAATCCATGGATTTCCCTGAAGTTGTATGCCTGTCTGAAGTTTGGTTAAGGGAAGATGAGCTAAGGACAATGAAACTTGCCTCTTATAAATTAACTGATTATTTTTGTGGAAATGATTGTAAAGAAGGTGGCACTGCGATCTATATCGCAGAATTACTAGATTACAAAAATAAAATAATCAAAATTGGCCAAAAAAGCGAGAAATTATTTGAATATGCAAGTATTAATGTTTTTCTCGAAAGTCTCAAAATTAATACACCATGTATGTATAGATCTCCAGATGCAGATCTAGATTTTTTAAAAGCAGTTTAGATTCGTTTTTAGATAATTTTCGATCATTTAAGGGCTCTATGTTTGTGTGTGGTAATTTTATTGTAAATTTTATGTGCGACACAATCGATTCTAATGATATACTGAATTTGTTCTTATCTTATGGTTTTAAAAAATGTTTTAATGAATATACACGAATACATGGTAAAATCTGAAATTGATAACATATTTTCAAATACTGAGGTAAGTTTATTAAATTCAGAAATTGTTTTTACAGATTTATCATTTTTCTCAATAATTAGTCTGTTTTGTATATAATAAACAATGTAGCAGCTATAGTAACGTATCGAAAAGATACTTTAATTCTGATGAAAATATTGCGCAATTCAAAGTGCATTTAAATAACTCAAACTTAGCCAAAGAAAATTTTTCAGATTTTATTGCAGAATTTAAAAATATCGTTGACTTATCATTCACTGTTGTATTTTTTACAAAAAAAATGCAATAGTAAAACTTCAAATAAATTGGTAATTCGTCAAATTATAAATCAGGGTCACCTACTTCGAGAGTTACATAAAGAGACCAAGTTAAATAACAACAAGGCGTTGCTAAAAAAATACAAACAATTAAAGAAAGACCACTCTGTTCTTATCAATGATACTAAAAAAAGTTATTATGATTTGTTATTTTAAACTCCTCAAACAAAAGCAAGACCACTTGGATGATTATCAATAGTGAAATTCAACTTCAAGAGAAAAATGGTGACGCTCAATTTTACTCAAATGAAAATAATAGAATTATTAAAGATATGCAACATGCAGCCTTTGAATTTAACAAATATTTTATAGAATCTGTGCAAAAACTCATCGGAAGTTCAGATGTAAAAAATAATGTAAATAACTTCGAAGGAAATAATTTATCAATGTTTTTAAAACTGTTTTCACAAAACGAAATAAAAAACATAATTCACTCAGTGACAAATAAAAATTCTTCCAGTTATGATGATATTCCGTGTTCGTTGCTTAAACATGCTATAGATTATATAGTTGAACCAATCACATACTTAGTGAACGAATCATTTCAAGAAGGTAAATTCCCAGATGAGCTGAAAACATCTATTATTATTCCTGTCCATAAGAAAGGGGATAGACACGATATATCTAATTATAGACCAGTAGCTTTGCTCTCGTTTTTTTCAAAAATATTTGAAAAAGCTTTCTTCATAAGATTAAGTGTGTTCTTGGAACATAGCAATATATTAACGAGTCCACAGTTTGGCTTTAGAAAGGGGCTCTCAACTCAGGATGCGGTAAATAACTTGTACACGTTCATTTTAAAATCACTTGATGATAGACAAAAGGGCGCTAGTATATTCAGGTAGTACACTCGAACCAGTGCTATTTATTATTTTTATAAATGATTTGGTTAATATCGTTGTTACAGGGCCTGGACCCACTTATAAAAGGGGGGCCCAAAGGCTGCTAAACCTTGAACGCAAGGTAGGGTAGTCACCCTGTGACCTGAACAAAATTTTAATATTTTACGTGCAGTACCCGCTCTGCAATACTCTAGTGAGGAGGGAGTCTCACACGGCCGACTAGTCAGATCCTTGGGGGTGGCTCCGATAATTGGGGTGGTGTAGGTGGCCAGATATAAAAGATAAACGTCGTTCTAATTAAACATTTAATAAAATATCAGGGTACGTAGTACAAAATATTTCAAAATTATCACCGATAACTCAGTACGCAGTACAAGTATCACAATATACCCTAATAAGTGAACTAATAAGTGGGGCCCACGCGCTTAACCTAATATACACAAAATAACTTACAAAATAATAAATCCTTGATAAATGTACAAAAGGTCATATGCCAGAAGCGTGACAAGAAAACTACAAGTGACCCAAGGTACTGTAAAACATAAAATTACTTAAAATTATTGACATCTATTTATAAAATAAGGCAAAACTATTCAGTTAGTGAAGTAACGATACACAAAATATACCAAATATTACTGAAATCTAAAATGTTACTGAGATTTACGTTTTGAGCAAAATATTACCAATATTCCTTGAAAATGTATTTTACTGTCCCGTGGACGTTGAGTTGATGTACCGGATCCCTCGTTAAGAGAATATGATTCCGCTTACCTTTGGAAGTGTCTGAATACCTTTTCCCGTCCTACTAAGGTACCGTAATTCAGGTGATAACAGCCGCAGGTGGTAGACCATCTCCGAGGTAACGTGCCGAGATCCCCAGTACCCTACATACACAAGATGTCAGTCAATAATCCACCATCTAGACACCAAAATCTGGACTAGAAGTTGAAACCAGAGTCCGGCTGGAAGTCCCTCGTAAAGTGTAGAATGTGACATAAAAGCTCAAGTAGAATACGAGTAACAGATCCAAGTAAAATCATAAGGATCAATCCAAATAGCCATAAACTAACAAATAGATCCCAATACTTGTAACATACTCAACAAGAAAACAACTAACGAACAAACAAACAAACAAACAGCCCTGAAATAAAATAAATAACCTAAATTACAAATCTATTTCAACTTTAAGTGGGTTTTCAGAGACGCACCTGAGATGTGATGTGGGCTGAAAGAGGTCCTTTGCCATCAAAATGGCATTCCAAAATCTTGCATTCAGACGACGCCACGTGCTTTGAAAATTGACTTTATCCGGAAATCCGTAGCTGTATTTCCCCAAAACGATACTCAAAACCAAATGAAAATACAACTAATCTTGTGATGAATACTAAATCCTATAAATGGAGCAAAACTTACAATATTGCTAAAACTCGTATTCAGACGACTCAATCTTCAAGCAGCAAAAGGAAAAATGACCAAGAAAATGTCCTCTATCAAAATGTCAAGTTCTTGTCTTCCGTCTCAGTACGTACAGAATTTCCACTACACGGCGTACCCCACAACTAGAATAGATTTTCCTAACTTCGTTTATATCCACAAGTTTTATCATAATATACTCTGAAATCCGTCCCTTCATAAATCTACCCACCAAAAGAAGGTTTAATCAACAATACTGGCCATTGTTGAACCTTTAAAAGGGCGTTTTTGCAATGCACTCTCTCAATGAATATCTGAACCCACTCACCCATTCTACCTGTATCAAAGTATATTTAATGACCGACGTGAACCATCATTGCTATTATGCAACCAGTTATACTCTATTAATAACTATTGGCGAAGACGGTATCAATAGGCTCAAATACAAAATAAAATTTGGGAAAATAACGAAAATTAGTACATAAATTTCTGGCCATTATTAAATGTGAAAATCGATCGTAACAGCGTTGAGAGTAATTTGGCTACCTTATTTGCGGATGATTTTTCTGCATCGGTCTCGGCATCTAATATCGTTGACCTAACTTCTCGTTTAAATATTTGTAATAGAAAGCTTATTACATGGTCGGTAAACAATGGAGTCGTACCAAATTCATCTAAAACTAATCTGATATTATTTTCCACAAAAAAGATTGACTACAGTTTGCTTGTCAAAATGGATGAGAGGAGTTTGCAACAACAAACCACGGTGAAGTTTGTTGGACTGCACATAAATTTTAACTTATCGACCAGATAAATTCTGTTAAGAATAAATTAGCCTCATATAATTACGCGCTATTTCAACTTAGAAAATATGTTCATAAACAAATTTTAAAAAATTATTATTTTTCATTCGTTCATTCTACAATTAGTTACGGCATTCTCTGCTGGGGAAACTCCGTAAAGATACAAGAAATATTTATTCAACAAAAAAAAAATGACTAGATGCATGTGTTTCGTTAGTTTCAGTTACTCATGTTGGAATTTATTTAAGGAACTTAGGATTCTAACAGTATATTCTGTTTATATTCTCGTCATATTTGTCTATAAGAATTATTCAAAATTTCCTAAATGTAAAAATATTAACCAATATAACACAAGAATGCTGATGATCTGTTTATACCAAGTTGCAGATTAGAATTAACTGCGAGAATCTCGTACATAGTGCCTTTAAAATTATTTAATCATCTTCCACCTTCTATACAGAGTGTGAAAAACATTAATCGATTTAAAAGTAGAGACACAGAGATTTTGTTAGCAAATAGCTTTATAGCATTGAATAATTTTTAAATTGTACCTTGTAAAACTTAAAGTATAGTTTGTAATTTATTTGTTTTTATTATTTCTGTGTGTTGTTTAATACTATATTTATACATTTAAATGTAAAATTTGACTATTTCTACACAAATGTAAATTTGTCTAAAGAAGTAAATAAATAAAAAAAAATAAAAAAAATAAAAAAGACAGCTAATGGAAGCTTCAGGTCATCAGGGTGAATTCGAAAGTTAGCTCTATATCACATATGCAAGCTCCGAGCAGCATTTGGGGCCCCAAATGTGATCCTTGCAGCACGCAGATATGTATCGGCTGCAAAAATAGTTCTTTTAACAAAAATCTGTAGAGGAAGAATTATTTCCAAGTAAGATATGAAACAGCTACCTAATACAGAATGGATCAATTATGACGTTATGTTTGTTAGTTGGAACGATCAGATGAGCACTTGTGTCAGTCATTGTTTTTGTATAAATTACTTACGTTATTTGTTAAGCAAATATTTTAAAAGATCAATGAAAAATGTCCTTTTAAAAATGAATCGTAAATAAATAAACACCATTTGCATACTAAACAAAACTTAACGTATTTTTGTCGTCATATCTTAGACTTTGGTGTATAATTCAAATCTCAACATTTCCACTAGAAGAAATGTCACTAACAATAAAGATCGACTAATGCTTGTCCTATTGTACAAAATATTATACAAAATATTTTATTAACCTTAAGTCATTAAAATCTATTTCATTATTGTCAACAAGAGCATACTGAGCAACACTGTACTTTTCAGTACTTTAATATTTAAGATTTGGGGTCTTTCAATTAATTCAATTTTATCCTTTGGGTTACTTAAAAGGTGTTGTAATTTATTTGTCTATGAATATTCATAGCTAAGTATTTAAGTCCTACTTAGACTGTGGGTAAATCGATATATGGAATTAGTGTAAATTTTTAATTTTCCGTTTCACTTTAAATGGTCGAGGAGCCCTCAAGTATCTCATTAAATCTACGTTTTCTAATTATTTTATCAGCTAAACTTACAGAATTTCCATTACTTAGTAAATATTCTTAATTAAAGTGTTCTATTTTGCAAGTTTCTGTTCATTGAAAGGGAAATTTATTAGAGGAAAAATTTAAAAAATTAAGACTTACCATTTTGTGGTAAATATAATGGGAATATATTGGGAATCATTATACCTAAGAGTGCTAGGATATTATCACTATACATACTGCATCAAATTTGAATTTATCGTCACCATTCCTAATTACTAATACATCTAAATATTCAGATAATTATGTTGCCTCTAAATAGTTTTTTCTCACGCCTGTCTAAGTTAAAAGCAGTAATTTAATCTTGTCCTAAAACACCTTTGTGAAAATGACTCTGTCATAGTTTTTTTATGAAATTCGTGAAAAGCCTATATATACTAACTGCAAAAAGAGTAGACAGTTGAGGAATGCGAGTTGGGAACCTGAAAAATGGAGCGGCACTTGCTTTAAGGTGCAAATGCAATGGTACTGCGCGCGGTCATCGGGCGGGCGTGCCGCTACACTCTGTTAGCCCCCTTTTACTCTCTACTATTTTTGCACTTGGTAGTATAGGCAGTACATGAACTGCCAACATATCATGCACATTTTTGTGGTTGCACAATCTGCCCAGGCATTTCGTAAAACGCGCAGTGGTCGTCTTGGCACATGACGTTTAAAGACGCAAATGATATGCTGCAAATTGGATGTTGACTATTCATGAAGTGACTACTGATACCCGGCAGATTGTGTTCTTTGATCTGTCGTCTATATGAAGGAAATACAATAACAATACTTGTAAAATACGTTTATTTTACATTTTGATAGGTTGAAATAGGTCAAGGTCACTCCTTCAAACTTAATTTAATTCCAATCATCCCCAGATGATGCCAACTTAGTGGGAGAAAAGTTGACCAGTAAAATAGAATGCAATATTTAGTATTAGCAGTTGTTTGAGCACTAGTGTCGCAGCAAAAATTCCATGCCACTTCCCCTTCTCCGCCAGGATAGTAAGGCAATTTATCTTAGGCTCATCATTCCAATAGACAAGCTTACTAGCGAAAATAGGTATGTGTTATTTTGGAGTAAGTGTTACAACACAGTCAAGACATCTGCTATTATAAGGTTTTCAAATTTTACGCAAATAGTACTTACTGTAAAAAGTGCAATATTTTAAAATCATTCTGCTGGAAAAGGTATTTTTTCGAGGTGATTGTATTAACAAATTCACAGGCTTACAAAAAAAAAATGTCGGACCAATGGGATCCCATTACCGTACCCCGAAGGTTTTTGACGTCCTGACTACGATGCTGTAGTCCGTTTTGCGCCATCACGTCAGGATTTCGAGAAAACTTAATCTAAATGTGCTAAAAATACCTTTTTCGTTCATGCATAAATTAATTCACTCAATATTTTGGGCTGAATTTTGTTACTCGAAGGTGTTTGGTATCGCTGATCGCGAATGTGAAGTCAGAATTTAATAATTTCTAAATCTAAGATGGCGAATCCAATATGGCAGATGCTAAAATCCAGATATTCATCAAATTTGAAGATTGTGGCCCAAAATTTATTAGTCCGGGGTTTTTGGGGTCGCTTGAGTAAATTAATTTCTGCATGAACGAAGGCCAAATAGTTATTAAGGTATCAAGGGTATTATAAGGATAATAACGCACCGAGGTCGGCAGTGTACTTCCCGAGGGCCTCCGGCCCGAGGGAATGTACGTCGACCGAGGGCGTCATTATCCTATAACACTCGTGGTGCCTTCAACGTTTAATGTCATACAAGCCTGTTATTTAATTCGATTTTTTTTTTGACATTACGATTTATTAATTTGACATCTACTATGTTCAGAACAATTTGATTTAAAAGAGAGTAAAAATCAGAAATGTTTGTAAACGCCGCCGTTGCATAGCAACGCATTTTGTTTGTCAGTAACGCTATCATAATTTACTTGTTTTGGATTGTGTTATAATTTTATAATGCCCTAGTTATAGATATTCATAACGCCCTAGGGCGTTATTTTTAATTTAATGAATCTCATGTTATTGTAAAATAACAAAGTTGTAGGATATTAAAGGTATTTTTAGCACATTTAGGTTAAGTTTTCTCGAAATCCTGACGTGATGGCGCAAAACGGGCTACTGCATCGTGTTCAGCACGTCAAAAACCTTCGGGTACGGTAATGGAATCCCATTTGTAAACCTGGGCACAGGTTTACAAAAAAAAAAATGTCCGACCAATGGGATTCCATTACCATACCCCGAAGGTTTTTGACGTGCTGAACACGATGCCGTAGTCCGTTTTGCGCCATCACGTCATGATTTCGAGAAAACTTAACCTAAAATTACTAAAAACACCTTTTTTCGTTTATGCACAAATTAATTCACTCAATATTTTGGCCTGAATTTTGTTACTCGGGGGTTTTTGGGGTGGCTGATCATGATTCTGAACTCAGAATTTGATAATTTCTAAATCCAAGATGGAGGATCCAATATAGCCGATGCTAAAATCCAGAAATTCATCAAAATTTGAAGATTGTGGCCTAAAACTTATTACTCGGTTTTTGAATTGAGTGAATTAACTTGTGCATGAACGAAGGCCAAAAAGGCATTTTTAGCACTATTAGGTTAAGTTTTCTCGAAATCCTGACGTGATGGCGCAAAACGGACTACAGCATCGTGTTCAGCACATCAAAAACCTTCGGGGTACGGTAATTAAATCCCATTGGTCGGACATTTTTTTTTTTGTAAACCTGTGTTATTTTTAAACCTTGTAGATGCACATTGTAAACAGTAGAAATAATAATACAAGAATCTCAATGAACAAGAAATAACTAACATTATCCTTGTTTGACGCGTTTTTAGTCTAATTCCAAGGGCAAGCAAATTATCGCTGTATTAGGTAAAATATCAAAGGGCAAAGTGACATCTGAAAACGAAAACTTTCAATATATTAATTTTTATTTTTATCAGCTCTCATATCTATATATATATATATATATATATATATATATATATATATATATATATATATATATATATATATATATATATATATATATATATATATATATATATATATATATATAGATATGAGAGCTGATAAAAATAAAAATTAATATATTGAAAGTTTTCGTTTTCAGATGTCACTTTGCCCTTTGATATTTTACCTAATACAGCGATAATTTGCTTGCCCTTGGAATTAGACTAAAAACGCGTCAAACAAGGATAATGTTAGTTATTTCTTGTTCATTGAGATTCTTGTATTATTATTTCTACTGTTTACAATGTGCATCTACAAGGTTTAAAAATAACACAGGTTTACAAAAAAAAAAAATGTCCGACCAATGGGATTTAATTACCGTACCCCGAAGGTTTTTGATGTGCTGAACACGATGCTGTAGTCCGTTTTGCGCCATCACGTCAGGATTTCGAGAAAACTTAACCTAATAGTGCTAAAAATGCCTTTTTGGCCTTCGTTCATGCACAAGTTAATTCACTCAATTCAAAAACCGAGTAATAAGTTTTAGGCCACAATCTTCAAATTTTGATGAATTTCTGGATTTTAGCATCGGCTATATTGGATCCTCCATCTTGGATTTAGAAATTATCAAATTCTGAGTTCAGAATCATGATCAGCCACCCCAAAAACCCCCGAGTAACAAAATTCAGGCCAAAATATTGAGTGAATTAATTTGTGCATAAACGAAAAAGGTGTTTTTAGTAATTTTAGGTTAAGTTTTCTCGAAATCATGACGTGATGGCGCAAAACGGACTACGGCATCGTGTTCAGCACGTCAAAAACCTTCGGGGTATGGTAATGGAATCCCATTGGTCGGACATTTTTTTTTTTGTAAACCTGTGCCCAGGCTTACAAATGGGATTCCATTACCGTACCCGAAGGTTTTTGACGTGCTGAACACGATGCAGTAGCCCGTTTTGCGCCATCACGTCAGGATTTCGAGAAAACTTAACCTAAATGTGCTAAAAATACCTTTAATATCCTACAACTTTGTTATTTTACAATAACATGAGATTCATTAAATTAAAAATAACGCCCTAGGGCGTTATGAATATCTATAACTAGGGCATTATAAAATTATAACACAATCCAAAACAAGTAAATTATGATAGCGTTACTGACAAACAAAATGCGTTGCTATGCAACGGCGGCGTTTACAAACATTTCTGATTTTTACTCTCTTTTAAATCAAATTGTTCTGAACATAGTAGATGTCAAATTAATAAATCGTAATGTCAAAAAAAAAATCGAATTAAATAACAGGCTTGTATGACATTAAACGTTGAAGGCACCACGAGTGTTATAGGATAATGACGCCCTCGGTCGACGTACATTCCCTCGGGCCGGAGGCCCTCGGGAAGTACACTGCCGACCTCGGTGCGTTATTATCCTTATAATACCCTTGATACCTTAATAACTATTTGGCCTTCGTTCATGCAGAAATTAATTTACTCAAGCGACCCCAAAAACCCCGGACTAATAAATTTTGGGCCACAATCTTCAAATTTGATGAATATCTGGATTTTAGCATCTGCCATATTGGATTCGCCATCTTAGATTTAGAAATTATTAAATTCTGACTTCACATTCGCGATCAGCGATACCAAACACCTTCGAGTAACAAAATTCAGCCCAAAATATTGAGTGAATTAATTTATGCATGAACGAAAAAGGTATTTTTAGCACATTTAGATTAAGTTTTCTCGAAATCCTGACGTGATGGCGCAAAACGGACTACAGCATCGTAGTCAGGACGTCAAAAACCTTCGGGGTATATATATATATATATATATATATATATATATATATATATAACATATTTCTTGGAACAGATTCGTCATTTTACATTTTCTCCAATTTACTGAGAATCAATTGTAAATCGTATCTTTTTATCGATAGCATGTTTCTATATATTCATTGTTACATTTTACAGATAGATATAAGTCTAAGAGCTGGGCACGAAATTTCGATATGACTCGGGCCATGAAAAATTTCCCACTAAGGGAGGACCCCAATTTGGGAATCTGCTGACAGCGTGAGCGAGAGGGGCACGGGTGAGAGGGGTGAAAGGTGACTTTTTTTTTAAACAAAAATCATCGCGATTACGCTTAAAAATTTATAGAATAAGAAATTGTGAATTGTGTCATCGAAATGTGAAGTTGCTGACAGGTAGGTAAGGGATAAGTAGGTTGCTGAGAGGCCAAACATTTATGAAAAAAAATTACTGCGGTTATGTCAGCAACTTTTATATATTTTGTTGTTAATATGTCAAATAATATGTTCATAAAAATTGCTGACAGCTAAGTGAAGGAGATAAGTGAAGAAGATAGCCCCTTGAATACATCGTTCCCTTCTATTTAGAAACCAATTTCGACAAACTGAGAGCAACGAAGCTTTTGGACGATCTTATGTGTTTATAGTATGTCCTAACACCTAGTAGTCGGCAGACACCAGCAGTAGCTTATAATTTTACTGCATTACAGCTGATCAAAGTACGTGATTTTAAATTTTTGTTAAATAGAAAACGATAAAATTTTTATTGCTGACTGAAAAAAATTTAAAAACGTGCCAAGAAAAATTGAAAATTCGTAAAGCGTATAATATAAAATACAAGGATGTTGTTTTACCAGAAGTAATAGACGAATCGTATGGATATCATAGAACCTGCTATAGATTGTTCACAACCTTAATAAAAAATATAAGGATAATTATGAAAGAATTACATCTACAGCTACGACTTCTACCGAAGGTAAGAAAATATCAAAGCAGTTATTTATTTAACTAAATATTTAAGGATGGAAAATAATTGTTTATTAACAAAAATTGGATATTTTTTTTGAATTTTTCGACAATACTCTATATATTCTACTGTTATTCATTGATTTCTACACTGAAATAGTACTTTTCGATATAATTTTACTTCTACATCCAGTGGAAGTATAGTAACGACAAAAAATTTTTATTGTTCAAATAAGCTTAGAATATCATGAAACGTCGAGATTTTAAGTTTGAGAGAGAAAAAAATTATGTCTGTTGAATTGTCTGTCGGTCTGTCTGTCTGTCACTTTTTTTGTGCGCACGTTTACTCTGGAACCGTTTGAGATATTGACTTGAAATTTGGTACGTATATGTACTTTAACGAGATCTAGAACTAGATTATATTTTCATCTTGTTCCGTCGAAGGGTTGGGGGGTAAATTGTGGTAAATTTGGGGTAAATAGGTAAATCAAGCAGGTAAGAGTCCATTTAGTATATACAAGAGAAGCTAAAGTCTCAAAAAAAATTTTGGCATTAGCCACCCCCATTACCACCCCCACCCCATTATTAAAGGGGATGAAAAAAAATTGTGATTTAGTGTGTGTACAAGAACCAGAAACTTCAAAATATTTTTTTACTTCATCCACCCCCCACTACCACCCCCTATCACCACGATACCCATCCTACCGATGTGGGGTATCGTTTTATGGGTTTTTGGGGTAGAGGATTTCAAATATTATATTATTAAAGTTCCATAAAGAATTATTTCCACATACAACATATTTTCGTTTTGAGTGACTTGGATAGAAAATCTGGATGTGGAAGTAGTGATCCTTGGGCAGCGGTTTTCATTTTTGCCTCCGCTTCAAATTTACCACTTTAGGGGCTATCTCCTTCACTTAGCCAGCAATTTTTGTGAACATATTATTTGACATATTAACAATAAAATTTATAAGCTGCTGACATAACCGCAGTATTTTTTTTTCTTATATTTTTTGGCAAGTTGACTTGACAGCTGTCAGCAACCTACTTATTCCTTACCTACCTGTCAGCAACTTCACATTTCGATTAGCAATTCACAATTTCTTATTCTATAAATTTTTAAGCGTAACCGCGATGATTTTTGTTTTAAAAAAATCAACTTTCACCGCTCTCACCCGTGCCCCTCGTACTCGGTCCTCTCTTGATGTACGACGTATTGTTACGGAAACTTTTCATGACCAGAGTCATATCGAAATTTCGTGCCCAGCTAGCTCTCCTTCTATATAGGAACTAGAGAACATTATACTCTTCGGCAGATTTATTGATCTTTTTGTATAATTGTTGCATATTCTATAGCATCCTTTTCTAGACCACCATTAATTTGCTTAAATGTGTCTAAATTACAATTTAATGTCTAACTGAAAATCATATCTCTACGGTTTAATATATCATAATGAAATGTATGTTAGTAAAATATATAACTAAATAATGATAAGAAATAACATTTCACAATATTTCTATTAAATTAAAAAACATAAAAATTGAATTTTTTTTAAATTTAAATAATTAATAATTTTTGTATTTACTGTTCGATTCTGTTCAAAAGCAATAGGGTTGTTCCGCTAGATAACACTAACTTATTGTCAATTTCAACGTAATCGAACTTTTCCTTCTTGTGTTATCGTGCTTACAAGGAACGTGAAGGATGAACAGACGGACGGACAGATGGACAGACGGACATTTTGAAAATTGTTCACAATTCATTCACTAACATAATTATATGAATTTTGTTTTCTCTACAAGCGACATTCAAGGTTTTAGAAATGTGACGATCAAATGCAAAATTCTCTTCGTTTTCGTATTTGCGAATAGTATAACAAAAGTCATTTTAGTAGTCGGGACATCACGAGTATAAGCTGAAAGTAAATTATTTTTGTTCAGGGTTAAGTACTCAAAAGTGAAAAACCACACCCTTATAGGACGACTCGCTTGTCCCTCCGTCCGCCTGCCTGTTTGTCACAGCGCACTATGGTTTCTACAGACCATTTTTATGGCCAAAATCGAATTTTTTAAAGTACCGTAAATAAATAATTGGCCCTATAATGATGAAAGTAGATACTCTAAAGCTGTTGATTCTGGACCTGTCATCCGAATGGGTGCACGTTTCTATCTGAACGAAGGTCCGATATCTTAACAATTTAGTGAATGTCTCAGTTTCGCTTTGTACGTATACAAATAAATGTCAAGTTTGAAAGCGTGTCGTTAGTCTAATGTTGAAAATTTTTGTTTTGTAACAATTTTTGCGTTATGGTTCGGGTATGCATATATTATATTTCTAATGAAAATTCTTACATACGATCTGTAAAATCGGTGTCACAATAAGAATGGAACCGATGCACTTCTCTGAAAAAAAAAATATATATACTCACATTTAAGAAGGCATACAAAGAATTTACGGGATTAACCAGCAATAGTTTACAGACAGATTGTAAAGAATTTCTTTCTCTTCAATGTGGCGTATACTATATCTGCTTATACTTGCTGCATCATCTACAAATACACATTTTTTAAACGGTTTTATTAAATTTGGAAATCTGTACAATTTATGTATGTGTCAAATCTAGCTATTGAAATTTGGCACACAGCTTTGGTTCCAATGACAATACAATATAGCATATCCAACATCGTTCTAAACCCAAAATGGCGGACGCCCCAAGATGGCGGCTTACCTTCTTCTTCACAACCCCCTTGACATGGGTAGCAAATGAAAGGGTTTTTTTTTGGTCTTAATTAAAAAAAAGATTAATAATTTTTTTTTAAACAATGGTTGCTTTATTTAAAAAAAATCGACTAAAAATTAGAAAATAATTTATTTTCACTGATTATAAGCTGGTCAGAATAATTTTCAACTTTGTAAATATAAAACCATAGGGCGCTCATAAAATATTACTTCGTTGATTTACGTTTACATTTTATGAGCGCCCATTGGTTTTATATTTACAGAGTTGAAAATTATTCTGACCAGCTTATAATAAAAAGACCCGAAGTGACTGGAAATATTATTTATGTCAAAAAATAATAATACCAACAATACCAATATAATTACCATGTATATTCATTGTAACAAGTTTTAATAACGAAAAACACGACCTTGTATCACCCAATATAACTCGCATACAAAGAAATAACACCTAATAACTTTCAATTTCTTACCCCCAAATATAAAGTGCATTTACATTAACAAATTTTACGATTACAACGAAAATTTAATTTTGGCCAAGAAAAGTAATCTCAGAAACCACTGTGCATCGGTTTAAATATTATAGCTAGAAACATGATATTTCTCACGTATTTAGAGTATGGTGTTCGGTAGACAGCTCTAAAATCAATGACCTAACAATATTTTCTAACGACCTTGTCTTGGTCAAAACACGGAGATTTTTTTTATCCTAGCAAGTGATTTATCGTATGTAATATCACTAGTGCTTAAAATTTTATCGAAAATTTTTTCGAAAGCGTGTTGTCTGGTAATATAAAGAGTGCAAATTGGCAGTTTATTATCTGATTAAATCCCGACCGCTTTAGCGGGAGGGATTTAATCTTTGATAATAAACCACCAATTTGCAGTAGTTATATTAACTAGGGGCAACTTAGCTTGAGAAAAAATTTTTAGATAAAATTTAAAGCACGAGTGGTATTTGAGGAGAATATTTCACGAATAAATAATTCATAGTACATCTTCAATATTATGTTTTCTCATTAATTGTCTCCAGACGTTTTCTTGTCACTTTTTAGAGTTTACTGACCTTTATTTTCAATTTCCTCATTAATTTGATATACAGAAATATTTCCAAACCGACTCATATTGTCAAAACAGCAAATCTGAAACAAACGCAGTAGAAACAATGGAGATTCCCTATATTTTAAAATAAAGTGACGTTTCTATGGCAACTAGTAAATAAAACGAGTTGAAACCTTAGATATTATAATATATAGACTGGCTTAAGACCTTTCAGGCGTTTCTGAGGTGCAATATGACGAGGAACGATAGAGAGAGCACTACATCTTTAATCTGCGAGCACTACTTTATTCCCGATGTCCCGCCTGTTTATTACCATACACTCAAGGTTCTGAGATTGACATAGAGAGCGCCATCTAGCGCTACCGCTACTAGAGTTATATTCCATAATAATTTGATTCATATTTACGTATTTAATCCTTATTTTTAACTTACGAAGTTTACAAATTATGTTGAGGTTTGCTTCGTTAGGCAGAGTGAATTTTAAATACAACAAATTAAAATATTGCACAGCTTTCGTTCAACTAGTTACTTTTTGATAGATTACCGTATGTAAGTAGGTAGCTAGGTACATTTTTACTTTGTTTCCAGAGCGAATGTGTTTACTTGACATTTATAATAAATGATTTGCTTAACTTTGTAACTACGTTATTGAGCTATTGAAAGCTGTGCTTGACTTTTTCCTGTATTATGAGCTAGGTATATTAAGTACAATCTTTGTATATTATTTTTACCTGATTGAAAAGTAGGCAAATTGAAACAGTTACAGGTAGGCAAGGGTTAAAGCTTATATATTTCAGACAGGCTTCTTTTTGGAACTGACGATTGTTTACTATATATGTGGTGCGTTTATGTTTGCTATACTCAAAGAAAATGATAGGTAAATTCAACCAAAAAGAGCATATCAAATCGCGCCTATCTAGTTTCATAGTTAAATCAATCAGAAAAGAATAGTCATACAACTTTATTTGTTTTCGTAAACAAATAGTAGTTTAATAATCATATCTTCTTGTAACAAATTAAATAGTACAATGACATTTTTTTATGTTCACTAACCATTTTCAATTTGGTCTATAATTAAATAGTACAACGACTTTGTTTTTTGTTCACCAACTAATTTTTAAGTTGATCTACACTTTATTGTATGATGAAGTTTTTTTTGGTTAGCCAAAATCTCAGTATTGAGACATCAGACTACCCAAACCAAAGATTAGAGATCGTTTATAAGATCCATCCAAATATATCGATGATCCCTGAGAGAATTTGAACATTGCAATCATGTTATTAATTTTCTATAAATTCATAAGAGTATAAGATAATGCATGATTGATTATTGTCAGTGATTTGTATGTGGCGTCATCTGGGAATAATTTCTGTAATAGACTACGTGGTAAGCAAGCAAATTTTATGGTAATTCTTTTAGAACTTCTAGAAGACGACAATATTATTGGTTTGTCTACCAAGTACATTAATACAGCGAACTAATACTGGGTTAGAATTACAATTCGATAATAGTTAAAAATAAAATTTACTATTATCTAGTTTAATTTGACAGAATTCAACAAAATAATAGTCAGACGAACAAAATAATAGTCTTATTCATCTATTTTTTAAGTTAATGTTTGTTTTGTTGTACGACAACTTTTTATTAATTAAAATAACAATCACCTCTTGTTTAAAAATACCATCAATATAGTTTGGTTTAACAAAATTAACGATATTGTTAGTTAACCATTTTTTTTGTTGAATTTACCCATACTATTTCTTAAAGTGTAGTACATAATACAATATTACAAATTGCAAGGTAAGTTAACAATTAGTAATAAGCTAGAGAAGATATTTATAGATAAAATTTAAAAGCGTGAGTTGCCCTATTTGCCGAAAATTATTCACGAATCAAAACGTCAAAAAATTATCGCAGTATTTGCCGCTGCAGCGACATAAAAAATTAGAGCAATAAATTTTGCATGTCGGTACTGTCAAAAGCCGATCTAGCTTGAATTACCACTAATAATGACATTTGATTGGTGCAATGTTGTGAAAAAACGGGCTCTCATTGGCTATAGGGTTAATGAGTGAAATAATCGTTTGAAAATCTAAATATAAAAATAGCAGATTTTTGAAAAATTTCTTTTAAATTATTTTCTTAACAAATTCATTAAAAATGCTTGTTTTTACTATGTCCCATTATTTTTGAAGTATTCGATCGAAACTTCTGAAATAAATTTAAAATTTCAGAGATATTGAGGAAATTTAAAGAAAACTATAGCGAACTTCCTATTTCTATTAATATTTAAATTGAACATTTATATAATACAGTTCATAAATATTTGGCAAAATGTGTATTTTTATGGGTTCCTTATAATAAGAAAATTGAAATTTTAAAATAAACCAAGCGGCAGAGAAAATCATATAGTGAGATGTCCGAGGAAATGTCCAAAAATTTGCAAAATGAATAATTTTTTAAAATGCATATGTGAAAGTGTATAGAATAATAATCTGAAAAGTGTACATTTTGCTCGGATGCAGAACATAAAAAAAGTATTTTTTTTTTATATTTTGTATACAGGTTGCGCCACTTAAAACTCCCCAGGCTTGTAACTTTCTTGTTTTTTAAGCGACGACCATGTTGGGCACATCAAGTTGTAGATATTTTTAAGGCATTTAAACATGTGTACAGAGTGATTTAAAAACATTTTTTTTGAAAAAAGTTGTTAAGAAAGAAAACTTAATTTATCTGAATATTTTTTTTACTTCATCCTGACATGAGCTGCGTTAATGTTTTCTTATAAAGGTTTTAATTAGCTTAAATTTATGTCACTACGTCATATTCGAAATTCTTTTTGGTTTTAGAGAAAGAAATTAAAAGCAGTCCTTCCGATTCCAAACTGATTTGTTTTTAAATAACTGAAAAAATGTAAATAATAATTTTATGCTTTATTTGTAAAAGACATATCACAAACAATACTCAACGTAACAAAACAGCAATAAGAAACAAAAGAAATAAATATTTTTAAAAACAGACATGTTAAAATGTACTATAAATAATAGGAAATTGCAAAATTTTTATATTTTAAAATTTTTTATTTTAATAACATAACTTGAAGCTAATTAAAATCTTTATAAGAAAACATTAACATATTTCATGTACAAGGTGAGGTAAAAAAATATTCAGAGAAGTTAACAATTTTCCCAAAAAAAAATTTTTTTAAATCACTCTGTATGCAGTGGCGGATCTAAGGTAAAAGGCCCAGGTGGCAAAGGCTTTGAAGGGCCCATTTTTTCGGATTATAACCTTATATAGTACAGTATAAAATTACCCCCATGTTTGGTATTTAATTAAATAAGGGCCCCTGAAGGCCCTTTTGCACAGGGGCCCAGGTGGCGTTTGCTCATTGACCGCTCGGTTAGATCCGCCACTGTCTGTATGCATGTTTAAAGGCTTTTAAAATGTCTACAATTTGATGTTCTCAACATGGTCATCGCTTCAAAAATAAAAAAGTTACAAGCCTGGGGAGTTTTAAGTGGCACACCTTATATACCGGGTGCCACAGGCTAGTGGCTTCCCCCTATATTTTCTTTGTATTCTAACTTATCCATTTTAAATATGGGGTGCATAAACTACCTGCAAAAATGGATTTTTGGACATAAAAACGGTATGAGACCATTTCCGGTTTATCCGGAAATGATTCGATTTTGAAATGTATATTTTTTCCTTGGAAAATTCGCGAAAATCTCATGGTATACTCAGAATGTCTTGAATCCAGATATGTAAAAATATATAGGGTGTTCCACTTAAAAATCGAAAGTTGTGGTCATTTTCGGGTAAACCAGAAATGGTCTAATACCGTTCTTATGTTCAAAAATCCATTTTTATAGGTAGTTTATGCACCCCAAATTTCAAATGGATAAATTAAAAAATAAAGGAAATATAGGGAGCCACTAACCTGTGGCACCCGGTATATACCGTGCGTGTAATTGCCCATTAGGCATGTACACTCACGTAGCGCGAGAGATTTGACAACACAGCCGTAAATTCGTCCACCGGGCTGAGCATCCCAGCTTTCAGTTATTTCATTTCAGCCGGCTGGCACACGCGATGTTGTAATTCTTACTCACTATGCCTAGCGCGCGGCTCCACGCACGGTATATCAGAGCATAGCTCCTACATTTTATCTTATATGATATCTTTGATTGTTAGACTTGACAATATAAAAGTATCGTTATTTGTTATTGAATTTTAGGGAAAATAAATTCTGCAGGCGCAAGAATAGTGTAATCGATTCCAGATTTATAAGATGCGAAACGATAAGAAACTGTCAGCTTCACGCAACCTCAAATATTTACCATTACACACTTGTACATATACAATCCCACAAGCAACACATAGCTGAAATCATAATAATAAAGACGCCACACGCTGTGTGGCCATAACTCATATCAAAATTTCACGAACAATGGAAATTACTCCAATTACAAACAAAACTAATTTATGTAAAATTAAATTAAACCATTCTGCCCTCTCCAGATAAACGTTCCCGCATCCAGTCAGGCATCCACAGCACCAGTCGTCGTGGTAAGGTTAAACGGTTAAAAAGTAACTGGATAATATAATATCTCCTGGTCGTGGGATGCAACATAAACATTAATTGAATTTAAACATGTAAAAAACAAATTTAAATTAAAAATAAATCAAAGAAAGAACATGTATAAATTAATATAGGCATAGATATGGCTGGTCTATGTTGGAAAATTGCTGACCAAGAACCTGTTCAATTTCGAGAGCTAGTGGTCATGCCAGATACAATTTACGATTTAAATTATGATATTTATGTGAAAAAAATAGAAAAAGGTTACACATCAAAAATTGTGCTTGATTGATTTTATAGTTGTATAAAAGAATTGTCCGCGCCTATTATGGTAATTTGGGTCTGATTTGTGTAATATTGTTTATAAGTATCAAGTTCGAATTCACATTTTTAAGATATATCTTCGATGCAGTCCACTAGTGGTCTTATGAAGTGGTAACGTGCATAGAGGACTCTTATAGGTGTTTCGTGTGGAATTCGGGTTGAGCCGCATAAACATATGTCCCAAAATTAAGTTATTTCAATGTTATGACCGACGTGCTGCGCCACGCTGGCACAGAGTATGTAAGAGCCAGTCTCACAATAATACTGTGAATTATTTTGTACTTTGTTTGCTATTCCTAACACGATAGGTTTCTGCATGTAGAATTTTTTCTTAATTTCATTTTCTAACTTCGTCAACCCAATAAGCAAGAGGTATTGGTATGAATTTTTCTTTCTATCATGTGTCAAAGTGTATGGCAATAATTTTACGATAGTGAAATAGTTTTCGCAAACGCCAAGACATTGAATACTATACGCATTGCGCATTACAAACTATATATTACCACATGACAACTAAAACATGAACAATAAGCTCCAGGTGATATCTACTCAGTTAGCGAAACGGACGTTGAATGTACTGCTTAGCGATTTGACGTTTGTGAAAACTATTTCAACACCAAGCGTGTTCAAATTCCCCTTCAGTAATAGTAATTCCGATTTAAGATATTATTATTATTTTTATGTAATGACATAAAAACATGTTAAACCCAAATGTAAATGAAAGACTTATACATTGGATAGGAGTCTCTAAAACTAGGTATATTCACTTTATATAAGTGGCTTATGTATAGAATTTGCAATTTGTAAATCAATTATTTAACGACACTGACTAAAAGCGAAATTGGATTAAAATTAGATACATTTTATGTCAAAATTTTCCAAGCGACATCCATATTTAATATGTTACAAGGATAAGTCAAACAGAAAGCGTTATGTTAACGTATACACATCAAGTAACTCTTCAAAGTGTAAAGTAGCTGGTGTACATTTTACCTGATGTGTGGTAACTACGTATATTAATGATTTTAATAAACCTTCATGAAAAGATTTATCTGATTTACATAAAGATAACTCAGATATTCGGTAAATATAATCAATTAAATTGTACAACAGTTCATCAGATAGCTTTTCTTCCACTTCCTGTAAATTCAATGCAGGATGTTTAATTTAAAATAATTTGATGTCATTAAAAACAGCTTTGATCATAATTTCATGATTTATTCGCTGGGAACATATGTCGTTACTCGTATTACATAGCGCGATATCTTTTATGAAATTGTAAGGGCACACAGCGTGTACCAAATGCAGAATATTGTTTGAAATTATGTGGACCATTATTTACGAGTTATCAGCTTGGGGAATCAGAGAATGACGACACGGAATTAAAAATTGGCTCTATCTCTTTTGTGGCGCTGAGTAATTAGGTAGTAATATTGTACAAGTTGGTTGAACTGCATTAGAGACTTGCCAAATGTGTATACTTTTTAGAGTTTTTTTTGTAAAACCAGAATATTCTTAAATAGTAAAAGTTGGTTAGATGCTTCATGAGTAGAGATGCAGTGAACAATTAAAAAATCTTCTAATGTAATGTTAATAAAAATCACACCACTAATTCAGTCTTGAACGAATAAAAGATGATGCTTAATTCCTAAATTTCTGCTTTATTTTTCCAAAGACGTGTTACTGCTTGATAAAGCTCGTAAAAATATGAGTGAGAGTTCATTGGATTCGGAATGACGTCTAGAAAAATGTGCAAAAGTTTCAAACCCGCACATAAACAATTGCAAAAGTTATAAACAAATGGAGATTGAAAAAATAGCGAGTTTCGTTTTTTGCAAATAACTCGAAAACTATTAATACTTAAGAAATTTTAAAGAAAGATTCTTAAAGAGGAAGAAATTTCCAATAAGTCCCAACTCCCGAAACTCCGTCTCTATTATTAATAATTTTAATTTAATGTTGAAAATAGAGCTCCGCGTGGCGAACACTAAGTCGTTACGATGCTCTGAAGCTGGCCGTAATAAGTAAAGATATTTTTTTATGTTATTAAATATTAATTTAAAATTTTTAAAAAATTATTTCGCTTCGTGGAGACCTTATGTCAACTATACTTTATTTGATTATGACATTGCCATGTTTTTAATTGTTATAGTCTATCAGTCATTAATTATTTAACCTAACAAAAAACCGAAAAATGAAATGAATTTATTAATTTTAATTATTATTACTGTTTTTATATTCAAAAATACTATAAGATTACATAAACTTTAAATTTTTATTGCTATTTGTTTAAACAAATTTTATAAACAAATAGATACATTACGAATTTTTTAAAGAAAAATGTTTTATATTTGTTAAAAAATATTGTGATTAAAAAAAAATTTTAAGAAAAATTTTTTTGTTTATAAGTAATGATTTTTTTCCTTTTTTCATTATTTACACAAATTATTAAGAAAAAATTTTATTCTTAAATTTTACTATTTGCAATTCTCTGCAAGTTGGAAAAAAGAATTTTTTTTTTGTTGTTAATTTATTTGTTTATTTAATAAACAGTTTGTTATTAACAATAGCCGAATATGTTTATATTCTTTTTAGATAGAAAAAAAAAATAACAAAAATAACCATATACATAAACATGTCAAAAAAAATAAAATAAATTTAAAATTTTTGAGAAAATTCTATAAAAAATATTAAAAATTTTTTTTTTACATATTTATGTATACGGTTGTTCTTGTTATCTTTTTTTCTATTTAAAAAAAAATATAAACACCTTCGGCGATTGTTAATAACAAATTGTTTATTAAATAAACAAATAAATTAACAACAAAAATTTGTTTTCTTTTTTCCATCTTGTAGAGAATTGAAAATAATAAATTTTAAGGATACATTTTTTTCTTAATAATTTATCTAAGTAATGAAAAAAGAAAAAAAATGATTATGAACAATTAAAAAAAATTTTTTAATCGTAATATTTTATAACTAATAATAATGTAAACAAAAATTCAAAAATACGTAATTTATCTATTTGTTTATAAAATGTGTTTAAACAAATGACAATAAAGATTTAAAGTTTATGTAATCTTATAGTATTTTTGAATATAAAAATAGTGATAGTAATTAAAATTAATAAAAAAAAATTTCCAACCTCTCTTTTTCTCTTTTTCATTTTTTAGTTTCTTGTTAGGTTAAATAATATAATTAATAACTAATCGATTATAACAATTAAAAACATCGCAATGTAATAAACACATAAAGTATAGTTGACATAAGGTCTCCACGAAGCGAAATAATTTTAGTGACTTTTGTTAACAATTATCCGACTTGAAATATAAACGCATACTCTAAAAAAATTTGTTAATTAACACAGGCTCATATTATGAAAAATCGGTAAAACAATTTTTTTCCAACGTGATATTGTTGCTTTAGGTATCTAAATAATACCATAATTTTAAAAAAATTTTAAATTAATATTTAATAACATAAAAAAATACTTTTACTTATTCGCCCGGTTTCAGAGCATCATAACGGCTTATTGTTCACCGCGCGGAGCTCTATTTTCAACACTAAATTAAAATTATTAATAATAGAGATATAGTTTCGGGAGTTAGGACTTTTTTATTGGAAATTTCTTCCTCTTTAAGAATCTTTCTTTAAAATTTCTTAAGTATTAATAGTTATTCGAGTTATTTGCAAAAAACGAAGCTCGTTATTTTTTCAATCTTCATTTGTTTCTAACTTTTGCAATTGTTTATGTGCGGATTTGAAACTTTTGAACATTTTTCTAAACATCATTCCGAATCCAATGAGCCCTCACTCATATTTTTACGAGCTTTACCAAGCATTAACACGGCTTTGAACTTGTGAACTAGTCTAGACGTCCGGTTTTACTCAGGATAATTACTTCTTTTAGACTTGGTTTTATACCTCAGCGTCCCGTATGTAGTGTATTGGAATTATTTGTACCTAACGTTGATGAGTCATAAAGTATTACCGAATACCAGGTGGCGCTCTGCAGCTCACGGCCGGAGGAGACGGCAGTTTATATCGAACAGCGGTACGAGTAGGTCGGTGGTGTGAAACTAATTGAAGTGTCTTATTCTAACAGTATAAGCGAAGCGAGACATAATCGGGCATATTACAAGTGGCGACGAGGATAAATTTAACAATAACATTTCAAAGCAAGTCCCTCAAAATTATAATAATAATAAAAATAATAATAATAGTAATAAAAATAATAATAATAATATGTCTATGTAACGACAGTTGGATGGGGTGAATTCCCTTCAACTGAAGTAAATAACCGGCAAACATGTCGAGAAAAATAATAATAATAATAATAATAATAATAATAATAGTAAAAAAAAGTAATAATAATAAATAAATAGAACTTGCGGCGGAAATAAAACAAATATGGAAGGTAGATGGAGTTGACATACGACCGGTCATAATATCCACAACAGGAATAATACCGCGAAGCACAGTGAAACAAACAGAAGAATTGGATATAAAATATTCAACATCTAATTTCAAAAAAACTGTTTGCTAGACGCATGTCACGCATGTAAGATGTTTTCTATTAATTTCAAATTAATATGCAGAAAGGCTTGACAATTGTCCGTCTGAAGCAACACCTACTATCAGAAAGACTACCGTTGAAAAACGAGACTGCGGAAATAATAATAATAATTAAATAATAATAATAATAATAATAATAATAACAATAATAATATCGTGATTATGTATCCCACCTTTGTGCTAGAGGCTATGTCAGAGCCGCTCCTCAGCCGGTGAATGAGGTGGCCGAACAGCCACCGAACGAACCGGTTGAGGAAGCGTTCCACTAACACCAGAGGGTCTCAGTACCAGACGGGGGTTGAACAACATAAAACCCCCCGGGCCACAAGATCTGGCCAGAGTGGATGCAGAACTACGTGCAGCGCTACCAGAAGAGGCTGACATCTGGCACATAAATTGTGCCGTGTATGCTGCCGCTCAACGCTTGTCTCAGGTGGAGAGGCGAAATACTACCTCTCTACAGGAAAGAGCGGGACGGCGCATACAGAAGATGGAAGCCAAGATCCGGTCGGCGAGGCAACACGCATCCCGTATCCAATGTGTGATGGACTATAAGGCAGCCAATAGGCCTTTCACGCCTAAAGTGCGGCGAGTAGCTGCCAACTTAAGACGCGTCCATCACACACTTAATGGGGCAGTGCTGCAAACCACCAAACAGCACTGCCTCGACAGGATACGGATGCTAGTGTCTTGTAAGAAGTCACTAGTGAGGCGGGCGAGGGGGCTCGCGGAAAATCAACTTTTCCGCAAAAAGCCCTCGCGCCTTTTCGAACCGCCTCAGCGTGTTGCTGAAAATCCGCCGACTGCAGATCAGGTGGAAAACTTCTGGAAAACGTTGTACGAACAGAAGCTTCCACTCAACAGAGACTCTCCAGCCCTGGCACACTTTGAAACCTTTAGCCAAAGGTTTCGCCAACCACACGAGGTGTGCCAACCAATAATCCCAGAAGAGGTTGGAAGAGCTCTTGAGGGCTCTAAGAACTTTTCTGCTCCAGGTCCCGACGGGATAAATAACTTTTAGTGGAAAAAGTTATCGAGTACCCACCACCATTTGGCCAGAATTTTTAATGCCTGGCTAAATGGGGAGCAGCAAATTCCTTCTTAGGTTGTTGAGGGGCGGACAGTGCTGATCCCCAAGAACGGAGATTTGTCTAACCCAAAGAACTACCGCCCGATAACCTGTTTAAATGCATGTTACAAAGTGTTTACACGCATTTTGTACATGCGGGTGCTCCACGCAGTTGAACCGGTTTATGAACGGATACATGAGCAACGAGGGTCGAAGAGAGGTGTCGCTGGCTGTAAGGAGAACCTGCTGATTGACAGATGTGTCACGCAGGACTCCGTGCAGTATAAGCGGAACCTTTCCATGGCCTGGATCGACTACCGCAAGGCATTTGACATGACATCTCATGAGCTTATTTTACACTTGCTCCAATGTCTTGCGGTACCCGGTCCCGTAGTGAGATGTATTGAAGAACTGATGCCGCTCTGGAGGACTCGCTTTACTATAACATCCGATAACGATAGAGTCCAGACGGAGCCGGTATCGTTCAGAAGGGGAGTATTTCAGGGAGACTCCCTCAGCCCCCTTCTGTTTTGCATCTCACTACTGCCATTATCCATTTCGCTCCGGAAAACCCGTGGATACAACTGCGGTACCCCCGGCGATAGGAGGCATAAGGTCACCCATTTGTTTTATATGGATGACCTTAAACTTTATTCCTCCGGAGAAAGGGACCTACACCAGTCCCTTAGGGTGGTACAGGAGTACACGCAGGCTGTCGGTATGGAGTTCGGGTTGGACAAATGTGCACTGGTCCATCTCAAGAGAGGACGATGCGGGGACTACGGAGAGGACGCGCAGCTCATAGACGGAAGCATCTTACATCATCTAGATGCCGGAGAGTCGTACACTTACTTGGGTGTCGAGCAACGCTCCACCCAAGAAGTGAGTGTAGTGAAAAATGCTCTCCGCGGCAAGTATCAGCACCGACTCCGACAGATTTGGTCTTCAGAACTGTCGGGGAAGAACAAGGTGTCTGCTACCAACATGCTTGCCGTTCCGATCCTTCTCTACTCCTTTGGAGTGGTGAAATGGAACCGAGAGGAGTTGCGTCAACTCGACGTAGGAACCCGCAAGAAGATGCATCTCAATAGGAGTTTGCATCCTAAATCGTCCGTTCCACGGTTATACCTCCCACGACATCGGGGAGGCCGTGGACTCTTGAGTTTGGAGAGTCTCCATAACAGGATAGTTCTGGATGGAGCCTGTAAGATTATCAGGAGTTCGGATCCCCTCCTCTGCATGGTCCGAGACCATGAAAATGCAGAGGTAGGAGCGTTTTTGTTTAAGGCAGCACAGAGAGCAGCCGATGAACTTGGTCTCTCCTTCGACGTCGAGCGGGTAAATCGCGACTCTGTCACCGAGTTGGAACCTGCTCGGCGAAAAGCCCAAATTAAAGCTGCAGAACACAACATCTTTCTGCAGCTTCATACGGATAAGCCAATGCATGGAGTCTTCTATAAAAATATAGAAGATCTTGGCTTATCCGAAAGGCTGACCTTTGCCTTCTTAAGGTCAGCCGGGCTGAAGTCTGAGACCGAGGGATTCATAATGGCTTGCCAGGATGGTGTATTTAACACTCTCATTTATCGAAGTCGTGTCATGGGTATAGAGGTCCCTGATGTCAGCTGCAGGGCCTGCCGCAGGGCGCCAGAGACTTTAATGCACTTGTTGTCGGCCTGTCCGACATATGCAGTTTCGGCCTATATCCAGAGGCACGACGGAGCATTACGAGTGCTTTATTATCACTTAAGGCACTCGTATGGGATAGACGAGACACCAGTGCTGCCTTATGCTCTGGTGGATATTGAGTCCGTTGTGGGAAATGAGAAGTGTCTAATTTATTGGAACTACTCTTTTCCCACAGTCAGGAAAATACAAGCCAACAAGCCTGACATAGTCCTCCTCGACCACCAACTCAAGACAATGTTTGTCGTGGAGTTCTCGGCTCCCGCGGACAACATTATCTTGAAGGAGGAGGAAAAACGGACAAAATATCGAGATCTGCTCTTCGAACTCCGCAGACTGTATCCAGACCACACTGTTAAGATAGTGGTACTGATTATAGGAGCCCTCGGTGGAACGAGACACACACTGCTTTCAGAACTTAAGATCATACCGGCATGCCGAAATTCGGCAGAGGTCTTATCCGGCAGAATGCAGAAGACCGTCATCCTCGGTTCATTACGTCTGCTCAGGGCACACGATTTGCGGACCCAGTAGTCACTCACCCCACGGGCGTGGGGAGTGGCTACCGGTAGAAGAAGAAATCAGACATAACAAACCTGATGTATTAATCCTAAACAAAAAGGATAAATGGGCACACATTATAGATGTTACAATTCCCCTGGATGGAAATGTAAGAAAAGCCAGGACCGAGAAAATAAGTAAGTACCAAGACCTAGCAAATGAATTGTAAGCTATTTACTTACTTGAAAGGGCTATCATAATACCCATAGTGACATCCGCTAATGGGTTGATAGATAAAGAGCTGCCTAGAGCTCTAAATCGACTGGGAATATCTTACTATAAAAGAGTGGTAGCACTCGCGGAAAGACTACAATACTAGCTACTTGCAGCACGGTTCGAACGGTGTTGGCCCATGAGCAAACCGCTGGTCGTTCAGACCATTTAGTTGAGAAAAAAAAATAGAGTACACTATGTATCTCAGATCATGGTGATCGTAAAATCTATAAATTTTAAACTCTTATTTCATACATTGTGTATAGAAAATCGTAGATCTCATATAGAAAATCGAGAGTACCTATATTGTGTACCTAAGGTCATGGTGATCGGTGAAATGTATTAAGGAATTCTTAAATTCTAACTCGAACATTCTGTATGAAAGATCATTGTGATCATATAGGAAATTAAGGGTACATTATCTGTCAAGGATCATGGTGATCTGGGAAAATATTAAAGAATTTGTAAATTCAAAATTTGCACATTATGTGTGAAAGATTATAGTGATCATATAGAAAAGGAATAATATCAATAATAATACAATAATACATTGTGTACCTTAGATCATTGTGATCGCAACACAAAAGAAAAATATCAAAGTATATTGTGTACCTTAGATCATTGTGATCGAAAAACAAAGGAAGAGTATCAGAGTACATTGTGTACCTTAGATCATTGTGATCGCAAAATAAAAGTTTTTTAAATCTCAATTCGCACCGTCTGTATGAGAAATCATGTTTATAACGGAAGAAAATCCCCTTCTAATTTAACGCGTATTTGTTGAACGGAACTAAAAGGAAATGGAGTAATTTTCTTTGATATAGTATAATATATTAGAAACTAAAGAAAAAAAATAGAACAATGAATTGTAGAGTTATGGGTTGCTACGTAATACTGGAAAAATTAAAAATTAATTTCAAAAAATATATATTTAATGTTCTAATTATTGATGGAATACACGCCTCTGCTCTATTTTCTATCATTAGTTGAAAATAAATAATAAATTTTATTTTCTTTACAAATATTGCATTGTTATAAGTGTACCAATACTACTTCAACATTAGGTACCGAGGAACGTCTTAGAATCTAAAAAAAAAAAAAAAAAAAAAGCTGTGAGCTCCAGGCAGAAAGGCAGAGAGCACAAAAAAAAATGTAATTTATGGCAGTTCATTTCTGCAGATGATTTCAATTTTAATTTTACATATCATATAAGCACATAACCTCTTTTATTCTAACAGTATAAGCGAAGCGAGACATAATCGGGCATATTACACCGTATGTCCTGTACACACAAAGAACAATGTTTGTAAAATCCGTCATTATTGAATACGGAAAATACAATTATTCCTTATTACTATGCACACGTAATGACCAGTACATATTTTGACAACATTAAACACTACGCTATTGTCACATGCTGATACCATGCCTGTTGGATTTCTTTTTGCGGTTTGACACCGGCTCGGTGGCGCGATGGCAAGGTTACTAATAGATACGGAAAGATCATCAATCACATCATATGCGTACTCGATAATTGTTTACAATATTCAACATTTATTTTCATGGTTATTTTTGGGAATTTTGAAAAATAAATATTTTTGCATACGTCAGGAAAATGTGATCTTTCACAGATCTGAATATATAGATATATTTCAAAAACACCCTGTATACAGTTGAAGTGCTTTAACAAAAAATGATCTAACGTAACGTTCAACTAATAGTGTTAATTATCTTATTTCTGTTAATTTATGTTTTCACGACTTATATTACTTTATTTAATGCACTTTTTAGGGATATCATAATTGTGTACAGGTAACAAATGTGGTGACATTTTCAAATGCACTTTGGAGGGATCTCGTTAGATGCATAGATAAACCTTTTAACATGCGCTTCTAATGGAATATTAAATTGAATTATCAGTTAATTAAATATAAAAATGCATTTAATTAATTAATAAGAGAATTTATGGATCCTTGTTCACATAAATAAGAATAATGCCATGAAATCAACAGAGTGTTACACTGTATATAATATACATAAACCAGTAATTTATAAAATATGAATTATTAACGTGTGTACCAATAAAAATTCAATTAGGGTAGACAATGCGTGTTAACACGTCTGTCAGTGTTTATATCTAACTAATAGTAAGGCAGGAGTAAAATGTAATGGTTCAAAATGATGTTTATATTGCAACAAAAACGTTCGTTGTAGAATACTATTCTCGAACGGGGCGAAGGGCTGATGGTCTATGGATTTAATCCCAGCGTGTTTGAAAGCACTTCAAGAAGAAATAATATTTTAGAATGACTATATTTACCACTTGTTCAACCATATTATTGATTTGTTTCTTGAAAGGAAGGTATGGTGGATTTAATAAAAAGGTACTCTGAGCTCTTGAAAAGCTTTAACACGTAATGATTTTTCTTGATTAAACGTAATGTTTCTTTTTTATAAATCAATTCTTCTTTAACCTTTTCTAACAAAATCTCCACTATGTGAAAAAGAAATAGATGTTTATCCAATAATAATTTTGTCTCTTATTACATCCTTTTTAATGCACTTTTATCTTTATTTTAGAACTGAAACTCCCTGACACCTCTATTAAAATGGTGTAAAACAATAATAAAACTTCAGTACAAAGACATTTTTAAGTTAATTACTACAGACACTATAAAAATTTATCAATCTCGCAGCAAACAACATAGGAAATATTTAACCCCTTTGAATAAACAGCGTAAAACTTTAAAGTAAAGTGGTACATTAATCTTTATACAGAGTATCTCAAAGAAAACTTAGGATTAAGAACAGGTTCGCTATTTAAATTGCAGAAAGAGAAAAAATAGTTTGAAAAAATTAAAATTCGTATAATTTCGTTAGTTGTTTTATTTTTACACCAACCAATATCGATATTACTTATAAGGTCCGATTAACCGGGCGACGGTGACATTTTATTTCATAATTTTTAGTAATCTGGCTGTTCAGGCTGTTCAATTCTTTTCAAAAAAGATTTTCACCTTTAGTTTAGTTTTTCTGGGAGATGATTGTCGGGAAGATGCAGGGCTTAGGGGTAGCTCCGTACCTCGTCAGGGTGATGATGAGCTACTTCCAAGACAGGATGATCGGATTCGAATCAGAGGGAGAGATAACCTGGAAAAGCATCACGTGTGGGGTTCCACAAGAGTCGATGCTCGGTCCGACCTTGTGGAATGTGATGTTTGACGATATATTTCGATTACCTTGGGAGGAGGGTGTAAAGGTCATCGGGTATGCCGACGACTTGGCCATAACGGTGACTGGAAGGTGGACTGTCCAAGTAATGGAAGCAGCCAACGAGGCCATCAGGAATATTGAGAGGTGGCTAGGAATAATGCAGCTCGAGCTAGCTGCCGGGAAAACGGAGCTCCTGGTTATCACGAGGAAAAGAAATCTTCCACCCATGAAAGTTAGGGTGGGCCAGGTGGAGATATCCTCAGGGAACCACCTGAAATACCTAGGGGTTTGGCTGGACTCCAAGCTGAACTTCGGTGTTCATGCCACAAAGACGGCCGAGAAGGCGGGAAAAGCAGCCACAGCCATTGGGAGGCTTATGGCCAATACGCACGGACCAAGAGCGAGCAAGAGGAGACTGCTGTGCAGTGTCGTGCACTCTATCCTCTTGTATGCAGCTCCGGTCTGGGAAAGTGCGATGAAGGTGGATAGGACGAGAGGGAGGATGGCTAGGATCCAGCGATGTGCCGCACTAAAGGTATGCAGTGCATACAAAACGATTTCGTACGAGGCGGCGTTGGTAGTGGCGGGGATCCCCCCTTTGGATCTGATGGCCAAAGAACGGCTGGAAATCTTTGAAGGAGCCGGGAAGGTAGAGGCCAGGGACAGGCTGTTTGAAAGATGGCAGGGGCGGTGGGACAATGTAGACAAGGAAAGGCGGACGAGACGCCTCATCCCGAACATCAAAGCGTGGATGGAGCGGAGGCATAGTGAGGTAGGCTATTACCTCACCCAAGCCCTGAGCGGACACGAGTGCTTCATGGAGTACTTATACGATATTGGCAAGACTGACAGCAGAGAGTGCGCATACTGTGGAGAGGTCGATGACGTGGAGCACACCGTGTTCGCATGCAACAGATGGAGAGAAGAGAGAAAAGACGGTGGGGCATCATTATTGTCTCCAGAAGATATGGTAGGGAGGATGTTAGAAACGAAAGAAAACTGGAGAAGGGGGAGGAGGCAATAACCCGCATTATGAAAAAGAAGGAAGAGAAGGAAAGAGAGATAGGTTTGAACCCATGGAGAAACGCCAATTAACACCGACAATCTTAAATGACCTGTGGGTCCGATGAAAAGCGAAAGCAGTCCCAGGCCAACAGGAAACACTGAAGAGATGGAGGGGTTTTAGCTGGTTGGAGTCCAGCACTACCCGTTCGCGATAGACTCTAAGCGACGGGTGTCCATGAGGATTTCCCCTCTCACGAAAAAAAAAAAAGTTTAGTTTTTCTGTGTTTCTTATTGAGATGCTCTGCCACATGTATTTTCTTCTAAACAAGATCCATGAAAGTCCATGAGTGTGTCCATGAGTGAGGTGAGGTACGATACTGGTTTCAGTGACTGGACCTCGATCGGCGAAGTTAAGCACGCCGCACAGTGGTCGGAAAAGCGAAAAAGCTGACCAAAAGTCAAAAAACGAAAGTCGTTGGATGGTCGTAGTAATAAGAATTTACCAACACAGAGAGCTAGTGAATAGTTTGACAAAAGGTTAGAGAGCTACCTTTTGTACCTGTTTCTTTGCAGCAGTCCGAACGTACTGCTGTCAGAATAGCTTGGGCTGTTTTTCTCAGCAGATGTAATCTTGCGCGGTATTTCACATTGTAATAACTTGTTACTGGAGTGTGCTTTCAATTTTGTGCAATGGAGAGTGTTTCTGGAAATATGTAGAATATTTCTATGCAATATGTTTTAATTCTGAATTTCGTTTGAATATATTTTAAGTCGTGTTAAACAATTGACTAAAATACTATGAATCTAAAAACACATGCATCATTTATCAGCGAAAAAGTTGTGATCTCAGGAGATCCAGAAAAGTTTTACAATTCAGTGTACAGTTAATAGTACATACTCCGTGAATGTACAATGAAATTTACCAAGTTTTACCAAAAAAAAGATCTTGTCCGAAGGTTCTGACCTAATTTTTCTGAAGTATTTTGACGCGCTGAAGCCAATTTTGGACAAAAAAAATTCTATCGGCTCAGTTTCCCTCTACTACCTCCTTCATCCCCTATTTTTTTTTTCTTTTTTGTCCAAAATTAGTTTCAGAGCGTCAAATTACTTCAGAAAGGTTAGATGAGAATCTTAGGAGAAGACCTTTTTAAAATATGAACGATCACATTTAATTATATTTTTTTGTTTATTTTTAAAAACCATTTGTGGACAGCTTCTTTGCCAACTGTCGCCGGTGAAATGTTCATAGTGAACGTTTCAATTTGAGCTGATAAATATTATTTTTATCATTTGGCCTCGACCGATTTTTCACTAAATCGGTCGAGGAAGGTTGTTGTTTGGTTGCTTGTCACTAATGTCAGATGTCAAACTGACAAATGCCAAAAGGTTTCAGGAGAAAAAGAACTGACAGCTGTCAATTTTTTTTCGCGAAACTTTGTTAGTTCTAAATCTGACAGCTGTCAAAAATTCTGGTTCAAAACTTTACAAAGGGATTTTATTTTCTGAGAGTTGTCGAAAATTTTTAGGTTGGTATTGCACTTGGTTTGGTTTTTAGGTTATGTTCATGTTTTTTAGGTTGTGATTGGCGGAAATTTTTTCGGCGTTGTGTCGGAAATGGATTCAAGTTTCTCAGACTTTTAATGTCACTGTCACTTTTAATAGTTTTGGGCAAAAACTTATTTTGGGCCCACTTATTTAACTCTTTTCACGGAAACCAAATCCAAAGGGTGCAAGTGTGATTGAAATCGAAATTTTTACTGCTTTTCAATGGTTCGATTACAAATTGCAAGTAGTCATAAAATAAACAACATGTTGTGTCGGAACGGCACTAAACGTAATCCGATCTCAACCAACCTTTTCAGATCTTCTGGAGCACTAAAGAAATCCTCACGCAAAGTTTCATCCAAATCCATTTACTAGTTTCGCCGCTATCGTGCTAACATACATACACACATACACTCGCACACACAGAAATTTTTCAAAAACCACTTTTTTTGGGTTCCTGGGACCTCAAAACGTAAAGATTTAATGTTATCTCAATTTTCGATTTTGGACTAATTTCAGTAACCTCCCACAATTTTATTGTGGGGAGGTTAAAAATAATGTCTCAGATAAGGTCATATTTTGATTGTACTATGCTCAAAACGTAAAGAAAAGTAATTTTTCTCATGGCGGCTGTGCGTGCATCCGTGTATCTGTGGAATTTTCTTTCACTCACGATAACTTCTTCAAAAATCGTCTTAGATTTTTTTCTTAATGTTTGTCTTAATGAGTACTCCAGGCCTACTGGTCTTCGTGTCGATCGGATGAATGGTTTTGGAAATATGCGCAATTTTACAGGACATGTATATGTCTTCACATCAATTTTATTATTATAGTCGCTTTGGAAATTATCTTCTACGACCATGACAAAAATGTCTCCCCCTCAATTTAAAACAAGAGACTTTTTAGTAGCTATAGATAACACAAAATATTTTCGTAGTTATACGTGTCTCAAATAATAACAATAGTATTTACTATTTTAGAATTGAAATAAAATAATCGAGTAAAGTATAGTCAGTAAATTAATTGCAAGGAAATAAAAAAAACATATTATTAAAATATGTCTTATAATTAAATGACTTGTCATGTCATACAGATTCAGTATTGTCGTAGATTTAAGAAATACATAAAAATAGCGAAAAAACCTTTTTTGACAACAAAGGTATTCTGGAATAATTATTAAAACTTTTAAATGGGAAATAAATTACACTTTCTGTATTTTTTCTCCCACAACGCCATGAATATCAATTTTAATCTCATGTTTTTGACAACTGTCCGCTTTTCAGAGACTAGCACGGATATGCATTTCTTTTCATTTAAAACTTTATTCAAATATCAGTTTTGGAATGGTAAAATATTACCAAATAAAATTAAAACTTGAGTAAACAGTTCACTCTTCGCCGATTTATTGAACATTTTATATAATTGTTGCATATTCATAGGATACCCTTAGCAGCTTTTTTTTAGATAATGTTGGATTTCGATTCAAAGTCAAAGCCAATTATTCACAATTAATAATACAACAATTCTCCCATTCGAACACCCTTGTCAGGAGCGTTGAGTGAAAAGTCTTATTATTCTTCACCCAACGTCCGAAGTCATCCTGACATCTACGGTGCGAATGTAACTATTACATCACCATTCGCTTTCGAAAAAACGTAAGTGTCTGCATTAAACGTGACGAGTTGAAAATCATATTTCCACGGTATATATTGTCATAAAAAGTATATTAATAAATGTATAAATAAATAACGACAAGAAATAACATCTTACAAGGTTTATAGTCAATTACAAAAACACAAAAATAGAAAAAAAAATTAAATTTAAATAATTAACATATTTTTTATTTATTGATCGATTTTGTTCAAGAACAGGTTTCTTTCTCTAGCTAACACTAACGTCCTGTCCAAATTTCAACACAGTCGAACTTTTCGTTGTTAAGTTATCATGCCTACAAGAAACGCGAGGGACGGACGGGCGAACAAACAGACGAACATTTTAAAATTCGTTAACTAATACGATGATATGAGACTCTGATCTCTATAAACGATATTTACGGTTTCAGAAACGTGTCGATCAAATACTCTTTGTGTTCGTATTTCCTAAGATTATAAATATAAATAAAATTAACAAGTAACTAATGTAAATAATCTGATTTGAGTAGATAATCTCAAGTAAAGTCTAAGTTTTCAAAATAGAGTCCATGTTTTACCCATTGAATGGATAAAAGCTCACAAATACAAAGATTTTCTTATAAAGGAATAAATCTCTCGAATGCCGGCGTTACACATGTATCGATATCGACACTATTTTCTGTCACTCTATTGAGGGGAACCAATTTAAAGGCTCTTCCGACTATTCTGGACAAAAGGAACCGATACTCTAATCCCTGATGCGGCTTTATTAGATTCATGGTACCATTGACGTAGTATCAGTTTTCTCAAAGGGAGTCTGATGGTTAAAGTAATTTTTATATATTTAGTTGAATTATCAGCTAACAAACAAGTATTGAATTACTGTTTATTTAAATTTGGTGTGAATAACTTACGTTGGCAAAGTCAGAAAACTTATAAAAGATTTTTACAAAAACCATTTTTTGTTCAAATTTTTACTAGGTAGCGAAGAGTAGCATTTTTGATGTGTGCCTATAATATAAAGATATGGTAAGATATAATTACCGAAATAAATCTGTTATTTGTTATCCTAAAAATATTAATATTTTGAGAAATATCTTTAAATTAGATGTTCCTATCAATCACATAGCTTTCCAAGGTAAAATATCTAATATTTTACATGTTGATTTTGATATATTTTTACTCCAGTCAAATTGTGTTTTTACCAGGAAACTTGTGGGGTAGTATTGATTTCTTCCATTCTGTATGTTTTTTGGGATGCTGAATCAGAATCTGAGGTTTGCTAACAAAATTTCGTGACGCAACATTGAAAAAAAAATCAAAAAGGTAAAAAATCTTATTTTTTGGCAGTCTCTTGCTTATAACTCGAAAACTATCAACGTTTCGTAAATAACATTTCTATTCAAAATGAAAGTACATAAAATTTCCCATAAATTTCACTGTTTAGATTTTTTCTCCGACGAACCGTTCGGTCTCAAGCGCTAGTTGAAAATTGGCGTATTTCGGCTGTCTCCTCAAAAATCCACTTTTTTCTCTAATTTAATATTAAAGGCTGCCATTTAGTGAATTCCTCTTAGTTTTAAGTTGAGTACAATGTAGACTGGTTTCAACTGTTATGCCATCTCCAGTACTAAAAAGAAAGCATTTTCAAAATCACATTGTATTTAAATTCTGTGCAAATATAATTTCGTCTTGTACGTCTTTTCATTTTATTTATTCTCTCCCGGCCTCCCCAAATGAGTTCATAACTGTCCCCGTCCTGGTTTAAAAGCCTTCTTTCCCTCAATTGGACTGCTTCACAGACGAGCCAAGGCCAACTACATCACCGTGTACCTGCGTTCCCAGTCTCAAGGCCCTGAAATGATTTGTGATAGTGGTGGGAGAAGATATCGCCCTTTCGGTGATTTTGATTGGCCTGTGTAGCCCTGATATAAAGAATGTCTTCTTTTTAAAACTAGGAAAAGGAAAGATGTCTCTACAATCCTCATCTTGCCGCTGACAAACCTCTATCAGACGATATATTGTTCCTGCACGCGATGAGTGGTTGTGACACCACTTCTGCTTTGTTTAATCAGGGCAAACTGAAATTTCTCAAAGTCCTGAAGAAGAATAATGACTTGCAACCAGTCATTGATGCTTTCAAAAACCCTCATGCACACCAGGATGAGATTGCCGAAGCAGGAAACGTATTTCTCATGGCTCTGTAGGGGAAAGGACATGAGAATAGCCTGAACGATTTGAGATACAGGCAGTACGTATATATATATATATATATATATATATATATATATATATATATATATATATATATATATATATATATATATATATATATCGTACAAAAGTGAAACCAACATTGCCTCACTACCCCCCCACCGAAGCTGCTGCATGACAAAGGTCCGTGCCTTATATCGGTTATAGAGATTGATCGACGGAATACTTAATTTTCGATTTTTATTAGGAAACTCTTCGGTATTTGTAGAATTTATTAAAAAAATCAAGTTTTCCAGGATTTGTAGATTCGCTTTGGTTTCGTCAAATTTCTCACAAACGCCACGTAATAGAGTTAATCGAGCCCTACAATCGCCATTTTTGAAAATCAAAATCGGACCTTCGGTTCGGAAGTTATCAACTTCTTTGGAAAATCATGCTCGGCCTTGGAAAAAATACTTGCGGTCAACGGATTCGGGCCGCCAGCAATAGGCTTAATTTGTGGCCATGTACCTTCGATCCCACCAAGTCCCATTGAAATCGATCAATATCCTGGACAGTTATCGTGCTTCCTAGCCCGATTTTGAGAAAACAAGTTTTTCGCAAAAAAATTCAATTTCCATTTATTTTTCGGCATTGTCTCCGGTATACTTATCTGTAGATCGTCGCCAGCGGCACCATCTCTTTTTTGAAATATCTTGATCCGACTGCCCGTTACCGAGTTATTCAATTTTTCCCGAAAAACTTGAAACCTCTATATCGGCTATTTCCGGTTTCCGAACGGAACCGAACTTCCAGTGTTAAGGTCTTCTAAAGGCCTCCTATTAACCACCCAAGTTTCATCGAAATCCGAAAACGGATTAGGGGGCTGAGCGTGACAGACAGACCGACAGACCGACAGACAGACCGACTGACCGACGGACGGAATTTTCTAAATTCGCTCTCGAGTCGATAGATATGACTTTCATTTCGATCCGACGTTTTTTTCGGATTTCGATGGTCCACTGGAAAAATGCAAAACCTATACTACATTTTTTTCAAAATGTAGTAACAAGAAATCAACAAATATCTTGTATTTCTGCTTATCATTGTTATAAAATATTATTTTGGGTATTCAGCAGATAACTTTCAAAGAAATGATTCGTTTCTTTCATATATTATTGATCAAAATCTGACCAAGCGAGAGTATCAACAAGGAGACCCTTTACGAACAAACTTATCAATTTCTTTATAAATTACTATATCTAACATTCACCCTTACGAGGAAATCTTTCGTTTCTCTGAAAGTTATTTGCTGAATACCCAAAATAAAATTTGATAAGAAATTAACACTGCTCATATACAGTGTGTCCCAGGATAGATATAACAAGAGGTGTAATGGACCAAAAATTTTGGAATTTTGGAATGGTATTTGGGGATTGAGTCCTGCTTGTTGTAAAACTAAAGTATACCAAAAATGACTTGATTTTGTGTTCTACAGGGTGTTTTATAAGCAAAGTTGTAAAAATCACCACTAATAAAGTACCTTTATTTTTCAAAATATGAAAAAATTCCACTAAGAAAAGTTATTTAGAATGCAATTTTATATCTCCATACCAAATTCCAGGAATATAAAATTATTTTTTTGAAACTTCCCATTTTTTGCGAATTAAGAGTTGAAAAGTTGTGTAGGAGCAAATGTTAATCATCCACTGCTTTTCTCATAGCCTACTTTTAGCTTCTACATAACTCAAAATATTAATTCACAAAAAATAATTTCTATGCAGTTTTAATTGAATGGTTCAAAATAAAATACTAATTTATTGAAAAATGGGAAGTTTCAGAAAAATGATTTCATATTCCTGAAATTTGGTATGCAGATATAAAATTACATTCTAAATAACTTTTCTTAGTGGAATTTTTTCATATTTTCAAAAATAAAGGTACTTTATTAGTGGTGATTTTTACAACTTTGCTTATAAAACACCCTGTAGAACACCAAATCAAGTCATTTTTGGTATACTTTAGTTTTACAACAAGCAGGACTCAATCCCCAAATACCATTCCAAAATTCCAAAATTTTTGGTCTATTACACCTCTTGTTACATCTATCCTGGGACACACTGTATAGTGTAAAATATCAAATATTAAGCAGAGTTTGCTACTGAACAGTTTTCGTGATACTGTTAAAATTCATTTCTTAACGCATTTTTCTTATTACGAAATCAAAACTACAACATTTAATAGAATTAAAATTAGGTATGGGTTTAGAAGTCAAAAAATATGATTAAGATAGTGATATTGTAATATATCACAGAAGGGTCACTTTCCCCACTGCAATTAAAAATTTTTGCTCCTAATTTTTATGAAGTTAAGTTATGCGTCGTTCTAGAAATATATGTGGTATCTTCTAATTTTGAACGAAAAGGTACTCTCATTAAAATGCATCCTTCTCAAAACATGTAGCATTAAAAATGGAACATCATACTGAATGAACAATAAGCGACAACTGTATTTTTTATTTTCCATTAACAAACGAATTTATTTTAATTATAAAGCCAAACGATATAGAATTTGTTTCAGAATTTTTTGTCCACTTTTATTAATGTATCTTAGTATATTGTATATATTTTTCTACTAAACCTAAAAGTTTTAAAAAGATTCTTACAGCATTATTATATTGTATTTATGTAAATATTTTCAAGTAAATATTTCTCTTTTGGTGAATATGACCAAAAGTTCAGAAACGATGCTGAAATGCCTTTCAATTTAAACGATTAATTAAGATTTAAAATAAATTTTTAGGTTTTCTTTATAGTCTAGGAACCAGAAGTTTAAATTTAGAAATAATGTCATATCAATTAAATTTCGTTTCTTTTTTTAATATAACTTAATAATAATAATAATAATAACATGTCTTTATTAAGGGCGAAGTTAACCTTACATTATGGTTCTCTAATACTTAACCCTGAACATATTTACTGAATATAAGATTAGTAATTCCAATATTTCACTTAAAAACTATATTTAAACATAAAATATATTTAGATTCACACGGATTGTAAATGCATATACACAATGTATATTCATATATATATATATATATATATATATATATATATGTTGTTTCTTAGGTTTTCAGTCAGTTCAGTTCGAGCAACGAGGAGCAGCAGTAGGCAGCTTTCAGCGAGAACCTGAAGATGGCAGATAGGATTCTGCCGAAACGTCGTTTAGACAACCGTGGCCCCAGCAGGAGCCTGTCAACTACGCGGGAAAACACCCGGAAGCACAACAACCTTTCATATATATATATATATATATATATATATATATATATATATATATATATATATATATATATATATATATATATATATATACATATATACATTAACAGTTAAATTGAATTTTAAATAGGAAAACACTAAAAATTAACTAATCAGAACATTTGCAACCATAAATTGTTAATAATAATGATTGAATTAAAAAAAAAAAAAAAACAATAATTAAGTAAGTACAATTTTATAATATTCGTTATCATTACTGATTTTTAAGAAATCTGTGACAGATAATGGCGCATAGCTTTTTTAAATCTTGAATTAGACAGTGTCTTAAAGTTTTCAGGTATATTATTATAGAGGTGGCACGCTGCGTATGTAAAGGATTTTTTAAAATAAGTTGTCCTAAAATTGGGGATATTTAGTATTTTGTCAGACCTTATATTTAATGGGTGGAAGTGAGATCGGGGGAGTAATTTTTCCTTAAGTATTTAGGCTTTGTTGTTGTTATTACTTTATGTACAAATTTTGCCATGTGAAGGTTGCGTCGTTGCTCCATAGATAACCAACCTAACTCATTTAATTTATGTGACACCGGATCATATTTTCTAATTTTGTAAATAAAACGAAGGCAGGCTTTTTGTACTTTTTCTATTTTACTGATTAAATGCTTGTCCAGAGCTGGCCCGTACACGACATCAGCATAATTGAACCTAGATAGTATCAACGTATCGCATAATAATGCTTTTAGTTTTACCGGAAAAGAGTCTTTAAAGTTATACAAGAATTTCAGCCTAGCAAAGGAGATACGTGTTAAATTATTAATATACTCGCCAAATTTTAATTTATCGTCCATTACCAAGCCTAAATTTCTTGCAATACTTTTTTCCTCAAGAGCAATATTTTTAATTTTAATGGTTTTTGTCATATTTTGTATTTTATTCTTATTATTTTTGCTCCCAAAAAACATCACACAAGATTTTTTTGCATTAATCGTGAGATTGTGACTTTCAGAGGTTCTGACGATTTTATTTAAATCTTCATTGATCTGATCAACTGCTACCATAACATGTTCAGGTAAAAAAGAGTTGCGTAATTGTGTATCATCAGCATACATGTTAATGTCACAGTGCTCAATTGAGTTTTTAAAATCAAAGACATATATATATATATTATACAAAAGAGGCCCAAGAATGGATCCTTGGGGGACACCTTTATTAACAGATAATTCACTGGACACACAACTATTTAATACCACTTTTTGAGTTCTACCTGTTAAATAATTTTTTATTAAGTCAATAGCGTTCTTATCAAATCCAATATGATATAGTTTTGTGCAAAGAAGTTCATGGTTAATATTATCAAAGGCTTTGCTAAAATCCAGTAAAATCAAAGCAGAAACCTTGTTATTATCAATTTCACTGACAATGTCGTTATAAACTTTTGACAAAGCTGATGTTGTCGACTTACCTTTAACAAACCCAGATTGAGTTTCCGGCAATATATTTTTTTCAGATATGTAATCTGTAAGCTGGTCATTTAAAATTCTTTCCAAGATTTTAGACAGTACAGGTAATACGCTAATGGGCCGGAGATCAGAAAAATTATCGGGTTTATTAGTTTTGGGAAGGGGACGAATAAGTGCCTCCTTCCACCTATCAGGAAAGTTATGGTGTTCTATACAAAAATTAACCAAACGAACAATTTGTAGTAGTATGTTAGGCAGACAGAGTCGGATCATTTTTATATTGAGCCCATCAGTTCCAGCCGCATTTGTTTTTATAGAATTCAATGCTTTTATAACCTCTTCAGTTGGAACCATTCTAAAATCAAACAAGTTGTATATAAAAACTCGATTTTGAGAATTGCCATAATACAATATTTGATTTTGACAGTCAGAGATATTATTTGCACATTGATTGACAAAATAATTATTTATTGAGTTAACATCAGACAGATGAGGGGGAATTTCATTTGTGTTATTTAGGTTTAATCCAAATTTCTTTATAGTGTCCCAAGTATTTCTCGTGTTATTAGAATTGTTTAAACAATGTTGCGCAAATGCATGTTTCTCTCGTGTGATGGCATGGTTGGTATAATTCCTTAGGGTTCTATAATATTCCCAATCTGTATCAGTCCGGGTTCTTTTGAAAACAGAGAAAGCCTCATCTCTTCGCTTCATTATTAATTTTAAAGCAGGCGTTAACCAGGGAGCTGGCTTTTTGATAAGTCTGACAGTTACCAGAGGAGCGTGTTTATTGAACAGGTTTGTTATTGCCGTATTAAAAAAATCAATTTTAAAATTTATATCCCTTGAGTTATAAAATGGAAATCAATTTAATAGTCATCAAAAAAAGGTTTCTATATTTTAGGGGGTCTTGTTAATTTATAGGGAGTAGATGACGCTTTTTAAAGATCTGGTGTGTTATCTAAAGAAAAAATATAATAACCTTTGGAGCTGAGAGAATCAAACTTTGAAACAACAAGTGTCGTATGCAATTTGTCATATAAATTGGAAGTCTTTAATTTATAACGACTTGTGATTTTTTTGAGAAACCCGATATTTCAAAGAGGTTTTCGTCGAATAACTCGAAAAGTATCACATTTGGCGCAAAAATGCTAGAGACCAATAAAAAAGCCACTAAACTGAGAATAAAGTTTGTTTCTTTTTCTAATTTCTGTATAATTAATAGTTTCGAAGATTTGGAAGTATAAAGATGTCGTCCGAACGTTTATAGGACAATGAATTAAATTTAAATATTGAATGCGTCAAAATGTTAAACACCAATATTAAAGATGATTATTTATCTATCAAGTGATTCTCTGTTAGTTTTTGTAGCATAAAATATAATAAAGTTATGGCCGAAACAATGTGATTCTACCCATTTTTTAAATAATCATTTTTTACTGTAACTTAGAAATTTCGAATACTATTTTTCGTTAGTAGCATCACCTAGATATTCAATTTTTCAAACGTTTAAAACACTTAGAAAAAAAATTCCATCCGATATTTGGAGGAGCCATTTTGAAATTTTTCATTGTGAGATTAGTAATCAGCCACCCCGAAAATATACTACGTTTCAAAAACAAATCAGCAATACTTTTTCAAATATTGCATTTTTTTATTTAGGGGTTGTCACTACTGTGGCATTGTTTCTAAATTTTGCATATTTATTGTTTCTAAGGACTGTAGAATTAAATATAACAAGAAGGTTAATAAACAATGTTTTATTATAATTTATTTTGAACCTTTAAACAATTTTTTGGCCTGGCCCAAGCAATATACAAGCGACAATTTCGAAATAGCCAAGGAATATGAATAAAAATACAATATCATTTTCCACATGTGTGATGGATAAAGTAAGTACATTTTTGTATATGTTGACAGCCATAATAGATATTCTCTTACTATATGATAATACGCTGTGAGAAATATTCGAGAAATATTTGTCAACACTTCTTTTAACATCCAGATCGAAAAAAAAAATCGTAATAGTTTTATTAGGAGCTTAGAAACAACATATTCAAAAATGTAAAATCCTCACAGGCAAGGAATTTTTATTTTGTAAATGATGTAACAAAATTTGATTTTAGAACATATTCATTTTTTGTTCTTTCTACGCTCAAAATGGTGACGTACAAGTCAGTATAATTAACTGTAGAGCTATGATCATAGAACTGGTCAAGACTATTTCGAATTTGAGCGGCTATTGTTGGAAAAGTATTGGTATGAAAAAAAATACGTATAGAACATTTTATATAGAGAATTTACTTAGCTTTAATTTTATACACTGCCATTTTCTATACATGGTAAACAGAGAAGTTTTTACACAAAAAACATATTTTGGTACAACATTTTTAAATCAAAAAGGTAGTTTCCGATATATTTTAACATTTTTATTATGTTTTTTCTAATCCTTTAATAGAGCTATTGAAAGAATAAAAAGCAAGGAGGATTACTCAAACATATCGAGTACCTAGATTATGTGTATTGCTTAAATACGTTCTAGTAATTATACCCTACATAAACTTAGTTTGGAGCGTACGGTTTATTGATTCATTGCTTAATAAGACTAATTTAAAAATTCGTTAAAACGTGAAAGTGCTATAATGGATAATCATTGTAAATAAGGTTTTTTAATCATCGTCAGTCACATTATTTAGTTATAATTGGTAAACAACTGATACTTTATATAACTGTTATTGAACATTAACCTCGCGCCACGATTGAGTCTAAAATATACACAAACATTTTTATGTATACAAAATAAAGCCCCTTTAGTACGACTATGGCTCGAATATGCAGTCTTCAAGACCAATATAACTGAGGATGCATCTGTCGCCTTGTATTGTTACAAGCTCCTTTCAATACAGTACGAATTTATACTTGGTTTCCAATTTAAAAGAAAAATATAACAAGCTGTAATTTGTTTGTATTGAATAAATGTTTGTAGTGGTTTCGCCTGTGGCAGAATTAATTTTCAATGGAATTAATGAAGGTAACACTAGCTGAAAGAAAATGATTAAATAATGCCAAATTAAAACAATGCAATACAATACCGATTAAATTTTTTAATTAAATAAAATAATTCAGCAATATTTAAATGCAGCAAGTTATGCAACTCATTAGTACCTGCTTATATTAATTAGATAATCATAAATATAAATTAAAGTATATGAAATGTTTACCTGGTAATCAGCAATAATAGGGATGAGTGTTTATTTTAATTAATATTGTACTGTTTGCCCCTGTATGTGTATTGATGGCTGCGAGTATAAAAAAATAATTGATTTGAATGACTAGAAAGAAGAAAGAAAATTAAGGACTTAAAAACAAAACTTGATAGCACAGTACAGGGAAGCGAAAACAGTACACTTTGAATAAGTTGGACGTCAGATGGATTAGATCATCAAATTTGATAGGCGAGAGCACTCGACACTGTCCAATAAACCAGAGCAATGAGAAAGTCTGCAATAGTGCAAACAACTCCCTAGCCGGTTCCCGTGGATAAATTCTTGGTTTGGCAAAAGCAAATAAAAAAACCGCTGCCCAAGGAATCACTACTTCCACATCCAGATTCTCTATCCAAGTCACTCACAACGAAAAAACTTTGTATGTGAAAATAATTGTTTATGGAACTTTAATAATATAATATTTGAAATCTTCTGCCCCAAAAACCCATAAAACGATACCCCACATCGGTAGTGGGGTGGGGGTGGTGATAGGGGGTGGTAGTGGGGGGTGGATGAAGTAAAAAAATATTTTGAGGTTTCTGGTTCCTGTACATACACTAAATCACATTTATTTTTCATCCCCTTTAATAAGGGGGTGGGGGTGGTAATGGGGGTGGCTAATGCCAAAATTTTTTTTGAGACCTTAGCTTCTCTTGTCCAATTTCGTGGACTCTTACCTGCTTGATTTACCCATTTACCCCAAAATTACCCCAATTTACACCCCAACCCTTCGACGGAACAAGATGAAAATATAATCTAGTTCTAGATCTCGTTAAAGTACATATGTGTACCAAATTTCAAGTCAATATCTTAAACGGTTCCAGAGTAAACGTGCGCACAAAAAAAAGTTACAGACAGACAGACAGACCGACAGACAGACAGACAGAAATTTTTTTTTCGCTCAAACTTAAAATCTCAACGTTTCATGACATTTTAAGCCTATTTGGACAATAAAAATTTTTAAAATTTCTTTGTCGTTACTATACTTCCACTGGACGTGGAAGTAATAGCAATTGAAATGAAATAATTATAAATTTAACCTTCTGAGTGGTTATGATGCTTTCAAACTATAAGGTTTACACAAATACTATAAATTAAAACTAAAAATTAAAGAAAATTGAAATTGGTCTTTTGTTTTATTTAAACTTTGTTGCAACATGTATTAAATAGAATTAAAGAAAATGAAAATGTTTGTCTTTTATGGTACCGTGTAAATTTTATTTATATCAAAAAACTTTTACCTCCGCCCCTGAGCTCAGACGTCGCACACTGAAACGACGGTACGCCCATGTTCAAAACCTGTGAGAAGATGGTATCCCAATCAGCTGGTGAAATTTGCAGTTGGCGGTCGTTTTGTTAATTTCTGGTGCTGGGTAAATTTCTAAAACACAAATGATGTCTACATTTCGAAAACTGAGGCATGCATAATTTTCTTCTTATCAGCAACGAATTCTACTCAAAAAAGTGCCTTAAGAATATGTTACTCGACTTTTGATTCGACACTTGGTAATTGAGATATAGAGGTCATCCAAAAATGGCAACTTTCCAAAAACGCTCTGTAGCTCGGTAGTCGAAAAAGATAGATGATCGCGGTTGGTGCCATTGTTTGTTTCTCGAAAATCGAGCTGGTTTTTATCTATCTACCATAGTTGTGAATGTGAATACGCTCATTATTTCGGCCATAATCGATGTGTTGTTTATGATAAAGAAACAAACAATTATTGTAAAGTTTAATTATCTTTACTTTTGGTCCTTAGAGTTTATTACTTGCAAAAATCAAACAATTTTACGTGTCGAAAAATTTAATATTTGTAAAAGTATTGCTGACTTATTTTTGAAACGTACTATATTTCTCCTTTAGAGGTCGCTGATTATGAATCTGAAGTCAAATATTAAAAAATGCAAAATGGCAGCTGTAATATGGCGGAAGGGTTTTTTTTAATTGCTTTAAGTAGGCAAAATAATTTGAGTTTAGGTAATGCTATATATTAAGGAAAAATAGTATTTGAGAATTTTCTTCTAATTACTGGATAATTACAGTGGCAAAATGGCAGCTTTAAACTGTTATGTCTCTAAAACCATTGATCCTACCAAAAATGTAAAAACAGAAAATTTATTGTTAGTTTATAAGCTTTATTTTTTGCCCCCCTCTTTTTTTTTGAGCAAGTGCTGTAAACGGATACCAGTGAGCACCTACCTAAGTCATGCTATATGTTAATTAACAATAGTATTTGCGATTTCTTGTTTTAATTACTGGTTAACTACAGTAACAAAACAGCGACGTTTTTATTAAAGAAATGTGGAGATGCGCATTATTCCTATAACTTATTTTTTTTATTCTACAGCAACAGACAAAAAATCATTTGAAGTCTTAGTTAATAGACTTTTATTGTGCCTCTTAGTATTTTTTATGTCTGTGCAATTATTTCTGAGATATTTAGCATTTAAACTAAATACTTCGTTTAATAAACGTTTAGAGGCCATCTTTAAACTTCAATATCTCCGAAACTGTTCATTTTATGGAACTTTGAAAAAAACAAAATTCATCTTATTGGTCTTCATAATTTGTTTGACACATGTGATATTTTCTGAGTTATTCAACGAAACCCGTTTTGATATACCTGCTTTCTCAAACTAAAATCGCAATTTTCAAGTCGTTATAACTAAAGGCTATCAATTTATTTGAAAAATTGCATAGAATTTCGTTTTGTCAAAACTTGATTCCATTTCAGCTCAGTTATATTTTTTTAAGTGACACAGCCTGAAAACCCCTTGCCAACATTTATTTGATGCGTTTACTATTAAATCGTATTAAAAAAATCAAATTTAATTGATATGACAATATACCTAAATTAAAATTCCTAGTTCCTGTACTATTATGGGAATCTCTAAATGAGTACATCACACCAGTAGCAACGGGAATGCCAAGTAATATACGTAGAAATGTGAAACAACCTTGGATAACATTCGAAACTTTAACTAAAGTGCAAATCAGGAATAACTTGAAGCTGTTCTCACATCGGAAAAGATAACAGACTAACACAAATAATTCAGACTCTTTGTTCAATAGATAAAATCCTTATCTACAAGATGTTTATAAAGAACTGGATTCACATGCTGATCACAATAACAGTATGGACATTTTTTATGATTGCACGCAAATTCAAACTTAAAACGTGGTCAATTAAGTACTCCGCAGATACTCTAGGAACAGATCGTACGTGTTGTTTGGAACCAATACTGAGAAAGAGAATCAGAGGGGGAGGCACTCAGGCAAAACAAAAAATTACCAAAACAGTTGAGTATTTTCAAAGCAGAGGCACTTAAATTAGTGAGGATGAAGTGATAATCCTTTATAGAATATGCCTGAAAATATAAGAGATAGAAATCTCGCGCGATGACTGGAGAATTCCTATTTTCATATCATTGCAGATTGCTGGCACTAATGTCACAAGTCAAGATAATTTAGATTTCAGTGTCATGTAGCTCAGCAAGCCCCTCCTAAGTAAGCCGGATTTGTTAGGAGACACGGTGGTATTAACTACAACTTATCAATATTGCGCGCCTACTAGTTACTATTGGACTTGGAATCATCAGATATCTAGTCTTCATGTTCCATCGACTATGTGAAGAAAACTTTGCTTTGGTGAAAGTCAACAGCAGTCTGACAAATGCAAAGTTGACGAGGCAGGGGGGGAGGGTTATGTTCTATTACTAATTCTCTTCAAAAAATAAATATCTTGTATTTCTGCTTACATCATTGTTATAAAATATTATTTTGGGTATTCAGCAGATAACTTTCAAAGAAATCATTCGTTCCTTTCATATATTATTGATCTAAATCTGATCAAGCTACTAGTTGATATTCTAGCTTGATCAGATTTAGATCAATAATATATGAAAGGAACGAATGATTTCTTTGAAAGTTATCTGCTGAATACCCAAAATAATATTTTATAATAATTCTCTTCCACGGGGATGAATGATACTATGTGTATTGGCGGACATGCAGGGTGGAACAACTGTAGGTAAAATTAAGATTTATGACTTGAGATTTGCAAATGATAGCATCTTAGTTGCTGGAGGTGAATATGAAGGCCTGAACTTGTAACGGTCACTTTTATCTTTAGTCATAAAAGCCCTTAAATTACATTATTTTATATTTTCCGGGCATAAATTACCTGTTTTGTTACCCCTTAAAAAAATAAATCACGCTGATGTCGAAACTTCGATATTGTTTACTAGAAATGGTCATCTAGAACGTTAAAATTTACGCGGGATACTTACATTCCAACGCGATGCATTTCCTCCAATGAGAAGGCATAAATTAAACTCGCCGGGTAGAATCTGATGTTGTTTTGTCTACTGAGTAGAGATGATATAAAATGAGACTTCAGCGTGCGGACATCATCTTTCCACCTGAATTTGAGGAACGAAAGTAAACGTTCCAGTGTCTGGTTTAGTCTCTCTAAACCCTTATAATACTACATTTATTATGTCTTTTGTCTCGTGAATCTAACCATATCTTGTCAATAAGAATTAGCCAAGTGGTCATGTTTGCTTTTCGAGAAGTAGAATATAAAACTATTCTTGTGTATGTGCAAATTATACGTAAAAATGTTTTAATGATGTTCTGAATCTACGTAACCGTTGGTACTCAACTATAGGGATGTACCGCATTCCTGTGAAAGTGTCTTCTATTCGCCAGGTAGCTTCGTAAGTAAAAAAACGATTTATTTCTCATGGCCAGCGTTTCAACAATTAATTCTCCAGTGTAGTGTTTTTGTACATTTACTTTTCTTATAACGTTATGAAAACTGTACCTTTTACCTTCTTCGTTTTCGTATAAACAGACAGACTTGCTGACATTTTAGTCTTTGGATACTAATATCTGTTTGCCTTTAAAGAAAGTTTGTAAATAATAGTTGGTGTATATACACTATATTCTGTATGTTTTTGGTTAAGCTTTATTATACTATTTTTGGATTCATGATTAGATAAATATTTTATTATTCATTCTAAAACAGTTTGTTTTGAATTTTCTTTTAGTAAGCGAATGAACAATTATTTATTTATATCTGTTCTTCATTTGAATACTTGCGGAAATAGCCAATATCTCTTATATTGCTTTTAGTATTTTATTACCTTTTAAATACGTGTATAATTTATTTTTGTACAATTATGTCTGTCTCTATATTTTTGCTTGATTATTTGTTTGTAACTTTTCTTATTCGTTAGCACATTTTATTCGCCTATATCCTGATTTGTTCTCATTTGCTCTACCAAATTGTTAATAAATTAGTTTATTGTTAATTTCGTATTTTCATTTATTTCTCTATTCTTTTTAATAACCCCTATAGAGACAGGGCATTATAGACTACAAACTAGAGACTTGCTCACTCTTTAGCGGCCAAGATTAATCGTTTTTGAGATATTTAACGATTAAAAGTTATAGTCTAATCTAGATTGGTGTTCTCCGCAAAAAGTGCAGTTTCTTTTTGCTCTAGACCAACTATTATAGTCTCTGTTGATTTTAACGTGGCTCGGTTAGTTTTACTTCCGCATGTAATAAGCTGTGAGTTCTGTTCAGTAGTCAGAGTAAATTGAAATTACACAAATATGTTAGGAATAGGTGACTGTGACGTAGGTAGTAAACAAAATGTTATACCTTTGAACTCTTTTTGACGGTACTGGCAACTGATAGTTTTAGCTAATATTCTACTAGTGCTAACTGTTTTGATTGTGAGGACATTAAATATTATTACATTTATAAGATTTTGAGGAGAAATGAATGTACGTTGGTTTGTTAGAAACAACATATTTCACGGAGATATGAAACATGATAGAATTAATGTACATTTAATTGTAGCCTATCACCATACGATAGACTATAGAATAAGCTTCCAAATTTTAGGAAAACAAGATATGAAGTAATGAAGAAATATAAATACATTCTTCAATAAACCTCTTCTTTAACAAGTTGATTAAATCAAAATAATTAAACCTGGATATATGAGGGAGAAGATATCAGAGTGTGTAACAACAAGTGAAGCTACCAGTGTCATTAAAAACTGAAAATCCTAATGGTATTATTATGAAACTGGCGAGTGGTAACACTGACAGAATAGTACATCGACGCTATAAAGTGAATTAAAACTACATATTTATATATCATCATATTTTATTTGAACAGAAACTAAATTGTTAATTGACTCCAAAGATTAGAAAATGTTTTCTAATAAACAATTAATGTTTACAGGGCTTTCACAAAAAAACTAACAAATTTAAATTTTTGTTTTTATATGTTAATATGTAAATGTATTTTAGCATATTGATATCACTGTGATCAACTATATTAGAAGTATTATGTTGTGTTGTGTTAATTTACAAAATGGTATCATGATACCGGGTGCCCCATTATATTTTGACCCTTTTTAAACCTATATAACTTTTGAACTAGTTGAGATAATTAAATGCGGTTTTAATCAGTCTTCTTCTAATTTTGATAAGTCATTTCCTGAGTATCCGTCTTTTTTTTTGCTCACTTTCTATTTAACCGAGAATAACATAGCATATTTTCGGGGATAGGGCAACTTCGTTATTTCAAATGGAACACCCAGTATATTTTTCCACAGTTGGAAAACCCATTGTTTCCCCTTTCCAAAAATGCCATATTTGTCATGGAAATTATAGGGAGTGATGGTTTTATATGCTTTTAAACTGAATGCTGCGTTTTATCGAAATGCTAGGAAAAAAATAATGATTCACAAAGGAATATGGGAATATGGGAATGAAAGACAACATCACTTGTAAACGTCAAATTAATTTATTGACAATTGCATGTTACTTCAATTGCAAACGTACTTCAATTGCAAACATTTTTGTGTTGTTCTGTAAGATTTAGTTTAAGCAAAAAAGATTACACACTTAGCTTGTTGTGATGTTGTCTTTTATTTCCATAATCTTCTTTGTGAATCATTATTTTTTTATAGCATTTTGATAAAACGCAGTGTTCACTTTAAAAGCTTCTAAAACCATCACTCTGTATAATTTCCATGACAAATATGGCATTTTTATAAAGGGGGAACAATAAGCTTTCTAATTGTGGAAAAATATACAGGGTGTTCCATTTGAAATAACAAAGTTGCCCTATCCCCGAAAATACGCTGTCATTTCCGGTTAAACCGGAAGTGAGCAAAAAAGACGGATACTCAGGAAATAACATCAAAATTAGAAGAAGACTGGCGTAAACCGCATTTCATTATTTCAACTAGTTCTAAAGTTATATAGGTTTAAAAAGGGTCAACAACTCTGTACAATACAGAGTAGCAACTGATTATTATAGTAAAATGGTTTAACTAGTTTGATAATGTAACAAGTGTACAAATAAATTATCTAGGATGTTTTAACGTTAAGAAATCACCATCGCAAAATTGGGTAATGAATTTTACTAGAAGATTTTAAATATAAAAGAATCATACGAAATGAAGAAAATGTACAACTTGTTAGAGAAGCAAACAGATGACCCCCAAGACAATCCATTTCTCATCTTGCGCATACCTGCGTTGGAACAGGGCACCTGCGTTGGAATAACGCATATATTCTAGGAAAATAATTAAAAATGTTTCAATGGAAGAGTCAGATTCATCAACAACTGAGACAACAGGCCCAACAAATCGATAACATTTTGCTTATAATATCTCAGCTCAGTTTATCTTGAGTATTTTAAACGAGACTTAGTTTGTTAACTAAACACATTTTCATCACGTAGGATTTGCGAATTATCACATCCAGTGAATATGTCAAACAAAAAACTGAATATTCGCGAGTACGCTCCACTACATCCAGGAAAATATACAGTTTGATGTGCCATTGAACCAAAGTTTTAAGGGTAAAACTGCAAACTCAGCTACGTTCCTGGAAGAAAAATGTATTTCTTTGTGAATTTCGATTTTGATGTTGTTCTTTCAGTAAGGCGGAGCAAGATCACATACCTATACTATTTTGGACAAGTTACACTACTTTTTCAATAACAATATTATTTCCAACCCCTGCCCAACCTGATTGGGAACATTGCTTCCCTGATTTAAATATTTGCGGCTGCTTTTTACTGAGTTCTGTCAAAGATGAACCGTGCTGCGAATTTTCTGGAAAATCCATCGTACCATCAGGAATCGCGACAGATGTGATGTGATGTCAGCAAAAGGAGAACAACTATTATAATGCATGGATCATACAATGTCAAGACATTGCGAATAAGGAGAATATGTGTTAATGAAATAGAAATTGAGAAAGAGAAACATATAAAAATATAACTGTATTATGAAAAATATTGAAAATATTCTACGCGCTACTGTAAACAATTTATTTATTCTCTTCGATCAAGTTACTCAGACAGTGAATGTACACAAAACAGAAAATATTTTCCTTTAATTTAATGCATACCTATGTTTCTATTTCAGCCATTTGTTTATCACCAATATATTTTTTCAAATGTTAAACTAGTCATCAGTTCTTTGATGACACTTATTTAAACTATTAACACAAACTATGTAATAGAAATGCAGTTATCATGAAACTCTAATATTAATTCTCATGTCATCTGATTAAATTGTCCAATTAGAAACTACAAAGCAGTGTGCTTGGTTTTTGGTTTATTTTACCACTGGCATATTCTCATTACAGTTCCGAACAGAGAAATATGGTAAACCGTGAGGTGCTTAAAGCATAAATATTCACGATATAGAAACACATATCTATGCTAAAGTAAATATACAAAACATAACATCAATACCTACAAATTGTTACTATCTATTTCTACAAAAATATAGAGAGATTTGCTTTAAGGACTATAAATTCTTTCGTGATGGAATTAGATGAATTTATGATTAGAGACCAAAATAATTGTTAAAGGAATGACGGACGAATATACAATTTATATAAGGAAGATCATTATTTTCTTAATAATAATAATTTAGTATACATGTGACTCTTAATTATAGTAAAAAAAGTTAGCCAAATATACGATGAAAATTTGTTACTCCATAACTTTTTGCTTTGAGTTTCTTTTTTCAATATTCTAGAAGAGAGAAAGAGATAAGTGAGGAGAAGGAAAGGAGAGGATGACGGAGATGGAGAAACAGAAAAGGAGAGTGAGAGGGAAATAATTTTAATCACCGGTTTTTCCTGATAATTTCGCAAAAATGCTTGTAAAAATTTGAGCACTATTAGTTAAACATCTATCACGTATGCTGTTATGTTAGTCTATGGTTTAAAAAAATATATTTAAAAAGAATATTAGTTAAAATTTAGAATATACCATAAGAAACTACCATTATATTATTAAATAGAAAAATGCTGCCCAAGGAATCACTGGTTCCACATCCAGATTTGCTACCAAAGTTTTTTACAATGAAAAAATTTGGATGTGGAAATAATTGTTTATGGAACTTTAATAATATATTATTTGAAATCGCCTACCCCAAAAATCCATAAAACGATGTCACACATCGATAGTGGGGTGGGATAGTGATAGGGAGCTGGTAGTCGGGATGGATGAAGCAAAAAAATATTTTGAGACCTTTGGTTCTTGTACACACACTAAATCACAATTTCCTTTCACCCCCTTTTATAATGGGGTGGGGGTAGTAAAGGGCAATTTTATGGATTCTTACCTGTTTGATTTACCTCTTTACCTCCATTTACTCCAATTTACCCCCAACTCTTCTACGGAATAAGACGAAAATATAATCTAGATCCAGACCTCGTTAAAATACGTGTACCAAATTTCAAGTCGATATATTAAACGAAACCAGAGTAACCGTGCGCATAAAAGAAAGACCGACAGACAGAAAATTATTTTTGCTCAAACTTAAAATCTCGACGTTTCATGACATTCTGTGCTTATTTGAACAATAAAAAAATTTAAAAATAATTTTGTCGTTAGGTTCTATATAGGTACTTCCACTGGATGTGGAAGTAAAATTAACAAAATATATCTAAAAACCGCTGCCCAAGGAGACACTGCTTCCACATCCAGATTCTCTATCCAATTCACTCACATCGAAAAAGCTTTGTATGTGGAAATAATTGTTTATGGAACTTTAATAATATAATATTTGAAATCCTCTACCCCAAAAACCCATGAAACGATACCCCACATCGGTAGTGGCGTGGGGGTGGTGATAGGGATGTGGTAGTGGGGATGTATGAAGCAAAAAGATATTTTGAAGTTTCTGGTTCTTGTACATACACATTTTTTTTTTCATCCACTTTAATAATGGATAGATGGATAATGGATAGATGGGTGGTAATGGGGGTGGCTAATGCCAAAAATTGTAGTCCAAGATCCCAGAGCTGCCAGACCTACGTCATTTTAGGAAAGCTAATATTTTGACAACGAATAGTGTAATATCTAGTTAAGAACGTATGCGTATTTGCTAGCTTGAAAACGGGACGCTTTTGCAGAAAACAGGTACAAAAGGTACATAAAAAGTTTTCTCTCCTACGTTAAAGTATGATAGCTGATTTATTTTACAAGTGATGGGCTAACGACATGGTGTAAGCGTCAACCTCGAATATTAAGGTCCGAGGTTCGATCCCTGAGCGTTCTCAGCTTTTTTTTTCCAACAAATATTAACTTAAGGTGGCGATTACCAAGAAAGAGACAACCGATAGGGAAATATTTATTATTTTTGGCCATAACTTTTTTTCTTAGTACGTATATTTGAAAAAAAACCGAGAACGCTCAGAGATCGAACTTCGGACCTTAAGATTTGGAGATTGACTCTTACACCATGTCGTTAGCGTGTCACTTGAAAAATAAATCAGCTATCATACTTTAACGTAGGAGAGAAAATTTTTATGTACATTTTGTACCTGTTTTCTGGAAAAGCGCCCCACTTTCAAGCTAGCAAATACGCATACGTTCTTAACTAGATATTACACTATTCGTTGTCAAAATATTAGCTTTGCTAAAATGACGTAGGTCTGGCAGCTCTGGGATCTCACACTATTCACCTCAATTTACCTCCCAACCCTTCGACTGAAAAAGATGAAAATATAATCCAGTTCCAGATCTCATTAAAGTACATATGTGTATCAAAGTTCAAGTCAATATCTTAAACGGTTCCAGAGTAAACGTGGACACAAAAAAGTTACAGGCAGACAGACCGACAGACGACAGACCGACAGACGACAGACCGACAGACAGACAGACACTTTTTTTCGCTCAAACTTAAAATCTCGACGTTTCATGACATTTTAAGCCTATTTGAACAATAAAATGTCTTTGTCGTTACTATACTTCCACTGGAAGTAATTAAGGACTGAAAAACAGGTAGCACAGTACAGAAAAGCGAAAACAATACACTTTGAATAAGTTGGACGCCAGACGCATTAGACCATCAAATCTGACAAGCGAGTGCACTCGACACTGTCCAATAAACCAGAGCAATGAGAAAGTCTGCAATAGTGCAAACAACCCCCTACCAGTAGTCGGTTTCTGTGGATAAATTCTTACTTTGGCAAAAGCAAATAAAAATAGCAATTGAAATGAAACAATTACAGATTTAATGTTCTGAATGGTTATGATATTTTCAAGTTATAAGGTTTACAGAAATACTATAAACTAAAAACCGCTGCAAGGAATCACTACTCCACATCCAGATTTTCTAACCAAGTCACTCACAACGAAAAAAATTTGTATGTGGAAATAATTGTTTATGGAACTTTAATAATATAATATTTGAAATACTCTACTCCAAAAACCCATAAAATGATGCCCCACATCGGTAGTGGGATGAAGTAAAAAATTATTTTGAGGTTTCTGGTTTTTGTACACACACACCAAATCAAATTTTCTTTCATCCCCTTTAATAAGGGGGGGGGGGGTAATGGGGGTGGCTAATGCCAAAAATATTTTGAGACCTTAGCTTCTCTTGTATATACTAAATACCAATTGTATGGACTCTTACCTGCTTCATTTACGTATTTACAAAAAATTTACCCCAATTTACCCCCCAACCCTTCGACGGAACAAGATGAAAATATAACCAAGTTCTAGATCTCGTTAAAGTACATATTTGTAATAAATTTCAAGTCAATATCTTCATCAGTTCCAGAGTAAACGTGCGCACAAAAAAAAAGTTACAGACAGACCAAACAGTCCGACAGACAGAATTTTTTTCTGTCAAACTTAAAATCTCGATGTTTAATGACATTCTAAGCCTATTGAGATCGCTATAAAACATTTCGGAAACATTGAAGGTACACGTTGCAGTAAGTCACTTAGAACAATCGATTTTCTTGGAAAACAACGATGAGCCAGGATTGTATATCTATGTAAGAATATCAGAAAGACGATTATAATTATAATTTTATTTTCGGACAAATAAATTGTATTTATATACACCTAATCACCTGTTTATGTAATAAATGCAATCCAAATTACTTTCTCTATTATACGAATTGTTATTTCGTCGCACACCTCAATAGTTCTATATATTTTCTGACATATTAAAAATGCCGTTTAATTCAGTGGCGGCTGGTGAAATTTCAATATTTTTTTTCTCGTCTATGGCGCATGGGACCCATACGAAATTTGGGAAATAACATCTAGAGTAGCGCTTCCTTAATGACCCCTAAAAAATTTTGAAAAAGCAGTTTGCGAAAAAATTTTTGATAATTCGTTAGCCTCCCCTGGGTCTAGGAGCTCCAGTTTATTTTTATTTTTTTTTGTCATATGCATTTGACATTTCATAAAAATACAACAACAGATTTTGGAGTTTATGAAAATATGTTCATTACTAACTGAAATACAATGAACTGAAATTTTGTAATTTACAATTTGACATATTACAGTATTTCAATTCGTTGTATCTCAGTTAATAATGAGAATATTTTCATAAACTCCAAAATCTGTTGTTGTATTTTTATGAAAAGTCAAATGCATATGACAAAAAAAAATAAAAATAAACAGGAGCCCCTAGACCCAGGAGAGACTAACGAATTTTCAAAAAATTTTTCGCAAACTGCTTTTTCAAAATTTTTTAGGGGTCATTAGAGAAGTGCTTCTCTAGATGTTATTTCCCAAATTTCGTATGGGTCCCATGCGCCATAGACGAGAAAAAAAAATGAAATTTCACCAGCCGCCGCTGGTTTAATTGTGCAAAAGTATTTTTTTCTTCAAAATGCACTCAAGAAACATAAAACATATAGAAAACCGTCCAGGAGGATCAGATACGATTTTGCAGAAATTAAATTTTGCTGTTTTAAGGTAAAAGGATTCACATTATGCATGTGGTTTTTTTCGGCATCGGGGACTAACTTTTTTTTCATTCAAGACAGGTGTGTACAATAAATGGCAGTAATTAGTTATTGAAGTGGATGAAATTCAAATGGTTCTTCGTATTATTCTAGAACTATGCATGCAACATGTTAAAATAAGTCGATTTGAATTCAGACTAATACCTTAAATTTCTTAAATAAAATATGTTTTCTTTTTCCATATTTCTTCAAATATATGAGGGCCATAATATGTATTTTTCTATATTGTTCTGAATTCGTGTCAACTACTTTGTGGTTTAAAGTGTATCTAAGAATTTTTCATATTCCGTTTGGTAATTAGTACTACATACAGGGTGCTAAGCAAAACTACATATTTGCAACCTTTGCCAAGAAAAAAATGAGGTCCTTAGTCCTTGTACACCCACTAAATCACAATTTTAAGTTCTTATCTCCTTTAATAATGGGATGGGGTGGTAATGGGGATTACAGAGAATAATGGTAATGATGCCAAAAAAATATTTTGGATTGTGGTTCTTGTGAACACATTAAATTACAGATTTATTACTTTCCCCCATTTAATAATAGGGGCAATGTGGTGGTGGAGTGTCCATACCAACGAAAATTGTGAGGTCTTTGGTTCTTGTACACACTTAAATCACAATTTTATTTTTTACGCCTTTCCATAATGGGGAGGGGGTGGTAATGTAGAAGAACGCACTACCGGGCGTCAAAATGACGCGACACCAATTTATTTCTCAGGGGGCGCCAGTCGCGTATTACCCCGTTCTTCTACCTCCCAGGCGGGTTCGAGATAAGATGACTTCGGTAGCCGAAAAGCGGGACCAAGGCTGCACTACCACAGATCGGAAACTACGCTCTCTCTGGACCCGAATTCCCTCGTTAGGGGTTTAGGCACCTCTTAATTTCCTGAATTTTTGCATAAAAAAATCCCAACCGAAGAATTTCTCTGCGGAGGGATTAGTTTTGGTACGCGAAAATCGCGTTTTGGTCCATTAATAACGGAATATATTTCTCAAAAAACGCATAAAAAAATCCCTATCGAACCTCCGTACAACAACCAGAAGGTCGAACGTTAATGCGAATTAACTCGACACATCCGGTTTTCTATACGAAAGTTCCAGGGATTATAGACCGTCAACAGGCCTCAAGATCAATTAAGAAACATTAGTTCAAAGAATCCGTTTATTTAACAGAATTGGTTATACAAAATTCTCAAGAAAGAATCGTGCCTTCCCCAATCAAGGTAGTGACTTTCAGACCATACAAGCGAGAGCGCTCGCGCTAACGATCGATTAGGTAGAAAAGATTCATACGTACCTTCTCAGAATCAAAATGCGAGCTTTTAGAATCATTTCAGACTCTGGGTAAATGAATAATTAAGGCTGACTGAAATTAACTTAAAAAAGTTTTACTAAATGAATTTAGTTTCGCTAGAGACTACCTAGCTTTAAAGTTCTTGTATCGTGGAAATTCACGTACTCAAACACATTCAGAGGACTTATTACTGCATAAGTTGAGTGGCGTTCGATCAGTCCACGACTTACTAACCCTTATCACAGTCGATTAATAATATCGATTTGGCAGCGTCTCACCTTCGAGCGACTATTAGGCAAAATTGAATTTTTGGATTTTTATGCACAAGGCGTTTTCCTCTATAACTTTGTCATTTGAAAAGCCCCGTTATTGGCTTTTCTACCATCACTTTGTCTGGACCACTCAACGCGCTCGACCAAATTGCGAGCCGCTGGGTCAATCCAAACTCTTTCTATGCGAGAAACCGGCCTTGTACATGTGCATTGATTTTTATCAATTTTTGCTTATCGGCACTACGCCGGCTTTGACAAAATCTTCTTTTTTGCCTTTCGGATGCAGTGCATCGTTAAAATTTTATGCTCATATTTTAGAATTGGGCTTTCAATGACCGTACCTCAAAGGTCAATGTCTTTGGTTGAGGAATAAAAAATAAAAAATAATTTAAAGTATATTTTCGTGGTACTTTTTAAACTGACTTTGTGGTACTTTTGAAAAATCCATTTAAAGACCAATTTTAGCGTACTTTTGAAAAATCGATTTTCGAGCCAAATTTCAAGGTACTTTTGAAAAACTAATCTGCGGGTGAAATTTTGGCGTACTTTTGAAAAATCGATTTTCAAGCCAAATTTCAAGGTACTTTTGAAAAGTTAATCCGCGGGTGAAATTTTGGCGTACTTTTGAAAAATTGATTTTCAAGCCAAATTTCAAGGTACTTTTGAAAAGTTAATCTGCGGGTGAAATTTTGGCGTACTTTTGAAAAATTAATTTTCAAGCCAAATTTCAACGCAGTTTTGAAAAATTAGTCTGCAAGTGAAACTTTGGCGTACTTTCGATAAATCGATTCCTGGGCCAAATTTTGACGCCCTTCCAAAAATATTATTTTTCAAAGTCCAATTTATGATACCTTTGAAAAAGTATACTATTCATAAATCTTTGTCATTATATACTTCTACTCTGATATTCTGAACCAAAAACATTTTTCCTAAGTGAAAATTCGGTGTTTCTTCGAATTTTCGCCTGGTCATTTCCAACGCCTTATAGAACCCAAAACGGTCCTTGTGGACTGATCTGCGCCTCTGCAGACTCCCAAAAATGTCTTTAAATGAAATTTTTGCCTAAGTCGAATTTTGATTATGTCTTCAACTTAGGACGATTTTGGAGAGTTCTACAACACTCCCCTCCTTTGGTTGAATCTTTTCTACTCATCGATTGCCTTTAATTTCCATATTCACTTGTATGTCTGTATGCCTTCATTTGACGGTCTGACCTATGGTACAGATGTTTAAAAAATAACGGCCTTAATTGGGGCAGACGGCTGATTCGCCTATCTAACTTAAAAATAATTACATTTTTTAAACAATACGACAAGTTGATACAACATTTTTATCAACTTAATTACACCCGCGTCGAGGTGCGAAGCGTAGCACAATTTTGATTAGCGTCCACTCTCACTAATTCGTTGCACTCGCTTTTTTGCCCTGGTCTCGCTCTTGCTTAACTTCGGTCCTTTCTAGAAGAGGCTGTCTATATCTCCATGCCGCAGCTTGGACGGTCCTCGCCTTTGAGTTCCAGACTTCACCATGCCGCGCCCTTGCGACAGGCTGGGTCATCTTTCCATTTTTGCACATGGAAAATGCAGTTCTGCAACTAGATTGACTTTTTAGCAAGTCGTCGACTGGAACGCGTCGACTAACAAACACAATGTGTTGTTTTTAATGAAATATTTTTCTAACATGAATTTTGTTAACTTATAATGGTTAGAAATTGGTTCTTCGTAAGGTAGATTGAATCGGCTTACGATACTCGTGCGGTCATCACTACTTTGTGAAAAAAAGTATAAAAAAAAAATTGAAGCGTCTTCTTGAGCGAAGAACGGCTTCTGAAACTCGTCTCGTAGTTTCTACTTCGTAAGGTAGATTAAATCGGCTTACGATACTCGTGCGGTCATCACGACTTGTGAAAAAAGTATAAAAAAAAAAAATCGAAGCGTCTTCTTGAGCGAAGAACGGCTTCTGAAACTCGTCTCGTAGTTTCTACTTCGTAAGGTAGATTAAATCGGCTTACGATACTCGTGCGGTCATCACGACTTGTGAAAAAAGTATAAAAAAAAATCGAAGCGTCTTCTTGAGCGAAGAACGGCTTCTGAAACTCGTAGTTTCTACTTCGTAAGGTAGATTAAATCGGCTTACGATACTCGTGCGGTCATCATGACTTGTGAAAAAAGTATAAAAAAAAAATCGAAGCGTCTTCTTGAGCGAAGAACGGCTTCTGAAACTCGTAGTTTCTACTTCGTAAGGTAGATTAAATCGGCTTACGATACTCGTGCGGTCATCACGACTTGTGAAAAAAGTATAAAAAAAAATTGAAGCGTCTTCTTGAGCGAAGAACGGCTTCTGAAACTCGTAGTTTCCATTTGGGGTATACGTTAATTTTGTTGACTTAAAATGATTAAAATAGAAGTTGTCTTCTTGCATAAGAAAAACAGCTTCCGAAACTCGTACTGATTCGTACTTATGCCTACGTCCATTACTCGAACTTGGCGGCTCTCGCTCTTGAGAAGCTAGGCTTACCGGATCGCGCTCTTGCGTCGGGTTCGCCGTCTTTCCATGTCTGCTCATGGGGTAGACTTTAAATTTTCGATTCGACCGCATACAGGTCAAAATCGCTACTTAGAATTTTGAGAAATTATATAAAAAAAAGCGAAAACGGCTATTAGCCGTGGTCGACCTCAGAAATATCTAGAGGTGACTCTTCTATATCTGGCTCATCTCGAGCATCTTCGGGATCTCGACTTATTACATCCGGCTCATCTTGAGCACTTGCGGGAACATTGATTTGAACTAGTGTGGTATCGCTACGTCGCTCTGACCTGGGCGCGATCTCATTGTCTGATGAGGAAGCGTCGTCACTAAGATGAGTTTCATCCGGACTATCTTCTGATTCTTCAGACAATTCCAATTCAACATCGGGGTCTCCCTTAGGTGCCGGCCTGATGGCATCGACATGTAACCTCGTCGAAGTTACCCCCTTGTGAATGAGGTAAACTTCATTAGACAATCTCTTTAAAACCTTGTGTGGCCCACTCCACGATGGTGTGAAGGTATGATCCTTCCTGATCCTTTTAGTCATTACCATATCTCCCACTTTATATACGATCGGCGTTACCGCCACTTTGGGCGCGTAACGCCATTGGTAATTTGTTTGATTTTTACGAATCTCCTTGACTCTTTCAAGGCGGGGAACGTCCGCTTGATTACGACGCTCTTGTCTATAAGCGAACATATTCCAATCACCAATCTGTGGTAATTCATAGCCGAGTACTACGAAACTGGGCGTATGCCCCGTAGCGGCGTTTTTTCTTGTTCTCAAGATATATGCCATCTGACTAACATGTCGATCCCACTCGTCGTTGGGTGAACCATATAATAAGGTTTTTAAGATCTTCTTAGCTTCTTGCACCCTCCTTTCTATTGGATTGGCCTGTTGGTGGTAAGCTGCTGTGAAGAATCTTTCAATATTGTTACGTGTACAGAACGTATCGTAAAAGCCGGAATTGAAGTGGCCTCCCTGGTCGGAAATGATGACCCTCGGAACGCCATATCTCGCCACTAGTTCCTCTTCGATAAATTGTGCTATTGTTTTTCCACTGACTTGGGTGAACGCCTTGGCTTCGACCCACTTACTAAATACATCCTCTACCATTAATATATATCGGTTATCTGCATCTTTGGTTCGCTGAAGTGGTCCGATTACATCGACGCTTAAAACTTCGAACGGATGCGATGGAGCATGGCTTCTGAGAGGAGCCTTCGGTTGTGACTGTCTGCTTTTTACGGAATTACAAATAATGCACTCATTTAAATATTTGTTAACTAGTCTCGACAAATTATTAAAATAATAGCGGCCCGAGATGATTCTAACAGTTTCATCGCGGCCGGGGTGACCTACTTCCGGTCGGTCGTGAAAATGAGATATTACTCTCATGACCATACGTTTTGGTACGTATAATTTTTCTTTAACATTTTCGCCTCTTGTCCAAAGTGTGCCGCCTATCACTTGTCTTGTATTGACGAATTTCACCTCTGCCTCGGTTTTATCTGCTTGTCGCACTAGAGTATTCCATCGTTCAATTTGGTCTTGGATATCTCTGGAGTGCGTTTGCGCTTCTCTGACCTGATCGTTTAATTCCAATGTGGTAATTACTGATATTCGTTCCTTGTACGAGAATTTTGGTGGGTACATTCTCTCCTCTTCGTCGTCTGCTTCGACGTTTGGGCCTTGAGGATTCCTGCTAAGATAGTCAGCCAATATATTTTCCTTGCCGGGACAATGTTCTATGGTGAAGCTGTATTCCTGAAGTAATAATGACCAACGAGTAAATTTCGTTTTCTCGTCCTTATGCTTATTTAACCATAGTAAAGCTCGATTGTCGGTTTTGACTATAAATGGACGGTCTGCCAAATATATTTTGTATTTCCTTATATAATTAACGACGCTCAAACATTCCAATTCATTAATATGGTATTTTCTCTCCGTCGGAGATAACGTATTACTAGCATAAGAGACGATGTGCTTCTGGTCATTATCCCCCAATTGATATAATACTGCAGATAATCCTATTAAGGATGCGTCCGTCTGCAGTATGAACATTTTATTGAAATCTGGCCGGTGCAGTCCTAGAGGTTTATTCAATACTTCTTTTAGTAAAATAAAAGCTTCTTGGGCTTCCGGATTCCACTTGAAGCGCCAGTCTTTCGAGAGTAGTCGGGTCAAGGGCTTTGTAATTATTGCAACATTAGGGATATATTCACGTACCCAATTACACAGACCAAGGAAACTCTGAAGCTGGCGCCTTGTCGTAGGGGCCGGATAATTTTGTATCTGTAATATGTGTTTTTCTAATGGTTGAGTGGTGTTGGCATTTATTTGATGCCCGAGATAGGTTATGCTTGACGTGGCTACCACACATTTTTCCGGTGACACCTTTAAATTATGCAAACGCAGGCGTTCAAAGACGGCTCTCAGATGGTTTACATGCTGTTCTATATTTTCGCTGTAGATGATAATATCATCGAGATATACTTTGCAGAAATGATGCAAGTAGCCGGTCAATACGTCTCTTGCCATAAATTTTTGGAATGTACATGGAGCGGTCTTCAATCCGAAAGGCATCACGTTAAATCGGTAAGATGCTCCATCTAATGTTGTAAACGTAGAATAGTTTTTTGACGACTCCTCAAGAGGGATTTGCCAATATCCGCTCTTGAGGTCTAACACCGTAAATAAGTTGGCGTTTCCTAGATCCTTTATACTCTCGTATATCTTTGGTAAGACGGATGCTTCGTCTTCCGTTACTTCATTTAAGTGACGATAATCAATGCAGAAGCGAGGCTTCTTGCCGGGCCTTTCAATTATAATAGGAGGCGAACTGTACTGAGCGGTACTCGGTTCTATGACCCCGGCTTTCAGCATCTCTTCAATTTGATCGTACATAACTTTTTTCTTAGAAGGAGACATGGGGTAGGGTTTGATATTGAACGGGCGGTCGTCTTTAACTTTTATTTTATGTTTCGTTGTCACCGTGGTAGCTTGGGTAGGCACCGCGGTGAACAATTCAGCGAATTCCTCGAATAGAGGTTTTAAATTATCGTTTCCGATGATCAGTTCTTCGGGAAGCCGGCATTGCTTCCTTGCTTGATGTGCTGCTTGATTCCAGAAGACGGTTATTCGCTCTTCAGTGCCGACGTAGACACATTTACGTTGATAATCGAATACGACATTGTGAGCATATAAAAACGGGGCTCCCAGAATGAGCTCTTCATTTAAATTTTGAATGACCTGAAACGTGGTCTGAAAGGGTACATCTAGTACATTAACGTTTATGGTCGTAGTCCCGAGGGATTCTACTAAACCATCGCCACAAGCCATAACAAAAGTTTGGGGAGCTGTAAGTTGATCAATGTCGTTCAAAAATTTCGGTTGGATAATATTCCTTGTCGAACCTGTATCCAATAAAGCGTTAACCGCTCGATTATTAATTATAATCTTAATGCGAGGCAGAGGGAAAGCGTCGTTGGTTTGATTGATAGATTCTAATGGAGTGAATCGGTGGGGAGATAGGTTGACTTCTTGATCCTTAAACAGGTAATTAAGGTCAGGAAGGTCATCGAAGTTTTTTAATTTAAACTTCTTGCTTCGGAGCTTCCCCGAGGGTCGCTTCGAGCCTGCTGGGGCCTGGTAGGCGGGGCTGGTACAGTTCGGCCTGGGCCATCGCCTCTGACCCCCGCTTGGTTTCCCGTATTCATATTACGATAGGGATTGTTTGGGCATTCTGCATGAAAATGCCACTGCTCCGTTGGGCAATATCTGCAAGGGCGATACGGGACTCGGGAGTTCCTTACGTCTCCAGTACCCCTTCTCGGTATATCCCCTCTAGGCAGCGAGGAAATACTATTTGCAAAATGCACCCTTGGTGCTGGCGGATTATCTCTTCTTTGAGATCCATTGAATGGTGTCCTAGATGCACCAAAGGAACTGGAGGACGGCTTCGTTAAGGCGGAGGGTTCCGTTCTCCAGTTACTGCTCGATTGCTGATTCCCTTGAGCTGAAGCGGTAGAGGTGGACGCTTCTCGGTCTTTGCTTTTCTTTGCATTTTGCAGAATCTCGAATTCTTTATTCTCATCCATGATTTTAGCCATTTGTTCGGTCATCGTCACTAGTGTATTTGTATCTGGTATGACGGCACTCTTTAGGAGCATTTTCATATCAGGTCTCAATTGATTGAAGATGGTAGCCGCCTTCATCGCCTCCGGCTTAAACGGATCGATCCTCTTGAAGAGGCATACCTTCCTTGAAATAAATACTGACGTATTTTCCTCGGCATCTTGTTTCTTGCCATATAAATTAGCTACTGCTTCGGTGAGTACTTCACCTGAATCATAACGGCTTCTGAACCGCTCGAGGAATAGAGGATACGTGGTAATTAGGGTTCGATATTGTTCGAACCATTTCTTAGCATCATCTTTGAGCTGTTCTGATATTTTATATAGTCGGTCGTTATCCTGCGTAATTCGTACTCGGACGAAAAATTCCTCCATTTGATAAATGAAGGTTTCAGGGTCTTCGTGTTCGAAGCCATGAAATTCCGCATTTGGATGCTTCGACCGATACTTATGCTCGTGCGTGGCTTCGCTTAGAGCTTTGGCAAGACCTGCTGCCATTTGGGCGAACACTTGTTCTGAGGAGGGCTGTATGACTCCTTCAGTGGTACTCGGGCCAACCCCCGAACTACCCAGTACATCCTCCGCGCACGGTCTCTCTAACCCTCTAGAGACGTTGTCCATCACAGATGTCGGCTCGTCGTAAAACTGGAAAGGCGTTGATTCATCCATATCCTTTCCAGAAAGCCCTGCTGACTAACAACGCCCCACGTTGGGCGCCATGTAGAAGAACGCACTACCGGGCGTCAAAATGACGCGACACCAATTTATTTCTCAGGGGGCGCCAGTCGCGTATTACCCCGTTCTTCTACCTCCCAGGCGGGTTCGAGATAAGATGACTTCGGTAGCCGAAAAGCGGGACCAAGGCTGCACTACCACAGATCGGAAACTACGCTCTCTCTGGACCCGAATTCCCTCGTTAGGGGTTTAGGCACCTCTTAATTTCCTGAATTTTTGCATAAAAAAATCCCAACCGAAGAATTTCTCTGCGGAGGGATTAGTTTTGGTACGCGAAAATCGCGTTTTGGTCCATTAATAACGGAATATATTTCTCAAAAAACGCATAAAAAAATCCCTATCGAACCTCCGTACAACAACCAGAAGGTCGAACGTTAATGCGAATTAACTCGACACATCCGGTTTTCTATACGAAAGTTCCAGGGATTATAGACCGTCAACAGGCCTCAAGATCAATTAAGAAACATTAGTTCAAAGAATCCGTTTATTTAACAGAATTGGTTATACAAAATTCTCAAGAAAGAATCGTGCCTTCCCCAATCAAGGTAGTGACTTTCAGACCATACAAGCGAGAGCGCTCGCGCTAACGATCGATTAGGTAGAAAAGATTCATACGTACCTTCTCAGAATCAAAATGCGAGCTTTTAGAATCATTTCAGACTCTGGGTAAATGAATAATTAAGGCTGACTGAAATTAACTTAAAAAAGTTTTACTAAATGAATTTAGTTTCGCTAGAGACTACCTAGCTTTAAAGTTCTTGTATCGTGGAAATTCACGTACTCAAACACATTCAGAGGACTTATTACTGCATAAGTTGAGTGGCGTTCGATCAGTCCACGACTTACTAACCCTTATCACAGTCGATTAATAATATCGATTTGGCAGCGTCTCACCTTCGAGCGACTATTAGGCAAAATTGAATTTTTGGATTTTTATGCACAAGGCGTTTTCCTCTATAACTTTGTCATTTGAAAAGCCCCGTTATTGGCTTTTCTACCATCACTTTGTCTGGACCACTCAACGCGCTCGACCAAATTGCGAGCCGCTGGGTCAATCCAAACTCTTTCTATGCGAGAAACCGGCCTTGTACATGTGCATTGATTTTTATCAATTTTTGCTTATCGGCACTACGCCGGCTTTGACAAAATCTTCTTTTTTGCCTTTCGGATGCAGTGCATCGTTAAAATTTTATGCTCATATTTTAGAATTGGGCTTTCAATGACCGTACCTCAAAGGTCAATGTCTTTGGTTGAGGAATAAAAAATAAAAAATAATTTAAAGTATATTTTCGTGGTACTTTTTAAACTGACTTTGTGGTACTTTTGAAAAATCCATTTAAAGACCAATTTTAGCGTACTTTTGAAAAATCGATTTTCGAGCCAAATTTCAAGGTACTTTTGAAAAACTAATCTGCGGGTGAAATTTTGGCGTACTTTTGAAAAATCGATTTTCAAGCCAAATTTCAAGGTACTTTTGAAAAGTTAATCCGCGGGTGAAATTTTGGCGTACTTTTGAAAAATTGATTTTCAAGCCAAATTTCAAGGTACTTTTGAAAAGTTAATCTGCGGGTGAAATTTTGGCGTACTTTTGAAAAATTAATTTTCAAGCCAAATTTCAACGCAGTTTTGAAAAATTAGTCTGCAAGTGAAACTTTGGCGTACTTTCGATAAATCGATTCCTGGGCCAAATTTTGACGCCCTTCCAAAAATATTATTTTTCAAAGTCCAATTTATGATACCTTTGAAAAAGTATACTATTCATAAATCTTTGTCATTATATACTTCTACTCTGATATTCTGAACCAAAAACATTTTTCCTAAGTGAAAATTCGGTGTTTCTTCGAATTTTCGCCTGGTCATTTCCAACGCCTTATAGAACCCAAAACGGTCCTTGTGGACTGATCTGCGCCTCTGCAGACTCCCAAAAATGTCTTTAAATGAAATTTTTGCCTAAGTCGAATTTTGATTATGTCTTCAACTTAGGACGATTTTGGAGAGTTCTACAACAGTAACGGCGGTCATAGTGAAAGTGGCTGATGCCAAAAAGATTCTTGGACCTTTGCTTCCCGTACATACGGTAAATCCCAATTTTATGCTTGCTTTACCTATTTACCCCCATTTACCCCCCACGGAATAAGGCGAAAATATAATCTAATTCCAGATCTCGTTATAGTATACGGATGTACCAAATTTCAGATCAATATCATAAACGGTTTCAGAGTAATCGTGCGCACGAAGATAGTTACAGACTGACAAACAGACAGATAGATTTTTTTTGCTCAAATTTAGAATCTCAACGTTTCATGCTTATTTGAACAAAAAAATTTTAATTTTTTATATTACGATTACTACACTTCCGCTCCACTACGTGGATTGGAAGTAATAAATTATATTATATTCAGTGCGAGACAAAAGATAGAAATTAGAAAAAGTTAGCTAATTAAACAAGAGAGCATAACACTCGACTTCTGTAAACATTTTTTTTTTTACCTTCGTAATATGGACGCGTGTGTGAGACTGTGCTATAATTAATTTAATTTTAAATTCAAAATACGTTTAGCTGCTTTACTAATTTTGGTAAAATAAACTCGTTACAATATGCTAAAATAATTTGCTTACATTCATTACTATATTTGTAGTTAAATTTCGTTGTAGTGTGCTTCAGAATTCACCATTTTAGAACCACTGATTTTCAAGACAACACTCATTATGATAACCACAGACCACAATTTATCTGGGGATATTTAAAACTCAGTTTTAAGCATCCTCAGATAACGTCCTCATGGGTAGCGAAACATGGGTCGAGTATAGCTATGGATACAATAATAAATCTGTAAATTGGCGTGTCTGCACATTGAACATATTTGCAAAAAACTGATCTGGGGCGATGTAAGATGAGTAATAGAATACAATAAGATAGTTTTTGGAAGTTTTGTTTCTTTGTTTGTTTGAACGCACATCACGCGGAAATTACTGAACCAGTTCGAATACAGTTTTCAATTTATTTAAGCTTGGAATAACATTTAGTTTTTATTTAATCGAAATCGGCCTACTCTAAGCCAAGTTTTATGAATATCGGTTTAGTAGAACCGGAGATACATCTTGAACCCTACAATAAGCTTATTTGCACGGCATAAACTTTCATGATTAAACCTCTGTAATATTCCAGAAAATTTGTGAGCATTCTGGAACATTCTAGAAATTTTTTGAGCCTTCTGAAATATTCCAGAATATTCTGTAATATTCCGGAATATTCCGTCATATTCCAGAAAATATGACCATCAACAAAGCGCAGGGTCAGACGCTGCGTGTTGCGGGTGTGGACCTCAGTGTCTTTCTTTTCTCACGGCCAGCTCTACGGGGCTCTCTCCCGTGTCAGTAACGAAAAGAATCTCTTTGTATATGCTCCTGGTGATTCGTCGTTTACAAAGAAGCTTTTTAATTAATTTCACAATTCCACTCGAAAGTAGTCGTGGGCACAGCTAATTATTAATAATATATAATATATTATATACATTAGGTAAATGTATTTACCTAATTTGAAAGAAACTGGTCAAAGATATTGACCAAGGGTCAGCTGTTTAATGTTGAATAGTAGCATAATTTTAGCCTAAGTACTGGGGATCAAAAAATAATTATCAAATTCAAATTAAATTCACAAGCTGTGAAGAGACAGTTGAAAATAATCCTGTATAATTAACCCTAATCTAATTATTTAAATTGTCAATTTTATATTCACATCTGTACTAAATAGGTGGTTGTTAATTATGATATAATTAGACGGACGAAATTTAATAAACAGTTAATTATGAATACAGCAGCAATTTATATCAGTTTAGAGCTCTGTATTAAACTGCGTATTGGAAGAATAATTTAAACGAAATAGCATACAAATTCTTGGTCATAAAAGCACCCTGCAGGCCCCTATCATAATAAATATAGAGTCATAAAGGCGCAACGGGATGTGAATATATTTTACACTGCAAGAAGTGCGATAAACAGATGTTGACGTCGATTTTGAGCCATTATTCTTAATACACCCCGTAAGCAGAGTAAAGCTCGAACAATTATTCATCTGCAGATATATTATTTCATCTATGTGGACATTTATTTTATAGCATATTAGTTATTTGAATATGACATTAGAAAATTTGTGATAATATCTATATTTAAACAACAATGTGCAGACGTGTAGGATATCATATGTTCCCTTATTCGGATTCTACACTCCCGTTCTTGTAGTTTTACTCCTTACGTACGAATTTTACACAATTAATTGTTATACAGCTTTGACATGCACACGAATAAATGTAAAAGGAAAGTGAAAATGCATTTCTATAATTTTCGATGTGATTAAGGCCCGGTAATCTCGGAAGTGGTACCGTAATCCATATGCCTCCTAACTCAATGAGATATATGGGTCTAAATATTATGTAGTTTTCATATTATGCAGAAAAAAATGTTAAGCTGGGAATGGAAGAGAAACAATTAGAGCTGCTACTCTTTAATAAATGCATGATTAAGACATTTCAGTAAAGCTTAATGCCGTCATCACAACAATAATTATCGTATGGATTATATCCATAAATGTTTCTAAAAAAAATTAATCGGCTAGGTAGTGTGATGGATCGTGATGTGCCATACAGTCCATTCAGGCGGCTTGTATTTAGGTCCAAGTCGAATCAAATCAATGAGCTGCACCTATTTGCACCACCGTCCTGGCCTGTCTGATAAAAATCAAGTTCGTAATGCCAATCGTTACATAAACATTAATGAGATTATCGCCTATATGCGAAAAATGTTGAATTAATGATTAAGAAATAAACAAAATAATTTAAAGAATTATTACTGTCTTTGTAGCTTTGTTTCGTAGACCACCGTAAGACCGTACTGTTTAGAAACACACAAAACACATCATTCATTTATGACTAAAACGTTTTAAAAAACATCGAGCAACAACAATTTCGACAAATATAAAGTTGGTAAGGAAGTTAAAGACTGCGTTCTGTTACCAATCCTCTTTATCTCCTATAGTGAACACGTTATCCGACGTGTGCTAGACATCTGACAGGGTGCAACACTTATAGGCGGAAACCAGATTTATAACTTGAGATTTGGCAATGATACTACCTTATTGCAGCAAGAGGAAAAGTCCTAATTCACCTACTCGACAGTCTTCAAACGGTTTAAATATAAATTACAACAAAACTAAAACTGTGGCTATATCGAGTAAATGAAAACCATCGAATAAATACGTAAAGAATAGGTGAGTGCGAGGTTGTAAACAAAATAGTATACCTTGAAGCCCGTGTTGATAATACTGGTAAATGCGAATATGAGATTCTGGGTACACATAGCAAAATTGACCACTTACCAGTTGAGCAGAAATGATTGGCGCTGTAGAAATAGCACCTCCCCATCTTTATGTATCTGAGTTATGAGTTGTTAAGGAGACAGACAGATGAAGTATTGATTTTCGGTATGTGAATCTGGGACGTTTGATACGGATTCCTTGGAGAACCCATGGCAGCAACAAATCGATTTTCCAAGAAGTACGTAACCCAAAATGCTTTTCCATTATCATATTCTTCCGCATATCTTATCATGCTTTCGCCAAATTAACCGGTGAGGGGACAATATATAACGATTAATGGGGCAGGGAAAGTCAGACAGTAAGAGGTGAAAAGTGCTCCCTCCAAAACATTGATATGATGTTACCAAGGAATTAATGAGAAAAAGCTTTGAGATCTTACACTTAACAGGCAATCGTGGCAGATGGCATGATGCTGTTAGACGTACCATGCAGCAAATTGAGGCCGACGGGACTATAATAATGCGAAGGTTATAAAACCTCCGCCAAGATTGGTAATAAGAGGATTTTAGTTACAGTTATATTTATATAATGTACATGTACACGAAAATTAATTTCATTTACATAATGTAAATGGAAATATTTTGTATTAAAATTCAATAAAAAATATATCTCAGTTAGTTAACTAATCGCTAAAAATCATATACTCGAAATGATGTGCCAGATATTCTTTGCATAAGCGAAAACTAAGATGATTTTTCAAAATAAGTTTAGGAGATCACAAATGATTACTACTTTTCAAATTCTGTTGCATCGCATAACAGTTGTATTTTTACGACTTATTTCTGCTATTATTACTAGATAGATAGATAGATAGATAGATAGAATTTATTGGTTTAAAGACCTAAGAACAAGGTATAAAACAAGTCAAATACAAATTTAGCAAACTACATGGGTTTGTAAGACATATTAAAAATTCATTTTTAAAGAAAAGAAAAACACATACAATACTATAAAATTCAACATCGAACACTAATGACAATAGCAATGATAAACAATGCAGTTATCCATAGTAAAATTTATACAGAGAAGTTCTCATAAGAATAGCTCGTCTAAGTTATAATATAGTCCATTCCTTAGATAATTTTTTAATGACTTTTTGAATCTGAAATAGGTAGGTTGCTCCTTTATGTAAGTTGGAATTTTGTTAAAGATTCTAATACCATTACTTAGGGATCCTTTTAGGGTTATATTTAGAGAATTCTGAGGTGTGCACAGAGAAGCGCCATTTCTTGTGTCATACTTGTGTAAGTCCCTGTGACATTGAAAGTTATGTTTATTTTTAAAGATATAGCATGCAACTTCTAGAATATACAGACAACACAGAGGAAGAATATTGAGATGTGAGAATAATTGCCTACATGAGTCGCTTTGACTTTTATTTAGCATAGTTCGTATGCATCTTTTTTGGGCTGAAAATAACTTTTTGCTGCTGGAGAGGCTCCCCACAGTATAATTCCGTACAGTAGACTAGATTGTACCTCAGCGAAATAGAAGTTTTTTAATACGTCAGTGTTGAGTAGAGAACGTATACACCTTATTTGATAAATTTTCGTGTTCAATTTTTTAATAATAAATTCTATATGACTGGTCCATTCAAGAGTGTCCGTTATTGTTACACCTAAAAATTTCACAGCGCTACTTCTCTCGTTTCACCTATGCTTATGTCGATGTTTAGTACTTGTTTTTGTCTGGTATGAAAAAATAAGTATTCGGTCTTGCTTGAATTTAAATATAATTTATCGAGAACCACTGTTCTATTTTTTTCATTAAGTTATTACAAGCTTCTTGGTTTGATTCATGGGATTCTCTTGAAATTAATATTGACAGATCGTCTGCGTACATCGTTATTTTATAATCGGATAAGTGTTTTGCAATATCGGCAACATAGAGAGAGAATAGTACAGGTGCAAGAATACTTCCCTGAGGTACTCCTACCTCTACATTCAGAGTATCAGAGCAATACCTACTGCTACTTCCATCCCCTTCATTGTGAGATATCTCAATATATTGTTTTCTATTCGTGAGATAGGATTTAAACCAGTTGTGTGCACTGCCTCTTATGTCCAGCACCCACAGCTTGTGGAGTAGCCGAGGGTGTGGGACGCAGTCAAAGGCTTTGCTAAGATCACAATACACACCAACTGGACACCTCCTTTTGTCTAATTCATTAAGGATATACATGTAAAATTCTGTAGTGGCTGTTGTTATTGATTTGTTTCTCCTAAATCCATGTTGTTCTTTAGGTATTAGGCCGTATCTCACAATAAAGGAGTCGAGTCTTTCTAACATGCAGTATTCAAAAATTTTTGATATTGCTGACGTCAAGGAAATTGGTCTGTACTTCTGTCTACGTGATCTGTCTTCTGTCTGTCTACGTGATTCTTCGAGTTCTTTTTGTGAACAGGTATTACTTTTGCAACTTTCAGGCTTTCTGGAAATGTTCCACATTCAAATGAGAAGTTTATGAGATGGGTTATTGGTGCTAGTAGTTCATTGCAAAATTTCTTTATAATATTGGTTGGTAGATCGTCAGGTCCGGTACTAGATTTATTTTTTAATTTTGAAAAAATGTTCAACATTTCCACCTCCGAGAAAGGGAGAAGTATCATACTATGTGGATTACTAACTAGAGGGTCAGTATAATGATTGACATGTACTGGGCTTATATTTTGTATCACAGATTTTGGTGCATTAATAAAGAAATTATTGAAAGTGTTTGCTATTTGAGCAGGTGAGTGTATTGTTTCACCACTAAGCGATATTTCTAAATCGGATAAGGTAGAATTATTTTTATTTCTTAGTTTGTTGATAATTGCCCATGTGGATTTACTCTTGTTGGAGGAGTTTTGAATAATTTTTTTCAGTGTTTTTTTCTATTGTTTTCAACTAGATTTTTGTGCTCACGTTTTCGTTCTTTATATATAGGTTGGAGGTTTGGGTAGAGTTTTTGTAGTTCATGTAGGTCCTTCAGTTGGATACTTGAAGATTTGACTTCGTCAGAAATCCACGTTTTTTCAGTGGACGTACGAAGTTTTTTTTTAACGGGAAAGCTATATTGAAGTGACTCAATAAAGTACCTACAAACGCTATTATTATTATATTAATATTTACTATATATATATATAAAAATAATTAAAATAAGAAACAGATGAAACTCTTATCTTTCTATTGATCTGCTTATTGTTTTAATAAAGGAAATTGCCGAAAATCTCCAAACAATATCTCTACAATCAGAAGTAAAACACGAAGTACCTGATTAAACGATTTATAAATAATTTTATCTTAATCCTTCTCTATCCTCTATATTAATCTTGTTCAAATCAAAGTTATGGATAGAATTTTTAACCAAATATGACAATTTTTGATTTCATGTTACGTTCCATAATGTACGTTCATCAATATTTTTTTGAGAAAGGGCAATGTTGCTTATAGAATAATATAGTTGACTGCAGACTTATTACGTGTGTAAAAAATGTCGGCATCTTTGATACATATCGCACCGCCAAAGACGCCGACATTTTTTACACGCATAATAAATCCGTAGACAACTATAACAAAGTTGAATAAAATATGTAATGGAATATTATATTTTGGAAAAGGTATATAAAAGCTGAAATAAATGATATTCTAAAATCAATTTCTGGTTGCTAATATCATTCTTTCTTACTTAAGTAAACATAAGGAAGATAAATACGTATAAACTGAAGTAGAAGTCTTTAGAATTAGTCGGCCTATTTGTAGTTGCGATAATCTGAAAACAGTTTGTAATATATCCATTACATTTTCTCTTGACAGGCCATATCTCACTTATTTCGACAGATTATAATGACACTGTACACTTTAGATCTTGCTGATTTAAAAATTGGTGCATTATATCTTTGTCGGCTTATTTGTATCACCCCAACCTGATATATCATAGAAAAACATATATGGGTAAACTGGGTTGATAATAATTTTCCAACCCACGCCAGCATATTTTAAAGTGAAGAACTATTGATGGTGGTGTATCAGAAATTGATATTCATCTGAACTCTTAGACTGAGCCAATTTTTTTATCGCAAATATGAAAAACTTTCAGTTAAATTGAAAAAAATAAACTTAAAAATAGCGGCCCGTTTTTGTTTTGGACAACTATGTTATTAACAGTGTTGACCTGTACTTTTCCCTATTACAGACTGACTGTGTCATCTCACTTGGAAGAATTTATTATCGGAAGAATTAGTGCATGCGGTGTTGAGGCGATGGCGTAACGTAAATTTTTTGCTGCATTCTGACATTTTAGTTCCAAAAAATCGTATCATAAAATATACAATTTTCCTATAATTTTGTCTTACATTATTAAAGCTAGAATGTACCAATTAGATGATCATTTTAGGTTAAACCAAGTATGGAATTGTTGAGCAATATTTAATAAAATAGGGAGGTGTAATGTGAACATTGTCTTATGCGAATGTGCTCGAAAATCGATCTCGCACCGTTTAATATTCACCACATTACGTCATTTGTCATACCTGTTTGAGGTTAGAGCAATATATTTTCATATAATCACTAGCATCTATTTAGTAATTATTATAAATGATCATGAAGAGTGTGGTGACAGAACGTTGATGAATTAGCTGTGACCAATATTAGAGGAATACAGTTAGGAGGCAAAGAATTTGAATTCGTTATGCTATGTAAAAAGGCGGCATCTCATGGTGCGTGGTTTGCACTCCTCGAGCCTCCCCCCGTGGGAAAGGTCAGGCTCGTCATTCTTGGCTCAGCTCGAACCATTTTGCCTTCTGTCGATAAATTTGGTGCAAAGAAACGCGACCATCCTCAAGCTTGGGTCGTGTACTTTAGGTATCCAAAGATAACACAGCCACACAAAATAAATAAAGTGTCTTGACCCCAGAGACTGACTAGGTAGACTTTATGTTTTTCGAGTCGCTGAATCCGAATCCGGGGTCCATTTGATCCCATGTCATCAGGTTTAAGGTCATTTGAAGGTCAAATTTAGATAAAACCGTGAAAAATTCCGCAAAAAATTCATGTTTATGTTTTTGAGGTTGCTGAATCCGAATCCGGGGTTTATTTGATACCATCATGTCAGAATCAAGGTCAAATGAAGGTCAAACACATGAAATTCAATAATACAATCTTTTTTGACCCGGATTCTGAAAAAGCAGGAAATTTTACGTCCAAATACATCCTGAACGGTTCATGGAACCGATTTTTTAGGTCATTGTTGGTTATCAAGCGGTCAAATGCTTATTTTCCATTTCTTAGCTGATATATCGATTGTAAATCGAAAACTTGCGTCTATGACTAGTGACCTTCAAGTTTTTGTGGTCGCTTATTACGATCCCGGTATCCATTTGATACCATGACGTATAAACCAAGGTCAATCAAAGGTCACACGCCATAATTCGAATGATATAAATTTTTTAACCCCGTATTCTCAAAGAACAAAAAATCTTACGTCCAAATACGTTTTGATCTGAGTGGAACCGAACTTTGGGTTTCATATGGAGGTATTAAACTATCGAGATGTTTTAAACTACATTTTTAAGTCCAAAGATCTAAATCCAAATCTGCTGAATTCAATAGCCTCAAAATTCAATAACCCAATAACCTAATAGCTCTAAAAACCTGATCCCGTAGCTATAAAATGGGGATTACAGACGATGAAAGCTGATGAATCCGTTTACTCGAATGACCACATTGCTCAATAATCCCATAACCGAGTAACCCCATAATTTTATTACTTAGTCCCTCATAGCAAAAATTCTGTTCTTTATAATTAAAGTTGTTGAGCTTCACAACTCCAAACCATGCCACTGTAATTATGGAACTCATTTTCTCGCTCTGCAACTTATCATGAAATTTATTTGCATGGAACAACCTTTACACCCAAATCAGCAAGTGCTATGTGTCTGCATCCAGGGCACCTCCTCGCGGTGACGGCGGGCAACGGAGTAAGTCAGTTATGATGTACAAAATCCGTTCAGGCATCCTCCTCGTGGTGTACATCGGGTAACGCTAATGCTGACGGTTTCACAATTCAGTTGAAAGATTCAAAAAAAATCTGTATTTGACCTGCAGATGAACTTTCAGGGTCCAAAAAATTATATCATTTGAATTATAGCGTTTGACCTCAGTTTATACATCATGGTATCAAATGGATACCGGGATCGTGATAAGCGACCACAAAAACTTGAAGGTAACTAGTCATAGACGCAAGTTTTCGATTTACAATCGATATATCAGCTAAGAAATGGAAAATAATCATTTGACCGCTTGATAACCAACAAATAACCTAAGAAATCGGTTCCATAAACCGTTCAGGATGTATTTGGACGTAAAATTTTCTGCTTTTTCAGAATCCGGGGTCAAAAAAGATTGTATTATTGAATTTCATGTGTTTAACCTTCATTTGACCTTGATTCTGACATGATGGTATCAAATAAACCCTGGATTCGGATTCAGAAACCTCAAACACATAAACATAAATTTTTTACGGAATTTTTCACGGTTATTATCGGTTATCTCAATTTGACCTTCAAATGACCTTACACCTGATGACATAGGATCAAAGAATCCCCGGATTCGGATTCAGCAACCTCAAAAACATAAACATAAATTTTTTACGGAATTTTTCATGGTCATATCTCAATTTGACCTTCAAATGACCTTAAACCTGATGACATGGGATCAAATAAACCCCGAATTCGGATTCAGCAACCTCAAAAACATAAAAATAAATTTTTTACGGAATTTTTCATGGTCATATCTCAATTTGACCTTCAAATGACCTTAAACCTGATGACATGGGATCAAATAAACCCCGGATTCGGATTTAACAACCTCAAAAACATAAACATAAATTTTTTACGGAATTTTTCACGGTCATATGTCATATCTCAATTTGACCTTCAAATGACCTTAAACCTGATGACATGGGATCAAATGGACCCCGGATTCGGATTCAGCAACCCGAAAAACATAATGTCTATCTAGTCAGTCTCTGGGGTCAAGACACTTTATTTTTTTTGTGTGGCTGTGAATCAGTCGTGGGATATGTGATACTTCCCATGCTTAATAATGATCACGTAATTTTCTGTCTCAATTGAATAATGGAAATACTTGCAAAACGTGGTATTTTGTGATATATTTTTTTCTTTTGGCACGATTGCTCCAGATATCCAACTAAGTGATTTAGTCAGTAGATTTTTTATTTGTTCACCGTCTAAGGGGCATTTTTTCAGAACTACCCTAAATTTTGCAAAAATGCATTTATTGTGCAGCAAAATTAATCTTGGAGTCGATTCCGTATGATTTTGATATGCTAAGACCGAATCCAATGTCAAAAAATAGTTTGAAGGTCCAGATTTTTACTTTTTACTTGACCTGTTACGTCATTTTACTAACTCATTGGGCTGCTGAGCGTAAATTATTTAATTAATTAAAAGTCTTTAACGAAACATAAATCCTCTTATTGAATGGAACAGAAACAAAACGTAATATATAAATAAAATATTTATTTAGTCTTCTTTTTATTTTTGCGAGCTCCTGACACACTTCATCGCAAGTCACAGGAAAATAATAAAATATAAATAGTTTTTGGCCAATTTATGAATCTAATTGAAGATTAAAATAAAACTTAACAGTCCCCAAGCTACGAGGTTATCAATGGATGTTGAGTTTTTAGCCATTAGTGTTTCTGACCCACGCTTAATGAGATCCAGGGAACCAAAAGTAAATTTGAAAGATGACATGTTACCTGTTCAACGAATATGGTGGCAGCAGTGACAAAAGTTTGAGACACTGTGCCACATACGAACATTTAAAGCGGGGAGAGCGCAGAGGCGACTTCAATGTGAATGTCAGTCGATATTCCGTTGAAGCAACGTCGAGCGCGGTTAATACTTGGATGGGTGACCCATCTTGGGAAATACAGCGTTCTCGTCCCACCTTCTAGCGGCTTGTATATCAGTGTATACGCGGAAGCGTAATTTCAGACGAGGATTACGTAGTGGATATACCATCCTTCGGAGGGGATGTAAAGTAGGCGGTCCCTTGTGTATTAAATGTTAGGCAAGTAAAAGATCCCTACTCTTCTTAAGGTAAGAGGTTCGGTAAAATTTCCAGGTTGGGGGTAGCTCGTTTCCTGGCGTTGGTGATAGGCCCTGGTAGTGGAAATAGGCCGACGTTAAATAAATAGATAAAAAAAAAGCATTTAAAGCATGTCAAGCACCGCGCTACATTATTGAATGATGCCTTTTTGTTAGTAACACTTCAAACTGGTAGCGACCTAGTAGCAATGGAGGCAAAGTACCATCTAATTTGTTTCGTGTGGCTGTATAACCAGTGCAGAAGAGTCGAAGAAAAAATGTGTAACACAAAATTCCACGTTTTTTCACGTACCGCATCCACTAGAAAGGTTTATTTCAAATTTGATAACTGTACCATCCCACTCTTTATGATCTTTTGTATTGGCTATTAGGTGGGCGCTAATCATATAACTGGAGTACTAGGACAAACAGCGGCTAAAGTTTTGCATTGTCGAATACCTAAATTATTAAATTGAAAATTATAGACCATACAATTTTTTTTCCTAATTCCTAACGGGGAAGGGCATTTACGCAATTCGCTTACTGTTCTTAAAGCCACTAACATACCCTGGCTAGTTGCCGCCGCTTTCATTGACTATGTCAAGCTGTATGTGTAACAATCATCAGGGAATATTGATTGATTACATTAAGTAGATGTATGGTTCCTAGACATTTCAAAGTATATGCTTGTATTAATTGCGCTTAAGGTCAAACATTGGTGCATTTGATGACTCGTGTATAGAAATGTTTAAATCACTCCAGTAAACTTTTGTGCTAACAAAATTGATAAAGTAGTAGATTGGCTTAAACAAACTGTCAGGAAACAAGCAGGTTTTTGCATCGGTCATCTTCTCTGCATAGAGTCTATTATAACTAATATCTTTGCAAAACTGGGGAGTTTTTCCAACTATTCTTCGACATTTCCAGGCGTGTCAGCGCCATAAAGGCTTTTCAAATATTTATTTATTTATTTATTTATTTTTTTTTTTTTTTTTAGTAAAGATGGTGCTATGAAGGTATCGCAGTGCGATGTACGCATTGCTGGGCCCACATTTAGATTTTCCGCTAGGGTTATATATCGGTAATGCAGATCTCATATTTAACGCTGATCCCATGACGAATTGATCCGAACTCGCTGGCTGTGCCGCCCCACTTTTTTAACTCTTCGCTATACCTGTTAGGCAAACAGTAGTTATATGATCGGAGTACTAGTACAAATTGTGGCTAAATTGTTGTAATCCCCGATGACTAAATTATTAAATTTAATGTTTTACTTCCATATCCAGTGGAAGTATAGTAACGACAAAAAGAATTATATTGTTCAAATAGGCTTAGAATGTCATGAAACGTCGAGATTTTAAGTTTGAGCGAAAAAAATAATTTTCTGTCTGTCTGTAACTTTTTTTTGTGCACACGTTTACTTTGGAACCGTTTAAGATATTGACTTGAAATTTGGTACACATATGTACTTTAACGAGATCTGGAACTAGATTATATTTAACCTTGTTCCGTCGAAGGGTTTGGGGGTAAATTGGGGTAAATTTGGGCTAAATACGTAAATAAAGCAGGTAAGAGTCCATAAAATTGATATTTAGTATATACAAGAGAAGCTAAGGTCTCAAAAATATTTTTGGCATTAGCCACCCCCCATTACTACTCCCACACCATTATTAAAGGGGATGAAAAAAAAAATTGTGATTTAGTGTGTGTGTGTGTACAAGAACCAGAAACCTCAAAATATTTTTTTACTTCATCCACCCCCACTAACACCCCATATCACCACCCCACCCCACTACCGATGTGGGGTATCGTTTTATGGGTTTTTGGGGTAGAGGATTCCAAATATTATATTATTAAAATTTCATAAACAATTATTTCCACATACAAAATTTTTTCGTTGTGAGTAACTTGGATAGAAAATCTGGATATGAAAGTAGTGATTCCTTGGGCAGCGGTTTTTAACGAGGTAAGACGGTACTTACGCACTTATCCCACTGTTTTTAGACCCTGGCACAGTGTATATCATCATTTCTAACTGTCTGTCTTTAGAAAATTGTAAAATTTTGAGTTGGCAAGTTCTCGCTGGTTTCTCTGGTTATGTTATCCTGTATGTGCAGCGATTATGAGATAATCTTTCGTAATATTGATTAGGTCGTTTGCTTGATTACATTAGGTAGATGTGTGCTTTATAGACATTTCAAGATATTATTAATCACGATTAAGATCAAGCATTATTGGTTCGTTTGATTATTCATGTAAATAAATAGCACAACATTTTTATGGTGCTAGAAGAATTTAATCTTACTGTGAGAAGACCATGAGGTTTTTACCAATATCCATTATCTTTACATGAAATTTACTTTATCTGATATCTGTACACAACTATTACAAAAACAGCATCGCGATGGCATATTACTACAACATTAAATCTATACTAAAAAGTGTCTTTTAATGAGAGCATTAATGTGTTGCACAAAGGAACTCTTCCCGTAATACATACGAAAGAAACATTACAGGCAATAATAATAATTTGTAACAATTTATTTATGAGGACCTTACGCCAGATTGCTAAAACCACGTTTATAAGACTGTGGCTTAATAAACTAAAGTGAACAATTCTTTTATATAATAATTTTTGTGAAAACATTCTGAATCATTTAATTTGCGTATGCTAGTGCAAGAACAAAATAATGAAGTGCAAATTGTTATTCAATGTGTCTCTGATAATTAGAAATTTCTATCAAACAAATAATTATTACACAGCGCTTTGTAGTGTGTTTGAATTTACAGTAATTTTATTTGTAAGGGTCGCCACATATTAGTAAATAATTCACCTAGATAAAAGGAATATTTTACCTCGAATTATCGTCACATTATACACATTTTGATAAACACATTATTCGAAATAACCATCATACTCGCTTCCGGTTATTTCAGTTAACAAAAGCAAATTCGTGCATTTGGTAACATTTATTTCATAATGGTTAGCGCCAGCATGCTGAACATAGCTGCAGGGTAGGTGTAAAATATTTTAAAGACTCAGCCCCATTGCCCAAAGATAGTACCAGTCAATTTAGCACCAAGTCGTGTTTACAGATAGAGGTGCAAGACAAACAACGATGTTTAATCGGGTGTGTTAATAATTTGTGTCAACGCATGGATTAATTACCCTATCCTGATTAGGAATCTATGAATGATATACATTTTTTAAACCGAATTTTTTAAACTGACCAAAAAAAAAGAAATAATATTCTCAGTTTCAACTGTATGTTTGTGTCTGTAGTTTTGTCCGCGCATGTTTCGAAAATGACTGACCCAATTTGGATGAATTCTTCTAAAGACATTGTATAATTCTCCCACTTAGGTTTTAGATATGATTACCTGGAGTGGGTAATTACGCAAATGTAATTGACCGTGTACACCAGCTCATATCAAATTTTCTAGAAATGGAGATTTATTTGGAAGTCTGCCATGGTAATATCACCATATTTTCCGCTATGCAGAAACTAGAAGAAGTGAAAAAAATCGCAAACAATAGGCTCATTTAGTATTTTTTTTTTAAATTCATATTTCGAAAGTACACTTTATAGTTAGCAAATGCGCAAAATATTAGATTTTTGTTCAACTGCTTTTCCTTCAAAATAAATAATTAAAATAGAGAGCGCGAAAACGCGGTGTGACGTCACACCACTCCTAGATGTCGACCGCTCGCCTGTTCCCATATAGTTTCATACGGCACGCACGACGGGCGTGCTAATTTCGTTCATATCTTTTAAGTGTTCTGCATTTTGTTGTTATCATGGATAAAGAATACTGTATAGTTTCAGACTGTGAAAGTACATCACTGTCTATGCCCAATAAAATATTTATTTCATTACCAAGTGATGAAAGTATTAGGAATTTGTGACTCACAGGGGGTTTGTTAATAATAAAGGGACGAAATATTGCTGTGAGGCTAAAGTCTAGTGTAATAGGTTATTATTAAAAATGGTACGATAATGAAATTTGTATCTTAAAGAGGATATGGAAAATTGTATGTATTAAATTACGGGGATAATGCTGTTGGTTGTGTGCAAGTAAAAGGTATTTTATACCTTTTATTTGCACATAACCAGCAGCGTTATCGCCGTAATTTTGTCTGGCTGACCTAAGGATCAGATAAATTCGGTAGACTTTATTAAAGTAGATATCTATCTGTTAACCTACCTCTGTAACTACACCTCTCATTTCAGCACGTATGAAAGTGTCTTCCTCTTGAGTATTAATGGTTCCTCAGCAACATCCAACTGCAGTTTTATTCAACTAAGTTGAAACCCTAATTTTGAAGTACAAGTTACAAAAATCTCTTGAAGAAATCATTTATAATGGAAGAAAAGTATTTGACTATTATAGATTAGGTAAAACTTGAAGGCTGTAATGATTACCAAATATCATATCAGCTATTCGATGTACCGGTTTGCAGATCTCAATGCAATGGTATTTATAATTAAAGATATTGTTCATTTAGAGCGATAATGATGAAACCAAATACAATTGTCTATTTCAATGATTTTTAGCTATTATTAGCTTCAACAGTTACCCTTTTAGAATTTTTTTTAAATCAGACGAATTGGATTAGAAAATTGGTTTAAAATGGAACATAACTAATTTTTTCATGAAATATGTTGTTTCCAGAGATAACTAACTATACTAACTAGTAGATAGTTAGCATAGTTAGTTATCTCTAGAAACAGCATGTTGCCTCGTTAATATCACTTTAGCGATCTTTTTTTTCACTAAATAGTTATGAGATTTTAGCGCCATTTTCTAAGTATTTTTGTGGCACATAATAATTGGAAAGAATTAGTCTACCTGATTATTCATCAGAAATAAAAAGTTGTTAACAATTTTATGAACAGAAAAACCGAGAGAAAAACTAGTTGTTTTTAAATATCTCTAAAAGTAAGCAAGATAGGGTAAGAAACTATACGTACTTCTTTTGTAGGGCCTAAAATTATTCACAAAGATGGCCGTAACAACGATTCCCGTCACGCAGTAAGTAATTAGGCCATAAATGATGTATATAAGAAATTGTATACCTTTAACATTTCGTAGCTGTAGGAACAAAAAAAACTTTTGTTGGCATAATTTTCTGTCTTAGAACTTAGTTAAGACATATCTAATCACATACGTCTTGATTGAATTGTTCTCTATACTAGCGGTTCCATATTTTTTTTTATAATCAACCACTTTTTGTTCTTACCCCTCTTATTGTGGTCAATTAAAGTTTCAGTTGCTCGATGTTTTATTACAACTTGACAACTCAAATAACAAAAACGTTGTCCGTCCCATCCCGTCTAATATATCATGCCTTAGCGTTTCAATAAAGAAAATAGTGCTTACCGTAGAAAAAGTCATCATATAGTTTTCTGTTGCAAACTTTGTCACGAACAAGATGCATATAATTGGGAAATAAATTGCAACAACTTTTAGGCAACCCCAAGGATAAAAATGATTCAAATGAGAGGATCAGGATTTACGAAATTAGTTGTAGGTATTTTAATTTGAAGTATATGGGATAAACAAAACGTCCAATAGTAACAAGATTTAATGAATAAGTGAATCATCTCAAAAGCGGAAGAACTGAAAAGTCCAGTGTGCTGACCATGCCTCTGATAACAATTGTAGAACAGATACCGGTGACTTAATGTTAATTAGAAATATAACAAATAACAGACCTCTGGATGCTTTTCGCTCCGGGCAGACCAAAAATGCTACCAAAGCAGTTAGGTCTGCCCTTCCTCGAGCTACACAGCTCATCCTTACCCTACCGATGATCCGGATGACAGGATGCCTCTTGGCATCTTATGTACCGGCAGTCACTCCCGCCACAAACCCAAAAACACCCAACAGACCGATGACTACCCCCCGGGGGGCAAACAAGCTGGCGAAGAAAAGAAGACGAAGACAGAAGAACGCCAGAAGAGGCCTTAGCCAGCAAGGTCCAACGAGCCAGGACCCAGGGAGGTGGGCCGAAATCGTCTGCACCGCTCACATTTGTGAGTGGGGCCGACGTAAAGTAAGCTCGCCCGCCCTGCACGAGGCTGGTCCCCGGTCTACAGCGATGTATTGGGGTAAAGGGCAATAGTCCTGCCCGGCCCCAGTCATCCGAGACCGACATCTTTAGCCAAGAATATTGGCGTGGATGCTTTTGAAAGCTTATAAATTTCCAAATGTAAAAGTAGTATGAATAGTGACAAAGGGCCTATCGTACTAGTACGTTCAACCGTGACATTATTTTACTATAAGCATTTTTTGTTGTGCTTTAGTTTTAACCATCTGCAAATGGCGTAAATATGGTTAGCTAAATGCACGTCGAGTAACGGTATTCGAGTATATTGTTCCACTGTTTATGGAAACTACTTGAAGACAGAGTCACACCAACCCCCAGGGCACTATTTTTTTAGATATAGTCCTTCCCCTGGCAAAGATTTCATTGACCCATGGAATGTACGGATTTTGACTTCAGAATCTTAATTTGGGATATATGTAGGTCAGGATTCCATGAGGTGGACATCCTGGAAAGTGGGAGGAAGTCCGCCATATTGGTTTTTATGCCAAACCGGATAAGCACTCTATCTCCGCAACCGCTGATCCGATTTTATTTTTCTTTTTTTAGTTCAACTACAAATTTTACGTTGAAAGATAAAAGTTGTTATGAATTTTTTCGTATCTTTTAAGATAACGGAGTTAAAACTATACTAAAATAAAGAATTAGAATTTCGTTATTTACACCTGTCCACCTTTTTTGTTTCACAATAAAAGAAAAAAATACTAAAATAAAGGCTGTAGAGAAATTATTTGGCTACAAAATGACGCTTCGTTTTATTCATTATCTTGAAAAACGATAAAGATACTGTCATTTAAGTTGCGCAGTCTCGCATGCAGCAAAATTGGTTCGAAAAAATCAACTTTAAAAATTAATCCCATAAAGTTTCTCAAAAATCTTGGTCTAGATCCTATAGAATCTTGCACGGTACAGGCTGAAGAATTTCTTGTGTTGACGATAAAGCCTGGGTCATCTCGCAAAACGTTTGATGAACTGAGGGCTTGGTTTTATTATAACTCCAAAAATTTTGTTCCAGAGAATTTACCACCTACCTCATTCACTTGTGTCGATCATATTAAAAGAGCATACTATTGTGTTGATTTGTATTTTAATTGTGATAGATGAATTAACTATGATCCATGAGATATCACTAAATACGGTTTTGAACTAGAAGCAGATAACGAATTTTTAAAACCAATTTGTAATTTACGTTACCTTTCGGAGAATTTTCTTTTGATATGCTCTTTCAAAACAAAATGCGAGAAAAATGTTGCACTTGTAAGAAAAATGAAGCGCTTTGTTCAAAATTCTGTAAATGCAATAATTTTAATTTGTGTAAAAACAAATAACTAAATTTCAATTTACAATTACTGCAAAGGTCTTATTTTGTTTTATAACATAAAAACCAAAATTTAATGCATATTTATTACAACTAATGCAATATACGTTTCAAATGTGTTGAGCCCTCACTTTAATCGTGAATATTTCAAAAATGAAGTGGCGGAAAAAACTGAAAATAAGATGTGTCAATTTTATGTCTTTTGTAAACTACTCACTGAATTTGAATAACTTAAGTTTAAACATTACGAAGATTATTACATTTTTACCACTAAATGTACTCATTTTTAACACGACTTTCGTAAAATTAAATTTTAGATGGTCATTTTTCGAAATTCACTAATTATTTTGATGTAAAATTTTGTCGTGGTATGAAGGAATATCCTTTTTATATGTGGTAATTTTATTTTATTTTTTTTATCCAAATCCTTCGTTGTTATTTACCAAAATGTGTAATCATGTCTTCAGTTATAATAAGCGAAAATTTTCAATATAACTTCATCAATGTAAGTTATTCAAATTTCAAAGACTGGTTTGCAATAGGCACACAATGGAAACGTGATTAAAAAAAATCCGCTACTCCATTTATGAGATATTCACGGTTAAACTGAAGGCTCAATACATTTAAATTGTATATTAGTAGCACACGCCATTGGACGAAAATAGCTGTATCTCTCTTATTCTTAGAGGTAATCGGGTGGACAAAACGAGATTTTGTAGATAAAATGTGGGACTACGACTTATGTTAAAAAAAAATATAGAGTGAGAAAAGGTGGACGGTTGTGACTAAAAAAATTTTACTTGTGAATGTTTACTTGTTTTTGTATTACTTTTAACTCCGTCACCTTAAAAGATACGAAAAAATTCATAAGAACTTTTATCTTTCAGCGTAAAATTTGTAGTTGAACTAAAAAAAGAAAATTAAAATCGGATCAGCGGTTGCGGAGCTAGAGTGCACATCCGGTTTGGCATAAAAACCAATATGGCGAACTTCCTCCCACTTTTCGGGATGTCCACCTCATGGATTCCTGACCTAAATTTGTCTCAAATTAAGATTCCGAGGTAAAAGTCCGTACATTCCATAGGTCAATGAAATCCTTGTCAGGGGAAGGACTAATAATGCCTTAAAAGAGTTACTTATAATTTTATACCATACTCTGCAATTCAAAATATTTAAGAAAAACCGTAAAACTTGTATTTTTTGTTCATAAAATAAGTTTTTATTTCTGGTAAATATTCCAGTGGATTAATTTTTCCCAATTATTTTGCACAAAATTCTGATTTATTATTGATAACTCCAACCTGCTGAGACTAATTGAAAAGCTTAACCCCATCCCCATACAATACAGATCTCTACAACCCCCATATAAACACGAAACCCCGTAAACTTGTCTAGCACAATTTGATTATGTTGTGAAATAGTAAACCATAAAATATTTAAAAATATATTTTTATAACCATGCACGTAAACCTTTTTATGTTCCTCTTTTTCTTTGTTGATTATTATTATTATCACATGTATTTTATGACTTAAGCCAAATACCTAGAAAATGATTTATATTTATTTAAAATGTATCGCTGCCAGGACTTTAACAATAATACAAGCCTCATGACAGTGGCTTCAATATATCCTGTTACGGTCCTGCTATTTGCCAGTTTAGCATATTCTATCTGTGAATCCTGTCCACAGAGAGTGTCCCTTGATCGTTTAATAGCGGTGGACTTAAACGGCGTCCTACTAATTGGTGATCATAGTTACCACCTGCTAGATGCCTTTAACTCTGAATTAACTGATGTAGTCACTAAATAGAATTCACTTAGAGGTACAAGGTATGCTGCAATTAGGGTATACATACACTCTGTACAAGGTGACTCAATTTTCGAGACCAGTGATAAGATGCGGCTTAATATAGAATATAGTATATATTATACAGTGTGTCAACGGAATGACTTTACTATTGTAAACTTGTTCATTTTTTGGTTTTTGATAAAGAGTCATGCTTAATAAAATTCTGCCTATTCTGAAAAGTTCTTAGCCATTCTCAGAATTACAATTTACTGTACAGGGTGATCAGAAAATGTAAACTTTACCAAGAGTAAAGTTATTTTGTTGATTAAGATAAAGATTCTTTTAATGAACATAATCAAATGTTATGAAGAATATTGTTAAATATGAAAAGTGCTGTTCGAAGTGCTGTTGCAGTATAAAGTTTTATCAGCATTCATAGCCAATAACTTTTTTTTTGCAAAAGGAGGAAAAATAATTTCTAACAATTATTTTATTAATCTTGGGAGCAACAAACTTTTCAATATTGTAAATAATATGAATTTAATTGTAATAAATTTTAATTCTGAGAATTGGTAAACACTTTTCAGAATAAGCAGTGATTTATATGAACGACTTTATGAATGACTTTTTATCAAAAAAAAAACAAAAAGAAAAAAGCTTACAAATATAGTTAAGTCTGTTCGTGGACCACTGGGTTCTAACTTTTTATGGTGAAAAAGACACATCCGATATATTGATTTCTTATTCGAGAACTCTAATGTTTAAAAAAACTAGAATCAATTAATCTCCTTAATCACTTTTGATAGAATATTTTGATGATTGTAAAACTTTTTAGTAGAAATAGATGCAAAATAATTTCTACTTTTTAACCGACTTAATATAGTTTAAAAACCGCTGCCCAAGGAATCACTACTTCCACATCCAGATTTTTTTATCTAAGTCACTCACAACGAAAAAATTTTGTATATGGAAATAATTGTTTATGGAACTTTAATAATATAATATTTGAAATCCTCTACCCCAAAAACCCATAAAACAATACCCCACATCGGTAGCGGGGTGGGGGTGGTGATATGGGGTGGTAGTGGGGGTGGATGAAGTAAAAAAACATTTTGAGGTTTCTGATTCTTGTACACACCCTAAATCACATTTTTTAACCTCCCCACAATAAAATTGTGGGAGGTTACTACAATTAGTCCAAAATCGAAAATTGAGATAACATCAAATCTTTACGTTTTGAGGTCCCAGGAACCCAAAAAAATTGTTTTTGAAAAATGTCTGTGTGTGTGTATGTGTGTGTATGTGCCGTCATATTTATGGAGACCTGTGTGTGCATCAAACTCATTTCTGGGATACTCCAAAACTGTGGCATACATACACGCGTATGCCAGAGTCTTTATCCACCAGAACTCTGTGATTCATCATATTTTAGTGGACTATCTATTATAAATCCTTCGGGGGACCATTTATCCGTCACGGTTCACAATAATCGTTATCATAGAGAATAAGTTAATTGACTATTTTCTCAAAAGGCAAAATGTGTGAAAAGTTGCCAGAAATGCATAGTTTTACGTGTGGTACTTTCTACAATATTTGTGGCATGCACGGATTGTGTATTATTATACTGTGCTAGAGCGCCCTCTACGTTATATTTTTTATAGCAAGCACTTTTAGGAGTTTCTGCTTCCGACAGATTCAAGTTAGCCACAAATGGGTATTTTTGAGTGGATCAAATTAAAAGTGATACTTACTAAAAATAAATATAATACTAATAATGTGCTCAAAAGACACTTATTGTTAGCCATATATTTATATGTTCATGATTAATGTATACATTTTTCGGAAACAATAAAAAAAATGTTAAAGTCACAAATGTTAAAGTAAAAGTTGTGCCAAATGAAATTAACTATTATTTTTTACTAACATAAAATTTTGTTCATGCTTTTATACGAAGCGACAAGATAAAGTGGTATTTTTTAAATGGAACACCCTGTATATTATTTTAGTTTTAGATTCTACTTCAAATTTCCATCATCGTCATATAAGGTACTATGTGTCTAAAATGTCTATTATCTCAGTGATAAGCATTTAACAAAAAAAAAAAAAAATGACAGATGGAGGTTAACATGTTTTAAGTAAATTACCGGCCTGAGGGACGTAGGAGGTGGAAAACGTAGAGGCGGTAGTGCGTTTTTTTCCGATTTCCAGTAAATATCTCTACATTAATATCTGCAAAAAATTTAAATAATACTTTTTTATGGCCATCATCAAAAATGTCATTTTCTTTAAGTCTCAACACTCGTCAAAAACCTCCATTACGTGGAGGAAGTAATACAATGAAAATATCGATAAGCCGACCTAACAGTTTGATGAGCTAAATATTTCACTGTTTTCAAAACCACCTTAGTTACATCTTACCCTTCAATTATATATGGACGGTAATTTCAGTTGTACCTGTCAGATATGCAAAGTTAGCTTAGCTTATCAATATCTTCCTTCTTAATGGTAGTACTACCTTGTTACCAATATGGTCCCACTTAAAAAAATTTACTTTGGTACAAAGAATCGTTTTATTTCTCTATGTAATTTCGGGATTTCTAGCATTATGTGTGATTATAAGGATTTTTTGACTAAATTGATATTTGATTAAATCAAATAAATCAATTTTTCGTATTACTCATATGCACAAAATATATAGTTTTTAAACTATTTAATATTTATGTTGAATTTTAATAATTTTATTTTCATGCAATTTTATACAAATTGTTTCAATTGAACTATTTAACGGATTTAACAAATGATATTAGGAAACTAGCTCCGTCCGTTAATTTAAGGAATATAAGTAATAAATTAAAATTAAAAACACTATATATGTAATTTATTCTGTCATATCAAAGTATAAAATATATCTGGATTCCATAACATCTAATTTGAGTGCTAATGAATGGATTTTGATGAAACCTTGTTGTGTTTGTAATGAAGTTAATAAAAATGTTGAAAAAAGATTAGAGTAGGAGATGATCGGAAAGGTGAAAGATGATCATGGGTTCCTTAACTTGTAGAATTAGGTCAAAAATGTAATAAAACAATATGTTTACCTTTTTGACCCAAAATAATATGTTTTTACTCTTATGAATTTTTTCTAAAAATGCATATTTTTCGAAATATGGCCACTGCAAAATCCATAAAAGTGGGGGAGGGAAAATATATAAAAGTTGAAAAAAAAAATCTGAAAAAACTCAGGTGAATATATCATCGAAATATAAGCCTTTTTTTATTTGCAGATTCCCTGTAAAATGTGTTTTCACCGAGTTTTTCCGGAAAAACATGAAACACCACCCTTTTTTTTGAAATTGTAGCGCTAAAATAAGTAACTTAAAAATTTGAAAAAATTTAAACGTTATGCATTGAGGACTTCTAAATATTTTTTGTCTCTTGGAATGTTTTTGTAACTTGCTAATTTTCCGAGTTGCAGGCAGTTTTTCACGATAAATAATGTACTACATTTTTTGCACATTACAAAATACATGAAAATTCAAAAAATGGGCGTGAACTATATATATTATTATAAAAACATATGGAACCTATATAGTTATACCATTTTTAAAGGTTCAATATAATTTTTAGATTAAGAATGTGAAAAAGTTTTCCGGAAAATTTTTGTTTTTCACAATTCTTATTTGGTAATGATAAAAGTGGGAGAACTGATTCAAAGGATTGAAATAAGTTTATATAGTTACAAGTATAACACTTATTTTATTTAAAGTATAAGTATTGTAACCATAATTTTATTTATAGTAAAGACTCATCAAATGAATTTGTTTCGTCAACTTCCAAAGTTTCATTTGTTCCGTTAGTATCTATTAAATCTTCCGCAGGTTTACAATTAGTACAATCTACACCATTGTACTTTTTACAAGCTGAGGTGCAATGAAGTTCAAAAGTCTTGGCTCGGATATTCTTTTTGAGAAAGACATGATGCGAACGGTTCAACGGTTGCACAGGAAAAATGAAAGTCGTATTTAAGTTTATAATACCTAGTAAGTGCCCGCACTAGTCAATCGAAAAGTATTACTATTATAGTGATCGTAAAAAAACACATTTTTTTTTTGTTGAAATAGGTTTAGAATGCAATGAATCGTCGAGACTTAAATTTGACAGAAAAAAAAAATTGTATCTGTTCTTCTGTCTGTAAGTTTATTTGTGCGCACATTTTCATTCGAACAGTTTAACTTAATTGACGACTTCACATATTATCGACGATTTCAAATATTATATTAAAATTCTTTGAGCGATTAGTTTCGCTTACTAGAGTGCAAATATAGTATGAAGATGTTTTCGATTAAAGTGACTTGGATGGGAAATTTGGATGTGGAAGTAGTGATTCCTTAAAAATAAAAGATGTGGTGGTGTAACTGATCTCGTGGGTATCCGGTATATTAGAGTTCAAAAAAAAAACGAACGCTTCGCCGAACCGTGAAAATATACGTTGAAACAATCATATCGTTTTTTTAAATATTTTTAAGTTTTATTTTAACAAAAAATTTAACAATACATTTTTTTTGTATGTTATCCTACTTTTCTGGGCAACTATGTATGGGAAACTATTATTGAGACCACAGGCAATATTCGTCATTTCTTTTCACCGAGGCAATGAGATTTATTATGTTTTTTAAGTCTTTAAACATTCAATTTTAGAAAAAATTACGGTAATCTGGGGATTGTTGTCAAATTATATAATTTTTCCTTTGATAAATTCAAAGAAATTTTCTGGCTCTTTAACTTTCTATAATTGCTAAATTAAATTTTTAAGTACTCCAAAAAGACATTAAATCGCATTGCCTCAGCCCGAAAAAAAATCACGAATATTGTTTATGGTCTTAATAATAGTTTTCCATACTTACATAATTTGCACAGCAAAAAATATATATAATGAAAAATAATATTAAATACAATCGGACGTTTCACTCTTATGTTACCGTGCTTAAAGGAAACGTGACGGACGGACATACCGACAGACAGACGGACGGACGGATGGACATTTTGAAAGTCGTTCAGAATTCAGTCACCAACGTTTTCCTAGTTGCGAAGAGTATAATAATCTTCCAGTGAAATTTTTAATAGGTGCTGTTATGTTTTCACTTTTTCTTTTAAGCAATTTCTCAAAATCTTTCATATTTATCTTTTAGTAAAGCATATATTGGATAGAATTGAATATTGGATAAATTTGGTGTGGTTGTACTACTGGTGCAGATTATAATTACTTTTATGGATTATGATCTTATTGTTTCTGAAAGCCTAGTATGAGCATGAAAATAAAAAGTTTTTATTTGATCCATTTTCTTATAATTAAAATAAATTTCTTGCTTTTCGTGAAAAAAACTTGCAGATAAAAAGTTTCCTTTCTTCCGAATTTAATCGGTGGACATACTGTATAATATTAAGAGAATTTAAAAAATTAACAATAACTAAGTTATTAAATCAAACATGAAAAGAAAGCATACTTGATAAGCTAAAATGTACAAACACAAAATAATATATAAAGTGCATATAATCTATTTTCATTACGTGTTCTAAATTTTGAAACCAACTACCTGAAGATGAATCATTGGGAATAAACTGTAGATATTATCATTTTCGCGCTATTTTTACAGAATTTAACTGAGCGACCGTAATAAAATTTTACCTAGGTACTCGTAAAGTGTCTAATAATAACCAGAAAGATTTGACTAACTGAAGACTGACTTATTTTTTAAATAGAAAGCAGATATATAAGTACGTATTTTTCTTAAAGAAATTTTAAGTAGCACTTTGGTTTCAAGGAAAGTGAAATTTTCACTAAGTCAAAAATGTTTACTAATGACAAGATTTTATATGTCGTGAACAAATTGAAAAATAACATTATATGAGACTAAATAATAAGAAATAATGTTTTATGATTTTTCTCAAAATAAATTTAACTATATTATTAAATTTTCATTATTGCCCAAATGAAAAAAAAAAAAAGAATTATAGAAAAACTACAAATGCATTATGATCCTTATTTGATGTAATAGCAGAATACTTGATTGAAATTGGACCATATCCATCATACAGAGTGATCGCTAGAGGCGTTTTATATTAACTGCATATTGTACGAACTGGTTCATTATAATTTCAGAACAAAATTTTATTAAGTTTTTGAAGAAGCACACAAAAATACGACGTGTCATTATTCATAATTGTTTACATAAATTCGTTTGCATTGCTGTTTTGCTGCACTGCAACGATAATAACTACAGCAGTTTGTAAGTCTTACAAAATGAATGTAAATTGAAACTTTCAGGCTTTGGTTCTTTTTTCATCATTATTGGAACTATGTTTTCTATGAAGCTGTCTGAAGCAATAATTTAAGAAGCTTAGTAAAACGCACTAACTAATGACACGTACAATGTAAAAGAATCTTAGTGCATGGGATATATTTACTTGAAGGCAATTAAAATCAATCATTAAATAGAAAAGTCAACTCTAAATATTTACTATAAAACTTCATGTAAGGTTCACTTTTAGTCTGGCTACAGCTAAAAAACAGTTTGAATGCTGTTTTATTGAAATATACGTTTGATATTTTTAATGGCAATATTGAGTAAGAACTAAAAAGATAATTGCATACATATTTTCATATTTTTTGCGGTTTTTGCAGACAAATACTTTTTGTTCTATATTTTCAATTCCATATAAACCGTCGAAATTTGAATCCGATTGAAAATTCTCCATAAGAATCTAGTTTTTGATTTTGTATACCGTTTAGTCGACGCTTCCTTATCCATTTCGGATAGGAATTCTCAAACTACAGCATGATCCATTTCCTCTACGCTTTCCATGAAAAATTAGTTTTTGGTAGCATTAAAAACAGATCTCAGGTTACCCATTATTGTTAAACTTATTTCCTTTGATCTACAAAAATTATTTATTTTCAAGTATTTCACCCAAAAGATGTAATAAACTATTAAACCAAACTTATAAAAATAACGTCGATATTATATAAATACAATAAATAATAAATATCTTTTCGATAAGTTTAAAAGAAGATTATGTCAAATAAATATAAATTATGTAATTTCTTTATTTGCACGGTGGAATGTATTATTATGGGAAAGTCCTTAAAAATTGCTTTGCATCACAACGTTATCTATATCTTAATTTGTAGAGAGATCGTTTTTATTAAAAACTGAAGTCATTTATATATTTTGATAAATACTTCCAACAGAATTCAAATATCTCTTTTAGTTATCAATAAAATGGCACCAGGAATTTTAAGTGAGACATCCTATATATTTACCTAAAACTTCTTTTTTGTTTCCATAGGTAATTTTGTAGCGATATAAGTAATATATGGCAGCTTGTAGTAAAAGTTAATGTTTTGAATTTACTAGTACGATTTTTTGTGTCAACAATTTACGTTTCAGTGAATAATAAAATAAACAACCAATGGGGTGGTAATGTTTATATTACGAATACTTGACCAACACCTCCTCCTCGGTAGCTAAAATTATTTTTCAAGCTGACACCTACTTCTTTTATTTCAGAGGTACGATTTAATATATTTATAGTATCATATTCACTTATAATAGGATCTTTTTTGTTGTGAATCCGATTGCTTTGCATTTAGATCCATTAAAGGTTGTCGAGGGATAAAATGACCTGAATTTCATTTTCAAGCCCAAACCATTTGCAGAGCTAATAATGACTTTATGACCTGCCACATGTTGAGTTGAAATTAACAACTTTTAAAATTTTCTGCCATATTTAAAACACATAATTTTAATATTTTAATATTGGTAGCACAGTTGAGTAGCGGCGCTGTTTTTAAATATTTATACATTTTTGGCTTAAGGTGTCAAATATTGGATCCCCTTCATATTTTTATTAGTCGTGCTAGAAATAATTAGGCAACATAATTGCTTCCTCCGCATTCATATTCAAAGACCAACCGAAAAAAGTCTGTAATAAAAGTCAATGAAACTTATGTATACATTGCAGTAAATGCAATTTTCTATCTGCCTTTTTCGAGAAATACATGTCTTTTTATTTCTTTAATTTCTTTAATCGTAAAAACATGATCTACTTTGGGCAATTTTTATTTGCCGATTGTACAATACATACAGTATTTTTTCAAAAGGTGTCATACTGTGTTTTTCGCAGTTCTTCTAAAATATCTCTGGTTTTAAACAAAAATTCGCAATATATTGAAAACAGATTGTTCGTTATGAAATTGCGAACAAAACTAAAATATTCGTACTCAAATTGTTAAGTTGCGGAAAATAAAAATAATTACGATCAATCATCCTTAAGCAATTCACGAAAATAACAATAATAATAATAATAATAAATGTCTAATTTAAAATAAAAAAATGTATAATAGTGCCTAAAAATCGCAATTGTTTAAGTACATTAAGTCGCCGAACAACATAATTGTTTTTAGAATATGGGTTTTTTGTACTTTTTAGTGGTGTTAACAGAAATGTTTAAAAATATTTACATTTTGACTGAAAATTAGGTATTTTGTTTCCCTAAAATCATATTTTTCGAAAGTTTCATTAAATCATATATATTATCACTTAAGTTATTGTCAACTGTTTAAAAAAGATCGATCTTAATTGTTTTGTTATTTACGAAAAAGATGGCACAGTTCCAATTTTCTTAGCAATTTCATAACCAACAATCTGGTTTTCTGTTACGATACCAGATAACTTAAAAAAATGTGCTTCTAGTGGAACTAATTAACGTCATATCAAATTTCAAGTAGAAATGCTTATAACAACGCCTAAAATACAATAACAAATTTGAAAATTGAGTCGCAATTGTTTTGGAATACCATCAAGTCGTCGAGAAAAATTTTTTTCTCCTTAGACTATTAATAAATTAGGCTTTCAAATATTTTTTTTTAACTATTTTTATAGAATAACAGGCAAAGAAATTATGACAGAAACATCTTTGAAATACTTATTTTAATTTAAAAAGAAACGTGACTAGAATATGAATAGAAACTAACAGTGGCGGCTGGTGATATTTCAATATTCTTTTTCTCGTGTGTGGCGCATGAGACCCATACGAAATTTGGGAAATAACATCTAGAGAAGCACTTCTCTAATGACCCCTAAAAAATTTTGAAAAAGCAGTTTGCGAAAAAATTTTGAAAATTCGTTAGCCTCCCCTGGGTCTAGGGACTCCTGTTTATTTTTATTTTTTTTTCATATGCCTTTGACTTTTCATAAAAATACAACAATAGATTTTGGAGTTTGTGAACATATTTTCATTACTAACTGAAATACAATGAACTGAAATTTTGTAATTTACAATTTAACAAATTACAATATTTCAATTCGTTGTATCTCAGTTAGTAATGAAAATATTTTCATAAACTCCAAAATCTGTTGTAAAAATAAACAGGAGTCCCTAGACCCAGGGGAGGCTAACGAATTTTCAAAATTTTTTTCGCAAACTGCTTTTTCAAAATTTTGTAGGGGTCATTAAAGAAATGCTTCTCTAGATGTTATTTCCCAAATTTCATATGGGCCCCACAGACGAGAAAAAAAATATTGAAATTTCATCAGCCGCCACTGGAAACTAATATTAATTGTAATAAAAATTAAAAACTACTGCCGAAGGAATCACTACTTCCACATTCAGATTTCCTATCGAAGTCTCTTACAACGAAAGAAATTTAATAATATATAAGGCATTAAAAATAATAATAATATTAATAAAATATTAAAAAAACGATGTCACACGGTGGTTGGTGTATTAGAGGGGGTGGTTAATGCCAAAAATTTTTGAGGGCCTTGGTTCTTTGGATTGACAAAATTTTATTTTCTACCCTGTTTAATATTAGGGTGAAGGTGGCGATGGGGGTAGTATAGGGTGTGGCTAATACCAAAAAAATTCTTTGAGGCCTTTGGCTCTTGTACACACACTAAATCACAATTTTATTTTTTTACCCCATTTGATAACGGAGTAGGAGTGGTAACGGGGGTTGTAGAGTGAATGGCTAATGTCAAAATCATTTTAAGGCTCTTGGTTTTTGTATACACACTAAATCTCAATTTTATTTTTTACCCCCTTTAATAATAGGATGGAGGTGGGCTAATATAAAAAAAAATGAGGCCTATGGTTCTTGTATGCACACTAAATCACAGTTTTTTTATCCGCTTTAATAATAGTGTGGAGGGTGATAGTGGTGGTGGTTGATGCAAAAAAAAATTTTGAGACCTTAGCTTCTCGTACATGCCGTAAGTCCCAATTTTATGGACTCCTACTTGCATGCTTTACCTATTTACCCGTATTTACCCCCATTTACCCCCTTCAAATGAATTATATCAGAATATAATCTAGTTCCAGATCCCGTTAAAGTACATACGTGTACCAAATTTCAAGTCAATATTATAAACGGTTCCAGAATAAACGTGCGCACAAAAAAGGTACAGACAGACCGACAGACAGAAATTTCTTTTTGTTCAAATTTAAAATCTCGTTTCATGGCATTCCAAGCCTATTTTAATAAACAGAAGGTTTTTTTTGGGTCACTACACTTTTATTCCACTACGTGGATGTGGAAGTAAAAATTAAATGTAAAAAAAACCTTTTTAAAAACAAGCTTTTATTATTATTTAGGTGTAAAAGTGAAAAAAATAAGTTAAGTTGAATTATCTGCTTTAAATACAGCTTTTACAATTAAAACAAAGATAATAATTGGTCAATACATTGTTTTAAAAGCATGTTGCGCTCGAAAAGTTCATACGGGCATTAATTTAGTTTGACAGAGATGGTAAAAATTTTTTTCTATTCACATAACAAGCTTTTAAGACAATTAATTCAACATAACTTATTTTACTTCCACATCCAGTGGAAGTATAGTAACGACAAAAAAATTTTTAAAAATTTTTCTTGTTCAGATAGGCTTAGAATGTCATGAAACGTCGAGATTTTAAGTTTGAGTGAAAAAAAATTTCTGTCGGTCTGCCGGTCTGTCGGTCTATCTGTCTGTCTGTCGGTCTGTAACTTTTTTTGTGCGCACGTTTACTCTGGAACCGTTTGAGATATTGACTGTAAATTTGGTACACATATGTACTTTAACGAAAACTAGAACAAGATTTCATTTTCATCTTGTTCCGTCGAGGGAGGGGGGGTAAATTGGGGTAAATTTGGGGTAAATAGGTAAATCAAGCAGGTAAAAGTTCATAAAGTATTTAGTATATACAAGAGAAGCTAACGTCTCAAAAAAAAATTCGGCATTAGCTACCCCCATTACCACCCCCACCCCATTATTAAAGGGGATGAAAAAAAAAATGTGATTTAATGTGAGTACAAGAGTCAGAAACCTCAAAATATTTGTTTACTTTATCAACCGCTGACCAAGGAATCGCTACTTCCACGTTTCCTATCCAAGTCACTCACAACGAAAAAATTTTGTGTGTGGAAATATGGAACTTTAATAATATATAATATAATATTTGAAATATTCTACCCCAGAAACCCATAAAACGATACCCCACATCGGTAGTGGGGTGGGGGTGGTGATAGAGGGTGGTAGTGGGGGTGGATAAAGTAAAAAAATATTTTGAGGTTTCACTAAACCACAATTTTTTTTCATCCCCTTTAATAATGGGGTGGGGGTGGTAATAGGTGTAGCTAATGCCAAACTTTTTTTGAGCTTCTCTTTTATATGCTAAATACCAATTTTATGAACTCTTACCTGCTTGATTTACATATTTACCCAAAATTTACCTATTTACTCCCCAATCCTTCGATGGAACAAGATGAAAATATAATTTAGTTCTAGATCTCGTTAAAGTACATATGTGTACCAAATTTCAAGTCAATATCTCAAACGGTTCCAGAGTAAACGTGCGCACAAAAAAAAGTTACAGACCGACAGACAGACAGACATTTTTTTTTTCGCTCAAACTTAAAATCTCGACGTTTCATGACATTCTAAGCCTATCCGAACAAGAACAATTTTTAAAAATTTTTTTGTCGTTAGTATACTTCCACTGGATGTTCCATAGTTTAGTACCATATTATGGTATGGTTACCAGAACTACATGTGTATGCAAAATTCAATTGACCGTCGTTAAGTCGTTCAAAATTGACTTGCAAGATTTGAACTAAACATACTAACATACAAGCTAACAACATACAAACTAACATACATACAAAGCAAGTTAAACAAAAGCTTGTAATAAGTGTGCCTATCTACTTATCGTACATAAAAGTTTTCTAAAGGATTGACCCAATGACAAATTATTAAATACGTAACAAATTTTATATAGGAATATATAACGTAATCTGTGATTATTAATTAAATAATGTATCTAAATGTTAGCTAGAATGTTGTCAATGACAAACAGATACACTTAATATCTTTATTAAATATAATTGTAATATTGGAAATTCGTATTTTTACTGATATTTCATACACACATTCATTAAATATATGTGTGGCGTACATGATACACAGTAGATTTGTGGAATACATTTTACACACGTACATAGTATTAGTGGCAAACGTCGTCAGAAATATATGCACCTTATAACTTCTTAACTACGGAGTGTATCGAAAAATGAGACATATCTACGAAAAGGAGAATTTTTACCTGATCGGCAGGCAACCATATTAGCAAAGCTTCCACAAATACATTTGAGGATGGTTTGTCACAAATACGGTCAGACCTGTATGTGTGTGTGTGTGTGTGTGTGTGTGTGTATGTATGTTAGCACGATAGCGGCGAAGCTACTAAACGGATTTGGATGAAACTTTGCATGAGGGTTTCTTTCGTGCTCCAGAAGATCTGAAAAGGTTTTGGTTGAGATCGGATTACGTTTAGTGCCGTTTTGGCACAACAAGTTGTTTATTTTATGATTACTTACAATTTGTAATTGAACCATTGAAAAGCAGTAAAAATTCCGATTTCAACGATATATCACACTTGCACTTTTTCAATTTGGTTTCCGTGAAAAAAATTAAAAAACAAAAATTTCACTTGTTTTGTCCTCAAAGCAGTGCAATGTACAGGGTGATATTCTAATAATCACAGAGGTGTTCAGTGATAACTCGGGAACGGTTGAAGATATCGAACTGAAATTTGAAACGTAGGTATAAATATTGTAGACGGACGGATTACGAGTGAATTAATAATACACCTACGTCACATGACGTCACAAATAAGAAAAATTCTTAGAAACTGGTGCAGATATCGACTTAACTGGAAACATCCAATTAAAGTTTGAAACGTAGGTGGAAATATTGTAGATGGATGAAATACGAGTGAATTAAAAATACACCTACGTTCTGATGACGTCGTAAAAGCATAACATTCTCATAACAGGCGAACTGATGATGATATCAAAAAAATATTTCTACAAGACGAGTCACGATTTTTTTTTTTTTTTAATTTCCAAGAAATGTAAAATTTTCGGAGAAATGCCACTTTTCAGAAAAATGTCAGATTTTTAAGAAAATGTCAAATTTTCAGGAAAACGTCAAATTTTCGGAGAAATGTCACTTTTCAGAAAAATGTCAAATTTTCGAAAAAATGTTAAATTTTCAGGGAAATGTCACTTTTCAGAAATATGTCAAATTTTCAGAAAAATGTCACTTCAGAAAAATGTCAAATTTTCGAAAAAACGTCAAATTTTCGAAGAAATGTCACCTTTCAGAAAAATGCCAAATATTTGAAAATTGTCAAATTTTCGGAGTAACGTCACTTCAGAAAAATGTCAAATTTTCGAAAAAATGTCAAATTTTCAGAGAAATGTCACTTTTCAGAAAAATGTCAAAAATTCAAAAAAATGTCAAATTTTCGAAAAAATGTTAAATTTTCAGGGAAATGTCACTTTTCAGAAATATGTCAAATTTTCAGAAAAATGTCACTTTTCAGAAAAATGTCAAATTTTCGAAAAAACGTCAAATTTTCGAAGAAATGTCACCTTTCAGAAAAATGCCAAATGTTTGAAAATTGTCAAATTTTCGGAGTAACGTGACTTCAGAAAAATGTCAAATTTTCGAAAAAATGTCAAATTTTCCGAGAAATGTCACTTTTCAGAAAAATGTTAAAAATTCAGGAAAATGTCAAATTTTCGGGAAAATGTCACTTTTCAGAAAAATGTCAAATTTTCGAAAAAACGTCAAATTTTCGAAGAAATGTCACCTTTGAGAAAAATGTCAAATGTTTGAAAATTGTCAAATTTTCGGAGTAATGTCACTTCAGAAAAATGTCAAATTTTCGAAAAAATGTCACTTCAGAAAAATGTCAAATTTTCGGAAAAATATCACTTTTCAGGAAAATGTCAAAATTTCAGAAAAATGTCAAATTTTATTAAATGGACTCAAAGGAAAATTCCCAAAAAATACTACGGGTCCATTTGTGGTATAAGTTCTCTGCTAGTGTGTTAAAGCGTGCAGACTGTATGCTGACGTGTCAAGTGCATCGAGAGATTACAAGTTTTTTCGACGTTTATAAAGCCCACGGATGGTGTGAGAGGCTATCCTGAACCGCTTACAAGCCCTACAAGTGTAAGCAACCCCACCGGAACGCTTTCGGTGAGTTTTTTCCAATAAAACTTTAAAAGTGACAGTGACATTATATTTTAAAAACTATTTCCGCTACTTCCGGCATCCCGCCGAAAATTCTTCCAGCAACATAACCTAAAAATAGTACTACATAACCTAAAAACAATTTAAGACATTGTTACCAACCTAAACATTTTTCAAAAACCAAATTCCCCAGAGAAACATTGGAACCAAAAATTTGACAGCTATCACTTCCCCGGCCGATTTAGTGAAAAATTGATCGAGGCCAAAAGATAAAAGCAAATATACCAACTCAAACTTAAACGAGCCACCATGAACACTACCCTGGCTACATTTGACAGGGAAGCTGTCCACCAAGAGTTATATGGTTTTTTCCAAAGATGGCCATCCCTGCCATCCATCCCATTACCAACGAACAGGTTTTTTCGTTTAGTTGTTTCCGAGGTTGTTTCCCGTATCAATAATCAAAATTATTAAGTGCTCTTGCCTACGAACGTTTTTATAGAATTGTGTTTATTTTTATATTAATTTTAGGTCCATGTGGACACATTATAATTTTAACCTAGTCTATAAGCCTGCCTACAGAAGACAGAAGCTACTTTTCTATTTTTTCTCCAAGCCAAACCGGACCTACCCCGTCCAGCCTCACACTTGCCAAGGCGATGTTCACCGTGGTTGTCTGGCTGGCCCCGGGCTAGGATCCGATGAAGCATATATTTGTATTAAAAACATTGAATAAAATATTAATGTTGTGCAGTCTATAAATTTAATACTCAAGTTCTTAGGTCCAAATCCCACCGAACGCAAGACTTTTTTTCTGATTTAATACGAAAAAAATGTTTCAACTTAATAAATATAATTAAATGAGATCGTTCATATTGTTTAGTGCTCTTTTCGGCTTCAAAGATTCACCGGGTGGGGAGGTTCCAGCCGCTTCCAGTAGCTGCCGATTTTTTTTCATCCCCTTTAGTAATGGGGTGGGGGTGGTAATGGGGGTGGCTAATGCCAAAATTTTTTTTGAGACCTCAGCTTCTCTTGTATATACTAAATACCAATTTTATGGACTCTTACCTGCTTGATTTACCTATTTTCCCCAAATTTACCCCAATTTACCCCCCAACCCTTCGACGGAACAAGATGAAAATATAATCTAGTTCTAGATCTCGTTAAAGTACATATGTGTACCAAATTTCACGTCAATATCTCAAACGGTTCCAGAGTAAACGTGCGCACAAAAAAATTACAGACAGACCGACAGACGGAAATTTTTTTTCGCTCAAACTTAAAATCTCGACGTTTCGTGACATTCTAAGCCTATTTGAACAATAAAAAATTTAAAAAAATTTTTTATCGTTACTATACTTCCACTGGACGTGGAAGTAAAAAGGAGGAGGTTCTCAATTTGACTCGTATGTATGTTTTTTTAATATTTTATATTTGGTCAACAATTTCTTATAGATTCGCTCAATCGATTTCTATAAAATCTTCCCAAATTGTGGTCTCATATTAATTTTTTAATAAGCTACGTCTATTATAAAGTAAGCAAAAATTTGAAACAAAATTTTTTTAGTCGAGAATATTCGTGATTATGGCGAAGTCGCCATTGTCAATTTAATGTCGAAAAATTTAATTTTGTGATAAAAGATAGAAATTCCGTCAGAATGACATTAAAATTGACAGTTAGATATTTTAGAAGTAGCTGACAACGAATCTGATGTCAAAAGGGGAGAATTCAAAATGGCAAAAGCAATATGGCCTCGATTACAGCAGTATTTTTGCAAAGGGTATAGCAGAATAAGCATGGTAAAATGGCCCCAGAAGCGTTTGGACCTAATTTGGTGTCAGTAGATCGACAATAGGAAAAGAAATGTTTCCCTCGAGTTTTAGCCCCGTCGCCACGAGTAACCCCTGTACCCTAATAAACATGACATTTCGTTTCCATTTTTTATTCCTGCAAGTTGTGGTTAATTACTATGAAAAAAATAGACGATGTACATGTAATTTAAATGCATCTTAGGAAAAAAAATCAGCTGATTTTGCTACCTCCTTCGAATAAAAAACAAATATTTAAAAATTAGAATATTTATTTATTCATGAAAATAATGATTCGCATACACAAAACTTTTACCAAAAATACATTGTTATGAGTAGTTTATTGTAGATTTTTTTCAAATTTTTTGAAGCGGTGCGCCATAATTAAAAGAAAATAAAAACTGTTACGACGCATTGTTTAGTGGTGCTTAACCATTCAAACTTGTCCGGCAGATCAGACCAGTGTATCCGTATGTATTTGGACCTGCTGAAACCGAATCCGAAGTCAGAATTGTCAAATTGGCTCTTTTTCTACCCCCAAAATCACCCCCCCCCCCCCCAAAAAAAAATGGTCTGTCTGACGGACCAGACCAGTATATTCTTATGTATTTGGACCCGATGAAACCGAATCCATAATTGTCAGATTGGCTCGTTTTTCACACCTAACCCCAAAAAACACCCCCAAAACCAAAATCAAAGTGGTCTGTCCGGCGGACTATACCAGTATATCCTTATGTATTTTGACCTGCTGAATCCGGATTCGAAGTTAGAAGTGACAGTTTGATTTGAAATAATAATTCTTTTTCATGCGTGATTCTTTTAGTAAAAAGTATCATCTTCAGTTCCTATACAGGGTGTCTCATCGGGAACTGAATTGATCGATATAGAGAAAATTACGCATCAGAAATTTTTGAAAATTTTGGGAGTTACTAAAGTCAGTGTGGCCAATCGAACTAAAATAATTACAAGCAGCTGGCACTTCCGCTTATACCGGAAGTCGATACCAACTTGCTTATTTTAAATGGAACACCCTATATATTTCAGGGTTTTCGAAAAGAGCGTAAAATTCTGAGTCAAAAACATACCCTATGCCTAAATACATCCGTTTCAGAGATATTTAACATTTTATAGAAAATTTGACAGGTGCAACGGTTTGCAAGAACCGTTATAACTTTCTTCGTGTAAAAGATCCTCATTTGCTTCTTGGCACATAAAAAGAGCACAAGGAGAACTACGTTCTACAACTGAAATAAATTCAATAATATCATACCAAGTATTCCGTTTTTCGCGTTACATTTTGTCAACTTCAAACCGCGAAAACTTGTTTAGGTCAAATGAAACACCCTGTATTTTTTCACGTCAAGTTGTGTAAAATTGAATTCCCTTTTTTCTGATATTAGCATTGTGGGGTTAAAGTTTTCAACTTTTTGAAATATTTGCGATTTTATTAGAAATTCATGAATTGTTGTAATCATTTCATCAAAATAGCCATGATTAGAAACAATCAGTCATTATTTTATGTCAAAAAATGCCAGCACGTTTAAATTACACCCACGAAAACTTTTTAAATTTGTTTATGGTTTATGGAGAATGTGATAAGGTAATATCAAGAACTTGCAGCACATTTGCTAATCGATATCCAGAAAAACGGAAAATAACACTAACACTGTAACATGCGTATTAATCGAATTGAAGATACAGCATGAACTAAAATAGCAGAGATAAGATCAATTTAAAACATGATTCCATTTTAATTTAATAATTGCTCAAAATTCCGCCCTCGAACCTCGACACATTTTTCGCACCTTCGGATTAGTTCCTCATGGGTAGCTCTTCTAATTGAATCCTGTGATATGTTTTGAAATGCATTTCTTACTCTCTGCATACCATCTTCAATGGTTGTTAATGGGCTCTCATAAACTTTATTTTTAATAGTTCCCCAAATAAAATAATCCAGAACTGATAAGTCGGACGAGCGAGGAGGCCATAAGAAAGGTCCATTATTGGCAATCCATTGATCATAAAAAGTTTCTTGTAAATAATTATTAATTAAATATGCGTTATGTGGGGGGCACCGTCGTGCTGATAAAAAAAGTTTCTATGTTCGGCGAGAGGTAAATTTTCTAAATAGTCATTGTTCAAATTTTGTAAGATATTCAGATATCTTTCACCTAAAAAAAAAAAAAAAATGTACCTATATATATTAGTAGAAGAGTAAATTTAATTTACCGTTTAAATTTTCCTGATAAAATTGTAATGCCACCACTCTATCGTTTCTTATGGCACAGTAAACATTGAACTGCCAACTTTCCTGAAAGTTTCGCTCTCTGAACATATGAGGATTTGAGTCACTCCAATAATGCGAATTGTGTCTATTAAAAAGTCCATTTTTAGTAAATTTTGCTTCATCTGTCCATATAATATTTCCCAAATAAGAATCGTCACCCTCAGACCTTATTAGAATAAACTCACAAAAATTCTGTCTTCTTAGGAAATCTGTTTCTTTTAATCCTTGCACCATATGGAATGAAAACGGGTGAAACTTATGTTTTAATAAGATTCTGTGAATTGAATCCTTGCATAGTCCCGATTCCAGAGCAGCTTGTCTTAATGACATCCTTGGAAATGCATGAAAATATCCCAGAATGACTATCTCAATGTTTTCGTCATCAACAATAGGCTTTCATCTTTGCATTTTTGCCTTGACAGAGCCATAATTTTTAAAATTTTCCAGTATGCGTTTTACAGTGTTTGGTGACGGTTTCCGTTTTTCTGGATATCGATTAGCAAATGTGCTGCAAGTTCTTGATATTACCTTATCACATTCTCCATAAACAATAAACAAATTTAAAAAGTCTTCGTGGGTGTAATTTAAACGTGCTGGAATTTTTTGACAAGATAATGACTGATTGTTTCTAATCATGGCTATTTTGATGAAATGATTACAACAATTCACGAATTTCTAATAAAATCGCAAATATTTCAAAAAGTTGAAAACTTTAACCCCACAATGCAATATTAGAAAAAAGGGAATTCAATTTTACACAACCTGACGTAAAGAAATACAGAGTGTTCCATTTGACCTAAACAAGTTTTCGCGGTTTGAAGTTGACAAAATGTAACGCGAAAAACGGAACACTTGGTATGATATTATTGAATTTATTTTAGCTTCAGAACGTAGTTCTCCTTGTGTTCTTTTTATGTGCCAAGAAGCAAATGAGGATCTTTTACACGAAGAAAGTTATAACGGTTCTTGCAAACCGTTGCACCTGTCAAACTTTCTATAAAATGTCAAATATCTCTGAAATGGATGGATTTAGGCATAGGGTATCTTACATGTTTTTGACTCAGAATTTTACGCTCTTTTCGAAAACCCTGAAATATATAGGGTGTTCCATTTAAAATAAGCAAGTTGGTATCGACTTCCGGTATATTTAGTTGGATTGGCCACACTGACTTTAGTAACTCTCAAAATTTTCAAAAATTTCTGATGCGTACTTTTCTCTATATCGATCGATTCAGTTCCCGGTGAGACACCCTGTATAGTTCTGAAAGTTGCTGTTATTCCCAAGGGGTGGAAACCACCTTTAAACTGAAAAACTGTTAATGTTTTATTTTCCAAACATTTATGTTTTTGAGGTCGGTGATTACGAATCTAAAATAAAAAATTCCAAATGGCGGCTCCAACATGGTGGATATAATTTTTTTCTAAAGAAACTTTTTTAAGTGGGCAAAATAATTTGAGTATCTAAGTAATGCCATATGTTAATGAAACACAGTTTTTAAGACTTTTTTTAAATACTTCATAATTACAGCAACCAAATGGTAACATTTTTATTAAAAACAAGTGAAGATGTACATTGTCTCGGTCATAACATAACTTGTCTTTTATCCCATATAAACAAACCTTGATTATCATTAACTCTGATCCTTAGCAGCAACAAATACTTCGTTCTATAAATGCTCGGACGCTATATCTCCGAAACTATTAATCCTATATAAATAAAAAAAAACAAAATATCCTCAATTTATAAGCTTTGTTTTTGTTGTTCACCATTTTTTCGCTAAAACCAATATATTTTGAGATATGTGCAAGAAAAAAAAATACACTTTCTCGACAATACTTTTTTAGTTTAAAATTTAATTTTTCTAAAACAAGTGCTGCAAACGGACATAAATGTTAACATCTAGGTTATGCTATGTGTTAACGAAATACAGTATTTGAAATTCATTTTTTCAATTACCGGCTAATTACATTAACAAACTATTAATTTTACAGAAGTTCATCCTCAGTTTGTAAGCTTGCTTATTTTTCTTTAATTTTTCGCTAAATTTTTCGATTTATTTGACGAAAACCGTTTTGAGGCACCTATTCTCTCAAGCTAAAATCGCAATTTTCAAGTCGTTATAATTTTAAGACTCAATTTATTATAAAAATTGCATCGAGACTTTTTTTTATCAAAACTTGATTCATTTTCACCTCCAGTGATTTTTTTTTTTTTTTCAGGGGTTGGTACCTACCCCTGAAATGAGCAAACTCCCACGCAATATAGAAACGTTTCTTTGATACATTTACTATTAACTTATACAAAAAACATTAATTAATATCACAATACTTCTAAATTAAAACCTCTAACTACACTAATTCTCAAAACTTTTTACAGATAATTTTATGCTGTACAAGACAGATGACCAGATTTTACACTTATTGATTTATTTTTTTGTTTATTCTACTTTTTCGTTATATATTTAGGATTTAATTATTAAGTAAAAGTAATTTATTTGTTTCCGGGTATTTTTCTTTTGAGAATTGTTGTTTATTCGCTATATGGATACGTATATGAGAATATAGAAAGCTTTCTATTATATTAAATTTTTTTGTTGTTTGCTATTAAGAAACATATTTGCGTTGCTTAATGACGCAAATAAATATATTACCTCTCATGCACACAATTTCTCAATCGACTAGTTTGCGCTCTAGCTTGAAATTGATAACCATTCTGGCCTCCTCGTAGGGCAACCATGACCATCTTATTTGCATATTCCTGTAATGCTCGACCGCCCTTTGATTTATTCTCGGACACAGAAGAAAGAGGAGGAATCCATATTCCACTAACGAGGCTGCAAACATAGACTTGCAGTTTAAGCCAACTCCACGCTGGTAGTTTGGCGTTCTGTTTCATCTACTTACACCTCGCGAACCAGACAATCATTGTACAAAGGGCTTTTCCCTTCAAAATGTGCAACTTTGAAATTATGTTACATAGCGGCAAGTTTATAATGAATTTTCTGTTATTGTTGTTTTGTCGGAGCGTTTCCGTAATTGTGGCAATTATCATGTAATTATTTTGCTGCTAGCTGCTGCTGGTGTATCTAGGGCAACGTATTACTTTTTGTAATTTGTGCTGTGGCGGCTTCCGCGAGATCTGATTGGTTGACAAATACCTGAGACGGATGATAATGGCAAACAATTATTGATTATATTTTCATATTAATTCATCGCTTAGTTATTCGATATTTTTAACCTTTGCAAATAATTTAAGATACATGAAGTGTTTGATAATAATAATAATGATAATATTTATTTATCATTATTCGTGTCAGTCATAAAGAATGCTTTCACAAGTCAAAGCTAGAGAATGTAGTGAATAATACGTACTAATATTAAATAATGCATATAGAAATATTTAAATACAGTACAAAAGAATATACAAATACACACGTGCTTAAAAATCTGTAAAGGTATTTACACAATACTTTTCTGTCTATTTGGCACAATTTATTTATTATTATTTTTTTTTCTGCTGGATGACAACTGTATACTAGTAACGTTAAAAGAAATTTTGAAAATGTTTTTTGTTCAAATAGGCTTAGAATGTCATGAAACATTGAGATTTTAAGTCTGGACGGTCTGTCTGTACCTTTCTTTTGTGCGCACGATTACTCCGTAACCGTTTAAAATATTTAGTTCAGTACCTAGAGGTAAGAAATATGTAAAACTTCGGAATAATGTCATATTGAACGGATTTCGTTCATTTTTGGCAGTATAATAGTAAATGCTTCACAGAAGAGTTTCTATATTGTGCGGGGGCTTGCTAATTTATAGGGGGTGGATGCCACCCCTTCTCAGGTGATAGTTTTTAAGTTATAACGACTTGCGATTTTAGCTTAAAAAAAAGATATTTCCAAACGGCTTTCGTCAAGTATCTCTAAAAGTATGACTTTATCGAAAAAATGTTACAGACCAATTACAGAAAGTACAAACTGGGAATTAATTATATTTTTTTCTTTATTGATGTAGGTTTAATAATTTCGGAGATATTTAAGTTTACATTTGGCATCCAAGTGTTCATAAGATAATTATTTAAAGTGAGAGTTAAGTATCTCAGAAACTCTGACACCCACGTCAAGGATGCTAATGGGTTGAATAATAGGTTATTAATTAAGCTTTCAACTGTTTTTTTATTTGTTTCTATAGCATAAAAAACAAAGAAGTTATGACAGAAGCAATATGCGTCTATACATTTTTTTAATAACAACGCCGCCATTTTGTTACTGTAATTAGCCAGTAATTAAAAAAAGGAATTTCAAACACTGTTTCTCATTAATATATAGCATGACGTAGATGCTCAAATTTTTTGGTTTGTATACAGCACTTGCTTTAGAAAAAAATACAGTTTAAACTACAAAGGTATTTTCGATAAAACGTATTTTTTTTTCTTTTCCAAATATCTCAATAAATATCAGTTTTATTGAAAAATGGGTAGAGACCAAAAATGAAGCTCATAAACTGATAATGAATTTCGCTTGTTTATTTATTTAGATATATTTAATAGCTTCGGAGATATGAAAGTTTACAAATGGCGTCCAAACGTTTATAAGACGAAAAATGCAGTTTAAATGTTAAATATCTCAGAAATTGTGACACCTACATCACGCATGCTAAGAAATGAAATTAAAGACAATTAATTGCGATTTCAAATTATGTTTTACTCGCTCCTGTAGCATAAGAAATAAAGAAGTTATGACGGAAAAATGTGTGTATTTATATTTCTTTATACAAAAAGGTCGCCATTTTCTCTAATTAACCAGTAATTTAAAACAATTATCCCAAATACAGTTTTTCGTTAAGATGTAACATTACCTAGATGCTCATTTAAAGCACTTGCTTTAGAAAAAAATGCATTTTAAACTTTAAAGGTAATTTCGAAACACTTGGATACCAAATATAAACTTAAGTATCTCCGAAATTATTAATCCCACATCAATAAACAAAAAATATAATTAATTCCCAATTTGTACTTTCTGTAATTGGTCTACAACATTTTTTCGATAAAGTAATACTTTTCAAGATACTTGACGAAAGCCGTTTAGAAATACCTTTTTTTTAAGCTAAAATCGCAATTTTAAAGTCGTTATAACTTAAACTCTATCAATTTATGTGAAAAATTGCATAGAACCTTTTCTTCTTATAATTTGATTCTGTTTCATTTCCAGTAAATATATATATCTTTAAGTGCCACCCCCGAGAGGGGGTGGCATCCACCCCCTATAAATTAGCAAGCCCCCGCACAATACAGAAACTTTTCTGTGAAGCATTTACTATTATACTGCAAAAATGAACGAAATCCGTTCAACATGACATTATTCCGAAGTTAAAACTTCCTCTAGTTACTGTACTAATTGACTTGTTTGGTACACCTATTATTATAACGCGATCTGGAAATAGATTATGATTTTATTCCGTTGAAGGGTTGGGAGTAAATCAGGGTAAATAAGTAAAGCAAGCAAGCAAGAGTCCATAAAATTGGGATTTAGTGTATGTACGTGGAGTCAAGGTATCAATTTTCTTTTGGCATTAGTCACCCACATTAACACCTATTGCCAACCCCACCTCATTATTAAAGGGGTCAAAAAAAAATTGTGATTTAGTGTGTGTACAAAAACCATAGGCCTCAATTTTTTTGTTGCATCAGCTAATCTCCCTAATACCTCCGCTACCCCATTATTAAGAGAAAAAAATTTGATTTAGAGTGTCTACAAGAACTAACGGCCTCAAAAGTTTTTTTTTCATCAGGCTTCCCTCCACCACACCCTCCACACTACCGTGTGGCATATTATTTTAATATTTTAAATATTTTTTATTAAACGTATAGCAGGTTTCTCTCCTTGATGGTTGTGTTAACTACATGTCAAATATTATTGTCCTCGCCCACATTTTTTCGTTAATTATTTTTTAATAGACTTTCCATTCTATATATTTTCCACCACAAGTATAGCATATTTCTTCCTTAATAGTTGTGTTGACTACATGCATACAGTGTTATTGTCCTAAGTCACATTTTTTCATTAACATTTTTTTTCGGTTGTCCGTACTGTATATTTTTCACTAAATGTATGTCCCATTTCTTAGTTGGCAATAGTGTTAATTAACTATGAAATGTCATAGGCAGACAGGTAAACAGACGGACGGGCTGACGGAACTGAAAAACCTTAATATTCATAATATACATAATTTGAAATTTTAAAATACGAAGAAATCCCGAAGCGTGATTTTTTCACGATTACAATACTTCCGTTCGGTATAAGAAAGGGAAGTAAAAATAAAATTCAAATAAGTAGATAAAGCTTTGGGTAAGTAATTGTCAGAAATATGCATATATTAGCGTAAGCTTAGATGTCCAAAAATGATTATTTAAAATATTAATCCTAATTACAAAAAAATTTATTCGGTTTTGTTTAATTTTTTGTTTAAAACTTAATTAATTTTATTTGTATTCTCTTTGGTAATAAAAGAAATTATACAATGATAACCGGTGCCGGTTCTTAATCTGCAAATCGAAGATTATTTATCTTATTTCTAAAACGAGGGGAATACGTATGTAATTCCTGATCTCCAAACTTATTGATGATACGTTTGATGTGCAGAAGACAATTCAGTATATAAGCCGATGGCATAGCAGGTATGTTAAAATCTTTTAAATATAGTACCTCAAGAGATCACGACGACAATTTTTTCATCAGTGTCATGAATGGCCATTTTACTTAGAAATAGCACGAGTACATTCATAGTAGAGCGAAACACGAATGCTATTTCCAATATAATGGACATGAGTGACACTGTTTAAATTGAAGTCGAAAGGTATTTGGGAGAACATTCATTGAATAAAATTAATAAACGTGTTTGTACATGTTATACTTATATACTTTTTCATGTACAATAACTAGAACTGTATTAAAACGATAATATATTTTTTATAACACCAATTACAAATATGTAAAGTTTCACAATTTTGCTTTCATTTCCAGGGGAAATTTTGAAAATTTTTATAGTTCAAATAGGCTTAGAATGTTATGAAACATCGAGATTTCAAGTTTGAGCAAAAAAAATTCTATCTGTCGGTCTGTCTGTAACTTTTTTTGTGCCCACCATTACTCTGGAACAGTTTAAGATATTAATAGGTAAATCAAGCAAGAAAGAGACCATAAACTTAGTATATATAAGAGGAACTAAAGTCTCAAAAATTTTTTCGGCATTACCACCCCATTATTAAAGGGGGTGAGAAAAATGAGATTGTGATTTAGTGTGTGTACAAGAACCAAACGCCTCAACAGTTTGTTTTTAACTTGATAACATCCTTTCTTAGTTGATTTAGATTTCTGTCGTAACTAGAAACGGCGATGACATCAGCAAATAGTATGAAAGAACTGTTTCTATCACAGATAGTGTGGCCATTTATATAAATGATAAATATGACTGGACTGAGTATCGAACCCTGTGGCATGCTATATTTTATCGTCGTATGCTTTGATTTACTGTTATTGTATGGAACATATTGGACTCTACCTGAAAGACGGAATTATATTAGAGACTAGCTGTGCCCGCGACTACGTTAGCGTGGAATTTTAAAATTAACTAAGAAGCTTCTTTCTAAACTACGTTTGAAGTAGAATCACAGGGGATATGTATAAAGAGATTGTTTGCGTAACTGACACGAGAGGGCCACGTAGATCTGACAACTAACATTGCGATCCAGTAGTCTATACCCACAACGCTCAGCTGGAATGTTCCATAATACTATCGAATTTTCTGGAATATTACAGAAGCTTAATCATGAAAGTTTATGCCGTGCAAATATGCCTATTGTAGAGATCAAGCTGCATCTCCTGTTCTATTAAACCGAATTTCATAAAACGTGTCTCAGAGTAGGCCGATTTCGATGAAATAAAAACTAAATTTTATTCCAAGCTTAGACAAATTTACCTTTGAAAATCCTATTTATTCTGTTTTAGTAGTTTATGCGTGATGCGCCTTCAAACAAACAAACATTTAAAAAATGTATCCTATTATTCATCTTACATCCTCCTAGATTAGCTTTTTGCAAATATTTTCAATGTACAGACACGCCAACTTTACAGATTTATTATATGTATAGATGTACTACTTGGACCAAAATTATAGGATGAAGTAAAAAAATATTTTGAGTGCTTTGGTTTTTATACACACACTAAATCACATTTTGATTTTTCACCTTGAATAATGGGGTGTTGGTAGTAGTGGATGTGGCTAATGCCAAAAAAATGTTTTGAGACATTAGCTTCTCTTATACATACTAAATACCAATTGCATAGACTCTTACCTGCATGATTTACCTATTTACCCCTCATTTACCCCAATTTACCCCAAACCCTTGAACGGAATAAGATCAAAATATAATCTAGTGTGCCAAATTTTAACGTGTGCCAAATTTTAAGTCAATTGCTTAAACAGTTCCAGAATAATCGTGCGCACAAAAAAAAAACTTACAGACAGACCGACATACCGGCAGACCGACCGACAGGCAGACATTTTTTTTATTCAAACTTAAAATCTCGACGTTTCATGACATTCTAAGCCTATTCGAGCAATACAAATTTTCAACATTTTTTTTCGCGTTACTATACTTCCACTGAATGTGGAAGTAATAAAAATAACTTTCCACAATTTAAGTATAGATGGAACAGTAATTTACGTTACAGGACCGAAAAGAGGTATTTTGCAAGTTAATCAAAGCAAATTCCAGTGCGAGCCGCAGGCGAGTCCTGAGGGCTTGGGGAGCCCTGCAAAACAGTGTTTTTCAGTCATGTAACGTACAATATTTTCTTTCGGCCGACGCTGTCATACAAAATCAATTTTGTATTATTTTTTTAGTAAATTTTCTAACAAATAAAACGACAAATAATAATAACTAATTAAATAAAATATTTTTACGACCGACACTATTATACAACTTCAATAGGCTGTCCACAAAAAAAATAATATACATTAATATTATTTTATTTCATACTGTCCGGTAAATGACTATTTCCCGGACTCCTTTACGGCTGGTAAATTGAACATTACAGTATCTGATACCGTAATGTGTTACCTAGCAACACTATCATATAATATTTGTTTCCATTGACAAAACAATCCATATTCTTTTTGATATCTATCTGATCATTTTTTCGGGATTAATTTTCCCGTTGCTTTCACAGATTTATTTATAATCTCCTCCGAAATCTCCATAGTACAAAACAATGCAAAACTTATGGTTTTATTTATTTGACAGTGACAAGCTAAAGACAATCATAATTATCTATGGAAAACAATGGCTATAACATCGTTAAGGGGATGGCATTGTTAGATTACGAACTAATATTTTTTAAATTTCAATAATTATAACTTTTTATTCATTTTAAAGAGATTATAAAGACAGTATGAAATAAAATATTATATGATACACGTCCGGTAGGTCTCATTACAGTACTCGTTTATATTCCGGACTCGGCTCCTACGTCGCCTCGTCCGTAAAACAACTCGTACTGTAACAAGTCACCTACCGGTCTTATAACGTAAATTAATATAAAACCATACATTACAGCCCCTGGTACCAAAATCAGATTTTTTTAGTAATAAATATTTTAATTTTGTATTCGTAATAGAAATCACCCGAATGCAGCGAGGCTAAGAAAAGTTCCCAGGCAGAGGCTTGTAATATGACGTCACTTACTTACAGGTACGCAGGCCTATATGTATAATGTGGGCCCGTTGTTTTTTATTGAAAGACTAGTGTAATATTATTGATCAGCACGCTTTAGAACCCCTATATCCAAATTTTGAAGATATTTTGATTTGAGATTTTCGAATTACGGCCTCCTAAAATTATATTTTTCAAATATTAAATATTTAATAACCTCTAAACGAATTTTATTTCGAAAAAAAGTCATTCTTTATTTTTCTACAACTCAGCGTCATCTGTACTTTCAAATACGATATGCCACTACCGATGTGGCATATCGTTTTATGGGTAGACGATTTCAAATATTATATTATTAAAGTTCCATAAACGATTGTTTCCACGTACAAAGACATTTTTTATTCGATATTTTAGTTCAGTCTGCTGTGAAGCGGATATCTGTACAAGAAATTTTTTTCTACGATGATTATTACAATTTATTTTCAATTTATAATAAAGTTAGAATACAGTCAAAAGATATACAATTCATTACTGAACCATAACAGATACGAAAAAAATTAATAGAAACATTATTGTAGAAAACTTAGTCAGCTTTAATTTTGCATATAGCCACTTTTTGATTAGGGCTAACCGTTTTCGAAATATGAGCGAAAAACCAAAAACCGGGATCTTCTTCGTGCCTCCTGCGTCCCCCCACTTTCTACGTTCGGGGACTTTTGGTATGTTTACCTCCTAAATAATCCAAATACAGCCCTCGGCATTTCCCTCTAAACCTCCTTATTGAACGTTCATTGACTGGGGCTAAAAGTTAATGTATTTATCTATTTGACACTTATCTCAACAATTAACACAAGTTCGTTTCCATAGCAACGAGAAAGCACCACACCACCACCTATACCATAAATTGGCAACTTTTTTTACCTTCATGGATCGGAAAAGAGAATAACAGGTATCGGAAAAGCTTTTGCCTATCTCTGATGCCGATTTTCCGGTCTTGCCCGATAAATTTCTGGCGGAAGATTTCTCTAGAAAATAAGTATTTTTGGTCGGCCGAAAGAAAAATACTGTTTTTCCGATGCACTTGATTAAATTAGTTGGAAAATTTACTATATTTTTTACTGTTTCAATTATTTTACATTTTCATATTGAACGCATCTTTGCTATTGTTATTAAAAAATTATTATTTTGGGTATTCAACAGATCACTTTCAAAGAAAAACATTCGTTTCTTTCATATACCAATGATGCAAGAAGATCAACAAGAGCTCCCCCAACGAAGCGACTTGTCGACTTCTTACTATATTTTTTAACAATGATGTAAGCAGAAATAACAGGTATTCTTTTTTGCTATTATTATTTCTTAAATTTATCTATGTATATCTCTCTGATTTTATTAAAACATATGTGGGGACTTATATTCGAGAGAAAATAGAAAGATGCTTGGAAGATGAAACAGATCTTTTAATAACGTGTATATGTTTGAAAATATGTAAATATGTATGGAAATCGGTTGCATTTATAGAGTCGCATTACCCGGTATAATATTTGGCATTATTGTTTTTACGCATAACGCCTTGTGTGTTTTCAGATTTTTACAGGCAATTATAGCTTGCAACTTGTTAACATTAACGGTTTCAGATCGATAGGATAGAATTACACAGCCTCCCTAGATATAAGAAGTATTGCCTATTTATATCTATAATAATGTTGAAATAATTTCACACAGTTTGCAGCTTTTTATTGAATCAACTTAGTTAGGGTGGTTTTTAACTATTTTGCATTTTAGATAAGTAAATATCAAGGCATCTAATTTTTTTTAATTAAATTTATGTGGTAGTAAAATTAAAGTTAACTTGATCGATTCTGTTATACAATCGAGTGCTTTATGATTATGAAATAATGTAGTAAATTAAACTTAATGTTTTAGAACGAGTTACCACTAAATTATATTGTAATGATAAAGAAAATATATTTTGACATAAAAATATTGTATTTCTTTCTGTGTTCCTATTTTACATATACATGGTATTATGGAACTATATTATAATGCAATATATTCACTTTTTTAGTCTAACGCATTGTTGAACAATGCATAAAAACAAAGAATCTATTATTTATTATTGATAATTGAAAATGTTACATGAATTATCCGTTACTTTTAACCCTTATGTATAAAGCAATATACAGGGTGTTTCACGAGGAAACGGACATGCTTTAATGGCAGATAGAGACCACCGGAGGTAATTATAATCATCCATAGAAAAGCCCTCGTTGCTGAAATACAGGGTGTTTTATGTATTTTTGTCAAAATATCTTTTGGTTGTTACTTTCTAAAGGAATGGAGTAATAAAGTTCATATTTGGCACATAACACAGACCCACAAAAAAAAAAGTTCAAAGCAGCGAACCATACCCATGTATCTCTATGTACTTTCGGTCGCTGAATCCGAATCCGGGGTCAAAAAAAATCGTACACCCCCAAAATCATTAGCTAGAGCCAAAATCATTAGCTAGAGCTGAAATGAGATAAAAAGAAGATTAAGCTACGAGATTAGCTGTTACTTCTTAATCAATCGAATTATACAAATTAAGGTTAAACAGCAGCGTACATACAATAGATATGGAACACACCCCCAGGAATGGACGAAAACTAGCCCCCTTATATAAAAAAATCGATCCAAAACAGCAATGACTGCTGAAAAAACTTGAAATGTCTAAGTTTTGTTAAAGTGTTAAGAAACTACATCAGGTCCAACGTAATCTTAATAAACTGCCCCTATAGGGTTGAGAACAACCACCCAAGTTCAAAGGACACGAGAAAAACAAGAAAAAACGTAAAATCCAACAGGATTTCTATTTTCATGGATGCTATGATTGGCTGAAATTGCGTAGTACTCTAAAATAGAACCAGAAACTTACGTACCATTAACATCCTACACTGTCAACCCTCAGAGGGTATGAAAACTACCCCCTATGTAAGATTTAGCTATAAAAAGTTACAGTGACTTCTGTAAAAATTCGAAACACCTGCGTTGTGTGGAAGAGAGAAGAAACTAGACTATGTTCGACGATGTGCTTCAAAACCACCCCCCACGGGCTGTAGGATGCTGGAAAAACAGAGAGAAACTAACCGGATTTACATTTTTATGGATGCTATGATTGGCAAAAATCGTGTTGCACACTTAGAGTTTGAAACTCATGCCCTATAAATGTTATTAAGTAACACCCCCAGAAAGGATGTAAACTACCGTAATTCAAGATGTAACGAAAAAGCTATACTGTTGCTTATTCGTTTCATTTCCATAGTTTTTTTTATAGGGGTGGCGCCTCTCAACCCCGTGGGGGTGGTTTTCAAGCACAGCGTCGAACATAGTCTAGTTTCTTCTCTCTTCCACACAACACAGGTGTTTCGAATTTTTATAGAAGTCGCTGTAACTGTTTATAGTCAAACCTTACATAGGGGGTAATTTTCACACCCTCTGAGGGTTGATACTGTAGAATGTTGATGGTACGTAAGTTTCTAGTTCTATTTTAGAGTACTAAGCAATTTCAGCCAATCATATCATCCATGAAAATAGAAATCCTGTTGCATTTTACGTGTTTTCTTGTTTTTCCCGTGTCCTTTAAACTTGGGGGTGGTTGTTCTCAACTCTATAGGGAGACGGACCTGATGCAGTTTCTTATCAGTTTAACAAAACTTAGACATTTTGAGCTTTTTCAGCAGTCATTGTTGTTTTGGATCGATTTTTTTTTATATATGGGGGCTAGTTTTCGCCCCTCCCTGGGGGTGTGTTTCATATTTATTGTATGTACCTGCTGTTTAACCTTGATTTGTATAATTCGATTGATTAAGATATAACAACTATTCTCGTAGCTTAATATTCTTTTTACCCCATTTCAGGGTGTTTTTTGGCTCTAGCTAATGATTTTGGGGGTGTACGATTTTTTTTTGGATTTTTTTATTCGGATTCAGCGACCGAAAATATATAGGAACACATGGGTCTGGTTCGCTGCTTTGAACTTTTCTTTTTGTGGCGCTGTGTAGTACACTGGTATAACGAAGCAATTTTTCTAGGCCAAATTACACCCTCCAAATGTTATTAATTATCTACGATTCTTTGTTATATTACTTGTAAAAATCCCCAAGCTCCGATACTTCTATTAATTCTTACAATTTAACATATTATTTGGTAGGAAAGAACCGTTATTTGTCTAATCCATTTGAAAAACCGTAAGCTATGATTTCCGCATAATAAATATTTCAGTCATTTATTCTCGCGTCGGGCCTACGTCACTAGTTACCCACGCGCATCATCTCTCCCACTTTTCCGTCACTGGGGGAATATTGGACTAGCTACCAGTGGAGCGATCAACAAGCACTGAGTTCCTAACGAGCTCCGCTCCAGGATCCAGAAGTAAGTAAATATAATGGAAATATTTCTAAGACCGAAAAATCGAAAATAATGACAAAGTCCACAAAATCGTTGTGGTGAATATTTCACAAGTACCGTCTACATCACCATCTACTAATACGCACCGTGCCTGCACAGATCTTCCACTTTACCTGCATATTGGGAAAAGAGAGCTAGGAGTTGAAGTCGAAACAGTCTGAACCGACCGATCGACCGCTCAAGACGTGCTCTACCAGGACCAATAAGTAACTTTGGTGAAGGAGCCCTGCCCACCGTGATCCATTTAGACCACCAGCCAGCAGAGCAGCTCCGCCAGAACCACCGATCATAGCAGACGTGAGTCAGGAGAAAATGAGTATCAAACTACTGACCGTAACCTAACCGATTTCGCCGCTTGCTCTGTTACCCTGTCACCGCTTGTCATTTCGCACCATTAACCGTAGCATAAACCGTCCCTGTATCATAGCCTGGGTTTTCTGTATTTTGGTTTTCTGTATATACTTAGTTAATTTAGGTGTAAACAGCATTTTTATTATTGAAGATTACAGGAAATAAATATCTTTTCTTCCGAATTGTGCGTTTTATTGCTGGGTGTGTAAGTCTATTTTGACCCACTGGAATTTACCGTTTCTCCACTGTAGTTATTTCAGCCCTACTATACAGGGTGTTTGAGAGACGTGGCGTTTCCCAACGTAATATCAGAAACTGGCGCCCGAGCAACCGAACCGTAAAAACCGCCATTGCTAAGGTGTCAAAAGTGACGCTTTCGGGTCTCACCGGAAAGCTCGTCACACTAGTAATCCTGAATAAGTACTTGTATCACGCACACGAAAAACCAGGTCCGGACTTAAAAAAATTAACATAAACACACACCACAGATAGTAGACAACCCCCAGATCCATAGCCAAGGCTGTGCCGAAGGGGGTTACACATTTGGAAAAACGCAGACATATACATCCACACCCACCGGTGTTGTCAATACCGGGGCTGGGGGGTCGAACCTAGAGCGCGGTAGGCAGTCGATCAGCATATTCGCCACTCAATATGCTTTAACCGATTGAGCTACCGCGCCGGTGTTTGTTGTTCTTCAAGAAAACAATACCTTGTATGTGTTTTTTTAATTCAATATTAAATTCGAAAAGTACATAAAAAACTGAACAAAATGGCTCCATTATTTTTTTTGCCACACCTTTGCCGCCTTCGAAATAAGTTCCACTAAATAATGCAATATAAGACTTTAGAAAATATCGATGAATGATACGCGCAAAAAATGCTTCCGCTATTAAATTGGGCATATACTTTTTTTTCAGCAATAATTATTATGTTCTATTTACCAATTTTTATGGAGAGGGTAAAATTAATAAAAAATAAATGTTAGAGGACACCGAATCAAGAATCTATTTCATTCCTCTCATTTATCAAACACTGGTAACACAGCAACATAACATACCTATTAACAACAACAATAATTGTAATAACTAAGTTGCGTATCGTGCACATAGTAACAAGATAACAACAAAATATCAACAGAATAATTGTACCAAAACCAAAAATGCAGATATTATCATAAAATATATTTACAAATTAGTGCAGTTCACGAGATGATCGATCATCTTATCACATCTAGACTGTTTCTAATTTTTCTAATTTCGTTGTCATTCAACAATCCTTTTAATTAATTGATCTATGCCGTACGGTGTGCTATAACCAAATTTAATCAAAGTAGATGCCACTCGGAATTTTTTAGCACATGCTTGGATGTATACAGAACCAATTTCCATGATATTTAAAATCATTAATTGCAGAAATTTTTTTTACAAGTATTTTACTTTTTTTTTTAATAATAGAGCCACACAAAAAAAGTGGTCTGGCCTGCGGACCACACCAGTCTATCCTTATATTTGGACCCGCAGAAACCGAATCCGAAGTCAGAATTGTCAAACTGGCTTGTCTTCCACTCCTAACCCCAAAAAAACACCCCCCCCCCCAAACAATTGTCTGTCCGGCGGACCATACCAGTGTATCCTTATCTATTTAGACCCTCTGAAACAGAATCTGAAGTCAGAATTGTCAGATTCGCTCGTTTTTCACCCCCAACCCCCAAAAAAACACCTCCAAAGCACAAAAAAATGGTCCGAACTGCGGACCAGACCATTGTGTATCCTTATGTATTTGGACCTGCTGAATCCAAATCTGAAGTCAGAATTGTCAGATTGTTTCGTTTTTCAGTTTTTCAGACAAGTGTATTCTTACCAAATACATAAGGATACACTGGTATGGTTCGCCAGACATCATTTTTTTGGGGGGGGGTGATCTTTGGGGTTGGGGGTGAAAAACGAGCCAATCTGACAATTCTGACCTTGGATTCGGTTCAAATACGTAAGGATACACTGGTGTGGTCCACAGGCCAGACCACTTAAAAAAAAATCCGAGTGGCATCAACTTTGATTTAAATTTGGTTGGAGCACGCCGTCGCCGTGGTGCCATTAATGTCCATTCTTTAAATGATCCCATAAGATATAATCTAAAACTAACCAATTTTATGTTTTTTAAAGGTTTTGTTCAAAGTTGTCGTTGTTAATTATAGTAAGCCTTACTTCAAAATGACAACTATTAGAAAAACAAATGATGTGACAACTTTAAACAATAATATGCTTTCTTTCCACCAGTGTACTGAACTAAACCTAAGAAATTTTAGTTGGGTGTTCTGTTTGATTTTATTACCTTATTATATTAACTCAGTCAAAAACCTTCCCCCTTCCTACGCCAAGTCTACCGGATTTCATCCTAAACTTTAGAAACTTGCCCAAGTTAATTTCAAGGTGGCGATTGGTCATAATACCTGAAATTTAAAAACGCGCATGCGTAAAACATCTCATCTGTTTTTATCATCCTTTTCGCAAGTTAATTTAGATATAAATCTGGAATTAAAGTTTTTACAATATACATCACCGAATCTTTTAGGAAATATAAATATCCGAGGTATGTCCTTTCAATATGATAGGGCCCCACCGCATTTCTCCAAATAAATTAGAAACCATTTAAATGATACATATTCAAAAAGATGGATTGGTCACGAAGGTCCTCATATATGAAAGAAATTAGAGACAGTTCAGATGTGATGAAAAGGTCAATCGGTCATCTCGTTAACTGCACTAGAAAATGTACTGAAGTTGAGGAGGAAATTTTGAATATAGAATTTAATTTGTAAATACATTTTATGACAATATTTGCATTTTTGTTTTTGGTAGAGTTATTATGTTGATATTTTGTTGTTATCTTGTTACTGTGTGCATTATTAATCTACAACTTTGTTATTACAGTTATTTTTATTGTTAATGGGTATGTTATGTTGCTGTATTACTAGTCCTTAATAAATGAAAGGAATGAAATAGATTCTTGATTCGGTGTCCTCATTTTATTTTCTTATTAATTTTGCCCCCTCTATAAAAAATGATAATTAAAACATAATAATTATTGCTGAAAAAAAGTAGATGCCTAATTTAATAGAGGAAGTATTTTTTGCGGGTATCATTCATCGATATTTTCAAAAGTCTCATTGCATTATTTAGTGGAATTTATTTCGAGTGTGGCAAAAAAATTAATGAAGTTTTTTGTGTATTTTTCGAGTTAATATTGAAATTAAAAAAAAAAAACATATACAGAAGAACAAAAACATTTTTTTTTTCAGATCCGGACCTAGATTTTTTTTGTGTGTGATCTAAGTACTTATTCAGGATCACTAGAGTATTATATGTGCCAAATATGAACTTATTATTCCATTCCTTTACAAAGTAACAACCAGAAGAAATTTTGACAAAAATACATAAAACACCCTGTATTTCAGTAATGGGGGCCCAATTTTCTTTTTCTATGGATGATTATGATTACCCTCGGTATCCTTTATCTGCAATTAAAGCATGTCCGTTTCCTCGTGAAACACGTTGATTACGAATTATAAGATCTTTAAATGCCATACAAGTAATCTTAATGATCTATAATGAAAACAATATACGCATTATATTGGACAAACAATGATTTAGGTAATAGAAATGTTAAAATTAATTATGAATTTTGATACATCAATAAAAATTCAATATGTTTCTATCAAGCACTAAATTCTGTATGTATATATAACGTACTTTAAGTTTAATATGCGTGTCTAATTATGATTACTGCGATGAAAAAATCATTAATCATTCATGTCTACTATGTTTCGGCGTTTGGTATTATACATTTTATTATTTTTCCTGAAAATAAACGGGAGCTGTGATAGTCACCTATTTGAAAACTTTCATCCAGGTATTTCAGATTGCGGGCTAGTAGTTTAGAATTTGTTCAGCATCGTCCTATTTATGACAAATGATAATAAACTCATTTTTAAATAAACCCTTTTGTTATTTGATCTTGAACAAACTTAGAATACGTTTGATTTCGATAGTTGCTCATTTTTACTCTTACCTCAATGTCGATATTAGATATTAATAAAATTTTACCAGGTAATAAGGTAACATTTTATTTCATAATCTTGCCCTTTTTTTAAGACGGTTCAATTTTTTTCACACTATTTAGTTTCCACATAGTAAAAGAAAGTGTCTGTGGTTTTAATCTTTTAAACTTTAATATCGGGATCGTTATTAGAAAACCTGAAATTCTCATGTACAAAATTTTATGTACATCTGCAAATGCAATTTTGGCAGCCGTATTGGATTCGATATTAAACATTGAAAATTAGTCTTATGACAGCTGCACATTATAATATTTTTCAAAGATTATTATCTACATTACTTGCGTAGAGTATAAAAAACAATAGCCCTAAGATGAATCATTGTTATCGTCCATAACAAATCAATTTTCCTGTGAACTGCAACTAATAATATCAGGTATCTTGGAGTAGTCTAAATAATAAAAGTTAATGCTAAAGGTGCTGTGACAAGTTCTTTGGGTGACACGGTAATTTGTAGAGAAAACTTGGCAATAATTCACGCAGAAGAGAATTGAAATGGAATTAAAAACTGGTTTGATTTTAAATTTCTTGTCATGAATTTTACTAAAACCGTACTTTTCACCCAAGTAGCACAAATAGTTGTATTTTGGTCATCATCATATCACAGTAGCTAAAAAGGATGGCTATTTGGTTGTAGTGGTGATTATTAAAACTGAATTATTACGTTCTGAAGACGTACTGGTGACGAAAATGGGGAATCATATCTTGGTCATCAAAACGCAACTGAAGCCAAATGGCTATAACTCATTTGGCTCTCTTTTTCATTTTTGTGGCTGCTTTATTACTAGTTATGAAATGGCTCTTATGGTGAAAGGGGTGATGTAGCTACTTCACCGTGACTAAATCATGACTTTTAGGCATAAAATAAAACGAGAACACTATTATGGCCATCCTTTGGCTTTAAGCAGGTGTTGTTAGATAAAATGGACGTATACTTTGTTCATCTTTAAAATTATGTGAACATCATAATTGCATATATGTTCAATCAAGAGGGTCATTTTATCAACGCACGAATTTTTCTGTAAACTTATATAAAACACTCATAAAAACAAAGGGCCTTCCAGAAATCTCTAAATTTTAGGTATAATTAATTTAATTTGAAATATATACATATAAACATTTTGTGATTTCAAGAAGCACAATCGATGGTAATGTTATTAAAATAACGAATTAGTAAGTCAAAACTTTATTTTATAGGTATAATTAATAAAGTATTAAAAACGAACGTAATGGTCGTCGTTCGTTGATTGATAGAAAACATGGTGGCAAGTTATCATCATTTGGCATATGCTTTCGCTAATGATGCTAGAAATAAGCGAGAATATGACTGTAAAAGATCTAATAATCTTTTTTCGTCAAATGGCAAATTTAACCTGTCATATTTGCCAAATTATTACCAGAAAATTGGTTGAAGTGATTAGCGAGTTTTCGCATCAAAATACGGTTAAACTATAAAGACATGACATAACCTCTCTTTTCTACGTTTGTTTTGACTGCCTTTGTGTGGAACGGGTTACTTTGTATTTTGACCTTTGCTTCTCCAACGTTTTTACACTTCCTTTCTCCAACCAAACTAAAATTCGTTACTAAAGTTTCTGAAAATGTATTGCGTGGACGAAACCATCGAGGAGCAAATTTGCCTTAGTGCAGTTTCTTCAAGTTGGGTAGGTAGTAAATAGCTAACTGTACTGGTCAAATACAAAAACATTGACTAATCCGTAATCAAAATCAGACACAAAATACTCCCAGCAACCGTGTACAATAAATAAAAAGGAATAATGGTAAAATGTTAATGATGGCTAGAGCCATAGAAAATGGAATATGTCAGTATTGATGCAGAAGATAGGTTGAACTTTCACTTTAATGATCTAAATATTTATAACTATTAATGCATAATCTTTTGTAGATACAAACGTCAACGAAAACACCCCGTGAAAAGTGTTACGTCGCTATGTAAGTATCCACTCTTTGAACTTACTTTTAGGAGGCGACATTCCTTTTCCAGTAATATGTGGAACTCTGCCTATATGTTCTTTTACATTTCATTCTTATTTTTCTGTTGATATAAAACTTATTTTCGTATGTATAAAGTTTTTAATATTATCATACTTGTTTTTAGGTTATATTTTTATCTTGCCGTTTGGCCTTAATTTAGATTTTAATGTGTACAAAATTACTTCTAAAATAGTGATTTAATAAGGATATTTTTTAATTATTGTTTCAGTCATGATTCGGTAATAACAGCTAAGAAAACCGCCAGAATGAAGCCTAACTAATATGTTTCGGCTAATTTCTTAGTAATAGTTGGGATATCAACACTACAGGGTCCGCCACTTAAAACTCCCCAGACTCGTAACTTCCTTATTTTTTAAGTTACGACCATGTTCGGCACATCAAATTGTAGATATGTTTAAGGCCTTTAAATATGCATACAGAGTGATTTTAAATTTTTTTTTTTTAAATTATTACTCAAAAAAAATTAATTTCCTTGAATATTTTTCCCCTCACCTTGTACATGAACTGTGTTAATGTTTTCTTATAAAGGCTTTAATTGGCTTCAATTTGCGGTTAAAAAAAAATTTTTTTAATAAAAATTTTGAAATTTCCCATTATTTAGAACATTTTAATAAAGTTTATTTTTAAAAACATTTATTTCTTTTGTTTCTTGTTGCTGTTTTGTTTCATTGAGGATTGTTTGTGATATGCCTTTTACAAATAAAGCGTAAAATTATTATTTACATTTTTTCAGTTATTTTAAAAAAAATCAGTTTGGAGTCGGAAGGAGTGTTTTTAATTTCTTTCTCTAAAACCAAAAAGAATTTCGAATATGACGTAATAACATAAATTGAAGCTAATTAAAACCTTTATAAGAAAACATTAACACAGTTCATGTACAGGGCGAGGGAAAAAAATATTCAAGGAGATTAATTTTTTTATCGTAATAATTTTTTCAAATTATTTTCTTTAAAATCACTCTGTATGCATATTTAAAGGCCTTAAAAATATCTACAATTTGATGTGCCGGACATGATCGTAGCTAAAAAAAATAAGGAAGTTACGACTCTGGGGAGTTTTAAGTGGCGGACCCTGCATATTAATAACAAGAACCATGTCAACATATTCTAGCCATTTTTATAGCCAGAATGGCAGTATTAGGACTTAACATTGTTGCTATTTAATTGCTCATATATGACCAGCATATAGCTAAAAAGAGATCATCATTACCATTTCGTTTTTAAATTTTACGCTAAACTACGACTAAAATAAGATGACCAAAATATAACTAAACAAAAGCCGTTGAAACGTTTTTGTGGCTGCATTTTGGTTATTTCAGCTGAATAGCATATTTGTGCTACACTAAAATGAAATATTTTGGATATTGCAGATAGTTAATTGCCTGTAGGCGTTTTAGTTTTTTCTGAAAGTTTTACTCAGCTTATATCTAAATGATTGGAAAATAATATTTTTTATATAAATGCCTGAGCAATGACTTATTTTATGTTTTTATTTATTTATTTAGGATACATCATGCCAGAGCTTACGCCAATTAAAGAATGGGGCATACAGAAAGAGATAAATTATAAGCAATTAAATCTAACACAGACCAGAGGGTGTAAAATTGAACATAATTTCAAAAGTATTGTTAAAATTTCAGAATGTAAACATATGATAATTAATTAGTGCTTAAGATATGTATGGAGCAAAGATACATAACATTGTTTAAGATATATAAATATGCATTAAGATATACTTACACATAAATCTAACAAAAAAACAAAAAATCCACAGTCTATACATATGATATTGAATTGGTGATTAAAAATATGTATGGAACAAAGATGCCTAAATTTGTTGTCTAAGAAAAAAACAAAATATGAAATAGAACTAAAATAACTAGAAGATTGAAGTTGAATTTTTTATGTATTCAATTACAGAATTAGAAAATGGTCCCCAGTGTCCAAGACGTCAAGATCTGTGAACTGTGAATATATTTTTTAAACATGTAATTGAGGTTTATGGTATAAATAGCTTCCTTAAACCACCTACTTCACCGCATGATACAGTAACAAATTTGCAAACAATAGCGTCACAGCCGCATAAAAAACGACCCCTTCATCTGAATTGGATTGATTTTTGCTTCAAAGCTTAGATATAATATCCAAAATAATTTCAAATTAACAAAATGATCAAGCTCCCCCTTTTAGTCGGTGGCATTATTCTTAAATGAAGAAATCGTGCGCGCAATTTACATCGGGCGCATTAGCGGAACAATGTATTATGAAAATCGAAGACAAAAGGGCCCAGGACATGCCTCGTGCGACAATGGGGCGATGCTCGAGTGTTTCACAGCCCGGTGCCTCTCATTGTGCTCTATTATGAATGAAAATCTCAAACAAATGACTACTGATCGACTCTCGCCGCTGTTGATGACGTCATTCACGCAATGTCTAATAGGTGATATGTGTACAATTGTAGGTCCTGTACATTTCATATAGGGTGGTCAGCAAAGCATCTTTTAGTTTCACTACAACACGCAGAGGACTTCAATTATCCTGTACGTATTTCACAAATCAGCTATTAATAAAATGTGTACTTTCTAAATAATTTTCAAAAATAGAGTTGATTCATTGTTATTCATCCCTTAGATCTCTACTCTGTTGTTATCCTGGAACGAAACACACGACAAGGGCTAGAATATTGCTAAAAAAATGCTTTATGATAATCCAAGAGTCTCATATGTTTTTCGATTATCTCCTATTTGTTACATTGCATTGATTTTGTAAATGAATATATAGTCCAGTAAATATGGGTTTTTTGCTAGAATTGGTATAAAGAGGAATTTTGGCATAGACGTTCAAAATTGGCCCAGAAACAATAATCCGTCGAGTTCTCATGAATCCTCCGTGAGCTTTCGCCGCCATATCAAAAAATAGCTGAATATTAGCTGTTTTCAAATTTAATCCAAATTATCTTGAGTACCAACTCAAAATTTTACAAGAGTAGCTTCTTAAAAATAATAAGATTTTGCTTCTTTTTGTGTATAACAGGATGTATTTCACCTAAACCACAAATGGGCAAATATTTTTGTTTTTTGAAACATGATATTCTTTATAAAATATGTTGATTGTTAAAAAAGTATTGTGAGTTGTGTTATGAGAATTTATTTTTGTTATAAGTAGGGCCGAGAGTAGGGCGCTTAAAAAATTCCAAAAATATGAATTTTGCCTAAGAGAAAATTATCGTTATTTTTCACATTTAATGAAAATTCCATTTCAAAAAGTTGCTTATATTACATTCATACACAAGTCGCATGTTTTTAACAACCAATTTTTTTTAGAAAGAGTGACTTTTTGTAAAGAAAATAAGATTTACATCCATTTGTGTCATTAATTCCCATCTGGGACCCTGTTTATTTATATGTTTAATTATATGAAATTCACTATTTTTCTAGACCCAGACTAGAATGTGAGATTCTGGAATACTGAAACCGTAACCGAAAACCGGATTGATGCGGCTTTGAAAACCGAAACCGAAAACCAAATTAACGCTGCCCTGATAACCGAAACCGTAACTGAAAACCAAAAATGGTGTAAGTCAGTTAACCGTAACCGAAACCGAACCAAAATTTTCGGTTTCGCTCCCTGACACATTGTGGAGCAACGTAAGCCTGCTCTTCTGCAACTGCACCTGTTTTCTCACCCTAACTAACTTGCATGAACAAAAAATTATTGTTAAAACAGATTTGGAAGCTCGTTCTGTTGTTGTCATAGTTGGAGTTAATAGACCGAATGCATGTAGGAGGCGTCAGAGTCGCGTTTGGGTACTGCAACATAACCTCATTTTCTGTGCATCTTTGTTTACTACTTCTTTAAAAATGCCAAGCAATTGTTGTGTGCCTCAATGCACTTCCTATTATAGAAATAATAAAAATTTAAAGTTTCACCAGTTTCCAGTATGCAACAGTTTTAGAAGAAAGTGGATAGTTGCTCTCAAATTACAAAAAAAGCCCATCTAGTGTGTTCAAAACATTTCACAGACCGAATGCATGTAGGCGGCGCCAGAGTCGCGTTTGGGTACTGCAACATAACCTCATTTTCTGTGCATCTTTGTTTACTACTTCTTTAAAAATGCCAAGCTTTTCTTTTAGTTCACCTAAGCTATCCATTTTCCGTAGGTTTCAAATAAACAAACTTATTTCAACACATCAAAACTACAAAGCACAGAACACAATGAATAGTGTACCCAAAACCGATCGGTAACCGCCTGGCGGCGAAATATTTTACTAAACCCATGCATTCCTCCTATATACCGCCGACTTTCTTCCATCCCCAATCAGTAGCTTCTAGAGCAACGTTTTTCCAAGTTTGAATTTAGTAAAAAACGCTATATGAGTGTTGCCAAGCAGCAGCAGAAGTTGGTGGTAGTTTTGATAACATTACAGTATTATTCACTTACTAACAAATTTGTTAAAAGACATGAATCTGTATACATCTAGACTTTTTTCTGCTCTCCTACGTCTGCAATTTCTTCATGACTGGCTTTTTCATTATTAAAAGTTTGCACGATGTCTTGTAAGTCATCTCTTTTATTAAGTATATTGATTGCATTAACCTTTCCTTTAGAAAAAAACGCTGAGGTTGTGTCGCAACTGCTCTTGGCGTGTGCAAATAATATTGTTTCTTTTCATTTCTTAAAAAAATTGATAATTGTAAATCTCGGGAACTGCAAATCCTTTTGCTGGTATAACCTTGCTTTTATTTTAAAAATTGAATGTCTTTGTTGGAGAAAGAAAGAGCAATAAGAAGGACTAGCAGGTCAATACCTTGCCGTACTACAACAGCTGTGTCGCACTTATAACATTTTTCGATAGCAGTTCGTATTATTGATAAATCGGCGTCATCTGCAGCAACGAACACCTCGATTCCTGCATTCCTAAATTTTTTCACTAGTTCTGCAATCAAACGTTTTTTGTTAAACAAATGACTAAGGAACTTCTGCTGAGTTTGAGATTCAACAGTGTTTTCATCAAATATAATTTCAGGACAGGTTGTTTGAAGTAACCACCCTCATTCTAGGCACTTCGTGCTGTTTGCATTCTCCAAATAACCATCAATCACGACAGTTACTCTATTACCGTAATGTTTTCTTATGTAACTAACATAAGCATTGTAAATATTATTAAATTCTCCTCTTTTTGGCCATATTATGTGGCGAAGCAAGTATCTTCCATCCATCACATACTCATTATTTTCGAAAAAGTGGTCTCGTTCTGGAACCGTATTAATGATCTGGTATAAAGTTGCCTTGTTAGTTATTATTATGATTATTATTATTATTATTTTCTACATTTATTATATTTTTAAGTGTAGTTTAGTAGCTACTGCTTTAGCATTAAGCATTGAACTTTAAAGTAGATTATAGTAAAGATTACAATTCATTGTGTTAACTGGAACCAACCCTTTTGTGTGCGCCTTGTTTCCCACGGCACTATTAATTTTAGGAAAAAACATAGACATTTTTAATAGAGAATTTTATGAGGATTCTGTATATAGGCATTTTTATCAAAAAGTGCACCGTTCCCGAGATAATCTAGAAAACCTGAAAATGGGGGTGAAAAAGATCTCCTAGGGGATAGCACACTATTTAGAGGTGGAAATTTTTCGATTTACTAATTCTTATGCTATCCTTACCATTTCTACCAATCTTCAAATCTTTATGAATTTTGTCCGATGTATTAAAATATTAACTGTTACTTTACTGAACTATAAATGATAAAAATATTTATTTTTTCCTTTAAAATGCTAAGAATCCTATCATGTAATTCAATACTTCGTCAGTATTAGCTAGAAGAGTAATTGTTTTGATTGATTCTCCAATAATGAGTGTTTTAAAGTATTTACCTAACTAGTATATTAGCGTCCCCAGATTAAGGCAACAATATACAGAAAGTAGGTATTTTCATCTAATTGACTGATTGATTGATTGATTGATTTACCAGCGTGCGGTAGGCATTGCTGCCACTCCCAGGTGTACAGCTGGGCCTGCTACGTCCACGCTGGGTTGGACTAAGGTCATGCTTGTTGCCAGTAGCGAGAGACACATGGCGCATGGTAAAGGAATGTGGGATGGGAGGTGTAGGTATTTGTGAGATGCGTTACCGCATTGTGTCGTGAGGGAGCATTTAAGCTCCCTTTTTTGTGTGTTTGGTTCTGGACTTCTGCCTATTTTGACTCTTCTTGTGAGATATGTTGCTGTGTTGTGTCGTAATATGGAGTGTTTTTGCTTCTCTTTTTGCGTTTTTGCTTCTTCGAATCTTCTTTTTTCTGAGTCTTCTGATTCCTCGGTTTCCGATTGTGGTAGAGTATATATCCTTGCAATTTGTTAGTGGTGTTCATTTGTTGATCCTGATCCTTTCAATTGTCGTTCTCCACTATTTTTAGTTTGTTGCTGTGCGGTGCTAGCGCTTTCTTCAGTAAATGTGTTTGGTCCCTTCCTTGGGTATGTCCCCAATACTTCATTGCGTATATTTCTATTGTGTCGCTGTTTTCGTCTTGTTGTTTTAGTTGGACGATGCCCTTTCTGCTCTTCTCAAAAACTTCTTCTGTTGGCTTTTATTGTTGCCGCGTTTTTGACTCCATATATAATCGTTGTCCATATGACGGCTATGTACATACATTTGGTGAGGTCCAATGATAGTTTATTTTTCTCAATGAACGGTATGTTACCCTTGTGCCGTTTTGATTCTCTCCTTTACTGTTTCTCTCCGCTCCAGCTGGTTCGTCCGGTCTGTTCCTAGGTCCGGCACGGTAGCTCAATCGGTTAAGGCGTATTGAGTGGCGAATACGCTGATCGATTCGCTACCGCGCTCTGGGTTCGACCCCCAGCCCCGGTATTGACAACACCGGTGGGTGTGGATGTATGTCTGCGTTTTTCCGAATGTGTAACCCCCTTCCGGACAGCCTTGGCTTTGGATTTGGGGGTTGTCTACTATCTGTGGTGTGTTTACTTCAATTTGTTCGGCATTCTTGGGGAATATTCATCTATTTTGTGTTCCTCTCCGCTGGTCCAACTCTTCTTTTTCTTCGGCATCGATTAGGAGATTATCGACGTATGTGTGTGTTTTCTTAGAGAACACCATTTTTCTGAAAGAAACCTTCACTAGGCATACCTCCGCTGAAGTGATGTGCGAACTCAGCCCTGACGCAGTATATCAACAATACCTCATTGATTATTTCGAGTTTAATTTTAATTATTATCACTGCCGTGATTTCTAGCATTTATTCCTTGAATGGTGGCTTACTGAATGGTCTTCTTGTATTAATTTGATTCATTCATTTTTTGCTTTCTCTTCTTTCTCCAGTTTATCTCCACTGTTGCCGTGGTATACCTCTTCTCGTGTATGTGTTATCATTTTTTCTGTATGCCCCCTTTACTGCCCCTAACTCGTTCCCCCATTTCTTTGATTTTGTGGTCCTATGTTCTGTATTCGATTCATCATTCTTGTGTATAGGTACCATTTCCTGAGAAAAAGTATGCATTTCCATTGAACTGCAAGAAATTCAGCCCCCGGCGTATTAAGCCAATAGTACGCCACTAAGCCGATTTTTATGAAATTTTTGGTATATATTTGGTAGGTCTGAGAATGGGTCGTAGGCTATTTTTTATACCCCTAGATGATAAGGGTGGCTCTATCCAGAAATTTTCTTTTTATTTTTTGGACAAAAATTTATAATTTATATGGCAAAACAAAGTTTGCTGGGTCAGCTAGTAATAAATAAAAAAAGTGTGTTAGTTGTGATTTGCATAATACCTAAACAATATTCTGTAATCATAATTAAGAACTGAGAAAAAATAAATAAATACAAAATTATTATTCATTATCTACACCCTACTTTTTATTAAAACAAGAATGTCCTTTGCAATTACTACACATCCTGATATATAATATATAAGGTCAGTTTTCTTACATGTGCATTTGTTTAAAGTGAAATTTAGTGTGCAAGTGCAAAGGACAATTATTAGTAATTCCGCAGGTACGGATGTCAGATAATATGAGACACAGAATGTCATTTACTTTTCACTCAAATTATTTCACTTTTTTTTCATTTTCGAGGCCATTCTACTCCTGTACTTGATAATACACTCTTAATAAGTGATATTTTAAACTGGAATTTGTGGAAGGCAATGAATTTAAATTGAAATGTTCGTAAATTTTATTCCTTGCCTTCTTGTACATAAGATACCGAAGTTCGCTTATAGAATTTACATTTATTTTGAGCTCTTTATATTTATAAACAAAAAACTCATCTCCGACTCGAGTCAAATCACTAATTTTTGGTTTGGAGTCATTAGAAACCTTTTGTCTAGTGGTAGCCTCACTTTTAAGCAGGATAATAAAGGTTTTCTTTTTTCCCAATCTATAAGGCGCAGGTTTTCAGCAAAATTATATTCATTTACAAGACGCGGTAGATAAGCAAACGTTTCCGTTTCTAACTAGATATGCCAATAGCAATGTAATTGAGCGATCTCACTGCATAACTGTACATCGAGGGGCGATAAACAACTGTTAGTAGATGTTTTTTGTTAAAAAGGTCTCAATAATATTGTTAGAGTAATAATACTATTGTACCCTAGAACCTATCCTTCATTCTTTATATGTTATTAAACATATTAAATATATCTAATCATTAATAAAATAGAATTATGTATTCAAAGATACTGAATTTTAATTCTTACAAAAATGTATTCTTGAAAAATGTTTATATATAAACAGGTAAGTGAAACATTTGCGTATAATTAAGAAAACAACCAATTTTGTATAATTTTCAAGATTCATTCAACAATTAACCTTGTATAGTTTGATTAAGGAATATTATATATCACACAATTTCATAATTAATTTACAAAAAGTTTTCTCCTAAAATATTGATAACTCCAATATTAATTTAGAAATTTCTCAAGTGCAAGAATCCTAGATTTTCAGTCATTTTTTCAAGATGCGGTAAAAGTTCACAGCGGATTCGTGGGGGCTCGATAGATTATATCATTCCTAGGCCCATTAGGAACATCTATACCAAAAATCAGCTTTATACCATTTTTGTCTCGGGTCAGTCATTTTAGAACCCCTATTTACTACACTAGTAGATGTGACATAATTTCTTATGTAAGAAATTAAAATGTATTCCTATTTTTTTTTAAATAAATAGAAAAATATTCATACAAGTTTAACATTGGATCATAATTTCTTTTTATTAAATATTGAAATGAACTTGATTTAAATACAACGATTGTATGAATCGACTTAATAGAATATCTAAAACCGTTTGTATTTTTTTATTAAAATCAAAATATCTAATTCAAAGAATACTTAATCTATAAGGAACAATGGTAGATACTATGTGCATTCAATCCTATACGGAAAATCCAGTCAGTAGATCTGCCTCATTAGTAACACGTGTGTCAAAATGGATTATTATACATGATATCTGATAATTGCATTTATCAGGCCTGAATTGACGTAGTAATGTTTGGGTCTTTATGTGTCTGTGATCTTATAATTCGAACTGCAATTTTGGTAAATTAAACCTTCACAATGTAACTGAAAGGTATTATGCACAACAGAACGTAAATGGAATAACTAAGGCGCGTTAATCAGTACGTGACTGGGTATATTGAGTTAAGGACTGAATATCAAAATCTCTAAATTGCAAGATCGATCTGTATTGGTAGTTTGGAAGTAACATCCTATATAAATAGTTTCTTGAAATGTTAATTAAGATTTATTATATGTACCTATGTCCACATATATTTGATTTCAAACTTCTGATTATTGGTATTTCTCGAAAATATTTCTTAATTGAAAAGCATTCAACTCTTATATTAAGCAGTCGGCAAGAATATGTATACTTTACATCGAAATAAATTTAATTGTAAATTTTCCGACATCCCTGGTATATAATAAATATCAACCAAGAAATTTTTGTGCAATTTACTAATTTTTTATAGGTTTTATTTTATAGTTAACACAATGGAAAAGAAAATACGGAAAATAACTTGAACGGTTTCACGTGACGTCTGCGACCCATACTCATATCAGTTTCCGTTCAAATCTCAATACGACTTTGAGCACATTCATTGCGACTAAAAATTCTAAATCTGGGTTTGTTACTTGTCAATTCATTGTGAGTGTACTAATTTCTTGGATATATCGACGCACACTAAAGCTAGATGTGACTTTTCATTATCACACATTAACATCAAATAGTCAACTATAAATAGCGAGCAAGAGGTTCTAAATTGTCGGCGATATACCAGTGACAGTATTTGGTGATACCTGAGGCTTTCATCCATTCCGGATGTTTTCCCTGGGATATATTGTCATTGAGTAACTTGCTCTGAAGGGACGGTGATGTTAGGCCATTATTTCTTGCAAGAGAATACGCCATGCTTTGATGTGGTGGTGTCCTAATTTTTAGTTTATAATAGCATTAATTATTAGGATTGTTGGAGCTCTTTTTCATATATTGATTGAATGGCTCTTTTCATAAGTTTCGAATAACAATCATTTTTTTGTTTTTGATTCTTTGATTTTCTTTATTTTTGAGTATTATTTGGACATTTTCTTTTTGGTCTTTTGTTTCTTCAGTTTCTTTAGATATTTTCTTTTAAATTACAATTTATTATAGTGTATATTTAAGAGGTATAAATGTAGTTTAGAGATGAACGTACATGAGCTTGTTGGAATTTGGAGGTGAAAAAATTAGTTAGGAGCTGTCGGGGATTTTACTAGAATGTTTGCGAAATGATGTAGGAGTTCATTTGGACTGGAGTTTGTCTTAGTAGTATGTCGTGTAATAATTGAATAGGTGTAAGAAACGGAAGTTTATTGGCCAGTTGGAGTGGTTTGTTTTGGGTAAAGCTTGTACATTGCGGTAGTTATATGTAAGGGAAAATTGTGGAGGATAAGAAAAGGAGATGAATTTCATTTCCAGCATTTGTCAATGAAGTGTTTGCATGTTCGCTAAACATCAATCTGTGATTACTCCTAGATAGATGATATCGCCTTTCCAGATTTAGTTCAAACTTGCGATAGCTATAGAGAATTACTGCGTTATCATCAGGTACCACAAGTTTGTGCGTGCGTATAAAGATATGAATCTCAACGCCATATGTCTTTCGTAACTAAAGGTTTCCACTATTAGTAAGTAAGTAAGTTGTTTATTCGGTTATTAATACACAAAAGGTCGATTTTTGGACAAAAACCTGTTTTCCCATGAAAATTATTCGAGAATTATTAATTAATTAATTCGAGCATAATTTTCATGGAAAACAGGTTTGAGTCACTCAAAAAAAATTTACCCAAGTAGAAAATCAACCTCGTGTGTATTACAGAAGATTAATATATGATTAAAAAATATTATCTAAAATAATTATTAAAACAACAAAACTGTTTATTTAATGTTTTAAAAATAACGATTTATAATAAAAAATAAAAACACTTTCTAATGTTTTTTATCATGTTAAAACCCCAGTCAGTCAAAATATTTGCAAGTTCATCATAGTAGTCGTATCTTTTTCGAGGGAATAATGCTCTTTGCAAAAAGCTTTAAATTGTTTCCATATAGAATTTAGTGTTTCTCGTTTTAACTGGGACACTTTCATTCATAGCTTAGTTAATATTTTCTTGTGAAACATCACCAAATCGCTTTTTTTCATTCATTTTGTGTACAGAAATCAAAACGTGAAATGTCAGATTTTAATAATTTCAATGACTTTTTTAGTTTGACACATGGCTACTACGAAAAAAGTAACATACATTTTTCTCGATTTTTTCCACTTATCGATAGCCGTTTTTCTCACTTTAAACAAATCCTATTGTTCGATTTTTTTGGAAATGTACGTTTTGATTGGTAAATAAAGTAAGAATATATCAATCAGTTAAAAACTATTTCAATATTATAACTGTCATATTTTAAATAAACGGTGGATGTGTATTAACTCATTGAAATATAAAGAATATTCCCTTTAAGCTATACCATACTGTAAATTTTTACACGTATACAACTTTTTTATTTTTTGCAAAGACACCTACGATATCAATATAAATGGAAAAAATAAAAAATAGTATTAGGCATTTTTTATCAGAAAATTTTATTAATGAAAATTGTTTAGAATTGTCCAAGAACCTTGAGTCCACAATTTCGTTAAAATTAAAAAATATTGAAATTTTGTTTAGAATAATGTCTGAAGTCCGAAAATACAATTTCAATGGGTTTTTGCGTTTTGAAAAGTGTATGTGACAATTTTTTTCAAATAACACGTGATCTGCCGAGTGGTCAAATAAATCGAACGTTCTTTTTTGCTTCTTGCGTGTTCTGCATCTTTTGCAAATTTAAATATTTTTTTACATTTGATCAAACTTTGGACTTAAGAAGCTTCTTGAGTAATTCTGAACGGCTTTCATCTATAAACTTTTCCGATAAAAAATGTTTAATATTTTTTTATTTGTTAAGTTTATTTATTTTATGAGTGTTACACTCTTATGTGCGACACACTGTATACACATCGTTCTTATATATACATTGTGCTTATGTAGGTATCACAGAAGGTAAAAAGTTACTTAATATTTAACATACACGAATATATTGTATTAAATACAGCAATAGAGAAATAGGAAAATTAAATTTATACGAAGTAAAAACCAGACTGCAACTAACAGCTATTCTCTGGACTAATGCCCCGCCGAGCGCTGAATTACGAATTACAAGCCTGGCCACGTTAAGTGCAATAACTGTGTATTGCCATAAAATGCTAAAGTTTCGATTGTAACAGACACCAGCCGAAAGCGTTATTCCTACTCAAAGGAGCTCTCGTGCCAGCCACTTGCAGACTGCAGTTTCGAGCTATTGGCTCTCGTCAGTGCTAGGTAGGTCTGAGACGGCTGGAACGAGGCACTTGAGTCATCTCCCTGCACTGACGACAGCCAATAGCTCGAAACTGCAGTCTGCAAGTGGTGTGGAGTGGCTGGCACGAGAGCTCCTTTGAGTAGGAATAAGTCTTTCGGCAGGTGTCTGTTACAATCGAAACTTTAGTGTTTTATGAAAATACACAGTTATTGCACTCAACGTGGCCAGGCTTGTAATTCGTAATTCAGCGCTCAGCGGGACATTAGTCCGGAGAATAGCTGTTGGTTGCAGTCTTGCTCTTATTCTTTATAAATTTAAGGAAACTTATAGAAGAGTTCGACAAAAATATTTCACTAGTAAATATTCTGCCCTCGAAAAGCATACCTACTAGAGGCAAATTAGATCAATGAGAGGATTATAAAAGTTTGGTAATATGTTGTGAATAAGAAAGCATATACAGTTATGTGGTTCCCATTAGAGACCTAGATCCTAGGCAACTTCCGAAAATTGTATGTGTTCTGTATTTTCGTATCCAGATAGCTTTTTATTAGTAAAGATCATTTAGTTAGTTTTACTTCATTCAAGAGGTTGTAGCCAGAAAAATATGATATTAAAATCTGACTTAATATTAGTTGCGGCAAGTTATTATTCGATTTTGTTAAAGCTGTGTCTTATTGGGAGTAATTGAAAAGCCTCTGGCATCTACGCAAATTTTAAGGTGTATAGGCCTAGTACTGAACCTTGAGGAACATCAATTTTTAAAGCAAGATCTTTAAGCAGCAGATTTGCCGTTATTAAGATATGAGTTTCTTAATGAAATATCTCATTTAGAGTGTTTGTTTGACAAGATATTATGTGAAATACTGGGCCTTATTTAAACCTCAAAATAAAATAGCCACATATATTTTATTATAAAAAATACAACAAGCAGAAGTTAACTGGATATCTGCAATTATGTTTTGTGGTGAAGTATAATTAGAAGATTGGAATTTAATTTATTGGTATCCAATTTTAGGATTTTTCTACTTACATAATATAGCTCTTAAATAAATGATCCATAGATGCAAATTACCACAAAACTCAAAGGAATGACATGTTAGGTGATCTCTTTTATGTATGATAAATAAATAAAATTTTCCCTTCCGTTAGAAATATTATGAACATTTTTCCATGTCACCTTGTAATTTACATTGTGATATATTCTCTATAACTGATGTGTGATGAGGATGATAGTCCACAATGGAACCCCAAAAGCAGATAAATTCAATTTTCAGTGGCGTATCATCTAAAAAAGAGTTTATTCAACGCCAATCAGTCTAATGAAGAGGGTGAAAAGCGGTTGCGAGGGCGAGAATTCCCGAGATCAATCATTTAAATGAAAAATCTTGAAAAGGGAACCTACTCCTCGGTCGATGCAAGTATTTATTCTGGAGTTGAAGGTATAAATAAGGAAAAGTTTTAGATTTCCTTGCGGACAATTAGAAACATAATACAGAAATTTTAGTTATAACAAAATATAGTTTATAAGAAAGACTTTCTTAGGTATGAACAGGACAAAAAATAATATATGAGATAACTATAAAGGGCTATGAAGTAAGTTTATATAAGAAGAAAATAATTCTTTAGGAAAATTTTCGAAATTAAATTGAGTTTTAGCCGTAATAAATCAGCAAGATACATTACATAGTACAGTCAATTTGTCATTTGACCCACGAATAATTCCTACAAGATATTTTCTTTTTTATGCCATAGAGTAGCTTGCCCCAATCAGTAATTGATATTTTCCACAAAAACATCGTGTCCGCTACGACCGCCATGTTGAAAAATTACATTCAAAGCAGGTTTTCTCATTTATCTCCTTTCCTGTTAGTTCTAGTCTAAAATTAGGTATAACCAATATTGTAGAAAATGAAAAAAGCTATGACTTTTGTTTAAACTATTTTTCTCTACTATTAGTATTTTATGATTTACAGCCTTCGGAATGGTGAAAAATTGTGCTTCGTTGCACATTTTTACAACTATTTTTATCCTCGTTGCTCCAATGTACTAATTGGCTATTATCAATATTGTAGATCAAAACATTTCTCAAATATTTTGTTTAAACAATTTTCTCCAACGGCCAATTTTTAAAAAATTACAGTAGCTCCAAATTTGAAAAAAAGTCTCGAATTTCGTAAAAATATATGCTCCGTTGTTTCGATATTATTCAAACTTATTAATTTTTTATAATCAATAAAACTGACTTACGGCAGTGTTATTCCTTTAAAAGAATGAGTATTATTCGAATTTTTCGAGTATTTATTAATCTGTCAATACAACAGCTTTATTTATTCCTAATACTTTTCAATTTACACTCGTCTAAGAATATGAAAATGTATGCTTCTCTGTAGATTATTGCGATTAATTCTGTCCCCATTGCTCTTACGTAGTAATTAATTGTTCTCAATATTGTTGGTTATAAAATTTCCCAAAACGTTTGTTTAAGAAATTTTATTGCACTATCAATTGTTTGCAAGTTACAGCAACTCGAAAATGTTATAATTACTTCCACATCCAGTGGAAGTATAGTAACGAAAATTTTTTTTTTTTTAATATCGACCTGGTGTAGTTTTAAAACAGTTCATTGTGGAAGAAAATTCTGTAAACAGAAGTTTTGGGAAATTTTATAATCTACAATATTGATAATAATACTACAAAAAAGCAACGAGGGCAGAGATAATTTTTACCATTTTGATAGCTGTAAATTATAAAATATTAATAACAGAGAAAAATCGTTTAAATAAAAGTTGTAGCTTTTTCATTTTCAACAATATTGGTAATATCCAATTTTAGGATCAAACTAACAGGAAAGGAAATAATTGAGAAAGACTTTATTGACTGTCATCTTTTCAACGTAGCGGACAAGATGTTTTTGTGGAAAACATCAATTAATTGTTAGGGTGAGCCCTTCTATAGTATAAAAAAGAAAATCTCTTGTAGAGATTATTCGTGGAAACAACCCCCCCCCCCCCCCCCCTTCCTCCCGTTTTTTTTTGCTCTACAGACTGTACAGAGGGAAATTAAATTTATTCATATTATCATGTATATTGATGTACAGATTCACGTTAACCCCATCAGACCCAATGTGCTTGGTGATGTACATTGAATTTGTCGTCTTAAAATTCTTGTAAAACCTAACTAACACCAGTTCTGACCCATCGTACATGGTCATGTCGTGTCAAAAACAGGATTTGTGCTGCCATCTGTTAGAAACATCGCCGACAATATTTCAAACCGTCAGTGGCAGCACTTACAAGTTACTTGACAGGTAAGTCAAATTCTCGTACTAATATTTCCAAAATTACAAAGATAAATAGCGTAAATTAAATAGTAACATAATGATAAAGCTTTAAAAAACACCCCTGATGTCAGTTATTGATAAATTGTTGAAAATAATTTAGTCTTTGAGCATAAAAGTGATGTAAGTACACCGTCATGTACATAAGGTATCAAATGCTGTGGCCATGAAAAATATATTGTACATGGTGATGTATATCCGGCCTCAAATGGTGCTTGTAATATATTTAAAAAAATGAGGTTCTTTTTTAAAAAACACTAAAATCTTTGAAATGATATATGATATAATTATTTTTTAGCACATGATGGACAAAATGGACAAAAAAGGGAGATACTATTTAAGATCCTTGGGATATCCAAGAATTAATCGATCTGGTAGAAAGCGGTGATCTCAGACATAGAAGAATGAGGCTATCCTGAGGATTAGGCTATCCTGAGGAAGATGAAGATGGGGATCTGATCGATGACCTGTCTACAACATCTGCTATTTCTATTTAAGTTGGCCAAGACACGATTAATCGAACAGAGGCCGAAACATTAGATGAAATCGATACTGAAGAAGATGAAGAGGTAACGGAAAATGAAGATAAGGAGAAAAATTAAGTAGAAAATGAGGATGAGGAAAATAATTAAGTCAAAAATAAAGATGAGGATTATGAAGATGAAATTGAAAATAATGAAAACGAAGGGGAGGAAGAAGTGGAAGAAGAAAACGAGAAACCACCTACAAAAACAAGAAAGAGAAAAATACGAAAAGGGCTGCAAGGACCACAAGAAAGTGGACAACTAAGAAAAAACCAATGACAAACGCACCAAATACAGCCGCACAGAAAAGAAGAAAATAAAAATAAAATGGAACCAACCCATATCCGATGCCAAAATTCTCAGAAGTAGTAGATAACAGCAGTGAGCCTCTACCTGCTTTAGAATATTTCTCGAAGTATGTCCCCATCACAATACTTGAAAATATGGCAGAGTGCGTAAATATATACGTCTTGCAACAGTGCAAAATATGTAAAAATACCAGTACTTCTGAAATGCAAGTCCTTATTGCATTGCATATCATAATAGGATGCCTAAACAAGTTTCCTCGTGTCAGAATGTATTGAGAAAATATTCTGGGAATACATGTTTTTTTGTATAATATGGCAAGGGATAGATTTTTCTCCTTACGTACTAATCTTCATTTGGTCAACAATTTAGATAAACCAATTTTCACAAAGTCCGTCTACTAATGGATGCAGTGTGGAGAAGATGCCTTGAATTAGAAGTCGAAGAAACGCTCGCCATTGATGAGCAGATGGTACCCTTTACAGGCACACTGTCTGTCAAACAATATGTAAAGGCTAAACCAACCCCTTGGGACATCAACATTTTTGAAATATGTGGAAAAAGTGGCCAGGCTTATGACTTTATTGCCTATCAAGGGAAAACAACAGAGTTTAGCCAAGAAAATTTAACTAAATTTGGACAAGGAAGTTCAGTGGTACTTCACTTAGTTGAAAGGCTCGTAAAAGAAGGACATAGTGTATTTTTTGACAATTATTTTTCATCAGATTTCCTATTCAATGAACTAAAAGAAAAAAATATTTATGCTGCCGGTACTATAAGGATTATTCGATTTTCTAACCTCGCCGCTATTGGAAGATAAGGAATTCAAGAAAAAAAATACAGTCGAAGATGTTAGTGAACATAACATTTTTGTTGTAAAATGATTTGATAATGAACCTGTGACTTTAGCGTCAAATTTTGTTGGCAAAGGAAATAAAGATAAAGCCAAAAGATGGGATAAAATAACATCAAAATATATAGAAAGAGATAGACCGGAAATAGTAAAATTATACACACTATTAGTACTTATAGAATATTTATACGCTCTAAGAAATGGACCCTTAGGCTAATTATGCATTTTATTAATTTTCTTTAGCTAATAGCTAGTTGGAATATCGGAAAGACTGTGATTCTGCTGGAATATCAAAAAAAGAGAGAATGGATTTGTTGGCATTTAGAATGAGAGTGGCTGAAAGCCTCATTTACGTGAGAAAAGCCGTTCATTCAAGAACTAAAAGAGGAAGGCCATCCGCTTCACCCATAAACGGGGTGAAAAACGTGTATGGATATTCAACGAGACATGACCGATCATATGCCCCAATTCAATGATTCTGAGGAGGCCACTAGATGCAAGAACAAAGGGTGTAAAGGCAGAAGCCACGTCTGTTGCGATAAATACAGAATTCATCTGTGCCTGTTCAAACATAGGAATTGTTTTTCCTCCTTTCATAGATCTTAAGTTAGATTAGTTTGACATGTTTCTTACTGTATAGCTTACTATTATTACTATTATTAAAACATTAAAGCATTTTTTAAGATTTTCTATCAAGTTTTTGTTGACACGTTCTTCCCCTATGGGCTGATCATGTACAGTACTTAGGACCTTTTGCTCATTACCATGTACATTTTATATAAAAAAAATATTGAATTTTTTTTTGCAAAACCGATATGAATCTGCTATATGATCAATAAAAAGTTGATTTTCACAAAAAAAAATCAGTCACTCAATTTAATTCGGGTCTGAAGGGGTTAAGACATCTTAAATCATATTTGAGAGAACATATTTTGTAGTCACTGAGAAACCTCTTTATACAGTATGATGAGTGGTGTAGTTTTACCTGTTTGCATATCGTATATACACCACATGCTTATATGATATTTCTATCATGTTTCATGTTTAATTTGATGTCACATTCTTGTTACCAACTGGTTCCTTCTTCTAGCTGGGTTCTTCACTCTAACCACTTTATTAGTGAAGGAATCGTATCCTACATTTACTCAACGCTTAAATCGAGCTATTTTCGATATTTCTGGTTTCTACTTTGCATGCTGTGATAGTATATCTTGCTGAGGCACTGCTGATTGAACAGATTTTTACCATTCCGTAGGAATAAAAATGATTATTTCATCCATTTTACTCGATACTTTCATATTTGCTACAATTCCTTATCCTCCTTAAAAAAAGAGGATTTCGCCTATGAAATACCTGAATGTTTTTGTTCAGTTTATTATTTTTCAGTTTCTCGTAGGATTGTAGTGCAATGAAATTGGTAAAATCACTTCAATTAATTTCCTTGTGCTCAAAAAAATCTTTTTTTGCTATCTTTCGATGCAGCCTGATAGGAATAGGTAAAACTTTATTATAGCCCCTGTTTGATGTATTCCAATCATAGTTTCAATAACAAGAATCTTATTACTGTACCTTTCTCAGATAATCTGTTTATCGTTTGACCATATTTCCTAGTGGGCATAAATTCTTGTAAAAACCATACTGTATCATTCAGTTTGTGTGAAATAACCGTTTGAGTATGACACGCCAAATTGTCGAATCTGCAGTAACGTTTAGTTATTATAAATTAGTGATAAAAACAAAGAAAAAGTGTTTTCATTTGTTTCGTTACGATCACCCTGTGTGACCAATATGATCCAATTTCAATTAAATGTATTCTAAAGTGCTATTTTATATATGTTTCAAAGCATAACAAATATTATTGTATTTAATAAATATTAGCAGTCAGCAACATCTGACTCCAATTTTTAATTTCAAAATACTTCAATGATATTTTAAGGTAAAATTGATATATCATCTAACATTTATAAAGTTCGTTCGAACCTAAAAGACACTATATATTACGTCTTAGATATCTTGTTGACTCTAAAATTGTAATAAAACATGGTTTATACAATGTGTCCCATTTTGCTTGGAATCATCCAAAATTTATTTTAATCCGATTTAGATTGTTTTCTTTTAAACGTAGACCTCTGAAAAGTGCATCTTTGCAGTGCATTACATTTTATAAAACATAAAAGCTGGGCCTGCTGCGGTCTTTTTGGGGCGGAAATTGAATAAATCTTATTAGCGATTTTTTTTTCAAATTTGATTCGAAAACTTCTTGTATCAAATTTCGTGAAAAAAATTCTTATTTTTGGATTTTTATTGAGAGACACCAATGTACCCCGTTTTCTTTGGAACCAAAATGTTTATTTTTGGTCCGATTTAGATGTTTCTTTTTTAAACGTAGATCTCTGAAAAGTGCATTCTTGCGATTCATTAAAATCTATAATTAAATAAACGTTCCTTTGTCAGTTGTTTAGTCAAGGTACTCTTTTAAATACACAATTCTATACATCAGAGGATTTTCATTGTCAATTTCAGAATTCTTATTTCGGGAAAAATCCAAAAATGGGTATTTTTTCTCGAAACTTGGCATCCTTAAATTTGGAATAAGAAAATCGCTAATAAAATTCCTTCATTTTCCACCTCAAAAAAATACCGCAGTAGGACAAGCTCTTATATTTTATAAAATGTAATGTATCTACCATAAGAATGCACCTTTCAGAGGTCTACGTTTAAAAAAAAACAATCTAAAATAATTTTTTTATGAAGGTGGTTCCAAGCAAAATGGAGCACATTGTATAAATGTTGACAGTAAACATGCCTCTGATGATCGCCGTGTATGGCGGATATGATCCAATTTCAATAGGAAGTATTTTATCATACTATTTTTATACGAATTCCAGATTCGAAATATTAATTTAAAATCCAACAGAGGTTATCGTATTTAATAAATGTTGACAGCTGGAAATGCCCGAAAATACCTTAATGATATTTTAAGGTCAAACTGATATGTCGTCTAATATATACAAAGTTGGTTTCAACTCTAAAGACATCCTGTATATTGCGGTACATCTTCATATTTTTACGTGCTTAATCAAAAACCTTACACATTTTGCTCTAATATTGTAATAAAACATAGTTTATATAAGAAATGAAAGCTTTATATTAATTCCAAAGGAGTAGGCTCCCTAAGATCTGTTTTCGGCCCCCTACAATTTTTGAGAAAAATTCTTGAAAGTAAAGTTTTTGGACTTCTTGCGCAAAAATAAGATATTTTCAGGTGAAACCGAAAATTTCCAAAACCCCTCCACTACCACCACTTCTTTAATTAGTGCAGGTAAATAAACTATTAGTTATTTAAAATAAATGGAGAGATATCTGAATAAATGGAGGTAGTAAAATACCCAGGACGCATGGAAAAATACCAAGAAAATCCCCTATATAATAAAATATTCTGGAGTACTGAGATAGATTTTAATTATTTGTTATAATTCCGTTAACACAATTTTTACGTTATTGTGGAAGGATAGGGGGAGCGCTGGAGTAACATTTTTTTTTCTTTTCTTGACCTTTTTCCATGCGTCCTATGTATTTTGCAACCTCCATTTATTTAGATATCACTTCATTCATTTTTAATAACTGATAGTTTATTTATCTGCTCTAATTAAAGAAGTGGTGGTAGGGGAGGGGTGGAGAAATTTTCGGTTTCATCTGCAACTTATTTTTGCTCAAGAAGTCCAAAAAACTTACGTTCAAGAATTTTTCTCAAAAATTGTAGGGGGCCGAAAACAGGCGTTAGGGAGCCTCCTCCTTTGAAATAAAAATATTAAGTCTAACAGAAGTTATAGTGTTTACAATAAACGATCTATTTACATACAGACGCACACCCATTTTTTATTCGATATTTGATTTCAGCCCGTTATGAAACTAATTTCTTCTACGATGATTATTAAATAGTTTTGTCCTTTTGTAATATACCCATTTGATTAAATCAAATAAGTATAATAAGGCTTAAGTGTGTGAAAAGAAGCTAAAGCATAAAAACTTATTTCCTTTACTGTCGAGCTAGAGTTGTATATAAAATTTTATACCAAGCGAAATTTGACCAGTTGAAGTTTAAATTGCTATTAACTGAAATTAAAGTTGATATGACTTCCAACAACTGCATCGTGATAGTTTACATGATAGAAAATGACCCGAACATCGAACACGATATATATGTATTATAAAATACAAAATTTGTGCGTAATTACAAAACGGTGGAAACATGCAAATTCAAAATAATGAGGCGACAAAGCTCTCTGAGGAGCGTCGCCTAGCTTCACAGCATAATTATTTATTTCTCTGTCTCAAGATTTTACTTCCACTCTTTTCCTCATTAACATACATTTATCAAAAGCAAATCCACAGCTCTGGAGAACAATTATTTATTCCCTTATTCTAAATACATTAAAATGACGGATAGCCGTAGAAGGAATTCTGCAGAATATCTTGCAAAGCGATGAAGAGCTTTTCGAGAATGAAATTTAAATGTTACTAACACTTTGAGTTCACATATTAACTGCTACACATTCCTCTTCTGTCTCATTTTCAGCGAAATTAATAGTATAGAAGTTTCTTGATACGCAGACAGTATAAAATCAAGGCGGTAATTTTAACATTACTAATTTGCCTGTGAACTTATCGTTTTTGTTTAAAGAAAGATAATTATGAAAATGGTGTTAAAAGTGTGTCCCCGAATAGACCTAACTATATTTGTAATCTTTCTTATTTCGTATTTTAAAAGAGAAAGTAATTCTTCACATCAGTTTTTTTTTATTCTGGGAAGTTCTTAGCGAGAGTCAAAATTTCTAAATAACGTACAGGGTGATTAAAAAATAAAGAAATTGTGTCAAGAGTAAAGTATAAATTATTATTTGAGAGGATATTGAAAATGTTACAGGGAAAAGATGTTTCTAATTTAAATGAAAGTTATGATATGAAATTTGAACGTTGCATTTAAAAGTTGTTATTTTTGAGTTGAGAGTAGTTATGATTAAATTAGTTAAATAGGCATTTTTCTAATAAATGGATTGAGTAGTTTGGTCCTATAAGATGGCTTGCACGCTCCTCTGATATTATTCCTCTTGATTTTTTTAAGGGGATACTAAAAGCAAAAACTTATCAGCATGATCTCCACGAGAACGTAAACTCTTTAAAAGAGAAAATTACAAAGGTAATAACTGACATAAATGAGGACACGCTTCATTTAATGTGTTGGAAAAATTTAGAAAACAAATTGAGAAATCTGTAGTAATACGAGAATAATACATAGAGTAATTTTCGTATTTATATTTTTATCACATTATTCAATAAATCACGCACTGTACCTTTCAAAAAACTTATACTTTACTTAAGTCACAATTTGCCGGTTCCTTAATTCTTAACCATTCTGTAAGTTATTTCGAAATTTTCACTATAGCTAAGAACTTCCCAGAATAAACAGAACTTTCTATAAAGAATTACTTTTCTCTTAAAATGCGAAGTAAGAATGATTACAAGTATAATTAAGTCCATCCGGGGACACACTGTATACCGTTTTTACAGAAGTTTATCGTACTAGAGGTACATTGTATTTGTATTTTCAAATTGAAAATAAAATATGTATTTTGTTCATTACTGGAAACAAGTTTCATGAAAAGTCTAACCAGATCATGAAATAATAATGGACAATGAAACCAAATATTATTTTATTAAGTGATCAGTTTTTCTACAAAGCTAATGAAAAGCAACTAGCTGGTGGATGCTGATCTAGTTTAAATATTCGCTGTTTTAAAATTTGACAAGATCAAGTAACACGCCAAATATTATTTGTATTATCAGGCAGAAAATAGTGTACATCAAGTAACCTATCAGCTTGAGACTATCAAAGGATACTCTGGTGCACAGGAATCAAGAATTTCAGAACGTTCCCCCTGTACAAAAATTGTAAAAATTATTGGCACTCACAGAGACTATTCTTTGGTATAAAAACTACAAGTTTGAGAAGGTGCCAACATTTTTTTAAAGCACCAGTTTTGGCCCATTTTCGGTCAAAAATCTGGAAAATGGGCAAGCAGAAAATGTTGGCATATGGTTTTCCAGCAGTGAGAATTGACAACGAAAATTTTCCGAATTTGGCCAACAAGTGTTATACTACATTCCAAGTTTGGCCATAATTGATGTTGCCAGTGCTGCCAATTGCACGGAGAAAATATGTTGGCCTATATCGAATGTTGATCACCAAGACACCCTCTTCAACTAACACTAAGCCCCAAAGTGTACTACTCTGTTCCACAATTGAATATTTTCTGGGGCGGCTAGCGCCGAAACGGTCAAGGGGTAGGTCTGACTCACATAAAATAAAATGCTCAGAAAAATATTTGCTAAGACACAACAGCAATTCCAACATGTTATATCCCAGGCCCCATATATGTAGCTATTTTCTAGACTATGATAATCATAATGTGCAAGAGTGGCAAGAGATAAGTAAAAATACATAGGTACAATTATTTGTGAATAAGGAAAAACTAAACAAAATTACCAGAAAAACTGTTCTTTGAAATCACGGTTCTTAAACCATTACGGCTAGATTATTATTTTCTTACAAATTCACGCAGAATTTTATCCCCTTTCAATTTATCTTGATATTGGAGGTATTTTCAAAGAAGCTGCAATGCAATGCGGTCGGGTGCTCTCCTGCATGACGATCGCGATCTAGTGGAGTGAAAGGATTGTTTTTCTTCTAATTCATAGAAAATTGAGTGCACTGTAACTCAACCTCGAAGCACTTTTACATGTGATCATCCGGAACAACACTGTTTCATGAAATCTGAAAATCTTTTTATCTTAAAAAGAGTTATTTACGAAAAATTGCAATCCTTTGAAACAAGCTATGGTGAAGACATTAATTCTGAACTAAGATTACGATGCAAACAAAAATCATGAACCAGACCAGAGAAAAGTAGCACTGGGATATCTTCAGATGAATAATACTCAGTCTGTGTGAAAATTTACTAAGGGTTGCGCGGTATCACAAAGTTGCGTACATCGAATTTTAAGAGAAGAAAAGTAATTCCTACAAGACGTATCTGAATTGGATGGGGCCTACGGTTACAGTACATGAACTTTTTATCTTTGTTGGATATTTTGCCACTGTAAACATATTTAAAAATTTGATGAAATCAACTTCTGTACCAAGAGGATCAGACAGAGGCTGGTTTTTAATACTTCTATTACAAAATGTCTCACACCTAAAAGTATATAAACTTAAACAAAAATGTTAAATGATAATGACAAAAATTAAATCGAAGGCAGTTAACGTTTCGGAAAATATTTATTTTCCCGTTATCAAAACTTTCACTTCTAATCATGTCAAACATGACAGTTTGTTGTTTATGTATTTCCATAGACAGTGAAACATTAAATTATATTTATTTTATTTTCACTTACTTCGTCTCTGAGGATCAGCAACCAGCTGGTACAGAACTCTATTGAATTATTAGAAACACATTTATCCTCATTTAACGAAATAATAGCGGATTCCTTAAGTTTTCTTTTAGTTGAGTCGTTTCTTTTTCCAAAATTTTCACGGCGTCTCACTGGATCCTATGATTGTTATCCCACGCGTGTTCACAAATTTTTGACTTCAGGAATTCTCCCTTTGAGCCCAGGAGTTTTAGTCAATGTATCGTTTCCACCCGGAATTAATTATTGTAAAGCTGAAAATTTGCAGGATTGTAGTTTTGGTCCAGGATAATATGTACCAAAAAGTTCCCTACTGTCCCCCCCGTCGGCTTCCCTGTTTTTGCGCAGCAACAAGGGCCTAAGTCGCATAAATTGCAAATCTGGCTATAAGGTACAGCAGAAAATTTGTTACTGGTTCGATTTGGGTCGAAATAATCATAAAAGCTTCGAATAAACATATCCGTTAGTATTTCAGATGTTCCATGCATATTTTGATCATAATTTTCCGTTTTAGTACTGTCAAAATTTCAAAAATTGAAAAAATTCCGAAATGGCGCTATTGTGGATAAATGAAGACACGGAGAAGAAAACGCACCCGAATAAATATTTTTCTTCATATTTTGGGATTTCCATTGGTATGTCTACCTTCTCTGAAGCGTCACCCGTTACGAAGCTACGCCACTCCGAGTGTCGCCGCGCGGCGACTTATGCGTTCATTGTTGCGTCGATCACGTCTAGTCTAAACAATCAAGCAGGTGTCTGGCAAGTCATCCCTTCTTAGTTCAGTAGGTGTGACAGTCCTCGGAGTGTGTACATCGGTTCATTGGTGCGGGAAAATTGAGTGATTGCAGTTAAGTCATGGTGGACACAGGCGTTTATTGTAAGTTGTCTCTTGGAGATGGAAATGTTGTTATGGTTCAGGGTGGGCTATCAACTTTGCTTCGGGCTAATGTGGGAAGAGGAGACACTGAAAATCAGGAGTAGATTAAAGATCTCGCGAAGAAAAATTCATCTATCACTGTACATGTGATATGCAGGTAAGTTCTACGATACTCGCTAGTTCTATCCGAAATATACGAAGTAGCCCAAGAAACTTGTGTCACATATGTGGTATTACAGTGTCATTATTCCTTGCAGGAAAAATTACTCTAGACCTGCCACTATAAGGAAGGGCAATAGCTAGACGTCAACCTCAACTCGGAGGACTGGGGGTGGCAATTGGGAGTCCAGAGCCTGGTTCCGGTTCCTACCACAAGGCAGCCAACTCCTGATAGCCTGCTACTGCTAATTTCCTGTGCCTGCAAGGTGGACTGTGGTGAATGGTGTGAGTGCAGGAACTCTAGTCTGAACTGCAGCATCATGTGCAGGAGCTACAGCTACACAAACAGCCAGTCAGTGGATATGGATGATGATCCGGACGATCCTATTTCCCAGCAGATCAATGTCAATTGTCTTGCCGAATAAAGTCATTTTCTGAGTCTGACAAGTTAAATTTCATTCAATAAATTTTATAACCCGCCTATAATGTATTAACAGGAATTCACAACAAGTCTCATCAGCGCAGCCACGGCAGTTTCACTGGGGCGCATGATGGGCGCGGCCGCCGTGCGGTGACACTCGGAGTGGCGTAGCAGAGAAGGTTGACATACCAATAGAAAGTCCAAATTATGAAGAGAAATGTTTATTCGTTCACTTATCCGCAATGGCGCCATTTCAAAATTTCTTCAATTTTTGAAATTTTGACAGCACTAGAACGGAAAATTATGAACAAAATATGCATGGAATATCTGAAATACGAATATTCATTCGTATTTCAGATATTCCATGCATATTTTGTTCATAATTTTCCGTTCTAGTGCTGTCAAAATTTCAAAAATTGAAAAAATTCTGAAATGGCGCCATTGCGGATAAGTGAACGAAGCATTTTTTGTCATTTCGACCCAAATTGGACCAGTAACAACCTTTCTGCTGCACTTTATAGCCAGCTCTGCAATTTCTGCGACTTAGGTCCTTGTTGTTCCGCAAAAACAGGAAAGTCGACGGAGGAGAGTAGGGGACTTTTTGGTACGTGTTTTCCTGGACCAAAACTACAATCCTGCAAATTTTCAACCTTACAATAATTAATTCCGTGTCAAAAACTAAAATTCCTGGGCTATTTCTAGCATAATCTCTGTGTTAACCAATCCTTACGTTGAAAGGGCTAGATGACTCACCTACATAATGTTTACCGCACTCACACGGAGAAAGAATTTCAGAAGTCAAAAATACTTGAACATTTTAGCAATAACTAAAAATAATCTATCCTATAGTATTCGTTTTCTTAATGATTTGGAAATACATTGGAGACATAATTCGAGGTATTATAGTGATATAAATTCCAACTTATTTAATGAAGCGCATATACGGAGATTCAAAAACGGGTTTTATAGACTGGAAATTAGTTTTTCGAAAGGATTGAGCTCCTGCCCAGTACACAAATTCCTAGTTGATACGACTCCTGCCATATGGATTGATAGAAGACGTCCTATGGAATGTCCAGTTATCATTTTGCATCCCTTTGAAAGTATACTCAAGGATATGTCACTAAATTAAAATTTCTTCAAAACTTACAACAATTTTTAAGAGGTATATTGACGTCGAAAGTGTTTAATAAAGTATAAAACCTTTTCGAAAGTCCACTGTATCACAGTAAAAAGGTCGGTGTTAGTCATTTTAAGAAAAACACTTAAAAAGTTTGTTTGTAACTTTTCTTAAACTCAAAATATAAATATTATATTTCTTACCAACAAATTTCTCGAAATGTGTAGTCCCCTCCAGCGTAAGGTCATTTAAGGCTTCCAGGGATAAAAAGGTTGTAGCTGCAGTGTTTGGCTAAGTTAATTATGCAAAGTTCATTCAAGTTAAATAGTTTTAACAAATACTGCCAGTGAAACAATAAAAACCGTTTTAACAAGGTTCTTTGATGCGGCATTAACCATCATTTATAGAGTATTCTATTTATTTCGTTTTCAACTTGCCTTCAAAAACCGCGTTCACAATTTCGAGCGCGTTGCCAACAAATTGATTATGAAGTTAACATAACATGACAATCGTAAAACTTATTCGTGTTTATTTCAATGGTCATAAACGAATAATGTAATAATATCAAATGAAAAAATATACGGCCATGTTACTCACATTGGATATTAGTATTCTGCTTTGGTATAATTATTATTATTTTAATCGGTTGACTTTTACAGAATGGATGACTAATTGTGGCGCCAAAAGACATTGTTTCATTGGGATTAACATAGTAAAATATAGTCAGTAACACCATTAGTTTACTGCAATCCTAAACAAGTGATCTATAAGTTATATCTAGACGATTACCATGTTAACTTCAAAAGTTAAAGTATAAACCAAGTATGTAACAGATTCTGGTACATTTTTTTTTCTATTACTTTATCAATGAATTTGGCCAATTTGACATATCTGAACTTGCAAGCATTTCCGCTTTCTCAAAGCTTAATCGTCATATTTATGCACAGAGGGAGGCGTCTAAAGAATTTTAATTATAAATAAGATAAATAAATAAATAAATGAATAGTTTATTTAGCAGTTTACTAGTTACAAGAATTAATAATATGCAAAAATTTCCGCTTTTTCAAAGCTTAAGCGTCATATTTATGCACAGAGGGAGGCGTCTAGAGAATTTTAATTATAAATAAGATAAATAAATAAATAAATGAACAGTTTATTTAGCAGTTTACTAGTTACAAGAATTAATAACATTTTGTTACAAACATTAAGAAAAATAAAATATACAAAGTTAAAACATTGTTTAATTTAAAATATAATTGCATTAAAATAAAATAGAAACTATGTATATACACTTAAATACAACATTTTTATCATTTGTTTGAAAATTTGAAAATTTTTGACATATTAATTTCTGTAGGCAATTCATTAAAAAGTTTAAGACCTTCACAAAAATACATTTTTTTAGAACATTTCAATTGCATTCCAGAGTAAACGTCCGCACAAAAAAAAAGTTACAGACTGACAGAGAGACGGATAGAACGGTAGACTTAAAATCTCGACGATTCATGACATGCTAAGCCTATTTGAACACTAAATATTTTCAATTTTTTTTGCGTTACTATACTTAGTGAGTAAATAAAATGTCTGTAAGTTGTGTGGGGCTAAGTTATTTGCTATTTTATGTATTAGAGCAGATTGCTTGATTATTTGTTCAATATTTAACCATCTTAAATTAGATAACATTACTTTGATTGGTTCATACTGATTTGTATCACATTTCAGAATTATTCTCATTATTTTTTATTTTGCAATTTGTGAAGATTCCTCTTACTACAGGAAAATAATAACGACATATAATAGTTAAAACGAGGATAAATAATAGTATTATACACTAACAATTTACACCATTTAAGAGAGATTATTTTACATTCTATAAAAACACACAGTTTCTTCCTATTTTCTTAACTAAAAAAATTCACATGTTTGGTGAAATTTATATATGGATTCAAAGCAATAACTAAGTATTTTATTTCATCTACAAAGTCAATTTTTATATTATTTATTTTTACTGAGAAATTTTGACTCATAAATACTTCATAACTGTTTCTAATGCCCAAAACCATACATTTGGTTTTGGATGAATTTAACTTTAATTTGTCGTTGTATAACCATATGTATAGGGGTTCCATTTCTTGGTTCGTCGTATCAACTACTCCCTTACAATTTTCACCAGATACTGACATAAGTTTATCGTCAGCAAAGAGATTTACAAATGAATTATTTAATACAGTATATACATCGTTCATATAAATAATAAATAGCAGAGGACCCGGCACACTCCCTTGAGGGACACCATATGCACTTCTGATTTTATTCGCTAAAACCCCACTGAGTTTAGTTCTATGATACCTTTCATCTAAATAATTTTTAGTCCAATCCAAAATATTACTTTTTACCCCATAGCGTTTACATTTTCGTATTAAACTTCTATTGATCGTCTCAAATGCTCGCTGTAGATTCACAAAGACACTAAGAACAATATCATCTTGATGAATATCTCGACTCTATTTTGAACGTACTAGCTGCAGTGATGTTTCACAAGAATGTCATTGTCGATATTCAGACTGTCCACTATACAAAATATTGTTTATATTAAAATAGTCGTATAATTGCTCATATACTATTATTTCCATAGATTTTTTTCTACCGCAGGTAGTACATTTGTTTGATATTAATTTCATATAAAGAGAGATTAACAAATTATCCAAATATTTAAATTATAATCAGATGGTTAAAGAATAGATATTTTGTTCAAAAATTGCTCACTAAAATATTATTGTTCTCTTTAATAATACGTACACTATTGGACTGGGTGTTAATATGTTTTTGAGAATAATTGCTTACATACAAAGTGTCTGTAACTTTTTCTTGTGCGCATGATTACTCTGGGACCGTGATATTGACTTGAAATTTGGTATATCTATGTATTTTAATGAGATCAGGAATTAGATTATTTTAATCGTATTCCGTTAAAGGGTTGGGGGATAAATGGGGATAAATAGATAAAGCGTAAAATTGGGAGTTTGTATGTAGGAGAAGCCTAGGTCTCAAATTGTTTTTGGCATCAGCTACCGTCACCCCATTACCATTCCCACCGCTTTCTTAAAAGGGGGTAAAAAAATAAATTGTGGTTTAGTGTTCAGTGTGTACAAGGACCAAAGATCATACGTTTACTAATTTAGATGAAAATCCCTCTACTTTTCCCTTTTAGAGATAACCTGGTTCCACAGCTATACCTCTCACCTCTGGCAGTGGCTCTAAACGACTGAGTCTACCTGATACACTACACGGATGGCACAGTTTTATCATGATGGCAGAGTTTTATCCTGCCTCCTATCGGCAGGTGCTTTAAATCATCTGCTAAATTGCGTTCCGCCTGCATGTAGTACCCGCTGATGAGTTTTAGAACGACGAAATTCTCCGCCTTCTTACAACCACAACGAAAGCTTTACCCGGCATTATGCTGACGAAATATTCGTCATTCCTATATTTGACAGTCCTCTATCTCACTTCGGTTTCCATTCGTGTCATGACCTTGACTTATCGTCAGGTTAATGCATATTAACATGTTCCACAATGATTCTTTTGTTGCGTGATATTTCCTAAGGTGAATCAAGTCATCCTAAGGTGAATCAACGTCACACGTACGAATGGTTTATATGATTCGTAGACAAGTCTCTCTGATGAGGAACCATCACCTATATCATCACCCAGAAGATTTCTACACTCACGCCTTATTGGTGGGCCCGTGTCAGACGAATATTTTTTCTATCTTGAAGATTTAACGAGAGGCTTAAATAGTTCAGCCTTTCACCAACATATGGCTAAGTCTTGAGCGTTCAAAGGGTTCTTTATTACATATTCATCTATACATAGATAAACATTCTTAAGCGTTAAACCCATAAAACCAGTTAAGGAAGGTTAAAGAATAAAAAATTGAGTAGTTAATTTCATATGATATGGGCAAAATGCCATTTTTGCAGTGTTTAGTACACTTGCAGATATAGATAATTTTGTTTCTAAATTAAATAGCAATCTTACTTCAGTAAACAAAATTCACCTATGCAATCGAAAACAATGAACTGCAATTTTTAAATATATTAGTAATTAGAAATAGTGAAAATAAATTGAATTTGGAGGCATATAAGAACAATGGTATTGTTCTCAGCACAAAATGGCTGTTATCAATTTCTTGATTCATTGTCTATTAAGTTTTATTCTGAATGAACAAGAATTTGCTTGAGAGAAAGCTTTAATAAGTTTGGTAAAATAATCAGGAAATGTAGATTTAGTAAAACCTTTCAAATCCAATAGAAGGACCAATATGATAAATATATATACCGACGATAATATAATATATATTATCGAAACACTCAACACTTTACTCAATAATCTTAAATCATGCTGGCATCGTCTTTAGATGCCCAAAACTAATTGTTAGTTTCATTCCTTTGGTAACTGGTAATCTATTGGTTTTGTTAATTAGATAATTTTCTACTATCGATTAAACGTCTTGAATATATTTGCAGTTTTATAACAGAATCTGGAATATTGTCATTCCCATGGTTTATTTTTGAGGCAGGGTAGGGGAAAGGCGCAGTATCAGGGAGTGATAAAATTATTTAACACACTTGATGAAATTCTCGTCTAAACATTTTATTTTCACTCTATGCAGAATGGCCAAATGTTAAAAGCAACTGAAAATTGTGAGAAGGAAGTAAAGTAAAAGCGAGAAGCAGAAAAGAAAAATATATGTAAGTAAGGCCATAAAAAAATACAGAACAATAACGTGCAATCCTGAAGAACGAAAGAAGATGAAAGAAAAAGGAAGACTGAAGTATCTATTTAAAGAAGAAAGATAAAATAAGCTTTAATCTATTCTAGGAATGACACTTAGAGAGCAACGTAAGTTTGGCAAACTTTGGAGAACCAATACTAGACGCCACAGAACAGCAGCTAATATGAAACAATTTGCGAATCAAAATCCCTTATCTTGTTAAAGAAGACATTCGATCATATCATCATATCCTTCAGAAAATTCTACTCGAAGAATGACATCAGCCAGAAAAAAAGCATAAAAATAGAAGACAACGAAGCAGTGTTTTAAAAAATGGCTTTGATGGATGGAGAAATATATTTTCAGTTAAAATCTCGTACCCAACACAAATTTTCATTACCTTTGATACTTTGTTATATTGGTATTAAATTAAAAATATACATCATTTTTATAAATAAGACAACAAGAATGGAACAGCTAAATTTGAAATTATAATTGACCTATTTCACGTTAGAAAGTTTGATAAAAAGTGTCATGGCGAAAACTAGATTGGTATCACTAAAAGTCACTCACTACACATGTTGATCAACTCATCTAATTCCAAAACTTTGTAAAAATGAAATACCTATAATATAATAATTACATAATTGCTTTCAGTATCTTTAATGCAAAATGTACTAAAGTAAGTAAAACTTAGAGAACTTAAACTTACTGAAGTAAGCTTAACATTAAAGACCCTGAAAACAATGATATGATTATTATGTTATAGGTATTTTATTTTTATAAAGTTTGGGAATTAGACGACTTGGTCAACATGTACAGTGACTTTACCACTTTACTTTACTATTTTTAGTGATATTAACCTAGTTTTTGACATGACACCTTTTACCAAATTTTCTGACGAGATGGTAAATTTTTGTTGATTTTGTATTGTCGTTTATATGCTCACATCATTAACAATGGCACATTACACCACAGATAATTATTTAACTTCATATCTGTTAATTAAATTTGTACGTTAATTTGTGTGTTATGAATTTTATATTTGAAATATTTACGTCTTGCGAAGGCCTATAGATATAACCCTCATAGAATTTATTTATCTTCCGATCCCTTGGTCATGTACACTTTGTATACCACACTGCAAACAACCCGTATAATGAAAACGTTATTAAAAATAAATAAACACTTTATTACAAGCGGTAGTAAAAAATATATATAACATAGCAGACATCCCTCATAATTTTAGGGTCGTAAAATAAATATACTTGTTATAATTATTAGTACCCTAGTGACCGTGTCATTTCCACGGTTTAAATACAATAGATCTTTGGTTTAAAATTATTAACGATGGAATTTTTAAATTGACTATACAATTACTCACTTATACATATTAGATTCATAAAAAAACACCAACTTTAGAGTAGAATTTTTAGCAATGATATGCTTAATTATAAAAATGTCATAATCTGCCAACCAACATTATTCTAACGTTCTTCACTATCAACTTTGTATCAACTGTATAAAAATATATATAGATGGAGTCAAAACGGTCCCGAATCTGATTGCAAGTACGCATACTTTATGTAAAAAATATTTTAGCCAATTTTACCGAATATTAACCTCCCCACAATAAAATTGTGGGATGTTACTACATTTAGTCCAAAATCGAAAATAGAGATCATATCAAATCTTTACGTTTTGAGGTCCAAGGTGTCTGTGTGTGTGTATGTGTGTGTGTGTATGTTAGCACGATAGCGGCAAAGCTACTAAACGGATTTGGATGAAACTTTGCATGAGGGTTTCTTTAGTGCTCCAGAAGATCTGAAAAGGTTTTGGTTGAGATTGGATTACGTTTAGTACAGTTCTGGTACAACAAGTTGTTTATTTCATGATTACTTACAATTTGTAATCGAACCATTGAAAAGCAGTAAAATTCCAATTTCAACTATATATCACACTTGCACCCTTTCGATTTCGTTTCTGTTAAAAAAAGTAAAAAGAATTCGTTATATGTGCACACATGACAGCATCCAAAAAATATTATTGGTATTATTGTTAGGGGAAAATGTATTTTGCCGTCTCAAAAATATTTGGGTTGGTAACCTTTGTGAATATTGATTTATAGATTATGGTACGTGACGTCACAGCTAACCTGAAAAATATATATTTCTTAAGATTTAAGAATATTACGTAGCTATTATTAAAATTTCTGCCTGGTTCCCGTACTTTCAACTAAAATTTAGTACAGTGTAATGTTTATGAAGTTCTAAATACTTTGTCCTAATAAAATAGGACTCTTTTTGTAGGTTGGAAATCTAACCTGTAATTAGCAGTCTATTTTTATTAATCCAAATCACGTGACTTCCAACTTGGCGTGGCGGTCAAATATTTGTTGACAGTCGTTAAACTTTTGTCAAAACAGTTTGTGTTTTTCCGTTGGTCTGGCTAAGTATCTTGAAATTTTAACAATATAGTGTTTTTTGTGGATTGTGGCAAGGCGTTTTTGATTGTTTTCAAGTAAAAAACTTTATTTAATTATGCAGAGTGAGTATTTCAAGAAGTTGATGTTGGAAAATCGAGATGAAAAAAACGATGGAAGGTGTTAGATCATCCCTTTTAATCGTGGCTATCCATCTTTTTTACTTTCAGTTAGATGGAAGTTCAACATAATCGACTATATCAATTTACTGCTAACGATAATAGGACTGATAAATAAAATTTATAATAATAAAAAAAAGTAATAAAGTGAATATATTTAATAAAATACAAGAGATAGTTACCAATTAACCTACATGAAAAAATAAAGTGCATGTTAGATATATTCTATAACATTAATAAGACATGATAACAAAAAGTTCTTGCACAAATTAGGTACAATGATTTGTATACTTCAATCATAGGTATATCATATAGCCCGGGAGGCAGCGTTGCAGTTTTGATAGTGATTTTATGCCGCTTAATTTTGTGTGTAATCGATAGTCTAGATATGGCTAGCAATAGAAACAAGCGTCAGCTGTCAGGATCGTGGTGCAACTGGTCGTGACAGAACGTCTATTATGTCAAAAAAAAAAATCAATAATGATTTCAAGTCGTTTGAAAATTTGTACAACAAATTTTTACATGATAATAATTTAAAAAAAAGTAAGCTGCGTAGATAATGAGGCATTGTACGTCAGCCGCTTATATAAATCTGTCTAAAAAAATACTTGATGTAAAATCATTTCAGGTTCAATGAAACTTATACAACTAACTCTTTATATTACTAAAATGATAAAAACAATCGTCAGCTATTCTTTCAATGAGGATAAGACCGTCAGCTCAGGGATTATAAGTGTTGAGCGAGCTTTTAATCTGAGTATGATGCAATCTAATGTATGATCTAACTGACGATCTTTCCCCCTTTATATTAATAATAGCTGACGTAAATTTTCATTTAATATATTTTTTAAATAATCATTTCTAGAAATTTCAAGTGACTTGAAATCAATTTAAACTAAAATTTATGGTTTTAATCTAGTTTTCATGGCGTACATAATGTGTAGGGTGTCTCAAAAATTTTTTTTTTGAAAATTGTTGCTCCCCGGGATTTTTCTGATTCCCTTTGGTTCCTAATGAAATGATATGAGGTTTGAAATCTGTAGGTTTAGGAGAAAGTTTGCCCCTGGGGGCTACAGTTTTAAATTTCTGTAAAAAAACGCTGAAATTTAGAAAAGCAATTCTTTTTGAAAAATATATTTTCTCTAATTAAATGAATGTAGTTGTGATTTTTCAGGCTTTTTTTACTGTCAGATATCTTATTTAAAAAGAGTGATACCGGTACTGCCTCCTCTTTCAAATACCATACGTGTCGATTGAAACTTATTAGTGCGGCCTAAACTGCTTTAGGATTAATAGTTTTGTAACTGTTTAAGCAGTGCCATAGCTGTAAATCATTCATGGGGCATCTGCTGCTTTAGGAGAGTTCAACTAGCATTTAATGTAAACCAGAGCATTGAAAAAACAGATTTGCCGCAATTTATCAACCTTTTCTAGCTCATAACCGAGCTACTCGCTAAATGGGCACATTTTTGCTGCAGAGATTATTGTTGACATCCATCTTGCTTTTGAAAAACTCCAAACTTCTGCCAGTGAGTTCCGCCCAATAGAATTAGTAAGACTTCAGCACGTTCTCTGTAGTCTCCAGGAGAAAGGAGATGTTTGTTCTGGTTTAAAACAAGTTTCAAGAAAGTAACGACTTCCTCTTTCAAAGATCTTAAATTCCTGTCTTTGATTAGAAATAAATATGAAATGAAGGAAGAAGATATACGTTTTTAAATATAGCAAAAATCAAATTTATATTATATAAACATGGTAAGCTGAAAAAGCTGCACACTTACCTACATGTCCTCTTCGCACGGCTTGGCAACTGCGACTAAAAATAAAACTCGGCAAGTCTACAAATGCTCCAAAAAAATGGCGATTTCTCGTGCGCCAACTTGGATTCGCGAACTCTTCCCGCCAATGAGAGTTACACTGCAGGTTGTTCAGTAGCTAGACAAATGGATCCCCTGAATTTTTCTACTTAAAAAGATCCTAAAGAGCCCTAACGGTCATAAGTAAGGGCGCAGGAAATTTACGTAGAAATGCGCAGACAGTTATTGTCGTAATTTGTCAAGGTCTGTGCATATTTTACCTACAGGAAAATACAATGGAAAAATATATATTTTAAAATTATTATTCAAGTTACTTGAAGTTTCTAGACATGATTATTTAAACAACATATTAAATGAAAATGTACGTCAGCTATTGATATAAAGGCGGAAAGATCGTCGGTTCGATCATACATTGGATTGCACCATACTCAGATTAAAAGCTCGCTCAGCACTTATAATCCCCCAGCTGACGGTCTTACCCTCATTGAAAGAATAGCTGACGATTGTTTTTATCATTTTAGTAATATAAAGAGTTAGCTGTATAAGTTTCATTGAACCTGAAATGATTTTACATCAATTATTTTTTTATACAGATTTATATAAGCGGCAGACGTATAATCCCTCATTATATACGCAGCTAACTTTTTTTTAAAATTATTATTATCATGTAATCATTTGTTGTACAAACTTTCAAACGACTTGAAATCACTTTTGAATTTTTTTTTTCGACATAATAGTCGTTCTCTCACGATCAGGTCCACCACGATCCTGACAGCAGACGCTTGTTTCTATTGCTAGCCATATCTAGATTATCGATTACACACGAAATTAAGCGGCGTAAAACCACTATCAAAAATGCAACGCTGCCTCCCGGGCTAATAGAAAAGGGGTCAACACTGGAAGAAATTGTGTTCAACTTTTTACATATTTCAACTAGTTCACAGTACTTCAGTCCTTCATTGTTTAATTTATGTAGTATTTTTCATAAAATTCATAACAGTTAACCCTTCGACCATAGCCACCGTATACTGCTAAAAAATTGAAAGGAAAGACTAGGTAGTCAACAAATTTTGTCTAGACTAGTAATACAGTCACAATTAGTACTGAAGGATCATCTGGATCGGCAATAATCCACGTAGTCGACGACTTTTGTTAAAGATGTTAAGCTAAGAGTTCATAACCTGAAAAATTAATTTGTATGTTAGCAATTATTAATTAAGCAACATTTAATTAGGTAAGCATATATTGAAAAACGAGTTGATCATCGATAACTATAATTCTTATCTTTGCAAAAAGCTTTTATCCTGTAAATTTCTTGGAGAGTACTTCTTTCACCCAACCACAAATCGCTTCAAGATTTTTGAATGCCTTGAACTCATCCTTTTGTCTATGCATTTCTCACAAAAAGCAAGTAATTCACAATATCCCTATATGAAGTATTATGAAATACACCAATATTTGTACTGATGTCATCACTTCTCAGAATATAAGGGATTTAATTTGTAGACACCAACTTCTTCCATATACCTAATCTCTACATTATGAGACGATTTCATAAAATATAAACTTAGCTCCATATTAACGAACAATATTCACCACACGGAATAATTAAGGATAGTTGCGGATGTTTTTAGTGCTCTTTTCGGTTTCAAAGATCCACTGGGAGGGGAGGTTCCAGCCGCTTCCGTAGCTACCGATCTTTTTTTCACTTATTATTTTTATCTAGATTTCCCGGCGCCTTCGCCAACATTTTCCAAACTTTAATTTTTTTCTACCCTATTTTTATTAAAACAACAAATGTTTTTAGTGCAACATATTATATAGAACATATTATATAGAACGTATCACAATATGAAATGTATGAAGAAAAAAAATTATTTTCTTTATTGTACAAGAAGTCATTCTTGTACATTTCTTGAGCTGTAACTAGTCATAGGATGGAGTTGGGCCATGAAAGCTTTTGATTAGAAACTCGAAATCTATAAAATATTAAACATTCATCCAATTTCACCGGGGGCCACTTCCCATAAGATCTGAGCGGGGCCCTTTGCTGCCAATAAGAAATGTTTCAGTAATTGAAGGAAACGTTCAGGGTAGAAAATAATAACTTGTAGTGTTTTGAAAAATGTAAAGAGAAATTTCACACTACAAAGATAGATACATCCTTGTCGCTATCTTATCGTAGTAATATTTTCATGACATTTTTTTATGATAGTTCACGGTAAACGAAAAAGGAGTCACAAATGCTCTTTATATTTTACAATATACTTTATTTACTTATTCTCAGCGGCGTACCTAGGGGAGGGGGGACACTCTGCCGCACCCCCATCCCATGATGTGGCGCCCCTACTGTAGATAAAAACCCTTATATTACTATTATTATTTGCAACTTTTTCATATCGCCTTTTAACCAACAACCCCCTCCGCCTCAAAAATCTGAATACGCCACTGCCTATTCCTGAAGTGAATATAATCGAAATTGATTTTTATAATCATGTGGTATTGAAGACGATTGAAAACAGGTTTACAACTATTCATACTGTGGTAACTAATTAATTTCAAAATAAATTTATGTGAATACATAGTTTAGTATAAACTGAAATTATCTCTTGTCAACTAATAGCAAATATTTAAAACTTACCATTTTTACTGCTTCCGATTTTTATTCAATTTGACTCTTACCTGAAAAATAAAAATAATTTGTTAATTAAAAGTTTTTGAACGACTGTGAAGGCGTGGATTCAAGCAAATTCACCAAAATTAAAAAAAATTATTTTTATTCATTAGTAATCATAATAATAAAGTCTTTACGGTACAAAATAGGATGCAGATCGAGGGGTAAACCGCGAAGGAAGTCTGGTATACACCCAGAAGGAAATTCGGAGGAAATCCAAGGAAATCTTCGTCAAAAAGGAAATCTGGTGTACAAAATTTTTGGTGCGGTTGACCCCTCGATGCAGATGAACTCGATCTCATGTTAGAGCAGGTGAAATGCTCACGCAGGATAGTAGGTAACTCAGCTTCTATCAAATCGACTGAATTAAATTTGTTTACTTTATGTAATACGTCGGTGAAACCCTGCACGGTGCGTTCTATAACAACATGGAAGCACTGGGTTTATCGCCTGGTTGTGAGGTTTGGCTTATGTGAATTTTATAAGGTAAGATTTTTTGTCATTTTCTAAACTAGCTGAATTCGAGAAAAGGAATATTATTTGACAATTGGACATGCCTCCACTTGATATTCTCGGGATATTGTAACCAAACTGTTAATATTTTAAAACCATATCATAAATTTATAAATTTGACATTTTCGTCTTTAATGGCTTGCAGTTATTTACTGTTACTTTCAAGTGCTTGACTTTAGGCTTTGTAAATATAATTTGAACATAATCAGAAAACTAAAGGCATATTGATTTTTAGAATTAGAAGAAATTTCAATAAAAACACAATTTAATATATCCAATCTAAAAGTTTTTAAAAAGAAAATGGGTGTCATGATACGTTACCGTGACGACATAGGTCATAGACGACTAGAATTGCAATAATACATTTTTGCAAAAATTCCTGTTATGTTATGTTAAACAGCCTTTATTAAGTTTTGTCGAGGTTACATTATATATATACATTGTACTCTATAATTATTATTATTATTATTTTCTTTAGCAATAAAGAACAATAAAGAACACATGTAAATGCATACACATAAAACCCTGTACAACAATATTACATTCAATGGCACTCATTTGCCACGTAAACTCAGAAAGAGTTTGTCTGTGGCAAATATACATACATTTTTAAATTACTAACATAAACATAAATTGTGTGTGTGTGCTACATCTAAAATTTATTTTATACGTAATTGTGTATTTTAAATTTACTGCAATATTTATTCGAATTATAATTAATTACAAAATAAAGATTTTTTTCTTTTCAAATACTTAACAAAAAAACACAACATATATACACAAAGACTATAGGAGAAAAAAGAATCGTCAGAAAAAAGAATCATCAGAATCGCCAGAACCTTCTATTTTCCAAATAAATTGTTTACCTTTATATAAAATTACTGTAATTTTTTAGATTTTGTGGTAGTATATTATGAATTTTAGCAGAAAAATAGATGAAGTTATTTTTTCCGTATGTTGTCCGCGTTCGTGTAATACTACAACCCCCATATGTGGATGCCCTTGTTCCATAGCCATGATCTGGTAATAGTAATGTTCGCTTTTTAAGTAAATATTTTAAATTTTCAATTACATACACATCTTGAAGATCTTTTAACCTACATTTTCTATAAAGTAGGTAATCGTAATTAATAATTTACTATCTGCTACACAGTTTTATTTAGTTCCATTATGAAATGTAAAAAATTTGCAATGACAATGGTCTTACATAATTAAAAATAAATAAATTTAAAGATTTAAATTTACGCCCTATCTGTTAAGATAAGCGAGGTGCCATCATGGGGTTCAATTTGACTCAGTCCTAGTGTTAACCGAGAGCGACTATTCCAAATTATTTTACACTTATTTAAATTATTTTCATTACATTTTTTTATTTTCTGGAAGATGGCTTATCGTTTTTTTTTTTAATAACAATGCAAAGACAAACAAGTCAAGTTAAATATGTATTTGTATTGAGACAATTAAAAGAACAAGAAATATTTTCTACATTTGATTTTTTTTACCTGCCAGGTTAGTCATATTAGACAAATTTAGGGGGTTAATCCTGTAATAAGGAAACAGCAGAGAAACGTAAAGAAGGGCTGTTTATAATTTTCTATGTACGTTTAATATTTCGACCCGATATCAATGCCAGTAGTTGTACTTAGTACTTTAGACAACTTATTTGTAATTGTAGTTCGTAATAATTAATTACGAGATTCAATGTCAAATATGGCGTATGCACAAATAATTGTTATTAAAGCAACTAAGTTGAGCAAATTATAGAATAAATGCAATTTTTCAAGAACTATTTAATAAGTATATTTTTTTACGACTGTTAAAAAACTGTAGTTTTTCCACTATTTTTTGCATGTAAAACATATGTTTATGGTATGGTATGGCAAAAATAATTAGAAGCGTGAAAAAGTTACATTGTTTCACTCTGGCGTATAGCCGAAATATTAAAAACAACTAAAGTTGCTTCGTGATCTTCGCCTTAGAAACGTTAAATTATGAATCTGTGTTTTGACATTTAAGTTAATTGTGAGTGTAGCGGAGGTGGCTGATGTCAAAACAAATTTTGACTTACGTCTTTGTATACCGGGTGTCAACGAGACAACTTTCTGGTCACCATTTCTTTATTTTTTAACGAGTTGAAACTGGGTATGTCACATGATACCAAAACGACATGTTTTTATCGATCTGTCAAATTTTTGAGCTTTCCCTTTTCACCTACTTTTGATATTTAAATGAAAAGATTGTAGATTATTGTCTTTTTGGAATCTAGAGGTCTTCTGCATATGATGCCAACATCATTACTCTTTCCGCCATTTTTAAACGTTTGAGACCTCGGCTTCTCGTATATACCCTAAATCTCAGTTTTATGGAGTCTTACTTGCTTACTTTACCTATTTACACCCCAACGTAGTCAGAATAAATATAATCTAGTTCCAGATCTCAATATATAATATAGTTGAAGCAATCGCAATAGTGATCGACGTACCGCCTATCTAGGCGGTGTTGTTGAGACGCAATGGTTACAGAACGCAGAGCCGGATTTAACTATATTGTTCGCCCGTTTACTTTTATAATATTACACTTATAATATCCCCCAAAGAACTGCTATGAATTGGTAACAAAACTTACTAAAATTATTTTCAAAAACACATTACCAAATAAATAAATATAAAGTAATTATCGAATTATATCTTCACCCGGACAGTATAAGCTCGACTGCGATATCTCTAACTGCGGTCCTGAATTAAAAATAACATTCTAACGGTTTACACTTACACGCCACGTCAGATGTCGACATAGATATCCTCTCTCTCACTTAATGTAAGTGGAGTAAAGACGGGAGATGCCTACTTGCTGGCCTATTCATTCCTCTCCTCTTCATAACGTCATACATTAACACTATTAAGACTGCTTCAACTATACATAGGTGTACCAAATTTCAAGTCAATATTACTAACAGTTTCAGAGGAATCGTGCGCACAAAAAAAGTTGCAAACAGATAGACTGACCGACAGACAGTTAGAATTTTTTTTGTGCTCAAATTTAAAATGTCCGCGTTTATAATCTACTCTAATTTGAGCAAAAAAAAACTTTTTTTAAGATCACTATACTTTCACGATATGGAAGTATTATTATGTGGAACTCATGCATAAAGCAGGGTTGGAAAAAAAAAGTTTTTTTCATTTTAAACAGAAAAACTGTTTCTTTTTTAATTTTAAACATTTTTTTTTGTTTTAAACGGTTTTCTCAACGTTTTAAATGGTATATTTAAAACATGTTTGAGACAGGTTTAAAACATTTAAAACTCTATTAAACTAAAATTAAATGGTTCCCAGTTACCGTGTCTACTACCACTACTTGATGCCAGATGACGCTCTTAAACGGATTTTACATTAAACATTCCGTTTAGTGCAAGTTGTAACGGTCATTTTCATTCATAGGCATAAAAGCCCTTAAATTACATTATTTCGTATTTTCCGTACATAAATTACCTATTTTGTTACCTCTTAAAAAATAAATTATCGCCGCTACTGTAAGATTCTAGAAGGTAACGTAACCGTCGCCTAGTTCTCGGCTCTACTGGTAAATATTTGAAAATAATGCCTTTCCTCCAATGAGAAACCATAGTTTAAATTCACGGGTTTAAGGACTAGAGGTATTTTGACTACTAGTGGGGGAAGAGATAAATACCGAACCAAGCGACAGACATGACAGAGAGGTACTTCTACGGCCGCCTTGAGCGAGACACAGTGAATCTTTTAACCAAATTGGAGTGAAGATATTAAAAGTTCCAGAATTTAAATGGTTTAGTTAAACCATAAAAATTATAAATAACTTATTTATTTAGTCTCTTTCCTTCGTTTAAGCTGGTTAAGAAATTTGACAGCCAGATTATGTGTGCTTTTGCAAGCTGTACATTTCTAAATAAGTATTGTTAGGTGTAATATCTACCTAAAAGTGGCTAAATAATAGTGCGTTCAATCTACGTTTTCAACTTTAAATAGGATTGCAGTTTTATGGGTAATGTCCAAAATGAACTTATGTAAGTACCTATCTGAACTTTATATTTTCCTGTTTATGCACGAGTCATCAATTTGGGAAGATTTGAGCCAGTAGTTTATCAAGTTGATCACAGTGTAGTGCGTGTTCGTTACATTTACGTTTTCATGAACACTTCAAGCAAGCTTAATTTGGACTTGCTAATTTTTTATCTCGACTAAACACTCAAATTTACTTTTGGAGTGCTATATGTTTAATATTAAAATTTATCTTTACGTATTTCGTTCGAGGAATTATGTAAATTTTTGTGGGTGTATAAATACTCCCATTTGTACCTTTTAGTTAAGTCTTCTAGCTTGTTTTTGCATTTAAACTTAAATAAATATTTAATTGCTCATTCTTGGATAATTTGCTCGGAAAATAATTCTGATAAGTGAATGAACAATCATTTATTTATTATTAATAGTTTTTTTTTCTTGCGGAATTGGCCAATCTCCCTTTATTTCGCTTTATCTATTTATCTTTTGTATTTTATACCATTATGTCTGTCTCTCCGTATATCTGTGAATTTGTTTGATTATTTGTTTGTACTTCTTTATTCGTTAGTACAAATTTATTCGCCCATACCCTGTAGTGTTATTCTCATTTGCTCTACCACTTTGTTAATAAATTAGTTTATTGTTAATTTCGTATTTTTATTTATTTAGAATTCATTTTAAATAACCCCAAGAGAGACAGGGCGTTATAACTGGCGGTGCCAACGTGGAGCTAGGTCTAATTAAAAATTTTAATTAGAGAATTTAATTTGTGCTTTCGAAAAATATTTTTTTTTCAGGTTACCTATTTGTGATTTTTGTGTATATGTATTTAAAGGTTATGTTCTGTTTTTGTGTAAAGAAATTGTACTGCTCAAAGTTAAAAAAAGCAGGCATAATCGTGTCGTGAAAAATTTTGTCTGTTGGCTGGAGTATTCGGTTTTAAATTTCGGTATAGATAAATATTGTTTATAGTAAAATATAGAAAATACAAAAATGGAGCCTAATGATTTGTTAACTCCAGAAATAAATTTTGAGTTACTTTCTCGTGGTATTAAACCTGAGGAAACACAGATTTTACGTAGGGCACAATTAAGGGGTGCGCTAGCAAAAGAAAAAGAGGGTTTTAAGTATCCTGTAATAAATAATTTCGAATTTGATAATGAAATTTTGGAAATAAATGATACGTTGACAAAATTAACCACTTTGGTAACGCGTAAAGATCAAATATTGTCCGACTTAGAAATTCGCCGGATTGATTCACGATTAGCTCAGGTGCAGAGGCGTTGCACATTTTTACATCCAATTAGTGAGGCTGAGAAAAGTGAATTAAATAAAATTGAGGATTCGTTATTAATAATAATAGGCCTTTTTCTAGAATTAAAAGAAAATAGTTTACCTACTCCAGTGGCGTCCTCCACAATGGGAGCGTCAAATGTCTTAGACACATCTACCTATACTGTAGTTGCTAAACCTATAGCTATTAACAAATGGGGAGTTAAATTTTCTGGACTTTCATCCAAAGAAAGTGTTATGTCATTTTTAGAGAAAGTACAAGGGCTTTGTGAAGCTAGACATGTTAGTGAAGAGGCTTTATTTACTTCGGCGATTGACTTATTCACAGGTTCGGCTTTATTATGGTATAGGAATATTAAAAAATATGTTCATACGTGGGCTGAGTTAATAACCTGTCTAAAACGTGATTTTTTACCGGTAGATTATGAGGAAGATTTATTATCCGAAATAAGAGCTAGAACTCAGGGTCCTTCTGAAAATGTTATCTTTTTTATAATTGCCATGGAAGCTTTATTTAATCGGCTTACTATACCTCGTACAGAACAAGAGATCATTAAACAAATACGTCGTAATTTACATCCCTATTTTTCGGAAAAACTAGTACTTTGGGAAACAAATTCGTTAAGTGATTTAAAAGAAAAATGTCGAAAAATACAAGAGCTTAAAATTAGAAATGAGCGATATCGCCCGCCTCCATCTAAAAAGCAAAATCTTTTAGAACCCGATTTAGCGTGTTTTTCAGAAGAAAATTTCTCTTCTATTTCTAAGTTTGTTGATTCGTCTAAATTAGTAAATTTTACTTCAAAACGCGCAAAGAAGCGTCGTGCCGAATCTTACAGTTTCGAACTAGCATCCGATCCCGTTATGTTTAATGAGTATGATACTTGTAATTTCGAGCAGTCTTCCGAAACTAAATATGAAACAGAATCGGGCAGCAAAGAGTGCTGTATTTCTACAGATTTCGTCCCTAAAAATAGTTACATTAGTACCTTACAAGCCAAAAGAAAATGTTCCCAGAGTGACAAGCCCATCAGGCAACAAAAAGTAAAATTTAATGAGAGTAAAATTATCATTCCTGATCAAGAGGATTCTCTTTTTCCCTTTATTTTCTATCCCTCATTACCAGAAGGTTCTCAGTTGCAGTTTTCCGAAATTGATTCTGATTTATTTTCATTACCTGATTTCTTTTCATTGGCTCATTGCGTTTCTGCTGATTTTCGTATGGGTCAAGGTATAGCAGTACGATTTCGTGATACGTTTCAATCTAGAGATTTACTTTTAGCACAACAACAAGGCCCTGGTGGTTTGGCGTACTTGGTTGATGCTAATCGTTTTATTTATTATCTGGTTACCAAAGAGAATTTTTTTGATAAGCCTACTTATGAGACTTTATATTTATCGTTTTGTCAGCTTAAGGAGCACATTATAAATAATGATGTAAAATTTTTAGCCATTCCAGCTTTAGGTTGTGGGTTGGATGGTTTGTCTTGGTCTTACGTTAAATCTTTATTATTTTTGTGTTTTTCTGATTTGGATATTACCTTAGTAGTGTGTCATTTTAAAAAGCAAGTTTTAAGTAATATATCTACTTCTTCTTCTTCCTCGATAAAAGATCGCCCAAAATTAAATGATTCATATATGCCTACTGCTGAGGAATGGAATGAGTGGTTGACTACAGTACGTAATTTTTATTTAAAGTCTGTATTATCTCCGATTTGTAATACTATGCCCGGTGATTCCCGTCCTTATCTCGAGGTCTATATAAATTCAGTTCCGGCTACTTGCTTATTGGATAGCGGTGCTTCTGACACAGTCATTGGTTGGGATGGGCTTGAATTTTTAGATAAAAATAAAATTCCTTATAAAATCGATAATTTACCCTTTGCTGTTACTACTGCCGATGGAGTCATCCAAGATGTATTGGGTGAAACCACTTTGTCGTTTAGTTTGGGAAATGTGACTAAAGCTATTAAATGTTTGGTTGTTCCTGCCATTAAGAATGCATTTACTTTAGGAGTTGATTTCGGAGCTGCTTTCAATATTTGTTTAAATTTTTCACAAAATACATGGTCTTTTGTTCCGGAAGGTAATATTCATTCAATAAGTGCTATTCAACCTCGTGAATCTTTGTCTCCTGAGCAACAGAGTATATTGAATGAAACCATTCAACAATTTAAAAATTTGTCTTCTGATACTCTAGGTAGGACTACATTAGTGGAGCATTTTATTGATACTAGTGATGCTCGACCATTTAAGCAAAGACAGTATATGTTATCTCCGGCAATGCAAAAGCATTTACATAAAGAAGTAAATGATATGTTACGTTTAGGTGTAATACAACCTTCAAATTCTCCTTGGTCGTCTCCCATTTTATTGGTTAAAAAGAAAAATGGTGAATTACGTGCCTGTTTTGATGGTCGTAAATTAAATTCTGTTACCGTTAAGGATGCTTATCCGCTTCCGCAAATAGATTCTATTTTAAATCGTTTGCGTGATTCTCGTTACTTAACTTCCATAGATCTGCGTAAAGCATTTTGGCAAATTCCCTTAGAGAAATCGTCTCGTGAAAAGACAGCGTTTTGCGTACCTGGTATGGGTCTGTTTGAATTTGTGGTCATGCCTTTTGGCCTTTCTAATAGTCCACAAATGTTGCAACGAACTATGGAACGGGTTTTAGGTCCGGATTTATTAAATGGTTCTGCCTTCGTTTATCTAGACGATGTAATAATTGCTTCTTCGACTTTTGAGAGTCATATCGCTTCGTTAAAACTTCATTGTGAACGCCTTGCTAAGGCTGGCTTCCGCATCAATCTAGATAAATGTGAGTTCTGTAGATCGTCTCTCTCTTTCCTTGGTTTCATAATTGATGAAAATGGACTTCGAACTGATCCGGACAAGGTTTCCGCCATCCTGAATTTTAAGACTCCCACTAATACAACGGAAATAAAACGTTTGATTGGTTTAGTTTCATATTACCGAAGATTTATTAAAGATTTTTCGACAGTGGCTGCGCCAATTACTTCTCTTTTGAAAGGACGAAAGAAAGGTCAGGCTATTGTTTGGACTGATGAGGCAGAAGTCGCCTTCACTGAAATTAAACATAGGATGACTACGGCTCCCGTTCTTGCGTCTCCAGATTTCACTCAACCTTTCTTCATTCAGACAGATGCATCCGATGTGGGTGTAGGCTCGGTAATTTTTCAGAAAATTAATGGTGCAGAGCATCCTATAGCTTTTGCTAGTCGAGCCTTAACATCTGCCGAACGTAAATATTCAGCCACCGAGCGTGAATTAATTGGAATCATACATGCTATTGAGAAATTTCGTGGATTTGTCGAAGGTACAAAGTTTACTGTAATTACAGATTGTTCTGCCTTGACTTGGCTACATCGCCTCAGAGAGCCAACTGGACGATTATCTCGTTGGTGTTTACGTCTATCTCAATTCGATTTTGATGTCCAACATAGGCCAGGTACTCAAAATGTAATTCCTGATGCTTTGTCCCGCAATGTGAGTTCCCTTGATATGACTTCTTTAAAACCTGATGCTTGGTATTTAACTATGATCGCTAAGGTTAATAATTTTCCTGATAAATATCCCGATTTTAAGGTAGTTAATAACTGCCTGTATAAACACTTACCTTCGATTTTACCTAACAATTCTAATGTGCCTGATTGGAAATTAGTTGTCCCTACCGATAATCGCCTACAAATTTTACAGCAAATGCACGATTCTCCTACTGCTGCCCATTTAGGTATATCCAAAACTATGTCCAGAATAGTAGAATTTTACTACTGGCCGAGGCTAAGACAATCAGTAAGTAGATATGTTAAAAACTGTCAAATTTGTGCGTCACAAAAAAGTGAAAATGTTGCTCGTCCTGGTTTAATGGGTTCTGAAAAGAATATTAGTTTTCCTTTCCAGGCTATCTCTATGGATTTAATGGGCCCGTTTCCAAAAAGTAAAAAAGGAAACCAGTATGTCTTTGTCGTTACCGACTATTTTACCAAATTTGTCCTAGTTCAACCTCTGCGTAAAGCCACTACGGCCCCCATAATCAAATTCCTTCGAGAACAAGTTTTTCTTATATTTGGTGTTCCTGAAATTGTTATTTTTGATAATGGATCACAATTTACCTCTAAAGAATTTGAGAAATTTTTGAAGTCTTTTTCTATCCCTAAAATTTGGTTTAATGCTAGGTACCATCCCCAAGTAAACCCAACAGAACGAGTCAATAGAGTCTTAAAAACGGCAATTTCTTCTTACATTACCGACAATCAAAATGTTTGGGACGAAAAACTTCCTGAAATAGCACAAGCATTGCGTTTGGCCAAACATGACACTACCGACATCTCCCCTGCCTATCTTGTCTTTGGCAGACATGTCCCAGTTTCCGGTGATTTCTACTCGTCTTCCGCGACTTCAAATGATTTTGAAGTTCAAAACAATTTATTTTGGGCAAAAGAAATGTCTATGTTGCCTGAACTGTATACGGAGGTTAAAGAACGTTTGCATAAGGCATATGAAAAAAATGCCAAATATTACAATTTGCGCAAACGTCCCTTACGTTTTGAATTAGGTGATACAGTTTGGAAACGTACACATTATTTATCTGATGCCTCTAAAAATTTCACTAAGAAATTGGCACCTAAATATGTCCCTTGTATGGTTACTCAAGTTATTTCCCCCTTAGTCTACGAATTGGTAGATATGTATGGTAAACCCCTTGGTCGTTGGCATATTAAAGACTTGAAACCAAATCAATGTGATTTCGAAGAGGAATCCTCTTAAATTTTTGTCTTAATTAGTCCCTTTCTTTATTCATTTTCTAAGTGAAATTCACTTTCTCTTTTTAGTAGTCCCATTTTAAAGAAATTATGTCTTGAGTCTGTTTCGTTCCCTTCTGGTTGGTATTTCTCCTCAAAATACCTGGCGCCCTTCAAAATTAAAATTGATTTTATGAGTTCATTGTCTTAGTATTATTTAAATGTTCTCTTTCCTTAAGTCTTTAAACATGTTTGTTACCTTACCTTTCCGATTCGCTCTGTGCCAGTACGGAGTTCTACTATTCTACATTACATTTTTGCGTAATTAAGATTTTAGTCCAGAATTACCTTTTGTACGAATTTTATGGTGATATGTTTCATTACCTTACCTGTTGCCGTCTAAGTTTTGCTTAGTGCGGGTTACCTTGTTGTGCATTTGTTGTGGACAATTACCATTGTCATACGATTTCTTTTCGTGCATCATATTTACGTTTACCTTTATCTTTTCCTGGCTGAGATAATAAATAGCCTAGGAATGTTTGTTTTACTTTTACCTTTTCCTGGCTCAAAGAGTTGAGTGCAGAGTACCATGTAAGTCTTGGCTGACCTAAAGAGTTAGTTGCAAGCTAGGTATAGCTAGTTTCATACTAGTTTATGTTTCGTTTTCCTTGCTAATAGACGTATTAGTAAGGTTTCTTTTCGTTTTTCCCGTCTAGCTAAGTCTAGTGGGATATTTTTTGTTTAGGTTATTAGCTTAATACTAATATTTTGCGTCAACTTGACTAGGAATATCTAGTTGAGGATACTTTGTTAATTAGCCAAGTCTAATATTTTTATATGTTTCAAGTTTAGTTTTTTGTGTAGTCTGGACTAGTTTCAACTAGGCCCAGACTAGTATGTGTTAGCGAATAGCTAACACATACATTTTTGATTTTTACTACGTGACATAATGTCCAGAAAAAAAAAATTTATACGCGATGCACTGGTGGTTGGTCCATTCTGACGGCGGTGCCAAGGGAAGTTTGAAAGGTGGGCAGTCTCTGTCTTTTCTCTTTCCTACATACCACCCTTGACCCCGGCGTAGTGTGCGTACCTCCATTCCTTAGTAACAGGGTCCGTATATTCTGGACATTGGGTTCGTTGGGGGCCTTATATAAAAATCCCTTCCCTTCATTTTGTTTCTTTTCCCTTCCCTTTTCTATCTTCCCTTTTCCTTTGAATATCTGTATGATATTCGTTTAGGTATTAGTTAATAAGACATGGTTTATATAGACAGACTTATCTTCTATATATTATGAACATTTGGAGCTTGGCAAGCTGAGGAATTTGTTTAGCGTATTATAAATTTTAATCCTTCTCAGTTATTTAGTAGACCTTATCTATAAATTTTAAAGTCAAAAATTTTATATTTACTCGTGGGTTCGACTTTATCCATTGGTTCGTTTCCATTTTGGTTTGGTTCACTTTTGTTCAGCTTTATTTTTGAATAACGTTAATTGCATTCTCCTTCTTATTACTTTACCTTTTACTATACTTCCCTAACTATTTCCTTATTCCTTTTGTTTGAAGTATGTGTGAAATCCGAACGTTCGGTATTGATTGAGTTAATCCCTCTCTTTAGCTAAGTATGTTTTGATGTATGTGACACGAATGAAGTATGTTTGAAAATGCTAAAGAGATATTCCCTATTATTTTCCTATACCTCAGTTATTCCGGTCTCCATCCTTTTGGGAAGGATCCCGCTAGTAAGGAGAGGGAGAGTGTAACGGTCATTTTCATTCATAGGCATAAAAGCCCTTAAATTACATTATTTCGTATTTTCCGTACATAAATTACCTATTTTGTTACCTCTTAAAAAATAAATTATCGCCGCTACTGTAAGATTCTAGAAGGTAACGTAACCGTCGCCTAGTTCTCGGCTCTACTGGTAAATATTTGAAAATAATGCCTTTCCTCCAATGAGAAACCATAGTTTAAATTCGCGGGTTTAAGGACTAGAGGTATTTTGACTACTAGTGGGGGAAGAGATAAATACCGAACCAAGCGACAGACATGACAGAGAGGTACTTCTACGGCCGCCTTGAGCGAGACACAGTGAATCTTTTAACCAAATTGGAGTGAAGATATTAAAAGTTCCAGAATTTAAATGGTTTAGTTAAACCATAAAAATTATAAATAACTTATTTATTTAGTCTCTTTCCTTCGTTTAAGCTGGTTAAGAAATTTGACAGCCAGATTATGTGTGCTTTTGCAAGCTGTACATTTCTAAATAAGTATTGTTAGGTGTAATATCTACCTAAAAGTGGCTAAATAATAGTGCGTTCAATCTACGTTTTCAACTTTAAATAGGATTGCAGTTTTATGGGTAATGTCCAAAATGAACTTATGTAAGTACCTATCTGAACTTTATATTTTCCTGTTTATGCACGAGTCATCAATTTGGGAAGATTTGAGCCAGTAGTTTATCAAGTTGATCACAGTGTAGTGCGTGTTCGTTACATTTACGTTTTCATGAACACTTCAAGCAAGCTTAATTTGGACTTGCTAATTTTTTATCTCGACTAAACACTCAAATTTACTTTTGGAGTGCTATATGTTTAATATTAAAATTTATCTTTACGTATTTCGTTCGAGGAATTATGTAAATTTTTGTGGGTGTATAAATACTCCCATTTGTACCTTTTAGTTAAGTCTTCTAGCTTGTTTTTGCATTTAAACTTAAATAAATATTTAATTGCTCATTCTTGGATAATTTGCTCGGAAAATAATTCTGATAAGTGAATGAACAATCATTTATTTATTATTAATAGTTTTTTTTTCTTGCGGAATTGGCCAATCTCCCTTTATTTCGCTTTATCTATTTATCTTTTGTATTTTATACCATTATGTCTGTCTCTCCGTATATCTGTGAATTTGTTTGATTATTTGTTTGTACTTCTTTATTCGTTAGTACAAATTTATTCGCCCATACCCTGTAGTGTTATTCTCATTTGCTCTACCACTTTGTTAATAAATTAGTTTATTGTTAATTTCGTATTTTTATTTATTTAGAATTCATTTTAAATAACCCCAAGAGAGACAGGGCGTTATAAAGTGATCACTGACTATTTGACTCAGAAGAGTAAGACTACAGAGGCTATTTTTACTTCCACGTCCAGTGGAAGTATAGTAACGACAAAAAAATATTTAAAAATTTTTATTGTCCAAATAGGCTTAAAATGTCATGAAACGTCGAGATTTTAAGTTTGAGCGAAAAAAAATTTCTGTCTGTCTGTCGGTCTGTCTGTCTGTAACTTCTTCTTGTGCGCACTGGAACCGTTTAAGATATTGACTTGAAATTTGGTACACATATGTACTTTAACGAAATCTGGAACTAGATTATATTTTCATCTTGTTCCGTCGAAGGGTTGGGGTGTAAATTGGGGTAAATTTGGGGTAAATGGATAAATCAAGCAGGTAAGAGTCCACGAAATTGGTATTTAGTATATATAAGGTCTCAAAAAAAATTTTAGCATTAGCCACCCCCATTACCACCCCCACCCCCTATTAAAGGCGATGAAAAAAAATTGTGATTTAGTGTATGTACAGGAACCAGAAACCTCAAAATATTTTTTTACTTCATCCATCCCCCACTACCACCCCCTATCACCACCCCCACCCTACTACCGATGTGGGGTATCGTTTTATGGGTTTTTGGGGTAGAGGATTTCAAATATTGTATTATTAAAGTTCCATAAACAATTATTTTAACATACAAAGTTTTTTGTTGTGAGTGACTTGGATAGAGAATCTGGATGTGGAAGTCGTGATTCCTTGGGCAGCGGTTTTTTGTGAGTGTTTTTACTGTTTATATTGGAATTATTTATCGGCATTTTTCCTTCTTTTCCACAATCTCCAAAACAATACATTTGTTTAAAATATCGCATTGTATTTTAAGCTGTGTTTTAAACAGTTGTTTAAAATATCGCATTGTGTATTAAATATGTTTTAAACATCTTGTTTAAAATATTTTGTTTTAAACATGCCAACCCTGGCATAAAGTGTCTATTTTTCACTCATGGGATTGTCAAATTTGTCAGCCCATTCGTCAAAAAGGTACTACTTTATGCACTTGTTGCACAAATGACTATTATTTTGGGGGTATATTTTGGATATTTTAATTTATTAAACATGTTAATTTTTGAAGAAATTATATCAATTTTATTAGACAAGCCACAGTTTCCACAGTTTTCAAGATGTAAGTCTTAAATTTGACAGGCGTAATATAAATCAAAGACGGCAAATTTTTCATGATTTGACACTTTTCCATCACTTCTGATTTCCTGGAAATGACCAACTTTGAAATTTTAAATGGAACAGCCTGTATATTTTTACATTTTTGGATTCCGGAGACGATTTTACTTACGACTGCGTAGTTTTAGATTTTTTTTGTGACTACTTTATTTGTTTTAGGGCTATTTCTATTTCTGCTTCTAGAGTACAATGAATGCACTCAAATCAATCAAATACACCAAAACAATAAGAGAAAAATATAAGCGTGATATTTTTCGAATTGGTTTAGTAGCTACGACAATCCAAAATTTTCGAAATCACTAATTTATAATTAAGTCAACTTTTTCAAATGGCAACATCTTTTAGACATCCAGTAGTTACATACCAATGTTCACAACAAATCCATTGATACATTCAAATCGAAAATCGGTTTGATACCCAAATACACAAGTTCGTCGGTGGATAACAATTAAAATATCGAGAAAATACGCTTATCAGATAAGTATGCCGTGGAAGATGAGTAAAACTAGATTCAAAACATTCATTTTGTCAACAAAACAACGCTGCCAATAAAAGAAGTGTTTTGTCCGAAATTATTTATTTTCATAATGGAAAACATTAAAAGATTAATTGCCCAGTGAACACCCAGTCGTTTAGAAAACGTTTATTTTACGAAAATCCTACGAAATGATGGTTTAATTTTCGAAATAGTATATTTACTATACGTTTTCTGTAAACGTCTATAATATAAACGTTTTTATCACGTATATAATAAACCAGTGAAATATATATTTTTATTTATGTTATGGAAAATTCTTCTAGTTAATTTCAATACATGTCAACAGTTTTACAAATGTGAGTTAAATGAAGAAATCTTGGTAAAATCATATTTATTGTTTTGAACCAGTTTATAATGAACGTGTTTTAAATGTCTGTTTTATACGTATAATAATGGTATGATACATACCATATTTATACCAAAACTTCCCGATTCATCTTTTACCGTGCATGTTCCTGACGCAGTGCGCCTTAGACAGCCAATCACGAAGCTGTATCTGCATCATGTGAGGTGGTATTACATCAGGGCTATCAGACTGATCTGTTAGAACTTCGATTTCTTCTTAGATTTTGTGAAAAGTGGCACTGTTGTGTTTATCATTGTGAGTGTGTATTGAAGGTATATTATTACCTGTTCCCTTCAAGGTAAGAATTACTATTATTTATAGTAGTTTAGAGTATTTATAGTAGTAAGGTTCAAGAAATTATTCTAGTCAATCTGTCATTTGACCAGTGAATAATTCCTACAAAGACTTTTATGTTTGTATAACGTAGGAAGAAGATGCTTAAACAAAGGTTTTAGCAAATATATAATATAAACTATAATATTGATGACTAATTACTACGTAGGAGCAATGGGGATAGGCGCAATTGCAAAAATCTCCAGTGAAACACAAATTTTCACCATACTAACGGCTGTAAATGGTAAAATGTTAACAATAGAAAAAAATAGTTTGAATTCAAGTTGTATCTCTTTTTGTATCAATTTTTATTTTCTAAAGTATTGGTAATGTCTAATTTCAAAGTAGAACTAACATGAAAGGAAATAATTGAAAAAAACGTAGTTTGACCATAATTTTTCCATATGGCGAATGTAGGGGCACGACATTTTTATAGAAAACATTCCTCATGTTCTTTTATTCATCGGACGAGTCGTGCGTAGACATCCATCCGTCTCTTTTTTACAGCATAAAAGAGACAGAGATAGCAAAACAATGATGAATAATAGAACTCGCGGATTAATTAAAAGACTATGGCAATTTCTCTGCATTATACAAACAAAAAATTCCTAGTAGAAATTATTTACGGGTATGCCCCGTTTTTTTGCTCACAGAATATGTTCTTTACAATCGGCAGTATGTGAAATGGCAAAAAATATATACTGGGTGCTCAAAAATATAGAAAATATAGAAGTAGTTGAAGAGAAAACTATCCTTATTTTTCGTGTTATTTAAAAAAGTTGTTTAAAATGTTAAAATAAGCCTAGATACAAATTTTCACTCTTTTTTTGAAAAATGTAAAAAGGTGAACTTAGTGCGTAATCGTTACATGCTATTTTCTGATTTTTAATTAATTTAAACTGAAAAAAATAATTTCACCAAGAAAAATTAACACTTTTTTAATATTTCCAGGGAGGCAGGTCAAGAGGTCAGTGAAATTGCAATTAAAGCAGCCGTGGAAGATTGGCTGAAACTAGCTAAATCTAGATATGCTAATAGCAATAAATGAAATTTTTTATTTCCTAATTTATTATTGTTTCGTTGAAAATAATGTTAAATTATTTACTTTACTTAATAAAGACTTTTTTGCTTCTAGCTTATATTTTCTATTTTAACTTTATTCAATTTCGGAAAGCAAATTCTGAAGATGATTCTGCTAAGAGACCAAAATGATAACTGAATAAGATTCGTTGGTACGTTTTCTTCAATTCTTTTGCTATAAAAGCATTAAAATGTTTTAATTGGTATTCAATGCAATGCAATGGACATTCAATATTTTTATTTTCCAAAGTGATTTGTTTTTATTATGATAATCTCAAGTTTTAGTAAAATAACAAAATAAGACGGGGTTGTTTTATAAAATATACCTTAAAAGTTTGCTTAGGCTACATGATTTTCTTATTATTTTCGTTATAACTATTTGTTACCGGGTAATAAATATATACACTGCTGTGAACCATTAGTGAAAATAAAAGAAAAAATAATAGGAGAATCACTTAGCGTAAAGAGGTTTTTATAACTTAGGTTTCATATATAGGTACGTGAGAGAATTGTCAATACGCATAGGTGAATTAATAAGTAATACATTGGTAAGTCTTTTTGTATCCTATATTCACACAAACAATAAATGCGTATGGAATATATTTATATGACATACATGCCACATATATAATATATATGATATAGGTATATTTCATATGCGTTTATAAATTGTTTGTGTGACTGTAAATGCAAAACATTATTAATGGTGTGGTATATATTTGACATAAAAGTCTTAGATAAACGTTTAATAGTGGGATGTTACATATGGAACATATACGTCTTCGATATACGTTCATTAGTGGTGTGGCATATACGAAACATAGACGTCTTAGATATACGTTTAATAGTGGGGTGTCCTATACGGAATATAGACGTCTTAGGTATATGTATAATAGTGGGGTTTCATAGACGTCTCGGATATACGTTTATTGATGGTTTGTCATATACGAAATATAAACGTTGATTGGGCGGACATTTTGAAGGCGGCTCGATAAACTTCAATTATACGGGTGGTATAAACAAAAAAAAAACGTTTATTAATTGGTTTAGTGTTCACTGGGTAAATGGTAGCAAATGTTCAATGTGCATCCCATCTTCTTCTTGATATTTTCTGGCTCGGTCAACAACATTTCGCAACATAGTAGAAGTTATACTTGCAAGAACTTCGCGGATACGATCTTGTAAAATTTGAAGTGTTTGTATAAAAAACTGTGTGTATAAAAAACTGTTCTTTCTTGCTGATTCATGACTAATTTGCACCTCGTGGTCAATTTCTCTAGTAGAAGCAGTAGGATTTACTTCTACAAAAGCCAACACGTTAATTTATGATGCTCCATCAACGATAAAAGCTGCAGGATTTTTATCAATTCCTCTCCTGATTTGTTTCTTCACAATTGGAAAATTATGGAAACATGGATGATGTCTGTTCGGATACTTGGGCATACAAATCTGCGGCGTTTCTGGGATTTTTGTGACATTCTCCAAAAATTACTTTTTTAATCCCTTGTATGCATGTTAAACAATAATAACAATAATTAACACACAATAACAAATTTAAAGATAAAGAGCAAACTTATTAAGTTAACAATACACACGTATTATTATCTGTCAAACTTCTTTGTTTCCACAGCACATTTCTTTTATTTCCAAGGTTGTTTTGTTGGCAAAATGAATGTTTTGAATCTAGTTGTTTATTCAATTTGCACGGCACACTTACTTGATAAGCGTATTTTCTCGATATTTTAATTATTATCCACCAAAAAACTTGCGTATTTGGATTAATATCAAACCAATTTTCGATTTAAAGGTATCAATGGATTTGTCGTGAAACTACTAAACCAATTCGAAAAATCTCACGTTTACATTTTTCTCTTTTTGTTTTGGTTCATTTGATTGATTTGAATGCATTCACTGTACTCTAGATGCAAAAATAAAAATAGCCCTAAAAAAACAAATTTTTAAAACTACGCAGTCATACTTAAAATCGTCTCCGGAATCAAAAAGACGTGTGGCACTCGGGGACTGCCGCGGTAAAGCTATTGCATAGCATTTTGTATCAACTTATGCAATTATAATTTTATTTATTTATTTTATTCATGCAGTATTGCTTTTTCTTTGATATTAATTCAAGTTACACTTTTTGAGCGTGGTGACCGATAAGAAAACAAATTTTTCTATTATTAAATAATGACTTTCTTCATTAATAATAAATGCACTTTGTTCATTCATATTCAAAACACTTTATACACAAATTTTACAAGTACAGCTATTCACTGTTGTACATAAATACCTATACACCTATATACTTTCTCATAAACAGCTGCTTATGTATTCGTCCGATTTCGGAGCAGCTCGTCTCGATTCGTGCGAGTTTCGTAGAGTCGTACAATACGTCTAATCGCACGCACACAACGCCGTGTCGAAGACTGCTGAACTGAAACGACGTTAGACGATGCACGGCCTTCAAACCACACCTCCTTGCCCGTCGGAGTGGGGAGCGTGAGGTTTTTTCGTTACGGAATTTCTGGATTCGGTCCCTGCGCTCAAGGCCCGCGATAGAAGCTATGCAATAGCTTAAAAAAAATGTAAAAAATATACAGAGTGTTCCAGTTAAAATTTCAGGGAAACCGAAAGTGATGGAAAAGTGCCAAATTATGAAAAATTTGCTGTTCTGGGTATATATTATCCCTGTCAAATTTAAAGCTTATATCTTTAAAACTCTGGAAACTATGGCTTGTCTAACGTTTCCACTGACACCCGGTATATTGCATACATTAGATTCATATTTCTGAAAACCGTGTATGTTATAAACGTCTTCATGTTCTCAAACATGATTACCTCGATTGATGAATTTATTTATTTAATAATTTAGAAGAACAAGAATCACTAACTGATACTGTGAATTTGTACCTGATTGAACTATGAATGTTTTAATATGGATCTTAAATAAATACGGCATATCCGTACTGTAATGCAAATTTGAAATATAAATAAATCTGTACGTCAACCAATCGAATTCTATTTAATAAAAAACTGATAACGCCATATTTTATTACGTATATTAATTCTCGAATTTAATTCGACTTGCATGAAAAATCTGCGTATAATCGTTATTCGCAAAATGAAATATTTCACATTCATATATTCACATATGGTGCAAGTACATTTCTCAAATATACCGGAATGGATATGCTCTCGTCTCGTTTTAAAACATTTATGTTTATTCATATACATAAAAGTAACAACGTGTTCCGCGATATCCAAGAGGAATTGGTCGATTTCAAAGAAACATTAAGGAATGTTTTATGAGAGACGTAACAATAGTCAACGATGATGCATAAGCAGTGTAGCGTGCGATGTGTGGGGTAAGTATCACCCACATATCATGACGCACATTTCCTAGTGAAAAGGTCGAATTGGGGTTGAAATTTTCATGGTGTGCATTAGGCGGTAATGGAATAAGGGTTGATTTTTTTGTAAAATTAACAACACGACATATTTCTTCTGTTTGAATAAGAAAAATGCATGCAAATAATTCACTACCTTTCTACTGTTTATTTTGTTACCGCTAAATATTGAAATGAATAAAAATTCTTAACAGCTAGCAGCTAGCTCTTTTTACGACATTTTAACGTTGCCTCGGCTAACTACAATATTATTTCTATTCTTAATTATATATTATCAAAATACATATTTTAACTGATTCTTTGACGTAAGAATATTATGCCTAGAGGTAATATACTGGGAAATATATCATTTAGTATATTTTTGAAAACAATACATGTACCTATCAGAAATTTCCAAAAAGAGAAAAGTATTTTCAAAATGATGAAGTGATAGAAGTGGGCGGTCTACAATAATAACAATATTTATTCATAACCAACTAAGATGCAATAATATAATGGTATTAACAGTTTCAGTAGGTATTTAATAAATAAATATTCGGAAAACGAACAAGGAAAATTCCGCGAGTAGTGGTAGCTATATACTGTAGGACATATGTAATAAAAAGTATAACAAATACAATTTTGTACATTTCGTACATTAAGAAAGGAGTGAATTAATTTGTATACCTACAGTTTGTATATAGTTAGAATTTTTTGTAGAGGTGTTCATTAGGTAGGTTGGTAGGTAGTTACATTTAATGTATTAACTATGAACGAATACATTATCTTAGGAACTAACTTACTATCTTAGTTTAGTAATATATTTGAGTTTTTGATTCTGTTTGACAGTTTGGAATGAAGTATTTCTCGTCTATATAGCAATGAAGTTTTTTATATGTAACTGTTTTTATATCAATCATACTGTTAATGTCTTTCCTGATCTGTCGTTTTATCCATGACTTAATTTCTAATTTAAAATGTTTACAATTAGATATGTGCTTTATTTCCATTGGGAGAGTGTTAAATAGTTTTGTGGAGAGATAGTTGTACTTCTCTGTTCAATAGTTTTGAAAATTCTGGGTAATTCTAATGCACCTTCCTTGTATCTTGTGTTGTCAATGTGTTTAATTATATTTATTTTTCGTGTTTATTTTCGAAACAATGTGGTCTAATGTCAAATATTCCTGCTCCATTGAATAGTTGATCTAATGAGTAAGTTCTACACTTGTTAAATATGATTTTTAAAATCAATTTTTTTCACAAAAAATCTTTTAGGTCGAGGTGAAGAAAGGCCAACCCTGGGTCAAACAGGGCCTTAAACAATCTACAATATCTATTTTTGAATAATCTCAAGTTTTTGCAATAATTACACAGGTTTACAAAAAAAAGTTTTGATCTGGGAATGGGACCCATCATGCCTTAAGTATTTTTGTGTGCTAAATCCGAATTTTCAATTAAAAAAAATTTCTACCGCTTAGATTTCGAGTAAACGTCAATAATTGTCAAAAAAAACCGCATTTTGACGATAAAAATCGGGATTTACTCGAAATTTACTTGTACGATTGGTATATAAAATGTTTTCTAAAAATTTATGGATAATAGTTTTTTTACTGAAAAAGTCTATCACTACAGGCAGATTTAGTTGTACTTTTTTTAATACGTCCCATGATTCATCCTTAAATAAAATTGCGGTATCCTCAGCAAAACTTGTGATTTTACCAGAACAAGGTATTTCAAATAATTTATTTACATAAATAGTGAGGAGTAATGGACCAAGCACAGTTCCCTGAGGTACACCACACTGGACAGTTTGAAAGTTACTGCGTATTCTCCAATTCTACACATTTTTGTCTCTCCGTGAAATAACTAGTCAGAAGTTGTTTGACTACACCGCATACCTATCAATAAAGTTACCCAATAGATCTACATGACTAACTGTATCGAATGTTTTGGCCAGATCACGAAGATGCAAAGCACTTTTTTTCTTATCCAAGGCATTATCAATTCTTTCTGTTAAATCAGCAATAGCATCCTGTGTAGATCTGCCCTCTCGAAATCGTATGTATGTACAATGATGTACTTATTTAATTTATGGAAATACAAACACAAAATATACTTATATAATAGTTAGATTTTATTTATTTGATTGTATCTCGAAAACATTAATGATACATTTTGAATGAACAAATAGTAAGTGTGGTGTTTGCCAATCACAATAAAAGCACTAACTACTTACATCAATTTTCCTAAAGCAAATATTCAAATAGTAAGGTAATACAGTGTTCACCGTGAGTTCATATTATTGCCAATATATGCACGATCTGACGGAATTGTGCAGTAGCTAGGTGAAATTATAACAATCAAAAGAATTTAAGTCTGAAATTTCAGCGAACCAAGTTACAAATTCATTTTTTCCAATCCACTGACATCGGTTATGAAAAAACTGGTCAAGAAATCTTCCTCCATTGCATAATGCGGTGGTATCCTATCGTAAAGATATCACATCTGTCGACAAGTTACCAGGACGCTACACCAATCAAAATATATATTAGCACATTATTCAGGAGTGTCAGATTTTGTTGTCCATTAAACTTGTTAGGTAATAAATGAGGTGTTATTAAGTTGTCGCCAATGATTCCTGACTAAACGCTTGTTACTGATGTTTTCGTACGCTTATCGTATGGGAATTTTCATCACTTCAGTTGTGCATATTATGAACAAGAGCAACTGCACCTCATGTATATTTAGCGTCATCAATAAACCACACAACGTTAAAAAAATAAGCTGTTTGATAAAGTTATGCAGGAGCAATATACAAAAATTTCTTCGATGAACGCCAATACTCAATTTTTAAATTTTGTTTTTGGTAATATAAGAAGTATAAAAAAACTCTCCAAAATTTCCAAGGTTTCCAAAATTCCAATTTCAAGTAACCCACAGTTTATGTACATTTTTTAATGGAACATCTTAGTGTAGTTAATGAAGACTATATTCAACATTTTTAATTAGAACAAATTTTTACTTTTTCGTCTCCAGACATAAAACTACATATTTTTGGCTTAGCATTAAAGAACGATCGGCCAAATTCACGGAAGACCTACTACGCCAGAATAGAAAGGCTATTAGGTTAATGGTAGGTCTTCTAACTGGACACTGTAGGCTTAATAGACATATAAGTCTAATGGGCCTAGCAGAGGATGCAACATGCAAATTCTGTCAAGAAGAAGAGAAAACCTCAGTACATGTGCTGTGCCATTGCGAAGGCCTAGCCACTACCCAACTACTTGGCGAAGATAAACCAAGGGCAGAAAGCTTTGCCAAGGAGCCTTATCAAGGCTGTGGAGTCTGATACAAAAAACAAAGCTGGATAAGGAGCTCTAAGTGAAATTAGATAAGGAGTGCCACAATAGATCCACAGGGGTCGTGATGGTCAAGGCCAGAGATATTATTAGCTATTGTACCCGCTATGAAGCTCTGGAGGACCACAATTGAAAGATGATCAGCATCAGAGGCGTCGGAATGCAGGAATGGGCTTCCGCCTATGCACTCGCTTTCATAGCCTTCAAAGGAAATTCTCTTATTTATGCTATTTAATGTTTCTAGTAACAAAGAAAAATAAAAACGATCCTCGTTTCCTCAAAAAAGAAACGCCTAAAATAGTTGAAAGAGTGAACCCAGGTGGAAGTACGAAGAAAGTTATAAAATCTACATTAAATCAATCAATATGTATTTCAGCTGATCCCAATAATAATGATCATTTTGCGTTAATTTTAGAATGTTTCATATATTATTGTTTGTTATTCCCGCTGCCTAATACAGTTTTGTTTTCAGACGCAGTTTAGATTTTTTGCATCAAGTGATTCCCTAAGTACTTTAGTATTGCACTTTGGGACTTAATACTGGGCCGTAATAAAATCTTATAAAATTTAGTTTTATCAATTTGTTTCTACGAGCGTTATTTTATTTTAACTGTTACTGAAACATTTGTAATTTTTATTATTAAGTTACTTGTATACTAAAATGAACTTTTAAAGTTTTAAATGTAATTTGGTATACTAATAAATAAAATGATTTTACACTTGAATTTTCAATAAAAATTAAATCGTCCATTAGTTTCGAAGTAATCGATTCAGAAAGTTTGACTTTTATAGACAAAGATGCCTTATTTGACAAAGTAGAGCTCAGCTTAAATTCATTTTCGCTCTTAATACCACATTTTTTTAGAAATATGCTTCAAAAACTAACATAATATTAAGTAGTTTCTTAACACTTTGTTAAAATCCTGAAAAATCGTCCGTCTAGCATAAAAGTTATTAGAACTTTAATCAATTTTAAGTCCTATATTTGGCGACGTTGCATATAAAGAAGATGGCGCCGAATATTTAAATTTTTGAATAGTATAAAATTAAAAAGTAGTATAAATGCTCTTTACATTTGTTGTCTACAAATTTTTCGGAAAAACCGATATATAACCGATATTCCAGTAAATGGAGAAAATTTCACGTTTTCCTAGAAAATGCATATAAATCTTATAAAAATAATATTGTCAGAAACCTTTGTTTTGAAGGGCCGAGATTAATGAAGCATCTAGGTAATACATGATATTAAGTGGACATCGTATATGAAATCGATTTTAATTAATTACCTATTAATTACGGTGACAAAATGGCGAAATATTACCGAAAAAAAAAGTCCCAATTTCCACACCCTCTAATTCGCTAATTTTTGTCCGAATAAAAAAAAAGTTTTAACAAATTTAATTCTATTTAAATTAGCTTAGCTAGAGTAGTCTTTTGGCGTAGGAGTCAAGATTAAGAAGTTGTCAACTTTTGAAGCAAAAAATTTTCGATTTCTTGCCCTACATCGCCGACATTTCAGTTAATATCTCCATAACGAAAAGAAAAATCAGAATTCTGATGCATAGCAAAAGATTCGCAGTGAAAAATACCTGTTTGCCTAATTTTTTGTTTTAAGCTAGCTCTTACCATTTCGGAGATATCGGCGAAAAATAGTAAAAAACAGCTGGCATTTCGGAGACGAAAAAATTACAAAAATATGCGATCTTGACACGTTCATATTTTTCGAAAAACACCAGCGGGACGGCCGTACGATGTCGCGACGTAAAGAGGAAGACTTTCAGTTAAACCTCATCGTAAATTGCATATCGAAATTGGAAAATTCGGCTCTGCACGAACGAAATATAGCCAGATTAAATGTAGCAGATGAGTATATGATAGTTATAACAATCGCATTTAATACAGTGTTGCCAAATCCTTTTATTCTATCTCCCTCGCGCTTTAATTTATCAAATCCACCGTTAGATTCGCTCTTATCAATATGCAAGTACCTTAAGTACTCTTATATTAGTTTTATATTCCTCATATTAAATGCAATCAAGTAAATAAAAGTAATGAGCAGGGTATAACCAATTCAAGCGAGCATGCTTATAGGCAAGAGCTAATTTCAGCAGCTGGGTGCTTTTTCCTTATCTGGTACATAGATAGATCTAAGATGGACCGGATATAAAAAAATATAGGTTTCTTTAGATTGCATAACCCACCATTTGCGGGGGAAAAATTTACGCTTGAAAACGCCTTAACAGAGTCACACCTATATATTTTCAGGCAGCCAGGCATTATTTAAAGTTATATATTCTGTTATTGGATCTAAAATCACCTGGAGATGCCCAAAAGAAGTAAAGCAACTGACAAAAGAAGGAATAAATTCTAGACGACCTTTCAAGCGAAATATGTCTGTAATCAATCATCACTCATCTGATTTGAAGCGCTTTGTAGGTTACAAATATCTTGCACAGCGGAAGCTAAAAAAAAATGGAGGGATGAAAAAAAATATCCTACTGGACCTAACTGAAGGATAAAGGCAAGTGAAAAGGTGTATGATAAGCCATGCACAAAAAAGAACACAAGATCTAATCAACCTCGGCAAACCAGAACTTAGGCTAATAGCAGACCTTTTCACTGATTTTTGTCCACTGGGATACGATCTCAAAATAATAGATAAAGCTGAAAACGATGTGTGTCGCTTCTGTACGGAGATGACTGAGATTACAGAACATAATACTTTATTTATGCTGCCGTGCAGCTCTAATCCGCCAAAGTCCATAGCACGTAGAATAAGTACTAACGCCTAAATAAAGTTTTCTATATACGATATAACGACATACAATCTCCAATATATCTAGATGAGAGTTTACTGGCAATGAAATCAGTTATGAAGAATAAATTTATATAAAACAGAGAAACCGAACATTGAACATAACGTAAATCTGATGACTCCTAATTATCGAAGATTTTACAATTGAATAAAATGAATACATAATTACTTACATACATTTTATGTAACTTTTCTGTATTCTATAAAGTCATAATCATCTGATTATTTCGATTAATTTCCTTTCCTTTTCTAAGAAATACAGACTATTCCTGAAATTCATAATAACAAGCCGACCACAATCATCCTATAATTGGAACAAATCAGTCAATTAAATATTGACACAGACAGCACTGCATAAGGCATAACTAAAGCAAACACAAACTACGGGTATGAAACTGTTTGAAATTTGTTTATGGTTCATGCCACTACTGCAGTTTTATTAGATTTAAATACGTGGAGAACAAATTTCCCTTTGGCAATATCTCTTTCAAGGCATTTGTTCTGTGTACTGCATAAATATTAATTGTTGTTGCTAAGTAGGCAATTTTATAATTTCCTTGTTAAAAGTTTATTTTGATCAAAGATTATTGTTTTATTTGTAAAAGAGGAACCAGTCAAATTATGTCGAAATTATTGTTAGGCGGCAGTAACAGAACTTGAAATATATTATTACAATAAACTATACCTACAAATAAGACACAAATGCAATCAAATACTGCGAGAACTATTTTGACATTCATTAGTCGATTACTGCTAAACTATTTCCGAATGAATACGATCCAGAGCTTTCAGTAGCGGCGCTGACAATACCGACAATCGATACTGGAACAGCTTCAATAAAAAATGAGATATGGCCTAATATTGACTTATTTTTTGCAGCTCTGGTCAAGATTCGAAAAAGTAAAGAGTACCATTATTGTAAATAATGTAAACATTTTAAAGGCAGTGACAAATAATTTAGTTCTCGATTTGTCCAATCCTTACCACTGGGTTTATAAAACTGTTAAGGGTAGTAGCTCAATGGTTAGCGTTTAGTTTACTCTCTGGGAATATCTAACGAAGCGGTACAAGCCCCATCAACTACGAAATAATTTTCAGTTATAAATTATCCTATGAAATCCACTACGAACTGTAGAGCTCCATTTTCTTGTCAACACAAATTCAGATCGCCTAGACTTAAGAGGGCCAATGATTTTCAACATTTTTAATCGCTTACAAAAGGAGTGTGTAAACTAGGGAACAGGTCACGTGGGGGACAGGGTCGGCTTGTTGATCTTCCAATTTATCATTCGCTTAGGGCGCTGAACAGTCGGGAATGCCAAGTAATCGAAGAGAATTAGAGGCAACCGGAGGCAATCGGAGGTGGTCGGAGGCAGTCGCGGGCAGATTTCTTCCAGCCAGTAGTGACAACTACATTTCAAATAGGTATCACTTTACTTTGTCGTTTCTTATTTTTTTAAAAGTGACCACCCTGTATAATTTTTACTAAAACTATGTCAGGTTTTCTCCTCGATAACTGTGTCAACTACAGTCCAAAAATTATTTCCGCCATTTCCATCTTAATTAATTATTATTTTTCATATCTCTCTTCTTTGACAGTTGTGTTAACTACATGTGAAATCACTTTTTTAATTTTTTTTAACGTGACTACTCTGTATACTTTTTCATATTTTCTTCTTTGACAGTTGGGTTTAATTAGTTGCAAAATATTATCATTTTCCTTAAAATTTTTTAAATATTTTTTAGGGGAACCGCTCTGTATAATTTCATATTATTCTTCCTTGATAGTTATATTATCTTCATTCGAAATATCGTTGTCCTCTGTCACATTCTTTTATATTTTTTTTTTTAGATATTTTTTATATATACTTATTCTGTATATTTTTTAAATAATTTTATCCTTTGAAAATTGTATTAACTACATTCGAAATATTATTGCCCCTCATTACATTTGTCTCATTATTTTTATACGATGGTCGCCCTGTACATTTTTCATATTTTTCTTCCTTGAAAGTTGTGGTAACTATACACCAAATATTACTGTCTTCCGCCACATTTTTTCCTTAATTTTTTTTTTTTTTTTAGATGTTCACTCTGTACATTTTCCACTGGAAGGATATCCTAGTTCTTCGTTGGTAGAAGCGTCAAGTATCTACCAAAAATAATTTTTTTCCGTCGAATGGTTTTGTAGATATACCGCCAACAGACAGAAGCCAGACCGATAGACAGACAAATTGGCGGAATTAAATGGTTTTAATTTTCATAATCTACATACTCAGAAACGTGAAAATCTGGATAAATCTCGGCGGGTGATTTTTTCACGATTACAATACTTCCTTTCGGTAAATGAGGAAAGTAAAAATACATAGATTCAAAACACATATACTCTCGGTAAAAAGTAGTTACAGCCAACAACAGCTATTAATATCAATTTTATCTATGCTTCTTTAAACTCACTCATTTCCAGATACATTTACAATCTTCAACCTATAAACACCTAACAACCCGAAGACTACCGTTAGCCACCGAGCGAGCAAATTTGTGTGATCCACAACCTAATCTTCTACCAAGAACCACAGAGGTGGAAATGTGCAGACAAAGAACCCACACTATAAGGACAAGGCAATAATCATGCTGAAGAAGTTCAGTTTGTGTAAATATAAGTTTTTATATCCTCACTTAATTTATTTAAATTTCATTAAAGTTAATTTAAATATGAATAAACCGTGTGCAGATCTACACTTTTTTCGGATTCCTGGAACTCAATTCTTTTTATCAAGATAAAAGTAGAGGGTAAAGGAAACTTTTCATTTGAAAGCTTCCGGAACGAAATTTTGGTAAAAATGAAAGTTTTCAATAAAATATTATTTGAATATTTGAGTTTCCAGAATTCCGGGAAAGTTTCGCGTGGAAAGTTTCCTTTACCCATTTCTGGATAAAATGTAAGATGTTTTTTGGTTAAAATATAATTGTTTCCCATAAAGTAATATCGAATTCAGAAAATAGCTCTAAATCGAAAAATTTCGTTTTAAATTTATGGCTCTCCATTCTAATGTAGCTGAAATGGTTCTTCCATTTTCAATGAACAAACTAACTTTAATTCAAAAATTAAGTGCACCGAATTGAATGTCAATTCTTCATATAAAAAGTTAAAATGACATTGGCATAGCTTCAACGAACTGTACAGTGTACAGGGTTATTCATTATATTAGGCCATCATTTATTATAGTTATTATTGGAGACAGAAAAAATTTTCGGACGAAAGTTGTATGGCTGTAACTAAACCTCCTTAATAATTTAATAGAAGCACAGTGGCGTGCAGAAACTGAGCGGTAAAAGAAGCAATAATATATTTTTTAATGGAACGCCCTGTGTATTGTTGAATTTTTGAATTATTCTTTTCTGATTTCAAAAATGTGACATATAATAATCCTATCTTTAACCGTTTTTGAGTTATTGAACATTGAAAATCATATTTAAGCTATTTATTATACGAAAGGAAATTACAATTATTATAGTAGTCTATGAAAATGACAGGTATTCTGTTATTAAATCTGTTAGCGTTTCATATAATAACAGAATACTTGTCATTTTCATAGACTTCTTTAATAACACAGGTCTGCGAGGTTTTTTTGTTGGACAGATGGGGGTCATTACCAAAGTAATTTTTCGCGCTGAATCCGAATTGGCCCATCACGTCAGGATTTTGAAATATTTTAGGTTAAGTACAAAAAAAAAAGGCTTTTTTAGCAACTTTTGAAGTTATGTATAGAATTCAAAAAAAATTTCAGCTTATTTCTAATAAATACATCATTTAATACCGTCCTTCCTCTTTAAAATAAGCTTTCGAATGGTCATCTACGATGTTTCCTCGCAAAGTTATAGCCATTTTAAGGTGACATGAATTTGAAACCATGTTCCCTACAACCCAACAATCTTAACCAAACGACTCTAAACGAATCAAGATTTAACACAATAGAAGGGATAACCAACATTCTTAAATAACAGTTTGGTTAAGATTGTTAATTTGTAGAGGATCGTGGTTTCAAATTTATGTCACCTTAAAATAGACCAGGCAAATCTCAGTGTAAAATGGGTTTGGCGTGAACTATTTGGGGACAGTTATTTGTTTATTGCAATGGATAGCTCTATTAATGTAGGATAAGTACATAAAGCCGCAAAAAATCCCGACGTGTGCTAAAGCCGCCATTTAGAAAAAATGACCGCCAGAGACATTTTCTTTAAAATCTTATATCTTAGTAACCGTTGCTCCGATTTTAGATTTCTTTTTTTTGTTCCATTCCTCACTTCACATTTTACAGAAAGTTTGATTACATATTTTACGATAAATTAAACGATAAACTTGGGAAATTTAAAAATAATTTAAATATTACGGAAATTTAAACTTTTGTAAACTCGAGACGTTTGTACTGAAATTTCTAGTCACTTTTTGAAAAAATAATTTTAATAAAAGTTCTAGAGCACACAATTAGGTTTCATTTGTTTTTTGGCCGATGATACTAACTCAAATATTAACGGAGTAATAGTTATTTATATATAAAATTGTAATAATTTTTAATAATGTACATTAAGGTATAAAGGCTGTCCAGTCAGTGTTCTCTCGGAAGATTGTGCAAAACGGCTAACTTTATAAAAAAACTTTCTTAACAAAACTTTCAATGATTCGTCTCTACTACAACTTAAAATTATTTTCAATTATACAAGGTGTCACAAAAACGAGTCACACAAGAAAGTATAATTTTTTTTAAATAGAACAGCCTGCATTTCCTTAACGCCAGTTAAGCCACCAAGGGCCCTGTATTACACCCTAAAATATTTTGCCAATTTATTTTTTTCTGTTTTTTTGGGCAGTTTACAAACATTTTTGACTGGCATATCTCCGCAATTTATTAATCGTTATTTCTAAAAATGTGGGATGTTGTTTGATAATGATGATATTTTTACATGAATGAATAAAACATACAATTCCTCACATTTTAATATCTCTTTATTTTTATTTCAGACGTTTTTTGAGATATGATTATATCAAATAATTTTTGCGTAAATTAAGGTGCTCTTTATTTTAGCATTAAAATCTATATTTTGTTTTACATTTTTTTCAATTTTTTTAAATGGAATGACTATATATTTTTGAAATGGATGAGTAACGCTTACAATTTCTCACATTTTGATATCGTACAATTTCTTTTATGAACGGTTCTTGAGCAATATTTTTTTTTCACGATATTGAAACTAAGCTAACAACTGCTCAAAAGGTCCACCATTTTGATTCAGGTAACACTGAGGTCTCTTGATAAATGAGGGCCTTACACAGTGTAACATATCAACATTTATACGATTGAAACATCGACGAATCCTTTCCATCATATCTTCTCGAGTCGTTGGTTCTACTTTATAAACGTCTGCCTTCATAAATCCCCAAAGAAAAAACCCACTGAAGTCAGGTCGGGTGACTTAGGTGGCCATGCAATGAGACCTAACATAATTTAATAAAATAATAAATTAGATATTATTTAACAGTTTATTAAAATATTGAACCTCCTCTTCCTATCCACCTTTCAGGAAACTGATTACCAATGGCCTGACGAACATTTCTACTAAAATGTGGTGGTGCACCTTCAAGTTGTAATCACATATTATTTGTAATTAATCAGGAATATGCTCTATTATTTGTGGAAACGTATTTTGCGTAAAATCTAAAAAGGATGAATAACATAATCATGTACAATTCCTTCCCTTACATTTAAACTCTGGTTCTGATTTTTCTGTGCAACATGAGGGTTTTCTCTGGCATAATAATGGAAATTGTGCCTATTCACAAATCCGTTGCGAAGAAACGTTGATTCATCCGTGAACAATATAAATTTGAAAAATTCTTCATTTCCTCCAATTTGGTTTTGAGCCCACTGGCAAAAATTTAATCTACGATTTAAATCCACATCCCAAAGCTCTTGATGCATCTGAGCTCGATAGGGGTGAAACATATTTTTACGAAGACATAGGGAAACACTAGATTCACAGACCTCTAAATCCCTATTTAAGTCCCGAACACGTGCCGTAGGATTTTCGATTACCGCTAAAGTTATAGCCAGCTCATTTTCTTCATTACAATACATTTCGTCGTCTCGCCTTCTTTTCATATGCAAAATTTCCAGTACGTTCAAAACGTTCTTTCAAATTTTCTAGAGACCTCACATCAGGACATCTCCTATAGGGATATTTTTGACCATACATTCTTGATGCCAATAAACAGTTTCCATCATATTCACCAATAACGTAACATTTACCATAGATATTAAATCTTATTGACAATAATTATAATTCGTATTTTTAAATATTAACAATATTAATTCAACTAAGGGCCGGTTTATCAGTGCGCGGTTAAGCAATTTATCCTACAGCTAAATTAACTAGAAGTTTAGAATGTGCTTCTATTAAACATTTCAATATTGCAACTTCACATTCTAAACTTCTAGTTAATTTAGCTGTAGGATAAAGTGCTTAACAGCGCACTGATAAACCGGCCCTTAATCACGATAATCTTAAACACATTAGAGAAATGTCATAGAATAGAGTGAAAAACAAGCGCAAAACAAAAGACCAAAGCCATACTAGATTTTAATGCTAAAATAAAAAGCACCTCAATTTACGCAAAACTTATTTGAAATAATCATATCTCAAAAACGGATTGAAATAAAAAAATTAAGTGTATAATATTAGAATGTGGGAAATTTTATGCTTTATTCATCCATGTAAAAAAAATATAGGCATTCCATCTAAAAAATTTGAGAAAAATAATAATAAAATAACAAGAAATGTAAACAAATATTTTGGACACCCGGTATAATAATAATTTATTTCAAAAATGTTTTTCAGTAAATGCATCATTATCGAATAACACCCTATTTTTAGAAAAAACAGTTAATAAATCATGGAGATATGGTAGTCAAAAAAATGTTTGTAATTTGCCAAAAAAACAGGGAAAAAATTATAACTTGGCAACGTTGCATCCGATTGGCAAAAAATTTCAGGGTGTAATTCAGGACCCTTAGACGCTTAACTGGCGTCAAAAAATTATACATTCTTGTGTAACTACTTTTTGTGACACTTTGTATAATTGAAAATAATTTCACGTTATAGTAGAGATGAAACATTGAAAGTTTTGTTAAAAAAGTTTTTTTATAAAGTTACCCGTTTTTGCACAATCTTCCGAGGAAGCACTAACTGGACACCTTGTATATTTCCAAGAACTTAAGTCTTATTTTCTTCGGTTATCTTCTATTTTATGCCCAAAGATGTAATAACACTTTCGATTGTACATAAAAAGGGGAAGAGAACAAAAAAAAAAATCTAAAATCGGAGTAATGGTTACTGAGATATGTCCTTCTAAAAGAAACGGTTCTGGCGGCCATTTTTTCTAAATGGTGGCTTTAGCTCACATCGGGATTTTTCGGGACTTTAATATCCTCATTATACATGAATAGAGCTATCCATTTCGATAAAGAAATAGCTGTCCCCAGATAGTTCATACTCAAAACTGGATTTGCCTGCACTAAAATGGCTATAACTTTGTGAGGAAACATCGTAGATGACTATTCGAAAGCTTATTTTAAAGAGTTCTGTACATAACTTCAAAAGTTGCTAAAAAAGCCACTTTTAAGTAATTAACCTCAAATATTTCAAAATCCTGACGTAATGGGCCAATTCTGAGGCCAGATTCGGATTCAGCGCGAAAAATTACTTCGGAAATGACCCTCAGCTGTCCAACAACATTCATGACCCCTTTATTCGCAGACCTGTGTAATTGTAATTTCCCTTCGTATAATAAATAACTTAAATACGATTTTCAATGTTCAATAACTCGAAAACGGTTAAAGATAGGACTATCATATGTCATATTTTTGAAATCAGAAATAAAAGAATAGTTCAAAAATTCAACAATACACAGGGCGTTCCGTAAAAAAAATATTGCTTCTTGTACTCCTCAATTTCTGCACGCCACTGTGCTTCCATTAACTTACTAAAGAGGTTCAGTTACAGCCATACAACTTTCGTCCGAAACTTTTTTTCTATCTCCAATAATAACGATAATAAAGGGTGGCTTAAATATAATGAATAACCCTGTACATACCACAGCAAAGTCAACAGTGGCAAGGTGTTTTGACACATGTTCTATCAACTATGAAATAACTGGAGGAATCGCTTCCTGAACTGTTTATGCTTACTGAGGATATGTTGTTTATATCTATCGGTCAGTTATTTGATTAATTTTTGATCATTGTTGTAAGTTTCATTATTTCATTAAGTAGTTTATAATAAATAATTTGTGACATATTCATGATTTCTTGTGTTTTTTTGGGTATTTTGCCACTGTAAAAATATTTAAAAAATTCTGATGCACCAAAAGGATCAGACAGAGGCTGGTTTTTATATTTCTATTACAAAATGTCTCACACCTAAAAATATATAAACTGAAACAAAATTGTTATATGATAAATAGAAAAATTAAAACGAAAATTTTGGAAAAAGAAAGCAACTCAACTAAAAGAAAACTTAAGGAATCCGCTATTATTTTGTTAAATGAGGATAAATGTGTTTCTAATTATTCTATAGATTTCTGTACCAGCTGGTTGCCGATCCTCAGAGACGAAGTAAGTAAAAATAAAATAAATATAATTTAATGTCTCACGTGACTATGGAAATACATAAACAACAAAACTGTCTGGTTTGACAAGCTCAAAAGTGAAAGTTTTGATAACGGAAAAAGAACTATTTTCCGAAACGTCAACTGCCTTCGTTTTAATTTTTCTATTTATCATTTAACAATTTTGTTTCAATTTATATATTTTTAGGTGTCTCGCCATTGCATATGGTGGAAAAAAAAGAGCTGCGACTGGAGGCCTTGTGGAGACTATCGTCGTCTAAATTCAATTACTGTTCCTGACAGATACCCGTTGCCCCACCTCCATGACTTTAACTCGCAGTTGTATAATTGTGTTATTTTTTCAAAAATAGATTTGGTACGTGCTTATCACCAAATACCTGTCGCAAAAAGTGACGTTTTTAAAACAGCGATTACCACTCCTTTCGGTTTGTTTGAATTTGGGCGTATGCCTTTCGGCTTACGTAACGCCGGTCAAACTTTCCAATGTTTAGTAGGTTTACCCTTTATTTTCGTCTATTTAGATGATATCCTGATTGCAAGTAAATCTAGTTCGGAACATTTAGAGCACTTGAAACTTGTTTTTCAGAGGTTAGAATTGTACGGCATAAATATTAAACAGTCAAAATGCATATTAGGTGTCAGTCATTTGACATTTTTAGGACACAATATTTCTTCAGCCGGCATTTTACCTTCTTCTGAACGTGTTGATGTCATAAATAATTTTCCCTTACCTACCACAGTCAAACAACTTCAGCGTTTCATAGGTATGATTAATTTTTATCATCGTTTCATACCTTCTTTCGCTGAAATCTTAATTCCCTTACATGCAGTTTGTACTAGATTATTGCATGATAAAGTTAAAATAATAAATAATTGGTCTACCTACTGTCTTGACAGTTTTTCCAAAGCCAAAGCTGCTATTGCTGGTGCAACCTTTTTAGTTCATCCACGCTGCGATGATAACTCGTTTTTATCACTGACTGTTGATTGTTAAAATGTCTCTATGGGGGCAGTTCTTGAACAACGCGATGACAATGATGTACTTGCTCCATTGGCCTTTTTCTCACGAAAACTTACTTTAGCACAAACGAAATACAGTACCTTTGACAAGGAACTTCTTTCTTTGTTTCCAGCGATTAAACATTTCAGATTTTTACTAGAAGGTCGCACATTTATTTGCTTTACTGACCATAAACCTTTGGTCAAAGCATTATTCACTAAAACTGAAAGATCTCCCAGGCGAACTAGACATTTAGAATTCATTGCTCAATTTGCCTGCGAAATCAGACATATCAAAGGGAAAAATAATATTGTTGCTGACACTTTATCACGTGAGCATGATACGTCTTCCTTACAACAATGCATTTCCTCAATTGTTACCCAAAAGTCTAACCTAGTTGATATTAACTTTGACTTAAATTTATTGAGCGGAGCTCAAGAAGATGATTCTGACCTTAAGTTTTTATTATCAGATACTTCGTCAAACACAAAGAGTACCTTCATTTTAAAGAAAATTAAAATTCCGTATTCTGACAAGTTTATTTAGTGTGACGTTTCCCGCCCTAAACTTCGTCCTTATGTTCCTATCGTTTATAGACGGACAATTTTTGATATATTTCATGGTTTATCTCACCCTGGTATCAAAGCGACTAGAACATTAGTTTCTAAAAATTATTTTTGGCCTAAAATGACTTCAGATTGTAATCTCTGGGCAAAAACTTGTATTAGCTGTCAAACTAATAAAGTGACAAGACATACGAGGAGCCCGATTGCTAACTTCGATATACCTAAAGGACGATTCGACCACATACATATAGATTTAATAGGACCATTACCTCCTTCTAAAGGTTGTTCTTATATTCTTACTGTGATCGAGCGTTTTACTAGATGGCCCGAAGCTTATCCACTTCAGGATATTACTGCAGAAACTGTAGCGCGTACGTTATTTCAGAATTATGTTTGTCGATTCGGTGTCCCTGTCACAGTGACAACCGGCCAAGGCGTTCAATTTGAATCAAAACTGTCCAAAGAATTTTCAGAATTTCTGGGATTTCATAGAATTCGTACGACACCATATCATCCTTCCTCGAACGGGATGATTGAAAGGTTTAATAAATCTCTTAAAACTGCTCTGAGAGCTAAGACTTCTACACCACATTGGGTAGATGAACTTCCTATCATACCATTAGCTCTCAGGACCATCCCTAAAGACGATTTGCAATGTTCCTTCGCCGAACTCGTTTTTGGTCAAACTTTACGAATACCTGGTGAATTTTTTATTAAATCATATACTTGTCCAGATATTCCTTATTTTATCACTAAATTACGTACTTCATTTAATAATTCAACGTTCATTCCACCTGCTCACCACGTTAATTACAAATCATTTGTCAGTCCAGACATCTCGAATTGTAGTTTTGTTTTCGTTCGGAAAGAACATTTAAAAAAATTTTTTACTCCACTGTATGATGGACCTTTTAAAGTGTTGTCCCGTACAGATAAGTTGGTTACTTTTGTTAAAGGAACTAAAGCAGTCACAGTAAATGTTGATAGAATTAAACCAGCATATTTACTGACAGACCAATGCGATGTCACTGTACCACCTATTAAGAAAGTTCGTTTTGCCATCGACGAAATAACTGATTGACCTTTCTTTTTATTAGCGGGGGAGTAATGTGGCAGTTTACATACTCTTGAATAAGATTTCCGGTAACCAAGGATTTCAGAAAAAACAAAAAGAAGAGAATATAATATTTTTTGAATAAGTACAGATATTTTAAGAAAAATAAAATGTTAAAAAGAAGATCCATTTTAAAAGCTTAATATATTTATATACATTATCAAAGTATTATTTTATTTAATTATAGAAAATGTTGATAAGAATATAATATCAACCACTATACCGTGACATTATTGAAACACCCTGTATATTAAGAACATGCGAAGTGCGCGCCAATCGGAGACCAACTTCCTAGTTTGACAGCTTATTGTTCGAAAACCATTACGTTTGTCGAAAATATGAATAGGACCTCATTATTTGCAGCAAATTCTATGTAGAATATTATCAATGAGTATAAATATTTTTGTGGGACCAACTATTTCACGGAAAAAATAAGAAAACTGCGGCGGAACGTGTTAGGAGCGGTTTTTGAGCTTTGGGAACTCTTTGGTTTTCTGAAGACTAGCTACTTTACGTGTACATTTCTAAACGACAAAATATTACAATTTATTTCTCCTATTTTTCTTATTATCAATGGACTAGTCACTGGTGACACCATATCTTATAAAGGGTGATAATTTAGATATTTAATAGTCGACCACTATTAATTAGTTCTTGTTTTTACAGTTGTAATTTATGTGAAATTTGTAACAAATAACATATATTACTTCTAAATTTAATAAAACGAATATTTATAGCAACAAAGTTTTATAAATATGTATTGTATGTATTGAGATAATCACTATACTTTCTGTGTGCAAACTTCACGTTCAGATATTTCCATTGTGGTCTGTGCAATTCTATACATTTTGTGTATATACATTATACACAAATATACACATTTCAATTCATGAAAGATACAAGAAAATGCACGTGTGGATGGAGGGTGTTAGTTGGATTACATTTGAAATCTAGAGAGAGAGTTCATACAGAAATAAATGGTAGGTAAGAAAAGTGCATCACGAAATGATTGTAACCATCAATTTAGTGAGCTCGCAGCGAACATGGACTGACAGTACTGACACTTCAATAAAATAAAAAGGAATTGCTAGATTTGCGGTTAGCAAGGCTGCGACGTGAATGTTTTCAGGAAAGTTCTGTGAGTGCCTTGGAAATGTCGAGGGGTAGTGGTAACACTACCGAGAATGATGACCGAATCGCATTTTCGCATTTTACTTGAGAATTGCTCATAGTTGTTGTACAAGAGAACTTGACAGCGTCGCACGTTTACTCATTAAAAGTTTCGCTACGTGTAATAGAACTGGAGCCAGTTTTTTCATCTCCTGTTAAACTTATTCGGTAAGTAATTTCCTTCAATACGATTGTATCAAATAATTATTTCTCCGACATTTATTAAAATAAATGTATCAGACGAAAAAGCCGAAAAGTCTTAATAAGGTTTAACTATTATAAATGTTTACTAAATTAGTTGTATTGCAAATATTTCTTATATTTGTCAGGTAATTCTTCTGAATTACGAGAGAGATGGCATAGTGTTCCAGCAAGTCGCGATAATACCTCAGGAGCGTGTAGACTGTAGATATTGTCGTTTGATAAATATTGCTGTATTAGTACCTCACAATTAAATACCCCTTTATTATACTCTTCGCAAATACGAATATACTCTTCATATTGCATTTGATTGACACATTTCTAAAACTGTAAATATCGCTAGTAGGCAAAAAAATTTCATACTATTGTGTTAGTGAACGAATTCTGAACAACTTTCTAAATGTCCGTCCGCCTGTCCGCCCGTCTTGTAAGCACGATGACTTAAGAAAGAAAAGTCCGATTATATTAAAAATGGGACAGTAAGTTAGTGTTAACTAGAGGAAGAACTCTATCGCCTTTGAACAAAATCGATCAGTAAATAAAGAAGTTATTAACTATTTTAATTTGATATATTTTTAAAATTTTTATGCTTTTGTAATTGAATGTATTTTACTAATATACATTTCATAATATATTATCCAACAGTGGGAATTTGACGTTTTTTCGCGTGGCAGGTGGTGGTGTAGTTCTTAAGTTTCTGACTCGGAACCCAAAGGTTCCGGGTTCAAAACCCACGTAGGTTTTAAATGTAGTTCTTTTTTTACTTTATTTTATACTGACTGTTTTACTAACTAAGTTCACATAATAATATTAAAAATGTCTAAAACTAACATTTACAAAAAACTATGAATAACTGCTATATAATGTGTAACAATTATATAATAAATCGGCGAAAAGTATAACGCTTATTCCAGTTTTTATATATTTTCTTTTTAATGCATTTCATATCACAGCAACAATTTTATTTAATATAAAATCAATAATATATTTCAATTATATTGCTTCCAACATACCTTCTCAATATAATGAAACTAAAAAAATAATTTCTCTCAAAATGTGTAACTTTTGTTGTCCGCTTATAATGGTTTCGTTACTAAGTCTGTATTTTATCTGTTGAGAAATATTCAAAATTTGTCTTGCTCGCTTTCTTAATTTTTTGCATAATTAAATCTTATTTCTATATGTTTCGTGCTATCAGGTATTCTTTCTTTCTCTTCTGAGACATAAAGCGGTAAAAAGGCAAGTGTATGCTTTGGAGACGTGGCTCTGGAGATACGAATTCCAGCTTGATATTCCCCAGAATCCTGCATTTGTCAGCTACGTCGACATAACAGAGGACAATATAGAACAGTTGATAGTTCAGGGAAAACCAGGTGTCGCAAAAAGTGAAGAAGACCCCCTCCAAAACATTGGACTGAGGTCACCAGGGAACTGATGAGAAAGAGATTTAGCGAGGCCAGACGCGGCAGATGATGTGATGGTCTCAAGCGTGCTATACGGCAAAAATAGGACAACCGGAATAAAACATGGATCATAAAACGTTTTGAATAAGCAGAAGATTATTGTCTAAACGTTGGTTGTGGCATTTTCTTAATTTTTCTCTATTCTTATTGGGATGCTCTGCCACATGTATTCTTCTAAACAATGTCTGAAATCTACAAAATAATACAATTAACCAGTATTTTACTGGAAAATAACCTCTACGCCTGTGACTTTTACGTCAAAGGATCAGTTAGAGGGTGGTTTTGACAAATAATGAATAAGAACAAAAATATAAAAATGACGTATTTTGCTGACGTTTCGGAAAACGAATCTGTTTCCTTTCTCAAAGCGTATTATAATGTTTGTGGGCTGTGTATATTAAATACACAGCTTTAAGAATATATTTGTTATATTCAGTATCCATAGATACTTACTGCTTACACAGAACTGTTGATATATCTAATTGATAGTTTTATTTTAAACAATGTTAAGTTTGTTAAGTTCTTCTTTTAACATCGGTAGCCAGGTTGTGCAAACATCTACAGAACAATTCGACACGCATTTATTCTCATTCAATAGTATTATAGCCGCTTCTTTAATTTTTCTTTTCTTGCTATCTGTCTCTTTTGTTAAAATTTTTGCCGAGTCCAAGTTTATTCTATGTCCGTTCTCCCAAGCGTGTTCGCAAATCTTCGATTTCTAAATCTCATTTTTTCTAATGTAACCCTTGTGCTCACCCAATCTAACACTGAATGGTCTGGATGACTCACCCACATAATGTTTATTACACTCACACGGAATACTATAAATGCAGTTTTTTGAATTTTGCTTATGATTTAGCGGTTTTGTTTTTGTTAAAATAGATTTCAATGTATTGCCCGTTTGAAATATCGTCCTAATATCAAATCTATTGCCTATACGGCGTAGCTTTTCAGATAATCCTTGTACATAAGGAATTAACGTCGTGTACCGTTGTTCAGGTTTTTTTCGTACATGATTATTATTTTCTATATATGTGAAAGTTCTATCAACAAAAGCTTCAGGGTATTGATTGTTTATAAGAACCTCTTTTATAAAGCGCTTCTCATTGTCTAATATTTCATCATTAGAAGAAATTATTTTGGCTCTATCATATAAGCATTTTATGACACCCTTTTTAACATGCATCGACTGATTTGAGTTAAAATTCAAATACCTGTTGGTGTGTGTTGGTTTTCTATAAACGCTTGTTTCAACCATATTATTTACTCTTTTAATTAAAACATCTACCATCATTTCTATTTTCTACTTCTAATGTAAATTTAATAGATGGTTCTTTATTATTGATATTTTCTAAAAAATTATCTAGCAAATCGACTCCTTGGGACCAAATTGCAAATGTATCGTCAACATATCTCCACCAGCTAACCGGTTTATATATACAATTTTGAATATGTTTCGTTTCAAAGTCCTCCATAAATATATTACTTAAAACTGGTGACAATGGAGACCCCATTGCCATACCAAAGTTTTGCTGATAGAAATCACCTTCAAACCGAAAGTAAGTCTTTTTTATACATAATGTTAGAAGTTCCATTATGCTATTAACAGTTAATTTAGTTCTAGCTTCCAAATTATTATCATTCAACAATTTATCCTTGACTATTTCTAAAGTTTTATCTACTGGGACATTGGTAAAGAGGCTAACTACATCAAAACTAACCATCAGATGGGTATCATGAATATTGTTTTCATAAATCTTTTCTATAAAGTGTCTACTATTTTTAATATACGAATCGGTGTTTCCAGATAATGGATTTAGAATATAACAAATATATTCTTAAAGCTGTGTATTTAATATACACAGTCCACAAACATTATAATACGCTTTGAGAAAGGAAACAGATTCGTTTTCCGAAACGTCAGCAAAATACGTCATTTTTATATTTTTGTTCTTATTCATTATTTGTCTAACTGATCCTTTGACGTAAAAGTCACAGGCGTAGAGGTTATTTTCCAGTAAAATACTGGTTAATTGTATTATTTTGTAGATTTTAGACATTGTTTAGAAGAATACATGTGGCAGAGCATCCCAATAAGAATAGAGAAAAATTACAGAAGATTAGATATTCTCCCATTATCAAGAATGATTTCTGTTAAGAAGGTATTGTCCAGAATCTCGTATTAATTCTTTCAACTATATAGCCTTTTGACATGCCTCAGAGAGCGATAAAGATTATAGATGAAAGCAGCGACACATATTCTTGTGTTTCACTTCTGCAGCAAGCAAATCAAAGCTAATCTTAAATAAGAAACCACTAGTACTTGATTTTCGATCTGTTTTATCTCCACCAAAATCTGCATCAGCATAATGATATAACACCTTTTCATCTTCGTCACATTCAAGTTTACCCCTTGAATTTTTAGTTTCTTTTAAGTATCTCATAACTCTGTTAATTTATGTCCAGTCTAATTTTGAAGGCTTACTCGTTTTTTTACTGAAAATGAGTGTAGTAAGTACCTACTGTTTTGGAATAGCAGATATTTTACAACAATATTTGCTATTCCAAAACAGTAGGAACTTACTACACTCATTTTCAGTAGATAAACGAGTAAGCCTACAAAATTAGACTGCCTACTTTATAAACTTTGACCAACAATATTTGTTTCAAAACTTTCTTTTACTAATTTTCTCACGGACAACAAACTCAAGTTTTTGCACATAAAGGACTTTCTTAATTGTTCTTTTTATTATTTTATCTTCTACAACACATTTATTGAATGTTGCAATTTTCTTTCGCCAACACCTCCGGCCATTAATTCCTTTCCATCAACTAACCGATTTTTTTGATCATTTGTTGAAAATTTTGCGAAAAAATGAGATTTGCATTCGTCTTCTTCTGTGTTAATGTTTTTTAATATTAATTGCTTTATGATCTTTCGTTGTTTGTAATTTGTAGAAGCAACAATCCCGTTTTACAGTAGTCGCCCTTTAATTTTGATTTATTAATATTGTAATTAATACGTCTTGCCCTCAAAACCTGTTCTTCTGTTACATCTTCTTCAAAATATTCTTTTCTTCTGTTGTATTCCTGTATTGACTTTTCATTGACAACATCTAATGCTGTTAATTTTTTCTCCCAAAATAGTAAGTTGAAGTTTTATCATCAAAGTTAAATAATCTTCCATATTTCTATTTTCTTGTAACCTAGGACGACATATTCTTTTTAAAATGAAAATTTCACTCGTTAATGGATGTCTTTCACAATAATCTTTAAGGGAATTATATGCCTCTCTTGCTGTTGTAGCATTTCTCATATGTGCATAGCAACCTTCTATTAATAAACTTATTATGGCTCTTGCTTTACTGTCTAGTTTCTTTCAATCCTTAATAATCAAGTTTTTGTCTTCAAACATTACATTTCTCTTTTAACGGCAGCAGTTCAATTTTATATTCCCATACGTGACAGTTTTTCTTATTCAATTAGGCAATATTCAGTTTCGCTAAATCAGCCATTTTTGTGAGTATATAATTTCTACACAGACAAACTTTACTTTTTACTGCCTATCCCTTTGTGAACCGATAAAAATCGACAAGAGATACTATTATAACCCTTATAAACATTATGGTGATCATGAATACGTCTACTCTTAAAGACTTTCAGACTTATCTGAATTGGAAAAAAAAAGATGTGGTAAAGGTATTGTCTACCAGTTTTACTAATATCGTTATCCGTTATCGTTTTTTTTCCAATGGACATTTTGCAATTCAAGTATGTTTTACTAGTGGATCTTCAGCGCTACATACCCCTACACGTGGGACACAGAGACATCATTGTTCTACCGAATACATGACATCAAACAACTCTTTACAAACAATTCTCAATATTATTTCAGATAATCAAAAATAAAAATAAAAAGATGATACCTTTTTTTGTCACAAAATTCACATAATTTCATTAATTCATTATTTGTCAAAGTTAATTTTTGCGTACATAAGGTGGTTTTACTGGATACCCACTAGTCCACAAAGGACTAGTGGTTATCATAACTTCATAACTCATAATCTATTGGTATTTGATAAATATCGCTATATCAATACTTCACCGTAAAATAATCTCTATTTACATATATTTTTTAATGAACTTCGTACCCTGGAAACAATTTTATTTTGAATCACAAAATATATATTTCATAATGGTAGATGGGGTCAAAAGAGTACCGAAATATCATATAAAATTTCTTTCTACTGCCCCTCCTCGCATAACACAGTTTGCACTTAATATAAGTACATACTAAGTACAAACTGTGTTATGTGGGTCCATTAGGACTAAGTAAGTTAAAAGTTAAAGTTAAAAGTTTAAGTATTTATTTAACCACAATGCATATATGCAATGGCAAACAACCACCGTATTACAAACATGTGAACACGTCCAAACTTGTGTACGGTAAGCCCAGGCATGCGCAGATTGAATAATCGGTAAAACGATCAAATCAAGATTGAGCGACATGTTGATATTGTGAATGTTATGTAATCATAGCAAGCAATACTCATGGAAATTAAGGTTTATTCACTGCATGAAGAAATTGAAAAGTTCTTATGAAGTCATATTTGATAGCAAGCAAATAACTAGATTGGCAGATTCTACGTTAGAAAAGGAACCATGCAAATCTTTGGAAACAAAAAGAGAATTTGAAAAAGATCTTGAATCGGATGAGCGTACTCGAATTAGTCCATGGGGCGAATGAAAATGAAAATCATGTCGTATGTAATTGCAGCAGAACTGATCCAATCATATATCAGGCCAACAAGCTGCCAAAGTGTTAGCTTTTTCATGCTAAAAACTACCTCCTGTTGAATTGGGTAAAAATGGCTTAATCGAAGTTTCGGATTTTACAGGGAGTGACTTGCTAATAAAAATACTAGTTGTTGCTCTAAGTAATAATAACTATGGATTGTATGAACTGAGAACAGGTGAATAGGTATGCTGAGAAGAACTTAGTCGAAACGCTGGATCGCATTTTTTTGATCAGTCGGATATTTCCATGTCTTCATTAATTTGAGAAAAGCTCAGCTGGCTCAGAACAAGGATTTGACAAGTGCCATTGCAAGCGTTATTGAAACATTGAAAAGTGCAATTGCCACTCCAATTCAAAATACCACAACAGTGCAATAATGTCGTGTTATTTCTTAAAGATATTTGCACACCGTGTTTTATTCATTTTGATTTTATTTTATAATTATTTATTTTTTGTCTATTATTAATGATACCTAAATTTTTGTGTATGTGTTAACAATATTTTCTTAATTTATTTATTATATCAATCTTGCTATTTATAAAAAGTAAGATCAGTTTGTGATATGCGACTGCAAAGAATAAAGAAATTAGCAGGAAGAACACTTTTCTCTACGTGAAAATGGAAATTGTTTTTATTCGTATTATAGCCCATGAATTGTAGTTTTTGACACGGAATTAATTATTGTAAAGCTGAAAATTTGCAGGATTGTAGTTTTGGTTCGGGACAACACGTATCAAAAAGGAATCTCTCCCCCGTCGGCTTCTCTGTTTTTGCGGAGCTACAAGGGCCTAAGTCGCAGAAATTGTAGAGCTGACTGTAAAGCGCAGCAGAAAGGTTGTTACTGATCCGATTTGGATCGAAATGATCATAAAAGCTTCAGAGAAGCATATCAGTTCGTATTTCAGATGTTCCATGCATATTTTGTTTGCACCCGTCTTGCGCAAGGTGGAACTGCCCTGGCTGCGCTGATGAGAATTGTTGCGAATTCCTGCTTATCTGATCTGATCCTGCTTATCTGATGGTTTTAAAGGCATTTTCATCGGGTTTTGGCAAAAGTCCGTAATCTTGGATCCGCCATTTTGTGATTTCAAAGTTATTATACCAAATTTTTTATCATTAACTCCGGTTACCACTTTTGAGTAGTTTCAAACTGGATAGTTCATTTTGACGACTCTAAAATTGAACTTCTTGGTCATTTATCATCAATTTTTGAGTTTATGGTCGCCATATTGATGCCGCCTTCTTGACTTTTGCAAAGGTGCATACGGCTTTTTGTAGTTCTGAGTTCAAGCTCCAAATTGAGCTCTAATACGTATTTTTTCGTCGCTTCAAATTTTGGCCGCAGCAGTCATCCGGTTGACGTGGAATGCCCCATATACGTCTACTTTTAAAGACTTTCAGAGTTCTTATCTGAATTGGAAAAAAAAGATGTGGTAAAGGTATTGTCTACCAGTTCTACTAATATCGTTATTCGTTATCGTTTTTTTTTTTCAAATGGACATTTTGCGATTCAAATATGTTTTACTAGTGGATCTTCAGCGCTACGTACCCCTACACGTGGGACTCAGAGACATCATTGTTCTACCGAATACATGACATCAAACAGCTCTTTACAAACAATTCTCAATATTATTTCAGATAATCAAAAATAAAAATAAAAAGATGATACCTTTTTTTGTCACAAAATTCACATAATTTCATTAATTCATTATTTGTCAAAGTTAATTTTTGCGTACATAAGATTGTTTCACGGGATAGCCACTAGTCCACAAAGGAACTAGTGGCTATCATAACTTCATAACTCATAATCAATTGGTATTTGATAAATATCGCTATATCAATACTTCACCGTAAAATAATCTCTATTTACATATATTTTTTAATGAACTTCGTACCCTGGAAACAATTCTATTTTGAATACACAAAATATATATTTCATAATAGTAGATGGGGTCAAAATAGTACCGAAATATCATAAAATTTCTTTCTACTGCCCCTCCTCGCATAACACAGTTTGCACTTAGTATAAGTACATACTGAGTACAAACTGTGTTATGTGGGTCCATTAGGATTAAGTAAGTTAAAAGTTAAAGTTAAAAGTTTAAGTATTTATTTACACAACGCATATATGCAATGGCAAACAACCACCGTATTACAAACATGTGAACACGTCCAAACTTGTGTACGGTAAGCCTAGGTATGCGCAGAGTGAAGAATCGGTAAAGAATTAAGGTTTATTCACTACATGAAGATATTGAAAAGTTCTTATGAAGTCATATTTGATAGCAAGCAAATAACTAGATTGGCAGATTCTACGTTGGAGAAGGAACCATGCAAATCTTTGGAAACATAAAGAGAATTTGGAAAAGAGCTTGAATCGGATGAGCATACTCGACTTAGTCCATGGGGCGAATGAAAATGAAAATCATGTCGTATGTAATTGCAACAGAACTGATCCAATCATATATCAGGCCAACAAGCTGCCAAAGTGTTAGCTTTTTCATGCCAAAAACTACCTCCTGTTGAATTGGGTGAAAAATTTTAATCGAAGTTTCGGATCTTACAGGGAGTGACTAATAAAAATGATAGTTGTTGTTCTAAGTAATAATAACTGTGGATTGTATGAACTAAGGACAGGTGAACAGGCACGCTGAAAAGAATTTAGTCGAAACGCTGGATCGCATTTTTTTTATCAGTCGGATATTTCCATGTCTTCATTAATTTGAGAAAAGCTCAGCTGGCTCAGAACAGGGATTTGACAAGTGCCATTGCAAGTGTTATTGAAACATTGAAAAGTGCAATTGCCACTCCAATTCAAAATACCACAACAATGCAATAATGTCGACAAGAACAAATAGTTTCTTTTGTTATTTCTTAAAGATATTTGCACACCGTGTTTTATTCATTTTTATTTTATTTTATAATTATTTATTTATTTTTTGTCTATTATTAATGATACCTAAATTTTGGTGTATGTGTTAACAATATTTTCTAATTTATTTATATCAATCTTGATATTTATAAAAAGTATGATCAGTTTGTGGCCGTTTCTCAATTGTACATGACGTTCAGTATTTGATTATTCATCACATGATATACGACTGCAAAGAATAAAGAAATTAGCAGGAAGAACACTTTTTTCTACGTGAAAATGGAAATTGTTCTTGTTCGTATTATAGCCCATGAATTGTAATTTTTGACACGGAATTAATTATTGTAAAGCTGAAAATTTGCAGGATTGTAGTTTTGGTTCGGGACAACACGTATCAAAAAGGAAACTCTCCCCTGTCGGCTTTTCCGTTTTTACGGAGCTACAAGGGCCTAAATCGCAGAAATTGTAGAGCTGACTGTAAAGCGCAGCAGAAAGGTTGTTACTGATCCGACTTGGGTCGAAATGATCATAAAAGCTTCAGAGAAGCATATCAGTTCGTATTTCAGATGTTCCATTCATATTTTCTTTGCACCCGTCTTGCGCAAGGTGGAACTGCCCTGGCTGCGCTGATGAAAATTGTTGCGAATTCCTGCTTATACATTATTGGTGTTTTATAAGATTTATTTAATGAGATTTAACTTATCAGTCTCAGAAGATGACTTTATTCGGCAAGTCAATTGGCATTATTGATCTACTGAGAAGTAGGGTCGTCCGGATCATCATACATATCCACTGTCTGGCTGTTTGTGCAGCATCAGGAACTGGCTGCTATGTGGTAGCAACCGGAAACAGGCCCTGGACTTCTGATTTCCACCCCCCAGTCCTCCAGGTTGAGGTTGACGTCTAGTCATTGCTGTACCTGCAAAAAAGCACATGGACATTAGTTGAGTACTGCATACTTTTTCGAGAGATTAAATCCTCACACTATACTCTCTAACGCCCTGGAAGTATGTGCGGAACAAATGTTGTTTACAGTTCACTGGTTGGCGGGAGGCTTGCCAAATCAAAGGAGGCTGTCACCGACTGCTTCGCCACGCTCTGGTTGTATCGGACTACTCGTAGCTGGTTCAAGCTATCCTGCTCACTGCCTCCATAAAGGGCTACGATAAATTTTTCCCCAGCGACGGCCACAGCGCTCTTGCCAGATGCAGGATGTGAGAAGACCGCGAAGCATTTCTGTAGCTCAGGTCTCTCCTTCAGGAACTTCCACCTCTTCTGCTTGCCCATTATGTACAGAGCTGCCGCCTGTGTCCACCATGACTTAACTGCGATAACTCGATTTCCTCGCATCAATGAACCGATGCGCACACTCCGAGGACTATCACAGCTACTGAACTAAGAAGGCATAGCTCGCCGTGCGCCTGCTTGATTGTTTAAACTAGACGTGATCGAGGAAACAATGAACGCATATAACTGTCCGAGTATCGCAGCTCCGTAATGGGTGACGCTATAGAGAAGATAGACCAATGAAAAGCCCAAAGTACGAAGAGAAATGTTTATTCGAGTACGTTTTCCCCTCCGAGTTTTCATTTATCCGCAATGGCGCCATTTCGAAATTTTTTCAATTTATGAAATTTTGACAGTACTAGAACGGAAAATTATGAACAAAATATGCATGGAACATCTGAAATACGAACGGATATGCTTCTTCGAAGCTTTTATGATCATTTCGACACAAACCGGATCAATGACAACCTTTCTGCTGCACTTTATAGCCAGTTCTGCAATTTCTATGACTTAGGCCCTTTTTGCTCCGCAAAAACAGGGAAGCCGACGGGGGAGAGTAAGGGACTTTTTGGTACGCGTTGTCCTGGACAAAGACTACAAGTACGCGTTGTCCTGGTCAAAGACTACAATCTTGCAAATTTTCAGCTTTACAATAATTAATTCCGGGTAGAAGCGATATATTGACTAAAGCACCTGGGCTATTAATACTTTTGTCCAGAAGTATATACCTATTGTTGTGAAAAGACAAGAAAATAATTATAGGTCTATTGAGGACTTATTTTTGCATTAAAATTGTAGATATACTTATCAAAAGTAGCGTTTCAAAATTTTAATAGAAATCGTTGTAAGTATTAACGCTGATATATTTCAATTGATATCAATTTAAAATATAGTACGCCCCTGTAGGTGGAGAAGCTGCAATGCACCAGATCTGTGGAGCAGAAAGAAACTCCTTGTAACAGGACACCCACCAGCATTACAAAAGGTGACTGATTACTCGGTAAACTTTTCTAATTAATCGTTGAAAAGTTCACAATTTAAGTTGTTTTACTGCTGAGGGTTAAATTCAACTAAACTCTGATTTGAATTCGTAATTAATTGGTGGACGAACAACAGAAAATTGCCAACTATCAACAAAGTACCGGAAGCTAAATGATTTCATCGAATTTATTGATGAATTTGTTCGAGGACAATGTTAATGTTAATGCTTTTAATAGTTTTACTGTTTAACATAATGCCGGTGGTGAATTTGTTAAATCAGCCCAATTTATGTATTGAGTTTTAAACGGTGTGCGGAAATTTTAATATACCGACAGCATTTCATTAACCATGTGTTCATACCATTATTCACTAATCGATGGCTTCTGTTTGTCTACAGTTCACCGATTTATGAGATATTTTTAAATTGGTACTATTAATCAAAATTTGCCTTCCTCTGAATACGATCCTCTCTGAAATAAGAAGGTTATATTTTTTAAACTAGAGCGTATATTATTTATATACACTGATCGCCATTGAAGAGATATCAATAAGTTATAAATTCAGTTGGTTTTATTTATTTATTTTTTTTTTTAGTTTAATAATAGCGTCAACATCTAAGGTTTAGTTTTCCCTGAAATATAAACCGTTCTATAGTGTCCTTTATTCGGTTGATTTGACCAACAAATTAAACGCTGAAAAATCACATTCGGGGAGGTATTTATAGAAGAATTAAGCTGTTGGTGCGATGGACTGTCCAGGGAATTCGAAATAGGTCGGCATCTCGAAAGCATCAATGTGCATTCTACCTGTCTACTTAACTTGAGGCTTAAAGAAAGATGAAGAGAACTAGATAGGACATTGGCATTAACGCAAGTCTGATCTAGGAATCCTTTTAAATAGATCAGAAAGAGGAAATTCCAAACTTTTCCCAAATTGATAGACATTTAAGTTTAAACATCATCAAGTTCTTCACGCGATGTCATCCGTTGGGCTGTACGGTGCTTGTACGTAAGTACGAAAATGCTTTATAGGCCTCAATCATCGTATTTACCAGATTTTCTTCTACTTTCTTGGTCTATTGCCAGTGCAGAACCCAGTTGAAAATCACTATTATCAGCCATATAGTTCGATAAAGGTATTTGACACCAAAATTTGTCCAAAATTATTAGCTTTTTTGTCACGAAAATAGTATTTTAGGGCCATTTTAGCAAACGTATATCTAAATTCTCACATTCGTCTATAGATTCTCTTCTATGAGATTCCCTAATTATGGCCAATTACATTTTTTCATTTTTCATAGGAAATTGTAAACAGAATATGTCATATTCTTAAACAATTAAAAAATTTCGAACAAAAAACATGATGCGGTGGTGCAAATAAAATATTTTAAAGTAGTAGTTTTTTGCTGATAAGTAAGGGCATAATTCAGATCTTATCCAAAACAATTCCGTACAAAAACAATGGCGAAAAAAAAAAGAAAAAAAAAACAAATTTAGTTGAAAATATTTACTTGCGCGCCACTGGTATATGTCCGGCTGTATTGAAATATGAACAGATGAAAATAAATCCAAAGTTTCGGAATATAAAAAGTTCCCATAAACAAAATCGATAGTACTAGTTGTAAGGTTAAAAATAAGAAACAGAAAAAATTAACAACAGGTACTAGAAATTTTGTTTCCAATTTTTATTATTTTAAAACTATAAATTGATAAAAAAATTGGTATATAACATCTGCTGCCACTATTCGAAATTTTGTTCTCCAAACTTCAAACACGTTTGAGCACATCGAAGCCAAGTATAACGAAATCAGAAGTTTCGGTAGAGATCCCGAAAAACAATGGGAGATAAAAAAACAACAAAAAATAATATATTCTTAACAACACATGGAATTAAAAATCAAATACATTTTGTCAATATAATGTTATTTTAAACAATACAAGATTATAAATATATAAATATACGTATATTTATATATTTATAATCTTGTGTTGTTTAAAATAATATTATATTGATAATAGTTATTTACGTAACCAGTTATGAAAAGAGTAATTTTACATGACGAATGTAATATTTGCCAAAACGAGCGAGCGAAGCGAGCGAGTTTTGCAAATTACATGAGTCAAGTAAAATTACTGTTTTCATAACATGTTAAGTACAAAATTTTATCTAATCCCGCTCTAAATTAGAAAAGAAATGACAATTTATTTTGAATACTAATTTACAGTTCCCATCATAGCTACCGCTTGCAGCCGTACAAATAAATTATGTGTTTATCACTTTACCTGAGCGTTAGTACGGATTGACGTTTGTATAAACAAACTTTACTTGTCAATCTGCTGAATTTTTTGAAGCAAATTAAGTTGAAATTGATTGATATCGATATTCCATCTGATATACTTAAAATAATCGGCTTTAGCAGTAAATTCAATAACACCTAGTAAATCAAAAAGCAGGTATGAAGAAGTATATAAGAAATTAGAAAACTGGTGTTAACAAATAGGTTCAATAATTAGTTACGTAAAATTTTTTTTACATAACTAGTTATGTAATGAAAATGACAGTTATGAAAAATGTGACGTTTCGTAACGTCAAAAATGCATTTAAAATTTTTCATAGCGGGGTTAGATAAAATATATTTGATTTTTAATTTCATGTGTTGCTAAGAATATATTATTTTCTGTTGTTTTTTCTCTTCCATTGTTTTTCGGGATCTCTACCGAAACTTTTGATTTGGTAGTAAGTGAGTGAGCGAGTGAATCGCTATATACACCCCCTCGTTAAAAAAGAAAAGAGTCAATCAACCAACGTGTCGATTGCGAAACGTACTTTTTTAATAACCCTATATTGACAGTTATGACTTTGTTTCCTTTATTAAAGGTAAATAACTTATCTGTACGTGATAAAACTTTAAATGGTCCTTCATATAAAGGAGTAAACGAACGATTAAACCGTTCCTTGCGAACAAAAATAAAATCGCAAGTGGAAAGGTCTGAACTAACAAAAGTTTTGTAATTGACATGAGAAATTGGAGGAACAAATTTTAAATTATTAAAATAAATGCGTAATTTGTCAAAGAAATAAGGGATATCTGGGGAATTATTCGATTCAACGAAAAATTCGCCAGGTAAACGAAGGGTTTGACCATATAAAAGTTCAGCAGGTGAACATTACAGATCTTCCTCGGGAGTTGTCCTAAATGCCAATAAAATGATTGGTAGTTCATCTGTCCAATGCGATGTATTGGCTCTAGTCAACAAGGAAGTTTTAAGTGAGCGATGAAATCTTTCAATTAGAGAATTGAATTGAGGGTGATATGCAATTGTACGTATTCTATGAAAACCCAAGAACTTTGCAAATTCATTAAATAATCCTGACTCGAATTGTACTCCCTGGTCTGTCGTAACCGTCAAGGGGACACCAAATCGACAAACTAAATTTTGAAATAAAGTACGCGCAACTGTTTCTGCTGTGATATTGTAATAAAAACAAAATTAATTTTTATTCCAATTTCAATAAATAATGATAATAAACGAAGCAACCCATACCCACCCGTACGCTTCCGGCCATCTAGTGAATCGTTCAATCACCGTAAGAATGTAAGAGTTACCTTTGGATGGAGGTAATGGTCCTACCAAATCTGTATGGATGTGGTCGAATCTACTTTTCGGGATGGTGAAGCTACCAAGAGGACTTCTCGTATGTCGGCTGGCTTTGACAGCTTGACAGTTAATGCACGATTTTGACCATAAATTGCAATCGGTGTTCATTTTCGGCCAAAAATAATTATTAGAAATCAATAGTGTAGTGTGAAAAATATCGAATATAGTTCGTCTGTAAACAAGTGGAACAAAAGGTCTAACTTTTGTACGAGAAACATCGCACCAAATAAATTCATTTGAATTTGGAATTTGTATTTTTTTAAAAATGAAATTGGTTTTAACGAGTGATGATTTATCTGAGAATAAATAGTTGAGATTTGAATCCTTCTACTGAGCTTCACTAAGCAACTTTAGGTCAAAGTTAACATTTTTAAGTTAAAGTGGTAAAATATCTTGTTTTAAGGAAGAAGTGTCGTAAATACGTGACAAGCTGTCAGCTATTACGTTATGCTTCCCTTTGACATGTTGTATTTTACAAGAAAATTGAGCTATGTATTCTAAATGACGTATTGACGAGGAGATCTTTCTGCTTTTGTGAATAAAGCGTTGATTAAAGGTTTGTGATCTGTAAGACAATTAAATTTCGACCTTCAAGTATAAATTTAAAATGTTTAATTGCAGTATATAATGCTCTTTGTCAAAAACTGAATATTTGGTTTGTGCTATGGTTAGTTTACGGGAAAAAAATGCTAATGGAGCGAGTATTCTAATATTATCCTTTTGCTCTAAAACTGCACCCATAGCAAGGTTAGAAAAATCAACTGCGAGTGATAAGATAGTACCGTCATTATTACAAGGATGAGTTAAAACTACTGCATTACTTATAGCGTGTTTGGCTTTCGAAAATCCATCTAAACATTCATCAGACCAAATATTTATCTTTGTAATTTTATCATGAGATAAACTGTTACAAAGAGAATATAGGGGAAGTAAAATTTCAGCAAAATGAGGTATAAAACGATGATAAAAGTTTACCATACATATGAAACGTTGAAGTTATTTGAGAGTTGCCGGTAAAGAAAAGTTATTAATGACTTCGATTCTCTCAGTTGATGGTAAAATACCTGATGAAGAGACGTGATGGTTTAATGTTTATTCCGTATGTGTCTAATCTTTTAAAAACTACTGCCAAATGTTCCAAATGTTGTACATCTGCATGATTGACTTGCGCTTAAAATCATCCAAATAGACGAAAACGAAAGGTAAGTTGACAAGTACTTCATTCATAAAACGTTGGAAAGTTTGACCGGCACTGCGTAGGCCAAAAGGCATGCGGAAAAATTCAAACAGTCCAAAAGGAGTTGTTATGGCTGTCTTACAAACGTCATTTTCAGTGACAGGTATCTGATGGTACGCTCGCACTAAACCAATCTTAGAGAAAATAGTGCAGCCGTACAATTGAGAAAGTTGTGAAAATGAGGTAATGAATATCTATCTGGAACAGTAATTGTATTTAGTTGTCGATAATATCCACAAGGTCTCCAATCATTTTTCTCTGTTTTGGCAACTAAATTAAGTGGTGAAGAAACTTGAGAAGATGATGGTTTACAGATACCCAATTCCATCATGTTGTTAAATTCTTTTTGAGCTATTTTAAATTTAAGATTGTCTAATCTACGAGGTCGTGAAAAAGGTAAATGACCTTCAGTAACTATATGTACAACATAATGTTTAATAGGTAAATTGTAATCTGGTGAACTGATTAAATTAGGAAAGTGTAAAAGTAATTTGTTATATTTATCTGTTAAAGGAAATAATTTGAGTGTGTCTAATTTACAATTGTCTAAAGGACTATTTTTAATAAAACCATTAATTGACAAATTAGTCTTGTTATCAATTATTCGAGCTTCTTTAAGATCGACAACTAAACCAAAATGAGACAAGAAATCCGCTCCAGTGATCGGAATGTCAATGTCTGTAATATTGAAAACGAAAGGAAATAATCTACGTAAGTTTAGATTGACTTTTAGCAATTTCTTACCGTATGTATAAATAGTTGAGCCGTTAGCTGCGGTTAATATCGTATCAAAATTCTTTTTTAAATATGTGAAAACATTACATGGCACTACAGATAAATCGGCCCCGGTATCGATTGGGAAGTTCAAGTTGTTAGATCTGTCATAAATAAAAAGTCGAGGTTTGCTGCCAGAAATGTCAAAGTCAAACGTCATAAAATTATCAAACATTAGTCATCTTTGAGGATTATCAGATTTTTTGCAACTTTTACTGAATTTGTACCATTCACCTCCACAACGATAAGCATTGGCACCATAAAGTTGATGGTAGTAACAAATAGTATTATCCGTACGATCAAACTTCCTGGGAGCATTATTACGGCTGGGTGAACGATTGCGATTAGAAATACGAGTTTGTGAAATGTTTCTACTCCTGCAATTATTGCAGAAAGAAGTAGAAGGCTGAGGCTCGAAAGATTGATTCTAAAGAGTTTAATCGAGAATTAAAAATTTCTTGTCTCTGTAAGACTTGATTAATTGAATCATGGAAGGTAATTGAAAAAATTTTGATAGTAGTAGTTAAATCTGACAACGGGGTTGATTCGGAGTCAAGAGGATTCTTAGAGTATGATGCAACCATCGAATTTTGGCAAGACTCCCATATCCGATCTGCAATATAGAGAATCTCTTTGGTGTCCATTTTCCCGGAAGCTGTAATAGCGATATACACAGTTTGAGGCAAACGTCTTTTCCATAATTTAATCAATAAATCTTGACTAACCATGCTGAAACCTCCAACCATATTCAGCATGGACCTATAGAAGTCTGACGGCTTCAGATCACCCATCTAGGAACCTGAGAGCAAATCGTTGAGACCTTTCTCCTCACTCGATGATAAACGTGAAATTAAAATTTTCTTTAAATTGATATATAAATCCGTTTCAGGGAGATTAGATATTATATCGTATATATTATCTATCACATCTAATGGCAAATTAGCTATAACCTGGTCATACTTTTTTTTGTCATTGACAATCTTTGCAACAGAAAACTGTGATTCGATTTGGGTAAACCAAATTTCAGGTTTTGATTTCCAAAACAGATGTGACATAGTGGGTTTGAGGAAAATCCTCGTCTGAAGGTTGTGTTGGCATAATTAATTGATTGGTGATTGGTTGATTGACTGTTTTCTCATATAAAAAGGGAAATGTACGTTAACTCACTTACCAGCAAATGACAGTACTTGTAATGTTCAACTTCAATTGTGAGTAGGAAATGACCATAAATTTAGAGGAACATCAATTCAAAAGTAAAAATTTATCAGTAAATTTCCTGTGTATTCTTCTCTACGTTAAAAGATTAGCATCACCTGGATTCAACTTATATTAGTATGTAGTATATGGAATCTCTTCTTAGTCGTCGCGTCGATTAAAATGGTTCTAAATCAGGGACGTGGATGTGTGCCAAATTATATCAACTAATTTATAAAAATTTTGGTATTTATATTATAAAAGTTTTAAGCATTTCATTTCCTTTTTAACTTCTTTCAATCGGTTTGGTAAGTTCTTATATTCTTGAAATTGGTTTATATCTTTATATTCTTGGGGTTGGTTTATATTTTTATATTCTTGGAGTTGGTTTACATTTTTATATTCTTGAAGTTTGTCTACTGGTCATTATGTCTGGATATTCTGCGAGCTTCGAGTATAGAAATAATTTTGTTTTTTCTTTAATTTATTTAATTATATAGGAGATCTCATCACGTCGGGGTCAACAAAATTATAGCGGTAAAGCTATAAATAATTAAAATTGTTGATGAATTTACATATTTATAATCTTGTATTGTTTAAAATAACATTATATTGATAAAATATATTTGATTTTTAATTTCATGTGTTGTTAAGAATATATTATTTTCTGATGTTTTTTCTCTTCCATTGTTTTTCGGGATCTCTACCGAAACTTCTGATTTGGTAGTAAGTGAGTGAGCGAATCGCTATACCAAGTTTGTTTCACTATTCCAAATATTCCGTTGGACCAATATCTGCCTTAGAAAATACTCCTTTTTACTGAACGCTGTACTTGAAAATAAATACTGAATAGGCAACAACTTATAGAGAAGGTAAGAGAATATTACGTGACTATGCTTCTTTCCTTCGTAGATTATCATAAGGCTTTGGAAAATGCAGAATGGGGCAAACTGTAAGCCGTACCATTGCAGATGGAAACTCCTAGATATCTGATTTTAAGAGAAACCCTGCATTGGCGAAAATATACAATACCAACTCCGACAAACGTGAAGTCTGCAAGGGAGTCAGAAAAGACTTTATTCTGGGACTGATCCTCTTTAACATCTATTATAGTGAACATGTGATGTGACGTATGCTGAAGTACTGGTACAGTAATTATGGGTGGAAGCAAGATGTGTAACTTAAGATTTGTAGATGATTCCACCTTAGTTGCGGTAAGTGAAGATGAGCTCATACATCTGCTCCTCAGTTTTCAACTAATAAAGCACCCAAATATGTTAAGGGTTGATGAGGGTGTAGTTGTACATAAGATGGCATACCTTGGAGTGCCTATTGACAATACCGATATCTGCGATATGAAATTCGACAAAGAATCCAAACCAACAAGATTGGATAATTGCCACTTGAGCAAAATTTGGCTTCATAGAAACACAAAATGCATAAACGTTGGGCTTGCTAACATCGAGGGACAAACCTCGAAGGAAATCCGGTGTACACCCAGAAGGAAATCCGAAGAAATCTTCGCCAAAGAGGAAATCTGGTGTACAAAATTTTGGCCTCGGCTAACACCTTGGTTTTCTCTATCCTTCGCTATGCCCTGAGATATTAACCATTAGGGAGGGAGACAAACGGCGTATTGATGCTTTAGAGATGTAGGCCTGGAGAGCTTTGTTATGGATTTTTTATTCATCGAATCATCAATTCGATTCTTCAAGAATTACATCCCCTAAAATAACTTTCGAGAATTATATTCTTCAGCATTATCATTTTTGACCACATCAATCGAAGGTTCGAGCAAAACCAAATGGTAAGAGGCGAAGAGGATGTCCTTCAAAACGGCGGGCTTTGTTGATCCGGAATGCTTAAAAAGCAACCGCGATAGATGCCGTGATGCCTTTAGACGTATCATATAGAAAAGGGAGGCCGACTGGCATAATGTATGAGTCACATAATGTGTTTCCGAATAAGAAGGAATTACAAATTTGTTGTAATATTATATTTTAACGGAAAGCAGATGTCCATATAAAGTTTCAGAATTCATGCGCACAGAAAGTGTCAGAGAAATTAATTGTGCTGACAATTACAAATGTTAAATTAGAACAAGGGACAGAAACTAAATTACAATAACTAAGTATTACGAAATAAAAGCTCATCACGTGCCAAATATAATTTTTATATAAGTATTTTAGTCACCAAAAGTTATCCAAACTCTTAGTGGTTGATTTCAAAAGAGTAATGATATATTATTTTTTAATTGCCGAAAATTACGTTTTTTGTACAATATTTTATAACTTTTTTGCTTCCTTTAAATAAAATCGAATAGCATATTTAGAAACAACCTTAACGAAAGTATGTACTAAATTTTCTACGTCATTCTACCGAAATAAACCAATGTTTATCTTTAATTTTGAAATAATTGGATAAGCCAAAAGCTCTATAGAATGATTAATTAAAATGAATGTCTTTAAGAGAAAGCACGGATTTGCCTTTGTCAAAAGATGTACTATCTACTTCCTGCATACGTTTGTTATACGATACTTATAAAATGTAATTATACAAACTATTGAAATACTTTTTGTTGTATATGTAATTGCATTTAAATACATGTCAGTTAATGAAGTCTTTGTAATTTACTTAAGTATAATTTATTGATTTACTGATTTTAATTATTTTTCAGTCGTAAGTACTTTAATAATTACAGTTACTTTTCCATGTATTATTTGTTACCATTGTTTAATTTATCTACATGCAGTTAGTATGAGTACTTCCTACAGAATTGAAATAATTGTATAAATAATGGATTGTTGTTTCTGTTTACTTTAAACTTGAAAATAATATACAATTTCCTTCTAATTTAGAGAAACGTTTCAGAAATGCCAGATTGGAATGTAATTATTGTAATTGCATTTAAATACATGTTTCGGAAAGTAAATGTATTGTAAGTATTTAAAATAAGGAAATAATTGTAATTGCACTTAAAATACATTTTTCATAAAGTAAGCGTAATTGTACTTAAAGTACTTTTTTTAAATTAAGCACTCAATCAACTTTCCTGTAAATAATGTTTCCATCAGATAGTTTTTAGGCGTTAGCGAAGGTTTATTGTAAAACTATCCTTTAATATCCAATTCGTTGAGTAATAACAATGATTTTCCAAATAAATATTGCGTACGTTATTCATTGTGACGAAATTTAATCAACTGCATAGCTAGATGTAATTAATTGTTTAGTACTCCAGTGGAACAATTGCAACAATGCAGGTCTGCCCAAATAAGTACAAATCATTATCCCCAGTGCTACTTATACTTGTTATTTTTGACAAGCTTAATTGATATATGGGTTAACTTATAAAAATATGACGCTTCCGAAATAGTCACGCGCGTTGTTTGGATAGGAAAAGGGGTGGATAATTAAAACTAATGCCAAAAATAAATGTCAGTAATATAATGATGCAGATCCGCCCTTTCTTAGTGCCGTAATGTATTCGTAGGATGATGAAGTAGGGAATGGAATTAATATTCTGACAGATTTAGATTAATTAAGTTTTCAGGGATAAAAATGTTCGTAAAAATATTTCTCTTGTTAATATTTTATAAATCGTAAGCGTACAATATAAATCCACTCTCAGTTAATTTTTGATAACTGCAGCCATTTAAGTCTGTGTTAGATCGATTTCTTATATAGCGAAGGTGTCTAAAAGTACCGAAAACTAGGAGGCATACAAGAACTGTCAAAGGCTGTACAAAAGACCATTCGCGAAAGACACAGAGCATCATGGAGATCCTTCTGTAATGGGGTTGCATCCACTGCCTCAACAACTTGGCTCAATAAGATACTCTCCAAAGTTCATATAAGGTGTATGAACTAAGGATACGTAGTGTGTTCTTACATAACGGGATGTGTTGAAAATGTCACAGGAAAAATCTACTGAGTCTTAAAAGAATAACGCTTTATTCACGTGAATAATAGGCATAAAATATAATTTTGGCATTTTCAGAATCTTTACTTAATACAAAACACAGTGTGTAAAGGATTTTTTCTTATTTGTTCTTTTACAGACGGTATTCAACATTAAAGTTTGAATAAATCCGTTTGGGGCGCAAACAACGTGTGACGTCATGTGTCAGGAAACGCACAGCGCTAGGTACATTTTAAATTAATTCCATTCACGGACGTTGCCTTTGTAATAGCTTGATAATAGAGTGAAATAGACCATAAGTCACCAGAGAGTGTAGTTTTTATAAAGTGAAAAATTCTACATAAGAAATGGCTATTTAATATATTTTTTTGTGGTACAGATATTTTTTATTTCGAAAAAACTTGAAGAATTGATTGATTATAAATAAAAATCTAGTTTTCTAACATTTACACTGCCATATTTTCAAATCTAAATTGAACTATCGATCTGATTTTTGTTTTAAATTCAAGTACCCAAATAAGCGCTTCCAATGATCTTTTTGTTTCTATCGATTATTGTTTATTATTTTCTTTAAACAGCAATGAACTTATTACTCGACTAATACTTCGCTAAAAATGTACTTATAATTTTGACTAAGCGACAAACTCTTTTATTTTTGAAAATTTTCATACAGTGTGTCCCAGGATAGGTGTAATGGACCAAAAATTTTGAAATTTGGAATGGTATTTGGGAATTGAGTCCTGCTTGTTGTAAAACTAAAGTATACCAAAAATGACTTGATTTGGTGTTCTACAGGGTGTTTTATAAGCAAAGTTGTAAAAATCTCCACTAATAAAGTACCTTTATTTTTCAAAATATGAAAATATTCCACTAAGTTATTTAGAATGCAATTTTATACCTCTATACCAAATTTCAGGAATATAAAATTATTTTTTTTGAACTTCCCATTGTTTAATAAATTAGTATTTTATTTTTAATTAAAACTGTATAGAGATTATTTTTTGTGAATTAATATTTAAAGTTGTGTAGAAACTAAAAATAGGCTATGAGAAAAGCAGTGGATGCACATTTATCATTTATTATTGACATATCTGTCAAACGTCAATATTATCCTTAATTTCTGTTTCAAATTAACGAACCAAGCATAAAAAATTAAGTGAAAATGGTACTCACAGTGCGTGAAAAAATTTATAGTGCAATGCTACGGAATTGGCGGTGAAAACTCGCTGAGAGAAGTGGTAAGCCAATTCAATTTGAAATTTCCAAACACTGCTTTGTCACGTACTCAGGCTATGAGAATAATTAAACAGTTTCTGGCTACTGGTAGTGTTCTTAATATAAAAAGAAAAATAAAAGTATATGATGAAGGCAATGTTGGGGCACTTATAGCTCATGCCTCTGTTATAGAAAATCCTAGGATGCCACTAAGAGAGAGATCAGCTCTTATTAATATTAGCAAGTCTGAACTCCAAAGAATTTACAAGGCAAAGAAAATTAGGGCATATAAGAGGGAGATGACGGCCGTAGGTTGGATTTTTGTTTGACCATTGGAGAAAAAATCATGGAAGAGAGATTTTTTCATTATTTCATAATTTTCTCAGATGAATCCACATTCACAACCAATGGTGTTTTTTCATCTCAGAATTGTCGGTTTTGGGCTTCTGAAAATCCAAATTTTAGAATTCATTGTAGAAGACAATATTATAAAAAAGTGAATGTGTGGTGTGCCGTTTCTTATCACAATGGAGTTATTGGACCTTATTTCATTGAGGGAAGGTTAAACCAGCACACTTATTTACAGCTTCTTGAAAGATTTTCTGAAGAATATTTAAATATTTTAAGAGATATGCCTTTAGTTCATTTTCAACATGATGGTTTCCCTAGCCACTCCACAGAAATGGTTAATCGGTGGTTGAATTTAAATTTTGGAGAAAATTCGATTGCCAGGAATGGACCGATCAAGTGGCCGGCGAGATCCCCAGACCTATCAATATTGGATTTCTTTTTATGGGGTCGCCTCAAGCAGTTGGTTTACGCTGAACCACTTCCTAACGATGTAGGGTCGTAGCTACGTCGAATAATAAAAAAATTGTAAACATTGTTTTGCATTGGTCAATAATTAATTTGTTTGTGAATCTGTTACGTTTTTGACATTTATTACTTGTTATAATTTTTAAACCTCATTAATTTTCTGTTAGTAATTGTTTCTTGTTTTACAATTAGTTTAATTAACATTATACCTTCTTACATCTCGTATATTCATTTTTTTATTTATCAATAGCCTACTTTTTGAGATGATTAACATTTGCTCCTACATAACTTTAAATATGATTTCAACTTTTAATTCGCAAAAAATGGGAAGTTTCAAAAAAATAATTTTATATTCCTGAAATTTGGTATAGAGATATAAAATTGCATTCTAAATAACTTTTCTTAGTGGAATTTTTTCATATTTTGAAAAATAAAGGTACTTTATTAGTGGTGATTTTTAGAGCTTTGCTTATAAAACACCCTGTAGAACACCAAATCAAGTCATTTTTTGTATACTTTAGTTTTACAACAAGCAGGACTCAATCCCCAAATACCATTCCAAAATTCCAAAATTTTTGGTCCATTACACCTCTTGTTACATCTATCCTGGGACACACTGTATATGCAGCGAGATGATTGAAGTGACACAGGCAGGTAGGCAGGCGTACGGCGTGAACTATCTGATTGACCTTTGAAATAATAACCTTTTTCAGTCATGCTTAAAACAATTTAACCCCTTTTAAATATGGTATAATTCACAGACCGAATTCAACTAAATAATTTTAGGAAATAACCGCAAATATGTCCGAATTGTTGCACGCATGCACACCAGAATTGTACCTAATGACAGATGATGTCAACTCCAATATGAGTGTGTTTTCAGATATGCCCCTTCTCCCGGATATTAGTCGGTTATTTAAATATTTTCCATTTAGAAATTATGAAAACAGATTTGATAATTGCTAATGGTGCGGGAGCTAAGTGGCTTTTTCGGAAACTCATCGTTACACGCATTTTCTATGCGCTGATTAATTCTGTCGAACTTAAATAACGACAAAATAGACTTCTGACATATGTCAGCTCGTCGAGTTGGCCTTGGTTCAAGATATAAAAATCAGTGAAATTATATCATCGTTACAAAGCCGTCGTTTTTTTGTGTGTAGACATTTTATGTTTAGAATGAATAAAATAAGATCACCAGAAAGGGTAGGCCAACAGGGGCGCAACCAGAAAGGTCAAAGTTGTAAAAAAACGGAGTTATCTAACATGATCGTTACAAACTTTTTTAAGGTTGAGCAAGTTTATTTAAATGTTCTGAACACAGAAAAAAATTACCAGAAAGAAACTCCCCTCAGTAAGGCTAGCCAGAAAGAAAATGTTTAGGATTTTTGAAGAATATTGGATTTTTTTTCGCCTATTTTATCTCAGAACTCTAAACTCATCGTTACAAGTTCTGGCTCCTTTTTAAAACGTAAATATAAGCTCCTTCAACAATAGAATAGCCTCCCCGTAAAGTTCTTAGTGTCAACAAAAGTACCATAGACTCTTAAATATACAGGAATTTAACACTTTCGGCTAACTTGACTCCCTACCGTGCCTCGGATGAATTGTATCATTATTACCTTTCTGGCTGCGCCTCCTGACGACCCACAATTTCTGTCGATCTTATTTTATTCATTCTAAACATAAAATGTGTCACACAAAAAAAATGAGCCTTGAGATTTCATTGATTTTTAAACAGTGTTCGTGACGCTCCTGACAGGAGGTGCCCCGTGAGAAGTCGATTTTATGAATCGTTATCATCCATTAAACCAAAAAAATATCTCAAAGTTCATAAAACGATGAGCTGCCGAAGAAGCCACCTAGCTCCCTCTCTATAATATTTAGTAACACTATATTAATATATATATATATATATATATATATATATATATATATATATATATATATATATATATATATATATATATATATATATATATATATATATATATATATATATATATATATATATATATATATATATATATATATATATATATATATATATATATATATATATATATATATATATATATATATATATATATATACAGTGGTCACCGTTTGTGTCAATTCCTAAGTTGTGCCTATCCTTTCAACTTAGCTACACCGTGCTGATGAGGACCAACGAGTCCGAAACACGTGTCCACGGTTGCTCTTTTTCTTTGCGGTCTTACCCACGATTTTTTCCTGTTTGCCATAAAGCTTTGGTCCGCACTAACATCTCCTATATTTTTTATTCTTCCTTGGGTCCAGTGATTCCACGCAGGTAGCTATAGTTGCCTCCGTGGTGTGTTAGTTGTCGCTCCGGAAACCCGGGGTCTTCTAACTCTTGCCACAAATGTGCGACTGGCTGCCTGTCAGTGGTCACCGTTTGTGTCAATTCCTAAGTTGTGCCTATCCTTTCAACTTAGCTACACCGTGCTGATGAGGACCAACGAGTCCGAAACACGTGTCCACGGTTGCTCTTTTTCTTTGCGGTCTTACCCACGATTTTTTCCTGTTTGCCATAAAGCTTTGGTCCGCACTAACATCTCCTATATTTTTTATTCTTCCTTGGGTCCAGTGATTCCACGCAGGTAGCTATAGTTGCCTCCGTGGTGTGTTAGTTGTCGCTCCGGAAACCCGGGGTCTTCTAACTCTTGCCACAAATGTGCGACTGGCTGCCTGTCAGTGGTCACCGTTTGTGTCAATTCCTAAGTTGTGCCTATCCTTTCAACTTAGCTACACCGTGCTGATGAGGACCAACGAGTCCGAAACACGTGTCCACGGTTGCTCTTTTTCTTTGCGGTCTTACCCACGATTTTTTCCTGTTTGCCATAAAGCTTTGGTCCGCACTAACATCTCCTATATTTTTTATTCTTCCTTGGGTCCAGTGATTCCACGCAGGTAGCTATAGTTGCCTCCGTGGTGTGTTAGTTGTCGCTCCGGAAACCCGGGGTCTTCTAACTCTTGCCACAAATGTGCGACTGGCTGCCTGTCAGTGGTCACCGTTTGTGTCAATTCCTAAGTTGTGCCTATCCTTTCAACTTAGCTACACCGTGCTGATGAGGACCAACGAGTCCGAAACACGTGTCCACGGTTGCTCTTTTTCTTTGCGGTCTTACCCACGATTTTTTCCTGTTTGCCATAAAGCTTTGGTCCGCACTAACATCTCCTATATTTTTTATTCTTCCTTGGGTCCAGTGATTCCACGCAGGTAGCTATAGTTGCCTCCGTGGTGTGTTAGTTGTCGCTCCGGAAACCCGGGGTCTTCTAACTCTTGCCACAAATGTGCGACTGGCTGCCTGTCAGTGGTCACCGTTTGTGTCAATTCCTAAGTTGTGCCTATCCTTTCAACTTAGCTACACCGTGCTGATGAGGACCAACGAGTCCGAAACACGTGTCCACGGTTGCTCTTTTTCTTTGCGGTCTTACCCACGATTTTTTCCTGTTTGCCATAAAGCTTTGGTCCGCACTAACATCTCCTATATTTTATATATATATATATATATATATATATATATATATATATATATATATATATATATAAATTAATTTAAAATATACGGCACATGTAAGAGGCCTATTATCAAAAATTATTATAACGTGCCAAGAACTGTATGGTTTTCATTGAGAAATATTACTGAAAAAGTGAGCATAAGAATTGCTTTATTGCGAGACAAAACTAGTGCTTCAACATTTTTCTGATTATAAAAATCAATAAGCGATTTTGGACAAGGCAGACCACCAGCTGTTTCAAAGCAACTCAAATAAACGACACGGCCACGCCGAACTTAGTTTTTCACGCGGCTTAAAAGTTTTTATTCATCAGTAAACTACCTTTATACTAGCTTTCTGGGTAAAACTAATAACGGCACATTATTAGGTTTGTAGTGAACTCTATTCATACAAAATTTGAACGAAGTCCGCGGAAAAAATATCTGTACAATAATACCTCTTTACATAGTAATACCTAATAATACATGGGTAAAATACCCAGGTTACAAACTAGAACAGTATTTAATAATACATAAAAATACAACGGTATTAAATTTTATAGTAATAATACCTGAGTATTTCTTAGTAGTACCTTAGTAGTACCCAATTAATAATCTTATTCAGCTAGATTTATAAGAATAATACCTAATAATCCATGAGTAGTACTGAAAAATACCTACTATTATCAGAATAATACCTAGTAATACCGAGGAATCTCTTAATAATTCCTAAATACCTAAAAATATTGAGTTATGTATTGTATAACCTTACATCTCACAAAGTTCGAAATTCTGCAGCAAATATCACCTTTCACCTGTTCGTTTGTGTTTTGATTTGTTTTGATTGAATATGCTGTCATTTGTCAAAATAACCTGCTAAAATGTGATTTTTAAAATCAGATGATCTGATTCTAGCAACACAAATGAACAAACCTTTTGACGCATGCGTATTCTGCTTGAATTGTCCATAATGTTATCGACTGTTGAGGTTAGAGTGTCATTTGGGCTAAATTCTGTGTTACTACTTTTTTTTTCGCTCTCCAATGTTCTACAAAATCTTCGAACCTTTATCTGTTAATACCCTTAAAATATCCGCCAATTGATTAACATGCAACATAAACAAACATGAGAGGTTATGTTTTAACAGATTGCTTGTAGTCCACTTCAGTTCGTTCGATATTTGTTCATGAAATAAATAGCTCCAAAGTCACGTGTAATTTATCTGTTTGCGCGGTGCTCTGATTTCTGATGTAATTTCCAAACACAGCTGATAAGGATCCACCGTGTGGGGAGGTTCCAGCCGCTTCCGGTAGCTGGCGATTTTTAAATTAACAATCAATTTCTGATATTTCTCTGAATAAAAATTTCCTGTACCGCAATAAAATATCGCAAATAGCCATTTCTTCTCTAGAATTTTTCATTAAATAAAGCTTATCATGTCTGATCTGATTCTACGCTGAATTTTTTCTCTTGACAAACGAGAAACCTTCGACGTCTATTTTCGACCTCTCAAACTTTAAGAAATGGCTCGGCGGTAGTTCCATAATAATTTCATGAAGCTACTTCTAGTGCAAGGTGAGCCAAAACTGGAAACAATTTTTTTTACAACTGTCAGTTAGTTTCACCTGCGCTATTAACGGTAAGTAGACTGTTTATGTAGATAATAAATAAAACCGGCCCTAAAATAGTTCCTTGGGGGACACCCCAATTTATAATTTTTGAATTATTTATGGTCTCATTAATTCTTCCATATTGGGTCCTCCTTGTTAGGTTAACTTTTTATCAGTTGGAAAGCATTTCCCCGGAACCCAGATTTTGCATTTTTGATAATAGAAGCTTGTGACAAACAGTGTCAAATGCCTTCGCTAAGTCAACAAAGACACACAAGGATGGCTTATTTTCATCTAATTTTCTGTAAATTAAAGCTGTTAAATAGGCGATAGCATCTTCTGTGGACTTTCTTTCCCTGAAACCAAACTGCTTGTTAGATGTAATATTAAATTTATCTATAAATTTCACAATTCTATTTTTTAGTACCTTTTCAAACAATTTGGCAACATTAGAACATTTGGCAACATTAGAAATTATGTAAAATATTATATTAATAAACGACTTATTTTATCTCTTTGTTTTGTGTTTTTGTTAAAATTTAATCGTAAATATAACCAGTAAAACGTATGGCGCGTATTTTCAAATTGCTTCTAAGTCATCTACTCTCACCTTCAGTGGCGGCTGGTGAAATTTCAATATTTTTTTTCTCGTCTGTGGCGCATGGGACCCATACGAAATATGGGAAATAACATCTAGAAAAGCACTTCTCTAATGACCTCTAAAAAATTTTGAAAAAGCAGTTTGCGAAAAAATTTTTGAAAATTCGGTAGCCTCCCCTGGGTCTAAGGACTCCTGTTTATTTTTATTTTTTTTTTGTCATATGCATTTGACTTTTCATAAAAATACAACAATAGATTTGGAGTTTATGAAAATATTTTCATTACTAACTGAAATACAATGAACTGAAATTTTGTAATTTACAATTTAACAAATTACAATGAAGAACTGCCCTTATGTATATAGCTTTGTAAAACTTTTAGTATTACTGATACAATAAAAAAATATGTTTCGCGAGCGGGATTAGAACCCGACACGTCCGCACCCTGAATAAAAAGTGCTAACAACAACAACAACAATAATATTTTATTTTAAGTTCAAGTACAATATATGTGCCTTACCGGATCCTAGCCCGGAGCCAGCCAGACAACCACGGCGAACGTCGCCAAGGTGGCTGTGAATAAAAAGTGCTAGTCGCCTTACCCAGTCGGACATCTACCCACTTGAGACCGTTTTGTAAGAACATAATATAACTTGTGGAGTTATTTGGTGATATTCGGATCTCTAACAAAATCACTGCTTTCGGGTCTCTATGCAGTATCTTTTAACAATTGTAGGTTTGGATTATTTTCAAGTAGCAGAGACAATATAATAGACATTGGAGAATTACTAGTCCAAATTTCAATAAGAAATATCGATTTGTTTATTTATAAGTGACCTAAACGTAAAAATTAACGTATCTCAGCTCCAAATGCAAGTAGAGCATTGAATTTTTTTGTTGCCTTTTGTTAATCTACTTTCATTACTCCTTTACCGTTTTTCAATTAATAAAAAAACCGGAGAGTTAGTTATTTGAATTTGATTATAACTACAATTTCGAAAATGATATACAACTTGCAATAAAAAGGATTTTGAAAAAAAATTCCCTCTCCGTGATCTTAAAGTACTTATAAAAAGCTACAATTTTAGCCATCGTACACATTTCTTGGTTTTGATGGCCGGATTTCACAAGGGTGCAAAGTTTTTGCATCAATTGTATATTCGAGCCGTTTTAATGACTATATTGATTGAAATTTTAAGTGGTGATTGTACTTTTAGAGCGGGAGCTAGGTGGCTTTTTCGGCAGCTCATCGTTTTATGAACTTTGAGATATTTTTATGGTTTAGTAGATGATAACGATTCATAAAATCGACTTCTGGCGGGGCACCTCCTGTCAGGAGCGTCACGAACACTGTTTAAAAATCAGTGAAATCATGTCATCGTTACAAGGCTGATTTTTTTGTGTGTACACATTTTATGTTTAGAATGAATAAAATAAAATCGCCAGAAAGTGTGGGCCGTCAGGAGGCGCAGCCAGAAAGGTAATAATGATACAATACAGGCACGGTACGGAGTCAAGTTAGCCGAAAGTGTTAAATTCCTGTATATTTAAGAGCCTATGGTACTTTTGTTGACACTAAGAACTTTACGGGGAGGCTATTCTATTGTTGAAGGAGCTTATATTTACGTTTTAAAAAGGAGCCAGAACTTGTAACGATGAGTTTAGAGTTCTGAGATGAAATATGCGAAAAAAATCCAATTTTCTTCAAAAATCCTAAACATTTTCTTTCTGGCTAGCCTTACTGACGGGAGTTTCTTTCTGGTAATTTTTTTCTGTGTTCAAAACATTTAAATAAACATGCTCAATCTTAAAAAAAGTTTGTAACGATGATGTTATATAACTCCGTTTTTTTACCTCTTCGACCTTTCTGGTTGCGCCCCTGATGGCCCACACTTTCTGCGATCTTATTTTATTCATTCTAAACATAAAATGTGTACACACAAAAAAAACTGGCTTTGTAACGATGATATAATTTCACTGATATAATTTCACGGTTATTTAAGTTCGATAGAATTAATCAGCGCATAGAAAATGCTTGTAACGATGAGCATCCGAAAAAGCCACTTAGCTCCCGCACCATTTATAAGAGCTATATTTCTCCAAAATTTCATTGAATATTATCAATTATTTTTGAAAGAACAGTGATTTGTTTATTAACGCATAATTTTGCAATATTCAATTTTTTTTACATAATAATAACAATTTTAATGAATTATAGTTTATGTGCTTTTATTATACTGCTCACAATGAACACTTTTCTTCTTTTTGTCGTTTTTCATAGGACTTATAGATTCCGAGATATTCAAAGAAAACCAATGGAAAACACGGTCTAAAAAATTAAATTAAACTATACGCCGACCTCGCAGAAATTGCAAAACTGAACTGAACTTAAGTTGATCCCATGAACACGTTAAAACAAAAAAACTGCCCTGACCAGACAATTCACATTGCGATTTTTTTAATACTAATTTAACTCCACTAGAAGTCAAATAATACGTCTCAAATTATACATGGTGTATCGAAACTAACGCATTCGCCTTTAGGTGCTGACTCTATATAAAAAATAGTAAGAGAATTTCTTATAAAGATGTGTCCGGAAATGCTTCCTAAGAAAGCTACACCTACCTACCTCTGCGGATAGCACCTAAATATACGTTTTTATTGATTATTTCGGAAATACTTTGGGAAAATTTGATGAGATTTGGTTCACTATTTTGCATCACGGAGGCTTTTTTATGTACAGTATTAATCAAAATTTTTTGAGAAAAAGCGGTTTAACCGAAATATTCATGTTTCGTTATATGACTTTTCAAAGTAAGCTTATGTCATGTATTAATTTAAATGACACATATTTACAGGAATTTTTCTTATATTTTTTCACAACTAGTTGCCCGTAAAAACATATATTTCGGTGATATCCTCTCCTAAAGGGGAACATGGGCACCCTGTATATTGAGTGTACAATTTTATTTGTTATGTAGAAAACTAAAGAAAGCCTTATTACACATTATTAGTCTCATGTGAATATTTACAAAAAGTGAATGTATTAATCTGTTTTTCAGGCGAATCCTTTGACGTGCTAAGATTGTAGGAAGATTACAGTTCTTATTTAAAAGATCTTTATCCCCTATTTTTAGCTTTAAATCCTCAATAAATTTAATATCATTCCGCTTCGTTCGTGTCTTTAGCAAATAGTAATCCTAAATAGAAAATAAAATCCTTTTAGGGTAAGTTTATCACCGATATCCACTGCATTATGACGCACACATTATAATTTTCTCCGGGGTTGATCGGGGTTGCAAATGCACATTCTCCCTCGAGGGCAGGGTCTGTGTACGAATTATCATCATCCACGACCATTAGGATCAACTTGCTTGATATCATTACTATATTACCATCCAATTTCAATTTCTGCCTTTGATGTTTCAATTAAAAAAACAATAAATTACTCTAACTGTACTTGCTCAAAGTGAGTTATCTACAAAGCAGTTATCTATAATTAATAATTTAAACACTGTGCCTAAATTACATTGAAATTAAAAAAGGCATTCGTATCTTGAGTAGTATGTGGGTTTGCAATATACAGGGTGACAACGATGTATGCCTCAATTTTTTTGTCGCTTTTGAATCTTACAATTTCGTTCTTGGGGCCCATAAATTAGACACAAGTTGGCTAGTTTTAGACTAGCTGGAAGGAAAACAACACCATTCTATTAGAAGTGATATCAACTTTTTAAAAGCTTTTATTTAACTTGCAAAGTTTGTTTGTATGTTTGTTTGTTGGCTTAGGTCAAATCTTGCAAACTGAATTTCGACTAGTTCTAATTAAGCTAGAGCTTTGAAATTTGGCACACGTGTATAAGTCCGGTGACAATGCAACATAGTATAGCCATTATCGGTCTAAATCGAATATGGTGGACGTCCCAAGATGGCGGATCGGCTTTTTAGTCATAACCCCCCTGATATGGGTATCAAATGAAAGGGTGGTTTGACGAGTAAAATACGATAAACAATGTGACGTCATTCTAAATCCAATATGGAGGACGTCCCAAGATGGCGGATCGGCTTTTTAGTCACAACCCCCCTGATATGGGTATCAAATGAAAGGGTTTGATGAGTAAAATACGATAAACAATGTGACGTCATTTTAAATCCAATATGGCGGACGTCCCAAGATGACGGATCTGCTTTTTAGTCACAACCCCGTTGATATGGGTGTCAAATGAAAGGGTTTGATGAGTAAAATACGATAAAGTGTGTGACGTCATTCTAAATTCAATATGGCGGACGTGCGAGAGGTGGGGAAGGGGTGGGAAGAGGTGGGAAAGAGGTGGGAAAGAGGTGGGAAAGGGGTGGGAAGAGGTGGGGAAAGGTGGGGAAGAGGTGGGAAGAAGTGGGAAAGAGGTGGGAAGAAGTGGGAAAGGGGTGGGAAGAGGTGGGGAAGGGGTGGGAAGAGGTGGGAAAGAGGTGGGAAGGGTGGCAAAGGGGTGGGAAGAGGTGAGAAGAAGTGGGGAAGAGGTGGGAAAGAGGTGGGAAGGGTGGGAAAGGGGTGGGAAGAGGTGGGAAGAAGTGGGGAAGAGGTGGGAAAGGGGTGGGAAGAGGTCGGAAAGGGGTGGGAAGAGGTGGGGAAGCGGTGGGAAGAGATGGGGAAGGGATGAGATGAGGAAGGGATGGGACGAGGTAGGAAAAGGGTGGGAATAGGGTGGAAAGAGGTGGAAAGAAATGGGGAAGGGCAGGGGAAGTGGTGGAAAGAGGGAAGAAGTGGGAAGTAGTGTTAGAGGGGTGAGAAGACGGGAGAGGGGTGGGGTGGATGGCGGTGGCAAATGAAAACTGTCTGTTTGTAAAATAAGTGGACTAAAAAGTAAAAAATAAAATTATATAAAAAAAGTATTCTTAAGAAAAAGCTTTTATCTGAAAAAACTACTAAAAAGTAAAAATAATTTTTTTTAAATTCATACACATGGAAACCAAAAGCTTTGGGGGTGGTCAATTGAGCAAAGTAACTATGCAGTATCACTATATGACCGCCCCCAAAGCTTTTGGTTTCCATGTGTATGAATTTAAAAAAAATTATTTTTACTTTTTAGTAGTTTTTTCAGATAAAAGCTTTTTCTTAAAAATTCTTTTTTTATATAATTTTATTTATTAAATAGAACTAGTATAATACTTCCACATCCAGTGGAAGTATAGTAACGACAAACATTTTTTTTTTAATTTTTATTGTTCAAATAGGCTTAAAATGAAATGAGATTCTAAGTTTGAGCGAAAAAAAAAATTTCTGTCTGTCTGTCTGTCTAACTTTTTTTGTGCGCACGTTTACTCTGGAACCGTTTAAGATACTGTCTTGAAATTTGGTACACATATGTACTTTAACGAGATCTAGAATATATTATATTTTCATCTTGTTCCGTCTAAGGGGGGGGGGGGGTAAATTGAGGTAAATTTGGGGTAAATAGGTAAATCAAGCAGGTAATAGTCCATAAAATTGGTATTTAGTATATACAAGAGAAGCTAAGGTCTCAAAAAAAATTTTGGCATTAGCCACTCCCATTACCGCCCTCACCCCATTATTAAAGGGGATGAAAAAATATTATGATTTAGTGTGTGTACAAGAACCAGAAACCTCAAAATATTTTTTTACTTCATCCACCCCCACTACCAACCAACCCCCATCACCACCCCCATCCCACTACCAATGTGGGGTATCGTTTTATGGGTTCTTGTGGTAGAGGATTTCAAATATTATATTATTCAAGTTCCATAAACAATTATTTCCACATACAAATGTTTTTCGTTGTGAGTGACTTGGATAGAAAATCCGGTTGTGGAAGTAGTAATTCCTTGGGCAGCGGTTTTTTTTGTTATTACATATACAATTCTCTTTGCACCAGTTTTTTCCGATTTAAAAAATTTCAACAAGAAACTGAGATAAGAGCAATGTTTTATTTTTTTTACAATGGCTCAGTCAGATAAATGCGGTACAAGAAAATTATTAAGAAGTTCACAGATATATTAAGATGTAGGCTTTTCTATAAGGAAAAAAAAAAAAGGTATTTGAATCACTGATAAACACGAATATTTTAGCATTAGAAAAAAGGTGCCTAAAAACAATTAAACAACATTTCATCGTCTTTCGGTTAATTGAACCTGCCTTACTAAAAAATCCAAAGTCGGATACTAACTGCTGTATCGATATTAGGTAACAAAGTTCAATAAACTCGACGGCCGCGACGGTGAAATTTTATTTCGTAATTTTTACTGATCTTTTTTTTTTTGAAGGCGATTCAATTTTTTTCTATTTTTTTTTACCTGTTGTAGTGATATTTTATTAGCTTCTACATTGCAAAAATTCCGTCGCTTTTAATATTTGAACTTTGTAGCTTGATGAAAAACTGCAATGGGACTATTATAGAATCTCCCAGAATCGACCTAAGTCGAAGAATAACTAAAAATTTCGACTAAGAAAGAAAAATTAAAAGACAATTTAGGGCATATTTAAAGCATTAGCGTCGAGGACTAGCACAAAAGAAATCATACACGTTCCCAGAAACGTAAGGCACAACAAGGTGCACAATTCAAAAGTACGCCAAAATTTCACTATAGGGAAATTGGTGACACAGTCATTATGAATATTATTCAAAAGAAAGACAATAAAATTTTGATAACGCGACGTACTGAAAGGGCGAGAACGAGAAATGTGGCAAATACTGATACTGATATATGCAATTATTGGACAAAAATAAGTAAAAATGGTCAAGGCCGGTTTCTCAAATACGACAAATTTAGATTCATCCAGCGATTCATCAGTTGGACGAGTGCGTTGGAGAACCGGTAGAAAGCTGTGGTAGCCAAACCAAATACAGGTCTTTTAAGATGGCCAAGTTATAGAGAAAACCGCTCTTTACATAAGTAAGATAAGAAGGTCATTTGCAAAAAAGTCGCTCGAAAGCGAGGTCATGTCACATAACATAATTCGAACCTATATGGGGTCAATACGTCGCTGTAAAGGAGACAGGAAAGCAAAGACTTTCATTCTTGTGAATGATATAATGACTAACAGGAACCTTAAAACTAACCACTAGTGTTCCAAAATTTGTAATTAAAATATGTTTGTTTATATTATTTTCCATCAGTCCCAAAACCAAAGGGCCGTCATAAACTTCCGAGGAAGTTGTGTGAATCTTTTTATCTAATCGATTGCTATTGCACGCTCCCTATTATAAACGTTCTCTATGAGAGCCACTCGTCCTTGCCCTGCTTGGGGAGGCGATTCAATTAAAATTTTCATATTTTCTTTAGATAGGATTTTACAACAATATCTGTATTCTTTGGATCCACCAATAAATGGTTTTCTTTGTATTGCTGCATTTTACTGATTGAATTAATAACTTTAAGTCTTTTCCCTCTAGGGCTTTCGTGCGTTAAGTCGGAGTTGAATATTGGGCGTCTCCCGACCTGGCAAGTTTGTAATTACTCCGGTCGGGTCGCGAAAGCTCGAGAGGGATTTTCTATAAAACTGATTAAGAGATCTCTAAGGACAAGATCTTCTACAGTGTTAGAAATATAAGCTAAAGTATATCACCAGAGAGCAAAATTGAGATAGAAGGTAATTACAACCTTCCTCTTCTATCAAACTATCTATCAATCTCTTAAACATATATAAGTCAACTAGGAGTGGAAACAACCACGCAATCAAAGGTGAACGTGACTGGCGCCCATAATAAATAAATTAGTATCGCATCTATTAGACGCTGTGTGTAAGGTTCTTCTACAGGACCACCGGCGAGCAATAATACTCCACAGTTTGTAAAAACATATTATTATTATAACTAGTTTTTTATTGTGTTCCACAAACTTGCTATTAAAATATTACTTGTTTCCAATTTTTACTCACTTTACCCTAGGCGTAATTTGATGAAATTATAATTGGTATCACCGCCGCGCCATATTATACAGTTTCCAAAAAATATCATAGAAATTGCCTAAGTCAATCCAGAGTAATGATTGGATATAAAAAAAAGTACAACGGGTCGAAGAAGACAACGTCGTAGTTTATGTGTAAAAAACAACATTAACTAGAGTAAACATTATACCTTTCGTTTGTTGAACTTTTTATATAATTGTTGCATATTCTATAGAATACTCTTCGCAGTTCTTTTGTAAATAATGTTAATATTAAACATTTTAAATTTTATGCCGCCAACTTGGTGAAACAGTCGTTAATATAAAAAATAAAACTAAAAAAAAAACAACTATATCCAGCCTATCTGTGTTTCGAACCCACGACCCTGCATGCCAACAACAACAGAGCACATTAATTTCTATTTAAGCAAATACAATGTATAACTGGCACCCGACCTGGAGCCAACCGGATATCCACGGCGAGCAGCGCCATGGCAGTTCAAAGGCTGGATAGGAAGGGACCAGATCAACTTAACGAAATGTATAAATAAAAATAACCCTAACCCCTTTTCAAAGAGCAAAAAGGTAATATGACTTAGAAGCAATAATAGTATGCACACACCAGAAAAACTTTTGATTATTGATGGGGAAAAAGATCTAGATGAATAACCCGCTCCGGACAATCTATTGTAAAGAGAATACTGGCCGCTTAGGATATAATTTCAAATGTTCTGGTTTCAAAAAGTCGCGTTTTCTAGAAATTAATATCTGAGAAGACCAATTTAAAAAACAAACAAAAATGAGCAAAAAGAAACGAAGAAGGGACAGGAAGAAGGTAAAGAATTGAAAATGATCAATAACAGATGATGGCGCGAAGAGAAGTATTAGTTAAAGGGTGTGTGGTAAAAAGTTGCCGGCAGGTTGTGCTTTATTTGGAAAGGCATATTATGCTGTGGCAAAGTGTATAGACGTCCCTGAGTCTGTTGGAGGTGTATCTTGAGGAATTTGTGATGAGGCTCATGAATTTTTGTTTCCTTAGAGATGTGCTGCACCACACCGGTACCGCGTATGTGATGGCCGGCCGAATTGCAAGCCAAAATTGTAACCACTAAACCACTTTCGCTCCTCTAGAAAGATGTTAATACATCTAATATATTTGAAAATCATGTTTCGATGTTTGGATATTATATTATGATATGTATATTAGTAAAATATATAAAATAATTATAGAAAATAACATTTCACGAAATTTTTATATAATTGCAAAAAAAGAAGAAAACATTTATATTAATTCTAAATGATTAATAACTTTTTACTGATTGATTTTGTTCAAAAACGATAGCATTCTTCCTCTAGCTGACACTAACTTATTCTCCAAATTCCAGTATAATCGGACTTTTTTGCTTACAAGAAACGTGACGGATGGACAGGCGGCCATTTTGAAAGTTGTTCAGATTTATTCCCTAAGACAATTATATGAAAATTTGTTTCCTACGAGCCACATTTACGGTTTTAGAAATATGTAGAACAAATACAACATACTACTCTTCGTTTTCGTATTTGCGAAGAGTATAATAATGTAGTTAATATTGAGAAAGTGAAAACACAAGAGTGGCAAAAACATTTCAATCAATCTGCTAGCTATTTCAATATAAAATATGATATCAATATTTCTCTAAATCAAAAAATAAAAATGTATGCCTTAACTACATCTGACTCAATCAAAGAACGTAATTAAAATTGTGAATCCGTTACTTATTATATCTAGTTTTATTCATCAACCGAAGTTCCACTTCGAACATTCTGAAATATTCCGCTGAAACTCCATAAAACATTTTTATCAAAAATATAACTATGAGGCAATAAATTATCCAGTACTTAATTGAAGAATGTTGTTCCAAAATTTCACAAGAACTCGTTGAAACTTTTAATTAAGTGGTAATGAAAAAACTTTTTTGCAAAATGCTACAATGTGGTCTGATATTTGAGTTAATTAATATTCTCATATTTATTCGGATGGACCATCATCTTTTATGTGACGGTTAGATGAGATGAAGCGCCCTCAGGATAATTAAAAAGTCCCAATTTAATTTGAAACGAGAAGAAAAGATGGTATTTCAAGGAATTTAAACAAACCAGTATTAATTTATATAAAACAGAAATTATTCCCTTAATTCATGGTTATTAATCATTTTTCATTAAGAATTCTTTAGTTTTAATATTTACTCTGCTTAATAATAAGGGATTGAAGTAACAATCGTTCATCAACTTGAATTGTATATAAATAACAATACAGTTCACCGCAAAATTAGCAAATACTCAATATCAGAAATTCAATTTCCTATGAATAATAAATTAGTTTTGTACCCTCGTGCTTTGATAAAATATGCTGCCTAAAATAAATAACTGAAAGATGATAATAAAGTTAAACAGGATACAGTGGACTCGGAAAGTGGGTTATAAGCTAGGTACTCAAAAACTAGAATTTAAAATGTTTGGTAAGCGCTTTGAATTTCTGACAGCATATTTACGTTTCGATGACAGCAATACGGACAAGTAAATATAGACAGAGAACTTACACCACAGAGAAGCGACAGCAAGGCTTTCCGCGTTAACCGTTTTTGTATGCGAGATAGGTTGTGCAGTTGTCATTATATTATATTATTAGTAATATTAATTATATTTAATATGTGGTATAGTAACATATTATACTGAATTGCTTTCAGTGTACATCAAACTTTAAAGTTCTCTTAGTGTAAGAGGTTGTGTTTCACTAATGTTCAATGACATTAGAACCGGGCCATAAAATACACAGCCCCACAAAAAAAAGTTCAAAGCAGCGAACCAGACCTATGTATTCCTATGTATTTTCGGTCGCTGAATCCGAATCCGAGGTCAAAAAAAAATCGTACACCCCCAAAATCATTAGCTAGAGCTGAAATGGGGTAAAAAGAATATTAAGTTACGAGAATAGTTGTTACATCTTAATCAATCGAATTATACATATTAAAGTTAATACGTTGACTGCCATCTCGGTCTATATGACCCAGGTTTTTATTATCTATGAGGCCAACTCGGTCCATAAGACCGAGTACTTATATTTGCACTGTGGGCCGACTCGGTCTATAAGACCGAGTCATGTTTTTGGGATCTCTGGATTTTCTGGATCTTTTCGGGATCTCGGAATCTCCCAGCGACTCGGTCCAGCACACTTCTATCGTTATAAATAGACCAAGATGGCGTAGTAAAGGACCGAGACCTTTTTTGACGTTTTTTTTGGCAGTTTTTTTTTCAAAATATTGTGTGTCAATTCATAGTGTATTAGCCGATGATATTCATGGCCTGGGGGGATATTTTATTTGATTAAACCGTTGCTACCGGTTGGCGCCTTATGAGAAATTTGTTTTAACCCGTCAACGTGTTAAACAGCAGCGTACATACAATAGATATGAAACACACCCCCAGGGAGGGGCGAAAACTAGCCCCCGTATATAAAAAAATCGATCCAAAACAGCAATGACTGCTGAAAAAGCTCAAAATGTCTAAGTTTTGTTAAAGTGATAAGAAACTGCATCAGATCCGACGTAATCTTCATAAGCTGCCCCTATAGAGTTGAGAACAACCACCGCCAAGTTTAAAGGACACGAGAAAAACAAGAAAAAACGTAAAATACCACAGGATTTCTATTTTCATGGATGTTATGATTGGCTGAAATTGCGTAGTACTCTAAAATAGAACTACAAACTTACGTACCATCAACATTCTACAGTGTCAACTCTCAGAGGGTATGAAAACTACCCCCTATGTAAGGTTTGAATATGAAAAGTTACAGTGACTTCTATAAAAATTCGAAACACCTGCATTGTGTGGAAGAGAGAAGAAACTAGACTATGATCGACGCTGTGCTTGAAAACCACCCCCACGGGGATGAGAAACACCACCCTTATAAAAAAAAATATGGAAATGAAACGAATAAGCAACAGTATAGCTTTTTCGTTACATCTTGAATTACGGTAGTTTACATCCTTTCTGGGGGTGTTACTTAATAACATTTATAGGACATGAGTTTCAAACTCTAAGTGTGCAACATGATTTTTGCCAACCATAGCATCCATAAAAATGTAAATCAGGTTAGTTTCTCTCTGTTTTTCCAGGCATCCTACAGATAAAGGAGTAGTATTTCGCAACCCCGTGGGGGTGGTTTTCAAGCACATCGTCGAACATAGTCTAGTTTCTTCTCTCTTCCACACAACGCAGGTGTTTCGAATTTTTATAGAAGTCACTGTAACTTTTTATAGTTAAATCTTACATAGGGGGTAGTTTTCACACCTTCTGAGGGTTGACGGAGTAGGATGTTGATGGTACGTAAGTTTCTGGTTCTATTTTAGAGTACTACGCAATTTCAGCCAATCATAGCATCCATGAAAATAGAAATCCTGTTGGATTTTACATTTTTTCTTGTTTTTCTCGTGTCCTTTGGACTTAAAGGTGGTTGTTCTCAACCCTATAGGGGCAGTTTATGAAGATTACGTCGGACCGGATGTAGTTTCTTAACACTTTAACAAAACTTAGACATTTCGAGCTTTTTCAGCAGTCATTGCTGTTTTGGATCAATTTTGTTATATATGGGGGCTAGTTTTCGCCTCTCCCTGGGGGTGTGTTTCATATCTATTGTATGTACGCTGATGTTTAACCTTAATTTGTATAATTCGATTGATTAAGAAGTAACAACTATTCTCGTAGCTTAATCTTATTTTTATCCCATTTCAGGGGTGTTTTTTGGTTCTAGCTAATGATTTTGGGGGTGTACGATTTTCTTTGATCCCGGATTCGGATTCAGCGACCGAAAATACATAGGGATACATGGGTTTGGTTTGCTGCTTTCAACTTTTTTTTTGTGGGGCTGTGATATCAAAGGAACCGACGATTTTGTTGCTTCTCTGTGGTGTAAGTTCTCTGACATAGATTTGCATCAATTGAAAGCATCTGAAATCAGTTTATAGATACATGTAAGAGTTCTTACAAACCAGGTCCTTATGCCACTATTGACGAGCAACTGGTGTGATTTCGCGGCCATTGCGATTGATGCATCTCCTTACATCTGAAATTCAACAGAAACACATGGTCTTCTATTAGCGAACTATTTTGTAGAAACACTGACATAATCGATACATGGATCAAACCGAAACGTTACCATGGATAACTGCTTTACCAGTGTTCAATTGGCAGAGAAGTTATTGACAGCTCTATATAAACTCACTGTTGTTGGTAGGTACCTTAAGAAAAAACGAGAAATAAATCCCAACAGAAATTATAGAAAAGAACAAAGATAGGCAATTAAAGACGTCCACGTTTGCATATAACAAATAGGCAATCCTAGTGTCGTACAAGCGTAAAAGTAAGAAAAAAATTATTTTACTTTCAACCGTGCACGAAACAGGATGTATAAATGTAACCACATGCAAACAAGAACTAACACAGAACTAACACAAACATACTACTACATTGACACGTTCGACCAAATGTGTCAAAATATAAATTGCAACCGCAAAACCAAAAAAATGGTCTATGCGTATCTTTTATAGTTTACTAAATATGGCCTTTGTTATATACACCATAATGTTATATGTTATTACAACTGAAAGAAAGCCCATCCCAAGAGATAAATATACGAAGTATTTGCACGTTAGATTGACTCAACTTTGGCAATCTTCCCGTTTGGCACAAAACCCTAGATTTAGTATACCCTTGCCTAAGCTGAGGCAAGAAGTATTAGGAAAAAAACAACACCTGAAATACAGCAACGTGGAGACACGCAAAAAGGTCGCCGAACTCACTGTCATCTGCATCCACCTGCAAAGAGAAGCATGACTACGACGTACTGTTTAAAATCTGAGAAACCCATATGCGGCGCTGATCAGAAAAAAAATTGTTTAAATTGTATTTAAGCATTTGGATAACCTTTTTAAAAAAATTGCTTTGTTCATTACTAAGTATGTATTGTGACCATGTATGTTATATAGTTACAAGTAGATTGGAGTTCAAATTACGTGAATTAAATGCAATAAATTATAGTCCCTTTTTTTGGTAACCCAAGTGGGGTATTATATTATAACTAAACTGAATATGAAGTCCTCATCATATATGAATGCCATTAAAGGATTAAGAATTTATGAGGTATTTAAGGGATTATCGACTTTGTGTGTTTTAACCTTAAAACGAAAAGAGGCGTGGCTTACGTTACCCTTTAGCGACATTCATATATGATGAGTACTTTATGTATAGCCGGTGGTATCCAACGTCAGAATTAATTGATTGATTGATTTACCAACATGCGGTAGGCATTGCTGCCACTCCCAGGTATAGAGCTAGGCCTGCTACGTCCACGCTGGGTTGGGTCATGCTTGTTGCCAGCAGCGAGAGCCACATGACGCATGGTAAAGGAATGTGGGATGGGAGGTGTAGGTATTTGTAAGATGCGTTACCGCATTGTGTTATGAGGGAGCATTTAAGCTCCCTTTTTGTGTTTTTGGTTCTAGACTTCTGCTTCTTCCAAGTCTTCTTGTGAAATATGTTGCCGCGTTGTGTCGTGTTATGGAGTATTTATGCTCCACTATTTTGTGTTTCTGCTTCTTCGAGCCTTCTTTTTCTGAGTCTTCTGATTCCTCGGTTTCTGATGTTGGGTTGGATTTCGGTCATGCTTGATGTCAGCAGCGAAAGCCACATGACGCATGGTACAGGATGGGCGGTGTAGGTGTTTGTGAAATGCGTTGCCGCATTGTGTTCGTGATATTTAATGTTTATGCTCCTCTTTTTTGTGTTTCTACTTCTACAGATTTTCTTCTTCTCCTTCTGAGTCTTCTGATTTCTCCGTTTCTGGTTCTGGTAGAGTATATATCTTTAGGTATTTGTGAAATGCGTTGCCGCATTGTGTTATGATGTGGAGTGTTTGTGCTCTCCTTTTTGTATTTCTGCTTCTACAAGTCTTCTTCTTCTTCTAAGTCTTCGGATTCTTCGGTTTTTGGTAGAGTATATATCGCTGCGATTTCTTTGTGGAATCCATTTTTTTCCCTCGCTTTTCTTTCCCAGTATGTTTGGTCCTTTCCCAGTTTGTTCATGATCCACTCGGTTGTTGTTTTCCACGTATAACCTATTTTTAGTGTAGAATTTTTCACTTATCAACGAGCGCAATTTTAACCTGAAAAACCTCACTTCTTAATTTACCTAAGAAAATATTATGACCATACTTTAAGAGTAATGCATTTGATTATTACGGGTGTTATGCTAATATGTTCCACTCTATGTAGAATTTTTTCACTTAACAACGGTCTTTGTCACCTTTTTTTTTACTTCTTTGCACTGAGAGATTTAATCACCTATATTAGTTGAATATTAGCTATATCACTTAATTGTTGTTATGCAAGTATGTACTACTCTACGTAGAATTTTTCGCTTAACAACGAGCGTAATTTTCACCTGAAAAACCTCACTTGATAATTTACCTATATAAGAAAATATTATGACCATACTTTAAGAGTAATGTATTTAATTATTACGGGTTTAATTTATATTAAATTCGTTTGAGTATTTTTAATAATTATGGAAAAAGATTATTTAAAGAAATCTATATGACCATACGTTATGAAGAATACGTTATTGATTATTTCGGATCCAATCTAAATTAAATTCATTTTAGTATTTCTATAATGGTTAAAAAATAATTTACTTGAAAGTTTACTATACTCCAATAATTTATTGCCCCTATAAATTTGTCGACAAATGTCGACCTTTCAAGGGTTTGAAGGGCCTAAACACTTCAGTTTCTTATAAATGAAAAGGGTAATTAGCTTTTTGCCTACGTTGGGTCGTTTGTTTGTTTACGTTCTTTTTGCTTCTTTACACACAACACTGGTCACTAAATAACTCTGTATTAGTTATTTTCAAATATTAATTCTATTTCAACTTTGTTCTTTTGTTATGACGCATCGATTTACGCGGAATTTTTTGAGCTACAATTCACCTAGGCTTTATCAAATTTAATGGAGTTTTACCCGGTATTTTTGCGTTTTTAAGTGGAACGTTTCAGACACTTACACTTGCATGGAAGGCACAATTCGAACGACCAGTGGTATCCAACGTCAGAATTAAGTTTAAAAATATTTTAATTGTGCAATGAAATGGAGGAAACAATATCTATTACAGAATTCTGGAATTAAGAAAAAATGATAAAATCCTAGCTAAAAGTAACCAGCTAAATTTATTTAAGTCAACAATGTATTAGTCTAATAAGTACAAATATTATTAATCAAATTAGATGGAACTTGACATAATTAATACACCTAACGCATTTCCTCTGAAAAAGTTGGGTTAATTAAACTTGTCCTTTATCTACGCAAAATTTGCATTTGTCTTATGCTTCACTTGGTTTTAATTAGCTCGGATCCGCAAAAGCTGCAAAATACTGCAAAATATTAAGCATAGTAATGTCTGATAGGCCTTATGGGCCCCGATAAAGCTTCCACATGCGGAAGCATAAAACCAACGCGGAGTTTAAGCCGGAAATTAAGTCCAATATCTAATTAAAACTCTCTTTACTATACTAAATTTTCATCAACCGAAAAATTTTCCGTCATTCATCAAGGCGTTCATAAATTATTGGGTGGAGGGACAATTAATATATGATGGAATATTTTTTATAAAAATTCGTGAAATAAATTGTTAGGTGGCACGGCGCTGAGCTAATTATTCATAAATAAATGAGAGCCAATAATGGAAACACTATTACTGCTACTGCTACTGCATATTTCACTTTATCGTATAAAGTTGCACACGACGATTTGTCGGGATTTTTCTCGTTTAAATCAACTATTTTTATCGTTAAAATACAAATCTTAACAATAAAAACTGGTAATCAAGGCTTTCTAATATATTATGAGCCAAAGGTAATCAAGTAAAATCTTTTACGTAATGTTGAAGTATTGCCCTATAACCACTAAGCTACAAGCTGTAAACTGCAACAGCTTGTATGGTTACGGCCACAAAATTATGCTCAGTAATGCACTTTTAGTTTATATTTTATAGAGAAAGTCTTGGAAAAGGGTACAAGCCGAACAACAGTATGACTATGAAAATGTAAATCCAGTTCTAAATTTAACCACACTCTAGAGAATGTGGTTCTTTAAGAACAGGAAGACAAATTGTTTAATTTAATTAACAACATTATTAAAATATCGATTTTATGAATGTTTATTTATTTCATAGTTGATTGATAGATTCATATGTATTCAGTTTTGACATGAATATAAAGTTATCCAAAGGCCTTGCATAAAATGAAGAGAAAACAATATTTTACTTAGTTTTAAGCTCTGAGGAGTAGAATATAACATGACAATCTGATATATAAAAGTTGTGATTTAAATAGCGGATCATTATTATACAGGGTGATTAGCGAGAAATGTGCCATAACCTAATGACAGATAGAGCAGTTCAAGGCGAGTCTAGAATACCTACGAAAAAAATGTTTTAGTTACTGCTTAAGAAGATACAGGGTGTTTTATGCATTTGGTTTGAAAATTCAAGGAGCTATATCTCTGCAACGGTTCGATGTAATGGAGTGAAATTTTCCAGTAACATTTATCAGCTGGGACTTGTCAAAATGGCCTACTTGGTTCTGAAAAATTCAGCGCCAAACTCGGAAAAAAAGTACATTTTAACCTCCCCACAATAAAATTGTGGGAGGTTACTACATTTAGTCCAAAATCGAAAATTGAGATAACATCAAATCTTTACGTTTTGAGGCCCTAGGAATCCAAAAAAGTGGTTTTTGAAAAATGTCTGTGTGTGTGTGTGTGTATGTATGTTAGCACGATAGCGGCGAAACTACTAAACGAATTTGGATGAAACTTTGCATGAGGGTTTCTTTAGTGCTCCAGAAGATCTGAAAAGGTTTTGGTTGAGATCGGATTACGTTTAGTGCCGTTTTGGCACAAAAAATTGCTTATTTTATGATTACTTACAATTTGTAATCGAACCATTGAAATGCAGTAAAAATTCCAATTTCAACTATATATCACACTTGCACCCTTTTGATTTGGTTTCCGTTAAAAAGATTAAAAAGAATTCGTTATATGTGCACACATGACAGCATCCAAAAAATATTATTGGTATTATTGTTAGGGGAAAATGTATTTTGCCATCTGTCAAAAATATTTGGGTTGGTAACCTTTGTGAATATTTATTTATAGGTTATATACAGAAAGTAGGTATTTTCATAATAAATAAAAAGTGTGTAAGTTGTGATTTGCATAATACCTAAATAATATTTTCTAATTATGGTACGTGACGTCACAGCTAACCAAAAAAATATATATTTCTTAAGATTTAAGAATATTGCGTAGCTATTATTAAAATATCTGCCTGGTTCCCGTACTTTCAACTAAAATTTAGTACAGTGTAATGTTTGTGAAGTTATAAATACTTTGTCCTAATAAAATAGGACTCTTTTTGTAAGTTGGAAATCTAACCTGTAATTAGCAGTCTATTTTTATTAATCCAAACCACGTGACTTCCAACTTGGCGTGGCGGTCAAACATTTGTTGACATTCGTTAAACGTTTGTCAAAACAGTTTGTGTCTTTCCGTTGGCCTGGCTAAGTATCTTGAAATTTTAACAATATAGTGTTTTTTGTGGATTGTGGCAAGGTGTTTTTGATTGTTCTCAAGTGACAAACTTTATTTAATTATGCAGAGTGAGTATTTCAAGAAGTTGATGTTGGAAAATCGAGATGTAAAGACGATGGAAGGTGTTAGATCATCCCTTTTAATTGCGGCTATCCATCTTTGACGTCGTTTTCTCGACAAATGATTTATATGAGGGAAATATTTAGAATTCACGGCATCGGGTACACGGTATAAGCTAACCTATTTTAATTGATTCAGTTCGTTCGATATTTGTCCATGAAATAAATGGCTCCAAAGTCACGTGTAATTTATCTGTTTGCTCAGTGCTCTGATTTCCAATGTAATATCCAAGCACAGCTGATTTGAATCCACCATGTGGGGAGGTTCCAGCCGCTTCCAGTAGCTGCCGATTTTTTCTATCATATTTCTGAAAAACTATTATCGGATTCGGAAAGTATAGAAAAAATGCTATCAGAATAGTGATTCAATTGTGATGACACACCTAAACCGTTTCGGTATGCGCTAAGAATCACGACTTACACTTCGACCAAGCATTATCTATAAAATGGTTTCATAGAGTCTATTCAAATGCTTCCGCTCCATGTCCCTTCTAAGACTTCACATAATACATAGCAAAAAACCTTCCTACCCAGAAAAAAATATACAAGGTCGCACTTGTGAAATTTTTTATTTGTTCCGAATTATGGTATCTAATTTATCTATCTAAAATGGTAAAATCTGAATGGATTATCGGTATAGTCAAGAAAAAGTATACACACATAAATGTGATATAACACTTTGTAATGTCACCTTTTCTCCCAGTTGGAGGCTGAAGACCGAAGGTGAAAGAAACGTGGTAGCCAGCTAATCTCAGTGGTTGGGTCGAAGTTTGAGTCGTTTAAAAAAACTAGTTTTGGGCACCAGCGTATTCAACAGTACTTCAAAAATATTTCTAAGCAAAAACAAAACAAATAAGTTGCGATATTCTGAAAATACAGGTGGACACAATCAAACTAAGGTATTTAAAATAACAATATAATTAATAAATTAGGGTTAACATACAATCTCTTTTCAATATTTAAATGAAGTTATGTTAAATGGAGAAAAACAAATGATAAAGAATTACTAAAAATATTTAAAAGTTAATACTAAGTGAAAATATCTATTGGTTTACATTAATTTCTTCTGACCAAAATACTGCAGATGTTAGCTACAGAGATAGGTTGGCTCACGTAACTTTGATTGACGTTGACAATAACGGGTTCCTTTCTTGTACTTTCTCCGGATGGTGAGTAGTCCAGGTATTCACATAAAAATAGGCAATTATGAGAGACTAGTTGATAATAAAAAAAGTGAAGGGAAAGAATAGTTAAATTTTGTTCAAGTAAATGACTACGCAAAATACCAATATTTACTAACACTTTGATTTACGTGACTCTAGACAAAAACCAAAAACTATAAAATTTATCTAAAATATACTGCAAAAAAATTGAAGGAAAACACTAAAATGCCTTCGGATTTACCAAGGTTAGATTTAATATCAAAAGTTATAAATTGACCAAAATAGAAATTGTAAATGTACTTTAAATAGTACTCTCCGTACCAAAATTCTACTATAAACAAAATCTCTGTTAGCAATAAAACGGACAATAAAAATCCATAGGCTACTATTCTTTTTAATTTCAAAATCAAACTTTGTAGGTATCTTAATCAAAACAATCATTTAGCTTATAATTTATTATTATTCTTTTTCTTCTTCTTATCGATTAGGCAGGAAAGTTTATTGCTATGTATTATGTGAAGTCTTAGAAGCGACATGGATCTGAAGCATTTGAATAGACTCTATGAAACCATTCCATAGATAATGCCTGGTCAAAGTGTTAGTCGTGATCACGGTCGTGATGCGCTAAATCGTTTTGCGATTCTTTTGCCGAAATGGCTTAGGTGTGCCGTCAGAATTAAATCGCTATTCTGATAGCATTTTTTTCTATACTTTCCGAATTCGCTAATGGTTTTTCAGAAATTCGATAGAAAAATGTAATTTTTTGTCAAAAACGTGGAGGGCAGATTTTCTCCGAGTCTGGCCCTGATTGTTTCAAAACCAAATAGACCATGCTGACATGTCCGAGCTGAGGAATGTTACAGGTAAATTTCATTCGATTACATCCAACCATTGCAGAGATATAGCTCTTTGAATTTTCAGACCAAATGCATAAAACATCCTGTATCTTCTTAATCAGTGGCCAAAACATTTTTTTCGTTGGTGATCTAGACTCGTCTTGAAGTGCTCTATCTGCCATTAGGCTATGGCACATTCCTCGCGAATCACCCTGTACAAATAGCTACAAAGAGCTTTATTTCATTATTAATTTTTAAATTGAGGGCTTCTCTTCTAACTTCTTTTAACAACTTTAGGGTAGTAGTCTCTTAAAATTTAATATTTTTTTCAGGATTTCTGAAAATAAACAGACTGCTCAAATGCTCAACCTAGAAAAGAATGTTTGCCATACATTAATTTTTTTTTGTTTTGTTTTCACCATTATAATCAACAGGAAAATTTGCAAATTAACTTTTCCTAATAGATAAATACCTGAATGTTTAGCTAATAATATTCCAGACCTTATACCATCTACAGCATTAGACTATTTTCTGTGGCACAAGTTGTGACTAAAATGAGAACTGCAATAAAGCACTTATTGCTTTATTGCTGTGCATGTAATGAACAAATATTCTGTTTTTGATCGATGCAGAAGATATTTATTTTCAAGTTTTATTCCGTTATTAGTTTTGAATTTTGATTCTGAAATCTGTTTGTAAAATCAAACACGTTTACTTCGCTAACTCCTTTTCTCGTTCACATTTTTATAGAATAGATATAAATTAGTTTCTTATCTATTTCGTCAGTCTATTCGCAATTTTTACGACTCTTCATACGTTATTCATTTGTTCATCTTTATGACATGCTTTTGTGATTTACGATGTATTTTACTGCAGCAGATAGATTACTATTATTTCCATTTCGCTGATAATCAGGGTTATAGGTTTAATGATTTTGTAATTCTGATACCCTTGTTTTAGTTTACCTACGCTGTATAGGTGATAAATTTGTTATTAGGGTGGTATATCAAATGGTAACACGTTGAGATCTAGTTTAATAAAAACAAAACAGGTACATCATGAGCAAAATGCAAACAAATAGAAGTTACAGTCGGGTGCTACCGATTGCCATTGTCTAACAGTTTTCTCAAATACGAAGAAATTTATTTCTTCGTAGTGCTACTAAGATTAAGTACACAGCCAATAATAATTTATTTTAATTTTTCAAACAGATATTCGTAGTCGACAACGCTCGACTGCAACTCTCATTCATTTTATACCCTGAAAAAAGTATATTTGTAGTATTCATGAATACGTGTTTATTGGCTGGATTTTCTTTAATCTGTTTAATAATTCAATGTTCGTTTATGAATACAATGTACATGTACATTGTATTAATAAATCGCTTTATAAACTTTCAGCCGATAAACCGGCAATCGTTAATATTACGAATATATTTTTTTTCTGTGTAATAGCACAGAATAAGGGACTAGTTCTCTTTTCTGTTGTAATTCTATCATTAAACATTAACGCTTTATAGTAAAATTGGGTATATTGGGTATATATAATTAAAGTTCGCTCGAACCTGAGAGAGACATGTATATAATATAATCAATCTGTAATTTGACACGTAAATAATTCCTACAAGAATTTTTTTATTTTTGTAATGAAGTCTCATATATTCATTATTTAGTTTTCCAAAAAATATCTGTGCCGCTACGGTCACCATGTTGAAAGAAAAATGTTATTCTCAATTATCTCATTTTCTGGTAGTTCTACCTTAAGACTAGTTATTACCAATATTGTGGGGAATAAGAAAGCTACAACTTTTATTTAATTTTTTTTTTCTCTGATATAATACTTACAGCGATCAGAAATAGGAAAATTTGTGTTGTACGTTTGCAATTATCTCTGTCCCTGTTACTTGTAAGTAGTTAGTTACCACCAATATTGCAGATTTCCTAAAAACTTCGTTTAAACAATTCTCTTCCAGGCTTAGTTATTTTAAAATGGCAGCAGCTCGCTTGGACTTTTGCACGTCTCCATTGTTGCGACACCACTGATACTCATTATTAATTTTTCAATCAATAACATTGACTAAAGTAGTGTTCTTCATTTAAAACAATGAAATTCAAGTGAATTTATCTAGTCATAACTGATCCTTCGTTTGACTTTTAATTAAGTTAAGCCATTTTCACACCGCCACGTAGATAGGTGGAATTCACGAATAGGTCAATTAACATACTTTGTGTTTATTCGAGGGTAAAAGCGATTTTTTTCGATTTTTTTTTAATCACTGTCTGTCTCAACCGTACTTTCTTCACCGTAATTGTTGATTTGTGCAACGTCTTCCTTGATGTCATATTGGCTTGTTTATATCATTTATTCTACAAAATGGTGTCCAAAGTAGACATATTTACCTTTTCGTTTAAAGTTTGGAGTCAATAAAACACCTATTTTTTTTTATGTAACAGTCAATTTTATTACCTTCCAGATTCCTTTGATATTATATTTAGAAGAGGATTGGTACATAAAAGTACATATTACATAATGAATTCCACACCGCCACATAGGTAGGTAGAGTTCACGAATAGGTCAATTAACGTACTTTGTGTCTATTTGAAGGTAAAAGCCGACTGAATTTGATTTTTTTGTTCATCACGGGTGTCTGTCTCAATCGTACTTTCTTCATCATATCAAAAAACGTGCTCATCAACTAGCTCAACCCTCATGTCACATAATAAAAAATGTTTTCAAGATGGTACATACCCTAATATGTTAAAAATATCCAAAATTCTACCACTTTATAAAAAAAAAGGTGACTTCTTAGCAATTATCGACCAATAGCAATCCCATCTTTATTTTCAAAAATATTTGAAAAAACACACATAATTACATTTTTAGAAATTAAGCAAATATTGTCGCCAAATCAAGACGGCTTCAGGACACACAAATCTACCACTACCGCGCTTTTAGCTATACTTGATCAAGTCTACAAAAATTTAAATCAAAACAAGAAAGTCCTCGCCAGTTTTGTTGATCTCTCTAAGGCTTTTGACTGTGTCAACTATAAAGTCTTATGGTATACGTGGCATTTGCATTGACTTACTTAGGTCTAATTTAACAGGTAGGAAACAGTTCGTAGATTGTTTCGGCAAAAGATCAAATGAACTTCTAGTTGACATAGGTGTACCACAAGGCAGTGTGTTAAGCCTGCTGTTGTTTATTTTGTATATCAATAATTTGGACAATTTCATTTTTTCCCAGTATGGCTCATTTGCAGATAACATAACTATTATTTCTTGTGGAGATAACTTATAAGTACTCGAACAGCTCAAAACTAACTTTAGATCAGTAACTGAATACTTTAACAACAAAAAGCTTGTGTTTAATCAAGGCAAAACATATATTATGCAATTTTACCCGGTTCCATCAAGATATAATTCAAGTTTGCTATTACAACACAATGGACAATCAGTACAACAGTTTACCTCTTTCAAATTATTAGGAATTCATATTGACTTATCTCTTGATTGGAAAATTCATGTCACCTCAGTTTGCACAAAGTGTGCAAGTAAATGTTTTGCTTTAAAAAGACTACGCCAGATAACTAGTATCGAAACAGTAAAAACTTATTATTATTCCGATATGGAAGCGCATATAAGATATGAGTACTTTTTTGGGGTAACTCCACAACAGCAAATAGGGTTTTTTTACTACAAAAAAGAGCAATACGCTTTATGTTCGGTTTGGGCTATAGGGATTCTTGTAAAACTACTTTTATTCGGCAAAAAATATTTACTTTACCATGTTTATACATATTCGAAATTTTAAAATTTGTTAAGCAAAATTTATCACATTTCAATTTTCAAAATGCGTATCATCATTATCAAACTCGTAGATATAATTTATAGCACGACATCCATAGACTTCAGCTATATGAATCAAACCCATATTACGTAGGAACCGTCCTTTATAACAAACTTAGTAATGACATAAAAAGCATAGCCAGCCAAAAGAAATTTTTCTCCACTGTAAAATCTATATTAATTGTGAATGTATTTTACTCTGTAAATGAGTTTCTGAATTCGCAGCTAATATAAATAAATATTTTTGTATTTTTCTGTTTTTTGTATGTTGTAAATATTTGTAAACAATGGTGCCAAAATTAATTTGACTTGTCCTATATCATGTATTTGATCCATGGGAATTAATAAATGATTATTATTATTATTATTATTATTATTATTATTATTATTATTTTTTGTTAAAAACAAGTCACCCTTCTCTGTGGCTCCGACCCTCACAGAGGGGAGCTGGTAGTACCGGCAGCCACTCCCCACACCCGTGGGGTAAGTGACTACTGGGTCCGGAAATCGTGTGCCCTGAGCAGACGTAATGAACCGAGGATGACAGCCTTCTGCATTCTGCCGGCTAAGACCTCTGCCGAATTTCGGCATGCCGGTATGATCTTAAGTTCCGAAAGCAGTGTGTGTCTCGTTCCACCGAGGGCTCCTATAATCAGTACCACTATCTTAACAATATGGTCTGGATACAGTCTGCGGAGATCGAAGAGCAGATCTCGATATTTTGTCCGTTTTTCCTCCTCCTTCAAGACAATGTTGTTCTCCGCGGGAGTCGAGAACTCCACGACAAACATTGTCTTGAGTTGATGGTCGAGGAGTACTACGTCAGGCTTGTTGGCTTGTATTTGCCTGACGGTGGGAAAAGAGTAGTTCCAATAAATTAGACACTTCTCATTTCCCACAACGGACTCAATATCCCCCGGAGCGTAAGGCAGCACTGGTGTTTCGTCTATCCCATACGAGTGCCTTAAATGGTAATAAAGCACTCGTAATGCTCCGTCGTGCCTTTGGATATAGGCCGAGACTGCATATGTCGGGCAAGCCGACAGCAAGTGAATAAGAGTCTCTGGCGCCCTGCGGCAGGCCCTGCAGCTGACATCAGGGACCTCTATACCCATGACACGACTACGATAGACGAGGGTGTTAAATACACCATCCTGGCAAGCCATTATGAATCCCTCGGTCTCAGACTTCAGCCCCGCTGACCTTAAGAATGCAAAGGTCAGCCTTTCGGATAAGCCAAGGTTCTCTATATTTTTATAGAAAACTCCATGCATTGGCTTATCCGTGTGAAGCTGCAGAAAGTTGTTGTGTTCTGCAGCTTTAATTTGGGCTTTTCGCCGAGCAGGTTCCAACTCGGTGACAGAGTCGCGATTTACCCGCTCGACGTCGAAGGAGAGACCAAGTTCATCGGCTGCTCTCTGTGCTGCCTTAAACAAAAATGCTCCTATTCCTGCACTTTCATGGTCCCGGACCATGCAGAGGAGGGGATCCGAACTCCTGATAACCTTACAGGCTCCATCCAGAACCATCCTATTATGGAGACTCTCCAAACACAAGAGTCCACGGCCTCCCCGATGTCGTGGGAGGTATAGCCGTGGAACGGACAATTTAGGATGCAAACTTCTATTGAGATGCATCTTCTTGCGGGTTCCTACGTCGAGTTGACGCAACTCCTCTCGAGTCCATTTCACTACTCCAAAGGAGTAGAGTAGGATCGGAACGGCAAGCATGTTGGTAGCAGACACCTTGTTCTTCCCCGACAGTTCTGAGGACCAGATCTGTCGGAGTCCGTGCTGATACTTGCCGCGGAGAGCGTTTTTCACTACACCCACTTCTTGGGTGGAACGTTGCTCGACACCCAAGTAAGTGTACGACTCTCCGGCATCTAGATGATTTAAGATGCTTCCGTCCACGAGCTGCGCGTCCTCTCCGTAGTTCCCGCATCGTCCTCTATTATTATTATTATTATTTTTTTTTTTCCGCGTGCGCGATGCTGGACAGTTCTCCCGTGTCTCCGACATTCTCACGGGAGAAGCGCCAGCGAATTATTCACAGCCACTCCCCGCATCCCGCAGGGTCAGTGACTGTAAATTCCAGACTCATGTGCCCTAAGCAAATGGAGGGATCCCAGGATAACTGCCTTCTGCATTTGGCCTGCCAACCATTCGGCTGACTTTTGTCAGGCTGGTATGGCCTTTAATTCCGAGAGCAGCGTAGGTCTTATTCCACCGAGTACACCGATTATCAGGACGACGATCTTGACCGAGTAGTCTGGGTATAGCGCTCGGAGCTCATACCGGAGATCTCAGTATTTAGCCCGTTTTTCTCCCTCCTTCAAGATGATGTTTGTTTCGGCAGGTGCCGAGAATTCCATGACATACATCACCTTGGTTTGATGGTCGAGGAGGACTATGTCAGGCTTGTTCGCTTGTATCTGCCTGACCGTCGGAAACGAGTAGTTCCAATATATTCGGCACTTTTCGTTCTCGACAACGGACTCGATCTCTCCGGGGACGTAAGGCACCACTGGTGTTTGGTCTACTTCATACGAGTATTATTATTATTATTATTATTTTATTTTTTTTTTTTTTGTTAAAAACCAGTCACCCTTCTCTGTGGCTCCGACCCTCACAGAGGGGAGCTGGTAGTACCGGCAGCCACTCCCCACACCCGTGGGGTAAGTGACTACTGGGTCCGGGAATCGTGTGCCCTGAGCAGACGTAATGAACCGAGGATGACGGCCTTCTGCATTCTGCCGGCTAAGACCTCTGCCGAATTTCGGCATGCCGGTATGATCTTAAGTTCTGAAAGCAGTGTGTGTCTCGTTCCACCGAGGGCTCCTATAATCAGTACCACTATCTTAACAGTATGGTCTGGATACAGTCTGCGGAGTTCGAAGAGCAGATCTCGATATTTTGTCCGTTTTTCCTCCTCCTTCAAGACAATGTTGTTCTCCGCGGGAGCCGAGAACTCCACGACAAACATTGTCTTGAGTTGATGGTCGAGGAGTACTACGTCAGGCTTGTTGGCTTGTATTTGCCTGACGGTGGGAAAAGAGTAGTTCCAATAAATTAGACACTTCTCATTTCCCACAACGGACTCAATATCCCCCGGAGCGTAAGGCAGCACTGGTGTCTCGTCTATCCCATACGAGTGCCTTAGGTGATAATAAAGTACTCGTAATGCTCCGTCGTGCCTTTGGATATAGGCCGAGACTGCATATGTCGGGCAAGCCGACAGCAAGTGAATAAGAGTCTCTGGCGCCCTGCGGCAGGCCCTGCAGCTGACATCAGGGACCTCTATACCCATGACACGACTACGATAGACGAGGGTGTTAAATACACCATCCTGGCAAGCCATTATGAATCCCTCGGTCTCAGACTTCAGCCCGGCTGACCTTAAGAAGGCAAAGGTAGATGCCAGATTCGTGTGCCCTAAGAAGACGAAGGGACCCCAGGATAACTGCCTTCTGCATTTGGCCTGCCTTATTATTATTATTATTATTATTATTATTATTATTATTATTATTATTATTATTATTATTATTATTATTATTATTATTATTATTATTATTATTATTATTATTATTATTATTATTATTATTATTATTATTATTATTATTATTATTATTATTATTATTATTATTATTATTATTATTAATATAATCAAAAATTAAGATCATAAAAAAGGCTCGACAATATCGCTATTTTAAAGATTTTTAGCAGAAATAAGTGGAAAATATATTGTAACTTATTCTGACTTTTCATGAAAATTTTCAAGCAACATCTGCGCTACTTATATTAACAATGATATCAGTAGTGGGCCTCGAATTTGGGACAAAGTATATCGTATTTCATTTAGACTAAACTAGTATTTACATTTTATAATAATAAAATGTAAAAGTTTCTCCGTTCTTAGAAAGCTCTGGAATATGCATAATTAGCTAGATTAAAGGAAACTCCTTTTTGTACTTGAAAACTATGTATAATTTTCAAAGGAACACTGCAGAGAAATGCAATGTTTTCATCACATCAAGTTTGAAATATTGCACTTTTAATTAAAGTTTTGCCAGAGATTCATCCATCTAGCTTTGTATTTGTATTTAATTTGTTCCTATTAGTGTTCACGCGACACTTATTCAATTCTATTCCTATTTCTCCACTCGATCTTTGACGTTTCGAACTTAGAGTTTTATCCAAAATGCTACAAACGAAATAAAAGATTTATACGTTCTTATCAAATCATAACGAGGAAACTTTATAAAAATGAAACAATTCGAATTTTCGCAGTTTTACCATATTTTATAGGGCATTGTGAAGTACACAATGGGCCGTAATGTGAATATGACTCTTTGATTAAAATACGAGTGTAACTCGAAAAAGTACAAGCGGAAGTAAAGTCCGCTGGGACTATTTAAGGACCGGGTGTGAAGGAGACAGAAAATGCCTCTCGTCGATCTCACATGGCTAACGGATGCTAGATTCGGAGCTAGCGGGGCAGAAACATTTAACGGGCCAACTTTTTGGATATTCACTAATGGTACAGTCAAAATAAATCATGCGGCCAGCTACGGAAAAAGAAGATAAATACTCTGTGCTCAGAATCCACTTTCTGGTTAAAAGTTATCTAAGTAAATACTGAGCGATGTATACGAGGATGTACTCAATAAGACTTTGTCCACGGAATACGTTTTTATGAATTTACACATGACTGCATTAAAAATTGACTGTGATATATTTATCTGTAATTTTATCATAAATACATGCAGATTTATGCACAATCTAACAAGGTTTCGTATAGAAAAGTTTTTAGTTGGCTTCTAACTTTGCTAAAAATAATATATTTAAAAACTTTTCATACTAATAAACCGTAGAAAAAAATACGATAGATATTGTCTTATGAAATAATAATTTTGGGAAATTTTGAAGCAAGTATAAAAACTCCAGAGTTACATTGGATCAAAGATTAACTTAACTAGATACGAGAAGATTTTATCAATACGGTCATGTTAGATGGCATATGACACTACCTCGAATGATCATGCGTATTCCGCCAACCATTCTGGCATCATTTGGGGATGATGAGAACTGAGACAAAACCAAGATTTTTTTCTATATTCATACTAAATTAATAACATGGTTGAAATCAACTCTGTTACCCTTACCACTACCTAAACTCCGTCTCCATTCAGCGAACCGTGATTAACTAACCAATAAAGCAGACTATTTGAGATAGACTCTTTGTCGCTGTTCATACTATTTTTATATTTTGCTATTTTAAAGCTTCAAGAACATCCAGCTGTTATTGATTTTAGTCTATGGTCGTTACCAAAGATATGTTGAGCAACTAGTCCCTTGAGGTAAAGCTTTTACCACAAAAGTTCTGCAACCGGGCAGCAAGACATTACGCCCCATTTTAGAGGGCGGGGAACATGATGGTGACAATATTTTCCAACCTACCCTCCAACCAAAAAAACCATGCCTTTTTTCGAGTTTCCGGTGCTCGGTATTTTTTTATTAGACAATTTTATTGATGAAATTTGTTCAGAATTGTCCAAAAATCTTAAGCCCAATGTTTCATCAAAATTGAAAAATTAAAAAAATTGATAAATTTAAAAAATATAAAAAAAGCCAATAATTACTTGACAACTACCCGACAGCTGGGTTTAATTTCAAACAAAATTGTCATGAATTTTTCAAACAAAAAACCCATTTAAATGATATTTTTGGGCTTGGACATTATTTTTTAAAAAACTTCAATTTGTTTTAATTTTGATTAAATTTTGGATTTAGGGTTTTTTGATAATTCTGAACAACTTAATAAAATTTCCCGATAAAAAATGCCTTGCATCGGAAAATCGGAAAAGAGGTGGTTTTTCCGATTTGGTTGTAGTTCTTGAAGGGTAGATCGGAAAATATTGTCACCATCGTATTCCCCGCCCTCGAAAACGGGGGAAGATGTCTTGCGGTTCGGTCGCAGAACTTTTGGGCTTTTTGCATTTTTCTGGTTTATCTCAAGGGACTAAACACTAGACCTTTCAGTTTATCTGAACTCGTGATGGGCCATGTTCTCTTGAATCTAGTTGTTGTTAGACTCTTTGTTTGTCCAACATATGTCAAATTACAATTCTTACAAATGATTTCGTAAATCCTGTACCCTTCGTTTGATTCAAGATTTCCCTTTGGGTTGCCTAAAAGTTGTAATTTATTTCCCAATAAACGGATAACTGTCATATCCGAGGTCATATCCAAGTTCTTAAAAATCCTACTTAGACTACGGATAATTATTCGGGGTTCATATAGAATTGAACCAAATTTTTAATATTTCCGTTCGATTTGATGGGTCCAAGAGTTTAGGTATGTATTGTTGTATATATATTTTTTTTTTCTTCAAGCTTATTAAAATGTTTAAATTATGTCACCAAAAACAGAAGTAGAAGTAGGACATTGTTTTACTAGTAACAAAATGTTAGTACCGAACGCCACCGTAGTGGACATTGTTTTACTAGTAACATAATGTTAGTTCCGAAAGCGCCACCGCAGTGGGTATTGTTTTACTAGTAACATAATGTTAATACCGAAAGCCACCGGTGGCGCGCTATCCACTAGCCACTTGTCATATTGTGTCAACATGTAAGACTGTAGTTTGAATATTTGTACATTTATGATAAATAAATGAATTTTTGCATTTTAATACGCTTGAAGAAAAAATAGTATATATTACACGGAGTAGAACCCCCTTTTTTGTGTTTCGCCCAATCTGGGCTTAACACAAAAAAAGAGTGCGTTCTACTCCTAGTAATATAATATACTATTTTCCACTACACGGGATATCCTTTACTTTCAGATATATCCTTAATTAATTACATAAAAAACCAGTACGAGTACTTATATCATACATATCTCTTAACCATATCCCAGAAAAATACTTGAATTTTTCCTTTATCTCTGGTTTAAGTCTACTCATAAATAGATGGGCAGTAAGAAATGGCAATGATTTTCCCACTACAGTCCCTTGATTTTAGTCCAAGAACATTTTATTGAATCTTAGCAATTTTACTTCACGCAAAGTTTAATAATATCAACATAGTCTTTAACCGCTTGATTAATATTATTCAGTTTGAGTAAGTTCTTAAGATAATAAACTGTGTAGGTTTGGAATATTTAGAAACAATGAATAAACAATTGCAGTTGTATCTTGTTAACCTTATTTATAAAATTACTGGCATTTATTAAAATGTACCCATTGCAGGGTACATTTTTGAACTCTGATATCAACTATTGAACAATGAAGCGCATCTATTTTCTTAGTTTATCTGAGGAGGGTAATTTCAAAATGCGCCTTGTCCACTAGACGAAAATTACAGGAAATCAAAAAAAACCGTGTTCCGTTATTAACACATCATTTTGTTCCTCGTTGTATTTTGTCATAAATGAGTATTATTAATAAATCAGTAAAACACAAGTCTTTTAAATCATTTATGCTCTGTATTCTCAAAAATTTTAATTAAATTTCAATAAGAAGCATTGTGGACCAACAAACTGGACAAGGCACATTTTGAAAAAAAATATTTGGTTATGTATAGAAAGAAAGTTTGTCAAACTAAAATATGTTTGGAACTCTTCGGCAACTAACACTACACGTAAACATGACATGAGGAGCAATATAACAAAAATAAAAGGCTTTAAATTCTAAAACACTCATGAAAATCTTCATTTTCTTCTGAAAGGGTGTTACATTAATTTGTATCATTCATAACTTTAAAGTTCTCCATAAAACAAAAAAAATCACATTCATGATTATTTTTCCAATCCAATCCAATCCAAAGTGATTATTTTTCCAATCCAATCCAATCCAAAATAAGTCTAAAGAAGTTTTTAGATTTGGAATTAATTAATTTGCGTTCCCTGCATCTGCTGAATCCCATAATCAAAATACGTCCTTCCGATTGGTCCAATAAATTAGATTCACTTTGAAATAGCATAGTTGATGGATAAGCGCGTTATGGAGAAACACTTCATTTACAGATACATTTTATATCGGATGAGATTCGATTTGGCAGAGCAAAACATATGTAGACATGACTAAAGTAATGTAAAGAATTAATTCACGTCGCTAGCTAGAATATGACTAAAAGTGAAGCTTTTTAATAATTCTCCTCATCTATCTTTGGTAAATAGTGTAATCTAGGTATTCTTAGATTAGATACGATTCTTTGTGCAAGATTCTTGCAATTATTAAATTCATTTCTAACTCCAGTGCTATTTTCGTTAATGGATTTCAGTTAAGTTTTAGTTTATACTAATCACATTATCTACCCTTTTATAGTAATCATCCTTATCCAAAATATCCACATTTATTGGTTTTTAGGTAAAAGCAATTCTAGTCAAGAAGTCACTTGATAGTTTTCCTTTCCCTTGTAGTTGTTGGTATGAAACTGGTTAGCTGTGAATTTCACCTTAGTTTTCCTTTTCCTTGTAGTTGTTGGTATCAAACTGGTTAGCTGTGAATTTCGCCTTAGTTTTCAGACATGAACTCTAACAATTTCACTCAATCACATAATTCATTAAACCTATTTGATTTGATAAATAAATGGATCATAACCGGACAAACATTTTTAATACCCACCACAAAAAAATACATTTTTGTACAGAAATCCGTTTGATTAAACGCTGAATTCAAATATGAACAGAAAATGTTTTTGTGTGTGTGTATGTTTGTAAACTGTTTCTTGCAAACGCGATAACTTCTGTTAGACAAATTTTTTATTTCAAATTTGGTACATATTATGCAAATCAGGTTGCTCAAATATTTCCTATTGAAACATTTTATCCACGAACGAATCTACTTTTACGACTAATGGGGTAGTCTTTTCTCAAAATTGTAGGGCTGGGCTCACTAAAATCCTAATTTCCGAATTACCACTATTAGCCAGACGTTTAAAAAACGAAATGCGGCTTAATGCGGCTTAATGCATCACAGAATAATCGGTCCTTATCTTATGGATGGAAATTTTAAACAAAATACTTATTTAAAAATTTTAATAATTTTGTATTGGGCGAATGAACAATGAAAATTTAGAATTTAGAAGAAAAATAATTTTTCAGCATATTCTACAATTCTAGTTAGACAATGGTTAGACAATCACTTCTACGCCAGGTGTATTGGCATGGCCAGTCCATTCGCCAGATCTAATCCCGTTGGATTACTTCTTATGGGGGTATTTCAAGCAAAAAGCATATGATTTCGAAGACGACGTAGATTTATTAAAGCAAAAAAATGTGGATACTATTGCAACCATAAATGAAGATGTGAAAGGTGAGAACCTGTCTATGAGGAATTTGGAATAGATTAGACAAATGTGTAGGAGGGGGAATAGTTTTCAATTTAGTTGAATAAAACGTTTTTTTTTTTTTAAATTCTTATTTCCTTATTTTGCAACTAAACTCCGTATTTAAGCTTTTCTTCATAATTGAAAATTTGGCTCGAAATTTGGTAAATAAAATTTTTAATGAAAATGAAAAAAGAGAAGGTAGTTTGCTTAAAGTCAATTTCATATTTTCTAATTTTTAGAATACCCTGTATAATTTATCTTAAGTTTAAAAACTGTCTAAAAACTTTCTACGACAACCAAAATTTTTATAAAGATTGAGAGTTTACAAGAGAGCTCCCTTCACCTAGAATAGGTGATACATAAATAATATTACTTTAAAATATAAGGCATTTAAGAATTATTTTTTATTTCAGCTCTTATAGTTATTGAAAAGTGCTATTTTGGGTATTTAGAAAATAAGTTTCATACATCTAATATTATTGAACATGAAAAAAACAATAGATTACTTATCCTTTATATACTATTGATCTTAATACTGTTCACGCTAATAGTATATTAATAATGACAATGACTTCACCCTGAAAATATAATAATACATCATTGTCTGAAAAGATAAATAAGAAAAACTTTCCCCCTTACGAGAAAGTTCCCTATTAATCAAAAGAATATAATAGAACCACTAGCTTACCTAGTGGATAGTTACTTACTACAGTATGACAGAACACATCATAATAATATATAAAATATTCGCTACATTTCAAAGTTAGCAAAAAGTTGTACATGTTTTTCATTCTCATCTGTAATCTGCGGTATGGCATCGTTTGAAATGGTGGTCCCATTATAGTTTCATCAAGCTACGTCTAATAAAACGTGAGCAAAAATTGAAAGCAAATTATTTTTAAACTGCAAATTTGGTGAATGAAAAATGATTTATAATATGATTTACAAACTACACAGTACTTGTGTTCGGCATGATAACATTGTAATTCTTTCATCAAGCTATGAGCAGTGCACAGTGTGCAGGGCTCTCAAAAACTAGACAAAACTCAAAAATTCGTCGAAACTGCATTAAAATAGGAAATTAGGTGTTTTTGGAGTTGCTGATGCCGAATCTGATGTCCAAATTTAAACATTCAAAATGGCGAGTATGGCAAAATTGAATATTTACGTGAAATTTGACGTATGGGGATTTAAGGATTCTGATGTTAAAGCTGGGGTGAAAAGTTATTTGAAAGAAACCGGATTCAAAAAATAATTAAAAAATATGAATATAAATCATCTCGACAGTTAATTCAACCTTACCTATATCGATATTGAAGTCGATGTGGGAACGAACAAAGAACGAAATTAGACGTATCTTCAATCGACTTTAAGTTAATAACGCCAGGCGCGCATGGACGATTTTATGATCGACCGATTAATCAATCGGGTAGTTAAAACTGTACTTTATATATGGAGAGCGCACATGAACGCTCGCAAAATCGCCCGATTTGAAAATGTGTTCGGACACAGATTTTTGACCCGATCGCGATCACTCGATTTCATTAGCTGGGACTAATCGGCCGACTGCAAAATCGCCTATGAGCGCGTAAACCTGTGATCCGGCGATTGTGATCGCTCGATTCCACAATCGTCCATGCGCGCCTGGCCTAAGGTTTAGTTAACCGGGCGACGCCGACTGTAAAATTTTATTTCATAGTTTTGAGCTACCTTTTTTTTTTGGAGGCAGAAGGGAATTCGAGTATGATCATAGGATACGTAATGTTGCAGATGGACACGGTTAGTTTGATTATTGACTTAACTCCTTTAGGGATGTTTTGTTCATGGAATTATCAGTTATAATTCTCATAAACTTTTCCTGAACACGCAGTATACAGAGTGTCTGACTTAAAACTTCCAGTTCCATTTTCTCGATAACCAAAAGAGATATTTGGATTCTGTAAAAAGCATCCACTAGAATATATAAATGACTTTAGTCTTGAGTAAAACATGGTTCTTTTACAAATTGAGGTATAGATGGCGCTACGATGCAAAGAAATTATTCCTAGGAACCTCGAAATAAGGTGTGAGGTGGCTCATTACACTCTAAGTAACTTTTATGATACGAACAGTTTTCGAAAAATCACTGGTTTTCGAGATATTTAAACTTCAATATAGTAACAAAAATTACTATTTTTCAAATGAAACCCCATGTTTACATTTTACAGTACAAAATTCAGTCGAAAATATAACATTAACATAACACAGAATTTAGACAATGCCCAGTAAACAGAGATGTCAAAATATTTAATAGCACTTGCAGCCACTTTTGTTTTATTTGAAAAAATTAAGTAAACATTTATATTTTGAAATAAAGTTTCATTACTATCTAAATTAGTCTGATTCAATATGAAAAATGTCCCAGAGGACTTATCGTCTAAAGTATATTTTAAAAAAGTAATGGAGATTTTTATACCTAAAAAATTGCATTGAAATTCAAATATCTCGGAAACCACTGAATTTTCGAAAATTGTTCTTATCAAAAGTTGCTTAGAATGTGCTATACCATCAGATGCACCTCATTTAAAAGTTCCTAGGATCGAATAATTTCTTTGCATGGTAACACTAATCTATACCTCAAGTTGTAAAATGGTCGTTTTCCTCAAAACTGAAGTCATTTATATATTCTAGTTAATACCTTGTACATAATTCAAATATCTGCTTCAGTTATTGAGAAAATACTCCGGGAGTATTAATTGGGACATCCTGTATATTTAGAGTGCCGTTATCTATGCCAAACTATCACATATATATCCATTTTTTGTCGGTAATAATTTACATATTCTCTTGAAAAATCCCGGTATTAAACGTAATACTTTACCCAGCTGTCCTTATCAGATTATTGTTGCATGTAATAAAATATCTATGAAAGGAAAATATGAGCTCGCTTAATTGAGCTTTTAAACATTTATATATGCTATAAACGTTATTTATTTCAACTGAGCGACGTTTGCTCTTTTGCCGCAAATTATGCAAGAGGTCTTTTTTTGGAGGTTTATTTACATATATCAGGCATAAGTACACATCTACTAGCTGGTAAAACAAATTTGTTAATGGAACTACTTTTTTACTATTTAGTACGTGATTTGCCGACTTAAATAGATTAATATTTGCATAACACACTTAGTTCAGATAGTATGAGTTAAAAAATAGAAGGGTTTCAGTACTCAATATTCATCATAACCACATCATTGTTATGGTTTTTTCAACCAATAGTGATACAATTTCACGATATTTATGTTTATTTTAATATTTATGCATTTCAAGGCATGAGTTCAATTATCGTCTAATAGAAAACTTTGTACGACATAGCGCCATATTTTTTTCCGATAATAATAAACTGGAAAAACAAGCTGAAATTACAGTCGAGTGTGGTCGACTACGAATACCTATTTGAATAACATTTTGCAGGAATATGGTACAATGGGCTCATTTAACACTTTTTTTTATTTGATTATCTGAAAGATCTTATCATTTTAAGACCCTGTGCAAAAAACTAAAATTTCGTGAGACCTATAAATAAATCGTCTAAAAAAAATCATAAAAATGGACCGCACCCGCGGTCGAGTATCGGCCGTGACGTCACTTGATAGGAAGCCGCTAGCCGAAGCGCCTATGCAGCGCGTTATTATTATTATTATTATTTTTAACTATTTAACGTCGGCCTATTTCCGCTACCAGGGCCTATCATCGACGCCAGGAGACGAGCTACCCCCAACCTGGAAATTTTGCCGAACCTCTTCCCTTAAGAAGATTAGGGGGTCTTTTACTTGCCTAACATTTAATAAGGGACCGCCTGCTTTACATCCCCTCCGAAGGATGGTATATCCACTACGTAATCCTCGTCTGAAATTACGTTGCTTCCGCGTATACACTGATATACAAGCTGCTAGAAGGTGGGACGAGAACGCTGTATTTCCCAAGATGGGTTACCCATCCAAGTACTAACCGCGCTCGACGTTGCTTCAACGAAATATCGACTGATATTCACATTGAAATCGCCTCTACGCTCGCCCTAGCGCGTTATTATAGTTTCACAATATTACAAATCGTTAACTTAAGCAGTGTGTTTTGAAACTTATGCGTGTCTGTGAAGAATTTCAGTTTATCAACTATTTTCACCGATTTATATTACTATCCTCTGACGTCACGATGTTGGTCGCACCGTGGTCTTTAAAAGTCGTATATTTCGAAAACCACATATCGGATTCATCTGAAATTTTCAATATCATCTAATTTTAAGTAATACTTTATCCACAAGAAGTAACAACTACTAAATGATATTCATTAAATGAGCCCATTTACTTTTACGTGATGCTACTCATCCATCGTTTTATTCTTATTGCTAAATAGGGGATCAAATCGACAACTCCCGACTGAAACTTTCACTCATTTGTGATAGTGTTATTAAAAAAGTCTTAATAACATAAAACTGACACATCACCCAATGTTTGCAAAGTTTATTCGTACCTAAAAGACACATAGTATTTTACGTTACAATATCTTGTACGTCTTCCTGTTTGTGTGTACTTAATCAAAAACGCTAGTAATATTGTGCGCTAAAATTATAATAAAACATAGTTTATATAAAATATGGCAGGTTACATGCATCTGGCGATCATTCTGTATAACGCATGTGGCTCAATTTCAGTAAGGAATATTCCACCATGCAGTTGTATATTTGTGTTGTGAAATGAACTTTGAATTACATATTAGTTATGTATTACAGTATTTTGTTACAATCATGTCATTTACGAATTTTGTAAAAAAATAGAATGGTCTGGTTAGTGGAAAACTCTCAATTACTTTTTTAACATTAATCTGAGATCTACTAGTTATTCAATAGTTCGCTGCCAGAAAGTATCCTCCCTTATGGGCCCAGGTAACGTTGAAAGGAGTAAAGCAGATGAATGAAAGATAATAAAAATATTCTTTGAAGAGTCAAATTGAGAAATTGGAGGGACCGTCTAATTGGATGGATTGGAAATTTCAGATTAAAATTCAGCTGCATGCACACAATATATGGGACACAGTTGTAGAACGGTTGAACTATCTCGTAAGGCCAGCAGATAATGTCGAAGAAAGGGACTTGATTACGTACAGAAAAAAAATTACAAGCTGTTACGAAGTGTGAATCTGCAGCTCAGAATTTAATAGACACAAGTTTGAGTTCTCAGGTCAGACAACTTCTTAATATGTGTGAAACTTACAAAGAAATGTGGACAAAATTATGTGGCATATTTGAACACATGACAGAACAGAGGCAAGACAGACTTTTTGATCAATTTTTTGGAGTAAAAAAAAGATCCAGTGGAGAGTGCAGCAAAACATATTGCTAATCTGGAGAAACTATGGATAGAACTTCAAGATGAGACCTGGAAAGAGGATAAGGTAAAGTTACTTGATTTTTATTCCTAAATCGTATTCTAAAACCCTGCCATCGGAATATTTTTTGAATTTGTTAATGCGTGGGAGTCGATGCCCATAGAATATAAAACAGTGAAACTACTTTGAGAGAGCCTATGTACAGTGGAAATTCGTCTAGAAGAAAGGGAAACAGTTGACACTACAAATAGTACTGCATTGGTGTCATCTAAGACTCGTTAAATGTATCCCAAAGACATCTTTCAATGAGAATATTGGCCAGCTTAAAAATAAGAAATTTTCATTGTGTTATCGGTGCGGCTTGAAGGATCACCTGAAGAAAGATTGTCCAAAAGAGAAGAATACAAAATATGCATTATTATTTTTAATGATTTCTATTTCAATTTGCACGAAAAAACATGTGGATTGTAGATTCTGGGGCAACACAACACATGGCAATGTAAAGGATTCGCTTCCTGTAAAAAAATCGCAGTTAATCAGTATTTGCTTGTTGGAAATGGTCGTCGAATGCAGATACTTGGAAGAGGAGACATAAATGTTGAAATACTTATTGAGGGACAATAGACTCAACATTTTTTGAGGCATGTCTGGTTTGTGCCTGAAGTCGAAAAAAATTCCTTTTTTACCATGTGTACTTGATAAAGGACTGACTTCTTCTTTTAATAAACTTGCCTGTAATATTCTAAAAAGTGGAAAAATAATTGTATCTGGAAGTCGTTGACAGGGACTTTATGTTATGCATTTGCGAGTGATCACTACAGAAGTTCAACGCTTGGTTCATCAAAATAAACACGAAATAATACATGCCGATGCTGATGTTTGTGGTCCCATGCCTATAAAATCCATAAAATCCCTGGGTAGAACAAGATATTTCTTAGTTTTCAAGGATGATTTTAGTAAATATAGGTCTGTATATTTTCTTCAAGAAAAATGTAAAGTGAAAGAAAAGATAGAAATTTTCTTACAAGAGGCCGGACTACAAGGACACACTATAAACGAATTTATAACTGATGGTGGAGTTTGACAACAAAGAACTTAACACGTTCATTGCCGACCTAATATTAATGGTGGTTCTGTAAGGCCGGCGAACAAAATTTTCGTTGGAAAGGTTATTATAAGTAAAATATGTAATGTTAGGTATGTTTTTATTGAAAATAATAAAAACGATATGAAACATTGTCATTAAAAAAAATACACCTGCGTAGCCGGCCACTTTATTGAAAATTTTATTAGCAATGCCGACTACACCTATAGGTGTAAACAGAGTGTATTAAATATGTGATGCTTCAGTGGCTTCATAAGTGCTTACTTTGTACATAATGTAATAGATGGCAGGACCAATAAGTTCTCTCATTAGTTACGCATAGATAGATAATTTTACAGGTTCTGTGCATACGTGCATACAGTGTTGCATACATTCCCGGCCTTTTGTTGTTTGTTTAGTGAAACAAGAGTCCAGGGAGATCTGACATTAAGTAGCTAAATTAAAACATTGAAAGAATATATGCAACACTACATGCAGCATTGCACGTGTCGCCACAGCTAACCTCAAAAATATATATTTCTTAAGATTTACAAGTATCACGTAGCTATTATTAAAATGTCTGCCTGGTTCCTGTACTTTCAATCAAAATCAAGTTCAACGTAATGTGTATGAAGTTTTAAATAGTTTGTCACAATAAAATAAGACACGTTTTGCAGATTCTAGCCTATAATTAGCAGTCTATTTTTATCAATCAACAATATTAAAAAATTATTTGCGTGAATTTTTAAATATTTGCTTGGAGCCAGTATGGCTCCAAGCTAAAAATGCCTATACAAACATTAAAAATGAGAATAAACGAAAAAAACCTTAAAATTTGAGGTTATGTTAGTTATACGATGCACATGCTAAGGTAATTGTAGGACCTTATTGCTCGCGCCATCTACTAAAATAAATAGAAACCATGCACTTATGAAGCCATTATTATAATAGAAAAGTGCCGTACGTCGGACCACCTATTTAATACACCGTGGGTATAAGTCAGCTTTTACTTTACTTTATGGCTGATGGAACTTAAAAAACATTCTACACAAAAGCTGGGGATCCATTACAGGAATTGCAGATGTACATTAATTAATTACAGTGTACATTGACACTACTTGTGACAGACATGACATCACTCAGTCTCAGTAACCACTGGAGATTTTTTAACTACAACCAATAACACAGGTCGCTAGTACTTGGTCCAATGAATGTGCTGACCGCTATTCGATATATTCGTAAACAGCCAACGGCCGGTTTATAAATTTTTATTACACTTATAGGTGTAATCGGCAATGAACGTGTTAAGAAACTTCTAGAAATGAATAGGGCACATCATACAATTACGATTTCATATTCTCCTGAACAGAACGGGGTAGCAGAAAGAGAACATCGGGCTCCGGTAGAATCTGCAAGAAGCATGCTAAAAGTTTTTCTGAAGAACTATGGGCTGAAGCAGGTGCGTGAAGTTAGCACCCCATTATTGAAAATTTTGCTCGAATTGGTTTGCGATCGTTTGCGAAGATATGCGATTGTGATTTTTTCGTTTGCGACGCAATAATTTTTGAGAAACCCACTCGAAGCCCCAAACAACCCCAAATTCGGAACATTGGAATTTCGAAAAAAATCTTCTTGCTATCGTTTGCACCACAACATTGGAATTTTCAAAAAATTCTTTTTGTGATTGTTTGTAATTCGTTTGCGATTCGTTTGCGAAGATATGCGGTAGTGATTTTTTCGTTTGCGACGCAATAGATTTTGAGAATCCCACTCGAAACACCAAACAACCCCAAATCCGGAATATTGAAATTTCTAAAAAATTCTTTTTGCGATCATCTGCGATTCGTTTGCGAACGTTTGCGATCACATTATTTTCGTTTGCGACGTTGCCATTTCCCAGAAAAATCCAATAATACATCTCAGCACCTCAACATTGGAATTTCGATCATTTTTCATTTTCGATCATTTTCGATCTTTTTGCAATCATTTAAGATTCATTTGCGAACGTTTGAGATCGTATTATTTTCGTTTGTGACGTCGTCGTTTCCCAGAAAAATCCAATAATGACACATCCCAGTACTCCTACATTGGAATTTCGAAAAAATTCTTTTTGCGATCGTGTGCGAAGATATGAGATTGTGATTTTTCAATATCATTTTTTAAAATTCAATAATAATACATCCCAACACTTTTACGTGGCAAGGAAGTAGACTTCTCTACATAAGACATATATGTCAACTCTGCAAAAGTTCACATATTTTAAGTTATATCTGTGGACGTTGACAATTATTATTATAATTATATATTACTCCCTCCTATCATTTTGATTTACATTTACATTTTATGAGCGCCAAATGGTTTTCTATTTAGAAAGTTGAAATTTTTAGTGCAATTTGGTTTTAAAAGAAAACCATCGTTTTTAAAAAGTTTTTTTTTTAATCAAACTATTTTTAACTTTTTAGTTTTCGTCACGTAGCATATCGTATTCTACTCGTCAAACCAATGACATTGAGCCGAGAGTGTGCCATTTGACAAATAATACTTCAAAAATAAGAATTATTCCTTCGGTTATTTTTTATATTAAAAGCACATTGTAGTTTTACTTTATTTTTTGTTCACTTATTCATTTATGCATTTGTTTATTTGTTTATTGATTTAATTAATAGAAGTGAAATTCCATTGACATTATTGTCTCGTTTCTCATATCCACCTGAACTTTCATCCAACATTTTCGTCGAACACGTTTTTTAAATAAATAAAGAGGTATTAAAAGAACTTCGTAAAGCATAAATATACCTATTATGCTAAAATGTTTTGCCAAAACTATAATGTAAATACTAGCGCAAAAAAATAGAGTAGGCATGCGAAATCACTTTTGCATCGCAGTCCTTGGCAGAATTAGTACACCATTGGATCAGTGGGCAAATGAGATCAAATCTCAGACGAAAATAACCTAATCGCAAACATTCGAAAACAATCGCAGAACCATTATTCGAACATTCTAACTTTAAAGTGCTGGTATGTATTATTATTGCTCTTTGCCGTCGCAACCGCAACGTCGCAAACTAAAACAGTGTGATCGCAAAAGACCGCAAACAGAATTTTTTCGAAATTCCAGTGCTGGGGTGCTGGGATGTATTATTATTGGACTCTTCTGGAAAACGGGAACGTCGCAAACGAAAATAGTGTGATCGCAAACGTTCGCAAGCGATCGCAAAAAGAATTTTTTCGAAATTCTAATGTTCCAGATTTGGGGTTGTTTGTGATTCTCAAAAACTATTGCGCCGCAAACGGAAAAATCACAATCGCATATCTTCGCAAACGAATCGCAAACGATCACAAAAAGAATTTTTTCGAAATTCCAATATAGAGGTACTGGGATGTATTATTATTGGATTTTTCTAGGAAACGGCAACGTCGCAAACGAAAATAATACGATCGCAAACATTCGCAAACGATCGCAAAAAGAATTTTTTCGAAATTCCAATGTTGGGGTGCTGAGATGTGTTATTGGATTTTTCAGGGAAACAGCAACTTCGCAAACGAAAATAATCTGATCGCAAACGTTCGCAAATGAATCGCAAACGATCGCAAAAAGAATTTTTTGGAAATTTCAATGTTCTGGATTTGGGGAGGAGTGGTTCGAGTGGGATTCTCAAAAACTATTGCGTCGCAAACGAAAAAATCACTGTCGCATATTTTCGCAAACGAATCGCAAACGATCGCAAAAAGAATTTTTTGAAAATCCCAATGTTGTGGTGCTGGGATGTATTATTATTATTGGATTTTTCTGGGAAACAGCAACGTTGCAAATGAAAATAATACGATCGCAAACATTCGCAAACGATCGCAAAAAGAATTTTTTCGAAATTCCAATGTTGGGGTGCTGAGATGTGTTATTGGATTTTTCAGGGAAACAGCAACATCTCTTTTCCTGAAAGGTTAGTACGCTTTGAAAACATAAACTCGTCGAAAGTTGCATGGTATACAGACGATCTAAGGCAAATGCGAAATCATTTACAATTTCTAAATGAAGTTTGCAAACGGCACAATACTGAGCAAAATAAAAAAATTAGAAATGATTTCAAACTAACATATAAAAATGCTTTAAAAAATAAACGAATCCAGTCAAATGATAGCTACATAAAGAAATCTGGAAACCCGGCAAAAACTGTATGGGAAATAATAAACTCCTCGAGGAAACAAAAAATGTCGCAATCGGAATTAACTATTAAACCGAAAGATTTCAATAACTTTTTCGTCAGTGTTGCGGGACGGGTTACTGGTGGTCTCCCGCTACTAGATATTGATCCATTACAATATGTTAAACAGATAGACACACCTGAACCTTTTGCATTTCGCGAGGTCACGTACATTGAGGTAAGACACATTTTAAATTCTCTGAAAAATAGTAACAGTAAGGATATATACGGCTTAAATATAGCTCTAATCAAAACTATAAAAAACCATATTATAATTCCATTAACAAAATTAATTAATGAAAGCTTACGGACCGGAGTATTCCCAGATTTACTCAAGATCGCGTCGGTTATCCCAGTTTTCAAAAAAGGTGATCCAGAGGACATTAATAATTATAGACCGATTTCTCTTCTCCCTATTTTTGCAAAAATTTTCGAAAAAATTATGAAAATTCAGATCACTGAATATCTAGAGAAAAATAAAATATTATATAAATTCCAATTTGGTTTCCGTAAAAATCTATCTACAACAGATGCTATCATTAAGTTTACCGATTATACCTTAGACTGCTTTGAAAAAGGATATTATTCTGCCTCCTTGTTTTGTGACCTCAGCAAAGCATTTGATTGTGTATCTCATGTCTTGCTGATCCAGAAATTAAACAAATACAACTTTAACAGGACAAGTATCCAACTTATCAAATCCTATCTAGAAAATCGTATGCAATCAGTCAGATTAAATGGAATATCTTCTGAGGTGTTACATATAAATTCGGGAGTTCCACAGGGTTCAATTTTGGGCCCAGTTTTATTCCTGATTTATATTAATGATGTGCCAAATGCCTTCGAGAATGTCAATTGCATCTTTTATGCAGATGACTCGACTTTACAAATCTCTGACCCTAACTTAGAGAACTTAATATTAAAATGTGACAATGTATTATCTAATGCAAAAAAATGGTTTACACCTAATGCTCTTGCACTTAACGAAGAGAAAACTGTAAAACTTATTTCAAGTACTCGCGATTTGAGAAATGTACCAAATAACCCCACTTGTACAAAGTTTCTAGGTGTCCTTATTGATCCATGTTTACGATGGAATGACCATGTTGATTATCTTGCTGAACAACTATCTAAAGGTATATATGCTCTTAGACAATTGTCAAATACAGTTTCGTCGGATGTATTAAAAACTGCGTATTATGCATTATGTCACTCTCGACTATCTTATGCCATTCTCGCCTGGGGGCATTCTTCTGGTAGACATAGAATTTTTGGTCTCCAGAGGAGGGCAATCAGGATTGTGGGTGGTTTGGGATACCGGGATGACACCAAACAACTCTTTATTTCACTTAAAATACTCACCTTACCTAGCATTTACGCGTTACAATGTATTACACATGTCCATGATAACTTACCTACTTTTAACACCCATGCTGACTTTCATCACTATGAAACACGTCGTAGAGATAACATAAGAACTGAGTACACAAGGCTAACTAGAGGGCAGACTGGTGTTAATTACCATGGTATTAAATTATACAACTTATTAGATGACCGTATTAGAGTTTTACCTAAACAAAAATTTAGATCCACAATAAAAGGTTTTCTGTTAAAAAATGCATTCTTCTCAAATGAAGATATAGTGAGAGAAATTGTAAATTGTAATTTTACTTAAACTTATGTTCTGTGATATGACAAACACTATTTTTTTTTTCTGTTTGATTTTATATAGCTTTTTATTCCATTTATTACAATTTCGGCCATTTTTACATAATTTTAAATCTATTGTATTGTGTTTTACCTATTTGTAAGTGTAACTGTTTGACGTGTGTACAATTTTTTATAAATTTTTAACATGAATAAATCTATCTATCTATCTATCTATCTAAAAATAATGTGATCGCAAATGTTCGCAAACGATGGCAAGAAGAATTTTTTCGAAATTCCAATGTTCTGGATTTGGGGTTGTTTGGGGTTTCGAGTGGGTTTCTCAAAAATTATTGCATTGCAAACGAAAAAATCACAATCGCATATCTTCGCAAACGAATCGCAAACGATCGCAAACCAATTCGAGCAAAATTTTCAATAATGGGGTGCTAACTTCACGCACCTGGCTGAAGCGGTAAATACTGCGGTTTATGTTATTAATGGCAGTGATCCAACAGTGGTGGAAGGTAAAACGCCGCATATGCTATGGTTAGGGTCGCAGCCTCATGTCAGAATGCTTTGTTCATATTCCAAAACAGAAGAGAACAAAATAAACCGAAAAAGTGAAACGGTTACCTAGTGGATTATGGTGGCAATAAAGATGGCTACAGAGTATGGTTTTCACAAAAAAAGGAGTAGAGATATTGTATTTAAAGAAGAAGAATGCGTGAAAGAAACACTACCTACCTTTTATAGTGGTAAGGGGGAACATGGTGACTTTGATTATCTTGAGAATGGGCTTGAAAATAGTTTGCCTATGTAGTTTTTTAAGGAGTCCAATGTGCATAGGAATGTTGAAAATCATGCTGATACAACTAAAATTGGAGATGAAATGTAGACATCTGACACAAGGTCCAAACTACGAGATAGATCAGCCATTGCAAAACCTGCGAGATGTAAAACTCATGTATATTTTGTTACAGAAGAGCCTAGTACTCTCGAGAATGCTCTCGCTCCAAATGCAGCAGAAAATTGGAGAAAGGTAATAGATGAAATTCAATATTTGTATGAAAATAACAGCTGGGTGTTGATGGATCTACTAAAAGGAGAGTGGTGAAAAACAAATGGGTCTTCAATATAAAAGATAATTCTGAAGTCCGGTACAAAACTAGATTAGTGGTGACAGGCTTTACCCAGGAAGCTGGAGTTGACTATGAAGAAACATTTGCATGTGATACCATCAGGACTGTTCTAGTAGTTACAGCTGAAGAAAAATTACATTTTTCTCAATTTTCCGTAGAAACTGCATTTCTGCATGGCATGTTAGACGAATAAATCTACATAGACTAGCTGAAACTCTATGAAGATGAGACTGGTCGTGTTTTTAAATTGATAAAGTCTTTACGGCCCGAAACAAGCACCTTACTATGGAAGTAGAATACATGGCTGGAAGTGAAGCAGCGAAAGAAATTATATGGCTTCAACGACTGTTGAAACAAATATCCAGAAATAAAATCGGCGTTCCAATTCTTGGAATTGATAATGCCAGTGCAGTTAAACTTATTTACAATCTAGAATTTCATAAAAGATATTTTCAAAGTAGCTCATATCTCTGGAAATGAGCGGATGGGAGAGTGTTGTGAAATGAACTGAATTACTTATTAGTCATGTATTATAGTATTGTATTACAATCAGGTCATCTATGAATTTTGTAAAAAAAAATGGTCTTGATTAATAAGAAACAGATTGTGGCACAACTTTCTTCCTCGGTGCCCTCAAAATTTTTGCCTAGATACTGATTAAATTAAATCAATAAACAACGGTTCGAAAGTACTCGGACAAACTTTCCCTACTAATGTAGTCAATATTCATTTTTATATCATCAAATCACCGTTATTTCTCAACCGATTTTGTAGAAATTTTAAAATATTAGAGGCTCTATGTGTGGCCCGTGGGGTACGAAATTTCAAAATTTAGTACCGTATTATGCTTTTATACCTTTGCTAGTTTTGCTCCTAATTTATAACATTCTCTAAGTTACATTTAGCTGATGCGGAGCAATGACTCCGAAACATGCGTCCGTAGCTGCATCATTGTTTTTTATTGTGGTATATAGTAATTATTCCTGTTTTTCTCTTTTTAAAGTATTTTATTTTCAGAAGCAGATAATTTTATTTCTGATCTAATTTTGTATTATTCTCACTTTTATTATTTTTTAAGTCAGACATGCCATATAACAAAGGGAAGCCAACTAGAATAATTCATTAACCACAAAATGCCTGCCAAGACGTTGTAAAAAAGAATAAGACTTTTTTAGCCTTCCATACATTTTCTAGGAGGAACTGCAATAAGACAGTATTTATAAGTGTAAAATTTAGTCAAAATCGTTGTAGCCGTTTTATAGAAAAATAATATTTTTCACATTTTTACCGTTTTTTTGAAGGCCACATCTTTCACATTTGATCTAGAACAGAGTTTACTATTTCATCTCGACGTGTGAATGTTACACATGCAAACCTTGAACAAAATCGATCCAATGGTTTGGGTTCTAGTTGCAAACACAGATAGCCGACAGACGACAGTTAGACATGTTTTAAAAAGCATTTTTTTGGGTTGAGAACTCTTAAAAGTAGGGATGCACCGAATACCCTGTATGCCGGGTACCCGGCCCATTTTAGGGGAAACCCGATTTCACCGAATAACAATACAGTACCGGGCCGGGTATCGGGTAGTAAATGTGGTTTTGTTAAGGTTTTATTTATAAATTTAAAACACAAAAGGAATATCACTTATGTATAAAACAAAGTAAGCAAAAAACTAATAATAGAAACAATAGATATTATAAAAAAATTATAAAAACAGGTTTTTTAAATAAAGACAAACCAAATTTTTCATCAATATTCATCCACTCTCCACTTTTCGCCTGACTTGATTGCTCGGTATAATCCCGGTACCCGGAAAATACCGTATACCCGGTTAATACCTAACAGCCGATACTCGGTCAAATGATATCCGGCACCCGCTGTGTACATTTCAGATGAAAACCGGTTCCCGGCATTTATAAAAACAACTACCTGGCACTTAAAAGCATGTAAATCCACCAAAAACTCAAAACGAAATTTTTGTATATGGTGCATTAAGTTTTAATGTAGTATTGATTTTATAACATAATAAATCGATTGCATATACTAAGAAGCATTATTTTTAGTATCAAATCACGAAATAAATGATTTTAATATATATTTATATTTTATCTTTTATGCATAAGAATACTAAATAGATCGGTTTTCTTGAACTTTACCGAATTATTATTTTTATTTTTTTCACTAAGCGACTCTATTATTCATGCTTATATTGAATAATTTAGCAAGAAATCTTGCTGTGACAAGCTATGTAAAGGTTTCTCTGAAAATTGTTTAAATTTTTATGTTAGCGCAAATCTTAAAAATGTTCAAATATTTATAAGGAACATTTAATTTAGTTCTTTAGGTAAAGTTATAAGAGTTCGTTTACATTGCTATTTCAGCAGCTCTCGAAATAATATATCAATTTTAGTTGTTTCAGCTGATACAGAAATTTCTAGACACCCTACTATGCGACTAAGATATGGGGTTGTCTTTGATGCATATGATTTTATTAGGATGATATGTGGCCGTTGGTTGGGATCATGCCATATTTCTCGCTTAGGGACAAACAAATGATCGACAAAAAGCCAACCGTCCACTGATGGACTGAAAATTAGAATGATATAAATTGTCTGTCACAGCTATCTTTGACCAAAGTCTATAATACAGCAAAAATATATTTTAAATCTTGTATTGTCCTCCACAATAACTACCGCTTAGGTAATTAATGTGATTTTTCTTATTAAATTTGATTGTATGCAGAGTGTTCCAAAAATACATGGAACAAATTCTGGGCATATTTCTTGTCAAAGTAATTTAAAAAATTCCTAATAAGATAGTGGTTTATTTCCGAGATACAGAGTTTTCAGAAAATTAATATTTTTCTGTTTTTATAAAAAATATTCCGAAAGAAAACACAAAAAGGCACTCTAGTGAAAAGTGAATTGAACGCTTTTCAACATAGGTAGGATGTGTTAAATTTTTTCTTCTTCTGACATTAGATGCTTTAAATCTTCTCCAATTATGGAGAAGTATTAACTATATCTATACATAAAAACCATATTTATAATTTTTTTAATAATAATATATTTCACTGATATCCTTATATCTCCTCCTACATAAAAAAGCCTCAAAAGCGTAATGTTAAATTATTATTTCTTATCAATAATAATCGTTTTTTGTCAATTTAAGGGGTGCAGTTATTACAATCTGCAGAACTACGTTTAATAACAAAGTGCAATTATTATTACATTACATTCTTATTAACTCTTGATAACATAGAGATTTTGTTTTATTTCTTAAAGAGAAAATAAGAAACAATATTTGTATATTTGGTGCGAAAATAAAACATGCTTTTATCTTATACGGTGAAAAGAAAAGCCCCCAAAGTAGGGATTGCAATTTACCGGAAGTTTTAATAACCGGTAAATCGGTAAATAAAAATGTAAATAACCGGTTAACCGGTATTTACCGGTAATTTTTAGAATGAATGATTAGGGTGGCGAAAATGGCAATTATCTTTTCCATGTACAAAATTATCTAAATTTGACAAAAAAATTTTTGTCCATGACTATTAAATAATGTACTCATTATGTATGTGTTTCCTCAAGGATAATGCTATCCATTATTCCCTGCAGTGAATAATGATTTCAGTATTCATTAGTGAATAATAAGGACAGTCAGTTGTTTATAAAAAGTCGCGGGCAGGTATTTTTTCAATTCGAGTGCAATCTTTTTAGTAGAATTTATGGCTACTTTCTGAAACCTTAAATATAATTATTCGTTAACTGTCATAGCTACAATTGTGTGAATAATTTTACTGTTATTATCAAATTTATGAATAGATAACTTTATTTAGCGTTTCAGAAACAGATCCTCTTTTATCATACAATTTCGTTTTTAAATTTGATTGAGTAGGCCGTTATGTGTCAAAGAACGGCTTGTCAAATTAAATTTAAACGTCAACGTTATTTACAATAATTTTACATTTTACTCAAAAAGAATAATATAAATAATTCATTAATTAATTTCTTCAGTAAATAATTTAACAAAAATATCTAATAGTCGTGGACAAAGTATAGTATTCTACTCGCATATAATGGCTACTCTGGTGATAAACGACATTCACCTACGGCTCGTGTCTTAAACTTCACCCTCGTGAATAATAGCCATCATTATATGCTCGTTGAAAAATATACTATTATATACGTATATTTAATATAATGAACAAACCAAAGGTTTTTTATCAAAAGGAGAAAATATAAATGAAATAAATTTAAATAAATAATTATTCTGTAAGTAACAAAAATATCAACTTAAAAATTATAAACATAAACTCAAATAGTGCATTTACTGAATACCTAATCTAAAAATACAATATTTTTTAAAAACGGCCTGTTAAAAGGGTTAGTTTTTCAAAGCTATATCTGTTAGTCGTCTGATATTTGTGCATAGAATACCACCAGCTGAAGATGTCCTTCCTCAATCGATATTGGTGGGTCGATAAGTTAATAAGAATTGGTAACAACATACTTCTAAATGTATCCCACGGATATTTGCGGCAGTAAAATATTCAATTTCCTATCGCACGATATGGTCAATGTCTGTCTTACTTGTATTTCTTAGGGCTTCGTGTCTGGGTTTTACTTTTTATAATATTATTTATTTATTGTTAAAAGTGTTCAGTGTTCAGTGGGACAGTCACTCTGTATTTAGTGAATACTAGTCACTGACATAAATAGAAACGTTGAGTACGTGACATATCGTAAGTTCAGAATTTACCGAAATAACCGGTAAAAAATTAAAATAACCGGTAATTATCGTCATGTGTTTTTTGTCCTAATAACCGGTTAACCGGTTAACCGGTTAACCGGTATTGCAATCCCTACCCCAAAGCGATAATGTTTTCATAATCTTTCTAGACATTCAACCTCGTTTCCTACATTCCCATATGTCTGCCTCTTTCAATTCATATAATTTTATTAAGCTAAAAGTACTGAAACGTTATAGCGTCGTAACGATAAATCTTTGGCTATATCAATTTCTGTTTAAATTTGTATGTGACGACAAGAAACTATCAAAGAGGGAGAGCACCAACAGTTCTGATTCATTCCCCTTTGAAGCATCACGCAAGAATAATGTTAACAATCAAAGGCGCGCTATGGGGGGTTGTATCGGGAACTTTAACACACACGATGAATAGTTCTTCAGGAAGTGATAAATTTGTCTCTCTACGCTTACTGGGAGTCGGAGAAAGGACTATAGAATAATTATTATCCATTTTGTCCAATTAGAACAACGCATAAATTTCATTAACAAATGCAAGTAAAGAGTTTCCATAGATGTTAATACTTGAATATGTCTTGAACTCACTTAGAACTCCCATAATGCTACATATAAATTGTAAGAGGAGCATTGTTAATTTTAAAGTGAACAAATAAAATGTGTAAAACCATGTTCATACCGGTAATATAGTTTCTGAGCACTCAAAATTGATAATGTACATTTTAATAATTTAAAACTCAAAGGAATTATCAAGTTCTTGAGATTTTCTTTCAAATTTCATCTGAAATAAACTGATCTATTAGTCAGATCTAGATTGATTTAGGAATATCACTAACTATTTGACACGTTTAATGAATTCAAGGGAGGTATGCAGTAATAATTTGAGTTGTTAGGATTGTCTTATTATGCGTTGCGTTGTTACAAAAAAACAAAAAACTTAAAAAACGGTACTTTTCACGTCGCACGCTTTTCAAACGTAACGCCGCACAGTGGGGCAACAAAACTAAAAACGTGGCCAAAAATCAAAATATGTAATAGAGTTAACATGATCGCTCTTTTGAGCTGTGTGTAGCCAACACCTTTACACATAGTAAAATGAGTCGCAATTGGCCATTACATGATTCATTTCAGCGCCCACATCAGTCAAAACCGAGTAGTGCAGATAGTGCGTTGTGAATTTTAAAGTTTTATTAGATCTTTGTGCTCGTTTATTTGTTTATTACCGTATTAAAATTCGAGTTTTTTGCTGGGCTTCAAGTTCAGGTGTGTATTACATTTTCTAGTACTTATAATTTTGTGATAAGCAGTAATATATTTGTAAATGCCAGTTTAAAGTAGTTAGTAATAATGAAACATTTAGTTTGGTTCCAAGTGCGACCAAGACATGTTTTTTTAAATAGTCTTTATTTATTAAATAAATATATTACGTTTGAGATTTATGCCCATATTTTACCCTTCACTTTTAAAATTGAAATTATTTCTAGCCTGAAATGCTTTTTAACAAGTATATCATAATTATTATATTCGAATATTTTTTTCGATACTTATAAAACCTTTATAAGTTAGATTTTGTAAAATATTCTTCCTATCACTAGCATTACAGAATACATAAAGACATAAAATACAAAATTTCGTAATTTTCTCTTGATATAATTTTTCCGTCCCCTATAACTCACCCCTTTTTTGAGAAATGATTTTATTAAATAATTTTTCTATAAACCTAAACCTATTTTTGAATCTTTGTTTCAAATTTTTGGCCACTGTGCGTCGTCTAAATCGCCAAATTAAAAAAAAAATTCTATCAGAAAATGTGAGTGAGAGTATATCTATAAAATTAATAAATGACAGGTGAGAGTGCTTCGAAAAATGGTCTGTATTAGCGAATCGTATAAATACATTCGTTAAAAATAATTTTTCAGATATATACATACATTTTCAGTTCATAGCGATACTTGAAAGAAGATATTGGATTTTGTAAGATAAACTCAACGTGAGAGTAGGTGCTGTGGCTGTACTTAATCCTTAAGGTAAAATATATGCATTGCATTTATTTCAATGAAGACGAATTATTATTATTTCGAATTTTGAGACCATTCTTCGATCTTTTTTTCTTTATTTTTATATTGCTTTAATCGAGCGGAACTTTTAAAATAATTTTCTGGGATGGGTGAATTTAAATATATTCGTCATTAAAAGTTCTAAAAACTCAACCCCTTGCTAGGTCATCATAAGTGCTACCATAATTTAGCTATCTATACCTTAGGTATAATAAGTGACGAAAAAACTCTTTCGCGCAATTTTTAACAAAATTAAAATCTGACCTCTTTTACTAAATTGAAAGAGAGAATATTGTCATATTTTTCTGAATTATCAAATTAGAAAAAATATATTAAATATTTTTAGATTCCAAAAAAACAACACAGATTATTATTATATAACCATATATTTTCGTGTGTTAGTGAATTCACGAATTTCAAGGTTGCCTGTTACCTTGGCCTGTAATCTTATTTCGAACTGCAATAAAATATGTTATATACGAAATTTTAATGGTTCAATAAATGTAAAATAAATGTAAAATAAATCGGTAAAGATAGTTCGAGGTTCGATGGTAGAGCAGTTTTAACTGAATCGCGCCTATTAATAAATATGTAGCAGTTAGTAAATATATATATTTTTTGTTGAATAATATTGTAATTGTAATTGTTAAATTGCTATGTATAAAGATTAATAAAGACATTTATTATTATTAATATTATTATTATTATATTTACCCAAAGTTTTCCTCTCTCTTTTTCACACTTTATTTATTCTTTTTATTCGCAACGTCTTGCCGGACGTTTTATGATTCATAAATTATTCTATATTTTAATATTGTATATTTTTCATGTTTTTCTTCCTAGACAGTCGTACAAACTGCATGCGAAATATTATTGCCACCCGTCATATTTTTTCTTTAATTTTTTTAAGCTGACCACCCTGTATATTTTTCATATATTTCTTATTTGGCAGATGTGTTAACTACATGCGAAATATTATTCCTCAATTTTTTTCACAAACCACTCTGTACAATTTTATTATATCTTTCTTTGACAGCTGTGTTAACTGCATACGAAATATTATCGGTCCTCCGTCACATTTTTTAAATTTTGTTACGGTAGCCACCTTGTAAATTTTTTTCTTATTTTTCTTTGACAGTTTTATTATCTACATACGAAATATTATCGTCCTCCGTGGCATTTTTAATTTTTTTTTTTTTGGCTGACCACCTTGTATGTATATTTTTTCATATTTTCCTTCTTCGACCGTTTTGTTAACTGCATCTAAATATTATCGTGCCCCGGCACATTTTTAATTTTTCTTTTGGTGACCACCTTGTTTATTTTTTGTTCATATTTTTCTTCTTTGACAGTTATATTAACTGGATGCGAAATATTATTGTCCTCCGTCACATTAAATTTTTTTTTGGTGACCACCTTGTATATTTTTGTTTTTCTTATTCGACAGTTTTGTTAACTGCATGCTAAATATTATCGTCCGCTACAATTTTTCTTTTGATGACCACCTTGTATATTTTCTTAATGTTTTTCTTCTTTGACATGCGAAATATTAACGTCCTGTCACATTTAAAACAGTTTTTTTGGGTAACCACCCTTTATATATTTTTTTTTCATATTTCTCTTCTCTTTTTTGAGTGTCTACCCTGTATTTTTTTTCATATTTGTCTTCCTTCCCGACAGTTGGGTTAACTACATATCAAATATTACTGTGTTCCGTCATTTTTTTTTCCTTAATTATGTTTTTTACTGTATATTTTTCAACGAAACTGTTCCCAGTTCTTCGCTGGCAGTAGCGCCTACTACCTACCAAATATTATCCTTCTCCATCAAGTGGTTTTGTAGACATAGCGCCAACAGCAGACAGACAGACAGAGACAGACGGAATTAAGTGGCTTTACTCTGAAACGTAAAAATCTGAAGAAAGCTCGAAGGGTGATATTTTCACGATTACAATACTTCCCTTCGGTAATCGAGGGAAGTAAAAATAATTGTAGGCTTTTATATGCTACACTAGCATGTTTATTTAGAGCTTAGACAAATGATTTTAAGTTTCTTAAATATCTCTGGTATTTCTATAGGCGATTTATTAGATATTAACCTGTTACTTTTCAGCGAGTAGTTGAATAAACAAAAATGCAAAAATGTAACTATTCACTTACATTTTTGTGGGATTGTGCATCGGTTTATTGCCAAATGAAAATGAATATGAATTTAATAATTTTCAAGTAAGTTTAGGAAATATTAAACAAAGTTGAAATTGGTGTTTTAAGTCACTGAAAATTGACAGGTCCTCATGAGAAACATTGTATTAAAGTAAATCATCAAAAATATGTAATGATATCCAAATATAATTTAAATTTTTTTTCTTCAATGTTTCTATAAATTATACCAATGCAATAAATAAATATTCATGATTATTTTTTTACATTTTCGGGACCAATGAAATTTTTTCAAAATTTCAACGATATAAATACACACCCAGTACATTACATCTTTTATGGTAGTTTCATGTCATGATACATTCATTAGTTTATTAGAAATGAAGTTTGCAAGAACATTTCGAAAACAAACGCGCAATGCCTTCTTTCGTTCTAATAATATTCTGCTTTAACATTTTTCTAATTTACGTGATTGGTTTCAAATGAATAGAAATTTAGTTATCAATGTTTCCAAAAATTATTTTTGTGAAGTAAATATCTGGCCCAACCTCTAGAGAAATCTTCTAGTTTTTTTTTTTATTAAGGGAATCATTATTACTATTTCTCTAAATACTCCAGTGGCGTCCACCTCTCTCATTATAAATCTATACTTAAATAGGTACATCAAAGCTCTGACTATTCACTGACTCACTGAGTCAAAGTGTGTGCCATTTGCAGTATACGAAAAAATAATATTTGGCATAGTAATCGCTTTTCAAAATAACGTCGAGGAAATTTTCATGTAAATTTTGAAAAATATGGTGGTCCACTAGAAGAAGACGATAATTTTAAACAACAAGCTATTTCAATCCAAGTTTAAAGATTCAAAGCATTAGGAGTATTTTACTCCTGGCTTCCTAGGCAACATACAAAAAATGCCATGTTTCTAGACAATGACTACCATAGTTATCCACTTTTGTCACATAACTATACTATCGTGGCCCTAGTAAACAGATTAAAATAAAATGATCGAAACCGTAAGCCTCATGAAATTTTGGTTAATTTCGCGTATTTTTTCTTAGGAATGTTTTTGGCGGTTTCTAAATAATTTGTAATTTTGTAATTATTTATATTTTATAACGCTTAGATAATACCTGGGTACTTTTATTTTGCAAAAAATATCCCAGGTCAAATTTTCTTTTGTAAAGTGTTCATTCTGAGTATTTTGTCGAGTTGGCAGGGTCGGCGGGGGTTGGCGTTAGCCGCCATCTTTGTCACAACAAAACTGGTAAGGATCTTTCTTGTTTAGAACTAAATTCTATACCTTAACGGGTTCATTCTCGTAGAACTAACCATTTACAGCGCTTCAAAGTTTATAAACAGTAATTCTTGCGACTTATTTCGTAAACTGTTGATAGTCTATTAAAATGTCAAATGTCACTCTTGCAGAACACTAAATTTTGTACAATTTATGTGACATACGTCATATTGTAGGAATAATAATTTACGGGCTACAGCCCGTCAAATGCGCTACACACAGATAGTTCTTTCAAAATATCTCCTAAACTATTTATCGTACATTCAAATATATTATCAATTTTGTAGAACACTAGAACTTAGTGCTCTACAAGTTTTCATAGTTGTCTACAACTGTATAGGACACCAACCCAAAGCTCCCGACTGAGCTAATATAAGGGGAGACCCGGGCACGATTTATTTTTCTACACTATATTTAATAATAAATATAATTACTTAATGGGTCAAACATCATTACTCATATGTAAAGTATGTTCCAACATGATTAAAATAAGAAATAAAGGGAAACACTCTTTTAATAAAGATTTCTAACTCTGGTGATACAGTTACGCGAATCACCCCTAACTAGAACAGTGCAGAATATATTGTCGGCGTTAATACCAGGGTAACAGGTAACAGGTAACAGTACTTTAAATTTATCTGTCAATATTGTGAAGTGCAGGCAATGTATACACCAATGCATAAGATATTCCTATCTTGACGCAAAACAGAGTAAGATTTTTTTAAGTTTCTACCTAAAATACGATTTTCTAGTATTATTTTGCTCATTCTAATATGCAAAAATTTGAAGTCACAGCTCTGTAGTACTCTTGTTAACATCTAATAATGCTGACTCTGATATTATTATGGCCGGTTTTTATGATGTTTTTTATGTGCCCTGTTCAGTTGCAGACAACTATAATTGTATATTTTGATTTCCGATTTAAAAAAAAAACTATTTTTATAACTTTTCACGGTCTGTAGCTCTAAGTTATTAGTTCCAAAAAATGGCGTCTGTGACAGAAATTGTAGGCTAATTACAACTCTTTAAGATTTTCATCTGATATTTTAGTATACGATCAATAAAAATTTACGAATTAATCCACAAAAATTACTTTTTGAAAACTTTGACTCGCTATAACTTGTAAACGTTTAGTTCCACGAAAATAAACTTGTGAAGCTATATGAAGAGAATTTAGTGCTAAAAACAAGGTCCTTACCCCGCAAACTTGACGCAGTACTCAGGAGACACCCCCGAATACATTAAAAAATCAAAATTGACTTACGGTTTTTTGCATTACGGACACCTTTTTTAACTTACTACAATTTTTGGTAATGGCATCGGTTTGTTGTTTTTTCAAACATTTTCTACAATATACTGGACATTATTCTAAGGAAATTGCCCATCGCAACTAGGTTGTCAACGCATACCAGTTCTGCGTGTTCAAAATTAAATTTGGATATAAACGATATTAATTACACGTCATTAATCGTGTAGATTTTTAAATTATTAGGTGAAAAATTTATTTACATTACGGTTATTTATACAATCAATTATTTTTTATTTATTTGTTTCATCATGATTAGAGAATATTATTTAGGTATTAAGCAAATCACAACCTACACACATTTTACTTCCACAACCAGTGGAAGTATAGTAACGACAAAAAAAATTTGAAAATTTTTATTGTTCAAATATGCTTATAATGTCATGAAACGTCGAGATTTTAAATTTGAGCGAAAAAAAATTCTGTCTGTCTGTCGGTCAGTCTGTCTATTGGTCTGTAGGTCTGTTTGTAACTTTTTTCTTGTGCGCACGATTACTCTGGAACCGTTGAAGATATTGACTTAAAATTTGGTACACATATGTACTTTAACGGGATCTGGAACTAGATTATATTTTTATCTTATTTCGTCGAAGGGTTGGGGGGTAAATTGGGGAAAATGGGGGGTAAATAGGTAAATCAAGCAGGCAAGGGTCCATAAAATGGGCATTTAGTATATACAAGGGAAGCTAAGGTCTCAAAAAAGTGTGATTTAATGTGTGTACTGTCGTGAGCAAAAAAAATAGGATTTTTCTAATATAAATCTGTCACTATTTGCACACTTGCAATGAATTTTGACAAATAACTGATAGGATTTTTCTAATATAAATCTGTCACTATTTGCACACTTGCAATGAATTTTGACAAATAACTGATAATGTCACAAAAATTGAAGTTAGATGTACACAACTAGATTTTAGCAAAAATACGTTATAAGACTTGTCCCATTTTTTTTGCGCACGACAGTACAAGAGCCAAAAACCTCAAAATATTTTTTTACTTCATCCACCCCCACTATCACCACCCCCACCCTACTATCGATGTGGGATATCGTTTTATAGATTTCAAATATTATATTATTGAAGTTCCATAAGCAATTATTTCCACATACAAAATTTTTTCGTTGTGGGAGATGAAGTAAAAAATATTTTGAGGCTTTTGGTTCTTGTACACACACTAGATCACAATATATTTTTTCATCCCTTCAATATTGGGGTGGTGGTAATGCTAATGCCAAAAATTTTTTTAAACCTTAGCTTCTCTTGTATACACTAAATACCAATTTTATGGACTCTTACCTGCTTGATTTACCTATTTACTTCCCACTTACCCCATTTTACCCCTCAACCCTTTAACGGAACAAGATAAAAATATAATTTAGTTACAGATCCCGCAAAAGTACATACGTGTACCAAATTTCAAGTCAATATCTTAAACGGTTCCAGAGTAAACGTGCGCACAAGAAAAGTTACAGACCGACAAAAAGACCGACAGGCAGACCGATAGACAGACATACAGACATTTTTTTCGCTCAAATTTAAAATCTCGACGTTTCATGACATTCTAAGCCTATTTGAACAATGAAAATTTTCAAAAATTTTTTTTGTCGTTACTATACTTCCACTGGATGTGGAAGTAAAAATAATCATCGAACCTCTTCTCTCTATCCGTAAGGGCCTTAGTGTAAACCGTGTTTGTAATTGAGTACATATTTGAGTATAAAATCGTGGGGCGCTTTTTATTTAATCTAATGATGTTTTCAGCGTTTTAATTATCAAACTTATTGGAAATAGCGTTCGAAAAACGTCTCACGCTTTTATACTCAGTTACAAACATGGCTTACACTAAGGTCCTTACGAGGTAGACAGAGAGAACAGGTTCGATGATTATTTTTTGCTTTTTAGTGCAATATTTATAAAAGCGGGTGTTTTTAGTTTTTTAAACTATTAATTTTTATTTATTACGAAATTACCTACTTTCTTTATATTGTTGCCCTAATCTGGACACGCTAATATCCTAGATAGGTAAATACTTTAAAACACTCATTATTGCAGAACCAATCAAAACAACTGCTCTTCTAGTTAATATTGACGAAGTATTGAATTACATAATAGGATTCTTGGCATTTTAAAGCAAAAAATTTATTAAAAGTACTTAAATTATTTATTTAAATTCATTCTTTATTTAATATGAAATTATCTACTTTCTGTATATTGGTACCTTAATCTGGTCACGCTAATATACTACTTTGGAAAACACTCATTATTGGAGAATAACTGCTCTTCTAGCTAATACTGACGAAGTATTGAATTGCATGATAGAATTCCTAGTATTTAAAGGTAAAAAAATATATTGAAAGTACTTAAATCATTTATTGAAATTCAGTCATTCACAACAATTATTGAACTTTACATTCTATTCCAACTCTAGGCAAGTTGTACAAGTTTATTCGAACTCGTTAGTTCTCATCAGTAGAGTATTGAAACATTCATTCATTATTTATAAGCCTATTCTTGATTTATTTTTACAATTATTTATTTGCTTTCATCATGATTAGAGAATATTATTTAGGTATTAAGCAAATCACAACATACACACTTTTTTATTTATTATCAAATTGCCTGCTTTAGTTATTTAGTTATTAATAAGAGTATAATTTTCAATTGCAAAATAATTTAAGTAATATTTCTATAAAAGAGCGAATATAAAAGCACCGCGTAGCATACCACATACGCCACTGAAATAGAAGTAAAGTAACATCACTAGTTTTAATGTTTGTAAGTTGTCGTCACCCTCAGGGCATGTATTCGTCTATTGTTCTGCAGAATTGTACCGCTCCTTAAGCAATTTGTTACTGCTACTTCCACATGCTGGTTTCTTTGGTTGAAACATGAGGAACTGTGAAGTAAACATTTACATAATTCAAAGATAGACGACAGACATGCTTATTAATTCGATTCTCATGTTAATGCTAATCTAATAGAAGTTAGGTAATTTAAGTTCCAAATGTAAATGCCAACTTAAAGTATTGTTTAACTAACTGTTAGCTTTAGAAGTTTAGTTGAGTAATTTTATAATTATGTGAGCTACTTGTTACTAACAAGGTACATAATTAAGGTAATGGTTAATAAAAGGTCCTAACTGTCAAAGAGGATATATGTAAATGTATACACAGAAATTCATATACAGGATGAATCGAGATGTTACAACAATATATCACAATTTAAAGAATATTATACGATCATTCTTAATGAATTTTCTGTTAGCAATTATCACTATTAATCACCATAATTATAGGAATACTAAAACCAGAAACGTATAGTCTCTGCTAAAACGAACGTGTTATAACATTTTATTATAGTAAAAGTATATAAAACATTAGTTCACTCAAATTAGGAAAAAGAGGAGAAAAATTTTGAATAGCAGTTTCTCTGCATAGAAAGTAAATATTCAACTTTTAGAACGATGTTTTGTTTATGCGCATAAAGAAAAGACAGGCTTTTCCTATACACGTTTTGATAGTTGTTTTCATATACATAGGTAAACTTGTTTATAATGTAATTTCCTACAAAAAAATTTGTACACATTTTTTCGATTATCCTATTGATTTCTCGGGGAGAGCAGCTTGTCTTTTTTGCTCTGCCCATAAGCAAAACACTAAAAATTGAATAATTACTTTATATACAGAGAAATTGCTATTGAAAATTTTTCCCTAAAACGGAGTTTTTTTTTTCTTAATTTGAGTGGATATTTAGATGCCAGATACTTTTTAAAACCTCAAAATTTTTTAATATATTTATTCGGTTAGTATTTGAACAGCTTCCAAAATATTTGCTTGTCCGCATGTCCGTCCCGTTTCTTCAAGTCACGATAACTAATAAATATCCGATTGAATTGAAATTTGGACAGTAATTTGGTATTAGAAGAAGAGCTCTATTACTCGAACAGTAAATAAAAAAGTTAATAAATTTAATGCACACGGACACTGTTACGACTTTTGATAAGATTCTGTTAATATAAAAATGTTACTTAGTATACTTAGCAAGATCTGAGCTATATGATTAGGAAGCTCAAGGAAGAATAAGAACGTGCTGGTCTTACAATAAATCTAAATAAGTGTGAATATGTCATAGTAGGCAGTGATAAATGTAGTGACCTACCTTTGGAAAATGGAAACATTAAAGGCGTGAAACAATGCAAATACCTAGGGGTCGTCTTAAACAAACAGGGAACAAGTAACGACGAGATTCAGGAAAGAATATGTAAAGGAAGGAAAGCTATCGGGGCCCTCAACCCATTTCTGTGGGAAAAAGATATAAAAAAAGAAACGAAAAAGCGCATTTACAAGACCATTGTCCAAAGCGTTACTATATATGGGGCGGCAGCTTGGGTAAATCCAATAGGAGAAAACTTTTGGCTACGAAGATAGATTACACAGGTCAACATTTGATCTAAGAAAAATCACCAGACTTTACCAGAGTATACATAGGTTTTTTGGGTCGCTGATTCCGAATCCAAGGTTGGTTAAGCTTCATCACGTCAGGTTCTTGGTCATTTGAAGGTCAAACTGAGAAAAAATTTTAAAAAAATTATGTTTATGTTTCTGAGGTCGCTGAATTCAAATCCGCTGTTATTTTTACCCTTCAAGAACATCTATAGGTCATTTCAAGGTATTTTGAGATCATTTTGAGGTCAAATTGATAAAAATCGGCTAAAAAATCTGGAAAAATGCTTACTTCGATTGTTTGGGTCGCTGAGCTCGAATCCGTGGTTGGCTGGACTCTATCACATTGGATTCAAGGTCATTTGAAGGTCAAACTGAGAAAAAATGATGTAAAAAATTTGAAAAAATTGATGTTTACAAAGTGTAACGAATCCTTATTTCAAACCTAACAGATTTAATTTTAAAATGGCTCCTGAGATAAGAGTGACTGGTTGCAGGCAATGCACAGTCGTCTCGTGTTCACACTTAGGTTATACCAATAGGTATATGGCGCCCTATGCAAATATTCAAATATAATTTATTAAAATCAAATAAAGTCTCTTTTAAAATCTTTATTAACAAAAGGTAAGCTACTTTATATAGCATAAAAAGAGATATCAGAACAATATATATATATAGACTTAGTATACTCACAATTGTTTCACTAACCAAGATGGAGATGATTCAAATTTAAAAAATCACTGCCCAAGGAATCACTACTTTCATATCCAAATTTTTTATCCAAATCTCTCATAACGAAAAAAATTTTGACACTATTTGCACTCCACTATGTGGAAATAATTGTTTATGGAACTTTAATAATATAATATTTGAAATCGTCGACCACCGATAACGATATAACGATAACGATAACGATAACGATAAAATAATATGCCACATCGGTAGTGGCGGTGGAGGTGGTAGAAGGGGTGGATGAAGTAAAAAAAAAATTGTTAAGGACTTCGGTTTTTGCACACACACTAAATCACAATTTCATTTTTTTTCACCCTTTTAATAATAGGGTGGGGGTGATAATGGGGGCGGCTAATGTCAAAAATTTTAGCTTCTCTTATATATATACTAAATATTAATTTTATGGACTCTTACTTCCTTGCCCCATTTACCCCAATTTACCCCCCAATCCTTCAGCGGAATAAGATTAAAATATAATCAAGTTCCAGATCTCATTAAGATATACCAAACGATATACGTATATCAAATTTTCAAGCCAATATCTTAAACTGTTCCAGAGTAATCGTGCGCATAAATAAATACAGACAGACACACAGACAGAGAAAGTTTTTTTTGCTCAAATTTAAAATCTCGACGTTTCATGAGATTCTAAGCCTATGTGAACAATAAAAATTATATTTTTTTGCATTATTATACTTCCACTGGATGTGGAAGTAATATACAGTGTTATAACCAGAATATTAATTTATTTTCAAAAAATTGTAAGGAGTATTTTATAGAATGGTCAACGATTATATAAAAACCTATATAAACTGACGAGGAGTATAATGGCTCCACCTAATTATGGGATATAAGTATTTATACTGCTAATCACATCATAATATATATCAATGAAACAACAACATAAAAATAAATCTGTAAATGAATTTAAACAAAACTACTCTCTATATTTGGCACCTTTTATTTATTAACATTTTTTTCTGTTTGATGACTGTCTTGTATATATTTTTTAAATAAAAGTATATCAGATATCCTTCCTGACAATAATACATTCCAAATATTATTTTCCTAAATCTTTCTTAATATTTTTTTTGAGTGCCCACCTGTAGATTTTTCAAAAGTATATCAGGTTTCTCACCCGGTAATTGTGTCAACTACATTCTGTTATATTTTTTCATTAAATATATTATTTCCACATCTAGTGGAAGTATAATTTTTAGAGCATCCACTCTGTATATTTCTCACTATAAGTATAATAACCATTTTCTTCTTTGAAAATCGCGTCACCTGCCTAACAAATATTAGTTTCTCTTTTTCCAACATCCTCAAATGAGGCATCGCCATAGATAGCATTTTTTTTTTGGCCTGACTTTTGTTTATACTTCTTGCCTCTTTTCCTGTATTATCATCTGTTGTTACAAAATAACTCAATTGAAGAGTCATACAAAGGTGATAAAGGTAGGTTTAATTTCTTCTACATCTCACTTAAAATACAAGAAGAAGAAGTATTTCATATTTGTAGTCAACTTATCCGATAATAAAATTATTGAAATTTTTTCCTCAATTTTCTTTATATAGCTGTATACATTTTTATCCTTGTCGCATGCCAAAAAAATCGTGCTCAATCCAAAAAACAATAAAAAAACACACTACTTAATATGAATATTTAAAGAAGTAGCCAAATAAAATTCGCAAATGTTTTATTCAAACAAGTTTTGAGTTCACGAATATTTAAAAGCATATGGGCATTATTCTACAATCTTGATAGACTTCATATAATGTTTATCTCTTCAAGTTTACACTTAAAATTATTTGATTATTTCTCCTTCTGATACCAGGGAAAATTATGTGTATTCACAGAAGCAATTTTCTTTCCTCAATAGAATATTTTTATTACCAGAAAATCAATACTTCATTAGAAATCATCAAGACGTAAATGATGATTAAAGTTCATTTTGTGGAAGTCAATCTTTTAGAACCTTAGGCAAGAAGGAAGATAAACTAACTTCCTCTTTGAATTATCCGTACAAATCGGTGTAGGGTGTAGATTATTATTTGCCTCTGTTATGTTTTTATTTTTCGGCTTGAACTCTACGATTTATTTTGGATTTAGCATAGCTAACAACTGTTTTTGGTGGAACTTAAAATTTTATACTATGTAGATTATTTAAATACCAACTAATGAGTAACATATGTATTATTGATGATTGAAAGAATGAAGATAAAGTAGTTCTGAAAATGCAAAATGTATAAATTTTAATAATAAATTAACTTGCAGTCATCTAACTGAAATTGATATCTGATTTTTACAAATTTAGATATCTTTGGTGTTTAATAGACGCTTGCTTCTGTTTTATTTCAAATTTTTAGAATATATTTATGTCAAATACCAATATATCGAATAAATGCAAAATTTGTATTTAGAGTCACTAGATGTTAAACCGGAGTATTATTTTTATTGAATATTGCTTACAAAAGAGCAGTTATTATCTACTGCCCAGCCCATGCACAAATTGCATGATCGATAAAAAAATACCTTTGTATAATTTATTGGCCTCTTTTGTGCTACGCTCTAATATTAGCAAACAATTCAATTGAGTTTTTGTAAATGTTTTTATTGACAAATTCATAGATGCATCTTTGGATTAAGGATAATATCACGAGTGATAAAATAGCTATTTTATACAAAAGTGACTCCACTGAAGATAATAATGTTTTTCCGGAAACGGATTTATTACACTAGTTTTTTCAATTTTGGCCAGTAACATTGAAATAGAGTCAAAGATACACATTAGAAATGAAAATTGAAGCTGAGGTCATACTAAATCTATGTTTCACCCACAACCAAAAGTACTCATGAGTACTTTTGGTGTCACATATTATGATATGTGACACAACAGGAATTTGTTGGGTACTGTTGGAGTATTTGAATTGATCATTAAAAAGCTTAATAACAAATTTTTATTATAGTGACTTAATTCTATCGAATTAAATTTGCAGAATTCTACTTGTTGCCCATTTTTAGCAGAGATAGTTGAGATTTAACACACTCATCAGGAATTAGAGGCCTGACTTGGGAGGCTCAAAATCGAATGAAATAATAAATGTTTGGTAACTACTGGAGTTTCTCTGTATTTTCGTGTGTACTTGAACGTAAATAGATTTGCAAAAACCAATTCGAGGCAATTGAAAATGGCAAAATAGATAATTTTCTTCACTTTTTGTATTATAACTGAAATTTAATTCAATGTATTATTTCCTTAAACCATTCAAGTATTTCGCTTCGTTCTAATGGACTGATAATCCCTTCCTATGCGTTAAAAATATTCCAACCTGTAAATAAAGCACACAATATCCCCCGTCTCAACCATACCGGAAGTTCCATATTGCATTTGTGCTTGATTTAAAATTTTAAAATGGTGGAACAGCTGCAATTATCTCATTAGCTCAGGAGTTTTAGTCAATATATCGCTTCTGTTTGTTTGTTTTGATCCAGGACAATAAATACCAAAAAGTTCCCTACTCTCCCCCGTCGGCCATGCATATTTTGTTCATAATTTTCCATTCTATAGTGCTGTCAAAATTTCGAAAATTGAAAAAATTTCGAAACGACGCCATTGCGGATAAATGAAGACTAGGAGGGGAAAACGTACCCGAATAACCATTTCTCTTCATACTTTGAGCTTTCCATTGATATATTCGAGGAAGACTTGAAGGAATACCTCAATTTTAAACTTTCTACTAGACCACCTGCTACCTGCTCTCGTCGATGAGGTGTCGATACGGAAGACTGCAAATTCAGTTCTTCAAACGTTTTTTCCAAGCACTACACTTGAAGAACTTGCAGTGTGCTCGACAGTGGTTACCATCCTTGTTTGGCCCCGTCCCGCCACTTTCGGATAAATAGCCCAGGCATACATCAGGTTTGTTCAGAAGCGATTTGGATTATCTATTACTGTGGTATTCGATGGGTATGAAAAAAAAATCAACGAAGGCACAGGAAGAGCAGTGTTGTTCTTCTAAGCGGTCACCCGTAGACGTGGTCTTCGACGAACACACGTCATATGTGCAGACCAGCCAGTCAATCTTTTTGAGCCACTCGCAGAATAAAAGTCATCTCATCGACCTCCTCTCTTCTCTGCTCAATTCCAAAATGCTAGAGTCACTGTCATTTGGGCTGTGGCAGCAGATGCGGACTCCCTGATTGCTAGGACCGCTTTTGACATGGACGTGTTAGGACAGCGTGTCACCGTTATCGCCCAGGGCACATAATGACCACGCTAGAGATGACACCTCCACCCTAATGCTCAGTCCGGCCACAGGCACTTCAAGCGGACGAGTGTTTAAGATCCAGGAGATCAGGTGCAGTTCTGATTCCGAGTCAAAAACTAAGATTCCTGGGCTACATCGCGGTTTTTTGAAACAGCAGAACAAAGATTATTATAATTAATGATGAAACTATTCATTCATGAAATTTTATTATGCAATTGTAATCACATTTGAATTGAATTAAAGATTATAATCTATAAAATATAACATCAGACTACAAGCAAATGTCTCTTTCTTTCAGCCCACAGAATTAAGCCACTTAACTCGACACGTCAGGTTCTTTGGAAAACTAAAATACAAGTTAATTATTCACGTTAATAAGAAAATGTTGGGAGTTCTTACACATGAAAAATGTTGAAATGACACGTTCTTTTTCATACACATCACGTTCATACACATCACGCAACAAATCACCATACTATACAGTTTTGTTATACACGTTTTGAAAAATTCACCATAACACAAAAAAAAACCGTGATCGCGAATATAAAAAAATAGAATATTACCGGACAACCATGAACGATTTGTGATTGAGGTTACGTTGCAAATGTCAAATGTTACAGTTTATCACATTACATCAATGCCAAATGTAAAAACATTTCTCTTCTTTTAGGGACACTTTGAAAAATGTTCTTTGGATATTGATAAAATGATCGTCGAAACTCTCATCCTAATTCAAGTACATATTTATTTTCGTTTTCAATCAATGGTCTAAGAATATTTCTCAAAAAGTGCACAATAATCTTTCTTCTCCATTTTATAGCGAAAAAATGAGTACCTACTAAACGAATACCATCTGAGATATTATTGTGGTTCAAAGTTCGGATAAAAAAGTGCAAAAATCACAAAAAAACTCTACTTTTAACTTATTATTTCTGGGCACTTAATGAAAATTTGATAGAGAAACATATACAAGTGTCTTAAACTACTCCATATAAAGAAAAACGTGAGCCCTATAGAAATCTGTAAAGTCAGACGGACCTGATATATGAGATTTTAAAGTAGGGTATAAAATAGTTCGGCAATCTCGCATTTTTTTTTGTAAAAATCGACAAAATAAAAATTTACTACTACAAATATGTTTATTTTATCCTTAATTGTAAAACATATGGTCTTCCTCTAACAAAGTGAATCCAAGGAATCTTGTATTCTATGGTTGAATTTTTTACAAAAAAAAAAAAATTGGAAGAAATAGTGATTTTATACTCTACTTCAGAACCTCAAATCATCAGTTCACTTGACGTTACAGACTTGGGGGCTCATTTTTGCGTCTTTTGATGTAGTTTAAGATTTTTTTTTATCTCAATTTCCCTGTAGGTAAAAAGAAGTTTTTTTGTAATCCTGCACTCTCTTAACATTACTTTGAACCGCAATATCTCAGGTTCTATTAGTTGTATGAAGTAAAAAAAATCAAGAAAGCTCAAAAATATATCTTCTTGAGGAGGTAGGGATAAAGCTTTTATAGGTGAGAATTTCTTAGTTTTCAATCTATATCTACATTCTGAACATGTTCATTTTTTATTCTAAAATAAGTCCACACATTATAAGTTATTATTGGAATTGGTCGAATACAGCAAAATCAAAAACCATTCTGTTATATTAAACACCTTTAATATTCATCGAAGTATCTATCTGCCAAATATTTGTTCCAATTTTCGGTACAGGCGGTATTATCTATTCAGTTCTATTATTTTGCGATTAATTTTTTGAATTCCCATTGAAAAATATCCATGCTTTGAGCACCACACCATTTTAGTTTAATTTTTAAAACATAATATTTAATTTTGTAGGTAAATAATTACATTATAATATAATTCTAATATTAGGTAAAAGTGTCAAACCCTAGCTGACACTTTGGTACGACTTCTTTAAAATATAAATTGACACACATTATTGATTACTGGGTAATTTTTATGGCCTCGCTGAACCGAGTCATTTTGCATCCTAAATGCTATACAAGAGAATCCTCTCGTATTGATAGATGGGTCAATTTATTATCCATTCTGATTTCGCAATATTTTACTCTAAACTAAAGCAGGCAAAAAAAAACAATAAAACTGTTTTCAACTATACAGATCGTAAAACAGATTATGTTTATATTAAATGAAAATGGGATTGTGGGATATAAACACTTTTATGGCATCCATAAAGTTACAAGCTCATATTGTGTGAATGAATGAAAATTTTGTAATTGATATTGACGAATTCCAACATGATGATAATTAAATTAGTAAACATCCTCGAATTTGGTTTCAACTGCAGTCTAAGTACATTTTATTGGTGTCTTAAATAATATGCCTTTAAATAAAATCAATTGCATTTCCGCTGACCTCTACAAATGATTATTATCTCAGTTGAACGGAAACAATCTAGGTCAATACAGGAAGCAGTTTCATTTCGTAATTTAATTAAATAAATTGGATTTTAATCACAATAAAGTTCACGTGATTATAAATGATTTACATAATTCTTATTGAAGCAACGTACAGAGTGTTGATTAAAACTTCAGTCCACCATATTCTTGAAACGGTGGTATATATCTGGAAAAAATTTGGTACAAATTATAATAATATACTGTCTTAGACTAATCATAAGTTTTTTTTTTTTGGAAAAATTCCAGACCAGTAGTTTTCATAGCGTAGCCTCCAGTGCCGGTAACATCATTCATGTATATTAGTTTTTGGTAGACGTTAATAGAAGTTCAGAAAGTCAATGGATCAGTGTATAAAAGAGTAATAATATATAACAGCTTGATAGTACGAAAAAAATTGATTTTTAAAAATAAAAAATTAGGGAGTCAATGTAAATGCTTCACCCTTATTATTAAAAAACTGGCGAGCCTCTACTCCAAAGTGTGCAGAAGGGCAGTTTCTAGGGTGTAAAGGGATAAAAGTTGCATAAAAAATATATAATTAGATAGGTCTATCATTCTAACTAGCAAAATTGTTGATTTTTATTTTCATTTATAATTTACAAAGACTAAAACATATCAATAAGGAAAGTTCAGTATATTACTTATTATTATAAATCCTCTTAAGCAACTCATAAAAATGAGGATTGCATCAAGTAGCGTCTAATTCATATGCCAAAGAAATTGAACAATCTCTTTTATAATCAGTATACATAGCTGTTGGTAAAATATAACTATGAGGATTGTTTGATATAATGTAAAAATAAGCATACTCGTTTTATAATCGTTCGCATTTTGACGCCCCGGAAAATTTTGCCGTCCTAGGTGTCTGTCTATCCGCCTACCGTCTGAAGCCAACAACAAATTAAAACATTTTTTAATTTTTTATTACTTTCTTAAAATAGTTTCTGCTACATTGGCAGTGATTACTGTTTTAAGGTTTTATTATTTTTTTTAGATAGTTTCTTTTACATTTGGCAAAGTTTACTAGGATAGCCGTGAATCCCGATGTACGACAGATTGGCCGAGGTACCTAATTACAGACGCTGACGGGTCATGAGGGAAATAGAAAGGTTAGGGGCTTTTTTATATTTGCATAATTGAATTATAATTAAACGAAAGGAAACACATTACCATTTCAATGGGGCATGCAGGTCATAATATTTATATGTATTTCACATTCTCCTTATAAACAAAAATGTCTTTAATAAGGTAGCTTGTTCTCATTTAACAGTCACTAAGTGACATCATTTCAACATCTTCATTTATCTACAATAATAAAATCTAGAGGAAATTATTGTAAAAAATTGTGTTTAGCACAATATTATATTTAAAATTTTCAAAACTACGCGCACGTAACATTGTACAGATTATACGTATTTAATATGTATGAAGGGTAGAAGGGCCACTGAAATTTATTTTTTTTTAATTCCGAGTTTAATCTCGGAATTCCGACTTTAATCTTAGAATTCCGACTTTAATCTCGGAATTCTGACTTTCATCTCAGAATTCCGAGTTTAATCTCAAAGTTCGTAGATTAGAGTTGGAAACATGAGACTAATTTTTGAAATGCGTCGGTGTAGAGATGAAAATGAAAAAATGGTTATTATGGCCTCTCGAAAAAATCCATCCTGTTTTTTAATAAAAATGCACGTCAATGACTGAAATACATTTTGTTTTACTCAAGAAAGATATAGTAGAGGTCTTTGATACCAGTCCATTTTTTGTTGAAATTGAATGACTAATAACTTAGCTTAGATGTTACCGTGGAAAGTGGAACACATTGTGTATAAATCATTGAAATTTTCCATTTCATTTAAAACAAAGTGAAATTAATTACCAACACATATCTTGACAGAACTAACTTATTGTTTATTTTAAATGACATACTTTTGTTTTCCATTTTGCTAATTTGTTAGATTGTAAATATATAGTAAATAGGATAAACATTGTATAATATAAATACTATGTTTTATATATCACTGGAAGGCTTTTTTACGGCCTTTCAGATGATGTAGAAATATACGGGGTGTTAAATTACATAAAACTCAAATAAAGCTCATATCTCCAAAATGAGATGTTCAGTAGTTTTTCTGACAAGATTTTTGGAAAATACATGTGATTTTCTACTTTAACTTTTATTTATAAACTTCTTCACTCAGCTCCAAAAATAATGAAGTTAAATGAAGTTTTAATATTAGCGAGACCGCCTTGTACATTTCCAAACAGTTTTTCGAATAAAAATCTGAATAACCGCGTATATGCAGACAAATTAACCAGGGCACAGTGATTCAGGAAATAAATTAACAATAAGAACAAAATAAATGTCTTTGAATTGTTAAACTAATAGGAACGGTAATGTACGGTTCCTAATATGGATTTTGATATTTATTTAAAAACAGTTTAAAAAAAATTTGATTCTGTGCATCTTTATATTAACTAAGTTTCTTCTAGGAGGTAATAGAAACTAAATGCCGAAAATAAACTTATTTTCAGTGCCATTTTGTTAGTATGAAGGTGAGAGCGATAGTGTAGTCGCCAGAAAGAAATTATTTTATTCTTACCGATATGTTCAAGAACCGCTGCCTAAGGAATCACTACTTCCACATCCAGATTTCCTATCCTCTTAGAACGGAAAAAAAATTGATACTATATTTGCACTCCACTATGTGAAAATTATAATTCATAGAACTTTAATAATATAATATTTGAAATCGTCTACCCCAAAAACCAATAAAATGATGTGCCACTTTGGTAGTGGAGAAGGGGGCGGTGATGCTATTGGGGGTGGCTTCATCGCTACATCAACGTTTTTCAAATGAAATCATAAATCCGACTTTAATCTCGGAATTCCGAGATTGAAATCGGAATTCCGAGATTAAAGTCAGAATTCCGAGATTAAACTCGGAATTAAAAAAAATATTTCAGTGGCCCTTCTACGCCTTTGTTAATATATGATCTTTATGCCATTTAATGAAACGGATTTCTGTACAACAATTTTTTTTTAGGATGATTATTAACAATTTTTCTCCGGTTATAATATACCTATTTGATTAAATTAAATAGAAATAGTAAAAATTATTATGGCTACATACTGAGTCAAATATATTTCCAGTTAATCTTATTTAGAGTTTGCTCTATTTTTGAAATTAAGTAGTGTGAAATTATTTCACTAAAATTTAAAATTATTTGATGCATAATATATTCCGCAGGTAATTGTAAAACATCGTTGTCATTGTCTGATGCAACTATTGCATTTACGCTTGAAAATCACTTGATCTTGTAGAATTACCTAGGTATACAGATTTTACTTGATTCAGTAATTTAGTTTTTGCCAAGTAAATTCTGTCATTATCACAAAAGACTGAAATAACCGTTTAATATTTCTTCGCAATCAAATTCTATTGCTGAATAATGAGACCATTTGATAGAGAAGGATTAAAGAGTCGGTATAACTTTTTGCTATAATTGATGAACATATCTACGAAGTATATGGCTTAAGGTGGGCGGTTGTTCATTGAACGTAACTCGATCCCTGAACCGATTCAAAAGTTTTTTGATGAGCTTTTAGAGACAACTTTATAGAATGGTACTAGGTTATTGAAAACTAAGGGAAAAAAAATATCTCGTGCGAAAATGAGAAAAAAATTTTTTGTTGATTTCAATTTAAAGTTTTCTCTAAAAGCTAATCAAAAAATTCTTTCAATCGGTTCGGGGATATAGGAGAAATTGTAGAATTACAAAATCATTTTCTTAAGCACAGCACCGCACTAGATAAGCCTGCGATATATTGTATTCGTATGTACATTGCCTCCTCATGAACTCAACGCCAGCATACCTTAAATTAAAATTGATTACTCGAGATATTGTTCACATCTTTCATATTAAAAACATATCAACTTTACAATTAATTATTTTTTATTTATTTGCTTTTATCATGATTACTAACTAATATTCTCTAATATCAACTTTAACCGTGCGTCAATATTCATTTACCATTTTTCAGAAATATTTCACATAACAATGAGTAACAATTTACAGATCTGTAAATAAGGATATAAAAATCTCTTCGGAATGAGATTTAAAGGTGCCATAAAGGCTCCACTTTTATACTCTTGAAGCTTATTTTTGTTAAGGGATCTCTGTAGATTGGATCGTATGTAGGCTAATCGGGACGATTTTTATTACTCTTACGAATTGGACGATCGTTGAGGGCGACCGTCAACATAATAACAAATTGGATCTTGTGAAGTGCATACCCAATTTGTTCCCACATAACCACTATGCAAATTAGACCTGAGAAACTATATCGGGTGTAGACCGTTTAATAGTGTTTTAAAGAAAAATCTGGAGCGAGACAATAAATCTTCCCTATATGTTTACACTTTCTGAAGGGTTTAATAATTCAAAATTGTACTAAAATCTTTGTGTAACAACTAGTGATTTTAAGAGCACCGTTCCTTAACTAAATAGCACCCAAGGGAGGCTTTAAAGAATGGGAATTACAGTCGTTCCCCATTTTTATTATCTTTTACATGTGATATATAGTGTTTACGATGTGATTTCACAAATAAAATTAGTTTAGATTTAGATACAGGCATGCTATGTTAAATGCCACATAAGAAGCTCTTAAAAACTTAAAATATCACATTTAATTGTTTCTTTAATATTTCGAAAGTTTTTATAAAATGAATATATAAACAAGCTAAAAACGTACTCTTCGCCGGTTTACTAAACTTTCTATATAACTGTTACACATTCTATAGGATACTCTTCGCAGTTTTTTGTAAATAATGTTAGTTTTAGACATTTTTAATTTTATAGCACGAACTTAGTTGATGAAAGACTCAGTGTAAAATAAAATAAAAATTAAAAAAAACTATACCATACCCTATGTGGGATTCGAACCTGGGACCCTTGAATTTCGAGTCAAAAGCATAAGAATTACCTAACACGTAAAAAAATGCAAAAAATGTAAATATTTACAAAAACATAAAAATCAAAAAAAAATTCTCAAATTTAAATAATTAATAACATTTTTGTTTACTGATTGATTTTGTTCAAAAACAATAGGGTTCTTCCCCTAACTACCACTAACTTATCATCCAACTTTCAGTACAATCAGATATTTATTTCTTGAGTTATCGTGCTTACAAGAAACGTGACGGACGGACGGACGGACAGACAGACGGACATTTTGAAAGTTGTTCAGAATTCGTTCACTAACGCAATGATATGAAAATTTTTGTCCGCGAGCGATATTTCCGGTTTTAGAAATGTACATAACAAATCGTGGGAGAAAGCAGTAATAAATGTTGGAGTTTAGACTTGTCTGGAGACAAGCGATTTCCCAAAGTTAATGCTGATCAGTAGAATCCTTCAGCCCGTGAACAGTTTGTTTGCTGGTTTCCCGGTTTCCAGTTCCACTTCAACGTGCAAGGGAATGAGTCGAAAGGCCTCCATTGTAGCTGTTGGAGTGGTCCTATTCCTAATATTATTATACTCTTCGCAAAAACGAAGAGTATATTGTATTTGATCGGCACATTTCTAAAATCGTAAATATCGCTCGTAGAGAAAAAATTTTCATATCATTGTGTTAGTGAACAAATTCTGAACAGCTTTCAAAATGTCCGTCTGTCCGTCCGTCCGTCCGTCCGTCACGTTTCTTGTAAGCACGATAACTTAAGAAAGAAAAGTCCGATTATATTGAAATTTGGAAAGTAAATTAGTGTTAGCTAGAGGAAAAACCCTATTGTTTTTGAAAAAAATCGATCAGTAAATAAAAAAGTTATTAATTATTTAATTTAAAAAAATATATTCTCTTAATTTTTGTCGTTTATACTTAAATAGAAATCTTGCGAAATATTATCTCCGTAAACTTTTCCCTTGCAATCCAAAGATCGTGTGTTCGAATCCCACACAGGTTGGATATTTTAAAAAAAAAAATTTTTTTTCATATAATTTTTTTCACAAAATTTAGGATGTCCAAAAACTAACATTATTTATTTATTTAAGAAAACTGCGAAGAGTATCCTATAGAATGTGTAACAATTATATAAAAAACTCAGTAAATTGGCGAAGAGTACGTTTTTGGCTTGTTTATTGCTAGACTGGCTAGCCTTCGACTCCTCCAAGAGCTGTGGGACCTTGTCGTTAGTGGAGGGGCTTAAGTAACCACGATGATCCTAAGAACGACGCCGGTGGGAGTCTTGAAAGGATCACCCATGCCGGCAAGGTGAGTGGTGAAAAACTAAGGACAGCTCAACCTTAGAACAGAAGAAGTACTAGACTAGCAACTCTGAAGATACTAGTATAAACTCAATTCTATATGTTCTCTTTATGTATAGGCACTTTATTAATTATTGACAATTAAGTTATATTTTAAATAATGTAAATTTGCTTTAAATAAAATGTATAACTATTGAGATTTACAAGTTACCTGTTATTTATATTATGTTTAGTCACTTTATTAATTATTTACAGTTAAGTCATATTTTAAATACTGTAAATTTGTTTAAAATAAAATATATAGATTGTTGATATTTAGAAGTTACCTGCGGAATACAGCATGTTCCACTGCGAGAGGTGGATAAATCACAGAACAGCACCATACAAAGAGCTTGGCTTTCAACTAAATGTTGAAACAATAATAGAGCAAATGATTAATGGCAAGGCAAAATGGAAGATAACCACATATTATAATATGAAAAATTATGGAAGCTAAAGAAAATGACGAACGATGTTTCCAGGAAGAACAACACCAAAACCCAAACCCTGAATCATTAACTTGGACGGGAATGTAGGGAAACCATCTAAGGAAGTCGAACATTAGAGAAAGCAAAGCTGAAGATATATCATTAAGACGGTACCAGTAGGTAACGTATTAGAGAAGTTGGCAGGAGTTTTAGCCGGCACAAGTCCGGCACTATCTGAGCAATAGAGCATATTCACATGGATACAGCAGGTGTATGATTTTGAAATTAGATATCGAGTTGGCTGCATCCAAAGAGGCAGGAGGATCACACCTTTCCTGACATCTAGAAAATTGCCAGAAAATCCTGTTATGGAAACTTGTAAAAAAACAGATAACCTTTGTGTATTGCAAGCCGTTATGTATTCTAAACATATGGGGCAAAGATACTAGCTAGATTGGAGCTTGAAGAACACGGTGGACTAGCAAGCGTTCGTTTGCGTAGGTGCGAAGAGTATAATAAATCAAGCATGTTACATTACGTGAAATAAAAAGTGTGTAATAGATGAAAGGCAACAAATTATACTGTGCAAAATCAGATTTTATTTGCGGTACTTTTTTCACTTTATATGAATATAATTTTAGATATATTATATAACTTTATATGGATCGTATATGGTATGTCTGATATCATAACACCATCTGCCGCGGTTGCCTGTTAGGCGCCCGGTCACACCAAATTTTTGCGCATCAGCTCCATGGTTATATCAGCCCAATCTTTTAGAGGGTGTTCATTTTGCTTCATACCGTCTGGTTTTCCTTAAATTATTAACTGTTCTCTTATGTTTCCCTCTCTTCGGTTGATGTGGCTAAAAAATCATAGGATTCGGATAGGAACTCAGAAGCGTAAAAAAATGGAGAGAACGAGAGCGATAACAAGTCTGGCTTTTGTGCGTTTAGTATATTTCTGTCACAAAAAATTTCGTTACTTCAAAAAATTATTTTTGTTATAACATTTTTTTCTCGTTGAATATATCCAATTTAATAATGTAGTCATTTGAGCAAATGTATAATAATTACATGTACTTGCAAAGGAAATAAAAGATCTATCCAAATATATAAATATACAGACAGGTTTTTACCTGTCTGTATATTATTTATTGTGGCCAAAACCTGACGATGTTATAGAACATTCCAGAATCGACCTAAGTCGAAGAATAAATAAAAATTTAGACTTAGGAAAAATTTGTTTTTTATTTATTTTTATTAAAAAAACTATTAGAGCATAACTAAACAAAAACGGAAATGTACAACAGATGGCGCACAAAATTGATCTCTTACGCTTTCACAGAAAAGAAGGGCCCAACACGTGGCGCCCAGAAATTTTCACTTAGAAAAATATGTTTTTGTGCAACCGTATGCGAAGTGAGTATTTCGCATTCTCAAGGCAGTCCGCGAAATTCAATTTCGCGGCCGCTACCTTTAGTAACGATCGCCAAACTATAATCCACTTTTATAATTGTCACTGTAACATTATTGGTACTGCCGTTTATATTTTTCAGGTATTAAATCAGAAAGCGCCGAATTTACGATACTTTCTAGCTCTGGAGGAGTCCAAGAAATTGAAATATTATTATCGCTGTCAGACATTTTTATGATTTTTCAAGAACTGTCAAAATGTTTTGTATACATACAGAATATACCATTTCCATAGAACGCTGTGATATTAAGGCCATCGCTAAGTATAGTATAAGCGGTGGTGTCATTTTCACCATCTAACTATAATTTATGGTTGCACAAAAAATGGTATTTATACCACGGCTGCGAAATTTTTTAGCGCCTTCGAGATTATCTTGTCTAGGCCGCAAGCAACCTCGGAAATTATTTTTCTCTCGGTACCCAAAAAGGAATGTCTACAATGGTATAAAAATAAATGTTATATCCAGGCCATGAAAGTGACCGAAAATAAAAGTATATTTTTGGTTCAGGAAAAGGATATATTATACTTTTTCCAAAGTGCGCTAAATTATTTTTGTGGATAAGGAGAAGCAGATAATATACTTTTTAAGAAGTATGCTAAAATGTACTTTGAAAATATTTTGAAAAAGCCCAGAACCAAAAATACAAAAAAAACGCTCCCTCACGACATAATGCGGTAACGCATCTCACAAATACCTACACCTCCCATCCCACATTCCTTTACCATGCGCCATGTGGCTCTCGCTGCTGGCAACAAGCATGACCTTAGTCCAACCCAGCGTGGACGTAGCAGGCCCAGCTGTATAACTTGGGAGTGGCAGCAATGCCTACCGCACGCTGGTAAATCAATCAATCAATCAATCAATCACGAATTATGATGAAAGTGGAAATACAGTCATTGTGGATATCATTCAAAATAATGAAAACGAAATTTTAACGGGGAGACGCGACGTACTGAAAAGATGAAACCGAAGAATGTGGCAAAGGCGCTTAGCGTCTATAGGCAATTATTAATCTGAAATTAGCAAAAATGGACAAGGCCGGTTTCTCGAATAAAACAAATTTGGATTCATCCAGCGGCTCGTCAGTTGGACTAGTGCGTTGGAGAATCGGCAGAAAGCGATAGTAGGAAAACCAAATACAGGTCTTTCCAAATGGCAAAGTTATAGGGAAAGCCTCCTTGTGCATAAGAAGGCCATTTGCCAAAAAGTCGCTCGAAGGCGAACTCATGTCACATCCCTTATATTGAACCTATATGACGGCCGGTACGTCGCGAGGCGGAAAGTTGTAATAACTCATATAGTTGAACTCAAATCGAATTCCCTTTTTGTGAATGACATAATCACTAAAAGGAACCTTAGAACTAACCACTAGTGTCCCAAAATTTTGAAGAAGTAAAATATTTTTATATTACTTTCAGTCAATCCTAAAACCAATGTGCATACATAAACTTCCGAAGAAGTTCTGTGAATATTTTTACCTAATCGATTGCTAATGCATGCTCTCAATGGAATAGTCCTTGTCCTACTTGGGAAGGCGTTTCATTGAAATATATAGATTCTATTAGATAGGATAATTACCTATCATTTGTATAGTTGACCTAAACTATATAAAAAATCTCAAAACTTTGCCGCCAAGCCCCTTAGGATAGAGTGGGGCATGCTTTATTTTCCTACAGCATTAGTAATAAATATAATGTATTACTTAATACATAAAACATCATTATTCTCGTGTAAAGTATGTTCTGGCATGATTAAAATAAGAAATTAACAGAAACACGCCTGTATCAATTATGATTAATACTTACGGTAAGTGCCGCTTTTACCTTCCTCGTCTGTCAAACATCTCATATATACATATAAAACTCTGGGAGTGGAAAACCACACACAAACAAGGGAGAACGAAGCTGGCGCCCTTTAAGAAGTAAATTGGTATCACGTCCTTCAGACGTCATGTGTAGGGTTCTTCTACAATAACACGTGCAAAATCTTGGTATAAAACGACATGAACCCATTTTTTCAAATATTTTCATCGCCGTATTTCGAGTAATGCAAAATAAGATTTTTTTAAAAATTTTTATTTTTTAATCGGCCTATTTTCTCTATAAACGATGCCAGAAGGGCTAACACCCACAACCAACCACATTAGCAAATTTTTAAAAAAAATTGAACTATTCAACTACAGCTGTATGAAAATAGCTAATTAATCTAATTGGTGTTAACAAACGATATACCGGGTGGCTCAGCTCTTGTAACTCTTGAATGGGCGAATGGATTTTTTTTTTAAATTTGGTGTGGTGATATGGGATGAATTTTCCAATTATATGATGTAAAGAACCAAAATGGCCGACTTCCGGTTTCAATGCAATTGACATAGAAATCAAATTTTTAAACGGGATAACCTGTATATTTTTGCATATTTGGATTCTGCTGGCCAAAATACATATGATCTGATCCCCAAATATATTTTTTTATTTTCAAGAAAATATTTTAAAAAAAAATTATTATTATTTATTGAATTATAAATTTAGTACAAAGAGAAGGTAGACGTTATACATATCATTTTCTTCGTAATTTAAAGATCTAATTAAATAACGGGTTGTTCCATAGGGGTTCCATTAAAAAAAAAATAGTTTTCGTTTAAAAACCAATATTGTTGAACTTAATGAAGAATAAATCGTGTTTAATATTAGTATATGAAAAGATAATATTTTAAAGGTGCTTGCAGACCGATTTTTGACAAATTTGGCAAAATCGTGGCCTTCTATGAGTAAAACTAAAAATTAAAACATCTGTATTTTTTAAAACAAAAAAAATATTTGAAGATCAGATCATATGTATTTGCCCCATTTAAAAATTTGATTTTCATGTCAATTGCATCGAAACCGGAAGTCGGCCATTTTGGTTCTTTACAATATATAATTGGAAACTTCATCGCATATTACCACACCAAATTTTAAAAAAATCCATTCTCTCGTTAAAGAGTTACAAGAGTGTTCCTATCAGCTGAGCCACCCGGTATTTGCATAAATAAATCCAAAAATTTATAAGCGGATTTTGAACACGTATGTTGCTGCTAAGTATGTAGTTTTCTTTCTTAATTTATCATGTACCAAGCTTAGTAACTTACATAACAATATTTTATCTATGAGCAAATAATCATTAAAATCCTCAGGATCGTGCCGTCCTAATTCCCTTAAAAGTGACATATGATAATATAGATCTCTCTTAGCTAACCAGTTCTTATCTATTTTCGTTGTTTATTACGACTCGTTTTTCATTATCAGTTATCATCTCTTAAATGAGATAATTAGAAGTCGTAAAAGGAAATTTCGAAAAATTGATAATAGCAATTTTTCAATCAAAACGAAGAAAGTATTAAAAGGCGCAGTTACACGACTCCATCTGGTTCGCCTATTACCGAGCTAGAAGCGCCTGACCAGTGGAGATTTCGTGCGAAGTTATGGCTTGTAGGCTCGTCAAAACTGGGAGATCAGTCGATCGCAATAGATGCAAATAGGCCGACGGTTATAGCTACAGCTGCTACATTGTGCGTAATTTCTGCTACGACTTTCTTTGCTAATTTTCTGTAAATAGTCAGTAATTCATATTTTTTTCTTCTTTAACTCTTTCGTTGGTATTTAAAATTTCTGCTGCAATTCGTTCCATGCGTCGTACACAACATTTCTATATACGCCGTGCATTCTATATTACTTCCTGTTCTTCCAACGCTTCGGTAAACTCAAGTGTTCTCTCTGTGGACCACGCCATAGCTAACACAATATAAAATTGCGATTCTGAACTGGAGTCGATACGAGAAAGGCTCTCGGAAAAACGAGCCTATACGAGCCTACACGAGTTATCAGCGGCTTTGACTCTCCAAAAAGTACCGACACCTCATTGGAAGCTGCGAACACTTCCCACCGCAGATGAAGACAACCCACAGAATGACATGACGATCACCTAACCACCCACCCACTACTTTGCGGGCACTGGACAAAATACCGTCCTGTAGTCACCTAGCTCCGTGCAGACCAAAAATGCTACCATAGCAGTTAGGTCTGTACTTCCTCGAACTACTACAGCTCATCCTTACTAAACCGATGGTCCGGATGGCAGGATATCAATTGACATTCTGCGTACCGGCGCGGTAGTCAATTCCTGACAAAATACTCCAAAGTTTCCGAACAGGCAGATGACTACCCCCGGGGGTGACAAGCTGGCGAAGAAAGAACACCAAGGCAGAAGAGCGCCAGTAAGGTCCAACAAGCCAGGACCCGGGAAGATGGGCCGAAATCATCCACACCGCTCACATTTGTGAGTGGAGTTGTTGTAAAGTAAGCTCGCCCGCCCCGCACTAAGCCGGTCCAGATCTGCAGCGATGCACTAGGGTAAAGGGTAATAGTCCTGCCCGATCCTAGATATCCGAGACCGTTATCAAAGTCAATGGATAATGGCGCGCGAATACGTCTCCCGAGCCGCAAGCTATGAGAAGTCGCCTATGTCACATGGCACGGGTTTCGTTGTTCGCTAAGCAGGCTCGCATAATCACATGATGTGTAACTGAGTCTTGACACTCGTCTCGTTAAGATTCGACTCGTCAGGGAAATGGCAATTCGAAGTACGTTCCCACGGTGCCTGTATCTACCTAAATCTACCGACAGAGGACAGATAGATCCGAGCCGAACCTGCCCTTTCTTCACTGCGTGTGGCTCAGTAAATCTAGCTCGTGACTGGCCGAACCACGCCCCATGGGATGCCGCCTTAAAACACACACACAACATTATCGGAAGATCCTTTATCAACTTACAAATGCTTACGTTTTATCGTCCTGTCAGTGGACAATAAAAAAAATTTTCTTTCTTCCGATTTATTGGTTATAATTTATCGACAATGAAAATTGACGACAAATCTACTAGTATATATTCAACTTTTGAAAATATGGTGAAACAAGCAGATCCGCTCATCCACTAAGTCTCATCGACTTGGTCCGGTTGGGGTCTGTGTGAAAAGACGTACTACTTACTATCCGTGATTTATGCCCGATTCGCCTGTTCCCATTTCGCCTGACCAATTAAAATTTCCTAATTCGCCTGACGGCTCAAATCGTGATACCGTTTTGCCTGAAACTTTAAAGTGATATACAGTAGGTACAAAAGTACTGGTGTAGTTAAAAGTTTATTACTAACAAACTAACAAAATTAATTTATTTTAAGCTTAACAGTGTAAGCTATTTTTTCTAAACATCTTCCCACTGTTATTTTATTATTTAAGTAGCTTTCTTGAATAAGTCTTATTCTTTCATCTAGCTTTACATAATTATGTAGTACACCGTTTTTTGGGTGTCATATAAAGTTCTGTTTCTGTAATTAATATTTGACAATGTTGAGCGCGTCTCCTTTCAGAAACTATACTAGATCAAAAACGTTTGAATGGCTTTTTCCAATATTGGCGATTTATCCTTCCAAAGTATTCGTTGTCCTATGGCGTAAACCGAAGCAATTTCAAATTTTTCCTATATTTTCATTCTCCATCCACTGGGTTACAAAATAGTGATTGAATTTTGTAATTTTTGCACAATTCGGTGAATTTTCCATAATAAATAGCCAACCATCTTCTAGAGCTTAATTAGGAATATGTGCTAGAGATGCGTATAAACGAATATGACTTCGGACTTCCTCCTTTTCTTTATATTCTTTTTTTAACCCACATTCTTGTACTTTTCTCCATATGCATTAATTAAAATGAAAGTTACATCCAGTTATGATGGTCGATGGAAAAATGTTTCTTATGACCTGTATTGCAGCAATTTCAAAGTCGGTCTTAAAATACTTTGGTGTCCAATGAGGAAAGTGACTCTTTATCAAATAAAATAATCTTTTGTATGTGTTAACCGTTTTATCTAGAAGAAGTGTATACACTACTGGACAATACTTGTTGCAGTTGAATTACTGCCTATATCTGCGGGTATCGTATATAATTGAGTGAGCTGTTTGCAGCCAGATTTGAAAGTTCCGTCTGCAAAAAATTCGTCACTTTCTTACAATAAATGCGTTAACTGCGTACTCGAAAATGCCAATATTCTGTCATCAGATCCGTCGTCGATAAGTAGAAAGTCCTCAATTAAAATTGCTGGCAAAACAAGCTCAGATCGGCTTAAGAACTTTGTCACCCCAAGATTTTTTTGTCGCATTCTATATAAAGATGACTTTTTAAGGAAAAAGTAGGCAATTCTGTTACAAAATCAAGACCAGCATCTTTGACTTTCATTAGTTTTAGGAATGGGCTTCAGTTCTTCACGTACTCGCTTTTTACAGTCAAACATCACTTTTTCGACTTCACTCCTTGCACAGTCAACAACACAAGTATGAACTCTTTCAGCAACAACTTTCATTTCCTCGTTCGTTGTCCCACTTCCACTACATTTACTTGAAGAATATCGCCACCTTGTCCTTAGATCTTTGTTTTGCCTATCTTTATTTAACTTATAGCCTTTGTATAACATAACAGGAGCACCCCGCTTTGATTCGACAAACTCAACGTCACACATTTTTAAAAATTATATTTTTGATGCTTACTATAAAAAATTTTAACTAAGACTAAACTAAACTTCATAAATAACTATTATAATGTTCCCATTAAAACCTTATATTACGTGTAATTTAGGAATAAAAGAAACGACTACTGACTATCTGCTAAACGGCCAGGGTAGTTACGGTAAGTAGGTATATACACATTTATTCCTGTCAGGTGAATCACGATCATTTATTTTATTTCCGTCCAACATGTGGTCAGGCAAAACGCAACCAAAGCGTATCAAATTTTAAATTAAGGCGAAACAGGCATAAACGCTATCCGTAACACCACTGAGTTAATAAAAAGATAAGACTTTCTTCATGAAGACCCTATGTGTACATATATTTGCACGTGTTGCTTATTGTTGTTTTGTTTAAAACATATTTGGCATCAACAGGTTTGAGGACTATGTGAACTTGCTATCGTAAAGTTTACAACATAAAGACCATGCTGTTGATATTCTTGACCTTGTATGCGTTTATTGCAAACAAATGTACATCAATTACTAAATGTAGAAATACATTACATGTAGAAATAGGTGCAAGTGATGATGCTGTTAAGTTGAAAATAGCAATAAACGATATACCGCATGAAATGGAAATCTTTAATTGTAAAATTACTTACCTAAGGAAAGTAGTAGACAAATATCAAATATCTTACCTGAAAAAAAAATCGACAATTAGTTAGTTTTCATTAACAAACCACGTACTAATTAAAATTAGAAGTAAATGTTAGGCAAGTAAAAGATCCCTACTCTTCGAAAGAGAAGAGGTTCGGCAAAATTTCCAGGTTGGGGGTAGCTCGTCTCTTGGCGTCGGTGATAGGCTCTGGTAGCGGAAATAGGCCGACGTTAAATAAATAGAATAAAAAAATAGTTTATTATTCGTTTACGTTTACAGTGCATAATGTATGTATATAATAAATTAGGACACGTTGAGCTGCAACCAGCTTGTATTGTGTCCTATACAAGGAAAACATATTTAGAAAATAAAATATAAATATCTAAATTACAACAAAATAAATTAAAAAGGGGCGAGATGATCAACGGCAGGCAATTGGAGAGTAGATAAGGTTAGATGAGGGTACAAAAGAAATTTGTATTTTTTAATATAAAATCGGTCACGGTCTTTATGAAAACTTCTGTTTTTGTAATTTTTTAATTGTAAGAAGCAAAATATTATAAAATTTAGGTCCAAAAAAATTGATAAATCTTTGAGATTGGTTTTTGAAATATTTTTGTGTTAGTAAGTTTTTGAATCCATTATTTCGTGTATTAAATTTCATGAAATTTTATTGTTTGATTATGAACAGAAGTGATTTAACATATGATACACGATCGTTTAAAGTTTCAGAATCTTGGTATAAATGACTAGTAGAGTACCTTTTGTTTTTTCTATATATTGCTTTTAAAATTGTATTTTGAGTTATAGTTAATTTATTTAATGTATTATCATATACACCACCCCAAACCAATATTTCATACTGAGGAAGCTTGCGATTCCTATTTAATTGGGGTTAATTGAATGAATACAGATGCGCTTATAGTTAAAAACGTTTTCCTATCAAATTGTTTTTATACCAATTGAAGTACACTGTTATATTATTCAGAGTAAACATATACACTGTTTCAATTATTATTTAAATATTATAATTCATTGCTTATATTACTGTGTCATGTCCATTAAATACCGTATATGGAATAATTATTCAAAATGAACACATATTTGTTTATGTCTGATGGTAGCCGATGTCTGTTTCGAGTGTAATTTTATGCGGGCCTAAATCTAGGTTCATGTGGAACGGTATGCTAATTAAGCTTATTGGGATCCGTTACTTTTGTTAGTCAGTTTGTTAATTATTGAATAATTAAAATATTAATATACTCGTATATTAATTGAAAACCTATTAATCATCATTGTCTAAATAAAGTAGGAAGAAGGAAAAATAATGACATTAAAAACATAACCCTAATTTTATTTTATTCGAATATCCTGTACTACATGCGTGTTCAAGAGGGGTTAGTACGATGACTAGGACGGAAACTTTCCCTTATGGTCTTTAATTGAATAGGTACGTTCTGTTGAAATGACTGAATTCAAAGTTAACTTCCAAGAACTTGACACACAGAAACAGACGACTACCTATGTAAAAAATTATGGCTAAAGTTAGGACTGCGAATGCGATTTACACGAAGCTGGGTTACTTTTCGGATGTAAAATATAGTTTTTTAAATGAAGTAGTGATGTAGTAATGTAGGATAAATAATAATAAAATTAAAAGAGTATTGTTGAATTTCATTACATTATGTTAGTTGTCATGGAAATGTTGATTTTATCTATCGTCGATATACTGAAATATAGTTTTTCTGAAATCGATCGGCAATGTCTACATTTTCGGCGCGATTTCAGACCGAAAAATGCACAATTCCAATATTTTAGTCCGTTGCTAAGAGACTATCAGAAAACAGACTGGAAAAGATCCGTTGCCAAGCAACGATCAACAAAACATTCCCGTACGGTTTCTTATATATATTTTAGACAGTAAATAAATACACGCAGACAAACCAACTCACATTAAAATTGCATTTATTAGTAAGCAGTTAGATTGTAATGAAGAAATGTTACTCATTAATACAAATTCCTTAATTTACAATAATATTGATTGTGATTTCAGAAAAAATAGTATGTGTACTTCGGTGTGAAAGCATATTCCCGACCTTCGATGCTTGTTGGCCTCGGCTAGCGCTTCGGCCAACAATTTGCATCGTCGTCCGGGAATGTATTGCTTTCACACCTAAGTACACAATATACTATTATTTCATACTGTCCGGTAAATGACTATTTCCCGGACTCATTTGCGGCCGGTAAATCGAACATTACAGTATCTGATACTGTAATGTGTTACCTAGCAACACTATTATATTATTTGTTTCCATTGACAAAACAATCCATACTCTTTTTGATGTCTATCTGATGATTTTTTCGGGATTAATTTTCCCGTTGTTTCCACAGTTTTATTTATAATCTCCTCCGAAATCTCCATAATAAAAAACAATGCAAAAATTATGGTTTTACTTATTTGACAGTGACAATCATAATTAGCTAGGTAAAACAATGGCTATAACATCGCTCAGGTGATGCGATTGTTAGATTACGAACTAATATTATTTGTTAAGTTTCAATAATTATAACTTTTTATCCATTTTAAAAAGGATTACAAAGACAGTATGAAATAAAATATTATACGATACACGTCCGGTAGGTGTCATTACAGTACTCGTTTATATTCCGGACTCGGCTCCTGAGTCGCCTCGTTCGTAAAACAACTCGTACTGTAATAAGTCACCTACCGGACTTATAACGTAAATTACTATTCTTCAAACGTCAGATAAACATGACATTTCTTAACTCATTTCATGACATTAAAGTTTGACTTTTAGACGTTGTGCGTTGCCATTAACAACGGAGGCAATAGTAGTGTAATACAAGTGTGGCAAGGGCTTCATTGCAAAACGATGTATGAAAGAAAGTAGGAACACGAGCGCAGCGAGCGTTCCTATCATACGAGTTTTGCAATGAAGCTTGCCACATGTGTGTTACATACTATTTTTTCTACGGCTGTGAAGTTATTTCCCTTTTTTAAAGCCTTTCTAAAATTTTAAATTTGCTGCCTGTCAGATTTCTTCATTCTGAAGTTAGAAAATTTGACTTTGTAATTGCAATTCATGTGTAATTAATATACATTTATAGAATTTCATTGTTATTACCAGTAAGTTATTTAAAATTCTTTAAGGTAAACACATTATTTTATTCCGGTGTGTGAAGATGTAATCAAGGCGTGTGGCAAATGCTTTGCCGCACGACGTGCGGCAAAGTAATATTTTCTGCAGTCATTTTGAAGTTGGAAAATTTGGCTTTAAGCACAATCGTAGAAAAAAGTACTTTTTCTTCAAGCGTATTAAAATGTTTAAATTATGTCACCAAAAACAGAAGTAGAAGTAGGACATTGTTTTACTAGTAACAAAATGTTAGTACCGAACGCCACCGTAGTGGACATTGTTTTACTAGTAACATAATGTTAGTTTCGAAAGCGCCACCGCAGTGGGTATTGTTTTACTAGTAACATAATGTTAATACCGAAAGCCGCCGGTGGCGCGCTATCCACTAGCCACTTGTCATATTGTGTCAACATGTAGGACTGTAGTTTGAATATTTGTACATTTATGATAAATAAATGAATTTTTGCATTTTAATACACTTGAAGAAAAAATAGTATATATTACACGGAGTAGAACGCCTTTTTTTGTGTTTCGCCCAGTTTGCGGCTTCGGCTTCGCCTCAGCCGCAAATCCTGGGCTCAACACAAAAAAAGAGTGCGTTCTACTCCTAGTAATATAATATACTATTTTCTGACGCTGTGAGCGGCAGAAAAAGTAATATTCATAGCAACTCTTATTTTATTTAATAAGCCGGCCATGCGATATTAACGCAATGCTTCTTTGGTGGTGAAATTCGATATTTTTTATCTTAATTTTTTTTGTAGCTAATCTACGTTTGAAGAAAAAGTAGCATGTTTTATTCGGAGTAAAAGCCACTTGTTGCGACTTGTCTGTAATTGCAAACCTACAGACTCGTCACAAAAGTATCACTTTTACTCCTAATAAAACAATATACTATTATATTTTTGTTGATTCTTACTTTGGTGTACCCTGGTGCACAGAATAGAAGAGAATAGAATAATGTTTCTTGGTGAATACATATTACTTTGATCTTTCCTCTATTTGAAACACAACATTTACTTACTCTGTTAGCTCAGGGCTTTCTCTTTTATCTCGGGGCTCGAGTAGGTTCATGTGGGCTTTGGATTTTATATCTCACTTTGCTGATATTTTTCCAAATATACTTTACGCATACCTGGTTGCATACACACAAATAATAAACTGACTTTCTGATTTATGAGTGTTTTATTAACATTAGACACAATTAACCTTTTCAGAAACCATTTTCTTTATAGATTTGTATTTGGTTATTAATATTAACCTGATCCCTAGCTAATTAACTTAATGAATACTGTGGCTGTACTCTATTTTACCTTAGCAGTGTAAACCGATCTTTTCAACAGTTGACGTTTGATGCAAGTACTATGCACACTACTAAAATAACCTACGTACCACAGAAAATGACAACAAAACGACAAATTATACTTAAAATTACGAAATGTTTATGCAAATACGAATAATAATGTTCCGTGACGTTTATTTATTGATGCTTGTGGTTTGTATGCACTTACGTAGTGAGTTCAGCACCTGGAGATCTGCTAATCTAAGTTGACATCTACTGGAAATTACTTAAGTCTCGTAATTTTTCTTGCACTGCTTTATAATATTTGCTTATTAAGAGCTCTTATGGCTTCTTAATACCCTTTTGCTTGATTTTTATTCGATTTCGCGTTGTCTTCTCATAGACGTCTTCTTGACTTTTTTTTTTAGGTTAACCCCAAAATGTTGGAGTTTTCGACCAATGACGTTTTCTCCGCCAACCGATGTGGACTCGACGCTATCTAAATGTCGACTCTCCCGCTATGGAATCTGTCAAAGCTATTTATACTTTAGCCAAAACGGGCTTCTAGATTGACTTTTTCTTGCTTCAAACTGGCAGGTAAAAATACTTTTTCTTTTCTTTAAATGCTTTGATTTGTGAATGTTTTCTGTTGAAATATTGTTCCCCATAAAATTAGCTTCTTTTTGAGATATGCCAGAGCTCTCTATGAGCTCCATTACCAGAGGTGTTTCTTACACTGTCGCATGACTCTTTTGGTGGACCCCACATACTTATGTCCACTTTTCCCTTTGTTTTATGCATCTGTGTCTTATCTCAGATGTTCACTCTTACATACTACACTGTTTTAGACTCATTTTATTTAGTTTTTCACTACTTATGAATAGCTTAACTTAATTGACATGGTTTATTTCCCTTTTTTAGAGATTTATAAAGAAAACTCAAAGGCCCCCATTGAGTAAATGACTGAGAAATACTCTTTATATACAACCAGGCATCTCACAAACATTCGATGGAATTTTCATGAACTTACTAGGTAAAATTCACAAGTACTAGAAATGCTGTACCGTTAGTCATCGTTTACGCCATGTGGTTTTGCAACTTTTAATATTTGGCTTGTAGTCCAATCAATGAATGCCCAAAAGGGGATTGTAGAGAACATTTAGGTGGGGAGAATTCTCCTCTTCAGGGATATGTTGGGGGTAGTTATGAGGTAAAAATACTAAAAGCCCCCCCCCGCCGCTTCAGGGGGGGAGGGGGGTGGTGGAAAGGTTCCTTTTTTCGATTCTTCGCTTATAACTCGGAAACGATGCGTCGCATGGAAAAAGATAATCTATTCAAAATTAAACGTAACTAAATTTTCCACAAGAATATTTATATTCATTTTCTTCCTATGTGTTATAGCTTGCGAGATACTCGCCAGCGAAAATCGATGATTAATAAAAAATAACCAATTATGTTCCTTTAATATTTCTATCAAAGCGGTTTACCGTGGTCTGCTAATAAATCACAGTTACAAAACAATCTTTATTTTACAACACTCGACGTATTTACTAACGTATAATTTTGTCGAAATCTAGACATTTCCTTAAATATACAGTGTGACTCACTTAAAATGAAGATACCCTTATAACTTTTTTATTTTGTTTCCGATTTGAATCAAATTTTACTGAAGTTTAGAACAAATTAGAATCTACTTATGATAAGAAAAACATTCGGCTGCTACAGAGGCAAATCCACCTGCGGTACCAAAATATGCTGAAAAAGGTAAAATATTTTGAATGTTAGAAATTCTAAAAAATGCATCCGATCGGAGTCACAAACGTACATACACCAAAATTTGATTTGGTTATTGATGGGAGATTTCTGATATATAAGCTCATTTGGCAAAGGGGATCCCCAGTTTCCGCAATTTGTGGTGGCTACGTGAAATTCGTCAAGACCCATCAATATGATTTTTAAACATTTTCCTCATATTTTGGTACCGCAGGTGGCTTTGCCTTTATAGCAGGTGAATGATTTTCTGGTCATAAGTAGATCCTAATTTGTTCTATACTTGAATAAAATTTGAATCAAATCGGAAGCAAAATGAAAAAGTTATAAGGGTATCTTCATTTTAAGTGAGTCACACTGTATATTTAAGGAAATGTATAGATTTCGACAAAGTATTACGTTAGTAAATACGTCCAGTGTTGTAAAATAAAGATTGTTTTGTGACTGTGATTTATTAGCAGACCACGGTAAACCGCTCTGATAGGAATGTTCAAGGTACATAATTGATTTTTTTTTTATTATCGATTTTTGCTGGCGAATATCTCGTAAACTATAACACATAGGAAGAAAATGAATATAAACATTCTTGTAGGAAATTTAATTATGTTTAGTTTTGCATAGATTACCTTTTTCTGTACGACGCATCGTTTCCGAGTTATAATCGAAGAATTGAAGAAAGGAAACTTTCCACCCCCCTCCCCCCCGAAGCGGCGGGGTTAGGGGCGGAGACTTTTAGTGTGTTTACCTCCTAACTACCCCCAACACATTTCTGAAGAGAAAAAGTCTCCCCTCCAAAATGTTCTCTACAACTCTTTCATTGACCGGACTATTGTTAGTCATGCACGAATTGCTGCTCATCGTTTAAACCAACTTTGTGACTTACTTTCATATTTAAATAGTTTACAATATTCATGTGATTTTGATTTTATTTTGATTTTTCTGATATGTTTTATGGTTTTCGTAAGAATCTTGGTAGTTTTGATACTTTTCTGTTTATTTTACATTGGGATATTGAAATATATGTCAATATACATAAAAATGTAAAATGTAGTATAAAAAAGTCTGTACGTATAAACATACATGACAATAAACATATCAATATACTTTCAAAGATGCTAGAGAAAGAAATAATGTAAATGAAGAAATCGAAGATGTGACAAATAAAGGGGGAAGATATAATTTGAGAAACATATGCAAAATTTACCCATATAGGTAAGAGTTGCTGCAATATTGCTGAAATAAGAAGCCTTTCATCTTGCGAAGAAGAGATAAATTAAGAAAAATGAATTTCTGCAATGGAGTAAGAGTTGAATTCATTAACGCAGAATAAAATTTGGACTCTTCTAATAGTACCCAACAAGAAAAATATTGATGACGTATCTGTCTGTTGATTTGAGAATGACATAAATTGATGATACAGATATAAAGTTAGGCTTGCAGTAACATGTTTTGCCAAAGAAACTTTCACTCCAGTTGCAAGATATGAGCCGACTCAGGTTCTTCTAGCAGTTGCTGTTGAAGAGAATTTAGGGTTTTCCCAGTTTGATGATAAAACTGTTTTCGTGTATGAAGAATTACATGTTTTAAAAGGCAACCCGGTAGCTTTGAAGAGAGTAATTATGAAAACTATATAGAACTGTCTATGACTTAAACCGGTCGCCTCGATATTGAAATAATTATTGATACTTTGACAAATTTAGAAATAACCAGAAGTGAGATGTCATATTGGAATTAAAATCAGAAACAGAGAACGAAAATCGATCACTATGAATCAACGGAGTTTCACTGACAAAATTCTAAATATATTTATTACGACTGAATGTTTACAAGTATATGTTCCTTATGAACCAGGTGTATATTTTAAGAAACCAATGAATAGAAAGAATACCAATGATCAACAACTTAATTATTATAAATCATACATTAACTATAAAAACTTAGAATCCGACTTATTGAAGGAAAAATGGGATTTCATCTATGACAACAAAGAAACACTAGATAACATCTCAACAGGTTTTATAGATAAAATAGAATTCTACATAAAAAAGAACACAAATACCATCAAACTAAAAAACAATAAAAACATCATAAAAAAGCCGTGGATCACAAAATGTCTATTAACTTCGATAAATAAAAAAAATAATATGTACATAAGGCTGAAAAGCGATCAAAGCAATGTTCATCTTTTAGAAAATTACAGAACTTACAAAAACAAACTGCAACAATTGATAAAAAAATCTAAGATAATATACTTTAAGAATAAAATTTATAACTGTGAAGGAAACTCCAGTCAAATGTGGAAAACTATTAAAACTATCTGCAATGAAAACAAAAACCATGAAGTGATTACCTCTATTAAAAAAGACGACATTATAATAAATAATCCTGTTGACATTGCAAATAGTTTTAATGACCATGACAAATTTAGGAATAAATCTTGCAGAAAAAATCTTACAGTCACACGTACCAACACCACTACAATTATCATATAATGGAAACTCCATATATCTCAGTGAGATAACTGTTTTGGAAGTTAATCAGGCTATTAAAGAATTAAAAAATAATAAACTCACTGGCATCGACGGCATAAAATCTGAAATAATAAAAAAAATTAGTGCGTTAATAAGAAAACCATTTACTCACCTAATCAATAAGGCAATTAATGAAGGTATAGTACCATCTGTGTTTAAGGTTGGAATTGTTAAACCACTTTATAAAAACGGAGCAAAAGATGAGATAAGTAATTATAGATCTATAACCCTTATATCTAATTTTACAAAAATTTTCGAAAAAATTGTTAAAAAAAGATTACTGAGCTTCCTAAATAGGTATAAAATAATTTCAGATAAACAATATGGATTTAGGGAAAATAGATCTACCCAAGATGCGATATGTGATTTAACCTCTAAAATCTATGAGTCTTTAGATAAGAGCGAACCAGCCTTGGCAGTCTTTGTTGACCTTGCAAAGGCATTTGACACCGTGTGCCATGATAAGCTGCTCCAAAAACTTTATGCTGTCGGTATCAGGGGAAAAACTCTTCAACTTCTCAAAAGCTATCTTGAAAACAGAACTAATTATGTTTCAATACAAGAAGTATATAGTAATCCCAAAACAGTCATGTATGGAGTCCCACAGGGAACCTTACTGGGACCATTACTATTTATGGTATACATCAATGACCTACTGAGCTTGAACAGTTTGAGGAAAATAACAAGCTTCGCTGATGACACGGTTATATTATATAAAGGTAAAACATGGGATTCCTTACGGGCTGACGTACAAAAAGACTTTTCCACAATAATAACATGGTTTAACAATAACACCTTAACACTAAACTCGGACAAAACAAAATACGTAGCATTCAGTTCATACAAAGTCGGTTTACCACCATATAAATCCATATCAATACAAACAAATCATGATGCTATAAGTCTGAAAGAAAGTGATAACGTCAAATACCTAGGTATCATTATAGGTTGTCATTTAAGATGGGATAAACAAATAAACTTCATTGTAAAAAAATCAGGGGCATTATCTCAAAAATAAAATATCTAACCGACTTTCTAGAATTTCCTTAGAACAATATATTTTTCCCTAATTCAAAGCCATATAAATTACGCAATTTTAGCTTTGAGGGGGGGGTTAACAAGAACTACGTACACTCATTAGATGTAATGCAGAAATGGTGCCTAAAAATAATTTTGAAAAGAAAATATACGTACTCGTCCGATTTATTGTATAAAGAAGCAAATGTGCTGGATGTGCGTCAGTTGTTTGGTTTAGCCATGTGTACTGAAATATTTAAAAACAAAAAACTTCTAAATTTTTCCGAACATCAATATAACACCAGGACAAAAACTGCGTCTATTTCTAGAAACATAAAATGCACTAAAACAGTAGGTCAAAGATGTTATATATACCTTTGCTCCAAAATGTACTCCGCATTACCGCAGGATATTAAAACGCTAAACAGTCTTCATTCATTAAAAAAAGAAAGAAAGAAAGAAGAAAGAAATGTAGTACATGCGATAATAGACAAAACATATTATTATGCCTAGTCTTAATCAGTAACCGTGTTAGCCCTTGCTGTGATATATTCTGAGAAAGTCAAACATAATTTTATGTTCCGGATTGTACCACCGTTGATTTGTTTGCGTAGTTAAGAAACTAAGTAGGTATATTTATATGAGTGAAAAAATGAATTTATTTTACCTTATATAATCGATATGTTAAAATAAAAAAATATCAAATATTGAAAAAAATTGTAAAGAAAAAAATATAAAAAAAAATATGCACATACATACATTAACTAAGCAATGCCATATTATAAATAGATTTTGGTAGGTTTTAGCTCACAAACAAGTACTCACAGTCCATGACGTGTGAGTGCTTCGTGAGTCGACTACACGTTTATTTATTATTATTATTATTAAAATGTCATAGGCTATTGTTCTCTTTATTTATGAATAAACGTTATTATTATAATATAAACGAACTGCTGCACAATTGAAGTGCCAAAATATGGGCCATATTATCACTGCTATATTTTTGGAAAGAGATGGTTAATCTTGATGCGATTTTTTGTGACCGTTAGCAAAATTCATTGACTATTGACCATCGTAAACAGATTTTTAAATTATGATTGTGTCCTTTATTTACAGGGTGATTAGTCAAATCCTTACATTGTTACTAAAAGTCATCGTTCTTCCAAATTCCTAAAAAATACTCGTAGTCTTTAACATGTTAGTTATAATCTTCCGAAACGGTTTCGGATTTTTTTAATTCTCTCTCTCTCTCTAATAAAATCGTATAATTTGCGTTTGAAAGGTACTTGAATCGCTTTAAAAATCTAAGACACTGTGATGTGATATATCGGTATGAATAATACAATACTGGTCCCTCATTTTTAAACCATTGGCGTACTGCAAATATTTTCCAAAGGGTGTTTTTTTTTCAGCGAAACAACTGGAGCTCGTGGAAGTTACCTTTATTTAATTCTGATATACTTTAAATATTTTTAGCTTCCTTCGGCTTATAGACGTAGTGAGAAAAGATATATGTAATGATTTAATGAATTAACAACAAACGAAAAGGACAAAAGTAAAACATGATAAAAAGTATCAGAAGATCGTTTGGGTGCCCTGGAAATACTTTGAGAAACACCGTACATATCTGATACGTCTTTTTGGGATATTCCAGTATCTAATAATCGAGTGCATTTATTCAATTCTTTTAAAGTGAGAATTGAGTAAAGTGAGTGTGAATTGCTTTTATAATGAAATATTCAAATAAATGTTGTCAGAACTGTCAAATTGAATTCTATTAAATAACCAGTACTTGATTTATTGAAATTCAGCCTACGCTGAAAACATCAATTAATATTCTTAGGATAAGATGGCGCGCGTCATGTTCCAGTCGCCTTCCTCGTAGATTCTTAAATTTATTGTTTTTATCATGTTTTACTTTTGTCCTTTTCGTTTGTTATTAATTCGTTAAATCATTACACATTGCAAAATTTGTTTTTATATCTTTTCTCACTATGCCTATAAGCCAAAGGGAGCTAAAAATGTTTTAGAGTATAAAGAAATCAAAGGTAACTCCACGAGTTCCAGTGGTTTCGCCGAAAAAAAAACACCCTTTAGAAAATATTTGCAGTACTCCAATAGTTTAAAAAGGAGTGACCAGTATTGTCTTATTCTACTAATATATCACATCACGCTGACTTAGATTTTTAAGGTGATTGAAGTACCTTTCAAATTCAAATTATACGATTTTATTTAAAAAAAAATGTATCTCATTTAATAAGGCAGATAACATATAAAATAATAATAAAAAATTCTAAAAATATTTTGTAAAAAAAAAGATCTAAACATTTTTTAGGAATTTGGGAGAACGATGACTTTTAGCAACATTATAAGGATCTGTAGATAAAAGAAACAATCATAATTTAGAAATCCGTTTACGATGGTAAAATAGTCAATAAATTTTGCTAACGGTCACAAAAAGCCACATCTAGATTAACCAACTCGTTTCAAAAATATGGCAGTCAAAATATGACCCGTATTTTGACAATATCCACTTCAATTGCGCAGCAGTTTATATTGTGAAACAAGAGAAACGTCATTATTAATAACAAAAAATACTCGCCCTGATATTTCAGGACAAGTGCTACGAAATATCACAAAAGAACAAAGCATATTGATGTAAAATATAATTTTATGCGATACCTTATTGAAAAAAATGAAACAAAAATAAAACATTCAATCGACGCTACAACTTGTCGATATAAATGACAAAATCTTTATCCAGAGGTAAGATTTCTCTATTTGGTTTAGTGCTTTTAATCTTAAGTAGTAGTAACATATATTAATTTTAAATGACATAGTGGAATGTTTGATAAAATTTTGATTAATTAAAAAATAACGCTGGTATGAAAATGTTGCTAATTTTAGGATTATCAATATGCTGAAAACAACAACAAATAGTTTATACTCTTGCTGATTTTTACTTTAGCCGTACTCAATAGTATTTGATAAATATGCTTTATTTAAAATGTATGATATCTTAGCAGTGACATGTTAAACAATTAAGGATGATAAATGCAGTTATATGAAAGAATTCTTAAATATTTGCAACGCCACATATTCTGCGGGCACCTCTCGAGCAGCCTGAGGTGACGTACAAAGCGGTGGTACGTTTCTTGAGAACTAACCTAAATCGACTACATTTTGAAGCCAAATGAAATATATATTTTTCTAGGTTCTGAATTAATATAAAGTGTGGAAGCAAATTTCTTAATATGAATAATACCTACTATATACCTAAATTAAATCATATTGTTTGTTACTCCATGATCTTTTTGAAAAAGTCAATTTGTGTTTTATTTTCGTAGAGCACGTTGCAAATTAAGCAATATGTGATTTCAAGCATTATGGTGATGGTGAAGATGAAATTGGGAGTCTTCCGTTTTTTTAAGACCGTTGAAAAGAATGTACAATTTTGAATTAAAAAAACGGATCCATAACCATACTTCCTGTATTTGTATATATTAGATTTCTATGTGAATCAAAATACCTCAAATAACATGCTATAGGGGTTTTTTATACAAATTTTCTGCAGTACAAAATGAAACCAGGAAAGAGAGTGTAAAAGCAGAAACACCAATCAAAATTTAAATGGACGCGCTTATAATAAAATAATTTATTCTTCCTGGATGCAAAATTCATTTTGGCATTATTTTGGCTTATTTTTGTATCTTAAAAACACTAAATGAATATTTCCAATATTGTTTATTTGCGTAATTGATAGTATTTTTAAATAATAAAATAATTTATCCTTCCGAGATGGAAAATTCATCTCGGCATTATTTTGACATTTTTGTATCTTGAAAACACTGAATGAATATTTCCAATATTGTTTATTTTCGTAATTGATAGTATTTTCAAAACTCAGCTCACCAAATATTCAAGTGTATTCAAGTTTTTCGTAATTTCATTAACTGTTATTAAAACAACAATGTTGCCCAAATTGTTCATTAGACCAGTCCAAAAAAAAATGGTATCGGATTCGCCAATTGTACAGCATACCTGATTCAAAGATACATACACATATACAAAATATATACTAGATAAACTAGAGATACGTAAATAAAAACCTTAGATATGAATTAAAATTTAACATAATAAATAGTAAATCAAAACATGCATTTTTAAAAATCAAAGTTTAAAGATTTCTCAGTGCTGTAAAATACATTATCTAGCAGTAGTTGTTTCACTTCTTTTTTAACAATACTGTTCACTTACTTTACTACACTACTGTAAATAGTAAAAAACACACTACCTGTCATCTATGTAAGTTGAATTTTACATATTGTAAACAAAACGCACTGTAAACAAATCGCACGACAAACAAAACGCACGGGACACGCAATTATAGGTGGCTTATATCGCTGAAGCGGGGTTTAAAAAAACAAATGCGCCTACTTAATTTTCAAACATAATATTTGTTGAATAATATTGTTGACTAGTAAACTAAATCCAGATTTTACTAAATAACTAAATAAATATGATCGTAGGTAAAGTATAGTACATAATTCGAGTTGTAAGGCAATTGTGCACTCATTGAAATACGCACTCGCCGCGGCATCGTGCGTAACTTTTCCATTCGTGCGTAATATGCTTCTTACATCACTCGTTACGTAATATTTTATTAAATGATTAGGCAATTTATTGAAGATTTATACCCATGTACTTCGGGCTTTTCTCATAAAGGGATAAAGAATGCATAGGAGTTAATAAGTTAGATTGCCCTCGTGTGTCATAACCATGATTATAATTGTTTCTTAAAAACTGTTCAATATTTTATTTTGTAATGGTACAATCGCCAAAATATATACACAGGGAAGTGATAATATTTTTAACTTTTTGAAGTACATTCTGCATGACGTTCTCCTATTAACTTCTATTATGTTCCTTATTTTCCTGCATTTTAAAATATCGTTCGAAGTGACCTAAAGTACCCCAAAACTCTATACCATAAACTACTCTAGAATAAATCTGTGAAAAGTAGCAGAAGAGCAAAACCTCTCTGTTAGTAATATTTCTTAATCTCTACAGAGCGAAGCATACAGACGATAATTTTTTACATTGTGCATCTACGTCTATATGACATTCCCAATTAAGGGAATTGTCCAAATAAACACCCAAGAATTTTGTAGTCTTCACCTGTTTCAAAGACTTACCGTTTATTTTGAATAAATGACTTTTGTTATACTGCAACAATCTCAGCGTGAAATGTATGAAGACGGTTTTATGCTCATTTAGCGACAACTTGTCACCACTGAACTTTGCAAAAAATTCGTTTATATTGGTCTGGGTAATTTCTACTAGATTGTCTACCTTATCATCCATAGTTAAAAGCGAAGTATCGTCGGCAAATATAATTAATAAACTATCGTTGACAATAGCAATAAGTTATTTATAAAAAGTAAAAACAAGAGCGGCCCCAAAACTGAGCCTTGTCTCAAGCCAGTCTCCCAGTTTACTTCCAAAACCATATTTTTCCAGTTTTCTCATAAGTAAAACGTAATTAACCAAATCAAACGCTTTACTTAAATCTATACAGACACCTATACATTTCTTATTATTATTCAAATGTTCGTGAAGTTCATTGAGGTAAGTGAGAGTTGTTGATTGAGGCGACCTCTCCTTACGAAATCCATCGCAAATAATTTTGTATTTTGAACAAAATTTCAGCATTCTGGTGTAAATTGTCGTTTCTAATATTTTTGAAACTGTAGATAGAAGAAGAAGAGAATTAATGTAAAAACTCAATTTTTGCAAGTAAACCAGTTTCAGATGATCTCAATGGTTCTAATTTGATTTCTATTTGGCCAATAATAGTCGTATATTTTCGGGATTATGTAGTTCAAATATTCAGAATACTTTTTTGTAACGCCTTAGTTTATACATATAATTTATATTATCATAATGGAGGAAAAAATCCGTTTTGGTATGAAGTAGTTTTCAATACAGAATACAGGCAACCTTCGTGAATTATTAAAGAACAATATTATTAACAATAGAAGGCAAGATATCAATCAATGAGTAAGACCACCATCTTATTTTTATCATTACATCTTAAAATATAAATCATTTATACACAAATTAAAACTTTTAATTTTCTGTGTACACTGCACGTACGGATGCTTCATTATCTACCATTAGTAACGAAATAGCTAATCCACAGTGATTGTGTTAATTAACTTAAGTGGTAGTAGTTAGGCTATAATAAAGCCATTGTGTATTTATAGTAAGTGAAATCAAATACATATTAATTTTCACTGAGATCAATCTATAAGCTCAAATAACAGCTACTAAAGGTATATAAAGTGCAAAATAGAGATAGGAAATCAATTATAATTTTTGATTTTCTTCAAATATAATGTTTTGGGATAAGGCACTAGGTATTCTTGAGCATCAAGATAACCTGCCCTAGTTTTCTTTTGTAATAGTTTTATTCAGGGATTAGAAACAACATACAAAAATATAAAATCCTCTGGGGTTGAGATGGGAACCGCAATTCTGCATATAAAGTACCAAATTTTTATATCTTGTCAATTTTTTATTTATTAAACCGTTTTAGAGTTAGAGCCAAACATGCGTTATTGTTGGCAGGTTTCCCCACTTCTTTGCTGTGAGGCCTTACACATGAGAAAATAACAATAATAATAACAGTAAATAACGGAATAAAAATCATGTCCAAAATTGTAAATTCTGTCGAATGGTGTCATGTTTATTTATTTATCTCCTACCGTTTTTGAGAAAAAAAAACATGTATAGGCAGATACAAGTAGCTCCTTTGAGGGGGCAGGAGGAGCAGGCATGATTTTTCAATGTGGGTTTGTTCGAAAATAATACCAATAGTAATAGTAATACTTAGTTTAACTTGTTCTATGCGCGGTTAAACGGATTTGCTTTTACTCAAAAATGGAAGTATCGAGGCATTTTCGAGCAGCCAACTCACTACACTATAGCCTTTACGTTTTGGCGGTTGCAGATACTGTATTTGTGTCAGTATTATATCAAATATTTCAATCCATCTTAAAAGTTATCGATTATAAATTAATTGATTAATTAATTGGAACGAATTCGCTTCTTGAATCTTTTTAAGCTGACACGTTGAGTGCCGACATGCAATAATGTGAAAGTTATAGTAAATAAATGATATAAAACAAAAAATTAACATTTTTTGTTTGCTATATAATTTTATAACAAAAATATTAACATATTTTTGTTATAAAAAATTACCTAGTGACTACAATCGAAGGTTCATTACCTAATTTATTTTTCCATGACAATGGCGAGATAGTTTGTGTATAATGAGTAAACTATCCGTGATAGTGGACCTTGAAATGCAGTAATTGACTATTAAATATTTATGTGATCTTAGTTTTTATATTGTGGCTGAATCACCTTTAGGTACAGTTTCAAAATACCATGTTTTTATAATTAAGGTAGTCTTGCCTAATTCATTTTGGTTTAAATTTCCTTTTTCACAGTAAGGTTCTTTATTGTTTTTATCTTTTATTTTACAAAAAGACATGCTTTGTGCATATGCAGTTAGATTTGTTTCAAAGTCCTCAAGAGAACGCAGAAAAGTTAAAGGCCAGACGAGACACTTGTTAATTAATGAAACCGTATTGAAAAGTCTCATATATTTGAGACAAAAACATATTTTTCAAGTGTGTGGATAAGGGAAGAATTGAGAGAGAATCCGAGGAGATAAGAGAATAATTAGTGAGGCTCAGGCTATGTCAATACAAGAACTCATGATGAGAATAGAGAAAATACTTAGTAGTCGCAAATAAGGGTTGCATAGTTCAGGAAGTTAGTAGCTAGGCGATCATTTCCCATGTAAATGAAAATGAAAGGGGTTGAGTGTTATTGAATTCGGAGTATCGGTTTACTTCGGAATTAAACTTTAGTTAATCTAATGAACTGTAATTCAATTTCAAAATATTAGCAAATGTAATATAAAAATAATCATACCCAAACAGGATTTTCCGTTTCAGTTATTAAACTGTTAAACAAATTGCTCTCTCGATACTAAGAATGATGAAATCCAGTCACACTTTTTTGTATTTTAAGTTACGTTAACCAATGGTGAGTTATTAGAAAACGAATTTTTTATCGTTATAATGAGACAATAATTTTTGTTCCAAATTCAGCATGTATACGTCTTGATAAACTAGTCTCAACTAAACGTGATGCGTTAATAAATATCTGCAGGGCAATAATAGTAATAGTAATAAAAAAAAATTGTCGGACTCCATTAAACTCGGGGACATCCAACAACCCGAGTATAATAACATTCATCTTTTCTATATAGATGATCTTAAAGAGAGCCTGAACTCCAAAATGCGCTAAGGTTTCTCTTTGATTCTTATTTTCGAAGCACGAATATGTCAAGTGCGGATTTAGAAAATTCTTGAGGGGGGGGGGGGGGGGGAGTTGTACATTTAAACTAAATATATGACATTATGAATTTTTATTAAAAAAACCTAAATCTATAAATTACTGGCTCATGGGGGGGGGGCGTCCACTGCGCCCCCCCTAAATCCGCGCGGTATAATATGTCATAATAATTGTATTGGTCTAATCTTATTTAGATACCTGCCTAAACTTCTTATACGAACAATGATATAAAATACGTGGAAGTAATGATTTGAAAGCTTTTAAGAATATTTGTATGGGATACGTGAACTTTTATTAGTAACTTAAACATTAACAAGCTAAAAACGTACTCTTCGCCAATTTACTGAATTTTTTATATAATTGTTACACATTCTATAGGATACTCTTCGCAGTTTTCTTGTAAATAATGTAGTTTTTGGACATCCTAAATTTTGTAATACCAACTTTATTGTGAAAAAAAATATATGAAAAAAAAAAACATTTAACCTGTGTGGGATTCTTTGGATTGCAAGGCAAAATTCAACTCAATTTAATTCAGCAACAATTTATTAACAGTTAAATCTCACAAGAATGCGCCTAACCGGATCCCGGTCCGGAACCAGCCGTGCAACCGCGGTGCGCAATGTCGTGGTGAATGTGCGGCTGGGCGGAGCGGGTCCGGTTCAGCTAGAACGACGGGGATTTATGAGTTAGCACTCCTGTTTAGATGATAAAACTTAAAGCTAACAATTTAGTTATATATAGAACATGAAGAACTTTTAAAAACATAAAATTACACTTTGACGGTTTTTATTTACGGCACGAAGCACTGCACTATTTGCGAATTCTGATTGCTGATACGGGGAAAATTCAACGAAAAAACCCGTTCGAGCTAATGACGTCCTTCATCCTGGTGGTCGTACCGCCTTTAGGAAGGTAGGGTGAAGGGAAGGTTATCATTTAAAATGTTTGGATTTCTTTAAGAGGTTATTGGCCGAGGGGGGATTTTGAAGAAGAAACAAAAAGGGATAAAAGATCAAAACTTTAGCCACTGGACCATCACATATTATTATTATCATAGACTTAACAGCGGCACACTTTCTCAGCCGTAGCTGGAAACTATTCACCGAATCCTTCTTCTTCTTTAGACAAACTTACATTTGTGTAGAAATAGTCAAATTTTACATTTAAAATGTGTAAATATAGTATAAAACAACACACAGAAAAAATAAATAAAACAAGTAAATTCCAAACTACGCTGTAAGTTTTACAAGGTACAATTTAAAAATTCCTCGATGCTACAAAAGCTATTTGCTAACAAGATCTCTGTAACTCTATTTCTAAAGCGATTAATGTTTGTCACACTCTGTATAGAAGATGGAAGGCGATTAAATAATTTTAGAGGCAGTAGGTATGAGCCTCTGGCAGTTAATTCTAATCTGAAACTTGGTATAAACAGATCATCAGCATGTCTTGTATTATATTGGTTAATATTTTTACATTTAGGAAATTTCGAATAATTTTCATAAACAAACATGACACATGCGAGAATACCAACAGAATATACTGTTAGAATCCTAAGTTCCTTAAATAAATTCCTACATGAATGACTGAAACTAACGAAACACATACATCTAATGATTTTTTGTTGTTGTATAAATGCAGAGAATGCCGTAACTAATTGTAGAATGAACGAATGAAGAACAATAATTTTTTAAAATTTGTTTATGAACAGATTTCTAAGTTGAAATAACGCATAAAATATTATAGAAATAACATTTCGCAAGATTTCTATTTAAGTTCAAGAGACAAAAATTAGGACAATATATATTTTTTTAAATTAAATGATTAATAACTTTCTTATTTACTGATTAATTTTCTTCAAAAGGGTTCTTCCTCTAGCTAACACTAACTTACTTTCCAAATTTCAATACAATCGGACTTTTCTTTCTTAAGTTATCGAGCTTAAAAGAAACGTGACGGACGGACGGCAGACGGACATTTTGAAAGCTGTTCAGAATTCGTTCACCAACACAATGATATGAAATTTTTTTCTCCACGAGCGATATTTACGGTTTTAGAAATGCGCCGATCAAATGCAATACACTCTTCGTTTTTGAGAAGAGTATATTAATAATAGAAAGTCATCAATAGTTTTTGTTAAATTTCCTCATTGTTGCTGACACCAGTTGCTTTTCAGAATTTTCGGCCCATATTTGCATTCTTTATTTTTAGAACTTTCAGACAATGTACCACTTGCCTTGATCAAATTTTAGTTTAAAGTTCCATATTTTCCAACTATTTTGTGGTATCGACTTCAGATGAGCTGCCTTCGGAATCCCAAACTTTAACTGCATGTGAAATTTTAAGTTTCGGAGATCAACCGCTGTGACAGACAGAAGGATGGACGGATGGACGGACAGGCAAACGAGTTATTCTATAAGGGATCTGTTTTTTACTTTTAAGTGCCTAGAACGAGTAAATATATAGACATTTCGGTAGAGGAATATGAGAATTTTATAAGAAAAATGTCGAGTTTAATATGACTATAGCTATATAACTAACTACAATCATCAGAAAATTTAAAAACCGCTGCCCAAGGAATCACTACTTCCACATCCAGCTTTTTTATCCAAGTCACTCACAACGAAAAAATTTTGTATGTGGAAATAATTCTTTATGGATTTTTAATAATATAATATTTGAAATCCTCTACCCCAAAAACCCATAAAACGATACCCCACACCGGTAGTGGGGTGGGGGTGGTGATGGGGGTGGATGAAGTAAAAAAATATTTTGAGGTTTCTGGTTCTTGTACACATACAATTTTTTTGAGACCTTAGCTTCTCTTGTATATACTAAATACCAATTTCATGGACTTTTACCTGCTCGATTTATCTATTTACCCCAAATTTACCCCAATTTACCCCCTAACCCTTCGACAAGATGAAAATATCCATATCTCAAGTACATATGTGTACCAAATTTCAAGTCAATATCTTAAACGGTTCCAGAGTAAACGTGACCACAAAAAAAGTTAGACAGACAGACCAACAGACAGATAGAAATTTTTTTTTGCTCAAACTTAAAATCTCGATGTTTCATGACTTTCTAAGCCTACTTGAACAATTAAAATTTAAAAAAAAATTTTGTCGTTACTATACTTCCAGTGGATGTGGAAGTAATTATGAGAAATGAGTTGATGTCTCTGAGGAGACCGTAAAAGCGGATGAGTAATAACTGAATGTAATGCTTTCAGAATCTAGTATGGTATATAATGAGTATTCATACGTGTGTGTATCATTTGGATCTAAATTTAGAAAGACTATTTACTTAACTAACGATTTTTTTTAGCTATATATAAGCATATTTATATTACTTGATAAATTGCAAGTAATATAGAAACACTTCTACTAAAGTTTTCTTTTATATTCGGTACTACTAAAAGTATTAAAACCCCAATACTATTATAGTCTCGCGTCTCCTTTGTCAAATCCTTTTCAGAAGGGACGAAAAATTATCTCATTACAAAGGTCTGGTGGTGCAATCTGCTATCTACTTCATGTTATGTTTTTAAAAGAAAAAATGTTACCCTCTTCAATTTATATCACAATAAACAACAAGAATATGTTATATTCTCGTATTATATTTTATAAAGCACGTAGATATTCATGAATTTACGGTAGCACGTAAAATAAATCTGTTTTACTATTAGATTACTTTTATACGACGCAGTTGTTAAGTTTTTATTCCATTTTTAGTGTAAGAATTCTACAATTACACTGACTTTCAAAATAATTTAATGAGGACAAAAAATTGTACAATTTTAATAACGTTGTAAAACTTTTATTATTTATTTTACGGTCTAATACCTTTTATGTTTAACAATATCAAAATTAGTTTATTGTAAGAAGTTTAAGTCACTTTTTATAGACAGGCACTTTACTTGGTTTGGTTTCAATTTTGATTAATAACTGATAACAGTAAATTTTAAAAACTGTAAAAACAATTCACTGAATATTGTAGTTAGAAAATATCGGTACATGCAAGCAATCGAAAAGATTGCAATAGACATTTTTCATTTTGGCTTTTTTGCGTGACTAGATTTAGAATTACTAGTCACAGAGTGATTCATATAAGCTGATACAATTAAATAACTGGATGATAATACATTTTCGATAAATACGTTTCAAACTAAATTTGTTTCATTCTAAGGGGGAAACAATAGAGCATTTATTATCTATTTTTGATTTAGTGAATGTTATCAAATTCTTTTCAAAAGCAACATTATTTTTTAAATGGAAATATAGATATTTGTTTGAAAAAATAACAAACCGTAAAAAAACCCACGAAAAAGTTGATTTGGCTGAAATTTTGGTATTTTGTAGCTCAAGTTATGCTGATCAAAAGTTATTATCGCATCGAGCCAATCCTATGGACAGTTTTTGAGATACAGCTTGTCAAAGTTAGGTAATTTGCGTAATTTTAAACATTCAAGAACTATTTACTCTTAAACTATTAACTTTAGCAAAAAATTGAAAGGATCGAAATATTTTTGTTCAAGTTCAATAAAGGTCAAGAATTTTTTTCAGATTTTTTTTTATCAATTTTTAGGTTAAGTAAAATACATATTATGTCATATTTTGGCATGCTTTGGTGAGATTGGCTGAAACTTCGCTATTTTGTAGTTACAGTCATGCTGATCAAAAATTTATATTGTACTGAGTCTATCCTATGAGTGGTTTTCGCTCTAGGAGTGCTTAAAGGTCCTAACAACGAGGTAACGAGTAATCTATATATGTACGTCTTTATGAATGACTTCCAGCATGTTAGTGTACTGCGTGCATGTGTTTGGACGTGCCAGTATATACAGGGTTCTCCGGAAATATCGATGACAAACTTCTGGCGCAGATTTTACATGCAAAAATATGTCCGCAAATACCTTGAGCTACGGCCCTTTGAAAATGGCACCCAAAAACTGATTATTATTTTATATTTCAGAGATCTTTTGATTTACAGGGACGCGACGCTATATGCATATTGAACAATAATACAAGCTTATTTTTACATTATTTTTAAAAAATATTCTTTACCGTAAGTGGGTGGTATTGTTGGACTGTCGATATTTTGCATTAATTTCTTTTTTTTCACTTTGGCACAAGAATGTCATTCACTGATTAAAAATACACCAAAAATGCTATATTAAGCTATTACTGCACATGTAAGGCTGGTGGCAGAACGTTAGCTGCTTCTGCACATGCTACAAGCGTATTGTGGTTTTGTTCCTTGGATGTTCTCAATATTTAGAAACTAAAAAAAATATTAAAAAACGAAAGTAAAATAAACAGATAGAAAGCGAAAACAAAACAAGCTAAAAACGTACTCTTCGCCAATTTATTAAGCTTTTTATATAATTGTTACACATTCTATAGGATACTCTTCGCAGTTTTCTTGTAAATAATGTTAGTTTTTGGACATCCTAAATTTTGTGATACCATATTTGTTGTGAAAAAAATTATATGAAAAAAGAAAAAAAAAATGAAAAAAAAAATATATCCAACCTGTGGGGGATTCGATCACACGATCTTTGGATTCTTAAAAAAAAATGTTTTTTTAACCGCTTCTCAAGTCACCGAAGTAACTCCTTGAAAATCCAGAATGTTTTAGGTAAAGAGAAACGAGGCCCTACAGCTTATAGTGGAGTCCGAACCACTTCTTGGGGATAATTTTATAATTAAAATTATTTCGCGATGAGCAGGGATTGAACCTGCTTCGCTAGGTACGCCAGTATGCAAGCTAGACGCGCTAAACCACTGAGCTACCGTCCCCCAAGGCAAAGGTTTATGGAGATAACATTTCGCAAGATTTCTATTTAAGTACAAGCGACAAAAATTATGAGATTTTTTTTTATATTAAATAATTAATAACTTTTTTATTTACTGATCGATTTTCTTCATAAGGTTCTTCCTCTACCTAACACTAACTTACTTTCCAAATTTCAATACAATCGGACTTTTCCTTCTTAAGTTATCGTTCTTACAAGAAACGTGGCGGACGGACGGACAGACGAACAGACGGTCATTTTGAAAGTTGTTCAGAATTCGTTCACTGACACAATGATATGAAAATTTTTTCTCTACGAGCGATATTTACGAATTTAGAAATGTGCCGATCAAATACAATATACTCTTCGTTTTTGCGAAGAGTATAATAATGGGATCACTCTGGTTGGCAATGAGAAACCTCTCATAAGAAACACAATGCCACACGCATGTACACAAACACGCTGGAAACCATTCATAAACGCGTACATATAGATTACCCGTTACCTGGTTGTGAGGACCTTCAAGCACTCCTGGAACGAAAACCACTCATATTATAGACTCAGTGCAATAGGAATTTTCGATCAGCATGACTTTAACTACAAAATAGCAAAGTTTCAGCTAATCCCACCGAAGCATACCGAAATATGACATATATATTTTACTTAATCTAAAAATTGATAAAAAATTCTGAAAAAAATTCTTGAGCTTTATTGGACTTGAACAAAAATATTTAGACCCTTGCAATTTTTTGCTAAAGTTAATAGTTTAAGAGTAAAAAGTTCTTGAATGTCTAAAATGACGCAAATTACCTAACTTTGACAAGCTGTATCTCAAGAACTGTATAGAGGATTGTCTCGATGTGATAAGAACTTTTGATCAGCATGACTTGAACTACAATATGCCGAATCAACATTTTCATGGGTTTTGTTCCGGGATTCTTTGGTCTTAAAGCGACCTTGAAAACGTCTACCGAATCAAAAATAAATAATTCCATTTTGCTTTTTTCTCGAAACCAAACTTTGTTCGACATATTCTATTCTAAAATGCGTTGTTCTCATGGTATTTCGTATATTATAACACCGTATTTGGTTTCTTAATATTTTCATTATATTATAATGAAATTAATTTGTGACTCACATAACACGTTATATATTTTTTTACTTGGTGTTTTTATAGACTAAATGTTAGTAGTGGCACTCTCTTGATTTTTCAGTTTTTCTTCCTGGGATTCTCTGCCTTATGGATTTTTTTTCTAAAAATAAGGTAGGTGAAACCTACAAAATAATAAAATGATCCGATATCTTACTCACACCTGTGACTTTTACATCAAATGAATAGTTATAGGGTGTTTTTTGATAAAGCAATGTGATTAAGAATAAAAATAATGCATTTTGTTGACATTTCGGAAACTTACTGTGTTTCCTTTCTCAAAGCTATAATATTACTCTTTAAGATCTTTGATTGTTGTGTAATAAAGATTTTTTCCAATCATAAGTCCCTTTTCGAGTTGTAACTAATCACACTGAGAGTACAGAGTTACCTTCAAACGTTGGAAAAAGCACGATAGGCGCCCTCAACATATAATTTTTTGTTATGCCCTTCAGATATACGGTGGTAAAATATTCTACAGTGCCATGCTTATTTACCAATTCCATATATGGCGTATGTGCTTTTCTTCGTTTAATGTTAGACCCCAACCCCGCCTCCACCTCTGCCCCCTCACTTATCTTTGTCTTTCCTAACTAGTCTATTTAGCGCCTTCAACATTGACTGAATATTTTCAAAATATTTCGAAATCCGTAAAAAGTATACGTCCGTTATCCGTAATTTAGGCTCTAGAGGATAAAACGTAAACATAATCACATACATATACATAAAGATAAAAAACTGATTGAGTATTTAGTACGTAGTTACCGCAAATATCAATGAAGGTTATGCTTTCATTGTGAATAAAATCTTATCACGTTGGCGTGATAACATGGTTGGCGAAACACGCGTCCAGTAATAGTATTCAAGTGTTTTGGTGTTTGTGGAAACTAAATAATTATTATCTACTAATTAAAATCTCGAAGTTTCATTACATTCTAAGCATATTTGAAGAAAAAAAATCATTTTTTTTTACCGTTACTGCACTTCCACTCCCAGGCGCATTTTTTGTATCTAAAATGTTAATAAATCTTTTTGAATTGAATTGAATTGAATTGAATTGAATTGAAAGTAAATGTGGAAGTAAAAATAAATAATAAATGAAAGAAGTTTTTGGTAATTTTTTAAATAAAAATACCTATACTTACAACCCCTGTGAGTATAGTGAGAATAATAATACATTGAAACGTTAACTGTTATTAATTCCAATTTATTGTGTGTAAATAAATTTTAGGGTGAAGTTGCTCGTGATTTTTTTATCCATACCATTATGTAGACGTGAATCACAATGTGTATCTACTATATTACAAAAATATCAAAATTTAAATAAAACGAAAAAAATGAAATATGAAATATTGTTACGTGACACATAAAACGTGTGAAATTAAAATGTGTGTGAAATTTTAATATAATATAAATATGAGTAATTCTGGAAACGTGAATTTTATTTTATAATACATGAAATTATAAAAAATGCTCCTCGCTCCTTTGTTTTATTGAAAATGACGGGAAAATGACGGGAAACGTATTATCTCTTATGTATTAAAAAACGTAATTCCTTAGTCAGGATTAAATTAGATTTTAACTTTGAAATGTTGAACTCGTAAAATAAAATAATATTTTGTCATGTATCTGACTGTACTTTTCTAATTAACGGAGACATTTCAATTTAATATTCTAAGATTTTAAAATTCTAAATAAGAAATAATGTATTCAACCAGGCATAAAAACGTTTATCATGGAAAGAAGGTGTAAACGGAATTCTCTGGAGAAAAGTTATTTATTTAGAATGATATCTGGAAAGTAAATTGAAAATAACTGGTCCGGAAGTTGGTAAATGAGTGAAAATGGCAGTTAAATATAACCTTTCAGCAGTAAAGGTAAAGATTTTTTAAAATATTGAAATATATAATCAGAGGAGAATAAGCTCTAGGTATTCTCTTATTATTGTTTATTGTTTGTTATGGCCCTTGAGGCTGAGAACTTTTATAAAAAAATATTAGAAACGTATTAAATAATGTTTTTAATGATGATTTATCCAACTTACAGATTTTCCCCTGTGGAGGACACATTACACCATCTGCAGACTATAATTTCTGGCTTTCAGCCGTCATAAGTACAGATGCGGTTAGTGTTGTACCACAGCATATTCTTTGCCGCGTGCACCAACACAGTAGGTCAGATTTGCCCCTGAACTGACATAAGTTGTAACTTATGGAATTTACTTGCTTGATTTACCTATTTACCCCATGTACCCCAATTTACCCCCAACCCTTCAATGGAATGAGATCAAAATACAATATATTTCCAGATCTAGTTAAAATACATACGTGTACCAAAATTCAAGTCAAAATCTTAAACGGTTCCAGAGTAATCGTGCACACAAAAACAATTACAGACAGACAGACTGACAGACAGCATTTCTTTTTGCTCAAACTTAAAATTTCGACATTCATGACATTTCTAAGCCTATTTGAACAATAAAAATTTTCAATTTTTTTTGCGTTACTTTACTTCCACTGGATGTGATACACCAAGCATGGTGGTATACCGTTTGAACCATGCAAACTGACTCGTTCAATGCATGGTGGTACAAATAACGTACCGCATAATTATTGTATATGCATAGTGGCCTGTATATACTGTATATACTGTAATGTATACTATGTATATGGGTACTACGCCAAAGTATATACTTAAAATATAAATCTCCACAAATAGTACACGGAAATTAGCAAAAATAGAAGAAAAAAATTATAATAAGCTGATATTTTCTAAATCAACAGGTGATGTTCTACGACAAAACTAGAAGTATTGAAAAATACTGAGAATTAAATTTTCTATAAAACATGTCTTATAGGTCGTTTGCAGATTATTAAGGGTGTTTACGTTAATCGACGGCAAACTTGGGAGTAGGTAACAAAAAAATGTAGTATAGGTTTTGCACTTTTCCAGTGGACCATCGAAACGTGAAAAAAACGTCGGTTCGAAATGAAAGTCGTATCTATCAACTCGAGAGCGAATTTAGAAAATTCCGTCAGTCGGTCTGTCGCTCTGACGGTCTGTCACGCTCAGCCCTCCTAATCCGTTTTCGGATTTCGTTGAAACGTGGGTGGTTGATAGGAGGCCTTTAGAAAACCTTAACGCTGGAAGCTCGGCCCCGTTCGGAAACCGGAAGTACCCGATATAGACGTTTTAAGTTTTTCGGGAAAAATTGAATATCTGGGTAACGGGCAGTCGGATCCAGATATTTCAAAAAAGAGATGGTGCCGCTGGCAACGATCTACAGATAAATATACCAGAGACTATGTCGAAAAACAAATGGAAATTGAAATTTTTTGCAAAAACTGGTTTTCTAGAAAATTGGGCTAGGAAGCACGATAACTGTCCAGGATATTGATCGATTTCGATGAGACTTGGTGGCATCAAAGGTACATGGCCACAAATGAAGTCTATTGCTGGCGGCCCGAATCCGTTGACCGCAAGTATTCGTTCCAAGGCCGAGTATGATTTTCCAATGAAATTGATAACTCCCGAACTGAAGGTCCGATTTTGATTTTAAAAAATTGCGATTGTAGGGCTCGATTAAGTCTATTAGGTGACGTTTGTGAAAAATTTAACAAAACAAAAGCGAATCTACAAATCCTGGAAAACTTGATTTTTTCGATAAATTCTGCAAATACCGAACAGTTTCCTAATAAAAATCGAAAATTAAGTATTCCGTTGATCAATATCTATAACCGGTATAAGGCACGGACCTTTTTGGACAAAAAATCCGAAATAGAGTTTTTTCGAAAAATTAAAAATAAATGAGTTATTTACAAAGATGCATGACCACAATATAACCGATGCCCTTTCTGTATTTCAAAATGTAGTTAGCCTTTACTTTAGTCAATGCAAAAAGAAAAAAAAAAGAAAAATAAAACATGTCAAAATGTACTGAGTCATCCTGCGATCCTCTGCTGAAAAGGTACTGAATCATCCAAACAGGAATAAAAAGCATATCAAAATGTAGTTTTTTTTTTAGCCACACCCACTCATAGGTCATAGGCGGGTCAAAACAACCTCTCTCTCTCTTTCTCTCTCTCTCTCTCTAGCGTGTTTATGAATAAGGCGGTTAAGGATTGTGGTGAATCATTTGAAATATTATCAGGCTGCGTTATGTTCGATTAAGTACCGTATTCAATATAATCAGACTTTCATTTTTGTTTAACCCTACAGTTTACGATTTAATAACATAAAAAGTAATAGAAATATCGATACATAACACAGAACCTTTTTTGTAGAGAATCTTATGACAAACCTTTTCCTATACTTATGTTTTTTCTCCATAATAAAGCGTTTAAAAGATATTGTAAAAAAAACAGTGCGATGCCCCTAAAGGGGGTGAGATAGGGATGAATCTTACCTCTTGGGGGTGGGACCTTTTTTGATATGTATTCTTACACACATAAGCTAACTATTATAGACATTTCAGCTTATTATAATTTTTTTCTTCTATTCCACATTTTGCCTAATTTCCGTGTACTAAAATGCAACTAAAGCATATTTTATTGCTTAGCAATCTCCAATAACAAAAAAAAAACAGATGAATTGGAACAGAATATCTCGTGCAGCATCGAGACTTTTTGCATGATTTTCCGTGCCTGAAAGGGTTAACATCATATTTTAAATTTGACGTCATTTTATTTTATGTTGCAACCGCGGTGGCCATGGAAATTTTTTAAAATATTTTTCTAATATCAAAACCTAAATATTTCAAATAAGGATTTTTTTCCAGCTTTCACCGTTATTTTTTCTTTAAGGACTGGACTAAATAGAAAATCCGCCTTCATTCTGCTCTGTGCTGTGCCCTACACTACAGGGATTTCATAAATGGTCATAAAACGTAACCAAAAAAATAAAAAATCGGCAGCTACTGGAAGCGGCTGGAACCTCCCCACACGGTGACAGATTTACATTAATTATGCCTTTTATAGACTTATACGACTTTTCATGTTTCGAAATTTTCATGGTTGTTTTTCTAAATGAAAGAATTTTTAGCATATTATTATTTTTTACTTAGGCCTCGTCTGCTAAAGAACTCCAAGGGTACTGTAGTCTCCTGGGCTTATTGTGCTCTAGTATATCATTAATTATTAATTACTTCAATTTAAGGAGAACAAAAACAGAAAGATAAGTTTTTGATATTGAAAACACATTCAGTGGGATACGATTAAACCATTAGAAAAACAATTATTATTCTCATCATTATTACTTATCACCGAAAATAACTGATGTATATATCACGTAGTTCTGAAAAGAACTGATAAGTTCACAAACCCATGTACTTGATCATAGGTTAAAGATTGCTGATAAATATCTGCCGATGTGCAACGTTGATTGGCCATTGGCCCTCTGTTTCTTATGTTGAGTTCCAGAGCCAATAGCCGTGTGATCCGTTGAAATTCACATTAGAGAAGATTATTGAAAATGCGATGGGAAGTCTACATATGATTTAGTAAATCCATGATAAATTCCTGAAAAGACTGACATAAACAAGCATAAAATTCAAAGTAATTCATCACGTGTCTTATGATTTTTAATGATAGCCATGTATAATCGTGCAGTGTTTCAGCTTAGAGATTTTGGCGAGTGTGGAAAGACAGACACATATTAAGAAATTAATATAGATATACATGCAGGTAATCATAATCTGGAACGCGCGATTTCAATTTTCACTCCTTTTGTAATATTATCAAAAAAACCGCTGCCCAAGGAATCACTACTTCCACATCCAGATTTTCTACCCAAGTCACTCACAACGAAAAAAGTTTGTATGTGGAAATAATTGTTTATGGAACTTTAATAATATAATATTTGAAATTCTCTACCTGAAAAACCCATAAAACGATACCCCACAACGATAGTGGGGTGGATGAAGTAAAAAAATATTTTGAGGTTTCTGGTTCTTGTACATACACTAAATCACATTTTTTTCATCTCCTTTAATAATGGGGTGGGGGTGGTAATGGGGGTAGCTAATGTCAAAATTTTTTTTGAGACCTTAGCTTCTCTTGTATGTACTAAATACCAATGTTATGGATTCTTACTTGCTTGATTTACCTATTTACCCCAAATTTACCCCAATTTACCCCCCAACCCTTCGACGGATCAAGCTGAAAATATAATCTAGTTCTAGATCTCGTTAAAGTACATATGTGTACCAAATTTCAAGTCAATATCTCAAACGGTTCCAGAGTAAACGTGCGCACAAAAAAAGTTACAGACAGACAGACAGAACAACAGACAGAAATTTTTTTCACTTAAACTTAAAATCTCGACGTTTCATGACATTCTAAGCCTATTTGAACAATACAAATTTAAAAAAAATTTTTTGTCGTTACTATACTTCCACTGGATGTGGAAGTACCTAATACCTTTACAATATTTAAAAGTAAAACTGATATACCACCTAAATTCATAAAGTTCGTTTGAACCTGGAAAACACACTGTATATTACAGCTTCGGTCGGTACAAGAATATATCTTCGTATTTTCGTGTGCTTAATCAAAAATCTTGACAACATGTTGTTACAAAATTATAATAAAACATAGTTTACTTATATCAAATGACAGTTGCACGTCTGTGTATATCGGATATGGTTCTATTTTAATAAGAAGTGTTCTATGTACCAAATTTGAAATACAAATAAAGATATTGTATATATCTTCCAGTTTGAGCGAACGAATGATAACACTGGTTCACAAACAAAGTGAAATTGGATACATCCCTTAAATTAGGCTACCTCTTAAAGCTCCAACCAAAATAAATAAAATATCGTATTTCAAAGACTATCTAAAAAATACATTAGTAACATGTGAGGGGATATTTTACGAACTTTTTTACTACGTTAATATGTCTTCTGATTAAAAGAAACCAATATATACTTATGTTTTTTTTTTCTGAAAATCTAACCCACTTTAGGGCATAAATCATCTAGGGATGTAGAAAGCAAAGAGTGTTTTTCTTCTGCACGATATATTAAGTATATTTTATTTTGGATATTTCTGTTTCCTATAATGATGTAATATATTATAGAGATATTAGGTATTTATGTGTCTTCCGCACTAAATATAAAAATATATCCTCCTAAATATTTTTATATGACGGTAATAAAACTAATATATCTAAGCGATAGACAATAATATTAACAGATTTCATTATAAGGAAACAAACAGATTTTCTTACTTTTCTCAACGTTTAATGAAAATAACTGGGTGGTCAATCGAACGTTGATCGCATTTTATATTTTCAGAATTCACATTATGTGAAAAATAAATATAAATGTTTCTAAATGATGGGTTTAAAGTAACTCACAAATCTCCTGTAAGTTGACTCTACTTTTTCATAAATTCTCATACTTAAATTTCCAGATTTCAGAATTTTTCATTTCTGTCAGATTTACAAATATTTAGCTTCTTTAAAATATGCCCCACGGCTCTCATTTTGGACCATTGCTTTTTATACTGTTTATCAAAATCAGTAAGATATCTTTATGAATCTACATTTTATACATATTTTGGCAATGAAAAAATCGTATGCTTTAGTAATAGAATTATAATGATGGAATCAATTTCTGATAAGGTTGGGGGACAATTTGAGGTAAAAAAGTAAAGCAAGCAAGAAAGACTCCAAAAAATTGGGATTTAGTGTATGTGCGAGAAGCCAGTCGCATAATTTTTTTACATCAGCAACCCCCTACACGATTATTAAAGGAAGTCAAAATAATATTGTGATTTTATATTTATACAAAAACCAAATATCTCTATTTTTGTTTTTTTTTGCATTAGCCATCCTCTCCACCACTTCTATTACCTCCCTGCCCCGTTATTAATGGAGTTAAAAAACTAAAATCCTGGTTTAGTGTGTAAAGATCCAAAGGCCTCAAAATTTATTTTGACAACAGCCACCCCCCTCTATCACCTCCACTACCGTCTGGCATATAGAAATATGAGTTTATGGGGTAGACAATTTCAAATATTATATTATTAATGTTCTATGAACAAATATTTCCACATAGTAGAATGCAAATATAGTATCGACATCTTTTCGTTGGAAGAGACTTGGATAGAAAATCTGGATGTGACAGTAGTAATTTCTTAGGCAACGGTTTTTTAGATAGTGTCTCCGATGTATTTTGTTAAATGCCAACAACTTGCCTTAAAAAATGGGAGAAATTATTGAAATCGCAGTTAGCCTCACAGAACTCAATCTTGAGCTTAGAACATACAGGAAATTTGCGGCTCGTATAGCATTTACAACTTTTTAGATTTACAATTACGAGAAGTAATAATCTGTAAACTAAATATTTAAATTTGTTGGTAGGTAATACTACCGTTTTTATCTCCCGTCGCCGAATGATATATCTGATCGCGTAAAGTAACAACGTCTAAATAATTCACATGACTGTGCGTATCGGATAAACTTTATCTGAATGTCGTAAAAAAATATTTCACTTATGATAGTATTACAAATTATTTGCAACGAGCTATAATGAGTTCAAACAATAAATTCTGAGTATGGTTTAAGTGTAAGTTACAATAATATAAAAATTATGATAGTAAGATCGTGTAAACGAAACCGACCCAGACACGCTGTGTGTGAGGTAATAAAGACGATATACCTTGTGGGCAATACAGGTAATTGCAAATGTGAGATTCAATGAAGGATGAATATAGGAAGATGAGAAACTTGCCAGTTGTGCAAGATTTAGCGTGACGCTAATATCACGAGGCGCAAAAAGCCCAGACTTGCTGGCCAGTTTTCTTTATCTTTTTTACATCTCTGACTGTTAGAGAAGCAAGCAAAAGGCATAGTGATGCTTTCCATCGCACCTACAGCTCGATTCTCCAAGAAATACGCCTCAGCATAGTATTCTTCCGAATCCTACCATTTTCGCCTATATCGTCCAGAGACGGCAGTATAAAACGATTGATAGTTCAAAACTCTGAACTGATGGAAAATAACTTAACAGAAGAAGCTATCAGACGTGCTATGAAGTAAAGAGAGGCCAACCAGAATAATACATCTTGACAGCCGTTTTGCGACACATGTGCGTAAACGTTTTATATTCACTTCAAATATATTTAAAGAAATGTAAATTGTATTGGAAAATAGTCTGTCGCAAGCGAAAAATGTTGAATGTTTTTGTTGCTAATATATAATTTTAAATTATTATTATTATTTCATATGAAATACTGAATTTTAATTTATTTCAAGTGCCCAAATGAAAGCAAAAAAGGAAGTATTTTCAAAATATTTTATTATTTAATGAATGGTTGTTATAATATAACGTTAATAGAGGAAATATCGATCCCAAAGTGGCCAAAGATCACTAAAAAAAATGCGCCCTATTTTAGTTTACTATTTTGCTGATGCAGACTGATCAATTTATTGAACTACCTACTGGCCTTCAACAATGTTCATTTTTCATTATCTTCAGTTTCGTTTTATGGTTAAAACTAACTGCGTAGTTAAACAGTGGGTGCTAAGAGAGAATAAAATGCAAAAGTTTTTAAACTTTTATAAGGTATATACCAGTATTAACTTTTTACATGTGGATATTTCTCCAAGACATCTTAAGTTTCATCGAAAAGTACCCATTTTATTTATTCAAGATAAATTATTTCTTTCAAATATTCAGTAGGATATGCTTTTAACAAAAAAATCAAATAATAGTTACCTACTTAAAATAAAAGAAAAAGTACTTTTCAAAAACCTCATTTGAAATAAAATAGGAAATGGAGACAAAAATAAATAAATTTAACTGAAATAAGCCCCAACTCTGTGGTTAGTCAATTAAATTGACTTCTAACCAATAATTATTCTAGTACTCAACAAGAATAAACAAAAAATGTTTTGAAAGGCAACAAGCCGTTTCATAATACCTCCAGTAAGAGTTCTGTGTCTTTTGGTTACTGCAGTATTATTTTGTCAGACGACTGACAGACACTCGATTGTATTTAAGCCTCTTGTTACGTTAAAAAGCAGAGCTGGACTTTCACAAAGGATTCATTAGTAAGTAATACGTGAACTCATTCCAATGCACGGTTGAATGTCTAAAAATTTTAATCAGCGATATTTTTCTGCGATATATGTAGAACATTAATTTCATACCTTTTATGTTTTCCATCCCAATGGATACATGAAAGTTTATTTAATTGAATGTACTGCTTTAAGCCCAAATTTAAATGTAATAAAATATGTTGTTATAATTAATTATTTTTTTTGCTTGCATCATGATTAGAGAAATTAGAGAATATCATTTGGGTATTAAGCAAATTACACTTTTTATTTATTATGAAATTATCTACTTTCTTAAAACACTCATTATTGGAGAACCAATCAAAACAACTACTCTTGTAGCTAATACTGACGAAGTACTGAATTACATGGTAGAATTCCTAGCATTTTAATGCAAAAAAATATATTGAAAATATTTAAATCATTTATTTAAATTCAGTCATTCACACTTCTTTATTTAATATGAAATTTTCTACTTTCTGTATATTGGTACCTTAATCTGGTCACGCTAATATGCTACTCGGGAAAACACTTTAAAACACTTTATCATTGGAGAACCAATAAAAAAAACTACTCTTTTAGCTAATACTGACGAAGCAATTACATGATAGAATTCCTAGCATTTTAAGGCATAAAAATGTATTGAAAATACTCATTTATTGAAATTCAATAATTCACAACAGTTATTGAACCTTACATTCTATTTCTATTCTAGAAAAGTTGTACAAGTTTTTTCGAACTCGTTAGTTCTCATTAGTAGAGTATAAAAGCATTCATTCATTATTCACAAGCCTATTCTTGGTTTATTTTATAATTAATTATTCTTTATTGCAGAAAGTAGATAATTTCATATTAAATAAAGAAGTTTATATGAATTTAAATAAATTATTAAAATATTTTCAGTATATTTGTGTATTAAGGGTCTACACACGATCCAGCGACAGGCCTTGTCGGCATGCTTTGAACTCATTCGAAGATAATTGGAATTCCAGCGGACCAGTTCACTTTTACGAATGAGTTCAAAGCATTGCCGACAAGGCTGGCTCCCTGTCACTGGATCGTGTGTAGACCCCTTTAAAATGCTAGGAATTCTATCCTGTGATTCAAAACTTCATCAGTATTAACTAAAAGAGTAGTTAATCTGACTGGTCCTCCAATAAGAGTGTTTTAAAGTATTTACCTGTAACTAGTAAATTAGGGTGCCTAGATTAGGGCAACAATATACAGAAAGTAGGTAATCTCATAACAAATAATGCTTAATATCTTAATAATATTCTCTAATCATGATGTAAGCAAATAAATAAAAAATAATTAATTATAAAAATAAATCAAGAATAGGCTTGTAAATAATGTAATGAATAATAATAATAATAATAATAATGAATTAATAATTCTATACTCTACTGATGAGAATGAACGAGTTAGAAAAAAGTTGTACAACTTTCCTAGAGTTGAAATAGAATGTAAGGTTCAATCACTGTTGTAAACGACAATAAATGATTTATGCATTTCAATATATTTTTTTGCCTTAAAATGCTACTAATCCTATCGTGTAATTCAATACTTCATCAGTATTAGCTAGAAGAGTAGTTGTTTTGATTGGTGTTCCAGTAATGAGTATTTTAAAGTGTTTTCCTAAGTGGTATATTAGCATGACCAGATTGAGGTACTAATATACAGAAAGTAGATAATTTCATATTGAATAAAGAAGTGTGAATGACTGAATTTAAATAAATGATTTAAATATTTTCAATATATTTTTTCGCATTAAAATGCCAGGAATCCTATCATGTAATGTAATATTTCATCAGTATTAGCTAGAAGAGTAGTTGTCTTGATTTGTTCTCCAATAATGAGTGTTTTAAAGTATTTACCTAACTAGTACATTAGCGTGCCCAGATTAAGGCAACAATATACAGTAAGTAGGTAATTTCATAATAAAAAAGTGTAATTTGCTTAATACCTAAATAATATTCTCTAATAATAAAATATGTTTGACAGCATAGTTGAGTTAGATAATATCAAAACGTACCTACTCCAAATAAACACTACTTTATCATTTTATTCTAAGTACTTTCAAAATACACGTACTGATTCTTGTGCTTCCAGTACTTTGCCTAAAAAATACTGGATACTTGTAATTCTTTCTAAAGTACTTGTCACTTAAGTAGTATTCCAAGTGCTTTGTCATATAAAAACCGCTGCCCAAGGAATCACTACTTCCACATCCAGATTCTCTATCCGAGTCACTCACAACGAAAAAACTTTGTATGTGAAAATAATTGTTTATGGAATTTTAATAATATAATATTTGAAATCCTCTACCCCAAAAACCCATAAAACGATACCCCACATCGGTAGTGGGGTGGGGGTGGTAGTGGGGGGTGGATGAAGTAAAAAAATATGTTGAGGTTTCTGGTTCCTGTACATGCACTAAATCACATTTTATTTTCATCCCCTTTAATAAGGAGGTAGGGGTGGTAATATGGGTGGCTAATGCCAAAAATTGTTTTGAGACCTCAGCTTCTCTTATATAATATATATATATATATAATATATATATATATATATATATATATATATATATATATATATATATATATATATATATATATATATATATATATATATATATATATATATATATATATATATATATATATGCTAAATACCAATTTCATGGACTCCTCCCTGCTTGATTTACCCTTTACCCCAAATTTACCCCAATTTACCCCCCAACCCTTCGACGGAACAAGATGAAAATATAATCTAGTTCTAGATCTCGTTAAAGTACATATGTGTACCAAATTTCAAGTCAATATCTTAAACGGTTTCAGAGTAAACGTGCGCACAAAAAAAGGGTTACAGACAGACAGACCGACAGACAGAAATTTTTTTCCGCTCAAACTTAAAATCTCGAAGTTTCATGACATTTTAAGCCTATTTGGACAATAAAAATTTGTTTAAATTTGTTTGTCGTTACTATACTTCCACTGGACGTGGAAGTAAAAGAACCGCAAGTTTTCAAATATTCAATATTTTTTATAATATTTAAGTAGGTTACACACTTAATAATTTTGTAAAAAATAAATTCCCTAGTTATGCAGTTTCTCAAGCGTAAAAGCTTTCTCTACCAATTATATATATTTCTCACTGTTCAAATAGGGAAGTGTAAACAAACCCTTTTTCCCTATGGCAAACTGTTTTCGTACCATATTTAGTCAAAGAGTGAAAAGTGCTGACCTTCAGCTGACGCTGTCCTTTTCTAATCTACGTGTACCCTGAGAAATGCGTATTTGAAGTTAGCCTATTTTTTGCAACTTTAAAGAAAGAACGTCACATTTTTACTTTATTGCCAATAATATCTCGCAACATATCAAAATAAACAAATTAAAGCTGATAAAATCATCTTTAATTTGTTTTTTCTTCTTTGGTCTGGTGTGATGGGCGTTAAAATTTTACATTTTTTTACTTAAAATTTGCCTTGAATCAAAAAAACAATTTAAAAGAAAAAAACAAAAAAGTCAATGGCAATTTTTCATATACAGGGTGATTCGCTAGCAATGCGCCATAGCCTAATGACAGATAGAGCACTTCAAGGCGAGTCTAGACCACCAAAGAAAAAAACGTTTTGGCCAGTGGTTAAGAAGATACAGGGTGTTTTATGCATTTGGTCTGAAAATTCAAAGAGCTATATCTCTGCACCGGTTGGATGTAATCGAATGAAATTTACTAGTAACATTTCACAGCTGGGACTTATCAGAGTAGCCTAATTGGTTTTGAAAAATTCAAGGCTGGACTCGGAAAGAATCTGCCCTCCTCGTTTTTGACCAATAAGTACATTTTTCTATCGCATTTCTAGAAAACTATTGCGGATTCGGAAAGTTCAGAAAAAATACTATAAGAATAGCGTTCAATTTTGATAGCACACCTAAACCGTTTCGATAAAAAAATCTAAAATCAATTTAGAGCATCAGGACTAATAATTTGACCGAGCATTATTTATGGAACAGTTTGATAGAGTCCATTCAAATGTTTCAGATCCATATCTCTTCGAATACTTCACATAATACATGCGAATAACATACCTAGTGAGAAAAATACAGGGTCGTACTTGTGAACTTTGTTATTTGTTTTTTTTTTATTTTAATGCCTTATTTATATTAACTTCCTGGCGAAGTTTAGTTAATTGCTACTCTACCACTTAACCAGGACGGCGAGATGAGATACTGGTCACCCATCCAAGTGCCGAACTCAAGCAGCGAGCCCTAATCACTGATCGATTGCGCTACTTAAACCGGTGATCGATACCATACCTCCGAATTATTTTATGTAATCCAGATAAAATGATAAAATTTGAATAAATTATGGGTATAACCTTCATAGAAAAAGCATGCACACATAAATGTCAATCCTTTTAATAAACAAACAAACTTAACATCATAATATTCCATAACCAATGCCCCAAATCTAGTATATGAGGTTCTCAAAATCTCCTCCTCCAACTTCGATACATTTCCTGCACCGCACCAATAAATGTCGTGTGGCCTTCCTGATGGTTTGTCTCCGGTTCATCATGTCATCAAATGCTGTCACTACCTGCTGCCGTAGTTCCTCTTTAGTGGTGACTTCTGCGCTGCACCGATTGTTTCATGTGGCCCCAAACATAAAAATCAAGAACAGTTAAGTCAGGAGACCTAGCTGGCCAAGCTTGAGTGTCTTCGTGGTTAGGAAACTCCTTGTTAAGGTGCTCCCGGACCTGGAGTGAGAAATGCTGCGGTGCCCCATCATGCTGGAAATGAAGGTCTGTCCTGTCGACATCTTGCGCCAATAATAAATTTGGCAAAATGTTCCGGAAGAAATCTAAGTAGATTTCTCCAGTCAATTGGCTTTCAAAAAAATGCGGTCCTACCAATGTATCGTTCACCATTCTACATCATACATTAAGTGAGAACTTGCGCTGCGAATTCCTAGAATTTCGCACTCCGCCTCGAGTGAATTGGGCCTCGAATTCTGGGCAAAGTTCTTGGATGACGAATTATCCAACGGCAGATCGTAAGACGTGCGAATTCATTACCCGGTTCGAGACGCTGGACCTTTTGGATGCGGTAAGGATACAGCCGTTCCGCTTTTAATGCCCTCCATACACGGGTTTGAGGAATACCTAGCGCGTGTGATGTTCTTCTAGTGCTTGTCGAAGGATTTTGCTCTGCCATTTCCACAATGTTTTCTTCGACCGGTCTAACTACTCATTCTATATTTTCGTTTCTTTCAGGAAATCTACCATTTTCTCGAGAGAACTGGAAAACTGTACTGAAGGTGTCGCACGACGACGGTACTCGTCGACCAGGAAATCTTCGCTGATATTCTGCAACGACAGCCCTTGTATTACTATCGCAAAACCCATACACATAAATGATATCAGCTAATCCAGCGTTTGTAAACTTAGATGGCTTCTTTAGAACATGAATGAAACGAGGTACAATTAGATAGAACACCAAATTGTCAAAATAATTATTATTGTCACAGAGATAATGATGAATACATAGGTTACTATTCTTTTCGATTTCAAAAGAAAACTGTGTATCTTTCTTAATTAATAGATAGGTTATGTTCTCTTATTTACGTCATGACCGCACGTATCTAGTGTTTTAACTTTATAATTTTGTGTCTTATTAATTATTTAAAAGTGTGTGTATGTACTGTGTAAACATAAAAAAGATGGAAAAGGGTTTTTAAAAGGCCTGATGCGTTAAATTGCTTTATGATATTTTTGCCAAAACGGTTCAGATGTGCCATCAAAATTGAATCGCTATTCTTTTAGCATTTTTTCTGAACTTTCCGAATTCGCTAATAGTTTTAGAAAACGGTACTTATTGGTCAAAAACGCGGAGAGCAGATTCCTCGGCAGATTCTTTCCGAGTCCTGAATTTTTCAAAACCAATTAGGCTAATCTGACAAGTCCGAGCTGTGAAATGTTACTGGTAAATTTAATTCAATTATATCCAACCGTTACAGAGATATAGCTCTTTGAATTTTCAGACCAAATGCATAAAACACCCTGTATCTTCTTAACCACTTTCCAACACGTTTTTTTCGTTAATGATCTAGACTCGCCTTGAAGTGCTCTATCTGCCATTAGCTTATGGCGCATTGCTAGCGAATCACCCTGTATAATATCAATAATGCATTTAATTTTCACAGAAAAAAATTGTGGAGAGCGTGGTTGCGTAGTAACATAAAGAGTGTAAATTGACAGTTCATAACCTGATTAAGTTACGAATGCCTTAGTGCGAGGATTTACTCATTGATACTCAACTGTACAATTTACATAAATTGTATTACTTTGGACAACTTGACTCAAAAAAAAATTATAGATAAAATTTACAAGCACAAATAGTATTTGTGGAAAATATATTACGAAATAAAATAGGATATATGTCAGTGAGTATGATGCGTTTTATCGCTACAAAACCGTACATAGCGTTTTACAGCAATTAAACCACATGCCGAGTGTTCTGTCATTTCTATAAAAAGCCGATCTAGTTGACTTACAACTAATAATGACATTTCATTGGTGTAATGGTATTTCATTGGCTACCGTGTTAATGAGTGAAATAATCGCAATAAATTTTCTCAGCTTTAAGATGGTTTAATTAGTTTATTTTGTTGTGTTATTACCGCAAATGTAGAACATAGTCTACTCTTTTAGAAAAAAAGTAAACTTTATTAGAGGTTGCCACGGGATTTAAAAATGTTATTGAATTGCATTGGTGTAAATTAAATAGGCGAGAGTTAAACATTGGATACATTCAGGACTGGTGGAATGAAATATATTCAGAAAATGGAGTGACAAGTATTTTACGCTAGTGCCAAAATTCTTGAGGTTAATAACTTTTCCCGGAAATAAAAATTGGTAGGAATTGGTATACTTTATTAAATTTTTAAAATTTCATACGGACCTGTTAAAGTTAAATTGACTAAACACATTAATTTTATTAAGAACAGAAATTAGAAATGAAAAATGGAGAAATGCTACAAATATCAACTGGAAGTCATCAAAATTTCGGTAAAAGACGCTATTAGCAAAAAAAAAACTAATACAACGATTGTACTACTAGAAGTAATTAGAAGAGAAAATAGAAAAAGTTATGATACTTACGAAACTGTTTTGTAAGACTTCTGTAAAACATGGTTACAGATACTAAGAGATTTTAGTAAAACAAATTTTCTTAATACAATTAAGTATAAGCAGTTCAGTTCTTGTTTTGACTATATAAGAATACTGGCATAACTACAAATCTACATAACCCAGCACCGACGTTGCCCATGCAAAAATGTTTTTCAACACTTATTTCTCACCTCTGGTTTAAATTTCAAAAGTTTTGGGTTTTTTCCTTTATTTTGGAACCATTACCTACATGTGTGCTTTGCCATGGTAGAAATATTTTTCAATTCCTATATATCACCCCCTATTTAAAAATAAGGGTTTTGGATTTTTTCTTTATTTTGAAAGCTATGTATGCGTCAAATTTAAAATTTAGCTCTTCGGGAAGTGGATTTTCATTTTCGGTAAATAGTATATTATTCAACGAGCGGTAATGTAGGTAATAACTCACGCAAATGAAGTTTACAGCACGAGCCGAAGGCGAGTGCTGTAATTCATTAAGGGTCAGTTTTACAATATCGGATTAAACCGCGGAGTGCGGATTAAACTACGGCCTTGAGAAAACGTCTGTTTTAGAATGTCGTTAATTTTGTTTTTATATGTAATATGATGGATATAATCGAAATATTTGATTAATTATTATTTATTTATTAATATTTACTGTCTAATGACGACGAAGAAATTATATTAATGTAATAGAAGGTGTTCGAAGTTCTAAGTTTAAACTGCACAGTTTAATCTAACATTATAATACTGGCCCTAAGTGAGTTACTACCATTACCGCAAGTTGAATACTATACTTTATCTACGGCTATAACAATAAATATTAAATTGAGAAAATTTTGTTTGAATTACTCAGTTTGTTTATTAATAAAATTGGCTGTAAAATTTAATTTTTGTACACCCTTTTATATTTGTTGTCTTCTCACCTTTAAGCTGAGGTAGAATGTGATTTTTAATAGAAATAGTGCATAAACTGCTTCTAGAAAAAAATCAGCTCTGTAGATTAATATTCCGCGGCGGAAAATGCAAAACTTCTCCGCGAACTGTAATAGTCCGAAGCGCATATTCGGTCAAAAGTCTTGTTTTTTATGTTAGAGAAAAAATAAAAAAAGCGTCGGAAAGCTCAATCGATTCTCTTTACATAAGCTGTCTATAAGTTTTTCGAAAAAAAACTATAATTATCGAGATATTCGAGGAAATGTAGGAAATTACACGTTTTCCTATAGAGTGTATGTAAATTTTAAAATAATAACCTTTCTCAGAAACTTTTGTTTCGAAGGGCCAAGATTAACGGAGCGTCAAAGTAGTACATGATATTAAGTGAACATCGTATATGAGATCGATTTTAGTTAAATACCGATTAATTACGGTGACAAAATGGAGAAATTTTACCGAAAAAAAAAAGTCCCAAATCCCGCCCCCTCTAATTAATTCATTTTTGTCGGAATTCAAAAAATAAAAAAAGTGTTTTAGCAAATTTAATTCTATTTAAATTAACTAGGTGTAGGAGCCAAGATTAAAAAGTTGCCAACTGTAGAAGCTCAAAATTTCCGATTTTTTGCCGTACATGGCCAACATTTCAGTAGTTATCTCCGAAACGAATAAAGAAAAATCAAAATTCTGATGACAGCAAAAGATTCGCAGTGGAAAATACTCATTTGACCTGGATTTTTATTTCGAGCTAACTCCCACTGTTTCGGAGATATCTGCAAAAAATAACAAAAAACAGCTTACATTTCGGGAAAAGATTGCAAAAACATTCAATCTTGACACGTTCATATTTTTTTAAGAACACCATTGGGACGGCCGTACGATGTCACGACGTAAAGAGGAAGTCTTCCAGATAAATCTGATTGTAAATTGCACGGCGAAATTGGAAAATTCGGCTCGGCACGAACGAATCAAAAGTAGCATTTTGTGACATTTCAGAAAATCGATGTCTTTTTGTAACATGTTGTTTAATTTTTTACTCATTTTTGCAACACTAAAAGTTTGGTAGACTTGCACTTTCATCATTGATACTGTCTAAGCTATCATGGGAAAAAATCTAGCTTTATAGATATTAACGCGAAAAATTTGTCGCTACCTCCCTGGCTACCACCTTCGTGTGTCGCGCTTTACGCCGACTGGACAGGCTAAGCATGAAGATAAAGGCGATTGGCTCTATACCTAGCATGAGTTAAAATAACTCACTCATTATAACTCACGCTATTTGTTTATGGATACTATTAATTGTTCAAAGGCAGTACATTCATTAGTATATAACCTAATAAGAGCAGATAAAGGTACTTTCAGTATTACACTTAGATTTACTCAATACAATATAAATGTTTCTGAATTTTGGATTTATTACACTCTTATCGGATATGATTTTACCGTAAATGTTTACTAAAAAAAATGTTGCATCGCTATTATATTTGTGACAACTTACACGTGAGTCGCATTTAAACACAAAGCTGACGCTGGGGTCGACCCCAGCACATGATGGGCTGTGATTAGGAGCGTCTGCCACATAATACGTTTTAACTAAAGTCAATTAAAATTATTTGATTTACTTTTCAGAAAATTATCAATATTCATTTATTGATTCAAGTTTATAGAGCACATCGTCTGGATATTTAATTTCTATGCATGAATGAGTTTCACTTTATTGATATAAGCTTAGTCCTAGTTTAATAATCTACAGTTAAATACTATTTTATATGTTATAAGTACCTACCTAGATATTAATCCATTACAAGATTTCCATTGAATTGATAAGTACGAAATGTGACATATGAAGACATTTTCAATAAAGCTATTTTAAAAATACGTGACATTTAAGAACTAGTAAGCAATCACTTCAAAACTAATGGTTCAATCTCAATTCTGTTTGAATGAAAAAAGTTGATCCATTTTTAGAAAATTGAATCAATCGAAAGTAGAAGGAAATATTTTATTTATTAAAACATGCATGCGGTAAGTGAAATTTTATAATTTTCTTGGTCCGTCTTAATAATTCTCGGTTTTGAAATGTAACAAATGTTTATTTGTGATGGAGTATCCTCTAGGTAGGGTTGATAGGGATACTTGATAAGATGTCTGGTAAGAAAGGCCTCCTATAAAATAAATATAGTAGTATGATCAGACTTCGATCATCAATATATAGAAAGAATGTTTATTTTCTTGTTTTTCATATTGAATGTCAGATATTAAGTGTATGAAAGAAGTTAATAAGATGTCTCATAAGGGAGAAAAAAATCCATCCAATCAAACAGTATGTGCAGTATCTGGGACAAGCGACTTACGTTCAACACCCACGTTAACGAGACTATACGCAAAGTCTACTTCATGTCCAGGAGTCTGTATCTGCTTCTGGCGCGGGATAGCGAACTCAACAGGACTAATAAAAAGTTAAAAGATATTATTTTGGGTATTCAGCAGATAACTTTCAAAGAAACCATTCGTTCCTTTCATATGCTATTGGTTCAAGTCTGACCAAGTTAGCATATCAACAAGAGTTCCCCCTAGGAAACGAAATAATACCTTTTAACAATGATCTAAGCAGAAATACAAGATTTTTTTTTAAATGAAAAGTCGTAACGATGGTAATCACGCCGACCATCACATACGCGGCGCCGGTGTGGTGTAACATCCCGGCACTAGCTGACTACATCCAAGAAACTTCACAAAAATTATACCAATTCAAACTGAGCGGTAGTCCGCTAACCCGCAATATAACCCAAATCAGAAAGCATAATATAAAACACCCATTACCATAACCAGGCGTTGACTATTTTCCGGCAACTTCCTTAGCCACATTTCCTCCTACGACAACTTACCTCTACCCTACTCTTTATCTTTCCTCAACTTTACAACTTTCCAATCCCTCTTTCTCACCTCTTTTTGTTTTTTCTAAATCCTCTCTAGGGCGAATATTTCAGATAAATCCAAATTTTTTAAACCACAGCTTTTAACCACTCTACCCTCCTTGCCGGCGATGAGACCGCAAGGTCGTCATTGATTCGAACGGGTTTTTCGTTTAATTCTGCTTTCCCGTATCAACAATTATAAATTTTGTGAGTGTAGTGCCAGTACTAGTTTTAAGTTTTATCAAGTAGTTTTAGGCTCATGTGAGCACATTTTTATTTAACAGCCTAGTTTTAAGTCTGCCGCGGCGGACAGATGCCCTTATCTATTAAAACATTATCGTCAAGCCGAACCGGATCCATCCCACTCAACCACATATTCACCACAGCGATGTGCGCCGTGGTTGTCTGGTTGACACCGGGTTGGGCTCTAGCTAGGCGCATATTTGTATCCTAAATAAAAATAAATACTTTAAAAATTGAATTGAATTGAATTGAATTGAATTGAATTGAATTGGTTGATATACTAACGCAGTCAGACTTGAGTCAATACTATCTGAAAAGAACGAATGGTATATCTTAGATATCTGCTGAATGCTCAAAATAATGTTTTTCAATAACTGTGTATGCAGAAATAAAAAATATTTATGTAATAGTTAGGTCCTCATTTTTTGTGTATATTGCCTGATTTTTATGTAATACAGCGCATTCCTCCAATTTCGATGCTCACAACGTGAGTTTTTCATTTTTATTTCAATGTTGCCAAATCTGCGCAAAAATCGTAAATAATACTAACAATGAGCACTTCCAAAGCTGATAACACAGCCCCACAAAAAAAATAAAAGTTCTGTACCAGAGATGTGAATACATAGATTTTGTGTATTTTTTTATGCTGAATCCGAATCAGTAGCCAAAAATATGGGTTACCCAGATAGTTTTTTAGTAAAACGCAAAAGCATCCCCTAAAATAGAGTGATACGGTAAAGCTTCATAATGAAATGCAACAATTTGTAAATACTTTGAGAAAACATTTTAAAATAAGATTTTGAGCATTAGAAAGAAATATATGCAAATTAAATCCCACCCCCACGAGGGGGGTTAATTCCATCTTTAAGATTAGATAACGAATGTTATAGTGCAAAACAATGTGAAAAGCCATAACCTCGTAGTTTGTAATTCCAAATATACAAATGTAGGTTGACAGACAATATACCTAAAAAATATAATATAATCTTATTTTTAACGGGCTTCAAACCACCTCTGCAGACCTAGGTATTCCTTACTCCTTTGAGTTACATATTTTTCTATTCAATGGTTTGGTCTAAATTTTGTTACCGCGGGTAATGGTGGATACGCCATCTTTTATTCAGGAATTTTCGGATTCGGACTTCAGATTCATAATCAGTGACCCCAAAAACCCGCGGTAACAAAATTTATACCAAACCATTGAATAGAAAAATATGCTACTCAAAGGGGTAAGAAATACCTAGGCCTGCAGAGGTGGTTTCAGGCCCCTTAAAAATAAGATTACCTATATTATATTTTTTAGGTATATTGTTTGTCAACCTACATTTGTATATTTGGAATTGCAAACTAAGAGGCTATGTCTTTTCACATTGTTTTGCACTAAAATATTCGTTATTTGATCTTAGATGTGGAATTAACCCCCTCATGGGGGTGGGTATAGATTTAATTTGCATATATTTCTTCCTAATGCTCAAAATCTTATTTTAAAATGTTTTCTCAAAGTCTTTACAAATTGTTGCATTTCATTATAAAGCTTTACCATATCACTCTATTTTAGGGGATGTTTTTGCGTTTTACTAAAAAACTACCTGGGTAACCCATATTTTTGGCTACGGATTCGGATTCAGCATAAAAAATACACAAAATCTATGTATTCACGTCTCTAGTACAGAACTTTTATTTTTTTTTTTGTGGGGCTGTGTAATTTACTTCGTCAAAGTAAGAGATAGTCCTCGGCGCAAAAAGACCATTTGGAAAACGGACATATCAGTTCGTTTATTAGGAGCACGGGTATTCCGAAATATTTCAGTAACGAATGTGACGTGTATTCTTCCTAGTCGCACCATAACAAATTGCCAATTCAATCAGAGCTGGGCAAATACTTTGAAAAAGTATTTAAATATTAAATACTAAATAATTTCAGAAAATTGAAAGTATTTAAATATTAAGTATTTTCAAAAGATAAAAGTATTTAAATAATAAGTAATAAAAGTAATTAAATAGTTTAAACTTAGTATTTAAATACTTTCTGAATATTTAAATACTTTGATAACACTGAAATATTTTGAAGCCCACCCTAAGTGTCCGTGCATCTCCCCCCCCCCCGATCCTTTAGGACAATGTCTTTCATAAAGATTAAAGCCTAAGAGGAACAATTTAAGACATGTCCTAAAAAAAAATGGCTGCACTTTCAAAATGGCGTCACTAAGAGAAATGTTAAAAACGTGTAATCAGATAGAGAAGAAAGCTTTATTTTACTCGTTAGAACTGAAGAGTTTTTAGAGGTTCTGTAGTATGCATTTAACCGTGCGCTTGGCCGCACAGAGTGGCAAAGTTACTTCATTATTTTTTTCCAGGAATACCGTGGCTTTAGCGATAAATTTTATTAGAATATTTTTTGTTCAGAAATATGTGGTCTATTCTATTTTTGTTTTTTTTTCTACCCTGACTTAATTTAAAAATTTTGAAAAAATGGATGAAAAAAGATTTTTTCCTTTTTTTTTGTATGTTCTGCATCCGAGCGGAATGTAAACATTTCAGGATATTATTCTATACACTTTCACGAACTCATAAAAAAAAATTATTCCGTTTGCAAGTTTTTGTGGGTTTCACTATAAAATGTTTTCTGTCGTCTGGGTTACAGGGAGTTAGAGCGCTCAAAAGATAAAGTCTAAACAGCCTCTAATTAATATCTTTTTCAGCTTGTTAAATTATCTTCACGATTAGACTCACATGTTACTAGTAAGTTTGTTGTGTCTTTTTGGAGTAATGCTATTTTGAGGACAAAATGTATAAAATCATTGAGGTGACAAAAGTAAGTTTTTGTGGATTTCACTATAAAATTAATGTTCTCTGTCGTCTGGGCTACTTTACCAAATTGTATTTTCTATTTTTGTAGAAATCAATAAAGACTTATTATTATCATTATCATTATTATATTAAATACTATTTGACTATTTGAGGTGTCAAAATTTTAGGTTTCATGACTTTCATGAACTTCTACAACACTATTTTAATACCTCTATACTTAATCAGTTCTAGTTGGGTATTGGACTTTTACTTATCCCTAGAGCTAGACCTTTGCGTCTTCTGCAAATACCCAAATAAAGCACAGAGACTAGTTCAACTGTTCTCTGTCACAATCACAAAACGTGTGTTAACATTAACAGTTAACACTTACTGTCCATGTCTGCTCTCAACTAACTTTCTAGGAATTATTAAGACATGAATAACTGAAGACTGAATGATGCAATGTATTTATTAACTACATAGTATAGTACATATCTTGATTCTTGACGAGTATTTTCCCGTCTCCCTGACGTATTGGATTATATTTGTTGTATTTATTTAAATACTTTTAAGATTCAAATACTTCTGAAAGTATTTAAATACTGTCAGAAAAGGATTTAAATACTTTTTTAGAAGTATTTAAATACTTCCCAGTTAATTAAATAGTTTAGGTATTTATAAATATTTTAGGATCATTATCACAAATACTAAGTAGTAAATATTTAAGATAAAGTATTTGCAAGTATAAATACAAATACTTGTTTTAAGAAGTATTTAAATACTCGGTATTTAAATACTTTCTAGTATTTAAATACCTATGAGGTATTTGTAAGTACATATTTGCCCAGCTCTGAATTCAATGTTCGTAAAACTCACCATTTTAAAAAAATAAAAAACACAGTAAATAGCTGTTACCACGTATGCGCATTGGAGGCTATGCGTATATAAAAGGCCATTCCAAACATTGTTCATACTATTGACACTTGCTACTATCATTGTAGCATTCATCCTTCCGTTTGGCATTTGCACAGTAAGGACTAGGTAGCGGTAGGATCAAGTTCACAGTAGTAACAACACTTCAAATGTCCGTCTGTCCGTCTGTCCGTCTGTCCGTCTGTCCGTCTGTTTATCCGGCTGTCTATCCGCCCGTCCGTCCGTCACGTTTCTTGTTTTTTATCTATCTATATTTTAATCTGTAATGCGCTATTTTATATTTGCCAGTGTTTATTCACAATAGTATATAGGATTTAGTCTGAAGAAGTAGTTATTCCGTAGAATTTTATACGCCACAAATGATGATAATCATACATAGATAGGTATTTTTACACTTGATATGCTCAATCTAAAGTAAAAACTCTATAAATCCAATATTCTACATTTTTACAAAAAAAAAGCACGTTACTCGACCGTAAGGCACATAAATGACAGCAGATGTATTTATATACTGGTTTGTAATTATATCTATAATAATATTAAACTATCATATAATATGTATGAGATATTTTTGTATTTTACTTTCCGTGGGGTTTGGCATAAATCTGTAACATAAAACTTAACACAAATGCACCAGTTGTTATTATAATGTAATTTTAACGATGACCAGAGGGATATAATGAAGCCATATTCATATAACGAGAATCGGGCTATTCGCTTACGCTGCGCGCCGTACTGATACATAGGCGCGCGTAAATTAAATTGAGAGTTTATATTTAAAGCAAATAATGAACGCTAATTATTATCAATTAACTTCAAATTGAAGGGAAAAGGAAAATTGCTGACAGATTTGCGAATTGTCATAAATTGCGAACTCAACGTGTAATGAAGATAATATCAAATGACATTATTTGTTCAGTTCATTGCATGACAACGCTTAGCCGTAGATTCTTGACATCAAAACAAGTCGATTTAATCCAAAAAGTATATATCTAACTCTTTTCGTTTTCAAGTTACAAGATGGTAAAATAAGTCAATTTAGGCTCTAAGGGGATAAAATGGGGAAAGATAATTATTCCTCCTTAACTCTTCCAGCTGGAATGCTGGGACCTACTTACTCATTGCGTGACCTAAACACCCACTGAGAAGAGTTATTTTTAAAGTTCATCTCCAAGGGTGTAAAATTTGGGGTTAAAATATACTGCATCCAAACCTTTAAATATGGAGATGTTACTTTTGGAAATACTTTTCTGAATATTCAACTTTACGTGGGTAAAATGATTAAACTTTAAAAAATTTGAACGAAAAGAAATCGATCATTTTTTGATTCTAAATTTCATTTTATTCCAAAAATGTTATATGTTATTTTTTTAAATAACTTTAAAGAGTATCCACCAAATATGAATGATGTTATCACGTCAGCTCTTAGCACATATTCGCTTGCATTTGCAGTTTTATTTTTAGGGACCATTAAAAAGGAATTGAGGTTTTTGATCAAATTTTGCTAATGACTCAGATGTTATAATTTTTTTTGTTGGAGACCTCAGATAAACACTGCCTACGTTTGAAATTACTTCACTTATGACCAAAAATATATAAACTGCCATTTTCAAAGAGCATGCATGCATCTCTTAAAATGCGATATTAGTGCTGGTGAATTTGCAAAGGACAATGTTAAAAATAGCTGATTTTTGGCCTCCATCGCGGAACGCATAAGACCCAAAAAAAATGATTGAAAAAAGCTCAAAATTAATAAAAATATGTCTTCGTGGTATCAAAAGGCTGGGGAAAATTATATTTCTCCCCTAAAGACATAAATACGACCCCCAAAATTGCTTTGAAAATTATGTTTATTTTATGATAGCTAGTAGGTATCAATTCAATAGAAATAACAAAAAGGTAAAAACTACCCCTATTCACACCATATTCAGGGGTGGAATACCATACACATCACCTAATATTAAAAAATAGATACCAAGATGATTAAAAATGTACAAAAAATTTCTTAATACTAGTTGAGCCAGATCTTCGACTGATCCTCACCTCAGCATCCTCATTTTAAAAAACAACCACTATAAGCCAGTAAAAGCCATCATTCAAAGCAACTTTGGGGGTTGCTTTTATGTTTTTAGGGGCGAAATAGAATTTTCTCCAGCCTTTTGATACCACGAAGACGTATTTTTATTAATTTTGAGCCATTTCCAACCATTTTCTATGAATCTTACACATTCCGCGATGGGGGCCAAAAATCAGCTATTTTTTAACATTATCCTTTGTTGCTGAAAATAAGTTGTATTCGTGTGATAGAAGCTGAGGACAAAATTAAGATTTAGACAAAAAATAAATAATGTAAAAACACATGAACTTATGAATTTAACGTAGATATAATAAGTTGCAATAAAATTAGTTAAACAAATACTCGGGAAAATGATAAATGATACTAAAATACCTAAAAAAGAATTACTCTTTGTATTTTTCTTCAATATCGTGGTTATATAATAAATAAAAATAATTAAAAATTATCAAAATCTATGGAAAAAATGAACAGTTAAAAAAGTTTCGATGCAATAAAAACAAGAAAGCACTAAACTTTCGAGATCATTTATTTTTTTGAACTGTTGCTTATTTACGTACTTTTAACCACATAAAAGTGTTTAATATTGAAAAAATATTCAAACAAATTTAAAATGTTAATAGAAAGACATTTGAAGAAATTACTTTTTAATTATTATTATTTTTTTTTGAGGTTGAGCACATTTAATAGAGGTCTCATACTTATAGAAATCTAAATATTCGTACTGCCAACCATCTCATTTTCTATTTTTGAAATACGACTACTAAGATCCGAAATACTTGGAAAAAGTAATAATTTTTTTTTACGATTTCAATTGTCTGAACAAATATGTTTCCATGCTCATTACAGTCATACTTCTTCATAACAACATGTGTAATTTAGATTCCAGCAAATTCCCAAAACACTTTTTGAGAGATTATGTTTTTACTTCACTATTATCTTGGTCAAGGACGTAAACCAGAGACTACATCAAGCTATTCCCCAACAATTTTATCAACACAAATTTGGTGTTAACAAGCAACATTACATGAATAAGAGACCATAATGCATCTTTCAGGATTAAACGTAAATTATTATTTCCTTTCTTTTTACTTTTCCATTAGACACTTTTTATTTACCTATTCTTTTTTTTGTGTCTGAATTATTTATTAAAATTCTGAAATAGATTATTAAGTATTTAAAAATGCAAAAATATTTGTACCAACAATTAATAACAAAAAAAGCAGTCTGGCGTAGCTGCTCTTTTTTGTGTATTTCTATATCTGCAGCCGTGATTTTCTGTCTCAGCAATTAAAATTTAAAATCGTGTTCGATAATTTTAAGTTCCATTTGTTTTAATCGTTCAGTTATTAAGTCTTTGGATATTTGTTATGTTATTTCTCTAATAAAAACCTACAGATAGGTTGTTAGTTAGCAATTATTTAAATCTGCCCTGACCTCGTTCACGTCCTAACTTTAAATTGCCACGGCGCCTTAGCACTGCGGATGTTCAGCTGGACATGGCTGCAAGATTCACGAGAACTGTTGGACTTTAAAATGGAATAAATTCGGTTTGATTTTATTTGATTTGTTATGCAGGAAAAAGGACATATTGTAGATCATATGTAGATAACAGATTAGTACTAAACAAGGAATTTCTAAATTCACTGACGTTTTAGTTATGAGTTAAAAATAATTAATATTACTAATATAAGTTATTTATAAGTTATTTACGTTACCAGTTATGAAAAGACTATAATTTTATTTGACGAATTTTATTTGCAAATTACATGAGTCAAATAAAATTACTCTTTTCATAATGTGTTAAGTACAAAATTTTATGTAATCCCACTTTAAAATAGAAAAGAAATGGCAATTTATTTTGAATTCTATTTTGCGGTTTCAAATATAGGCTACGTTTGCAGCCGTACAAATAAATTGTGTTTATCGCTTTACCTGAGCGTTATTATGAATTGACATTTGTATAAAGTACACCGCAGATTTAATAGGCACTCAAAAAATGTCGGCATCTTTGGCTTTGCGATGCGGCGTGTTTGATGGGTCAAAGGCGCCGACATTTTTTGAGTGCCTGTTAAATCTGCGGTCAACTGTAAACAAACTTTATTTGTCAATGTGCTGAATTTTTTTAAGCAAATTAACAGTACAGTTGAATTCATTATTTTTGGTGACAACATTCCACTAGAAATTTTATTGCCGATTCTTATGTATGACGAAAGAAATATTTGCTCCCAAAAATTCCTGGTGCACTTTTTGACGCGCTTTCACGGATTTTCTATTTATCTGCTTAATATACCTTGTACCAGTAATCGAATGTAAATTTTAAAAATACTGGCTTATTTAAAATATAAATTCTTCAAAAATATAGACCTGTCCGATATGTATGATATGTAAGACAGGTCAATCTGCCATCTTGGAAAAAATAGAAAACACCAAAAACGGCCGCAAAAACCAAAATTGAATATATTTTTGATAAGGAAAAGGAATTTCACCAAAATTGTCAAAAATAAAACTCATGTATGGTCAAATATAACGCACCGAACTCGGACGCTGCAAGTCAAATAGAACGGTCAAAGATGGCGGACGAAATAATTTTTTTTTAATTTTTCATCAAGTATCAAGGAGGCATTATGCGTCATTTTTTTTCCTTTTTGATTGTAGGTTCTTTTAGGTACTTTAAGGGATTAAATTTCAATTTTATTTTATTTTCAAAAAATTGCATCTTACAATTTTCACTCCTTTTTTTCACCCAATTTTTATCGAAATAAAATGAAATATGCTATAATTTTTTTTTTCAAATTAATGAAGTTTCAATTTGATTTAAATTTTTGAAGTTATACGAGACTTTTATAGTATATATCCCTTTGTTTCGATGAAAACTTGGAGAAAAGAAAAGAGGGTGAAATAAAATGAATTTTTGAAAATTGCAAAAATGCACTTTTTTGAAAATAAAAAAAATGAACTTTATTTTCTTAAAGTAGGATTAAAAAAAATATTTCGTCCGTCATTTTTAACCGTTCTATTTGACTTACAGTGTCCGGATTTGATGCATTATATTTGCCCACATATGAGTTTTATTTTTCCAACTTTGGTGAAATTACTCCCTCTTATCCGAAATATATTCAATTTTGATTTTTTTGGGTATTTTGGCTGTTTTCTATTTTTTTCCAAGACGGCGGATTCACCTACATACATATCGAACAGGTCTATATATTTTAAAAATTTTATTTCAAATAAGACGTATTTTTAAAATTCCCATTCGATTACTTCTAGAAGATATATTAAGCAGATAAGTAGAAAATCCGCGAAAGCGCGTCAAGAAGTGCATGTAACGCTTATCCTTCGAGATATTTGCAAAAAAACATATTTGCCCGCCTTCGAACCTCTAAAAATATGTTTGTTCTGAATCCTTAAGTAGACTCATCAGTCCCCGAAGAAACTAACACACATTCGCAGTTTCATTAGTCTCCTAACATTTTCCTTTATATTTCCTAGTTTTATCAAACAAATTACAGTATAACACTACCCCCAACACTACCCACTAGAAAACAAATACTAAATGCATGCTGACATATACAGGATCACCGGAAATTTCTGTTATTAACTTCAGGTGGTGATAGTTTTTACAAAAATATGAAAAAGTTCCACCCTGTATAAAATGTTATATGCAAACATTTCAGGGCATAAATATAAACGAATCACTGAATGAACAATAAACTAAGAAACCTTTTTATAAAACATACAATCATGTTCTACTTTAGGGAATAATTCTTTGCTACCATCTTGATATGTGTAGTGAATGTCGGAGCAAATGTTAATTTTATAACATTGAACTTTATTTTGTACTGTTCCTGATTGCATATAGTATGCCAACAACTGAGTAAGTCGTCCAATTCATTACCTCCAAGCGACGCCTTTGGCACGCGTTAGCACCGACGGCGTCCGCGGCGACGGCACGGCTAGAACCACTGCGATGGGACTCTAGGAGTGCGAGAGGATTTATAGATTTATTCTGTTGCAGACGTCCACGATAATATTAATGACTAACGATGCAAATGAGCCTGCGGAGCCAACATGACGCTATAAAAACGAGCACGGCGTTCGTTAACAATTCTTTTAGCACTGCGTCAAGTGAACGGTGTTCGGCCGTTCATTGTCGCTAATGATTGCGTTACGTACAGAATTGGACTGGAATGTAAATTAAATAGTACAGTCATTTTATGAAAATTAGTTTGAAAACTCTTAAAAGCAGGGACTTGGTATATATAAAGTACGTGGCCACCCAAGTAATATCTAAAAGTCCCCGAAAATCAAAGCTATGCTACGGCCTAGATCTTGGAAGACGGCGATCAAAATTCAGTTTTTTGCTACTTTTTCAAAAACTATTCAGTGTATCGAAAAAGTTTCAAATAAAGTTTGATCAGCATAAAATTACAAATTTTTGTTATTGCCATTTTTTTTGTCCAACCAATTTCGTATTTTTAGCATTTTTTTTCATAAAAATTGTTAATATCCAGCAGCTCCTTAACAGGATTATATGCGTTGAGAAAGAAGTACAGAAGTTAAACAAATATTTTACATTTGAGCTTGCACCAAGGCATCCTTCATTATTTGATGATATATCACCAAGAGGAGTAAAATCTTCTGTGGTAAAAATCTTCCAAGTCGAGGAATTCCCAAACATTCCTGAGAAGTGTGTACATTTTAGATGGGGGACATCTCCTGCATAGTGTAGTGTGGTCCCAACCAGCTACATATGGAAATGTAGTTCAGTGCTACATTTCATGCCGAGTTCTTGGCCAACAATATGAACAAAAAATCATTCATAAAAGTTCTTGCAAAATGTTGCTTGCCATTAAACATACAAGTGCGATTGGCAGAGGCGAATGTCGATTCTATAGTTATAATAGCATTAGAGAAGGCACATAGTGGTGCTAGAGTCACAGTTGTTGGTTAAGATACAGATTTGCTAGTTCTCTTCGTTTGCTTTCGAAACTGACAAGGTTCTATTCCTGCGCCCTGCTTCTGGTTTTACAACACAATAGTGTTTAATATATCACGACAGGAAACCTTGCTAGGAGAATCTAAAGAGATCCTTCCGTTTGTACAGGAAGTAACAAGCTGTGACACAACATCTGCCATGTTTGTGAAAGGTAAACTAAACCCATTGAGGCTATTACAAAAAGATCGTGCCCTGAGGAGAGGCATGGAAGTGTTTAACAATCCTTAATGAAAGGAGATGTAGCTCCTGCCGGAGAAAAATTCTTACTTCGCTTATATGAACCATCAAGAAGTAATGCCTTAGATGATATACGATACTACAGATATCATCATCTGATTTCTAGACAGCTAATCGGCAAATTGTTTCATCTTGCATATTTGCCACCAGCTAGTAATGTAGCAGCTCAGTGTTCATATGGAAACATAAAGAGATAAAGCCTACCGACTGAAGATGGATACAAAAGGCAGACACCTTGAAACCAGTGTACATAACCAAAGACCGTGCTCCGTCAGAGAATACTCATCTCGTGCACTTGAAAATCCAACAATACCAACAGATGTGAATGTAAGAGAATTGGATTGAAATGCTCTGCCATGTGTAGATGTTATAGAACCTCCCAGAATCGACCTAAGTCAAAGAATAAGTAAGAACTACTAAACATATTTAAGGCATCAGCGCCAAGGACTGGCACAAAAGGACTCATACATGTTCGCAGAAATGTAAGGCACAAGGCGCACAATTCAAAAGTACGCCAAAATTTCACGTCAGAATTCCAATTTGTGGATAAATCTGCCTATCTCGACTTTTTAAAAAAAATTCATAAGTATCAAGTGGTATCATGCGATAAAACTTATGGTAAAATAAAAATTATTTTCTTATTACAAAAATTATTAAATAAGATAGCTAATTACATTCGTCATTATATTAAACTACTTTTATTCTTAACAGCATTGAAAAAATTTATTAGGAAAGTTTTCTTCCTCATTTTAATGTATAACAAACCAATAGCCTCAGAAAAAAAATTCAGCTCAATTGAATCCATAGCCGGAGAGATATTCGCATTTGAATAGACACACGCTCGGCCGGCCAACAATCCGTAAAGTGACGTCACTTGGCGTGCTCCGATATCTATATTAGAGCAGCGATTTCGTAAGTCTATCGTGTCGTTTTTTTTTTTGGCGTAGAACCAGGTCAAACATGTTAGGTTGCTTTGAGTATGTCACCGGCCATATGAAATCATATTTTGCGACATTTTTTTGAAGTCTCGAACTTTTTAAATCAATAAAAAGTGAAAAAAATGTATTTTTAAATAAAATTGTTTTTTTTTGTTTCCACCGCCATATCTTTAAAACTATTAAAGATACCGAAATTTGTTTTGTGTCAAATTAAAGCACACACTGTAGCGCTTTTACCAATATAAACGGTTTGGGCACAATTCGCACTTTCATTTCTCTAAAAATCAGATAAACTAAAAATGTATATTTTATGTATTGAAATCTTCACCAATCGATAAACTTTTTTATTTTTGAAAATATTTACATACATGCAGCGACGAAAATAAAGCCTAATAATCACAAAAGTTTTTGAAACAATATATTTTTTCCTAAAATGTACCGTGTGGCAACAGCGATTTTTTTTAATAGCGCTAAATGCGACATTGGGACGCAATTAATACACCTCGCATGCAGGGTTGGTCAGATTAGTCGCGTAGAAGTGGCGGTTGTCGAAAATCATTAAGTATTCATTGTTCGGATAAAAATTGTGACAATCGAAAATGTGCTTGTTTTAAGGAAGGCCTAAAATGGTGCAACGAGTGCAAATGTCGTTCCTGTAACAACATTACTAAAGATTTCGAGGCAGATATGAACGAATTAGAATGCTATTAATGTAGGGGCCTACATAAACTACATACTACATATTTATCTATCCAAATAGAAAATTTATTTCAACAATAAAACTCATTTTATGCGTACGTTTTTACTTTCATTCATTTAAAAATGTCTAATAAACTTACTAATTAGGTGGGTACTTAGTAACACTGATTGATATTTATAGATTAGGTATTTATATCTACCTACCCGTATTTTTATTATTAAAAGGAGACAATTTTATATTTATTGTACAATTTCTTAATATTAACAACATATGATCAATACTACTACTGTACAATATATGAAATATTGAACGATAATATTGATCCCCTAGATGCTTTTGATCACTACTGGTTTGTATCTATTGATATAAGTTAAACTACTACATACACCCCGATCGGGACCGTCAGATCGTTGCAGTCGGCAGGCTTGCTACAGCCGAGCGCGCAAGAATATGATTTTGGCCCGTTAAAAAAAATCGCTGACTCAATATTATGAACGGAATATGAAAAATGTTTATCCTAAAAACATTTTTCAACTATTGGCTTCAATTTGTACGCAGCATGTATATACAAATTTTCATAAATAAATTTTTTTCTCGATTGTCTAAAATTACGCTTCTGAAAATAACAAGTTTGAGTTTCCTATTATTTTTTCAACTTAAAAAAAATAAATCAGGTTCACGTGGGACGTTGTTCGAAGCGCTATTGTGTCTACTTTAATCTAAAAAAAAAAAAAAATAGCCTGATAGTACAAATATTTTCAGAGATATAGCGGTGGAGACGTTAAAAAACATATTTCATTAAAAATCGAGTTTTTCCGAAATAAAAAAGTTCTCGACCACTAAAAAATGTCGTAAAAAATTATTTCGTGTACACGATTATCTTACTAAAGAATCCCACTAAGTCTGGTTTGGTTCTACGCCGGTTTTTATCGAAAACTAAGCGACTTTACTTCCAGATTTTACTCTACTAACTTGCATTCACAGCCGTGTTCACTGGACGGTTCAGCCATCTGACGTCACAACTCCACTACATGGTTATCCTGAGCGTTTTTAAGCGCGCCGACTTTAACAATTTTTTTATACATGAAGGCGGCGTCAGTAAATTCTAATTTTTGGCATACTTACTATATTCACCAAGCTCTTTCAGAATATGTAATAATACAAAATTGTTAAATGAGCCTATTCTGACATAAATTTTAATTCTAACTTTCTTAGTGACAGTTTTTCATATCGTTAAAATTGAACGTAGTTTACTGTTACAAAATTTTCAGATTTTTAAATTTTCTGAACACCCTGTACATGATATGTTAATTTACTCCATGGAAATCATATTTTTAACAAAAGGAAAACTTTTTACAAACAATAAATTTTCGCGTAAAATGAGAGATAAAAAAGTTTACCCTCTTATCCACTCTAACTGAGGACATATAGTATATTGTACTTTTTAAGAAGTACGCCGAAAGTGGCCAAAAGTACGCCAAATTTTCACTTGGAAAAAATATGTTTACGTCGTTCGACGACGACCATGTTCCAAAGACGTATAATTTGAAAGTGTGTCGAATTTTATCTCTTCAAAGTATTTTTATTTTTTTTATCATTTCACGAAACACAGGGAAATTAGAGACACAGTCATATCATTCAAAGGAATGAGAATAACATTTTGATGAGGCGACGTACTGAAAAGGAGAAACCGAAATATTTGGAAAACGCACGTAGCGTCTGTAAGTGATGATTCGACAGAGATTAGAAAAAATGATGAATGCCGGCTTCTCGAATAAAATAAATTTGAATTCTTACAGTGACTCGTCAGTTGGACGAGTGCATTGGAGAACCGGCAAAAACCCAAATGCAGGTGTCTCGAAATGACAAAATTATAGAGAAAACCGCCTTGTGCATAAAAGGTCAAAGGGTCATTTTCATAATGGTCACTCGAAAGTGAGGTCATGTCACATCCCCTATAATGAACCTTTATAGGGCCGATACGTCACCATAAAGGAGTCAGGAAAGCAAAATAAACTCATATATATTTGAACTGCGTTCTTGTGAATGATATAATCACTAAAAGGAACCTTAAAGCTAACCACTAGTGTCTTAAAATGTTTTAAGTAAAATATTTTTATATTATATTCAGGCAGTCACAAAATCAAAGTGCCTTCATAAATTTCTGAGGAAGTTGTGTGAATCTTTTTACCGAATCGATTGCTATTACACGCTCACTATTATATGGCAGTTGCGATATAAACTTCCTCTATGAGGGGCATTCGTCCTTGCCCTGTTTGGGGAGGTGATTCAATTATATATTTTCTTTAGATAACATAACATTATCTGTATGTTTTAGATCAACCAACAAATGGTATTATTTGAACTGTTGCATTTTACTGATGATTGAATGATTAACCTTAAGTCTTTTCTTTCGAGGGCTTTCGTATGTTAGGTCGGAGTTGAATGTCGGGCGTCTCCTGTAATTCAATACATTGAGCGGATCGCGAAAGCCTCTAGAGGGATTTTCTATAAAAGTGATTAAGAGATCTCTAAGCACAAGAACCTCTACAGTGTTAGAAATATAAGGTAAAGTTCATCGTCAAAGAAGCCAGATTGGGAGAGAAGGCAGTTAGCAATCTACGGTTAGTACAGCTTTAACCTTTTTCGTCCATCAAATATCTCTTGAATAAAAAAAAAACTCAAGTGGGAGTGGAAACAACCACACGAAATCAAGGGGGCACGCGCCGATAATAAATAAATTGGTGTCGCGTCCATCAGGCACCGTGCGTAAGGTTCTTCTACATACCAAGGACTATCAGGTATGAATTCTGAAGAAGTCATTGAACTTATTTTTGATGAAGAAGATAACTTATTTAGTACCTATTGAATGTGTAATGTACTTTTCCTTTAATAACTTTACGTTGCAATATTCGCTCAGATAAAGAGGTCGTTCATAGCATTGGCATAGATTTAAAGCCATTTTCTGAAAATATGCAAAAACCTGAATTTTGGACACCATGTTTAAAGATTTAGATCATAGCACAGCTTTGATTTTGATGGACTTTTAGTATGCTAGTTGGCTGGCCATGTCTTATGTACAGTGTGTCCCGCTTTCCATGGAGCCACCCCCCTATCTTGCTCATCTGTTATCCAAATATTTTGAAATTTTGGTGGTGAATGAGTGAGTTTCAGACGTAAATACGGTTGATTTTAGTCAGAGGCGTCCGATTCTAGGATGGAAAAAGGCGGTCAATCTTAAAAAAAAAAGTATTAGTGGTTTTTTTTACATGGAAGAAACCCCCTTTGCTCAGAATAATGCATTGTACTACTAGTTTGAATTGATTTTACAACAAAATAATTATTTACTAATAAGGTAAAAATTCTAATTCGTACATAAATGCCATTTTTCTAACAAATAATTTTCAATAAAGACCTAAGTAAGCCATAAACAAAAGTTATTGTAAGTGTCAATTTGATTACGTAATTCTTTGCGTTTCTATGTAAAGAATACATTGCTCAATCCTTTTCTTATATGGCGTATGACTTTACTAATCTCAGCCGGAGTGATTTCAACACATTCTTGTCTAATTCTGATCACTAACTCTTCTTGGCTACGTGGCCTGCTCTTACACAATATATTTTTTAAACAATCCCAGAAATAGTAATCAAGTAGTATCAGGTCCGGAGACCTAGGGGAAACTCTTGCATTTGACTTCTAATCAATCAACCTTGCAATTCTCTTCTCGCCAACCCCTCGGAATAGTATGAACCGGGGCATCATCAAGTTGATAATACAAGTCTCTTCTGATATCGTACGGCAGATTATTGAGACAGGGTTGAATTCCGTTTTGCAACAAATTTGAGTACGCTTCCCCATTCAATCTCGGAAAGAAAAAAATGCCTAATAATCTGGTCATTCCATAAACCACACCAAACATTACATTTTGACAAATATTGCCTTTTAGTACTGATAAACCAGTGAGGATTTTCGTCAGCCGAAAAACGGCAATTCTGGGAGGATACTATCCCATTGGTGGTAAATGTTGTCTTATCACTAAATATGACGTTTTTCAGAAAAATTATATTGTTTAAAAATTCACCCTGAGCCCAAAAACAGAAATCCAATCTTTTGTCTGTATCACCATCATCTAGGGTATGTAAAAATTTTGGTTTGAATGTTCTTTTTCTGTTTTTTCAAGCAACGCCAAATCATGTTCTTATTAATATTTAGATTTAATGCTACTTACCTTATTCTATAATTTCTAAAATATTGTAAAATGCATTCTTCGTTTTCAATTTGCTGATTTTCTTTGGACTTAACTTACTTCCATTTCCTGAATTGTTGAAACTGTTATTGATAGTTGCTACCAATTTATGGCGAATGGGAGGCTGACGGTCAGAACGCCGGAAATTAAATTCAACAGCATCTTATCTAAATGATCTGGCATTATCTCCGACTAAACGAATCTTTTTCTCGCATTGTTAAACGCCGACGGCCCATATTTCAAACACCTTTGAACCCACCATGATGTAATCTTGTACAAAGGGGTTTATAAAGATGCTGATTGAGAATATCTTACTAGTTTTAAAAAACACTAATGCTTTTTTTTAATTCACTCCCTTTTTCCATCCTAGAATCGAACGCCTCTGACTAAAATCAAATATGGTTGCGTCTAAAGACTCACTTTATATGTTCACCACCAGAATTTCAAAATATTAAGATATCGGTTGATATGAGGGTGGCTCCATGAAAAGTGGGACACACTGCATATACCAAATTCCTTGCTTTTAAGAGTTTCTTTTTAAATGATTGCAAAATTTTATCATAAAATGACTACATTAGAAAAAGAGTACATAAGAATTTTATTAGCTGTTATCAAATTATCCGAAGGTAGAGGTAGGACGACAATACTTAGGATGACAGTTCGGTTGTCCAAGATATCAATTATGCAGTAGAGGATGAGGGTTGGATCTCAACGCTTTCTCCGTATCTACCTACTGAATCTGATTAATAATATATAATGTAAACTAGAAGAATTCCGATATACATTAAGATAATTTGTCAAGTTAACAAAAATTATACTCCCCACAGATCTCTTCTTACTTAGAGAAACTTGTTTTAAAGGCGATAACAATAGTTACTGCAATGTTGCTTTTGCAGCAGTAAAACATATAATCCTAGCATACCTGTTGCTATATTTACATAATTATTTAAAGAGTACTAACAATGGTAAAAGTGTTGTTCATTTTCAGGAAGCTCTTCGGTTTGTGCAATATACGACAAGATCTACTAACACTGTTAGATCATCATTTAATATCTATAATCCCATTATTTACTATCTCTTGAGCTGAGGTAACTGATTTTACTAAGTTAAGCACGTGATACAATTTGAAAGTTATATTATTTGTCGTCAATTTAAAACACGTGTTTTAGTATTTTTCATATCAGAAATATTCGTTTAATACATTCGCAGACACTAACCAAAACTGGGGAACTTAAAACACAGGTCAATTTTTTTTTAAGTAATAAGATTTAGTATGCACAGAACAAAATATAAGGCCCATATGATGTTATAAGTAAGTATTGATTTTGTCTCAGTAAGAATATGTTTTGAAATGGGATAACACCTTAAAATACCGTAAAGTGAAAATCAATTAATTTTGCCACAAAACTTATTCACTGAATAATAATATGGATATACAGAAATACAAAACCAAAAATCTATTATTGTGGCATTCTCCATTGTTGGGGTGTCTTGCACAATTTGCTTTAAGTTCTATTTTGATTGAAATCGACTACATTTGCAATAATAAAGAGGTGTGCTAAATTTGAGGTAAAATTTTTAAAAAGTAATGCCGCCTTTGATGTCTTGAAAAGTGGCAATCGTGGCAATCGATGCGAGGCTAAAAACGTACATGTGCGCGAGACTAGGCTTTGTGACGTCAGCTACTAAGTAGACGTCTACGGTTCATTCGTGACGCAAAATGCCAGCAAAAAGTGGCGTTTTATACCAATACGTTCATTGAAGCTTTAAAACTGTTCCGATAGCCTTGAATAGAACAGTGGTTTGCAGCAGCTCGAACGAATGTTAAGAAACTATCGCCTACATCTGTCGTGTATTTCTTGCTAAACGGATTGCTAGTGTTAGAATGCAATGGCATAGAACAAGTTATAAGACGTATTCCAAATTCTCAACTTTTGAGCCCCCATGCGGTAATCAGCACAGAAATGGTTCAAACACTTCACAGCACAATGAAAATCACATAAATCTGCAATAGCCAATAATTAATCAGTAAAATAAAATGTCTATATTATACAGGTAGATGGTGTTAAGTAAGTTGTTTATTTTTTTAAATAAGCGTAATTAACATTGCTTAACTGCATAATTAACACTTATATTTATATTTAAGTTCGTGTTGCTTGTTAGAAGATCAAACACCATCTGCACATTTATATGTGGTAAAGTACACGAATCGACTTTCTGATACCCCAACTACATTATACAGTGTGTCCCCGGATTGAGTTTGCAATATGTGTAATATACAAAAAAAATTAGTACGGCTTTCATTATCTGCAGTCTCGGTCTGCTTGACGTAAAATGGATTTTTACCAAATTTCAGTTAAAATGAGATCTAACTCGCGGATTTAATCTAAGAAGAAAAGAAAAGAAAAGAAGTCATTGTAGGAAATCTGGTCTTTCTGTTAATTTTACCGAAAAATTCTATATGGGTAAAATATTTGGCATTGAAAGTTAGAGCCATATGCCAACTTTCATTACATTGAAGGTGCATGCTTGTGCATGCTCTTACATACGTACTAAATTTGAAACAAAAATTCGAAATCTAACACAAGATATCGTGTTTGCAAGTTTATACAAGCATTTTTTTTTGTTTCAGAAATCGAAAGTAGAACACTTTTTAAGGCACTTTCTAAATTTTTATGTTTTTATTCGGACGTTTAAGCCTTTAAATAAATTACCAAAGTTGGACCACGCAAAACGGGGCGCAGCTTCGCGTGACGTCACTTTGTAGATGCTGATCAGGTAACAGTCAAGATTGGAAATTTTAAGAAGAACAAATTCTATGCAACTTTTCATAAAAATTGATTGTGCGAAGTTATAACGACTTGAAAATTGGGATTTTAGCTTAAGAAAAAGGTATTTCATAACAATATTCGTCAAATAACTCGAAAAGTATTACGTTGAGCAAAAACATGCTAGAGACAAATAAGAAAGCTGCCAAATTGGGGATGAATTTTGTTCTTTTTTAATTTATGTAGAGTTAATGGTTTCGGAGATCTGGAAATATAAAAGTGGCGTCCGAACGTCTATAAGACGTAGCATTTAGTTTAAATGTTAAATATCTCAGAAACTATGGCACTTACGTCAAAAGCGGTAAGAACAAAAATGAAAGACTATTAATTAGGCTTTCAAATGGTTTCTTTTCTATTTCTACAGCATAAAAAACAAAGAAGTTTTGACATAAACAATGTACTTCTTCAGTTTTTGTTTATGCAAAATGACATCACGAGTCGGCGAAGCGCTTTGTACTGAAACCCAATCTTTAACATTGAATATCTAAGGATTGGATATACTATGAAGCTGAAATGTTAACAGCTTATCTATATGATCGAATTCTGTTGAATACCGTAAAAAAATAACGAAAAAAAAAAATAACGGTAACAAGTCCATTATACACATATACCCACACATAATTTTTGGTTGATTTTTTTCTAAGATGACCATTAAACATTATTCTCTGGTTATAGTATACCTATCTATTAAATCAAATAGGTATAAGAATGTAAAAGATATACTTACTTCATTTAGCTACTGCAAATAGGCAACATTCCACGGTTCAGATTGTTCAACAAATTACTATTTTCAAGTTATTTTAGATTCCTTAGCACTAAATTTAGGACACATGTCTGAGCTTTTTGTCTGAAAATATCTCCAGGCATCACCTGACGAACAGTTTATGTCAAACGTGAACCATCCTTGCTAACGCCACTTCATTAACAAAACAAAACACGATTGAAGGTTCTATAAGACAACGGAAATAATAACTACTCACCTATAAATTGAATAATATGAAGATTTGACTTTAAATGATCAATTACCTAATAAATACATTACTCGAGTGATAGATAATACCGAAACGTACAATTGAAATTTTACGCGTTTGGGAATAATTTCTTTGCATTTTCACATTTACAGCACTAAGTCATATAAATTATTTTATTATTAAGATAAGAAAATGTTTACCAGAAAATATGTTTCAAATATTACATTATCTTGCAAAATCAACAACGCAGAGAGCTTTGCTATCGATAAACAAAGCCAATTTATAAAAACCCTTTTTGATTTTCGTCCCTGATTGGACCAGAAAAAGGGATGGAAGAGCCGTCCAAATGTGTGATGACGGATTTCTCTCACTATCTCTAATGGTTCTTAAACGAAAAAATGTGCGCCTTAATGAGCTTCGTTTACCGGAAGCGCCGTGTTCTAAATTCCGTAGGGACACGCGATTTCATAGTTCCACACCTTCACGGTAAATTGTTCTGTTTTCCACTTCACGTATCATGGGTCCTTTTCCACACATGTCAAACACACGTTGCGATGTTCCATGTCCATTAATTTGTCTGAGTTATTTGTCTAATGGTGTCCTCATAGGCGGAACTAATAACTGTTTTCAAAATAAGTAACTTGAAAATACGACATTGAACGTATAATTTCGTGGCTAAAATTAAACACAAAATTTATAATCATTGCAGTGTCTCCAAGGTATTTTTTTTTTTTTGAAAAGATAATAAAACTACAGTGCATTTCCAAGAATCAGAAAAAAGTTTTACGATTTTCAACTATAAATAAATCTGAAGCACCGAAGAAGTTCACATAAAAAAAACGTAGTCAAGGTATTATTTTTGTGGCCTATCGTCGTTCCCTATTGTACAATGCCGACAGTTATACTACAGTGTCTAGAGGTTTTAATTTCGGAATAATGTCATATATGCATTAGATTCTGTGCTTTTTTTGACAACTTAATAGGAAACGCATTAAAGAAATGTTTCTATATTCTTTTCTCCCTTTTCTGGGGTAGTTTTTAAGTTATAAAGACTTGAACATTGCAATTTTGGCTTGAGAAAAGAGATATTTCAAAACGGTTTTCGTCAGATAACTCGAAAATTATTACATTTAGCATAAAAATTTTAGAGACAAATGTTAAAAATCTTAGAAACGTCACTTACATCCAAATGCTAACAGCCAAAGTAAGAGATTGTTAATTAAGTTTTTTGACTCTGTTTCTATAGCATAAAGAAAAAAGAAGTTATGACGAACCAATGTGCTTCTTTACAATTTTTTGGTAAACATGTCGCCATGTTGTTACAAATGGCGGGAATCAAAAAGAAAAATTACAAACTCAGAATTAATTTGTTTTTTTAAATACTTATGCAGAATTAATAGTTTTGGAGATATTTGAGTTTAAAGATAGTGGTCGAAAAATTATAGAAATTTTGAATATTTTAGAAACTATGACACTTGCGCCAAAAATTCTAAGGACCAGAACTAAAAATAATTAAAATATCTTTAAATTATTTCTTTTTTTGTTTCTGTATCATAAAAAACAAAGAAGTTATGGCCAAAATAATATACGTCTTCACTTTTGTTTAACAAAATGTCATTTTGCTACTGCAATTGTCCACTAATTAAAAAAAATCTCAAAAATATTGTTTTTTGTTAATACGCAGACTCGAAAAATATAGTTTTGTATATGTGTCCTGAGATAAATGGGTGCAAGAAAGAAAACATGGAGATTAGAAAAAGAAAGACGAATATACTCCCACTACAATGCCCACGCGGTTAGAAGTGATAGGTACCTATGCTCTGTGTTGATATGTACATGCGTAGGTGACAAAAAGGAAGTATGGAGCATACTTGAAGCAGTATATTCGTCATTCGCTTCCTAATATTTCTGTTTACTTTTTTTTACTTGTTCATCTCAGTATACACAAACCTGAATTTGCCGAATCTGTATATAAGCATCACCTAGATACTCATTTTTTTTTGTCCGTTTAAAATATTTGCTTTAGAAAAAAATCCATTCGCCACAGTGAAGTCGTCATTCTGATTTTTTTTTATTTTGACTTCAGATTCATAATCAGAGATCCCAAGATCATAAATATTGTACGTTTCAAAAATAAATCAGCAATATTTTTTCAATTGTTAAATATCTAAATTTAGAGGGTAAGAACAAGTGTCGGGATCATATAGAAACTGACGTTTTACTACAACAATTACATATGAAAAAAAAATTATCATTACATATGAGATAAAAGCAGAAATACAAAATATTTATTTTTAAATAAAAATATGAGATTATTCCCAAATTTTACATATTTTTTCTCTGGGTACTGTACTATTAGTGTACAAAAAAACTTATTTGTTAAGTAAATTTGTTGTTATAAGATTATAATTATATGAGCAAATCGTATATTATATTGTAATATATTTTTGTAGACAAAAGAACTATGAGAAATTCAAGAGCAGGAATATCAACACAACTATCGAGCTGATGAGGAATTCACTTCAGGTTCTTGAAAGCCCCTGTAATATATATTTTACATGGAATTAAAAACTAAATTAGATCACAAACTCAATTACGTTTCGTGCTTATGTAGATGCTAACAAAAATAGATTCATTTTATTGGCACGGATGTACGTGAGGGCAAATTGTTATTATCAAAATAAAGCTTTTAATAATTCACCACGTGTATAGAAAAGTGTCGAAACTGTTTATTCTTAATAATGTATTCCATGTTTACTCGGCAATGGTCCTCTTAATTGTTGTTGTACTTGTAGGTATGTAATCTATGTTGCTCTATGAACTGAGAATCATACCAGCCAGCCTGTAAAAAATGAGCCGAGTGACAGGTCAAATGCACAGGGTGGTTCTTCTTTTTCTTCTTTTAGAAGGATGACGAAAGGTTGCCGCACTTAAGCCTAGTGGGCCATTGTGCTTCCCCTACAAATTTAGGGAATTCCCCCTTTCAGGTCGAATTCTGTCCCAATAGCCAAAATCCTTCATATGGGAGCACCCCTCATTTCCCCAGCACCGGAAAGCCAATGTCGAAGTGATTGTGCCTCAAGCTCGTAAGACCAGAGTAGGAAGTTAGGACGTGGATGGAAGTTTCTTCTTCATTTCCGCAGAACCTGCAGTCCGGGACATCAACCACCCCCATAACGTGCAGGTGTTCTTTGAAAGAGCCCTGCCCAGTCAAAAGACCTACCACAATTCTGACACGTTTCCTGCTTAGTCGCAGGGTCCACACGGTGGTTACTTTAGGTTGCCTTATGTTGGTTGGAGTACATAACTCGGGTAGGGTAGTTGATAGATCACAGAAGAAATGTTTAGCGAGAGCAACCATGAAAAGAGGAAATGATACGAATATATTCCACATTCATGATTGCAGTATATTTGACAGTAATCATGAACTAGTTATCAAAATGCATTGTTTTTAATTTGTGTTCATGACATTAACTTTAAAATAAAAATGAAACAAGTGGTTATCTCCGTCACAAGACTGTATTTGTCTTCGTCACTCAACAGAGAAACACTCGACACAAGATAAAATTAAACAATAAGCGGTCATTACTTTAGTTATGCCACTCCATACTGATGAAGTCTGTCAATAGTCAGCTGCCAATAAGCAACTCAATATATTATTTAGATATGACGGGGTTCAGCTTATTGAGATATAGTAGCAATATAACGAAAAGCTTTTTGAAAGTGACCATTCTGTATCGTAAGATGACTGTCAACAGTACTATAAACGCAAATCCGATGCAATACTGAAATCTGAAGTGGAAGAAGCTATACTAAAACTATACTTGAAAAAGCAGCGATATGGCAGAGAAGTTTTTCTTCTAGAGAAAGACAATCTTCGTACCACTACATGAACGGGAATGATGCCTGTGATAATTATAGAGAACTGGCATTAATATCACAAGTCTGCAAAATAATAACCAAAATATTTATCAGTAAAGACCTCATCATCTTGGTAAATATCTTTTGTGTTATAAAGTTCTGATAAAGAACACGGTACCACAGAACAAATATTGAATGTACAATTTATCGAAAAGACAAGGGGATATTCGTGTATGTATACTTTTGTTACCTGACTGTTGATGCAGAGAGCATCAAGCAAACTTGGAAGACATTTTTCCAAGAGCTTCTGAATGGACAACCAGAAAACGAGAACGAAAATCCAGAACCCGTACAACCGGAAAACCAAAATATAACAAGCCAATCTCCATCATGAAGAGGTAGAGACAGCGGTAAAACAAATGAACAGGAACAAAACACCAGAATGTGATGATATACCACCTCAACTATATGAAGCAGGAGATAAGAAACTGTTGGAGTACATACACAAGCTTATACTGACAATATGGACTGAAGAGGAAATGCCCAGCGACTGGATAATATGCCTAATATATAAAAAGTGTCGCCCTTTTTATAGCTGGTCTGAAAAAATTATAGGGAAATCTCATTGCTGGGTATCACATATAAAATCTTTACATATATGTACTAAGCCAAAGACTAGCTGAATTTTCGGAAAATTTAACAGGCGAATTCCAAGTAGGATTTAGACAAGGCAGAAGCACTAGCGACCAACTGTTTGTGGTTGAACAAATCCTAGAGAAGGCATGGGAATATGATGTGGACGTACACCAGATATTTGTGGATTTTCGCCAAGCATATAACTCTATTGAAAGAATGAAACTGTACAGAATTCTGTCAGATTTTGGAATACCAGACAAGCTAGTAAATCTAATCAGGGCAACTATGACGGACATTATCGTATTTGTACGAATTCAGAATCAGTTGACTGATTTCCTTCGAAGTAACGAGGGTGCTGAAACAGGGTGATGGGCTAGACCCTAAATTCTTTAACATGTGCCTAGAATATTCGAAGATTCAGCTAGTGTTTGGCTTAGTATATATGTGAAGATTTTATATGCGGTACACAGCAATGAGAATCTCCTATAATTTATGCAGTCCAGCTTGTCACCCATTTTATATGTTGGGCATATTTCTTCTTTTCCAATCACTGGGTATTAACATATGCCTATAATATGTTATTAGGCAATTAACAACAGTCAACCCTACAGATGTATCCATAACTAAATCAATTGGATTGGCGTGTGGATGACATAAATATAATGGGCAGATCTTATGAGGTAGCAAAAGAGATATACGTCGTAGATCTCATAAGTAAAGCCAAGACGGTAGAATTGAACATTAATACAAATAAAGCGAAGGTAATGACTCAAACAATAAGAAACATAAACACACAGAACATCAAAATAGGGGAAGATGGCATAGAAGTGGTCGAGCAGTTCAGATATCTAGGCGTAATACTGTGGAAAACGGTAGTGAAGCTGCAGATATACAGGGAAGAATTACTCTAGGCGACATGGCATATTTGCCATGACATCAATACTCCGATCAAGATATGTCCAGAGAAGAACAAAAATGCGACTATATGCAACAATAATAAGACCAGTTATAACCTATAGATGCGAGACATGGATCATTATACAGGAAACAGCAAATACCATCGACGCTTTTGAGAGAAAGATACTGAGGAGGATTCTAGGTGCAGTCCAAGACAACGGGGTATGGCGAATAAGATACAATTTCGAAATATATCAACAGTATGAGGATCCCCACTGTCTGAATATATGTCAAAATACAAAGACCACTCTGGGCAGGACATGTCGCTAGGATGGAAGACCACATAATTCCGAAAAGAAATCTAAATGGAAAAACGCAAAGTAACAGGAGAACGGGTTTATCTAGGAAAACATGGGAAGAGTGGCAAAAGATGCAAAAATCTTCTAGGGATGCAAGTATGGAGAAGAACGGCGGCAGATAGAGAAGGATGGAAGGCTAAACTTGAGGAGGTCAAGGCTTGACGTCGAGCTGCACTACCATAAAAGAGAGAGATACTTTTGTTACGTAGACTACCATAAGACTTTTGACAATATGGAACGGCTTAAACTTTAAATTGTGCTAACTATTCCACAACTATATGAAGAAAACTGAAAAAATCACAAAATCCGGTGAACATAAAGTTGACAATATGACAGAACAGAGTCCTGTCTGAAGCAATATTTTATTGCTAATGTTTAATATGTATGAACATGTGATGCGATGTGTGCTGGTGGACTGGCAGAACCCTAAGCTATAGGCGAAAGTAAGATTTATGACTTCGGGTTTGCGGGTAATACCACCTTAGTTGCATTAAGTGGAGATAAGTTCGACATCTTCAAACAATAAGCTCTGAGTACATATACGTGTAAATTAAAACAAAAGGCAAGTTATGGCTGTATATACAATGCAAATGAAACACATTTAAAAATTTAAGAATAAGAGGTACTAAACAGGACGTTAAAACTTTTGATGACACTATAATGAATATGAAATTCGATGCAGAATCAAGATGACAACTTACCAATTCGTGACGGGAATATCACGTAATACACATGGATCAGGCTTGCTAACGCTCTAGTTTTCTTCAACTTTCTTTACATTTCTGAGTCGTGAACCATTAGGCAGCCAGTTTGTTACAAATTCCTTACAGCAACAATTAGATTATTCAAAAACCACGTCTTCCAAAAGAACTTCCATTTTCCGAGGTCCTATAGTTTTTGCTTATATCAACCAGATTTAGAATGTAAATGGTTCGAGGAAACCAGATGGCATGATGCTGTCAGACGTGGCGTGTAGCAAATGGGGGCTGAGCAGAATAATACGAGATATAAAACTTAGTCTAATGAAGACATTGTGAATAAGGAAAAGAAAGGCGTGCCTTAGTGACAGATGTTTAGCATTACACTACAAGATCAAAAATGTTGGTATAGTAGAGAAGTGGTGCGTGAAGTTCGTGTGTCTCGGTATATAAGACAATATCTATAAATAATATTGCAGAGAAAGTATAGAGAAACCATATTTTATATTACAGTTTAAAAGGTATAATTCACAAAATATCTTGGGGAATAATAACAATGACTTAAAATCAGTTGTTCTAGAGTTATATCGAAGAAATTTCTTAGGTGGCCTGGTAGTTTGCTGAAAAATGTTATTCACATAGATATATGGACTCTTCTTGTCTATGTATCTAAGTTGCACTTGTAACTGATCTTGTAGTAATAACTATTATACTCTTCCCAAATACCAAAATGAAGAGTATGTTGCATTTGATCGGCATATTTTTAAAACCGTTAATATCTCTCGTAAAGATTTCGTATCATTGTGTTAGTTATCGAAATCTGAAAAACTTTCAAAATCTCCGTTTGTCTGTCTATACATTTAACCATCTATTCGTCTGTCTAATTGTATCGATCAGTAAATATAAAAGTAACGAAACATTTTTCGGAAAAAATTCACAGTCAGAGTGTTGTAAATTGTAATATTTGATAAAAATTTTCCACACATAAAAAGACCGCTGCCCAAGAAATCAGTACTTCTACATCCAGATTTTCCATCCAAGTCTCACAGTGAGGAAAGTTTATTTATGGAACTATAATAATATAATATTTGAAACCGTCTACCCCAAAAACTCATAAAACAATATGCCCCATCGGTAGTGGAAGGGGGGAGGTATGGAGTGGTAGTGGAGGTGGATGAAGTAAGAAAAAAATTTTTGAGGCATTTGATTCTTGTACACACTCTAAGTGACTGTAGCTTCTCTTATATATACTAAATACCAGTTTTATAAACTCTTTCTTGCTTGATTTACCTTCTTACCCCTATTTACCACAATTTACTCCCCAACCCTTCAACGGAATAAGATCAAAATATAATTTAGTTCCAGATCTCATTAAAATACATACGTGTACCAAATTTTAAGTCAATATCTAACAGTTCCAGAGTAATTGTGCGCACAAGAAAAGGTACAGACAGAATTTTTTTTTGCTCAAACGTAAAATCTCGATGTTTCATAACATTCTAAGCCTATCTGAACAATAAAAATGTTCAATTTTGTTTCTGCGTTACTATAATTCCACTGGTTATGGAAGTAATACTGTATAGTTTACTGACAACGTTTCGACCATTAAGATGTCACCATCGGAAGACGATTGAAATTACAATGATACTGTTTGTTAATATATATTTATTTTATATTTAACTCAGCATGTTAACATTTAATGTATATTTTATTATACACACTATTTCCCATTTTTATTTTGTGTACTTTATATTGTTTGTCCTAGTTTATATTTGTTATATTTTGCTTTTTATTGTGTGACTTTTATGACATTGTTTTATTATTTATTATATTGTATCTGACATTTTAGATACTTAGAGAATATTATTTAGGTATTATGCAAATCACAACTTACACACATTTTTATTTATTATGAAAATACCTACTTTTTGTATATTGTTGCCTCAACCTGGGCACGTTAATATACTAGTTAGGTAAATACTTTAAAACACTCATTATTGGAGAATCAATCAAAACAACTACTCTTCTAGCTAATACTGGTGAAGTATTGAATTACATGATAAGATTCTTAGCATGTGTGTAAGATGTGATTTGCATAATACCTAAATAATATTCTCTAATCATGATAAAAGCAAATAATTAAAAAATAATTAATTGCAAAAATTTTAGATACTATCTCGACATATCCTATATCGTGTACACGATCCTTTGGATGAATAAAATTACACAGGTCAACATTTAATCTAAGAACAATCACCAGACTTGACCAGAATATACATAGGTTTTTTGGGTCGTTGATTCCGAATCCAAGATCGGTTAAGCTTCATCGCGTCAGGTTCTTGGTCATTTGTAGGTCAAACTGAGAAAAAGTGTAAAAAATTTGAAAAAAATTATATTTATGTTTCTGTGATCGCTGTTACTTTTACCCTTCAAGAACATCAGAACATCTAGAGGTCATTTCAAGGCATTTTGAGATCATTTTGAGATCAAATTGAGAAAAAGCAGCTAAAAAATCTGGAAAAATGCTTACATGGGTTTTTTGGGTCGCTGAGCTCGAATCCGTGGCTCTATCAGATCGGATTCAAGGTCGTTTGAATGTCAAACTGAGAAAAAGTTTTTGTATGTTTTTGGAGTCGCTCAGTTCGAATCAGTTGGTATTTTGACATTGAAGGATACCCTAGAGGTTATTTCAAACTCATTTCGCGGTCATATGATCATGATATGGCCTTAAAGGAACTTTGAGATGAAATAACGACAAAATTGAACTCAGTGATCCCAAAAACATAAACATAAATTTTTTCAAATTTTTTACACCACTTTTTCTCAGTTTGACCTTAAAATGACCTTGAATCCGATGTGCTAGAGTCCAGCCAATCACGGATTCGAGGTCAGCGACCCAAAAAACCCATGTAAGCATTTTTTCAGATTTTTTAGTCGTTTTTTCTCAATTTGATCCCAAAATGCCTTGAAATGACCTCTAGATGTTCTGATGTTCTTGAAGGGTAAAAATAACAGCGGATTTGAATTCAGCGACCTCAGAAACATGAACATACATTTTTTCAAATTTTTTACAACACTTTTTCTGTTTTACCTTCAAATGACCAAGAACCTGACGTGATGAAGCTGAACCAACCTCGGATTCGGAATCAGCGACCCAAAAAACTTATGTATACTCTGGTCAAGTCTGGTAATTGTTTTTAAATGTTGACCTGTGTTATTTTTATTAATCAATATTATTATTATTATCATAGCAAATATACCTAGAACATTACCTTATTTTTAAAAACTGACTAATATAGTATAAAATGTTCAAAAATTATATAAAAAATTCAATAATCCGACGAAAAGTCTAGGTAATAGTTAGTTCTCCAAAGTAGTATTTTGTGCTGTGATGATTATTAAATATTTTTATCTGGTAATCTAATAGGTAATAATTTTCATAATCACAATATATAAAAACATTGGGTGTAGTAGTTATATTAGCAGAATAGGGCTGAGAGCTGCAAAAACCCTTCACATCAGTGAAAAAGTATAACAAACTAGAGTCTGCTTTCCGTTCCTTTATCCACCCATTTATTCTTTTCGGCTCACTATAATAGCAAAATATATTTATTCTGTAAATCCCCTCATACGAAGAAAAGATAGGAAATGGGTAGAAGCTTGTTTTACTGCACGCTACTGCATATGTATTTTCACTGAACATGCATCATTTGCTCTATGCAAATGATACTCTGAACTATTTTTAAAAATGTAATTTTTTGAAAAGTTTTTTACTGTGACGTGCAATTTGTCTTCTGCGTTATTTATATAACACACGACAACTTCCACTTTACGGATAATTTGTGTTGAGCCTAAAAAATAGCATATTTAAATAAAGAACGGGAATAGAAGGTGATCCGGAGTTTTAAAATGTGTAAGAAAATAAGTTATTTCATGTCTGACGTATTCATTTCAATTCACTATTAAAGCGCACATAATTTTTTAAACAGCTGTGTCTAAACAACCTCTTATACAGTAGGGATTGCATCATTTATTTATCTTCCTGACAACAAATAAAGCATCATATTATTCTTTAGAAACTTTATGTTATATACTCACTTTCTACTAATAGACTGAGAAATGACATTAAATAATGTGAAGCCTAACTGTAAATCTGAAGACTTTTGGGTGCAGACTTTCTATAGTCAATTTAAAGTCATTGATTTCGAATCTGCCTGTTGCCCAGCTGAGTTTTTTCAGATAAGTCCAAAATATTCAAATTGGTGACCAATTTTTGCACAAAAATGCTATTTTCAGCTCCATTGCTCTTCCAGAAAACAAGTCTGACTTATTTGTACGAGGCAATAATAATAAAAGACGTTTAGGAATAAAAGGGACGTTGTGTCAGTATACAATTCATTTGATATCGCCCTGTTAGAATCTTGTTGACACAACTGAATTAACTAATAATACTGCATGCCTGCCATCCATAGTTCAATTTCAGCTCGTGATACTGATGTTCTTTTATTGCTTATTTACCACTTTAAAGAAATGAAGCGTAAAGAACATTTTATGATAGCTGGGCCAGCAGAATTGGAGATATTCCTATTATTGGGGGAGAATTTATTGAAAAAGTGCAAGAAGTTCTCGTAGAAAATAGAGGACACACTGATGTATGAGAGAAAGATATAATTTATTTGGCAAGGACAAAAAAAATGGAACAATTACCTCCAACGTCTGGCTTCGCTATCACACTTTACACACCCGTTATCAAACTTTTATAAGGAAAAATGCCAATACTAATAGAATAATGTAATGTTAATAATAATATTAATTGGATTAATTGAAAAAGTGATTGGCAAATTACTAATGATGATATGTTACTCCCAATGCAACGTACTTTGGAAGCTTTCTTATAGCTTGTGTGGACTTTGTGGACTGTATATGTAAAACCTCAGGCATACATAACCGTCGAAAATTGGGTCTAAATTTCATGCAAATATGTTCTTGTGACGCGAAATGTCGGAATATTTTAATAACCATACCATACACGAGCACTTTGAAAATACTTCATTACCCCCGTTGTATTTTTTACCGTTTATTAAAGTTAGCCTTCCACTGTCGGTACCTAAAAAAAAAATAAATAAATAAACGTGCGCTCCTGAATATATTCGTTTTAAATTATAAGTTTTCGTATTTCTTGAAACCATCTAAAAATAAGATTTGTAAGTAAATAAGTAAAGAAAATAACCGAAAATTCTTCATATTTTCCTTTCTTGCAGTACTTCGCAATTTAATGCAGTTTCCTTTTGAATGTACCTTTTCTGCATTTTTTATGACCTACAAATTTACACTCCTGTATTTTTTTTTTCACAACATAAATAATTTCCTGTATGCAAATACTTCAACAAAATTACATCAACATGATAAATTACTATTATTGAGGGAACCACTGATTATAAATTCAGATGGAACTCAGTGCCAAAATATAAAGGTTTAACAATGGCCACGGGCAATTAAGCAAGTAAATTAAAATAATGTTACTCTTGCCTCTCTTAGAGAACGCCTATTATCGAGTAATGCATTTTCTTTGTTGAGACAATTCTCGATGTATTTTGATATTGTACAAATTTGCTCTTTTGTATGTTTCCATATATATTGTGGTTTTCAAGCTACAAGCATTTTTGTGAAAAAAGTGCGAACATTGGCCGCCATTTTGAATTTTTTGGGTTTATTAAAAAAATCATTTGAGCAACAGGTAGATTTGGAATCAGCCCAATAATAGCAATATCTCCACCTCAAGCTTAGTAGAAACCGTATATAAAGTCCTAATTTGTGTTAAACTTGATTTAGAGAAGGTTCTTAAGAGCCGCGTGTATAAGATGTACGAGGTGGTTTGTCATTGTAATGATAGATAAATATTTTAAATTAACCTCACAAACATTTTCATAATATTTCTATACCCCGGATATTTCGCTCTCTACTAAACTACCTGCTCTGTAAAACGGAAAACCAACAGAAGAATCTATCCCAAAAAAATTATGCTTCCCTATCGGTATGTCAATAATTTTTTCGACTTTATTTTACTTTAAATTTTGTATTTTTCACAATTTCAACCGGTAATTTAACATAGAAACATACATTAAAATTTTACTAGTTTAGTTTCGTCAGGATTCAATTTTACCTCACCAATCTGTATGAGAATTGAATGTTGCCTTTTTTATTGTTCATTTAAACAGTGTGCAAAATTTTGTATGGTAATTGTATATTTTTTGAGTAGATCAACATTCACACACATTCATATAGTACAGTACCTAGAGGTAAGAAATATGCAAAACTTCGGAATAATGTCGTACTGAACGGATTTCGTTCATTTTTGGCAGTATAATAGTAAATGCTTTACAGAAAAGTTTCTATATTGTGCGGGGACTTGCTAATTTATAGGGAGTGGATGCCACCTCCTCTCAGGGGGTGGCACTTAAAAAATATATATATTTATTGGAGCTGAAGTAGAGTGAAATTTTAAGAAGAAAAGGTTCTATGCAATTTTTCACATAAATTGATAGTTTTTAAGTTATAACGACTTCCAAATTGCGATTTTAGCTTTAAAAAAAGGTATTTCCAAACGGCTTTCGTCAAGTATCTCGAAAAGTATTACTTTATCGAAAAAATGTTACAGACCAGTTACAGAAAGTACAAACTGGGAATTAATTATATTTTTTGTTTATTGATGTAGGATTAATAATTTCGGAGATATTTAAGTTTGCATTTGGCATCCAAGTGTTCATAAGATAATTATTTAGAGTTAAATATCTCAAAAACTGACACCTACGTCAAGGATGCTAATAGGTAGAATAATAGGTTATTAATTAAGCTTTCAACAGTTTTCTATTTGTCTCTGTATCATAAAAAACAAAGAAGTTATGACCGAAGCAATGTGCGTCTACAAATTTTTTTAATAACAACGTCGCCATTTTGTTACTGTAATTAGCCAGTAATTTAAAAAAAAGGAATTTCAAACAATGTTTCTCATTAATATATAGCATAACGTAGATGCTCAAATTTTTTGGTTTGTATACAGCACTTGCTTTAGAAAAAAAAATACAGTTTAAACTATAACGGTATTTTCGATAAAACGTATTTTTTTTTTCATTTTCAATATTAGTTTTATTGAAAAATGGGTAGAGACCAAAAATAAAGCTCATAAACTCATAATGAATTTATCCTGTTTATTTATTTACATAGATTTAATAGTTTCGGAGATATGAAAGTTTACAAATGGCGTCCAAATGTTTACGAGACGAAAAATGCAGTTTAAATGTTAAATATCTCAGAAATTGTGACACATACGTCACGCATGCTAAGAAATGAAATTAAAGACAATTATTAATTGTGCTTTCAAATTATTTTTTACTCGTTCCTGTAGCGTAAGAAATAAAGAAGTTATGACGGAAAAATGTGCCTATTTATATTTTTTTATATAAAAAGGTCGCCATCTTGTTACTCTAATTAGCCAGTAATTTAAAAAAATTATCTCAAATACAGTTTTTCGTTAAGATGTAGCATTACCTAGATGCTCAAATTTTTTTGCTCATTTAAAGCACTTGCTTTAGAAACAAATGCATTTTGAACTTTAAAGGTAATTTCGAAACACATGGATACCAAATATAAACTTAAATATCTCCGAAATTATTAATCCTACATCAATAAACAAAAAATATAATTCATTCCCAGTTTGTACTTTCTGTAATTGATCTGTAACATTTTTTCGATAAAGTAATACTTTTCGAGATACTCGACCAAAGCCGTTTGGAAATACCTTTTTTTTAAGCTAAAATCGCAATTTTGAAGTCGTTATAACTTAAAACTATCAATTTATGTGAAAAATTGCATAGAACCTTTTCTTCTTAAAATTTGATTCTACTTCAGCTCGAATAAAAATTTATATTTTTTAAATGCCACTCCCTGAGAGGAGGTGGCATCCACCCCCTATAAATTAGCAAGCCCCCGCATAATATATAAACTTTTCTGTGAAGCATTTACTATTATACTGCCAAAAATGAACGAAATCCATTCAATATGACATTATTCGAATGCATATTTTTCAAGATATGGCCTCTCGAAAATTCCTAAGTAAAGGTTGAAAAAAGAAATCTGAAAAAAAATCAGGTGAATGTATCATCGAAATACACGACTTTTTTTATTTGCAACTTTTCTGTAAAGTGCGTTTTCACCGAGTTTCTCCAGAAAAACATGAAATTGTAGCGATTTAAAAACATGTAATTTAAAAATTTGAGGCCTTCTAAATATTTTTTGTTTCTTGGAATTTTTTTGTAACTTGCTAATTTTCCGAGTTACAGGCACTTTTTCACGATAAACAATATACTACATTTTTTTCTCATTTCAATTTGAAAATTATATTGAACCTTCAAGAATGGTATAACTATATAGGAATCGTATTTTTTTATAATAATATATATAAGTCACGCTCATTTTTCGAATTTTCATGTATTATTGTGCAAAAAATATAGTACATTATTTATCGTAACGCGGAAAATTAGCAAGTTACAAAAAAATTTCAAGAAACAAAAAATGTTTAGAAGGCCTCAATGCATACGTCTGAATGTTTTAAAATTTTTATATCACCTATTTTTGAAGCACTACAATTTCAAAGACAAGGGTAGTCTTTCATGTTTTTTCGGAAAAACTCGGTGAAAACACACTTCACAGAAAAATTGCAAATAAAAAAAGTTTTGTATTTCGATGATACATTCACCTGATTTTTTTCAGATTTTTTTTTACTTTTTACATTTTCCCTCCCCACTTTTAGGAATTTGGCCATATCTCGAAAAATATGCACTTTTCGAAAAAATTCACAAGAGTAAAAACATCTTATTTTGGGCCAAAAAAAATAAATATATTGTTTTTTTTTTATTTTTGACCTAATTCTACAAGTTATGAAACCAGTGATTATTTCCTACTCTAATCTTTTTTCAACTTTTTTATTAACATCATTACAAACACATTGCACGAGGTTTCATCAAAATCCATTCTTTATCACTCAAATTAGAGATTTTATCCATTTTAGCGCTCCGTTGACTGGATCAAAATGTATTGAATAAATCACCATTTTTATAACTAAAAAAATCGGATTTTGAAGAAATTAAACAAAACAATAGCTTAACAATTCTTTATTTTTAGTAACTTGTATTACCTCCTTGCATAATAAGAACTTGTTCATATTTAGTAACAGACCTAATCATATTGGTTATGGTTTCTTGTGGGATGTCATTCCACTTCCTTTCGACTGCTATCATTAGCTCTTCCATGGACGTTGCAGTAGGAACTCTGGCCCGAACGCTTCATTTGAGTTTCTCCCACAGATGTTCTATGGGACGTAGGTCAGGGCTGTTTGCTGTCCACACCTAACTTTCTGCGATGTAACTTCAGACGATTGCCGCGGAAGATCTAGCATTGTCGCACATAAATGTAAATGGTCTCCAAGAAACTCGGTTTAAGGCATCACATCACTGCAACATCACTGCCAGAATTGCTTCGATATATCTTACAACTGTCAAACTCCCATTTTGTCCGCGGCCCACCCCAATGATGAAAACAACTTCAGTTCATGCTTCCAGGAATATTGCATCCGCCGCGCCGCAGTAATTGATACGTTCGTTAATGCAACACTAAGTGAATCGTTCTCCAGATCATCGCTATACTCGCAGTCTCTTATTGTTACCATAGAGACATATCCTGATCTCATCGGTGAACAGAACAGACCCCGTTGGGTCAAGTTCCAATCCAGGTGCCTTCTTTCGAATCGAAAGCGTACTTGACGATGAGCTGCAATCAGTTTGGTACCAAATCCAGCTCTTGTCAGAATTGTTTCTTGCAACCTTGGCTTAACTGTCTATTCACTAACAGCTAGCCTTTGGACATCACGGACCTGCCTTTATACTTAAACAGTTAAATTGACGGTTCCATAGCACCGATATTGCGATACAGTAGTAATCTCACTCCGATGTAGACCGACATTTACTGGTCTCTGGTCGCCGAATAAAGTAATGAAGGAATCAATATCCAAATATCGTTGATTAATCTTCGTTGATTAACCCTTCGAATCGCTTAGATTCGGTTGTCATTATACCTCATTTGAAGTAAGGCAACTGCTTGAGCTGCTACCACCGGGGTAGTATTAGCGTAGTATCCATTTTATAAATGAACAAGACAAGAACAATATCAGTGTCAAGTACTGATAAGAACAGTATATGTTAATTGTATCCACATTCGATTTTCTAGCCGTAGAAGTGAGAGAGTGAACATATGCGTTAGCACGCAAATACAGATTATTGTTGTTTAACTTGTCTTGACTTGAGAAACGAAATAATGAAATATTATACAATTTGAACTCATTTTAAAGATCATTAACAAAAACCTGCAGTGAGTCGATTTATTTGCTCGCAGGTATAGTTTACTAATTAACTTGAAATCAGACAAATGAATAAAATAACTTAAACTTTACTTACACTTGGAATATGTTTAGTCAAAGAAGGCGTGAACACAGTCAGTAATGTCTTATATTCAAAACGCGCTCCAGACCGCAGCTGATTTTAAATTTGATTCTTACTTATAATTTGCACTCCACTCCCCCTAACGTAATATTAATTGACTAATTTCCATTGTCAGAAAGAGTTACTGCGAGTCCAGCAGATCACTGACTGTATATTTTATTATGGTGAAATTGTACGCATTACACCCCTTTCTTTCGTAATGATTAACAAGATGATTTATATGCTGGTTATTTATATTTTTTTACAAATAAATTTTATTTCTTTGATACTTCTTTTGAAAAATGATTATTTCAGGGTAGGGGTGCATTTTATTAAAATGAGATAATTTTAATTTATACCTTTACGTGCTGTGTTTTCACCATGATTTGGGAGTAATGATATTGATAGTATATATTAATTAGCTCACAGCACTATAAACTTTGAAATTTCAAATAACAAAAAAATTATGTGACACATCATTTCAATTACTCATCATGTAACAATAGCTTGATTTTGCAATTCCATCAGTTCATTCTCTAGTTACGACCGTTTGAACATGGTTGCATAAGCAAGGTAGATGATTGACAGAAAGGCTACGAACCGAATAACCCAGAAAAAGTAAAATTTCTAGGCATTTTTCTTGACCCAAATCTCAATTGATTCCACCATGTTGATTACACAGCAAAAAAAAATATCAAAAAATATATTCTTGTTAAGAAACTTAAAAAACATTGTAACTTTTAAAATTTTATTAACGGCCTATTACTCGCTAATAGTTTCCCATATGACTTATGGTCTGATAAACTGGGCCCATGCCCCGCAAGCTAACAGAATTTTCGGGTTACAAAGGAAAACTATCAGGATAAATACAAATCGTGGATATAGAGAGGATGTAAGAGATAAATTTATTGAATTGGGAATTTCAACATTTCCGTCATTATACATTTTTCATTGCCTGATATATATTTATAAAAATATAAACCAATACAAAAAATATGAGGATATTCACAACAAGAGGACTCAACATAACTTAGTGATAGATTTTAATAGGCTTAAGTCAAGTGATTGTGGCTTTAATTGTTACGGCCCTAAATTTTTTAATAAAATTCCAAATTGGATGAAAGCCTTACCAGAGGTGAAATATAAACAGTTAATAAAAAAATTTTTAATAAAAGAATGTTTCTATAGTATACATGAATTTTTAAATTTTAATGGCACTGAAGCCAAAATAATGTACAATTTTATATAAATTTTATATAAATTTACAGTATATTTTATTGTGTATATTTGTGTATGTGTATAAATATTTTGTATGTATATTTGAAATATTTTTAATTATCTATGTTATTTTACAATTTATTTATATTATTGTATTCTATATTATATATTTTATATGTGACATTGCATAATATTATGACAATTTCTATATTTCTATATTTGACTTATGTAAAACTGTATTGTTAAAGCACCAATAAATTTGATTGGATTTGATTTGATTCGAACACGAATCTCCAATTAGAAGTGGAGGTGATCATACAAAACCTAAAAACTGGTAAAGCACTATCATGGCCGAGGCCCTTAAGTTAGTTGATGAAGATGGAATGAGAATTCTTCACAGAATATACAAAAAAGCCGTTGCTCAATATAATACTTCCACATTCAGATTTTATCCAAGTCTTACAACGAAGAAAATGTTGATACCATATTTGCATTTCACTATGTGGAAATAATTGTTTATGGCACTTTAATAACATAGTATTTGAAATCGTCTACCTCAAAAACCTATAAAACGATGTGCCACATCGACAGTGGAGGTGGGGGTAATGGTAGGGGTGTGGTAGCTGAGGGTAGATGAAGTAAAAAATCTTTTGTTCCTGTATACACACTGAATCACAATTTTTTCACCTCCTTTAATAATGGGGTAATGACTAATGTCAAAAATTTTTTTGAGGCCTCAGCTTCTTTTATATATACTAAATATCAACTTTATGGACTCTTACTTCCTTGATTTACTTATTTACCCCCATTTATCTCGAATTACTCTCAACTTTTCAACGGAAAAGTCAAAATATAGTCTAGTTCCAAATCTCGTTAAAATACATAAGTGTACCAAACAAGTCAATATTTCAAATTGTTCCAGAGTAATCGTGGGCACAAAAAAGTTACAGAGAGACCGACAGGCAGAAATTTGTTTTTTTTCGGTATCAGCTACCTGTAAAATACCAAACTACCAATTTTAATTAAATTCCGATCAAATTTGAATTTTTTATCCCAATATTACATTTTTCTTAGTGCGCGCACATCCAGTATATTCTCGAAATTTTCGACTAAAAAAAAATTATTTTTGCTCGCTTTACACTACACGTAGTTTGACAAAATTATTATGGGACTACCACCGAGTTATACCTTCCAGTTTGAGAAGGTTTTATAGAAATCGCTTAAGCGAATCTATAGGTACTGATTGAACGAACCTAAAAAAAGAAACATAGGGTCGAATTGAGAACCTCCTCATTTTGAAGTCAGTTACAAATAGACGCCATATTCGTGTTCATCAGATATCATTTAACCAAAAATTATGCTCCACATTTACGTTGTGGACTGATATAACTGATTGCAGTTTAAAGAAGTCTTTCTTCTCAAAATATGACCGCCATCTTGGTTCCTAAAGGGAAATGTTGACGCATCCTCATCGAAAATGAATCTCTTTGATGTAAGGACCAATCGTGCCAAATGGCACTCCGTAGAGCTAAGTGCCATAAAAAATATCGTACCGCACCCACTATTATATTTCGTTTCGATTTCGGTTACCTAAAGCACACTATTTTCGGTTTTTGTTTCCGGTTTCGATGTTCAGGGCGGCGACAATTAAATTTTGAAAACGCATAAGGAATTAATACAACAGACATATAATCTGTTACAGTTTCTTCAGGTTCAGTCTTCCGTCCCACTTGAAGTAAAATGATAGTTACTGTTAATACATTAACTAATTAATTACACACACAAAAAACTCTCCGTACATTTTGACCCGCTGAACATGAATCCGATGTTCGTTTCGCCTGATTGGCTCTTGCATTTTTGCTCACCTTTGAGATTACCTTACAAACACCTTAAAAATGCCCGAAAAATCCCAAACAAGTAAATAAAAAGCTTAAATGCGCTGATCACGTAATTTGGGGCGCTGAAACTGAATATGAGGTCAGAATTAACCGATCTGTTAGGAATTTTGACATAACCTCAAAAAACACCTAAAAAATACCCGAAGAATCCCAAACGTCAATAAAAAGCTTAAACGAGCTGATCACTATATATCTATACGTAATTTGGGGCACTGAAACCGAATCCAAGGTCAGAATTTATGAGCGACGATCGAATATTTTGTAAAATCCATATTTAAGACGAAAACATACCCAAAAATGACTGAATCATAGCCGGAAATTGACTTCCCACACAGCACAGGATGGCCACTGGATATCCTAAAATGATCCCGTAGATCCGATAAATGGATTGTTCATTTGTAATGTCGATAGGAAGTCCACTGGTTATCCTTTGGTCCTAATAACAGCCAAAATATAGATATCCATCGGATAACCTGCATGACTATCTATAGGATAGCCTTTAGGGTTATTGATGTCCTATTTAAAACCTATATAGGGATAACCAAAGGCTATCCCTAGGGCCATTCATAGGTCAACTTGTTGGGCTAACGTAGGTCCCAAATTCATGATAATTGATAAATTCACCTAAGGTACAAATGAGAATTTTTTTATTTAGTTTATATTTGCATTATATCTTCATTGTGATAAATGCAATTTATTGACGGACGACATTACTTATAAAATATGGTCCTAATAACAGCCAGAATAGGGATATCCATTGGATAACCTATATGACTATCTATAGGATAGCATTTTTAGGGTTATTTAAAATCTATATAGGGATAACCAAGGGCCATCCGTAGGGCCATCTATAGGTCAACTTGGGCTAATGTAGGTCCCAAATTCATGATAATTGATAAATTCACCTATAGTACAAATGAGAATTTTTTAATTTAGTTTATATTTGCAATTATACTTTCATTGTGACGAATGAATTTTATTGACGGAAGATATTACTAATAAAATATGGTCCTAATAACAGCCAAAATGGGGACATTGGCTAGCTCGTTCTTAGCGCTAGTTTCAATAATTCATGTTAGATGGTTCTCCTTGCAAGGTGCAAATTACTTCTGTTGCGATACTCACCTAGTAAGCCTGAAACTACTAGTGATGGGCGATATCGTGATTTTTCAATCACAACGTAAATCATTACTGTGATTTTCTTATATCAGTGAGTTTAAAGCGTGATGTGATCACGACTTTTATAATACGACGTACGGGAGAAATTGTTAATTGTTCCCTATCCCCAAATAAGTGCCGACAGACGGTGAATTAGCTACTTTGGTAATCTGTGCTGCCGCAGTTATGCATATGAATTAATGTATATTATGATTTGTTTATCCAAATAACCTCTGATGTATGGATTGGTAATAAAGGAAGAGCACTAGGTTTTGAATGGAACTTGATAATAGGATATTTTTGTAAAGTTGTAATGTCGTGCGCAAAAAAAATGGGACAGGTCTTATAACGTTGCTAAAATCTAGTTGTGTACAATTAGGGTGGCCCATCTTTTTCGAAATCGAAATTTTTTATTTCTCACCTCTGCAAATGGTTCCATTTGAAGAAAAAACAGTCCCCTCAAAATATTATTGAGGCAAATTGAAGGCAAGGGGTGCCGCAGAATGCATTATTATGCAATAATAAAAGTAAATGGAATTATTTACATTCTTTGGTGGATGCATTGTTTTTTTTTTTTTAATCAGCAACATTTATCTTTAGAATGACTAATCAAGTCATACAAATATCAAAGACATTATCTGCTGTGACTATGACATGTGTCATACTACTGTAAATTCGTAGTCTAAGAAAACTAGACTAGAAGTTTTTGAAATAAAACTCTCGTTTTATCTTTGTGTATTTTATTATAAAACGTTTTTTTCATACATAGTACCAAATATTATCCTAAATCTACAAGACATATAGTAATAAAAACAATATTTTTTGCACTAGGCCAAAGCATGCGACAGGGTTTCTTTTTTTACATTTGGAAACTGTGATTTATAATCATTTACAACTTGGAATAAAAACTGTTTTTGGTCTTCATTTTTTGTTAAAATGTCATTATAGTCAGTAATAAGTTTGATTCCTCTCTCAGCGGCATCATTTACAACTTTAATTTTGTTTACAATATTGAAACATCGGGTATAACTTTCATTTTCCCTCCATGTTGTTCGATCATTTTCCAAAAATTCCATAGACAAACCTAATTTTTGAAAAAACTGTTTAGTGTTCTCGCATATGAAGTCCTGAATTTCCTTGTTTTCAACGTCAGTAATGTTACTAATCATAAGTCGTTTAATACCCTCTTGATTTGCTGCTTTCCTATTCAAAGCTTTAACCATTTCTCTTTTAGTAGTAACTGAAATATCGTCATCAAAGAAAGATAAGCCAACATTTACTGAATTAAGGTACCACAAATGGTTCACTATTTTCCTACTTGCGGCTTGAGATATTTCTTTGTCAATATTTTGATAATTAATGAGTTCTTTACAAAAGTCTAAGTCATGAAGCGGTGCTTTACTAGCAAATGACGCTGTAAACCAAGCCTTTACATAAACCTTTACAATAAAGACATATATCTTCAATACCTATTTTTTCTCTTTTAGTTAGTTGGAACTGATCTTGGAAAAAAAATATTTTTAGACAATAAATGGCTTTGGCCATCCAACGTGCATGATGAAATGCCCCTGGTTGATAGAATGTGGTGTGAGTGGGCTCTTCTTCAACAAAAAGTTTAGAAAGCATTAAAAATTCTTTATAATCATCACGAGGCTGTTGCAAAGTTAAAGCTGCATTTAGAAACTTTACAATTTCGGCTTTAACTGGTTGTAAAATGTGTTTAATTTTTGATACCTGAAATCCAGTTTTTAGTTTATTTTGATCTATTTTAGGCCAAAATTCCCTAAAACGTTTAAATAGTGGCACATTTGGACCAGATGAGGAAGGCATTTTTGTGTCAAACACACTTCTCAAAACCACTTCAAAAATATGATGTCTACAAGGAAAATATAGAATATCTCTTTCTAATTTTTGTTGCAATAGTGTGGCTGCCCCATTTATATAACCCATATTTGATGCTGTTGTATCACAACACAAAGCTATTACCTTTTCATCCAAATTCCATTCACAAAGCACATCATAAACTGCTTCAGTCTGTTCTCTTCCAGTTGAATTGGGCAAAGCTGGTACTCCAAGTATTTGTTCAATATCTCCACTAGTAACTAAGATAGCAAGTCTATCGATATTTCCCATTCCAGTGAGAGAAGGTAAAAGTTTTCCATCCCAATGGATGACTGGGGCTGGCAATTCAGAATTACCGAAGGCAGTTTTTAATATTTCAGCTCTTTCTTCGCGGATACGTTGTCTAGAGCGCTGAAGTGTGGTTCTGCTGATGGACAAAGATGTGGTGTCATGTCCTAGTGCTTCTGCTACTGCCGTCAAAATATGGACTCCATACCTGCAGCGGCTATTTTTGGTGTGATGTTACATGTTCCATACAATCTCCTCTTTTTTGGCTGTGACGGGCCAGGCTGGTCTTGTAACAACTCTTCTTGGGCTTCGATTATTTCATCTTCATTTTCGTTGGAGTCGGCTGAATTACTACTTGATGATGGACAGGTGACTGTTTCCTCTAATCTAGCTTTTTCTTGTTGACTTCGTTGCATTCGTTCGGATAATTTCTGTAATTTCTCCTCAGCTGATTTTTCTTGAGAAGCAAGTTGGTAATCAATACCATGCATAAATCCAGAACGTCCCTTTTTTCTTTGGTTAATTAAAAACTGCTTATCTTCATCTATTTTCATCAACTCCAATGCATTTGCATGAGAAATGTCAAAAAGATCGTCCAATTTTTCAACGAAATTTTTTTCTTTACTCCCGCACTGGCCCTTTTAGCCGATTTTTGTAAGTTCTTCCACTCTGCATAAAGTTTATCTAGTTGTTTAACACAATGAAAATTCTGACGTGTCGGAATGCGAGCTTTATCCCAAAAAACTGACACCTCTTTTATTGTTAATTTAGCACTTCACGAATGTTATAAAAGAGCACTTGTAATACTTGTCTATTAGACGGCAATTTATTGCCAATGATTTGTGACGAATAGTGTCCAACTAAGTAAATGAAAGTATCCTTTCGTAAGGATCTAACATCAGCCATCGTTAAATGTTTTTTCAAAAAGGAACGTATGCTAGAACTTATAATGTCACCACTGTAAAACACAATTGCAAACTGACATAAAAACCTACGGTAGGTGCATTATATTTCCAAACTTCCAAAACAAATAATTTCTAGGAAATAATTACACCAATAAAACATTATGAGAAAAGAGGTAGATATTTGTATTTTAAGTAAAATTTAAGTGTATTACCGTAATTAAATCTTATCTACAAATTTCTACCTGAATGCGGCACGGGTTACCGTTCACCGAATTATCTGAAACTTTGACATAAATTATTCCTAGTATAATGGTATATTTTCGTGGGGTGAGACTTAAAAAATACGCAAAAAAAATTCACCCCCTATAGAGATGGGCCACCCTAGTGTACATCTAACTGTAATTTTTGTGACATTGTCAGTTATTTGTCAAAATTCATTGCAAGTGTGCAAATAGAGACAGATTTACATTAGAAAAATGGTTTTGTCCTATTTTTTTTTTGCTCACGACAGTACAAACATTAACATTTCGGAATCACCAATAAATTTCTTGTTTATATTTATGTTTGTTTATTTTACACGAATTTTTGTTAATTTAAAATGGTAAATTTATTTTTTAATGTTTTTTTTGTTGTTGTTTTATAATATACAAAGATGTTTTTTAAAATGTTTTCATTTGCTTATTGTCGAATTCCATATTTTTATTCATATTTCATGCCGAAACGTAAATGCTCAATATTTGCAATAAAATTGCTAGTATATTCAATCATATAAAATATTTTTACGCATGGTTTTAGTAGTTAGTTACTTCTGGTGTTGTAACAAAAATGTTCCGTCACGACCCTGCCTCGAATCGCCACATCGCATCGCCAGTCAATAAAAGACATATTCATATAAATATCTAAATAGTGCGAAATGCGTATCTAATAACGCTAATAAGGCACAGGATCGCTTGCTTTACGTGTTAATACATACGGCCGCAAACAATAATCGACTCAAAGTAAATATCGTGAAAGATATATTGGTCTTGGTAGTATCATAATAGACCAAGGGAACGAAATACGGAAAGTCGTGATCACGTCACGCTTTTCTGTCAACTTTACTAACAGTCGTTACCTGGGATTTCTTAATATCAGTGTTCGTGATCTCGTGACCTCTTTTACGAGAGTTAATTTTTTTGCAATATGAGATTTTACGCAAGGAGGGTGAGTATACCCTAAATTTTAAATTGCCTACAAAATTACGCAAGATCAATTTTGATCCTGTGTAGGTACTATGGGTAACCAGATGCAACTATGTGTGGATGTCTGTGGTTGTCCAAATTTTAACCTAAATTGGTCCTTTTTTCTTCCTAAGGACAACCACGGGCTACCCTATTGTGGACATCTGTAGATTATCCCGATTTTAACCCAAATTGGTCTCTTTTTCTTCCTATGGACGACCATGGGCTATCTCATTGAAGACATTCATGGCAGACCCGATTTGCACCAAAAGGATATCCACAGGAGGTTCGAAATCGGGATTAACCTAGTTTAGAACGTCAGGACGTCCCGCTTATCCTTCAAGTATGGCCAGTGGTTGTCCTAAGGCTATCGAGTGCTGTCTGGGTTTACTCTACATAATATCTGAACATATAATTTCCGACGTATTTTCACGAGCTGAACACAATACCGTAGTCAAAATTAAAGCGCAATCTGTAAACTTCATAGAGAAATATCATTTCAGCATATATTCTCATCAATCCTAGTAAGTGGAGATGAATAACTTTTAAATTTTCAAATATTTAAAGGAAAATATACTGAACAGTGACGCTTTTAGGAAAAATTTTTCGGACAAAGTTTGCACTGTTGAGAGAGGAATATCGTTTGGACTTAACATTTACCTACACCCTCTCTTGATGATTTTTTTTCTTAGAGCTGCTTAGAATTGTAAAGTTCTCTTTATTCTGTTTGATTGTTATATGCCATTCAATTTACTAAAAACAAAACAGAAGGAATTCGCATTATTTACACAGTTGTGCAAATTTCATACTCATAAGAAGCCAAGTTTCCCACTTCACTAGAGCTGCAGTTGCATGATGACGACGCTCGCGGTCCCGCTTTCCCAACCTGACCGGCGCGGCGGCCGATATTGGGGTTTCCCTCCCCTGCATCGTAAACTGTTTATCTACTTTTGCCATGATGGCATTTTTTTTACCTCTCCGCTTACTAGGGTTGATGAGAATATATGCTGAAATGATATTTCTCTATGAAGTTTGCAGATTGCGTTTTAATTCTGACTACGGTTCAGCTCGTGAAAATACGTCGGAAATTATATGTTCAGATATTATGTAGACCAAAGTCAATGAATCAGTAATTTTTGGGTACGTTTTCATCCTAAATATAGATTTTACAAGATATTCGATCGTCGCGCATAAATTCTGACCTTGGATTCATTTTCAGTGCCCCAAATTATGTATAGATATAGTGATCTGTTCATGAAAGCTTTTTATTTAGTTGTTTGAGATTTTTCGGGCATTTTTTAGGTATTTTTTGAGGATATCTTAAAATTCCTAACTGATCGGCTAATTATGACCTCATATTCAGTTTCAGCGCCCCAAATTACGTATAAATATAATGGTCAGCTCATTCAAGTTTTTTATTTACTTGTTTGGAATTTTTCGGGCATTTTAGAGGTATTTTTTGAGGTTAGCAAAAATGCAGGAGCCAATCAGAAAAAACGTACATCGGATTCGTGTTCAGAGGGTCAAAATGCATGGGAGTAAATAGGACTGCCTGCTAGCACTAGACGTTTTTTTTATGTGCCGGTGTTATTATTGATTATCTTTTATTAATCTATCATTTACCATGTAGGGTGATTACCATTATCATTAATTGAAGTTTTCCATAAAAATGTCGTTGCTACCAAGTTAGAAAGTTGACGGTTAAAATATATATATTTTTTATTATCTACTTTCCTATTCATTCTATTCAAAAGAACATTTTAGGACATTTTATAATTTACAATATTGATAATAACTAATTACATTGTAGGAGCAACTGGGACAGAGATTATTGCCAAAATCTATGGTGAAGCATACATTTTCACTTTTCAGGACCTCTATTCTGTAAAATCGTGAAAGCACATTCCCGTGAGAAGTGGGCGGAGTTCACTTGAAAATGAATAAAAGTCTATTCTCTAACTACGGGAGTGATCACCTCGTGCGAAAAATGCGTGAACTCACTTCTACTGGTAAATTGTGAGGAAATCCGTCAGTTCCCCGGGAGAACGGTGATCCTAACCTTACTTTTATGACAGTTTGCGTCGGCCAAAAATTATTGTTGTCAAATCTGTTAAACAGAATGGACATTGCGGATTTGCTCATCGCGAATGAGGTTATAATAGTATAATTCTTAGCAAATATTACAATTACTTTTAGTTTATTATAGTAATATTTTTTTAGATATATATTACCAATAACAAGGGTATATCCTTATGGAATTTTTGGTCAATAAATAAATTCTAGGTATTACGAGATCTTCGTGATGCCGAGGAGGATTTGGAAGGGGAACGGCAAGTTTTTCATAGGATTAACTCTTTTGCATCATTAACCGACCAAGCACTTATAAGGAGAATCAGGGTCAGCAAAGAACTTGCGGGTGATATAATCGAAGTGGTAACTCCTTTCATACAAGCCCCCATACGATGTTCAGGAATCACCACAGAGCATAAAGTGATAACTTTTCACTTATATGTTCGAAGGTGGCAACGCTAAACTTTAAACACAATAAAATAACAACTGTACACTGAACAGCTGATGCTTTTGCGTCAACCTGATTGGTTGTAAATTCGGCTATTCTCGCTTAATCACTTCACGTTCACCACCTATTCACTGCAGTTACGGAATGCATTCTAGGACGGTCGGATGAGATGCATGTGATGGGAGCTCTCGCTTCGCATGATGAATGCTCACTCTCCCATAATTACAGAATAGAGGTTCAGGGCTGCTGTGAATCATAAAGTATTAACAATTCAGAAAAATGATCCGGATTGGGTAAGATAAACCTGTGATTTCAAGTAACCCCATATGAAAAATTAGGGACTTTAAATGGAGCCCACGAACTGATCAATCGGATCAAATACTTTTACCAACCCACCTATTTGAATATGTTCGGTTCACGTTGTGCGTTAATACTATTCTCCTGCATTCTTGAGCTACTGAGATTTGCCAAATATTTAGGGATTATAAATTTTATCAAAAAAGTGTATATGCAAAAGTTTTAGGTTTTGGCATATAAAGAAAAACTACAACAAAGCTACCTTTGTCTACCTCTCGAAGTGTCGATTAGCGGTGCAAAGAAATGGCACTTTTTCTTGCATTCAACAAAATAACTCCTCGTATAAAGTGTACGTTTACATGCAAGGCCACTGTATAAAGCAAGATTAAAGAAAAAATAGCTGAAACCGTAAGATAATAACCATTTAGATCATCGTTCGAGGGATGGAGAACGTATTCCATCTATCTTTTGACTTTCCAATTTGAACCGACCGACGATTTAATTTTTACGAAACGAAGGAAGTCGCGTTTTAGTCATTTGCGTTGCTTACTTATTCTTTGTGGATTCTTTTCAGTCGTTACGATGATTAAAATGTATTCATGGAAGGAAAGAGAACTGCGGAGAATTAAGAAACTCACAACACTTCAATTTAATTATGTAATGGTGAATTTAATGTGCCTGAGCGAGAGAGATTTTTTTCCTTTTAATTATCAAGTAAGTTAAGGAAATTTAAATTGAAATATTATTTATTAATTTGTAATTATTGTGCTTTTGTTAACGTGGTTAAATCCTTATAATTCTAAAGTAAACTAATAGCAGCGTGTAAGAGTGGTATTAAAATTTTTATTTTATACGATTTTAGACAAGTTCCTTGTTTCACGGAAGGTTATTGTCAAGAAGCTATAGGAGCCATATCGATCTTAGTAAAATCAATTGTCAATACATGGTAGAAATGACTCAGTGAGGTATTTTACATATTTATAAAGTATAGTTTAATTTAAAGAGCGGATAATATCTACGCAAATCTGAAATAATTTTCTTAAATTGAACATCGCATTCAAGTAACAAGATAATTTATAAAAATGTAACAAATGAAACATAAAACACATCATATCATTTAAAAATCCTTGGATTCGCCTGGTTGGCGAAATGCGCATCAAATATAGTGTTCAACAATGTTTGTGGCAACTGCTTCATAGGAAGTGTCACACCTAGGATTCAAATTTCTTCCAGGGTTTTACTTCGTTTAGGCGTTTGTGATTCATGCAGTGTTCTATTTGGCGTCCCCTTGCCGTATAACATAACCTCACGGTATCTCTTGCAGCTACCTGCTCATTTCTATCAGTGATGATATAAAATCAGCTCAATGTTTTGGAGGTCGTCCTCTTCGCCTCCTGTCATCAGGTTTTCTGTCGATATATAGTCATCTCTCCAGTTGGAGCGACAGAAAAATGAGTTTCAGGATTATACAACGTGATCTACTAGGACATGCGGAAAATTTAACAGTAGGTTGACCCCACCGAAAGGAGTTAAAAAAATGAAAAATTTAAAAAAAAATGACCAAAAAAATTACCTTATTTTTTTGTAGAAATGCGCCGCCAATGACTTCAACTAATCTAACGTAACGCGGTACAACCATATCACATTATCAGGCTTGGGATTGACACTATTGACAGCAAAGCTGGATAAGATAGAAGTGACTTTTTGGTTTTAATCAAATCACACTACAAAAATACCGAAATAAATCAAAATAAATCGAAGACATTGATCTCATGCTGAACGACAAGCAGATATACCGGTCAATGACACGGCGGTGTCTACACACGATCCAGCGGCACGGAGCCAGCCTTGTCGGCATGCTTTGAACTCATTCGTAAAAGTGAATCAGTCCGCTGGAATTCCAATTATCTTCAAAGCGTACCAACAATGTTGGCTACCTGCCACTGGATCGTGTGTAGACTTCTTTTTTTGATCTCGCCGGCGGGCTTTACTTTTTATGCCAATTAAGGAAATGTAAACAACTCGAATACGTTCTTTACAAGTAAGTTCGTCGACCTATTCAGAAGTAGGTCAGGACTTACTCAATATCAACAGGCCTCCCTGGAAGAGGATGCACATCGTCCTACCAGGGAAGGGAAAAGGCTAGCTGGAAAAATATTCACCCCTAGTAGAATTAAATGGGCGGTATCGACTTTCAAGCCTTTAAATCACCGGGCAGGGACGGTATTTTTCCTGCCCTGCTTCAACATGGAATTGAGGAACTTATCCCATGCCTGAGAAGCATATTCATAGCAAGCTACACTCTTGGGTATATTCCCCAAGCTTGGAGGGAAGTTAAGGTGGCGTTTATCCCAAAGATAGGCAGACGTCCACCAGACGAGCCAAAATCTTATGCCCCATCAGCTTAACCTCTTTTCTCCTTAAGACAATGGAGAAAATATTAGATCAACAGATTAGAAGCGAAATCATTACAGTGAAACCGCTTCACTCGAAACAATTTGCCTATCAACCTGGCAAATCAACAATAAATGCTCTACATGGCCTGGTTAAAGGCATCGAAAAGACATTTTTTACTGCCAAGGAACTGGCTCTGTGTGCTTTCATAGATATAGAGGGTGCTTTTGATAACACCTCCTATGAATCCATACAAAGAGCCGCGGAAAAGGGGGTATACAATCCCCAACAATCAAATGGATACAATCCATGCTAAGAAGCAGAATAATTACCACAGATATGGGGGGTGAGTCGGCCACCGTGACTGCAGTTAGGGGCTGTCCACAAGGTGGAGTCTTATCGCCCTTGCTGTGGTCAATGGTGGTCGACGATCTCCTCCATAAGCTGAGCAATTATGGCTTCAACGTTCAGGGCTACGCTGATGACCTGGTCGTTACTGTCAGGGGCAGGCATGAGGTTATGATCTCAAACCACATGCAAATTGCCCTAAACATAATATCCAAATGGTGCTCGTCAGAGGGTCTTAGTGTCAATCCGAGCAAAACAGTTATTGTTCCATTCACCAAAAGGAGAAAACTCAACTTGAGAGCTCCTATGTTGAATGGAACAGTACTGACCTTTTCCAGTGAGGTCAAGTATCTAGGAGTAATTCTGGACCAAAAACTCACCTGGAACTCACATTTAGAAAGGACACTTACCAAGGCAACAACGGCCATTTGGACGTGCCGTAGGCTGTTTGGTAAGACTTGGGGTCTAAAGCCGAAAATGATACATTGGTCATACCTATCGGTTGTGAGGCCTATGGTTACCTACGCATCATGCATATGGTGGCCAAAAACAGAAGAAAAAGTAGCACAATGAAAGTTGCAGAAATTGCAACGCCTTGCCTGTCTAGGGACTACAGGAGCAATGCGCTCGTGTCCCACAGCAGCTATGGAGGCAATGCTGGACTTACTTCCTCTGCATTTGCATGTGAGGAAGGAGGCAGCACTTAGTGCCTTAAGGCTGCATCAGGCACTTAAATTCAGACCAGGCGACCTGGTTGGTCACTTAAGGATTCTGGAGTTAATCCAATTCGAATCCATGACCAAACCCACTGACTCAATGCCAATCAAATATGACTTTGACTGCCCGTTTGATGTGCTGATTGAAAGCCGTCAGGTAGGCAGGGCCGGAGCATTGCGGTTGGAGAAAGAGTCACACATCTGGTACACAGACGGATCCAAGATGGATGAAGGGGTTGGTGTGGGCGTAGCAGGGCCTAAATGCAGGCTATCTAAAGCCCTTGGTAACACCCCAACCATCTTCCAAGCAGAAATTTATGCTATAGATCTATGCGCCCAGGAATGCCTAAATAGAGGCACTCGAAGGGCAAAGATCTATATACTTTCAGATAGTCAGGCAGCATTAAAGGCTCTCAGGTCATATACCTTTGAGTCAAAAATTGCCTGGGAATGCAGACAATCCCTGAAGCAACTGGCAAAAAACAACAAGGTTACCTTGATGTGGGTGCCAGGGCATGAGGGGATAGAAGGCAATGAATTAGCTGATAGCCTCGCAAGAAAAGGGGCTGAAGCCCCGTTTTTTGGACCCGAACCGTTCTGTGGCCTATCCAGGGGACACATAACGGAGGAGGTCCTAAAATGGGAAAAGGAACAAAAAGAGTCCTACTGGAGGAACACTCCAGGACAAAGACAAGCAAAAAGGTTTATAACCTATTCTACAAAGAATGCCACAAGGCTTCTCGAATTGGAAAAGTCCGATTTAAGGCTGATCACAGGCCTTCTAACTGGCCATTGCCCCTTGAGATACCATCTCAAGAACATGGGCATGGCAGAAGATGACAAATGCAGATACTGTGAAGCTGCAACCGAAATTGCGGAACATATACTTTGTGAATGCAAGGTGTTAATCCGCATTAGGCTAAAGTACCTAGAACAGGCGGAATTAGCGCCTGAAGACATAGGGAAATTAGCCCCCAGGAAAATCGCAAGCTTTGCAAAAAGTCTTGGAATCCTGGGTAACAACTAGATGCAGGGTAATTCACAAAAGATCTTTTAGGTCGAGGTGAAGAAAGGCCAACCCAGGGCCAAGCGACCCCTTAAACAATCTACAATCTACAATCTACTCAATATCAGCAGTGTATCTTTGCAAATTGACTAATAATTTAATATACTAAATTGCCTCAGAATCCTCTAAAATTTTGCAGGGGCTTTCCCACATTGAAGACTAGCACACCATTTTATTTTCCGCATTTCTTGGTAGATCACGTTGTATAGATACTAAAACTTTAAATGCACTCATCAGCTTACTGACAACTAAATCTTTTCAAAACCTCTTTTGGCTACGAAACTTACACTATTCAGTAGTAACGCTAAACTCTAGATACAGAGAATCATGCCAGACAGTATAAAATACAAGAATTATTATTTTATAAAGTGTTCATTAATATATATTTACTTATTTAATTCTTATTTTCAATTTAAGGAGTTTAAAAACTAAGTTACGGTTGTTTAGTTAAGCAGAGGGTATTTATACTTTGAAAGTAGAGTTGGAATAAGTGTTAGGTATAAATTATTGTAATGTAAGGTACAATGCATACCTAGTTTGGATTTCCTGAATTATTAACGTGTTGTTACTTAGTGATGGTTTACCGTACGTAGGTACATTTGTGTTTAACATGAAATAATTGATTTTCCTGTCCCGTGGGCATTTGTATTTAATTTGTGATAATTTTTATTTTGTAATTACGTTATTATAATCCATTGAAAGCTGTGTATAACTTGCCCCTAGCCTACATATTCCATACAACCGTGGCTTTGAAACTGGGAGTTGTCAACTTATGTGGTATGTTTATGTTGTGTTTATATTATTATATTACTACGTATATAATACAATACTACAATGTACAATTTTCGTTAACAATTGGCAATAAGCTAGAGAAGAAATTTATAGATAAAATTTAAAAGCACTAGTGGTCCTATTACGGAAAACATTTCACGAAACAAAACTTCAAAATATTACCACGATATTTGTCGACGCGTCGATAAATTTTTCGTGTTGTTACTGTCAAAATACGATCTAGTTGAGTTTATCACTAATAATGAAACAATCACAGTTAAACTCCACATACAGTTTTTTCTACTGGTGAATAATTATTTTTTTTTAATGAAATATTTCTTCTATAATTTTTTCTCGGAATATATTGCTGAAGGTAATATGTAAATTGGCCATCAACAGTTTATTATCAAATATTAAATTCCTCACGCTAAACTGCACACCATATAATCAGATAATAAACTCATATTACTAGACAATCATACTCTTGAAGAAAATTTACCTATAAAATTTAAGCACTAGTTATATTACATATACAGAGAAAAATTACCGTAAATATGTTTATCTACTTTTATTAGGTATTAATGAACTGCTTTTGAACAATTAATAGTACCCATAAACAAATTGCGTGAGTTATAATAAGTGAGTTATTATAAATCACTAGGTACAGAGCTAATCACCTTTATCTTCATGCCTAGCTTGTCCAATCAACGTAACGTGTGACACGAAGGTGGCTCTGTCCGAGAGAAATTATTTTCTGATTCGGTGAAATAGAGCAGTCCATTATTATTAAGGGGAGGAGAAGGTGATTTATCGTGTTTGATTAGTTTTGACGTTTTCAAATCAAGTTAAGTAATAATTTTGCCAAAAATTATGAATTCGGTTAGTGAAGATGAACTAATTTGTACACCACCAGAATGAAGACAAGTAGCTAATGATACAATACATAATTTATTACCCGAAACATCGCAATAAAAGTATGTACAAAAATTAAATTTTACAGTTAATTTTATTAATAAACAAACTGAGTACCTAATTTAAACAAAATTTTCTCAATTTAATATTTATTGTTATAATCGTAGATAAAGTATAGTATTCAACTTGCGGTAATGGTAATAACTCACTTGATAAATTATAAACTTCATCTGCGTGAGTTATTACCTACATTACCGCTCGTTGAATAATATACTATTTTTTCACTGAAGGTAATTCATTTTATTTTTCGAATTTGTACCTATCATGGTTTTGTATTTCGCTGGAAATGGCACTAGTAAATTACTGGTAAATTATCATTGGTAAGTTACCGAGAGCTTATTAGGTATTCAAAAATAAGTTTAATTTTTCATCAAACATCACATTTGCAACAAAACATCAAAATGCATAGTACAATACAATGAATTTTCACGGTCCAAGGCGTAAACTCCTCTCTATATCCTTACTTCTGTTGTATAATAGCATGAAATAAAATGAACAAATATAGCTTAAAAATAATGCCCCGGGTGAGGATCGAACTCACGACCTTAAGATTATGAGACTTACGCGCTGCCTACTGCGCTACCGAGGCGTTGAAACAGCCCCAATGGGAATAGTACGATTCATACCTTAAGGTTTGAACAAAATATATTTTAATTTTTATTACATAGTTTTTGAAAGATTCCATCAAGTGGCCCTCAGAAGCAAATGTAACATAATTAGTAGTTCTTTAAGGTTGAGTACAGGCTGTGTTGTTTTCAGCAGGTAGCCTCTCTTTGAGAACACTACACCTACCTGTTAGAAATTAGGATATGTCTAACATTTTGGCGAGATGTATGTGTTACAACGAGCGAAGGATTTTAATAAAACCATCCAAAAAGAAAACATTGATTTAAACAGTTGTTCCACTCTTCTATCATCTTTAGCAGATTGTTCTTATTTTTACACCCAATTTTATTTAACTTCACTTGTTAGCACCAAATTTTGCAATTGGGTTTTCAGGCACTTTCCGTTTACGTGGGGCTCTGAAATTTTATCACTATAATACCGATGATATCAAATTTGCATAAAACTTTTAATTAGTATCCCACGCTGTTATTTTCAGTCATGTAAGCTTGAATATATTGTGATAGCAGAACAAAACATTTTATAATGCGTGTTACAAAAAATATTTACTTTATTTTTTGAATTTAGATCACTACGAGACGAGGAAGGCAAAATCCTCAATAGGGCATCAAAAAAAATAATAAAAAAACGAGACATTAAAAAACTGTAATTAAGAGAAAGGAAGAGGGAAATAATTTCTAAAGGAAAAAGGTAAATATTTTAGATTTCAATAATTAACAATTTTAAATTTGAAATTCTTCGTAGATCAAAAAACTGTAAAACATCGAGTTCTTGTTCATTCTAAAACAGTTGAAATATGGTATCAGATGGTATCCTAATATCTGATTCTCAACTTAAAAAAAATATGTGTGGATGATTTGAATGATCAGTTTGTCCAAGATTGTGTTGGAAGATTAGGCGATATTGTAAACTTTATCCAATTTTAATTCTTTTCAGTTCAAGTTATGGTAACAAGAAAATCAGCCATTGCGTGTCCCCTGACTAACAATGAGGATGAGAACTACTGATAGTGACGTTGAGGACTACATTCCAGTGAAAGTAATTATTATAAGCTTGAAAACGAGGACGCTCGAGTTAATAATTCCCGTAAAAAAGTTGCTGGTACTAAACCTTGTGCTTACTACGACACCTGTTATGAATGTGCCATATTTTAATGAAAAGAAGGAAGATGTTCCAGAAATGGGTAGACCATATCACTACTTTGAGTTGTATTTCACGAAAGATCTCCTAGAACACGTGATTTTTGAAAGTAATAGCAAAAAGTCCCCAATAAATCATTTCTTCTGATACTGAAAGACTTATAAAAGACACCGTGATTTAGATGTCCACTTATGGTTTTCCAAGACATAGAAATTATTGGATCAAGGAAACGGGGATATTTCAAGTGGTCGATCGAATAAGCCATGATAATTGGTTAGCTATAAAAGCTAATCCACATTTTAGTAATAATTAAGATGATATTAGAGCTCCCGACAGAGATAAAATATTCAAGATTAGACTAAGTAGTTATCATCAGTATATGGTTTTAATTTCAAGAGAACCCCGAACATCAAATGCTACGTGTTGAAAAGCAAATAGCACTATTTCTCGGCCACTCATCCTTGAAAAAGTATAACCGTAGGAAACCGCACAAGTAAGATTTTAAAATTTTTGTATTAAGTGATGTAAAATATTTGGTGTACAATTTCGATATGTAGACTGGAAAAATATTGCCGGTGACGGGAAAATCTGATTTGAGAGCAAGTGGAAATATTGCCCTCAAGCTAGCAGATATCATCCCTGAAAATAAAAATCATTTTCTATACTATGACAATTGGTTGTCGTTATTGGCTCTAATGGTTAGCCTACAAAAGAATAGAATTAGTTTAGGCACCATGTGAAAAGATAGGGAAGAGGAATCCATGTTCATTATTGATGGAGTAAATATAAGAATTGTCAAGTGACTTGACAACAAAGTTGTAATCTTCGCCAACACATTTTGTGGTGCCCAGCCCATAGGTGAAAAAACTTTCTAAAAAGAATATTAAAAAAATTGCCGTAGCTAGACCTAATATTGTGTAGTACATTTAGGGGGTCGACTTATTGGATGGTTTAATGCCATATCACAGAATATATTTTCCATCTAAGAAATTGTATATTCCTCTGTTCCCAACTTATAGACATGTCATTAGTGAACACATGAGTTAGATATAGAAATGATATGACTTAATGACTTGGAAGAAAAATATATTTCTGATTTAATGAAATTTAGAAGTGAGGTCGCTTCAGCTTTGTGCCTTTTGGACACGAGTTCAATAAACAGAAAACGACGGCGACTAAATTCAGCAAATTACACAGACCAAGAATTTGAAAAAAGGAAGAAGAATGGCCCAGCCAAACTAATTCCAAAATTTGATATTAGGAGGGATCATGTTGGTCTCTTTCCTTGTGAAGATAATATGCAGCAGTAGCACGTAACAAACCTATTTTAAATACATCAATTCAATTGAATTTATTCACCTTTAAATGCCACAATGGTACAATTACAATTGTTGTACAATGGATAAGGTATGTCAGTTTGTACAAAAATTCATAAGAAACATACAAGAAAATATATAAATATAAAAAAACAATATATAAATTAATTATATATAAGGTTCTATATACCAATAGGTATACTTCGTTATAAAAAATAGATAAACATAAAAGGTAAGTAACAAACGAGAAATATGATACAGACATTACGATTAACTATGACTAGGCATTATAATAACACTGAAAGATTGTTAAAGCTGTAACAAATCAAAAAATCTTATTTTCCTGCAATTTAGTATGTTGTTCAAATTCACTGCTATTGTAAAAAACATTATCTGTTAACATGTTTTTAATTTTGTTTTTAAATTGTTTTGGTGATTTCAAATGTCTTGTTTCGTGTGGTAACATATTAAAATAGTAGCAACCTGTATAATATGGTGATTTTTTTGTAGGCTTCACTGCTGCATTTTTTTATGTAAAAATTATTATTATTTCTTGTGCTGTATTTGAGAATGTCAGTGCTTGTTTTCAATTTATCTTTGTTGCTATGAATGTGCTGTAATAATTTTAATAAATATATTGAAGCTACGGTTAATATTTTTTTCTGTTTAAAAATGTCTCTACAGGAGTCCATACGCTTTGAGCCAAATATAAGGCGTATTATTCTCTGTTGTAGAATAAATACCCTTAGAAGTTGCTTGTCCCCAGCCAATAATATTATAACAGATCGCTGAGTAGGCTAATACGTAATACACGTTAATTTGAGCCTTCTCATCAAGTGTACTTTTTAGAGAGAATATGGCATAGTAGGCCTTGTTAAGTTTACTACAGACATGTTCAATTTACTCATTCCATGATAGCTTGGAATCGATGTAGGATCCCAGGAATTTTACTGTACTTTGGTTTTCTACCGCCTGATTCTCTATTTTCAAATTAAAAGTAGAGGTGTCTTATTTTTATTTAAAAATTCTGTAGCCACAGTTTTTTCTGCAGTGACGACAAGATGATTGTTTTGACACCACTCAAAAATTCTTTTATGGCATGTTGGGCTTTTTTTATCACCGCATCGCCATTAGCATCTGAGACCACCACCGTTGTATCATCGGCATATATAAATACTCTCCTATCTGTGATATGATTCGGCAAATCATTAATATACAAAAGAAATAGCAATGGTCCCAGAATTCCCCCTTGAGGAGTTCCAAGCTCAACATCATAAATATCGGAGGTACTCTGCTCCACTTTAACTGTTATTTTTCTACTGGTCATGTATGAAATGATCCAATTATTAATGGCGCCTCTTGTACCTAGTGAATCCAATTTCTGGGCTAAATATGCTCACTCCTTTTTGTTTAATTTGTCATGAGCATACTGCACTAATTCAACTGCAGCAGTTTCAGTTGAAAGTCCTTTTCGAAACCCGTGTTGGCTGTCGGTAAGTAATTTATGTTTATTAATAAAGTTAACTAAACGTTCATAAACAGCCTTTTCTAATATTTTGGATATAGGACTTAACATCGTGACAGACCTGTAGTTTTCAATTTGTTGGCATAACTTTTGATATTTTTAGCCGGTTAGGAAAAGTTCCAGCTAATACGGATTTGTTTATTATTATTGCTAAATAACAAGCTAATTCGTTGTAACATTCTTTAATAAGTCTTACTGGGACTTCGTCAATTCCGACACTGACTGTTTATTTTTTAAATTCATTATGATTTGGATAACTTCGCCTTCCGTGTAGGGCACAAAGCCCATTGAGTAACTATTTACTTCACACGTTGTACACGTATTGACATTTGGAGGAAGGTTAAAAAATTATCTCTCGGTGCGTCATATTTTTGGCACTAGGATCGAGTCCAGTTAGCCACAAGCAAAATATTAATAGTGAAAACTTTAGTAATGACATATAAATACACGATTTTAACGTTATGTTGATCAATAACAAAAAAAATAATATAATTTATATAATATTTTATGAAACAGTAGACATTGATCGTAGGACCAAAGCATGCCATTGTGATTTCATTTCCCTCTCATTCTGTCACACAAATTATTCAAATTCCAGTTACTGAATTTCATCTTTCTCTATTCATTAAGCTAAAAAAGATTCATCAAACCTAAAATGTACTATTAAATAATTAATATTAAGAACATTTTATAAATTGCTGTATGAATTATGAGTGGTTTTGTCTCATTTCTGCCGTTTCACCGTGAAAACTGTGAAAAGCCACTAGAAAATTCTTCGCTGGCTGACAATTAATATTTCAGTCCTTCATCTTAACGCATGCTTGATTCTACATTTAGTTGCCAATTTCTCATTTCAGTTTCAACCATTGAGAAAGGAGACAAAGAGTTAGGGGTTGCGAGAGAGGGTAAACAAACTTACTATATCTGGGTCAGAATAGTAATAAAATTGCCTTAAAAATGTTGTGTTGTTAAGTACGAGTTGGAATGTGAAATAAAGATCAGATTAGATGAAATATATAGCATTGCAAGTATGTGTAAGAAAATATTTTTGAAAAGACTTGGTGAAATTAGTAAGAGACAACCACCGAGCCATACCTTAACTTTTAAGAAAGATTTCGCAGAAATCGCTTCAGACAATTCAGAGTAATGATTATACATATATTAAAAAATACATACCTAAGAGTCCAGCTGAGAATCTCTTCCTTCTGTAATTTTTTTGAAATCGGTTAAAAATACAAACTTCAATATCTAGGATTGTTATAGGTAAAAGTGATAATATTTCCATAAGAATTTCATTAGATCATGAAAATAATAATTAATTAATGTAAGCATCATTCATAAGTATGAACAGGCAATTGAATACAATTAGCATCAACAAGTAAATTATTTCGACATGCAATGTCGATTTGCCTAAATATTATTTTGTGGTATTCGCTTATTTTCATAATACCTAGATATATTTCCAACATGGTTCTGGATAGCCCCATTTGCATTCTCGTCGATAGAGCGAGCATACCTGTAACTGTATCTACATTGGGAAGCCTAAGAAGTGCCGCACAAACCGAGATAGCGCCTGTTTATATGTTTGTTGGTTGATTAGTTGGTGAAGAATCCATGACCCGATACGGCATTATATTTTAAAAACTCGGTAGTGAACATTCTTTAATTTCTGTTAAATTTCTAAGCTGTCGAACCACAGAAAAGCATACTAATAGTGGAGAACCTTGTTTCAATTTATTTAAATGAATTAGCTAGAAACAAAGCACAAAAAAGGCTCCATCACGGCACAATGCAACAACGCATCTCACAAATACCTACATTTCCTGTCTCACATTCCTGTACCACGTGTCATGTGGCTCTATCTGCTGGCAACAAGTATGGCCCTAATCCAACCCAATACGAATGTAGCCGGTCCGGTGGTATATTTCCCGGGAGTGGCAATCAATCAATCAATTTGACGAAAATTTTGCGAACAAGGTAGTTTAATTATCTAGTTTTAATAAGGGCTTTGGCATTAATTTAGAAGCATCTTCACCAGATAATGTTTTCAGATAATCAAGAAGAAAAAAATGGAATAAGTTTTTCATAATATTGATATAGCTTATGGAATACGTTCATAATTACCCATTAGGAACTTGTCGAATAGTGTCGATCGTGAATTTTCACAAATGGCAAGGGATAAAAGTGAATGTGGTCCACTATGGCAGATATAGACTAGACGTCCTTTCTTTGATGTCCATAGAAAAAAATGTTATTGCAAGATGGTAGTTTTGGGATTGCTGCGATAAAATCTGGCAAATCGACTTAGATATTTTTAACATCAACAATACTTGATAATGCTTCTCTATTTTAAATATACACCATGCTATGAAAGTATCATGAATACCGGGTGACTCAGCTGATAGGGACACTTGTAACTTTTGAATGGGCGAATAGATTTGTTTTTTAAATTTGGTGTAGTGATATGGGATGAAATTTCCAATTATATCCCGAAATAAATTGAAATATGATGTAAAGAACCAAAATACCGACTTCTGGTTTTGATGCAATTGACATGAAAATAAAATTTTTAAACGGGACAACCTGTATATTTTTACGTATTTGGATCCTGCTGGCCAAAATACATATGATCAAATATTATTTTGATTTTCGAAAATATAGATTTTTTAATTGTCTCAGTTTTAGTGCTTCGATTCCATATCTCCCATATCTCAGTTATTAGTCATCCGATTTTAACTAAATTTAGATTGGTATAAAAGACTTTTACTATGCTTTTTTGAATAAAACAGAACTTATTTCAATTATTTTCGTGTATTTATTAAGACAAAAAAGAGTCAATTTTTCCATAAGTCATATTAGGCTGTTTAACCGAAAAACTACTGTAATATTATCAGTATGCTTTCGAATCCCTATATATAAAGTTTACCAATACTTTAATTTGTGGTTTCCGAATTACGGTAACCATGTTCAAATATTAATTACTAACTTGGAGATGAACTGTTTTCGAAAAAAGTCATTCCTGATTTTTTGTTTCAATTCACTTTTCTAGCACCTAATGTCATCGATACTTTTGAATGTCATAGGCCAAGAATCTTCATTGAAAAATTACCAAAAATTTTGAATCAGCAGCTCTGTAAATTATTACGGCATTAAGGCGTTAAAAATGAACTTATAAAAATGATTGTTGAAGTTTTGGTGAAAATTTTTAAAACTAGAACATCAGTTTCTTTAGGTAGGCCGTAATGACTCAACAATTACTGTTTCGTTGTTTGTCGATTGCATGGATTGTGTGATTTTAGAATATTTCGGTCAAGATATGTTAAATATTGTGCAGTTTTGTTGTTAAAATACTTTGGCCGAAAAATTAAAAATTACACGAATTGTTACCTTCAAAGGAGTAGTTGATATTTTTAATAGCAGGCATCGAAACCGGCCAATCATTCACAAGAGAACGGTAGGAAAAATGAACAATCTATTTGATACCACGTCGTCAAATTAGATCAAGACAACATAACAATAATTGCCGAAATCAAGATGAAATATTAAGTGCATTTCGGGATAATACAACAGAAAGTGTCAGAGAAGTGGCTAGTAATTTAATTTTGAGCAAGAATAAAGTTTGGAAATGCCCCAAGAAAAATAATTTGAAAGCTTTTAAGCCAAAATTTTTACACACTCTTGGATGGTGATGAATTTAGAAGATATGAGATTTGTCTTTGGGTACAGGGCAATTATGTAATAACAAATATTATTTTAAGGATCAAGCTACATTCACCACCAACGGTGTTTATTCAAGTTAGAATTGTATATATGTATATATTTGGGAAGAATTGAAAATAAAGTGTACAAGAATAGGCCTTAAAATATGGAAGATAGATCCATTCTTATTTGTCTAATTCGTTATTTTAATAATAATTTTTCTCCAATCCATCATTTTGGTTTTGAAGCAGCTGCTCGATATTGACATCTTATTGATGTAGTTTGATTATAGAATAAGGCAAGTATGCATTGAGCCATCACCTGCCGAACTTGGAAATGTTAATATGCATATAAGAAGACGTTTAGAAAAATGTATCACGTGTATGGTTTTGTTGAGGCTTCACTGATCTAATTAGTATTAATATTAATATTTCGTTTTGTAACCTTGATATTAAATAAGTGTTTTTTGAAAAATGCCAATTGCCAATTATCATTTCTTTAGGATTGCCGAATTTGAAAGTAATGATGACATTGAATGATAGACAAAGTGAATTTATATAGAAAATGAGGAATAACTTTTTTCCGAAAAACAATTCGTTTTCAAGTTTTTAATCATTTTGTATTTGAAAATTGTAATTTTAATGGGGCCGTATTTCAAATGCTTATCAAAAATCAAATTCTCGTTATAAGAATCATAAAGCATGCTGATCAATAATATTGCATAGTATGACTTCTCGAAAATTCGACCTTTTTTACTTCCCTCGGTTACCGAATAGAAGGGAAATTTTGTAATCGTGAAAAAGTCTCCCTGCGAGATTTTTCCGAATTTTCACGTTTTGGGGTATGTAGTTTCTGAAAATTAAAACCATTTAATTTCGTCAATTTGTCTGTCCGTATGTCTGCCTGTCGATTTGCTGTCTGTCTGTTGGCGCTATATCTACAAAACCACTTGACGGAGAACAATAATATTTGTTTTCTGTAAAAGTATTTACGCAAATATCTTTCTTCTTTGACAGTTGTGCTAACTATATACGAAACATTATCGTCCGCCATCGGATTTTTTTATTAATTTTTATGGGGTGACTAGCCTGTATACAAGGTGTCCCATCGGGAACTGCAATTTTCAATTTTAAACTTCAATTTCAAATCGCAAATAATTCAAGCAGCCGTAAGTTAAACCTCTACAATATCTACATGGGAAAAACGGGAATTTAATTTTACATAATTTAATACAAAAAATACAGGGTGTTCCTTTAGACTTAAACAAGTTTTCGAGGGTTTGAAGTTGTAACGTAAAAACTGAACATCTGGTATATTACTATTGAATTTCTTTAAACTGTAGAGCGTAGCTCACCTTATGACCTTTCCTCATATCAAGAAGCAAATGAGGATCTTTTACGTAAAAGAAGTTATAAAGGTTATTGCAAACCGTTATAATAAACCGTAGATTTAACAGGCACTCAATAAATGCCGGCGGCTTTAACCCATCAAATACGTCGCATCGCAAAGTCAATGATATCGACATTTTTTAAGTGCCTGTTAAATCTGCGGTTTACTATACACCTGTGAAATTTTTTATAAAATGTCAAATATCTCTGAAAGGGCTAGGTTTAGGTATAAAGTATGATATATGTTTTCGACTCAGAATTTTCCGGTCTCTTCAAAAACTCCGTCATACTTTTTTATTATTTTTTTGGGTGACCACCCTTATATTATTATTTGACGGCTATGTTAGCTACATGCAAAATATTATTGCCCTGAATCACATTTTTCAATATGCTTTATTGTGACCACCCTGTATATTTTTCATATTTTTCTTCGCGTACAGTTGCGTAAACTGCAAGCGAAATATTATCCTCCTCTTCCACATTTTTTTCATATTTTTTTTTTAGAGTGACCACCCTGTACATTTTTTTTTCACATTTTACTTTAACATTTTGTGTTAACTGTATTTCTCATCGGTAAGCGAGGGAAGTAATATACAGAGTGGGCGGCATCAAAAATATAATTAAGGAGAAAAATGTGACCGAGGACAGTAATATTTGGCATGTAGTTAACACAACTGTAAAAGAAAGAAGAAATATACGAAAAAATTATACAAGGTGGTCACTCCAAAAAAAAAAAAAAAATATGAAAAAAATGTGGCGCAGGAGTGCAGTTTACGCAAATGTCCACGAAAAAAAATGTGAAAAATATACAAGGAGGTCACAAAAATGTGACGGAGGGCAATACTATTTTTCATGTAGTTAGTTAACACAGCTGTCAAAGAGTAAAAACGTTAGAAAATATACATTGAGGTGAGCAAAACAATATTAAAGAAATGCGACGGGAGACTAAATTATTTCGCATGTCGTTAACACAAGTGTCAAAGAAAAAAATATACAGAATGGTCACCTTAAAGAAGTTAATGAAACTGTTGATTCAATTACCGAGGATGAAATCTGACAGTGAAAATTATACAGGGTGGTCTCTAAAAAGTAACTAATTAAGAAACGACGGAGGGAAATAATATTTGAAATGTGGTTGTCACTATTGCCAGGAAGAAAACCTGATAAACTTTTAGTTAAAAAAAATATATACAAGGAAGCCATCCTACAGAAAAGATAACGAAAGGTGTTAGATAGAGAGGGAAGTTTTGCGTAAGTACAGATTTTTTTTGTCATAATAAAAACGCACGCCAATTACTGAAATAAGTTTCATTTTACTCAAAAAAGACATAGTCAAGCCATTGATGAGTAATAACTGAAATAAGGAGGAGGGCATTAAAAGTGGGACAAGTTTTATATATAAGTTTCTTATGTATATAAAAAAAAATTCTAATAAAATATTTGAACTGGGAAGAAACATTTTTAATCGAAGAGGGTGGGTGGTAAAAAAAACTACACCAGATCCTCGTTACTTTAATTCATCGCTAATCAGAGTTCTAAAAATAAAATATAAGAAATCTACAAAATAATAAGAGAATAACGCAGTATATTACTGGGAAAAGACCATACGCCTGTAATTTTTACCTCAAGAGGACCAGCTAGACACATAGTATCAATAAGAATAAAAATATTATTGTATTTATTATTTATTGTGTTTCGGAAACGCAATACAAAATATAAAAACCGCTGCCCAAGGAATCACTACTTCCACATCCAGATCTGCTACCCAAGTCTCTCACAACGAAAAAATTTTGTATTTGGAAATAACCGTTTATGGAACTTTAATAATATAATATTTGAAATCGTCTACCCTAAAAATCAATAATATGATATCCCACATCGGTAGTGGAGTGGGGGTATTGATAGGGGGGTGGTAGTGGGGATGGATGAAGTAAAAAATATTTTGAGGACTGAATCACAATTTTCTTTCACCCCCTTTTATAATGGTGGTGGTAGTAATGGGGGGTGCTAATGCCAATAATTTTTTTGGAGACATTAGTTTCTCTTGTATATACTAAATAACAATTTTATGGACTCTTACCTGCTTGATTCACCCATTTAACCCAATTTACCACCCAACCTTTCAACGGTATAAGATAATAATCTAGTTCCAGATCTCGTTAAATTACATATGTAGACCAAATTTCAAGTCAGTATCTTAAACGGTTTCAGAGTAATCGAGTGCACAAAAAAGTTACAGACAGACCGATAGAACGACAGACAGAATTATTATTTTTTGCTCATACTTAAAATCTCGAGGTTTTATGACGTTCTAAGCCTATTTGAAAAATATAAATTTTTCAAAAAAATGTCGTTACTATACTTCCACTGGATGTGGAATTAAAAATAAAATATAAAGCTGCTAAAAATGATAAACATATACATCGTTTAATTAAGACATTAGAATTAGAAAAATATAAACATTTTCTCTACTAGCGACTGCCTTCCCATTCAGTCTTACTTTAGTGAAAATAGTCCGAGAAGTGGCCGGTGTGCTATTGAAACAAGCTTCAAAGAAACGCATTGTTATTTCCGTCATGTTGTTTGAACAGTCTCGAGTAGTAGCGTGAAGTGTATGAGTTTCCTTTAAGTACCTAATAAGATATGGCTTCTGCATGACGTGAGGCAATTAATTTTAATTAACATCTAATTACTTTTACATCAGGAGAAAAATCTACCATGCTCAAAACAAGATAATAAATAGATTTGTTGACTGGGAGGAATTTCGAAAATTTGGTTGACAAGTGCTTCTTCTATCCAGACATAACAAATTCAGATTTTATTAGATTAGGAGAGAATAATTAATTTTGTATAATAAGATACACCAATTTAGAGGAAGAGTTATATCTTGGCAAGTCGAAGAAGTTTCTTAACACTTGAGGATGGGGGATATAAATAACCTAAACATAGCTCGGAGCTGGTTTATTTTTGAACGATTGTCAAATTCATAATTTACCAGTTATGCAAGGGCTGATTAGAAAATCTATTTTAAGGTTTCCCAGCATATTTACTATTATACTAATAAAATTAGAATTATTAAAATACCAAAAATCTCGCAAAAATTTAATTTTTAAAAATAAATTTAAATAACTAAAAATTCTCAAAAACATTTTGCAAAACACGTGTAGATTACAAAATGATTTTTTAAAAATATTTATTGAGATATGATCTGCTCGGAAAAAAATTGAAGTCTTCTGATTGTCTATATGCTTTTAGACGTATATATAAGTTTTTAAAAGTAAGTACAATGGAAATTAGAAAATACTGACCTAATTTTATAAATAAGAGAAGAATATATTACTCAAAATTAAACAGTGGAGTAACCGTGGGGCATATACGGGTTGTTTATGAATGTATTAAACTGAATGAAACTTTATACTAAATTGTCAGAAACAACTACATTATAAGAGAATAAATATAACTAACTCATTATTTAACATTTTCAATATTCGAAATCGATTGGTAATAAGACATTTACTGTATTACTAAAAAGACAGAGTGCTTCTGCTTATTCCGTGTGCCGTCGCAGCAAGTTTACATGCTCGCCTTCACGATTTAGCCTAATGTTCTCTCTTCCTCAGGCTTTAGAGGAATACCTGCTTGCCTAGAATCAGGCGCGAGCTCCGGAAGTCCAAATTTATGTCCTTAGTGGTTCTTAGAGCGGTTTTGAACAAGAACGCTCTTTTGTTCCCCTTTTCATGGGCGGTAATTAATTGCACCAGTGAATCGTTACTCCTAAGTATTCGAATAGCTTTATTCAATGTTACTCCATAACTTTAAACTCCCTCATAAATCGCGTGGAATGTTGATATGTTCTATAGAAGATCTTGGGTGCAGGCTATATATGTTCATAATTCTCTTGGTTCCTCTATATCTCATTTTTTCTCCAACGATGGATACCAAATAAGCACGAGAGAATGGGGACGGAAAGCATATTTGTCGCAAAAATTGTTACGAAGACTCTGAAAACAAAGAATTATTCCATACATTTTTAAATAACTGATTTCTATGCCTTTATTTTTTCTCTCGGTTTATATAATACATTCCATTTTGTCATACATAACTTTATAAATATGTATATATTTTCTTTTCTTCTCTATTTATTGCATACTGGTACTTAATTTAATATCAAAATGTGATTTAGAACACACAACAAACTAAGTACAGTTTAAAGTAGTACTAGAGAAACATATTATTAATTTTGTAAAATGAAACTTGTTAAAGAAAAACAAATGTTAATTTTGTGTATGTACTCGTTTAGTGGAAACAATTTTTGTATTACTAATTTGTAATCACAACTGTATATTCTTGTTATTAATATAATATTAATTATGGTTTTACATTAAAATTAATATTATTTTATATTTGTGTTTTTTTCATATTTTATAAATTTGCCTTTTAATGCTGTCAAGATAAGATCAATACATTTGTGATACACCTCTTAAAATGAAAATATTATTAATTAGTCGGCAATAAATGTTTCCAATTTTCGATATTAACCCCTACAAATTAAATCCACCCTTTACACGAAGACGTCTCATAAATTACCATAGAATCCACAGATATCGAATTTCACTAGGATGCTTTCAATGATCCTGTTACATGGGGTTCTACTGTATACAAATATAAAATTAATATATCGCTCGCATGGCATTTTAACAGGCTTGCCAATGTTCTAATAGGGTGGCAATTTGCCGGAAAATGTCACATGAGAATGGAACGCAGATATTTATTTTTTTCTATTAGATATCAATTTTCAACCCTTATATGATTAAAAAAGAAAAGTGACTCCTAGTTGAGAGTTTTCAAGAGGCCAATTTTAAATACGAGTTTCTCAGAGCACAAATGTATTAAAAAGACATCTTTGTGGGCTAGCTAAAATATTGCAGTTCAAGCTTATATTTAATTTTTCAAAAAACTGATTAACTTTCTGTAGTACACTTTTCTCTGACAGAAGATAACAGAGTTAATAAGTGGAGGCACTGACCGAGTTCAGAGAGAAATACAAAAACTGAAATAACTTTTGAACCATCAATAATAGGATAATCACATATATGGTTACTTTGATTGGAAATGCCCCCTATTACCTCACTTCATTTGATCGTCAACTTCTGGAACACTCTGTAGAAACAAGTTACTAATTATTTTTAAAATTAATTATTTTGTATTTATTTGATTTCGTCATGATTAGAGAATATTATTTAGGTATTAAGCAAGTCAGAACTTACGCACTTTTTTAATTTATTTTGAAATTACCTATTTCCTGTATACCGGGTGGCTCAGCGGATAGGGACACTCTTGTAACTCTTGAACGGGCGAATGAATTTTTTTCAAATTTTGTGTAGTGATGTGGGATGAAGTTTCCAATTATATGATGTAAAGAACCAAAATGGCCTACTTCCGGTTTACATGCAATTGACATAAAAATCAAATTTTTAAATGGGACAACCTATATATTTTTGCATATTTGGATGCTGCTGGCCAAAATACATATGATCTCACCCTCAAATTTCAAATTCAAATATTATTTTGCTTTCCAAAAAATATAGATTTTTTAATTCTTAGTTTTAATCATAGAAGGTGGCGATTCTAAAAGAATTGTTAAAGATCAGTCTGAAGGTACTTTTAAAATATTATCTGTCCAGATACTAAGATTAAACACGATTTGTTCTTCATTAAGTTCAACGATATTGGTTTTTCAACGAAAACTATTTTTTTTTAATGGAACTCCTATGGGACAACCTGTTACTTAATTAGATCTTTCTTTAAATTACGAAGTAAATCATATGCATAATGCCTACGTTCTCTTTGTACTAAATATTTAATTAAATAAAAAATAATAATAATAATAATAATAATAATAATAATAATAATAATAATAATAATAATAATTATATATTTTTTGAAAATCAAAATAATATTTGAAGGCCAGATCATATGTATTTTGGCAAGCAGGATCCAAATGTGCAAAAATATATAGGTTGTCCCATTTAAAAATTTGATTTTCATGTAAATTGCATCGAAACCGGAAGCCGACCAATTTGGTTATTTACATCATATAATTGGAAATTTCATCCCATATCACTACACTAAATTTAAAAACATGCATTTGCCCATTCAAAAGTTATAAGAGTGTCCTTATCGGCTGAGTCACCCGATATTGTTGCCCTAATCTGGTAATATACTACTTAGGAAAACACTTTAAAACACTCATTATTGGAGAATCAATCAAAACATCTACTCTTTTAGCTAGTACTGATGAAGTATTGAATTATATGATACGATTCCTAGCAACAATAATTGAACCTTACATACTATTTCAACCCTAGAAAAATTATACAAATGTTTACGAACTTGTTCGTTTTTAAAGTAGAGTACAGAAACATTCATTCATTATTTATAAGCCTATTCTTGATTTATTCTTACAATTAATAATCTTTTATTTATTGGCTTCCATCATGATAGAGAATATTATTTATGTATTAAGCAAATCACAACTTTCACACATTTTTATTTATTATGAAATTACCTACTTTCTGTATTTTGTTACCCTAATCTGGGCACGCTAATATACTAGTCAGGTATATACCTTAAAACACTCATTATTGGAGAACCAACCAAAACAACTACTTTTCTGGCAATACTGACAAAGTATTGAATTACATGATAGGATTCCTAGCATTTTAAAGCAAGAAAATATGTTGAAAATACTTAAATCTTTTATTTAAATTTAGTCATTCGCACTTTTTTTAGTTTAATATGAAATTATCTGCTTTCTGTATATTGGTACCTTAATCTGGTCACGCTAATGTACTACTTATAAAGACACTTTAAAGCGCTCATCATTGAAGAACCAATCAATACAACTACTGTTTTAGCTAATACTAACGAAGTATTGAATTACATGATAGGACTTCTAAATATATTGAAAATACTTAGAGCATTTATTGAAATTCAGTAATTCACAACAATTATTGAACGCTTTGATTCCTAAGAAGGGACGAGAAAAGTCCATAATTTTAAAATATTTTATCTCGGTAATCTTTTATCAAAAATGGACATGACAAGTTAATTGCATAAACTTTAAGAAATATTCGTTAAAATGTCTATTTTTCGAGATATCCTCTTCCGCCTTCCCACTAAAAATATGTTTGCCATCGAGCCAGATGTAAACTCATCAATTGCCCATATTTTTTTCTTCATATTGCAGGGGCTACTTCTACTGTAGAAAATTTCCCATAATAACATAACTAGTGTCTTAATATTGACTGCCTGATTCCCGCAAAATCTTTCAAATTCTTGATGTTATACAAGCTGTTAATCAGATTGGATTTATCAAAATCCGTTACGTGATATGTTTTGTAAAGAAAAAGTCAACAGCTTGACAAACGCTAACTATGTCAAGTAAACAGATAATACGGACATGTGAAAACAAATAGCATCTGTCTGGCATTACAAAAAACGAATCAGCCCAATTATTATATCGTTCTTTGTTATGCGTGATACGCATTATAATATTTTCACAATAAAGATATCTATATTCTCGATATATTTTGAAAACGTATATGGGTACAATTAATATAATAAAAATCTTGTCACGTTTTTCGGGTTACAACTATATTTATACTATACATGTGTACAATGTGATTCATATCTCATCAGAAAAACTTTAAGCAGATTAGGTTAAATGGAGGAAGAGCTTAATGTTAGTAATGTACTTATATTTCTACTGCTATTCTTAATATTTGAGAATATATTGCTTATTATTCCATTAATACCGACTTAAAATAATTTTGTAATCGATTATATTTATTTATACGGAAAATAAAGGCGCTATTATTATTATACGAATCCTTAGGAATGAAATTAATACCGCCAAAACAATAATCATAATACTGTAATACAGCGTGCTTTAAAGATTATTGAAATATAGCGCATTCAAATCAAAGTATTTAAAAAAAAATCACACACAAAAAATATTTGCCTCTTACGCAAGTATCTTAGTAATATTGAAAATATCTGATACAGCTGCTAGTTTCCTACTTTAAAACAATCAAAACTTTAGAAACCATAAACGGAATTATTTTTAGTCACCAAGTAAGCATAATATGATACTTAAAATTTTATAATTTTTATAAAATAATCTTTTTTCGTCTTAACTAAGTAATTGTAATTGTAATTCCGGAAGACTATCAAATTTTCTAAGGGCGCTAACAAAAAGAAAATGATAACTTATAAAATGAGGAAGAAATATAGAATAGTACAAAATATATCTCATTTTTTTATGTATTTCATATATAAATGTATAAAGTATATTAGTAGTCCAGTCAATGAATATATTGTAGAATGCATGAAATATGCGAGACTTTTTGACTTCAGAACTTTGTTAGGAGTAGTTCGTAGGTAAACATAATAAAAGTCCCCGCCCCTGGGAGGTGAGCTTACGGAGGGAGGGAGGGGGAAAGGTACCATTTTTGTATTTTTCGATTATATCTCGAAAACGGTGGACTCTAGAAAAATATGTTCTACATAAAAATGAAAGCTAATCAAATTTCCTATAAAATTGTCTCCATACATATTTGTCGCATTTCCAACAGTTTTCAAGATATACGTTATTGAAAATCGATAATTTTCGAAAAAATTATTTTTTAAATGTATATCTAATTGAAGGAAATTTAATGCTCTACAACTTTGTTTCTGACAATTTTTCTGAGAAAGGATCGTGGGAGGCGCTAGAAGCAAATGTTTGACAAAAAGAGTTAGGTAAAAATGATTTTTTTGAAAAGTATCGATTTTCAATAACGTATATCTCGAAAACCGTTGGAAACTCAACAAATATGTATGGAAACAATTTTATAAGAAATTTAATTAGCTTTCATTTTTATTTAAAACATATTTTTTTAGAGTCCACCGTTTCCGAGATATAATCGAGAAACCCAAAAGTGGTACCTTTCCCCCCTCCTCCCACCGTAAGCTCACCTCCCAGGGGCGGGGACCTTTAGAATGTTTACCTGCTAACTACTCCTAACGAAGTCCTGAAGTCAAAAAGTCTCGCATATTCCATGTACTCTACACCTTCTTTTGAGCACTCATTGACTGGATTATAGGTGGTCATAATAATTTTAAAACCTAAGGTCGTCCTCTAAAAAAAATTGTGCGTCTGCAAAATTTTACAATCATAACTAGAAGTTATAACATATCACACCAGAAACCATTTATGTCATACCTTTTAAAGACTTTAATAAGAGTAAAACCATTTTTTACCAATGAAACAAGCACAACATTTTTATCGAAAAAATGTATTACTTCATCTTTTTATTATTATTGTTTATATTAGGTATTCGCAGACGTCAACAATTTAATCTACGTAAAGTTTGCTCGAAGTTTGTTCGACTGTATATTGCAGTTTCGATATCTTGTATATCTTCATATTTTTTGTGTTTCATCAAAAATCTTTACCTTATAACATAATATAGATTATAGAACAATAGATAGTTACACGTTTCTGGTGATCATCCTATATGACGGATATGGCCCAATTTCGACCGTGCTCTTTTACATTTGTTACAAATTTGAAATAAGAACTTTAAGTCTAACATATGTTTTTGTTTTTACAAGAAACAGTATAGATACACACACATTCACACGCACAGACGCACGCACATACATACATACATACATACCTACATACATACATGCATACATACATACATACATGCATACATACATACATGCATACATACAAGTACATACATATAGACAGATATACAGACATTTCTTTTTCCATGTTTGATTTTGGCGTGTTTAGTCGAATAAAACTCTCTCGTCAGTTAAAAAACACTACTTCCGCATCCAGATTTCCTATGACAGTCTGTTCCAACGAAAAAAATGTTGATAATATTTTTGCACTCTATATAGAAATAATTGTTCATAGAATTTTAATAAAATAATATTTGAAATTGTCTGTCCCAAAAACCCGCGATATGCCACGTCTGTAGTGGGGGTGGGGATGGTGGTGTGGGTGTCTGATATCAAAAGAAATTTTAAGTATATATTCACTAAATTTTTTTTGTACACATTCACTAAATCACAATTTTATTTTTTGTCCCATTCAGTAATGGGGTGGAGATGGTAAAGGGATGCTAGTGGGGGTGGCTGCTGCTTAAAAGTTTTTTAAGACCTTGGCTTTTTATACGTATGCTAAATCCAAGTTTTATGGACTCTTGCTTGCTTTAATTGCGGAAAAGTGCTGGGAATATAACATCGACGTATATCAACACATCATCGACTTCAAGCGAGCCTATGACAGCATCATAAGGGAAATACTGTACGACATAATACATTAGGCATCCAATCATAACAAATCAGGCTTCTTAAGGCTACAATGGAAGCTACCAGTTGCCAGGTTAAAATCAATGGCGAGCTCAGCCAAACCTTCGAAATCAGACGAGGGCATAAACAAAGGAACGGGCTGGCCTTTATTCTATTCAATCTCTCCTTAGAATACGTAATTAGGAAATCTCATGTAAACAAAAGATATATAATCCTGAATAGGTCAAATCAACTTATACGATATGCAGATGACCTGAACTTATTGAGAAAAACGATGCCATTCTATCAGAGAATCATTTAATAGCTTAGAAGAGACAGCGCTGGGAGTAGGTCTCAGAATTAACGAACAAAGAACTAAGATAATGGTACAAAGCAGACAACAAAGAAACCAGCACGGACTGAATATTACTATCGGCGAGTACACTTCGAAGTAGCCAGGGAATTCACGTATCTCGACACAAGTCTGACGCATAATAACGATGAAGCTACTGAGATTAGAAAAAGAATAGCAGCAAATAAACCACTTTACTCATTGCTGCCGGTACTGAAAGCAACAAGCGTCCGCCGAAAAAACAAGATTAGGGTATATAAAACGATGATCCGTACAGTGCTAACGTACGGAGTAGAAACGTGGACCCTCTCGGTAAAAAATGCAGAGCTACTGGACAGCTTTAAAAGGAAGAAAAGGAGATAAATTTGTAGACCCATGGAGGATGGAGAGGAGTGAAATCTCGCATGAATTATGAACTCTACCAAATCTATAATGAACCTAAATTATCAACCCACATACAACTCATGCGACTACTATGGGCAGAACACGTCCAAAGAATGAATAACGAACGGATACCAAAAAAATTTTGCGAACACGACCAGTAGGAAATAGGCCAGCAGGAAAACTAAAGTTACGGTGGAAAGACAGATTAGAAAAGGATGCCGAAAATTTGTTAAATACAGGAAACTGGAAGGTCGCGTTAATGAATTGGGATAGTTGGAGGCAGAAGATTGGAGAGGCCCACCTTCAACTTCTTCTACTTTCTATGGGGCAACAGCCCAAGATGGGCCTTGGCCTCCTTTACTTTCTGCCTCCATTCCACTTTGTCCGCTGCCGCTCCCCTTCATACCCTCGTTCCTAGGAGGTCGCGCACGTCTTCCGAAATTTCGTCTTCCCACCGCTTTCGAGATCTACTCATTGGTCTTTGGTCATTGATCTTTTCCCATGCATCCTAGAGTCAGTAGCCCTCTGTCTTCCATTCTGCTCACATATGCAACCCATTTCAGTCTTTGGAATCTAATATGTTCTGTGGGGGAGCTTCACAGAAAATTTGATACAGTTCATTGTTGTATCGGGGCCTCCATATATCATTAGTGTCTTTAATTGGTCCTAGTATTTTCCTCAGTACCTTTCTCTCAAAAATGTTCAGCTTGTTTTTTATCTGTTCTGTCATTATCCTTGCTTCACTTCGGCAACATACAATGGGTCTTATAATTGTTTTATAGATGAGAATATAGAGAAGTTTATTGGTACGATGTACGTTTTTCTTAATACGTGAGATAGTGCGAAACACTTGAACTAGGTAAGATCAAAATATAATCTAGTTCCATATAATATACCGGGTGACACAGGAGATATGTAACACCCCGTAGCATGTTTATTTAAAAAGATATTATTTTGAAATTTGGTAGACCTATATAATGTGTGATTGTCCTTTTTTTAGTATAAACAAGACATTTTCTCCACTTCCGGTTTCACCGTATAGCAAGATGGTATTCGTTTTTAAAATGGCTACTGAAAATCATTTTATTGCATTAAGTGGGGACGGTAGCTCAGTGGTTTAGCGCGTCTAGCTTGCATACTGGCGTACCTAGCGAAGCAGGTTCAATCCCTGCTCATCGCGAAATAATTTTAATTATAAAATTATCCCCAAGAAGTGGTTCGGACTCCACTATAAGGTGTAGGGCCTCGTTTCTCTTTACCTAACACAAATTCATTCTGGATTTTCAAGGAGTTACTTCGGTGACTTGAGAAGCGGTTAAGAAAACATTTTAAGAAACAAGTTAAGTTGGCTATGGTATGAAATGTAGCGGTAATTAATGCTTAGTGTGCTGCAATATCAAAATAACCGTGGTACACAATTGTGTATTTGATATTTGTTTTGTTCTAATCAGTAGCTGAAGAAACTTTGTACAATTTTTGTATTAAAGAAAAATCTCTAGACGAAATCACAAAAACTAAGATAGAAACACTAATTTTAAACTTTACCCATTTGTGAAATATTTATTCATATTTCACTTTTACAGTGCAGTGTTATGCATAAAGAAACAAGCTTAAAGGACCAGGCAGTAAATAACGGGAATATAAGCTAAGTATACCCATTTTCATTTTTAAAGTACCTATCCGCCACCCAAATTTATTTATCCAAGGTTATTTATGTCTTAATGACTAACAAGAAGTGTCTACCACAAAACGATCGCAGTGTTTTTTAGGTCCAAATTCTATCTACATACAAAGTGTAAAATATATAATTTTAAAGTGTTAAGTGAGTGACATAATTTGTATTTGTATTAAAAAGAGTGTGTTTTGGTGGCGTTGCATATTCTGCATTATAAATGCTGTAATAAACTGCTGTGGGGCTGATTCAAACGACTTTCTTAAAAAATCTGAGAAGTAATTTTATACCTAAACCCTTGAAAATATCGACAGCTGTCACTATAAATTTATGGCATTATTGAAGTGTATTATTCCTTAAGATAAACAGGGATTCTTAGATAAACAAGCAGTGACTTGGGTAATAAATGGACATAGCAGAGGCGTAATATTGGTAAAATAAGCCGGGGCGCAGAACCTCTTGCAGTTGAATGGAAATGCACAGATTTTCCTAGGAAATGGTATCTATACACAAGAATGATGAATCGAAGACAGAACGTAGGAACGAAAGATCACATGGTAGGCACAGAAACGGGGGAACGAGCCAGGGGCGTCAAAGCGGGGGGGAGGGATACAGAAGAAATGATAACACATACACGAGAAGAGGCATACCACAGCAACAATGGAGAGATAAACTGGAGGAAGAAGAGAAAGCGAAAAAGGAACGAAAACAAGTACTGGACTATATACAAAACAACATAGATTATTCCACCCCATTTCATGCTAGAATCTATCAACAAATCGGAACCCTGTTAAAATCAACACAGCATCAACAAGGAAAAGACAGGGGTGGGCAGGAGACGATAGCAGCAACAGCAAACTTGAAGAGGAGGACAAAAATAATACACCAGGAGGAGGGCGAAATCATAACTTTTCACCTCAACAACCAACAAGAAGATGACAATACGCCAATTGAGACTGTGTACAGGAAGCAGGGAAACAACAGTGATAACAAATTTTGAGCTGTCAGGTGGGTGATGGGTGTTTGAAGGGTAATACATACCTCGGGACGTGCGATTGACAAATTTGGGAGCGGTGACATAATCCAGACCTAGGTACAGCCTCTTTGGTGTAATGCAATAGAACAAGCCAAAAAGAGAAGATAATGGAAGAGAAGAGAAGAATCACAGATAGGGATTGTTGATCTTTGACTTTTGTTGGTGTATGGTTTAACAGGAGTGTGTTTTATGATACTGCATGTTCTTTGCGCTGTGGGTGTTATAATACAGTGTTGAAAATCTAATTTCAAACATTTTCTTAGGTAAAGTACCAAGTGATGTTTTTCAGGCCAAAATTGTGCTCGTTGCTAAGTGAAAAACTCTACATTAAATTCTACACTAAAAACAGGGAGACCAGGTTACACGTGGAAAACAACAACCGAGAAGATCATGAACAAACTACCAAACATACTGGGAAAGAAAAGCAAGGAGAAAAATAAAATGAATTCCACAAAAAAAAATCGCAGTGATATGTACTCTACCAGAACCAGAAACCGAGGAATCAGAAGACTTAGAAGAAGAAGAAGATTTGTAGAAGCAGAAATACAAAAAGAGGAGCACAAACATGCCACATCATGACACAATGCGGCTACGCATTTCACATATACCTACAGGCATAAACTCTACCAGAAGCAGAAACGAAAGAATCAGAATACTCAGAAGAAGAAAATCTGTAGAAGAAGAAACACAAAAAAGAGGAGCATAAACATTAAATATCACGAACACAACTCGGAAACGCATTTCAAAAACAACTACACTGCCCACCCCACACTCCTCTACCATGCGTCATGTGGCTCTCGCTGCTGACAGCAAGCATGACCCAAATTTAACCCAGCATCGGAAATCGAGGAATCAGAACACTCAGAAGAAGAAGGCGAACCAAAAACACAAAAAAAGGAGCTTAAACGCTCCCTCACGACACAATGCGGTAACGCATCTCACAAATACCTACACCTCCCATCCCACATTCCTTTACCATGCGCCATGTAGCACTCGCTGCTGGCAACAAGCATGACCTTAGTCCAACCCAGCGTGGACGTAGCAGGCCCAGCTGTATAATCCTTGGGAGTGGCATAAATGCCTACCGCACGCTGGTAAATCAATCAATCAATCATATTTCACTTTTACCAATTCGAGTTGTCCGGATCTTACGCCACTTGATTTTTTCATATGGAGCCATCTCAAGGAAATAGTTTATAAAACTCCACTGCAAAATAGGGAAGACTTAAAAATAAGAGTTAGGTTAGCAATAAATGAGATTACTGAATTGCAGTTAGAAAATGTGCTTAGCGGTACTGTTACAAGAATTCGACGCTGCAGGGAAAATAATGGCCAGCATTTTGAGATTCTTCGAAAACAATTTTATTTAAAAGCAAGCAAAATCAAACATAACAATTGTATTGGGTAAAAGTGAAAGATGAATAAATATTTTACAAATGGGTCTTTAAAATTAGTATTTCTATCTTAGTTTTTATGATTTCGGGGATTTAGTCTAGAGATTTTTATTTAATATAAAAATTCTGCAAAGTCTCTTCGGTTACTGATTAGAACAAAACAAATCACAAAATTGTGTACCAGGGTGATTTGATATCGCAACACATTAAGCATTAATTACCACCACATTTCATACCATAGCCAACTTGACTTAGTGCAATAAAATGGTTTTCAGCAGCCATTTTAAAAACGAATGTCATCTTGCTATACATAGTTGAAAAGAGAAATTTAAGTAGAATCAGATAGGAAAAAATATACACAGGGTGCCACTTAAAATGACGAAGTAGATGTCACTTCCGGTGAAACTGGAAGTGCAAAAAAATTCCTGTTTGTACCAAAAAAGGACAATCACTCATTATATAAGTCTGCCAAATTTCAAAATAATATCTTTTTAAATAAACATGCTACGGGGGTTACATATCTCTTGTGTCACCCGGTATAGGTGTACCAAATGTCAAGTCAATATATCATAAACGGTTCTAGAGTAATCATGTGCCCAAAAAAGTTACAGACAAACAGACCGACAGACCTCTAAACAGACATTATTTTTCCCTCAAATTTAAAATCTCGATGATTTATGACGTTCTAAGACTATTTAAACAAAAACAAATTTCAATTTCTTTTTACCGTTACTACACTTTCACTCCACTACGTGGATGTGGGAATAATAAGCACACTTTTGACTATATCTTAGCTAATTTCTATCGTAAGGGTATTATTTCAAATTAGAGGCGATAGAATAAACTTTCATCTTTCATCTTTAACGCAGGACGCAATAAATTGATTTTTTTCAGAGGAGTGAGAATACATTGATTACATTTCGGTAAATTTTTATTTAAAGTGAACTTGATCAGTCAAAAATGAATGAAAATTAAGGTTTTTTTAACAATTTTCGCTAACACAGTTATTTTCCGAGATATTTTCAAAAAACTAATTTATCTCATACTCGCTGATTTAAAAAAATATCGCCCATGATTTTATGGTAAGTTGTCGGTTCTTGAAATACATCTATACAAAAGTTCATCAATCCCAATATTTACGCATTATATTTCTTACACTGTACAGTATAATAGTCATAAACTATAGGCTCATATAAAAAGTAATTTTCCGCTTGACCCGTAGACTATTTTGTTGTGTGTATGTCTTGTTCGTTATTCATCTAAATGATTTTTGAAAACAATATTAAAAAGAAATTTATAGCACCATATTTTCGTAAAACGACAAAATTGATATGCAAAAACGGAAACAGAAAAAAATGAAGGGGAAATTAAAGGGAAGGAAAGAGATTTGAATCATCATCGGCAACACTGTGAAGCGCAGTTTCAATAATCGGTTTGTATAATCGCCCGCATAATCTAGCGTCTAAATTACCATAACATTATCCCCCTCCATTAATTAGTAACGACGCTATCTAGACGGCTCTATCCAGTTATCTTTGACCATGGCCTACCCTCATTTATATCTGGTTCCTGGTGCCTCGTTATCTTTTGACGACTGAAATTATTTGAGAATGTCACGTTTCTGATGTTGCAGATATATCTTACTCGAAGTTATTGCAATGAGAAAGGAAAATATATAGGAATTCCTTTAAATACAAAGTATTGATTCAAATTTTCTGAATAATACAGGTAAAGTTATTTTTCTGTAATCGATCGGCAATGTCTACATTTTCGGCGCGATTTCAGATCGAAAAATACACAATTCCAATATTTTAGTCCGTTGCTAAGAAACTATCAGAAAACGGACAGGAAAAGATCCGTTGCCAAGCAACGGTCAACAAAACCGTACGGGAAGGCCGGGAAAGTAACATTCCCGTACAGTTTTTTATGCATATTTTAGACAGTAAATAAATACACGCAGACACCAAGTCACATTAAAATTGCATTTATTAGTAAGCAGTTAGATTGTAATGAAGAAATGTTATGCACTAATACAAATTCCTTAATTTATAATAATATTGATTGTGATTTCAGAAAAAATAGTATGTGTACTTCGGTGTAAAAGCACATTCCCGGACTTCGATACTTGTTGGCCTCGGTTAGCGCCTCGGCTAACACAATATACTATATTGCCATAAAATCAGATGTGAGTGAAAAGTTCATTGCGATAAAATTACTGAGTCGCCAAGCAAGTACATTTGATCCTCACACCCAAAGATTTTTGTTTGATCCCTGACTTTATAAGAGGTGATTTATGTCAGCACACTTAAATACTGGTAGCACAATAATTCTACTATTATTTGCGTGTATATGTGAAAATATGCATTTTTATAATTATAGTTTGCACTTTCTTTATACTTTTCAGTTATTTTTGGTTTTAATTGTTCAATTGATTGTTTTCTTTTATACTTTATTTTGAAGTTGGTACACAGTATACTGTTGAGCAAGCAAAGTAGGAAATAAATTAAGTTCAATTCTTTATAAAATATATGGATATTAAACTATACTGTATAAGTTTTATAGGTTTTTCTTTTACCTGAAATCATATATTAATCTTAATCGCACCGTCCTAAAAAAATTACATGGCAACAATTATTAAAAACAAAAGGATGTACGTACATATTTATCTAATACATTTGTTCATTTTCATTTTTGGTTTAGTAGTGTCTCATCATATTTTCTTGAATAAGTGTTTTTTTTTTCGCAACTTCAAGAAAAAATGTTTGCTCCTGCATAATTTCGAAATTTTATCCTCCATAACGCAAATGCATTTATTCCTGAAACATCTAGTACTTTACTAAATATTTTTCATCGATTAATAATTTTGAAATGCATGTCTTTAAATACTGCGAGGGGTTTTCATAATACATATGATTTTTCTATTCGAAAATTTTGCGATACGTTATAGACTAGTATTTCATAAACATTAGTTTATAGTGAATAAAATGGGTGTATAAGAAATTGTATTTAAAACGTAATGTAATATGGAGAGATTATAATCCAGGATACATTTGTACCCCGCATGAACAACAAGGGTTAACATTTAATTCTGACTGGATTCGATTTCCACACTTTGATTTCGTGTACTGGCAATATTCTACGCATTAGTCAATTTCTCAATATTTACATGTGCGACTACCAGCATCTATAAGTCACCACAGATTTTTTTGATTCACAAAATAACATAGGATCGTCTTTGTCATATCGTTTACATGTTCATGGATCTGGAGATCTGGAATCATAACAAGAAATTTTGCGATATGCATAAAATCTTCCGAAATAGATATTTGGTATTATAATCAGATATTCCATTGAAAAAGTCGCGAGTGGAAGAAGCGTTTTGGGCGACCGGTGAGTTTAGCCACGCCGAAAAATCATAATTTTGGTATTTTTTCATTGAAAAAGAAATCGTTTTCCAAAACGTTAAGTCACAATTGTTGTTGCCAACCTTTTGGTCATTTTAAAAATATCTATTAAAACATACATATTAATTTAATAATAATAAATAATAATAATAGTGACTTTATTAGGCGGAGTTCAGTCCAAAGACTGCTCTTACACTCAACTGTTAAATTCTGTAACTTGAAGAATATCAACTTCTTGAAAGAGCTACAAGAGCAAAAATAATATTTTTAGCGGAATATTTCAAATAGATGGCAAATATATCTACTTGGTGTCTTTTAAATATTTGTCTAGACAATTTTCGGTCAACAGATTACGATATATTCGTGATTTTTATGGACATGTTCCATCAGATTTTTTTCTTGTATGCATGACTAAATATGTCTGTTGCTGGACTATCAGAAATATTACGTTGTATGCTTTGTGAAGAACTAACCCTAAACACCAGTTTTTAGCTTTAAGTATTCAATATTTTTAACGTCGACGATAGAACGGGTGTTATTGTTGCAGAACCCTCCAGAGTCGAAAACAAAATGAAAATTCGACTTAGCCAAAAATTTAATTTAAGGACATTTTCAGGAGTCTCGGAGACTCCAGAGCCACACACTAGTCCAAAAGGACCGATATGGGTTGTTGATACATCAAAGTTGCTCCTTGGACATTGTTTTTGAAAATTACGCCAAAATTGAAGATAATCTTATCAAAAGTACGCCAAAAATGTGCTTCGCCAAAAATGTGCTTCGAAAAACATTGTAATATTTTCAATTTTTATTCCTCCGCCAAAGACATTGACCATGGAGGTACAGTCATTATATACCTTGTCCTAAAGGCTGAGAACAAAATTTTATCAAAACAATGCATTTAAAAGACGAAACCGATGAACTTTACAAAGACGACGTAGCGCCGATAAGCAAAAATTGATAAAAATCAATGAAAATGCACAAGGCCGGTTTCTCGCGTAAAACGAGTTTGGATTCACCCAGCAGCTCGCAATTTGGCCGAGCGCGTTGAGTAATCAATACAAAGCGATAATAGAAAAGCCATAGCAGGGCTTTTCAAATAATAAAGTTATAGAGAAAAACGCCTTGTGCATAAAAAAGCAAAAATTCAATTTTGCCCAAAAGTCGCTCGGAGATAGGTCGCTGCCATTTTGCTAATATTGAACACCTACATCAAGGACAAGTAAGTTGTGGACTGATTGAACTCTATCAAACTTATGTAGTAGTAAGTCCTCATGACTGTGTTTTAGTACGTGAACTACCACGATACGAGAACTTTAAAGCTAAATAGTCTAGCGAAACTAAATTTTTTTAGTAAAATATTTTTATGTTATAATCAGTCAGCCGTGGCACTATATCGAAACTGAGTCTGATTTTGTAAGGAAAATGTAACTGTGGGTTTGTTAATGCCCTGGTGTTACATGAATTGATCAAACTATTGTCCAAAAATTTAAACTACACCACTTTAAAATAAAAGGCACCGTCAGCAGAATTCCTTTGCCCCTGCTACGTCATAAATTGAAAACGCTGATGCGCTTGCGCCGGATTATTGTTCGACACGTAGGCTTAGGTCATGGTCCACGTTCGGCCGCCATTTCTGTTTGCGTATTTTGTGATGTTCCATGCGTCCGCCGTTTTCATTTTGCGAGTGTGTGCTGTATTTATTGTTTATTTTATTATTTATTAAGAAAGGCAACATCGTTTCTTATTGTTATTGTTAGTGTATATTTTATAAATGAACAGGTTTTTGAATGACAAGGACGGGCACGGATAGATCGGTAAGTTCTGACTATTTTCGGAGGCATTCGGCGTTGCTCGCTCTACGTCATCATTTCAAGGGTTTTAAGAGCCAGAGACCGAACTTTGATGCTAATTCACACCCTTAAAATGCATAAAACAAAAAAAAACAAAAAACACGGGTCTAATATTTTTCATTATATTTTCAGAATATGCAATAAAAAAAATACGTGCAACGACCCCAAGTCTCAGACATTTCTAAAAAGGCTTGTATTTGATTCTGGGAAGGTTTGCATGAATCTTTTCTACCTAATCGATTGTTAGCGTACGCGCTCTCACTTGTATGGTTTAAAAGCCATTTGCCTTGGCTGGGGGAGGCGTGATACACAATATAAGAATTTTGCTAGATCCATTTTGTATATTACCATATCTGTTAAATAAACGGATTCTTTGAACTAATTGCATCAATTGCATTGATCTTGAGACTTGTTGCTAGTATTTATTCCCTGAAGCTTTCGTTTGGAAGACCTTATGCGTCGAGTTAACTCACATTAATACTCGACCTTTTGGTTGCCTTTTTATGCATTTTTGTCAGAAATTCTTAGGTGTAGAATCCTTTATTAGCAGATAAAAACCTGACAATCACATCAAAAATCAATCCCGTCGAAGAGAAATCTTCGATTGGGATTTTTTTTATGCGAAAATATTAGAAACTCAAAGGCGTCAGGTCATTAATTGCCCTGCCGGCAGACTAGAATCACAACAAATTCCAATCCCGTCGGAGAGAAATCTTCGATTGGAATTTTTTTTATGCCAAAATTTAATTAATCAGAAGGTGTCAAAATCCTTATTGGCCGTGAAAATAAGAAATCACGTCCTGAGAGAGCGTCATTAATGATCTAAGGTAGTGCAGCCTAGAACGGGGCAGAACGCGGCCGGCGCCCTTTAATAAATAAATTGGTGTCGCGTCAATTTGATGCCCGATAGGTTGTTCTTCTACATTATAACGTTTAACATGTATGTTTTCTATCTTTGTCTCTGATGGTGTCGGTGGCTACGCAATTCAAAAACGCTTTGGCCGACTTTGATGCAGTTTCTTGTACTTTTTGTATTTACTGCACTTTCTCGAGGTGGTTCTTACCTAAGGATCATCATATTAACCCTTCTGGGAGCGGTGTAGCTAGATAGCTAGATAGATTAGTGTAGTGCAATTGGGCGAGAACACTAAACTCAATACTCTGAAAAAAAAAATAAAATAGATAAATAAAAACAACTTAAAGATATGTGAATATAATGTAGGGAGATAATGTAGAGCTTAAATGAGTCATACGAGCTTCCTAAAAACATGCCTAAGAATGTGAAAAGTGACATGAAAAATCAATTTGTTCCGATGTGGATGAAATTTCATACAGGTATGAACTCAATTTTTCATATCCGATGATCATCCAGACTTCAATATCACGTTTTCTGACTTTTCAATTATGGGAACAATATCATTACGCAAATAATAAATTATCATTCAGGCCGCCTATTTCGATATATTCATATAATTGACTACACACTTATTATGTCTGCGTCTTTGGCGGTGCGGTAAAGATCAAATACGCCGACATTTTTTGAGCGCAGGGTAGATCTGAAGACAACTATAACCAATTAAGCCTTTCTCGTTTGTAGTTGGTTGAGCTCTTAATAGAGCATCCCACAAAGATTTTTAAGATACAAGACAGGGTCGGATTATCCAATTGGCTAACTAGGCTATAGTCTGGGGGTGCCAATGCGTAAAGGAGCGCCTGCCAGGGCATGGGGGAGCCCATCTTACGCCCCCCGCCCATCAATTTTTATTTTCGAGAAAAAAAAATTTCCATCTTGCGCCACCCGCTCATCAATTTTGAAACTTCGTAACCCCGAATTTAAATAAAAGGGCGCAAATATATCATTAGCCTAGGGGCGCGCTAATCCTTAATCCGGCCCTGATACAAGACCACCTTCTGTCAATCGTCTCCCAATAGTACTCTTAGTCCATGTTCGAGTTGCAATTTTAAGCCTTAAAATAACTAGGGGCTCTCTGTTTCTGCTTTAATAGTATTTTACTTTAAAGTTGAGAAATTACTTTTTCAGTTTTTTCAAAATTAAAGAAAAATTAATCTTGCGTCCAGTAGAATTTCTGAGGCAAATATTACGATAGCACCTTCCTAACAAATATAAATTCTTAGAGATTTTAATTAAATTGAGGCCAAAATAGAGAGTTAACATAACAAAACAATTAAAAAGTCCTGATGATTCTGACTTTAATTTTATTAGGTGGTGGCTGTAAAAACCTTAAATTTATTTGTGTTCAGACTTGTAATTAACACTGTTGAGAGGCCGCGAACAATAAAAATGAATAAAGCCATTATCACTTTCTCACTTTATTATACCCGTCGCAAAAACAAAGAGTATTTTTGTATTATATATTTCATATCATTGTGTTAGTGATCGTGTTCTGAGTAATCTTCAAAATGTCGGTCTGTCCATCACTTTCCTTGCTAGCACGATAAATCTTAACTCGTAACTCGTATTGAAATTTTGACAGGAAGTTAGTGTTTTTATCCGGAGAGAACCCCCATGGTTTTTGAAAAATATCGATCAGTAAATATATGTACTAAACATTTTAAAAAATAAAAAAATATATAGATAAAGAGGGTTGCAACCCGCAAAAACCAAAATACTTCACATATACTAGTGAGCATTTCATCAACCACACTGACATCATTGGGAAAAAATGAAATAAGAAAATATAGCAGTTATATAAAAATTAAAGATATTTTCAAAACAACTGTGAAGAGTACTCTATAGAATGATCTACATCATAAAAATTTTAATAAAGCAGCGAAATGTGTAATGTTTGTATCTGGCTTTTTTATATCTACAAATCTCAAATAATTACGATATAGCTTACTAAGCACAATAATATAGTACTCTAGACCGCGTTATGTAAATAGGCAACAGTAAAAAAATAACGCAGCAAATATATTCTCGGATGCTGCCGAATACGTAAAGGGTAAGTTCTTTATGCAGCCTATGCCATGCCACCGCCAACTGACGTGCGTTTCTCTCGACAATCGGCTAATATAACGCGAATATTATTTACTTTAAATAAAAAAACATTACATAAAATAATGTATTGTCAGGATGTGAATAATTAAATACATGGTTTTAAGGGTTTTAAAAGCGTAGACTCAACTAGTTCACTTTCTATTCCTCCTGGACTCAATTCACGGCTGCAGTAGGTGGCAATATCGGAATAACTGGTTGTAGTTTTCAGCAAGAGCTGATAGAGCGGATAGCCTTGGCTTTGGACTCGGAGATTGTCTTAATTTTTGTGGTGTGCTTTATGTTTTCTTTTATAACATTTTTTCAAAAATATGAAACAAGTGTTCTACTCATAATTTACAGATGTGTGTTTGTTGTAACTGTCAATAAGAAATATTGAATAGAAAATACTTTGACGCTGAAAAGTCATCTTATTCGATTCTAGGTCACATATTATTGATTGGCGGGAATTTAAAAAAATATATGTACAGTAAATAGGAGCCCACATCGTTGACTTTTTCTTTTAAGTGTATTTTCGTATTGTGTTTGGTTGAGGTAATCGCGGAGTTTTCATGTTCGTTCATCAGTAAATCACCCTTTCTGATTTTTTTTCAAGACAAACGAATGATGTAGGATCATTAATAATATATTGATTTATGCGAAATGAGTCGTTTTTGAGAATATTTCAATTTTCTATTCTTGTTCAACAATAAAGTAGACAAGTGATTGATGACATCATCCCTGTGTTGAAAATATTTAAATGAATTTAAAAGAGAAACTATCCCTTCAGATGGAGCACATACTTGTCTTGACTGTACTTATATTTTGATACGAAAAGTGGAGTATCGGTTATCATGATTAGCAGGCCTAAAATGGTGCGGATAAAGCTTTTCTTAATGAAAATCGATGACTTACTTACTCCAGTAGCAGCAGCCATACGCCTCATACTTATTTCTGGGTTTTCTGTAACACAGACCAAGATTTCCTCCTCCTGTTCCACAGTAATATTTTTTGGGTGTCCCACGATATCTCGTTTGGGACGAAAGGAACCAGTTTCCCCGAATCTACTGTAAATATTATGAAATAACTTAAAATGTGTCTGCTTCCTCTTTGGATAAATTTCCAATTATTGACGATGAGCCCTCCTCCATTAAAATTTTCTTGCGCGTATACGCAAACCATATCGCACATATCTTCGTTTGATAATAAATTATGCCTTGGCATTTTAAACTTAATTTTGTTATATATTTTTTAACAACATACAAAATGCTGACAAACAACAAGTAGGTCTGACAAATATTAATTTTGAAAGGGCTTTTATTGTTTTTGTTTTTCACAAAGCCTACTTTGAAAAATTGTACATTCCTAAATCATAATTTGGTTGCATTGAATAGTTTAAAACTAAATATCTCGAAAACGGTTACTCGTAGCGACAGAAGGTATACCTTTTTGACGTAGAAACGACAGGAAATTAGGAATTTTAATTTAAAAAACATATAAAAAAAAAAAATAAATAAATATCTTGTATTTCTGCTTACATCATTGTTATAAAATATTATTTTGGGTATTCAGCAGATAACTTTCAAAGAAATCATTCGTTCCTTTCATATATTATTGATCTAAATCTGATCAAGCTAGAATATCAACGAGTAGTCCTCTTACAAACAAACTTGTCAATTTCTTTATACATTAACTATGTCTAACATTCAATATGAAAAACAAGAAAATAACCATTATTTCTATATATTGAAGATCTAAGTCTGATCATGGCAATATATTGTAAGAAATCCACCCTTAAGAGGAAATCTTTCAAGCATCTCTAGCCCTACCTAGAGGATACTCCATTCAATACGATAAACAAGAAAATAACCATTCTTTCTATATATTGAAGATCTAAGTCTGATCATGACAATATATTATCAGAAATCCACCCTTGCGAGGAAATCTTTCAAGCATCTCTAGCCCTACCTAGAGGATACTACATCACAAACAAACATTAGTTACATTTCAAAGCCAAGAACTACTGAAAAGCACAAGGGTGGATTTCTGATAATATATTGTCATGATCAGACTTAGATCTTCAATATATAGAAAGAATGGTTATTTTCTTGTTTATCGTATTGAATGGAGTATCCTCTAGGTAGGGCTAGAGATGCTTGAAAGATTTCCTCTTAAGGGTGGATTTCTTACAATATATTGCCATGATCAGACTTAGATCTTCAATATATAGAAAGAATGGTTATTTTCTTGTTTTTCATATTGAATGTTAGACATAGTTAATGTATAAAGAAATTGACAAGTTTGTTTGTAAGAGGACTACTCGTTGATATTCTAGCTTGATCAGATTTAGATCAATAATATATGAAAGGAACGAATGATTTCTTTGAAAGTTATCTGCTGAATACCCAAAATAATATTTTATAAAATATAAAAAAATTCGCCAAAAATATATGACATATAAACCACACGCAAACTGCCGCAGGTGGCGCCCTCTACAAGTAATAGCAAAAGTATGAATAGATTTCAATCCCACGCCTCAAAAAATCCCGAATCACCAAATTTTGTTATAATATAACAATTTAAAGAAATTAAAAAAAAAAAAAAACAAAACAAAAATTTAACTTTGACACCGTGTGTCTCGGTTAATATCAACTTTTTGACTAAGGTAAATTTGATTAAATCGTAATATTTTTAGCTACCATTACTTATGGGACACCCTGCATAAGAAAATTATATTTTTAAATTATCATCCTTAAATAGCGGGGACGGTAGCTCAGTGGTTTAGCGCGTCTAGCTTGCATACTGGCATACCTAGCGAAGCAGGTTCAATCCCTGCTCATCGCGAAATAATTTTAATTATAAAATTATCCCCAAGAAGTGGCTCGGACTCCACTATAAGCTGTAGGGCCTCGTTTCTCTTTACCTAACACAAAATCATTCTGGATTTTCAAGGAGTTACTTCGGTGACTTGAGAAGCGGTTAAGAAAACATTTTAAGAAAAATAACATTTTATAAATGCACTGTAATTATAATGAAATTCGTTAAAGTTAAGTGGTATAACATGCTACTAGTATTTATTTTATTTAAATTAATATTAATATCAAATAAAAAATAATTATTATATGGCAACTAATATGCTGAATTTTGAGGAATGTAATTTTGAGGTGAGGTTTATTTGTCTTTTCAGGAATTTAGTTCTCTTCGCCCATATCACTACTAAAATGTAGAGTTGGCCGTAAATATGGTCAGTTGCATATTATTAATAATACACTATAGAAGTGGTGCCTAGGACTTATCATTGGAAATAGCTTTATTTTGTCATGTATCTCATTATTTACTTTCAGTTTTAAACCCTTGTCACGGAGAAATAGATAGACGAGATAAGAACGGCTCTTATTCGCATGTTGGAAAGCCTTTCGAGCTTATCTTTTACAAACTCGATATCAATTGTGTCAAAAGTTAGAAGAGATCAAAGAAAGGCACTAGAACGTCCTTATCAATTTGGTAATATATTAAAGTGGAAGGATGTTGATTTCGTCACACTTTCCTCGCTGTAGCTATTTGGGTTTAACACTATAATACCATGTTTGTCTAAATGTTAGCGGTGAAGTTTTCTTAACAATAAAAAAAGAATTTCGCCTAAAAAGTTACACTCTTGATTTTTTCATAGACCTTGGATCAAATGTGCAACAGCAATATTGTATTTAATCAAAAGAAAAAACCGCTGCCCAAGGAATCACTACTTCCACATCCAGATTTTCTATCCAAGTCACTCACAACGAAAAAATTTTGTATGTAGAAATAATTGCTTATGGAACTTTAATAATATAATATTTGAAATCCTCTACCCCAAAAACCTATAAAACAATACCCCACATCGGTAGTGGGGTGGGGGTGGTGCTAGGGGGTGGATGAATTAAAAAAATATTTTGAGGTTTCTGGTTCTTGTACACACACACTAAATAACAATTTTTTTTCATCCCCTTTAATAATAGGGTGGGGGTGGTAATGGGGGTGGCTAATGCCAAAAATTTTTTTGAGACCTTAGCTTCTCTTTAATATACTAAATTCCAATTTTCTGGACTCTTACCTGCTTAATTTACCTATTTACCCCAAATTTACCCCAATTTACCCCCAACCCTTCGATGGAACAAGATGAAAATATAATCTAGTTCCAGATCACGTTAAAATACATACGTGTACCAAATTTCAAGTCAATATCTTAAACGGTTCCAGAGTAAACGTGCGCACAAAAAAAAGTTACAGACCGACAGACCGACAGACAGACAGAAATTTTTTTTTTGCTCAAACTTAAAATCTCGACGTTTCATGACATTCTAAGCCTATTTGAACAATAAAAATTTTTAAAAATTTTTTTGTCGTTACTATACTTCCACTGGATGTGGAAGTAAAACCGGTCAAGTGCGAGTCGGGCTCACGTGCCTGTGGTTCCTTACTAGATAATACTAAGCATGTCTGATGTTATGATTTTCATGTGATATAATTTTCTATCACTTATTCGCTATTCTAGCAGGCCTATTTCGTTCAAGAGGCGCAGGCGGGGGCGTCTTTCTTAATACCAAGGTTCATAATAAATTATCTATAAAATATTTAAATTTTAATTTTAATTTTAATAGAGCAAAATCTCACTTATTGATCATTTGTAGGTCACCTATCAACTGTTTTTGTCATTCCTGTATTTTTGTTTTAGAGCTTTCTGAAATCAATATGGAGGTATTCTTTTATTTAAAAAAAAATTAATGGCTGTCACATTGAATACAATAATTTAATACAAGAATATTCTACTTAATGAGTCCTATTCCCCAACCCGATTCGAAGAATTAGGCACAGGCAGTCACAGATAGTACTTGGATGGGTGGTATCCAGAAAAATACAGTGACTTCGGTCCACTTTCTACTTGTATATCAACGTATAAGCAGAAGATACGCAATATTAGTAACTATTCGTTATAAAATTGTCTTTAATTCTATCGAGCCCGAATTTTGAAATTTCAAAATTAAAGATGGCTAATCCAATATCGCGGACATACATTTTGAAAGTAAATTAAAATTTTATCAAAAAATTGTTTAAAATTATAAAAAATTGTTACTTGGGGTGTTTTTTGGTTTTTAATCTTATTTCTGATCCCCGAATTTTGCGATTCAAAAAACCAAGATAGCGGATCCAATATGGCGGCCGTAATATTTTTTTAAATGAAATGTACTTGCACAAACTGTTAAAAATTGTTACTAAATTACGTAATATCGTAATCCAAAATGGTGAATCCAATATGGCAGCTATAATATTTTTTTAATTGACATGTAAATGCCCAAATTGTTAAAAATTGTTACTTAGGGATTTTAGAGATTGCTGATCATGAATCTGAAGTCCAAATTATGTAACATCGTAATCCAAGATGGCGGATTCAATATGGCGGCCATAACATTTTTTTAAATGAAATGTACACACGCAAATTATCAAAAATTGTTTTAGGAGTTTTAGGGGCTGCTGATCATGAATCTGAAGTCTAAATTATGTAATATCGAAATCCAAGATGGCGGATCCAATATGGTGTCCGTAAGTTAAAATAGAATGAAAAATCAAGAATTGAATTATTCAGTGATATAAAATTTGTGAAATACGCCTATATGCCCGTTTAAGATTTGGCCAACTAGATTTTGTTTACAGCTTATAGTATTAATATCCCTGCTCGTTTGTGACTTGACTAATTAGGTTATTTTAAAGGATTTGGTATATGTGATATTAGGCTTAGAGCCCCTTTCTACTTAAGTTTTATTTTCTACATTAAGTAATAATAGGTTTATAGCCTACCTGCTCGTTTATGATTTGACTCATGAGGTTACATTAGGTTTAAAGATGTCAACATTTTTGATCGGTTATCTCATTTTTTTATAAGATGGCATATTCGAATCTGCCATCTTAGAATTCGAAATTACGAATACCTAGTCAGCAATCGCAAAAACCTGCAAGTAACAATTTTTAACTATTTTCGCATGTACATCATAATTTTTAAAAAATTTATGGCAGCCATATTGAATTTGATTTCCTGGTTTGCAAAATATCGATATTTTAATATCCGAAACGAGATTAGCAAACTGCCAAACCCCCGAAAAACAAATTCTAACAGTTTTCCTTCTTGATTTGTCATTCTTTTGTAACTTACGGGCACTATATTGTATCCGCCATCTTATATTTCGATATTAAGTAATTTGGACTTTAGATTCATGATCAGCAATCTCTAAAACCCCCCAAGTAACAATTTTTAACAATTTGCACATTTACATGTCAATTAAAAAAATATTATGGCCGCCATATTGGATTCGCCATTTTGGATTACGATATTACGTAATTTAGATTTCAGACTCTCGATCAGAAACCCTTAAAAGTCCTAAGTAACAATTTTTAACAGTTTGTGCATGTACATTTCATTTAAAAAAGTATTACGGCCGCCATATTGGATCCGTTATCTTGGTTTTTTGAATCGCAAAATTCGGGGATCAGAAATAAGATTAGAAACCAAAAAAACCCCCAAGTAACAATTTTCTATAATTAATTCTAAACAATCTTATGATAAAATTTTAATTTACTTTCAAAATGTGACATACACGTGATATTGGATTAGCCATCTTTAATTTTGAAATTTCAAAATTCGGGCTCGATAAAATTAAACGCAATTTTATAACGAATAGTTCAAAAAAAAAAAATTTATGTTTCATTAATTCCAGGCTTGGGAATTATCGTTTGTCCAAAAAATGAGCTATTTGCCCCACTGTGCGAAGCCAGAGAATATTCGAGCATATCTAGCAAGAGAAAATATTTTATCGCATTTTAGTGCCTCGGGATCTTTTGATATTTTTTTTTATTATGTATTTTGTTACACAATGAAGTATTCACTAGGAAGGATACCATTATTTTTTTGTGGATTATAGTGACTTCTCTTGAAGGGAAGTTTCTTATTAACTTTTCTAGATTTTTGTAAAAGTGTTTACTTTTGATCTGATCGCTCCTAGAGAAAATTATGGAAAACTTTTAAAATATCCATTTGTTCGGATGTCCTTCTGTACGTCATATTCCTTATGAGCATCATAACTTAAGAAAATAAAATCCGACTATCTTGAAATTTGGATAGTAAGTTAGTGCGCCTTGTTGTTTTTGAAACAAAAAAATCATGAGTAAATATATATATGTTATGAAATGTTTTAAGAAAAAAATATACATGAAGAGTTAAAACAACTTAATCTCAAAAAAAAATGTGAAGGATTACTTATAGTGTTTACACATAGTTAAGCTATAACTTGTAATATTGTAATATAATATAATCAGAATCAAAACTTTTTCAATTGTAAAACAGTTAAAAATCTGGATTTGAACATATTGTATTGAGATAATTTTAAACATTGCCTTATTTAGATAGTATATTATAGAAGTTTAATTTCAAGACGATATCTTTCATGAGAAACCACGCAATACATGCAAAACAACATGTTAAAATATGTCAGATTGAAATTCGATATTCCCAGTGATATATTCATATATCCTGGTGGAGGTAATATTAATAGCATTCAGATTTCCAGAAACGTATTCCTGAAAACACCCATGATTTAAATATTTATCAGTAGTTCCAAAGACGTAAAAAATAAAATGGATCATGTTGCTAGCTATAATAAACGATGTGATAAAAGACCTATTGTAGAATAATGTGCTTGGAGACAGGAACCGTTACGTTCATATGGAAGAGGTTTATCACTCTTTTTAACAAATGTCTTCTACACATAATAAATATTGTGCATTTGTCACATTATTTCTAAATGTACCGAATCATTTGTACAAATTTTAACATTATTTCTGTGCAGTCATTAAATATTAGCTAGTAAAGCATAATCATTTTAAACGATAACGAATATTCTAAGTTCTTTAACAATTAAAAATATTAAAAGAATATAATAATAATTTTCTTTTAAACAATGTTATAGGCATAATTGCCAATTCAAACATACCTGCATCTTTAGTTTCATATTTAGTAAGATATTCATAGTAGATAAATATTTAAATCGAAATAAAAATGAAGTTAATTCTAAATAAGTTTACGAGGATTTCTCGGTAGAAGAAAACTGCAATATTGGACTAACTTCTTTATTAGAACAGCTTACAACACTTTCTGATGGCTGCGAGTTTGGTACGGATATTTATATGTCCGGTTTATCAAACTTGTGGCCATTTGATAATTCAAAATAATATTTATAACTATATTTATTAGACGTTTACTAATCAAAATAAAATAATGGGTAAACAAGTGATAGCGTAAAACTATCAGTATTATTTATAACTATATTTATTATGTCATTTACTAGTATTGTTATCAAAATAAAAACAACGAGTAAACAAGTGATAACGTATAACTCCTCCCTTCTTAAAATGGATTCATATCCTTTACATGAAGGTTTGAATCTTGGAGTTCAATAGGTTCATTGGGCGGTTTGCCTTTATTTATAATTTTCATGTTAAATGGCTTTGTCTTGAAATATTTAAAGAAAACGTAAATTAAAATTACAAAGATAATCAAAAAAATAAGAAAGTAGAGAATCCAAGTGTGATGAGTAGGAGTCTTGAATCTTCAATTTCTAGTGGTTGGAGTTGCTTCAGTGATTCAGACATTTTGCTTAAGTCTGCGGGAAATTCTTCTAAGCGAAGGTCTGGTAGTTGGGACATAGTATATCTTTCAATTTTCGGTAGATAGAATGGACGTCCTTCAAGTCTAGTACTATCTATCGAGTAGGTGGTGTTTTTAATAATAATGCTACAGTTGTGTTCAAGTGTAACTTCGCTGAGAGTATTTAGTTGAATTATTTCTTGTTCTGGGCATGAGCTTTTAATAACAACTTCTTCTCGAGGGAAGCAAATAATTTTATCTTTGGAAATCCTTAATAGAAGATCGGTATTTACTTTGATCTTTTGTAGGACACAGTCGTTAGGTTGTTTTCCTTCTAACAAGTTAAGGAAGCAACTGGAAGTCCAAGGTAGAGGTTCTCCATCACAAATATGGTATTTGTTGATCGTTTGGCAGGCAGTGTCTTTCCATAAATGGGCAGAATGATCAATACTCAGTACTAGGTAGGGTTTTGGTGGTATGAGGATAGTGTTATTTAAGGGAATAGGAATTAACTGGACTAATTGAAAGTCTCTAATGTCAAAGAGTGGGATAGTTAATTGAACATAAATCAAATTCTTATTAACTTTATTCTGAATGTGAAATAATCTGTAATATTCATCAGTGTCTAATTTTAAGAGGTGTCTAGAGTTATAAAGAGTTACTAAAGTCTTCAAAAATGTATCAAGTCTGAGTGAGACATGAAGAAATGATGTATAATTCCTGAATAGGAGTTTACTAGTGCATTTTCTAATGTTTCTAAGTGATTTAAAATGAGTAGAAAGTTCTGTGATATTTGGTTTGCTAAGCTTTGGCAATATACGTTTTTTCCTAAATTATTAAGTTGGTTTATTGTCGTGTTCAAGTGAAACATGATCGATTTTTCATTTGTTTCAATGACCCCTAAAGTTTCGTTTATTCTATCCATTAGTTGCGTATACAGAGAGGTTCTTAGGTTTAGTTGAGCCGTTAAAGAATGTTGATTCCTCATAAGAGTGTTTAACTTTGAATTTATGTCTTCTAAGTCATCTGCGTCAGGAGTACCGTATAAGAATTTATTAATTTTTCCAATAGCATTAACTAGTCCTCGTTTTTTCCGATTCATGGGTTGAAAGTTTAGGAATTTTGAATATACTAGTTTCGAGAGTTGGGTTAAACGGGTGTTTGAATAATTAGACTACGTTTAAGTCGATGATGTAAGAGAATGAGTGATAGTTATTAATAAGTCGGGTTGGTTGGTAAGTCATTAGGTAGATGGGGTTATGAATGGACTTGATTTTTAGGCAATATGTCCTCAAAATCAACAGTAGTACTAATAGGAGTTTGTTGATCTTGTCCTGGATTAGTCTCTGTTTTACCTGAAACGAGGGTTCATCGTCAGAATCATTGCCTAGGGTTTGTTCTAGTGTATTATCACGTACTTGATTTTTTGTAAATCGTCCTCTATTGGTGATGATAACGGGTCCGTCGTCTTTTATTACTGTTGCTGATATAAATTTAGGGAGATTCTTTGCGCGTGTAGCTTGGGAATTTCTAATATAAACTATATCGTTCGGATTATAAATTTTTGGTTCTTTGCGTTTTTTATTGATTTTTGCAATTATGTTTTCTTTGTCTAGAACTTGATTTATTCTGAGCTGTTCGTATAGCTCTTGAGTAAGGTTTTTGTGTTCCTGTGTATAGTCTGAGGTGATAATTTCGTCTGATATTTCAAACGGGGAGGGTTTGTCTAAATGTCCAAAAAGAACTTCGAAAGGGGTGTGTTTAGTAAGGGAGTGTATCGACTCGTTGTATCCGATAGTAGCCAATTTCATTAGGTAGTAGTTGGGGAAATTAGGATTTTCTGAGGTTAGGCATCGCATGCTATCTATTAATGAACTATGGAAGCGTTCAACAGGGCTGTTGGATGTATGACTGTCGGTACTGGTAAAATGTAAAGATATTTTATGCAGGTCACAGTAGTCAATGATCATGGTGTTATTGAATTCTTTTCCTTTGTCACAAATTATTTTGTAAGGTTTTCCGTAGTGTTGAATAAAGGTTAAGAGGTTTTGTTGTATTTCCATTCCTGTTTTAGACTTAAAGGGATAGGTTTGTCCGATTTTCGAGAAAGGGTCGAAGATAGTAAGGTAACATTCATTTGAAAAGTGAAAAAGGTCTATGTAAATAACATCTAGAGGTTTCTTGGGTATTGGTGTATTTTGGAATTTGATTTTCTGTGGGTGCCTGTCGTATTTACAAGTGTTACACGTGTGACAATTTTTTATATATTGGGCAACTTGATAGCTGATATTAGGCCAATAGTATTTTCTCATTATTAAACTAGTTGTGACTTTGGTTCCGCGGTGTACAGTTTTTCCTTCGTGCATATATTTTATTATTTGATTCTATTTATCTTCTTGAGAAATATCTTCAAGAACTTTATTTGAAATTATACAACTCATTGAGTCGTTGGGGTTTAAGAACCTTTGAAATATTCTAATTATTTTGTGTTTGATAGATTCGTCGTTGAAATTAAAACAATTTTGAGTATTTTGAGTGGAACGTAAGAACTGTTTTACAAATTTAAATACCTCCTCATCGGATGTCCGTGATTTTAGTACAATTCTGTGTCTCTTGTATCCGGGGAAAGGTGTTTCTAAGACATGGGTGTTAGTGACTGCGTTGTCGCTTTCTTTTATAAAAATCTGGTTTTTATAAATATTGATGGCTGATTTTGAGTAAGGCATTGTGAATGTGGAACTTGAAAGAGCTGTATGTACAGTGTTGTTGTCGAAAGTATGTTCGTCAATGTCTTTTATTAAATTGTCTGCGATTTCTGGGTCTACTTCGAGTAATTCATCTAGAATTGATTGTAGATCTGGAGAATTTACAATCATGGAATTAGTGTCATCATTGTTGATGGCATTAAGTTCTTGTATAGGGGGTCGTAAGAGACAATCTGCGTTTACGTTGAGTTTTGCCTGGTTAGCGAAAGAAGGTTTGTCGTCAGGAAAGTAAAGTATGTTGGGATGTTTCTCTAGGTTGGAATTTTTCTGAAACGAGTGCATTTTTCTTCGAAATTTAAATGATCTGTGCGGATAGTTTTTATTTAGATCGATTTTTTGTTTAGAGTTTTCTAGGGGACGTACGAAAGTTTCGAAATCTGGATATGATGGAACATCGAAAGGCTGGTCGAAGGTAATTTGTGTAGAGAATTCCTTTATGTTATGAAGTTCTACTGTCGCTAACCCATTTTTTGCAGTGGTTAGGGTTTCAGGAATAGTAATTGTGCCGTTTGAGAATGATGGAACTAGGATTTCTCCACTGTAAATATCTACAGGTATCTGTTTTACAAGCACGTCATATGAATTTAAATCATAGGTGCGTGATGTGTCGTTAGGAGTTCTCAATAGTAGGGGTATGCAAACATCATGGTTAAATATGGCGCTATTCTTGAAATCTAACAGAAATTTAAATTTAGATAAGTCTTCAAATTCTATTAGACCGTCATAAAATTCGTGAAAGTTGTATACTAATACGTCAAGTGTGTCGTCTGAGTTAAATTCGTCAAAGGCGGGGATTTCAGCATGAAATTGTATGTCTGTCTCTCCGTGACACGTTTTAATTTTTGTAGAGCTAGTGTACGTACAATCGGGATAGAAGTTTTCAATTATGTGGGGTCTAATGATAGTTTTGGAGCAACCTGTATCTATAAGAAGTTTCATTGTTGGGTTTCGAATTTGTATATATGGTAAGCTACAAGGGGCGAGTACTGAATTCAATTCGACGATTGATCGTTCCGAGGCTCGTTGAGAAAATTTACGTCCTCACTGTATTCTTCATTTTGATTTTGGAACTCTTCTGGCTCTTCTGGAGTGAGATTGATGTTTTCGGAAATATTTAAGTCTGCAAATCGAGGGTTAGGAATCTCAGGAGATTCTTCTGGGTAATAGTAGAATCCCATTGTTGGATCAAGTTTAGCTGTGTGTAGTTCTTGGGCTACGAAGTTTTGGGGACTCGATTGTTTGAACCATGGGAATTGTCGTTTAATTTGGAAGTTCGTGTGTGGTCGAAATTGGGGCGAAAAATTCTGTTTGCTCGTTGAAGGGTTGGCAAAATTTTGTCTAGGTTGGACAGAAACACCAGACATTGGAGTGGGCTTATATGACTGAGTGTTTTGGGGTCTTGGTTTAAAGACGTTTTGATTTTGATTTGTATTCTGTCTTCCGAATACTTGTTGGTTAGTAGGGAAATGTGTTTGAATAGTTTGACGTGAGGGTAAATTCATTGGTTTAGATGGAAATTGGAAAGCTATGATTTTGGTTGATATGGAAGGTATTTTTTATGAAATTTTGTTATGTTTTGTTAAATTGTTCTTCTCGGGCTATCAAATTTATAGCTTCCTCCAGTTTTGTGAAGGGGCTTAAACGTATCATGACCTGGTAGTTTTGTGGTAAGGAATGGGTATACGTATCAAGTGTTAGTTTTTCATAAATTTTGGTAAAAGCTGTTTTTTCTGTAGCTCCGTCGTTTGATTGGGAAAGTTTTGCTAATAGTAAACTTTGTAAGTTTTGCAATCTTAACCCAAAGTCGTGTAGTGATTCATTATTGTGTCGGGTCGTTTGTCTTAGGTCATGTTCAAGATTTGCAATTGATCTTGGGTCTGAGAAATGGTCTATTAACGTTTTGCGGATGTCCGCCCAAGAATTCAGGTCAAAGCGGCAACCGACTATGGTGAGAGCTTGCCCGTGTAATTTTGATTTAATTGACTGAAGTAGAAAATTGTTTAAATTTATATTATCAGGGGTATCGTTTGGTTTCGCGTAGTTAGCTTCGAGGGCATTACAGGCTGTGACAAAGTCATTGAGGGCAAAAACATTGCCGTCAAATGGTCTTATGGTATCAACATACATTTGTAATAATTGATAATTAACCTGAGCCATCTCTGTATTTTGAGTACTAACAGAAAGAATAGGATTTAATTTACTGGGTCTTAATCTTGCTTGGATAGGTGTATAAGTATTATTGTCTGGTTCGTTACTTATGCCAGGAGATGCAATAGCTTCCTCTAGGCTTTCGAGTAAATCAGTGAATGACATATGAGTGGTTTACTTAATTATAGGGTCGAGGATCTGACTCTTCCCTGTCTGTAAATTACAGAATGTAATAAACAGCAACTTAATTCTTTAGTTGTCTACGATAGACTGACTTAGCAACTAATATTTTTTTTCCAAATATCACACAAATTCTATTAAGAGGTAGTAAGTGAATTTAGAAAAATTTAATTTCAAGACCGAAAGGATCACAAGAGTTTGAATATTAAACAATTAAGTGACTTTCAATTTGAATTTGAGAAAAGAGAGCGTTCTAAGGATCTAAATATTGACTTACGTTTTTCTTCTCCTACACGTAGGTTGTTTGGATAGGCCTCAACAATAAAGATTGACTTCTGGCGTCGTACCTCCGGGACTTCTTGCTCGATGCAGGGTTTTTCTCAGGGGGTGACTCGATGCACTGAACAACTTGCCAAAAGGGCACTATCCTACCGACTGCGCCAAATAAGTTTACGAGGATTTCTCGGTAGAAGAAAACTGAAATATTGGACTAACTTCTTTATTAGAACAGCTTACAACACTTTCTGATGGCTGCGAGTTTGGTACGGATATTTATATGTCCGGTTTATCAAACTTTTGGCCATTTGATAATTCAAAATAATATTTATAACTATATTTATTATGCGTTTACTAATCAAAATAAAATAATGGGTAAACAAGTAATAGCGTAAAACTATCAATATTATTTATAACTATATTTATTATGACATTTACTAGTATTGTTATCAAAATAAAAATAACGAGTAAACAAGTGATAACCTATAACTTTCTAAAGTTGAATTATTTTTGCAAGGAATTACTAGTATACACAGGATGTTTCATTCATAGATATCCAAAACGGTTTTAGATTGTCCCAAGAGCATTAAATGTTTAAATGCTACGATTTGTTTTTCTCGGGAGTACTCCACACTAGACTAAGAGTAAGAATGTCATCGTTATGAAAAAAATAACTGTTACGGTGAGATCATTTTTTTATTGGTGATAGCTAAACAGTGTACTCACCTGACCAAACACCATGTATTCAATTATAATTGCGACAATTGAATAAAAAAATGTTTTTTTGCAAAATTTTATGCAGTATTCTAATGTTTCGTGATATTTTACAATGTTACCTTGTTCACATTGATGTCATATTATATCCGATGTAGGATTCACAAGTCTATTATGTTTATCAATTTTAATTAGGTGCATAGTAAGATAGTCTTTCAAATAATAGACATATTTTTTGTAGTACTTTTTTTCCCAAATATATAGCTTATAAAATAAGACGAAACATTATAATACTAAAATTCACAAGTTATTTTCCAGTAAAATAGTGGATAATTGTATTATTTTGTAGATTTCACGGACATCGTTTTAGAAAAAAAGTACATGTGGCAGAGGATCCCAACAGGAAACGCAGAAAAATTAAGAAAAATGCAACAATCAACATTTACTGGCACGGCACGGTAGCTCAGTCAGTTAAGGTGTATTGTGTGGTTTTCCTGGCGTCAAGGAGAACATCAGGTCGGCAGTTCTCGTACGAGCCTTTCGTTTAGCTTTTCACCCGAGTCAACAGCCAAAATATTATTCAAATATTATTCAATGCTACAACCAGTGAGTAGTTTTAAATGAATTAGTTTTAGGTTCATGTGGACAGTATTTTTTTATTTTATTGGACAGTAGTTGTTTTTTCGTTCATAATAATAATAATAATAATAATAATAACAGTCTTTATTCCACAATAATATAAATATACAAACAAATAAACGAGACACATATTTCAGTAAATTGTGGAAAAGGCGGAGTTCAAGCATTTTGGATTTGTCGTCCAAAATGCTTGCTCTTCCACTCAACCTCGAAGATGTAACATAACTATAAAAATAAATGAGTATCTGTATCACATAATACTGTTTTGCTTACCAACAACAACAACAAAGGAATCAATTACACAAACATCAATTGTTTATGCTAAGAAGGTAGTATCTTGAAACATTAGCTTTTTGAGTTTTTTTGGAAACATATTACAATCGAATTTTTTGAAATCAGCTGGAATTTTATTATAGAGTTTTGCGGAGTTATATGTAAAAGAGGACCGAAAAAGTGTAGTTCTATGCTGAGGAGGGGTTAGGTTGTTTTTAAATCGGATATTAATATTATGAATGTCCGTTCTGAATCGTAGTTTATTTAGCAGATACTGAGGTTTCTTTGTAGTGATTATTTTGTGATAGAACGTGCAGCAGTGTAGCATTCTCCTTCTCTCAGTATTTAACCATCCAATTTCGGTTATCTTAGCCGATACATGATCGCGTTTGCGTAGTCCGCAAATTAAACGAATGCAAGAATTTTGGATTAACTGTAGCCGTTTAGCATCAGTTTTAAGTAGACATGGTCCGTACACTACATCGGCATAATTGATGTGAGACAACACCAACGATTCGCAAAGAATTGTTTTAGTTTTCTTATTTAGAATGTGTCTATTAGCGTATATTAATTTTAAAGAACAGTACGACTTCCTAACGATGGATGATACATGTGCGGAAAATCTCAAATTTACATCTAGAATTAATCCTAAATTTTTGGCACTGTCTGTAAGACTTATAATTTCATTGTCGACTGAAATTTTCACATCATTGCTGACTCGATTTCGTGAGGCAATTCGACCAAATAACATAGCCTTCGATTTACTGGCATTAATGTTTAAACAGAATTTGTTGGAAATTTGAAGTAAGTTTTGAAGGTCATGGTTAATGTTTTGGCAAGCATGTTTTGTGTCTTTTTCCTCAAATGCATAGTAAATTTGCGTGTCATCAGCATAGAAATGTGTGGTGCAGAAAGATATGATTTTATGAAATTCGAAGGTGTATAACGTGAACAACAAGGGGCCCAAAATAGACCCCTGTGGTACACCACACACTACTGGGGGAAAAGCAAGATCTCTTATTATTTAACACAACACATTGTACGCGATCATCGAGGTAACTTCTGAGCAAAGAAACAGCTCTTTCAGAGAATCCAACGTAGTGCGTGATAGCCAATAGCAGATCATGATTTATCCTATCAAAGGCTTTCGAATAATCTAGAAGTCATGTTAAGACAATAATTGTTTACAGAATGTTATCTTTCTTTTGTTTTATAATACTTATTAGTATCAAATCGTAGTGCAAAGGCAACTATGTTAAAGTTCAATAAAAATTATTTTGAAAGTGTTTTTTTATTTTTAAATAAATTAAATGAAATAGAAGAACAAAAAGCATAGGTTTGAAATGAATATCAATGAATTCAGAAAAAAATCTATAATTTATTGAACACTAAGAGCTACTACCTTCCCATTTGAAAAAAATGTTTTTGATAAAAATGTGGTATGTTCAACTTTGGAGGCTTCCTAAATAGTTATTAATGAAATAAAACGAAAAATCATATTTTTCTCTTGGACTTAACTGCCGTAGAACAAATTTTGGTATTCTAAAGCACTCTAGACGAATGTCTCAAAATGCTTAAAAAACTGAACATCGACGCAAAAATTCGCGAAAGTCTCATGGTATACTCAGAAGGTTGAAAATGTTCAGGGTGTTTCATTTAAATATCGAGGTTGCGGTCATTTCCGGGTAAACCGGAAATGGTCTCATACCGTCTTTGTGTACAAAAATATCCATTTTTACAGGTAGTTTATACACCCCAAATTTCAAATGGATAAGATAAAAAATAAAGAAATAATAAGGGTGAGTCACTAGCCTGTGTCACGGGGTATATGTTTTGGATTACATCAAAGCTACATCCTATTATTTCTATCTTCCCTGTTGGATAAGGTATTACATGTTGGTTATATACATTCTTCCAGGTGAGAGTTTGTAAGTCGAACAAAGTTAGGAATATGATGTGTAGGTTGGTAAAAAGGATGATATTCCTCTGAGTCCATATTGACAATACGGGCACTGTGAATATGAGATTCAAAAATTGCTAATTGAGCATAATTTTTCATAAGAAATATCATCAGACAGATAAAATTGGCCTTTTCTTGATTTTTAAGACTCACACTGTTGGAAAGCCAAGTGTCGAATCGACAGAAGAACAAGATGCCGGTGAAGCTGATCTTATTCCAAAGCCTGATAATAATAATGTAGAAGATATAAAAGGTGTATTACTGTATAACGATCGTTGCTTATTGGGAGATTGGCGACCTCGATCTGATTCAAATCACCCCTTGGTGGCTCCAAGGTGTGTTTCGTTACCGATATACAATGGATTTTCTAATTTTCGTAAAATTTTCGATCAGTATTTTATTCAATTAGTAAATGTTATATACTGAATAAAATAATTACAGATGCGTTTATGCGTTCTGTCACTGCAGAAGTGTTGTGATATGAACGTAAAGTTACTAGTATAAGGAAATATTAAACAATTATACAAGTATAAATTTGTTTTAAAATGTTTATTCAGTAACGAGTGTCAAATAACACCTATCCGCTGATGTTGGTGGCACTCAACTGAGCGTCCAGTATCTTCGAGCCCTCTGCGCCCCTCTTAGTTCCGTCAATGGTTGTGAATAATAAAAGAAAATGGGTAAAATCTGATAGAGCTTTCTCTGCCCCGTGATATAATACCTACCGATCAGAAATGTAAAGAAAAACTTTCATTAATTGAATATCTGTGGTACGGCAAATCTTTCCTTGTATATTATATGTGGCTTCACATTTTAAGACAACTAACTCGACGCACTCAATATCCGACTACACTGAGTACAATATTTGAGCAAAAGGAATTAATTCCTCTTCTTCCATCTAGAATCGAATCATAGTCCTCTAACTTAAAAAGTGTTCGTACCCGTCATGAAATTAAATCAAACTGTAGATACTTACACACTACTAGTAGCTCATATGTATTTTTACTATAAAATATTTTTATCTTTTAGATTTATCACTGTAAAAATGAACAAGCTAAAAACGTACTCTTCGCCAATTTACTGAGCTATTTATATATAATTGTTACACATTCTATAGGATACTCTTCGCAGTTTTCTTGTAAATAATGTTAGTTTTTGGACATCCTAAATTTTGTGATACCATCTTTGTTGTGAAAAAATTATATGAAAAAAAAAAACAAAAAATGAAAAGAAAAATATCCAACCTGTGTGGGGGATTCGAACACGGGACCTTTGGATTGCAACGCAAAGCAAGCAAGCAATAACAAGTTTATTAAAATTAGGGGTACATGTATGTGCCTCCCCGGAGTCTGGCTAGGAGCCAGCTAGACAACCACGACGCGCAGCGTCGTGGTGGGTGTCGGGCTGGACGGGGCAGGTCCGGTTTGGCTAAAGCTGAATGCAAAAGGTTAAACCTCCTGCCTAAGAATAACGCTTAAAATTAATAATAGTACACAACGTAAAGCTTTAGCCGCTGCGCCACCACATATTGCTACGAAAATATCTGTGATATACCTATATCTTTCGACAATCATACATATTTTAACTCGTACTTCTATGAAATAATACATATTAGTAAAATTCATAAACAAAAAAAAATATATTATGGAAATAATATTTCACAAGATTTCCATTTTAGTACAAGCGATAAAAATTAAGAGAATATTTTTTTCCTAAGTTAAATAATTAATAACTTTTTTATTTACCGATCGATTTTCTTAAAAAACAATAGGGTTCTTCCTCTAGCTAACACTAACTTCTTTTCTAAATTTCAATACAATCGAACCTTTCTTTCTTAAGTTATCGTGCTTACAAGAAACGTGACGGACGGACGGACAGACGGACAGACGGACATTTTGAAAGTTGTTCAGAATTCATTCACTAACACAATGATATGAAATTTTTTTCTCTACGAGCGATATTTACGATTTTAGAAATTTGTCGATCAAATACGATATACTCTTCGTTTTTGCGAAGAGTATAATAATGAATAAAAAACAGTTTCCACTATGAAATTTAAAACGCTGTACAATATTGTTCTAGTAGATTCATATAAATACAAAGGATTTAGTTCTTAAATTTATGTTTTATAGCGAAGGTCTCTCTGGTATTTCTTTATTGCAGAGTGTAAATTAGTATATAAAATAAACGAAATATATTTTTTAGGCAAAATGTTACTCAACGGAAATGCTATCAATAAAGCTGGAAGTTTTTTGTTCTGTGAACGACTTTAAGTTTAATGAATGATACACATTAATCACGTTGATTATAAATGACAAACATTGAATAATGTAAAATAAATAGCACATTGGAGTCGGCGAAACCCCATCTCACTTGTGGTTTGTGTCCATTTAAGCTTTATTCTATTTATTTTTTAGTTTATTTTATTTTATTATACATCCATTCGACATGTGTTAATCCAATTATAGAATGAGGACAAAAGTAAAACAATATACAATTTATATAACATTATGACATTACGTATTATTAGAGGCAATAAAAAATAAAAAATAAAAAGTCGAGTATTACAGTGATTTATGGAGTCCACATTGCACGAAATATGTCAATTGGATGTTGAATTTTATTTTAAAACTTTTTAGCATTTGTTCTCAGAGTCGGCTTATAAAAGTTTGTGATTGTCTAGAGGTAAGCCTAGGAATCTGGAAATTGTAACAATGAAAAACGTCACTCTGGTCAGACTTATTATTTTCTTCAATAAATTATAGAAAATTATTTCAGACTACGTCTACGAAAATCTCGATATATATATATATATATATATATATATATATATATATATATATATATATCTCTTTTTCATTATAATATTAGGAAAGCCTACACCAAACGTACTTTAAGAAAATTCTTTTTATTTTCTATATTATTCATCTAAAGACAGGGACACCATACTATTGAGGCATATCTAACGAATAGTAATTTTACTTCCACATCCAGTGGAAGTACAGTAACGACAAAAAAAGTTTAGAAATTTTTTAATGTTCAAATAGGCTTGAAATGTCATGAAACGTCGAGATTTTAAGTTTGAGCGAAAAAAAATTTTGTCTGTCTGTCGATCTGTCTGTCGGTCTGTCTGTAACTTTTTTGTGCGCACGTTTACTCTGAAACCGTTTAAGATATTGACTTGAAATTTGGTACACATATTAACTTTAACGAGATCTGGAACTAGATTATATTTTCATCTTGTTCCGTGGAAAGGTTGGAGGGTAAATTGGGGTAAATTTGGGGTAAATGGGTAAATCAAGCAGGTAAGAGTCCATAAAATTAGTATTTAGTATATACAAGAGAAGCTAAGGTCTCAAAAAAATTTTTGGCATTAGCCACCCCCATTACCCATTATTAAAGGGATGAAAAAAATATTTTTTTACTTCATCCACCTCCACTACCATCACCCCCGTCACCACTCCCACCCACTACCGATGTGGGGTATCGTTTTATGGGTCTTCTTTGGGTAGAGGATTTCAAATATTATATTATTAAAGTTCCATAAACAATTATTTCCACATACAAAGTTTTTTCGTTGTGAGTGACTTGGATAGAGAATCTGGATGTGGAAGTAGTGATTCCTTGGGCAGCAGTTTTTTAATGTACTAATATTAACGTAGCCTTTGCAGTTCGTTATTAATATTATTTTTGAGAGTAAGTTTGTCATCAAAAGTGACTCCTGAGTCACGAATGGCGTCTGGCTTAGATAATGTTGATTGATTGATGGTGTAGCTATATTTTATTCATTGTAATTTTTTGTAAAGGACGTAATATGCCATGTTTGATCATTTAAAGGTAATTTATTTTCTGTAGGTACATCATTGTCATATCAATCCTCAGGAGATTTACTCATACGTTATGATAATCAACTATATTGTTAATAGTGTAACGCTTCCTAGTGGAGTTGTTCCAACGTATAATAAATTCAATAGTATGGACGGAAGTACTTAGCCGTTTTCTGTCAACTGACGCGTGAAGCAGAATTCCTCGGTAGTTCGTTGAAAGGCCGACGCGGCACTAAAATCGTCCCTTGGGCGATGTGAAATAAATTCGACGCGAGCCCGGTCTCTTTACGTTCTCGCGGTGATGAAAGCAAGTAGCCAATGGCGTGTCGTTGAATCAAACATAAGTGTTCAATATCTTTAGTGAAAATGGGATGGTTCTCAGATTGAATACTAAATACTAAGCAATATACTAAATTACCAAGTCATTTACTAAGCCATAATAATATACTACGTCGCAATGAAATACTAAGTCACATAAATTACGAAGTTATAATGATTTACAAGTTACAATAATTTAAAAATTACAATTACGTCAGCTACGTAAACTAAGTACACTAATTGACATGATCGTTATCAGTATATTAAATTCTCAATAGATCATATTAGCCGTAAATCACCATCATTATTACCAAGTATTAACTAAACTTACTTCATCGTTAAAACGGCCGAACTCGTTCAACGATTGTATAATCACGTTACTTGGATGCAGTTACGACGTTCTATTAATTTTATTGGGAACTACGTCATAAATGGTTATTTGCTGTTTAAATTCACATGGGTGTATCACGAAGAAATCTTTTTCCTTAAACGTAGGAGCCAAGATTTTATTGCAGCCATTTCTCGTTACGGGACCGTGGAAGCCATGAGGTATGTCATTTTCATGCGACCGATTCCAGCTAGAGGGATTTCTCCGAATGCCTGGCCAGCTCAGCTGTTCACATTATTAAGTTCATGTTATTAATTTATGTGTTTCTAAATATCACCTCTCTAACAATTTGCGAAATTTAAATGGCCTATGCCAGATTTAATTATTGATTTAATTTTGCCTTGTGTAAGGATATAGTTGTTACATTTTGTAACTTTGCCGTGTGGTTTACCTTAGAGATTCTTTTGGTTATTACCAATTTTACCTTGTGTATATATTTTTGTTACCTTTCATAATTCTGCCTTGTGGTTTTTTATTGTAGAGTAAATTAATGTTATCACTTGTACATTTTATTAGCTGCTACGTGTTAAGTCAGTGATAAATTTATGATCGATTTATATTTGTTGCGTAAGTAATCGCCAATTTGTGATCATTATATTGCCTATTATAAATTTCTGGTTATTACGCAATTTTTATATTTTTGCTAGTTATTACTAGAATTTTTGGGTATCAAGCAACAGACTGTTTGAATTAAATTACCTACTAAATTGTTACTTTTATAGTAGTGTTTGTTTGCTCAGTATTTAGCTGCAGTATCTAAGTGCGATATCGTTAATTCTTTTGTCAGTGACCATACGGTAATTAATTTTTTTATAATAACATCATTTCATAACCTTTGTTAAGCATTCTGTCTAGCTTAAGACAATTTTGTGTATGAAATTTTGATTAAATCTCAACCATATTTGATTACCACGAACCCTAGGACAGATTGAGTCACAATTCGCCATTATCGCGCACTTATTATCATTTTGATCTCGTTTTTTGCTTGAACTACCTTACTAACCCACACTGTATATATTAGAATACTTACTTGAATCTCTTACCAATTTTTTATTTCGATTATACATCGTAAACCTGTACAATTGTCCTTAAATCGATATTAAATCGATACTATCATTACTTCTTGATTTATTTGTGTTGTGTAGCACTTTCTCTTATTTCACGGCTTCACTAAAAAGCCTGGCGCTCATAAAGTTTTGAGTTTTTTGTGTACCAAAATTTGTTTTTTGCTAAAATATTAGTCAGCTCCTAACTCTAACTCACGCCCTTGCCTTCAACAACACTGACTAGCCTGGGCCTAATCTGATTTGAGGCGGGCCTTTAGTTTACCTGGTAACATATTCGGTCACCCCAATTAGATTAGCTTTTGTCTGTTTTTTTATATCCAAGTAGCTTGATTAAACTTCATTATTAGAGTCACGTGTGTGCCATAATTTTTCTTATGTTGTAGCTGACTTATATTATGTACTAGAGTTTATCTTTTGAGCATTTTGATATTTTTTAATCGAGTGTTTAGCTACGAGGACATTTTACTTAATAGTAGGAGCCATCTTTTAAAATGGCACCTCAATGCTAGGGTAGAAGGTTGCAACAGTTGAATATTTAAATCAGATCCAATATAATTTATAAATATCTAAAAAAACAGTGGACTCAAATGAGAACCCTATTAAACTATATAAGTACAGGCTAAGAGTAAAAAAGTTTCTAGTTAATTCGTTTAGTATATCATGCAACATTGAAGTCGAATAAAAAAATATTTCAGGCAAAAGTTATTTTTCGTGAGGGTCCAAATACATAAGGATACACTGGTATGGTCCTCCGGACAGACCATTTTTTGAGGGGATGTTTTCTTGTTGTTGTGAAAAACGAGCCAATCTGATAATTTTGATTTCGGATTCGGTTTCAGCGGGTCCAGATACTTAAGGGCACTGGTCTGGTACGCAGGCCAGACCACTTTTTTTTTGTGTGGCTGTGTAATATTTTGCATGTAGCAAACATAGCTGTCAAAAAAAGATATGAAATTTGACAAAATATACAGCGTGGTCACCCAAAGAAAATAATCGAAAATATGACGAGGAACGATCGTATGAAATTAACACAGATTAATAATGGAGGACGATAATATTTCGTATGCAATTAATGTAACTATCAGCGAAGAAAAATATACAGGGTGGTCAGCCAAAAAAAAAACATAAAAAAATGTGATAGGACGATAATATTTCCCATGTAGTTAGCACAATTGTTAAAGAAAAATATAAAAAAATTATACAATGTCGTCGTCCTAAAAGAATTATTGAAAATGCGAGGAATGAGAATATTTCGCTCGTAGTTACCACAACTGTCAGAGAAAAAAATATGAAAAATATACAGGATGCTCACTATAAAAAATAATTATGATGGAAATAACATTTTGACTGTAGTTGAAGCAGTTATCGAAAATGAAAATTGATATACTTTTAATGAGAGTATACAGGGTAGGCACTCTAAAAAGTTATTAATTAAGAAACGATAGAGGAAAATAATATTTAGAAAGTAGTTGGTTACTATTGCCAGGACGAAAATCTGATATACCTTTAATTAAAAAAATATATACAATGTGATTTACCATGGTATGCGGAAAATAAAATGGTGTACTAGTCTTCAATGTGGGAAAGCCCCTGCAAAAGTTTAAAGTGCTCCGAAGTAATTTAGTATTCAGCAATAGTGCGACGAACTTACTTGTAAAGGAACATATTGAAGATACATTTCCTTAATTGGCATAAAGAGTGACGCTGGCAGGTGCGGTTAAAATGCCGCGTTTTTTGCTTTCGGTCGAACAATCAAGACTCCGGCAAGTACAAAGCACCACCGAAGTTGGTGTTTTTGTGTTATTGACGGGTTTAAGTAAATATCTCTTATATCTACTTCTACTTCACTAGCATAGGGTCAATGTCTTTTCTATTTATTTCGCTATTTTTGTAGTGTGATTTGATTGAAATCAAAAAATCACTTCTACCCTCTCCAGCTTTGCTGTCAATAATGTCAATCCCAAGTCTGATAAAGTGATATAGTTGTACCGCGTTACGTCAGATTGGTTAAAATCATTGGCTACAAAAAATTAAAGCAATTTTTTTTTGTAATTCTTTTTTACTTTTTCATTTTTTTAACTCCTTTCTGTGGGGACAACCTACTGATAAATTTTCCGCATGTCATGGTAGATCACCTTGTAAATACAAAGGTAATGAATAAATGAAAGATATTAAATAGAAAGGGAAGTTTTGCCTAAATATATTTTTTTAGATTTTATTATAATAGTCCAGTCGAATTAGACATCATAAAAAATTTTGCGTACTGCGGACTTTTTTTGTGGAAGCTGTTTAAGAGGGCATAATAAGCAAGCACAGAAAACTACACCCTGCTACACCATGTGCGTCTCCTATTTTTAGGGGTTGAAATTTTGAAATTTTACTTATGTGTCCATATCTGTTTCCCTACTGTCCGTAGGGCTCTTTACCAAGTTACACTTTTTGAAGATTCATCCCTCCTTGACATAATACATATATATATATATATGTATATATATATATATATATGTATATATATATATATATATATATATATGTATATATATATATATATATATATATATATATATATATATATATATATATATATATATATATATATATACTTATATATATATATATATATATATATATATATATATATATATTACACATTTGCCGTAAGATAAACGGTTTTGGCTGTACGAGGCCGGAAAGGTCGCGCTGTCCGAATTTGGGGGTTTACTGTACAGGACAAACGGCTATTATTTCCAATCTACAATACTACACATACTAATGCCCTTAAGGGGGGATGATGATTTGTGAAAAAACTTTCATCGAATACCGCGCGGTTTTCATGATACGGATATGTTGAAATTTTGAAAACCCTTTTTTTAAAAAAAAGTGAACCTACTTTTTTCGCCCATTTTTTTTTCATGTATGTGGGACTCTAATATAAGAAAATTTACGTTGGTTTCAGTTTAATACATTCATTGGTTTATGAGCTAGACAGCAAAATATGCCAAAAATGGCTATTTTGGTATTGTTGCATTAATAAATCCAAAACCAGTATAATTCTGGTAAGTGTTTTTGTTTATCCTAAAAGTCCAATTCATTGCGCATAGAAAATGTGTTTTTGTATTCAAGTAGGATCAACACCTATTGTGTAATAACGATTTATGTCATGTGTTCTTCAGTCTCCTTTTTCACAATTTTTTTTTGCGGCCTGATGGTTCATAGTATGGCAGAAAGCATTATACACGTGGATAGGGCACATAATAGGGTGTTAAAATGGGTCTCTTGTTAAAATGCGATAGGACGTACCGTTTTCGAGTAAAACGCACTTGTTTGGTTATGTTTGCTTTGAGTTCTTATTGTGTTCTGAATTGTGATCTGATAAATAAATTCTACATTTTGGTGTTTTCTTTCTTAGGAGTTTGTTTTTTAAATCATTTTTCGATGAAATGGACATATAATAACTGTTTCTCGAGGAAGGTAAAATTACTGTGGATTTTGTTATAGACACAAAATAAGTTGCAATGATGATTTCCGACAAGCGTGAACCCTCAAATAGGGGGGGGGGGGGGGGGGGTGAGAACCCCCTATTCCGTCCGAGTCCCTTCATTTTTTCATTAGCAATGTCCTTCATAAACAGAAAAAGCAAGAAGCGACACATAGTTGTATTTTTTCGTAGTCAGCGGTGAGTATTTACTAGTCAGTCGATGAAAAGTGTAATCTGAAGTAATTTTTTGCAAACAAGTGCGTTTTACTCTAAAACGGTACGTTCTATCGCATTTTAACAAGATACCCATTTTAACACCCTATTATGTATCCTGTCCACGTGTATATTACTTTCTGCCCTACTATGAACCATAAGGCTGTAAAAAAAAAAATTGTGAAAAGGGAGACTGGAGAACACATGACATAAATCGTTATTACACAATAAGTGTTGATCCTATTTAAATACAAAAACACATTTTCTATGCTCAGTGAATTGGACTTTTAGGATAAACAAAAACATTTATCAGAATTATACTGGTTTTTTTTTTTAATGCAAAAATACCAAAATAGCCATTTTTTGCATATTTTGCTGTCTAGCTCCTAAACCAATGAATGTATTAAAATGAAATCAACGTAAATTTTCTTATATTAGGGTCGTACATATATGGAAAAAAAAATGGGCGAAAAAAGGAGGTTCACTTTTTTTTTAAAAAGAGGTTTTCAAAATTTCAACATCCCATATCATGAAAACCGCGCGGTATTCGATGAAAGTTTTTTCACAAATCATCATCCCTCCTTAAGGACATTAGTATGTGTAGTACTGTAGATTGGAAATAATAGCCGTTTGTCTTGTTCAGAAGACCCCCAAAGTCGGACAGCGCGACCTTTCCGGCCTCGTACAGCCAAAACCGTTTGTCCTACGGCAAATGTGTAATATATATATTATGTAGGGATGAATCTTCAAAAAGTGTAACTTGGTAAAGGAGCCCTACGGGCAATAGGGAAAAAGATATTGACACATAAGTAAAATTTCAAAGGTTCAACCCCTAAAAATAGACGACGCACATGGTGTAGCAGGGTGTAGTTTTCTGTGCTTGCTTAAACAACTTCCACAAAAAAAAGTCCGCAGTACGCAAAATTTTTTATTATGTCTAATTCGACTGGAGTATAAATGCGTTGTTTCCAAGATATTTTACTATCTCAATTTAAATTGGGCCACGCAGTACATGAAAACTCTCTGCGTCCAGTAGGGTGTGTTTTGAAAAAATATATAACAGTCTCAAGAACGAAAATATATAAACTATGCATGTAACAGAGAATTCCGTATTGCGTAGCAGAGCTGGCAATACGTTTTAATAATTTCATAATTTTTTACAAATAAATAATGTATTTTTTTTAATTTCTACCGTATGAGGTTGGTGCATTTTATCCCATAATAAATTGCTCATTTTTAACTAGCTAAAGTCGTTTGCTTAAAGTTCTCACAACAAATTCATAGAATACCCTGTATAAAGCACAATATCTTTAGTCCTTCATCTGTAAGTCTTTTAGGTGTAGGTTTTCAAAGTGCTTTATTCATTTTGGCAATTACTAGATCACTGAACACGTGCAAGTATCATATATTGGCACTTCCAATCCCCTTGCGTTATTATCAAAGTGTACCTTATTTATTGGCATCAACACCCCATATTGATAGTTTGAAGTGGTAAACATCATCAAGCATCAAGTATTTAAGATACGAGAAGGGTCCATCTGTTAGAGCATCATTGCCGCTGTTATTTGTTTTAAATTTGAAACTAAACTGGAATGAAGCATAATACCTGGTTGTTTATTTAAGATTGTCTCTATGTATTTAGATAAGTATTGAAGAGATTTTATTTAAACAATAGTACCGAGTGATATTGCTATTGATTGTACATCTAGATATAAACCCGATTGATATATATTTATACCGCTGAAGTGAAATATTTGGAAATATACTGTTATTAACGCGGTCATTGATAATAATATGGTAAAGTATTGATAAAAAATAATGTGAGTTAGGCATTAAGGATTGCAAAAGAAATTATTGTTTAGCTATGAGACACCTCACTACTGTGAGCTTAAGCCGATCGATCATTAAATATTTTGCATAAATACAGGCCGGCAACGTGCACTTTTCATTCAGAACATTCGTAAAATTGTTACACCAACAATGGCTGTTTGTATTTCATATTTTACACAATTTACTGTTTATAAATATATAAATGCCAATTTGTTTTGAGTGGAATATTAAAATAATAAAGAGGAATCTTCCTCTAAGTAAACTTATGTCGGGGGTCCTCTCATTATAATAGCGTTTAGATGGTGTAGACAAAAGATTTTATATCACAAATTAATTATTATTAATAAAATGTTGTAAATGCACCATTTGATGTGTGTATATTACGTAATGAGTTTTGTAAGAAGCATATTACGCACGAATGGAAAAGTTACGCACGATGCCGCGTAGCGGCGAGTGCGTATTTTCATGAGTGCGTAATTGCTTTACAACTCGAATTATGTACTATACTTTACCTACGATCATATTTATTTATTTAGTAAAATCTGAATTTAGTTTACTTGTCAACAATATTATTCAACAAATATTATGTCAGTTTTGACAGCGTTTGAAAATTACGTAGGCACATTTGTTTTTTTAAACCCCGCGTCAGCGAACTAAGCCATCTATATTTGCGTGTCCCGTGCGTTTTGTTTACCGTGCGATTTGTTTACAGTGCGTTTTGTTTACAATATGTAAAATCCAACTTACATAGATGGCAGGTAGTGTGTTTTTTACTATTTACAGTAGTGATCGTAGGTAAACATAAATTACTTGAGAATGGTTTATTGAAACGCAATAAGAATGTCTTTTATTTCTAATGATCTGAAAATATTTTTTTTTGACTGATACTATGTAAACTGATGTCCAAACAGGCTATATCTATACTTAAAATATGAATTTTATATTTTAAGGCGGTCGGAAGATGTTGCAGAGAAACTGATATTTATTATTCCCCATTGAAGGGGTAAAATTTGATTATTATTTATTTAGAGTACCTTTATTTTTGGATGTACTATCAGCCACATAAATATCGAGAGATAATTTTGAACCACCGTGTATAGACGGTTATGTTACTCTATGTATTAAGTTAAAACGTAGCCATCGCGGAGTCCGAAGAAATATCACAAATTGCACTTTAGTATGTAGTACGTCCGTGAAATTTCCGTGATTACCTCAGGGAGGGGCGCCAAAAACTGCTCCCGTCCGGGTGAAAAATTTACCTTGAGCCGCCCCTGGTTCTGCCTTCTTCATTTCAACTTGTGCACTTATTTATTATGATTATTGTAAATGATCCTTTATCTACCTAAGTGAACTATGTGTCAGAGGGCGGTTTAATGAAACCGAATTTGAATTTTCTTGGAAAGTGTGAAGAAAATAATGGGATTATAAAGCAAATCAATGGAGAGTCATTAAAGATTGAGGAAAAATACATGTCCCGTTATTTGACAAATGCAAAATGTATTTTCGTATTAGATTTTTTTTAAAAGAAATATTAAATAAAAAATTCTGAAATTAAATTCTGCATATAGAAATGAAACATTTGCAGATTAATGGATCAAAATGTATGAAATTATAGGGGCTTCCCAACTTAATTAAACACCTTGTACTTCAATTAACTTCAACATAGCATGAATTAAAGTTTATAAGGTGTATAAATTGTATACTAAATTGGAACCTCATGAGTCAAAGAGTTTCTAAAATGTTAATTTCTCCAATATTTTAGCGAAGAATTTGGAGGGCTAGATCTCCTCAGGGATTCAACTTGGTATAGAAGTAAGCTGGATTAAATTGTCATATTCTGACGTGATCTATACGTGGTTGCATTGCTAAAAGAGATTTCGGAAAAAACCTAAATCGTTTTCAAATATCGAACCTCTTTATTTTATTTACAAATTCTTCCTAAGGATACTAGAACCTCTTGAAGATGGAGTCCTAGAGTTGGTTTTTATCTAATATCTCAGAAACCCTTTGTGCTACAGCGACGAGATTTGGTACATTATTAAGTATCAATAACGACTATTATTTCATGATATTGGAAAAATTAAAATTTTTCAAGGGTTGTAGGGAGGGGGGTGCACTTTTTTATAATGCAAAATTTTTCGTCCTCTTTTTATTTTTAGGTCCTTTGTATTAAACACCATAGGACCAACCGTTTTCTATAAAAACTGATTTAAAATAGTTGTTACAGGGCCATTTTCTGGCCAGATTTCAATTAATTTCAATAATTTCTTCCATTCTATAAGATTTTTGAGAATTAAGACACTTTTTAGTGCACTTGAACTGTTAAATCATGACATTTGACTTTAAGTCAATGAATTTAAAATTTAGATTATTTATTGAAATCGAACAACGAAATAATTCAGCAACAACTGTTTTAAACCGGTTTTTATAAAAAACGATTGATCTTACGTTGTTTAAGAAAGGGGATCTTCTTTTTGTGTAAATTTGATCTGGGAACCATATTTTGGTACCAAAATTAAAAAAAAAAAACAAAAATGGAACAAATAATTTAGGATTATAAGGGAGGGCATCCCCACACCCCTGATTGAATTTCCATTTGACCAATCCCACGAAATAATAGCCCTTATTGATACTTAATAATGTAGGGGAGACCGGTGTCAATTGTAACAGGTGTCGAAAGTAACAGGGTCAATTTTGGAACCATCTTTGGAGAAAGTGGCGAACCGCCTTCATCAAGTCAAAGATAATACATATTTCTTTAACCGACCGCACATTTGTTGACGTGACGTATCTAGCGTTGATGTTATTAGAAGATTTGTGTTTATTGCAATAAAACGTAAGTTTCTACTCACAAATATTTTTCGGCATACAACCTAGATTATTAAATTTATTCTAAATCTGATTAAAGCTTACTAATACATGCCATTTTAGTTGTCTATTGCATGCGCCAACTTTTATAGGTTATAAAGCATGTATCGTACATGCATTGGTGAATCAGAAATGTCAACATGGTGTCGATTGTAACATATGAAACGGCGTGATTTGTAACATGTTACAATTGACACCTACATTTGTTCTTTATTTACTTTAGTAACTGCGTAAAAAATGATAAAACCAAGGCCGAGGAAAACTGAAAGGGGAATAATCCGTCGAACAATCTACGAGGAAGCGGCAAAAAAAGTCATCGAAACCAAGTTATCAGTCAAAGCCGTCGCAAAGGACTACGGAATGTGCCATGTTACCTTAAACCGTTTGGTAAATGCCTTGCGTCAAAATAAAAAAATAAACACAGGCTATAAACCTCACAACAGAGTATTTAATGACGAAAATGAAAACAGCTTGTACTGCAAAACTTCAGTTGACCTATATTTTGGATTAAGCACGAAAGATCTGCGAAAACTAGCTTTTCAGTTTGCAGCAGAAATAAGTTGAAATTCCCAGAAAAATGGAACGAAACCGAGCTTGCTAGTGAAGATTGGCTTACAGCATTTTTTTCGGAATTCAGAATTGTCGCTGCGGACACCACAAGCTACAAGTCTTAATAGGGCCATGAATTTCAACCGAATAAATGTAAACAAATTTTTCGATAACTTAACGGGAATAACAACTGTGCAGAAGCCAAACAAAGTTATTGCCAAAAAAGGCACAAAACAGGTAGGATCAATCACATCTCAGGAACGGGGAACTCTAATGACCATGTGTCTGGCTATAAACGCTGTTGGCATCACAATACCACCCACGTTCGTTTTTCCTTGGTTGAAATTCCAGGACCACTTTGTGAGAGATGGCCCAGTTGGATGCATAGGTGCTGGAAACAAATCAGGGTGGATGCAAGAAGCTGAATTTTTAATTTTCGTGAAGCACTTTGCAAATCATGCAAATCCCAGTAAAACCAACAAAGTTCTGCTAATACTGGATAATCATTCATCACACATATCTATCCCCGTGATAGACTTTTGCAAGGCAAATTACATAACACTCTTACCTTTCCCCCCTCATACATCGCTTAAGATTCAGCCTTTGGACAAAGGAATTTACGGCGCATTTAAGAAGTCCTTTAACACCTATGCTGATCAGTGGATGAGAAATCACCCTGGAAAGCATCTTACCATTTACGATTTACCGTCCATGGCCAAGCAGGCCCTCATGGCAGCTTCTACACGCCGAAATATTCAATCTGGCTTTAGTTGTACGGGAGTTTTCCCCCTTTAACCGGGAAATATTCAACGATGCTGACTTTGCACCAGCAAGTGTAACCGATAGGCCTTTCAGTCAGACAGATGGCGATGCACCACAAAGGGACCTACACACCCCAACTGCGCAGAGACTGGTAAAAACCAATTAGAACTGGAATTCATAAACGATCACGACCCAGCAACAGAGCCAAGCACATCTACGAAAGGATTAACTACACCGACTACATCTGTAGTCAAAAAAGCAATTTCTCATACAACACCAGATGCAATAAGGCCTTTTCCCAAAGGCGACGTTCAGAAACCCACGAGGGGGAGGAGAGCCAAAGGAAAAACAGCAATTTATACTGATACTCCTGAGAAACAATTGTTGATGGAAGCAGATAATTACAAAAAAAAAAGTGCCTCTGAAACTCAGTGATATAGCCAAACCTAAGAGAGCTAAGGAAAAGAAAATTGTTAATGAGAGCGTCTCATTTGAAGATGATGAGGAAGATGGGGAGACTGTTTCTTTAGTCAAACCTGAGAGGGCTAAGAAAAAGAAAATTGTTAATGAGAGAGAGTCTCATTTGAAGAAGATGAGTAAGACGGGGAGACTGCCTCTTTAATCAAACCTAAGAGGGCTAAGAAAAAGGAAATTGTTCATGAGAGTGTCTCATTTGAAGAGGACGAGGAAGGCGAGGAGACTATCTGTTTAGTATGTTGTGGCCTATATATCTGCAGCCACGATGACTGGATCCAGTACAGGTCCTGTAAACAGTGGGCGCATGTCAGTTGCACTGATGACGATCCTTATTTTGTATGCATTAATTGTTTTCAGATTAATTTTTGAGTTTTGTGCAATATTTTTGTAACTTACTTAATTACTTCCACATCCAGTGGAAGTATAGTAACGACAAAAAAATTTTTAAAAATTTTTATTGTTCAAATATGCTTAGAATATCATGTAACGTCGAGATTATAAGTTTGAGCGAAAAAAAATTTCTGTCTGTCGGTCGGTCTGTCTGTCTGTAACTTTTTTTTTTTGCGCACGTTTACTCTGGAACCGTTTGAGATATTGACTTGAAATTTGGTACACATATGTACTTTAACGAGATCTAGAACTAGATTATATTTTCATCTCGTTTCGTAGAAGGGTTGGGGGGTAAATTGGGGTAAATTTGAGGTAAATAGATGAATCAAGCCGGTAAGAGTCAATAAAATTGGTATTTAGTATATACAAGAGAAGATAAGGTCTCAAAAAAAATTTTGGCATTAGCCACCGCCAACCCATTATTAAAGGGGATGAATAAAAAAATGTGATTTAGTGTGTGTACAAGAACCAGAAACCTCGAAATATTTTTACTTCATCCACCCCCACTAACACCCCCCATCACCACCCCCACCCCACTACCGATGTGGGGTATCGTTTTATGGGTTTTTGGGGTAGAGGATTTCAAATATTATATTATTAGACAATTATTTCCACATACAAAATTTTTTTGTTGTGAGTGACTCGGATAGAAAATCTGGATGTGGAAGTAGTGATTCCTTGGGCAGCGGTTTTTTAATCTGTTTTATAATACAGTTACGTTAGTTCTGAATTAGTTTATTTTTGTTTGGTATTATCTGTAACAACCGACACCCATCCTGTTACAACTGACACCAGGTGTCAGTAGTAACAGCTGACGTCATAAAATTGAAGGGTTATGCTATAAGATGATAATTGACAGGCCAATTATAAAATTGGGATTAGTATGTGAAAACATTACACATTTCTTTCAAAAAATGTCAAATCAAAAATTAAGAAGGGTTGGCTCAGCAGAAATGTTTAAACATTTTTTGTTACAATTGACACCGGTCTCCCCTACCGAATCTTGTCACTGTAGCATAAAGGGTTTCTGAACATACTCCAGAGCTCTGTCATCAAGCGGCCCTAGCTTCCTTAGGAAGCAATAGCGAACATATATTTATATGGACTTTTTTCACATTTCTTGCATATTTTTAAAGTATTCTGGCATAACTTTGAGATCAGTATTTGGTTCCACAGGAACAATATTAATATCATGTCCTGACAGACTCCAGGACGAGAAGCGTGACCCTGTTATATCCATTTTCGTCATCTTCAATATATATTCTTCTCTCTTTTGTGTAAGGTCAGACATAGATATAGGATATTTTTTCACACTTATTCACAGTATTGTTGTATGAGCAATAAATAAATTTAAGAATTTAAATGACTTTTAACAAATTGCGTCTGGCAGTATGATCCTTGACCGAACGCCATAAAGAAGAAAAAATCAATATCAGCTGAACAAAAAGAGTATGGCAGCTGCGTGCTACCTGGACAAAACTTTTGAACATGTGAAATGATTGAGAATGTAAATGGCAGTATAAATTAAAAATGGTCCTGAAACAGAGCCCTGTGGAATACCTGATATGGTTGGATACACACTGAAGCTTACTTTATCTAGAAGAACTACTTGATTACGATTATGTAAATAAGATTTGAATACATTTACAGAATTAGAGTCAAAGACATAATACGTAAGTTTCGCACAAAGCACATCGTGATCCAATGTATTGAATACTTTTGAAAAGCCTAAACGTACAAGTTTCATTTCCTTTCTCAGTTGTAGTAAAAATACTATCCGCAACATTAGCTAGAACCATTTAGTACTAAAATCTTTGACTAGATTGAAAATTAGAAAAATTTTTTAATAACAAGATCATCAATTTGTTTTTGAATTTTTGAAGCACCTTCGAAAAAGTTGAAAAAATATTGACCTAGATCAGTAATATGGTTTTTTTACCTTAGGATTCCACTGTTTCAGAAAATATTCTGCTTCCAAACAAGAATATAGAACGGTTAATGGCTCATGGAAAACCAAATTATAAGCGGTGAAGAGGTTGCTTTTCGAGATACTGATTTGATATAAACAGTATGCTAATCGAAAAAACCAACTGCAACATATGACGTTATGCTCTCAGATACTTTATAGAGCCAATGGAGGAGACAATTAGAATAACGCATAGGTCACAAGACTTCTGTCGAGACGTGTTTTCCAAATGTTTATTATCCAAGCTTACAGTTAGATACGTTACCTCACAGTAAAATGAAAATTACATACCTACCATAGCTGAACTCTTAATAAAAACCGCCTTGTTTATATAAATGATGCCATGTGTATTTGCTTAGATTATCTTTTAAGTTGCTCTCCAAGTATCAGTTTAAATGAAGATGAAAGAATAAGTATTAGGCTGAAATACCGTCATATCTTGATCTAATAGCAACGACCAAGTCATTAACATAACCTTGGAGCGTTAAATCCGTAGTCGTCTAGCTTTATTAGGAGTTCATCAAGTACTGTGGACTACAATAGAATTGATAAACCTTCTCCTTGGGGATATCCGTTGATGGTAAAGTATAAACCATAAATATATAAAACATTCTCTGGCAATAATATGTCTTCCTTTCTAATATTAATAATGCGAATTCTTAAGACCGACCCTGTAGAACTAAGCGTATTTAAATTACACGAAGTGGTATGGTATTAATACAACTTTAAACGTTTTTTCGGCATTTTTTAAGCGTTTTGCAGAAAAGATGAGTCCCGTAACGATTGCGATAGTCCCGTCGAGGGCCATCGGCGTTTGTAACGTAATGGATTTACGCGAGCGCATTTGCATTTACAATAATGTTATTGCCTTCATTTACATACAGGCCGATTATTTATGGTCCGATGCTAGATTTTCTCTTCTGTCTCGTGCCGGAAGGGGTTGCATTTTCAAAATGTGAATATGCGGCAAAATTGCTAACAGCTGTTAAATGGCCGTTCGGCTTCGGATCTGTCGGCCGTTGTTATTTAATATCCAACGATATAATTTCTCATATTAAATTTATATCCGGCTCAAAAAGATAGCTTTTATTATTTATTGGGGTTTTCATAATTTAAAAAGGTAGAAGTGTCGTTTGCAATTAAAATTTAAATTTTTAATGGTGTCTGCAGCAACGTCATTCATAAAAATAATGAAAAACATTAAAATTTTATACATTTTCATTTGCTGATCGAATATATTTAATGTAACGAATAATACATAACAGTGGACTTTTTTTAAAAAAACGCTAAGGGCTAAGTGATTTTAATACTTAATATTATAATAATAAACAATATATTGCCTAACTGATGAAAAAACCAATTCCGGACAATTAAACTAAAAGAAGTATAACATAGCAAGGTAAAGAAATCGGCAGATACTGAAAGCGGCTGGAACCTCCCCACCCCGTGGATCTTTGAAGCACTAAAATGAGCACTAAAAAATATGAACGATCTCATTTAATTATATTTATTAAATTGAAATATTTTTTTTCATATTATTTAAAACAAAAAAAAAGTCTTGCGTTCGGTGGGATTTGGACCTACGAATTTGAATGTAAAATTTATAGTCTGCACAACATTAATATTTTATTCAATATTTTGATAGAAATATATGCCTCATCGGACCCTAGCTCGAAGCCGGCCAGACTACCACGTCGAACACCGCCGAGGTGGGTGTGAGGCTGGATGGGGTAGGTCTGGTTTGCCTTCGAGAAAATTAGAAATGTGGGATAGGAGCTCCTCTCTTCTGTAGGCAGGCTTAAAAACTAGGTTAAAATTATAATGTGTCCACATGAACCTAAAATTAATATAAAAATAAACGCAACGCTATAAAAACTAAGTTCGTAGGCAAGAGCACTTAATAATTTTGATTATCGAAACGGGAAACACAACTAAACGAAAAAACCCGTTCGTTGGCAATGGCTGGTAGGGATGGCCATCTTTGAGTTGATATATTTTGTTTTATCTTCTGACCTCGCCAGATCTTTCACTAAATCGGTCGGGGAAGTGACAGCTGTCAAATTTTTGATTCCAATGTTTTTTTGGGGGAATTTGGTTTCTGACAGTTTTCGAAAAAATTTTTAGGTTGGTACCAATGTCTTAAATTGTTTTTAGGTTATGTAGCACTATTTTTAGGTTATGTTTCCGGAAGAATTTCCGACGGGATGCCGGAAGTAACGGAAATAGTTTTTAAAATATAATGTCACTGTCACTTTTAAAGTTTTATTAGAAAAAACTCACTGAAAGCATTCCGGTGGAGTTGCTTACACTTGTAGAGCTTGTGAACGGTTCACGAAGGCCTCTCACACCTTTCGTGGGCTTTATAAACGTCGAAAGAACTTGTAATCTCTCGATGCACTTGACACGTCAAAAATACTCAGCATACAGTCTACACACACACTAGTCTACCGAACGTTAGGTTAGACTATAAAATATATCTTACACAAGAAGCTTGTTATTTTGTTTTTTAATTTTTGTCACGGAAATCAAATCGAAATAGTGCAAGTGTGATATATCGTTGAAATCGGAATTTTTACTGCTTTTCAGTAGTTCGATTACTAATTGTAAGTAATCATAAAATAAACAACTTATTGTGCCAAAATGGCACTAAACGTAAGACGATCTCAACTCAGATTTTCTGGAGCACTCAAGAAATCCTCATACAAAGTTTCATCAAAATCCGTTTAGTAGTTTCGCCGCTATCGTGCTATACTCATACATACATACAAACACACACAGACACAGACTTTTTCAAAAACTACTTTTTTGGGTTCCTGGGACTTCAATACGTAAAGATTTGATGTTATCTCAATTTTCAATTTTGGACTAATTTTAATAACCTCCCACAATTTTATTGTAGGGAGGTTAAAAAGAATAATAATAAATTATAAATGTAAATAGCATACAAAAACTAGATTAAACAATATACTTTTCGTCGGATTATTGAATTTTCTACATAATTATTGCACATTCTATAAAGTTAATTTCTTAGGTTTAATAGTTTAATATTTGTAACTTTAGTCATCTCATGAGGTGCCATCTGGATTGACGAAATGTTCGTCAGTATACTGTGCAGTATTTTTATAAGATTTTATAAAAAGTCACAACACTCCCATGTTCATTGTTTTTCTAAAATTGTTTCATACATTTTGTATTTATGGATTTATAGATTTGTTTGGAAACAGCTGGGTTCTTCTTTAGCTAACACTAACTTACTGTCCCAATTTCAATGCAATTGCTCTTTTCTCTCTGAGTTATTGTGTTTACAAGACACGTCATAGACAAACAGATCGACGGTTTTGAAAGTTGTCCAGAATTCGATAAAACACAATGTTACGAATTTTTTTCTTTACGAACAATATTTACAGTTTTAGAAATGTGCCGATCAAATGCAATATACTTTCCGCTTTTCTATTTCTAAAAGTACCAATACCAAAATAATAGTAATAACAAAATATGCTTCTAGAGGGCAGAGTATTTACTAAACATAATTTCTCTCTGAAGCAACTCTCTGTACATCTTTATTCTAAAAATAAGGAAGTAACCAAGCCGCAACGAATTCCAAGTCTGGTGTGTTAAGTGTAATACTCACATATTATTACAAAATGCTGTTAATTCGATTGCAACAAACACCGACCGAAAAACGTATTTCTAGTTAAAGGACTTCCCATATCAGCAACTTCACACCACTTGCAGATTGCAGTTCCGTGCTGTTGGCTCTCTTCAGTGCAAGGTAAGCATGCAGTGGCTGGAAACGAGATATTCGATGACTTGGTACATGTTCGTAATCTATCTAATCTATCTAAAGCAGGTTTTTTTTTTAGGACAATCTTTTCCTGCATTGCTGACCACATATTTAATATACCTCCTCTAACTTCCTATTACTTTAAGCATCTGCATACTCATTTATTACGCATATATTCGTTAGAAAATATGCATATACATACATAAAATATAAAGTATCTTATCTCAGCATTATCTCCTGGCTAACACCACTTCGGATATTTCACGTACATCGCGTTCAGAATGTCCGATCAATTTTCATACTGTTTATTAAACATACTTATCTGAGATAATGAAATAATTACGATCCAAATGAATTGTACATATAATATAAATAAAATGCTTTAATGGTTAATGGTTAATGGACCTATACGAGATCACCGAGTGCAGCAACGTAGCGCGCGGTGAGGACTTGGATGGGTGATCGCTCCTGGCTCCCGATCGGACCATCTAAGGGGCACCGCGCAGCGAAACAACATGGAGGTAGAATATAAAAAAGGAGTAGCCATAAAGCTTATATCCTACAGTGAGAAACGGCCGCAGAAGGCGTGGCTTGTGATCACACTGTCATGAACGGCTCGCTAGGTCCTGATTTAAAAAAAATTTATACATTTGAGGAGATACATGTTAGTTGACTTTACACATTGACACTACCATATACCGTGTGTGTAGTCGCGGGCTAGGCATGGGGAGTAAGAATTACAACATCGCGTGTGCCAGCTGGCTGAAATGAAATAACAGAGCTGGGATGCTCCACGCGACGGACGAATTTACGGCTGCCGGTGTTGTCATATCTATCGCGCTACGTGAATGTACATGCCTAATGGGAAATTACACGCACGGTATCAAGCCAGTAGAGTAATGAATGAGATGACGGTTTCACATTTCAAGCAAATATAATATAATACAATTTAAAATACAATCTAAAATAAATAGAAAATAGTTTCAACATATCTTTTGAGTACGGACCTGTTTTAACCTATGAAAAGTGATTCCAAAACATTTCTTCTTATCGATACTACTTTGATTTGTACAGCTACTTGGCGGACACGAAATCATATGTTATGACGAAAAACACTATTTTCTGTCAAAAACATTTATTTTATAATAATATTAAACCAAAATACATGTAGCGTTTTGTTGACGTTTCGATCATACTAAAATGAGGAATGTGCTACCACATTCTGCTTCTTATGGCGACTCCTTATTTATTCAACCTCCTTGCGAAACAACAGTTGCTAGGGCTATACAGGGTGAGCACAATAAGCCCAGGGGGCTGCAGTGTCCCCAGAGTAGTATACAGGCGAGCTCGAGAGAAGGGGGTTTTGGTCAGTAAGAGTCTGACGCTTCATTGGAAGCCCATGAGGGGTTATCTTCTCTTAAAAAAAACTTGTTGAGGTCTGGTTATTTCCTAATTTTTAGAATAAGGATGTATAGAGAGTTGCTGCAGAGAGAATTACGTTTAGTAAATACTCTGCCCTCTAGAAGCATACTTTTGAACTATATGCATGCCCATCTCACGCTAACAAGTTCGATTGCAGTGCACAGCGACCGCTAGATGTTATGAGTGCATGAATGCGAGATAGTAAATGAAATGCTGTACTTTGAACTTCCGGCCGTGACGATGTCAGTGGATATGGATGTATGTCTGTGTTTTTTCAAATGTGTAATCTTCTTTCCTTAGAGCCTTGGATTTGGATTTGGAGTTGTTTACTATATGTGGTGGTTTTATATAAATGATAATAAAATACAAAAAACCAGTAAATGAGAATTTGTACTTAGGCTGCTTGAGGCTCACAAAATAAATATATTATGCGGTATAAATGTTAGTTTCATACTTCATTTTCAAAATAGCTAATAATTTAGATTGACAACCTCACTTCTGCTCCAAATCAAAATCTATATATCAAGATGAATATAGATTCATTTAGATTCAATTCATAAATCTAGGAGCATATTTTTTATATCAGTACGAACGGAAAATTACGTTTGAGCGTTATGTGATTTTTGATCACAAGAAAAAGAAAAAGGTTCTCAATTTTACCGGTATATTTTTTTATGCTTGCATTATTTCGGTTCACCTTGGGCAAATTATATCTCTTTTGAAAATTATAAAAAGTTGATCTTACTGTAACCTTCAACATATGGTGAATATTATATCAGCGAAGTAGAGTCTTCTCCAAGAGTTAAACATTCGATACAATCATAAAGGAAATAATATTTCAGAATCTGGTAAAAATTTGTAAATAACACAGGCACATACAAAACAAAAAAATTCAAACTTAAAGGTCAGATCTTTATATCTGTATGTATTTTGATGCACTGAATCCGAATTTGATAACAAAATGAATGTTTGATGGCGGAATTTCCATTAAATTACGATATTATTTCTGAGGCTAGTAGAAATAATTAAAATATTGTCTTTTTTGTATAAAATGCAAGAATCACCACAAAACTGCAATTATTGAACTCATTCAAGCTCTTTTATATCCTCTGACACTAAATCCACAGCTAAAACGGGGTCGACAAGGGCTATTATGGGCAAAACTCACACGAAATATGTTCTTGGAGTCAAGAGAATATTTTTTTTATAAAATTGATAAAATTAGGAAATACTGCACTTCTGTTGCCTATTTCGATCCTTATTATATTTTACGCCCTGGAACCACACCTAATGTAGGCCTCGATGTAGGCGTTTCAGTGCCATTTTGGACAAAAGTGACGAAAAATGGTTACAAAGTGAACAAAAGAATTGTTTTGTCAACAATCGGCGGAATTTGCGGAAACTATACTACTGTATCTTGATGTTCCCTCTTTTGTGTCTTCTTCCCCCGACACTCCTGGAAGAGGATATAAAAGGGCTTGAAATGAGTTTAATAATTGCAACTTTGTTGTAATTCTATGCATTCTATACAAAAAAGTCATTTTTCAAATTCATGTCCTTACCAGCCTTAGAAAACCCCTATTTTAGGACTAACATCATAATATGATCGATATTCCCCCAACAGACATAAATTCTGATATGAAATTCTGATTCATTGCATCAAAATACATATTGATACGAGGGTCAGACCTTTAGGTTTGATTTTTTTTTTTTTTGGGTGCCTGTATAATCCGATAAATAGTTTGATACTTTCATTTCTTGTAAACACGAGCGTTAAGATTTTCTTAAAACATCCTTGACTATGTAGAAGCTGAATAAATTATAAGCTACAAACATGCTGAAAAAAGAAAAAAAAAGAAAAAAGTAAACTATCAACAAAAATATATTTTTTAAGTAACAATTTAATTGTCTTCTATTTTTTATTATCACACAATTTACAATTTGTATCAAGATGATATGATTTATAACTGGAAATATTGATTTCAAAATAAAACAATGCTGTAAATATTTTATCTGCCTGATTCTCTTATATCCCAGAGGCCTTACTCTAAATCATGGTTTTATCCTACTCCGTCTAAATTGTGACAAAGTAACTGATCTAACGTCATTTGATAAACCCAGAGTGTCCAACCACACATCTGTCGCTGTAGGTAATGTGATTGCGTGAACAGAGGGAGATCAAATTCCCTTGACTCCAGAGGATTAATATAAATATGTCTCTGGAAAAATTAACATCAACTACATACAAAGTGAAACAATATTGTAACTTTGTGGTTTTAGAACACATGAGACAGAAATATATAATCAAGAAAATTATTATTCGACAACTTTATTTTAGATGTATTAATCTGTTTTTTTTTACCATTCACGCAGTACAGTTGTGATTAATTTGAAAATAACAATCTGTTTTTACAATGACTGTTTAAAAATATTGTCGATTGACAGTACTAGGGACTAAACATTTATATAAATGCAGATGGTACTTCAAGACAGACTGTCTATATTTTAGTCATGGGTGAATCATAATAAGGGATTGAAACTAATTAGAAGCATTTTTATCTCACATTATATTTAGCGTCCCGATTCGTTATATGACCAAACTGACAAAAAAATTATGGCAGTCTAACATTTCTAGATAGGGAATTAGGAACGCAGGAGACATGCAATTATAGACAAGAATTTCATAGTGGATATACCACCCTTCCGAGGGGATGTAAAGCAGTTGGTCCCTCGTCTATTAGATGTTAGGCAAGAGTCCTTTTCGACAGAGAAAAAGTTCGGTAAAATTTCAATTTTGTAGGTAGCCTATTTATTGATATATTGCCAGTAAGTTACTATAAAATAAACAATAAGAACAATCTGTTCGTTTTGATCCTCAACAATATAACAGTTTTGTTTTTTTTTTTAATTCTTATTGACAAACCTACCTTTGTTTGCTTCTTGAAAGGTGACTTGTGCGAAGGAGGGATATTTTTAAAAAATCGCTGCCACATCCAAATTTCCTATTCAAGTCTCTAACAACGGAAAAAATGTATACTATATTTGTACTCCACTATGTGGAAATAATTGTTCGTAGAACTTTAATAGTAATAATAATAATAATAATAATAATAATAAAAAACGGACCAAATATCGTGATCTCCGGTATGAGCTCCAAGTGGTGTACCCAGACTACTCGGTCAAGATGGTCGTCCTAATAATCGACGTACTCGGAGAGATGAAGCCTTCGCTGCTCTCAGAATTAAAGATCATACCGGCCTGTCAGAATTCGGCAGAACGGCTGGCAGGTAAAATGCAGAAGGCGGTTATCTTGGGGTCCCTTCGTCTGCTTAGGGCACATGATTCAGGTGTTTACAGTCACTAACTCCACAGGTCGTGGAGAGTGGCTGTAATGAATTAGCCGGCACGGCGTGTGATGTCGGAGGCCACGGAAGCCCTGTCCGGCAACGGGAAACCGGAAAAAAATAATAATAATAATAATATTTATTGATGTATAGAACAGAAAAATTGTTTTACACAATATAATATTAGAAATTGTCTAACTCACAACTCATAGAATGATATGCCACATCGGTGGTAGGGGCAGTTGATGTCAGAAAATGTTTGAGGCGTTTGATTCTTGTATACACTTAATCACAATTTTTGTTAGCGTCTTATTTATATTAACGTTCAGGTGAAGTTTAATCTGCCGAAGCTGAGATTCGAACTCAGGAGAGCAGAGCGACTAGTCGTGTTATCTCTCATACAACCGCGGTCTACCAACTACTATTATCTCGGCAATATGTGAAAAATGCCACTACACATCCTTGCCCCAGCCAGGATTCGAATTCAGAATTTCGTGGTCGCAAGCCTGACAGCTTACCCTGGGCCACTGAGTTAATTTTTTCATCAACTTTAATAATGTGTGAAATTGGCCAATGTCAAAAAAAAAATTGAGGCCTTTGGTTCTTACATACACACTAAATTACAATTTTAGTTTTAACTCCTTTAATAATGCTGTAGAAGTGGTAATGAGAGTGATAGTGATAGTAGCTGATACCAAACAATTTTGGGACCTTGGCTTTTCCTCGTACATGCACTAAATCTCAATTATATGGACTCCCAACTCTTCAACGGAATAAAATCAAAATATGACTTAGTTCCAGATCTCGTTATTATATATAAGTATATCAAATTTCAAGTCAATGTCCTAAACCTTTCTTTCCAGAGTAATCGTGCGCACAAAAAAAACTTGTAGACAGAATGACAAAGAGGCAAACAGGCAGGCAGACGGGCAGATAGACAGAAATACCGACACTTTGCTACGTAGATGTGGAAGTAATAAATTATTAAGAAAATAATTTACAATAAAATGATACTTGGATATGAATGTTTAATTATATAAACAAATTGGCATTATTTGCATGAACTAGTCATGATATGATTTACTACTTAAAGTTTCACAAAACCAAGTAATCTTGCATATTTAAAATTAAATATAACCTGGAAATATAACAAATTTCCTAAATTATATTTTCCTCCACCCTATATTTTTGCACAAAACGAATTACGTGGCGTTTCGATTCTCTCGGTTCACCCATACAATCCCAGAAATAACAAAGTACTAAGGGGGAGGCAATTAAAATAATCATTTTATGTTCATTATAAATCCCTTTTTGTGATTCCATCGAATGAGCTTATGCCTTAATACCATTAAGATTGTATTTGAAAAATGTTGGCCCCAGAGTGAAATTTCTCTTTGTTGTGGTTTTTTACGCATAATTCAATTTATTGGATTATCATGAAAATATAACGTATTGATCGGCAATTATAATATTTTACAAGATTGCCTCTGAAGTATGCTACATAAGAACATAAAAATGAAATACAAAAGATCCAATCTAAAATGTAGTATACAATACGTGGATTCTTAGTAGTCCGCACACCACCATCAAATACATTTTATTCTTCGAATTTTTAACAATGTGTTGTTAAATTATTGACATTTAAGTTTAAGTATTTTGATAACAATGGGCAGATAAATATTATAATAAAAAATGTTTAGCCAATGGATATTCATCAAAAATTAATTGATTAATTTTACTATCATGTTTTGATATAAAAACCGCTGCCCAAGAAATCACTACTTCCACATTTTCTATCCAAGTCTCTCACAACAAAAAAAATTTGTATGTAGAAATAATTGTTTATGGAACTTTAATAATATGACATTTGAAATGTCATAAATCCATAAAACGATATCCCACATCGGTAGTGGGGTGGGGGTGGCAATGGGGTCGAATGAAGTAAAAAAATATTTTGAGGTTTTCGGTTCTTGTACACACACTAAATCACAATTTCTTTTCACCCCCTTTAAAAATGGGTTGGGGGTGGCTAATGCCAAACATTTGTTGAGACCTTATAGCTCCTCTTGTATATCCCATTCAGTGTCAGACTGTTTTGATTACTGCCCCTAGGATCCGGGGAAAGTTATTTGTTATAATATCAAACAATAACGTGACGTCACCACACTCAAGGTGCGTGGTCGGCCGCCAACACCCAGTGTGTGGTCGATAGTGAAATACCAATTTTATGGACCCGCTTGATTTATCTATTCACCCCCATTTACCCCAAATTTAACCCCCAACTCTTCAAAAGAATAAGATGAAAATATAAACTAGTTCCAGATCACGTTAACATACCTACGTGTACCAAATAAATCAATATCTTAAACGGTTCCAGAGTAATCGTGCGCACAAAAAAAAAGTTATAGACAGACCGACAGACAGAAATTTTTTTTGCTCAAACTTAAAATCTCGACGTTTCATGACATTCTAAGCCTATTTGAACAACAAAAATTTTCAACTTTTCTTTGTCGTTCCAATGTTTTTGTTTTTGTTTTCAGTTGCCATTCATGAAAAGGAATGGCATCCACCCCGCGTAATATTGAAATTTTTCTGTGATGCGTTTACTATTAAATTGCCAAAAAGGAAACGAAATCTATTTCATATGATATTATTCCGCAGTTAAAACCTTTAGTTACTGTACTATTAGATCTATCAAATTTCAAATCAATACTATAAACGGTTCCAGAGTAATAGCGCGTAAAACACAGACAGACCAACAGACAGATATTTTCCTTTGCTCAAAGAAAATCTCTACGTTTCGTGACATTCTAAGCCTATCTCTTTTTTTACTGTTAGTATACTTCCACTTCACTCCGTGAATATGGAAATAATATATGTTTGGCGAAATATTTAATAATTCAATTTTTACAGTCGATTATTCGAATGATGAAACATATATTATTGATCTTTCCCGAAATACCATTGATCCTGAAATTAATAAATAAATTAATAACTTATTGAAGAGTTCTGAGATTCATAGTTTTCCAATAAGGTGGCACACCGCCCTATTGTTTCTTTGTAAAATAAATTATTAATTTTTAGACGAGAACTCTTGGAATCTGTCTTTCCTTAGATTGACTCTGAAGAAGAGAAATTTTAAATCTCTAATATTCGCTACTACCTCAATCAACTAGGGGAAAATTTCGACGGTTGACCTAAAAAACTTATAAAGTTTTGAAACTTGGCAAAGATGTTTACTAAAGCTTACTGTTGAACATGCTAAAAGTCTCCAATTCTGTCTCTTGCGTTCAAGCCGCTATATTTAAAAAATGGTGCTTCTATTCAATTTTATGGTTATGTCTCGTTAACCAATAGCATAGCAAAATTATGCTTCATATAAAAAATGTAAAATTCTCTACAGAACTTTTTTTTTTTATCGTGTCTAGTACTATACTCTTTCCGAAGATTACAATAACAGAAAAAATGCATATAACAGCTTTTGTAGAGAATTTAAAATAGTATTTATTTTTTATATTAAAACATAATTTCGATGTCGCTAATGGTTAGCGAGTTACAAGCAAAAAATTGAATCGGAGCACCATTTTTTTCAAGATGGCGGCTCAAGCGCAACAGATTATGTTGGGAACTTTTATTTAACAATAGGCCTTAGTGAACATCTTTGCCAAGTTTCAAAACTATATTAGTTTTTTTCCCGTAATTACTTCCGCATCCAGTGGAAGTATAGTAACAAGGGGCAAACCGCAACGGAAATCTAGTGTACACTCAGAAGGAAATCTGGAGGAAATCTCAAAGAATCCGGAAGAAATCCCCCCCGTATAGTAATGACGAGTTCGTGGGTCGAATAGTAATGACAAAAAAAAAATAAAAATTTATATTGTTCAAATAGGCTAAGAATCTCATGAAACGTCGAGATTTTAAGTTTGACCGAAAACAAATTTCTGCCTGTAGGTCTGTCGGTCTGTCTGTCTGTAACTTTAAGATATTGACTTGAAATTTGGTACACATATGTATTTTAACGTGATTTGGCACTAGATTACATTTTCATCTTATTCAAGGGTTGGGGGTAAACGGGGGGAAATAGATAAATCAAGCAGGTAAGAGTCCATAAAATTGGTATTTAGTGTATACGAGAGAAGCTGTAAGGTCTCAAAAAATTTTTACATTAGTCCCACCCATACCCATTTTTAAAGAGGGTGAAAAAGAAATGTGATTTAGTATATGTGCAAAAACCAAAAACTTCAAAATATTTTTACTTTATCTACCCCCACCCCACTACCGATGTGAGATACCGTTTTATGGGTTTTTGGGACAGACGATTTCAAATATTATATTATTAAAGTTCCATAAGCAATTATTTCCACATACAACATTTTTTCGTTGTGAGATACTTGGATAGAAAATCTGGATATGGAAGTAGTGATACCTTGGCACCGGTCAAAGTGTACCTTTTGTTTGCCCATAGAGCAAGAACTTGAGAATATAGTCAATTAACCAATGATGTTCGAGATTCTGCAGAGGGAGTTTGTGGGAAAATGTTCTTTCTACCGTTTACTTAAATAAATGAATAACAGAATAACCAATTCTGCCCTTCCTCCCTAATATTAGATAGTTTTTAAAACCAGTCACTATAATAATTGCAATCCTATTTGAATCTGTTTTTAAATGTAACATAGTATGCTATAGGGATGGGGGAATTAGTGTTGGGGATAATATCATACTCTTGTATTGAATTGAAAAGTATAAGAAGTGCTGCTAATTGCTCTCAAAATTTATTAAAAACTTAGCGAGAGTAGCGTTCTATTATTGAAGAAGATTGTGGTTTTGATTAATTCGATTATAATTATTGCAATAATTAAGAGATCTAAAGCGAGAGTAGTTTACAAGTAATGTCAATTAATGGCTAGTTTTAAGGTCTTGGAAAGAGAAAACATTATTTTATACAGTTTCCAGTAATCCCGGAAAATAATAAAACCCATCTGTATAGCTCCTTTTAATTATCTCAATAAAACAACAATACTTCTTTGGCATTATGATATTATAGAATAAAATTTGGATGAATTGTAAATGCAGTAATAACCAAAAGAAGAACCTGTTATTATAATTTCACCATCTAAATTCATAAAACTTTATACATATTTTAATGCGATTTTAACAGGTTTGTTATTTCCAGGCGCGCTATTACATTTCGATAATATACACCCAACAGGGCGCTGAGAGATTTATTGTCTTTAGTATTCTGATCAGTACTGTATCGTTGATAAGGTCACTTGTCATATTGGTGAGGCATATTTGCGGCAGCTTCAGACTTTTGTCACAGAGATGATTATAAATAAATGAGCTATTGTTAAATAACTACATCTGAGTAGAAGTGTGCAAAGTGAATGTTTTACTTATGAGACATGAAAATTGTGAAAACTAGTCGAGTGTATAAAACCAGGGGCCGAAACCAAAAGTTATTTCGGTTCGGTTTCGGTTATGGTTAACTGACGTACACCATTTTCGGTTTTCAGTTTTCGGTTACGGTTTCGGTTTTCAGAGCAGCGTTAATTTGGTTTTCGGTTTCGGTTTTCAAAGCAGCGACAATTCGGTTTTCCAGAATCTCTCATTTCGGTTTTCACTTTTGATTACGTTTAGGAAAAATTCGTAATTATGGAGCGGTTTTCGGTTAAGGTTTCGGTTAAAATTAAATTAATGCTTGCAGGGACCGAAAATGAAATTTATTTCGGCTCGGTTTCGGTTATGGTTACCTAACGTACACCATTTTCGGTTTTCGGTTTTCGGCTACGGTTTCGGTTTTCAGAGCAGCGTTAATTTGGTTTTCGGTTTCGCTTTTCAAAGCACCGCCAATTTGGTTACGGTTTCGGTTTTCCAGAATCTTTCTTTTCGGTTTTCGGTGAAAAAAACTCGTAATTACGGTGCGGTGCGGTCCCTGCATAAAACACACTTATCGTACGCGTTTCATTCAAGATTTTTTTACAGCATTTACAAGCAATTATAAAGGTACATATTTCAAAATCGTACGTTCCTAATAATTTATTTTTAAAATATGTTGGTTCTCTTTATGTTGTTTACAAACAAAAAATTATTTTATATGTAGGAGCTGGTGTATTGTTCTAGTAAGTGAGAAAATAAAAAACTTTGTTTTTTGTCAATCAATCAAGGAGGTCGGTAGCTCAGTAGTTAGCGCATCTACCGTACACTCTGAGAGAACCTAGCGAAGTGGACTCGGGACCCACACAACGAAAACATTTTTCAGAGTAAATATCCCCAGGAAGTGGTTATGATTCCGCTATAAACTGTAGGGCCCCGTCTCCATTATACAGACAAATCTAGACCTAAGAGGATCATTGAGGTGACATGTAAAGTTATTAATATACATTTTAAAATAATCACACACATTATTATTTTATTAAAAAGACTTTAACATGGAAGAATCATCGAGAAAATCAGATGGAATTGAAAATATATATATTTTTAGCAATTGTTGATAATAATTTATAAATAGTAACGATGCTTAAAGATTTAGAAAAAAATATGATCATAGGTACTCTTGAGTCAGAACTGTTTCAAAGTAGTAAAAAAATGTGCAAAAAAAAATATGTTGATTTTGTTAAAAACTGTACGAAACAGTGTTTATTTGCAAATGGGGGATAACGGAAGTAATTACGATTACATGGCAGGAGATCGACTTTTTAGAGCTTTCATTGACCAATAACGATCGAATGAATTGTATTTAGATTCATTCAACTCCAATAACTAGTTTAGAAGCTACTCATGTGGGGGTGGATTAAGTAAAAAAATATTTTGAGGTTTTTTTGTTCTTGTACACACACTAAATCTCAATTTTTTTTCATCCCCTTAAATAATGGAGTAGGGGTGGTAATGGGGGTGGCTAATGCCAAAAAAATTTTTGAGACCTTAGTTTCTCTTGTATACCTATACTAAATACCAATTTTATGGACTCTTACCTGCTTGATTTACCTATGTACCCCCATTTACCCCAATTTACCCCCCAATAAGATGAAAATATAATCTAGTTCCAGATCCCATTAAAGTACATACGGGTACCAAATTTCAAGTCAATTTCTTAAACGTTTCCAGAGTAATCGTGCGCACAAAAAAAGTTACAGACAGACCGACAGACAAACCGACAGACAGACAGACAGAATTTTTTTTTCGCTCAAACTTAAAATCTCGACGTTTCATGCCATTCTAAACCTCTTTGAACAATAAAAATTTTCAAAATTTTTTTGTCGTTACTATACTTCCACTGGACGTGGAAGTAATAATCTTTTTTGTTTTGCTTTTTTATGACAATTCCAACAATTATATTATTTATTATTGGATGGGAAGAAGTTTTCATTTGTTAGGGAATTAATGGACTTTCAGGTTGAATATGCGCTTCCGTGTCTGGTCTATTAATAAATTCATACCGGGTATCAATTAGATCATTTTCCAGCCGGCATCTTTTTTATTTTTTGACGAATCGAGATGAAACTAGGCATATGTCGCATGTCACCAAAACGACAAATTTCTGCCAAATTTCTACGACTTCCGGTTTTACCAGAAGTGATCCCTACCTTTGATTTTTAATTGGAACACCCTATATAATTTTATATATATGGAATCTAGAAGGCATTCTGCATATGTCTGTACTAACTTCATGACACATTCCGCCATTTTGAACATTTTCAGCCAATTTTAATTTTCAATCTAATGTCCCCTGACCAACCAGAAAATCAGGATGTGTTGCGATACATCGTCAGAATGTTATTGAAAATTTACATTTAGCTGTAGTATGAGAGTGATTCATTTTCATTTGAAAATTTTTAGTAATTTCGAAAAATTTATTTTATTAACTTTAGACCTCTCTATGGCACAAATTAACAAGAAAAAAATTCAATACATAGTTTTGTTCAATTATTTGTGAACAGTACAGCAATTTCTAGTAAATCACGGCACACTAGAGTGAAAATTAAAATTGGCTGCAAAAATTGGCGGAAAGAGCCATGAAATTAGCAGCGTCATATGCGAAATGATATCTAGGTTCCAAACATACAAACGTATGTACAAACTTGATAGATAGATTAAAAAATGTCGTTTTGGTACATGTGACACACACCTGGTTTCATCTAGATCCGATAAAAATAAAGAAATAGCGGCCGGAGAGTGACTTCGTTGACACCCGGTATATGTCCGTGAAAATTTTTATTCGTCTTGTATTTTTTTAATTACTTAGTCATATTGCTTTTTATTGCTTATTAAAATATTAGTTACATATTACAACAATACACACAGCATTGAAAAGTCGAACGTTACAATTTGTCTGACTGTATTATCCATTTAGATAAATCAGTTAATTAATTTATATATAATCGACAATCCTTTTCATGTCTGTCAAAATCCAAACTGCTAGGGGTGTATTAATTTATACACAATATAATTATTTATTGTGGTTTCAATGATAATATAGACATAGGTTTTAATTGGAGGACAAACCACCGGTATTTCGTTATTGAAATATTTAAATTGAGTTTAATGTATGCAACAGGAATTAAAAAAGTGTTTGTAGATGAATTTTCTTCGTTAGTCAGTTTGATTTATTTTGAAAACACGCCACGTCTGCAAAATTCAAAGAAAGAAGGAAATATGAAAGCAGCTTTTACAGAAAAACAGTGTTAAGCAACAATGAATTAAAAATAAATACAAATTTTAATTTAAATATATCACCAGTTTGTATACTATGATAAATAGAATTATAATAATAAATTATAAACATATTTTCATATATTGTAAAGATAATACACCCAAATATCGTATCCTAATTATAATTTTTTGGAAACCTTTGGTAGTATAGTAACTAGAGGTTTTAACTTCGGAATAATGTTATATTTCGTTCATTTTTGGCAACGTAATAATAAATGCATCAAAGAAAAGTTTCTATATTATGCAGGGGCTTGTTAATTTATAGGGGGTGGATTCCACCAATTTTTAGGGGGCGGCAACTAAAAAGAAACAAAATCATTCTGGCTGAAAGAAGAAAAGGCTCTATGCAATTTTCATATAAATTGATGATCTTTAAGTTATAACGACTAGAAAATTGGGATTTTAGTTTGAAAAAGAGATATTTCAAATAGGTTTTCGTTAAATAACTCTAACGCTATTACATTGAACGAAAACATGCTAAGGACAAATAAGAAAGCTACTAAATTGAGGATGAATTTCATTTTTTTCTAATTTTTGTAAAGTTTAGGGTTTCGGAGATCTGGAAGAATAAAAGTGGTGTCTGAACGTTGATAAAACGAAGTATTTAGTTTAAATGTTAAATATCTCATGCATGTCAATACCAATAAAAAGAAAATAATGACCCAAACAGGAAGAAACGCAAACGCACAGAACATCATAATAGCAGAGGATGATTTGGAAGTGGTCAGACAGTTTAAATACCTGTCAAAAAATGGCTGCGAAAACGCAGAAATAAGAAGGAGGATCACCCTGGGAAACATGGCATATTCTGCCATGACAACAGTTTTCCTTTCAAAAAATATCCACAGATGGACGAAAATGAGACTATACTTAACAATAATACTACCAATTATAACCTATGGCTTTGAGACATGGACCATAACACAAAAAACAGCAAACACCATCGATGCTTTTGAAAGGAAAATACTGAGAAGGATCCTAGGTGCAGTCAACGACAACGGGGTGTGGCGAATAAGATACAATGCCGAACTCTATCAACAATATAAAAAACCCCCAGTATCTGAGTTAACCAAAATACAAAGGCTACGTTGGGCCGGCCGTGTCGTAAAGATGGACGACCACAGAATCCCAAAAAAAGTTCTTAATGAAAAAATGCAGGGAACCAGGAGAAAGGGCATTCCCAGGAAGCGATGAGAAGATGGAGTTGCAGAGGATGCAAAAAATCTTCCAAAGACACTAGTTTGGAGAAGAACAGCGGCAGACAGAAAATCGGGCTGTAGCACCATTGGAGGAGGAGGAGAAACTAGTACTTAGGCCAAAAATGCCAACAACCAAAATGAAAGATTATTAATTAGGCTTTCAAATGATGTCTTGCTTATTTCGATAGCAAAAAAAAGCAAATAAATTATGACAGACACAATGTACTTTATCACATTTTTTTAATAAAAACTTCTCTAATTTGTTAATGTAAGAAGTGAGTAACTGAAAAACTTTATTCCCATATTCCGTTTTTCGTTAAAACCCAGATATGCCTACTGTACATTTAAACGGACAGAGTGCAGATCTCTATTCTAATATTTTTTGCAAGTTTCCAGAAGCTCGCGGATAGATGGCGCAGTGTTGGGCCTTTTGTCAATGTCACATTTTATTACTTTCTGTCATTGAATACCGAACTTGAGTTGTTTTGAGACTGAAAAATAATTTTCTATCCAATTGTGTGTCTCATAATGGATAATCCAATCGACTTGCGACCTGTCGGGTGAGTAAGCTTTACAGTATTCATTTTATTACCGCATGATATTTTATAAATGAGTCAAAAATATGTTTTGCTTACACTTTTTGCAACTGTCACATAGTAAATTGTGGTTTCGGATTTTGCGCAGGGCTCTAAAATCGTAAGTACGTTAAAACGTACAGTAGGCACATAGGCACGTAAATTTCGAAGTAATAGGTGTTCTAAGAAATGAAAATAGGTTTTCGTTTTCAGTGGCTTAACCTTGAATGACCTTATTGCTGAGCTAGAAGAAAATATCCACACAAACTCAACTAACGAAATTGATATTGTTATATTACCACCTACAAATGCGAACGATGATTTCACGGATGAAGATTCAGGTGATGAACAAGAGGTGTCAATCAATAACTTACCATCATCACAATTATTGGCTGAAGCGGAAATTCACAATGAGGATGAAGAAAATGCGGGTATGGAAAGCCAAGTGGATGCGGAGGAAATGGAAAAACGTGAAAGTCAGGAGGATATGTGGAATGAGAGTGATAGTTTGCCATTGTCACATTTTGTAAAATCCAAAAAAAAGCCCAAGAAAAAGAAATATGAATATAAATGGAAAAAGCTCGATATTGACAATAAGAAGATAAATATTCCTTGGACACCAGTACTTACAGCTGCTAATGAAAGTTCCCCTCCACATCTGTTTGCCAAATTTTTTGATGAAAGTGTTATAAAACTCATAGGTAGTAGACTTTAGCAATATGTATGCTGCAAAACGAAATAGGAAAACAGATATAACTTATGATGAGATGAAATGTTTTTTGGGAGAGTTATTGGTGAGGGGCTATTCCTCAGTCAGTAGAAGACGAATGTACTGGGAACATTCAGATGATTCTAGGAACATCGAGTATATTATGTCGAACATCCACTGCTGCGACAACGATAACCTGGATATAAGTGATCGCTTTGCAAAAATGAGGCCTCTTTTTAAGAAGATAAATGAAAATTGTTTAGCAAATGCACCACATAGCATAGATGAGGCTATGGTGCCGTATTGTAGAAGGCATCCAGAAAAACAATTTCTCAAAGGAAAACCGGTGAGATATGGCTATAAACTTTGGGTCGGTACGGCATTTTATGGCTATGTCAACTGGTTTGAACACTATCAAGGCGCAAAATCGGAAATAAAGAAGTATAAACACATGGAATTGGGACCTTCAGTCATCTTGAACTACGCTGATGTAGTTTGTGCAAAGATAAATGCCCCATATCACTTTTTCTTCGACAATTTCTTTTCAAACATTCCTCTAGTAATAAGAACTGACCAATAGAAAAATAAAAGTAACAGCAACTCTCCGGGAGAATAGATGAGCAAACTGCCCTTTATTATCTAACAAAATTAAAAAAAAACGAGGCAGCTGGGATTTCCAATCTAAGAAAAAACGTTCCATTATTATTGCGTCTTGGAATGACAATAATATTGTAAATATGATATCAAATTTCGTAGGAATACAACCGACTCACACAGTGACACGTTTTTCACATACTGAAAAAAAAAAAAAAAAAAACGATTAAGCCTGGCACAACCTCAAGCTATAAATGTGTATAATAAATACATGGGAGGAGTTGACCGTAGCGACCAGAATATGAGTTTGTACCGAACGACAATTAGAGGCAAAAAGTGGTATTTTCCCCTTTTTTCTCATATGTTAGATTTAGCAGTACAAAATGCCTTGGTCCTACATAAAAAAATAGAAAATGGAAAATTGGATCATCTAACGTTTAGAAGGAGGATCGCTAAAGCATTTCTTGAGGCATTTCTTGGGCGGAACCAACCGTAAAAGATCTAGACCATCATCCCTGGAAAACGTTGATTCCAGATTTGACCGAACTGATCACCTTGTAGGCACCCAAGAAAAACAAACACGCTGTAGGGTTTGTCACAAAGCTGTTTCTATTGCCTGTAAAAAATGTAAGGTTGCATTACACATATGGTGCTTTGAGGCCTACCATACACCTTCTTCCCAAATGTAAATTAATTTGACCAGCGTTTTTCTGTATTCTTGTAATAAATATCTACCCAGTAAAAGTTCTGTTTTATTTGCAACATACACATTCTAGACCGCCAAATGCCTACTGTCCGTTTAAACGAACACACATTTTATGGTACAAAATGGTAGATATTTTGAAAAAAAATCTCTAGAAATGTCAAAAGATATTATACCAAAATTTCAGAAAAAAATTAAAAAAAAAATGTTCAGGCATATCTGAGTTTATATAGTATGAATTAAACACTCATTTTTTTCGTCCGTTTTAGAAAAAAAAAAATTTTTTGATGAAAGTGTTATAAAACTCATAGGTAGTAAACTTTAGCAATATGTATGCTGCAAAACGAAATAGGAAAACAGATATAACTTATGATGAGATGAAATGTTTTTTGGGAGAGTTATTAGTGAGGGGCTATTCCTCAGTCAGTAGAAGACGAATGTACTGGGAACATTCAGATGATTCTAGGAACATCGAGTATATTATGTCGAACATCCACTGCTGCGACAACGATAACCTGGATATAAGTGATCGCTTTGCAAAAATGAGGCCTCTTTTTAAGAAGATAAATGAAAATTGTTTAGCAAATGCACCACATAGCATAGATGAGGCTATGGTGCCGTATTGTAGAAGGCATCTAGAAAAACAATTTCTCAAAGGAAAACCGGTGAGATATGGCTATAAACTTTGGGTCGGTACGGCATTTTATGGCTATGTCAACTGGTTTGAACACTATCAAGGCGCAAAATCGGAAATAAAGAAGTATAAACACATGGAATTGGGACCTTCAGTCATCTTGAACTACGCTGATGTAGTTTGTGCAAAGATAAATGCCCCATATCACTTTTTCTTCGACAATTTCTTTTCAAACATTCCTCTAGTAATAAGAACTGACCAATAGAAAAATAAAAGTAACAGCAACTCTCCGGGAGAATAGATGAGCAAACTGCCCTTTATTATCTAACAAAATTAAAAAAAAACGAGGCAGCTGGGATTTCCAATCTAAGAAAAAACGTTCCATTATTATTGCGTCTTGGAATGACAATAATATTGTAAATATGATATCAAATTTCGTAGGAATACAACCGACTCACACAGTGACACGTTTTTCACATACTGAAAAAAAAAAAAACGAGTAAGCCTGGCACAACCTCAAGCTATAAATGTGTATAATAAATACATGGGAGGAGTTGACCGTAGCGACCAGAATATGAGTTTGTACCGAACGACAATTAGAGGCAAAAAGTGGTATTTTCCCCTTTTTTCTCATATGTTAGATTTAGCAGTACAAAATGCCTGGGTCCTACATAAAAAAATAGAAAATGGAAAATTGGATCATCTAACGTTTAGAAGGAGGATCGCTAAAGCATTTCTTGAGGCATTTCTTGGGCGGAACCAACCGTAAAAGATCTAGACCATTATCCCTGGAAAACGTTGATTCCAGATTTGACCGAACTGATCACCTTGTAGGCACCCAAGAAAAACAAACACGCTGTAGGGTTTGTCACAAAGCTGTTTCTATTGCCTGTAAAAAATGTAAGGTTGCATTACACATATGGTGCTTTGAGGCCTACCATACACCTTCTTCCCAAATGTAAATTAATTTGACCAGCGTTTTTCTGTATTCTTGTAATAAATATCTACCCAGTAAAAGTTCTGTTTTATTTGCAACATACACATTCTAGACCGCCAAATGCCTACTGTCCATTTAAACGAACACACATTTTATGGTACAAAATGGTAGATATTTTGAAAAAAAATCTCTAGAAATGTCAAAAGATATTATACCAAAATTTCAGAAAAAAATTAAAAAAAAAATGTTCAGGCATATCTGAGTTTATATAGTATGAATTAAACACTCATTTTTTTCGTCCGTTTTAGAAAAAAAAAATGCATTTTAAACTATACTTAAAGGGATTTTAGAAAAAACATTCTTATTTCTCTGCAAATAACTCAATAAATATTAGTTTTAGAAAATATGGTGGACATCAAAAATAAAGCTTATGCATTACATTATTTCTACATTACAGAAAATAAGGAAGTTGTGGCCAATACAATGTGCGTTTTCACATTTTTATAAACAAAATATCGCCATTTTGTTATTGTAATTGCTCAGTGATTACATTATTTTGTTAAAAAATGCTGTTTTTCGTTAATATGTAGCATCACCTTGATGCTCAATTTTTTTGTTCATTTAAAACACGCTTTAAAAAAAATTCCAACCGCCATATTAGAGCCGCCATTTTGAATTTTTCAGTTTTGACTTCAGATTCGTAATCAGGAGGGCGATTTTTGAGAATGTTCGTTTAAAAAGTTATTCATCTAAAAACGTGACGTTCCGAACGAGTGTAAATAATAATACCAATTTTCGAGCGTACTCGCTTCGGTTTCTTGTTCGTTTCATTTATTAGTGAAGGGTGCATTTGGCAACGTCGCAAATTCACAGCTGATCTGTAACACAGCCACTATTTCTGTCATTTGTTTTGGTGTCATCTTGTAGTTTTGTACGTCCACGTGCGTGCTTGTAATGTTCAATTTTTATTAAAAACAATGTCGTCGGCAAAAAACGCAGAAAAGGCTCCTTGTACAATTTATGGAAAAAAATCAGGACGGAGATTGCAAATTGAATATCCACTCGGTGGCTCTCCGTTTAGTTACTATGTATGACTGCAGTCTCAAACAAATACAGACACAAATCTTTTGATACATTAAACGTCTTAATAAACATTTTCTTGCTCAATTCAACAAAAGAGTCTCGGAAAACACGAATTTTGTTAGGGTGATATTCCTCATCTACTCTTTTGCTCAGTGCAAAAAGATGTATGAGATCTTCCATATTAGAAAATATTTAGTATTGTATTTCCTGATGGAAGTCACATAATTTCAACGTTCACTGTACCAAAAACTGAACTTTCTTACTTTATATCCACACCAATAACGGAGGGTCAACATACCATTTGACAGAAGAAGCGGTTTGCTAATGGTATGCGAGTGATTGTCGACCGCTACCTCAAAAACGATGGAAATAAGGGTATTCGTTTAAAAGCGAAGGGTCAAAAATTGCATTTCAACAATATTCGCAAACTTTATTGTTCGCTTTTAGAAACAAGTGCTCAAAAATCGCCCTCCTGCGATCCCAAAAATAGAACTAAATAAATTGGTAATACTTTTTCAAATATTGAATATTTTTTAGGGATGGTTTTCACCCCGTAAGGGTAAGAGCAAGTATGCGGACTATACATATAGAAACTGAAGACGATACCTTTTACTACAATAATTACCCATAAAAATTCAAAAAAATTCAAAAATTCAAAAAATTCAAAAATTCTTTATTCTCGAAGACAAACATTTGTATGAGAAACGTCACAATTTTAGACTTAAGTGCTAAAACAAAACAAACAAACAAAAAAATAGAGGCGCTATATACATGTACATATATATGTCACAAATACATTACATCAAATAAAATGCTGGTGAGGTGTTCAATCATTTAAAATATCTGCAGTATTGTATAGGCATTTATCAAGCAGAAATGTCTTAAGTTTTTTTTAAAATATATTTTCCTTTTCTATAGATTTTATAGTATTTGGAAGCTAGTTAAATATTTTTGCACCTATACGGCTAGGAGCTTTAAAGGTGATATTTACTCTAGAGAATGGTATATGTAAATCATTTTTTGGCGAGTATTTACCTGATGATAAGTACTATTAGTCAAAAATTTATTTTTATTGTTGAAGACAAACAAATTTCGAAAATATATAAACCATATAATGTTAGTATTTTATAGTTTTTAAAAATATCTTTGCATGTGTGAGTGCTCGATACGCCAGCAATACACCATAATATTCGTTTTTGAGCCACAAATACGTCATGTGAGAGGGTTAAGTCCCCCCAAAAGCAGATATCATATCTCAGGCGACTTTCTACCTGAGCGTAATATAATGTAACTAGTTGGTGTTCTGTGAAAACAGATTTTAAATTTGTAAATAAAAAATAAATGGAGGATAATTTTGAAGATAGAAACTTACATTGTGCCTTCCAATTTAGGCATGGTTTAATGTGCAGCCCTAGAAATTTAAGGTTATTGTTTTCTTGAATATAAAATGTGTCTGTATTATTGACAGATAAACTGATGTTAGATGTCATATTTTGGTATGAATGAAACCTGCTTAACTGGGTTTTGTCCTTATTGAAATATAATGAAATGCTGTTGAACCAATTTATTAAATGCACAAGAGTATCTTCGCATTTATTCTTTAAAGTAATATCACATTTGTCCGAGATTAAAATGGAGGTATCGTCAGCATATAAAGTAAAATGGACATCGTTAGAAAGTGTAATAATTTCGTTAATATATAAAATAAACAGAATTGGACCCATTACAGACCCCTGGACTACGCCCATGTTTATTTGTCTTGACTCAGAAGTGTAAGTACGTATTTCTTTCTGACTTACATAATTTATAGCAACATACTGTTTTCGTGAATTTAGGAAGTTCTGTGCAGTTCCTCTTATTCCATATACGTCTAATTTATTTAATAGAATTTCGTGGTCGACGCAGTCGAACGCCTTGCTAAGATTATAGAAGATACCAAAACAGAAAAATTATCATTACATATGCAATTATTTTTTACCTCTAGGTACTTACTATAGAATGTCACTTATAATCATTTTATAATCTCCACAATATGTCATTCTTTTTTATACCAACATACCGTGATATATAGTGTAGAGAAGAGAATAATTTAAGAGAACTTAAAACATTCTATTGCATGAATTATTTAACGGTATATGAAAGAGTAGCGGGTAGCGGATAGGAGCTCTCCTTAGGACTGTGTCGATAGATACTCCAGAAAAATTTCTTTACCAGGGTTACATTAAATGACGGTGAGCAGTACTCAAGAGGAAAGTTGTATCAGCTTTAACGACCTTGTATCTACCCACCAACAGTAGTGCCTGACCAGTAGCTACATCCAGCGTCTGACTTAGCGTGGGCGATTGTCCTTAAACGTGTAAAAAGTAAAGGAAATCCGACTTTCAACTTAAAATGTCACAGGCACTTGCAGTCGGGAAAATTTGATGTTAGAGAAAAAGGACTTGAAGAATCAAACATCAACATAGCAGTTCTAGTCGAAATGCACTATAGAAACTCGACGTTTTAGATCTATGAGAAGAAGTATGCTTCTCTGGAAATAATAACATCAGCTGGAATGGAGACGGATTCTGGATTTATAGAGAAATATCTCAATAAACACTCACATGTAGTTATAAATGATCAAATAATATCCCTAAGGATCAACGTTAAACCATCAAAAGCTCATTGAGTACCAGGATATGCCCCTGCAACTGTTGCTGAAGAGAAGAAGTTGGAAACTTTGTATGACGACTTATAAACTTTACTCCACACTATTCCAGACAGGAAAATTACCATTATTAAGGAAAAAACACCCAGTTTATAGATAGGACTCCTAATTATTCTAAAGGAAAAAGAACCCCAAAAAATGTCCCTGGAATTTAGAAAACTGAAGAAAATGGTATTTGAGATTATTCTTTACGGTGATTCTTACAAGTAAATTTATTTTCTCAGGATATTGTTTTTCTGGAACATTTTATATTTCAGTTGTATAACATTCTACATAATTGCAGTGTTAATGATATCTGACTTTAATTGTGAATTAAATATACAAGCACATTGATAAAATGCAATTACTATATATAAAAAAATTCAACTATGGAATTGTTTTAAATTATAACTTCTTTTTTATTATAATCGTATGATTAGTTATTATTAAAGGAAGTACAATTATTTAACCGACATTTTTTATTTTCAACAGTACTTAATTAATTTAAAGAGAAAAGGGAAATTTATTTCCATTGAAAGTTAATATTTAACTTAAAGTCATTAGCATATTGTTTATGAGGTACAAAGCTCTTTAAGTTTCAGATTATTGTTTCTGGAACTTATATCCATTCGTACTTAATAGTGAAGTTTCGAATGTATGTAATTATAAAGTTATATACATATAACTATGTCTAAAGATAAGTTAGTTATGGAAGCTGATGAATTAAACTAGACTATTGATTTAAACATACAATTTATCATTTTCATAACTATTGGGAACTTGTAATTTTTTATTTAGTGTTATTTCATTGTTCGTAATCTGAAATTAGCGGTTAAATTTCTAGAACTAATTATAATAAATTAATTTAAATAAAATGCACAACAATACTCAATAAAAATATCTTACGTAAATGCATAATAATAATCATTATGAATAAAACAATAGAGTATAAAAGTTTATCTGCTATAACTTTGAAACAAAAGCCATTATTATTTTAAAAATATATCGCAAATTAAACTTACCAATTGTAGCTGTTCATTAACTCTTACCTGCAAAACAAATACTCCATAAATATATTAAATAATAAATCAAAGCAAATAAATTGCTCGAAGAGAATCATTTTGAAACTTATTAATTTGTTATCATAGAGCATAATAAGCCCAGTAGGCTGCACCGCCCTCGAAGTTTTGACAGACAGAGTTCTGAGGGAAAAAATGTCTTAAAGAAGTACGGGAAATCGTTGACAAAAGTCGTGAATACTTAGATGTCAAAATAGACAAATGTTAATGGCGCTTGCAGTCTTAAAACAAAGCTGCCATTAATTAACAATGATGGTAAAGGTTTTGTTGTAAATATTTATGAATTCGCGGTTATTATAATAAAGCGTTGCCAATTTTCAGCCTTTAGACACTGAGTGTACCAAGTCTGCAAATGACAAACGTAAAATTTTGCAAGAATTATTTGGTTGTTTTTGAAGAAATTATCCACACGAATGATTGGTATACGTCATTGCCGATATTCATTGGTTACTTCGAATCAAATAATTGAAGTATATCTTTTTCGTCAAATTAGATTCAGACATAACGGCCATAACTATGTTTTTTCGATCTTTAGTTAATTATAAATTAGAAATTAAATAGACAATCGAGCTCAGAGCTCAGGTTTTGCGAGGAAGTAAATTAGGCGGGATTTGAGGTTTTTTCTAAAACGGTAGATAGACAATAGCCAATATAGGTGTCCTGAGCTCGATTTTCGAGGAAATAACAATGGCACAAACCAACAAACCACGCTCGTCTATCTTTTTCGACTACCGAGCTACAGAGCGTTTTTGGAAAATTGGCAATAATGGATGACCTCTTTATCTCAATTACCAAGTGTCGAATCGAAAATCGAGTAACATATTCTTAAGACATTTTTTTAAGTAGAATCCGTTTCTGATAAGAAAAAAAAATGCAATGCTCAGTTTTGGAGATATAGGCATAACTTTTGTTTTTTTAAATGGAACACCCTATAAATTATTTTATTACTCAATTACAAATTAAATTAGCTATCCAACGATATATAAATTTAATATATTTGTGAGGTGGCCATGGAAAACTATTAACAACAACAACACTTGTTATAATATAAAGTAATTTTGCCAAAAATAGGAAAAACAAAACAAAAACAATAAATGTTCGAAATGTCTTCCATTGGCATCTATGCATTTTTGACATAAAGTTTTGCTGTCTATAACCTACCTATTAAAATAAAGCTCGGAAGCTAAATTTTAATTCTATAAAACACTTAATCATATCATATTTTTCACCATTACTAAATTGAACCATTTTAGCAATGTTCACTCACAATTAACTCACAAATTAGTTTTTGACATTTACGAATATTTCGATTTTCTTTTTTTTACCATGGCCTTCTCAATAAATATTACAAATCCCATAAATATGCCTACATGTCAATGGAAGATAATTCTGACATTTATTGTAGTTTCGTTCTTCCTATTTTTGGCAAAATTATTTTATATTATAAAAATTGTTGTTGTTGTTAATAGTTTTCCATGCCTTCCTCACAAATATATTAGTTTTTTCGAAAATTAACCACTTTTTCTAGAGATAAATATGACATATGATATATCGTTAGATAGCTAATTTAAGCTGTGATCGGATAATGAAATAATTTGCAGGGTATTCCATTAAAAAAAAAACAAAATTATGTCTATATCTCGAAAACTGAGGCATGCATAATTTTCTTAATGATGTACTACTATCAAAGACAAATCGATTCTGCTATGATTGACGCTCTTCCGAAAATTCGTACAATTGTTTTCTCAGTTGAATATGTTTTCTGAATCGCATAAAATGAGATTAATAATTAGTATTTTGCGTACTTTGTAATATTTTAGGAACTTGTTAGGAAATATTGACGAGTGTAATAAAGATATGAGGCCATATCGAAGATTCATAGGAAGATATTCCATTGCGTAGATGATACTTTGCTCTAAAAATATTATGCCACCTAGTCATGTATTTGTGCTGTAAGAAGAGCCTTACACACTGGATGGTATGATCGCTAATTCTGCAAACGGATCTTTATTTGACTACTGTTTTAAGATACTTGAATTATGAACTTCTGTAAAAAAGTCTTTATGAATTTAGCATTTCCTTATCAGTATTGACATATTTTTTAGGTTTCTTATACGGGGCTTTGAATATTCGATCAATTGATATACATCAACTCATCGAATGGTCGAAACAATGTCGTCGGCAAAAAACGCAGAAAAGGCTCCTTGTACAATTTATGGAAAAAAATCAGGACGGAGATTGCAAATTGAATATCCACTCGGTGGCTCTCCGTTTAGTTACTATGTATGACTGCAGTCTCAAACAAATACAGACACAAATCTTTTGATACATTAAACGTCTTAATAAACATTTTCCAAATTTTTTTCCAAATTGTTGATCGCAACTCTTAAGAACACACACGGGACAATTTATTTTACCAGGACGATACGCAATCTTAAATATAAAAATTTGTGTTATTATACCCACAGAGCCTGGACTTAGGTGTACTCGTAGTGATGGGATGTTGTGTGATTTGTGCGTCTCATGATTAAACAAATATGGACATCTCCATTTTATTCAAGTATTGGTACAATTGGGAATGGCGATTTAGACAGATCGATAATTTAGAATCTTAAAATATTTTGTATGCCTTTTCAGCTTTTGACTCTAAAGATATAGGTACTTTTCAAGGTTGGGAAACTGGTGGAACATTTTGTCTGTTCAAATATAATATAACTTAGGAAACGGAGATATCGAACAATTTACATTTACTTGTATTTTTAACATTCCTCTTCAAATAATGTTTATGATTTAACTAGCGACTTAAAATTAGATTATTAAATTCGTTTTCGCATGTCAAATCAATTGAAAAGTTTTGGCGCAGGACAGTTGAAGGTTTGAGAAATCTTCAGCATACAATCTATTGGCTACCATTAGTAGATTATAAAATGTTTGTTAGAGGAGAATTCCTTATGAGTGCAAGGGAAGTGCCTCTTTTTAGCTGTGGTTCCGAGTCCAAATAAATTTGAAGCGTGGTTTTCCATTTTTTCCACCTGATGCATAGGAAAACCGAATCACCGCTGTAATCGAGTGGTTGCAGTGGTGAAATCGTGTTAACTATTTTCCAGGAATTATCCTGTAATCCAGTATTTGAGCTCTCAAAATAGTGTTTGAAATTGCGTTTTCATAATTGATCGTTGAAAAAATTACTGTTTCGTCCGTCATCGACAGCAGTGTTAAAATATGAGTAATGTTATTTAGACTAATTTTATTTTATACGTTCAACTTGAAAATTTTTCACTGCGTGGATAAAGATTAAAAAAATGAGAAAAATAGTGCGTGGCCTCATTTGCTTGAAGAAAAGCGGACACCAGCGCAACGTATTCAGAAAAACGTGCAAAGCGAATGGGCAATTAAAATTAATTGCAATATAAAAATGGATCTCTTATTAATTACAATAAGCTGGTGAAGCAGAATGAACTAATTGCTTTGGCCACGCCTCAGGTCTCTTAATTTTTTCATAATCCACTGATTTAATTAATTCCCTATACAGTTTTAATTTGGTCCCACTATTAGAATAATCATCTAAATATTTGAAAGTACGGCTGCTTTTTGTCAAATTTTTGTCAAAGAATATTTCAAATTTATTAGACCCGCTAGATCGCCGTTGGTATTTTCAGGCAAATAGTGATTTTCAGTGGTGAGTTGCTGGGCGTTTAAATAACATTTTCGTTCATTTTCAGCAAATATAGATTTATTATAGACGCTTTATGTTGGGAATAGACAAGGCATTTTGCAATGGAATAGTGATTAATTAAGGTTAATTAATAATTCTCTCTAATAACTGTTTCATCTTTAAATTATTGTGCAATTAGGCGCCGGTTTTATTACAATTAAAATAAATTGGCTTAAATTAATAACAATAAAAATTGCAGTGATAATTAATTATTCTACAGAGTGGTAAATAAATCGTAAACGAATCTGTTAGTTTCTACTGACAAAAGGTAGCAAATATTTAAATATAAAATATTATGTCCTGGTCAATGTTTATTCTATATAATCTAGTTTGACAACAGAATCATATATACAAATAATTTATTTCATACAAATCACGTAATCAGAAGATCTTTTTCGAAAAAAAATGGGCAGCTACTGGAAGCGGCTGGAGCCTCACTGCTAAATCTGAAAATTCGTTCATTTAGCTAATAACCAAGCTTTTTTAGGTTAAAATTCTCTCTTTTGTAGTTCAACCAAAATCAGTCTACTTGAGCTTGAGCCAAAATTTTGAAATTTTCGTAATATTGAGCACTTTAATAAAGAACTGCGAAAATTACAATCCAGCTTTTTTTGACACATGACAGCTGTCAATAGCCAGTAAAAAATGTGAAAACCCTATAAAAGCAGAATCTAGACACTGTAATTTTCTATAAAACTCCTTGGAAGTCCTTCAATATCATATTTTATCATGATTTTTGACTGAATTTCAATCATATACCTAAATAATTTTAGAAATGACCATTTTTGGCCGAAATTGGTAATTTCTGGACCCTTTTAAGTATGTAACAAAGTCTAGTACCAAATACCCTTTTATTTTAAGTTCCTTTATTCACAGAATTTATAAGTATCACAAAAGGAAAGGTCAAAGGGCTACGAACTACGACCGTTGTTTTGTTATTTTTGGTCATTTATCTGCTTGTGAATGGTTAATTGTACGCGAACTAAATAAGTATCCATGAATGTCACATTATGTATTTTTTTGACATAGGATTCGAGATTCATGGTTCTGAAACCTAATAGTCCAAATAATTTCAGAAATGGCCATTTTTTTGCCAATATTAATATTTTTCGGGTCCTATTTTGTGTGTATAAAATTCTAAAGTATCGAAACCCATGTATTTTAAGATCTTTTACCCGTAGAATTTGAATATAATTATCACAAAACGAAAAGGTCAAAAGGCTATGAACTGTGACTATTTTTTGATCATTTTTGGTCACTTATCTGCTTGTGAACGATTATTTTTGTGCAAACTAAAAAAGTAACCATGTATGTCAGATTCTGCAATGTTTTTTGCACATATAGGATTTAAAATTCATGGTTCTAAATAATTTTAGAAACTTCCAATTTTTGGCCAATATTGGTATTTTTCGGATTCTTTTTGTGTGTAACAACATCTAAAGTACCAAAATAATAAATAAATATTTGCAGTATAAGATTTTTTTTAAACGACTTCAACTAGTTATAAGTCAAAACAAACAATCTTAGAATCAAATACATTTTTTTTATAAATGTATTTTATAAATATTTAGTAAATAAAAAACCTTGACTAAACGTAATTAAATATTGATTTTTTCTTTTTAAGAAAAAACATTATTTATCTATAAATTGTGCTTTTCTTTGAACTTCTATAGCTTTTAAAATACTGAAGTACAAAAACAGTAATTAGAAGGAAAATATTAAAATAAATATTATAATAGTGTAATTAACCACCTTTAATTATATTAATTTACGTAAGGCTATAATAGCTGTTATTATTTATATGGTATGGTTTCGAATCCTTGAAATTTAGATTCTGCAAGTCAAAAATCATGATAAAATATGATATTGTTGGACTTTCAAGGAGTTCTATAGGAGATAGCAGTGTCTAAATTCTGCCTTTATAGGGTGTTTACATTTTTTACAGACTTTTGTGTCAAAAATAAGCTGGATTGCAATTTTCGCAGTTCTTCATTAAAGTGCTCAGTATTACAAAAATTTTGAACGCAAATAAATTGATTTGGTTGAATTACAAAGGAGGAATCGAATTTTGACCTAAAAAACTAGTAAATGCCACACTGTGAGGCACTAGAACTTATACTTACCGACCTATTGTTTTTATCTGTATAACCTAGTGTTCCTTTGTGTTTCTTGATTCTGCACTGGATACTACGCCCTGTCTGTCCGATTATAACGGAGTTATATCGGACAGATAGGGCATAGAACCCAGTGCAGAATCAATGAACATAAGAGAAACATAAGACTCGGGTACGCAGAGAAATTGGCAGCAGCAAAACATGTTCATCAAGACTAATTCGACAACCACGGCAACATCCTTAAGAAACAACTTCATTGGACAATGGCCGTGAAAGCCTACATTCTATTAGTTTGTAACTATTGGTAACTGATAAATTAGAATTTGTTACTGCATCATCACCGAGTAATAAATTATTAAATCATGGCGTTAGTTACTAAATAATGAAATGGATAAAATTGTGAAATTATGTGTCGGGCGGATGCCGTAACGCTAGCCGTCATAATTAAATAATTTATTTCTCGGTGAAATTGCAGTTACAAATTCTAATGTATGGCTTACAAATAGTTACAAATTAGTTACTAAATAATGGCAGGAAAAAAATTGACGGTCAGGTGTACACTAAAAAAAATAGTTGCGCAGCTCTCGGAAGTTTACACCAAAAATATATTTTTCAATATCTACTCATAAGATGAGTTAAAAATTTGGGTATATAATTTACAATTAGTTACAAATAAGGTACTAAATTACGGTAAGGTGAAAACATAAATAATCTCATTTGAGGCGGCCAACTTCACGGACTCATATTAGCTTTATGCCAGAAACCATAATAGTTATGAAGTGAACATGTACATTAGGGTGGTCGAAAAATGACTTAATTTTTTATAGAGGGTCTCGATCCCCTCAATTTGTTTCCAAATCCGAAAAAGTAAGTACGTATTTTTTGTTTTTAAAAATTTTGATTTTAATTGATGCCTGTGGAGACATGAAGTTTCCTATTTAAATTACATGGGGAAAAATCACTTTTTGTGATTTTTCGATTTTTTGAATTTGTTCAGGGTTAGGGAAAATCTTGCATTAAACTGATAGAATTTGGAAAGGACTATCCGATGAAGAATTTGATGTATTTACATATGGGTTTGTCGCCCTTAACACACCTTCACGATACAAAGAAATCTGCCCTTAAATCAAAAAATGTAAATTCTTCAGGTAATATTCGGGGCACCGTGGAGGTGTGTTAGGGGCGACAAACCCATTCTTCGTTGGATAGAACCTCTCCAAGTCCTATAAGTTTAATGCAAGATTTTCCCGAACCCTGAAAAATTATTAAAAAAATCCCAAAGAGTGATTTTCCCCCATGCAATTTAAATGGGAAACTTCATGTATCCATAGGCACCATTTAAAATAAAAAATTTTGAAAAACAAGAAAATACGTACTTACTTTTTTCGGATTTGGAAACAAATTGGGAGGATCGAGACCTTCTATAAAAAATTAAGTCATTTTTGGACCAACCTAATGTACATACTCAAGTTTTCAATGAAGAAAGAATTTTTCTGAAGGCGTGATATACAAGTATATTTTTCCCACCCATCCTTTGCCTGTTTAAAACAAAGAAGCATCGAAAAGCTGCAATTTCCATCTTTTAAATGAACCAACACTTATATAGATATGAAAACAAATTCTGATTTAGTGACAGCATGTAATTCGCGTCGCGTCGGTGTCGCAGTCATGCGTATTTATATTCAAGCGCGCGCACGCTTGAATCTCGCTCTGAATAAAAACGTTACTTGACTATTTTTTTTTTTTTCGGGAATTCCGTGGTTTCAGCGATAAATTTTATAGGGCATTCTTTGTTCATAAACACGTGGTCTATACATCTATATTATTTATTTTTTCCTACCTAATTTCAAAATTTTGAAAAAATTAATGAAAAAAAAAATGTTTTTCACTTTTAACCTCCCCACAATAAAATTGTGGAGGTTACTACAATTAGTCCAAAATCGAAAATTGAGATAACATCAAATCTTTACGTTTTGAGGTCCCAGGAACCCAAAAAAGTGGTTTGTGAAAAATGTCTGTGTGTGTGTATGTGTATGTTAGCACGATAGCGGAGAAGCTACCGAACGAAAAGATTTTGATTGAGATCGGATTACGTTTGGTGCCGTTTTGGCACAACAAGTTGTTTATTTGAAAAGCAGTAAAAATTCCATTTTCATATCACACTTGCACCCTTTGAATTTGGTTTCTGTTACAAAAAAATAAAAAGAATGTTATATGTGCACACATGACAGCATTCAAAAAATATTATTGTTATTATTGTTAAGGGAAAATGTATTTTGTCATCTGTCAAAAATATTTGGATTGGTAACCTTTGTGAATGTTGATTTACAGGTTATGGTACGTGATGTCACATCTAACCTCAAAAATGTATATTTCTTAAGATTTAAGAATATTACGTAGCTATTACTAAAATTTCTGCCTGGTTCCCGTACTTTCAACTAAAATCTAGTACAGTGTAATGTTTATAAAGTTCTAAATACTTTGTCCTAATAAAATAGGACTCCTTTTGTAGGCTGGAAATCTAACCTGTAATTAGCAATCTATTTTTATTAATAAACCATTTTAGGTCACGTGGTTTTGACATTTTTGACATTTTGCTTGAGGGACAACCAAACGCAGTTTGCGTGGTTTTGTACATTTTTTTCCAGTTTTCTTCGTAATAATGTCATGTAGTGAATATTATTCAACCCTTATGGGTGATGTAAAGTGTCATTATAATGATAAAATCAAAATAATAGGCAATATTGACCAATACACCCTTGGCGTGGAGACTGGAGACCTTTCTGCAGATTTGTCTATTTTACTTTGTGTATCCGTAATTAATATGGTAAATTACTTAGTGTTGACACACAGCTCTACGCAGGCCAGCAGTTAAAGGCATACAAATCTTTACAAGCATATAAATATTATGAAGCTGAATTTGTGCAAGAAGTTTGTGCAAGAAAGATAAACTCAAATGTATTCATTGTTATGGGCAAGGCAAGTTTACATTTGAATAACTAAGTGCTAGGTTTCAGTGATAAGCATGTTATATTATCCGTATGTAGTATTCAATAGACCCTGCCAGAAAGTGATTTCTTTACCTTTCTCCTAAGCTTTTTTTACATTCAAAATAAACCTTATCTCACAATCGCACCTTATCGCAAAAAAGGATGACATTTTATTTTTATTTCACGTTTAAAATTGAGATTACTTCTTTGTTTACAATGGAATGAAAAGTCTGGTTATCCCTCAGGCAATATGGTCGACTTATCGTGACGTCATCCTAAGATGGTCTATATAGAAAAATTATTTCCATGAATTTTTAAATATTTGCTTAGAGCCACTGTGGCTCCAAGATAAAAATGCGTATACAAACATTAAAAATGAGAATAAACTTGAAAAACTTAAACATGTTATGTCCCTAAATATATTTCATAACCTAAAGATCAACATTTTCAGAATATTATTCTACGCACTTTCACGAATTCATTAAAAAGAAAATTATCAAGTTTACAAGTTTTTGGGGGTAAATACCTTCAACGACTGGGCTAATGAATTTGTCAAACAGGTACGTTACGAAAATATATTAATGTTAAATTTTCTTCCTTTTGTTCGAAAAAATATTTACAAATTTTAAAAACTGAACTGAATCAAAATTTGCGACGCGAAATTTTCAAATAATTTGAGTGTTATTTGTTTTAGGTCAACTAAGGATGTTAAAGGTTGAAATTACATAAATATTGATTATCTTTTCTCTGCTGACGATACATTTTTTGTAAGAATTCAGATATTTGTAATAAAACTAAATTTTGCAACTCGAAAATTCAACAACGGTCACATAAAAATAATGGACTGTATTTATTTTTTTTTATTTGAATTGCTCAATGATATTTTACAGAAATACATTAATACATATTTCCATTATATATTCAAATAGCAATTCACTATATAATTCCAAATGTGTCTCTGATAATGGTCATACTAGAACACTCTAGCGGTATATGGTTAAAGCACAAGCAATTTGGGATCAATAAAACTGCTTCGTACAGAAAAGAGCATGCAAGTGCCTTCAAAAGTATTTCTAGGGAAATCCATGGCCAATTAGTGTGGCTATTCATACAGAGATGGCGCCGTGATACACTCCAGCTAGTAGGGCCCTTTTCCATGTTAAGATATTTTTTATTTGAACAGTTAAACATTTTTAGAAGGAAATAGATAAGATGCTATTTCAGTGGTATATATTTCTTTGTTCTGATGTACAAACAGGTACAGAAAACTGAAAAAGCCAAATATAGGTAACTGTAAAGTATACGTTTTAAAAAGTAATAAACAATTTAAAAATTATCACAAACTATCTACCTTTGAAAATATTTTTCTGAACAACTAGGGCTTTTCAAAGTCCATTGCTACATCTGCTAATTTCGAAAGAACACTCTTAAATAAATAATATTAATTATTTAGATTTACGCTGAGTTTTCTCACGTTCTGTTAAACTAAGTAAGGTCTATGGAAACAATTATTGATACAACAGTATTCAAAGAGAACATCTGTTAATCAATTTTAATAGAAGATGAAAAATAATCCTTTAAAAATGTATACTTATTATTTGGAATTTAAAAAAATCTAATTTGAGTAAAATATGCCACTAGAAAATAAATAGAGCCTTTGATGTGACATTCTGAGCTAACGCTCCAAACAACTAAGCTTTATCATCAAGAGATGATTAAAAATAAAAGTAATCTAAAAATGCATCCTATTTACAGCTTTTTTTTAATAATATTTTATATAACAAGTGGCTAAAATGGAGTTTTTTTTACAAGTGTGGCATTTATAGTACGAGCCGAAGGCTAGTGCTATAAACCACACGAGTAAAAAAACACATTTTAGTCTCGAGTTATATACAAATTTTTTTGTATCGCCATTCGAAATTAGAAAATATAATTTTGCAAAAATAGACTAAATTCTATTGCTATTTCCATAGAAACCAGTAGGTTTTATTTCACACTATGAAATAAAACTTCTTTATTTCACTCTTTTTTCTTTATTTTACACTTGTCAATAATGACATTGTTTTCATTCATTGAAACTGTCAAATAAATGCCATTTTAGGATATGGCGTTACACAATAGTATTTTATATAACAAGTGGTTAAATGGTGTTTTTTTACAAGTGGGGCGTTTATAGTACGAGCCGAAAACGAGTGCTATAAACCACACGAATAAAAAAAAAACACATTTTAGTCTCTAGTTATATACAAAATTTTTGTATCGCCATTCGAAATTAGAAAACAATATAATTTTGTAAATATAGACTAAATTCTGTTGCTGTTTTCATAGAAACCAATCAGTTTTATTTCACACTGTGAAATAAAATTTCTTTATTTCACTCTTTTTTCTTTATTTTACACTTGTCAATAATGACATTGTTTTGATTCATTGAAACCGTCAAAAAAAGGTCATTTTAGGATATGACGTTACAAAAATATATTTATAAAATTTGTACCTAAATTATGTCACAGTTCGACAAGCAGTGACCTACTAACTAATGAAGTAGACTATTTGGGATAAGTTCATTGTCGTCATTCAGTTTTTATTCAGTTAATCAATTATATTTTATCATTTTTAGTTCCCTGCAAAAGGTTTTAGCTTTGACAAAACGAATGAAAATTTGAGATATTTCTGAAGGAAGTAGAAATCATGGGAAATAAGATCACCGGTATTCATCTTGTGGCATTTTTTACTTCACACAGAAATATGAATAAAATTTTTTCGTCCAGGTTTCAAAATTGATAAGCCGGGAGAAGGAAATGAAAAATTTTTTTCTAGAAAACGAAAATTGATGAACGGGTGACAAAATAATTTTATTTTCTAATAAGCAGATAGTGTCAAGAGCTCGCGACACCCCTCTTGCCCTAGCGCACGCCCCTTCACGCATTGTCGCTCTTAGGCTATAGCCTAGTTAGCCTTATGGATAATCCGACCCTGAAAACTGTATACGGTTGTATTCCTTAGAGCAATGGGAAGTACCTGAAATTATTTTAAAGATTATGCCATTTATGATTTTTAATAAGCCAAAAATAAACGCATATTTCCGTCTCACTCTGCAAAATCCTATCCTTAAAAGTCAATGCAATTATGGAACGTGGTATTTAGGTATTATTTTGTTAAAATGGCTTTTATCTGAATATTTTTTTCTAATTTGATTTCATGCTATAGTACTCGGTAAACCTATAAAACGAAATGGAAAAAAACATTTTTAATTTCAAACGGCGGGTTTCCTAAGTCATTTCTCTAAAAATTCAATTTTGATCCTCTCGTAAGCCAAACTTTATGAAAAATAACCGTCAATAAATGGCATATGCAGATTACATTTCGTCTTGTGTTTTTAGAAAAAAAAAATGGAAAAAGTCTTATATCGTAAGGCCGATTTGTCAATTTTCAAATAGATAGGATTCATTTTTTTTTATTTCTAGCACCAGGATCTTATAGCTAAACATCTCTCCCTTTAAGACGTACCTTGGATTTATTTTTTGCATTTTTTAAGTCGCGTTTGCATGTTTAAATCACGAAAATTTATCGATCTATAGCATTAGCTTATTTTATTGCTTAAATTTTATCTTACAAACGACAAATCAATATATAATGAATTTTAAAAGGTACAATATTTGTGTTAGATGGAAAGAATATGGAAAAGCAGACGCTGGTCAAATATCCATTCCCTATCTTTCGAAACAGCAGTCCTTTCAGCGCGCAATATAGTCTTTTAAATAGTAACGACTGGATGTTGCAGTCAGGCGTAGTCGACTGCGAATATCTATCTGCCCCACATCATACAAAATTTGCACTTTGACGTCATTACACGACTCTAAAAAACTCTATGTACAGCTGTTTATGACTGATTATTGCTTCAAGTGAGAATACTTGATCTAAGGACTCAACGGCCGTAGTAGAAAGGGCTGCTAATCTCACAGGAAACTGTCCTATTCGTAACACATAGAAAAGGTTTGATAAAAAATTATCGTTTCTATATTCTCTTGCTGTTTCGAATTTTCGGATTCGATAGCAGGTTTCGTGATGTGCTGAACTTGCCCACCTTTAGATGTAGATCTCCATTTCGATATAGACAAAGACACTGTATGGCTTCCACCTTACTGTGTCAGTACATTGATAAAAACCACTCGCCCGATACAATCTCAGTACATCTTATTACATTTATTTGTATATATACCAAAAATTATCGATAAGACCAGATGGAAAGCAATGGAACAAAAACTGGCCTGGTTTGAGATCAGTGGATCTCGACCCAAATATTTAAAACATTATCGATAAAACGTCAAAAGCACTGGAACCACAAATCGACTCGATATTACTCCAGTATACTTACCATAATGGAATTAATTACATCGATATGCATATACACATACCAAAAAACCGCTGCCCAAGGAATCACTACTTCCACATCTGGATTTTCTATCCAAGTCATACAACGAAAAAATTTTGTATCTGGAAATAATTGCTTATGGAACTTTAATAATATAATATTTGAAATCCTCTACCCCAAAAACCCATAAAACGATACCCCACATCGGTAGTAGGGTGGGGGTGGTGACAGGGGGTGGGAGTGGAGGGTGGATAAAGTAAAAAAATAGTTTGAGGTTTCTGGTTCTTGTACACACACTAAATCACTTTTTTTTTTCATCCCCTTTAATAATGGAGTGGGGGTGGTAATGGGGGTGGCTAATGCCAAAATTTTTTTTGAGACCTTAGCTTCTCTTGTCTATACTAAGTATCAATTTTATGAAGTCTTACCTGCTTGATTTACCTATTTACTCCAAATTTACCCCAATTTACCCCCCAACCCTTCGACGGAACAAGATGAAAATATAATCTAGTTCTAGACCTTGTTAAAGTACATATGTGTACCAAATTTCAAGTCAATATCTCAAACGGTTCCAGAGTAAACGTGCGCACAAAAAAAGTTACAGACCGACAGACCGACAGACCGACAGACCGACAGACCGACAGACAGACCGACAGACAGAAATTTTTTTTTGCTCAAACTTGAAATCTCGACGTTTCATGACATTCTAAGCCTATTTGAACAATAAAAAATTTTTAAATTTTTTTTGTCGTTACTATACTTCCACTGGATGTGGAAGTAAATTATCGAGAAAATATCACGAAAGCGATAAAATACAAACCTGTCCAGTTTCATATCCAAAATCACCAACCCCAGTTTCCAAACTTTTAAAAGATTCCAGCATTCTAATAGTAGTTGTCAAGTTAATATCTCTACAATTTTGTCAAAGTCATGCGAGGCAACACAAGATTTATCAGTTTTTCCCTATTCGATATGACTTACAATATGGTCCTTAAATCTATATACCGTATGTAGAGTCGCGGGCTAGGCATGGGGAGAAGAATTACAACATCGCGCGTGCCAGCTGGCTGCAATGAAATAACAAAGCTGGAATGCTCCACCAACGGACGAATTTACGGCTGCCGGTGTTGTCAAATCTCTCGCGCTACGTGAATGTACATGCCTAATGGGAAATTACACGCACGATATAATTTTTCTCTTGTAGAAAGTCTTTTGTAGAAAATTTGGTTGATAAAATAATTATTAAACATAGATTTGGAAATTACACAGACTTTAATTTTAAACAAGAAAATTTAAGTTTGTATGAATTATATATAACAACTAAGAGGCTCTAGTACAATTTTGTAAAATAAAAGATGACCACGGAAAAATATTTCATATTAAAGAATATCTAAAGGTTAAAGAAGGATTAATGCTACACAGTCCTATAAATGTATTATGTACTTTAAACATAAATATATACATTTTTAGATTAAGTTTAATTTTAATTATCTCCCGCTGAACAACATTATCTTATCAGTAGTATTTCTTTTCACGATTTACAAATTTTAATACAAGTACATGTACCGATCTAGTTCTATACAAGAATATAATAGTATAATTATTCGTACCATAGACATTAAACTACTACTCAGAAATATGTTAGCATCGTTACAATCATAAACTTTTGATACCTTTAAGTATTGAAGTATTGTCTCTTCTAGTAAGTATATGTTCTCGTCGTGATTTAAAGTAGTGATAAAATTCTCTTGATACCATCTGAGACAAGGAATCGTTGGAATCTGTAAATAAAACTTGTGTATAGGACGCATTTCAGTACAGTAAATAATTTTGTCTCCAATATATATTCTTTCAGATTTTGATTAAAGTTTTGCTAAATCAGTCAAAAAAAATGTTCATGATAAATATTTGTGTTGGCAAAAGTATTACAAAAATGATTAGATAAATTATTATTGTCGACAAATCCGTATACTTGAGAAAAATAATTCTGTGCATAGGCCGAGGTGAGCTTTATTACCGGTCAGCGCGCTAGAGCCAAGTTTATCTGAATAGGACCAGTGGTGAACAAGGAGTCGTAGGGCCCTAGTGCATAAAATTGGTTTGGACTTCAGATCATAACAAAAATGTTCGTTTAATTAATTGTGACACGAAAAATCAGACTTCTGAATTATATAAAAAATAATAGAAACTAGTTATAGGAACCATTAATGAGTAAAACTTAAAGATTTCACAAATCTTCGAAATCATTTTGTTACAAATAAAATATAAGTAAACTGTGTGAAAAGCCAAGTCAGTCAGCTAAAAAGAAAAATAAGGCGATGCATTCTCAACTATTACTTTGTAAATAAAGAGTCAAGTTTGTCGTTTGTATACACAGGAACATTAGAAACATTTTAAAACTTAATTTCGTTCTTTAGCTTTTGCAAAATCATTTACAAGTTTTTTTTTTATATTCAAGTTTGCTGAATAGTCTTTCAGCTGTGGGCACGGAAATTAGTAACGTCAGAAAAAGAAACAATGCAATTTTTATTTCAGAAAAATCATTTTGCGGTATTGAATATTTATCTCTTAAAATATCTGTAATACATTTTACTGTCATTTTTTATCAAGGTCATATTTTACAAGCACATCGATACACTGCACAGTGAATTTATCTGGCAAAACTTCTGAATATGTGTTACATAATTTAAGACACTGTTCGAGAATATTAGTTTCAGTTATATTCATAATTTTAAGAACCAAACAGCCAACATTTATGTTACTAAGTTGAGGTCTACAAATCTAGTCCCCGTCTATTCATAAACAATATGTATCATGAGTTTGAGACGTTAATGGTATTGACGTTTAATATGAAAATCTATTGCATCGAACAGAATAGGAAATTTCTTTGACAAATGTAATATATTTGATAACAATCAATTTGGTTTTCGGAAAGGCCTACCGTTCTACTACCACAGATGTCATCAAATTCTTAACTCAGTTATACAATAAATTAGATAATAAAAACAAGTATTGAGTAGGCAAAGAAAAAATAACACTGTACGCTGCGGGATTCCACATAATCAAAATCAAATAATATTTCAATGTGGTTTAATGTAGTTAAAACTTCAGTGATAAAATTTACATTAAAACATATACCACAAATACATACATAAATAATTATCTTATTAGTTATGTAACCTAAGTAACGGATTTTATTTTACTCCTCGGGATCTAGTTTTATGTAAAACAATATAACAAATAATAAGGGAAATAGTTAGGTAACTACACTACATAATACTCCTCCTCAAAGAAAAAAAATAAACCAATCAATCAAAATCAAAACGTACTCTTTTAGCCACCAACGGAGCTGGACGATCTGTAATGTCAGCTAATAAATAAGCTGGTTTAATTCTGTCAATACTGACAGTCATTTCTTTTCCCTGCTTAAGGATGGTGATAATTTTAGCTGTACGTGAAATCACTTCGTAAGGACCTTCAAATAAAGGTGTGAAAACATGTTGAATACGTGCCTTATGAAGAAATACAAACTTGTAGGTATTAACATCAGGACTTACGAATGATTTCTGAGAGAAATGATTAGGATTGGGATTTGTAAAATCTAATTTGTCAAAAGTGTCATGTAACTTATTAATAAAATAAGGAATTTCCTTATTAACGTGTGATTTAATAAAAAATTCTCCAGGGAGACGTAATGCTTGACCAAAAACCAGTTCTGCAGACGAACAATGTAAGTCAACTTTGGGCATAGCTCTCAAACCTAACAAAATAATAGGGAGTTCCGAAACCCAATTAATTGAATTTGCTCTAAGTAATAAAGTAGTCTTTAATGAGCGGTGGAAACGTTCCACTAATCCGTTGCTTTGATGATGGTAAGCAGTTGTGCGAATACGATGAAATCCTAAAAACTTCGAAAATTCGCGAAACAATTTAGATTCAAATTGCATTCCCTGGTCCGTCGTGATATAAACCGGAACGCCAAAGCGACAGATGTAATTTTGAAACAACACTTTGGCTACCGTCTCGGCAGTGCGATCTGAAATGGGGTAAGCTTCAGGCCAACGCGTAAAACGCTCAACGATGGTGAGAATGTAAGAATAACCCTCTGAAGGAGGTAACGGGCCTACATACGCCATCTTCCAACAAAATTCTCGCATTGTTGGTTACGAAACTATTCCTACTGTCCACTTAGGGTATTCAGTTTATTAAAAGGCAATCGGTAAGCATGTTAAGTACTGAAACATTTTACATGTTGCAATTGACGAATTCTCCTAATTTTCTTATTCTTTTGGGGCTATGCGCAAATAATATCAACCTGTAATGACGTGTCCAAATGTGACAAGTGGGAGAGGAGGGCTTGATCCAGGTGATGTCACAGTTAATGTTTTAAGAAAATATATAGAATAATGTTATGGTAATATTAAAAACTTACTAATTAATAAAAACTGCTGCCTAAAGAATCACTACATCCACATCGATATTTAAACCCCCCACTACTACCGCCACACCATTATGAAAGGGAGTGGGAGTGGGGGTGGCTGATGCTAAAGAAAATATGTTGAGGCCTTTGGTTCATGCACGCATTAAATCACAATTTTACATTTCTATCCCTTTTAATATTGAGGTGAGGATGATAATGGCGGTAGCTCATTCCAAAAAAATGTTGAGACCTTGGCTTCTTGAACATAGGTACACTAAATCCCAATTTTATAAACTCTTATTTGCTTGGTTTACCTATTTACCCACATTTACCCCCCAACCCTTGAACGGAATAAGATCAAAATATTGTCTAGTTCTTGATCTAGAGTTCTCGTTATAATACAGAGGTGTGCCAAATTTTAAGTCAATATCATAAACCGTTCCAGAGCAATCATTAAAGTTACAGATAGACATATATTTTTTTGCTCAAAATATCGACGTTTTATATTATTCTAAGCCTATTGGAACAAAAATATTTTTATTTTTTTTTACCGTTGCTATACTTCCACTCCACTACGTGAATATGGAAATAAAATTACTTTATTTTATATTCAAAAACTCAGAGAACAAAAGTTGTTAATAAAAGTGAAACATTTCAACATTTAAAGTGTTCAGTGTTCAAAAACTACTCTACGAAAAGCCCGTCAGCTACTAAGTATTTTCGGCTGATCCAATTTTATAATAGCGATTGTTCTGAGACCAAAAACGACAAGTTTTCAATTTGAAATAAGTTTTCTTTCTATTTTGTTTATAAAATGAATAAAAGAAACTTTTTAAAAACAAGCTTATATTATTTAGGTATACTAAAACGAAAGAAATAAGTTATGTTGAATTAATTGTCTTAAAAGCTTATCGCAGGCGAGTTCATACAGGCATTCATTTTGTTTGACGGCAATTGTAAGTACCTAAGTAAGCATTTTTTTTATTTCTATTCACGCGACAAGCTTTTAATACAATTAATTCCACAAACCCATTTTTTTTAGTACATCTATATAACAATAGAAGCTCGTTTTTAAATGTTTTTTTTACATTTTATTTTTAAATTTAAATTTAAAAAAAATTAAACGTAAAATTCTTACTTAAAATAATTCTGGCTCCTTCGCCATTTCTTAGAATATCTACGTCTGTGAATACACTATCCGCATATTTCTAAATTCACCGGTGGAACGCACCGGTAAGCAATAATATTATATGATTGGCTATTTTGAGAAACAGCCAATCAGCTTCATATTTTATTCACCGGTGAATTTAGAAAAGTGCGGTATCCGATACAAAAAATATAGTTTAAACTGGATCCTTCGCCATTTCTTAGAAGGGATCTTTTGAGTGAATTCAATATGCGAACAAATTATAGTGTTAAAACTACAAAACACTCTTTTTGATAGAACTGCACGTGTATGCAATATTTCAGCTCAATTGAACGTTGTCAAGTGGTTAGAAATTGCAAGATTTGAACTAAACATACTAACTAACATACAAACCAACTAACTAATGTACAATACAAAGTTAAATAAAAGCATGTAATAATAATAAATAGTCGCGGCACAACATGACATTTTAAATTTGAATTTTTGAGAATATATAGCCTACGATACGTACAATAACATACTGAAAGTCCAGAAGAATCAGAATTGAGCATTAGCCGCCATGTTGAAAAAATGGCACGCGCGCGTAGACGAAGAAAACATTTTTTACTTGCCTTATTTATTAGCCGATTTTAATATTCTAAACAGACAATTATAGCCGAAGAATGTGGCTTTAACATATATTTTACACATTTTACTAAACTTTGTCTGCATGGTAAAAAACTGACAAACTGAAAATTAAAATTTTGGAAAATTCTATTTATGTGATTAAAAAGAAAATTGTAGGGTTTATAAAAATATGTTTTAAGTAAAAGTTGTAAGTCATCAATAAACAAACAGAATGTTTTTTTAATCTTTTTTATAGCTTTAAATATAACGGAGATAGACCATTTTAATTATTAAAAAACCGTATATGTTAGTAGCATTAAAATCAAAATTGAAAAGTTAAAATGTGCAATTTTAGTCACAGCACAATTAACCCCCTACAAAAATGATTACCAAGCTCAGTTTTCAGAATTAGATGGTTTATAATAATAATAATGATAGTAAATAATAATAATAATGAGGTAAAAGAAAAAAATTAATAATTAATTTTCATCTTCAATATCGCTATCGGTTATAATTAGAGTGTTTGAATTGACACAACTTATGCCACGGCAATAACTGCACAGATTAGAACACTTTGTGTAATTGCAAGGACAATTACTTCCACATTCGGTGGAAGTATAGTAACGACAAAAAAAATTTTTAAAAATTTTTATTGTTCAAATAGGCTTAGAATGTCATGAAACGTCAAGATTTTAAGTTTGAGCGAAAAAAAATTTCTGTCTGTCGGTCTGTAACTTTTTTTTTGTGCGCACGTTTACTCTGGAACCGTTTGAGATATTGACTTGAAATTTGGTACACATATGTACTTTAACGAGATCTAGAACTAGATTATATTTTCATCTTGTTCCGTCGAAGGGTTGGGGGGTAAATGGGGGTAAATTTGGGGTAAATAGGTAAATCAAGCAGGTAAGAGTCCATAAAATTGGTATTTAGTATATACAAGAGAAGCTAAGGTCTCAAAAAATTTGTCTCATTAGCCACCCTCATTACCACCCCCACCCCATTATTAAAGGGGATGAAAAAAATTTGTGATTTAGTGTGTGTACAAGAACCAGAAACCTCAAAATATTTTTTTTCTTCATCCACCCCCTATCACCACCCCCACCCCACTACTGATGTGGGGTATCGTTTTATAGGTTTTTGGGGTAGAGGATTTCAAATATTATATTATCTAAGTTCCATAAATAATAATTTCCACATACAAAATTTTTTCGTTGTGAGTGACGGATGGAAAATCTGGATGTGGAAGTAGTGATTCCTTGGGCAGCGGTTTTTTTATTGCAGTTATTTTTACAGTTGCAATATAGAAATTGTAATATATTGCCGGGTACAATTGACAAAGATGTTGGTACGGGTTTGGTTATATCGTTTTTCAATTCCCAGCCCCACTCAGATGAATTAATTTCCTTATTAAGCGATGTTTGCACCTGAAAATATACCCTATAAACATGCTGTTCAATGGCTTTGGAAGTAGGTGGTAAAACTGCTAAATCAAAATTTTTATTTAAATTTCGTCTACTTATAATTTTTTCAAATAGGAAAAATCTCTCGATATCTTAGTACAGAATGTGAACCTTTTAAATCCCAGTCCGAAAACGATGTAATGAATTTCCAAATTTTTTTCTTCAACATGCTTCATAAAGTATGTATATAAGAATCTATATTGTCGTTTTTCCTGCTTTTTGGTTAGAGGTGGTTCCCACCCCTTCTTAGAGGTTGTCGCAGGAAAAAAAAAACAAAAGATACACATAATCTGATAGAGAATCAAATTACACGAAAGAATGGTCTTATATTTTGTTTTGCTAAAATGAATATTTTCAGGATATTGAGAACTGAAAATTGCAATTTTGACCCCCTAAAATCAGTATTCCAATAGGTTTTTTTTTAAATTACTCGGAAAATATGGACTTTCATTAAAAAATACAAGAGTACAAAATTAAAGCTTTTACGAAAACAAATTGAATGTTTTTTTTCTTTTTTTTTTCCAATGTTTAGTTTCGGAAATATGGCATTTTCAAAATGGCGCCAAAATCTTCAGAAAAAATATACGACTTTAAAATCTACAATTACTCAAAATCTACAACTATGAGAAAAAAATTTATGCTTGTAAAAATAAAAGGTATTAAAGTTTTCTTTCGATTGAGACGTATTACGACCTTTTATAAAGAAAACTGAAAAAGTTACAAACAAGGAAGTAGCGCATTTAGAAATTTAGGCGCATTTTTTTTTAGTTTTATTGCTCTAATTTTTATTAATTCAATTTTTTTAGAAATCCGTCTAGATATTGTTAATGCATGTTATTTCTACCATGCTCAAATTTTTTAGAATTCTTAAAATAATTATTTTTCATTCTGTACCCATTTTCAAAAAAATTTTTGAAAAAAAAAATCGGGTTTTTTTAAATTGCTCAGAAAATATTTTTTTATAAAAAATGTTAAGAAAAAAACTAACTAACTTTCTAATTTGTCTTCTAATTCTGCTAACGTGTACTGGCACTCACTGTTTAAAAATTCGATGAGTTGCTGAAATGTATCGCACTTTTGCGTATCAGTCCGTTTAGTTTTTCCCAAGTTCTTCAAGTAAAACTTGGTTCGACAATTTTTGTGATACCTTGCTTCAGCTGCAATTACATTTATAATTCTCTCTAAAACATTTTCAGAGATATCATAAAATGAGCCTATTGTTAATTACAATTTTTTTTTATAGTTTGCGTTTATATTTCAAGTCGGATAATTCTTAAACAAAAGCCACTAAAATTATTTCGCTTCATGGAGAACTTATGCCAAATATACTTTATGGAAGCATGACATTGAGATGTTTTTAACTGTTATAGTCTATTAGTTATTAATTATTTAACTTAACAAAAAAATAAAAATGAAAAGAGAGATTGAAAATTTTTTTTTATTAATTTTAATTATTACTACTGTTTTTATACACAAAAATACTATAAGATTACATAAACTTTAAATTTTTATTGCCATTTGTTTAAACAAATTTTATAAACAAATACATTTTTGCCATTTTTTATAAAATATGATTAAAAAAAAAATCAAATTTTTTTTTTTAATTGTTTATAATTTTTTTTTTCCTTTTTCATTATTTAAACAAATTATTATGAAAAAAATGTTATACTTAAAATTTATTATTTGCAATTCTCGAGGCAATTCTCTACAATATGGAAAAAAGAAAAAAAAATGTTTTTAATTTATTTGTTTATTTAATAAACAATTTGCTATTAACAATCGTCGAATGTGTTTATATTCTTTCTAGATAAAAAAAAATAACAAAAACAACCGTATACATAAACATGTCAAAAAAATAATTTAATATTTTTTATAGAATTTTAAATTTAATTTTTTTTTGACATGTTTATGCATACGGTTGTTTTTGTTGTTATTTTTTTCTATCTAAAAACGAATATAAACACATTCGGCTATTGTTAATAGCAAAGTATTTATTAAATAAACAAATAAATTATCAAAAACAAAAAAAAATCTTTTTTACGTCTTGTAGAGAATTGCAAATAATACATTTTAAGAATTAAATTTTTCTTAATAATTAAATAATAAAAAAAGGAAAAAAATAATTATAAACAATTAAAAATATTTTTCTTAAGAAACACATTTTTTTTAATCATAATATTTTATAAAAAATATAATGGCAAATTTTTTTTCAAAAATATGTAATTTATCAATTTGTTAATAAAATTTCTTTAAACAAATAGCAATAAAAATTTAAAGTTTATGTAATTTTATAGTATTTTTGAATAGTATTAATAATTAAAATTAATAAAAAAAAATTTTTTAACCTCTCTTTTTCATTTTTTCATTTTTTGTTAGCTTAGATAATTAATAACTAATAGACTACAACAATTAAAAACATCGCAATGTCATAATCCCATAAAGTATAGTTGACATAAAGTCTCCACGAAGCGAAATAAATTTAGTGGCTTTTGTTTAACAATTATCCGACTTGAAATATAAACGCAAACTCTAAAAAAAAAATTTAATTAACAATAGGCTCATTTTATGAAAAATCGGTGAGACATTTTTTTTTCCAACGGGATATTTTTCCTTTAAGTGTCTAAATAATACCATAATTTTAAAAAAAATTTAAATTAATATTTAATAACATAAAAAAATATTTATACTTATTACGGCCGGCTGCATAGCATCGTAGCGGCTTAGTGTTCACCGCGCGGAGCTCTATTTTCAACGTTAAATTAAAATTATTAATAATAGAGATAGAGTTTCGGGAGTTGGGACTTTTTTATTTGAAATTTCTTCCTCTTTAAGAATCCTTCTTTAAAATTTCTTAAATATGAATAGTTTTCGAGTTATTTGAAAAAAACGAAACTCGTTATTTTTTCAATCTTCATTTGTTTATAACTTTTGCAATTGTTTATGTGCAGGTTTGAAACTTTCGCACGTTTTTCTAGACGTCATTCCGAATCCAATGAGGCTTCACTCATATTTTTACGAGCTTTATCAAGCATTAACACGGCTTTGAACATGTGAACTAGTCTAAAATAGGTAGTATAACTTTGAGCACAGTAAAAATTTAGTAACAGGAAGTAACCAGAATATTCATGAATTATAAACGTACACAGAGAGTATTATAATAAACACAGAATTTTAAAAATAAATGGAGGGGATTAATATAAGCTTGATGTTATTTTTGTAGTAGCTCAGCATGACGAAACATGACAAATGAGGAAATTGGCATGACATCATTTGTGGATGGCGCCCTTGGTCTATTAGAATAAAAATCCACTGAAATGCATTCCTATCAGCCTTGTATTTAATTGTAAGCAATTATTTAACAAAAGTTATACTCAGCGTACTAGCGATGAACGTCAATCTGTAAAACTAGATTTCCCGAGAGTATTTTTCAATCAATTTATTATCATAATAGAAAATAGAAATCACAAATTATAAAAGAAACATACATAAATAATAATAAAAAAATCCTCCTACTGTTGTATTTTATTAATAATGACTATGAATTGTTATAAACCATTTTTTCAAATCCAAATCTTAACAGATTTAAATCTTAAAAAAAAACAGAAAAAATATATTTTTATTTGTTATCTTTTATGCTTACCCATTATTTTGCCGATTAACAAACTAAAAACCACTGCCTACGGAATCACTACTTCCACATCCAGATTTTATATCCAGTCTCTCACAACGAAAAAAATGTATGTGGAAATAATTGTTATCTAACTGTAATAAAACAATATTTGAAATCGCCTACCCCAAAAACCCATAAAACGAATGCCACATCGGTAGAAGAGGTGGGGGTGGTGGAGCTGAATCATAGTAGGATGATAGTGGGGGTGAATGAAATAAAAAGAAATTTGAGGCCTTTGGTTCTTGTAGACACAGTAAATCACGGTTTTGTTTTTTTCACCCCCTTTAATAATGGGGAGGGGATGGTAATGGATGTGGCTAGTGTCACCAGTGCTTTGTGATCTTAGCTCCTCTCATATATACTAAATACCAATTTTATGGACTCTTACTTGCTTGATTTACCTATTTACCTCTCGTTTGCCCCATTTTATCCCTCAACCCTTCAACGGAATAAGATCAAAATATAATCTAGTTCCAGATCTCGTTAAAATACATGCGTGTACCAAATTTCAAGTCAATATCTTAAACGGTTCCAGGGTAATCGTGCGCACAAAAAAGTTACAGACAGACCGACAGAACGACAGGCAGACATTCTTTTATCAAACTTTAAATCTTGATGTTTCATGACATTCTAAGCCTATTTGAACAATGCAAAGTAAAAAAAATGCGTTACTATACTTCCACTGGATGTGGAAGTAATTAAAGTGATTTTTTTTAGTAATTTAGTGAAGAATAATTAGCGGGGTGCACATTATTGGTTTACCAACGATTTAAAAGTAAATTTTCAAACACACGAGACTACCATCTGATCTGATCAGTAGATATGACTATGAAAGAAGCATTCTGCGAAACGAATATTACTATTGAAAAACTGTTTGCGTGAGAATAGCGAATAGAAGAAGCACCTTAGTTCATCTTCTGGGAGTGCTGTCCACTTAGATTTACAACCATCTAATACAAGAACACACGATATCATTGAAAGCTGTGAGTATAAAAAACTAAACGTCAATGAAACTCTCCAGGGCCACCAAACCGCCAGCAGTGCGTGAAAATTTTATTGAGAAATCTCGGCCCCATTGACCCTTAATGTCAGAGAGAAATTGGCTATTATATAAGGGGAGATACCTACATGAGTGACCACTTACTGTCGATATACTTATCTATAAAATAAATGACACAGAAATATAAGTGAATCATACGACTCGTGTTATCTAGAGACGACATAGTTTAAGTTTTCTATTCGTATTATCTTCATAAGTTCTTATGTAATTGAATAAACCCTGATTTTCATTAAGAAATTATCTCCAGTAGATCTATATCACATTGTAGTATATTATATAATGGGGTATTAAACCGAAACGTTGCAAGAACAACATTAACATTTTTTATTCGAAGATCCGAAAAAAACCAAAAATTTAATGAAACAAAGATTATTATGTAAACGACATATTCCTAGGGCAAATAGATAAACTAGATTTTGGCTTTAATACTGTCTGTAGAGCAAAAAAGCGGGGGTGGGGTGGAGGTCAGTAATTTCTACAAGGAATTTTTGTTTGTATAATGTGGGGGGAGGGGTCTTGCTACAATATTTAATTAATGTTTTCTACAAAAATATCGTTATGGCTACGGCAGCTGTATTGAAAAAAAATGACTATGAAAATGGGTTCTGCTCAAGTATCTCCTTTTCTGATAGTTCTACTCTAAAATTAGATGTTACCAATATTGTAGAAAATGCAAAAAAGTTTTTTTTTTTTATCTATTTTTCTCTATTGTTAACATATTACGATTTACAACCGTCAGAATGAATGGTGAAAATGTGTGCTTTGCTGCAGATTCTTGCAATAATTTCTGTCCCCGTTGCTCCTATGTAATAATAATAATAATTATTTTATTGTCAATATTGTAGGTCATAAAATTTTCAAGAACTTTTATTTTAGCAATTTTATTCCATGGTGCACTGTTTTAAAACTACAGCAGCTTGAAGTTTGAAAAATAATGAAATTTTCGAGTTGCTGTAATTTGTAAACAATTGATAGTGGAAGAAAATTGTTTAAACAGAAATTTTTCGAAATTTTATAATCTACAATAATGACAATAGGTAATTACTACGTAGGAGCAATGGGATCAGAGATAACCGCAATGATTTACAGTAAAGCATAAATTTTCATCTTTCGGGTGAACGTAACTTGCAAAGTATAGGATCTACGTCAGTTGGACGCGCGACAATTGGACGCTGTAAAATAGGATGTGTAACATTGGACACGTTTATTATAAATAATCATGTATGCACACTCTAACCTAACCCAACTCAACCTAACCTATTAGAAAACGCAGCAATCGCTTTATAGGATGCGTTTACTAAAAATGACTAATATATACACACCATTGTTAGATACAAACAGAGACATTAATTTGTTGCAAAAATATATTGTGTTAATTATTATTACATGTTATATGAAAATATTAAACTAAACTATGAATGATAACGATAATTAGGAAAGGAATAATGCAAATACAACATAGAAAGTATAAAAAAAATGTAATTTATTCACAACAAAACTCATATAAATATAAAACTATCACAAGGCTATGCAATCTGATTATTTTTAATAAACGTCTCCAATGTAACACGTCCCATTTTACCGAATCCAATTGTCGCCGCGTCTAATAGTAGCACGCGTCCAATTGACGGGACACCCAAAGAGTATTAGCAATAGAGAAAAATCTTTGTGTTGACAGATCAGTGAAAACTCGAAATTTTCGGTTGAATTTCATTCTTTTAAAGAAATAACTCTGCTGTAAAAAATTGATAATGCAAAATCAATAATGAATTTTAATTACATTAGAACAACGGGGTAGACATTTTTTCGAAATTCAAGAAACATTTTCAAACTTCGAGCTGATGTAATATTTAAACAATTGGCTGTGGAAGAAAATTGTTTAAACAAGGTTTTTGGGGAATTTTATAATCTAGAATATTTTTCATAGCCAGAGCTCGTGAATTTGATGTCTGTGACGACAAAATCAGGGTTGACTCTAGGTCAGCGCAGAAAGATTTTTATGCAAGCAAGACACAATATATCTTACCTTGTACTTTTTTTAGGGAATTCCGTAATATTCAAAGTTAATATGGTCGGTTTATTATAAACACTCACTGTCACTATCAGTAGAGCTATTAGCACTCATGCTTTTCTTTCTATGTCTATTAAAATTTGTTTCAGATTTCTAAAAAAATTTTTTCTTGCAACTACAACAACAAAGATCAATTCCATCAAATTGCAGTTCTGAGAAATCGCGAATCAACAAGTATACTGCAGCCTGAGAAGCACGAGACATTTTTGTATATCGTTAACTCTGTATAATTTTACTCTACTCTAGGTTTGTAGATACATACATAATACATACATATGGCTAGATTTGTACTATGGATTGCGAAACTGCGATCTCGAATGATCTACCCTTCCCCTTTAATACTGTTGGCGTAAATGCCCAGAATTGCCACGGTGTACGTATAGGAAAAGGGACTTCGTCAAAGCAAAGTTTAAACAAAATTTTTTTCATTCTCTGCAATACCTAATTTTAGGGTTGAACTAACAAGAAAGGAGATAATTGAGAGAAACCTATTTTGACCGTCATGATATTTTTGTGGAAAGCATTAATTAATGATTGTGACAACTGCCCCCAATAGTATAAAAACAAAAAATTCATTGTAGGAATTATTCACGGGTCAAATGGCAGATTGACTGTACTACTTAGCAACAAACTTAAAATATGCATAAACAAATTGTACTATAATCCAAAGAAGCTTGTGTAAACCATTAATTAGTAGATAAAAATTCAAATATATTCAAGATGTTCTTGATTTACATAAAGCAAACTCGACGATCGAGGGGCAAACTGCGAAGGAAATTTGGTGTACAAGTTATGATAGCATAAATCCCCGTACTATTACATACTTCAGCACTATTTATTATCTCTTATTGTCTATAAATACAAGCGATGAGAGTAAGAGTCGAGTTTTTTCATCCTAAACGTTGAGTTAACATCTTGTGAAAAGTGTAATTTTTCTTTTTGGAGTTAAAAAATAGATTTTGTTACGAATCGACTTTGTTCATTTTTTAAAAAGCCAACCGCTCGACGACGATTCTTAACTTACACTGAGAAGGAAATCCGAGGAAATCTCAGGAAATCTTTTTTTTTCAGATTTCTCCCCCTCCCCCCACTCATTAAAAAATTTTTATCAAAAAGGAAGTCTGGAGACCCCCGCTTATCAATTTTTTTTTAGTCAAAAAGGAAATCTGAAGGAAATCTGTGTAATCTTCGCTAAAGAGGAAATCTGGTGTATAAAATCCATCAACGATTTAAAAATAGTCTTGTCTTTTACAACTACTGTTTTTCATAGAAAATGCGTATATTTTACTGGACCACATGGTACGAAAAATAATAACTTTTTTCAAAATATGATTTATAAAGAAAAACTGCAAAGACAGCCGGTGATGGGTTTATTATCTCAGTCGAATCGAGGAAATCGCATAGCGATTCTCTTGTTAGTACCACCCTCCCCCAGTTATTTTTTCTTTCTCAATTTGCTAGCATATTATCGTTTTACTCCTATCACTAGCACCTACAGGAGCGGGGGAAGAATTTTTTCTCAGCATCCTTTAGTTACTTTCTCCTTTCAAATTTGTTAGCCCACATTGCTTACATCTGGCATATCCTAGTACAACTACATTCAAAAACCTTTGCATAATTAACGAATGAGGGTTGTATTCAGCAGAGATCGTCAAGTTCACAATGTCCGGGAATCTCAAATACTAGACAAAATTCAGATTTCGTCGAAATTTCATTAAAATGGATAGTTAGGGATTTTTTGAGTAGCTGAATCTGATGTCAAAAGGTAAATATTCAAAATACAAAATAACTAATCCAATATGGATGATTTTATTTTAGCAGGTTTACATGAAATTTGGTACATGGAAGTTTGGTACATAGAAATTTCGGGATTGTCTGATAACGAGTCTGACGTTTAAGATTCAAAATTCAATACGATAAATATTTTCCTTGGCTTTGTAGAAGCTGAATAGTAGACCACTAAAAAGAGGGAAAAAATATGTCTCAAAAAAGCTCACTAAAAATATGAAATAAAATTTCACAGTCTCCAATTAACATATCTTATTAACATTGATATTAAAGTCGGTTAACAATACGTTTGATTTAGTTATTTGTTTATTTTTACACCGACTTACCGGCGTCAATATCGATACTGGGTAATCTGGTTCTGTCACAGTGCGATAATTAAAGAAATATTGGACGTCTTGAATTCTGAAGCTTTAACAGAGAATTCGTTATTAGAGAATACTGAAATCTTCATGCTCCAAATTTCATGTAAATATGCTAAAATTTAGCAATTATTGCGGCCATATTGGATTAACCATTTTGAGTTTTTAACTTTTGACGTCAGATCCGGTATCAGCCACTCCTAAGATACATAACTATCAATTTTAATGCAACTTAAGCGAAATTTTAACTTTGTCTAGTATTCGAAAGTCCCACTCAGTGTGCACTGGACGGCCCCTCCTAAATACAACCCCCGTTTATTAATTATTATTTAAGCGTGACAGATTTAAATTTGATTGTGTTAAGGTATGTTAGGTATTAACAATATTGACTAGAAAATTGTAAACAAAAAAGTAAATGTGGGGAGGCTGAGAGAAAAATTCATCCCTCCTATATTACTGCCCCTACAGGTGCGCTAGCTTTGAAAGTGGTTGTGTTAGGTGTAAAAATTCGACTTAGATAAAAAATCATTTAAGGACATTTTCAAGAGTCTGAGAGACTTCAGAGCCATAAACTATGAGTTAATTAAGACATGAGGCATAACTAAGTAAAAAATTTGAAGAATTTTTACGAATTTTTTTTTTTACTTTTTTATTCCTCCACCGAAGACATTGACCATGGAGGTACAATCATTATATATCCTGTTCTAAAGACTGACTATAAAATTTTAACGATGCAATGTATCAAAAGTGCGAAACCGATGAATTTGGCAAAGGCGTCGTAGCGCCTATAAGTAAATAATATTGGTAAAAAATCAGTGAAAATGCACAAAGCCGGTTTCTCGTATAAAACGAGTTTGGATTCACGCAGCGACTCATAATTTGGACGAGTGCGTTGGATGGTCTATATGAAACTATGGTAGGAAAACCAACTGCAGGGCTTTCCAAATAATAAAGTTATAGAGAAAACCGTCTTGTGCACAAAGGACTCAAAAATCCATTTTGCCAAAAAGTCGTCCAAAAGCGACTCGCTGTCATTTTTCCTATATTGAACCTGCATGGAGACAAGTACGTCGTAAGACTGGCCGAAAATTATTAAACTCATGTATTAGTCGAACTCTGTCCCGTGAATGATATAATCACGATATGGGATCTTTAAGCTACTCATAAGCGAATCAAAATTTTTTAAGTAAAATATTTTTATATTATTTTCAGTCAGCCATAATTACCAAAAAATCAAAAATTTTTAAATTCTTTTTAAAAGGCCATTAAATCCTGAGGGAGTTAAATGAATCTTTTCTACCAAATCGATTGTTAGCGCACGCTCTCATTTCTATGGTTAAAAAGTAATTTGCCTTAGTTGAGGAGGCGTGATTCTTTCACATTACATCATTTTGTAGAAAATCACTGTATTATTTTATACTTATTAAATAAACGGTATTCTTTGAATTAATTGCATTTTATTTATGTGAGACTTGTTGCTAGTCTCAATCCCTGGAGTTTTCGTTTGGAAGACCTAAATAACTGAGTTAATCGGAATCTCATGATTCCCAAAGTTTGTTACTCAGTGTTCCGGTCGCCTTACGGGAGCTTGATAGGAATTTTTTTATGCGCTTTTTCCAGAAATCTTTAAGTGTAGAGACCATTATCTTCATTATCTTGATATTAAGTAGGTAAACAGATACTCATCACGTCAAATTCTAATCCCGTCGGAGAGAAATCTTCGATAGGGATTTTTTTTTGCAATAATCCAAAGACGTAAAAGCCCTTACTGCCAGTGAATAATTGAAATCACGGTCCTGAGGGAGCGTCGTTAATGATCTGAAGTAGTGCAGTCTTGACATCGTCTATCGAAGTATATCTTATCTCGAACCCGCTTGGGAGTAGAAGAACGGGGCAGAACTCGGCTGACGCCCTTTTAAAAATAAATTGGTGTCGTGTCACCTAGACGCACGGTAGTGAGTTCAGGTACATAAACATCGTGTACAAGTAAATTTGGGAAAAAAATGTAACTGGGGGCTAGCTTCAACCTGCCCCCCACCCGAAAACAATCCTTATTTGCGAATTATGCAAGGGTGTGCTAGCTTTGGAAACAGTTGTGCTAGGGAGTAAACATTGTGTGCTAGGAGACTCAAGAAGAAAAAATTGCTGATGGGCGTGGGGACAAATTGACTGATCCCCATAATACTGTAGTTATGGGCAATAATTGCCCATGTTGCAAGTTACCATTATATTGGCTTAGATAAAAAGCAACACAAATATTCCGTTGAGAAATTATCACATAAAGTTTTATGTTTTATTCTAACTAAAGAGCGATTAAAAATCAAATAATTATTAACGTTTTCTGGCCATTTTTCTATCTATTTTTTCGCAATTGGCCACGCCCGACTATGATTTAAACTCATATAACTTCACATATGCATGCTGTGAAGTAGGTATTTCATATGGCTATTATATTTGAAGAACCGTAGTTGATAAACTGAATAATGTTTAATTATTGTATTATCGTAAATCGTCCTAAAATAATACCCTCAATACATATGAATGTGTACTATAATAATAACTCTTCAAAATGCTGGAAACGCACATTTGATCTGTTGATACTCATGATAAAACTGTGACTTAAAAAATATGGTCTGTAGTGAGTACGCGACTATATTGCTGTATATTGGAAATTATAACACACTCCTTTTAAGGGCCATGTCACAGCCTCATTTAATGTACTATATAGGTAACAAGATTTTTACCTCGGTAAATTCGAAAATGTACTTTCACAATAATCTACGTAAATGATAAAAATGGGAGAACATGGAAGTAAAATTTTTACTAAACAAATAATTTAATTTCACCAATGTCTAATTGGTATAAATGCACTACTCGTTAGATTTCATTTAAAGAAAATTTTTACATGCATATTTGAAATAAAATATCACAAGAAATTCCTAATATTTCTGCATCTTCCCAATATTTGAATTCTCAATATTTAAGGCTCTAAGGCTGCGCGAATTATGCATGTAATTTCACCTATTTAAAACATTTATTTTAGACATATCTTAGAATCTCTTAATACTTTTTAAGATAAATGTGACAGATATTTAAGGTTAGTACTCCAGATATACCAGAACGACCAGGGCTTCTCATTAAATTTTAATTTTAATCGACTCATCCCTCTATTTCCTGGAAATGTATTAATCATACAAATTTGACTCGCTATATAATCTTGGTAGACTTTATTATTATTAACGTCTGGCAGCTACACTATTATAAGTCTACTAGGGAATACTATCATTAAGCTACTCCGTTTTTATTGTATCTAATATAATATAATATAAAATAAAATAAAACGGTCAATTTCAGTGGTACTAAGCTACATAGTATAATGCAGAAAAGACGTTTTGTCAGGACTACATTTAAGTTAAACCATAATACGATGAAAGAAATAATCTTTAATAATAGTCTAGGAGATAGCTACATATATGGGGCCTGGGATATATATGTTGGCAGCGGATTCGAATACATAAGGATACACTGGTCCGGTCCGCAGGCCAGACCACTTTTTTTGTGTGGCTGTGTCGGAAAAAGTAAAATACTTGTAAAAAAAAATTCTGCGATGAATGATTTTAAGTATCGTGGAAATTGGTTCTATATACAGCCAAGAATGTGTAAAAAAAAATTCCGAGTTTCATCAAATTTGGTTGTAGCACACCGTCATACTTTATTCTTCTCATTCGCAACGCGTCTTGTTTTATGATTCATACATTATTTTGTTTTTTAATATGGTATATTTTTCATATTTTTCTTCCTAGGTGGTTGTGTTAACTACATTCGAGATATTACTGCAATCTGTCACATTTTTTTTTAAATTTTTTGAGGGTAACCACCCTGCATATTTTTCATATTCTTCTTCTTTGACAGTTGTGTTAACATGCGAAATATTATCGTCCTCTGTCATATATTTTTCATTTTTTTGGGTGACCACCCTGCATATTTTGTTTTTCATATTTTTCTTCTTTAATATGCGAAATATTATTCCTCACGCTTTCATAAATTTTTTTAGAGTGACCACCCTACCCTGTACATTTTTTCATATATTTCTTTGAGAGCCAAAATATTATCCATCACATTTTTTTCGTTGTCTTTTTAGGGTGACCTACCTGTATATTTTTTTCACATTTTTCATTTTTGACAGTCATGTTAACTGCATGCGAAATATTATCGTCTTCCGTCACATTTTTTAAAATTTTGTTAGAGTTACCACCCTGTACATTTTTATATATTTTTCTTCTTTGACAGTTTTATTAACTGCATGCGAAATGTTACCATCCTTCTTCGCATTTCTTATCATTATTTTTAGTGACCACCCCCGTATGTATATTTTTTTCATATTTCTTTTCGACAGTTGTGTCAACTGTTTGTTTTTCTTTTGCTGACCACCTTGTATATTTTTAGTACATATTTTTCTTCTTTGATATTTTTATTAACTGCATGAGAAATATTATCATCCTCCGGCACATTTTTTAATTTTTTTTTTTTGGTAACCACCCTGTGTATTTTTTTTATATTGTTCCTTAACAGTTGTATTAAATGCATGTCAAATATTATAAGGCTCCGTCACATTAAAAAAAAAATTGGGTGACCGCCATGTATATTTTTCTTTCAATTTTTTCTTCTTCGACAGTTATGTTAGCTACATGAGAAATATTAACTTTTAATTTTTTCTTGAGTAACCACCCTGTATTTTTTTCATATTTTTCTTTCTTAACTGCATGTCAAATATTACTGTGTTCCGTCACTTTTTTTCTTTAATTATATTTTTATGGGGTCCACCCAGTATATTTTTCAACGAAACTGTATCCAGTTCTTCGTTGGTAGTAGCGTCAACCACCTACCAAATTTTATCCTTCTCCGTCAAGTGATTTTGTAGATATAGCGCCAACAGACAGACACCAGACCGACAGACAGGCGGAATTAAATAACTTTAATTTTCGTAATCTACGTACTCTGAAACGTGAAAATCCGGAGAAATCTTGGAAGGTGATTTTCTCACAATTACAATACATGCCTTCGGCAAGCGAAGGAAGTAAAAATGTTTAAAACCATTTTGAACCATCTTTTCAAAATTTGATTAATTAAAAAAAAAACAAATTGCATTTTACTCATCAATATTTTGCACAAAAATGAAAATTATTAACAGATATCCAAAGTATATAAAAAAAGAAACAATTTGAAAAAAGTTTATCTACGCTAATTGGAAGCCGAGATGACATTTTTTGTGTTTCAGCCATTTATAAACAAAATAAATGACATAATCACTTTCTTGAAATTAGCACTGAACTTTTCTAATGTTTTAAACTCTTCGATGAGCATGTTATATTTTAAATTACATACATTAACGGAAAATTATCGAATTGAAGTTGCACAGCAGCGCACTGACATGGCAAAGTCGTGGCACGGCCTGCTCCTGTAGTATAGGACACTAGTGGCTGGCCTGTGCATTTTCACGGTGCACAGTGGCACGAATCGTAATTTTTTTGTTCAAAATTATCTAGAGCACTTGTTTCGCAACCGATTGGGATAATTTTTCTTTAAAATACTCGTTATTTAGATTCCAAAAAACGTAAGAGAGCCGATTTCGGCATAAACTTAAACAAAAATATTTCACTTTTCATCATTTTTTAGCATTTGTATAGCCGCTATTGATTTCGCCATCTTGCAGGTTGGTTTATGACAATTTGGGTGTCAGATTCGTAATCAGCGGCCTCAAAAACCCCCCATGTAACAAAATTTATGTAAATTGGACAAGAAAAATAGTTTTTATTTGTAAGTAACATGGTAGTAACAGTGCAACATGGGCATTTTGGCTCTTCTACGTTTTTTGGAAATTAAATAACGAGTATTTGAAAAAAAAAATATTGCAATCGGTTGCGAAACAAGTGCTCTAGATAATTTTGAACGAAAAAATCACGATTCGTGCCACTGTGCGGCGGCGTAATTAAAACCTGCTTCACCACCCTTCAATTTCATCATATCGCGATGTTTTTTCCTGTAAATTTTAGTTTTATTGCCAAATGTTAAGACAAATTATTTATTTTAACAATATTATGAGAATTTCGAACTAAAATTTTAGTTTATATTTTAACTTAATCGCTCTTTTAGTAATTGAAATAAAAGTGTTCCATACATCTTTTTTTAAATTGCAATCGTAAGACGATTACATTTAGGCAAGTCTTAGTTTTACTCCACCATAAATATAAGTTCACATCGGTGGAAAAGGTAGTTTGCGATCCACGTGTGGAACGGACCAATGCAAAACTCATACGACATTCACACTCATTCTGGAATGGAAATCCTTCCACACTTGTATTGTAATGTACTATTTTATGAAAAAACACGTGAAATTTTATAAAACAATTGATTTTAACATTCAATTTGTGGAGTCTGGTACAACAGCTTTCCTTTGGATAAATTAATTATAAGGTTTCGTAATAACACCGGCGTACTAATATAATCACAGAAAATCGCGAAAACGACATCGCCCGCAGAATAAAAAACGAAAAATAACTTAATAAGCACTTTAACGCTTTACCCATTCAAAGCAATTCCGTGAGTTTAGAATTTTTATTGTATAGAAAGAGAGTTTTCATTTCCATTTAAACAAGTATTTCTGTGAACTTTTTATTTATAAAGTTTGGAGACCGGTTGTTTTGGAGTTTTAGTATTTTACAGGCTGTGGATACGCATTGATGCGAACCGATTCGGCTGGATCAGTTTCGCTCGTTTCAATGCGTTTTTAATGCAAAAGCTGGTCTATATAGTTGTACTGACTGCACAGGGCATCAAGCATGAGTATTCAGTTCAATTATTAAATAAATATAAACCATCACGTTTTAAATAACATTTGTTGGAATGAAATCAAACTAGAAATATGCCTACCTATTATAGAAAATATACCAGATTATATAGAAAACACTTGTAAATGGGCATATGTGCAAAAACATGGCAAAAATGGTGTTTAAAAAGCTACTAGCTGCTCTTAGTGGAATCTTTATACCAGTTTAGAAATTTCCTCGCGGTAGTACTCAAAAGGAAGCAGGATCAAACGTTATCAGACTCATAGCTTTGAGAGCATAATCTTTACAATGCTAAATTTTTACCACAGTAAATATTAACAAGAAATTAATTATCAAGATTGCTAGAGTATAAAGTGGCCTCGTAACTCACGATTCCTACCAAAAAATGTCATTAGCCAATGAGCAGCTGGTGTGAAATCACACCAGATGCAGAGCCTGATTCAAAATATTGTAAGAATTTGTGTAATGTTATGGGCCTTTCCCCGTTTTTTTTTATTGAATATTTGAAAAGTTCTCTTTAAAAAAACTCACCCGTATTTTTTCTTTTTTACGAAATTTGCTTCTTTTCTACAGAAAAAATTATTATTTTATATGAATTTAAAATTGGCGGCTATATTTCTGCTCTGATGACGAAATGGGCGGAATGACGAATCAGTATACTCTAGCACCCTTGGTAAAGGCTACATATAAGCAGATTGTACGTAGAAGTGTTTGTCTCTTTCTACCTTTACCGAATTGACAGACATGTCATCAAGCTTTGTTAGTTCTAGTCTAGTGACGTGTGAAACTACAGAAACTTTTCTTTGATGCATTTACTACTTAAGTTGCCAAAAATGAATGAAATCTAAATCATATGACGCTATTCCAAAGTTAAAACCTCTAGTTACTGTACTAATATACATTTATAGTTACAGGTATTTCATACCTGCTGAATTTATAAAACTAAATAGGTATGTATAAAAACTGAATGAAAACGTTAAAATATGATTCATATCACTTTGTAGTATACAAATTACAGTTAATAAATATAAACAACTATAGGTTTAAGTGTTTTATTTTCTTTTACATTTATTGAATAATTTTTAAAATCATTATTTAGGGCCAGTTCTATAGGTTTAATTTAAACTACAAGCTACAGTTAAACTTAGGTTAGGCCTCTAATGTCCTTTGTATAAGTGACTGTAATGGCGACCTAGAGTTTAACTATCAACTGGTGGATGGAGTACCGGTTAAACTTCAAGCTGCGGTTAAATACATGCGCAAATTGATAAATATATGTGGTGTGATGTTTTTATAACCTCAATACTGTGCAGTCCTTCTTTTCACTGGATCCATTTTTAAGGAGTAATATTCCCAACCCACAGAAAACATATTATTATTTTATATATTTTTTTCTATGTTCTGACCAACAAAACACAGCATGCTACAAAATACATATCATAATATAACCCAGTTAGCACACAATTTGGTTGTTAACTGTCAGTAGTAATAACAAAAAGTATTAATATTTTAGCGAAGTTTGCGAAAAACCGGAAATTTTCATATTTTAGTAAAGTTCGCTTAAATTAACTGTAAGATATACAAGGAGCATACTGCAACTAATCTAGTTTAAACTTTTGATTAAACTTAGGTTTAAACTACAGTTTAAACATATCCTATACAACTGGCCCTAAATCTAAAGATTTATCAGTAACAGTTATTTTATTTAAGTAAACAGGAATTGTCATTCACCATTTCACTGTCAATAATAGGGAGATTATCACTTGCTGCCTTCTCAAAATATGTCTCCATTTGTACACAGTACACACACACACACACACACACACACACACACACATACAGGTGCGGCAATAATTGTGTGGACACTGAACATTTAGCCAAAAAATGGGGTCTTTCAAGTTATTGCGTAATCAATACTCACCATTTCAAGGGCTTTCTAACTCTGTTTTCAAAATTTTCTTACACTCAAAATTAATGTTACTTTTTGCAAAAATATAATTGTGTGGCCAAGCCCCACAATTTTGTGTATATTGTGTGGACAATAATACACACCTGTAATTCATTACAAAAAAAAGGTTCTGATGATTTATTTCAGGTACATGTTTTTTCATATTAATAATAATTATTATTAATTTTTCAACATATTTTACTTAAGATGGCGGGTAATGACAGTAGAACCCAATAGAAAAAAATTGGTAGGACGTATCGTAAGGGCTTTTTTTGGTTCTTATAGCTCAAGAGGGTAGAGAAAAATCAATCGATGAACGGGTAAATTTTCTAATATTATCTAATTAAAATATAATTATTTAAAAGTATTTATACAAAACATATCCTTCCTTGTTAGCAACTTTTATTTATCGATTAATTTTCCCTTTTGGGTAATCATCAATCACCCTGAATAATTTTCATTAAAACTATAGCAGGTTTGTGCCCAGGCAATTGTATTAACTACATGCCATGTATTGTCCTGTGCAACATTTTTTCATTAATTACTTTTTTAGGTCGTTTACCTTGAATTTTAAAAGTAAAGCCGGCTTCTTTCTTGGCAATGATGTCAACTATCCGCGAAATACTAATTTCCTCAATCAAATAGTCTTTTAGTTACATCGCCAACAAGCAGATACACACGCACGGACAGACTGATGGAATTAAAAGACTTTAATTTTCGAAATTTACGTTGGTCATATATTTCAAATTTGATTCTTCGGCTTATAGCTCACTAAAAATGAAACACATTATTTAATGGCTAAAATGTTTCGATTAGAAATTTTTATGTTCTTCAATTTAATACCTCGTACAGAGAATTATATGTATGTTTAGTTCGTGATATGTATGAAAAAAACAAATGTAAAGTTGGCGAAGGCGTCACCCAGGCTGCGTTCCGTCACAAATTCTCTATAGTGAATAAGTGATGCGACGGATGTTGCGGTAACAGAGTGGTGTGGCAGTAGGCGGAACCAAGATTTCTAGCTTGAGAATTGTAGATGACACAATTTAGTTGCAGCAAGCAAGGATTAGCTCATACACCTGCTGACCAGGCTCAAACATAAGCTCTGATTATGGTTTAAGTGTAGGTAAATTACAACAAAACAAAAATTATGATTCTAGACCAAGCAAATGATAACCACAGACATTTTTCGTATTACTCTGTGGTAATAAATAAGATGATATACTTTGGAGCCTTTGTCGACAATACTGGCAACTGCGAATGTGAGATTCAGATAGGAATACAGGTGGAAAAATCGGTAACGTGTCAGTTGAGCAAAACAGAAATATCATGAAAAGTACTAAGATCAGATTACCTAATGCCCTAATTTTCTCCATCTTTTTTCACGCCTCTGAGACATGGACCGTTATGGACGTAGACATACGGCGTACTGATGCATTCGGAATGTGGGTTTAGAGAGCTGGATTCTCTAAGACTAAGATATACGTTCTCAAAAGCGACTTTCCAGCATCGTATTCTCCCGAATCTTTTCATTTTTTGTCCAAGACCTTTTATTGTTTTAAAATATATTTAAATACAAATTTCGATCATCTTTACAAAATTTGGCATTTGACTTATCTACAAACTAAGTTGAGTTTGTGTAACATTTCTTATATTTTTGGAATTATGTACTTTAAATTTTGATTTTTATTATGTGAATCTTATTTTTTCTATAAGCAAATTTCTATTCCTCTAGTTGGTCTCTCTCTAATAAAGTTTGTTTCTAAAACGTAATATGACAATTTTCCTTCTCCGTTACACAAATCCAGAACATACTGTGTATTCAAATTTAACTTGATATATTCCTTTTTCTTCTTCAAATTATTATAAAAAAAGAAAGAGTTTACCTAGATGAAATGCAGTAAATAAAAGAATAAATAAATAATATCAATAATATTTGATCTAAAAAAGGTCCGTTTATACAAATAAAACATGATCTTATTTCATTTATAATACTGTTCTATTAATAATAGTACGACCTACTAAATACTCACCTACAATTTCAATAAAACTGTTAGGGCCACATAAAAGACATATTTAACACACATCTTGAATACACACGAAGAAATGGAAATAATAGCAGTATAATATATATTTCCGCTGGGGGCAGCACTGTACAAGGCCACACAATTTGGTGAAATTTCTGAGATTATACACACCAAATTTTTACTATACTTGTGTGGCCATTTCCAGAAAACGACAGATATAGGGTGGGAAGACCACGTAGATGCTGTAAAAATAGGTTTTAAATTGTGTGGCCATGTGTATGACCACACAATTAGCGAAGGCCACATAAGTATGGTTATAGAGTGGTGTGTGTCCACACAATTATTGCAAGACCTACGCACACACACACACACACACACACACACACACACACACACGCACAGGTGCGGCAATAATTGTGTGGACACTGAACATTTCGCCAAAAAATGGGGTCTTTCAAGTTATTGCGTAATCAATACTCACCATTTCAAGGGCTTTCTAACTCTGTTTTCAAAATTTTCTTACACTCAAAATTAATGTTACTTTTTGTAAAAATATAATTGTGTGGCCAAGCCCCACAATTTTGTGTATATTGTGTGGACAATAATACACACCCTGTAATTTATTGCAAAAAAAAGTTCTGATGATTTATTTCAGATACATGTTTTTTCATATTAATAATAATAATTATTATTAATTTTTCATCATATTTTACCTAAGATGGCGGGTAATAACAATAAAACCCAATAGAAAAAAATTGGTATCACGTATCGTAAGGGCTTTTTTGGTTCTATAAGTCAAGAGGATAGAGGAAAATCAATCAATGAACGGGTAAATTTTCTAATATTGTCTAATTAAAATATAATTCTTTAAAAGTATTTATACAAAACTTCCTTCCTTGTTTGGCAACTTTTATTTATCAATTAATTTTCCCTTTTCGGTAATCATCAATCACCCTGTATAAGTTTCATTAAAACTATAGCAGGTTTATGCCTAGGCAATTGTATTAACTACATGCCATGTATTGTCCTGTGCAACATTTTTTCCATTAATTACTTTTTTAGGGCGTTTACCTTGAATTTTGTTTATTAAAAGTAAAGCCGGCTTCTTTCTTGGCAATGCCGTCAACTATCCGCGAAATACTAATTTTCTCAAATAGTCTTTTAGTTGCATCGCCAACAAGCAGACAAACACGCGACGGACAGACTGACGGAATTGAAATATTTTCATTTTCGAAATCTTCGTTGGTCCTATATTTCAAATTTGATCTCTCCAGCATTTAGTTCACTAAAAATGAAACACATTATTTAATGGCTAAAATGTTTCGTTTAGAAATTTTTATGTTCTTCAATTTAATAGGCGTCACCCAGGCTACGTTCCGTCACAAATTCTCTATAGTGAATAAGTGATGCGACGGATGTTGCGGTAACAGAGTGGTGTGGCAGTAGGCGGAACCAAGATTTCTAGCTTGAGAATTGTAGATGACACAATTTAGTTGCAGCAAGCAAGGATTAGTTCATACACCTGCTGACCAGGCTCAAACGTAAGCTCTGATTATGGTTTAAGTGTAAATAAATCACAACAAAACAAAAATTATGATTCTAGACCAAGCAAATGACAGACATTTTTCGTATTACTCTGTGGTAATAAATAAGATGATATACTTTGGAGCCCTTGTCGACAATACTGGCAGCTGCGAATGTGAGATTCGGAGAGGAATACAGATGGAAAAATCGGTAACGTGTCAGTTGAGCAAAACAGTAATATCATGAAAAGTACTAAGATCAGATTACCTAATGCCCTAATTTTCTCCATCTTTTTTCACGCCTCTGAGACATGGACCGTTATGGACGTAGACATACGGCGTACTGATGCTTTCGGAATGTGGGTCTAGAGAGCTGGATTCTCTAAGACTAAGATATACGTTCTCAAAAGCGACTTTCCAGCATCGTATTCTTCCGAATCTTTTCATTTTTTGTCCAAGACCTTTTATTGTTTTAAAATATATTTAAATACAAATTTCGATCATCTTTACAAAATTTGGCATTTGAATTATCTACAAAGGAAGTTGAGTTTATGTAACATTTCTTATATTTTTGGAATTATGTACTTTAAATTTTGCTTTTTATTATGTGAATCTTATTTTTTCTATAAGCAAATTTCTATTCCTCTAGTTGGTCTCTTTCTAATAAAGTTTGTTTCTAAAACGTAATATGACAATTTTCCTTCTCCGTTACACAAATCCAGAACATACTGTGTATTCAAATTTAATTTGATATATTCCTTTTTTTTTCTTCAAATTATTATAAAAAAAGAAAGAGTTTACCTAGATGAAATGCAGTAAATAAAAGAATAAATAAATAATATCAATAATATTTTATTTAAAAAAAGGTCCGTTTATACAAATAAAACATGATCTTATTTCATTTATAATACTGTTCTATTAATAATAGTACGACCTACTAAATACTCACCGACAAATTCAATAAAACTGTTAGGGCCACATAAAAGACATATTTAACACACATCTTGAATACACACGAAGAAATGGAAATAATAGCAGTATAATATATATTTCCGCTGGGGGCAGCACTGTACAAGGCCACACAATTTGGTGAAATTTCTGAGATTATACACACCAAATTTTTACTATACTTGTGTGGCCATTTCCAGAAAACGACAGATATAGGGTGGGAAGACCACGTAGATGCTGTAAAAATAGGTTTTAAATACACACACACACACACACACACACACACACACACACACACACACACACACACACACACACACACACACACACACACACACACACACACACACACATACACACACACACACACACACACACACACACACACACACGCGCGCGCACACACACACACACACACACACACACTTTTAAATAATTAATAAGAAACACAGTTATGAAGTCAAAATACTAGATCCGTACGATCACAACGTAAATCGTAAATAAGAGAACATAACCTATCTATTTATTTTATTTCCATCATTGTTGCCAAGTATCAGTTATTTGTTGGGAGCCGACATGTCGAAAATGTGTTTCTTCGGTTAATTATTATCATTTTTATTATAAGAAGTGGTATTATTCAATGGAAATTCATTATTTTCAAAAGCGGAGATAAAAAGTATACATTCTTTAGTGAAATAATTAAAGCATTTCCTCTAACGTCAAACATTCATATATATTAGGCAATATAAAAATAGTCTCATCGGCAGGTTTTCAGATGAGATGTAAAATTCAGAAACGTCAAGAGATTCGGTTAATATTCGTGAATACGGCATCTGCATCATAACCTTAAATTTTAAGTTTTTCAAGTTTATTCTCATTTTTAATGTTTGTATACTCATTTTTAGCTTGGAGCCGTACTTGCTCCAAGCAAATATTTAAAAATTCACGTAAATAAATTTTCAATATTGTTGATTAATAAAAATAGACTGCTAATTACAGGTTAGACTTCCAACCTACAAAAAAAGTACTATTTTATTAGGAAAGGTATTTAGAACTTCATAAATATTACACTGAACTAGACTTTAGTTGAAAATACGGGAACCAAGCAGAAATTTTAATAATAGCTGGGTAATACTCTTAAATCTTAAGCAACACATATTTTTGAGGTTAGCTGTGATGTCACGTGCAGATGCCCTATGAATCCAGAAATTGTTTAATTTTGATTGGAGTTCCACCCATGACGTAATTTGAGCGCGTTTACTTGTTTGAAATATGGAGTAAATTAGACAATATTTTTATTTTTAAAACATCCATTTAAAATTAAAATATTATACGATATGACGTGTATATACAATATTTATTAGGAGTTCAGAACAGATCAAGAAGAAGTAAGCAAAGTGATAAAGTGATTGAATGATCGAATTATAGTATTCAATGTTATATTAGTGTAGTAATTATTTGTTGTAATTAGTACGTAAGTTAATAAATTAGTGTTTAGTGTTACAATTTCCGAACCGACAGTACAGGGTGTAAATAGGTAACAATATGGATAAAGTATAAAGTAGTTGAAAATACAAAAGTTTCTATTTATATAAGTCAGTCAAAATTGAAAGTCAACATTTATCACGGTCGGGGGTTGACTTCTGTGGATTAGACATTCATTTGCCCAGACATTTTTTATATATACATTGTTTATCATGACGAACTCATAACAAACTGTACATACTGTAATGATAGATTGGGACAATCCAAGATGTATCGAATGACCATTTAAAAACGACCTCGATCAGTAATTACGAATATACAGTATGATACATTAATTTTCACCAAAACTTCTTTTGGCTGAAACTTTTGAACTATTTGCTGGTAAACGTCATATACTATTTAGTGCAAATAGCTTCGTGTGGTCAGAGTTTCAAAATTCCTTCATTATATTATGAAAATTCTCATTTCTCTTGTTCACTTTAGAAAAATTCACCCTGTACATTATTTAGTTACAATTTAACAAAGCAGTTTAAAGGTACATGAACCAGCAACAAAAATCATATACTTGATTTTTTTGTCACAATTTCACCGGATTTTAAATGAATCATATAAAAAAATGTTTTTAGCGACAATAAAAACAGATTGCATTATTGTATTATTGTATTACTATTTATTTTCACAGCGCGAACCTCTACCTTTGCGCCATTTTTGTTGCCTTGTTGCCATATTTCTGACATCTCCTTATTATATCTGAATTATTTCTTATGATACAACATGGTATAGTGAATTTTTCGAAGTAAACAAAAGAAATGAGAATTTTCATAATATGGTTCTGGAATTTTGAAATTCTCTCTGCTAGAGGCTATTCGCAAAGAGTGTACAATGTGTACCAACAATAATGAGTTAATTTCAGCAAATAGTTCAAAAGTTATAAGCGAAAAGAAATTTTGGAGAAAATTGATATTTTTGTGTATCTTTTACTGCCACATAAACAATATCACACTTGTATTTTCCCTCTCATTTCCCTGAATTCTCTATTCTTTTTTGTATTGCACGCTTTTACATTGTTATATACATATACATGTTAATTTTCTTGTTTTTTAAATGTTTTTATTTAAAATGATGTTTTGCAATATTTTATAGCGATAATTACTACCACATCCAGTGGAAGTCGAGGTATAGTAACAACAAAAAAATTTGTAAAAATTTTTATTGCTCAAACAGGCCTAGAATGTCATGAAACGTCGAGATTTTAAGTTTGAGCAAAAAAAAATTATGTCTGTCTGTCGGTCTGTCTGTAACTTTTTTTGTGCGCATGATTACTCTGGAACCGTTTAAGATATTGACTTGAAATTTGGTACACGTATGTATTTTAATCTGGAACTATTTTCATCTTATTCCGTTGAAGGGTTGGGAGGTAAATTGGGGTAAATGGGGGCAAATAGGTAAATCAAGCAGGTAAGAGTCCATAAAATTGATATTTAGTATATATAAAAGAAGTTAAAGTCTCAGAAATTTTTTTGGCATTAGACACCCCCATTACTACCCCCACCCCATTATTAAAGGGGGTGAAAAAAATAAAATTGTAATTTACCGTGTATACAAGAAACTAAGGCCTCAAATTTTTTTTTTACTTCATTCACCCCTACTACCAACCGTCTACCACCACCCCCACCCCCACTACCGATGTGGCATATCGTTTTATAGGTTTTTGGGGTAGACGATTTCAAATATTATGGTGTTAATGTTATTTCGAAAAGTATGGATGCACAATGGCTTTGCTCGACTACTATGGATGCGCAGTGGCTTTCCTCGAGTATTTTGGAGGCGCAGTGACTTTTCTCGACTATTACAGATCGCAGTAGGTTATCTCAAGTAGTATGGATGCGCAGTGGCTTTCCTCGAGTACAATGGATGCGCAGTAGGTTACCACGAGTAGTATGGATGTGCAGAGGCTTTTCTCGAGTACTATAGATGCGCAGTGGGTTACCTCAAGTGATATGCATACGCAGTGAATGTTCCTTGGGTAGTATGGACGCGTAGTATAGGTTTCCTCGAAGAAAATGCTTGCAGTAGAGGCTTTACTTCTATCGTGTAGTTTACGGCACACAACGATTTTTTATATGTTTGTCATGCCATTTTCTGCGTATTACTTCCACATCCAGTTGAAGTATATTAACGCAAACAAAATTTTTGGAAATTTTCATTGTTTAAATAGGTTTAGAATGTCATGAAACGTCAATATTTTAAGTTTGAGCAAAATACATTTGTCTGTCACTTCAGTCTGTCTGTTAGTCTTGTATCTTTTTGGTCCTCACGATTACTCTGAAACTATTTAAGATATTGACTTAAAATATGGCACACGTTTGTATTTTAATGAGATCTGGAACTAGATTATATTTTGATTTTATTCCGTTGCAGAGTTGAAGGGTAAATTGAGGTAAATGGGTGTAAATAGGTAAATCAAGCAAGTAAGAATCCATGAAATTGGTATTTAGTAAATATAAGAGGAGTTGAGGTCTCCAAACAATTTGGCATTAGCCACACTTATTACCACCCCCACCCCATTATTAAAGGTGGTGAAAAAATAGTCACACTATTTAGTGTGTGTAAAAGAGCCAAAGACGTTAAGATTTTTTTTCACTTGATTCCATCCGATGTGGCATATAATTTTATGCGTTTTTGAGGTACATGATTTCAAATATTATACTATTAAAGTTCCATAAACAATTATTTCCACATAGTGGAGTGAAAATATAATACTTTTGTTGTAAGAGACTTGGATGTGGAAGTAGTGTTTCTTTGGGCAGCGGTTTTTGTAATAGTTTCTTGGAAAATAAATTCTTTTATATTTATTTATTTTAATAAAAATCAACGCTGTATTAAGCTGTCTTGAGTTTCAACACATTTACCCTTAATCTCCTTTTCTAGGTTTATAAGGCAAGAAACTTAGTTATTGGAGTTGAAAATAAAATCAAAGAATACCATCATAGAAAAAAATCCACTGCAAACTGAAACAAACAAACGCGCTTTTTGCTATTTGAGTTATGAATAAAAACAATTACAAATCATGGGAATATTTGTCAAAGGCGACCCGTTCTGATTTGGATTATGGCCCCTCTGAGGCAACGCTAAATCTGTTGGGCCACTTTAAAATAAATCCAATAGTAGGCTAGCGCTGAAAATAAACGACCTCCTATGCACGGTCTGTTTTAATTTCCTGGCTACATTTCATCAGATTATGCATCAAGCAGGGGTAGAAAGCCATAGCAGGACAAACCAGTACGTATATGAAGAGGGTAGGAAGACCTCCTTCAGCATTCAGCAATTATTACTTTGAAATCATGATTGCTAATGATATTCAACATCCCGTAATGTGGCTCGTAAAAAAGGTACTAAGTAAATAATGTAAATTTTTTATAGATAGAGGCGACTTTATTGAACTGATAAAAAAAAAATATACAGACGTAGTACAATATCTATAAAAATATTGAAATATAACATAATAGTGGAGAGATAGCGACATTTTTATTAAAATCATTCCTAAAAAAAAATTAAAAAATCTGTAATATTCTTCCGTAACCATCGAGTAATGCAATGAATTCCTGTAAGCCTAGTGACGATGTAATATTGTAGAAACGGATTTTTAAGTGAGTCAAAAAACAGCAAAAATATTTGAAAGAGTATAACTGATATATTTTTTATATTATTAATGATGTCCGATGTCATTTAGCAAAATTGCCAGATGCATAACTTACTCCTAAAGTGCGGCCAGATCGATAGAAAGCTTTGAAAAGTGGTGAGATATGTGACAGTCTTAATGCCAAAACTCTAACTATTGTAATCATAATCAGTGATACGAATGTTCTATTTGTACCATGGAAAGTGGGAAGAAAAGCTTATTTAAAGAATTCTACATGGTTGCCAAATGATTGTGATGTTAAACAAAGTGATGGAGCATTAGGCCAGGAAACGAAAACATTAATTCGGAAATAAATAGTGCTCAACGTATTATTATTTTAAGTTGACCCTTTGGGTTGACCCTTTGGGTTGACTCTTAGGAGTAACATACCAAAAGTCCCCAGCTGTGAAGACAGCTTGTTCGACTTTAAATCAAATAAACTCATATGTAGTACATGAAGCGAAGACCGAAAAATCCCCCAATTCGGAAATAAATAGTGCTCAACGGATTATTATTTTAAGTTGTAGGGTTGACCCTTAGGAGTAACATACCAAAAGTCTCCAGGGCCTCATGGGTTAGGCGGGAGGGGGGTGGAAAGGGTCAGTTTGTAGGTTTTTCGTTATTATCTCAAAAACTAAGCATCCTAGCGAGCACAAGCGAGCACCCGCAAAATATGTTATTTAGGGTAATAATGCGCAGGTAATAATGCGCAATAATGCTTAACAAGGGTGCTCTGGCGCAACTTATGACGAAGGTAAGGAAGCCATCCGACCTTCTCATCCATCCCCAAGCAGTTGGCTCCTGCTGCTGATCTCCATATAGCCATTGCTGAATCTGCAAATAATAATTCGTCCTCTGTAGTTTAAAAAAAATGTGACACAATCTTGTCTAAGCACAATACAAAACATAAGTTAATGTAAACAAGCATATACAAACCTGCAAATGAACTTTAAGGGAGTGTTGACGAGCAGCCCCTCTGGTGGGTGGTAGTGCCGCAAAATCAGGCTTTGGCTTTGTCGAGGCTTTAACAAAGGTGTCGTACCTGGTTCAGGTCTGCTCCTTGTGGGGCCTGGTACAATGCCAAAAAAAGCTACTCCTGCATCAGGTACCATGTCCTGTGTTGCTGAGGGATCACAGAAGACTTTGTAGATGTCTATGACCTGCTTCTCGGCCTTCAAAAATACTTTCATCACACCTCCCTTGCTCTTGTTCTAAATAGCGGAGGTAGTATCACAACCGCTGAAAGAATGGAGCAACAGAATGGTCTTAGCAAATGGCTCCATTCGTTCAGCGGTTGTGATACTAACTCCGGTATTCACAATAAGAGCAAGGGAGGTATGGTGAAAGTATTTTTGAAGACCGAGGAGCAGGTCACAGACATCTACAAAGTCTTCTGTGATCCCTCAGCAACACAAGACATATTAGCTAATGCAGGAGACCAGCTTTTTTTGGCATTGAACCAGGCCCCACAAGGAGCAGACCTGAATCGAGTACGACACCAGGCCTTTGTTAAAGCCTCGACAAAGCCAAAGCCTGATTTTGCGGCACTTCCACCCACCAGAGGGGCTGCTCGCCAACACTCCCTTAGAGTTCATTTGCAGGTTTGTATCAATATATGCTTGTTTATATTAACTTATGTCTATATTGTGCTTAGACAAGATTGTGTCACATTTTTTTAAACTACAAAAGACGAATTATTGTTTGCAGATTCAGCAATGGCTATATGGAGATCAGCAGCAGGAGTCCAACTGCTTGGGGATGGATGAGGAGATCGGATGGCTGCCTTATCCCCGTCACAAGCACAGACCCCGTTGCGCCAGAATCCGTCCTAAATAACACATTTTGCGGGTGGACAACTGGTTGCGGGGGCCGTTGCAGGTGCCGCAAAGCAGACATACCCTGCTCGCTTCGGTGCAGCAGTTGCCTCGCTTCGTGTACCAATGGCCCTCCAATCGTCAGCATCAACGGCGACGACGACGATGATGATCTTGATGATGAACTCGGCCAATTACTTAATATGGCCTTGCAAATACTTGTAATATAAAATGTTCTACTTGTTAAGCATTACCTCCCACAATACACAGTTTTTCCAGCTATTCGCATTTTCAAACTCACGTACATCCTTAACTACTACCCCTAGCGAAAAAATGAACAAAATGTTTTTGTAGACAATTTAATTTACTTTCATTTTGTATAGAATGACCTTTTCACTAGGATGCTTAGTTTTCGAGATAATAACGAAAAACCTACAAACTGACCCTTTCCACCCCCCTCACGCCTTTATTTCCGAATTGGGGATTTTTCGGTCTTCGTTTCCTGTACTACATATGAGTTTATTTGATTTAAAGTCGAACAATTTCGGATTTCGGTAAATGATCATAATTCAGCTGGATAATACATTTATCTTTGAATTAATATATAAATCCACTTTTGTTTTTATTTGTTTTTCATCAGATGGCGAAAAAGAATATGATAAGGATAGAGAGAATGAAGGCAAAAGTAGGTTGAAGATAATGAAGATGAAGACAGGGAAGATGATAATTACAGTAACGAGAAGTGCAAAATTTTTTACATTTGGATTACGATGTCGCACTTTTCCATTGGAACTTGCTTATAATTGATTGCACGATTGTTACTTTTTTATAGCTGTGTTTTTCATAGGTTCTAATTTTTTACCTCACTTAAGATCATCGCAAGTTTAGACATGATCAGATCTGATTGGCGCTAATAATGTGGACAACAATTTTTATCTAAGGTATATTTTTTCTAAAATCTTTAGATTAAGAGTTATTTACAAAAATTTTAATAAGGGTCTAGAAAAATTTCACTTAATTTAAAATATCGCGGTAGGTAACTATAGAATTTTCGACATATATTGTAATAAATTTTTTTTTTTTCTTTAAATTACGAAAGAAATCCGGAAGAATCTGAGAGCTCAAAGGGTTACCAAGTTACAGAAAATTGAATTGAATATTTTACCCTTGGAGGAGGTGTAGATGATAAACGATGCGTAAATACGCAACACCAAATCACTTCTTGACCAAAGAAGATGGGTTGGGCAAGAAGTGACTTGGTGTTGTGTGTTAGATCCCCTATCAGAGGAGATGGGAGCTTGCTTTCTTCATTCCAAGTCCACGATGCTTAATAAATTAAATTTCAAATGCTATCTACGGCATTCATTTATCTTTACTGCAGTTTTAGAAATAATCATTTAAATTAAATATAAGCTAAACGCATACCTCACGATAAGCGCCAAGGAGGATTCAGGACTTTTAAACGCCTCAACAAGTATAGTTTGACAATTTTAACCATCGTTTAACACAATTCTTGGCAGGTTAATTTTATTTCCATTAATTAAATTATTGGTATATAAAAGAATATTTTGAAGGCTTTTCTCAATCCAATTCGAGGTTATTAGGTGTAAACTACTGCTCCATATTTTCCTCGGATAAAATAACCAACAGATATAATTTCTCAAAATTGTTACGATGAGAAAGGGTTGAAAATATCATTGAGGTAAATTATAAATAAAAGCGGCCTCAAGGCCGTAAATTCAAAGGGATTTGCATTGACTATACATGATTTCATCTCAGTGATTAGGTAAATAGTCCGAAGCTATATTATTTAATAGACAGACGTGCTCAAAGTTTTATAGATATTCTACAATGTATTTTTCTTGATATCTCGTATATAAGCAGGTTACTTATATCTATTGGGCAGAAATTTTAAAAAATATTATTTCTAAAGTCTAAAATAACATACAATTTTCTAGGAGATAACACGTTCTTGATAGTAAGCATAGAAACACTCTCTAATTGTGTTTGTCTTCACAACATTGGGAAAAGAACAAGATAGCTGCAATTAATATGGCTGCTGTTGCGATTATGCTGTATTCGACGCTGTACCTTTGAAATAATTCAATACACAGTAAATGAGAGACGACAATTACGCAAAGGTACTTCTTATATTTACAAAAGCAATCAAATCATCCCAAGTGTACAAATACTCTTAGGCCTGTATGGCAGAGTTTGGAAGTTGTTGAAATAGAGGCAGTAGCTGAACTTCCATCAAATATCGAGGAATTCAATTCAGGTGTTGGTAAATCATTATACGGCATGCTTTATGAAAACATAGAAGCACTGGGTTTATCAATAAATCTAACTTTCTTCTTTTTGAAACCAGCCGGGATTTAGAGATATGGTGAGTGGTAGAGAAGTCCTGACACCAACTGCAGACCCAGAATTCATAAGTCAGAGGCTTATAAGTCTTATAAGTTTTACATAGAAGTATGACAACTTCCAGAGGATGTTGTTGAGGAAAGCCTTCACTAACGACATAGTTCTCTTCGACTACTAGACCAACTTGACCAGACCAAAATGATGTTCAAGTATGTCATCAAGTGATTTGCACCCACCAAGGCAAACAATAGCTTGAAAAGGGATAGGATAAGTAGACAAAATATATCGAGATCTGTGGTTTGGATTCCGAGGACTGCTCGATCTACTTGATGGTCATCCTTAACGTATTTCCTGGTATGTAGATTACGCTACTCTATGAATTAAATATCCATCAGTCTGTCAAATAGCTGCTGAATGATTGATATGCTAAATGCAAAATGCAGTTATCTAAGTTATCTTAGGTTCTCTGCCAGTTTGGGGCATATGATAATGTAATCTTTAATACTGACACCACAGGATGTGCAATGTCGTTATAGGTAATTTTTGGTGCGCGGCAAGATGTGTGGTGGTATTGAAGACCAAAGGCGGATTGCAAGGCTTTGAGCAATCATACAAGAAATATACTGGAAGTAATAATGACATAAAATACTTAAGAAATAAAAAAACTCCAAGTTTTACATTTATAATAGTCATGTGGTCTACATTCTGAAAGAAAAAGTTTATTATATGGCAAATGATAGTTAAGCAGTTGCGTTGAAAATTAAATATTACTAGCAGGGTGATTTTTTGGTTGTGATTAGAGTATGCTGCTCTTCTTTGAATTTTAAAAAGTTAGGTTAAAATGCTTTTTCGACCTTCTTAGTTTGTTGCTATACTGATAGGAATTTTTCATTGATGATTTTAAAATATGTAAATCTCAACTGTTAAAAACTGAGGCATAAATTCATTTGAATATTGAGCTTTATTTTAATTATCTATTTAAATGTCGAACATCTCACGGGGATCCTTGGAACCAATTCACAAATCAAGATAGCTTTGTTATCGTTTTTGAATAAGTGGAACCGTGGATATACTCTTGTTGGCTTTGGGAATAATAAGAGAGACAATGCGTCATTTCTGTTACATTCTTGATTAAAATTCCTTTAAAAAACTTATTCTGTACTTGATTATTTTCAATATGTCTTTTAAATATGTTTATGACATACGAGAAAATAATATTTATGAAACACATTTAAATTAATAAAATTCATAAGGTCAATGATTTCCTTATAGAATTAAAATACCTTTCTTACTCTTTATTTCATTCAAGAGGGTGGAAAAATTTGAAGTTACTTTGCGGATTAAAAATATTGATCGCCTTCGTTTTATTTATCCATAGCAGCATTTGGCTAATGTGCGCATTTATAAATTATTTTTTAGTAATAATTAATTCATTTTCCTTATATTATCATAACATGGATCCTCTTATTTTCGGTACAATACAGTGAACATCTCCTGGGTCTCAGAATACTCAGATATTCACGGGAATGGAGTAGCAAACAGACGGTCTGCTTAAGAAATGCTACACCAGATTAGCTTTCAGCTCGGATATTGAACTACCATTTACTTAAATCTTTGGCTTTTTATCTTCTATTATATGATGGATACAAATAGATATAATAATAATATAATAACCTGGGTTTTGCCGGACGAAATGAAAGAATATAAACTCTTCAGTAAAGATCGTACGTCTTGTGGTGAGAGAAACACGTGAGATACTTACGCTAAGTGGATCTCAATGAGGCATAGCTGTGGGAATTCTCGCTGGTCACTGCAAACTGTGGCAATGCTGTGCATTAGGAATTCAATCAAAGTTAACTTCTTTTGGCTGTGAGTCTATTGTTGCTACGTAATTTTTCAATTCATAACCTGTATGCAGTTTTTGAAGGACCCAATGTCGCATCCTGTTATATTTGCTTCATTAACTCAATAAATTTGGAATAAAACACCTCCGTACTGTTTAATAATAACGCTATGCGAACTAAAACAGTTATAGGGCCAAAATGAAAGATAATATACTTTTCTACAATAGTTTCCTATGCATATATGTGCACATAAATAAAACACATTTGTCTGCTACAAAGTTATTTATTAATATAAGGTAAGTCAATAAAATTAGTCAATAAAAGCTATCAGTGTTGTTATATGGGCTTTAAATGATCGTCGTACCGACTTTCCATCCGTATGTGCTTAACGGTGGTTTCACTACACAAGCCACTCTCGCACGCCTCTGTAATACCAGTGAGCTCCACCTAGTTATCAATAGCTCTCAGTTGGGCCATCTGGATATGTAAATTTCCTGGGATTAAAAACCAACTGCGCTGTGAAAACGCCATCAGCAATTGCGATAATGGTCGGTATAAACCAAGGTCAAGGGTAACTACCAATTTTTTGCCATCCCATTGAAGATAGTTCATTTTTTTAAGGTTTTGCATGACTGTTAGCTGTACAGAATTATCAGTAGGGGAATTCGGTATTATAGGTAGCACCGAAATCTTAGTTTTAGGTTTTACCACATTGATAAAGGAGTTATAAGCTGCCCATGTTAGACCTGGTTCCAATTAATTATGCATTATTGATTCATCAGGAAAGACTTCTTCAACTGTCAAAGCCAAAATCTACATAAGATCCTCTATTGCAGATGATATTAATAACTTATTATTCTCATTTCTTTCCTCAGATGTTCTTATCGTTAAAGTTTGACTTCTTGGTTTGATGCTCTTTAGCAGATTGCAGGTTGCCATCTCGTATATGGTGTCTGGTATAACAGTTTGCTGCTCTTCTGGAACAAGATTGAAGGCTATTGATTCATCACCCTCCTGATAGGTTTGGTAAGCAACAAGCACTGTTCCATGCAAAGTGTTTTTCCATCAGGAGTATCTTCCTGGAAATCAATGTTGTCTGTTGCAAAATGAGTAAACCTATTTTGAACAAAATCAGGTGGTATGTATATGCCTCCAGAAGCCGTCATTCGTGCAAGAACTGATCTTGCAATGCGAGTTTCGATGTCCAAAATGCGGGCATAAGGTACTGACACTCCAATATTATCCAAATACTCGACCAACTGTGCACTGCGTGTAGATTGATGAACCGAAAGACCAACTGCTACTTGTAATGGCATTGCACGTGTATGTCGAAGAGTTTCTGCAACAGTATTTGATACCTGACGAGACTTGATAAACACTCATACATTAGAGTTTGTGATAAGCGATTTGTCCTTTCATTAATTTCACTAACACGTTTAGTTTGAGATAAAATACTGCTATTCCCAACTAAGCACCACTTGAAAAACAGAGACACTTCTTCCGGAACAACATCAGCAGTGCAACATAGACTATCTTCAAAATTCCACTTATCTTGATTCGGTATGGCTTTACGGAGGAGTTTTGCAGCTGCATGTATAATCTTCAATTTGTGTGCTTCAGACTCTTCTTCAAGTTGAATTATAGCAGCATTGCTGTTCTTTTCAGTGACACCCGTTCAGAGGCATTCTTACGTTTGGGACATGAAAATGCAACACACGGTATTTCGCACTCGATATATAAGGTAACTTTGGCAACACCCTGCATTGTGATGATGCTAATCGCTTAGAATAACCATATAGTTAATACCTATAATAAAAGATATTTATTTTAGTCAGTTCTTATGGTGAATTAAACTTGACATTCAGTAAAACAATTAAATTACTATGAACAACGGTATTGTATAACAAGCTAAAAACATACTCTTCGCCTGTTCACTGAACTTTTTATATAATTGGGACACATTCTATAGGATACTCTTCGCAGTTTTTTGTAAATAATGTTAGTTTTAGACATTTTTAATTTTATAGTACGACCTTATATTAGTTGGTAAAATACTCAGTAAAATATATAAAGTAAAAATTGAAAAAACTATACCATACCCCCATTTGGGTGTCGAACCCGGGACCCTTGGATTTCGAGTCAAACGCAAGCAAGCAAGCAGGCAACAATCATTTATTTAAATTAAATGTTATAAATTATGTACCTCCCCGGAACCTGGCCCGGAGCCAGCCAGACAACCACAGCACGCGGCGCCGCGATGATTGTAGGACTGGGCGGGGTAGGTCCGGCTTGGTTTGACGACAAATAACTTATATCTTAGTACTCCTGTCTGCCACAGGCAGAATTAAAAACTAAATTAAAATTAAAAATGTCTCCACACGGACCTAAAACCAATCGTAAGAATTACACTACCACCTTACACGTAAAAAAATGTATATTTTTACATTATAAGACACGAGCTAAAATCATATTTTCACGGTTGTATATTACATTATGAAATGTATATTTGTAAAATATATAAATATTTTGATATTAAAATGAAAGATCATTTCACCAGATTTCTATTCAATTACAAAAACATAAAAATTAAAAAAAAAAATTTCAAATTTAAATCGTTAATAACATTTTTATTTACCGAACGATTTTTTTCAGAAACAATAGGATTTTTCCTCTAACTAACACTAATTTACTATCCAAATTTCAGTACAATCGGAATTTTCTTTCTTGAGTTATCGTGTTTACAAGAAACGTGACGGATGGACAGACGGACATTTTGATAGTTGTTCAAAATTCGTTCACTAACACAATGATATGAAAATTGCGCATAGAACAACTATTGTAGAAAAATTTATTGTTTCATTTTGGTCCTATAACTTTTTTTCGTAAAGCTGATGGTTTAGGAGATATCAGCTGATCTTTAGATTTTAACTTACCGAACCCCCTCCTCCCCTCAAGAAAACGACAGACACGTGCCGCTGGTGGTCACTAACGCTTTTCGTGTTCCACACGTTCCTCTGAACACACTGATACAACTCTTTACACTTAATCATTAACCGGCACACGGAACTACATAAAAATGCATGCACTAACAACAAATATTTTGAAATAACTATTTTTAACTATTTTTAAAAACTTTTCACGAACTGTAGCTGGTGAACTATTAGTTCTGGAAAATAGTGTCTCCGACAGAAATTGAACAGAAATTAGTGCTCTCTAAGATTTTCATTCTACAGTTTAACGTATGATTATGAAATAATCAAGAACATATTATGTGATATAAGTGATAATTTAGTCAGCATAATGTAATTTTTGCAATTTTGGAAAAACATTTAGTTTTCTACATAACTTTCGAACAGACCTCTTTGACGGTATCGCCCATTTTTCGTTGTAAATGTATTGATCCATTAACAGCACGTGGTTATATTTTCTAACCTTCCTTAATCTTTATCGCACCTAAAAAGCAGTAAGACACGGTATCCACTTTCTTGATTAAAATTATTGATCCGCCTAATTTTTCAAGCCCTTTTAATATTTCCATCCACCAATACATTGTGAAAAGTGGAAATCGCTAGTTTATGGTACGGCTTAAATCAATTTCAGTTCGGAAATGAAAATAAGTATCCAACATTAAAGAGAGAGGCCTGAAATATGGGGCCAATTTCGTACAGAATTGCGATCTGCGGTTTTAAATTAGCCTACATTTACCAACGTAGTATTTATTGAATTTTTTACCGGTCCATAGTCTCTTAAAGGGAAAGCTTGGGCGGGACGCACCACTAAAACCTTGCCAAGTGAGCGCACACATGCTATTCCAATAAAATGCTAAAATACATCAAATACGATTAGGGCATTTTTTTGGATCAGGAAATGTGGTTGAGCAAGTTCAAGTTCAGTATGCCAGAAGAGGCACTTTTATTGCATTTTTACTTTTATTTTATGAAACTTTTACGTTGTTTCTGTGGTTCAATGGGATTAAATTTCATCTACGAGGAGTTAGCTAAATATACAGAAAAATGCAGACAAGTTAAAAATTACAAAATTTTAAATTGGTTAACAAAATGTAGTTTTTCAGATTAGTATTAATTTTCGATGCTGAAGAAAACCCGGCGGGGTTTACTGCAAGTAAATTTCGACAAACTAAAAGCTTGACAATTCCAAATTTCCAAAAATATTAAATATGTATAAAGAAAAAGCTTGTCGCGCACGAGAAGTTCACACAGGCATTAATTTTGCTTGGCAGAGATTGTAAGTACCTAAAGAAGTATTTTTTTTATCTTTATTCACTCGAAAAGCTTTTAAGACAATTATTTTTTTTATTTTTATTGTTTTCGTTCTAGAACACTTAAATAAAAATAAAAGCTTGTTTTTAAAAAGTTTTCTTTTACATTTAATTTTATATTGAAATTTTTTGTCACGTCTTAATTGGTTTTATATTCATTGCGTAGAATATAACGTCTGAATGAATATACTTTTCAATCTAGTTATAGTGTTAAAACTAAAAACACATTTATTGGTACCAGAACTACAGGTGTATGCAAAGTTTCAGCTCAATTGGACGCCGTTATGTGATTCAAAATTGACTTGCAAGAATCTTCCTAAACATACTGATAAACAAACAAACATACTAACTAACTAACTAATATACAAAACAAGAAAAAGCTTATAATAATAATAACATCTCGTCCGACCAATATCCAGAGAAAATAAGAAGCAATAGATAAGTTCAATTTTAGTGGATACCGTAAACAGATACAGTGAAATTATAAAAGTATACTGGTAATAGATTTAATATATTTATTTTACAATTTGTTTTATTATGTGTTCGTAGTAATTAGGAAATGAGAGAGGTATAAGAAATAAAAAATATAATGTTATCGTGTGAAGAAAAACGTATCTATAGACAAATAAATTAATTATTTTGATTTATTTACCATTTATTAATACGCCAGGAAATATTTTACTAATTTCTGTTATTTATTGATGACAATATTATTATAACAAAAACGTATATTATCTTGAAGGATAATATAATTAGAAAACATCTACTAAAATAAAAAATAGAGCAATTGATTCAGATATTTAAAAAAAAATCATACAAGCAGAGGAATTTGTAAATATATTCTCTTTAGTCTTTTGACTGAAATTCTATAAATTCCTCCAATAAAAAGTTGTGCTCATTACACCATCTTAGAAAATGACGGTACAAATTCTATATATGCCCATTTTTTCGGAAATAATCCATTTAAAAAAATTGTTAAGCGTCCAATTACTTACAACTTTTGTTATTATTGTTATTTTTTTATTTATTGAACCCTTAATGTACAACATGGTATCTAAGAGTATTATAACAACATTTATGGAAAATACACTCAAATACAAAATTAAAATTCACTGATCACCTCAAATCCCCTTAAGAGAAATTGAGTGAAATATCTCAGCCAGAAAGAGATATTAAACTTGAAAAATTGAGAAAATCCCTAATTTCTCAGTACTAGTTTAAAGAATTAATACCGCGATGGCAGCTTGCGGATTTAAATTTCGATATTAAACTTGTTTTACAACACATTATCTTTGTACAGAGCGCTTTATATTTCACGAAGAAGACATTTTTAGTTTAATGTGAATTATGTTTATTTATTTGCTTCTTTAGAATGGCAATGGTTTATTTTATTTCGAACGGTATTTCTTATCGTTAAACTGAAATTTAAAGTGACAAAATTGCTAAATAATTTCGTTACAAAATTATGTTTACCAATTAAACTATAATAAATATAATTCAATAATACATATACATGATTTAAGAAAAATTTTTTTTCTCAAAGTCTGTATAATTTAGACAGTTATTAAGATCTAATCAGATATAAGTTCAATGCTGACAAATACAAAACAATTGCGTTATCATGCGTTCTTGCGTTTTTACAATACGTGAAGAGATAATTTTACCACAAACACAGTAATGTTTTATATTCATGAATGAAAATTTCATGATCGTATACTTTATATGTACATTGCATATTACTTACTTCATATATATATTTTATAATATCCAAAAAATTCGTACTGTCAGGTGATGCAAAACACCAAAAATGAGATTTCAATCAGTTAGTATATATTATGCACTAGATATGAATTCTATAAAATAAATATAATCTTCGTACAAGAATATTATAGTATATTCAACAAAGTACACACATATATATAGTGTGCCTCCGGATTGAGTTTGCGATAGATGTAATATACCAAAAAAAAAAAAAATTAGTACGGCTTTCATTTTCTGCAGTCTGGGTCTGCTTGACGTAAAATGGATTTTTACCAAAATTCAGTTAAAATGGGATCTAACACAGAGTTAATCTAAGAAGGAAATAAAAGAAAATAAATTATTATAGGTGTTGAGGCTACAGTGAGGCATTCTTTGTTTTTGTTCATTTTAAATTTAGTCTAACTAGAAATAGCTGACAGCACTATGGTCTGGCCGGCAATTTGCGTAACACTCGCCAGATGTGGGAGTGGGGAAGTAGGTAGACAAGATATTGTAGAATAAGGGTAGTTTTTAAGAGTCACACACAACCTTTAGAACATAATAGTTTACAATATATTATACAAGTACAAGTCCGAGATTACAGTAAAGTACAAGTGTTCTAAAATTACAAGTTTCTATCATTTCTATCCTTTACCGTAATTAAAACAGTGGTACTATAATACAGTCCAGTACAAGTGGTCCTTCGAAAGTACAATACTACAATAGGTAAACTTGGTCCTTCTGTTAATTTTACGGAAAAATTCTATTTGGAAAAAATATTTGGCATTGAAAGTTAGAGCCATATGCCAACTTTTATTGCATTTGAACGAAAAATAATAATAATGATAATACCTGTTAAAGAAATTAGAAGAAGTTACAAAGAATTAGAAGAAAGAAAGGTGGAATTATGTAGTAATTTAGGTGGGGTACTATTTGAATAGGTTTTTAGTTGAATTCGTTGAAATTGTTAATTGTGTTTACTTTAAGTAGTATTTTTTTTTTTTGTTCAAATGCAATGAAAGTTGGCATATGGCTCAATGTCAAATATTTTATTTAAATATAATTTTTCCGTAAAATTAACAAAAAGGCCATTACCTACAATGATGTATATTCTTTTATTTTCTTCTTAGACTAACTCCGCGAGTTAGATCCCATTTTGACTGAATTTTGGTAAAAATCCATTTTATGTCAAGCAGACCGATACTGCAGAAATGAAAGCCGTACAATTTTTTTTTTTTTTTGGTATATTACACTTATCGCAAACTCAATTCGAGGACACACTGTATATTTTCAATATGTTTTAACTTGATGATACAATAATAATTATGAAACATCTATTTGCTTTTCTCATCAGAAACCCAATTGTAGAAATTATATTCCGAAAATTACAAGGAACTGTACATTTATCAAATTTGCCGACGTTTTCAAAGAAAAGAACAAATAATACGAAATACATTTACTCAATTCCCTTAATGAAAATATTAGATTTCCCTTGCCAAAGCACTTTTAAATTTAACCTTTCAAATAATATTCGGATACCTCTTTAAAATCTGTATTTAACTTAATGATATCACAAATCCTATAATACGGGTGAAAGTTTAAAAATATTTGTTTTTTTAATATCCAATAAACATATGTTGTTTATTGTTTTGATACATATCCAGCAAAACTTTAATAAAAAATTATTACAGAAATAAACAAAACAAACACACTACAAAATCCAAAGCCAAGACTGTCCGGGAGAGGGTTACACATTTGGAAAAACGCATCTATAACCACAGACATTGTCAGTGCTGGTGCCGGGGCTCGAACTCAATACACAATAAATAGTGTGACTAGCGTATTCACCACATACTCTTTAATTGACTGACCTACCATGCCGGTAGCGTTTGATGATTATAAAATTTTCGCAATTTGTTGTATCTGTGGTAATTATTAAATCTTTCATTTATATCAGATTTTGAGAGATAATAGTAAATTTAGTTTATATGTGATTTATTTTATTAAGCACTCAAAACAGAAACAGCAGTTGGCTAAAAAATAATTAAACATTTCTTTTATTTTTCCTTAAAAAGGCAGTAAAGTATTCCGGACTTTTATCGACCACGTTCACTATGATAATAACTGATATTAGGTTAATAGAGTTGCGCATATAACTTATTAAATGAAGTATAATATACGAGTTACTTTTTATAGTATTTTGTGTATATATTGACAATAACCGATAATTAAAAAAATATTCAGAGCTAGTTTTTTATTTACTATTTTCAATGAAATTTTTGGTAAATGTAATGTTATAGATAGTAGGTAGGTGCAATCACCAATTATTTTACTTATACATCTGTTAGACAAGCTCTTAACAATAAGCTCTGAGTACGGTTTAAATGTCAGTTTCAATAAAATGAAAAGATAATTGTAACTTGAGGAAATAAGAAGCATTAAAACACGTTAAGGATAAGTGTGTGCGGGGTAGTAAACCTTGTAGACCTTGTTGAAGATGACAGTTGAAAAAAATTTGAAGTGATAGAAATGAACATCCAACAGTACTAGAATGGTTTATTAATTGTGCATGCGATCGCTTCAAATTAATAAAATTTAATTATTTGCTTTTGACAGATCATTAGCAAAGGCGTACCTTTAAGATCTTATTTATAATCTACATGAGTGAATTGTCAAAGATGAAATTCTTTTATGCAACTTTTTGTAGGTGATATTGCAGTTTCTAATTTTAAGTTACCGACAACACTTAAATCGATAATTTCCTGAATTAAACGAAAACCTAAGGAGGATATTAAAATATTCCATACATATATAGCGCTTAACCAAAACATTAACCCTATATATTTAAAATAAAGCGATACTTGTTAACAGCCGGGAGGCAGCGTTGCATTTTTGATGGTGATTTCAGGCCGCTTGATTTTGTGTGTAATCGATAGTCTAGTAATCGAAACAAGCGTCAGCTGTTTACATGATAATGATAATTAAAAAAAAGTCAGCTGCGTAGATAATGGGAGATTATACGACAGCCGCTTATATAAACCTGTATAAAAAACAATTGATGTAAAATCATTTCAGGTTCAATGAAACTTATACAGCTAAGTCTTTATATTATTAAATTGATAAAAACAATCGTCAGCCATTCTTTCCATGGGGGTAAGACCGTCAGCTGAGGAATTATAAGTGCTGAGCGAGCTTTTAATCTAGGTATGGTGCAATTCAATGTATGATCTAACTGACGAGATATATTGTTTATATAATCGACCTTTGACCATTTTATTGGGAGTATTCTCCGAACCGGCTTCGCACAAACGGAGTTGACAGAGTCGCCTTAGTTTTTATTTTGTTACAATTTACAAGTGTATTAATTACATGAAGGAAGAAGATATACGTTTTTAATATAGCAATAATCAAATTTATTTTATATAAGCATGATAAGCTGAAAAAATTGCATATTTATCTACATGTCCTTTTGGCACGGTTTGACAACTGTGACTGAAAATAAAACTCGGCAAGTCTACAAACGCTCCAAAAAAATGGCGATTTCACGCGCGCCAACTTGGATGCGCGAACTCTTCCCGCCAATGCGAGTTACACTTCAAGTTGTTCAGTGGCTAGACAAATGGATCCTCCAAATTCTTCTACATAAATAAATCCCAAAGAGCCCTAACGCTCATAGGTAAGGGCGCAGGAAATTTACATAGGAATGCGCAGATAGTTACTGTCACAATTTGTCAAGGTCTATGCAAATTTAACCTACAGGAAAATACTATGGAAAAATATATTTTTTAAAATTGTTTATTTTCCAGCATTAGTGTATATATATTACCATTGTAATTGAAACCATACATTACAGTTTAAATTGATTTCAAGTCACTTGAAATTTCTAGAAATGATTATTTAAACAATACACTAAATGAAAATGTACGTCAACCTATTGATATAAATGGGGGAAGATTGTCAGTTTGATCATACATTGGATTGCATCATACTCAGATTAAAAGCTCGCTCAGCACTTATAATCCCTCAGCTGACGGTCTTACCCCCATTGAAAGAATAACTGACCGTTGTTTTTATCATTTTAATAATATAAAGAGTTAGCTGTATAAGTTTCATTGAACCTGAAATGATTTTATATCAATTGTTTTTTATACTGATTTATATAAGCGGCTGACGTATAATCTCCCATTATCTACGCAGCTGACTTTTTTTTAATTAATATTATCAAGTAAACATTTGTTATACAAATTTTCAAACGATCTGAAATCATTTTTGAATTTTTTTTTTCCGACATAATAGACGTTCTCTCACAACCAGGTCCACCACGATTCTGACAGCTGACGCTTGTTTCGATTACTAGCCATATAGACTATCGATTACACACAAAATCAAGCAGCCTGAAATCACCATCAAAAATGCAACGCTGCCTCCTGGGTATAAATCTATACAAAATTTATAATTTTGCTTTTTTTGGACAATAACCACATTAATTTAAGTGATAGTGTCAAGAATTTAGGAATGGTCGTTGACCCAAAACTTGAAACAAATATTACGAATCCCGCAATTTTCTCTTCGCAATTTTGTCTGGGATATCTATCGGATGTAGACAGGCAGTGTTGATGCTTTCGAAATGTGGAATTTAAAACATACATTACGAATTTCTTGAACAGCCCATCGCACCTAGAAAATATACCTCCAAACAATATAGAGCGGTTAGTACCTACTTCATATAAAACCAGATTATAAATGACAAATAGAAAACTTCATTCATAACGTTGGGCTCACTAAGAAACTGATGGGAAGAACTTAGGTGAGACTCCATATTTAATAAGCAATCACAAAGCATCGGTCAAGGCACAGTGAATAAAAACAAATAATAATAAGAAGGTTTTATTTGCAAGGGTTATCAGTCTTATGCTATTGTAAATATAGAATTTAATGGTAATATATAGGCTAAGCAATTATCAAGTTTAAAAATCAAATCAATGTAAATTACAAAAATGAAGGTCTTTAATTCCATCAGTTTATCTGTATTCCTCTCGTATGTCTATATGTTGGTATCATATCTAAATCCCATTAAAAAATGTTGTTAATCCTCAATAGAAAAAGTTTGGCATCCGTTGTTCACAGTATGGTAAAACTAATAAATTCCATGCCTTATCCCATTGCAAAATCCTGCTTCGTAAAATATCCGTCATATTTTTGAGCATGTAAGAATATTATGTGCCGACCACATTAATTATATATTACTCTCTTCACATATTTACATCATGTATAGACGTTATCACTGTGAATTTCATTCATCCTCTCAACAAGAAGTTAGATTTCCTTAATATCCACTAATGCTCATTATAATAGTTCAATTACTTACTTAAAACAAACAGTTTTCGAACCAAACTACCTGATCTATAATATTTATCGCTTACTCTGCAGCATTAAGTTCGAGCAAAAAGGGCTTTACATCAAGCCTGATTTGCGAAATCTCATTTCCAGCTTGTTAGCAAATTACATTGAAACAAATGTCCGGATTTTCCACGGACGATTGAAGAATTAAAGTAGAAGAGATTATATAAAAAGAAATCCACTAAGGGCTAGGTAATCCGACGGGAAACGAAAAAGTTTTTACTCCATTATGCGGTATATTTTTTTGCTTTATTTTAAATTTTTTGCTGCCCTATTTTTATAATTATTAATACGGTGGCTAGATACTTCTGCTTTAGTAATATTCTCTTATACGCAGAATACAATACTAAAATGAAACTGTACTTCCTCAGTATATAATTTTTTCTGCGAAACAATTTCTTAAATTAGAAATATACTCTCACTTAAACGTGGAACAAACCTGTAACTTCTTTATTTGTTGACCGATTCGATATATTTGCTGTAAATCTATCTGTAGATGGCCAGTTTTGTTTTACATTGAAGTACATGGCCTCCTGCAATAGAGTTTTTATTACCAAAGAACACAAAATGATATTAGCAATTTTTTTTTTTTTTTCAGAGAACCGACTCAGTGGCGCAAGCTTACGGTGTTACGCTCGCGATCACGGGGTTCCGGGTTCGAATCCTAGCTAGGGCATGGATGTGTAGTGGCGTTTTACACGTGTTGCCGAGAAGGTAGCAGTGGACTAGATCGCGGTTGTGTGAGAGACAACACGGCTAGTCGCTCTCCTCTTCTCTCCTCTCTTGAGTTCGAATCTCAGCTGCGGCAGATGGCAATGTCGCAGGGAATGGATGTTGTGTTGTTGTCTATATATACGTGTCCTGGTTGAGTGGTGGAATAGCCTGCGGCTAAACTCCGCCAGGACGTAAATATAAATAAGGCGTAAAAAAAATGTATTAGATATTCGTCTTCAGCATCTCTAAAATGTTTTGATACTAAGTTTCACCAAAATCCGAATATACAAACACCATTAAGCGGGACACCCTAGAGTGGGAACAAATATGTGATATCTTTATTTTTTGACCGATTTGATTTTTAATATGTAGAATTAAAAAACAGTTAAAGGAAACCAGTAATACATATTATTTTTTTAAAATGATCCCCCATTCTCTTTGGCAACCCTTTAAACTAGATAATATATTCTCAACAAAATTAACAAATTCACTAAATTTACAAGTACTAAAATAATTTGAAAGCTCCATCTTTGGTTTTTAAATATTTCAGATAAACCAAGAATAAATGCATATTTCCCTCTCACTCTGCAAAATCCCAACCTTTATAAAAAGTTCTATATAGAGAAATAAATAATATACAATTAAAAAAAAAACACGTTCTTAAACTAATAATAAATTGATCACTGGTAGTGCTCGAGAATATGACATTGTGGCTTTCAAGGATCTAGGTACATGGGGAGTGGGTGAAAATCATAAGAAAATTTGACCTAAACAAACAAAATAAACATACAAACAGTTAAGTAAAGTTAAATAAAAGCGTATAAAAAACAGTTTTGACCACATCAACTTTTAGGTTAAATATTCAGGCAGGTCAAAAAGTATGAAAATGTGACTTGGCAAAAATTGAACATTTTAAAAATCAAAGATTCTAACACTGTAGAATTGAAGAGCATAAAAATAGTTTAAAAAAGTAAAAAAACACGCTTTTATAAATATTGCACTAAAAAGCAAAAAATAATCATCGTTCTCACTGTCTACCCCGTAAGGGCCTTAGTGCAAGCCGTGTTTGTAATTAAGAATAATATTTGAGCATAAAATCGTGGGGCGCTTTTCGAACGCTATTTTGAACAGGTTCGATAATTAAAATGCTGGAGACATTATTAGATTAAATGAAAAGCGCCCCACGCTTTTATTTTATATTATTATACTTAATTACAAACAAGGCTTACAGTAAGGCTCTCGCGGGGTAGACAGAAAGAACAGGTTCTTTGATTATTTTTTGCTTTTTATTGCAGTATTTATAAAAGCATAAGTCCCCAGATATCGATTTTTATACGAATGAGACCATAAATTAAAAAAATTATCCGCCATTTTGACGCCACCATTTTAAATTGTTAAATTTGGATCGGATAATTGTAATCTGCAACCTCTATAACCCACAGATAACGATTTTCATCCGAATCAGTTGATAAAACCTATCCGCCATGTTGACGCAGCCATTTTGAATTTTTAAATTCTGATCACATATTTGTTTTCTACTTATCAATCATCCCTTTATTTTGATACCCAAGGTGGTTGTAAAGAAAATGATGGGGCGGCGGCCATTTTGAATATATTATAATATTGAGTATACTATATTATATTGTCATCAGAGCTACACACAATTGCCAAATTTCATGATGATACAACAATTAGAAGTGGGTGAAATTCAGTTCCTTAGACTTTTTACATACATACATAGTTACAGGTCGACCTAATAAAAGCATGTTAAAAATACAATAAACTAAAAAGTGTTTGAAAGTTTATTTGTACAAAAAGCAGTTACTGAGAAAATTTAGTCTCCAAAAGTGAAAATATCCGGTTACTTGAGTTTTTTTTTTAATTTTTAACATTAATCTATTCAAGAACTACACTTTACAAAAAAATATAAGGCGTTTTTTGTAGAATTTTTGTGCTCTTCATTTCTGCACTGTAACATATTTTTTTATTTTCAGTCTTGCAAAGTAACATTTTAAATATTTTTGCTTGTGTTGTGACAGTATTGTCGCAATTTGCATAATTAGGAAGTTTCCTATTTTAGAAATATCATAATTCAACCTCATTTAGTAGTCTTTCAGATAACTAATCAAACAAAAAAAAAATTACTCACGAACTTATTCAATTTCTTATTTGAATACTTCGCCTCGGCTGAAGTCCACAGTGACGTCACAATACACAACGCGCTGACTTGCCATGCTGGCAGCGCGTCGTATGTTCCCTTTATTTAGTACATATATGTGCTCGCTCATGTTCATTTAGTGGGGTTAAAATTTCTCGATAACACTGAATGAACTAAATAGCCAGGGAGATAGCGACAGTTTTTTCGCGTTAATATACCGAGAGATCGAGAAAGACTGAACGTGACGTCACACGGAAAAGTCACTAAAATTATCAAAATTAATTTCTATTCTACATATATTATTAAAACTAATTTCCTATGTTGCTAGTCACTGTTACCAATCTGATGTCTGTCATTTTCGTGAATGTTACTATTATTGGCTTAAGTTTGATTTATCATTTATCTCCCTTTCTGACTAATAAATCAGTGTTTCTCAACGCAATCAGTTCACTGTCACTTGTGTGGCAAGTTAATAAAGAAACTCGCATTTTGTGTAAATACTGTAATTGACTATATTTAAGGTTATTGTCGGCAACGTGAAAATGTTGAAAGTACCAGAAAATAGTACATATGTATGCAGTATGTAGGCGGCACAAAAACAATCTTTAGGGAGTGGCACGTTCAGTCTCTCTCTATCTCCCTGTACATAAAGCTAGATTTTTTCCCATGATAGCTTAGATAGTATCAATGATGAAGGTGCAATTCTACCAATCTATGAGTAAAAAGAGATTTTCTGAAATGTCAGAAAATGTCACTTTTCATTCGTTCGTGCCGAGCCGAATTTTCGAATTTCGCCGTGCAATTTACGATCAGGTTTATCTGGAAGACTCCCTCTTTACGTCGCAAATGGTGTTTTTCGAAAAATATGAACGTGCAATTTTTTCGGCTCCCAAATGCAAGCTGTTTTTTGCTATTTTTCTCCGAAACGGTGGGAGTCAGCTCGAAATAAAAAATAAGGTCAAACGAGTATTTTCCAATACGAATCTTTTACTTCCATCAGAATTTTGATTTTTTCGTTTCGGAAATAACTACTGAAATGTCTGCCATGTACGGCAAAAAATCCCAAATTTTGAGCTTCTAAAATTTGCAACTTTTTAATCTGGGCTCCTACGCCAAAACACTACTCTAGCTAATTTAAATAGAATTAAATTTGCTAAAACCGTTCTTTCTATTTTTTTGAATTCCTACAAAAATGAACTAATTAGAGGGGGCGGGATTTGGGTTTTTTTTTTTCGGTAAAATTTCTCCATTTTGTCACCGTAATTAATCGGTAATAAACTGAAATCGATCTCATATACGATATTCACTTAATATCATGTACTACTTTGACGCTTCGTTAAACTCGGCTCTTCAAAGCAAAGGTTTCTGAGAAAAATTATTTTTTTAAGATTTACATACACTCTATAGGAGAACGTGTAATTTCATACATTTCCTCGAATATCTCGATAATTATCGTTTTTATCGAAAAGGTTGTAGACGGCTTATGTAAAGAGAGATGATTGACCTTTCCGACACTTTTTTCTATTTTTTCTCTAACATAACAAACAAAAGACTTATGACCGAATATACATATATTTGATGTCAATCTCTCGTACAATTTACTAACGTTTATGTACCTTAATGAAGTGCCAACGCCAACTTCTATCCATATTGTTTAACATTATTATCAATATATCGTGTCTGAGCATCGCACGAGAACGTTAAATGGTGGTTTAAGCTCTTCGAAATTGCAGACATGAAGTCGGGAGAGCGTGTCGATGGATCTCTAATTTCAATTTCTCGACCTCGACGGATCCCTCTCAAATCGTGCTCGTGATCTTTGGTCGAAGGAGAGGAATAAGTATCAAAAATGATTATCACAAACGGTGCATCATTTCTCAAAAACAATGCAAACGTTTTTTTGATATGTCTGCATTAGTCATTGGTGCTACTACACAATCGTCTGCAGCTCGACCACTAGCAATATTGAAAAGTAAATGAAAGTGATTATGATTAACACATCTATAAGAAAACTGTCTGTTTTTTAATATTAAGGAAGAATATAATTGTCATGATTTGACTATATATTGCAATTTTGGCAACGTCTACCAAAGATTTAGCCACCTTTCAGCGGAGGTAGAATGTGATTTTTAATCGAAATAGTGCATAAAATGCTTGTAGAGAAATAATCAGTTTTGTAGATTAATATTCAGCGGCGGAAAATGCAAAACTACTCCGCGAACTGAAAAAGCCAGGAGCGCAACGGCCGCAGTCACGCGCTTGCATTCCATTACGTCTACCGATTATTTAGCAACATGAGACGATAGGTAAACTGTATTTTTTGGATGTCTTATTAAATAAACTATTCCACAAAAAAAAATCAGCTTTGTAGATATAAGTAAAAAATGTTTGTTTTTTCCACACTTTGCGTGGGTGGTAGACCTGACATGACAACGCTTCCGACGCGGTATAATATTATTTTCCGGTATGTTTTTATGTCATATGTGAGTACGTAAAATTTCAATCTTGTAGATATATATTTATATATACGTTTATGCAACTTTTTATAGCACGTTGTTTAATTTTTTCCTCATTTTTTCAGCACTAAAAGTTTCCTTAGACTGGCACTTTCATCATTAATACTTTTTATGTTAGAAAAAAAATTGAAGAAAGTGTCGGAAATTCTGTTTACATAGTTCTCTTTATATAAGTTGTCTACAAATGTTTCTAAAAAAACGATAATTATCGAGGTATTCGAGGAAATGAAGGAGATTACACGTTTTCCTATAGAGTGTATGTAAATCTTAAAAAAAAGTCCCAAATCCCGCCCCCTCTAATTTCCTCATTTTTGTGGGAATTCAAAAAATAGAAAAAACGTTTTTAGCAAATTTAATTCTATTTAAATTAGCTAGAGTAGTCTTTTGGCGTAGGAGCCCAGATTAAAAAGTTGCCAATTGTAGAAGCTCAAAATTTGCGGTTTTTTGTCGTACATGGCCGACATTTCAGTAGTTATTGTTGTAGAACTCTCCAAAATCGTCCTAAGTTGAAGACATAATCAAAATTCGACTTAGGCAAAAATTTCATTTGAAGACATTTTTGGGAGTCTGCAGAGGCGCAGATCAGTCCACAAGGGCCGTATTGGGTTCTATAAGGCGTTGGAAATGACCAGGTGAAAATTCGAAGAAACACCGAATTTTCACTTAGGAAAAATGTTTTTGGTTCAGAATATGAGAGTAGAAGTATATAATGACAAAGATTTATGAATAATATACTTTTTCAAAGGTACCATAAATTGGACTTTGAAAAATAATATTTTTGGAAGGGCGTCAAAATTTGGCCCAGGAATCAATTCAATTCAATTAAATTCAATTCAAAAATGTTTTATTACAGTTAATAATACAAAAGTGCGCCTGAGTCAAGTCCCGATTCAGAGCCGACCACACCACCACGGCGTGCAACGTCGTGGTAGATGGGTGGTCGGGTGAAACGGGTTTAACAATAAATGAAGAATTGTAAGGTTAGAACTCCTGTTCTTTGGAACAAAAAACTTAAATCTAACAATTTGGCGAACTATAACTAGAATGAGTTTTAAAAACACTTAAAAATTACACTAATGTTTTAGTTTGCACAGCACACGCGCACAGTTTTAAAAATTGGATTATTGATACGGGAAAAGACTTAATGAAAAAACCCGTTCGAGCCAATGACAGTATTCTTCCGATGGTCTGCCTGCCTTCGGAAAGATAGGGTGGAGAGGAAGTTGTGATTTAAATAAAAAGTTTGATTTACAAGAAGTTATTGGTCGAGAGGGGATTTTGAAAGCGAACAAAAAGGGACAAAAGAACAGAATCGATTTATCGAAAGTACGCCAAAATTTCACTTGCAGACTAATTTTTCAAAACTGCGTTGAAATTTGGCTTGAAAATCGATTTTTCAAAAGTACGCCAAAATTTCACCCGCAGATTAACTTTTCAGAAGTACCTTGAAATTTGGCTTGAAAATCGATTTTTCAAAAGTACGCCAAAATTTCACCCACAGATTAGTTTTTCAAAAGTACCTTGACATTTGGCTCGAAAATCGATTTTTCAAAAGTACGCTAAAATTGGTCTTAAAATGGATTTTTCAAAAGTACCACAAAGTCAGTTTAAAAAGTACCACGAAAATATAATTTAAATTATTTTTTATTTTTTATCCTCAACCAAAGACATTGACCTTTGAGGTACGGTCATTGAAAGCCCAATTCTAAAGTATGAGCATAAAATTTTAACGATGCACTGCATCCAAAAGGCAAAATAGAAGATTTTGTCAAAGCCGACGTAGTGCCGATAAGCAAAAATTGATAAAAATCAATGCACATGTACAAGGCCGGTTTCTCGCATAGAAAGAGTTTGGATTGACCCAGCGGCTCGCAATTTGGTCGAGCGCGTTGAGTGGTCCAGACAAAGCGATGGTAGAAAAGCCAATAACAGGGCTTTTCAAATGACCAAGTTATAGAGGAAAACGCCTTGTGCATAGAAATCCAAAAAATCAATTTTGCCTAAAAGTCGCTCGGAGGTGAGTAGCTGCCATATCGGTAACATTGAACGACTGTGATAAGGGTTAGTAAGTCGTGGACTGATCGAACGCCACTCAACTTATGCAGTAATAAGTCCTCTGAATGTGTTTGAGTACGTGAATCTCCACGATACAAGAACTTTAAAGCTAAGTAGTCTCTAATGAAACAAAATTCATTTAGTAAAACTTTTTTAAGTTAATTTCAGTCAGCCTTAATTATTCATTTACCCAGAGTCTGAAATGATTCTAAAAGCTTGCATTTTGATTCTGAGAAGATATGTATGAATCTTTTCTACCTAATCGATCGTTAGCGTGAACGCTCTCGCTTGTATGGTCTGAAAGGCACTACCTTGATTGGGGAAGGCACGATTCTTATCTTGAGAATTTTGTAAAACCAATTCTGTTAAATAAACGGATTCTTTGAACTATTGTTTCTTAATTGATCTTGAGGCCTGTTGACGGTCTATAATCCCTGGAACTTTCGTATAGAAAACCGGATGTGTCGAGTTAATTCGCATTAACGTTCGACCTTCTGGTTGCTTTACGGAGGTTTGATAGGGATTTTTTTATGCGTTTTTTGAGAAATATATTCCGTTATTAATAGACCAAAACGTGATTTCCGCGTACCAAAATTAATCCCTCCGCAGAGAAATTCTTCGGTTGGGATTTTTTTATGCAAAAATTCAGGAAATTAAGAGGTGCCTAAACCCCTAACGAGGGAATTCGGGTCCAGAGAGAGCGTAGTTTCCGATCTGTGGTAGTGCAGCCTTGGTCCATTACTCGGCTACCGAAGTGCATCTTATCTCGAACCCGCCTGGGAGGTAGAAGAACGGGGTAATACGCGACCGGCGCCCCCTGAGAAATAAATTGGTGTCGCGTCATTTTGACGCCCGGTAGTGCGTTCTTCTACATTATCTCCGAAACGAGAAAAAATATCAAAATTCTGATGAAAGTAAAAGTAAAAGATTCGTAGTGGAAAATACTATTTTTTTTTTATTTCGAGCTAAATCCCACCGTTTCGGAGAAAAATAGCAAAAAACAGCTTGCATTTGGGAGCCGAAAAAATTGCTAAAACATGCAATCTTGGCACGTTCATATTTTTCGAAAAACACCATTGGGATGGCCGTATGATGTCGCGACGTAAAGAGGAAGTCTTCCAGATAAACCTGATCGTAAATTGCATGGCGAAATTTGAAAATTCGGCTCGGCACGAACGAATCCAAAGTGACATTTTGTGACATTTCTCAGAAAATCGATATCTCTTTTTGCAACATGTTATTTAATTTTTTATTCATTTTTGCGGTACTTATAGATTGGTAGAATTACACCTTCATCATTGATACTGTCTAAGCTATCATGGAAAAAAAATCTAGCTTTATGCAAATGATTTTATGAAAACTGTCGCTACCTCCCTGGCTATAAACTGCCGGTGCCTGCCAGCGACTATAAAGGTGCCCGCGCCCGCTCGCTGTTGACGGAATCATGTATTGTGACGTAATCGAGCTCAGCCCAGATGATCGCGGCATTTTAAACTTGGAAGGACCATAGCTTCTTTATTTATAGAAATAATTTAAAAAAAAATTACAGATATTTTTTAGATTTTTACGACTATTTATTACGAGAAAATGAGAAAAATGGAAACTTCCTAATTGACAAAAAGTTAGTGGTAGAGAATTCGCAGAGGCTTTTATATGTTTTCTTTTATTGTAAATGTATGAATTCTATAATGTATGTATAAATGTGTAAATTCTGCGCTTTTGTTTACATCTAATATGAAATCACCACCTGCTTCCTCATTGGACTCCAATTATACTAGCCAATAGTCCCTAATTTCATCATCTCTTGTTATTTCGACATCATTTAACTGGTTCGCCATGCCGCTGCTGAAAGGGCACTATCATGAGAATTTTTTTTTGTTTTTCCATTTCCATCAACAACACGTAGTTACTTATTGCACTAGTTAACTAGTAGAATCTATTATTGTTTCATTTAACTGGTGTGTTTTATTGCCAATACCACTGTTGTTAACACACATAATATCTTCATAAGGCATTTTCAATTTTCTTCGAAAAGTACCAATTTTTTTATTTTTTTCCGTTGTCCCAAATTTGACATTTATAATTTCTACTTTTGCACGTTCAATCCACACCAGCCTGCTCAATCTTACACATACACTTATGACAAATTATAAATACACAGCTGACACAGGAAATAGTTTCAAATATATTTTCTTACATAGTTAGTAGCAGTAGTTTTAGATTCATGTAAACAATAAATATTGTAACTACTTTATTGCCGTTGCCATGTTGCAGTAGATTGCAACGCTATATAATAATTATGTAGCAGACTTTGGAACAACAATTCACTTTCAATAGCAAAACTATCCGAAATAGTGCTTTAATATAACTATCTTATAAGACAATAGGAAACAACTATAAAGTAATTTTAATATATGTACTAAATATATTTATAATATATATAAATATATATTATATATAATATATAAATGTAATATATATTTATAACTGTGCTGAAAATATTGCCGAACGTTAATAAAAAAGCGCTATAAAATTATTTAGTTTTAGAAGCTGAAATGTTTTATAGCTTGTTTACAGAAACGTTTCTAAAATAATTTCTTAACTGCTTTATAATTTATTTTATAATTTTGTTGTAAAGATGTTTTATAAATTTACAAAATAGATCAGTTGTAGACAACCAAATAGTGTTTTCTGCAAGTCTAATATAATCAATTAGCATTTTAGAAGCATTAATAAAATAACAATAAAATAAAATAATCGTATAACATTTAAATTATAAAACAAATTTGTCAGTTGGGATTGAAATGGAGGTAAGACTCAATCAAGGATAATCAGACAGTCGAAATATTTCAAAACCAGGCCTGCCGTCATCCCTCATGTCTGTTTCTCTCCCAAAAGTCCTAAATACCTTACTCCGGTGTTATATATGTCGCGTGTGTTCGATTGAGCAATAAGCAGTGATTTATATGGCCTATTAATTACTCCATTACGCGATGTGATGCTGTACAATGAAGCTGCTGCTATCAGGATGTAACGGGACCCCTTTGATTGAACCCCTGCATATTATTACTATGCCGAGAGGTATTATCTAGAAAAGGAGGCACAGCGTGAGGATTTAGTGTCGTTATTGCTCTTATTTGGTACATTTGTCATTTGCTTTTATTATTAAATTGTGTAACAAAGAATGAAATGCCAATGTTTTAAAATTAAATTTTAATATTTATGTGACTGTCTGGATGCGAGAATGGATTTACAGAAGACGGCACGTTACTTTTTACTTTATAGATAATGACTCCTTGTACGATAAATAAATACACCGGACTCTCACCTCGGAGTTCTAGCGGTTCGATTCCCGGTAATGGCATTGGGATTTCTTCGGGAAAAATAGTAGTAGACATAGATATTGGGTGTGTTTGTTATTTCTAAATATTCAACCACCTTCGACACCTGCCCCCCTGCCGGTATACAGGGGGCCGTATTACTTGGAGGTGTAAAATTAAAAAAGAGAAAACTGAACTCCAGTACAATATATTAATGTTAAGCATACTGAAATGTTTTTCATTTTTCTATTCCGTTTGTTTAATAGAATTCCAAAGTAAATCAGTAAATAGAGATTTAGCTTGCAAGTGGAATATGCGAATTGAAGTAGGCACGAATCAAGTTATTCTTTATGAAGTACTTATGCGGTGGTTTTTATTTCACCATACTGAAAAAAGTGCACGTAAAATTACACCCTCATTACATTAGAATTCATGGAATTTTACTGTTAGAATAATGTAATGAGAAATTGCTACAGACAAATACATGTAAAAATACATGCCACATGGAAATATACATAACTTTCGAATTTACTCCCGTCCTAATGTGATTTTACGTCAACTGTTCTGTTAAATTGCAATGTAGTTTTCCACACTGAGTGCAGATTTACTAGCTCTCGTGTAAATTTACAGACAACACTGGTGTAATTTTACATCCAGTCTGTGAAATTATAGTCATTATCACTGGTCACAGAACTACATGAAGAAGCACGTAAAATTACACAAGTACTTTTTTCAGTGCAGAAACTCTAGAACTCCGCATGTCTAGAATCTTACATATCAGAGGGTTATTAAGGTAACTTTAGAATACGTTAAACGAATATTGTCGATTATTAACAAACGATATTATTAACAATGTTCTAACTAAAAACAAAACCGGTAAGGAATAAATGCACTTGCATCATAGTACAGTAACTAGAGGTTTTGACTTCGGAATAATGTCATATTGAACGTATTTCGTTCATTTTTGGCAGTATAATAGTAAATGCTTCACAGAAAAGTTTCTATATGGTGCGGGGGATTGCTAAATTATAGGGGGTGGCACTTAAAATATATATATATATATATTTATTGGAGCTGAAATAAAATCAAATTTTAAGAAGAAAAGGTTCTATGCAATTTTTCACATAAATTGATAGTTTTTAAGTTATAACGACTTCAAAATTGCAATTTTAGCTTAAAAAAAGGTACTTCCAAACAGCTTTAGTCAAGTATCTCGAAAAGTATTACTTTATCGAAAAAATGTTACAGACCAATTACAGAAAGTACAAACTGGGAATTAATTATATTTTTTGTTTACTGATGTAGGATTAATAATTTCGGAGATATTTAAGTTTATATTTGGTATCCCAAGGGTTTCGAAATTACCTTTAAAGTTTAAAATGCATTTTTTTCTAAAGCAAGTGCTTTAAATGAGCAAAAAATTTGAGCATCTAGGTAACGAAAAACTGAATTTGAGATAATTTTTTTAATTACTGGCTAATTAGAGTAACAAAATGGCGACGTTTTTATATAAAAAAATATAAATACGCATCTTTTTCCGTCATAACTTCTTTATTTCTTATGCTACAGGAACGAGTAAAAAATAATTTGAAAGCGCAATCAATTGTCTTTAATTTCATTTCTTAGCATGCGTGACGTAGGTGTCACGATTTCTGAGATATTTAACATTTAAATTGCATTTTTCGTCTTATAATCGTTCGGATGCCATTTGTATACTTTCATATCTCCGAAACTATTAAATCTATGTAAATAAATAAACAAGCGAAATTCATTATCAGTTTATGAGCTTTATTTTTGATCTCTACCCATTTTTCAATAAAACTAATATTTATCGAGATATTTGGAAAAGGAAAAAAAATTACGTTTTATCGAAAATACCTTTATAGTTTAAACTGTTTTTTTTCTAAAGCAAGTGCTGTATACAAACCAAAAAATTTGAACATCTACGTCATGCTATATAATAATGAGAAACAGTGTTTGAAATTCCTTTTGTTTAATTACTGGCTAATTACAGTAACAAAATGGCTACGTTGTTATTAAAAAAATATGTAGACGCATATTACTTCGGTCATAACTTCTTTGTTTTTTATGCTACAGAAACAAATAAAAAAATAGTTGAAAGCTTGATTAATAACCTATTATTCTACCTATTAGCATCCTCGACGTAGGTGTTACAGTTTCTGAGATATTTAACTCTCACTCTAAATAATTACCTTATGAACACTTGGATACCAAATGTAAACTTAAATATCTCCGAAATTATTAATCCTACATCAATAAACAAAACATATAATTAATTCCTAGTTTGTACTTTCTGTTATTAGTCTGTAACATTTTTTCGATAAAGTAATACTTTTCGAGATACTTGACGAAAGCCGTTTGGAAATACCTTTTTTTAAGCTAAAAACGCAATTTTGACGTCGTTATAACTTAATAACTATCAATTTATGTGATAAATTGCATAGAACCTTTTCTTCTTAAAATTTGATTCTACTTCAGCTCCAAAAAATATATATTTTTTTAAGTCCCACCCCCTGAGAGGGGGTGGCATCCACCCCATATAAATTAGCAACCCCCCGAACTTTTCTGTGAAGCATTTACTATTATACTGCCAAAAATGAACGAAATCCGTTCAATATAACATTATTCCGAAGTTTTGCATATTTTTTACCTCTAGGTACTGTACTATTAGGTTATTTTTGCGACTTACAAAAAATGGTGGGTGATGGAGCAATTCTAACTCCTGATTCGAATTCAGCGCCTCAAAATACATAAAGATAAGTTGGTCTAGGGAAAAGGACAGCCCACTTTTTTTGTGTGCCTGTGATATTACTCCGAGATAAGATTGTTTTATGATTCTCACATTTTTTTTGTATTTAGTATATACTCTTTTTATAAGTAATGTATAAAAAAACATAATTCTTCTGCCAACACGTATCTTTGTCGGATGTGATTATAGGCAAACAATATATGTTAACAAGGCTAATTTTTTGATACAAATTCCTTACTACACCTTAGCCGGAAAAGGAGGAGAGTAGTATGAGCACGTTATCAGTGTGTGTGACAAGATTTTAAATTTGGAGGGGATGTGATTCAAAATAATTTTTACAAGGAGTTATCAAATCAACGTCGCTCAATGACATGTGCCGCTTGACACTATTGATAGTTCAAGTCATCGCTATGCTCCTTTCCCGGTAAGGTATAGATATATCCATAGGAGAATATCTGAATATTAATTTTGTGTTGATTTCTATTAGCAATAAATCAAATCTGCAATATTATTAGGGTTGAAACTCATGATAAAAATTTGGGGTAAATAAGTATAAGCAAGATGCAATATGGTCCCATGTAAGGGATACAATGGCAATTCTGCACCACCCTTGTCCGCAAACATAACCAATATGGTCTATATTGAGTAAAACATAAATCAAGGCTAACATGTTTATTTACCAATATTGAAAGATATAATAACACAGAACAATAGCATACAGGGTGAGTTAAAACGAATTTTTTTTCGACATTCCGATTTTCATAAAATTTTACAGAGGGGCATATGAAGTGATCCTGAACAACTTTTATTAACAAAATTTTTGTCTATCTCTAAGCCTACTATGATTTCTCGAAAATTAACATTTTCTTTTTATCACAGTAGGCCGGCGTTTTAGATTTAGACGGCATTTATGTGTTGAATAAAGTCACCTTATGGACTTGTATGGCTGATAAAAATTTGAAATTAATTCGGCCACAAATAAAAAAGATACAGGGGTGTCTTCACGAGAAGTGAAACAAAAAATTTTTTTTTGAAAATATTCCGATTTTCACAAAATTTTACAGGGGGACATATCAAGTGATTCTGAACAACTTTTGTTAACAAAATTTTTGTCTATCTCTAAGCCTACTATGATTTCTCGAAAATTAACATTTTATTTTTATCGCAGTAGGCAGGGGTTTTAGATTTAGACGGCATTTATGTATTGAATAAAGTCACCTTATGGATTTGTTTGGCTGATAAAAATTTGAAATTAATTCGGCCACAAATAAAAAAGATACAGGGGTGTCTTAATGAGAAGTGAAACAAAATTTTTTTTTTTTGAAAATATTCCGATTTTCACAAAATTTTACAAGGGGACATATCAAGTGATTCCGAACTACTTTTGTTAACAAAATTTTTGTCTATCTCTAAGCCTACTATGATTTCTCGAAAATTAACATTTTCTTTTTATCACAGTAGGCCGGCGTTTTAGATTTAGACGGCATTTATATGTTGAATAAAGTCACCTTATGGACTTGTATGGCTGATAAAAATTTGAAATTAATCCGGCCGCAAATAAAAAAGATACAGGGGTGTCTTCACGAGAAGTGAAACAAAAAATTTTTTTTTGAAAATATTCCGATTTTTACAAAATTTTACAGGGGGGCATATCAAGTGATTCCGAACAACTTTTGTTAACAAAATTTTTGTCTATATCTAAGCCTACTATGATTTCTCGAAAATTGACATTTTCTTTTTATCGCAGTAGGCCGGCGTTTTAGATTTAGACGGCATTTATATGTTGAATAAAGTCACCTTATGGACTTGCATGGCTGATAAAAATTTGAAATTAATTCGGCAACAAATAAAAAAGATACAGGGGTGTCTTCACGAGAAGTGAAACACACTGTATAAGGTCTCTGGGTAAAATTAAAAATGAATTATGTTAAATGAAGATGAACCATTTAGGTTTATAAAATTATCTAGTAGTGCTTAGCTTAGTCCATAATTTTATTGCATTAAATGAAGGTAAATCAATTAAATATTTGTCAGATGACTTTTTTTTAACTAACCTCAAAAAATTAAAAAAAGGTCTACTACAGTTTCACCAACTATATCCAGTGTGAAGTGGGTAAGTTTATTACTAGCGCATTAACCAAATTTCAAAATTTAGGACAAGTTTCTAATAATGATCATAATAATTTTTTTACTTTCAAAATAACCAATATAATGGTATAAAATATGTTAATATAAATAAAGACAGGATTTAAAGCTATAAGAAGTAACACAAAACTCAACTATTGCACACGTATCAAAATGAAAATATATATATGTAATTACATTTAAGGAAGATAGGAGTAATAAAAATACTTAAAACTCCTCATGGCCCAGACGACAGAGAACATTTTATAGTGAAACCCACGAAAAGTTGCAAACTGAATAATTTTTTTTAATAAGTTCGTGAAAGTGTTAACAATTTTTTCAAAATTTTTAAATTAAGTCAAGCTAGAAAAAAACAAAAAATAGAGGTGGGTAGAACATGTATTTCTGAACAAAAAATATTCTAACAAAACTTATCGCTAAAGCCGCGGTTTTCCCGGAAAAAAATAGTGAAATAACTTTGTCTGCTCGGCCAAGCGCACGGTTAAATGCATACTACGGAACCTCTAAAAATTTTTAGCAGTTCTAACATGTAAAATAAAGCTTTTTTCTCTTTCTGATTACACATTTTTAACATTTTTCTTAGTAACTAAGAGGATAAATAGTGAGTCTGGAGGGAATATATATAATTATGAAAGCATACGCAGACACCACACGTAGCCGCTGAATCGGTCTTATGAATTTTTACGTGCCTTTACTGTATTGTATTTATTACAGATACACCTATCCACATTTCATAGTCGGGAATCAATCTTCTCAAAAGACGCTCCTAAAATGCCAGGGTGTGAACTCAAAGATATACTTTTGAAAAAATATGTACATTATCTGGAATGACTTTGCGCATCTAAATCCAGAGGGCGCCATTCTGTCCGCGATTGCAAAAAAGCATAAAAAATTTTTTTCCGAAAATTTTTGTGTCACTGAAAATTGATTAATTTTATGTCCCCATCTCATTTACAGGGTTATTTTTTAATATTTCTTAATGATTTTCAAACTAATGGAAAGCTTATTCCTTCTAGATTTTGGTACTGCCAAATAATTTTCGAAATTATTGCTAACAAATGCTACAGAAATTGTTTAAACAAAGCATGCCCGAAGAGTGCACGGTAAATTTCAGTATCGAGACATTTTAAAAACTATTATAGATAATAATAATAATATAATAATAAAGTTTATTTACAAAAAAGAAATACATGATACACTTATAGAACTATGATAACTTGTAAAATAAACTAGATACAGCCACAAGATGATGTAAGATCATCTGACCGTGACTAATATAGGTAAATGGTATAAAATACTTTAGAAACTAATATTCAGCATTATCAAAATGTAAAAAAATAAAAGAGATACAAATTAAAAACTATAGAAGGAGAACTATAAAGAAATATAAAAATATATATATAAGTTAATAGCAGTATATAAAAGACCTTCCAATTCATATTAGGACCAAACATTATTTATTACTGCAAGCAATCCCTTATATTAGGTTTTGATTTTTTAAGTCAATTTGTGCAATTATTTTTTGTCTGTCTAACATTACATGTTTTTTTAATTCTATTTTAAACTTGTTTTTTGTCAGAGATTTTATATGCTTAGGGAGCCCATTGAAACATTTTGAGCCCAGAAATCTCCAACTACGTTGCCCTGTAGTGGTATTCATTTTTGGCACATGTATACATCCTTTAGTAGTTTGCCTAGTTCCATATAAGGAAGTTGCCTGTGTGGAGTTTCCTACATATGATTCCAAAACACATTTTATAAAAAATAATTGTCTCAAATCTAGAAAATTACTCTCGTCGAAGAGACGGTTAGATGAATACAATCGACATTTACCTAACAGTATTCTTAAAAACTTTTTCTGCATAATTTCTAAATTAGACATGTGACGGTTTAGAGCTCCACCCCATGCGATTATTCCGTAGCTCAAGTGAGATTCAACAAGAGCCGTGTACACTGATCTAAGTTGAAAAATTGGTAGATATTTTTTAAGTTGCTTAAATCTAAATAATATGCATCTAAGTTTATGTACGACGGATTTGACATGCTCGTCCCACCTTAGGTGGGGATCTAAAGTTACACCTAGGTATTTCATACTATTTGCTTTCTGGATATGTTGTGTGTGTCCAATTTTTAGAGTACTAAAATCAGGTAATCCATTTACGTATAACGAAAACGGTAGGTACTTAGTTTTTTTAATATTTATAGTTAACAGCTTTATATCGAACCAGTTCTTAAATAGTATAAGATCCTTTTCAACTTTACTTTTTAGTGAGTCCCAAGAGTTGTCCTTGTAAAAAATTGCTGTATCGTCGGCATAAGAATAAATTTGACCACTTGTAGGAATATCAAAAATAGAATTAATATATAATATAAAAAAGACTGGACCTAAAACCGTTCCTTGAGGCACCCCAAATTCTATTTTTCTTGATTGACTGTAGGTATTATTAACATGTGCTCTTTGCTGTCTATTTTCTAGATAGCTTTCTACTAATTTTAAGGCATTATTTCGGAAACCATAATTTTCTAAGGTGATGAGAAGTTTTTCGTGGCTAACAGTGTCAAAAGCTTTTTGAAGATCGAAAAAAACTGTTAGACATTTTTCTTTTTTATCAAGTGTATTATATATTTCAGTAGTTAAATCTTTGATCGCATCATTAGTTGATTTTCCTTCCATAAAACCGAACTGAGACTCAGAAATTATATTGTATTTTTTTGTAAAACTGCATATTCTGATTTTTAAAACTTTTTCAAAGACTTTTGCTAGAGACGAGATGATGGAAATCGGACGGTAATTGGAAATATCTAGTGGATGTCCATTCTTAAATAAGGGTTTTATAATAGCACACTTAAAGGCCGAGGGACATTTGCCTTGTTCCATCATGCTGTTTATTAAGTTGCTTAATGGTAAGGAAATAAAGTCTGATATATTTTTTAACGTAATTGCATTTATTCCATCCAAGCCAGCAGATTTTTTGCTTTTAAGGTCGTTGATAACGTGTTTTACTTCTGTGACAGAAGTGGGGGACAAAAAAATAGAATTATTAATTCTATGCTCAAAATTAGCTGCCTGGGTATGTTTACTCTGTATTTTATTAGCTAAATTTTTACCAATATCAGTGAAAAAGTTTACAAACTCATTTGCAATTTTTAAGTTATCGTGAGTCGTTTCACCTATTTCGTACCTTATAGAATGTATTTCAGTTGTGGATAACTTCGAGTTGTTTGTTATCTGATTAACGGTATTCCATAGGTCTTTGGAATTATTTTTTGTTTTGTTTATACAACCTTTATAGAAGTCTTCCTTGCGCTTTTTTATTAGTTTGCTTAGAACGTTTTTATAGTTTTTATATTGTTCTTTTAATATGGCATTATCAGGATTTTTCTTCAATTTAACAAACAACGAGTCTCGTGTATTTATAGAATGCACTAAGCCATTAGTGATCCATTTTTTCAGTTTTACATTTTTATGATTAATGTGTTTTGTATAGGTGCAACTATTTATATGATGTATCAAAGTGTTAACAAATTCATTTGTTTCAGATTCAATGTCGGCTCCTACAATAAAATCCCAGGACAGAGAACTTAAAGCAGCACTAAGTTTTTTAAAATTTATGTATTTATATGACTTGTTTAGTACTGCTAGATGTTAAATTGTTACTTAATACTAATTGGGACACTATAATGTGATGGTCCGTTATATCACTTTGAATAATTATTGGAAGCACATACTCATCCACATCATGGTTGCTCTTAATAAATATATGATCCAAACATGACTTTGATTCATTTTGTATTCTAGTATGCTCATTTATAAGCGATTTATAACCATGTTCGTATAGTATATTTAAATAATCAGTTGCATAATCTGTATTCGACAAAATATCAATATTGATGTCTCCCACTATAAAGTTAATGTCACTTGTAGTATTAGCAAGACTTAAATAGTTATCCAATGAAGAATTAAATGTATATGGACATGTCGAAGGGGGTCTATATGTAGCTGTAATGGATATATGCTTACCACAAAAATTAAATAAATCTGCTTTAATTGCATTCGTATCACCTATTTGTATTGTATTTACTTGGGTATTTATCTGTTTATGTAGATACATTACACATCCATCATTCTTATTAATGTTCCCCATATTATAAAACATTTTATATCCAGGGATGTTAAAAATTTGTAGGTCTTTGTCTTTAAGATCAAAAGTTTCAGATAGAATAATGCAATGATAACTATTGTCAAATTGACTCAAAAATATCAATAATTGATCGAAGTTATGATTAAGGCTTCTAATATTTATATGTAAAATTCTAAAGTTTTGAAAGCAGTTATTGATTTCCAAGACAATATTAGTTTGGTTCCCATTTTCTAGAATTTCTGTTTTTATAGGTGAGAATTGGACGTCTCTTATATACTGATCCATTATTATTACTATCTTATAGCCTACTTTTTTATAGACTACTCATCTACTAGTTAGGAAACAAATTAATCTACTATTATTACTATTGGATAAAGATATAAAATTTTATTGTGGTATTTTTATGACTATTTTATAATTTCTACAAAGACCCAGTTATGAGACACATATTTTGTAGCACATTGTTACTCTATAATCAGCAATTAATTACAAAAATACATACATTTGAAAATAATCAAACAAATACTGTGTGCTTATGCAATATGCAATAAATGTAATAAATGAATATATGCAGATATACACACATATATATATATACATATATAAACATATATATATATATATATATATATACATCCCGCTATCAATGCTGCGTCCTTTCACAAGCCAACCTTACTGCGTCTCCCAGAAATACGTCAGTTAGCTCAAATCTAATGAAGTATATTGAATCTCCTAATCAAATTCAGTTAACGTCTGGTTTTAAAATTGTAATAACTCAAGAAATAAAAAAGTTTAATATACAAGACAATACTGCGTCCTTTCAAAAACAGCACGTTATTGCGTCCGAGAATAATTTTATTTTTCTTCAATACAATGCTGCGTCCGAGATGACTACTTTTTGTGAAGCTTAGTATATTACTGCGTCTGGCGTGGTTGTCATATTTACCCTAATAATTCTATTGCACTTGTAGTAGAAGAAATCTCTAGCCGTCAGTTATTTCTAAATGTCAGTAGAATTCGAAATATGATTTTTCTGTTGATTATTATTTTAGGATCAGTTTTTCAATTGTGCACTAAAAGTAGCCTCAAATTTGCAATATAAAATGATATATTTAGGAGATCAATGAAATTTTGCATAGATGTTCATTTTTATTTACTCCTTCAGGAAGCGATAAGTTCACCTTAGAATAGAAGAGAGAGCATATGTTTCTTTCTCTTTCTTTTTGCACATATCTCGAATGATAAGCGTTTTAGTCTTGAAAGTTGAAAATCACGTTTCTTGAAGTTTGAAGTACAAATGTGTTTAATAATAAATGCCTTCGGATTTGTTCTTTTGTAAGGAACAATGCTTTTTTGGCCCATCCGTGGTAAAGAGTGGAAGCCATCTTTTTCACTAATTTTGGGGTGCTGAAAACGAATCCGTCACCCGCTTTGGCGAAAAGTCTCGGAAACACATGAAAAACAACCCCTATTTGAATGCCACAAAGTGAAGATTCTCATTTTCCAAATCAAAAGTCATTTAAATAATTAAATAATTTTTTAATATAAAAACAATTAATATTTTCTGGATAGTGATAGCACACCGTACACCCCAAAAGTGTGATAAATATTCAGGGATGAGAAATATTCATCTGAATTGACTAAATCACCTTATTATGACAAAAAGACATCAAACTGGGTGATTAGGGAATTCTTTTGCAATTAAAACCAATAGAAACTCTAAAAAGATAAAATCCACCACCTTAATTGGTGAGGATGTGTAAGAGTATTCAGAAGTAATCACATAGTAATCACATTATAACCTGATAATAGCCATTTAATAAGGAGTTTTGTGTTTTTTTTTTAATAAATAAATAACCGTTTATTACATATTGTAACTTACACCGTTCTTATGGGTGGTGAAGGGTGAGGGAAACAAGGGAAAACTCCTTTTTTGGCCCATCCACAGTGAAGTGTGGAAACCACATTTTTACTAATTTTGGGGTGCTGATTACGAATCTGTCATCCAAATTGGCTAAAAACATCGGGAAGACAGTAAAAAAACAACTCTTATTGAAATTGATATTAGAACTTGCAAGAAAAAGTTATTCTTTAGTGCAGGAAATTCTTTCATACTCAGTTTCATTAGGTAAGTAAAAACCGCTGCCCAAGGAATCACTACTTCTACATCCATATTTTCTATCCAAGTCACTCACAACGAAAAAATTGTAAAAATTGTGTATGTGGAAATAATTGTTTATGGAACTTTAATAATACAGGGTGTAATCAGTTTCATTTCACTAAAAAAAACTAGTGGTGAGGAACAACTAAACGAACAAAAAACCTTATATAACATGGGGTCTAAAACCCATATAGAAAAAAAATAGACAAAAATTTCGAAAGTTTTCAATAAATTGTTTGAGAACTGCTAGAATGTTGGGATAGGCTTTTATTTTCGCGTATGTCGGCGCCTCTAACCATCAAATACGCTAATACGGCTTTTTCGTATCGCTTAAGTATCGCGCTCCTTTGTTAGAGACCGCGCGTTGGCGAGGATACAAGTTGATAATCATACTTCTTTATGACTTTTTAAAAGTAGGTAAGGTAAGGTCTTTAGCGTTGCGGTAAAGGTGAAAGACGTCGGCGTTTTCTGAGTGCTTAGTAGATCGGAAGAAAACTATACTCCCTCTTGTGCAATATTTTAGTTTCTGTGGGCACTTCATTAAGTACACACGTCGAACTCGTTCATTGTTTTCGTTCTTTTTGAATTTTAGGCCACGTATTTACAGTTAAGATTTATTTTATTGACTTACCGTTCAAGTCGTTAAGTTCTTGATTACGTACAGACAATATTTGTTCGTCCTTTTTGTGTTACTTTTTGGATTTTGGACCAAGTTTTTATTTTCATTATTATTTTTTTTTAACAACTTTAGTTGATAGTTTAATGTGGTATTTTAATGTGCATGGAAACCATAAAAAATGATCCTAATTTACCAATTGTGTTGAACGGAGTGCGTATGTCCTTAGTTCGACGTGCCGAAAAGTGTATTGATGCAGACGGAAGCCATTTCGAACTATTTTTCTAAATCAACATAATTGGTAAGTTCTAGACTTATCGAATATTTTAGTTTTAGATACCTGATCGGCAATTCGTTAAATAAATCAGATTTTTTCTTAACTTAAAATGCACATAATTATTTTCTGTTATCGTATCTCAGACGTCTAACTCTTTATTTCCCAATGTCATGCAATAATTATTATTCACTCTTTAAGCTTTTAACCCAGAACACTCATTTGGTTACAAATGTTAATAAACCACATTTAAAGCTGATAAATTATAAACAACAATAAAAGCTCCAATATTTTGTTCTAAATTTAAAAAACACATGTAAAGAAATGCTGTGTTTAACTTCTATGCCCATCATTTGCTTTTGCAGTTCTGCAAAAAGAGATAACGAATTATTTACATTTTTACAATTGGTTCGGTTGAGGTGGTCATCAAAGGTGCCGCGCTTCTTTGCTTTGAACCGCCCGGCGAAAACGAGTCGGTCGGTAATCTTTGCACTTTTTTTACGTCAATTTAAAAGTTGTATAATTGGGAACTACTACACGTCCATTGACCCAGAAAGGCAGTGGTTCTCAAATGTTTCCTGCCCTAATATTCAAATTATTGACCTAGGTCAGTTTTTTTTTCAAAGTGCCCCTAGGGGTCATAAAGGTTTTTTGTTTGTCTGGTTGGTCCCCATTACCAGTTTTTTTTTAATGACAAGGAACTGATTACACCCTGTATAATATTTGAAATCCTCTACCCCGAAAACCCATAAAACGATACCCCACATCGGTAGTTGGGTTGGGGGTGGTGATGGGGGGTGGTAATGGGGATGAAGTAAAAAAATATTTTGAGATTTCTGGTTCTTATACACACACTAAATCACATTTTCTTTTCATCCCCTTTAAAAATGGGGTGGGCGTGGTAATGGGGGTGGCTATTGCCAAAAAATTTTTTGAGCCCTTAGCTTCTCTTGTATATACTAAATACCAATTTTATGGACTCTTACCTGCTTGATTTACCTATTTACCCCAAATTTACCCCAATTTACCCTCCAATCCTTCGACGAAACAAGATGAAAATATAATCTAGTTCCAGATCTCGTTAAAGTACATATGTATACCAAATTTCAAGTCAATATCTCAAACGGTTCCAGAGTAAACGTGCGCACAAAAAAAGTTACAGACAGACCGACAGAAATTTTTTTTCGCTCAAACTTAAAATCTCTACGTTTCATGACATTCTAAGCCTATTTGAACAATAAAAATTTTTAAATTTTTTTTTGTCATTACTATACTTCCACTGGATGTGGAAGTAAAAAAGAAGCAAAAATTCTAAATTCACCACCCCTCCCCCTCGTTTCCCTCACCCTTCACCACCCACAAGAACGGTGTATAGTTACAATCTTACTCCTCGTTAAATGGCTATTATCAGGTTATATTGTGATTACTTCTGAATACTCTTACACCCATCCCCACCAATTAAGGCGGTGAATTTTATCTTTTTAGAGTTCTTATTGATCTCAATTGCAACAGAAATCCCTAATCACCCAATTTGATGTTTTTTTATCATAATGAGGTGATTTAGTCAATTCAGGTGAATATTTCTCACCCCTGAATAATTCTCACATTTTTGGAGTTGAGGTGTACGGTGTGCATATCACTATTCAGAAAATATTACTTGTTTATTAAATTAAAAAATTCATTAATTATTTAAATGACTTTTGGTTGGGAAAAGGAGAACCTTCACTTTATGGTACGCAAATAAGAGTTGTTTTTTAATGTGTTCCCTAGATTTTTCGCCAAAACGGACAACGACAAAATTAGTAAAAAAAAATGGCTTCCACACTTTACCACGTTAGAATTTTTAAAAACTGTTTTTATGAAGATAAAAGTTTTTGCGCTCATATTTAATATCAATTTAATTAATTAATTTAATTTAATTCTTCTCTAAAACAGAAACCAAATATTATCGGAAAAAGAGGGGATTATTTTCTTTCATATCTATCTTCAGTTTCAACTCCTTGTAAACAAATTAAAGTCTTCAAACTCTAGTGGTCATGATAATATTTCTAATAATTTTGTTAAAAAATGCAAATATCGGATAAGCGGTCCATTATGTTATATAATATACCTTTCTATAGAGAAAGGTGTATTTCCCAGTAAATTTAAAAGAGCCATAGTCTCTCCATTATACAAGAAGGGAGATCCAAATCACTATAATAATTATTATGGAGCCATTAGTCTACTATGTAGTTTCTCTAAAATTTTAGAACTTCATCTCAAGGAGCAATTATAAGATTTTTTACATCAGAATATGTTACTGTCTCCTACTGAACATGATTTCACTACAAACAAAAGCACTAAGTCTGCGTTGTGTGATTTTCATCACAAAACCATTAAAGCTTTAGACAACAAGTTATAAGTCTTTTCGAAGATTTCTCACGAGCTTTTGATTTGATAGACCATCAGCTGCTTAAGGCCAAACTAGCACTATACGATATTCGAGGAACTGATTTACAAATATTTTCCTTCTACTTAGACAACAGGACACAAATTATAAAAATGGCTGGTGTAGTTGAAAGTAATATTTGTGATATTAAACAAGGAGTTCCACAGGGGTCAATTTTGGGACCACTTTTATATATTATATTTACTAACTATGTGGTCAGTCATCTACAAAAAATACCAAATGTTCATGTGATCTGTTATGTTGATGATACAAATATTCTAGTTACGGGCAACAACCTGCGCATCCACGTTACGCGGAGAGACTCACTGCGCATCCATTGCACTTGAGGAAACCCATTGCGCATCCATGGTGCTCGGGGAAACCCACTACGCATCCATTGTACTCGAGGAAACCCAGTACGCATTAATAGTACTCCTGGAAATCCACTGCGCATCCATGGTACCCGGAGAAACCTACTGCGCATTAATTGCATTCAAGGAAAACTTCTATGCATATATGGTACTCGGGAAAACCCACTGCGCATCCATTGCACTCGACGAAACCCACTGCGCATCCATTGAAGTCGAGGAAACCCACTGCGCACAGAGCACATGGGAGGGTATCTGTCAAATTTCATGCTTAAAAACATCCGTCTCCCTGTCCACCCGTTCGCGGCGTCTCTTTTAAAAAACCGTCGAATACGTATCTCCTTATTTCCTCAGGAAAGCCTATCGCTGGAATATCGCGTTTCTGACTTACGCGATTTCAGAGATACGGGTACCCTTTAGACCATCTACCACCCCCGTTTTCACCACTTCAAAAAGTGAAAATCGAAATTTCGCCCTACTCGTGTCTAATAGATTCCAATAAAGAGTACTTCTGTCAAATTTTATGCTTCTGGGTCTAACCGTTTCCGAAATGCTTAAAAACTTTCCCCTCACCGTTCATCCGTTCGGGGGCCTTTTTTTGAAAACCGTCTTCTTATTTCCTCAGAAGAGTCCATCGCTCGAATAATCACGTTTCCGACTTACGCGATTTCAAAAATACAGGTGCGTTTCAAACCATCTACCACCCCCGTTTTCAAAAATTGAAAATCGAAATTTCGTCTTACACGATCTAATAGATTTCAACAAAAAATATTTCTGCCGAATTTCATGCATCTAGATCTAACCTTTCCGGAAAAACCTAAAATTTCAACCCCCTTTTTATCAAACAAAAAGGTATAATAATGGTTCTATTTATAGTTATTAGACTTATAATAAACCACACTATTTGACAATATTTGATGAACTTAGTATATTATTCAACGAATGGTAATAACTCACGCAGATGAAGTTCATCTAATTCTTCATGTAATTCATCAAGTGAGTTATTACCATTACCGCAAGTTGAATACTATACTTTTTTTACGATTACAACAATAAATATTAAATTGAGAAAATTTTGTTTAAATTAGGTACTCAATTTCTTTATTAATATAATTGACGGTAAAATTTAATTTAATTTAATTTAAGAATTTCTCTCGAACAGAGCCACACCTTCGTGAAGCGCCTTTCGTCGATTGGACAGGCTAGGCATGAAGATAAAGGTGATTGGCACTGTAACCTGGTGATTTATAATAACTCACTCATTGTAACTCACGTTATTTGTTTATGGATACTATTAATTGTTCAAAAGCAGTTCATTAATTAGTATATACCCTAATAAGAGCAGATAAAATAACCAAAAGTAGTATATATTAGTCATAGTTTTTTTTGCTACTAACTTAGCATATCTAGAATATTACCTACAATATCTTATTAATATTTGTAATCCTATTTACATTCACAATATTGCCTGTAATTCTCCTTATTCAAAACAGTAACCATAAAATTAGTATAATGTCCTGTAGACTGACTGCCTTTGTATGTTCATCCACTTTAATCATCTGAAAATGTCACGTTGAGTGCCGAACTGCGGTAAGGTGCAAGTTACAATAATTCGAACTCACCGGCTTTCCAAGTAAGAATGAAAGAATGACTAGATATTTATTAGCCGATGTTGTCAAATGTCGGACGCAGCATTATACGATTTTTGAATAGAGAATATTTGAAGTATATTTCTGTTCACAAATCTATGCGCCCCCAAACATAATTCGATGGAACTAAAAATATACTTTTAGTTTCACGGAACATATGATACTGCGTCCGAATTCAAAAAAAACTCGGGTCGATATTTTGCTTAATTGAAACGAAACAGAATTTATTTCTATGTCTACATATAACCCAGGAGACGAAGAATATTTTGAGGTGCTGAAAATCGACCACTTCAGAGATTTGTTGAAGATAACACGGGAAAACAATACTGCGTCCGGTATACAGACGCAGTATTGTACAGGACGCAGCAGTGTATGGTACCGTGCACATGTACGGACGCAGCATTATTTGCTGGACAAATATATATACATATATAAATATATATACACACATATATATATATACATACATATATATATATATATATATATATATATATATATTTTTTTTTTTTTTGAAAAATTATCAGATAATCTAATTACTTGTACCTTAATAGTTAGTTGTTAATAGAATTGATCGAGTTATTTTACTTTAGCCTTTTCAAGTGTTTTTATGGAACTTCCAGGATCTGCACTTGTGGAAATCGATCTAGTCACTTTCCTTTGTATTTCCGATTTTTGTTTTGACACATTGAACCTTTTCTTTTCTGGTATATTGCTTGGATTTTTGACTTCGTTATTTAGTGTATAATCTGTTTGAGGTTGACTATTTCTTGATATGGGTATTTGGGTAGGGGGCCCGCTATTTGTAGGACGATCCTCGTTATTATCTGATAGTATTTGATCAGATGGTATTTCAGGAGCAAGGCTTTCTTCTAATTGCTCCGGTGTGAATGTTTCGTTATTTATTATAATTTTCCCGTTTGTTACGTATGCATCATAACCCTTTTCTTTTGCTTGTTTTAGGTGATTGCGTAGTACTTTTTGCTTTTCCTGGATGCATACTTCTATGATATGAAATTTGCGGAATAGAATGGAGCAGTTTTTGGTGAAAGAATTATCTGCATTGTTTTATTGTTGTAAATGTAATGACTATTTTTGTACAGCGCTCCGTTATTTCCGCTATCGTTTTGGCTGACACGTACGCGCGCTGTGGCCGATCGGTAACTTGCTGACAATATACTGTGATTGCAAAAAAATTACGATGCGTCTTACTTATACGTAAATATTATCATTTGTTATTATGAAAAAAAACGAAGGTATTTAAAGATTAGTTTACTTGAGAACCAAAATTATTATATTTTAACTTAAAATATTGATTAGAGACAGAAAACTATATAACTAATTAAATGAACTTAAACTTACTTTTTGTGCTTGAGAAATAGAAATACAAAAATAATAATATATATACATACATTATACTTAAACTAAATTAACAGCTAATACATTTACCCTCTCAGTAGCAATCTATTATGCATTCCAACCCAGCTTTGCTACGACTGCAGTTTCCGATACATTTTTTAAATTTACATTTACAAAATACATTTTGAGAAGTTATATTGGGACGAACATTTATAGTTATTAATTTAGGAATAAGTACGTTATTTTTCAAATCCCAACCAAAATCAATTGGATCGGGAATTTCTGGGTTTATCTCAGTTGCACTCTTCCACAGAATAATTTGATACGCAGCTCTCAACATATGTTGATAAAAAGAATCTTCGGTAGGCCATAAATTCCTTATATCAGACTTATCATCGACCATATAACATTTACTTCCACATCCAGTGGAAGTATAGTAACGACAAGAAAAAATTTGAAAAGTTTTATTGTTCAAATAGGCTTAGAATATCATAAAACGTCGAGATTTCAAGTTTGAGTGAAAAAAAATTCTGTTTGTCGATCTGACTGTCTGTAATGTTTTTTGTGCGCACGATTACTCTGGAACCGTTTTAAGTTATTGACTTGAAATTTGGTACGTACGCGTATGTATTTTAAGGTGATCTGGAACTAGATTATATTTTCATCTTATTCCGTTGAAGGGATGGGGAGTAAACTGGAGTAAATAGATAAATCAAGCAGGAAAGAGTTCATAAAATTGGTATTTAGTATTTACAAGAGAAGCTATAAGGTCTCAAAAGTTTTTTTGGCATTAGCCACCCCCATTACCACCCCCACACCATTATTAAAGGGAATTAAACAATTGTGATTTAGTGTGTGTACAAGAATCAAAAACCTCAGAATATTTTTTTACTTCATCCACCCCCAGTACCACCCCTCTATCACCACCTCCACCCCACTACCGATGAGGGATATCGTTTTATGGGTTTTTGGGGGTAGACGATTTCAAAAATTATATTATTAAAGTTCCATAAACAATTATTTCCACATAAAAAAATTATTCGTTCTGATAGACATGGATGGAAAATCTGGATGTGGAAGTAGTGAATTCCTTCCAGCGGTTTTTAAAAAAATAGCGGTCCAGATTTTGAAAAGTAATGAAATCATTGAAGTATTCTTTGTAGTTCTTTATCTTCTGTATGTCTTAAACATTTTTTACAGCGTTAGTTTTTCCTTTTTTAAATAGAAAACTGACTGTATCACAGTCAGTCAAAGCATAAATGCACAAAAATAAATTACCCAAATTCATTTGAGCACTTATTGTCTTCTCTATAGTTAATTCTCGCACAGCATGATGAATCGGTATAAATAAATACATCAAATCTACGACACCATTATTCTAGACACAAAATACAGGGATAAGACAAAAATATCTGTTGTAGCTTCTATTATTATTCTACCATACTCCAGATTTGATAATATAGGATGATCGCAAATATTCTAGTGTCGGCTTCATTATGATTATGATGAGAAAAATGCAATTGCGCTATTATTTTTGTAATTTCATCGGATACCCTACAATAATAATGGAAATATATTAAACTAATACAAAAATTATTTTAAATATATTTTTTCTTCAAGCGTATTAAAATGTTTAAATTATGTCACCAAAAACAGAAGTAGAAGTAGGACATTGTTTTACTAGTAACAAAATGTTAGTACCGAACGCCACCGTAGTGGACATTGTTTTACTAGTAACATAATGTTAGTTCCGAAACCGCCACCGCAGTGGGTATTGTTTTACTAGTAACATAATGTTAATACCGAAAGCCACCGGTGGCGCGCTATCCACTAGCCACTTGTCATATTGTGTCAACATGTAAGACTGTAGTTTGAATATTTGTACATTTATGATAAATAAATGAATTTTTGCATTTTAATACGCTTGAAGAAAAAATAGTATATATTACACGGAGTAGAACGCCTTTTTTGTGTTTCGCCCAGTTTGCGGCTTCGGCTTCGCCTCAGCCGCAAATCCTGGGCTCAACACAAAAAAAGAGTGCGTTCTACTCCTAGTGATATAATATACTATTACATGAATTTATAAACAACACAGTTACTGTATACGCTACTCATAAGATTTTTTTGTTATTACACTACACCTCAGCAGGTAGTCAACAAGCCTAAAGAGAGCGAGGCAATGCCAGACATACATGTACACTGTATATCTACCAAAAGACGAGCTGGATCACAACGCGTGCTGTACAAAAATAATCGTATCTTTTACAAAAATAACGCAATGTAGATAATTCTTTCTCTAAAAACTGCTCCATTATGTTTTGCAGATTTCATGTCATAGAAGTATGCATCTACCGATAATAGTTTTAAATATGTCTCGATGCTGAAATTTACCGTGCACTCTTTGGGCTCTCTTTGTTTAAGCAATTTCTGTAGCATTTGTTAACAACAATTATGAGAAGTATTTAGCAGCACCGGAATCTAGAAAGAATAAGCTTTCCGTTGGTTTGAAAATCATTAAGATATGTTAAAAATTAAGACTGTAAATGCGGTGGGAATATAAAATTAATCAATAATTAGTGATACAAAAATTTTCGGAAAAAATTTTTTACGTATTTTTGCAATCGCGGACAGAATGGCGCCCTCTGGATTCAGATCCGCAAGGTCATTTCGGATAATGTATGTATTTTTTAAAAACTATATCTTCCAGTTCACACCCCATTATCGATTTAGTGGCTCCTGATTCCTGACTATCAGCTATATCCATTGAATTCCTTATACATTTGTTAATGTATCGGAAGAGTCCCAGAATTTATATTCAAAACAATCAAAGATATTTTCATAGTTATAAGGATAAGATCGTGACAATCGCAATTTCTTATCATCATATGATTAATTATATTTTCGAAAAAATGCATAAAAGTAAACGAATTTGTGTTTGAACATTCGAAAAGTATACATTTTATCCGAAATGTGATATTTATCAAGAAAATCATCAAGCAATTAAATTAAAATGATTTGAGATGTACTTTTTTTTAAATCCACATTACTACAACTTAATAAACCATAATAATCATGAAGTGTATATACTTTTTAACAGTTCTCAATGAAGAAAGAATTTTTTTGAAGAGCTTTTATTTTTTCCTATATTTTTTATTGCGACGATTGAGTTCGGGAGTAATAATATATATAAGCATATTTTTCCTATCCATCCTTTGCTTGTATTGTTTGAAACAAAAAAGCATCAGAAAGATACAATTTCCATCTTTTAAATGAACCAACACTCATATAGATTGAACAAATTCTGATTTAGTGACATGTAATTCAGTGCATCGGCGTCACTGTCATGCGTATTCAAGCGCGTGCAAGCATGGATCTCGCTCCGAGTTATAACGTTACACTTGATTATTTTTTTTCGGGAAAACCGTGGCTTTAACGATAAATTTTGTTATGACATTTTTTCTTCATAAATACGTGATCTATCCATTCGTATTTTTTATTTTTTTCTAGTTTGATTTAATTTCAAGATTTTGAAAAAATGGATGAAAAAAATTTTTTTTTTCACTTTTTCTTTACGTTCTGCCCTCGAGCGAAATGTAAACTTTTCAGGATATTATTCTACATACTTACACGAACTCATTAAAAAAAAGTTTACACAATTTGCAACTTTTTGTGGGTAAATACCTTCGTCGACTGGGCTATCATGCATGAGAATATTCTGATACCGAGTAAAATATATTTATCTACTATCGAAATTTATTGTAGGCTTTTTACTCACATTTTGAAAGCACAAATTTGACATTTGCCGACGAGCTGTGAATAATGTCACTTTGCCGCACGTCTCCCATAAGAATGTACGGCAATGTACATTGACGCACGCATCAGTGCATCTGCACTTAGACAAGCTTGGTTAGAGCATTGACGAAACTATTTTTAATATAATGAGAGTTGATGTAAGAGTAAAATTTAATTACCTATTTTATTTGTACGAAGAATACGAACTTTATAACAATTAATAAAACTTAAATAAGCCGACAGCAATTGTGTTTTGTTTATGTTTTTGTTATGTCTGTTTATTTTGATCACGTATGCAACTCAATTTCATAGTTTGTTGATGAATCGCCGTTTCCGGCCAAAATTCAACTGAATTATTCCTTTTATTTTGATATTTTCAAACGACTGTAATAGTATACTGTAATACAAGTGTTGCAAGGGCGTCATTGCAAAACTTATCAACTGTCATAAGAGTTTTGCAATGAAGCTTGCCACATGTGTGTCAAATATTATTTTTTCTACGGTTGTGAAGTTATTTCCTGTAAACTCCCCTCAAAATTTTAAATTTGTGAAGATGTAATCGAGACGGTGGCAAATTCTTTACCACACGGCGAGCGGCAAAGTGACATTTTGAAGTTAGAAAATTTGAATTTCAACAAAATCGTAGAAAAAATTCTTGCCGCACGGCGTGCGGTAAAGTGACATTTTCCGCAGTCATTTTGAAGTTAGAAAATTTGATTTTCAACATAATCGTGGAAAAAATTATGTGTGTACTTTGAGCGCAAAGTGTCTTTGTCGCTCTCAAGTGTTTGACGTCAACTCACTCTATCCAGCGACAATGTGGCATTTTGCGCTCTATGAATACACAAATAGCTATTTAACCGACTTAAAAAAAGTAGCCTTCCTGTTACTTCGGCCCGTGTGACTTTTGGGTTTGTTCACTCATTGGATTGGATTAGCTTAAACTACTTCTATGAAATTATTTTCATATAATAGCTGAATGGTTACAATGTATTTTCATATATAATTACGTCCAAGTAAAGCATTACGATCACATCTTTCAGCAGCCTTTTGGTTTTGTCTCTGCGACTACATGGTCGATCTTGATCTAACTCTCAGAATATTACAGAGGATTTATCAGTAGAATAAAGGTCTATCAACTTCCAAAAGTTATACGTATAGTATAATCATAAACTGGGATCAAGAAAATTTCGATAAAACTAGCTGCCAATGCACTTAATAAATTTAAAATTTAAAATGTTCATAATTCTGCATAAGCAGTTCAATTACATAAAACTATGATCACTTAATATCCACAGCGCATGGAAGATTTTTAAATGGAAATTATACATTCTTGCATCGACTGCACTGACTTTCAATTGATATTATAGTATTGAAACAGAGAAATTTTCAAAATATTTTGAAACATTAAATAATTGTTTTTTTTTTCGTAATTAGAATTATTTACAAGATGTTTTACAAGGAAACTACCACAAATTCAATTCAATGTATTATGAGAGAAATTTTGTTTCCTACTTTTTAGAGATCTTTAATTATTTCGGCGGTTCAATTTTCTTTTAAATTATTTTGAACAATTCTCTCAGGAAATTGAAAGAAAATCACCAGATTCAATTGGTCCATTTATTTTCTATAAAAGTAGTCAAATAGAAGTAGAAATGTAACTCAAAACAGCAATAATTGGTAGTACCCGCGTGCAAGACAGTTAAAAACATTTTGGTTTGGAACAAGAATTAAAAACAAAGTACAAAACGAATTGTGAAATTTGGGAATTAAAGCAGAATGGTACTTCAAAAAATAACTGCATATGAGGAGAAGAAAAGAGAAAGAAGAAACTGATGTCGAAGTATGATAAATGAAATTTAAATAAATTCAGTGTACGGAATTCATGTCAACAATTCAAAAGCCTGTACGCAAATGGTATCAAAACAGTACCAGCAACGTACATCATCTGACGAAAAAATGGCACTTTATGTAACACTAAGTTACATCAAATTTTAAAACAATACCTTATAGCATCTTTAGACTTGAAGTCAAATATTTTTTTAGATGTATTATTTTGTATCTTAAAAACGAAGACGTTTACGATATATAATTATATAACTTTCTATCTTAGAATTTATCAAGGAGTCACCTCCTAAAGTTTGGCTCTGTACTTAATTAACCCCCTATAATTATCATACTGAGTATGTCAAAACTGATAAGTCTAGTGCTCTTATTTTTGAGAAAAATCATATAAAGATTATTAATAACGCAAGTAATAAGTGTACAAAATAATACAAAGCTGGATGCTTTTGAAGGTGAGGAAATTACAAAGTATAATAATGTTATGAACAGTGGCACAGAGTTTGGTTTATTATTAGTTAGTAGAAATAATTTTTATTATATGACCGTTCATCAAGCTGTATGACTAATGTGCAATTCAAACGAATTGAGTCCTCACTTTAATCGCGGATATCTCAGAAACGGGGACGCGGAAATAAAAAAAATAGTATGTGTTCATTATGTATCTCTTGTAAATCATTGAAATTTGAATAACTTAGAACGTTAAGAAGATTATTTAATACATACACAAAATGTACCAATTTTTACCGAGACTCGCGTTAAAATTACGCATTACTATTTTTATGTACCATTTTGTATTGGTATAAAGGAATATTTTTCCTATAAGTGGTAAGTTTTAAAAATGTTTTATTTATTAGTTATTATGTACAAAAATATGCCATCGTGTCTATTCAGTTATCTTTGAAGATAAGGCGAAAGTGAAATATTATTCAATGTCACTTAGCACAGCTTCAAAACTGTTCAAAGTATGTCACTCAAGTTTGAGTCAGTGGTTTAGACACAAAATGAATACATAGTTTGTTTAATTTTTTCCACCACTCTGTTTTTGAGATCTTCGCATTAAAGTGAGATCTCAATACAAGGGAATTGTATATTAGTTTTGGTATAAGTATAACACAGATGATTCCTATGTTGTTGACGAAACGCTCGTGAAGTGTGGTGTCAGCGCTTTGATGTTTGTAGAAACCACTAACATAAACACATAACAAGCAACTCCAAAATGCAAAACCAAGGCAATTACCGGCCGACATTGCCAGTGTCAGAGTTGGAGATGGAACCCAGTACACGATAGACAGTGTGACCTTGCCACACAACATTCTTTAGCCCGTTGCGCTACCATGCCAATTACGATCATATTGATAATGTAGTCAATATTACTTTTAAATGCTAAGACTGATACTGCATTTAGTGATACCTCTATGACCAAAATCAAATTGCTGCACTATTTCCTTGAAAATCACTTGCAAATTAAATCTATATTTCAGTGAAAGTAATTGGTAGCCTGCCGACTTCCTTCAATAACTGCCTTATTCGTATGCTTCTGTGCCTGCAAGCCTTGAACTAATAAGTATTCATCTAAATGGATCAAAAAGACAATTACTCTAAATGTATTCCATTCCAATTACATAACGGTGCTTAAAGCGGAAAGTTTAAATTGCCCACAATTATTGAAGAAACTCATAATTTATTAGAAAGTTCTTCCCCCTATTGGTTATAATAATAGGCTGATGTTAAAGCAACTGTACGTCGATCAGATATAGAATTATACAAATTTTGTATATTTGCCAAGCTATAATAAAGAGCATTAATCGGTATAACTATTTTTATTCATGAATTATTTGACAGAAAAGCTTAGTAAAATATAATATTGACTAGAACGGTGTCATTTTTTAGATTTACTATTTTTCGTATGTGTAAAATTAAGAGTCTCCTGACTGGTTCGTACTCTACTGACGAAAAATGTTTACTATTTTTTTGAAATGTAAGTGTAATGAAAATCAAGTATTGCAACGTTGCAAATAATTTAAATCTATGTAAAAACGATATCTCATGCAAGAGAATGCAAGATAACGTAGATTATGAAAATTAAAGCCATTTAATTGTATCAGTCTGTCTGTCTGTGTGCCTGTTGGCGCTATATCTACAAAATCGGAGAAGGATAATATTCAGTTGGTAGTTGACGCTACTGCCAATGAAGAAGTGAGAAGAGTTCCGTTGAAGAGTATACAGTGTGGACGCCAAAAAAACATGATTAAGAAAAAAACATAATTAAGGGAAAAAAATTACGGAACACAGTAATATTTGACATGTAGTTAACTCAACTGTCAAGGAATAAAAATATGAGAAAAATACAGGATGGTCACTCAAAATTTTTTTTATAAATGTGACGGAGGACGATAATATTTCGCATATAGTTGACGAAGAAGAAAAATATGAAAGAGAAATATACAGGGTGGTCACCCAAAAATTTTTTTAAATGTGACGGAGGACAATAATATTTAGCATGCAGTTAATGCAACTATTAAAGAAGAAAAATATGGAAAAAATATACACCCGAAGAAACATTTAAAAATGTGGCGGAGCACGATAATATTTAGCATGCAGTTAACACAACTGTCAAAGAAGGAAGATACGAAAAAAGTATACAGTATACACCAAAACAATATTTAAAAAATACGACGGAGGCCGATAATATTTTGCATGCAGTTAATACAACTATCAAGGAAGAAAAACAAAAAATATATACAGGGTGTTTCAGCTAAAAGTCCCCGGGTTATTATCTCGTAAAATAATAAAGATATTTAAAATTTGTAAATCGCGGATAGTGGACACCAAAAAAAGTCTTAAATAACTGCAGTTAGAATTGTTCTTTCGCAGTGAACAGAGATGGCACTGCGGTGCCAAATTATTTTTCGATGGCTGGAACCTTGAAACATGATTTATACGATTAATGAATAAATTATGAATAATTTTGACTATAAAAAAAATTTCTTGGTGTCAATTATCCGCGATTTACAAATTTGAAATATCTTTATTATTTTACGAGATATTGACCCGGGGACTGGACCTTGTATATACAGAGTGGTTACTCTAACCAAATTTTAAAGAAAATGTGCCGGAGCACGATATTATTTCGCATGCAGTTAACCAACTGTCAAAAATAAAATCTATGGTAAAAATATACAAGGAGGCAACCTTAAAAAGATAATGAAAAAATGTGATGGAGAACGATAATATCTGGCATGTAGTTAACACAACTGTCAAAGAAAGATATAAAAGAAATTGTACAGGGTGGTCACCTTAAAAAATTGTGAAAAAATGTTAGGAATAATATTTCGTATGCCGTTAACACAGTTGTCAAAGAAGACAAACATGAAATACAAGGGTAAACCTAAAAAATTGAAGAAAAAATTTGCCGCATGGAAATAATATTTCGCATGCAGTTAATATAAATGTCTAGGAAGAAAAATATTAAACATATACAAAATTAAAATATAGAATAATATATGAATCATAAAACGTGCCCGGCAAATTCGTGTTTGGAATAAGAAAAATAAACAAAGTGTGAAAAACAGATAGGGAAGTTTTGGGTAAACACCTTTACCTACCGATTTTTTCTTTCTATCACCTCTATTATGATACTATCATTGACCTTCTTCTATCTTCCATTTCGCTCGTTTTTTAGACTAGACACTTCATAATACCACCGCCTATAATCCATTTTACAAGATTTTATTTAACTTGCCTTGTATGTATGTTAGTTAGGATGTTTAGTGCAACTCTTGTGTTCAGCTTAAATCTTTCAAGTCAATTTTGGATCACTCAATGACGTCCAATTGATGAAATTTTGCATACACATGTAGTTCTGGTAACAATACAATATAGTATCAAAAAATAACTTTTTTAATTATTTTTTAATTATAATTTGATCGCATATTGTATTCACTCAGACGTTGTATTCTAAGAAATGGCGAACGGCCCGGTATTATTTTAAGTAAGGGCGATGCAATGAATATATAATAAAATAATGAAGACGTCATTAAAAATCTAAAAATAACATTAATTGTAAAAAAAAATCTTTTTAAAAACAAGTTTCTATTATTATTTAGGAGTACTAAAACGAAAAAAAAAATAGTAATGTTGAATTAACTGTATTGAAAGCTTGGCGCGTGAATAGAAAAAAATATGTATTTATGTACTCCCCTCTCTGTTAAACAAAATTCATGCCTGTATGAACTTCTCGTGTGTGACAAGATTCTGAGACCATTAATTCAACATTACTTATTTTTTCGTTTTAGTACACCTAAATAATAATAAAAGCTTGTTTCTCTCATTCAGTTCCTGAACATTATGTTCAGGAACTGGAAATACTTTCAAATGCGATCTTATGTTCTACAGGATCTAATTCAATTGCCTTATTACCGCCCTTCATTGGAAAATATTAATAAAGTAGACTTGATTAACACAATAATTATTGTAAATTAAAAAAACAACCATTGTACCACACACCAAACACACTTTCAGTATATAGTCATGCTTTTGAAGGAAAGTGTTATTTCTATTCTATTCAATCCTCGTTGAATGACCACCACTCTTAGACAAATACAATGTGACGTATTTAGTAAAACAAATATAACAAGGAAGTTAACAACGTTATAAAGACATTAAAAAATGTTGTTTAATGTAATGTCACTTGTGGAACCTTATCGTTCATGAATGGAGTTTATCAAATGTATTTAATATGCAATGTTAAACATATATTTACAGTACATAACACACTTCGTTATCAATACCTTTCGGTAAATATATTCGTTCATTCATTTATATTTGCCACATGATGGGCCGTTTAAATATAAAACAAAACAAGCGGAAAAAGTATTGTTTATAGCGCTATGAGTTAAAAATTATCTACCTTCATGTTCTTTTTGACAGCTCATAAAGAATAAATATAAAATATGTTTTAATTAATAAAAAATGAAACCCAGGTATTTTTCTTAAACACCAAATCATAGGAACCATAATCTAACTGCGTTTCGGCAATCAAAATGGTATCGTCATGGTACAATTAATATATTCTAGTTTTTTTTAGTTATATTTGTAAACGGTATTTTCAAAAATATTAAGATATAATAGATACAACAAAATTCTGTGCACATGCACTCGTGTATAATTGTAGTAAGTTCGGCACATCTTTTGTTTTATTTTTGTTTTTTACCTACATCAGGAAAATTTAATTATAGGTAGCAAGCAAATGAAAACCTTTCACACTTTTTATATACAACGTTGTCTAACAAATGCAATTGGTTCTTATTCATCCTGGAAGGAGCTGGAACCTTTGGTGTGACCTTTCCTCTGAAGTAGTTTCCAGAAACACCAAAACAGTTGCTGTTCAACTGCATCTACATTCGAATACTATAACTCAATTTGTGTTTCGCTAACCATTATGACATCATCAGGAGATGACTCCTTAATTCATGATTTGTCAGAAAATTTTATCCTGATTTCTCAAGAAAAAAAGCTTTTCAGTCCGTATATGACCTAAAAATAATCACTAATTACGAAAACTTAATCAAATTATTCCATAAATCTTTGAACATGCTCAGCGACGAAGTGAAAACAATGTTCATGTATCTATGGAAATATAGAAAAACAAAAAACTACATACATAAAACACAACACACACAACATAAAACATGTTTGACATAAGTTGGTGTTCGAATGGTACAACAACCATCCATCTCAAGCTCTTTCCACGATGGGAAATTAAAAACTCTTTGAGTATGTAGATACAAAATTTTACAGGTTTATATTATTGGATACAGCTTTTTACATGTTTTTTAATTAGCTTTGTTGGCGTTAGAGACAAGGTCTATCAGCCAGGGTTAGTAGCTTTTTACGAGTCCCTACTATAGAGATAAAGACTTTTTTCGGAGTCTTTATGATTGGTATGTCCCAGTATGTCTCAGACCTGTATAAGTGTGTAAAGCTGTACTCATAATATAAACATCTATAAGCACTGTATGTACAATAGCCAAAATTTTGAATTTTCAGGTGCGTGGAGGCGAGGTAACTCTGAATACTTACTGATATATAGCGTTTTAAATTTTGAAAACGGAAATAGATTAATTTTTTCGAAACATTAATTGTTTTAATATCTAAATTTAATTATATAATAATTTGTTTAACGATTTTCTTTAATAGTTGTTAATACATATGATTTTCTAGTAATCAGAAAACAAAATAAGAACTAGACTGATTCTTTTGTTGTACAGATTTCTTTCATTAAAATGTTTAAACAAATTTTGTATGAGTCGTTTTAAATACCCGAAAAAAAGTAAGAAATTATAGCAGTAATAAATTATTATTATTATTATTACTTTTTTAAAATTTCACATAGCCAATTCGAACAGATAAATTTCCAGAACCAACATTCTTTGACAGTGACATATCCTAGGATGTCTTCTTATACATGTATGATAATTCAGCAATTTTAGAAATGAAAAATTATGCTCTTTTTTAAAAAATCATAGATATGTTACTGGATTTTCGTGTTTTTAATTCAAAATCAGCATTTAATTTGCAATACGTAATCTCTCGTTTAAAATATAATAACTAATGTCTTTTAAAGATATGACAGTATCTGTAATTTGAAATGTGTATTAATATATATCTATCTATTTATAAGTTTATAATGTTTTTGAGTTTTACAGCAACTGCCACATACGTAAAATAACGTATATATCGGCTAATTGTTTGTGCAGAGTATTTCAGGTACGCAGTCATTAATTGATAGGGGCGATACTATGTCAAAAAATATTCAAAACATTTCCTTAAATACGGGTCCGGAAATTCCTATTAGGCCTTCTGAAGTGGGCACCCAAAATTGAAATTTTACTTAATATATCAAGCACCTTTTGAGCTACATTGACTATTTCTTAGTTTGTTGGGTATTTTGCCACTGTAAAAATATTTAAAAATTTTGATGAAATAAACCTCTGCGCCAAAAGGATCAGACAGAGGTTGGTTTTTATACTTCTATTACAAAATGTCTCACACCTAAAAATATATAAACTGAAACAAAATTGTTAAATGATAAATTGAAAAATTAAAACGAAGGCAGTTGACGTTTCGGAAAATAGTTCTTTTTCCGTTATCAAAACTTTCACTTTTGAGAATGTCAAACCAGACAGTTTGTTGTTTATGTATTTCCATAGTCACGTGAGACATTAAATTATATTTATTTTATTTTTACTTACTTCGTCTCTGAGGATCGGCAACCAGCTAGTACAGAAATCTACAGAATAATTAGAAACACATTTATCCTCATTTAATAAAATAATAGCGGATTCCTTAAGTTTTCTTTTAGTTGAGTTGCTTTCTTTTTCCAAAATTTTCGCGGAGTCCCACTGGATCCTATGATTGTTATCCCACGCATGTTCACAAATTTTTGATTTTTGAAATTCTCCCTTTCTAGCATAATCTCGGTGTTCACCAAGCCTTACGTTGAAAGGTCTAGATGACTCACCTACATAATGCTTACCGCACTCACATGGAACACTATAAATACAATCCTTGGAATTTTGAATAATATTCACCGGTTTAGTCTTTGATAAAACAGATCTTAATGTGGTTCCTGTTTGAAAAACTGTTCGTACAGAAAATCTATTTCCGATTTTTCTCAATTTATCCGATAAACCTTGTATGTATGGAATTACTGCTAAAGATCTAAATTCAGGTTGTAAATGTTGAGTGGTTACTCTACTTTCAATGTTTGCCATCTGGCTATCAACAAAACCCTCGGGGTATTGATTATTCAATAGAACGGTTTTAATAAATGTTTTCTCATTACTTAAACTTTCATCATTTGAAGAAATTACTTTAGCCCTATCATACAAACATTTTACGACACCTCTCTTAACGCTAATATGTTGATTTGAATTGAAATTCAAATATCTGTTTGTGTGTGTTTGTTTTCGATAAACACTGGTTTCATATTTATTATCTAACTTTTTAATTAAAATATCTAAGAAAGGTAATTCATTATTATTCTCTACTTCTATTGTAAAATTAATTGAAGGTTCCTTTTCGTTAATTTGATTTAAAAAATTATTTAAATGTTCTTTGCTATGAGGCCATAACGCAAAAATATCATCAACATATCTCCACCACACTATAGGTTTATAAATTAAGTTATTAATATTATTTTCTTCAAAATTTTCCATAAAAATATTGCTTAATATTGGAGATAAAGAAGAACCCATGGCCATACCAAAGTTTTGTTGATAGAAGTCATTATTTAATTGAAAGTATGTCTTTTTTATGCAAAGAGTAAGTAATTCCATTATAGTTTCTATGCTTAATTTAGTTCTATTCGCCAAATTTCCATCATGTTGCAATTTCCTTTTAATTATTGTTAATGTTTTATCTACCGGAACATTTGTAAAAAGGCTTACTACATCAAAACTCACCATTAGATGATTCTTATTAAAATTGTTTTCAAATAGTTTTTCCAAAAAATGTTTGCTATTTTTAATATAAGACTCAGAAGAACCTGATAAAGGATTTAAGATTTTTAATAAAAATTTGGATTATGGAGATTACTAAATGGAGAATTAATTGAGCTCACAATCGCTCTAAGAGGAATTTGAGGTTTATGTATTTTTGGTAAACCATAAAAATGAGGAGGTTTACTATGATGTGGAGTTAGAACCTTTCGCTCAAAATCGGTAAATTCATTTTTGTATTTAAATAGAGTCCTATATATTTTGCTTTCTAAAGATTTTGTTGGATCATTATTTAATTTAGAATAATTTCCATCATTAATTAAGTTCATAATTTTTGTATTATACACAACTGTATCTAAAATTACAGTGGCATTGCCTTTATCAGCGGGTAAAATTTTAATACTTTCGTCATTTCTTAAAGATGTAATTGAAAGTTTTTCATCTGATGTTAAATTAACCCTCGTCTTATATTGTTTTTCTAATTCAATTTTTGAACGAATTCGGTATTCGTTGGCATCATCTATTGATAGTTTCTGTGCAGCTTGTTCAATTGCAGTTATGATATCAAATTTAGGAATAGTTTTCGGTGTTACTGCATAATTCAAACCTTTAGTTAATACAAGTTTTTCAGATACATTGAGTTCGCGATTTGACAGGTTAATGACAGTTTTGTCAATTAAAGGGTTATTTTGAAAATTTTGTAGTTCTATAGTTTGTTTTTCACTACACAAATTTCTAAATTTGTTTAAATGTGTATTCTTTCGCGAATTAAAAACTGTATTGTACGTACGTAGAACACTGTTGTGTATGTGGTTGTGGTCATCCTCTTCGACGTAGTCGTATAAATTTTCTAAAATAATTTCAATGTCTCTTGAAATATGTGCTTTATTTTGCTGGTTGCCGATCCTCAGAGACGAAGTAAGTAAAAATAAAATAAATATAATTTAATGTCTCACGTGACTATGGAAATACATAAACAACAAACTGTCTGGTTTGACATTCTCAAAAGTGAAAGTTTTGATAACGGAAAAAGAACTATTTTCCGAAACGTCAACTGCCTTCGTTTTAATTTTTCAATTTATCATTTAACAATTTTGTTTCAGTTTATATATTTTTAGGTGTGAGACATTTTGTAATAGAAGTATAAAAACCAACCTCTGTCTGATCCTTTTAGCGCAGAGGTTTATTTCATCAAAATTTTTAAATATTTTTACAGTGGCAAAATACCCAACAAACTAAGAAATCATGAATATGCCACAAATAATAAATTATAAACAATACATTGACTAGTTTTTGCACGTAATCTCACATAAATAAAGGTCATTATTATTCTCTTCGCAAAAACGAAGAGTATATTGCATTTGATTGGCATATTTATAAAACAGTAAATATCGCTCGTAGAGAAAAAAAATTCATATCGTTGTGTTAGTGAACGAATTCTGAACAACTTTCAAAATATCCGTCTGTCCGCCTGTCCATACGTCTGTCTGTCTGTCCCTCCATCACGTTTCTTGTAAGCGCTATAACTTAAGAAAGAAAAGTCCGATTGTATTGAAATTTGGAAAGTAAGTTAGTCTTAGCTAGAGGAAGAACCCCATTTTGAAGAAAATTAATCAGTAAATAAGAAAATTATTAATCATTTAATTTAAAAAAAAATATTTTCCTAATTTTTTTCGCTTGTATTTAAATAGAAATCTTGCGAAATGTTATCTCTATAATATAACTTTTTTGTTTATACATTTTACTAATATATATCTCATAATAATATATCTAATGCGTTGAAATATGATTCTCGAAATATATATATTACAGACATTAAATTTTTGTAGTAATTTGTGATGGTCCAATGGCTAAAGCTTTGATTTGCATGGATCGTGTGTTCGGATCCCAGACAGGTTAGATGTTTTTTTTTCCAATTATTTTTCATATATTTTTTTTTCACAACAAAGTTGGTATCACAAAATTTAGGATGTCCATAAAGTAACAGGAAAACTGCGAAGAGTATCCTATAGAATATGTAACAATTATATAAAAAGCTCAGTAAATTGGCGAAGAGTACTACGTTTTTAGCTTGTTTTATGTTAGCGATAGTGGATTGACCGAGAATAGAGCACCCATAATTCATTAAGTGATTGAAATTAAAACGTATAATAAAAAATATAATGAAGAAGATAAGGCAATTAATACTGATAATTTGAACAATTCCGTTGTTAGTATTATTAGACAAACTTAAATAGTTTTAAATATCGAAATAATTATTTGATAAGGAATGGCCCTAGCATAAATAACAACCTCAAAAACATTAGTTTCATCTAGGATTATTAACAAAACATATCTATTTGACTTTATTAAGTAATCAATACTGACCTTTACATCTTGAAACTTTTTCTTTACAATATTTTCCAATCAAAACGTGCAATATTTTCCAAACCAAATCGTGCTCCGAGGCATCTAATAAATTTTTAATCTAATATTTGCCATTACTTCCTATCTTTGGCTAACATGTATTTACCGACTCCTGAATAAATTATGTAACCAACCTTCAAATGTTTTTTACACACTATATCGGAAATGTGAGACGGAGAAAGCCCAGAAGGCACATGGTACACACAGTCTACAACAAAGACTTTAAATGTAAATAATCCAACACCCTTCGTCGATTTGACGAATAGCATATCGTTCAATTCATTCAGCGCTGTAACAAACGCATATGGATCTGATCTAATCAACCTGTATGAATTATTAACAATGCCATAGATCGCACCCGTCGTCGTTAATAATGCAAAAGCTTTCCTCTAAACAGCGATGCTGACCTGCCCGCAAATATTAGTCGAACTGATTGGGCCGATTCAGAACGTACTCTGTAAATAGACGTGTATTATTTAGGGATTCCCAGACAGACGCATTCAGTGGCGGTGCTTTCAGACCAATGCGTCTTTCTTTTCTTTATTCGGAAGACCGAAAGTCGAGAGTTAAAATGCCATTCCCAATATTTACTTCATCTCTCACTAATATCACGGAATTGTTTAACATATATTTTACGGTGTCTCATTATTATTCGTATTTAAGTTATTAATATAGTATTTATATAAATATACTATTCCACAGTTTAAAATCAAATGGTGAATGGAATAATACAGTTATAAAATATTATTTTGGGTATTCAGCAGATAACTCTCAAAGAAATCATTCGTTTCTTTCATATATCATTGATCTAAATCTGACTAAGCTAGAATATTACGATCTGACTTGTCAATTTCTTTATACATTTACTATATCTAACATTCAATATGAAAAACAAGAAAATAACCATTCTTTCTATATATTGAAGATCTAAGTCTGATCATGCCAATATATTATAAGAAATCCTCCCTTACGAGGAAATCTTTCAAGCATCTCTAGTCCTACCTAGAGTATACTTCATTACAAACAAACATTTATTACAATTCAAAGCCAAGAACTACTAAAAAGCACAATGAAATATAGGAATAAAATTTCACTCACATGTCTTAATAAATAAAATATTTCAATCAATGTTTGAGCGATCAACCTTTTTCATTCTCTTTAGAACTCATCAGCAGAGATATATGTTCAGTTCAAAAACATAATTACTATCAGAGATGCTTGAAATATTTCCTCGTAAGGGAGGATTTCTTATAATATATTGGAATGATCAGACTTAGATCTTCAATATATAGAAATAATGGTTATTTTCTTGTTTTTCATATTGAATGTTAGATAGGTATAGTAAATGTATAAAGAAATTGACAAGTCAGTTCGTAAGGGGACTCCTTGTTGATATTCTAGCTTGGTCAGAATTAGATCAATGATATATGAAAGGAACGAATGAGTTCTTTGAAAGTTACCTGCTGAATACTCAAAATAATATTTTATAACAATGATGTAAGCAGAAATACAACATATTTATTTTTAAAAGAATAATACAGGACATTAATGATATGATTGTGTCTTAGTAATTATTACAGGAGGTAATATGGAGATGGACCAGAAAAGTTAAAAAAGCTAATAGTCCCATGATACAGGTTGACACCGCCTTGAAATCGGGTCCGGTGCACAGTAATTGAGAAAAGTTAATTTCGGATTTTTTATTAGAAATAAAACATTTAAAGAACAAAAAACTTGATTTTACGCTTTTTCTTAAATATCGCCAATATATAGGTACAATATTTTACATACTCTTTTTCTAATGCAAAATTATTTACTTACAAAAATGTTTCTGAGAATTATCCCCGTCAAGTGAGTCAAAACTTGAAACAATAGATTTCGTACCACAAAAAAAAAAAAAAAATTATAGACTTCTTTAATCCATTTTGTTGTCATCGAAACAATACAAAATTAGCATTTGTGTTCTCATAGTTTTTTTTTTAATCGTCTTATTTATTTTAATGTCCTGGCGGAGTTTAGCTAATGGCTATTCTACCACTCAACCAGGACAGACACACACATAGACAACATCACAACACCCATTCCCTGCGACATTGCCATCTGCCGCAGCTGAGACTCGAACTCAGGAGAGGAGAGCGGCTAGACCGTGATGTCTCTCACACAACCGCAGTATAGCCCACTGCTACCGTCTCGGTAACACGTGAAAAACGCCACTACACATCCATACCCTAACCAGGATTCGAACCCGGGACCCCTGGTCGCAAGGCTAAAACCTTAAGCATTGCGCCACCGAGCCAGTCAAACTAATAGTTCTTTGGAAAAAACAGGCCTTGATAGAATAGCAAAAAATATGATGTAGCACCTAACTTTGTTATTTTAAATGGAACACCCTGTATTTTATTGCATATTTCGATTACTCATAAAATTTTAGCTTAGGTTTATGTACCATAACATACTCTTAAATATACCGGTATTGGAGATAATTAATATTTTTGGAGATTTTTGACGGTTCCCACCCTTCGGTAAAAAAATCAATATCTTCTATCATGTAGCCGATTAGGAAATTTTCTTTTCAAACTCTTACAAGTATCCTATGACCTAACTAAAAGTTCTCTTATGTTTTCACAATATCATACAGAGTATTTTATTTTCACAGTCGAACATTGTTTTAGTTTAAACGTCAAAAAGTAATTTTTTTCAAATGGAGCCCCCTGTATATTTTCACAGAATCTAATAGAGGATTGAATTCTGCATCGATTGATATTACCATTCCCTATACCTATCTCTTTTTGTTTTCTTATTATGGACCAATATTTGTTAAACGTACAAATAAAATCAGCACTGTTTATTAGTAGGCAATACAAGTCATTACTTGGTTCCTTTTTTATCATAAACGAGAATAATCATGTAGATAATTGATAATCATTTGTTTATTATCAAGATGACAGCTTCAAAAGCGAGAGATTAGATTTATAACAAATACTTTGGGACAAAAATTTACAAAATTAGTGAACACTTTGAATATAAATATTTAATGCAGCAACTGTTCAAAATGCTCTCCACTTGCACTTACAGTGGCTTGGCTAATTCATGGGGATTTGTTAAAATGTAGCCCGTTCTCTGTTCTTTGGATCTTCTTTGGTAGTAGCAGGAGTGGCATAAACAATATTTTTAATACCCCAAAGGTCCAAAGTCTAAGGTGGTCAAATCAGGGGACCTTGCTAGCCATCTCCAAGGTCCTCGGTAGCAAAACCACCTATCTTCGAACGTCGCTACTAATTCGTCATAAACTTCCCGTGGACCGCAACCATTCATTTGAAAATACATAGAATTATAAATATTTAGGGGCAAATTATTAATAAAAGTTACTGTTCGCAAAATCTTCGCATATTTATTGCTATTTAAATTCTCCTCGTAGATATGATACTATCAAAAATATTGTTTATGCCACCACGGCTACTACCAAAGAAGATCCAAAGAAGAGAATACGGACTGCATTTCAGTAAATAAATACCCACGAAATTCGCCGAGCCATTGTAAGTGCCGTAAATTCCAGGATATTTGCTTGTTTGGAGCAGAATGGAGAGCATTTTGAACAGTTGCTGCATTAAATATTTATATTCAGTGTTCATTAATTTTGTAAATTTTTGTGCCAAAGTATTTGTTATAAATCTAATCTCTCGTTTTTGAAGCTATCAAAAACAAATGATTATCGATTATCTACATGATTATTCTCGTTTATGATAAAAAAGGAACCGAGTTATGACTTGTATTGCCTACTAACAAATAGTGCTGATTTTGTTTGTACGTTTTACAAATATTCGTTCATAGGGAATGGTAATATCAATCGATGCAGAATTCAATCCTCTATTAGATTCTGTGAAAATATACATCCATTTGAAAAAAATGACTTTTTGACGTTTGAACTAAAACAATGTTCGACTGTGAAAATAAAATACTCTGTATGATATTGTGAAAACATAAGAGAACTTTTAGGTAGGTCATAGGATACTTGTAAAAGTTTGAAAAGAAAATTTCCTAATCGGCTACATGATAGAAGATATTGATTTTTTTTCCGAAGGGTGGGAACCGTCAAAAATCTCCAAAAATATTAATTATCTCGAAAACCGGAATGTTTAAGAGTATGTTACGGTACATAAACCTAAGCTAAAATTTTATGAGGGATCGAAATATGCAATAAAATACAGGGTGTTCCATTTAAAATAACAAAGTTAGGTGCTACATCCGGTATAAGCGGAAGTAGCACAAGCATGAAAATATTTTCGTTGGATCCGCCATATCTAAAAACCCCCTCATACCAATTTTCAAATTTCTAAACTCGACAGATCCCAAGAAACGTCTAATACCCGCTTTCCGTGAATGACACTGTATATATTTGTCTCCATAACTAGAATACATAGATTCCAAAAAGTTAAAATTTTGATGTGCCATTAAAAATATTCGTTAACGTCTAATCCCGCATTTGATGGAGATCGTTGTCAGGACTATTTTTGTGGACAAAGTTTCATGTCCAAGAAAAATTCGTTTAGTTTTTTATACTAATTTGCATACTATTCGGGATATTTAAGAAAAAAATAATAAATTGCGTTTTTTGTCGATAGAGTTATTAACAACTTTTATTTCTGATTAATGTATTCTTACATTACGCAGGCCCACAAAAAAAAAAAATTGTCTGCGCCGCGGTATTGACCATACCTATCCCTTGTATTTTGACCCGCTGAACACGAATATGACCTTAGTTTTTCCCCTATACGTTTTTTTAAAGCAAAAAAGTCTAATATTTATATATGTATTTGATATTAAAAGAAAAACCTGACGTGCTGATGAAAAACTAAGGTCAGATTCGTGTTCAGCGGCTTAAAATACAAGGGATAGGATGTGGTCAGTACCCCCGCGCAGATGACTTTTTTTGTGGGATTGTGCCACACTGAGTATGGCACTGTGGCAACCAAAAAAAGTGGTATGCGCGGGGGTACTGACCACACCTATCCCTTGTATTTTGAGCCGCTGAACACGAATCTGACCTTAGTTTTTCCCCTACAGGTCCGGGTTTTTTTTTAACAGCAGAAAAAGTCGCGTTGAATCGTAATATTTATATATTTATTTGCTGTTAAAAAAAAACCTGACGTATAGGGGAAAAACTAGATTCGTGTTCAGCGGCACAAAATACAAGGGATAGGTATGGTCAGTACCCCGGCGCAGACAACTTTTTTTTTTGTGGGCCTGTGTTATTAACCAATCAAAACGCACATTTTCAACAAAATCGACCAATAAGATTTGTTTAAAGTGAGAAAAACGGCTATCGATAAGTGGAAAAAATCGAGAAAAATGTATGTTTCTTCTTTCGTAGTAGCCATGTGTCAAACTAAAAAAGTCATTGAAATTATTAAAATCTGACATTTCACGTTTTGATTTCTGTACACAAAATGAATGAGAAAAAGCGATTTGGTGATGTTTCACAAGAAAATATTAACTAAGCTATGAATGAAAGTGTCCCAGTTAAAACGAGAAACACTAAAAATTCTATATGGAAACAATTGAAAGCTTTTTGCAAAGAGCATTATTCCCTCGAAAAAGATAGGACTACTATGATGAACTTGCAAATATTTTGACTGACTGGGGTTATAACATGATAAAAAACATTAGAAAATGTTTTTATTTTTTATTATAAATCGTTATTTTTAAAACATTAAATAAACAGTTTTGTTTTAATAATTATTTTAGATAATATTTTTTAATCATATATTAATCTTCTGTAATACACACGAGGTTGATTTTCTACTTGGGTAAATTTTTTTGAGTGACTCAAACCTGTTTTCCATGAAAATTATGCTCGAATTAAGGGACATAGGAAAAATCGCTCCACTTCGTGTCGCGATTTTTCCATGCCCTTAATTCTCGAATAATTTTCATGGGAAAACAGGTTTTTGTCCAAAAAAATTTACCCGGTAAAAAATCGACCTCTTGTGTATTAATAACCGATAAAAAATCCTAGTAGAGTAATTTTCTTCCAATTACACAGCCACACAAAAAAGTGGTCTGGCCTGCGGACCAGACCAATGTATCGTACCCGCTGAATCCGAATCCGTAGTCAGAATTGTCAGATTGGCTCGTTTTTCACCCCATAATCCCAAGAGAACACCCCCCCCCCCTCCCAAAAAGTGGCTTGGACTGCGTGCCATACCAGTGTATCTTTATGAATTTGGACCCTCCGAAGTCAGAATTGTCAAATTCTCTCGTTTTCACTCATAACCCCAAAAGACACCTACAAAACAAAAAAGTGGTCTAGACTGCGGACCAGACTAGTGTATTCTTATCAAATACGTAAGGATACACTGGTATGGTCCGCCGGACAGAGAATTCTTTGGGGGGTGGGGTGTTTGTTGGAGGGTTGGGGGTGCAAAACGAGCCAGTCTGACAATTCTAACTTCGGATTCGGTTCCAGTAGGTCCAATTGATCTGGTGAATAGACCACTTTTTTGTTGGGGGGTGAAAAAGCATGAATCTGATAATTCTGACTTCGGTTTCACCCGAAGGATCTGGTCTGTAGGCCGCAGGCCACACTTCTTTTTTTGGGGGTAATTTCTGGGGACGAGCCAATCTGGCAATTCTGACTCCGGATTCGGTTTCAGAGGGTCCAAATACATAAGGATACACTGGTATAATCTGCAGGCCAGACCACTTTTTTTGGGGAGGAGCGTGTTTTTTGGGATTGGGGGTGAAAAACGAGCCAATATGAAAATTCTGACTTCGGATTCGGTTTCATAAGGATACACTTGTCTGGACCGCAGGACAGACCACTTTTTTTGTGTGTGGCTGTGTTATCTGCGCCAGTCTTGATTGCAGGGTGTTTGCTGCCCATTGGGACTAATTGTAACTAATCCTTAGTATTTTGCTGGTTAGGCCTGCCACACATGAGCGGATTTTTTGGTAGAATTGATTCGAGGATCAAATCCTAGACACATATGTGCAAAAATTCCTCATTTTTATCAATAACAATTTCTGCAGCATACAGCACGCTTCTTATTTGGCCCCAGAAATGAAAATCGGCATAAAACAAAGGTATTAATCAGGAATTCCACAAATTACAATATACGCCAAGATGTACACCCCACATCGACAAGTGAAAAGGTAAAACAAAAATTTGAAAGTGTGCCGTGTGCTGAACTAGATCCGTTTAGTTGTTGTCAATTGTTTTTCAAGATATTCGTACATTTCCTCGTTTATTTGCAGATAGGAAAACTTAAGAGGGGAAGTAAGTTCGTCCTGAAATTTGTATGGTAAGTTAGTATTGGCTGGAAAGGAAAAACTTTATTGTTTTTGAAAAAAATCAATAAGCAAATATAAAAGTTAATAAACATTTTAGTTAACAAAAATGAAACGTCTTTAAAAAATTCGATAAAAATTAAAAATTAAGATTACACCGTCGTAACCTGTAACCTCCTATCTAATTGAACGTTATTACTTCATATCGATATTCAAGCCGGTTAAAAATACATTGGAATTCGTCAATTGTTCATTTTCATATCAACCACGACCTCAATATTGATATTAGGTAATAATTTTTGCAATTAAATATGTTTTATTTATTTGTTTTCATTATGGTTAGATAATATTGTTTAGGTATTAAGCAAATCACAACTTACACACTTTATTAATTATGAAATTATACCTATTTTCTGAATATTGTTGCCCTAATCTGGGCACACTAATATACCAGTGAGGTAAATACTTTAAAGCTCTCATTATTGGAGAACTAATCAAAACATTTCTTCTAACGAGTTCGAAATAGAATGTAAGGTTAAATAATTGTTGTGAATGACTAAATTTAAATTAATGATTTAAATATTTTCAATATATTTTTTTGCTTTAAAATGCTAGGAATCCTATCATGTAATTCAATATTTCGTCAGTATTAGCTGGAAGAGTAGTTGTTTTGATTGATTCTCTTCTGAATATTCAGAAACTAGGTAATTTTATAATAAATAAAAAGTTGTTATTTGCTTAATACGTAAATAATATTCTCTAATAATGTTGAAACAAATAAATAAAAAATAATAATAAATCAAGAATAGGCTTAGAAATAATGAATGAATGTTTCTATGCTCTACGGATAAGAACTAACGACAACTTTTCTAGAATTGAAATAGAATGCAAGATTCAATAATTGTTGTGAATGACTGAATTTCAATAAATGATTTAAGTATTTTCAATATTGTTTTGCGTTAAAATGTTAGGAATCCCATCATGTAATTCTATACTTCGTCAGTATTAAACTAGAAAAGTAGTTGTTTTGATTGGTTCTCCAATGATGAATGTTTTCCTAGCCAGTATATTAGCGTGCCCAGATTAGGGAAATAATATGCAGCGTGATTTACCATGATATGCGGAAAATAAAATCGTGTTGTAGTTTTCAATGTTGGAAAGCCCCTGCAAAATTTTAGAGTGTTCCGAGATAATTTAGTATAGTAAAAGTGTTAATACTTACGAAGATACGCTATTGTTACATGTCTGTGATCAGTAATAGGGCGATGAACTTACTTGTGAAAGAACATATCGGAGATGTTTACATTTCCTTAATTGGGATAAAAAGTTAAGCTGGCGGGTGCGTTTTTTGCTTTTGGTCGAACAATCAGGACACCAGCAGGTGCAAAGCACCGACGAAGTTGGTATTTTTTGTGTTATTGACGGATTTAAGTAAATATCTCCTATATCTACTTGTTGTTATAGAGTTCACTAGCATAGGGTCAATGTCTTTTGGATTTATTTCGCTATTTTTGTAGTGTGATATGATTAAAACGAAAAAGTTACTTCTACCCTCTCCAGCATTGCTGTCAATTGTGTCAGTCCCAAGTCTGATAAAGTGATATGGTTGTGCCGCGTTACGTCAGACTGGTTAAAGTCACTGACGGCGCATCTCTACAAAAAAATAAGGTAATTTTTTTGGTCATATTTTTTTAATTTTCCATTTTTTTAATTTTTCATTTTTTTAACTCCTTTCAGTGGGGACAACCTACTGATAAATTTTCCGCATGTCATGGTAGATCACCCTGTATAGAAAGTAGGTAATTTCATAATAAATAAAAAATTGTGTAAGTTGTGACTTGCTTAATACCTAAATAATATTCTCTAATTAGGTAATACGGTTCAATTAACTGGGGGACGATGAAGTTTTATGTAGTAATTTTTAGCAAATCTTTTTTTCGCGTTTCATTTTTTTTATTATTTTTCAATCCTTGAAGTGGTCTACACAGTTTAAGCTTAATATTAGGCTCGAGAGTTCTGAAACTGCATGTATCAAAAAATTGCAATTATGACAGTCATTGTTAATCACATTCGGTATCATCTACTTCTAAAATACCCAATTACCAATTTTAATGCAATTCCAACGAAAATTACCACTATCGTACTCGCCAAATTTTAGACATTTTTTCCCCAATTTTTGCTAACTTTATACTAGACGTAGCTTGATGAAATTATTATGGGACCACGGCCGAGTTTTACCTTACAATTTGAGAAAGATTGAATAGATATCTCGAGCCAATCCAGAGTAATGAATCAACAAACATAAAGAACATACAATCTTCTTTTTTAAATTTTTTGAAGTCAGTTAAAAAGGTATGGCCAAGATAGGAGTCTACAAAAACAAAAATACTCCATAGTACACTAACGCAGCTGCTATCTTCGGGACATGATTAAAATGTAAAAATAACAATTGTATTTAAAAAATAAACAAGAAATTTCGGAATTTCTTGTTGAATTTTTTCCGATAGAATGATTAGAGATTATGAAAACTTTAATAATCTGTCGAATAGTATAACATTTACATCTAATTTGCATTCATTGAACGTAAAATAATAGTGAAGTTGAATTTGTAGTTGTTTCAAAGTTATAATGATAACTGTCGAATTTTGACGAAATGGTAAATCAATGTTTATAAGAAACATCAAATCTGCAGTTAATGAAGTTTTATATTTTTAATAACCAGTTAGCGACTACCAGCGCTATAGGTATGTAGCTTTACTTCAGCTGTTTGCATAACACCCATGAAAAATGTCTATTTTCTGATCAAATTCAATTTCGTAGGTAACTAATTTATGTAAGAATGAACTTGATAACTTTTCAAATATGTCAAAAGAATGTATTGAGAGTAACTCCTCATGCGGGAATCCAATCTCTAGATAAATTGTATTTTTGTTATTGTTGCGATGTATTAAGAAATGTCTGGATTCTTTTTAATCTGTATATATGATGAAAAGCATAGAGAAATACTGTAGCTGGAGTACTAGAGTCGTTTCATAAGGTATTTTTTCATGGCTAAGTTATAGCAGTGTGATGCTACTTTATTTGTATGGCCGTAAAATAATAAACCACAATAAAAAACTACAATATAATTCGTTTCTGAAAAGTCTTTAAAAATAAGTTTTAACAACCACATTCACCAGAACTAGAAGAAATAATAAAAGCTCAGTAAGCTTATAAGATATGAAACCAACTCAATAAAACATTGACAAAAATATTACTAAATATTTGTGAGGTTTTATCGCCATATTGCTTGAACTTAGGACCTCTTGAATTGCACCACACTTTATTTACCGTATCACTTTAAAGACCTTTTGGCGTATGACACTATACGAGTAGGAGTTCTTTTAAGAATTGTCTTAGAATTCAGGGAAATGTGTCCCAGTTCAAGCAAGCAAGCACGGGTTTCATTGACCCTCGGGGATAGTAACCTGTTGTGAGCCGTTTTTTATCAGTGTTATGGTCAATAATAGTGGGCAGCAGTGCTACACTCAAGAAGGACTTTTTTTAATGCTCGCGAAAAATATTGCACGAACAATAGCACCAGATCGATTGTAAGCGACTATACTCATCGCATGACCTGGAGTAGACAGCTCTCCCTAAAAGTGCAGAAAGCAAGAGAAAATTACTGCAAATTATTTTTCCCACGGGAACCTGTTATGAATATAAACACTAGCGTGGCCTCGACAGACTCCGGGTAGATGAAATTGTCACAGCCAACTAAAACCCAGATCTACTCACAGGATTTGTCGCCCTAAACTAGCTGGCATCTTGAGCTACTCTATAACTCTCAAGTTGCGAACTTTCCGCCCTGCATCACTAATCTGGTACAGTCATATGTATCAAACCGCCAATTCAGAGTGCTAGTTAACCAGACATGCTCGCAAACGCTTTAGTCTAGGTACCCGTCGACATAATTGCAATTTATACATATCCTCGTATAACTTCTTGTACGGCATAATTGCGCCTAGTCTATCACTTTTTTCCTCTGCGAAAATTTTCGAAAACGCGGCGTTCCTCCTCCATACAATAAAATAAAAAATAATACAATACAAGCTAACCCGAACTATAAACTGACAAATTAAGCATACAAAGTAAGTCAGACCAAAGAGACAGATTAGCCACAGAGCACAGATATCTCACACTACAGAATAACCCAGGGTGAGCATCATCTCGATGTAAACCTCGCATACTAGAAGTGACGGACTTCGGCTGTCAATCAACGCTCTCCTTCTTCCAGGATAGTGCGAAATTGGCTACCTAAGCGCTGGGCGTAGGGCCATTAGGGTTCTTGGGCGAAGCAGATTGCTAGTCGGGACATAAGCTCGATAAATTCCAAGTTCCACTTTGAAGCGTGAAAGGGTTCTTACAATCAGGAAAATTGTATGTGTCGGAGAAGGAACTGACAAACAGCTTGCCGTTTTGCATTATTTTATGGACATCGGACCATTTAGTTCCATGAGACAAAGTATGATACACTTCTACGAAAATAACAGAATGAATAGAATTAAACGGAATGGAGTAGGAGCTGTCAGAAATTAGGAACAACGCCAAACAAACAATCGTGAATTCGGTACAAAAATATGCAACTGTTACTAAAGAGAAGAGTTGCTGTCGTTCTACAAAGACCTAGAAACCTTACTCCACACTAATCCAAATAAGGCACTTACTTACCATTGTTATGGGTAATTTCAACGCTAATGTCGGTTCTACATAAATATAATCTCGTATGATTTGTAGCCCTTAAATTTGGCATCGAAGATCGGAATGGAAAGGAGGAGAGGCTAATTTAAATTTCTTCCAAATATTGCTGCAAACAATGTATTTCTCTCAACATCGACGGCACCTTTAGATTTGGTTGTCCTGTTTGTATGAAATTAGAGTGTTTATATTGTTAGAAACTTTGTGGAGATAATCACTAAGTCGCTGTAAAATTTTACCTGGAGATAATTATGGCTCACATGCTGTTTATGTGCACCTTTCCGTTGAAGTTGAAAACACGTATGTAACTATACATATACCTCTTGTCGATGCAGGTATAGGTGAGCTTCGAAGTTTAGGAAAATATTTCTTTAACGACTGCTAATAGATATCTGGACTTTCTCCAATTTAGCCTTATTCTTACTGTATTGGTTCAATTCCCAAATCAAGAGAATCATCATGACATGTTCAACGCTACAGTATAGTTACAACTTAGTAGTTCATTACTCAAGGCAAATATGAGAATTAGGGTTTGGGTCCCGGGACGTCTCGTGTCTCGAAGTCCCGGGACTTTCCCCAAATATAATTGTCTCGTGCCCCGGGACTTTCGGGTCGAGACTCGACACACGCTTGTAATAATTTTATTAACAAAAGATCATAATAAGCTTCATTAGTTCAGGCTTCCCGCACTCTGTCACTGAGAGCGCCATATGTTAGATTAACGAGTAATTACTTGATATTCGTACGTACGTAACTTACTATACACAATAAAATCGACATCTATTGAAAACAAGAGCGTGTTCTCTTTTCGGAGGCATTATTACAATAATCAGAAACGGATTGTCGGACAAAGTTGTTAATGCACTAATTTTTTTAAAAGAATATTTTATTAAATTAGGAAAAAATACTAATAGATAGGGCAAGTGCGACGATCGCGGCGAACCGCGACCGCCTAGTAAAATCACATTGTTTTGAGCCTTTCCACTCTCGGAACTCCATCGTTGCCACCTTCGACTAGAAAGGATGCGGCCTTAGAGGCGTTCAGGCATAATCCCACGGATCGTAGCTTCCCACCACCGCCCGCCCGCTCGAGCGAGTGCTTGAACCAAATGTCCAAACTTGCGGTTCCTCTTGTACTGAGCAGAATTACTATCGCACGGACGAATCATCAGTAGGGTAAAACTAACCTGTCTCACGACGGTATAAACCCAGCTCACGTTCCCTATTATTTATATGACTAATGGCTAGAGACTAAATGATGAATATTAATGATTAGTATGATTACTTTTACTAAGTCTGTTTTATGTTCTATAATTATAAGATATTATTTCCAGAAAATGAATCTGTGTATGAGAATTAAACATACGAATTGTTTAGACTTTAACTAACGTTAGAAATGTTAGAATTTGATTTTGTTCAGTAAATGTTGATTTTTACTAAAATGGCGAATTTATTGATACATGTTGCCAAAAATGAACTCGATTCTAATTTTATCTTGAAAAGTCTCGAAATCCCGGGACGTCCCGGGACTTTGATCTTGCGATGTCTCGTGTCCCGGGACTTTGAAAATGTCGAAACTTCCCAAACCCTAAATGAGAATGTTTCTCTGAAATTTTTCAGCAATAAATGGATTGGTAGAAAAGGTGTTACTTACGTGCTCATTTTATTCAAAACTTTTAAAACACACTTTACACTTTGTTAAACAAAATAACATCATATGGTTTATGGATTTTATTATATTGTTTAATACGTATTTCGAGTTTGGCAGTGAACATCAAATATACATTAAGTAATTATTATAAAAATAAAAAATTAACACCATGCATTCAGATAGATTTAAATAGAAATTTAGGGTCATCTACAGAAGTCACAACTTCAATTATTCAGCAGTGGACAACCTTTTCAGATAAATATGTCTAGCACTACATGCAGTGCTAATGAGATGGTGGATGCATCGATGGACTGATCTCCCGATGAATAGTTAAAAGCACAAAAGAGTAGGTACATAGAAAAGCAGACCAATCAACATTGCAATGTCGGTTGAAACCAAATAAGACTGTCACGTTAAAATTAAAGTAAGTATAGGTCGCTACCATCAATATTTGGCACGTACAAATACGACGCATGCAAGTAGGATATATTTAATCATTCTCTCAATTTTCTATGACTCTCATTATTTCTACACTGAAAATAAAACTAGTAAGCAAGTTAATACTAATAGGTACTTAGTGTTTTTACAAGATCTTCCAACGTATATGCAATTCAATTAAAATATTATGTTTTTTAAAATATCCAATTAATTTTGTGAAACTAGTAACATTTGCAGATGTTTAATATTTGTTCTTTATTCATTTATTTATATATTTAAGGTTCTATTGTCCAGACAGATATAAATACAAGGAATAGAAGCATCAATAAAATATTAAACATTAAATTAGAAGCAAACGAAAAAACGATATGTACCACAAAGAGAGAAAACTATTAGGCTAACTATTATCTTACATATTAGCAGAGCCCGTATTTTGGATGACATTGACGTAAAATGCAGAGTCGGCATGGGAGGGTAGTACAAAGTTATAATAATTCTTATCTCTTTTTGTAGTTAACTGCTCATCCAATTGGAAACATTAAATCAAACTGTTACATTGCAGATTAATAACACGTAATTAACAATAGATAATTAAATATGAGTCTCGAAAAGAACGCCGCGCGCTGTTTCTCTAAGAATATCACTTGTAAATCCCCATTTTCCTGTTGATGGGAGTTAGACGACACATGCCATGTAACTAAAAACTTGCGCGATCATAACGGGGTAATATTGCACCTTTGATAGGTACTTGAGCTTTGCATCATTTAATGTTAACCCGGCGTCTTCACAAATCCACGATTGTACCGTTTGTATTACGGTAATGGACGCGCCATTATTATACTAAACTGCCGAAATAGTCATTGGAAAGTTTCCCTTACCCATGTCTGGAAATAGTATATCAGCGGATAATCGACGCATAGTGAAGCACTGAATTTAATTATTATTGTTTCATGTTAAATTAATAAAGAAATACCAGCATATAAACACGCCAAACACAGCGTATGCAATGACAATATTAGGGATGCAGGTAAACGAAAATATACAGTTGGAGAAGAAAATATAAAAGCTCTGAACATAGTATGATTTAAAAAACAGCTAAAAGTCAGTACATAAAGTGGATGACTCGAGATTTCTACAAAAACATTCAACTCTGGCAGCCCTTCATTTTTAAACACGGTGTGCGTTAATCGAAAATATATACACGGAGAAGAAAATCAAAAACATTTGGATATATTATGATTAAAATAATAACTAAAAAGTGTATTCATAAAGCCGATGACTCAAGATACCCACAATAATATTCAACTACATTAGCGGTTGCGTTGCGATTTCATTACCTACTACTGCTGTTTTCTCAATAACAGTTTAAGAGCAGTTAAGAGCAGTTAAGAGCAAAAACATTTTTACTACGTCGTGTTTCTTATCTGTTGTTTTCTCACCTGTTATTTTCGTACAGAAATAACAGTCTGTTATTGCTATTACAAATAACAGTTATAAAATAACAGGTTGTTTGTTAAATAGCAACTCATCTCTAGTTTAGCTTTGGCAGTGTGCGTTGGGTTTCAGCCCCAACACTTCTACTCATACCTTACTTAAGATTTTTTGGTTTGTGTGGCAATAATACTTATTGTTAGCGACAGAATAACAGTCTGTTATTGCTATTACAAATAACAGTTATACAATAACAGGTTGTTTGTTAAATAGCAACTCATCTCTAGTTTGGCTTTGGCAGTGTGCGTTGGGTTTCAGCCCCAACACTTCTACTCATACCTTACTTAAGATTTTTTGGTTTGTGTGGCAATAATACTTATTGTTAGCGACCGATGTTTCTGATTGTAACTTTACAAAGTATTAGATAGTATCGTGTAATTCAGAGTCCGTCTCTGGAATGTCATCCGAAATACGGGCTATGTATATTAGTTAGATACTAAATCAAAAATAGCAACTTTAGCTGTCTCATATGTATATTACACAACTAATAATATAACTCTAAAGATGACAATATGATCACTAGGTAGTAGTTAAAAAGAACAGAATATAATCTCAGATATAATCAACATGTGACTTGTATACCTAAAATGCATCTTGTTCTATTACAAATATTACATGAAAAATACCTAAGTCATCCTGATATTGAATATAATATTGGCATCTAGAGAAGTGTGAGGAGTTTGTAAGTCAAATAAAGAATACTAACTAGTTTAAAAGGATGGTACATTGAAGTAAACATAACTGAATAACTTTGGACAGTCAATTTTGTTAGTTAAAAGTAAAAAGAGTACAGGGAAATAATCTCGTCGTAGCGCTAATTCCTTCAAGTTAAACCTAGCTAACAACTCAGATTGCTATGCTAATTGCTAAATAAACACCATCAGATTTATAAGAGAGGTATTTAACATGTTTACTCTGAACAATTTCTAAGTTAGAAATATAAGTTTCATAATTCGGGCTCCAGACAACTAATATTGTAACAAAAGTTATTGAATTGGTTTTTCTTGTACTTGAGGCAAATCGATATGTTTAGCTGTATCTTAATAGCATTACACCAATTATCAGTTTTTGTAAGATCTGGTTGTAATCTGACACAACCTCTTATTGAACTAATGGAGGTAAACAGTTTGTTGTCATCAGCATACAGGGAAGCATTGCATGTCTCAATTTCCTGACAAATATCGTTGATAAAGTTTAAAAAGTAGGAGTCCAAGAACTGAAACCTGTGGTACTCCCGATGTTTCCGAGACCTGAACAGACTTGAAATCACGATAATGTACATTTAATAACCTATCAGATTTACAAAAACAGAAGAAATTAATAAAATGCTTGGTCAGTCCACAGGTTAATAATTTTTTCAATAAAATACCATGATCCAACCTGATAAAGCATTGAAAGGGTCAGTATAAATCGTATCAACCTGATCACCCTAGTCTAATATGATGTGGCGAGAAATTTTTAATACTTATCAGATTAGTGATTGTAGGTTTACCAGTTAAGAATCCATGTTCATAAGAGAAGATGAGATCATATAGGATAACTTCAAAGAGTTTGCCAAAGTTACAGAGAATAACTATACAGGGTGTCTCACCAGGAACTGCATCGATCGATATAAGGAAAAGTAAGCACCAGAAAATTTTGAAAATTTAAGGAGCTACCAATGGTAGTATGGCGAATCCAACTAAAATAATTACAAGCATCTGGCAAGTCGATACCAACTTGCTTATTTTAAATGGAGCACCCTATACAGGGTGTTGCATCAGGAAAGGGACACAGCTTAATAGGAGGTAGAGAACATCACTGGTAATCAGAACCACACATAGAAATGTCTCATTGGACCTTCAGTATGAAGTTACAAGGTGTTTTATAATTTTTGGCAAAAACTACTTTTTGTCATTACTTTGACAGGGAATGGAATAATGGATTCATATTTGGTACAGCTAGTACAGTGACGATACTTCAGAAGTACATGTAAGACATGAAAAAAAATCCAGGTCCGGAGTCACTAAAATTAGGTTTCTTCTTTACCTCCAAAAAACATGACCCTGTATTTTTTTTAATGTCTATACAATATTCGAAAAGAACACAAAAAAATAAGCAAAATGGTCTATTTCACCTTTTTGTTACACCTTTGTGGTTATTTAAATACGGTGTTAAATGTGCAAGAATATAGATTTCAGAACCACATTAAAAGAAAATCACGTGAGATAAATAATTTTGTAAGTAAAATTAGCAAAATTTCTATTGAGGCTAGGTAGTCTGGGTGAATCCTAATTCCGATACGTTTTAATGATCAATTTTGGTAGAAAATGTAATGTAATCTAATAAGTAATCGGGTATAAATTAACAAAATATTTAATCAACCATAGCAAGCTTATTCAAAGTGATAGTAAAACTATTTAGTTGCAACAAGTTACTTTAATCAAGGAAATCAGCAACATTTCACACTTAATAAGAATTGGAAAACGGAACAAACTAAAACCGAAATAAATAAAGTAATTTCCAATCAGGTAATAATAAACAACAAACCAATAAATAAATGTGTTAAAAAAAAACATAATTTGCACTAAAGTAAATTTTCAAAGTGGCCTCCCCCAGCTTCTGTGAATTCTCTTGCGCGTTTAGTTAGGTTACCAATTGCTCGACGTATCATTGCCGGATTATTCAGTATTTCATTGCAGGTTGTAACGATGTGCTGGATTAACTGTTGTCTACTATCAATTTCCACTCTATAAACTTCATTTTTTAAGTGGCCCCATAAAAAGTAATCGCAAGGGTTACAATCAGGAGACCTTGGTGGCCACGACCAATCCATCTATTAGGATACTCATTATTTAAGTGTACTCTTACTTGAATGCTAAAATGTGGTGGGGCTCCATCATGCTGAAACAACATGTTTCTAATACGGATATTTTCTAACATATTCGGTAAAATGTTTTGACGAAAATTACAGTAAATATCACCATTTAATCTTTCTTCAAAAAAATGTGGTCCTATCAAATGTGTATTCACAAGCCCGACCCTAACATTTACAGAAAATCTGTGTTGTGAATGGCGTTGGCGTGTCGCATGTGGGTTTTCCTGTGACCATTTATGATTGTTTCTTGAATTGTTTACTCCATCCTTCGTAAATTGTGCCTCATCCGGAAATAAGGTTCTGTAAATGATCGGGCGATGGTTAGACAACCAACGACAAAATGCCAGGCGGCGGATGTTGTCGCCTTGTTCAAGACGCTGTACCTGCTAGATATGATATGGATGAAAACGTTCTCTTTTTAGGGTTCTCCATACTCGCCAATGAGGAATACCCGTTGCAGAACTGATTCGTCTAGTGCTATTTTTTTGGTTTTGTTGAACTATGTTTAAAATATTGTTTTATTCCTGCACGCCCTGTTGTAAAACACGCTCCACAACTGCAGAAGTAGGAAACTTTCCATGTTGTCTCGAATACTGGAATACGGTACTAAAGGTTTTGTGATTAGGGTGCAGACGACCAGGAAAACGCAGCCGATATTCTTTTTCCTCCGACCTACCATTTTCATTACAGAAACCATAAATAAATATTGTGTCAACATATTCCACGTTTGTAAATTTTAGTGGCATAATTAAAATATTTTACACAAGTTTTCACAATTTAATGCACTTCACAAGCTAAATGCGAATTATTGACACATTACATTACAAACAATTAATTATTCAACTGTTTAGGAGATTCTTTTTAATCATCCGTCACTTTGAATAAGCCTACTATGGTTGATTAAATATTGTGTTAATTTATACCCGATTACTTATTAGAGCTGCATTTTTTACCATATTTATCATTTGCTATTTTTTAAAACGTGTCTGAATTAGAATTCACCCAGGCCACCTGGCCTCAATAGAATTTTTGCAATTTAGTTACAGCATATTTATTTCGCGTGACATTCATTTAATATCGTTCTGAAATCCATATTCTTGTACATTTAACACCGTATTGAAATAACCACAAAGGTGTAACAAAAAAGTGAAATATACATTTTGCTTATTGTTTTCGAATATCATGTAAAAATTAAAAAAAATACATACAGGGTTATATTTTTTAAAGGTAAAAAAGAAACCTAAATTTTAGTGACTCCGGACCTGGATTTTTTTTTCATCTCTTACATGTACTTCTAAGGATTGCTATTGTACTAGCTGTGCCAAATATGAATCGATTAATTCCATTCCCTGTCAAAGTAATGACAAAAAGTAATTTTTTCCAAAAATTATAAAACACCCTGTAACTTTGTAGTGAAGGCCCAATGAGACATTTCTATGGGTTCTGATTACCATTGATGTTCTCTACCTCCTATTAAGCTATGTCCCTCTCATTATGCAACACCTTGTATATTTTAGAGTTCTCAAAAGAGCATAAAATTCTGAGTGAAAGACATGTAGGATACCATATGCCTAAATCTAGCCGTTTCAGAGATATTTGACATTTAAAGAAGAATTTGTAATTGTTTAGAGTAAACTTTATATAATTTTTTTCGTGTAAAAGATACTCATTTGCTTCTTGGCATGCAAAAAGAACACAAGGAGAGCTGCACTTCACAATTGAACTACATTCAATAATAGTATACCGAGTGTTCCATTTTGAACGTTACATTTTGTAAACTTCAAACCGCGGAAACTTGGTCAAATGGAACACCCTATATTTTTTTACATCATGTTATGTAAAATTAAATTCCTTTTTTTCTGATATAAGCATTGTGGGGGTTCAAGTTACAACTTTTTGAAATATTTACATTTTCTTAGAAATTCATGAATCGTTAGTAAAGATTTTATCAAATTAGCCATGATTAGAAACAATCAGTAATGTCAGTCATTCTCTTAGGTCAAAAAAAATGCCACCGCGTTTATATTACACCCACGACAACTTTTTGAATTTGTTTATTATTTATGGAGAATGTGATAAAGTAATATCAAGAACTCGTAGTACATTTGCTACTCGATATCCACAAAAACGGAACCCGTCACCAAATACTGTAAAACGCATACTGGATAATTTTAAAAACTATGGCACTGTCAAGGCAAGAATTCAAAAGCGGAAGCCTATTGTTGATGACGAAAGTAGAAATAGCATTTCATGCATTTCCAATGATGTCATTAAGACAAGCTGCTCTGGAATCTGGGACTATGCAAGGATTCAGTTCACAGAATCTTAATTAAACATAAATTTTACCAGTTTTCGTTCCAAATGGTTCAACGATTAAAAGAAACAGATTCCCTAAGAAGAGAAAATTTTTGTTAATTTACTCTAATGAGGTCTGTAGGCGACGATTCTTATTTGGGAAATATTATATGGTCAGATGAAGCTAAATTTACCAAAAACGGGCTTTTTAATCGACACAATTCGCATTATTGGAGCGACTCGAATCCTCATGTGTTCAGTGAGCGAAATTTTCAAGAAAGTTGGCATGTTTACTGCGCTATAAGAAACGATAGAGTGGTGGCATTAGAATTTTGTCAAGAAAATTTAAACAGTAAGTTAAAAAGATTTCTTCTTTTGCTAATATGTATAGTTAATTTTTTTGTTTTTGTTTTTTTTTTTTATGTGAAAGATAGTGTCAATTAATATGTAACATGTTACAGTGTTTAGTGATATTTTCCGTTTTTGTGGATATCTAGTAACAAATGTACTACATGTTCTTGATATTACTTTATCACATTCTCCATTAATAATAAATAAATTCAAAATGTCTTCATGGGTGTAATTTAAACGCGGTGGCATTTTTTGACATAAAAGAATGATGACATTACTGGTTGTTTCTAATCATGGCTAATTTGATAACATTTTTACTAACATTTCTTGAATTTCTAAGAAAATCGCAAATATTTCAAAAAGTTGTAACCTAAACCCCCACAATGCTTATATCAGAAAAAAAGGAATGTAATTTTACATAACCTGATGTAAAAAACATAGGGTTTTCCATTTGACCTAAGCAAGTTTTCGCGATTTGAACTTTACAAAATGTAGTCAAAAATGGAACACTTCGTATACTATTATTGAATGTACTTCAGTTGTAAAGTGTAGCTCTCCTTGTGTTCTTTCTACGTGCCAAAAGGCAAACGAGTATCTTTTACACGAAGAAAGTTATAAAGGTTTTTGTAAAGCATTACACCTCAATTTTTTTTTTTAAATGTCAAATATCTCTGAAATGGCTGGCTTTAGGCGTAGTATATTCTATATGTTTTTGAATCAGAATTTTATGCTCTTTTCAAAAACTCTAAAACATATAAGATGTTCCATTTAAAATAAGCAAGTTGGTATCGACTTCCGGTATAACCGGAAGTGTCAGCTTGTAATTATTTTAGTTGAATTGGCCACACTGCCATTAGTAGCTCCTTAAATTTTCAAAATTTTCTGGTGCGTACTTTTCCCTATATCGATCGATGCAGTTCGTAGTGAGACACCCTGTATATAGGTCTATAGTTCTCAATTGCATTTTTGTCGCCTTCTTTTGAATATATGTCAAGTTTTTGGCCTTCACCCAATTTGAAGAAATGTTTCTGTTTGTAGAGCCAAATTAAGGATTTCCATCAGGACCAGTAGTTAATTTGTTTTTAAACTTCCTTAAGCACTAATTTCTCTCAAATTAATGGAATATCAATTTCTGAGATGTTGAATCGTCATTCTGATCTGCTTAAATATAAGTAGATGATAAAATAAAGGCAGTCTGGAAGTAATTAGTAAATGCATTGTTACTGTTTTGTGAATTACTAAGCAGGGTATTTTCACAAGACACTGAGTGAGGGATAGTGGACGTAATACGCATGCTATTAAGAAAATGTCTTAAGATGTATATCCTGTAAAATTTTGGTTAAAATATAATACGGATTAGATCAGTAATTAAACAAACACCCTTCATTACTGGAAACTTGTTCACCATGACAGTATCAGATTAGATATTCGTAACAAGAAAGGAAATTGTTTTTTTATTAGTAGATTTATAGTATTATGAAAAACCATAGGGTACTGTTAGCATCAATAAATCTTGTCTTGAGTATGAAGGACATATTGCATAAAATGTGAAAAATGTTGAAACTTAATTGATTAACTGTATAATTGTAACATTCTAACAAATATTGTTACAATCCTTACGGACCACGGTAGCGCCGTGGTGTTCCCCTAACTGTGTGTTAATGTGTGGGGTTATCATCTACAAGGATCTCCTTCCACGTGGGTTCTACTTCTTGGATTTGTGAGTTGAGTGGAGTTACTCTTTATTCTTATTTTTACAAGGTCTTGATAGGCATCCTGTGACCAATGCATTTTTCCAGTAATCTTCTATTTGCTGTGGTTATTGAAACAAAATATAATTATATCATAAAAATACTCATAAATCTTATCGATTGCAAATATATGTATTATAAGTTTCAGCCTTGGATTCATTATGCAAATTTGAACAAAAATTGTTTACGCAATTATAGCTAAAATGTCTTCCAAACAGAAAAGATTGTGGGGTGCTTCCATTTCGGTTCTAAATATAACTCGAAGTGTTCTAAGATGGGGAGGAAAGTAGTGTGCCATGTAGTTAACATTATAACCGCTGAAGAAATCTGATACGTCTAGTGAAAGTATATAGCATGGTCGTTCTGTGTAGTGCGACTGCATGTATTGTTTGGGTGCTACTAGAGTTACTAGGAATTTTTACATGTACATAGAAACCCTCAAGAAAATTATGATAATTGTTAAATTCAAAATGACAGCTACAGAAATGGTGGTCTAATGTTGAGCCTAATAGTTTTTAACGAACCACGTAGAAAAGCACGGGCATTATTATAATATTATATAACAATAACAATAATGGGCTCATGATGCAAAAAAAAAAAAAGAATTTTTCAAAATTAATCAAGAATATCGACGCTGCATTTTCATTCTCCTCTCTTCGGCACTTATATGCTGCATACTCTTGTGTTAAAATACTCCAATAGTCTCCAAATCACTGTAATCAAGTACATCTCTGGCAGGTTAGACAAATAGCCGGATTCTAACACCGTAAACGCAACTTGGAGACAGACTTTCGGATTCAATGACTTGAGCACATTAAGCAATGAGCACGTCATATCATGTTTAAATCAGTATATTTCTGAAACTCCTTATTAGATCGATCTCAAATTTTCAGTGTTATAATTATTCGACGCATAAACGTACTAAAAAGTGAAATATGAAATTTGGCTAAATAACCCCGTTAGTATTTAAATACTACAAACTCAGTGTCAACGTCAACAACTAAAAATATTCCTGACAAGAATTCTTTAATACAATTATTAAGGATAATTCCTCTGTGTGAAAATCATACTCCAGCATTAACTTTTAGGTTTAGCATCTTGAACACATAACTCCCTATCTATGCGAATAAATTATATGTTTAATTATACTAGTTGGACCGCCACTGCCCTGGAACTCAGAGTAGTTTACCCTAGTCTAGGGTTAGCCGTAGGAATTTTACATGGGGTGCATAGACGGATTATGCGAAATTATTTGGTTTGGTTTTATTACACACATAAATCTTCTTGTCTCGAAAATGGATTTGGGATCTTATTATTTCCACTGTATTATTCTCAATTGAATTTAATAATAATATAGCAGTATTTCGAACTTTAAATATCCTTATTATATATACAGTGTGACTCCGTATTGTGTCCGAACAAGCAAAATTGTTCTGTTTAATTTTTGAAGAAATAATTCTGACTTGAAAAATATTGACCATTAGATCGCAGTCTATAACCAGCCAAAAAGTCGCTGCCTAAGGAATCACTACTTCCAAATAGAGATTTTCTACCCGTCTCTTAAAAATGTCGAGACTATATTTGCACTCCACTATGTGGAAATAATTGTTCATAGAACTTTAATAAAGTAATATTTCAAATCGTCTATACTAAAACCCATACAACGATATGCTATACGGTGGTGAGGGGTGGTAGAGGGGAAGGCTGCTGCCACAAAAAATTTTGAAGGCCTTTGGTTCTTGTATACACCTCTTTAATAGTGGAGCTGAGGTGTAGAGGCGGTGTGGCTGTTGCCAAAAAGAGAAGCTTTTGGTTCCTGTGTACATACTAAATAATGTTTTATTTTTTCTACCCCCTTCAATAAGGGGGTGGAGGTGGTAAATGGAGATGCTAATGCAAAAAAAACAAAAACAATTATTCAGACCATTGGTTCTTGTATACAGACTAAATCACCATTTTATTTTTTACACCTTTTCACTCCCTTTAATAATAATGTGGGGAAGGTAATGTGAGTGATGGTGAGGGTGACTAATGCCAAAAATTTTTTGAGCTATTAGCTCCTCATACTTAAACTAAAACTTAATTTTATGAATTGTTACTTGTGCTTTACCCATTTATCTATATTTTTCCCCATTTACCCCACATCCCTTCAAGGGAATAAGATCAAAATATAATCTGATTTCAGATCTCGTTAACATAATAGATGTACCAAAATGAACCGTTGCAGAGTAATCGTCCTCACAAAAATGTTGCAGTAAGACCGACAGACAGAATTTCCTTGTTCAAACCTAAAATCTCGACGTTTCATATAAGGCACTTTTTGTAGGGTTCAGTAGCTACTAGATAATGTGCTAATGCTCATTTAAACTTTCATACACGGTTACCGGTATCTTCGAATTAAAGCCAATAATAGTATTTTAAACAAGTTTCGAAAACGAATCTTTTCACACGAATGAGTTTGGTACAACGAGCTTAAGGCGAGTTCCACAAGTCAAATGAGCGAAAAATTGTTCTCAAACGTGTTGGTTACAATATTTTTTCTACGACTGCAAGGAAAACAACCAATTTTATAAGTAAACATATATTTATTTAACAAACCATTAAAAATTATAATTTAATGTAAAATTGGAGCAGTTAAACAAGTCGGTTGCTATGAACCTGAATAGACTAGCCTACTTCACAAAAAAAAAAACAAATAAAAGGTGTCAGTTCTACTTTCGACAGGACTGTGTGAAAAACATGACAGTACTGTGTTTTTAGATTTTTCAACATCATGTGAAAAAAGACAGTTTCGAGTTATGGTTACTGTGCGTTATATTGTCGTTTTCGAAGACAGTCGTAGAAGAAAATCATTACTTGATATAATCTGCTACCTAGGGGCGCCAACGAGCCTATTATAATATGCTACTACTCTATAAATCCTAACTTTTATCCAGTTTTAAGAAACTACCCCAAATGTCTAATATGGATTGTGACATAAATATTCAAAAGGTACTGTACCTAATAATTTCTACTAATCAATGCCGCAAGTAAATACTGATTTAAAAACTTAAATGAAACAATTTCAAAAATGTAAATATAATTTATTTATCAAACAATGAAGATATATCTTATGCAATTATGAGAATTGGCAATCTACATGCTACAGATCCGTGAGATTTATTAACCGCTAAGTTCAGACTGTTGTCACCACATTTCGTCTTTTAGGTTATACAATTATGTTGTACCCTCAAATAAAAAATAACAATAACCTGAACTTGTGGTCAATAAGCAAAACAATTAGATACTAGCAGCTTTTAAGGTAAGTAAATATATGCAGCAATCACTTATCAATTTTACAAACTATAGATTCCTATACACAGGTGACTGTCTAACGATGGTCTCTACTTTTAGCTCAGGGTAAAGATACATCTATGTAGATCAATGAATTCTACTACATAATGGAATGATAAATGTGTGGCCGTTAGAAATAGATGGAAATGATAAGACTCGTTAGCTAGCTATAGGTCCTTTCCTTTGCAGAAGAAGTCTGACACTAATTTTGAGTGACAGACATGGCATCAATATGGATATCATAAGTTAAAGAGAGAAAATCTTGCGCCAGTGCAGCTCAGTGCCACACTTTTAGCGCAAAGGAATAGACCTATTGTCTGTGGCATTATATTGCAATACGGGTCTTATCGCTTCACTCTCCTTCTTCGCCGGGTAGGTATATCCAGTGAGAGTTCCATTATGTAGTATAGTTCAATGATGTAGACCAACAGTTTCCAACCGGATTTGATCCTCCCTGTGGATTTGGCTAAGATTTGGCTATAAGAAATAATGTAGAGAAATAAGGGTGGCAAATTCAAATGGTGAAGTTTGGCAATTGTACATGAAGGGCCGGTTTATCAGTGCGCGGTTAAGCAGTTTATCCTACAGCCAAATTAACTAGAAGTTTAGAATGTTAGAATGTGAAGTTGCAATATTGAAATGTTTAATAGAAGCATATTCTAAACTTCTAGTTAATTTAGCTGTAGGATAAAGTGCTTAACCGCGCACTAATAAACCGGTCCTTAATCAAGCTCTATATTTTTAAAACGTAAAACTATGTATCTACTAGACTTCTACATACATTCCTAATAAGTTATTAATAATGAAATAGTGAATTTGTAGTTACTCTTGAGCTAGAATATCAAATCGTAAATTGAAATTTATTTTTAGGTTATGTAATGATTTATGTCACAAACAACTAAGATAAAGATATATGTCACAAACAATTGAGATATATCTTTACTTTTTGTTTACAGGCAGTAGTACCATATTTAGAGGTTTACATAAGAACAACTTTTTTACAAATGATGATGGGATTTAGTACAAAACATAAAAACGGAAATACATTACAATTCAGATGGAAATTTACATAGTCCAGTCATATAGGGATTCCACGTCGGAATGAAAGATAATAAGCTGTAAACTTGTATACATCTTTGTTATGGCATTTTATGAGTTGACTCAAAAGTCTCATAGAATCTCGTATACGCGAGTCGAGATATTCAAGGTCAAAAGTCGCAAGAATCGGTTTTTTGTAAATATCTCGTTTTCTATGCTCTAAATGACATTTTGATTTATTATAAAAGTTATAGATCACAAAATTCTCTACAAATTTTGTATCAAGCAATATTTTATTCATTCTTGAGATAGAACGTGAAGGTCAACTGTGGAATCCAATAAATAATACTGTAAAACTGTATCTTGGCAACTACTACCAGATTCAAACTAGGTTAAGAAATGATTTAGAACCCCAGGAATGGGGCTGGGTACTGCAAAATGAAATCCTGGAACCGATAACAACATTATTACCACCAGCACCAGATGAACTGCTCAATACGATATTTTGCAACTGTAAGAATCGTTGTGGTTCGCGCTGCGGATGCAGAAAGTCAGGGTTGCAATGCTCTTCAGCTTGTTGTCATTATAATAGACAAGCATGCCTCAATACTTCATTTTATTTAAATGATCTCGATGAAGAAAGTGAATATGTACCTGAAATCCTTGAAGCTTTGGAGTCAAATGTAACAGACAACGAGGCTGATGATAATGAATTTGAAATTCAAGTTGAGCGACCGGAAGAAGAAGACGATGATTAAGAAGAAGTAAATTAAGTTGTATATTTGCTATTAATAACAAAATTAACAAAAAAGTATCTATAAACATAATATCTTCTTCTTCAGCCGGTTTGCGCCCAGTATTGAGCATAGGCTTCCCTTAACATTTTCCATCTGTTCCTATCCTGTGCGACCCTTATCCATGGTAGTCCTGCCACTCTCTTGATGTCATCGTACTATCGAGTTGTTGGTCGACCTTTATTTCTCCTTCCCCCCCATGGTCTCCACTGAAGCATCTTAGCGTTCCATCTGTTGTCCTTGATGCGAGCTATGTGTTCGGCATAGTCCCATTTCAAGTGTGTTATTCCTTTTGCTATGTCAGTTACTTAGTTCTCTGCCTGACCTATTCGTTTCTTCTCCTTTGTCTCAATGAGATACCGATCATTTTCCTTTCCAAAGCCTTTGTATCACTTCCAGTTTCGTTATTATTTGTCTTGTGAGGGTCCAGGTTTGAGCTCCATAGGTTATGACAGGGAGAATACTTTGGGTCAAATACTTTGGATCGCAAGTGCTGAGGTATTTTTTTATTTTTCAAAATGAAAGCTAATTTTTCGAAGGCTACCCATCCCAATCGACGATTTCTCTCCATTTCCATATCTTTATTTTGCTTTCCCAGGGTTACATTTTGTCCCAAGTATATACAGTGTGACCCAATTCAAGTGGAAACACCTTCGTTACTGGTCATCCAATTCAACCAAATTTGGATCGGTATCAAAGATCTTTACTATAGCTTTTTTGAGTAAAACAAAACTTATTTCAGTCATTGGCGTGCATTTTTATTAAGAAGAAAAGGGTCGATTTTTCGAGAAATTATATTAGGCATTTTTTTGTTGAAAAACTAGTGCAATATTGATCGACATGCTGTAGAACCACTATATTCAGAATTTAACATTTCAATTTTTGGTTTTCGAAATACGGCCCAATTAAAATTACCTATGCCCTTTTTCCATGCTTTCACGGGTTCAGACACTACTTCACAATTTTTTGATAAGAGGAAGAAGTCGGCATGGAAGACATGGAAAGCATACCCACCAGGCACCGAAAGATTTATCTATCTGCAAAACATCCATTTCAACCAGTAGATGCTAAAACAAAGACATTTGAACTTATAGAACGATTCACATGCATCCTGTACGATGGTACAACAGAACTTGACAGTATCAGCAAGCTCAGAGAGGATCTTTTCACACAAGGAAAAAAAGTGAAAATTATGCAAAGTCAACCGCCCACACAGGATTCAACACACTAATCGCTGCATCTATCAATCTAGCATCTGGTTAATCAGTTTGAAATCACTCCAAAATACTCCTACTCTGGATAACTTTGGATGGAAAAGAAGTGAAGAGACATGGCAACCAATTTGAGGCGAGCAAAAGCTGTAGGGAATTAATCACGTGCGGATGTAAGCCGAAACCCTGTGCTCTAAGAACTGCCTTTGTAACAATGCTGCACCTGCCTGCACCACTCTTTGGCAAAGGCCATTGTGAATAGTAAACAACAGCATTATAAATATAATAATAACAACATTATAAATATAATTTTTATGATTATTTTCTTAATAGTTATTCTGTAATTTTTTTATTGAAACGTTTATAACATGGTCATTATCTCAGCTAATTGTAATTGTGTCTATATATTTCTTTACTCACATTGTAGCCTATTTATTCTTCTTAAAGATTAATAAAATAACGTTTGCTGTAAAATTGACTGCATTGGAGATATTTAGCAAAACCGACAAAAATATAGATTTTCGTAATAACCTGAAAACCTTTGGAAGTTTGTATCTCACAAAATATTAAAGTTACAAAAGCGGCTCTGATTTCAAATTGTAGCAAATTTAGTTCAAATTAAATCCTTTTTGCTACAAACCTAGAAGTTAGGGAGGTATTTAGTAAAAACCAAATAAAAGTCGAAAATTTGCAGGTACAGTAAAAATAAAACAAAGATGGCGTCGTATTTCAAGACGGCGAACACTGAAATCGAGCACCTCCCCCTGAATTGATAGTACTGAAGTTATATAAGAAGTGTGCAAAATTTGGAGCTTTAATCCAGCAGGTCACGATCTTTTCGCTAAGATATCATCAGACTATAGCAGGTCGACTATATTGAAATAAAACCACATAGAGCTGTTAATAAATCCATAACATCGTGCGAATAAAACCATTAGCGGTAAAGTTAACAACAAGAACTACGACATACCACAATATTGAACAACTCTCAAATCCAAAGTTTACGGTGTCTTACATATTTAAAAAACCACAGAAAGCATCCATTACCCATTACTAGTATCTGAGCTGAAGATTGAACCTAGTACGTCAGATAATGTGGCTAAGCGTGGTCGCCAATAACACACTTTAGCCCGCTACACTACCGTGTCATTCGTACAAGTAAGTAGCATTCAATAAAACCACAGCCTTAATAGCACAATCAGATGCTAATTAGAAACTCATATTTGAACGCAGAATATGGACCACGGTGGTAGCGTGCAAGTTGTTGAGTGTACATCCACCGTGAACTTTACTGTGGATGTGCACTGAAATATCGAAGCGCACAAGTTTTAACAGTTTCTGCTCATATCCACCGCACTAATACAGATTGCTTTATATAATGCTAGTATAACCGGTGAACTAGCTATAGAAAATGATAATATTTTTTTGCATATTTAATCATAATCTTAAAACATATTTTAGACCATGCAAATCTATATAATTTTCTCATGTTTCTTATTCAGAAGAGCAATTTTTATGTCACAATAATAAATTCTGTTTTGGTATTCACTAAAGAAGCTTGCCTTAATTCCCACGTGTATGCAATAGTTAATATCCTAGACTTGTCCGACCACATCGACTTCAAAACAATTTTATGTAAAGCTCGTTTCGTCTCCACGTCTATCTTGACTTTCTGCTTTCTTAAGGCCATCTAAAATATCCTTCTAATAAAATAGATTCATCAATATTACTTAATAATATTCACAACTTCAAACCTCTTCTCCGAGTTGAAATTATATCTAGCAGGTCTGCAAATCTGTGATACAAAGTTTTATGAAACGCATTAGCCGATTGTATATTCAACCAACCGGACACCGTAAATCCCATTTAGTTTACACTATCCGGTGCCGACTAACACCAGTGGTGTTTATTTCCCTTTTCCATATTCATCCAGAGTCGCTTCAACCAAATGAATGAAAACTAACGGTTGGTGCGTAATAAAGATGAATTATAGTCGCGATCGAGAAGCCTCTGGAGGTGAAACATCGAAATGCACTCAGCACAAAGCCTACTCTGATCCCGTATACATGCGATCTAATGATAGATGCCTGTTGGTATATGTTCTTAGATCAGGTGGTGTGTCTCAATAATTGCAGCTTAGTGTCAGGTTAGGTTACATGAAGAGAAATCGGAATATTTTTTCTTTTTCAATCACCTGTTATATCTTTACTAGAGAACTGCTTTATTATTTCTACAAAAATATACTTTTAGGATAGTTTCTTCACACATGAAATAATAATTTGACATTCAATTTTCTTTATTTTTGTCATTTTTCTTCTTAAAGTTCTATTTGAAACTTTATACAATATCAGATGGAGAAAAATAAGCTTCTTTCATCTGCATATGCAAAAATAAATTACTATTTGAAATATAAGTTGAAGATCACAACGACGTTGTAAATAAGAAGATAGTGTCCATATATTACAATGTTATTGATTTAATTATGTTTTGTCCTTGAACAAATGCGTGACGCCCCGGTGACTTTATATTTGTGACAACATTTTAACGTCAGATTATTACGTCAGTTTGACGTACTTGAGTGTTTTAAAGTATTTACCTGAGTAGTATATTAGCGTGCCCAGATTAGGGCAACAATATACAGAAAGTAAGTATTTTCATAATAAATAAAAAAATGTGTAAGTTGTGATTTGCATAATACCTAAATAATATTCTTTAATCATTATAAAAGCAAATAAATAAAAATAATTGACGTACTTCTAACGTCAATTTTTCATGTTGGATGATTTTATACATTACCAGGTTGTTACAGATGTTGTTTCCAGATGACGCCACCACGTATAGGCCACTGATAATAAGCAGTCACTATTTATCTTATGTTATAAACACTAGCAAAGTTCAAATTTCATTCAGAAAACATTGAATAGTGATTTGCATGGTTAGGTTAAGAATCATTATTCTGTGACTGGGCCGAGATGGTATAGTAACCAGCCTGTGGTTATCTATTAATTGACCATCCATCTACACAGTGCGTGCCGGCTCATCCTGTAATCCATCACGCATATGGTCAGATACATGTTGCTAAATCACGTCTCTGGGCTGTGATATAATCACGTAATTGTTGCGCCTGTTCAAAGGTTAAAGTGACAATTCGTCGTCCAAAAAATAATGACGTCAATCTGCTGTCTGGGAATATACCTGCTATAGGTAAACAGTGCATCTCAATCGTTGTTTTTAAACCATTCACGGCTGAGGGAATATTACATATATTAATAAAGAAATCATTTGGTCCTGACGACATTCCTCGTTTTTATTAATAAAAAAGTTATGTTTCATCTTTCAACCACTCACTTAATATAGAACATTTTTTAATAGTTTGAAACTGGAAAAGTGGTATCTCTTTAAAGAAAACGGGTAGCTGCTGAAAGCCTCTGAAACTTCCCCACTAAATATTTGTCAAAATTCCTTAATTTAGTTATTTAACCAGGCTCTTTATCGCTGAGATATGCGATGCAGATCTTTGTACCGCGGGTATAAAAACTTATACTTAATGACGCACTATCGCGGGATTCGGACAATTCTTTTTTTGACGGGAAATGAACGAAATAGAGTGAAGTATGATATATCTTAGATATCAGAATAATGTCTATTTTCAAATAGTACAATTAAAATGAATATTATGTTGAAAAATTACAAAGTACATGAAAACGGGCACTAAGCGTCATCTTATCACATTCTTTTAAAACAAAAGCTTAACAAAAGTCATGGTGTTTACAAAAAAGGTCTACACGCATACACATAAACATTATTTATTGGATATTTGGATTTAGCATGTTATGGAACAAACTTCTGTACAACATTTTTTTGTTTGTTTACAAAGATTATTAAAAAATATACAGGGTGTCTCACCAGAAAATTTTGAAAATTTAGAGAGCTACTAGTGGCAATGTGGCCAATCCAACTAAAATAATTACAAGCATCTGGGCACTTCCGGCTATACCGGAAGTCGATACCAACTTGCTTATTTTAAATGGAACACCCTATAAAAATTTGACGGGTGTAATGGTTTACAATAACCTTTATAACTTTCTTCGTGTAAAAGATACTCATTTGCTTTTTGGCTTGTAGAAAGAACACAAGGAGAGCTGACTGTACAACTGAAGTACATTCAATAATAGTATACGAAGTGTTCCATTTTTGACATTACATTTTGTAAACTTCAAACCGCGAAAACTTGTTAGGTCAAATGGAACACCATATATTTTTTTACATCAGGTTATGTAAAATTAAATTCCTTTTTTTCTGATATCAGCATTGTGGGGGTTTAAGTTACAACTTTTTGAAATATTTGCGATTTTCTTAGAAATTCAAGAAATGTTAGTAAAAATGTTATCAAATTAGCCATGATTAGAAAATCAGTAATGTCATCATTCTCTTATGTCAAAAAATACCATCGCGTTTAAATTACACCCACGAAAACATTTTGAATTTATTTAATATTTATGGAGAATGTGATAAAGTAATATTGAGAACATGTAGTACATTTGTTATTAGATATCCACAAAAACGGAAAATAACACTAAACACTGTAACATGTTACATATTAATTGGATTGAGGACACTATCTTTCATCTAAAAAAAAAACAAAAACAAAAAAATGAACTATACATATTAGCAAAAGAAGCAATCTTTTTAACTTACTGTTTAAATTTTCTTGATAAAATTCTAATGACAACACTCTATCATTTCTTATAGCGCAGTAAACATTAAACTGCCAACTTTCTTGAAAATTTCGCTCACTGAACACATGAGGATTCGAGTCACTCCAATAATGCGAATTGTGTCGATTAAAAAGTCCGTTTTTGGTAAATTTAGCTTCATCTGACCATATAATATTTCCCAAATAAGAATCGTCACCTACCTTATTAGAATAAATTCACACAAATTTTCTCTTCTTAGGAAATCTGTTTCTTTTAATCGTTGAACCATTTGGAACGAAAACGGGTGAAATTTATGTTTAATTAAGATTCTGTGAACTGAATCCTTGAATAGTCCCAGATTCCAGAGCAGCTTGTGACATCATTGGAAATGCATGAAAATATCCCAGAATTGCTATTTCTACTTCCGTCATCAACAATAGGCTTCCGCTTTTGAATTCTTACCTTGACTGAGTTTTTTTAAAATTATCCAGTGTGCGTTTTACAGTATTTGGTGACGGTTTCCGTTTTTGTGGATATCGAGTAGCAAATGTACTACAAGTTCTTGATATTACTTTATTACATTCTCCATAAATAATAAACAAATTCAAAAAGTTGTCGTGGGTGTAATATAAACGCGGTGGCACTTTTTTGACCTAAGAGAATGATTGACATTACTGATTGTTTCTAATCATGGCTAATTTGATAAAATCTTTACTAACAATTCATGAATTTCTAAGAAAATCGTAAATATTTCAAAAAGTTGTAACTTAAACCCCCACAATGCTTATATCAGAACAAAAGAATTTAATTTTACATAACTTGATGTAAAAAAATATATATATACATTTGACCTAAATAAGTTTTCGCGGTTTGAAGTTTACAACATGTAACGTTAAAAATGGAACACTTGGTATACTATTATTGAATGTAGTTTAATTGTAGAGTGTAGCTCTCCTTGTGTTCTTTGTGCATGTTAAGAAGCAAATAAGTATCTTTTACACGAAAAAAGTTATAAAGGTTACTGTAAACCATTACACTTGTCAAATTTTTCCTTCAATGTCAAATATCTCTGAAACGGCTAGGTTTAGGCATAGGGTATCCTACATGTTTTTGACTCAGAATTTTATTCTCTCTTTGAAAACTCTAAAATATATAGAGTATTCAGATGCTTGTAATTATTTTAGTTGGATTGGCCATACTGCCATTGGTAGTTCCCTAAATTTTCAAAATTTTCAGGTGCGTACTTTTCCCTATATCGATCGATACAGTTCCTGGTGAAACAAAACTTAGACCAAAATACCGCATTAATTATTATTTATTCTTCACAACGAATATCTAACCGCGAATTGTCTAATTAAGAAAAGTAGGAATATGCAGATACATGCATGAACAATCAGATGTGAGTAAGAAAAAAAATTTAGAAGTCTGCCCATGGGTGTTGTGAACATTTTAAATAAAAATACAATATTTTTTTTCTTATCTTTCACATATTTTATAAACGACTGTATTTTATTACGAGTCAGAGAACTCAACTGATCCAAATATGTGCACAAAATTTAGATTACCATGTATTGCTAGAATTCTGTCTAAGTAACGATAGCGACGTAGAAGAAATGAAGCTTAGAAATTCAATAATGTATCTGAAATGTTCAGAAAGTTAATTTAAAATAGAATAGAGTAATAACACAGAGTAAGAACACAGAACATAAGAGAGACAAATTGTTGTGATGGCGACAAGACAAGATATGCTGGTTAAACAATCTACACTAGATGGAAAGAATATATTTTGTCGTGCTAAACCACATAATTATTAGGACATTATTCTAATAATGAACTATTTTAGTTAAGGAGTACATTACAGTGTTAAAACACTCAAACGCAATCTGCTCTCCTAGAAATCATTTTCCGTCGGGAGTTACCACTCTTATTTAGAAAGATTTGGTTTCATGATGAATAATAATCTCTCTCTCTCTCTCTTTCTCTCTCTCTTTGAGTAGTATTTAAAAACTCACGTGACGCTTTAGTTTCTTGACAAAATTCACTACACCATTAATTTTAATGATATTCTGCCTAATGAAAAATTGGAAATGTAATAGTATATTACGTAATGAGTGTTGTAAGAAGCAAATTACGCACGAATGGAAAAGTTACGTATGATGCCTCGTAGCGGCGAGTGCGTATTTCCATGAGTGCGTAATTGCTTTACAACTCGAATAATTACTATACTTTACCTACGATCACTATTGTAAATAGTAAAAAACACACTACCTGCCATCTATGTAAGTTGAATTTTACGTATTGTAAACAAAACGCACTGTGAACAAATCGCACGGTAAACAAAACGCACGGGACACGCAATTATAGGTGGCTTATATCGCTGACGCGGGGTTTAAAAAAACAAATGTCTACTTAATTTTCAAACGCTGTCAAAACTGACATAATATTTGTTGAATAATATTGTTGACTAGTAAACTAAATCCAGATTTTACTAAATAACTAAATGAATATGATCGTAGGTAAAGTATAGTACTTAATTCGAGTTGTAAGGCAATTACGCACTTATGGAAATTGAATTTATTTAGTAAATATGAATTTAGTTTAGTCAACAATATTATTCAACAAATATTATGTCAGTTTTGACAGCTTTTGTTTTTTTTTTTAAACCCCGCGTTAGTGATATAAGCCACCGATAATTGCGTGTTCCGTGCGTTTTGTTTACCGTACGATTTGCTTACAGTGCGTTTTGTTTACAATATATAAAATTCAACTTACATAGATGGCAGGTAGTGTGTTTTTTACAATTTACAGTAGTGATCGTAGGTAAAAAAAATACTTTTAACAATTTTAACTTTTACGTCTTTCGGCTGTCTGGACAACATTGTCTATTTGTATCGTCATCATTATCTTTGTCACTTGATTTGATTTTTTGTCATTTGATAGTTGGTGATTTGTTGATTCCCATGAATCGACGATTAATTCGATATACTTGTATAGATACACCAAATTGCTTAACCTAGTAACTCATGTATTACACTATAGTCATTTATTTTTTTTAAAAGTTTCATGGACGCTCATGAAACTCTTTTAAAAAAAATAAATGACTATAATTAAACGACAAGATGGGACAAAAGCGCATCTGAAATAATGTGTAAACAATGCCATCAACTAAAATTTTCTGCTTTAAAAAATATTATGCCACTTGTGAAAAAGGTGCCCAATAATAGCTACGTTATATTTATCGACCGAAGTAGATTGGAACATTATAAGGTAGAAATATCTCCTGGGAGGATTAACAATTAACCCGAAATAAATAGATCACTGCAAGCGTGACTGGATTCCATCTGAGGGCAATTCAATATGATTTAGGTCAATGAATAGAACATTAATTGAAAATACATCAAAAGAGTTGAATGGATGAAATTTAATTATGAAGAGGCAGGTCACGTTTTATGCGGTATTTAATTCGGAAAGAACAATTCTTGATATTAATTATTGTAGCAATAATTAATGCCATTCCAACATCATTTTTTCAAGAATAGATAAATAAATAGAAGTAGTAATGTAACCTATATAAATTGTGACTGAAGTAATTGAAATAAGAAAATAAATTCCTTTTTGATAAATTCTTAAGAGGCAGAAAAAGGATATAAAGTTATGCTCGTGTTTAAATAAACTACTTAGATATTAGTAGTAAATAAACTTATACCCAGCGACGACAAAAAGTCCATTCACGGGCTGGTATTCTAAAAAATTAATATTTGAGACGATTTTAAAATTAAAAAATTACTCTCAATAATTTAATCGGTCTTCTTATAATAGAAGCACTAGAAATTACACACTGATTACTGAATTACAAAAAGAAAATAGAATGTATACATTAAACATACCGTTTTAAATTAAAGAGTACATTACGACACAAGGTTGGAAAATGCATTAAAATCGAGGTTTCGGCTTCGTCTCACTTTTTCACATTTCGAGACAATATTATAGATATTTAATAACGTTTAATAAGTGTGCAAACTGTGTGTTAATAATATTTTCTAACTGTGTTTAATTTTCATATAATTCAGTAAAGAGGTTTTTTTTAACTTTAGTTCGTTCTTATTTTGCTTACCGCACTCGTACGACTTATAACATCACTGAGCTTTTGATGGTTTCTATGTAAACTGTTCACGGTTTTGATTGATTGATTGATTTACCAGCTTTCGGTAGGCATTGCTGCCACTTCCAGGATATACCGCTGGACCGTCAACGTGCATTCTGGGTTGGATTAGGATCATGGTTGTTACCACAAGCGAGAGCCACATGACGCCTGGTAACGGAATGTGGCATGGGAAGTGTAGGCATTTGTGAGATGCGTTGCCGCATTGTGTTGTGAAATAGCGTTTCAGCTCTTTTACTTCCACATCCAGTGGAAGTATAGTAACGACAAAAAAATTTTTAAAAATTTTTATTGTTCAAATAGACTTAAAATGTCATGAAAAGTCGAGATTTTAAGTTTGAGCGAAAAAAAAAATTCTGTCTGTCTGTCGGTCTGTCTGTCGGTCTGTCTGTCGGTCTGTCTGTCGGTCTGTCTGTCGGTCTGTCTGTCTGCCTGTCGGTCTGTCGGTCTGTCGGTCTGTCGGTCTGTCGGTCTGTCGGTCTGTCGGTCTGTCTGTCTATCTGTCTGTCTGTCTGTCTGTAACTTTTTTTTGTGCGCACGTTTACTCTGGAACCGTAAAAGATATTGACTTGAAATTTGGTACACATATGTACTTTAACGAGATCTGGAACTAGATTATATTTTCATCTTGTTCCGTCGAAGGATTGGGGAGTAAATTGGGGTAAATTTGGGGTAAATGGGTAAAACAAGCAGGTAAGAGTCCATAAAATTGGTATTTAGTATACAAAAGAGAAGCTAAGGTCTCAAAAAATTTTTTGGCATTAGCCACCCCCATTACCACCCTCTGCATCCCCTTTATTAAAGGGGATGCAAAAAAAAAATGTGATTTAGTGTGTGTACAAGAACCAAAAGCTTCAAAATATTTTTTTACTTCATCCACCCCCACTACCAACCCTCTACCACCACCCCCATCCCCACTACCGATGTAGCATATCGTTTTATAGGTTTTTGGGGTAGACGATTTCAAATATTATGTTGTTAAAGTTACCTCGAGTAGTATGGATACGCAGTGGCTTTCCTCGACTACTATGGATGCGCAGTAGGTTTCCCCGAGTATTATGGATGCGCAGTGGCGTTCCTCGAATATTTTGGATGCGCAGTGACTTTTTTCGAGTATTATAGATCGCAGTAGGTTACCTGAAGTAGTATGGGTGCGCAGTGGGTTACTTTAAGTAGTGCGGATGCGCAGTGGCTTTCCTCGAGTACAATGGATGCGCAGTAGGTTACCACGAGTAGTATGGATGCGTAGTGGCTTTTCTCGACTACTATGGATGCACAGCAGGTTTCTCCTAGTATTATGGATGCGCAGTGGCTTTCCTCGAATATTTTGGATGCGCAGTGACTTTTTTCGAGTATTATAGATCGCAGTAGGTTACCTCAAGTAGTATGGATGCGCAGTGGGTTACTTTAAGTGGTATGGATGCGCAGTGGCTTTCCTCGAGTACAATGGATGCGCAGTAGGTTACCACGAGTAGTATGGATGCGCAGTGGCTTTTCTCGATTGCTATAGATGCGCAGCAAGTTATCTCAAGTGATATAGATGCGCAGTGGGTTTCCTCGAGTAAAATGAATGCGAGTGGGTTACTTCAAGAAGTATGAATACGCAGTGGCTTTACTCCAGTAAATTGGATGCACAGTGGGTTACCTTGAGTAGTATGAATGCGTAGTAGGTTTCCTCAAAGAAAGTAGTAGAGGCTTTACTTCTATCGTGTAGTTTACGGCACACAACGATTTTTTATATCTTTGTCTTGCCATTTTTTTCGTATTAGTTCGACATTCAGTTCAAGCATATTAACGCAAAAAAAAATTTTGGAAATTTTCATTGTTTAAAGAGGCTTAGAATATCAGGAAACGTCAATATTTTAAGTCTGAGCAAAATGAATTTGTCTGTTGCGTCAGTCTGTCTGTTAGTCTTGTATCATTTTGGTGCCCACGATTACTCTGGAACCGTTTAAGATATTCACTTAAAATATGGCACACGTATGTTTTTTAACGAGATCTGGAACTAGATTATATATATATATATATATATATATATATATATATATATATATATATATATATATATATATATATATATATATATATATATATATATATATATATATATATATATATATATATATATATATATATATATATATATATATATATATCTTATTCCGTTGCAGAGTTGAAGGGTAAATTGGGGTAAATGGGGGTAAATAGGTAAATCAAGCAAGTAAGAGTCCATGAAATTGGTATTTAGTAAATATAAGAGGAGCTAAGGCCTCAAAAAAAAGGCATTAGCCATCCATATTACCACCCCCACCCTATTATTAAAGGTGGTGAAAAAATAGTGTGATTTAGTGTGTGTGTACAAGAGCCAAAGCCATCAAGAATTTTTTTCACTTCTTTCACCCCCACCTCTATTACAGATGTGGCATATAATTTTATGGGGTTTTTGGGGTACATGATTTCAAATATTATACCATTAAAGTTCCATAAACAATTATTTCCACATAGTGGAGTGCAAATATAGTATTTTGTTGTAAGAGACTTGGATGTGGAAGTAGTGATTCCTTGGGCAGCGGTTTTTTTGTGTTTTTGCTTCTCGACTTCTACTTGTTCTGAGTCTTTTATTTTTTTCGTTTCTGATTCCAACAGAGCATATATCCTTGCGATTTCTTTATGGCATACCTTATTTCTTGCCGTTCTTTCCCAGTATGCTTGGGTCTTTCCTAAATTGTTCACGATCCTCTCAATTATTGTCATCCACGTGCTCTCACTATTTTTAGTTTCTGACTGTTAATAATAGCGCTTTCTTCAGTAAATGTGTCGGATCCCTTCTCAGGACATGTCCCTAGTACTTCATTGTGTATGTTTCTATCTTAGACCATTCAAGTGTGCCGCTTCGAGCTAATGGACTGATAATACCTTTACTAAAACCGTTCCAATATGTAGGAGATAGAAGACATTCGCTATCTCAACGATGCCGGAAACGAGTAATGCGCTAGTCCGTGCATTTTTTTATTAACTTTGGTCGAGTCCTAACCACGTTGCCGCGTTTAGGGACTTTTCTCCACTGACGGTGGAAATTTTTATTTTAATTGAGTTTAAATTAATAATTCGCGGCATCGTTAATAATTTTTATTAGATTTATCATAAAAAATGAAAAGAAATATTTGTTTGAATTGGGATGATAGAGTTTCGGTGATAATTTTTTCAATATCTAAAGAACACTTTTTAAAGTGTCCCTAAAAGGAGAGAAATGTTTTTGAACTTCGTTTAGAAGAGTATAAATAGTAATACATTAAAAATTAACATCAACACTAACCTGAGATACGTTATTACTTGTCTTTTTTCCCTTTCACTTTTTGGTTTGGTTTATTACATTACATGAAAACAATGTGGAGTTCAGATTATGGGTGTAATTAATTACTGACATAAAATTTATTATAAGACCGCTAATTGCTTATAACGAGGTATGTGTTACTTTTCAAATACCTGCCACCCACTTGGCAATTTAAAATTATATCTGGAACAGTTTATATTTATAGTGATGGCACATAAAAAGGGGCTGCTGAGACGTCTGCCCTCGGGCACGTTTCACTTGAGACTTCCAAGTAAACTAGTCACAGTTTTGCTTATATATTCTGCTCTACTTATATGATTTTTTAACAATGTCTGTAGGTTTGTCAGAAAACATGATCAGGCGAAATAGTTATTTAATAATTATTTAACCAGCTACATTTAACAGGTCGCGTTTGAGTGCAAAAAATGTAAAGACAGAGCCTTTGGTGAGGTTTACAATTTGCCAGACGTCGGTAGTAACGAGTGGCCGTTACTAGTATTTTTGCACCATCGAAAGGATACAATTTTCAAAAAAAATTTTATTAAAAGCACAAAACATTAAAAAATCTAAATAATTTTCTCTAGTAGCATATGAATTAGTTGATGGAAGAGTGGATATAACATCTGGAATTTAATAAACAATGTACCTTGCTATCATTCAAAGTCTTTATAATGTTTTTTAATTGAAATTCGCAAAAGAAAACGCCTACACAAATCAATGTATCAAAACACATTGATATGAAATGTTTGCCATAATCATCATCTACAAATTAATTTTAATATATGAAACACATCTGGTTCAGAACGAGCCAGACATCCACGCTGCAGTAGCACCGTAACGTTTGCCGCGGTAGCTCAATCGGTTAAGGCGTATTGAGTGGCGAATATGCTGATCGACTGCCTACCGCGCTCTGGGTTCGACCCCCAGCCCCGGTATTGACAACACCGGTGGGTGTGGATGTATGTCTGCGTTTTTCCAAATGTGTAACCCCCATCCGCACAGCCTTGCTATGGATTTGGGAGTTGTCTACTATCTGTGGTGTGTTTATGTTTATGTTAAAAACGATATTATATTTTTTATTTACAACCCTCAAACTTTTGTGAAATTTACATGCTTAGCAACTAAAATTTTTCGGAGAAGACATTAGTTACTGACCTAAAAGCAGCGTCGGTAAAGACGTCAAAATAACTTTCCTGTGACAGCTGCGCATTGTATTTACTTTTTAAAATTCAATATTCATACTTTCAAAAGGGCGAAAATGTAGACATTTTCAAAGGAAAATATTTGATACTTAACTTCTACTTCATCGTTTGTAAAAATATAAATTATTCGATAGAACTTTAATGTAACTAACAGATTTTTTACTGTATTCTGATGCCAATTGCATATTTTTATTTTATTTTATATTAAAACGTAAATAGCCAGAAACTAATGAAAGCGTATCAAAATATCAGAGTAGAAAGGAATATCTTGCGCGATAAAATAGTCATCGAAAAACACCCCCTTGATAAATAGCAACACCGACAATTTAAATTCAAGTTTCCGAAACGTAGATACGGTATTTCGTTTATTGTTCCCGCTACGATTTCTTGCTCCCCTATGTCCCGGTGAATCTCGGGTGTCCCGGACACACCGTATATAAGGCATTCCTTGATATTGGCTTTATATTTTTCGGATCAATATAAACTGCACATTGCTTCAAGTAAACTTGTCGTGTATTAACGTACATTTTTGATTTATAACAACATGACTGGATAATTTAATAATCATCATAATAGTCATCGTAGAAGAAAAATGTTTGTACAGACATCCATTTCATAACACTCCGAACACAAATATAGAATCAAATACGCATGTTTGTGTGTGTCTATGTGCAGACTATTTCCTGATCAATATGATAACCCAACTTTAATTCTTTTATTTCAAATTTAGTAGGTATATATATCAGAAATACCATGGTAGAATACTCCTTATCGGCAGTAGAGTATATTCGTCTTAAACGTCATTGCTGGAAGCTTGTAAGATATCATGTCTCCATTATAATTTTTTGGCAAAATGTTTCGAAAGTTTTTGATTAAGCATACAAAAATACGAAGATATACAAAACTCACGAACGTAATATATACTGTATCGAGTATCCTTGCCATTATAATTTTATTTTAAAATTTTAATAACATTTTTAATAAAACTAAGAAACTAGTGAAAATTGCAGCCTGGATTTGCCGAACTATGCCCACTTATTTGAACTACAAATATTATATTACATAACAAGAGTTGTAGGACTTGTAGGAGGCATGCAAAATTTCTGCGACCGGACCGCAAGATATTAACCCCCCCCCATTTTCGAGGGCGGGGAACACTATGGTGACAATATTTTTCGACCTACCGTCCAACGACTAAATCGAAATAACAACCTTTTTCCGATTTCTCGACGCTAGGCTTGCAAGGGCTTGTCGGATCGGGTTTTTCTTGGTCAATTTCAATAAAATAAGTAAATATTGACCACAGGTGACCTAACTCACCTCCAGGGGTTGAGACTACCCGCACCCCCCAATAACAAAATGCACCGAAAATAAAGAAAATCAGCTGAAAACTGGTATACCCCCATTTCCGAGGGCAAGGAATACGATGGTGATAATGTTTCATGACCCACCTTCATCCCTAAATCTGAAAACTTCCCCCTTTTCCGATTTTCCGGTGCTAGGCTTGCGATGGCTTGTCGTATCGGATTTCTTTTTTTATCAATTCGAATAAAATAGGTAAATATTGACCACAGGTGCCCTAACCCACCCCCAGCGGTTGAAACTACCCCCACCACCAATAACCAAGTACCACGGAAACAACGAAAATCAACTGAAAAGCGGTATACCCCCATTTTCAAGGGCGAGGAATACGATGGTGATAATATTTCCCGACCTACCTTTTACCCACTACCCTTAAACTTGAGAACCAACCCTTTTTCCGATTTCCCGGTGCTAGGCATGCGAGATCTTGTCGGGTCGGTATTTTTTGGTCAATTTGAATAAAATAGGTAAATATTGACCACAGGTGACCTAACACACCCCGGGAGAAGTAAAAAAAATTGTTGAGGCTTTTGGTTCTTGTACACACACTAAATCACAATTTTATTTTTTTTTCACTCCCTTTAACAATGGGGTGGGGGTGGTAAGGCGGTATCTAATACAATTTTTGGAGACGTTAGCTTCTCTTATTTCTACTCAATATCTTAAACGGTTCCAGAGTTATCGTGTGCACAAAAAAAATAGGGGTAGTGGGTGAAGGATATGTCGGGAAATATTGTCACCATCGTGTTCCTCGCCCTCGAAAACGGGAGCATACCGCTTTCAAGCTGATTTTTCTTGTTTTCGTGGCATTTAGTTATTGGGGGTGGGGGTAGTTTCAACCCTGGGGTGGGTTAGGTCACCTGTGGTCACTATTTACCTATTTTGTTCAAATTGACAAAAAAATCCGATCCGACAAGCCCTCGCAAGCCTAGCACCGGAAAATCGAAAAAGGGGGTAGGTAGTTTTCAGATTTAGAGGTAGTGGGTGAAGAGTAGGTCGGGAAATATTATTACCATCGTATTCTTCGCCCTCGAAAAGGGTGACAATATTTCCCGACGCTTTTCAGCTGATTTTCGTTGTTTCCGTGGCACTTCGTTATAGGATGTGGGGATAGTTTCAACCCCTGGGGGTGGGTTAGGTCACCTGTGGTCAATATTTACCTATTTTATTCAAACTGACAAAAAAATCCGATCTGACGAGCCTTCGCAATCCTAACACCGGAAAATAGAAAAAGGGGGTAGTTTTCAGGTTTAGGGGTAGTGGGTGAAGAGTAGATCGGGAAATATTATCACCATTGTATTCCTCGCCCTCGAAAAGAGTGACAATATTTCCCGACGCTTTTCAGCTGATTTTCGTTGTTTCCGTGGCACTTCGTTATTGGGGGTAGGGTTGAAACTACCCCCAGTTAGTTTCAACCTCTGGGGGTGGGATAGGTCACTTGTGGTCAATATTTACCTATTTTATTCGAATTTACCAAAAAAAAAAAAAAAAAAACGATCCGACAAGCCCTCACAAGCCTAGCACCGGAAAATCGAAAAAGGGTAGTGGGTGAAGAGTAGGTCGGGCAATATTATCAAACGTATTCCTCGCCCTCGAAAACGAGGGATACCGGGGGATACCTGTGGTCAATATTTACTTGTTTTATTCAAATTGACCAAGAAAAACCCGATCTGACAGGGCCTTGCAAGTCTAGCGTCGAAAAATCGGAAAAGGGGGTGGTTTTTTTCGATTTGGACGGTGGTTGGACGGTAAGTCGGAAAATATTGTCACCATCGTGTTCCTCGAAAACGGGGGGGTTAACGTCTTGTGGTCCGGACGCAGAACTTTTGAGTTTTTTGCCTTTTTCTGGTTAATATCAAGTGACTAATATTTTTAAACGCTTATAGTCCAATCAGGACAAAATCAGGTGGGCAAAACAAAATTTTGAGGTAAATACTTGAATTTTTGATATAAGTTACTTTGAAGTGTTTGAACACGATTAATGAAAGAAATTTTTGTTCACCCCCCGAGAAGGGGTGAAAAAACATATAATAATGTGTTTTTTCAAAATTACTCAAAAGCTAGTAAAAAAAGTTTCAAACAAAAATTGCAAATCATGAAATGAAAAAAAAAAAGGATCTCTTGACTTTTTTTGGTATTATTAAAATTAACAAAGTGAGGGTGGTTAGAAGTTAAGGGATGATGTGAACTTTAAAAAATCATAGCGTGCTGAAAAGTTAATGAATTTAAATTTTTTTTTCTACTCAGAATAATATAAACTTTCGATTCAGAAAAATGGATTTTTTTTTAAATTGTTAATAAAAAAGTTATAAAAATTTTAATTTTTTTATTTTCAATTAAAACCACTTTAAACGGTGAATCGGATTTTTTTTACCATTCTGTTCATCATTTAATATATTGAACATTTGCTTTTGAAATTTTTTTTTACCGATCATTTTCAGCCAGGTATGAATTTATTTACCTGTTTAAATTTTTTCCAAACCTATGACACTGCTCTTGTGACGTCCCGATAACTGAAAAGAAATAAAGAATACGTACGACAAAGATAAAATTATTTCGTAGCTACTGCCTTGCCTACAAGACGCGCATGCGTCACATCTACATCTCAATAATTTAAACAGGTAAGTAAATTCATACCTTCCTGAAAATGACGGGTAAAAAAAAAATTCCAAAGCAAATGTTCAATATATTAAATGATGAACAGAATGGTATAAATAGAAAATTTGTTTCACCGTTTAAAGTGAGTTTAATTGAAATAAAAAAATTAAAATTGTTATAACTTTTTTATTAACAATTTAAAAAAAATCCATTTCTCTGAAACGAAAGTAAATAGAAAAAAAAAATTAAATTCATTAACTTTTCAGCACGCTATGATTTTTTAAAGTTGTACATATCATCCGTTAACTTCTAACCACCCTAACTCTGTTAATTTTAATAATACCAGAAAAAGCCATGAGATCATATTTATGTAAAATTTCTTGCTTGACAATTTTTATTTGAAACTTTTTTACTAGCTTTTGCACATTTTGAGAAATTTTGAAAAACACTTATTACATTTTTTTCACCCCTTCTCGGGGGGTTGAAAAAAATTTCTTTCATTAATCGTGTTCAAATACTTCAAAGTAACTTATATCAAAAATTCAAGTATTTACCTCAAAATTTTGATTTGTCGACTTATTTGATTGGACTATTAGATCTTCGTTAAAAATTATTATTTTGGGTATTCAGCAGATAACTTTCAAAGAAAACATTCGTTTCTTTCATATACCATTGGTGCAAGTCTGGCCAAAATAGAAGGTCAACAAGAGTTCCCCCTACGAAACGACTTGTCGACTTCTTTCTTACTATATAAGAAGCCTCCTTTACAAGGATTTTTTTTTAGTATCTCTAGCCCTACCTAGAGGATACTACATCACAATCAAACATTTGTTACATTTCAAAGCCAAAATATATTAAAAAGCACAAAGAAAAAAGGTACAAAATTTCGCTTACCGCATGCATATTCCAATAAAAGAAATATTTCATATTTTTTCGATTGATTAAAACCTCTAAACATTATACAATCTTTTTCGTTCTCTTTAGAACTCATCAGGAGGATATAAATCCAATTCGAAACAAAATTTACTATTAAAAACTGATAATAAAATATTTTCATGTCAAAAACTGACAAGAATACATATATTTACTTGGCAGATATATTAAAAATAACAAAAAACACTAATTCCTCTAGAGCCCCAAAACTCGTCTAGTTTTAAAAAATAAATACCTAGTAATTCTGCTAACATCATGGTTAAAAATTATTATTTTGGGTATTCAGCAGATAACTTAAAGAAAACATTCGTTTCTTTCATATACCATTGGTGCAAGTCTGACTAAAATAGAAGATCAACAAGAGTTCCCCCTCCGAAACGATTTTTCTTCTTTCTTACTATATCTAACATTCAGCATGAAATTGGTGCAAATCTGACCAAAATTGAAGATCAACAAGTGTTCCCCTTACGAAACGATTTGTCGACTTCTTTCTTACTATATCTAACAGCATCAACAACAATAAAACAACCACTCTTTCTATATATTAATGATTCAAGTCTGATCATGGCAATATTGTATAAGAAGCCTCCTTTACAAGGAATTCTTTGTAGTATCCTCTAGGTAGGGCACGCATTTGGCGAAATCGACTCAACGTCTTACACGAGAATTTGAATTCAACATTTCAATATAGAAGTTTTTGTGATCTGTTAAATAAAATTTTTCACTAAAAATAAATCGTAAAATCCCTGCGATTGTTTCATATTACATACGACTGGGCGTAAGAGCAAACTTGTATTGTACATTTTACAATATTGATTAATTACTTGTAGGAAAAAATAAAAAATATATTGATCCTGTACTTAGTGGTACCACACAAAAGTGAATGGTGTTGTGCTTGAGCAAAATTTTAAACGAATAAGTATTTTTAGTCAGAGACACTCTAGTGTTTTAAGTTTTGCTCGTTTTAATATTATGATTCTAATAATTATATACAAATCAAGAATTAGGTTTTATTTTCTTCGATTACCAGCCCCACAAAAAAAAATTTTGGAACTGCTATCGAGACGACTGTATGTAATTTTTGACGCTGAATCCGAATCCGAGGTCAAAAAAAATCGTACACCCCCAAAATCAAACTCTAGTGCTAAAAAACACTCCCTAAACATGATAAAAATGACTTAACGCTCCACGAATAGTCTTAAATCTCAATAAATCGAATTAAATATAAATATTCAAGTATATAACGCATAAACACTACTTTTCATTGAAAATCACCCCCATGAGTGGGTGAAAACTACCCCTCATAAAACAGGAAACTTAAAAAAATGCAGTGATTGTAAAAAAAGCTTACGATGCCCAGTTTTTTTGGAAAGAGTGAGTAACTGCGTTAGTTCCGATGCGATGCTCAAAATCTACCCACATAGAGTGGCGGAAACCACCCTTTGATTAAAATTGCAGACGCCCCAATAAATAGCCCAACTTGACGTATATTCAATCCGCATTCAACACTCGTATGCGGTTGTCAATGCGCCACCTACCGGCTGGTCAAAAAACTATATAGTCAGAAAATTATACAGATGTTTTTTCTGAATTTTTAGACGATTCTTTTTACAGGTCATATAAATAAGTAATAGTATTTTCAGAGAATTCTTTTTAGGAGTCATCTAAGCAACTGCAATTTAAAGGAGGAGGGTCTCTAAGGCCGGCTTTCGGCCTATTTTATTTCTTGAGGAAAAAATTTGAAAAACATTTTTTTAGTATCTACTAAGAATATTTAATCGATTACCAAACTAAACATTCCCGCACTCACCTCCCCTATTTATACCTTCCCTAAACTATTAAATAATCAGCATTCAGTTGATTTTTTTGGAGGCCATTGAAACATTTTAACATGATTTTTGCTGAGTAAGGATATTTTTGATTTTGTACGTGTATTTTCGTTGTTTCGGAAGTGGTGGGAGGGGGGAAGAGGGGGGTGACAGGAGGTAAGAAGGGAGGATAGGGGAAAGTTTCGTTTGGGGTGGAATCGATTAAATATTGTTAGTAGATATTAAAAAAATATTTTTCAAATTTTTTCCTCAAGAAATAAAATAGGCCGAAAACCGGCCTTAGAGACCCTCCTCCTTCAGGGGTGGATTCTGCCCCTGTATAGGGGTAGTTTTTGAGCATCGCATCGAGACTAATGCAGTTACATACTGTTTCTAAAATAACTGGGCATCGTAAGCTTTTTTTGCAATCACTGCAGTTTTTTTAAATTTCCTGTTGTGTGCGGGGTAGTTTTCACCCACTCATGGGGGTGATTTTTAATGGAAAGTAGTGTTAACTCTGTATTTATGCATTATATACTTGAATGTTTATACTTAATTCGATTTATTGAGATTCAAGTCTATTCGTGGGGTGTTAAGTAATTTTTACCCTGTTTAGGGAGTGATTTTTAGCACTAGGGATTGATGTTGGATTTTTTTTATTCGGATTCAGCGTCGAAAATTACATGGGGATACAGTTGTCACGATAGCAGTTCCAAAAAAGCCCCACAAAAAAAAAAATTGGAATTGCTATCGAGATAACTGTATCATGTAATTTTCGACGCTGAATCCGAACCCGAAGTCAAAAAAATCGTACACCAAAATCAACCCCTAGTGCTAAAAAACACTCCTTAAACAGGGTAAAAATGACAACGCTCCACGAATAACCTTGAATCTCAATAAATCGAATTAAATATAAACATTCAAGTATATAATGCATAAATACAGAGTTAACACTACTTTCCATTGAAAATCACCCCCATGAGTGGGTGAAAACTACCCTTCACACAACAGGAAATTTAAAAAAACTGCAGTGATTGCAAAAAAAGCTTACGATGCCCCGTCATATTAGAAACAGTATGTAACTGCATTAGTCTCGATGCGATGCTCAAAAACTACCCCCATAGAGTGGCGGAAACCTCTTCCTTCATTTAAATTGCAGTTACTTAGATGACTACTAAAAAAAATTCCCTGAAAATACTATTACTTAATTATATGGCCTCTAAAAACAATCGTCTAAAAATTTAGAAAAAACACCTATATAATTTTCTGACTATATAGTTTTTTGACCAGCCGGTAGGTGGCGCATTGACATCCGCATACGAGTGTTGAATGCGGATTAAGCATACGTCAAGTTGGGCTCTTTATTGGGGCGTTCATTGTTTCTGTTATTACCTTTTTCTCCCCGATTTTCCTTGCAATTTTAATCTAGGGGTCGTTTCTGCCACTCTATGGGGGTAGATTTTGAGCATCGCATCGAAACTAATGCAGTTACTCACTCTTTCCAAAAAAACTGGGCGTAAGCTTTTTTACAATCACTGCATTTTTTAAGTTTCCTGTTGTATAAGGGGTAGTTTTCACCCACTCATGGGGGTGATTTTCAATGAAAAGTAGTGTTTATGCGTTATATACTTGAATGTTTTTATTTAATTCGATTTATTGAGATTTAAGACTATACGTGGAGCGTTAAGTCATTTTTACCATGTTTAGGGAGTGTTTTTTAGCGCTAGGGGTTGATTTTTTTTGACCTCGGATTCGGATTCAACGTCAAAAATTACATAGGTATACAGTTGTCTCGATAGCAGTTCCAAAATTTTTTTTTTTTGTGAGGCTGTGTTATTATTTCTCCGAGTAACAGAAAAATTTTACTTCCAAAATAAAACATCAAAATAATGTAAGCCGCTTGATTACAACTAATTTTGTCATGTAATGTATATCAAAGACATTTTGTCAGCAAAATTTTCCTCCAGTCTTCTTTTTAACCGATTTAATAACATTTAAAGAAGGAGGAGGTTCTGAGTCTAGCGGTATGTTTTTTTTGTACAATCATTACGTATGTGTTAGCTTAAGCGATATCTATGAAATCTTCAAACTGTAAGGTAATGCTCGGCGGTGATACGATATTAATTTCATCAAGCTGCATTTAGTGTAAGGAGAGCAAAATAAGGATAATAATATTTTTTTAGTCGAGAAAGTCGAGAATATACCGAATGCGCCAGTGATAAGAAAAATGTAATATTTCGATAAAAAAAATCAAATTACGTAAAAATTTCACCAAAATTGGTAGTTAGATATTTTAGGAGTAGCTGATACCGAATCCGGTGCCAAAAGTTAAAAATTCAAAATTGCGAATCTAATGTAGTTGCAATAGTTGCAACAAGGCTAAAACTTCATTAGAGAACATGTCAGACTGGTTCATTGCAATAAACTTGCACTCAACTGCAGTAAAACTAATAGCATAACTTTTCAACTACAGGGCGAAATAGAAACTATTCTTAAATTGAATGATGAAGTACAATCCACTAGTTCAATCAAATTTCGGCATCTATGTCGACTCACAACTGAATTGATAGGTACATATTATCAACTTAAAAGCAAAATTAAGTAAAGCTATATATGTCATATTAACCATTAAAAAAATGTCAATTTTGCCTTAGCAAAAATAGTTTATTTTGCAAGTCAGAATTTGCTACAGTATGAAATAGAATTCTGGGGTAGAGATGGTAATTCTAAACAGTTATTTTTAGTACAAAAGAAAACAATTTGGGTATTATATCATTTATTCCCTAGATAATCTTGTAGAAGTTATTTTAAAAGTATAAAAATATTTACACTGACCAATTTATATATCTATCTGTCTATTTTAATTCATAAAAACCGCTGCCCAAGTAATCACTACTTCCACATCCAGATTTTTCATCCAAGTCTCTCTCTCTCTCAACGAAAAAAAATTGTATGTGGAAATAATTGTTTATGGAACTTTAATAATATAATATTTGAAATCCTCTACCCCAAAAACCCATAAAACGATACCCCACATCGGTAACATAATTTTTTTTCATCCCCTTTAATAATGGGGTGGGGGTGGTAATGGAAGTGGCTAATCCCAAAATTTTTTTTGTGACCTCAGCTTCTCTTGTATACACTAAATACCAATTTTATGGACTCTTACCTGCTTGATTTACCTATTTTCCCCAAATTTACCCCAATTTATCCTCAAACCCTTGGACGGAACAAGATGAAAATATAATTTAGTTCTAGATCTCGTTAAAGTACATATGTGTACCAAATTTCAAGTCAATATCTCAAACGTGCGCACAAAAAAAGTTACAGACAGACCGTCAGACAGAAATTTTTTTTCGCTCAAACTTAAAATCTCGACGTTTCGTGACATTCTAAGCCTATTTGAACAATAAAAATTTTTAAAAATTTTTTTGTCGTTACTATACTTCCACTGGACGTGGAAGTAAAATAAAGTTTCTCTTGGTACACCAAATAACACATTAATTATTTGCTTAGTTACACTTTTATTTTTATATAGGTCTAGTTTAGTATAGTTTGTTATTAGCTTATTAGGCTAATTTAAAACATAATACAATCAACACTAAATTACTTCCACATCCAGTGGAAGTATAGTAACGACAAAAAATTTTTTTTTAATTTTTATTGTTCAAATAGGCTTAGAATGTCATGAAACGTCGAGATTTTAAGTTTGAGCGAAAAAAAGTCGGTCTGCCTGTAACTTTTTTTGTGCGCACGTTTACTCTGGAACCGTTTAAGAAATGTGGTACACATATGTACCTTAACGAGATCTGGAACTAGATTATACTTTCATCTCGTTCCGTGGAAGGGTTGGGGGCTAAGTTGGGGTAAATTTGAGGTAAATAGCTAAATCAAGCAGGTAAGAGTCCAGAAAATTGGTATTTAGTATATACAAGAGAAGCTAAGGTATCAAACAAATTTTTGGCATTAGCCACCCCCATTACCACCCCCACCATTATTAAAGGGGATGAAAAAAAAATTGTGATTTAGTGTGTGTACAAGAACCAAAAACCACAAAATATTGTTTTACTTCATCCACCCCCCACTGCCACCCCTCTATCACCACCCCCCACCCCACTACCGATGTGGGGTATCGTTTTATAGGTTTTTGGGGTAGAGGATTTCAAATATTATATAATTAAAGTTCCATAAGCAATTATTTCTACATACAAAATTTTTTCGTTGTGAGTGACTTGGATAGAAAATTTGGATGTGGAAGTCGTGATTCCTTGGGCAGCGGTTTTTTTCAAAAATGATCTATTGTCAAAAATTCTACTTTTCCCTACACCTTTAAGTAGGTTTTTTTATAATTACATTATAAGTTGAGATTATCATCACTTGCTTTAGATGTGGTACTAATGTTGAGAAATAAATGTTATGCTTACTTACTTACTTACTAATATTTTTGCATATTTAAATGTTTGTGATACATGGGGACTTCAAGATTTTTGATACAAGCCTGACGTTTAATTTTAAAAATTCAAAACAGCGAATATTTTCGTTTACTGCCTAGAAGTTAAATATAGACGCCAGTTAAAAGAGTGATTTTTTTAAAACTTAACCGCCTTCAAAAAAGGTGACTAAAAATTATTAAATAAAATTTTACCGTCGCTCAGTTGATTGAACTTTATTACCTAATATCGATATTGAGGTCGGTGAAAAAATAAACAAAAAACTAATGCAAACATATTTTTAAACGGCTTCAATATAGATACTAGGTAATAAAGTTCAATTAACCGGGCAATGGTAAAATTTTATTTAATAATTTTTAGCGACCTTTTTTGAAGGCTCAATTTTTTTTCAAAAAATTTTTATATATAGTTTCCTCAGTCTTTTTTGCATTTTCCTACATGACCGTGTCCTTCCCTACATTTTTGTGGTAATCTACTCATATTCATCCTTCTCAAGTGTTTACACCCCCCCCCCCCCCTTTTAACCTTCAACCGTTCAACGAAAAGAGATGAAATTTTATAATATAATTCCAAATCTCATTATAATACACGGGTGTACTAAAATTCAAGTCAAGTCAGACAGACAGACAGATTTTTTCAGAGTTTATTTCAGCAAAGAAATTTTAAAAAAATTGCCGTTACTATACTTCCATTCCACAACCTGTATGTGTAAGTAAAATAGCTATAAACTAAATAGAAGTGTGTTGGGAGAAAAAGCAATTATTTCTGAATGTCGCTTTTTATAATGGAGAAGTCATCAAGTATATAAAATGAAACAAAGACTCTCCGAGATTACGAAATCAATTAATTATATACGTAGATGTGGTTTAAATTACCGTAGACTTCAGAATATATTTAGATCTCAAAAGAATTATTTCACTCAAATCGAAGTTGCAACTGTGCAAAAAGCAGAGCTAACACGAGATGTCTGTAATAACATGCACAATATATTAATCATTTTATGAAAATTATTACTTACATATTTTAGATTACGATTACCAAAGTTTCACCTTTAACGTTTATAACATAGTATGATCATCCAGTAATCACAGAATAATGGCAACCAACTTACGGAAGTTCATGAATAATGTAATTTATCTATGTTAGTTCAGTTTAAAAACATCGCAGCTCCTCCTGGCATCATAATATATGAGTATTATTTAAACTCTAGGTTAATACCTTTTAAGAAATATTACACAAGTACTGCTAACACGTGAATTGTTAAAGAATATAATAATTATTTAATTAAGCTACTTTAGATATATCTAAAACAAGCTAAAAACGTACTCTTCCTCGATTTACTGAAGTTTTTACATAATTTTTACACACTCTATAGTTCGTAGTTCGCAGTTTTTTGTACATAGTATTGCTGTTAAATATTTTTAATTTTATAGTACGAACTTAGTTGTTGGTGAAAGACTAAGTGTAAAAAGAAGTAAAAATATTAAAAAAACTATACCAAAACCTACGTGGGTTTCGAACCCGGTACCTCTGAATTCCGAGTCATTTTTTAGCACTTTAGACAATTATTGATTCTTTCACTTTCTAACATTGCAGGACTAAGTATCTCATTTATTTGATTTTACATGCAAATAAGCATATAGTGGACATTACATATTCGCGTACACGAATTTAACGAGACACTGCCGTCGGTGGTAGACGGGGACAATTAGTTGTTTTTCTTTTAACTAATCAGTGACACTTTCTGCACTGCAATTAAGTATGTTATAACTTTCTTAATACCTTAGCTCAAATAGCCTATTTGATGTACAGGGTATAATAAGTTTCATGTCATTGAAAAAAAAACTGATGGTGGGATACGGCTAGATAAACAAAGAAAACCTTATATAACATGGGGTCTAAAGCCCATAGTTTTGGGGAAAAAAAATATTAAAAAAAAATTTCGAACAGTTTTAGTAATATTGTTTGAAAACTGCTGGAATGTTGGGATAGGCTTTATTATCGTCACATATGTCGCCGCCTTTGACCATTAAGCATGCTAATGCGGTCCCATCAATGGGCCGTGCATCTTTGTTTGAGACTGCGTGACGGCGAGGAAGCAAGTCTGTAATCATTACACTTTTTATGACTTTTTTTAAAAGTAAGTAAGAATCCTCTATGGTTCGGAATTATACGTCCATTGACCCAAAAAATCAGTGGTTCTCAAATGTCTCCTAGCTTAACATTCATATTTTTGACCTAGGTCAGTTTTTCCAAAGTGCCCTCAAAGTCATATAGGATTTTTGTTAGTCTAGTAGTTTCTTTTAATGACATATATATTTTTTGATCCACTGTAATGTATTTTATGAGATGGCTAAATGCAGGAAAATATTATTTAAAAATCTGCTTCAAAAATTATGAGTTAATTTATATTAATAAAAAATAATATTCTAAGAGTAGTGTCGTCTTTAGAAAGAGAAATGCTTTTCAGCAGGGGATTCTGGTTGTAGAAGTGGAAAGAGGGTTGGAAGGATTGTTACGTAAGTCTGTTGGGTCAAGTTCGTCGTAGAGAAGTAGAGTTTGGTGTAGGAGTTTGTATGTATGTGCGGTGTTGTCGTGTCTTCGCATGTGTGTTAACGCGCGTGTAAGTTCTGAAAGTTGTACTTTAGTCGTTAAAAATTTCTGGACGGCCTCCTTAACGAAATTCTGTATCATCTGAATCCCACTTATTCTATGCAGCTCCACGGTCGATATAAATCTACTGGAATTTGTCAAGAGGCGTAGTATTTTGTGTTGGGTAACTTGTATAAACAAGCTGACCCTTTATTATGCTTCTTGGCCAGAGGATATAATTTTGTCAGAGCTGCATAAGTTTTATTGAAAGCCTGTTGAAAGCCTGGATTCCGAGCCAAAAGCGTAAGAACTACACCACCACCTGCCACGTAGAAAAATGTAAATTTTTACATTATAAGAGAGGACCTAAAATCATATTTCCACGATTGGATATTATATTATGAAATACATATTAGTAAAATATATAAACAGTTTGATTTTAAAATGAAATATCATTTCACCAGATTTCTATTCAATTACAAAAACATAAAAATCAAGAAAAAAATTCAGACTTAAATAATTATTAACTTTTTTATTTACTGATCGATTTTGTTCAAACTAACAGGGTTGTTCCTCTAGCTAACACTAATTTACTGTGTAATTTTCAATACAATCGGATTTTTCTTTCTTAAGTTATCGTGCTTTCAAGAAACGTGACGGACGGACGGACGTTCAAACGGACATTTTGAAAATTTTTCAGAATTCGTTCACTAACACAATGATATGAAATTTTTTTGTCTACGAAAGATATTTCCGGTTTTAGAAATGTGAAGACCAAATGCAATATACTCTTCATTTTCCTATTTGCCAAGAGTATAAGAAGACTATTACAAAACGAATGAAAGTTGGTGTCGGTGCCGATTACAAATACCTATTAACAAATTAACATATTTTATCAAATTTGATATGTAAAATAGCACAGTAGAATAAACTCTATTAATATTATACCATATCCGTCATACAGGGGCATTTACGCTGTCATATATATTACATAAGCTATGTTTTATCAAAATTTTAGAGTAAAATCTTACCAAGGTTTTGGATTAAGCGCACAAAAATACGAAGATGTAAAAGTATCGCAAGTGTAACATACAGTGAGTGTAAACAGAAAGAAAATTGTAGCTGAGAGTATATGTTTATAATTATTTAAAGAAACATGCCTTAGCAAAACTTTTGCTTTTAGCCTCACACTAACTTCTAACAGAAAGGATTATAATGTAAAAATCGAGTGCAGTTCGGACTCATCCGCTTGCACCCTCCAGATAGATAACTGGCGGCACTATCGCCACATCTCCCACGCCTCTTTCTCTTTCAATTATTAATTACACGACAAGTCCGTCACATGTCACACTTACTATTGACTGTCTAATTAAAAAGAACCAACACAAGGGGATGTTCATTTAAATGCTCAACTAAAAGAAGGTATTAAAATTAGTCAAGTGGAACAATCTTTTCGGTCTTAAGTTTTTCACGATCTAGAGTAGAGAAATATATCGAGATTCAAAACGAGTTTTCAGATATTTTGTGGATATGTAAAATTTATATTTGCTGTGTACCTTTTGTGTATCAATTCTTGATTCACTGATATGCAATAGTAAAAGAATATATATTTTTCGTGCTTCTCACATTTAAAATAGTAAAAAAACCGCCTTTAAGTATGTTCTTAATCTTTATTAGATATTTCGTCACTTCTGTAAAAATATTTAAAAAATTACACAGGTCAACAAAAAAAATGTTCTCTTCCAAGGTCTAAACTTATCATGCCTTAAGTATTTTTGTGTGCTGAATCCGAATTTTCAATTAAAAAAATTTTCTACCGCCTAGATTTCGAGTAAATTCCGGTTTTTATTGTCAAAAAACCTATTTTGACAATAAAAACCGGGATTTACTCGAAAGCTACGTGGTAGAACATTTTTTAAATTCAAAATTCGGATTCAGCACACAAAAATGCTTAAGACATGATAGGTTTAGTCCTTGGAGCAGATTTTTTTTTATAGACCTGTGTTATTGAAGGAAACTCTTTCGAGAAATGGATCAGACGATATCCCTTATATAGCCTTTCCCTCTTTTCTTGCAACAATCAATTTTGGAATGCTTCAATGAGAAGTTGAATAGTTCTTTTTGAGTGAAAGTGGGTATTTTCCGGTAGAAACATCATTTGATTCGAACTTCTTTCCATGCTGAACATTATCAGATGTTTTATGATCTTTAGCTATTTGAATCTAAAATTATTGAATACACAAACATAAACGTAAACGTGAACGTAAATGTAAACGTAAATGTAAACGTAAACGTAAACGTAAACGTAAACGTAAACAGTAGACAGCTCTCAGTTCCAAAGCCAAGTCTCTCCGGAAGGAGGTTACATATTTGGAAAAACGCAGACATACATTCATACCAAGTGACATTGTCACTGATGGGGCTGGCGCTCGAACCCAGTACACGATAGTTGGTGCGACCAACATATTCTAATCAAAATTTTTTTATTTTACTTAATGCCACATAATATGCTTGAGCCAACTGAGCTACCTTCGCAAAATTTAAGATAAACTACGGCTATGTACAAAATTTGATAACCTCTATCTTTGAGACTTTTATATAATAAAGTCTAGAGAGCAAAAAAAACGGAGGGTACCCGTGAATAATTCCCACAAGAAATTTTTTGCTTGTAAAATGTAAGGGGAGTTGCCATTAATATTTTTCACAAATATATCGTTTCTGCTTCGCCAGCAGTGTTGAAAAAGTCACGGTCAAAATATGTTTTTCTTAATTATCTCCTTTTCTGTTAGTTCTACCCTAAAGTTAGGTATTATCAATATTGAAGGAAATGAAAAAAGCTACAACTTTTATTTAAACTATTTTTGTCTTTTGTTAATATTAGTTTAGTTAAATTAGTTATTAACAATATTGCAGATCGTAAAATTTCCCAAAACATTTATTTAAACAATTTTCTTCCACGGTCAATTATTTAAAAATTACAACAGCTTCAAATTTGAAAAAGTTTCTTGAACTGCGGAAAAATGTCTGCCACGTTGTTCCGACATTATTAATCCTATCATTAAGTTTGCATAATCAATAATAGTTATAGCTTTTTCATTTTTTACAATATTTGACAATTTTAGGTTAATAGGCTCGAACTGACAGGAGAGGAGATAATTGAGAAAAACCCATTTTTATCGTCATATTTTCAACAAGGCAGTCGTAGCGGCAACGATATTTTTATAGAAAACATTAATTAATGATTATCGTAACTTCCCCTACATTACAAAAATAAAAAAATCCTTGTGGGAATTATTCACGGGTCAAATGACAGATTGAATGTACTAATATTGGAGCCATGTTTTATAAGTTACGTTTTCAAAACTTTACCAACAAACATGGAACGCTCCACATCAATAGACAACCCCCAATTAAAATGCCAGAGCTGGGAATCAAACTCTGGAGAATTAGGCAGTGAACTAGTTACTTATAGCTACATAATGCACTAACAACCAAATCAATTTTAAATTATAGTGTACAATATTTTGTCTTTCACGAACACTCGCTTCGGAGCTAGCCAGACATCCACGATGCGAAGCGCCGTTGCAGTTGTAGGGCTTAACCGGGCGATGGAAGACTTTATAGTATGTTATCTCTTGTTCGCAAAATACATATTAAATAACAAACTAGAGGAAGCATTATACTCTTCGCCGATTTACTGAGTTTTTATATAATTGTTACACATTCTATAGGATACTCTTCGCATTTTTTTTGTAAATAATGTTAGTTTTTGGATATTCTAAATTTTGTGATACCAACTTTGTTGTGAAAAAAAAAATATATAAAAAAAAAATCACGATGTGAGGGATCGAACCCGGGACCTTTGGATTGCGAGACGAATGAATGAATGAATGAATAACAATTTATTAATAATTTTTATACATGTATGCGCCTCGCCGGAACTTGATCCGGAGCCAGCCAGACAACTACGTCGCACAGCGTCGTGGTGATTGTAGGGCTGGGCGGAGCCGGTCCGGTTTGGCTTAACGACAGATGATATGTAGGTTAGTGCTCCTGTCTGCCGCAGGCAGACTTAAAAACTAAATTAGACATTAAAAATGTGTCCACAAGGACCTAAAACTAATTAAAAGAAAAACACTATAAAACTATCACTTACTAGACGAAGCACTTATTTAATTTTGGTTGCTGGCACGGGAAAACAGAACACAACGAAAAAACCCGTTCGAAGCAATTCCACCCTGGTGGTCTTCCTACCGCCAGGAAAATGTCGTGGAAATTTAAAAATATTTTGGTTTTGAAAATTTATTGGTCAAGATAGAATTTAGAAACAAAAAGGACAAAATAACAAAAAGGATAAAAACAAATAGAACATATAAAGGGAATGGAGAAAGTTGATTATAGTTTTTAGTAAAGGTTAAAAGTGGGGAAATAAGAAGTTGTCGTATAGGAAAGTGTGGCTAGAGCGGTTGCCGGAAGATAGGCAACGCCTGGTATGGTAAGGTAAGGGGTGTCGAATATCGAAAAGGATTGCATTATGCTGTCTGATTCGGGTTATGTTGCGGGTTAGCGGACTATCGCCCAGTTTGAATTCGTAGGATTTTTTTGAAATTTCTTGGACGTAGTCCGCTAGTGGGGTTATGTCGTGGCAACGATCATATAAATCTTTGAGGGAGGTGTATCTGTCCGAACCAGAGATGAGGCGCATAAATTTATGTTCGAGAACTCGAAGTTTTCTCATTGTCGTGGCCGGTATGCTGCACCACACCGGCGCCGCGTATGTGATGGCCGGCCTGATCACCATCGTGTACAACAGTTTTTTATTTGTCCTGTTAAGTCCGCTACCCCTGGCCAGGAGCGGGTACAGACTCCTGGACATGAAGTGGACCTTGCGTACCGTCTCGTTCACGTGGGCGTTAAACGTCAGTCGTTTGCCTAAGTTCACCCCCAGATACTTCACGCACCGTTTGATTGGAATTTCTTGTCCCCCGATCGAAATTGGCGTTAAGATGCGATTCTCAGTGAACCAGCACGTGAAGAGAATCGACTCAGACTTCTCGGCGTTGATCCGAATCTTCCACTTGTCGTAATATGCCGTGGCATGGGTCATGTGCGCTTTCAGTAGCATATTTGCCGCTTGTGCGTTGTGTGAATGCGCATACATGGCCGTGTCGTCGGCGTACTTGGCAAGGTTCGTATTCGGGAACTCCGGGAAGTCGGAGACGTATTTCTTATTTGTCCTGTTAAGTCCGCTACCCCTGGCCAGGAGCGGGTACAGACTCCTGGACATGAAGTAGACCTTGCGTACCGTCTCGTTCACGTGGGCGTTAAACGTCAGTCGTTTGTCTAAGTTCACCCCCAGATACTTCACGCACCGTTTGATTGGAATTTCTTGTCCCCCGATCGAAATTGGCGTTAAGATGCGGTTCTCTGTGAACCGGCACGTGAAGAGAATCGACTCAGACTTCTCGGCGTTGATCCGAATCTTCCACTTGTCGTAATACGCCGTGGCATGGGTCATGTGCGCTTTCAGTAGCATATTTGCCGCTTGTGCGTTGTGTGAATGCGCATACATGGCCGTGTCGTCGGCGTACTTGGTAAGGTTCGTATTCGGGAACTCCGGGAAGTCGGAGACGTATAAGTTGTACAGTTTCGGTGACAGGCACGATCCCTGTGGGACGCCCGCGCGAATGTCCCGTCGAGTTGATAGTTTATTATTCACCCTGACCTGTAGCGATCTACCTGTTAGGAAAGAGTGAATAAGTTTGGTTATGTGCATGGGGAAGTTCAGTACGTTCAGTTTGTGAAGAAGCCCCGGGATCCATACGGTATCGAAGGCCTTCTCAACATCGAGGAGCACCATGACGGTGCTCTTCCCAAGGTTGCATTGCACCTTGACGTCATTCACGATCCTGACGACCTGCTGCACAGTTCTTTTACCTCTCCTGAAGCCGAACTGGCACTTGTCGTTCATGTGAAGTTCATCCTGAGCTGAGTCTAATCTGATCAGGATGACCTCTATCAACTTGGAGATCGTCGACAGTAACGAGATCGGTCGATAACTGCCGGCGAGCTTCGCGTTCTTTTTCGGCTTCAAGATCGGCACAACCACGGCGCATTTCCACTGGCTAGGCCAGTGTTGCAGTCGCAGGATCGTGTTGATAATGTACGTCAATTGCACAATACCTTTCCTCGGGAGATATTTGAGCAGCTTGTAATCGATGGCGTCCGAACCCGGAGCTTTGTCGTTCGGTAAGGTCTGAACAATGCTGGCCACTTCCGAGGGCTTGGCCATGACCTTTAAAAATTCTCGTTGTATCAATTGGACGTCATGGCCAATTAGTTCGTTAATGTCAGTTTCAATGCGGTCATGTTCAACATTGTTTGGTATTTGTACGTTATGTATGTTCGCAAAATGGTTTGCTAAGTCGTTCGCTTTCTGCGAGTCCGTCAAAGCTGTCTGTCCGTTGGCGTTTGTCAGAGCAGGTATGGCCTGCCGCGTACTTTTCATGGCCCTCGCTAGCTTCCACAGCGAGTTGTCCTGAGGATTCAACGCTTCCAGCTTATCGCGCCATTTCCGGTTTTTTGCGGTGTTGATGGCGATCCTGATCTGCCGTTGTAGCCTGCCCATCTCGGCCTTGGCGTCGACATCGCGATTTCGCTGCCAAAGTCGTCTCAGTCTGTTTTTCTCTTGAATGTCTTGTATGACCGCTGCGTCGAGTCGGTCTTTGGATGGATTTATCGTTATCGTTGTAGCAACACTCTGTTTGGCATCCTGCAGTACCCTTGTGAACTCGTTCACTACATTTTCCAGTTCGGCGGCTGTGGTGATGTTGTTTCCAAGTGTTAAGTGTGTGTTAATATGTGTCTTGTAGAGACGCCAGTTGGCGTCCCTATAGGAAGTAACTTTTCGTGTCATGTCTTCCCTCGACATATTTGCCAACTCTAAAAAGATGGGATTGTGGTCGGATGTGATTTCCTCCAGCGCCACCGGCGGCGTTGAGTTCCTCACACCCTTGTTGACCACAATGTCGAGGGTGGTAGGTGTTGTACCGTTATCCGGAAAATGGGTGTGATCGTCCGGATACTGCAACACGACATTATGATTGTTGATGTAATCGAACAGAGTGTTGCCGTTGACGTTGTTATATGGCAGTTCCATGCGTGATGTCGTGCGTTAAGGTCGCCTATGAGCAAGCAGCGTGGGCTTGCGCTCAGTAAATTCTCAAGACAACCCGCCGTGAACCCGTTCAAGGGCCGGTTTTACGCGGCGACAATGCTCATACCGCCATCTAGCGTCACACACACGTTCTCTACAGATGTGTTCCGCAGAGTACGATGCGTGTGCGCAATGTCAGACTTAATGAGCACGGCCACACCGCCGCCTCTGTTAATGTCTGCCCTATCTTTTCTGATTGTCGTATACCCTCGGACGCGTAGTTTGTCCCGTCGGTTGAGTTTCGTCTCATTCAGAAGCATAATGTCTATTTTATGCCTCATTAAATAATTTATCAGAAAGGGAATTTTATTACCTATACCATTGGCGTTCCAGGAGGAGAGTCGAAGTCTAAAAGGCATCGTCAGGAAGACCTTGGAAGAAGGATACCACGACCTGGAATCTACCCAGGGAGGAAGTACACTTCTCGAGCTCGTCGCAGAGCTCTGTCATCCGTGCCAGTAGCATGTCTAAATTTACCAGAGGCTAGCCTCTCTGTTTGTTCGCGTACGTTATGAAGTTGGGCCATTCCCGATTCCAGTGAGTTCGGTGGTTGGCTCCGCTGGCTTGTTGTTGTTGGAGGTGGCCTCGCTGTCAGTCTTTGTTGTTGGGGCAGTTGTTGCCTCTGATTACGGGCGCGTTGTGTCCATGCATTAGTACTCGGTGGTGGTGCCGCCACGTACTTCATTTGCGGGGTGGGTGGAACCCTCGCCGTTCGCTGGTCCATCTGCTGTATGCGCCTCCTGTATATGATGCAGGTCACGCTGTTGGCGGTGTGTACCTCGCCGCAATTACAACATTGTGCCGGTTCATCCTTGGACTTGACGCATACCTTCGTTAAGTGGGAACCGGTGCATTTGACGCAGCGGGGGGCCACGTGGCAATTTGAAGTCGCGTGTCCCCACTGCTGGCACCTGTGACATTGAATAATTTTCTTAGAGTTTACCTGACGTTCCCACGTGACGGAGGTATGATCGAGGCAACGGATCCGGTTTTGCAGTTCCTTCAGTGTGACCTCTTGTGACATGATGATCATATACAGAGGAAACGAGACGAAACTCTTGCCGCTGCACCACCATTTCTTATTCCTAAAATTGTTAATGAGTGTAATATATACCATTAGAAAATTTATTGTGATTATTAGGAAACACACATTAGTAAAATGTATTAAAAAAAAAAATAGTGATAGGAAATAACATTCCGCAAGGTTTCTATTTATTACAAACCATAAAAAAATGTAAAAAATATTTTTTTAAATTTTAAATTACTAATAACTTTTTTATTTACCAATCTATTTTGTTAAAAAACAATAGGGTTCTTCTTCTAGCTAACACTAAATTACTCTCCAAATTTCAATACAATCGGATTGTTCTTTCTTGAGTTATCGTGCTTACAAGAAACGTGACGGACGGACAGCCGGACAGACGGACAGACGGACAGACGGACAGACGGACAGACGGACAGACGGACAGACGGACAGACGGACAGACGGACAGACGGACAGACGGACAGACGGACAGACGGACAGACGGACAGACGGACATTTTGAAAGTTGTTCAGAATTCGTTCACTAACATAACGATATAAAAATTTTTTCTCTACGAGCGATATTTACTGATTTAGAAATGTGCCGATCAAATACAATATACTCTTCGTTTTTGCGAAGAGTATAATAACGTAGGAAGTGTGAAGAGAACATGAAACTAAGATTTTTCAAACGATTCTGGTATTTAATGCAAGTTATGATTAGAAAGAGTAAAGTCTAGAAATCAAATAAAAAACAATAATCAGAATTACAGGAGGGAGCAAAATGGAGGTAACGGTCAGAAATTGTGTTGGACAACTTTTATAGTCATAGAGCGAAAGAGTTTGTGGTTAGATAAGTTGCTGGAAGATGGGCAGCGCTTGTAGGAGCCCGCCCATCACTAATTGGGTGTCATAGGTTTACGCCCAAAATGTGTGAATTGTTGTTAATTTGGGGTAGTAGAGCACAGAAATGTCCATACCAGCCTTTTCTTTGGTACAGGGGCGTACGGCATGCCCCCAAATGTGTAGGAAATATGACTTGTAAAAGTAAAAAAGTCACAAATAAGTCATAGGTTTACCCATGGGGGTTGGAGGAATTTCTTAATTTAACCCCAAAAATCATGAATCCAGACTCCCATTCATTCTGGGTGGTACAAGGAAGCGCTATGCTCGCCCAAATTTGAAAAGAAAGTCAGATAAAAAAATGATAAGTTTATGAATGGCAATCAGGAACCTGGTAAGTATGAACCTCCTGAGTGCGAAAATACATTCGCCATCTTTGAAAAGTGGTGCGAACGTCATGCCTTTCACGATAATTGACGGCATATCGGCTGTTCCTACCGCATATACTAGTTACCCTTGTAATTCGATTAGTATCATAAATTTACGGCTAGCAATCAAATGCTTGGTAAGTATCAACCCCCCGAGTGCGAAAATACATTCGCCATCTTTAAAAAGAGGCGCGAAGGTCTTGCTTTTCACGATAATTGATGGAGTATTATCGGAGCTTCCGACCGTATATAGTGGTTACCCGTGTAATTCGATGAATATTATAAATTTACGACTGGCAATCAAATGCTTGGTAAGTATGAACCTCCTGATTGGGAAAATACGTGCGACATCTTTGACAAGTGGTACATGGGCCAGCTAGAGGGGCCTGAAACGTCTAAGCGTCTGGTTCCACTCTAATTATTTATTTTCATTCTAATAAAGTTTGTTTTTTTCTGATTAGTTTCTCTTCTAGTTTTAATTATTCTCTCTTTAATTACCCTCTCGTACGTGTGACACGCACACACAAACACACTCGCGCGAACACATGCACGCACGCATATATACATGTAGATCGGAACATAGTTTCCTCTTAAGGCGGACAAGAATTAAAGTAATCAGTTCATGCGGTAGGAAACTCCGATATGCCATGAATTGCCATGAATGGCAAGACCATCGCACCACTTTTCAAAGATGGCGAATGTCCTTTCACAATCTACAAAGGTTCCTAATTGCCATTCATAAACTTATCATTTTTTTTATCTGACTTTTTTTTCAAATTTGGGCGAGCGTAGCGTCTCCTTGTACCACCCAAAATGAATGGGTAGTAGTCTGTATTCGTGATTTATGGGGGTAAATTAAGAAAACCCTCCAACCCCCATACGTAAACCTATGACTTATTTGTGACTTTTTTTTAATTTTACAAGTCATATTTCTTATACATTTGGGGGCCTGTCCTACGCCCCTGTACCAAAAAAAAAGGGTTGGCATGGACATTTCTGTGCTCTACTGTCCCAAATTAACAACAATTCACACATTTTAGGAGTTAACCTGACACCCAATTAGTGGTTGACGGTCCATTTGTATTTTATGCGAAAAGGTGCGTTATGCTCTCTAATCTGTATAACATTGCTTGTAAACGAAGTGTCACCAATTTCGAATTATTGGAATGTTTGTTATGTAACTTTGATGTGGTCCGCTAGCGCCATTACGTCATGGCAGTATGCTTAGGAGTATCCTAAGGCGGTGTACTGTGAAAAAAATTGAGATGGGGCATATATACTGTTCCAGAACTCTTAGTTTTTTATGTACAGCTAGCCTCACAACGGCAACATAAATCGAATTTTTTATTGGGTCTTCTGAAAGCAGCAAGATAGCAGCGGGTACAGATTTCTGACCATGAAACAGATTCGCTTGTCTAGAAGTACTCCAAGCCAATCCCTTTTTAAAATTATGTTTGCTCTTATCGGAAATGGCGTTACAGTTCTATTTTCAGTACCGTATAACGTAGTCTAGCCCACTGCACAACTGTACTCGGTAAATGGTAAAACATTAATGGCTTATAAAAATTCCTCCAATAGAGTAATATACAAAATTTCAGTGTACCACACGATAAAGAATACGAGAAATTGTCCAGTAAATTTTTTCATGTAAAAATATTAATTTAGATCAAAATTTTTACAAATTGTTTGGTAAACTTTATTACAATACATAGCTAACATGAAAACATAATTACAAATTACCCAATGTTTTGAAAATATTTTGTCGCCATCTTCAAACAAATTTCGAAAACTGCATGAGACGTCGGCTGATTAAGTTTCATCTTGACCTGACGTCATTCCATATCAGTCTTGAGCTGTTTCGTGCATAACCATGCTACTAAACTTTTTAATATAATAAATGTAACCGTTGTTAACAAATTAAGAAATGGCAGTTGTCTGCGACCGATTAGTCTTCTATACTCAAATTCAGTTGCTGCCAGGCTAGCTTTGACGAACCTACCCTACCCCACCTCTAGTAATCACATACATAAAATCACAGAAATTCCTACAATAGATAACTTTGATTGCTGAGACTACCACCGACATTTGCCAGATGCTAATCAATGACATATTCGATTCCCTCCCTAATTGACCTCCTCACTCACAAATTGGAGTCCTCACGTAACGTTCGTCATTAAAATATAGATATACGACTCTCAAATTGTAAAAATTATACGATTATAATAATACTGTATCAACAATATTCTGCTAATACACCGAAATTTAAAATAAAGTGAATAAGAAAAGGGCAAGACGTATTATAAGACTAAAAAAGTGCAGTACGAATAGAAAAAAAAACTTTTTCAGTTTGCTCTCGAAAACAGTTGTGTATAACTTTAAATAGAAGAATACAATTATTATTATATAGTTCTACAGTAATACTCTTACATTATTATTGTAACTTAACGAAGTTAAACTAAAAGGTATTTATACGGTGTGTTTCAATATAACTGGAACCACCCGAATATTTTGGTTAAGTCACCAAATCAATTCAATTTTACTTCCACATCCAGTGAAAGTATACTATCGACAAAAAAAATTTTGATTATTCAAATAGGTTTAGAATGTCATGAAGCGTCGAGATTTTAAGTCTGAGCAAAAAAAAATTCTGTCTGTCTGTCTGTAACTTTTCTTGTGCGCACGATTACTCTGAAATCGTTTAAGATATTGACTTGAAATTTGGTACACGTATGTATTTCAAAGAGATTTGGAACTAGATTATGTTTTGATCTCATTCCGTTGAGGTTTTGAGAGGTAAATTGGCGTAAATAGGTAAATCAAGCAAGTAAGAGTCTGTAAAATTGGTATTTAGTATAAACAAGAGAAACTAACGTCTCAAAAAATTTTTTGGCATTAGCCACCCCCATTATTATCTCATCCTCATTATTTAATGGGATAAAAACATAAAATTGGGATATTGTGTACAAGAACCAAAGGCCTCAAAATTTTTTCACTTAAAAAGAGTTTCATTTACCAATTTGGTCAAAAAAGTACTGCTAAAAGATTTTCGAAGTGGATTTTAATTCATTATTTAGGCTGAAACTATTAAATAGAGAGAATGGGGAAATTGCACATTTTTTTTTAATTTCATTAAAGTGTGTATTTATGTATAGGCGTCTGAAAATAAGGAGTACGCCACCTGGTGGTCTATAGTCAAACTAATTATGGGCTTTTCTGTCATTGTTAGTGATGGGCGATATCGTGATTTTTCAATCACAACGTAAATCGTTACTGTGATTTTCTTATATCAGTGAATTTAAAACGTGATGTGATCACGACTTTCATAATACGACGTACGGGAGAAATTGTTAATTATTATAATATTGGTCTTGGTTGAACCACGGCAAGGGAACGAAATACGGAAGGAAAGTCGTGATCACGTCACGCTTTTCTGCCAACTTTGCTAACAGTCGTTACCTGTGATTTCTTAATATCAGTGATTAAATCACAGTTCATGATATATCGCCCATCAGTAGTCATTATCTCTTTAGTGTACGATGATATCAACAATAAGTAAATGATAAACTGAGATGCTAAGTTATTAAAAATATGATAGCGTTTAAAGGGGTTACAATTGGCTGGAGCCAACCTAGTCGGTATCCTTTGTAGATTGCAGGGACAACTCGTGAAAGTTGAGTTGCACTGCAATGTTCAAAGCATACCCTCTTTAATGTAGACACCTTTAACCAGGCATTGAGAGGGGAAAAGCTGGTGCAAATAACCGTGGCCCGAGTAGCAATAATAATGTCCTAAATAATCACACATTGTAAGTGAAATTTTTGAAATAAGTAAATATATCGAAGAAGTAATTTTGACGAACACAAGACCCAAAAGACGTCAGGCTAAATAATCATTTGAACAAGATCAAACAACGGTGAACGGGGAGAAAGGGAAAAGACAGGAATTTAATTTACATTTCAAGTTTAACTTTAGGCTAAGTGGAGTTTAAATTACTGTGCAAATTTTTATATATTACTTGTATAGGTAAATATCTTATTTTTATTAGTATTAACATTATTATTAAGTAGGATGGATAATTATATCAGGGACTTTAAGATACCATATATTGAAACTAAAACAGCTCAAAATAATACCCAATTGGAAAATATTATAAACAAAAAATCTAATGCAGGTTTTACGCTCTTACATAATAATATTAGAAGCATATCCAAAAATTTTGAGGAGCTGAATATTCTGATTCACGACCTTAACTATTGCTTCGATTGCTTGGTATTGACAGAAACATTTAAACTAGACAATACTGAAATCTTTAATATACCGGGTTATGACTTGTTGTATAATAAAGGGGATATAAACAAACATGATGGAGTTGTTATATACATTAAAAGTGAACTAAACTACACATATCACATAATTAATATAGGAGAAATAAAAGTCATTAAATTAAATATCATATCAAACAATAAATCGATACAAATAATTGGTATATACAGATCACCATCCTTATGCCCTTTAACATTTAATTCTGACCTTGCCAATTACTTAGCAAACAATAATGACCAAAGTGCTATCAGCATAATAGTTGGGGATATAAATATAAATATTCTTGACAACAATACTGATTGTTGCCAAGAATATTTAAACATTTTAGGTGAGTATGGGTATGTGTCTGCAATAAATCAATGTACTCGAATTCAAGGAGACACTCAAACATGTCTGGATCACATATTTGTAAAAACACGTATTCCGTATGAATTATTTACCCCTGTTATATTAGAAACAGAGATTACTGATCACTACACAGTATTGTTAAAATATTCTCCGCGACCAGCTGAAACAGAAAGAAATTCTATTGGAAAGGCACATTATAGGTATTATGTTAATTATAGCAAACTAAAAAATGAGTTAAAAAACGAAAATTATACAGACATTTATGCTACTACAGATATCGACGACGCAGTGGACTTATTCATAGATAAATTACATCAATATATAGATATATAGATAGTTGCACAACAAAAACTAAAATCAAAAGAAATGAAATAAAAAGAAACCAATGGATTACCAATGGATTGATAAAGTCAATAACTAAAAGAAATATAATGTATAAGAATGCAATTATGTATCCTAATGATGTAAACTTATTGAATGAGTACAAGAGATATAGAAATAAGTTAAATGAACTAATCAAAATAACAAAAACAAACCACTACAAAAAAGTAATAAGCCAAAATGGCGACACTCCCGCAAGGATGTGGCAATGTATTAAAGACATTCAGGGACTAACAAACAATAAAACAAATATTACGAGTGTAAAAAACGAAAACGGAGATATTATTCTGGATAAAGCCGAAATAGCAAACTGTTATAATCGTTTCTTCAGTGATATAGGCCAAAAACTAGCAGAAAATATTAAATTAACAAATAACCTAAATCTACCAAGGTCTCATTTAGTAAATTCGTTTGTAATTACGCATACCGACGTACAGGAGGTAACAAAAGTAATAAGTGAATTGAAACTAAAAAAAGCTCCTGGCGTGGATATGCTAAAAGCAGAAACACTAAAAGAGATATCTGAGCATATCGTGGAACCTCTAACATATATAATAAATAAGTCCCTGGAATTGGGTACATATCCGGCTGCTTTTAAATTGGCAGTCACTAAACCTCTCTACAAATCTGGCGATAAGCAAGAAGTGTCAAATTATAGACCAATTTCACTTATTTCGAATTTAGCCAAAATCTATGAGAAAATACTTAAAACCCGGATTTGTAGTTTTTTAAAGAAATACAATATTATATCGGACAAGCAGTATGGATTTAGGGAGGCCAGATCTACAAATGATGCCATAGCAGATTTAACAGCAAAAATATACAACAGTATGGATGCTGCTGAGCCGTCACTGTGCATATTTGTAGATCTGGCCAAAGCATTTGATACAGTAAGTCACCCAGATTTATTGAAAACACTCGAAAATCTTGGATTTAGGGGGAAATTTAATGACTTGCTAAAGAGCTACTTAACAAACCGGAAACAATCTGTAAATATAGATAATTGTATGAGCTCAATGAGAAATGTTACTTTTGGTGTTCCACAAGGCACCGTATTGGGGCCAATTCTATTCTCTATATATGTTAATGATCTATTCAAGGTCCCTATCGACGCTGAAATAATAAGCTTCGCCGATGATACAGCAATCTTCTTTAAAGACAGCACATGGGAATCATTAAAGATCAAGGTAGAGAGGGATTTTAAAACGGTCAAAGACTTCTTTAACAGTAGGCTATTAACAATAAATATCAATAAAACTTTTTACTTGCCCTTCTCAAATTATGTCAGTGGGCTGCCAAAATTTAACTGTATCACCATAAAGCATGACAATCTTGAATTTACAATAAAATCTGCAACAACCATAAAGTACCTGGGTATTACTATTGACTCCCATCTAAAATGGGATACACATATTAATAATTTAGTTAAAAAGATGAGAAGTCTATTACCAAAATTTAAATATTTCAAAAACATTTTTGAAGAAAAACACCTTAAAATCATGTATTATGCCTTGGCCCAATCACATATTACATATGGAATTATTGGATGGGGTGGTGCAACCAATCGCTATTTAAAACATTTAGAAATTACACAAAAATGGATCCTAAAAATAATATATAGCAAGAGATGTACTTACCCATCGGATGATCTTTATATAGAAAGCAAAGTATTTGACCCAAGACAACTTTATTGTCAAAATATATTATTGCTAATGCACAAGAATAGAAATAACATAGGGAAAGTAAAACACGTATACAGCACCAGACAAAACGAAAAATCACTACTAGTACCAAAAATGAGTAAAACTATTGGCCAAAGGTGTTATTCGTACATAGGACCAAAAATATATAATATCTTACCAGATTATATGACAAGTCAGAACTCTAACAACATTTTTAAAACTAAAATCAAGCAATGGATAAACGGCCAAGCAAGGAACAATATACACCAACTTATAGATCTAAAAAACAATTAAATCATGTATTTACTCCTACTTTTTTTATTATTTTTTATTGTTTTTTATTATGTTTTTATTTTTTTTAATTTTATTTACTTATTTTACTCATTTATTTTACTTATTTTATTAATTTTATTAACTTCATTTAGCTATCTCAAATTCATCTCCATGAAGGAACATACAGTGAAATAACTATATGTTATACTTTGTTATGTATACCCGACATGTATTGCTTTTTAAACTTTGTTTTAAATCTGTATGCACGAGCGAGATAGTGAAGTTATTATGTAGTTTAGAATGTTGCAATAATAAAGAGGCTTACTCTGGTGAAAATAAGGTAAACTCAGTCCACGCAAAAGGTTCAACCTTCTGTGGACTTAATGTTTGTTGAATCTCAAACTTGTTTGTAAACTAAGCACTCATTGTAATCTTGTATTTTCAATAAACTTTATTATTATTATTATTATTATTATATGTAATTCCAGTATATTTAAAAGTAATATATACTATTGCACCATGCACTATTATGTCTTACCTCTGAATATTTGTTTCATATTTTACAAAATACTGTTTCATTTATTTTACTTAAAGAATTAATAAATATCTTTTCACTTATGTTCAATGTACCACTAATTTCATGGGTATTTGAATCTGAGACACTTGTTTGTAAACATAGAGCATATACATTTTTAAGTTTTGTGTTGAATATGGGTTGTACCACACAAAATAACATGTCCTGCGTTTAAAACATATTTCCCTTCATACACACACTTAGAATTTTTACATTTTTAGTGCTTCACAAATATTCCATACATTGCAATATGCTTAACCTAAATGTCACTCATGTTTCCTGAAAAAAAAAGTGATTTAAACTACAACTTAATGTCGAAGAAACTGTACTTTTCAAGGGAAAAACTAGATAACCTAAAAAAATATGAATTTTGCTGAATAATGCCATTAACATCTTGCAAATCACTTACAACAAAATCTTGCAAACCTTTAGGTCATATATTATTAATGTTATTATTTTTAACGCCAAAAACAACAATAAATAGAACAAAATCAATATAAGTATTCGCCATATAAACAAACAAAAAGCCTATAATTAGTTCACGAGTTCTCCACTTTGTCGCTGGCATCTTAAATTCAGACGCCTATAAAAACACTGGTCTCGCGTGGTGTCCAACAGATGGCGTACTTTAGCCATTCACCCTAATTAATAGACTGGGCGGCGGTTGGCTTTGAGACGTCCGCATATTCGGTCATAAGTCTTTTGTTTTTTATGTTAGAAAAAAAATAAAGTGTCAGAAAGCTCAATTAATTCTCTTTACATAAGCTGTCTACAAATTTTCGAATAAAACGATAATTATCGAGATATTCGAGGAAATCTAGGAAATTACACGTTTTCCTATAGAGTGTATATAAATCTTAAAAAAATAATTTTTCTCAGAAACCTTTGTTTCGAAGGGCCGAGATTAACGGAGCGTCAAAATACATGATATTAGGTGAACATCGTAAATGAGATCGATTTCAGTTAATTACCGATTAATTACGGTGACAAAATGGAGAAATTTTACCGAAAAAAAAAAAAAGTCCCAAATCCCACCTCCTCTAATTCCTTAATTTTTATCGGAATTCAAAAAATACAAAAAAAAGTTTTAGCAAATTTAATTATATCTAAAATAGCTAAAGTAGTGTTCTGGCGTAGGAGCAAAAATTAAAAAGTTTCCAACTCTAGAAGTTCAAAATTTGCGATTTTTGCGGTACGTGGCCGACATTTCTGTAGTTATCTCCGAAACGAAAAAAAAAGAAAATCAAAAGCTTCGTAGTGGAAAATACCCGTTTGAGCTAACTCCCACCGTTTTGGAGATATCTGCGAAAAATCGCAAAAAACAGCTTACATTTCGGAGCCGAAAAAATTGCAAAAACATGCAATCTTGACACGTTCATATTTTTCGAAAAACACCATTGGGACGGCCGTACATGTCTCGTCATATAGAAGAAGTCTTCCAGATCAACCTGATCGTAAATTGCACGGCGAAAACTCGGCTCGGCACGAACGAATCAAAAGTAGCATTTTGTGACATTTCAGAATATTGAAGATGTTTTTCCAACGAATTTTAGGTTGGGTTGTGTCCACTGCTAGTTGTTTCTGACAAATGAGCATGCGAAAGCAGAATGGGTGTCGCTTGACGCCGTCATCCGACTTTCACTCTCTGACGTCACGTTTCAGGAGTGGGTAAAATCCGGAAGATTTTAATCGCATATGTTTCTGGAGGAATTTTTTTAAATTTTTTTTCGTCTACGGGGTATTTTAATTCAATTTTATTTTTTGGGCAAGTTCCCTATTATTAATAATAGAAAAATATTTAAAAATATATTTCAGGAATTATGCGCAAAAAAGTGAAGAATTTTTATTTTTAAAACAGAACTACCAAATTTGATATCTTTAAATATTATTTTTCGATATCTTTAAAAATAAAGGTACCTAGTTTACTTTGAGACAATTTCAAAAATAACAATTTTCCGACCTAAGCGCCAGTACTAACACACATTTGTACAGTCCCTTTTCCGTTTGAGAACTTTTATCAAAAATAAAATTTTTCAGGAAGTCAATAACAACAGTTTCCCATATGGTGTAGACTTTTTGGAGGACACTGTATATGTTATGGTGGATGCTTTTTGAATAATACCGACACACAAAGTAACAAAAAAAATCTGAACTGATCACCAGACATATCATTTTATATGTATTTTGGTGCGCTGAATCCAAATCTGATGATAAAAACCTCCAAGTCATCAAGATTTTTTCCTACTGTCAATTTAATACTCAAATAATGGGATATTTGAGGAATAAATTGACAGTAGGAAAAATATTGACGACTTAGGGAATTTTTGTCATCAGATTTTGATTCAGCGCACCAAAACACATATAAAATATTCTTCGTGTCAGTTCAGAATTTTTTTTTTGTGTGCCGGTGTAATTAATATTAGTCATTAGTTGAAGCTCTTTCTGTTAAGTTCACTGTTATTATAATTATTATGAATTAATTTTCATTGAGTTGAACTAAAAGTATTCCACTGAAAAACACTTAAAATTACTAATCTAATAACACATTTGTTGATAACATTTTTTGGAAGAATTAGAGCATAAATTATTATTAGGGCATTTAGCACTGCGTAAAAAATACTGTGGGTGGGCTACATTCGTAAAAGCATGTGAAAATTTATTTTTTAACACATATTTATTCCAAATATTTTTAAAACGTGGTTAATAAAAAATATCGCCGACCGCGAGAACAGTAATTGCCTTATTAACTTCTGAAAATTCTTTAGGAGGTAAGTATTTCACCAGTTCAATAATAAATGAGTCATTAGCGGTTCAGAGGACTGAAAAGTTGAGAACAACTTTATCGAAAGTTGCAGCTTTTATGAGAAGAGCCCAAATGTTTAGCATTTCCTTGTACCGTTTGTAGGGTGGGTGATATCTACAACAGAGATGTGTTATTTCCTTTGTCTCTTTATGTGTATACATGAATTTGTACAATACAAAATTTAAAACAAAATAAAGCAGCGAAATTAAACACTTTCATTTAGCAGTAGTTAAAAGCAAAGAAATACAAATTCGACAATTACAGCCGTTCTTCCAGTTGTCCAACACACACAGAGAGAAACAAAAATCACTTAAAAGTTAAAGTAAAAAAATAAGAATATTTAAATACATAGATTTACAGAAAAATATTATCGAAAGAGATGTATTATACTCAAGTTCCGGTGAAACATACAGACATACTAGAGTTTTTTTATTTTTGTTTAAATAATGTTTTATGGTGTTTGTAAACTCAATATTTCCCAAATGAAAGAATACTTATCAATCTGTGATATTCCATATTGTAATATGTTGCACCCCTTAAAATTTAAGGTTATGTTACTAAAAAGTAGGCAGACTTCAACAGATCGAATGTCTGAATGAATGTAGTGTATTTGCACCTACTCGAAAAAGAACCTACCAGAAGATTCCAAAGTGACATCTGGAATTCTCTAGAGAATGGTGGCGTCATCACAGAACAATCGAGATCTGTCATTTTTAGGTATAAAAGAACCGACCGCATTCTCGGCGAGTAGTTCAGAAAGTTCAGAAAGTTCAGAAAGTATAGAAAGTGAGGTTAAGAGTTCAAAGATAAACAAAGTAATAAACATTGTGATTTTAGTCAGTAAAGTGTATTTAAATTAATAATAGTATTGTGAAGTATCCAGTAAATATTTAATAAAGTGTGTTAGTGGACATCTCTTGTTATAATTTTTGGAACCCACGGATTTTGCAAGGGGTAGTTTCCTAAGGGTGGAAACACGTTACAATTGGTGTCAGAAGTGGGATTTTATGACAAGAGGAGCTTTGAAGTTGTGCTGGAGTGTTCGAGAAGTATTCTCGCGGTTTAGTGCTAACACAGGACTAATTTACTGGACATTGTTCAAGGGTTATTTGTGGACAGAAAAATAGTGTTAAGTATTAAACCCTTTAAACTGAGTAGTGATAGAGACACTGAAAAAGACTAATTTTTTTGTGTTAGTGCGTGGAAATTACTAGAACTTTTCTATTTGGACATTAGTGGAGATTAGTAAATTCTCTAAACTGGATAGTGACAAAAGACTCTGAATAAGACTTTTTCGTGCTATTTCGAGATTTGTCTGGAAAGTTCCATTACCGATATTGACGTGACAGTTAAATTTATTTTATTTTAACATAATCTTATGCCTATAAAAACTAGAAGTATGGCATCCGATAAACAAATACAGGACTTATTCGAACAATTCCAAAAAATGATGGCGCAGCAACGGCAGGAAGACAAAGAAGAAAGGAACGAATTAAAGAAAATGATGGAAGATCAGGAAATAAGACGTCAGAAAGAAAAAGAGGATGAAGAAACAAGACGTCAGAAAGAAAAAGAGGATGAAGAAACAAGACGTCAGAAAGAAAAAGAGGATGAAGAAACAAGACGTCAGAAAGAAAAAGAGGATGAAGAAACAAGACGCCAAGAAGAAAAAGCCGAATTGAGAGAAATTATGGAAGACCTGAAGATACGACAGCAAGAGGAGAAAGAAGAACAAGAAAAACGCCAGGAAGAATTAAGGAAAATTCTGAATGAACAAATGAAAATACAACAGGACGCTATCATTTCCACTACTGAGGAACTAAAGAAAGAAATCAAAGATGATATGGGTAGCGTAAAGTCTGAAGTTTCTGAAGTCAAGACGGAAGTCAGTCATGTAAAAGAGGAAGTGAGTGACATCAGAGGAAAAATGAGCGAGTTCGAAGGAGAAGTGGAGCGACTTAAACGACAATTAAGAGAGAAAGGAGGCCAGCTAGTTACATCATCGGGTCCTCGATTAAAACCTCCCTCCTTTGACGGCCAAAGCTCATGGACAACGTACAAGAGACAATTCGAGGCAGCAGCATCGGCGAATAACTGGGATGACGAGGAAAAGGCTATGGCATTAGTTCTGGCGTTAAGGGGCCAGGCCTCAGAATTACTTCAGACTATCCCAGTGGAGAAACAAAGGGACTTCAAAGTCTTGGAAGCTGCATTGGACTTGAGGTATGGCGATCAACACCTTGCCCAATTATACCAGGCTCAGCTGAAATCCCGGATGCAAAAAGCTGGGGAAAGTTTACAAGAATTTGAAGCTGCGATAGAGAGACTGGCGCACCTGGCGTATCCGAGTGCACCTAGAGAATTTCAGGAACAATTAGCCGTAGGGGCCTTTTTAGATGGCATAAGGGACGAAGAGGTCAGGCGAGTTCTGAGGCTGACAAGACACCAAAGTAGTAGCGAAGCTTTGGTGCATGCACTTGAAGTAGAAGCCGCCTACAGAGATACTCCAAGGTCGAGAGTGCGAGCTGTAACTCTCGAAGAATCGCAACCAGAAATGAACCAGAACCCTATGTTGACGGAGATGCAGAAAATGTTTACCAAATTATTGAATAAATTGGATGGCCTCGGAAAGCAGGAGAAACAACAAAATAAAGGAAAGCCGAGCGGAGGTATTAAATGTTACAACTGCGGCAAGGTAGGACACATGAAGCGAGACTGTCGACAGCAGAATTCGGAGAGTCGAGTAAATGCTGTGAATCTTGAAGAGGAGCAGGAAAACAGTACCAGGGGGGTTGTTCTGGCTAGGGAATGCAGTGCCCCCAGAGAAATTAAGATTTGTGCTGCCCGTGGAGAACCATTTTCGATGAGCAACTGCAGGAATGGAAGTCGAGAACAGCCAAAGTATGATCGAGAGCAGATGAACAGAACTAGTAACCGCTTGAAGGCTCGTTATGATCAGAATGCCAGTACAGGGGGATTCAAGGTGGGGGATCTGGTTTGGCTGTACAACCCACAGCGGAAGGAATGGAGACCCCCGAAATTTCAACCTCCTTGGGATGGACCGTACACTGTTATTACCCGAATTAATGATGTCGTCTATCGTATTCAACGAAACAAAAAGTCCAAGATGAAGATCGTACACTTGGATAGACTGGCGAAGTATGTGAAAGAGGCTGAATTGCCTGACCGGGACGTTCAGGCTTAAGGAGGGGGCAGTGTAATATGTTGCACCCCTTAAAATTTAAGGTTATGTTACTAAAAAGTAGGCAGACTTCAACAGATCGAATGTCTGAATGAATGTAGTATATTTGCACCTACTCGAAAAAGAACCTACCAGAAGATTCCAAAGTGACATCTGGAATTCTCTAGAGAATGGTGGCGTCATCACAGAACAATCGAGATCTGTCATTTTTAAGTATAAAAGAACCGACCGCATTCTCGGCGAGTAGTTCAGAAAGTTCAGAAAGTATAGAAAGTGAGGTTAAGAGTTCAAAGATAAACAAAGTAATAAACATTGTGATTTTAGTCAGTAAAGTGTATTTAAATTAATAATAGTATTGTGAAGTATCCAGTAAATATTTAATAAAGTGTGTTAGTGGACATCTCTTGTTATAATTTTTGGAACCCACGGAATTTGCAAGGGGTAGTTTCCTAAGGGTGGAAACACGTTACAATATTTAATTTTTGAAATTCCTATAAATAAGGTGTTATATGGTTTCTGTTTAGAATATTATAAATGAAGCGTATACAACAGTTGGGCACTTTTTAAGGGTGGCGGTGCCGTGCTTAAGAAAATTATTTCGTAGTTAAAAAATTTCTCCTATATCTCTCTGAACTTATTGAAAAAAATTCTTTGATAGGCTTTTAGAGAAAACTTGATAGAATGATACCAGACTATTGAAATCAACAAAAAAATTGTTTTTTGGTTTTCGCACGAGAAATTTTTTTTTCTTTTTTAGTTTTCAATAGCCTAGTACCATTTTATAAAGTTATCTCTAAAAGCCCATTAAAAATTTTTTGGATCGGTTCAGGGATGTAGGAGAAATTCTCGAATTACGTTCACCGAACCGCCCACCTTAAACCGTATTTTACATTAAAGAAGGCGAAGTATTTCCATATACAACATCCCCGTAATCAATTTGGGATAAAATTTAAAAAAATAAGTTCGCTATCTATATTACAAAAAATTATAAAGGATATTTGAATACTTAAATTTATCAACAATGTTTTTTGAATTTTAACGCAGAATATATTCCTAGATTTTTAGCCTCATCAAAAATTATTTCTACACTCAAAGAAATAGTATGGGTAAATTCAACAAAAAAAAAATGGTTAACTAACAATATCGTTAATTTTGTTAAACTAAATTATATTGATGGTATTTTCAAACAAAAGGTGATTATTATTTTAATTAATAAAAAGTTGTCGTACAACAAAACAAACATTAACTTAAAAAATAGATGAATAAGACTATTATTTTTTCGTCTGACTATTATTTTGTTGAATTCTGTCAAATTAAACTAGATAATAGTATATTTTATTTTTAACTATTGTCGAATTGTAATTGTAAACCCAGTAGCAGTTTGCTCTACTATTATAGTTGACAGATAAACCAATATTATTGTAGAGTTAACCCGCAGTTCTGTTTACATAAACATAACATCGTTCTGCCATCCACTTTGATGAATTAAGATGTCGCGTCAGCGATTTTGTTTGCAAATAGTATAGGTTAAATCAATCAAAAAAATAGTATATATATTGTTCATTTTGTTAAATTGAAGTATATTTAATAGTATTTTTAAACAAAAGGTGATTGTCACACAACAAAATAAACATTAACTTAAAAAATAGGTGCATAAGACTATAATTTATTCATCTTACTAATAATTTGTTGAATTTTGTCAAATGAAACTAGATAGATAGTAGACTTTATTTTTAAGTATTATCGAATTGTAATTCTAACCCTGTATTAGTTCGCTGTATTATTGTACTTTGTAGACAAACCAATATTATTGTCTTCTAGAAGCTCTAAAAGGGAATTACCATAAAATTTGCTTGCTGGTAAGTCTATTACAGAAATTATTCCTAGATGGCGCCACATACAAATCACTGACAATAATCAATCATGCATTATCTTGCACTCTTATGAATTTATAGAAAATTAATAACATGATTGCAATGTTCAAATTCTCTCAGGGATCATCGATATATTTGGATGGATCTTACAAACGATCTCTAATCTTTGGTTTGGGTGGTCTGATGTCTCAATACTGAGATTTTGGCTAACCAAAAAAAACTTCATCATACAATGAAGTGTAGATCAATCTAAAAATTAGTTGGTGAACAAAAAACAAAGCCGTTGTACTATTTAATTGTAGACCAAATTGAAAATGGTTAGTGAACATAAAAAAATGTCATTGTCTACTATTTAATTGTTGTTCTACAAGAAGATATGATTATTAAACTACTATTTGTTTACGAAAACAAATAAAGTTCTTTTCTGATTGATTTAACTATGAAACTAGATAGGCGCGATTTCATATGCTCTTTTTGGTTGAATTCACTATCATTTTCTTTGAGTGTACTTTTGATTACTTACTTATAAAATTAAAGTTAGTTAAATTCAATTTTTTTCTTAATGACAGATAAACTATTAAAATTGATTGGTATTTTGGGCCATTTAGTTTTAGGTTGTAATTGCATGTGCTCGTGCTTTCAAATTGTTTATAATTTCTTTTCTCGAGTTATGTTGCCAAAGTAATACAATTTGTGTAAATTGACAATTTATTATCAAAGATTAAATCGATTGCGCTTTTAATCTCCCAATAATAGTATATTATTCAATGAGCGGTAATGTAGGTAATAACTCACGCAGATGAAAGTTTACAGCACGAGCCGTAGGCGAGTGCTGTAATTCATCAAGTGAGTTATTACCATTAACGCAAGTTGAATACTATACTTTATCTACGATTATAACAATAAATATTAAATTGAGAAAATTTTGTTTAAATTACTCAGTTTGTTTATTAATAAAATTAACTGTAAAATTTAATTGTTGTTCACCCTTTTATATTTGTTGTCTTCAAATATTTAGCTACCTTTAACCGGAGGTAAAATGTCATTTTTAATCGAAATAGTGCATAAACTGCTTGTAGACAAGAAATCAGCTTTGTAGATTAATATTACGCGGCGGAAAATGCAAAACTTCTCCGTGAACTGCAATAGCCCGGAGCGCATATTCGGTCAAAACCTTTGTTTCGAACGGCCAAAATCAACGGATCGTCAAAGTAGTACATGATATTAAGTGAACATCGTATATGAGATCGATTTCAGTTAATTACCGATTAATTACGGTGACAAAATGGAGAAATTTTACCGAAAAAAAAAGTCCCAAATCCCGCCTCCTCTAATTCCTTCATTTTGTCGGAATTCAAAAAATAAAAAAAGAGTTTTAGCAAATTTAAGTCTATTAAAGTTAACTGGAGTAGTCTTTTGGCGTAGGAGCCAAGATTAAAAAGTTGCCAACTGTAGAAGCTCAAAATTTGCGATTTTTTGCCATATATGGCCAACATTTCATAGTTATCTCCTAAACGAAAAAAAAAAAAATATATTCTGATAGTAATAAAAGATTCGTAATGGAAAATACTCGTTTGACTTTGTTTTTTATTTCGAGCTAACTCCCGCCGTTTCGGAGATATCTGCGAAAAATAACAAAAAACAGCTTACATTTCGTAGTCGAAAAAATTGCAAAAACATACCATCTTGACACGTTCCTATTTTTCGAAAAACACCATTGGGACGGCCGTACGATGTCGTGACGTAAAGAGGAAGTCTTCCAGATAAACCTGATCGTAAATTGCATGGCGAAATTCGAAAATTCGGCTCGGCACGAACGAATTGAAAGTAGAATTTGGTGACATTTCAGAAAATCTTTATAGATAATAACGCGAATAATCTGTCACTACCTTCCTAGCTCCACCTTCGTGTGTTGCGCTTTACGTCGATTGGACAGGCCAGGCATGAAGATAAAGGTGATTGGCTCTATACCTAGTGAGTTATAATAACTCACGCATTATAACTCACGCTGTTTGTTTATGGATACTATTAATTGATCAAAAGCAGTTCATTAATTAGTATATGACCTAATAAGAGTAGATAAATGTTATTTGATATTATATACGAGGATATTTTTTCCATAAGAATTTATGGCAAAATATAGCACTTTCTTTCAACTACGAGACTTCAACTAATGCAGACATTTTTTATTCGATATTTGAATTCAGTTTGTTATGAAACGGATTTCAAAAAAAAATTCTACGATGATTAAAAATTTTTCTTCGGTTATAATAGACATATTTGATTAAATCTAATAGATATAATAACAATAAAAAAACTATAGTTTATTAAAAAGTTGGAATAAAAAAAGTAGCATTAACTTATTTAAAGTAATATTTGAAGATTTCATTTTTTAGTATATTCATTTAAATTTTAGGATGATATTTCAAATTTGTTTTCAATAAGATTGGTAAAGAAACTGAGAAACTCATTCAGCAAACCAGTTTCATAATTTTAAATGCTTGAAAAATGCGGAAAGAGCATAATATAAAATTAGAAAGGTTATTTAAAAAAATAAACCATATGACCATGACTTAATCAATATTTCATGTGCTAAGTTATAGATAATCGCTGCGGCTAATTCATATTCCATATTTCAAAGTAAATGACTAAATGATATACTTTATTAATGATGATGTATGATGCTCATAGTTTTGACATCCATAATATAGTAACGTTAAGTAAGCTAATAGCCGAAAGGGTTGAATTTGGAGATGTACTTTGGCATTTGAACAATACATTGCGATAAATTGGGGTCTAAAGCGGTAATAATTTACTTCATTATAGTTCCCTTTGATTATTGAAAGGGATGTACGTCGAATAAACACAAGAAAATTAAATTATATGTGGGTTTTAATAGGACAAAGGAATATTACTCGTTAAAAATGGGATAAAAATGTATCCCGTCCTTGCTTTAATGTAGGCATATCCGTTATGTTTAAACTTCTTCATATCCTTTAGGCTTTTAGATGTTCCTGATACATAGTGTAGATAGAATTGGCTATTACAGGGAAACTTTCACTGCTTAATTAATAGAAATTCAGATACAAAGTGTCATAATGTGTTTTCTATAAACACACTACATACCGATGTCAGTGATTTTTGGAAGTGTAAAAAATGGATACACTTTTTAATTTAGTCATATACAATTTTGAGTTGCTAGTAATAGAACAAATATTGCAGGTCACCATTCTGGCCTCCTTTCTATACAAACAAAATATAGCGTATTGGAAAACTTGTGTTCAAGGATTGAGACTGCCACTATGTCAAAGTGGCTAGTGCAGAAAAGGAGCAGAGAATTCATTAATTGAGGAAATCTATAATAAATAGTTTATGTCCTCATCACCTGAATCACTACTTTCTACAGTTACAAACATGTCATCCGGGAAGCTTACAGACAATGTCTGAGACCATTTTTGCACTGACAGCAGTATGCTATTATGGCATTTAATCCTTCTTGGTCATTGACGATTAAAACATAAACTAAATAATTCGTATTTCTTGAATGACGTGACTGTAGTAGGTCATACATATTCTTCAGGTAGCAATCGATTTTCGTACCCCAAGGGTAACGTCCAGCCACCTACTGTGCTGTAGATTGTAGATTGTTTAATGGGTCTCTTGGCCCTGAGTTGGCCTTTCTTCACTTCGACCTAAAAGGTCTTGTGAGTTACCCTACAGCTAGTTGTTGCCCAGGATCCGTTTTCTCTTTTTTTTAAATGCATTTTTTTTCTGAAGCAAATGCTGTAAACGGACTAAAATTTTGAGCATCTAGGTTATACTATATGTTAACGAAAAACAGTATATGAAAATATATTTTTTAATTACTGACTACTTACATTAACAGAACGGCGACATTTCTATTAAAAAAATGTGAGGAAGAATATTGTTTCTGTCATAACTTCTTTATTTTTTATGCTACAGAAATAGACGAAAAATCGTCTGAAAGCCTAGTTAATAGTCTTTCATTTTGATTGTTGACGTTTTTAACGTAAGTCCCATAGTTTCTGAGATATTTAACATTTTAACTAAACACTTCGTCTTATAAACGTTCGGACATCATCGTTACACTTCCATATCTCCGAAACGATCAATTTTACAAAAATTAGAAAAGTACGAAAATAATCTCTAGTTTAGTAGCTTTCTTATTTGTCTCTAGTATATTTTGCGTGTTGAAATACCTTATTTTTCATAGTAATGGTCGTTATAACTTAAAGACTATCAATTAAAATGAAAAATTTTTGACAGTTCTAACAACCAATTAAATTTCGTTATTTCTTGTCATGTGACACAAATCACCCAATCATTTTATCATTACACTGATAACACCATGCAAGGAAATTTTCAATCACTATGACAATAAAATTATTTCAAAAAATTTTTTGACAGAATATCCCTCTGACATTGACAAATGCCTCATAATTTTATCACAATCTCAAGCACGTTGCTTGGTAATAGCCCGTGCTTTCGATTGTCATAAAATTATCTCGTACATTATCAATGTCCTAGGGATATTATAGCTGAAAATGTTTTGACAGTTCTAACAACCAATTAAATTTCGTTATTTCTTGTCATGTGACACAAATCACCCAATAATTTTAACATTACGCTGATAACACCATCCAAGGAAATTTTCAATCACTATGACAATAAAATTATTGACTTTGACAACTTTATAATAACTGCCAAATAAATTTCAAAATGTCACGTTTTGGCATGAACGAAAATACGAATTAAATGTTTTGTTGTGTCGCGACTTTTTGATTTTGATTTTTTCAAAAAATTTTCTGACCTCTGAAATTGTCAAATGCCTCATACTTTTATGGTCTCCGATAATAGCCCTCCACCTTCGGCGTCGGGCTATTACCAAGCAACGTGCTTTCGATTGTCATAAAATTATCTCGTATATTATCAATGTCCTAGGGATATTATAGCTGAAAATTTGCATAGAAACTTTTCTTCTCAAAATTTGATTCTCTTTCAGTTACAGTATTTTTGTTTTTTGTTAGGTGCCATCCCGTGAAAAGAGATGGCATCCACCTCCTATAAATTAGCCCCAGCTGGGATGTTTCTGATTTTGAATAACTAAATATAACAAACATTTAAAAAATATATCATCAAAATCGGTTCTATTTTTGAGGGTTTAGAAATAAAAACCTACATTGACTCGGTCGTAAGGATATACACGAAAATCATTTTGAACTTGTTAACTTTGTAATGAATAACAAATAATAAATATTAACTACGTTTGTTAGCTAATGTACATATATATTCACCCTCACTCTGCAAGTTTTAATTATAAATGTATTAGAACTGTAATTTTAAAAATCGCATTACATTCATGATTTTTTTAAAAACAATACATAATTAACGACAAGACAAGAGTCGTAATCGTGTCATCATCCCATTCAGTTTTTAACTCACGTAATTGATTTTTTTTTATAAATCATTCATAAGAAACTCGTCAGATTCAAATTTATTTGAAAACTTCTAGTACTTGTTTTTCTTTATCACCTATTATTTCTAAAATTTAGCATTGGTTCATGACATTACTCTTGCTTTACGCTGTACTACTACATTGATCGCTGTTCGACTGACTACACAAATCGAATTAGTCAAATAAAACTAGATCAGACCATTGGGATTTGGATAATCTAGTTTTTAATTGGTCCCTGCGAAACTTGCACTACTGCGGTCATGGGTGTTCGTGAGGGATGAATATATTCCTTTTTACTGGAGTCAGAAAAGTTTTTGGCAGTTAAAAGTAGCATTGTGCTAAATTAACGTCTGCCAATTAATTAGATGCATTACCTTTCAATTTAAAAAAATATAGTTAGAAAGAACGCACGTTAATAAAACCAGTTTGTCGAGGAGTTTAAGAACCATTATTGTTTAGTACTGTGAAGCAACTATTTTGTTTGAATCCACATTACGTGAAGGTGAGTTATTATGGTGTCCTCATGTGATACGTGGGACAACTCTGCATTAAATATCTTAATGAATCCGAATAACATAAAGCTTTCTAAATAGAGTTTTTACTTAAACATTTTAACAAAGTGTGTATATGTATGTATGTTTGACCAATAGTTTATGTTTCGTTTGATCACGAATATCCTCAAACTTATAAAGCCAATTTTTAATTATCATTGTGTAAAAAATTCACAATTCTCCGAACTCACTGACCTCCAACCAGAGGAAATGAAATTATCTCATACAGTCATTTAAAAGTTGAAAACATGTATCACTGCTAATTATAATGGACTTTACCTAAATTGCTAATGTGAGATTCGGCGAAAAATACAGGATAGCAAGAATGACAACGAAGCGCACAAATATCAAGGTAGCTAACACCTTAATTTCCATCTATACGCCCCTGAGACATTATGGCGAAGGATAGATGTGAAATTGATGCGTTTGAGGCGTGAGTCTGGAGACGTGTGCTATGAATTAGCCACACCAACAGCTCGATTATCCAAGGAATATGTCTCTCACTTATATATCGTATTCCCTAGAACCTTCTCATGAGAGACAATATTGAACGAAAAGGTGTTTCTCGAGGCGGTATCACCTTACTAGCAACATGATGCTGTCAGTTGTTCTATGCAGTAAAGAGGGACTAAGTACAATATTGCATGAATGACAAAACATCTACCAAGGCGTAGTGTATAATAAGAAGAGTTATAATGGAGCAATTCTATTGATTTTGTATTATGATACACTGTAGAGTAAAATAACCATTCTGGGTATGCTCTGTAAGTGACTCGCCAATCGATCATATCCTACACAATGAGTGCACATAATATTGTTACAACGAGAAACGTATCTTGCACGAAAGAATCTCTATATGTATGTTTCTCGGATTTACCTTATAATGACTGATTGATGTGGTTGCAATCTTTTTGTCCTGTTTCGCCATTACCATTAATAGAATGTCGTTTGGCTCTAGCACTAAAAGGTGTTGAAACTATTGAAAGTACAATCAATGAATGTTAACGAAGACATAGCTCTATACCAAATTGCATCTCATACTAAACTCTACATTATTTATTTCAATGCTGTCTTTTCATTCTTCTTTTGTCATCTGCCTCACACAAATAGAAGTTAATAAACGAGTAATATAATAACATTACTCCACTTCAAGTGTCAAATCGACTCAGTCACGCTGAGCTTACAGTGTTAGACTTGATGTTCCCTCAACCCCCCTTGACCTTTCGCTGAAATCAAATACACTAAAAATATGCTTATGCATAAGAGTTTTATCCCCTTGATAGCTTAAGCAGGCTGACAGATACTATTTTCCCTGCACAATCGTCTTATATGGTAATTTTAAATAAAAGTCACAACGAATTCACGTGAAATCTATCGATATTAGCAAATAAATACGAATGAGCTTACAGAAAATATTTCATTAATTAAATTACTTGGTCTGAGGATTATTCGCCACAACATCTGCCCGCTGCGGTACTCTGCGCGGTTCCCGCGTGTATTTTACGTAGTTTATATAATGTAGTGTAATCTGAATATAATAATTTAATAACATTGACATGTGTGACACGGTTAAATAAAATAAAAAGTATTTTAATTATTGGTAAAGTTGTTAGGTTTGCGACCACTAGGTCTCGGGTTCTAATCCTGGCTAGAGTATATATGTGTAGTGGGATTTTTCACGTGTTGCCAAGTTGGTAGCAATGAACTATGATCGCGGTTGTGTGAAAGACAACACGGCAACTCGCTTTCTTCTGAGTTCGAGTCTCAGCTGCGGCGGATGGCAATGTCACAGGAAATGGGTGCTGTGATGTTGTTTATGTGTGCGTCTTCTAGTTGAGTGGTAGAAAAGCTATAGCTAAACTTATCCAGAACGTTGATATAAATAAGGCTTTAAAAAAAATCTTATATTCAGTAAGCGGTGTCATATGTGACAATGAGAATGGATTCCAAATAAAACTAATTGTCGATGTACGGCAGTCTTAGTAAATTAGGAATACAAAAATTTACTATTGGCCCTGGCTACTCTAATGTAAACCATTTAATTAAGTTTCCTCAACCCTGCCTTGTCTGTGCTTAGAGCTGAGCACTGAGCATAAAATTTTATTTACCTAAAAATCTTCAGGTAATGAAATATAAAGTAACGTAATGTATTCATTAATTAATGCATTTTATTATGAAATTTAAAAAATGATGTATACTATCATCGATAGCTTAGTTTGTAAGCATTTTGTCAAGTAAACCTTCTCGAAATGTCTAGAAACTTTAGGTTCGATGTAGTTCCCAAAGTTGGAAAAGACGCAGTGCAAATGATTTACTAAGTGTCTTGAAGTTAGATAATGTTTATGTGGTAAATCTAGTATACAGATGTACCACTGACTTGAGCAACTTCTTGCGGATGTACATAGTTTAAAAATGTAATAAAAATTGTTAATTCTAGAAGTGAAAGATGTTCATCTAGTAGGTCCACGCTTATAAAAGCACACTTGATTTCTTCGATGTATACTGAATTATATTGGGCTTTTGACTTTGCCGTTCATAATTTACTTTCATCCATTGGTAATATTTATAAGCAACGTTGTAACGTCCTACTGCTAATTTCTTGAAAATGTACTGGAATATATTACTTAAATTCTATTATATGCAATTATTTAGGCTATGCAACTGATCGTGACCCTCTGCCCTAACATGGACTATAGAAAAGAACCTAAAAATTAGATGGTTGATTGTTTCATGCTAGGAGGGCTCAATTACCTTCTAGATCCTACTGACACTTCTCGGTGGAAAAAGGACTTATAAAATCAAGTATGTATTGGAATTTTATAATAAATAAAAATGTTAAATGATGATAAACGATCTGAAACATAAAACTTTGAAGTTTACGAATAGACCATGAAATGATTAAAAAACCTAGGAGTGTTTAAAATATAAATCTATTTTATTTGTTTAAAAGTTCTTGATCAAGGTCTAAATAGCGTTGGTAACCATGACAAAGTTGTTCTCAAAGAACCATTAATAAATAAGTTCTTTTAATTGAAATATTAAGAATTTTTATTGATAATATTTAAAATGTGGTGCTTTTATTTTTTTTACAAAAGTTCTAAAAAAAATTTGAGGATTTGAAGTTAGATGATCCATAATCTCTATTAACGAACATAACCATCCTACAGTAAACAACAATAATATCGTATGCACGCTCTGTTCCAAATTTCTAGGTGTTCAAATATTAAAAGAACTGCCTAAGGAATCACTATTTCCACATCCAAGATTCCGGTGGGGGCGATGGCTGTTGTAAAAAAAAATTAAGCCATTGGTTCTTGTACACACACTAAATCACAATTTTATTTTAATATGAGGTAGAGGTGGCTGATGCTAAAAAGAATGTTGAAGACTTCTGGCTGGTTCCTTTACAGATATTAAATCACAATGTTATTTTTTACCACCCTCAATAATGGGGTGGAAGTGGTAATGGGGCTGAAAGTGAGGTGGTAGAGGAGAGGGGGTGGCTAATGTAAAAGAAAATGATTCCATGACTTTTCGTACGCACAATAAACCCCAATTTTATGAACTCGTGCCCAAAAAGAAAAGTTACAGACAGAGCGACAGAACAATAGACCGAGAAACAGAATTTTTTTACTCAAACTTAAAATCCCGACGTTTCATGACATTTTACGTCTATTTAAGCAACAAAATTCATTCTTATTTTTTTTTTACCTTTACTATACTTCCAGTATACTACGTGGATGTGGAAGTAAAATGTATTTATTTATTTTATGTGTCACAGACAGATATTAGCAGCATTTCTGATTAATTAATTCCGCAATGGTTTGGGATCACTATTCGTATGAAGTAGCAGTGGTTGCTATGCAAAGAAAAACAATTAGGATAATTACAGAGATGAATGCAAAGATTCGTTTAGAATACTAAAAATTCTAATTTTATGCAGTATATTGCAATGCCTCCTTTACATTAAGGAGATAGAAATGATGTATACAACACGGGATCAAATTCATTCATATTCTACTCGCAATAATCATAAATTTTTGTAACTTTTACGACTTTCAAAAATACGCAATGGAACAGGTTATCACCGAAGTTATCACACAATAGTTTTTTAATGTATTACCTGGTAACATTAAGAAACTGGATTATAGACGTTACAAATTTTTGGCTAGTCCACTGTGTGTGATATGTCTCTGATTTGTATTATCTATTACTTTATGTAGTTACTGTACTTTGTATTTTGACCTGCATAAATACTTTTGTATAAAAAAAACCTTAAAAACTTTCAAAAAAGCAGCAAGTATATTACTGATCCCAGAGAATTTCAACTTTTCACATAACAATGACCGTGAACAAAATTACTTATTAATTCGCATTCTTTAGCTTTCAGCATTCTTCAATAATAATATATTTTTGATTTTAAAAAGGTACACAGAGTACATACAATTATCAAAATCCAATCAACATCAAGGTAATGGTAAAAATATACAATGTAGGTATATGTATATATCAAATATTAAAAATTAGTTTATTTCAACACAAATATGTCACGGTAAAGTAGCTTGTTAAAATAAATAACCAGTACAAACAAATATAGAAGTAAATAAATAGGGTGGTGTAAAAATGAATGTAAATAAGTAAATTATTGATAGATATAAAAAAAAAATACATGACAATACAATTTTGTGCCGATGAATTGTGTTATTTTCATTTCCTTTAGATTCACATATTTACCTGAAAGGAAGTGGAAAATTTTGATGTATCGCTGGCCCTAAAATAGTTTTCACAAACTACATATGGAACACCCGATGGGCGATTCGCTTTGCCATCAGTTGAAGATTATTAATTCTTACTAGTGAAGGATGTAAATTAATAATAGCTGAAACAATCTTACTAATTGGGGTAAAAATGCTGCACAAATATTTAAAGTAACATCTCAATCAATATTGATATATTTTAGACTCTCGAAGATATAAACACTAAAACAGAGTGCATTAGACTGGATTGCCATCTTTGTATTTAGAGAGTTATCAAATTTGGTTTAACATCGAAGTTAACAGGATTTACTTTTCTGCCATTGTCCAGAAAAAAAAAATTAAAAAATCATAGAAAATGGTTAAAGCCCCTTTCAAAATATTTGGACTGCGCCTGTGATATCCTGTATTTTATTCTGTTTGCCTACCACACTATAACTCTGTCCAGTCTCGTGTACGCATATATATTCTGACTGTTTTAAATAAAATCACCACGTTCGTATTTTAGTAAATGTCATTTTACTGTACATTTGTTAAATAAATTCTGATAATTTAATTTTATGCTTTCCGAATAAAAAGTTCTCCTCTTTAGGGAAACAATCCATCAATTTGGTTTGATTAGAACTGACGATTATTCAATAATATACGAGTACGGCAAATGTAATAAAAAATGGAAAAGCTAATATTGTCACAAAATACTTTTGTAACTTCATCAATAAAGTCTAAAATAAAAAAGCAGGAAATTTACCAAAAACAACATATATTCTTTTCATGCGAACAAGTATCTGTCTCAATAACATATATTCTCGTCATTATTCGTTGTAGAAATAAAATATAATCATAATATAGGAATAACAAAACACCTACTGTTAAAAGTATTTTAAACAGAAATTTAGAAGGTTGGAAATCAACTGAATATTAAGCTGACTTTGTTGAGCCGATCTGTATATATAAAGGACTGAATAATTGCAAAAGAGAATATATTATGGGCCAGTGCAGAGATTATGCACGTATTTTGATTCGTGTAGTTAAGCAACGCTCATTGTGATTAGTGCATACGCAGAATCTGTGCAATCTCAGACGAGGATTGCGTAGTGAATATTTTATCAATGTAAAGCAGTCGGCAGGTAAAGAATCTCTACTCTTCTAAAGAGAAGAAATTCGGGAAAGTTTCCAGGTTGGGGGGCAGCTCGTCTCCTAGCGTCGCTCAGTGGGGCAGGAATTCGAAAATGTGGCAGCTTTAAGCTGTAAAATGAAATGAACTAAAGGACTATACGTTATTGACATATGGCAAGAGGGCATATCAGTGTATCATTTGACCCATTATTTAACTTCAGTCAAGGTCATTTCGCTTCCTACCACCTCAATAGAAAAGTTGTTATGTAGTATCTGCGTATGATCGATGAGCTAAATTTGTTATAGAACTTTCAAGTGGTTAACCTCATTAGTATCTGTAGTTTTTTACTTAATTAACTATGGGTCCAATACCGTCAGGTATGTACTGAATATATTACGTTATTATACTCTTCGCAAAAACGAAGAGTATATTGTATTTGATCGGCTCATTTCTAAAATCGTAAATATCGCTCGTAGAGGAAAAATTTTCATATCATTGTGTTAGTGAACGAATTCTGAACAACTTTCAAAATGTCCGTCTGTCCGTCCGTCCGTCCGTCCGTCCGTCTGTCCGTCCGTCCGTCCGTCCGTCCGTCCGTCTGTCCGTCCGTCCGTCCGTCTGTCCGTCCGTCACGTTTCTTGTAAGCACGATAACTTAAGAACGAAAAGTCCCATTGTATTGAAATTTAGAAAGTGAGTTAGTGTTAGCTAGAGGAAGAACACTATTGTTTTTGAAGAAAATCGATCGATAAATAAAAAAGTTATTAATTATTTAATTTAAAAAAAATATATTCTCTTAATTTTTTTCGCTTGTACTAAAATGGAAATCATGCGAAATATTTCCATAATATATTTTTTTTGTTTATGAATTTTACTAATATATATTTCATAGAAGTACGAGTTGAAATATGTATGATTGTCGAAAGATATAGGTATATCACAGACAATCAATTTTCGTAGCAATATATGGTGGCGCAGCGGCTAAAGCTTTGCGTTGCAATCCAAAGGTCCCGTGTTCGAATCCCACACAGGCTGGATATTTTTTTTTCATTTTTTTTTTCATATAATCTTTTTCACAACAAATATGGTATCACAAAATTTAGGATGTCCAAAAACTAACATTATTTACAAGAAAACTGCGAAGAGTATCCTATAGAATGTATAACAATTATATATAAAAAGCTGAGTAAATTGGCGAAGAGTACGTTTTTAGCTTGTTTTACATTAATTGTTTAGGTTATATAGTAATTAAAATTTCAAGCACAAGCCTAAACAATTATATCAATTGCAATATATTTTGTAAGCATAGGATATAGTTTATTTCCACCTCCGATTAAAGAACTTATATCTAGATACATAATGGCATTGATTTATTTGTCGCTGAAAGACTCATAATCTAAGGCACTTCTTCCTATAAGTTGCTGATTGGCCCATCGGCGTATTCGCGGCCGCTCGTGCACGATCGGCTTCAGTTCGATTATCATAATCTCAATTGACAGTTCGGCCATTAATGTCAATAAATGTTTTTCGTGTTCTCCGCCCAAAAACTGGTGAAAAAGTAATTTTATTTTAAGTTGTGATTTGCTTAATACCTAAATAATATTCTCTATTCATATTTACACAGTTTAGTGACAATATATTTTGTGCAAATAAATAGTGTAGTGCTGTGCCGTTTGCAGAAAACAGTTTAGAAAAGAAGAAAATCGATCGTTCCATAGTCGTAACATGATGAAGTTCAGTTTACAGTTATAAAGTAAATAGCAATTAAATTTTAATATCCTTTCAATACATATTTATCTTACTGTTTTATCTTACTGTAATATCGTATGCATATATCACGTTATATAAAGAGCCGGTAATGCAGGAATTGCAATAATTCATTTTAATGAAAATATTTACCATTCTACACATTTTCTACACACACAACGCCACTGTTGCCTATGGGATGTGATGTTCATCTATCCATTTTAATGGACATATAATGTGACTATGTTAGGAGCAAATAAGGTATATAGTGAAAAGATAGCCTGTTATGTATCTAGATATAAGTTCTTTAATCGGAGATTTCCACATTGTGAATTTCGAGGTGAATTTGATATATTATTTTAGTTTAAAAATTAAAGTTAAACTAGTACTCATGTGTACTCACTAAAATTTAAATTGAATTCCTGAAAATGTATTTTATGAATATTTTTTAAACTTGTAGTAAAGCCGAATTAATTTAATTCAATTTCTTTCAGCGACAACATTCCACTAGAAATTTTATTGTTGATTCTTATGTATTATGACCTCCTGATTACGAAAAAATATTTGTGCCCAAAAATTCCAAGTGCGTCAAAAGTTATGTGCACTTTTTGACGCGTTTTCACGGATTTTCTACTTATCTGCTTAATATATCTTTTACAGGTAATGGAAGGGGAATTTTAAAAATACTTGAAATAAAATTCTTAAAAAATATAGATCTGCCCGATATGTATAGGTCAATCCCCCATCTTGGAAAAACATATAAAAAACCAAAAATGGACGAAAAAATTAAAATTGAATATATCTTCGATAAGAAGGAGTAATTTCACCCAAAGTTGGCAAAAATAAAACTCATCTATGGTCAAATATAATGCACCAAACATTGTAAGTCAAATAGAACTGTCAAATATGACTCATGAGTTAAAATTTTTTTAATTCTTCGTCAAGTATCAAGGAGGAATTTTGCGCCACTAACAACAACACAAGACAAAATAATAACTAAAACCGAAACCGTTCAGTTCACCTGGTGAAGTTTGGCCTATGTAATTCGGGACACCATATACGTTAGGTTAATAAAACTAAGATTAGAGGATTATTTCGTACATTGGGAACAAAATGTGAAATAGTGGAAAAAAATAGAAATAGTATTTAAAAATGCCACTTACTTCAGCCGCCTTAGTAGAATACGTCATTTTCAAATTTTTCTTTCAGAACGCACACACTTTTTTTGTTTTCAGTAACACCAGAAACCTGTGTTTACTAAAATTGGTTCAATGAATCCCGAAGTAAACGTTTTGCTCCGCCATATTGAAACCGCCATTTGAATTTTTACATTTCAACGTCAGATTTAAAATGTACACCCTCAAAACCCGTTACCCGATTTTTTAAGGATTGTTCCGGAAATTAGAATTAATGCCACGTTTTCGAATCCCTGCCCCACTGTGCGTCGGTGGTTAACCTTGGTAACAGAAATAGACTAGCGTTAAATAAGTAAATAATAATAAAAAATAATATATTGTGTTACATTCATTGTATGGAGAGGCGTTATTACTCGCAAGACACACTTTTAGATTTTAGATTATACAATATTATACAATTCAAGTGGAGGCAGTGCCCTGTGCGTTTTGAGCGTAAGACAAAAAAGGGGCAAAAATTCTGGCACGTGAAAAAACGACCCAAAGACAAAATGGCGTGGTGTCACAATGTGACGAGAAGAAACATAGCGAGAAATAACCATGGCGACTAATATTTAATTCTAAGTATACAAAAGTCAAAACAAACAATTTATTTATGAAATATGTTTTACCTTAAAAAGACAAAATTCGATACAGACACATATCGTGTCCGATATGAGCTCATGTTAAAAATGTTTGTTAGCTAGAACTGCAAATTTTTATCGATAACAGCTGTATTTTTACAAAGTTTTAACAGTTGATTGAGATCATTCGAAATTGAATTTTGTGACATATGCTGCTCATTTTTTTCGACAGAATGTGGACTATAGAATATTTCAATTAATACATATATTTATTTATTGAAACTGCTGTAAATTAACTTTTAAAATATAGATTGAAGTAGAATTAAGTGGATTTAAATTTTTAACTGTGCAATTGAGAATTGGGGTAGTTCGTTAAAAATTTATTGTTCCTAGGAAAAAGTCGTAAATTTCGTCTGGCGAATCGTGTGGTTTCTAATCGTGCAATTCTCCAAACCTGCTCGATCAATATTGCCATCGGAGTATTCAGTCACCATTATAGCGGTAGCTATCAGTTCCTAGTAAAAAATAAATGTGGGAGATGTGACAGTCTCAAAGGAAATTAATTCTATGGTTATTTTTCCAACAATTATTATTTACGTTTTTTCAGGCAGTCTCTTTCCATACTCTACTTGAGAGATTTTCGATATTTTTAACTTTTTTAAATGTTTTCTAATGGCAGAAATGTATTTCTAAATAAAAGTTATTTATAAGACACCTAGCTATTTTTTTAAAATTAAAAAGCCACCTAGAATCTTTACTTCTCAGTTATTTATTCGGAATAACATGATAAAATAACATGATAAAATATGTTTAAATACGAAAAAATGCCAATTATATCATAGGAATTAATTTAAAATTTACTTTTTAGATTCGACAATTCGAAATTTTACTCACCTATATCAATTCATTACGGTAAGCCTACATAATTTTGGTAGTTTTTAAATTGAAAATCTTTCAAATAACTTTTGAATAAAGTGGAAAATAATAAAATAATAGTAAAAATATAAACTTTTAAGCATTCAAAATATGTTTTGCTACTAAGAATTTTAGATGCGACTGACTGCAATGAGTTCAGTGGGATAGGTCGGAGTGAACGGATATGCCTCTCATACGTTCCCACTTATAACGCGGAAATACCTGGTAAAACTGCGTTAAATTTGATAAAGCTCGAGTGAATTCTAGCTCAAGAAATTTCGCGTAAATCGATGTGTTATAACAAACGAATAAAGTTGAAATAGAATTAATATTTGAAAGTAACTAATAGAGAGTTATTTGGTGGCAATCAGTGTGGCGCATAAAGAAACGAGCTTAAAGAAACCACTACGTAAACAAACGACCCGACCCAGGCAATAAGTAACAAATATAACAGCTAAGTACCTTTTCATTTCTAAGTAAAACCATTGAAGTGTTTAGGTCCAAAACTCTTGAAAAGTCGACATCTGTCGACAAATTCTTGAAGCAATGAATTATTGAAGTGTGTAAACATCCAAGTAAATTATTCTAATCATTATAAAAATATTCAAATTAATATAAACTTCTTATCTTAACCCTCAAATAATTCTTTTTTGATAATTATTAAAAATACTCAAACGAATTTAATATAAATTAAACCCGTAATAATCAAATGCATTACTCTTCAAGTATGGTCATAACACTTTGTTAAAAATTTTCAAGTGAGGTTTTTATAATTATTAAAAGTATTCCAACGAATTTAATTTAATTAAACCTGAAATAATCAATGAGGCATTCATTATTGATAAATGGCGTCAAAACTGAATTCTCACAGCAGTTCACGAAGTGTGCGTGGTGCAGGTTTCTTCCAGAAAAATGGTATTTTCTAAGAAAACACACACATACGTCGATGATCTCCTAATCGCCGCAGGACACATCTGGACTAAAAACAAACTTCAAAAAAAGCCTAATAATGGTACGAAACCCGTCAACAAAAGAGAGTTGGACCAGCGCAAAGGAACACAAAATAGACGAATACTCTCTAAGAACAAAGAACAAATTGAAGTACCTAGGAATAGACATAATGAACCAACTGGAACGGAGCGAAACGATAAAGCAGAGAATCAAAACGGCATAAAGAGTCATAAGGGCAATCATATCACTAAGAAAAATAACTATCATGGGACAGGATTAGGATCAAAAAATGAACACCGCAAAGAAATCGCAACGATATATCGCCAAAATCGGAAACCAAGGAATCAGAAGACTCAGGCTCTCGCTTCTGGCAACAAGCATAGCCTTAGTCCAACCCAGCGTGGACGTAGCAGGCCCAGCTGTACACCTGGGAGTGGCAGCAATGCCTACCGCACGCTGGTAAATCAATTAATCAATCAGTCAAGAATTTTATATGCGACTGCAATATTCAACAAAAAGTGAATTCAAAGTCCTTCTTCCAATTTACAATGCCTTGGTAGACGTTCTTTAATCCAAGCATTATTCTCGTCGGTCTACCTATGCTGTACAACACGTCTAACAGAATCACGCTATCTGTAATGGGTGCCTCTTAAGTTTACGGCCTCAACAAATCTATCTCCCATCAATTCCTTGGTAATATCATCAGCCCAACGTATTGGAGGGCGCCTCCTACCATCCGGTTTTCCCTAAACCATATCGAGAGATTTTCCTTCTCCGGTTAATATGATCAAACGTCGGAGAATGCAATACTGGAGATCCGGGAGAGTATTCCTTGGAGAGTCGAGTTGTTAGTGCTATCTGCAGGCCAAGAAATTCGTAACAAATGTGCACCAACATCTCGAAAACATGAAAACGTCGTGCCATCTATCTGCCTCCCTAACAGTCCATATCTCAGAGGGATAAATAAAGTTGAGACAAACTGTGTTATAAGCTTGACCTTCGTATATCTTGTTATATTTTCCTAACTCCAAATTGTTCCCGCTGCTAGATGACTATTTATATTCTCCATCGAATCTCGCATTCGCAGTTACTAAAATTGGTAATGTCGGTGGATAATGAATGTTGTGTGCATTTTCTCAGATATGTAACCCCCTTCCGGCCACCCTTGGCTTTGTTGTGTTTATGTTTATGTTACTTTTAAAGGTAAGAAACAAATTGAAACATATTATTTTTAAGAGTTGAACACAATATAAAACAATTTTTATTCAAAACATTACTAATAAAAACATCACCAATAATTTTAACAAAAAAATACTATTTAAGAGTAAATAAATTATCGTTAGATTAGGTTTCGATCTTATATTTGTATATGCAAATGTAGATTTAATGTAGAATTCAAAATGAGTGAGGCTACGTTTGTTTCTTAAATGTTTGCAATATGTTACCTGAGAAAAGAGTTAGATACTTGCTCATTTACGTTTGTTGTTAGCAAACAGAATAGAAAAGGTAACTTGGTGTTTATATATCCAGGGCTAAATACAAATAAACCGGACACCTTTTTTGTTTACTAAGGGATTTATTAATAAAATCATTATAACTTCATTCATTGATCTAATATGTGTGGGGAATTATTATAACTTTGTTTGTGTAACTTTCCTTTGGTACTGGCAAAAGGAGTCTTGGCTGTCTAACCTAAAATGAAAAAAAAACACAAGTAGTGCCAGGTAGCAAGAGCGTAGGTGAAATCTGTTTCTTTTCACCATATTATTTGTCCATTTCTCTTCTCTTTTACCTTACATTGGCATCGACTCAATATTTTCTGTGGAATTCGGATGCTATAGAGTGTGTACACACTCATGGGAATGTAGGTAAGTGTATTGAATATACATATTGGCTGGAAAAAATGACTTGGTCACACTTCTTTCTATTGGTTATTAAACATGAAAAACAATAATCTCTTACCTTTAGATATGACGTTCTTATTTTTTAAATAAAAAAGCTTGGTAGATCTTCTATTTTATTCCTGTTCGTCTGCTGTCATATTTCATATTTCAGTTTGGGGGAAAATGTTACCAACATTGGTTTTGGAGGAAAATGTTACTGTATCATTTAAATCCTTAATCTTAATTTTATTTGTTCTCCTGTGAATATGGTTCAATAGTGGGTTATGCGCTTATTAGTTTTATTTTACGGATTGGCCTAATCAGTTTATGGTTGAAATTATTTTCTGAGTAATTACAAGTTTGTTCACGTCAACAGGATTGTGGGTAGTTTCCGAATGAAATATCAAGCGGCTATTGGTTGATTGGAGAACAGATGGTTAGGAAAAAACGGTTGGTTTCCAAAAGACTTATTCTTTAACGCGTCGTTTAGCCGATAAGACGAGATTTTTATAGTCGCTTGAAAAAGCAACCCAATATTAATATCGAGAATTATACTGTAGAAATCTTAAGTACCTATTTGGTATGTGAGCTGTTTGAAGCCGAATATTATTGAGGAGGAACTTCTAAATAGGCAATAAAAATGGACTTAATGGGCGCTTTTAGTGTACTCAGACTGGTTTTGCTGGTTAAAAATCATTTTTACACTTTCTTGGAATACCAAATTCTAAATTGCTTTATTCCATTTATGGAGGCAAGTTGTAAAGTTGTAAATGTCCTTTAACTTTTATCCAAGATTGGAAGTTGTAAGTTGTTTGGTGGAGGGCCTCGTGCCGTCATTTCATGTAGATTTGCAGTTTTGGATATGGTTACGAGGAGTTTACTGGGATACTGGAGCTGAGATGTACATAAGGATGCTGCTGTGACAAAAGCAGAACGGCTAAGTACCTTTTTACTTCAATACAGTGATATCTACAATAAAGATTTGCAAGTTTCTTACTGATGTTATTGTAAGATGTTTTTTTATGAAGTTTTATGAAGTTCAACATTTTGTATGCATAAATATTTTCCTTATTACAAAATGAGACATAGTTTGTGATAAATAAGTTATGTGAGTAACTGCACAAGTATATACTTATTTACAAGTACTTATTAGTTGTAGATATACTTGCATATGGGTATATTTCATATTATTACTATGATGTTCCGTGGCAACATCTGATTGATTCAATCCATTTTAAACTAAATTGAATACTATTTTTGACAAAAAATCGAATGAAAACAATGAATCAAATTTAAAATACATTAAATTCATAATGTTAGTTTTAACTATTATTTTCATCAAATCTTGTAGTTTTTATTAAAACTGACCTGTTCTGTACGTTATTTAATGTAATATATATTCTAAATTGATTCAATTTTTTTTTTTACTTAAAATAGTAGAATAAACACGGTCCTTGGAAATTTTTGGAATCAGTGTGTCAGACAGAGCTTAAAGGGGTTGGATTTTAATTGAAATTACCTGGCGCTCGATCTTATTATTTTCAAAATTACACCTATTGATAAAAAACCGCTGCCCAAGGAATCACTACTTTCACATCCAGATTTTCACAACGAAAAAATTTTGTATGTGGAAATAATTATTTATAGAAATTTAATAATATAATATTTGAAATCCTCTACCCCAAAACTCATAAAACGATACCCCACATCGGTAGCGGGGTGGGGGTGGTGATAGGGGGTGGCAGTGGAGGTGGATGAAGTAAAAAAATTTTGAGGTTTCTGATTCTTGTACACACACTAAATCACAATTTTTTCATCCCCTTTAATAATTGGGAGGGGGTGGTAATGGGGGTGGCTAATGCCAAATTTTTTTTTGAGACCTTAGGTTCTCTTGTATATACTAAATACCAATTTTGTGGACTCTTACCTGCTTGATTTACTTATTTACCCCAAATTTACCCCCCAACCCTTTGACGGAACAAGACGAAAATATAATCTAGTTCTAGATCTCGTTAAAGTACATATGTGTACCAGATTTCAAGTCAATATCTCAAACGGTTCCAGAGTAAACGTGGGCACAAGAAAATTTATAGAGTCTATCTTTTAATTCTTGATACGTAAACTCATTTTAACCAGTAATAAAACTACTATTAAGCTACTAGATAAAGTAGAATTAATCCAAGATGATTTAGGGTGTGTAGAATCGGAAAAGGGTTTATATGCTTAGGAAATCCTGACCCTTGAAAACCAAAAGATGTCTCAAACATATAAGCCAGAGTGTTAACAAAACTATATCAAGAATCAAACACTTACTTCAACCAAAGTATTATAGTGGTAAAATAGATTGCAATAAATATATAGTACCACAAAGATAACAAATAGTCGACAGCACTTTGAACATTTATCAGAACCCTTTAATGACAAAATCATCAAAAGTTTAATTGCAGATTTAAGAGTCTTTGTTTTTCTACAACAGGTTTTTATTTTTAACCCGTCATAAAATAGCATTTATCAAGATTCTTAATTTGAACCATCACAAGGGGAAAAACAACGAAAGTAATTTCATCATATAGTGTCATTGAAGATATCAAACTTGAAATAGCTCTTGGTGAAGAGCAAATTATTAAGAGATCATTGTGATACCCTCTTTGTATCTTCTTATGCATAGGAATATGGTGCTCAATTTACTTCATTAATGTTTTTATTTAAGGAGAAAGGTTGACTCAGTTCTGCCTAGACAGCTAATCTATACTCTCACAACATCCACGGTGCCTTTAAACCTGACCCTTACCTGGTGGCAGATTTCGGAATCAGATTGATTATCTTATGGCAGCAATTCTCTTCAGATCTTCGATAAAGCTTTGTAATACTTTACCTGGCGCTGACTATGAAGATAATCAGTTGCTCATGTGCACCTTCTTGTTGAAGCTTAAAACGTGTCGAAGGCAAAAACAAAAACGTCCGCTTTTCATAACTAATTGTCCAGCTTTTCTAAAAATTTATATATAGGTATGTAAATGAAGTCAATACACTAAATGACGAAGATCCCAATGCCTTGTAGGAATCTATAACAGAGAGCAAAACAGCACATGAGGAACAACAAAATACAAAATATAGGAACGTGAAACAACAGCCCAATCTCGAGTATAAACTAAGAAAATCATGAAGGCTTCAGGTATCAACGCTAATCACAATAATAATTAGGACTTTTCCAAACAGTAAGGATTATTGCAGTTAAACCTAAGACATAGCCTACTGGAACTCTAAGAACTGACAGAAATTAATGTATAAAGTTTTAACACTAATAGTGCGAAAATATTTGAGAAAGGAGCATTTTCAGTCGGTAGAACTGGAAGCAGGGCTACGAACACTAATCTACAATACATATAGTGGGAATCCTTCAAGAACATGACAATAAATACGCGAGGCATTAATCTAGCCAGGTGTACTGGAGAACTTCAATCTTCTTGACTCTGCATAACCACTGGCATTAATATCTCACTTCGATAAAATGAAGTTGTATATTTATCATCTATTTTGTGAGTATTTAGGCTTTGTCAAAGAGAACCATTACTAAATTTACGGTAACTTATCGAAAAGCCAGTGTAATATTACGTTCTTACAGAACACGTAGGCACCTAAGACTTTCGACGATGTGGAAACGCACAAATATTAGGCTTGCTAATGCCCTAATTTCCTCTATCTATTTTTCGCCATGGATCGATAGTTTGGCAGACAGACGACGTAGATTTTTTCAATGTGGCTCTGGAAATGTTTAATACGAAGTACTTGGACAGCCCATTACATCAAAAGGTCAATCCACCAAGATACTCCCACCAAATCGACTCTCCTACATCGTATACTTCCATAATTCCGTATCTTATCATAATTTAGCCACATCAACAGAAGAGAGGACAAGACGCAAGCGGTAAAGATGACGCCCTCGAAAACGTTGAGCTGATGCTGCTAAGAAGCAGACGAGAAAGCTTTGAGTGGGGCTATACTCCGAATAGGCAAAGGCGACAGATAGCATGACGCTGTCAGACGTATTCTACAGTAAATGGAGACAAACTAGAATAATTTACGGATCACAAAATATCTGTTAAGACATTATAAATAAAAGAAGGTGTATTGTATTATGTACTCTATGTACTATTTATATGAGTTGTAATCTATTGGCCATAACAACAGTATTGTTTTATGACTTTGCTAGTAAGATTATTTCTTTGGATAATAATAAAGGGATAACATACACAGATATGTTATAGATCTATTAATTTATTAAATCGGAAATTAAAACTCAGTTTTGTAATAGTCACTCAATGAAATAGTAAGTGTGTGGTGAGACATTAACTCGCTAACCCATTCGTCTTTATTTAGAAAATAAATTATGTGACTAAAATAAAAATACTGACTTTACCATACGTACGTGCATATTTTGCAATCATAAATAAAAGACAAGTTGGCATGTTCCGTATTGATCACAATGGGTTAACATTATGCTGAAATAACAAAAAGCCAATTTAAATAGTACTTCTTAAGATATTAATCAACTGAACTAAAGTTATGCGAATGCTTTTATAAAGTTCATTAACCGAACAGAAAAAACATTATGTACATTTAGTACCGCTTACTAACTTTCTGAGAGACCATAACAAAACCTTACAAATTATCCATTATGATAAATTACCCTTTTTCTGGTGTGCGTGTCCGACTAGTCGGAAAACAGTAGAAAGAATAGAGATTTCCTCCCAACTTCAATGTAATTCTGCACGTAAGTAGATAGGGATAGTGAAGGCATGGAATTTATTGAACGCAGAAAATGGTGTTTTGGAAGGGTAAATATAAGAATGTATCTAGTAATAAAATGGTGCTTTTTTATAAAATATGTGGCATCGGGGTACGATTTCTTAAATTGCAGTGGGAAACTTCGGATTTTTTGAAAATATAAAATATGGTATTACTTTGTAGTAGTAACTGCTGCATACTGAAGTATTTTAGTTTATACTCTGAGCATGAAAATGTTAAATAACTTATTATATGAAGCTATTTACATATTAGATATTGATCATTTTAATAAACAAAATAAATAGTACTCTCGACAGTAATCTCTACATCGGTCCAGGATGTTCAAGTCATATACATTTTTCGTGAAAAGGATAGGCTTCTGATAATAATAATGTATCTTAAATTATTATACCACAAGGATTTCTTGCAAGTTATACAATATTTGTTAAAAATATTTTTATAATATAATTTAAATGATATTTAGGGAACGTATATAACAACAAAAAAACTATACGGCTGTGGCTCTACATGATCTTAACTGAAGCTATTGACTTGGTTAATCGCTCCTTCCTTTTGAATAAAGTTGACTGATTTGAAAGCGAATCATTTAATAAAATATTATCACGAATAGTACAAATTAAAAAATAGTATATTTTGCAACGACCATTTAATGATAGCTATTAAGATACGAGCATGAGAATTATGACATGAGCCTTAGGCGAATGTCATAATGAATGAGAGTGTGCCATTAAATGTTAATTGCATACACTATTTTTCCTACGACCAGTCATAATGAAATAGAAAATTAACACTTCATTTCTGAAATTGCTAGGTAAAGATGACATGACAAATGACTTGTCAAAATTGATATATTTTAGATCTGTCAAATGTTCAAGGCAATAGTCGATATTGACAGAACATTGCTGTTTGTCTCGTTTCTATTAGTTATAAACTTGTATCTGTATCTTAATGAATCTCATTAAAGTACAGGTAGGGTATATCTAATAAACGAATATAGCATGGGAGTAGAAAAAAAATATAAGAATGACAGCTGTTTGACTAAAATAAGTGACAAATTTCATATCTTGTCAGTTTATCTATTAGTAGTTAGTAATTTAAAAAGCTTTTCGAAAAACAAATATATACGTCAATTATATGATAATATCGACTATAAAATATTTTTTGATTTTTGTCACTTGATCTTGTCAGTAAAAACTAGATAAAAATTGATAAATTAAAAAGTATATAAATAAACTTATGACACTTATCTACAATTTATTAACTTAATTAAGATAACAATGTTGCTGATAAATAAATACATTTTTTTAAAATCGGCACTAAAGAACCTCAAAATGATCATTAAGGTGTTAGAAAGAGTCTGAAATGTAATCCAATATTGTATGATATTTTGTATTTGGCGGAGGTGACAGATAAACACCAACATACATTTTCTATTGCTTCAAATTATTCATATTTGACATTTAAATAATTATGATATTTCTTAATGTCACTAAAAATTATTTAGAGAATAGAGTTGATTGATCTTAATTTTACAATTTCTGAATTTGAGTAAAAAAACTTAATATGCACCTTGGCACTAAAGTTTCTTGCTATCACTTATGTGGTTTACTGACCTCGGCCCTACGAGCCTCGGCAACTAAATTCCACATGTTTAACTTTAGTGCCCAGATACATACATAACTATCATTTAATTTCATTATTTTTGACAATTAATTTATCGACACTTAAAAACTATAATTAAAATTCTGTCAAGTCTGTTTAAAATTTTGATTAGTAAAAGCTATATAAATAGTAAAGTTCCCCTTCTTCATCATCAGTCACAGATGTGAATATTTTTAATAATTAGACAAGTGATGTTTGATGTGTGACTGACTGGCATTCACTATTGTATTGTTCGGGACGTGTATTGATAATTTCATTATATGCAAAGTTAGTCATTTTTTGTTACTGAAAATTCATTCGAAGGGATTGGATGCGGGAGGGATTAGAGGGTAGAAATATAAAAAATACGTATTTCGATCACATTAACGTGTACCCTTTTCTCTTTGACGAATTTCGGTTTTACACAAATATGGAATTAATATGTTATTCACACAATTAATAAAACCTGCTTTTACGTATTACAGGCGTACTACGTCATGTCATTACCGAGTTTTTTTTTTTTTAATAGAACTACGCATTCTAAGTATTATGAGTTTTTTAAATAATCTTAAATGCTCTACTCAACTATATGTCTACGAATACCCATTTGGTTAACAATTTGCTCGAATATATTATAAATGTACTTTTATGGGATGCCACTGATATTAAATACACAGGCAGTATCTATTTCATTTTTAACTGACTTCCGAAATCATTCTCAAACTGTAAGTTGTGGCTCGGCGTTGGTCCCGTGTTGATTAGCTACGTCTAATGCAAGGTGGACAATTGTTGGAAACAAGACTTTTACAGTTGACAATTTGCAGTATTTGGCGAAGGCGCCTCGCAAAGGGCATAGCCGGGTAAGCATGGTGTGACTGCCCCCAAGCGTCTGGCGCTTATATTTGTGCAGTAGGAAGCAATCTTGGAAAGTAGCAATTTCACAAAATATTAGCCCGAAAAAGGGACCGGTTTGGGGTGAGTAAGGGACGGTTGATTTTAGCAAAACTATTTTTTTTCTAAGAAACGGCGCATTCAATCGTTTTGTAAAAAATATATGTTAAAGACCTACTGAGAAAGTACTAAATATTAAATCATGCTCAAATTCCGAAAACAGATACAGTAATAAAAACATATATATTATTTTCAAATTTTTTTTAGGGTAACTTATCCCTGGGGTACCAGCCTGAATTTTTTTCTGTAGCATGTCTGGGGACTCATTTATGTTATGTTTTTTTCCCAGTCTTGTGCGAAGATTACGCCATACTTAAAAAAAATGCCGAAGTGTGCAGTGTCGTATGCATATTTTGTGGACAATTAACTCCTTGCAAGTAAAAAAGGCCAAACTGCAAAGTAAATATGGATATCTGAGTAGTGTATACATATTAGTGACTAGTGATTATGGAGATGGTGAACGTTGTAAGAGAAACCAACATAAAGCTGCAACGCTGACAGTTAATTAGGTGATCAATAGAGTTTAACTCTCTTGCGCCGCAAAAATCAGTTTATGGCCGGAATGTTAAATATCATTAAGGGTAAAAACTAAAGTCAGCGGTACTATCGATATTACCGTCGGCGGGGATAGGAGCTTGGTCTTAACAGTCATGTGTTGTTAATAATTTGGCAGCACTAAATCGTAGCATTACTAACCTGTGATGGATATGGATGTTAATCTTCCTCACTGTCATCTGCAATCACTGCACGCATGCTATCCTTCTGAAACAATAGAGAAAGAACTTCCGCCGGTTTAGGTATGCTTGATAGATATCGTCCTTGCGAAAGATAATGCACGACAGCAGCTACATGGGAACAACATCCAACAGTTCGAATCCCACTGGCACATTCAAAGAAATTGCAAAACTGCCTTTTGTAGATATTTCCAGCAAAGATGTACTGGACTTCCCAGAAATGACGGATTTAAAACTGTTTTTTACCGGATCGTATCAATATAAACAAACGATTTCGTACCTCGAAGTCATAAATGAAGACGGAACACTTAATCTTCAGTACGCTAAGGACCAGTCCAATGTACTCAAAATACAAGTTTGTTCACGTCACATCAAAACGAAGGTTTACCGATGTTTCCTCGACTATATTCCCCACAGTGTCGGCGTTAGAAGACATTTCTGTGAATGTGCCAATGGGTATCAAACTGTTGGATGTTGTTCCCATGTAGCTGCTGTCGTGTATTACCTTTCGTACGGATGATATCTAGCAAGCATACCTAAACCGGCAGAAGTTCTCTCCCTATTGTTCCAGAAGGATAGCATGAGTACAGTGATTGCAGATGACAGTGAGGAAGATTAACATCTATATCCTTCTCAGGTTAGTAATGCTACGATTTAGTGCTGCAAATTGTTAACAACCAAGCTCTTATCCCCGCCGACGGTAATATGTGAATAATGACAGTCTTTGACAAGGTACTCCATAGTACCGCTGACTTTAGGTTTTACCCTTAATGATATTTAACATTACGGCTATAAACTGATTTTTGCGGCGCAAGAGTCAACTCTATTGAGCACCTAATTAACTGTCAGCGTTGCAGCTTTATGTTGGTTTCTCTTACAACGTTCACCATCTCCATAATCACTAGTCACTAATATGTATACACTACTCAGATATCCATATTTACTTTGCAGTTTGGCCTTTTTTACTTGCAAGGAGTTAATTGTCCACAAAATATGCATACGGCACTGCACACTTCGGCATTTTTTTTAAGTATGGCGTAATCTTCGGAGAAGACTGGGAAAAAAATATAACATAAGTGAGTCCATAGACATGCTACAGAAAAAAATTCAGGCTGGTACCCCAGGGATAAGTTACCCTAAAAAAAATTTGAAAATAATATATATGTTTTCTTTACTGTATCTGTTTTCGGAATTTGAGCATGATTTTTTATTTGGTACTTTCTCAGTAGGTCTTTAACATATATTTTTTACAAAACGATTGAATGCGCCGTTTCTTAGAAAAAAAGTAGTTTTGCTAAAATCAACCCTCCCTTACTCACCCCAAACCGGTCCCTTTTTCGGGCTAATATTTTGTGAAATTGCTACTTTCCAAGATTGCTTCCTACTGCACAAATATAAGCGCCAGACGCTTGGGGGCAGTCACACCATGCTTACCCGGCTATGCCCTTTGTCGGAATTACATTAAAATTGGTAGCTAGTAGATATTTTAGGAGTAGCTGATTCCGCTCTCAAAGATTGAGAATCCAAAATGGTGAATTCAATATGGTTGCCATAATGCAACTTTTTGCAGATTTACGTGAAATTTAATACATTATTCCAATCATTTTAGACAAAAATATGGCTTATGATCTAACAAAATATTTCCTTCATTTTTTTTTAATCGATTTATTTTGGTGTTTTAAAGAAAATATTAAAAATCGAGAACGAGATCACTACGGCATAAAAAATTATTCAAAGTCAAAGTTCACAAAAAACGGTTCTTTGCGAATATCGCGTTTTCTATTGAGGTTATTATGAAAATGAAAGATAATGAAATTCCGCACAAAAATGATCTCTTTCATTTTTTATGTACAACGAACCGTTTAGGCATTGTACGTAAAAAATGAATAAAACATTTTTCGTTCAAAATTTGATTATCTGTCATTTTCATAATAACCTTAGTTAATATAATATATACAAGAACAAAAATCCAATCAAAATTACTGTACTGTAAAATAAAAAATTGTATAATGTGCTTACACATTAAACACAAATTTTGAACGAAAAATATTTTATTTATTTTTTACGTACAATGCCTAAATCGTTCGTTGTACATAAAATTGGAAGAAATCATTTTTGTGCGGAATTCCGTTACCTTACATTTTCATAATAACCTCAATTGGCCTCCGAGCCACAGAAACGCGATATTCTCAAAGAACCGTTTTTTGAGAACTTTGACCTTGAATAATTTTTTATGCCGTAGTGATCTCGTTCTCAATTTTTAATATTTTCTTTAAAACACCAAAATAAATCGATTTAAAAAATGAAGGATATATTTTGTTAGATCAGAAAAGTCTAATTTCACTGGGTTATATGGAGATTTCAGGATTCTTTGATAATGAGCCTGCCATTGAAGTTTAAAAATTTAAAATGATGGATATGTTCGCTAAATAAAGTGGTCACTAAAAAGGGTGAAAAAATTGATTTCTCAAAAGCTCGCCAAAAATTGTGAAATAAAATTTCACAATCGCCCAGTTAATTGAATCTTATTACCTAGTATCGATATTCCGGTCGGTTTAAAAATGAACAAGCTAAAAACGTACTCTTCGTCGGTTTACTAAACTTTTTATATAATTATTACACATTCTATAAGATACTCTTCGCAGTTTTTTGTAAATAATGTTAGTTTTAAACATTTTTAATTTTATAGTACGAACTTAGTTGGTGAAAGACTCAGTGTAAAATAAAGCAAAAATAAAAAAAAAACCATACCATACCCCACGTGGGTTTCGAACTTGGGACCCTTGGATTCCGAGTCAAAAGCGTAAGAACGACCTAACACGTAAAAAAATGTAAAAAATGTAAATTTTTACAAAAACATAAAAATTAAAAAAAAATTCTCAAATTTAAATCATTAATAACATTTTTATTTACTGATAGATTTTGTTCAAAAACAATAGGGTTCTTCCCTTAGCTAACACTAACTTAGTGTCCAAATTTCAGTACAATCTGATTTTTCTTTCTTAATCTATCGTGCTTACAAGAAACGCGACGGACGGACGGACAGACGGACATTTTGAAAGTTGTTCAGAATTCGTTCACTAACACAATGATATGAAAAATTTTTCTATACGAGCGATATTTACGAATTTAGAAATGTGCCGATCAAATACAATATACTCTTCGTTTTTGCGAAGAGTATAATAAGTGAGGAATCAAACGTATTTTAACCTCCCCACAATAAAATTGTGGGAGGTTACTACAATTAGTCCAAAATCGAAAATTGAGATAACATCAAATCTTTACGTTTTGAGGTCCCAGGAACCCAAAAAAATTGTTTTTGAAAAATGTCTGTGTGTGTGTATGTGTGTGTGTGTGTGTGTGTGTATGTATGTTAGCACGATAGCGGCGAAGCTACTAAACGGATTTGGATGAAACTTTGCATGAGGGTTTCTCTAGCGCTCCAGAAGATCTGAAAAGGTTTTGGTTGAGATCGGATTACGTTTAGTGCCGTTTTGGCACAACAAGTTGTTTATTTTATGATTACTTACAATTTGTAATTGAACCATTGAAAAGCAGTAAAAATTCCGATTTCAACGATATATCACACTTGCACTTTTTCGATTTGGTTTCCGTGAAAAAAATTAAAAAACAAAAATTTCACTTGTTTTGTCCTCAAAGCAGTGCAATGTACAGGGTGATATTCTAATAATGACAGAGGTGTTCAGTGATTTCGGCTGATTACTCGGGAACGGTTGAAGATATCGAACTGAAATTTGAAAACGTAGGTATAAATATTGTAGACGGACGGATTACGAGTGAATTAATAATACACCTACGTCACATGACGTCACAAATAAGAAAAATTCTTAGAAACTGGTGCAGATATCGACTTAACTGGAAACATCCAATTAAAGTTTGAAACGTAGGTGGAAATATTGTAGATGGATGGAATACGAGTGAATTAAAAATACACCTACGTTCTGATGACGTCGTAAAAGCATAAAATTCTTATAACAGGCGAACTGATGATGATATCAAAAAAATATTTCTACAAGACGAGTCACGAATTTTTTTTTTTTTAATTTCCAAGAAATGTGTAATTTTCGGAGAAATGTCACTTTTCAGAAAAATGTCAGATTTTGAAGAAAATGTCAAATTTTCAGGAAAACGTCAAATTTTCGGAGAAATGTCACTTTTCAGAAAAATGTCAAATTTTCGAAAAAATGTTAAATTTTCAGGGAAATGTCACTTCAGAAAAATGCCAAATTTTCAGAAAAATGTCACTTTTCAGAAAAATGTAAAATTTTCGAAAAAACGTCAAATTTTCGAAGAAATGTCACCTTTCAGAAAAATGCCAAATGTTTGAAAATTGTCAAATTTTCGGAGTAGTCACTTCAGAAAAATGTCAAATTTTCGAAAAAATGTCAAATTTTCAGAGAAATGTCACTTTTCAGAAAAATGTCAAAAATTTAGGAAAATGTCAAATTTTCGAAAAAACGTCAAATTTTCGAAGAAATGTCACCTTTCAGAAAAATGTCAAATTTTCGAAAAAATGTTAAATTTTCAGGGAAATGTCACTTTTCAGAAATAAGTCAAATTTTCAGAAAAATGTCACCTTTCAGAAAAATGCCAAATGTTTGAAAATTGTCAAATTTTCGGAGTAACGTCACTTCAGGAAAATGTCAAATTTTCGAAAAAATGTCAAATTTTCCGAGAAATGTCACTTTTCAGAAAAATGTCAAAAATTCAGGAAAATGTCAAATTTTCGGGAAAATGTCAAATTTTCGGGAAAATGTCAAATTTTCGGAAAAATGTCACTTTTCAGAAAAATGTCAAATTTTCGAAAAAACGTCAAATTTTCGAAGAAATGTCACCTTTCAGAAAAATGTCAAATGTTTGAAATTTTCGGAGTAATGTCACTTCAGAAAAATGTCAAATTTTCAAAAAAATGTCACTTCAGAAAAATGTCAAATTTTCGGAAAAATATCACTTTTCAGAAAAATGTCAAATTTTCAGAAAAATGTCAAATTTTATTAAATGGACTCAAAGGAAAATTCCCAAAAAATACTACGGGTCCATTTGTGGTATAAGTTTTCTGCTAGTGTGTTAAAGCGTGCAGACTGTATGCTGAGTATTTTTGACGTGTCAAGTGCATCGAGAGATTACAAGTTTTTTCGACGTCTATAAAGCCCACGGATGGTGTGAGAGGCCATCCTGAACCGCTTACAAACCCTACAAGTGTAAGCAACCCCACCGGAACGCTTTCAGTGAGTTTTTTCCAATAAAACTTTAAAAGTGACAGTGACATTATATTTTAAAAACTATTTCCGCTACTTCCGGCATCCCGCCGAAAATTCTTCCGGCAACATAACCTAAAAATAGTACTACATAACCTAAAAACAATTTAAGACATTGATACCAACCTAAACATTTTTCAAAAACCAAATTCCCCAGAGAAACATTGGAACCAAAAATTTGACAGCTATCACTTCCCCGGCCGATTTAGTGAAAAATTGATCGAGGCCAAAAGATAAAACAAAATATACCAACTCAAACTTAAACGAGCCACCATGAACACTACCCTGGCTACATCTGGCAGGGAAGCTGTCCACCAAGAGTTATATGGTTTTTTACAAAGATGGCCATCCCATTACCAACGAACAGGTTTTTTCGTTTAGTTGTTCTCGAAGTTGTTTCCCGTATCAATAATCAAAATTATTAAGTGCTCTTGTCTACGAACGTTTTTATAGAATTGTGTTTATTTTTATATTAATTTTAGGTCCATGTGGACATTATAATTTTAACCTAGTCTTTAAGCCTGCCTACAGAAGACAGGAGCTACTTTTCTATTTTTCTCCAAGCCAAACCGGACCTACCCCGTCCAGCCTCACACTCGCCACGGCGGTGTTCACCGTGGTTGTCTGGCTGGCACCGGGCTAGGATCCGATGAAGCATATATTTGTATTAAAAACATTGAATAAAATATTAATGTTGTGCAGACTATAAATTTAACACTCAAGTTCTTAGGTCCAAATCCCACCGAACGCAAGACTTTTTTTCTGATTTAATACGAAAAAAATATTTCAACTTAATAAATATAATTAAATGAGATCGTTCATATTGTTTAGTGCTCTTTTCGGCTTCAAAGATTCACCGGGTGGGGAGGTTCCAGCCGCTTCCAGTAGCTGCCGATTTTTTTAAAGATAATGGGAAGAAAATTTAAAATTGCAAAGTTCAAATGGTTTGAAAAATTACAGCTAAATTTAAAAAACCTCCAAAGTTACCTCGCAGAAGAGAAATAAAATTCACTGTCTAACCAACGTTTCAGAATTACTTGTTAGTTGCTTGAATGTAGGAATATGTTTACAACTATTTAAACTATTTAAAAATAAACTAGTGGAAGCATTATACTCTTCGCCGATTTACTGAGCTTTTCATATAATTGTTACACATTCTATAGGATACTCTTCGCATTTTTCTTGTAAATAATGTTAGTTTTTGGACATTCCAAATTTTGTGATACCAACTTTGTTGTGAAAAAAAAAATATATGAAAAAAAAATCACGATGTGGGGATCGAACCCGGGACCCTTGGAAACTCTTGCCGCTACACCACCATTTCTTATTACTAAAATTGTTAATGAGTGTAATATATACCATTAGAAAATTTATTGTGATTATTAGGAAACACACATTAGTAAAATGTATTAAAAAAAAACAGTGATAGGAAATAATATTTCGCAAGGTTTCTATTTATTACAAACCATAAAAAAATGTAAAAAATATTTTTTTAAATTTTAAATTACTAATAACTTTTTTATTTACCAATCTATTTTGTTAAAAAACAATAGGGTTCTTCCTCTAGCTAACACTAAGTTACTCTCCAAATTTTAATACAATCGGATTTTTCTTTCTTGAGTTATCGTGCTTACAAGAAACGTGACGGACGGACAGACGGACGGACGGACGGACGGACAGACGGACGGACAGACGGACTGACAGACGGACGGACAGACGGACGGACGGACGGACAGACGGACATTTTAAAAGTTGTTCAGAATTCGTTCACTAACATAACGATATAAAAAATTTTTCTCTACGAGCGATATTTACTGATTTAGAAACGTGCCGATCAAATAGAATATACTCTTCGTTTTTGCGAAGAGTATAATAACATAATATCGAATGTACGTTTATTGATTTTCGGGGAAACAGATTTAAAAAATATAACCGCATCCTATATTTTCATCCTTGACGTATTCGTAATACGTTTTAAAATATTACGGAAATCTGTGCAGCCGAGATTAAGTGCACTCATGTATTTGCGGCGGACGACGAAAACGACATCAACGACAGATCGATATCTTTCGGAAACCATGTGGAAATCATTTCTTATGTCCTAAAACGTACCTAGGGAGTTAAGGGGCAATCAATTCTAAATTACAATGCCATTTCCGCTAAATATCATGTATTTACTTCGTAAAAAGCGGATCATACCAGTAAGTGCTGAGTATATTGAAGCAATTAAGGCAATAACAAATAACGGGAGTTCAATATACAATATTCATACTTACAAAAGTATAATTGCTTATTATTATTTTTTTTTGTCAATTATTAAATTCGTCTCCAGATAAACAGACTGTGTTATAATTTTTAGTAAATTAAGTCTTGCTTGGTATCTTTACACAGAATGGAGACTTTATTACATTTGTGGAGAACGTTCACTTTAAGTCCACGGGATGCCATTTGGCACGGTTGGTCTTTACACCAAAGAGATTCATTTTCGATGAGGACGAATCAACATTTTCCCTTAGGAACCAAAATGGCGGCCGTTATTTGAGGAGAAGAACTTATACTGCAATCAGTTATGTTAGTCCAAGCCGTAAGTGTGGAGTATAATTTTTGATTAAATGATACTTGATGAGCACGATTATATTGTCTATTTTTAACCGACTTCGACCCGTTTTTTTTTTAGATTCGTTCAATCATTGCATATATATTCGCTTAAGCGATTTTTATGACATCTTCTCAAACTGTAAAGTACGGCTGGGCGGTGGTCCCGTAATAATTTTGTTAAGTTGCATGTAGTATGAGTCGAGCAAAATAAGGAAAATACAGTTTTTTTAGTCGAAAATTTCGAGAATATGCCGGATGCGCCAGCAATAAGAAAAATGTAATATTGTCGATAAAAAAACTCATATTTCGCCGGAATTGAATTAAAATTGATAGTTTGGTATTTTAGGAGTAGCTGACACCGAGTCCGTTGTCAAAAGTTAAAAATTCAAAAATGCGGCTCAAATTTGGTTGTAATAATTGCAATTTTTTCATATTTACCTGAAATTTGTGGTTGTGGTACGACTTTTTGTGCGGAATCTCAACTTCATGGAATGTCATCTCTCACTGTTGTTTCTTACTCCAAGCAGATTTATTTTCGTTTAAAATTCGTCAATATTATACTTTTGTAAACAAGATGGTTGACATTTTTTGAAAAATTTTAAACAGCGGTCATATTGCTTTCTAATGACAAATAGACACCATATTCGTGTTCATCAGATCTAATTTAACTAAAAATTATACTCCACACTTATGTTTTGTACTAATATAATTGATTGCTGTTTAAAATGTTTCTTTTAAAAAAATGACCGCCAACTTGGTTCCTAAGAGAAAATGTTGAGCGTCCTAATCCAAAATGAATCTACATAGTGTAAGAACCAACTATGCCAAATGCCACCACGTGGAGTTAAAGTGGAGTATTCATCTTATTTATCTGACGTACCGCACCCACAACACAATTCTTGTCACAAGGAGAAATATTAAAACTATTGAAGTATGTATATATTCTGTGTTTAATGTCATTTAAAATCAGTGTTTCCTTTAAAATTCAGTTCCGAAAAAAATTTATTTTTTTATCGCAATATTACATTTTTCTTATCGCGGCGCATCCGGCATATTCCCGAAATTTTCGACTAAAAAATTGTATTTTCCTTATTTTGCTCGCCTTACACTCCACGTAGCTTGACAAAATTATTATGAGGTGACCGCCGCGAGCCAAACCTTACAGTTTGAGAAGCTTTCATAGAAATGGTTTAAGCGAATCTATAAGTAATGATCGAACGAACCTAAAAAAAAAATCATAGATACGGGTCGGATTGAGAACCTCCTTATCTTGTAAATATTTGGAGTCGGTTAAAAATAGATATCATATTCGTCAAAAATTATACTCTTGTGTTTTGGACCAATGTAACTGATTGCAGTTTAAAGTTTTTCTTCTCAAGAAATGACCGCCATCTTGGTTCCTAAGGGAAAATGTTGACGCATCTTCATTGAAAATGGATCTCCTCGGTGTAAGGAACAAGCATGCCAAATGGCAACCCTTGTAATTGAATTCACTATATTTATAAAGCGTACCGCACCCACTGTAGTGCCCTTTTAGCAGTCTTTTTTATTTTTGAACACAATATACATTCTTTACTGCATCATTAGAAAGTAGATATTATTCTGATTTCAATGATTCAAACTTAACTCTTTTCCGTTCATTTTCCGCCAAAAAAGAATTGTCCGGGTCCCACGATGGGTCGTTAATTATAAACCCAGATACCCGCGTAACGGAGGCCCGCATCGCATAGCACAGATACCTTCCAGTAGCTGTCCATTTTTTTTTCAATTCGTTGAAATTAAACTTATTCCAATTAAAAATAGCTTTAAAATATATTTCACATCTTTAAATCCATAATATATACAGTTTTTATTAGATTCCCTTGCCATCGTACTATAATAAGTTTTACATTTCAACCGCTTTTTTCACAATTTTTATTGAATGTCGGCGTAATCTTCTTACGCCACGTGATAATCTCTTTGAGAAACCGAATATTTACTCAGTATAAGAAAGCTTCAATCTTTGAAAAGTAAAGGAGGGTCTTAAAAGTTTTTATAATGGTACGAAGCAAGAGGGCTGCAATTTAATAATTCTTTTAAAATGTAAAAGTCTACACGTTGTCAAATATGCTACATAATATATAGAGTGAGTAAAAAGTTTCCGCATAATGGCAATTTCTTTGATTTTGTTAGTTTCTTAGTAAAAGAAAAGGCCTACTATAGTTTTAAGTCAATAACTTTTTCAGAAGAATATTGTAAAATGCAAAGAAAAAGTATAAAAAATATCGCTTCATTTAATCAATAAAATACTAGTACAGCTCCTAGAGGCAAAAAAGATGTAAAACTTGGAAATAATGTCATATGTAACGATAATTTCTCTTTGGGTGAATTTTATAATAAAAAATTATCATCTTCAGTTTCTGTATAGTTTGAATCCGTATCTTACTCTCAAGAGGTGAAGACTAGCTTCAAAATTAAACATTTAATATTTGAAAAGTATTGGTGGTTTACTTTTGAGAGGAAGTAAGTCTATTGAATTCTTGGGGCAGCTGATTACGAAACAAATTCAAAATGGCTGATGGATTTTTGTACCAAAGCAAGTGCAAATACTTTAAACGGGCAAAAACTGAGCATCTAGACAATGCTGTAAATTAATAAAGAATAACAGGCATTTTTAAGTAGCTGTTTAATAGCAGTAACAAAATGGCGGTGTTTTATTTAATAAAATGTGAAAGTACGCATCGATGATGACTTATTTATTTCTTGTGCTGCAAAATCTAAAAAAGGAAATAGTTTGGAAGATTAATAAATCATTTTCTGTTTTGAAGAACCATAGTTTTTTAAGATATTTAACATTTAAACTACATATTTTGTCTATAAACGTTCGGATGCCATTTTTAAATTTCCATATCTCTGAAACTATTAACCCTACAGAAACAAAAAATCAAATTCATCCTCAGCTTTTAAGCTTTCTTATTAGTCTCTAGTATTTTTTCGCTAAATATGATACCTTTCGAGGGAACCGACGAAAACCATTTTCTAAAGCTAAAGTCGTAATTTTCAAGTCGTTGTAACTTAAATTTACACAAAAAATTAAATGGATTTTTTTTTAAATTTGAGTCTCTTTTAGTTTCATCAGTTACTTTCTTTGTTGCTGCGGTTCTTATCTTTTCCTCTTGTGTCTGTCAAATATTCCATATAATCGAAATGGTTTGTAACTACCTATTTTTCCGTTGTATGTTTATACTTAGATGGACTGTACGGATTGTTGCAATTTATGCACATATAAACAGTGTAAAGAGATAATAAATGCAACTAGCATTGACTGACCCATTAGAAAAAAAAACCTGTGTTCGTGGGAATGATCAAGCAACAAGATGAACCATCCAGTAGTAATTATGTTGGGTTTTAAAATTCACTTTCAATCGACGCAGCGCGCACAACATTGTGTCTTGATTAGCGAAGCGGTTCTATCATAATAATAATTCTTCCTTCTCAACGGATAGGCTCGGGCTGGTAAGAATGGACAGAAAAGGCAAAAAAAAGAGAAGAAAAGATAGTCAAAACTATAGTTACCCGATTACACGAAATATACAAATAAAAACAAATTATTTAAATGTTACGTCGCAAATATAGGCAGATACTTTTAGTATCTGCCTAGATTATATACTTATTAAAAAAAAATTGTTTCAATTTTAAAATAAAAAAATGTTTCTAAATGAAAACGAAACATCAAATGTTACTTTACACAAAGAAATTTTATCCATTAGTAATATATTAATGCTTTTTAACAGACTGTACAAAATTTAAAAAAGAAGGGTGTTCATTAATGACGTGCTAATATTTCACTCCTTAAGTAATTTTATGAAGAAAAGTTCATATGAATATATGCAACGGTTTAAGTTTTTTGCTAAGGATGTTGAATTTTTTTAAATCTTTATTTTTTAATATCCCAGACAGTATTTTAGATATTATTTTCAATTTTGGTTTAGTTAATGGGATATAAAACCACATATTTTAGTTAGAAGCGTTATTTTATCGCTCCACCAGTGACGTCCTTGCAAATGTGTCCTCTGATATTTATTACCAAAGAAAGTGGTACACCACTGACATTTTGTGGATATTTCTTCTGATTAGCCTGGTAAATTCTACATGAAGAAGGCCTCTTGCGTTTTTCTCGTCAGACGTACAGTTCTTGATCAAAACAATTAAGTTCATATATTGCTACATTTAGCAGTATTGACTAATAATTTTTGAACACAAATCTAGTTATGCTGGAATAAATGACGTTTTTACAAACATCATGTTAAAAACAATATTTGTTGATATATATGTTCCAGGAGGGCGTTTTCCCATCGAAACTTAAGCTTGCAATTGTAAATCCTTTATACAAAAAGGGGGACGTAAATATTATCACCAATTATAAACCTATTAGCCTTATCTCTAGTTTTTCAAAAGTCTTGGAAATTGCAATAAATGATCAGTTAACCATATACCTGTACACATACGAAATAATCTCTCCAAATCAGCATGGCTATAACAAAAATAAAAACACTGATACGGCCGTCACTAATTTTGTTATTGAAATTTTTAGAGCACTAGACAATAAGATTCCAACTCTGGGGCTCTCTATAGATTTTACTAAGGCTTTCGACAATGTAAACCATGAGCTATTACTTGCAAAACTATTTAGGTATGGCATTAGGGGTGTAAATCTACAATTGTTTGAATCATATCTTCAGGGACGCACCCAGATAGTTCGTTTGCCGAATGGAAAAGCAAGCTCCAGTTTAAACATAGCAGCTGGTGTCCCTCAGGGATCAATATTAGGCCCTTCACTTTTTTCCTTTTTGTAAATGACCTGAATTTTTATTTGAGGAATATAAAATCGGTAACAATTATACAATATGCTGACGATACCAATGCATTGATATCAGCTGAAAATATAGACAGTCTCATGACACTTGCGTGCACAGTATATGATATGATTGTGAAGTGGGCTCAGCAAAATCATTTATGTCTAAATGAAAATAAAACGCAGTGTGTGCTATTTAGATCGCAGAGGTCTACATACTCTCTGAACAATTATTTTCCTATAAAAACTACAAACTGTATAAAAATGCTAGGAATCACCTTAGACAGTCATCTGCAATGGAACTCTCACATTGAAACTCTCTGTGGAAAGCTGAGCAAATCCTGCTATGCATTAAGATTTCTAAAAAATTTCTGCAGCAGCAACATTCTTAAAACACTGTATTATTCATCCTTTCACTCCCATCTGAGAAATGGTATTGTGAACTGGGGGAACAGTGCGCAGAACCAACGGATTTTTATTTTACAGAAGGTTGCAATAAGAATTTTAGCAAATCTAGGTTATCAGGAATCCTGCAGAAATGCTTTCCACCAACTAGGTATATTAACGGTTATTGGTACCTACATCTATGAAGTTTGCTGCTTCATTTTCAAAAACAGAGCTATATTCACCCAAAATATAACTCCGCACGACCATAACACTCGTCATAAGTTTGAACTTCAACTTAATTCTCACTCGACCTCTTTATACCAAAGAAGCATTATATACATTGGCTGTAAACTATTTAATTTTTTACCTCTGGAAATTAAGGAGTCTGGAATTCAATATATTTTCAAAAAATCACTCAAAAATTACTTAATAGACAAAAATTGTTACACACTGAATGATTTTTTTTACATACTGTTTAAATACATGGTTGTTTAAAAATTGTTCTACATAGTTTTTTTTTTACATTTTATTTATATTTATCTGATCGTATTTATATTTTACTTTGTACTGTTATTTTACTTGTTAGTTACTAGTTTTATTACTTTATAAAGTTCACTTTTAAAGCTTGTTGTGACGTGGCTCATCAAATATGTTGTATTATCTTTTTGATGTATATATGTATCTGATGAAAACAAATCTATCTATCTATCTATCTATAGTAAGTTGTTAGTGTTCAAAACCACCCCATCGTATTATTTCTTCGATTAGTATTTCATTGAATTCATTTTATTATTTGGCCGTTTTTATCGAATATCTCAATAAATATGGTGAATTATACGAATGCAGAAATGGCAACAATGTATTCCGTATATGGTCTCGCAGATGATAATACAATAAAAACCAGAAGTATATATCAGGAAAGATATCCTAATCGTGCCTTGCCAGATAGCCGATTCTTTTCGACTATTCATTGCCATCTTTGTATAACTGGTAGTTTCCAAAAAGGTACTTTGGAAGGTAGACCTCGAACTGTCAGAACACCCGAAACTGAGGAAGCGGTGCTGCAGGAAAACGATGAACATCCTGAGACGAGTACGAGGAAGATTGCTAAAGCTCTGAATATTTATCATCAAATTGTCTGGCGACTTCTGGTTGATTTTTTGTTATATCCGTACCATATTCTAAGAGTACAGGCATTACTTCCCAAGGATTTTCCACAGCGTGTTAACTTTTGTCAGTGGTACTTTCAGATTGTTACACTAAATCCGTAGTTTGAGTCACAAATTATGTTCACAGACGAAGCAAATTTTTCTAGGAATGCTATTCAAAATTTTCATAGTAATCATATGTGGATGGACGTAAACCCCCATGCCATAACCGAAACCCATTTCCAAGAGCAATTTTCGGTTAATGTTTGGGTAGTAATTATTGGTAATAATCTTATAGGCCCTTTTTTTCTGCCAAGATGCCTTAATAGACAATCTTACCTGCATTTTCTCCAAGAAGAACTACCTGTGTTGCTTCAAGATGTACCAATTGCGATAAGGAATCAAATGTGGTACATGCACAATGAAGCTCCTGTTCATTTCAGTGTAATTGTTCGCGACCATTTATATGTAGTTTCTAATCGTTGGAGATAGATCGTGGACCAATGGCCAGCAAGATCCCCGATCTCAATAGTTTGAATTTCTTTTTTGGGGTCATATTAAAACCCCAGTGTATAAAACTCCCATTAACGTAGCGAAGGTTAGACGAGATTCCGCCTGAAATAGTCAAGCTAGTTGCGGAAGAATACCCGGGAGACATCTTAAGAGTAATGAATCGTGCCCTAGAGAGTGGGAATTTCCCGATCAGATGGAGGAAGGCCAGAGTCGTCCTGATCCAGAAAGGGAACAAGCCGCCGGAGGACCCGTCATCCCACCGACCGCTATGTTTACTTGACGCGATGAGCAAGCTCCTCGAGTATCTGATACTGGAGAGATTAGAGAAGGAGTTAGCCGAGAAGGGTGGCTTATCTGAAAGCCAGTTCGATTTTCGGAAAGGACAATCAACGGTAGGAGCCATTAGGTTACTAAAGGAGACGGCAGAGGAAGCCCTAGCCACGAAACAGCTACGTGCTGTCGAGACCCTCGATGTCAAGGAAGATGCAGAGCTTGAGGATAGCTCTGTACCTCGTCAGAGTGATGATGAGCTACTTCCAAGACAGGATGATCGGATTTGAATCAGAGGGAGAGATAACATGGAAAAGCATCGCGTGTGAGGTTCCACAAGGGTCAGTGCTCGGTCCGAACTTGTGGAATGTATGTTTGACGATATCTTTCGATTACCTTGGGAGGAGGGTGTAAAGGTCATCGGGTATGCCGACGACTTGACCATAACGGTGACTGGAAGGTGAACTGTCCAAATAATGGAAGCAGCCAACGAGGCCATCAGAAATATTGAGAGGTAGCTAGAAAGAATGCAGCTCGAGCTAGCTGTCAGGAAAACGGAGCTCCTGGTTATCACGAGGAAATGAAATCTTCCACCAATGAAAGTTAGGGTAGGCCAGGTGGAGATATCCTCAGGGAACCACCTGAAATACCTAGGGGATTGGCTGGACTCCAAGCTGAATTTTGCTGTCCATACCACAAAGACGGCCGAGAAGGCGGGAGAAGCAGCCACAGCCATTGGGAGGCTTATGGCCAATACGCACGGACCGAGAGCGAGCAAGAGGAGACTGCTGTGCAGTGTCGTGCACTCTATCCTCTTGTATGCAGCTCCGGTCTGGGAAAGTGCGATGAAGGTGGATAGGACGAGAGGGAGGATGGCTAGAATCCAACCATGTGCCGCACTAAAAGTATGCAGTGCATACAAAACGATTTCGTACGAGGCGGCGTTGGTAGTGGCGGGGATCTCCCCTTCGGATCTGATGGCCAAAGAACAGCTGGAAATCTCTGTAGGAGCCGGGAGGGCAGATGCCAGGGACAGGCTGTTTGAAAGATGGCAGAGGCGGTGGGACACTTTAGACAAGGGAAGGTGGACGAGACGCCTCATCCCGAACATCAGAGCGTGGATGGAATGGAGGCATGGTGAGGTAAGCTATTACCTCACCCAAGCCCTGAGCGGACATGGGTGCTTCATGGAGTACTTATATGATATTGGCAAGACTGGCAGCAGAGAGTGTGTATACTGTGGAGAGGTCGATGACGTGGAGCACACCGTGTTCGCATGCAACAGATAGAGAGAAGATAGACGAGATGGTGGAGCATCGTTATTGTCTCCAGAAAATATGGTAGGGAGGATGCTAGAAACGGAAGAGAACTGGAGAAGGGGTGAGGAGGCAATAACCCGCATTATCAAAGAGAAAGAAGAGGAGGAAAGAGAAATGGAGAAACGCCAATTTACACCGACAATGTTAAATGACCTGTGAGTCCGATGAAAAGCGAAAGCAGTCCCAGGCCAACAGGAACACTGAAGAGATGGAGTCCAGCACTACCCGTTCGTGATAGACTCTAAGCGACGGGTGTCCATGATGATTTCCCCTCTCACGAAAAAAAGAAAACGGAGCTAAGAGCTGCCTCGTGTGGAACAATACAGAATACGTCGGGAATATTTGAACGAGTGCGTAATTCGATGCGAAGACGGGCGGAAGCATGCCTATTAACCCTTTCCGGCACGGGAAATCCTACACAAAAAAGCCCCGTTGCTGCACGGGATATTATTTTCTATCTGTTTCTTTTTTGTTATTGGGATTGCTAAGCAACAAAATATACTTTGTTTGCATTTGTGGAGATTTATATTTTGTTTAAAGTATATACTTTGGCGTGGTACCCAGATACATAGCATATATTACAGTATAAACAGTATATACAGTGTTTACAGTCCACTGTGCAATGTGCATATACAATATACGGTAGGTTATTTGTACAACCATGCATTGAACGACGCAATTTGCATGGTTCAAACGGTGAACATGTGAACAACCATGCCTGAAAGGGTTTTAAGTGAAAGTGGCCACTTCCAACAATTTTTATAAAACAAAAGGACCCCACCGCTCATTTCTTATGGGAAGTGGCCCCCGGTGAAATTGGCTGAATTTTTAATGTATTGTAGATTTCGACTTTCTGATGAAAACCTGTCATGGGCCCAACTCGATCCTATGTCTAGTTTCCGAGATACAACTATAAATTCTTGTAAAATTATGTGTCTTTTCGAACTTTTAATTTATTGATGGGGGATTAGAGGTCAAAGGAGCAATTTTTTTTAGCAAAGTTTTTTATTTAAAGTTTTCTTATCAGGAAGACACATACTTTATGTAAAAAATGTTTTAGACAATTTGACCGAATATTTTTTTCGCTTGTTATTTTTATATAAATTTCCCGGCGCCTTCGCCAACATTTTTCAAACTTTAATTTTTTTCTACGCTATTTTTATTTAAACAACAAATAGTTTTAGTGCAAAATATTACAAAGAGCTATTAGAACGTATGACAATATAAAATGTATGAAAAAGAAATCATGAATTCGAAATTATTTTAATTGTACATGAGGTCATTCTTGTACATTTCTTGAGCTGTATATCGGAAACTAGGCATAGGATCGAGTTGGGCCCACGAGAGCTTTTTATCAGAGTCGAAATCTACAATATATCAAAAATTCAGTAAATTTCACCTGGCGCCACTTCCCATAAGAAATGAGCGGAGTCCTTTATGATTATCAATATGTTAATACAAATTAGTTTCAATATAAATGTAATTCTTTTAGTCAAGAGAAAAACGAACGAGAAAACGCAAGAGCCGTTTTCACGTAGAATTGGCCAGGAGAAATGTCAGTGGCGTACCACTTTTTTGATAAAAGATATCAGAGTACATGTTTGCAGGGGATGGTGAAACGATAAAATAACTTTTCTAACTAAAGTATGTGGTTTTATATCCTATTAACACATACCAAAATTGAAAATAATATCTAAAGTACTTTCTGAGATATTAAAAAATAACGATTCAAAAAAACAATTCATAGCAAAAAATTTAAGCCGTTGCGGACATATGTTCATATGACCTAAGGAATCATACCCTGAAATATTAGCATGTCATGCTAACGTCTTGTAAGTTCAATTATTACTCGGTGGTCCCACAATAATTTTGCCAGGTAGGTCTAGTGAAAAGTGAAGAAACATTGGAAACAATTTTTTTACTCGAAAATTTGGCGAATGCACTAGTGACAAATAACACCGGCACACAAAGAAAATGTCGTGAATCTGAAATAAAACCTGTAAAAATGTATGTATTTTTGTGCGCTGATTCCGAATCTGCCATCAGATTTGGCCTATGCCATCGGAATGTTTTTCTACATTCGATGAAAATCGAATGTTTTTCTTGAAAACCGAGGACGTTTGACTGTCACCGAATGTAGACTAAAATTTCGATCAAATCTGATTCTGATTCAGCGCAGAAAAATACATATATTTTGATAGATTTTGTTTCAGGTTCATGACTTTTTTTGCACCGGCGGCGGCGGCACACACACACAAAAAAAATATCGTGAACCTTAAACAAAATCTGGCAAAATATATGTACTTTTGTGTGCCAAATCCGAATCTGTCATCAGAATTGGCCTATGTCATCAGAATTTTTTTCCACATTCGATGAAATTCATACGTCCTCAGTTTTCAAGAGAAATTTTGACTTTCATCGAATGTAGAAAAAAATTTCGATGGCATAGACCAAATCTGATGGCAGATTCGGATTCAGAAAACAAAAGAATATATATTTTGACAAGTTTTGTTTAAGGTTCACGATATTTTTTTTGTGTGCCGGTGTAATTTATTTTTGGGATAAGAAATTCAAATTTGGTAGGAATTAATTTAAAATTGATTGTTAAGTTATTTTAGGATTAGCTGATGACGAATATTGTGTCAAAAGTTAAGAATTCAAAATGGTGAATTCAATATGGCTGCGATAATTGCAATATTTTTACAGATTTACATGAAATTTAATAAATTATGATTTCAGTATTCTTTAATAATATGCCTGATGTTAAAAGTTAAGAAATCAAAACGACGAATATTTTCCTTTACTACGTAGAAGCGAAACAAATAGGCCACTAATAAGGGTGGAAAAAATATGAAAGATTATTTCACTCATTTACGCTATAGCCAATGAGAGCTCGTTTTTTCACAACATTGCACCAATCAAATGTCATTATTAGTGGTAATTCAAGCTAGATCGGCTTTTGACAGTACCAACATGCAAAATTTATCGCTCTAATTTTTTATGTCGCTGCAGCGGCAAATACTGCGGTAATTTTTTGACGTTTTGTTTCGTGAAATATTTTCCGCAAATAGGGCAACTCGCGCTTTTTAATTTTATCTATAAATATCTTCTCTAGCTTATTACTAATTGTTAACTTACCTTGTAAATTGTAATATTGTATTATGTACTAACAAACATAAACACACCACATATATAGTAAACAATCGTCAGTTCCAAAGAGAAGCCTGTCTGAAATATATAGGCTATAACCCTTGCCTATCTGTAACTATTTCAATTTGCCTACTTTTCAATCAGATAACAATAATATACAAAGATTGTACTTAATACACCTAGCTCATTATACAGGAACAAGTCAAGCACAGCTTTCAATAGCTCAATAACGTAGTTACAAAGTTAAGCAAATCATTTATTATAAATGTCAAGTAAACACATTCGCTCTGGAAACAAACTAAAAATGTACCTAGGTACCTAGGTACCTACTTACATACGGTAATCTATCAAAAAGTAACTAGTTGAATCAAAGCTGTGCAATATTTTAATTTGTTGTATTTAAAATTCACTCTGCCTAACGAAGCAAACCTCAACATAATTTGTAAACTTCGTAAGTTAAAATAAGGATTAAATACGTAAATAATATGAATCAATGAACAATTATTATGGAATATAACTCTAGTAGCGGTAGAGCTAGATGGCGCTCTCTATGTCAATCTCGGAACCATGAGTGTATAGTAATAAATAGGCGGGATATCGGGAATAAAGTAGTGCTCTCTCTATCGTTCCTCGTCATATTGCACCTCAGAAACACCTGAAAGGTGTTAAGCCAGTCTATATATTATAACATCGAAGGTTTCGTTTCGTTTTATTTACTAGTTGCCATAGAAACGTCACTAGATTATTTTAAAATATAGCCAATCTCTGTTGTTTCTACTGTGTTTGTTTCAAATTTGCTGTTTTGACAATATGAGTCGGTTTGGAAATATTTCTGTATATCAAATTAATGAGGAAATTGAAAATAAAAGTCAGTAAACTCTAAAAAGTGACAAGAAAACGTCTGAAGGCAATTAATGAGAAAACATAATGTTGAAGATGTACTTAATGAATTATTTATTCGTGAAATATTCTCCTCAAATACCATTCGTGCTTTAAATTTTATCTAAAAATTTTTTCTCAAGCTAAGTTGCCCCTAGTAAATATAACTCGTGCAAATTGACAGTTTATTATCAAAGATTAAATCCCTCCCGCTAAAGCGGTTGGGATTTAATCAGATAATAAACTGCCAATTTGCACTCCTTATATTACCAGGCAACACGCTTTCGAAAAAATTTTCGATAAAATTTTAAGCACTAGTGATATTACATACGATTATTTCACTCATTAACGCTATAGCCAATGAGAGCCCGTTTTTTCAAAACATTGCACCAATCAAACGTCATTATTAGTGGTAATTCAAGCTAGATCGGGTTTTGACAGGACCAACATGCAAAATTTATCGCTCTAATTTTTTAGGTCGCTGCAGCGGCAAATATGCGAAAATTTTTTGACGTTTTTGTCGTGAAATATTTTTGGCAAATAGGGCAACTCGAGCTTTTAAGTTTTATCTATAAATATCTTCTCTAGCTTATTATTAATTGTTAACGTACTTACCTTGTAAATTGTAATATTGTATTATGTAGTAGCAAACAAAAACACACCTCAATTCCAAAGCGAATCTTGTCTGAAATATATAGGCTGTAACTTTTGCCTATCTGTAACTATTTCAGTTTTCCTAGTGTTCAATCAGGTAACAATTACACACAAAGATTGTACTTAATATAGCTCATAATACAGGAACAAGTCAAGCACAGCTTTCAATAGCTCAATAATGTAGTTACAAAGGTAAGCAAATCATTTATTATAAATGTTAAGTACACATTCGCTCTGGAACAAACTAAAAATGTATAGTACTTACATATGGTAATCTACCAAAAAGTAACTCGTTGAATCAAAGCTGTGCATCAAACATTATAATTTGTTGTATTTAAAATTCTCTTTGCTTAACAAAGCAAACCTCAACATAATTCATAAACTTCGTAAGTTAAAAGTAATGATTAAATACGTAAATATGAGTCGATGAACATTTATTTATTATGGAATATAACTTGTAGCGCTAGATGGCGCTCTCTATGTCAATCTCGGAACCATGGGTGTATATTTTATTTGGGCGAGACATCGGTACTAAAGTAGTGCTCTCTCTATCGTTCCTCGTCGTATTACACCTCAGAAACGCCTGAAAGGTGTTAAGCCAGTCTATATATTATAATATCTAAGGTTTCAACTCGTTTTATTTACTAGTTGCCATGGAAACGTCACTAGATTATTTTAAAATATAGCGAATCTCCGTTGTTTCTACTGCGTTTGTTTGAGATTTGTTGTTTTGACAATATGAGTCGGTTTGGAAATATTTCTGTATATCAAATTAATGATGAAATTGAAAATAAAAGTCAGTAAACTCCAAAAAGTGACAAGAAAACATCTGAAGGCAGTTAATGAGAAAACATAATATTGAAGATGTACTTAATGAATTATTTATTCGTGAAATATTCTCCTCAAATACCACTCGTGCTTTAAATTTTATCTAAAAATTTTTTCTCAAGCTAAGTCGCCCCTAGTTAATATAACTCGTGCAAATTGGCAGTTTATTATCAAAGATTATCAGATAATCAACTGCCAATTTGCACTCTTTATATTACCAGGCAACACGCTTTCGAAAAAATTTTCGATAAAATTTTAAGCACTAGTGATATTACATACGAAAATTTCTCCATCGACGTCACCTAGATAACTGAACTTTATTATCTAATATCGATACTGAGGTCGAATTAAAAATAAATAAATAATAAATTAAACTCGTCTTTAACTTGCTTCAATATCGATATTATATAATAAAGTTCAATTAAGTGGACGGCGCCGACGCTGAAATTTTATTTTATAATTTCCAACTGCATTTCTTGAAGGCCGTTCAGTTTTTTTTTATTTTCTTTTTCTGGAGCATTGTAATATATTTTACTTTTAACACTCTAAAAATTTTATTACCTCATTCTAAGAATGTAACCAAGATATTCTTTATGTCATGAACAATGTTTATTATATTCTTCGCAAAAAACGAATAGTATATTGCATTTGATCGGCACATTTCTAAAACCGTAAATGTCGCTCGTAGAGAAAAAAATTTCATATCATTGTATTAGTGAACGAATTCTGAACAACTTTCAAAATGTCCGTCTGTCCGTCTGTCCGTCTGTCCGTCTGTCCGTCTGTCCGTCCGTCACCTTTCTTGTAAGCACGATAACTTAAGAAAGAAAAGTCCGATTGTATTGAAATTTGGAAAGTAAGTTAGTGTTAGCTAGAGGAAGAAACCTATTATTTTTGAAGAAAATCAATCAGTAAATAAGAAAGTTATTAACCATTTATTAAAAAAAAACTATTTTCTTCATCTTTGTCGCTTGTATTTAAATAGAAATCTTGCGAAATGTTATCTCTATAATATTTTTTTTGTTTATACATTTTACTAATATATATTTCATAATAATATATTTAATGCGTTGAAATATGATTCTCGTAAGATACATATTACAGACATTCAATTTCCGTAGTAATCTGTGATGGCCCAGTGATTTTGGCTTGCAATCTTCTACGATAACTTACCTCTACCCCCTTACTCTTATCTTTCCTCTATTTTACATATTTCCAATCCCTCTTTCTCCCCATTTATGCTTGTACGATTTTGTTCTTTTATCTTTTTTGTTAATTTTGTTTCTTTTTTGTCTCTCTAAATCCCCTCTAGGCCGAAAACTTACCTAAATCCTATTTTTTTAAACCACAATTTTATTTCCACCCTACCTTCCTTGTCGGCGATCAGACCACAAGGTCGTCATTTGTTCGAAAGGGTTTTTTTGTTTAGTTGTGTTTCCCGTATCAACAATCAAAATTTCGAAGTGCGCTCGCCTACGATTTTAGTGTTCTCAGTGTTGTGTTTATTTTTAAGTTACTGTTAGGTCCATGTAGACACATCAAAAATGTTATTCTAGTTTTTAAGTCTGTCCGTAGTGGACAGGAGCTTCTAGCACCCCGCCCAGCCTCACACCCACCTCGGCGATGTTCGCCGTGGTTGTCTGGCTGGCTCCGAGCTAGGATCCGGTGAGGCACATATATTGTACTTGAACTTGAAATAAAATATGATTGTTGTTGTTGTTGGCTTGCAATACAAAGATCGTGTGTTCGAATTCCACACAGGTTGGATGTCTTTTTTTTTCAATGTTCTTTCATATATTTTTTTTTTTCATAACAAAGTTGGTATCACAAAGTTTAGGATGTCCAAAAACTAACATTATTTACAAGTAAACTGCCAAGAGCATCCTATAGAATGTGTAACAATTATATAAAAAGCTCAGTAAATTGACGAAAGCTTGTTATTATACTCTTCGCAAAAACGAAGAGTATGTTGTATTTGATCGGCACATTTCTAAATCAGTAAATATCGCTCGTAGAGAAAAAAATTTTGATATCATTATATTAGTGAACGAATTCTGAACAACTTTCAAAATGTCCGTCTGTCCGTCCGTCCGTCCGACCGTCTGTCACGTTTCTTGTAAGCACGATAACTAAAGAATGAAAAGTCCGATTGTATTGAAATTTGGAAAGTAAGTTAGCGTTAGCTAGAACCCTATTGTTTTTGAAAAAAATCAATCAGTAAATAAAAAAGTTATTAATCATTTAAATTAAAAGAAAGTATTTTCTTAATTTTTGTTACTTGTACTTAAATAGAACTCTTGCGAAATTTTATTCTCTATAATTTTTTTTGTTTATACATTTTACTAATACGTATATTTCATAATATATCTAATTCGTTGAAATATAATACTAAAATATATATACTACATTGTAGTGATCTGTGATGGCGCAATGGCTAAACCTTTGTCTAGCATTCTTTTCAATATAAGACACCCCCTACCATACCAGACGTTGCTTGTTTTCCGGCAACTCCCTTACTTTCCACTACTACAACTTATCACTATCCTAAACTTTGTCCATTCTCAATTTACATCTTTAATCCTTTTCTATTCCCTCTCTGTTTGTTTATTTTGTTCTCATTCATAACTTTCTGTTCTTTTTGTTCTTTTGTCCATTTTTGTCTCCAAATTCCATTTAGACCAATATATTTAGAAAAATCCTAACCCTTTTAATCCTTAACTTTCATTTCACCACATTTTCCTGGCAGGAAGACCACCAGGGTGGAATTGCTTCGAACGGGTTTTTTCGTTGAGTTTTGTTTTTTCCTGCCAGCAATTAAAATTACAAAGTGTTCGCGCTCGTGCGAAATCGATAATTTGTTTGTGTTATTTTAACTATTTTTAGATATTTTAATATATCATGTTTTTTAAAAGTTATTGTTAGTTTAAGTTTATGCCCTTTAAACAGGAACTTTAACCCCCTCATTAATTATTGTTTAGTCGAACCGGACCTGCCCCGCCCAGCCCTACACTCACCATGACGCTGCGCGGCGAAGAGTATAATGCTTCCACTAGTTTATAAATTAAATATCTCTGGAATTCATACTTATGAAATATTTTAGCTTATTTTGAGTTAATGATTTGGGGAGAAATTAAACTAATGTTTAGTTTGGTTTTCATTTTTAACTTAATTAAGTAACCCTCTTTAGTGGATTAATCCAGGAAAACACGAAGCAAAAGATGCAGCTAACTTGGTTTAATTAAAATAATAGTTCCCTCCTTCAAAAGAAAGTAATTATTCAAGTTTTAAAGATCTCCAAATAAAGGATTTTGCTAGTTCTTAAGGGGCGTTCATTAAACTTTTTGTTAGAAAATGATTTTCAATTTCATGATAAACATTAGTGTCTGGATTAAATGTGGGAGAGCGGTTAACTTTATTAATGCACCACCGTAATGAATGGAAATATACTAGCTGCCATTTATAACCAGACTATGGGAATATAATGACTGTCTCCTTCAAATTAAGTTGATTAACAAAACTGTCAATTTTTCTTAAATTTAGATCAATCATATAAGCACGGCAAATATAATCTTGAATGACAAAAATTGCCGTGGTTATTTCATTTTACTATTTAAAAATAAATAAATTTTATTTCTGCTTACCTCATTCATTATAAAAAAGCATTATTTTGGGTATTTAGCAGATAACTTTCAATGAAATCATTCGTTATTTTCATATGCTATTGATCCATGGCTGATTACTTCACTATATCAACAAGCAGTTTCCCCCACGAAGCATCTTGTCAACTTCTTTCGTACACTTACTATCTAACATTCAGTATGAAAAACGAGAAAATAACCATTCTTTCTATGTACTGATGATCTAATTCCGCTCATGCTAGCATACTACAAAAAGTGTCCCATACGAGACATCCTCTCTAGTATATCTAGCTCTGCCTAGAGGATACTCCATCATAAACAAACATTTCAAAGCCAAAAACTACTAAAAAGACAAAGAAAATGGATATGAAATTTCACTCACCGCATACACGTCCAAATAAGTAAAATATTTTCTTCTACTTTCGCCTGATTAGCGACTCTAAAAATTGATCAACTTTTTCCATTCTCTTTAAAATTAATCTGGAATGGCATATACTTCTTTTGAAGCAAAATTACTATTACACAATAATAAGAAAAGTTTCATGTTAAAAAACTGACAGGAGAACATTTATTTACTTGACAGATACAACAGAAATAAAAAAGAATAACTCTTTTTAGCTAGGGAGGTGGTGGCAATACGGGTGTATGATTTGATTGTAATTAACAATAACATGGAATGAAGGTATTGATATAACATATCGATTAGAGCAGCTACCGAGCTTGGTTCTACTGATTTTTTAAATAAATGAATTTCAAAGGCCATGGCAGGTTGAGATACGTGTCCGTGCCTTTGCAACCTTTTTGCGTGTAGTTCCTTCCAGTGATATATCTTTGCGTAAGATACTACCACAAAAAGTTTTGGCCTCAAAAACTTCATAATATCTGAGAAAAAATTTTTTTTCGAGAATCCAAAAAAAAAATGTTTTTTCTTAATCAAGTGAACCAATTTGTTTGTAGTTCATATATATTGTAAATCTACTCAAGACAATTTATTAATGATATTTTCAGGAAATATTTTCATGAAAAAAAAATTGATTCTTTTGAATTTTTTGGAAAATTGTAATACGTACTTAGACCAGAGCTGGGTAGTATTCGAATACATCTGTATTCGAATACAGTATTAGGATACTTTTTCTGTATCCGAAAGCTGTATTCGAATACTTTCTTAAAATTGTATCCGTTATCCGTATCCGACACAAATTAATAAAGTATCCGTTATTCGAATACAAATAAAAGTATCCGAATACACTAAAAGTATCCGAATACAACAAAAGTATCCGAATACAATAAAGGTATTCGAATACTGAAAATATCCGAATACCACAAAAAATATATATACATATTAAATATTATTTTCTAGTCATTCTTTATAAAAAGGTTTACATATATTCTGAAAAGTCCTTTCAGCTATAGTTGGAATGTCGATATAACACACAGAGTGGTTAAAAAATACGAAAAGTTGAAATTGTTACAAGAGTAAAGTACCAGTTCTTCAAGTAATAGTTGAAAATATAGGTAAAATTATTCCTAATGTTGAGGTAGAAGTTCAGATATGAAATTTGAAAGCTTCATCTCATTTTTTTTTGGCATCTTTAAGATTAAAGTAATTTTATAGAGTTAACCAAAGTGGCTAATTTATTTGATAATATGTACAGTATAAAAGTGACTGTTTTGTGATTATTTTATTAAACAAATTAATAAATCATCTACTTTCTTTAGTTATTTTTGCAAAATTAATTTAATCTTGGTTCCAAAAAAAAACTAGATAATTTCTGAACTTATCTGAACTTCTATCGACATTAGGAACAATTTTTCCCATAAGATTTTAAACTTATGCTTCAATTTCAAAAGCTGGTATTTTATTCTCGCAAAAATTTAAAGTTTTCTTAATTTTTAACCACCTTGTACGTTATATCAACATTCCAACTATAGTTAAAGTAGTTGAGTATTTTTCAGTATAAGCAAAACTTTCTATAAAGAATGACTCCTTATATCATATGTTTTAGTTTTTGTTAAAATGTTGAATTTCTCTTTTTTTTTTTTTCTAGATGTTTTTTTGCACTTAATAGTACACTGTGTATCTAGTAGTAAAAGCAATACATTCTCGGACGACGATGTAAATTGTTGGCCCAGGCCAACAAGCATTGAAGTCCGGAAATATGCTTTTACTTCGAAGTACGCATACTATTTTTTCTGAAATCGCAATCAATAGGTATATTATTATAAATTAAGGAACTTTTTATTGTTTTGAAAAAAGTCAGAGATTCAATGCTTATTATTTACTGTCTAAAATATATATATATATAAAAAACAGTCTGGGAAAGTAATAATTTTTTTTATGTATTACCGTTTCGATGGATTGTTGTAATTAGTACGTAAGTTAATACATTATTGTTTAGTGTTACCCTGGTGTTTTAATTTCCAATTAGTAAACACCCTGTGTTTACTAGGGGGGGGGGGTGTAACACGTAACATTATGTTTACCAATTTGACTACGTTTTGTGAAAAATATATGTTATGGCTTATTGTATGGTGTATAATTAATAAAAAAATGGAAGTGGTCGCTGACGTCTAAGTACGTATTTAAATTTTTCAAAAAATTCAAAAGCATCAATTTTTTTTTCTTCATGAAAAGATTTCCTGAAAATATCGTTAATAAATTGTCTTGAGTAGATTTACAATATATGTGAACTACAAACAAATTGGTTCACTTGATTAAGAAAAAAAAAATTTTTTTCCGATTTTCGAAAATAAAAATTTTTCAGATATTATGAAGTGTTTGGGGCCAAAACTTTTTGTGGTAGTATCAAAGATACATCACTGGAAGGAACTACATGCAAAAAGCACGGACGCTTATCTTAACTTGCCATGGCCAATTTACAAAAAAAAAAACGCTCCTAAAAATGGTATCTGAAATCCAAGTCATTTCATTTTACTTTGCACTGGTTTTAATGTGTTAGTTTTTATATCCATAAGAGAAAAACATTGGCTTACGTGTACGTTGCTGATTTTCAGAAATATTCCCAATTTACTCCAAAAAATGTCAAAGTAAGAAAATAGTCTAATCAGTGGGGGATTTTGCCCTGCAAAAGATGGAGTAGTAATGATTTTGATATATGTTGTTTAAGTCAAGGCCTTGATAGAAAATACAAGTTTTCGACCTGGGGCGGGGGCGAGGCGTCATCTTGAAGTAAAGGTGCAAAAAATTCAAAATAACTCGGCAACGCTCGATCCTATGAGAAAAATGTTCAAGACAAAATTGAAGAGGACAAAATTTCCTATATACATTATTATTGTAAGTCTAATGTTTTAAGAGATACAGCATCAGAAACATTGATTTAAGAAAAATATATTTTTTTAATTAAATAATGTATGTTTACAACACAACATATTTCGGGACACGCTGTATACACATTCAAGCAAAGGAAAAAGAAAATAATTATAAAAGACATTAGAATATTTCTTGGGACTACCTAGATAGCGATAGCTTTGTAAAAATAACACAGGGCGACAAAAAAAGGTTATTTTGATCCGAACCATTTTATCCTATGTTTTTTGACATGCTGAAACCGATTCTGATATTAAAAAAAATCTACCGCAGCAGTTTTTGTTTACCACCCCTTTCATCCCCTAAAAAGAGCAAAAAAGGTCTTGCCCTAAGGTTCTGTTCTAAGTTTTCTGAAGTATTTCGATGTGCTGAAGCTAATTTCAGGCAAAAATATTTTTTTATCTGGTCAGTTTCCCTCTGCCACTCCTAGGAGATAAAAGGGGTTTGTAGAGGGTAACTGACACGATAGACATTTTTTTTTTGTTCAAAATCGGCTTCAGCGCATCAAAATACTTCAGAAAAGTTAGATCAGAATCTTAGACCAAGGCCTTTTTTTGCCTCCTTTAGGGGATAAAAAGGGGGGGGGTAGACAAAAACTGCTGCGGTAGATTTTTTTTAAATATCAGAATCGGTTTCAACATGTCAAAAAATATGGGATAAGACGGTTCTGATCACAAGAACAGCCCCCCCCCCTTTTTTTTTGTCGGTCTGTGTAATTATTAAGAAACGTCAGCCAATAAAAAAATAGCATAGCAGATTTCAGCCACTATTTTTTTATGTTCTTTACAAATAAACAAAGCTTCTTTTTACAATTAATTATTTTTTATTTATTTGCTTTTATCATGATTAGAGAATATTATTTAGGTATTATGCAAATCGCAACTTACACACTTTTTATTTATTATGAAAATACCTACTTTCTGTATATTGTTGCCCTAATCTGGGCACGCTAATATACTAGTCAGGTAAATACTTTAAAACACTCATTATTGGAGAATCAATCAAAACAACTACTCTTCTAGCTAATACTGACGAAGTATTGAATTACATGATAGGATTCTTAGCATTTTAAAGAAAAAAATATACTGAAAATACTTAAATCATTTCTTCAAATTTAATCATTCACACTTTTTTATTTAATATGAAATTATCTACTTTCTGTATATTGGTGCCTTAATCGGGTCACGCTAATATACTACTTAGGAAAACACTTTAAAACACTCATTATTGGAAAACCAATCAAAACAACTACTCTTCTAGCTAATACTGACGAAGTATTGAATTACATAACAGGATTCCTGGCATTTTAAGGCAAAAAAAATGTATTGAAAATACTTAAATTATTTATTGAAATTCAGTCATTAACAACAATTACTAAACCATACATTCTATTTCAACTCTAGAAAAGTTGTACAAGTTTTTTCGAACTCGTTAGTTCTCATCAGTGCTTATGTATATGAATCATAAGATTCTCGATTCAAAGCATTATATTTATCTATGTTTGAACACCGTCTCTGGTATAACTACCTGGGAGCCGGGTTCTGTATATTAACCAGAACACACGTATACACAGATAACAAGGCCAGGAGGATGAGAGCCCTAATCTACCCGATGACGGGTAGACAGAGCAGACTCAACCTGAGGAACAAGCTCACGCTTATCAGGTCCCTCATCCGGCCTCAACTGACGTATGCTTCGGTAGCTTGGGGCTACTAAGCAAAGAGGTACCTCCAACAGATCCAGAGAGTGGAGAACGTCGCCCTCAGAACAGCAGTCGACGCACCCTGGTTCGTCCGCAACGAGGACATCTTCAGGGACCTGGACTACACCCCGGTCACTGCGATCATCAAGGAGAGAGCCAGGAAGATGTACGCCCTTGCCGAGGAGCATGGGAACCCACTAGTCAGGGAGGCAACTGACTAAGACCCAGCAGATGCTCCGAGGCACAAGCGGCCGAAGGTACAGCTTCTGGATAACGGGTGAGTATGAGAAACATACCACCACCCGATGTTCCACCCCCACGGAAGAGATATGACGATCACCCAACCACCCACCCAAAACCCTGCGGGTACCGGATAAAAGACCGTCCAGTACTCGTAGTCACCCTGGCCCCGGGCAGACCGAAAATGCTACCAAAGCAGTTAGGTCTGCCCTTCCTCGAGCTACACAGCTCATCCTTACCCTACCGATGATCCGGATGACAGGATGCCTCTTGGCATCTTGTGTACCGGCAGTCACTCCCGCGACAAACCCAAACCACCCAACTGACAGATGACTACCCCCCGGGGGGCAAACAAGCTGGCGAAGAGCAGAAGACGAAGACAGAAGAACGCCAGAAGCGGCCTTAGCCAGCAAGGTCCAACGAGCCGGGACCCAGGGAGGTGGACCGAAATCGTCTGCACCGCTCACATTTGTGAGTGGGGCCGACGTAAAGTAAGTTCGCCCGCCCTGCACGAGGCTGGTCCCCGGTCTACAGCGATGCATTGGGGTAAAGGGCAATAGTCCTGCCCGGCCCCAGTCATCCGAGACCGACAAGAATATTGGCGACACAGATAACTTCACACCCATTCCCTGCGACATTCCTATCTGCCACATCTGAGACTCGAACTCGAGAGATATAACAGCTAATAGCCCGTGCTGTCTTATTCGATCATGTTCTAGCTGACTGCTGCTCTATCTAGTACGCTGAGATTAAATAAAGATAGAGATATATCCGACAGAGTGCTGAAAGTTGTGAACGAAAACTTTGTGTTCGATCTGCGCTCACCTTAAATTGAACGTAGCTTGAGAAAACCACAATGGATAAAGAATTCCATATAGCTTGCAAGCAATCGATGGATGAGAGGGAGGAGGGAGTAAGGGAGAGATGGAGGGGAGAAAGGTTATGTAAAATATGAAAACGCGCAATTTTCGAATTTGATTTAAAAGATACTGCATAAAGTTAGAAATTAAAGTTAAGTTGTAAAAATAAGTGATGGCTATTTAGTGATATCCTTAAATAACAAAATATGAAAAATAAAAATGAGTCATTCATCTAACGAAGCCTAAAGAATACACGTTACTGAACTTACTGGCCTGGAATTAGAAAAAATAACGCAAACTTTTAAATTTACATTACAAATCATTATGTCGATTTAAATATATTCACATTATGTTGGTCCAAATCTTGTTAGTTACTAATCGTCACCCTAATATTACAAGGTTGCATGTCATGTTTTCTGCATTTTCCGACTCAATAATATAACGAGGTTGTACGTTACCAAATCTTCGTTTTGCAAACAAATCCTAAGATGGCACTACCCATATTAAGTTAAATATTAAGAAAATTATAAAGGTGTATGCGCTTTAGTTGGTATGTTTAATAGTATATTACGTAATGAGTGTTGTAAGAAGCATATTACGCACGAATGGAAAAGTTGCGCACGATGCCGCGTAGCGGCGAGTGCGTATTTCCATGAGTGCGTAATTGCCTTACAACTCGAATTATGTACTATACTTTACCTACGATCATATTTATTAAGTTATTTAGTAAAATCTGGATTAGTTTACTAGTCAACAATATTATTCAACAAATATTATGTCAGTTTTGACAGCGTTTGAAAATTAAGTAGGCGCATTTGTTTTTTTAAACCCCGCGCCAGCGATTAAGCCACCTATAATTGCATGCCCCGTGCGTTTTGTTTACCGTGCGATTTGTTTACAGTGCGTTTTGTTTACAATATGTAAAATTCAACTTACATAGATGGCAGGTAGTGTGTTTTTTACTATTTACAGTAGTGATCGTAGGTAAAAAAAGTAACAGAGGTGTATTAAATTTTACTCAAAATGTGTAAATAGTAACATGCAACTTGTAATATTAGGGTGAAGTGATGTCATTTCAGTTTTAGGTTTTGCTCAATATTTTGTTATTTGTCAAAAAGAAAATATTCTTATCCCTTTATAGGACACTGGTCGCTACTTCAACCAAGCCGAAAAAATATTTGTATCAAACTGATATTGGTGGCATATTTAACCAGATGACTCTTGTAGTATTGTGCAGGCGGACATCGGTCGGAGATTCAACCGCTTGCGTTATGCGTTAGAGTTATGCAGAAAGAGGTTGGAATATTCAACCAGTGTTCTTCTAGGTACATGTAGTGATGATTCATCTTTCGCTTCGTTTTACTTCCACATCCAGTGGAAGTATAGTAACGACAAAAAATTTTTAAAAAATTTTTATTGTTCAAATAGGCTTAGAATGTCATGAAACATCGAGATTTTAAGTTTGAGCGAAAAAAAAAAATTCTGTCTGTCGGTCTGTCTGTCTAACTTTTTTTGTGCGCACGTTTACTCTGGAACCGTTTAAGATATTGACTTGAAATTTGGTACACGTATGTACTTTAACGAGATCTGGAACTAGATTATATTTTCATTGTTGTTCCGTCGAAGAGTTGGGGGGTAAATTGGGGTAAGTTTAGGGTAAATAGGTAAATTAAGAAGATAAGAGTCCATAAAATGGGTATTTCGTATATACAAGAGAAGCTAAGGTCTCAAATTTTTTTTTGGCATTAACCACCCCCATTACCACCCTCACCCCGTTAATAAAGGGGATAAAAAAAAATTGTGATTTAGTGTATGTACTTACAAGAACCATAAACCTCAAAATATTTTTTTTAACTCATCCACCCCCACTACCACCACCTTATCGCCACCCCCACCCCACTACCGCTGTGGGGTATCGTTTTATGGGTTTTTGGGGTAGAGGATTTCAAATATTATATTATTAAAGTTCCATAAACAATTATTTCCACATACAAAATTTTTTCGTTGTGTGTAACTTGGATAGAGAATCTGGATGTGGAAGTAGTAATTCCTTGGGCAGCGGTTTTTACCTTTTATATGCAGAATAATTTATCAAAAATTAGTGGGGAACTACAATAATATATGTAGATTGGGTTGTGATAATTACAATTTTGCTGCACATTTGCGCTAGGATAATATTTAGTATCAAACTTGACATAACCTCTAAGTATGCAGTGAAGTACCATAATAATATGTTTTTGCAACAGAAAAATCACTTCTGATAATTATTACTGACTTTTCTTTATGTTATTTTGTTTGTGGAGGAACACTACTAAAAAAAATAATAATAAAAAAATAAAAAAATGAAATAAACTGACCTGTATTTCAAACAATACTGCCTAGTGAGATACTGGTTGATACAAAGACCGGCATAAACTTTTATTACATTTCCAGTTTTACTATTTTAAGATATAAATAAATAAGTTTCTGTATAAAAACACGGACATTTTCATTCGCCATAATCTGCCCTATAAAGGGTTAAAAAAACAATACGGCGGTACCCGAAAATTGTATTACATAATATTATTTATTATTGATTTATATTTAGTTTTCGCATTAATAAAAATATACAGAGTGGTTAATTTAGAACATGTATGATCATATATACCATTATATAAAATATCACTGATTTTCAGATATCGCCCTCTAGATATTGTGGCCAGCGAAGTCCCTAGACTTGACACGTCTGGTGGCGAACGAAAGAGCTTGTTAACTAGTTTAAAGTAATTAACTCCGACCACCTTATCACGAGAATTAGTGAGGAAGGTGCAAGAACTAAGGCAGAAAAGATATTAAACGTCACCACCACCGAAGAGAGAAGAAGAGCACGTGGGTGTATTAGAAACGATAGTTTGGAGTTTGATCATCAATAGTATTAAATTGTTCTTAATTGTATCTGTTTCATTAATTTTATTATTGATTTATTTGTAGTTTTCGCATTAAAAAAATATACAGGGTGTTTCATTTAGAACATATATGATCATATATACTATTATATAAAGTATCACAGATTTTCAGATGCATGTTCAAGGATCAGCTTGATATTCTCCATATATCATTGAGTACAATTACTCACAGAACGACTTGTATAACACACTTATGTTCAACGAAATATATCGGACACTCGTTCTATTTATTTTTTCATAAAACTATTTTAAAGAATAACAATATTAATACTTGCTGTTGCGCTGTGAGTAACTTCCACATTTTAACTACCCAAATAACTTTATTTAATTTAGTCAACCAAACTTACGCCATTTATCTGATATATATTTAGTAATCTAAAAGAAACTTCCACAAAATTGATCATTAGGAAACTTGTAGCTAAGAGGAGTTAGGAGTTGTGTGAATGGAAGCTCAAGCATATGTGACACCCTCTCCGGCGAGGTGAACTTTGAAGAAGTGCGATTAGCTCTTTATTTTCCTAGTTAGGAACTATCTGATGTGGGCTCGCAACCGCCAAGAATTCCCTTGTGCCATGAATGCTATTTTTTTAGAAAGAAGTTTTTAATTACCAGCATCGCCTTTAAATTAGCTAAACCACAGTCTTCGTTTATCTTGTACTCTCAAAGTAACAAACTTTGGTTATTTTTGTAGCTAGTTTTAATTAGGACCCTCTGAATCTAAGTTTAGAGTTAAAAAATTCAGTAAAATCCTTTAAACAATTTTAATAGTCTGTACACAAGATATGATGAATACAGCTCAATTGGGATATAATGAAATATATTAATATTTACTTCATTTATTATTCAGTAATTATATATTCGCTAGTGGTTCATGAAAGTGACTAAAGACATACTTTTTTAAGAGCCATATACGTATGCTATAAAGCCCGCACGTAAAAGAAAACACACATGATTTTTTCGAAGGATTGCCATTGAGGATATACAATCCTCCGACCTGTGCGTTTAATTTTATTAACTTTACTTTTAGTTTCTGCGAGGACGTCTGGAAGTAAAGGTTAATAAATAAAATAACGCATTTGCTAATTTTTTAAAAGTGCCCTCTACTAAATGTAAACAGTACTTTTTAAAAAAATTAGAAAAAATATTATTATATTTATAATACTTTGAATTTCCTCAAAAATTTTAAGGACTTATACACACGTGATATATCGGTAGTGTCCACGCTAGACGACAATTAGGTGGGGGCAACTATCTGTGCTATCCACACGATCAATTAACCATTACACAACCCGAGGCAAGCATCCCAGCCGATGGAAAGCCTTAGCCCAATGGCGCACACTAACGAACGAACTCAATTAACCATTTTTACAGTATGCTGACGAGCTCTTCTGCGGAAATATATATGGCTCTGTCATTTTCCAAACGGCAAAAAATAGGATTTGCACTGGAATTATTACAAATAGGTACGATACATAGACATAAAAGGAAATGTTGATTGATTGATTGATTGATTTACCAACGTACGGTAGGCATTGCTGCAAAAAGTGGTTCTTAGGGAGAAAAAAAAATTGAGCAACAAATATTGTTAAAGAACTGGATCAATTTGATTTTAAAAGTTTTCTGTGAATGGTAATGTCAGTTTTTTCGTTATTGGTGTAGTTCAAGTTAAGAAATATCAATAATGGACACAAATCTTTCGCTAATAATAATTCTTTTCAAATGTCACCTTTTTCTTGTTTTATAATATTGTATCAAATCGTAGTGCAAAAGCAACTATGTTAAAGTTCAATAAAAATTATTTTGAAAGTGATTTTTTATTTTTAAATAAATTTAAAAAATAGAAAAACAAATAGCATAGATTTGATTTTGATATCAATAAATTCAGAAAAAAATTTATCATTTTTTGAACACTATGAGCCACCACCTTCCCATTTGAAAAAAAAGTTATATGTTCAACTTTGGAGGATAAGGATAAGTTAAAAAATAAACGAAATATATGGGTAAGCCACTAGCCTGTGTCATTCGACATAAAGAGGTTTCCGCGGTTGCCGATTCTATTTTTTTTAGTAAAAATTGGAAAATTGAGTTCAGAAATTGCACCTTGATGAAAATTGTAAACATAAACACGTAAACACACCACAGATAGTAGACAACTCCCAAATCCAAAGCCAAGACTGTGCAAAAGGGGGTTACACATTTGGAATAACGCAGACATACATACACATCCACCGGTGTTGTCAATACCGTGGCTGGGGTCGAACCCAGAGCGCGGTAGACAGTCGATCAGCATATTCGCCACCCAATACGCCTTAACCGATTGAGCTACTGCGCCGGCAGTAATATGGCTACTGTGTTCCTGTGTATTTTGGTGCAATGTATCCAAATCCGGATTAAAAATGCTCTAACACATCAGGATTTTTTCTAACTGAAATAGTTTTAAAAATAGTCTGAAATACTTCTTTCTCGTCCAAAATACCCATCCCCTGTGCAAAATAAACATGTTTAAGGCTTTATTTCTTTCGTTTCTTTAAACATAAGGAATATTTAAAAATTTTTGATATATTAATTAACTTTAAAATACATATAACATTAAAAATATTTATAATCTTGTTTATTTTAGAAAAAACAGCATGTTAAACATTGCTCGCGTATATAACTGATTTTCATGTCAAATTCATAATCTGCGACCCAAAAAACATTTTAAATTAGAATTTCAAGCTATTTCGTTAGAAACTTGGATTTTCTAAAGTTTTCCTTTCACAATTTTTATCAAAGTGAATTTTCCGAACTCAATTTTCAATTTTGACTAAAAAACCCTTGGTATATGTAATACATAATTCGGTAAACTTATGTTAAAAAACTGGGAATCCACCATATTGAATTTTCTTCCCGTAATTTTCCAATTTTCATTACAAATTCGACTCAAAAAATTTCATGAATAAGCATTTCAAGCTATTTTGTTAAAAACTTGAATTTTCGGAAGTTTTCCTACCTTAAGATTTTTATCGAAGCGGATTTTCCGAACAAAATTTTCCAATTTTCACATAAGAAATTGTCAATAGTACTCGAAGTTTGTATCACCGACTCATTGACATCATGTACATAATATTGTATCATTTATGTTCATGAAAATAGTACCTTGTAACTTAAAATTTATAATCTGACAACACTCACGCAAAATACCTTTGTAAATGAAAGCTAATGAAATAATAAATGAATTAAGTAAAGTAAAATGTTTACCATTTCTACAGACATCTCTCTAATCTGCAAACAGCAAAAAATAATATTGACAAGGCAAGTATAAATGTCTACATATTATAGACTCCCTGAAAGAAAAATAAGCTACTTTTAATGACCTATTTTTTGTCGATTTAAATTTCATCAGAATAAAATACACATGATTATTAAATAGATTGGAATAAACAAACTAAGATAAAAATAATAATTATCTAAAACTGGCTAATGTGCAAAAAATTTAAAGCCTTAAAAAATTGTGAATAACAATTATTCATTCAAAACGCTGCAGTGGCAAACATTTATCTAAATTAGAAACATCTCCATCTTGAAGAGTTGAGTCACGGAGAGCATTTAAAGGTACCCCAAAGAAAACTGTTGAAACATTAAAACACATGTTTTTTGTAAAATTTCAAATCAGTACACTGATGAAATAATTCTAAAAAATTAAAGCTGAAGCTGATGGTATAGACAAAATTTTCCATTAATGAATTTTTTTTTTCATATTGAATTGTAATTTCAAAAATAATTCTTTTTCACCAAATAGTCATCAATTTATTAATATTTTATGAACTATAAACCACAATCCTTCTTCTCTTTCTTCTTATTCACAACATATCTGCAGACGTTTTCGGAGACTGAGGCACATATTGTTCTAGTTGACTTTCCTTTGCTGTATGGCACGCCTGAAAGCATCACGCCATATTCTGTCGGGTTGCCTATTAGACGCACGGTCTAATGAAAAATCTTTCCCAACAACTCCTTGATGACGTCAACCCAAAGTTTTGGAGAGCATCCTCTTTGTATTTTGTCATTTGGTTTTCCTTGAACTATCCACCGTGCTATATTGTCCTCACTCCAATTGATGGGGCCAAGAGATAAGAAAATTGTGATATTTCTGTCATGATAAATTTTATTCAACTGATCCCGCAAATCAGTAAAATAAAAAACATGTTATTTTTTAAGCTTTCTCTGCAGGTTCAATTTCTTAAAATGACGTAAACGAAAGCATGGTTGATAAGAGAATATGCATTGAAATTAGCATATTACGTAATGAGTGTTGTAAGAAGCATATTACGCACGAATGGAAAAGTTACGCACGATGCCGCGTAGCGGCGAGTGCGTATTTCCATGAGTGCGTAATTGCTTTACAACTCGAATTATGAACTACACTTTACCTACGATCACTACTGTAAATAGTAAAAAATACACTACCTGCCATCTATGTAAGTTGAGTTTTACATATTGTAAACAAAACGCACTGTAAACAAATCGCACGGTAAACAAAACGCACGGGACACGCAAATATAGGTGGCTTAGTTCGCTGACGCGGGGTTTAAAAAAACAAATGCGCCTATGTAATTCTCAAACGCTGTCAAAACTGACATAATATTTGTTGAATAATATTGTTGACTAGTAAACTATATTCAGATTTTACTAAATAAATAAATATGATCGTAGGTAAAGTATAGTACATAATTCGAATTGTAAAGCAATTACGCACTCATGGAAATACGCACTCGCCGCTACGCGGCATCGTGCGTAACTTCCATTCGTCCGTAATATGCATCTTACAACACTCATTACGTAATGTACTATTACCTACGATCATATTTATTTATTTATTCAGTAAAATCTTGATTTAGTTTACTAATAATATTAACAATATTATTCAACAAATATTATGTCAGTTTTGACAGCGTTTGAAAATTACGTAGGCGCATTTGTTTTTTTAAACCCCGCATTAGCGATATAAACCACCTATAATTGCGTGTCCCGTGCGTTTTGTTTACCGTGCGATTTGCTTACAGTGCATTTTGTTTACAATATGTAAAATTCAACTTACATATATGGCAGATAGTGTGTTTTTTTACTATTTACAGTAGTGATCATAGGTAATAGTATATTACGTAATGAGTGTTTGTAAGAAGCATATTACGCACGAATGGAAAACTTACGCACGATGGCGCGTAGCAGCGAATGCGTATTTCCATGAGTGCGTAATTGCTTTACAACTCGAATTATGTACTATACTTTACCTGCGATCATATTTATTTATTTATTCAGTAAAATCTGGATTTAGTTTACTAGTCAACAATATTATTCAACAAATATTATGTAAGTTTTGACAGAGTTTGAAAATAACGTAGGCGCATTTGTTTTTTTAAACCCCGCGTTAGCGATATAAGCCACCTATAATTGCGTGTCCCGTGCGTTTTGTTTACCGTGCGATTTGTTTACAGTGCGTTTTGTTTACAATATGTAAAATTCAACTTACATAGATGGCAGGTAGTGTGGTTTTGTACTATTTACAGTAGTAATCGTAGGTAAAATGTATTATTGTTCATGATTTCTTTCGTGAAGAACTATAATCTATTTGATAAAGACAGAGACTAACAAAAACTCATTATAGATACAAAAACTTATTATAGATACAAATCTTCTAAAAATGTGATCAAGATGCTATAAGAATTTTAAATATTTCTTTATATTTTATATGGGCTATCTATATTTTTCCAAGAAAATCGAATCGAAATACCCGTACTAGGACAGATTTTGAGTAAATTGTTACCTGCTTGTGTTTTAAAAATTCGATACGAGGTGAGCTGTCCTTTTCTCTGCCACTCTGAACTGTATCTTTATATGAATTCATTTATATTTTTCAGTATAATTTCTATGAATGTTAAGAGAAAAAATAGTACACTCATGGTGGGCTTTTATCTGAGTGATTTACTAGTCTCCGTCTTTACCAAATAGACTATAGGCAAGGGAGTTGTACTGAAGAAGGAGTTTTTTTATATAAGGGTTAATTTGAAGTAAATATTTGAAACTATTGATCTTTTCGACTCCAATAATTTGTAAAGCTAGTAATTGCAAAATATGAAAATATCATCTACTCCGTGGTATGCGGTATGGTACAGTGACGCAGCGTGTTGTTAGGTATAGATTGGAGATTGTTCAAGAGGTCGTTCGGCTCTTTCAGTCCTTTTTCACATTGACCTAAAAGATCTTTTGTGAATTACCCCACAATTATTTGTTGCCCAAGACTCCCAAGCTTTTTACAAAGCTTATGATTTTCCTGGGGGGGGGGGGCAATTTTCCTATGTTTTCAGACGTTAGTTCCACCTTCTTTGGGTACTTTAGCCTAGTGCGGACTAGCATCTTGCATTCACAAAGAATACGTTCCGCAGTTTCTATTGCAGTACCACAGTACCTGAACGTATCGTTGTCTGCCTTCCCCATATTCTTAAGATGATATCTCAGGGGGCAATGGCCTGTTATCAGCTCCGAGTCGGACTTTTCGAGTTCGAGAAGCCTTGTGGAATTTTTTGTCGAATAAGTGATTAAATTGTTTGCCTGCCTTTGGCCTTCAGCCTGGAGTATTCCTGCATTAGGACTTTCTATTCCTTCTCCCATTTTTGTATCTCCTCCGTTATGTGTCCCTTGGATAAACCACAAATCGGTTCGGGACCAAAAAATGGGGCCTTTGTAAGGGTGTCAGCTAATTCATTTCCCTCTATTCCCTCATGCTCTGGCACTCACATTAAGGTAACCTTTTCGTTTTTTGCCAGTTGCTTCAGGGATTGTCTGCATTCCAAGGTAATTTTAGATTCAAAGGTGTAGGTCCTGAGAGCTTTTAATACCGCCTAGTTGTATGAAAGTATATGGATATTGGCACTTCTAATGCCTTTATTTATGCATTCCTGAGCACATAGGTCTATAGCATAGATTTCTGCTTGGAAGATGGCTGGGGTCTTGCCTAGGTCTCCGTATATCTGAATAGCCAGCAATTAGGCCCCGCTACGCCTACGCTAACCCCTTCAGCCATCTTTCATCCATCTGTGTACTAGATACTTCTCCAACTGCACGACTTCGACTCTGCTCGTATGACGGCTCTCAATTAGCATATCAAACGGACAGTCAAAGTTCCGCTTGATTGACATTGAGTCATGGATTCCAGTTGAATTGACACCAGAATCTTTAAGTGACCAACCAGATCGCCTGGCTTGAAAGAGAGTTCCTGCTACAACCTTAGAATACTAAGTGCCGCGTTCTTCCTTACATGCCGATGTAGAGGAAGTAGGTCTAGCATTGCCTCCATAGTTGTTGTGAGTCAGGAGCACATTGTTCCTGTAATCCATAAACAGGCAAAGCGTTGTAACTTCTGCAATTTTTCTGGTGTTAAATTTTCTTCAGCTTTTGGCCACCACACACGTGATGCATAGGTGACTCACAACCGATATATAAAACCAGTAGATCATTTTCTGTTTTAAACCCCAAGTCTTACCAAATAGCCTGCGGCACGCCCAAATAGCCGTAGTGGCTTTGGTAAGTGTTCTTTCTAAATGTGAGTTCCAGGTAAATATTTGATCCAGAATTATTCTTAGATATTCAACTTCATTGGAAAATTCAGCACTGTTCCATTTAGCATAGTTAGTTTTCTCCTTTTGCAAAACCTAACAGTAATTGTTTTGCTCAAATTGACACTAAGACTCTAGCGAGTACCATTTGGATATTATGTTTAAGGAGATTTGCATGAGATTTGAAATCATAACCTCATGCCTGCTCTCACAGTAATAGCCAGATCGTCAGCATAACCCTGAATGTTGAAGTCAGAATTACTCAGCTTATGGAGGAGGTCATCTACCACCATTGGCCACAGCTAGGGCAATAGAACTCCACCTTGACCAAGAATCACCTGCGGCTCTTTGTATGGATTCATATGAGGTGTTATCAAATGTACTCTGAATATCTATGAATGCACACATAGCCACTTCCTTCGCAGCAAATGTCTTTTCAATGCCTCTAACCAGGCCATGTAGAACATTTACTGCCGATTTGCCAGATTGATGGGCAAATTGTTTTGGGTGAAGCGGGGCCCGTGCAAAGGTTTCACTTTTGATATGTTTGTCTAGTATTTTCTCCATTGTTTTCAGATAGTCCGGATTCATATCCCAAGTCAATGAGCTATAATGGATGAGCGTATCCACTGGCGTGATCATCTTTCGAATGAAATGTAAAACTGCGAGTTCCATATACCTACGATGTGAACACACTAAAGACTGTCTTCCCTACGATAAAGTGGAGGATCAGAAAATTTCTAGGTTAGGCATGTAAGTGTTCATACAATACTCCTGGCTCATCTACTGATATATGTCATTGGCCTTGGTAGTGGAAATAGGCCAGTGCGCGGCGTTAAATAAGAGATTTAAAAATAAGCAAGGAAAATAGGCCTCTAGTAGTGTATGTATATTAAGAAAATAAATATAATAATTTAGAAGTCATGTATATTTACCATTAACAAACATACAGACATATACTAAATCATTTCCCAAGTTTATTGATAAAACATGCAACTAATTTCTGCACCCTCAGTTCTCGAAGCATTAATGCTTGCTCTTAGTGTGCTTGCATGCTCTTCTTGTTTATTTAAATTTAACTAGTAAGCCGTGTAATAATTAGACAACAAGACTCGCGGTTGGAGAAACTAACTTGGGTTGTTTATGAAGCTGCTAATTCCAGTTGTTTGTTCTGTCCACTAAGTAATCAGCTTATAAACGAAAACTCCCATTTAACCAATACGCGTATTTGTCCTTCACTGTAAACTCTATTTAATATCAAATATTTTCTTGTAATTCTCCATATATCGAATAATTTGGCATTCGTATCGTAATTCTTGATAAACAATAAAAATGGGAGGAAATTATGAGAGTTTAAAAGAAACATGTATAATATATTTACATTTCCTGAATGAGAAAAGTGCATAAATTTTTTTGACATCACAGAATAATAGATCACTAAAAAACATTATTTTCTCAGTATTTTTTATTTTTTTTATCCGAATTATAGGATAAAAAAATTATTTAGTTTTGCCAAGAATTTAGACGTGTTCAAACGAAGCAAGTTCCCCGCCATTTGCGTGTGACATCATCGGGCATTAAGTATTGGCAATGTTTATTAGTACTATTTTCAACAGATATTTAATCTATGTAGTTAGTGGTGGCAATGTATTTAATATAAAAGAGTTATATAAACTGAGGGCGAAAAACAATAGTTAATGTTGATAAAAATAATAAAATACTGCATGTTTACATATTTTGTGGTTAGGTATGTAAATCTAACTGTAGCAAAAGGAAAAAAGTATGAGTAAATAAATTTATTGTTAAGAACAATGAATGATGCATACCTTGTCGCTTTTCCGCTTCTAATTTCTGCACTGATATAATCGGTATTATTAGCAAAAAAAAGTGCTCATCATAAACACGTTGATTTTCGGCAAATTGTCACTTTGAGCTTGCACAAAGTCACTGTTCTTCATTTTTACCACTTAGATAAATTAATACACCAATGATTTTCACAAAAATAAACAACTGCGAGATTTAAAGGTCAGCAGACTAAAATTTAATATTTCAGCAGTAGCAGATGTAAACTGTTTAAGCGATCAAACTTGTCTCCGCGCTTTTCTAAATTCACCCGTAGATAAAATACGAAGCTGATTGGCTATGTTTTCAAATTAGCCAATCATATAAGGTTATTGCTTACCGGTGCGCTCCACCGGTAAATATGGAAAAATAATAAATTGAGGCATGTTAAAATTCGTGCATCTTGCTCATTTGTACAGAAAATTTGGGCTAGTGCATCCTGGTCAAAGTGCCGCGTTTCTTGCTTTCGGACGAATAATGAGGCCTGCGCAAATGCGGTCGAGGTCTGGTGTTTTTTGTACTATCCACGGATTTAAGTAAACATCTCTTACACTTACTTGCCCAACTATAAGTACCTATTTGAGTGTAAAATTTGTCATATATATCGGCGATCTTTGTGTGTCACATATTCATCAATATACGCTAGTGGCACCTAGAAATATTGGTCGATCCCCATAATAAGTAGGGCAGACGTCAGGGAGTTCAGGATGCGTAAATAGCGTTTTAAATCGAACAAAAGATTTTACTGTTGGAACCAGTTCATTATAGGCTCCTTTTAGACATACTGATTTTTCCCCCTGGTCCGCCCACAGGAACACACCAATTTTGGGACAATATCGCTTAAAAATCATTTTTTTGCATCATCTGAACGGTCCTACAAAAAAAAAGAAGGTTATCAAATTGAAAGGTAAGTAAATTCTCTATCGACACATTTTTACGTAGTATTAATATTCTTGGATTTATAAGCGGGGGAAATCAAGCATCGTATCTCATCCGTACCGTATATCGACAGTTTTATATTTGTCAGTTTTCCTTGAATGACATACTTCGCGATTATAATGGTTACATTTCTCCGTACAAAACTGTCAGCAATAAACTAGAAAGCAAATATGGCGCTGAGATTATCATTTCCAACAAGCATAATAACGATCCTAGCATTAGTTTTCGGGATACCGGTTTTAAGATTTTAACAGCGAACTGGTATAGTTGCCCAGAAAGTAAAAAATCACAAAGCTTTGCCGCGAATCCCCTTAGGATAGAGCGGGACATGCCTTATTTTTCTACACCATATTAAATAATAAACATAATGTATTACTCAATAGATAAAACATCATTATTCTCCTGTAAAATATGTTCTGGCATGATTAAAATAAGAAATTAACGGAAACACACCCGTTTCAATTATAATTTCAAATTATTTTGATGTAATTACGCAGCTCCCTCCTAACGGTTACTCTAGCAACGATAACCAGCATTAGGTCGTCAAATATTTTAGGAGGGAGTTGCGTAATTATATCAAAATAATTTGAAATTATAATTGATACAGGCGTATTTCTGTTAATTTCTTATTTTAATCATGCCAGAACATACTTTACATGAGAATAATGATGTTTTATGTATGAAGTAATACATTATATTTATTATTTAATATGCTGTAGAAAAATAAAGCATGCCCCACCCTATCCTAAGGGGCTTGGCGGCAAAGCTTTGAGATTTTTTACGTGTCTCATAAAGTTTAGGTCAACTAAACGAGAATCGCGAAAAAAACGTGGAAGAAGAACTATTGCGAATTGTAAAGGCGGCTGGAGTAATAATATTAGAAGATATTAGATCTCATGTATATGAAATAAAAAGCTGCCCCGCACCAAATGCTTTCTTGAGAATGACATACCGGACAGTCTTAATGTTCTTGTGCAAACAATTATGCATAAAAACAAGCACGGGGACAAAAAGAAGTGGACTACGAAGTGCACTGCAATTTCATATGCAACAAGCTAAAAACGTACTCTTCGCCAATTTACTGAGCTTTTTATATATAATTGTTACACATTCTATAGGATCCTCTTCGCAGTTTTCTTCTAAATAATGTTAGTTTTTGGACATCCTAAATTTTGTGATACCATATTTATTGTGAAAAAAATTTGATTAAAAAAAATATGAAAAAAAGAAAACCCAACCTGTGGGATTCGAACACGGGACCTTTGGATTGCAACGCAAAGCTTTAGCCGCTGCGCCACCACCTATTGCTAGAAAAATTGATTGTCTGTGATATATATCTTTCGACATTCATACATATTTCACTTCTATGAAATATATATTAGTAAACTTCATAAACAAAAAAAAATTATTATGAAAATAATATCTCGTAAGATTTCCATTTTGGTACAAGCGACAAAAATTAAGAGAATTTTTTTTTTAATTAAATAATTAATAACTTTTTTATTTACTGATCGATTTTCTTCAAAAACAACAGGGTTCTTCCTCTAGCTAACACTAACTTTCTAAATTTCAATTCAATCGGACTTTTCTTTTTTAAGCTATCGTGCTTACAAGAAACGTGAGGGACGGACAGACGGACGGACGGACAGACGGACAGACAGACGGACGGACAGACGGACGGACAGACGGACGGACAGACGGACGGACAGACGGACGGACAGACGGACGGACAGACAGACATTTTGAAAGTTGTTCAGAATTCGTTCACTAACACAATAATACGAAATTTTTTTCTCTACGAGCGATATTTATGATTTTAGAAATGTGCCGATCAAATACAATATACTCTTCGTTTTTGCGAAGAGTATAAATAATAATAGCTTCAGTCGATATACAGGGCGGATGCGACACGATGCTTTATTTCCCCCGCCTATAACTCCAAGAATATTAATACTACGTAAAAATGTGTCTGAACCATTTCGATCGAGAATTTACTTATCTTTAAATTTGATAACCATATTTTTTTTTGGTAGGACCATCCAGAACCGATATATTGGCAAATTACGGGTGTTCCGGGAAGTGAGCGAATATCAAATTTGTTACAAAGGTAGATATTATGCATATCATTTTCTTCGTAATTTGAAGATTTAATTAAATAAGAGGTTGTCCCAAAGGAGTTCCAATAAAAAAAAATAGTTTTCGTTGAACTTAAGAAGAATAAATCGTGTTTATACTTCAGTCATTTTAGACAAAAGTATAGCTTCTGATCTAACAAAAAAATATCCTTCATTTTTTTTTAATCGATTTATTGGTTGGTGTTTTAAAGAAAATATTAAAAATCGACAACGAGATCACTATGGCATAAAAAATTATTCAAGGTCAAAGTTCACAAAAAACGGTTTTTGCGAATATCGCGCTTTCTATGGCTCAGAGGCAAATTGAGGTTATTATGAAAATGAAAGATAATGAAATTCCGCACAAAAATTATCTCTTCCATTTTTTTACGTACAACGAACGGTTTAAGCAAAATTGTGTTTCGAAGTTTCCTTGCACGGCATAATATGCTCCATTTCATATAGTCCGTGCATAGAATAAGTGCTTGTTCTATGTATAGTATTTATTAGCTGATCGATATATAAAATAAAATAAATAAATATATACAGTGTGTTTGTCTTTAATTGGTAACACCTCAATAACTTTTCTATTTTTCTTCCAATATCAATCAAATTTTACTTAAGTATAGAACAAATTAGGATCTACTTATGACCAGAAAAACATTCGCCTTCTACAAATCGGGTGACGAAATGCAAAGCCACCTGCGGTACCAAAATATGCGAAGAAAGTCAGAAAATCATATTAGGCATTCTTTTATCGGAAAATTTTGTTAATATATATAATATATACAGTGTGTCCCACTTTTCATTGTAACACCTTTGTAGCTCAGTTATTAGTCACCCAATTTTAACCAAGTTTGGATGGGTATCAAATACCTTTATTATACCTATACCTTTTAAGTAAAACAAAACTTATTTCAGTCATTGGCGTGCATTTTCATTAAGAAAAAAAAGGCCGATTTTTCGAGAAATCATATTAGACATTTTTTTATTGAAAAACTAATGCAATATTATTGATTATTGATCACCATGTTGTAGAACGCCTATATTCAAAATTTAACAACATTTTGATTTTTGGTTTTTGAATTACGGCCCACTTAAAATTGCTTATTTTAAAGGTTAAATAATCAATAAATTGGAAACGAATCTTTTTTCGCAAGAAAGTCATTCTTTATTTTCTCTTTAAATTCATTTTTTCTACCACCCCATATCATCGATACTTTCAAATTCGGTAATCCTTAATGCCCGAATAATTTACAGGTCTGATGACCCAAAATTTTTCAATGAAAATTCTAGGCTTTCCAAATTTGAAAGTAGGATAGTAGAAAAAGTGAATTTAAAGAGAAAATGAAGAATGTTTTTTTTTTTTCGAAAAAAATTTTGTTACCAATTTATTGATTATTTACAATTAATTATTTTTATTTATTTGCTTTTAACATGATTAGAGAACATTATTTAGGTATTATGCAAATCACAACTCACACGCTTCTTCATTTATTATGAAAACACCCACCCTCTGCACATTGTTGCTCCAATCTGGGCACGCTAATATACTAGTCAGGTAAATACTTTAAAACACTCATTATTGGAGAACCAATCAAAACAACTACTCTTCTAGCTAATACTGACGAAGTATTGAATTACATGATAGGATTCTTAGCATTTTAAAGAAAAAAAAAATATTAGAAATACTTAAATCATTTATTTACATTTAGTCATTCACACTTTTTTTATTTCATATGAAATTATCTACTTTCTGTATATTGGGACCTTAATCGGGTCACGCTAATATACTACTTATGAAAACACTTTAAAACACTCATTATTGGAAAACCAATCAAAACAACTACTCTTCTAGCTAATACTGACGAAGTATTGAATTACATGATAGGATTCCTGGCATTTTAAGGCAAAAGAATATTGAAGATACTTAAATTATTTATTGAAATTCAGTCATTCACAAGAATTATTGAACCTTACATTCTATTTCAACTCTAGAAAAGTTGTACAAGTTTTTTCGAACTCGTTAGTTCTCATCAGTAGAGTATAGAAATATTCCCTCATTATTTACAAGCCTATTCTTGATTTATTTTTTACAATTAATTATTTTTATTTATTTGCTTTTATCATGATTAGAGAACATTATTTAGGTATTATGCAAATCACAACTCACACGCTTCTTCATTTATTATGAAAACACCCACCCTCTGCACATTGTTGCCCCAATCTGGGCACGCTAATATACTAGTCAGGTAAATACTTTAAAACACTCATTATTGGAGAACCAATCAAAACAACTACTCTTCTAGCTAATACTGACGAAGTATTGAATTACATGATAGGATTCTTAGCATTTTAAAGAAAAAAAAAATATTAGAAATACTTAAATCATTTATTTACATTTAGTCATTCACACTTTTTTTATTTCATATGAAATTATCTACTTTCTGTATATTGGGACCTTAATCGGGTCACGCTAATATACTACTTATGAAAACACTTTAAAACACTCATTATTGGAAAACCAATCAAAACAACTACTCTTCTAGCTAATACTGACGAAGTATTGAATTACATGATAGGATTCCTGGCATTTTAAGGCAAAAGAATATTGAAGACACTTAAAACACTCATTATTGGAGAACCAATCAAAACAACTACTCTTCTATTGATTATTTAATGTTTAAAATAGGTAATTTTAAGGGGACCGTAATTAGAAAACCAAAAATCAAAATGTTGTTAAATTCTGGATATAGTGGTTCTACAAGCATGCTGATCAATAATATTGCTATAGTTTTTCAACAAAAAAAAATGCCTAATATGATTTTTCGAAAAATCGACCCCTTTTTGCTTAATAAAAATGCACGCCAGTGATTGAAATAAATCTTGTTTTACTCAAAAAAGATCTAATAAAGGTGTTTTATATTGGTCTAATCTTGATTGAAATTGGATGACTAATAACTGAGCTACGAAGGTGTTACCGTGAAATGTGGGACACACTGTATATATAATAAATACTATACATAGAACAAGCACTTATTTTATGCATGGACTATATGAAACGGAGCATATTATGCCTTGCACATTTTGCCTAAACCGTCCGTTGTACATAAAAAATGGAAGAGACCATTTTTGTGCGGAATTTCATTATCTTTCATTTTCATAATAACTTCAATTGGCCTCCGAGCCATAGAAAGTGCGATATTCGCAAAAAAACGTTTTTTGTGAAATTTGACCTTGATAATTTTTTATGCCATAGTGATCTCTTTGTCGATTTTTAATATTTTCTTTAAAACACCAAAATAAATCGATTAAAAAAAAACGAAGGATATATTTTGTTAGATCAGAAAAGCCTAATTTCACTGGATTATTAATGTTAGTATCTGAATATGCAATATTTTAAAGGTACTTTCAGACTGATTTTTAACAATTTTGGCAAAATCTCGGCCATCTATGATTAAAATTAAAATAAAAAAATCTATATTTTTTGGAAATCAAAGTAATATTTGAGGGTCAGATCATATGTATTCTGGCCAGCAGGATCCAAATATGCAAAAATATACAGGTTTAAAAATTTGATTTTTATTTTAATTGCATCAAAACCGGAAGTCGGCCATTTTGGTTATTTACATCATATAATTGGAAACTTCATTCCATATCACTACACTAAATTCGAAAAAAATCCATTCGCCCATACAAGAGTTACAATAGTGACTTATCGGCTGTGCCACTCGGTATAGTCTGTTTGATGTCATATTGAATGAAGAAAAGTTTTGCTAATACCGTACGCCTAATGAGCAACCACGAAAGAGTAGAGTAATACTGTTCATGAGTCCAAGATAATCATTTCGTCAAATCAAAAACGCTTCAAATAAGAAAATCCAGGATCTGCGATTGTATTGAAAAGGTTGCAAATTACTCGTAAACTGAATGATTTTCGAAGAAAATGTTAAAAAAAAAACAAAAAATATGTTCGGCACACACTTAAAGGATGGCGAAAAAGTACTGTCATGGCGACTCTAGATGAGATCGATTTCTATTGGATATAAGTAAATTGTTTATTTTTTAAATACTCTTCTGTTCTGCCTGAGGTAGATTCTACACGAAAGAAAGACATGAAAAACAAATAAAATAATTTCCATAATAAGCATTGAATCTCCTATCATCATTATTTTCAAGTTCAAATGACTTTGTTGTAGACGTAAATATGGAAAAGCAAACCAATAATATAAACGGGTTATATTTTCTCCCTATTTACCATTTATGTATTAGTCTCTAATAGAATGTATGTTGTTTGAAACATTTTTTCATTATTGCTAAAAATAAAATTTAAGGTAATGTTCATGTAATTCCACAACAGACATCCTATCAAAGGTAGCACGTCTAGTCACCAGTCAATTAATCAATTTTAGTTTCAATTAATTACTGTAATTTGATGGCAGTATATCTCGTTTCAGTTTGTGCATTCCAAAGCTAAACAGGATATTGCCAGTTGTGTTACAGCTCAGGGGTAGCCAATTTAACTTCGGCTAAGCATAACTAAAATACGGTGTCATCGAAATTCGCTGTGTGCTTCCGGTTCTGTCGCCGGGTTTACAAATTTGACGAATGCTACCTGAAAAGTATAGTGTAGAATTCATTTTTTTAAACTAAATCTTGTTTTATCCAATTCTTATTTAATCTTGCACTGAAATATAAAATAATAACACGATATAATGTTGTTGTATAATATATTTGATATTTATTTTATTAAATCAGTATACAGTTGATAGCAGTTTCATGATCATTGTTATATAACCGAATTTATAGTTACCGAGTTAGAGTTATACACATTTTTGGAAGAATTCGCGTGTTCAAAAATATGGTTGAAAGTTGCAAAGTTTCACACGTATGTTTTTCGTTACTCTTGTTTGTATTACCAGGTCAATATTATTTTAAAAAATGGAATAATTCATTTAAAACTAAGCATTACTTCAGTAGTTCGGTTAAAAAAGTCACGTAGGTTTAAAGGATTGTAGATATGAGATGTTTTGCTGCTCCACAGAGTTGATGATAGCACGGCAATTTAGATGGAACTATATTTTTTCAAATTGGTTTATCATATACACCAGATTTTGCCTTTTATACGAAGAAAAGACATTTCCCAACGCTGATAAACTTACTTTAATACCTTCAGGATCCTGTTTAGATCCGCATATTTCATTTCTTCCATGTTTGTAGCAGTGAGTACAGATTTTCAAAAAAATTTAATTACTGTTTTCCACAACCTTTAAAATATTTATTTAAGTGAGTAGAAATATTTCCCTAGGTAAATTGTCAAATATTTCCCTTCTTTAAACTAAAATTGTTAGAGAAGGGGAATATATAAACATACCACAGATAGTAGACAACCCCCAAATCCATAGCCAAGGCTGTGCGGAAGAGGGTTACACATTTGAAAAACGCAGACGTACATCCACACCCACCGGTGTTGTCAATACCGGGGCTGGGGGTCGAACCCAGAGCGCGGTAGGCAGTCGATCAGCATATTCGCCACTCAATACGCCTTAACCGATTGAGCTACCGTGCCATGAAATTTCTTAACTGTCAATAAATTATTGTGATTGGTGTGTTTTAATTATGTGACAGATAGAGGCGAATCTCTTTTTAAGTTTTGTCGATTTTGACTTAAGTTAGCATAAAAATCCCACAACAGAAAATGTATGCTTATATTTATTTGTATAATTTATAAATATTCCATTAGGTAAAAATTTTGGGCATCTTGAGGAACCTTATTGTGATAAATTGCCGCTTTCAGTTTTCACAAGGTCTTTTATTATTGTAGAAAGTACTTTTTACTAATAATGAAAACGAAATTAAAATAATATATTTTTTAAATTTATTTCCATTCCACTCCAACAGCTATATTTGGCAGTATGGCATCACGGTGCATTTGTTGACAAAAATGGTAGTTATCAAAATATATTTGATGATTTACTCTTCTAACAGTTATATATTTTTTTCATAAAATGAGTAGTCTCAATGCGGTACTGAAATGCACATTTTCTATTTTACTTATGATTTGTCTGTACCAAAACTTACTATAGTTCTAGCGACCAAAATAAAATTAGTAAATTGTAATTTTTTTAAATAACGAAACAATGCACACAGCTACTTCTATAAAATTGAAATTGTTTATCTGCATATTTTATGTGTTAGCAGTATATGGATTTAAAAGTAATGTTTTTAGTCTTTAATACTGTCTAAGTTGCCGAATGTTGCTTTTTCAGTTCTAAGGAGGACGTCTAAATTTTGTTTACAGTTTATCCAATTCTCATAAAATATTTTGTAGTCAGATAATACTATTTTATTTGCTTTTTGCTTTTTTCTTTCCGTTAGATTCTACTCCAAATTTTTCTCTCATAATAGAGTTATCATACCGCACAGTGGGGCCATGTACAGAATATACGGTAAAACATCAAAATTTAAAGTTTCTGTTTCAATAATTTCATGTATGCGTACTAATACAGTGATAGGCAGGGCATATAAACACAAAATCACAATCATAAATAGCCCAGTCAATGAATATATTGTAGAATGCATGGAATATGCGAGACTTTTTGACTTCAAAACTTTATTAGCAGTGGTTAGTAGGTAAACATACTAAAAGTCCCCGCCCCTGGCAGGTGAGCTAACGGTGGGAGGGAGGGGGAAGGTACCATTTTTGGATTTTTCGATTATATCTCGGAAATGGTGGACTCTAGAAAAATATGTTCTAGATAAAAATGAAAGCTAATTAAATTTCCTATAAAATTGTTTCCATACATATTTGTCGAATTTCCAACGGTTTTCGAGATATACGTTATTGAAAATCGATAATTTTCGAAAAAAATATTTTTTAAGTGTATATCAAATTAAAGGAAATTTAATGCTCTACAACTTCGTTTGTGACAATTTTCCTGAGAAAGGCTCGTGGGAGGCGCTAGAAGCAAATGTTTGACAAAAAAAGTTAAGGTAAAAATGATTTTTTTCGAAAAGTATCGATTTTCAATAACGTATATCTCGAAAACCGTTGGAAATTCGACAAATATGTATATAATCGAAAAACCCAAAAATGAGACCTTCCCCCCTTCTCCCACCGTAAGCTCACCTCCCAGGGGCGGGGACTTTTAGTATGTTTACCTGCTAACTACTCCAAACGAAGTCCTGAAGTCAAAAAGTCTCGCATTTTCCATGTACTCTACAAGCTCTTTTGAGCACTCATTGACTGAATTAAAAGAGATGCCGCGGTAATTAATATGATACTTACTTAATAACAAATACAGCATTAATTAAGAACACACGGTAAATTTTTACGAAAAGTTCTCATGGATATACTACACTTCCGACCCTGACCGGTCATAGATTCTCTTAAGGCACCTTCCTGAATCTGTCTGGTAATCAACCTGTAAGAATTGTTCGCAACTTTCTGCAACTTTAAATAAAAAAAATATAGCAGAAACGCGTGTTTTTGAATACCCCTGTATTCTATATTTTACTAAGTATATTCAATTTATTCTTATACGTTTGAATAGTGATATATACTTTCACTAGGATGTACTGAATATGATTTTCATATAATAGGATCATTATAGTTCTTCCCTTCTAAAGTTGGAAAAAAATAATAATAATTTCTCTTCAGTAGTATTTAATTCACTTATTTTCAAAAAATAAAATACAAAATGATAAAGGAGTCCAGTGGGATAGGTCGGAGTGATCGGTTGTGCATCTGAAACCCTCCCACTTAAAAACCTTAAAAAACCCGGTAAAACTGTGTTAAATTTGACAAGGCTTATGTGAATTGTAGCTTAATAAATCCGGATTAAATTGATGTGTTATAACAAAAGAACAAAGTTGAAATATAATTAATATCTTGAAATAACTAATACAGAGTTATTTAGTGGCAATCAGTGTGGTGTATGCAGAAATTAGCTTAAAGAAACGAATATATAAACACGACCCAAACTCAGGCGTATAAGAGATAAGTACATCTTAGTTTATTTGTGTCTTAATGACTACAAGTGTCTGCCCATAAAACCATTGAAATATTTAGGTCCAGACCCTTGAAGAATCGACATCTGTTGAAAAATTTATGAGAGCAGTAAAAATATGGCCAAATAAATTGTTTTCAATCATTATAAAAATATTTAAATGATTTAATTTAAATCATATCCGAAATAATCAATAACGCATCGTAAAATATGGTCATATATTTCTTTCTCTCAAATAATTCTTTATTTGATAATTATAAAAAATACTCAAATGAATTTAAAAGTGATGCATTTGATTATTGCGGGTTTAATCTATATTAAAGTAGGGACAGAACAATTTCTTACGTAAATTTTCAAGTGAGGTTTTTTATAATTATTAAAAGTACTCAAACGAATTTAATTTGGATTAAACCCCAAATAATCAATGAGATATTGTTGATATACGGCGTCAAAATTGAATTCTCAGATTCTCACAGCACTGCGTGGTACAAGCTTCTTTCAGAAAAATGGTATTTTCTAAGAAAACATACACATACGCCCATGATAATAAAGAATACAAGGTAGGACATTGCGCATGTGGGCGGAGCCAAATCGACAGTTGCTTCGTCACGCGGTGATAATTTTCTGCCCGCTTCCTTCGTAAAAGTGAGTTTGCCGACGTCTGTGGAAGTTGTTTTTTGGATTATTTTACTTATTTTAGTGTTCTTGCAATAACCTTCAGTTATAAAAATGCGTTGTGCATTGGCATCATGTAAAAGTGACAATATGTTTAAAACGTATTTATACGGAGATAAAGCTCATTTATAAAGAACGATGCTTACTAAGAACACTAAGAATCCCTAGTTATTCAAAATTCCAATTTCAGACAAATCCATGATACAAATTCTGTGTATCATGAGGAAAATCCTATGTAATTTAAAATCCCGTTATCACCGCGTGACGTCTTGCGTCAACCGGACCTAATTTGGCGCACTATCTAGCATACCTTCTATTCTTTGTATCATGACATACGCCGATGATGTCCTAATCACCGCAGGACCAGGTGCGTAAGCAGGGGGGCAACTACCCCCCAGGCCCGGCGTGGTTTAAGAAGTTTGGGATAGTGACAATTATTTCATATCTGTTTTTGCATACCAAATATTAGTTTAACTTTGTTTTTAAATATATGCCAAAAAAAGTGAGATTTTTAAGTTCCACTGTGCTGTGTTATGTGTTTATTTGGTTCCCCCCTGGTTGCCCTCCCCGCAAGCGCGGCGCAGTTAAGAATTTTTGGGAAAGTGGCAAACATTTCATATGTGTTTTTACATGCTAAATATTAGTTTAAATTCGTTTTTACGCATATGCCAAAAAGAAAAGTGAGGTTTTAAGTTCCACTGTGCTGCGTTATGTGTTTATTTGGGGCCCCTCAGAACACATTCCTGCTTACGCGCCTGCGCAGGACACATCTGGACTGAAAACAAACTTCAAGAAAAGCCTAATAATAGAGTGAGAGCCGTCAACAAAAGAGAGTTGGACCAGCGGAGTGGAAGATAAAATACGGAGTCAAAATTGAATTCTCAGATTCTCAAAGCACTTTAACTAACGGAGGTATGCGAGGTGCGGCTTCTTTCAGAAAAATTATATTTTCTAAGAAAACATACATATACGCCGATGATCTTCTAATTGTCACAGGACCAGGTGCGTACGCAGGGGGCAAGGGGGCAACTACCCCCCAGGCGCGGCGCGTGGTTTAAGAAGTTTGGGATAGAGACAATTATTTCATATCTGTTTTTGCATACCAAATATTAGTTTAACTTAGTTTTTAAACATATGCCAAAAAAAGTGAGGTTTTAAGTTCCACTGTGCTGTGTTATGTGTTTATTTGGTTCCCCCTGGTTGCCCTCCCCCCAGGCGCGGCGAGGTTGAGAATTTTTGGGATAGTGGAAATCATTTCATATGTGTTTTTACATACCAAATATTAGTTTAAATTCGTTTTTACGCATTATGCCAAAAATAAAAGTGAGGTTTTAAGTTTCACTGTACTGAGTTATGTGCTTATTTGGTTCCCCCCTGGTTGCCCCCCCCCCTCCCCCAGAACACATTCCTGCGTACTCGTCTGCGCAGGACACATCTGGACTGAAAACAAACTTCAAGAAAAGCCTAATAATGGAGTGAGAGCCGTCAACAAAAGAGAGTTGGACCAGCGGAGTGGAACACAAAATAGATGAACACTCCCTAAGAGTAATGAACAAATTGAAGTACCAGAATCAGAAACGGAGGAATCAGAAGATTTAGAAGAAGAAGGAGAAGATTTATAGAAGCAGAAAAACAAAAATAGGAGCACAAACAGCAGCGACACAATGCGGCAACATATATCACAAGAAGACCCAGAAGAGGCAGAAGTCCAGAACCAAAAATACAAAAAAAAAAGGGAGCTTAAACGCTCCCTCACGACACAATGCGGTAACGCATGTCACAAATACCTACCCTCCCATCCCACATTCCTTTACCATGCGCCATGTGGCACTTGCTGCCTTAGTCCAACCCAGCGTGGAGGTAGCAGGCCCAGCTGTATAATCCTTGGGAGTGGCAGAAATGCCTACCGCACGCTGGTAAATCAATCAATCAATCAGAAGTATTTAATTCACTTATTTTCAAAGAATAAAATACAAAATGGTAATGATCAAGAGATGCAAACTAATGAGGAAGATGAAACTGAACCTGGTTTGACGGAGAGTGAATGAGAAAGTATAGTTTCAGATTTTATACTAATAAATAAAAGTTTGTATAGCATGTACTCCTTTTTTTGATGCCCAACTTAAAATAAAAATTTAAATGCAATATTTTTATAAAAGAAATAGTAGATAACAATTTGTTCTGAATTCCAGCTCAATCGGTTTAGTTGTTTTGCAGAAATCATGGGGAGGGACGGACTGATAGACAGGATACTTATTTTGGGTATAGTAAAATAACTTGGTAGTGTATTTTTCGTGGAAATTTTGGTCTTAAATTATTTCCCCACAAAAGTACTGATAAATTGGAGTGTAGTTTATAATTCTCATAATATATGTATCAAACGAACTTTAAGAGAAGTACCTAATGATTTTGGTCGTTAACACTGGACAAGCTGTCAAATGTTGTTCATCTAGTTATAGAGAAATCCAAATCTTTTTGACGGTTTATCCAATATATCAAACATTTAGTAGTAGAGTAATTCTTTTGGCCTGCCTATTTAATGCCTACATTATTCAACGAGTAGAAATTTTAGCCGGGTATGACCGAGTTCGTATACTTATGTGATTAATATTTGCTCAAATTCGGCAAAATTAACACTTATGTGGTGTAAATAATATTACGAAAAAGGCGATAATATTTTATTTTTGTTGGTCAAATAGGTATTCAAAGTTTCTTTTTGTATCTAATTCTGCTTTAGCTTTAAATATGACATGAAATAATAATATCAATAAAAGATAAGTGTTTCAAAATTCATACGTACTTTGGATTGGTCTTTTTGCCGATTTCTTTGCGCCATTCTTTGAGTAAGTTTCTAATCGTTATAAAAACAACTTCACATTGAATGGCTGAGAAGTGAGAAGGTTACGTGACTACTTTATTCAGGATAATTATTATTTTTTTTTATTAAAACAAATAGTCCACACCAAATATAATTAAGTCTAACAGCGGATGAAATGTTTCCTTTATTACTTTTTATGGCCATTACTTAATTAAGTAACTCAGTTCGCCCCAATATCTTAAATTAATTCTCGAACGCAGATGAGCTATGTTGACCACCTTTTGGTCTCTCGAGATGCCGTTCATTATAACAGAGAGAAGAGGGCTAGAAATTAAATTATTCTGTTTCGTTAACGGGGAATCTGAACGGGGTTGCAGTTTTGCTGTCCCTCTTGATTTATTTACAGTGGCGTACAAAAAAATACAGAAAATAATTTTTCTGAATATGACATTCTTGTTCACATAAACTTTAAAACTTTGAAAGGTTCATAAACATTTTAACAAACAATTGAACAGAATAACTAGAAACTAGTGTGTAATAGTATCAAATATTAAGATGCGTTCAGGGAAAAAGAAAGTATAAACATCAGTGGCGGCTGGTGAAATTTCAATATTTTTTTTCTCGTCTGTGGCGCATGGGACCCATACGAAATTTGGAAAATAACATCTAGAGAAGCACTTCTCTAATGACCCCTAAAAAATTTTGAAAAAGCAGTTTGCGAAAAAATTTTTGAAAATTCGATAGCCTCCCCTAGGTCTAGGGACTCCTGTTTATTTTTATTTTTTTTTTGTCATATGCATTGGACTTTTCATAAAAATACAATAGATTTTGGAGTTTGTGAAAATATTTTCATTACTAACTGAAATACAATGAACTGAAATTTTGTAATTTACAATTTAACAAATTACAATATTTCAATTCGTTGTATCAAAATCTATTGTTGTATTTTTATGAAAAGTCAAATGCGGCTCGAAGGAATGTTTTTTTTTTACAATCTATACATTCAAATTCAATTCAAATATTTATTGGTCCTTCTTGATCATGCACATGATATAAGATAAGTCATTGGAACATTGAAACACTATTTTACACAATAGTTAAATAATATAAAAGCTTACACTAAAAGTCAAATTTAGTGTAAAACACACAGTTGTATAAGACGAAGACAAAGAATATTGAAAAATAAACGGTAAATACAAAATTTGTAAACAAAACGAGAGTAAAAATAAAAACAAAAAACGGAACATATAGGTTCACGTTAAGTTGCTGGGTATTAGTAGACGTTAAAAACAGAAAAACTGATACAGAATAATAACATGTATCTGATAGAAACACTTTTAGTTTTTTTCTAAATAAATACTCTCTTTCCTGATGTTTTATGTCATCCGGTAGACGATTAAATAGTTTCGGACCTATAAATCTTGGAGATTAATTTATGATTTTTAATCTGTCACAAGGTTCATGGAATTTATTTTTTTGCCTTGTATTGTCATTATGGTAGTCACTATTTGCACATATAACAAATCTGTAAAGTTGGCGTCTCTACATGGAAAATATTTGCAAAAAACTGATCTGGGGGGAACGTAAGATGAGTAATAAAATACATAAGATAGTTTTTGGAATTTTTGTCTGTTTTGTCTGTTTGTTTGAACGCGCATCATGCAGAAACTACTGAACCAATTTGAATAGGGTTTTCACTTTTAAATTTATCTAAGCTTGGAGTAACATTTAGTTTTTATTTCATCGAAATCGGCCTACTCTAAGCCAAGTTTTATGACAATCGGTTTAGCAGAACCGGATATACAGCTTGGTCTCTATAAGCGTATTTGCACGGCACAAACTTTCATGATTAAACTTCTGTAATATTCAAAGGAATTCAGTAGTATTCTGAGCCTTCTGAAATATTCCAGAATGTTCGGAAATATTCCAGAAAATTCGAGATCATTTTGTAACATTCCAGAAAATTTTTGAGCCTTTTGAAATGTTCTAGAATATTTTGTATTGTTTCAAAAATATGGCCATTAACACAGGGCCAGACGCTGCGCGTTGCGGGTGTGGACCTGAGTGTCAGTTGCTTTTCCCACGGCCAGCTCTACATGGCTCTCTGCCGTGTCAGTGACGCAAACAATCTCTTGGTGATTCTACCTCAAACGTCGTTTAAAAAGAAGCTTTTCAGTTAATTTCAATGCAAATTCCACGCAACTTACGATTTTGTTTGTAATATATTTCCACTCAGCGTCTTTTGTCGATACCCAAATAAAGGATTTAATCAAAAAAAATCAATTTTTGCTCAATCTCTTTGTGAAAATATTTAATCACTGGAGTATAAGAGGAAACGCAAATGGTAATAATTCAATTTAGGAATTTTTAATAAATATATAATACATATATTTTCATTACTGATACATGATAAATTATTTTTCTGCTGTTCGGTAATGTTGACCGCAGATTTAACAGGTACTCAAGAAATGTCGGCGCCATTGACTCATCAAACACGTCACATCGCAAAGCCAAAGATGCCGATATTTTTTGAGTGCCTGTTAAATCTGCGGTTTACTTTAAATACTATGCATAATGTTTTAGTTTTATTTCTAATTCGCAAAATCACTTTGCCAAGTTATAGAAAAAAACTAATTAAGATTTCCAGTGTGTACAAAAAGGGTAATTATCGAAGCATATTTATCATTATTTACTATACTAAAGACTTTGCAGAACTTATTTTGAATTACGTCACCTCCAAATTTAAATGCCAAGAAGATTCGTTGCACCTGCTGATTACATACATTTATTACTATTCTCCTTTTATGGACTTAGTATAGCATGTCTGCAAGTTATTAACCACGACGTTACCAATTTATATAAGTATCTTCAGTCACTTTAAACAATTTATTACATCACTAAACCTACGGTACTAATACAATTTCTTCACATACGGTTGAATCATAATCTGACAACCTCAGCATTAAACTAGAACTCGGTGAAATTTAAACAACCATTTTCGTAAAATTCGTGGCAAAATTATTACTTAAAATAGTAATATTTATACTTGAAGCAATTTATTGAGAGATGGATCAAAAAATAATTAATTTGTCAACGTTTCGGTAACATTCTATGACAGTTAATATTTATGAGATACTACTTAAAAATACCAAAAAACAGGAACGTTTAAATGTATAGCTATACTGATTTCTGGACTCTAAATAAAATACTTTACATATGCGTACACATATTTCAATCGTTAATGTTCTATATAATTACTGGAAACTTATATTGTGCAGATACAGGATTGTATGTGCAATTAAGAGACTTTTAATACTGAATCAAAAATGTTCATGAGTTGAACTTTTACTTCTTGTATCGTATTTTCTTTCGGTAGTAAATTCGCAATAGACTCTTTTTATTGAACAAACTTGTTTCATCATAAAAGTTAGATTATTATGGTAATGACAAGAGAATAAACTCCAATAAAAATGGAGCTTCATTGAAACCTTCCTTTTTTCGTTAAACTTTATGGTACATACCCACAAACGATATCTTTTTTTAATTTGATAACTTTTAGATCCATTTGCTGCAGTAACTTTTTTGGGTGTTACATTCTTACTATCCTATTTGATTTAATTAAATAGGTACATTGTAATGGGAAAAACATTTTCAATAATCGTCCTAGAATTTTGTTTTTAAAGAAATTCGTTTCCTAGTATGCAGAAATTAAATATCGAATAAAATAACACGTGCATATTACGCTTGGCTGGTGCAGCATCTAAATAATGAAAATAATGGCGATATTAATGTTAATAATAATGAACGTTCCATTGCAAGCGAAGAAGTTGAAACAAACGTTCTAGCTATATCGAATATGATTGCATTGCTTCCATTCGCGAAAGTGCCAGGAAAATTTTAATTAAACAGGGATTTAAATCTTTTAAGTACCAAATTAACTATCACCTATATGAAAATGACTTCCAAAAAAGACTTAATTACTGCAGCTGGTTTTTAGATAATTTAAACATAAATCCAATATTCTATTATAATACTATTTTTACGGATGAATCCAGGTTGACCAATCTAGGAATGTTTACTAGTAACGATACTCGTTATTGGTCTGTGGAAAATCAGAGATTAGTAAGAGAAGGTGCTTTTCAGGAACGTTTTGGAGTAAACGTTTGGTTGGGCATAATGGAACTTAATATCATTGATAAAATATTTTTCTATAGGCCATTAAATGGAGAAATGCATTTGGAATTTCTCCAAAATCAAATAGCACCATTTATAAATAACTTGCAGGAAAACGAAAATCTAATTTTCCAACAAGATGGCGCACCAGCCCATAATTTAAGAATTGTTGCAAATTATTTGAATGGACGGTTCGGTGAAAACTGGTTAGGAACCAGTGGACAACCGGTGGCCAGCAAGATCACCAGATTTTACCGCGCTGGATTTTTCAATATGAGGTTATCTGAAAGAAAAAGTATATAGAAATCCTCCACCAATATTAGAAATTTTGAAAAACAGAATTAGAAAGGGTAATGAAGGCATCTCTCGAGAGCATTTAAAAAGCTCGGTCATAGAAAATATTAGGAGAATCAGATTGTGTCGGGAATAAGGCGGCCAACGTATAGAACATTTAATTGAATAACTCCTTTATCGATGATTATTTTATTTCTTTACTTAGGTAATTAGTTCATTAAGGCAATATAATTGTTTGAAATAAAAAATCATTAAAAACTGAAACCAAAAACCAAAATTCATTGTATGATTCTGTAGGTTATAAGACATACTTTAATGCGAGTATTTAATATCCAAAATTTTCGAGAATATTTATGAAAAATATTCACATTTTAAACAATATCTAAAATGTATCCCATTTTGTGACAAATTAAAAGTTCGGCAAATTTATTTAAAAACCAATTAATAAGAAAACACATTTTGTTTGCTATCTTAACAAGTTGTTTGGCATCAGTTTCATTAATAACGATAGGCTGCTACCATACCACATTTTTTAGAAAACATGCTCCTACATTTTGAAAAAAAATGGCAGCATGTGATAATAAGTCAAAATGCCAAACTAATGAAATTACGTAAATGACAGAACTAAGACGTCACCAAAGCACACTTTTCAATAAATACAATTTTTCCTTTTCAAATTGGGTTTGTTTTCAAAGAATTTTTGAGATCTATGCGGCAGTTTTCTAGAAACCGGTTGGAATATATCTCTATCTCTATTTATCTATCAAGTGTACTTTTTTTACGTAGAAATAACTCCGGTGTGAAATTTTCTAGCTAAAAGTGCCGCTACGTTTCGTAAAAAAAAAAGAGAAAAAATATTCATCATCATATAATAATTTTTCTTCCCCTTTTCCATTAATGTTTGCTTATAACTTCTTAATTATCGAAGTTACAACAAAAAGTAGATAATATTATTATATACAAAAAAGCTCTCTACATTTTTTTTGTGATAGTTATAGTTTTCAAAATATATTAAAAAAACGATTTACACCCTTAAACTCAAATTTAACCTTATGTTGGACCGCTCCCATATGATAAAAAAATAAAATCGCAACCTACTCAAAATGCACGGTTGAATCCCCAATTAATTGAACTAATAATTAAGTTTGAAACGACCATTTAACATGTTCATTTCGAAATTGACTTTTTGTCGAAATAACACAGTAAGAAACAATATTGTATATTAGTGAAACCTAACGTGGGAAATATAAAAAAGTTTGAACTTTAATATTGTTTTCAATAAAAATATATTTAGTGATATACATAAAGAAGGTAAATAACTCTATGAACATATGCTATAAAATTATTGGCTTGTGTGTTTAAAGCCAAAAAATGAACCATTTTGTTCACATTCGATGTTACATATATTATTCTGAAGCTCCATTACTACACGTACTTTGTTCAAGAGGGGAAGAGCCACTGGCGTGCATTGTGTGCTCCTTTCAAACACTCGAATGCATAAAAAAAACGGAAAAGTCTCTTAATATTAACAATTGTGGGTAGCTGTAAGTAGTAGAAGGAAGTAGGTAGGAATAAAATGGATGCACGTTTTACATACACACCTTTCATCATTATCCCTATACACGTTTACTCACATGTATGTCATTTAGAGGAAAGCAATCCTGAATAAGTATATCCTGAAAATTGTTTGATGAAATGACAGTGTGTAAACAAATTCATATTTTGATTTTATCGATAAGTTTCGTTGAGCTTAATAAAATCTCATTTGGTACGCCAGTGTCCACCGTGACTTTTACACCCCCTGAGAGAGTTGTTTAATTGTGTAGCTCCATTTAGAAATGTGCGTCAGTATAATAAACTGCACTTTTTGCTGAATTGAAACAGTGTCAAACGAAGTGTAAGTCGTTGTCGACAATCTATAAAACCCGCTTTTCACCATTTTCAGCTATTTTAAATTGCACAAAGTTCATTTCACTGTGTGCTTAAAATCAATGTAACGTAATAAATTCGAGCTATAGAGAATATCTAGTAATTTCCATTTTTTATTAATTGAAGAGATGCCTATATTGTTTTCTTTCTGTTTTAGTTTTGAGATCGTACTTTAGGTATTTAATAATTTAAATTGATTTTAAAGAATATTCTAGCAAGTATAATGCTTATACCTAATTACTCAGAACAACCAATTTAATAATAGGCATGTCCACAAAATTTTAATTTCAATTGGAAATGATAGATTTATCGCCATTATAAACGAATTATTGTGACTAATATATACATAATAATAATTATGAGATATCGCCTTAAAAATAGATATCTAGGTTTTTTTTTTAGTGTTTTTCAGATCAAACGCTTACGTACTGGTGGCATTCTGTAATAACGGATAATTAGTTAAGCAAAAGTGTTATATATTCCTAGATGTTGCTGTTTATTTTAGGAATTTAATTGCACTGTTTAATTTTCTAATTTACAATTTAATGTTCATTACACATTCTGTATTTAAATCTCCCTCTCATCTAGACTTTTCTCGGAGTCTTAATTAAATGATTCACATTGTATGACTGCATAATATTGAATTAGACTGAAAGTATATTTAATGCAGTCTGGAAAAATTTCAAATATGACATATTTTGGTTTGCAGACTAAACAACCATAGACATTATAACGACTAAGCATTATTATGTAGTTATGAAAGGGAAATATATTATATTATATGTATTTATTACATACATAAAATTGTACTGGATTTTTTCCTTATCAATAGAGGTTAATTACATTTAAAATATGACTCCATCTATTCCACTTTTCTCATTAATCACTAAAAATGTATCAGATTTCTTCCATGGCAATACCCAGACAGCATATGATATCCTCAGAATATCCTAGTATAGTCCCGCTGTCCTGGATTTGGAATTGCCCCATGGACATATGCCATGGACATATTCCTAGGTCATCCCAGGGTTGACCTGACTGGATATTAATATCCTGTAGAGATCCAAATTATGAATATCCTACGGATATCCGCAACTGATTGCCTACAGATATGCCGACAGGATGTCGGTAACGGTGTACGAAATATGTATATCCCACGGATGTAATAAAATCGATATCTATCGGTTATCTTGTCCAGTTTGCCCACGGATATCCAAACACGGGAGCATTTTTTCCGTCTTTCTTTACAAAATATATTTCTACAAAAATGTTAAAACATGAAATTATATTTATATACTTATGTATTAAACAAATATTTAACAAAAAGAGAAAACTAAATGCGGTTGAATCAAATCACAGAACTCTTGAATCATAACTATGAGCATGTTAAATTAAAATACTGTTGTAATATGACTACATTATATACTTCTAGTATAGTTTTGTACACAATTAACATATTCTAACATAAAATGTGTATTATGAATTTCAAATTGTTAGCTTATTTTAATAAAACAATGAAGCAAAAGAAAAGAAGTTACTATAAAAGATGTAAAGAAAAACGGTTGGCAATAAAATGTATTTATTTTGTTAAGTTGGTAATTGTCATAATCTCTCTCTCTTCTGTCAAAAGTGCTGTTGCAATTATCTCCAAGTTAAGTTTGTTAGTAAATGCGTTTTATAGTTTTTTGTGTCCTGTAAGTTTTTTCAGAGTTAATAAATAGTTATTCAAGTTACTATTGGGGCAAATCAGACAAATGAACCCCGTGAGAATACAAACAAATTCATCACAATCATGAAAACGATTATTGTGAAAATAATTATGGGCTACTATCAACAACACGAATTGAAGTTTTCTCCATGCGTGAATTTGTATGTATCCAAGAAACACCCTCACGGGGTTCTTTTGTCTGATTTGCTCGAATATTATTTAAATTCTACAGTTGCCCTGGTTCTTGGTTTATATCGACTATTAACAACAGAAATAGAAACAATGTAACATTGCATTGTTTTTACTACTTTTGTTAATAGTGGATATAAACCAAGAACCAGGGCAACTGCAGGATTTCAAACAGTATTTTATATCACCAACATCTGTTTAATTAATCCAAAATAGAAAAAGTGGTGTGGGATGTTTCATGAGTTTTGCAGTGTGGGTCATTGTTAGTATATAGTGAATTAAAAAAATTGAATTTGTTGGTTACTTACTGACTTTATTAATGATAAAGTTGCTTCTTGTGCTTTTGGTTTTTTTATGAAGTCGTTTGCAAATGAGAATACAAAATGGAAAATAAGAATATTGGGAAGACAAAGTACCGTTATTGCCTGAAGGACATCATCTATCCATAAAACAAGATATCATAATCTATAATTTATCAATTAGATGTGGAAAAATAATTGATATATTTTAGTGTATTGATTTCTTTACAACTGCTGTTTTGTACCATTCTTATCATAATCTGGAAAAGCTGCCCTCCTGAATGCCATCACATTAGATCGCAGTGTCCATTTTTTCGGAATTTGTCAATAGACTGATTTTTAAGATGTAAACATTTTGCACGTATCTTCGAAACCATCACATTTATTATCGTAGAATTGGGGTGATAGAGGCGACTTTCCCAATACAAATAGTACAAGCAGACAATACCCAAGAAATCACTGTTCAGTAATCTAAACAGCAAGACTGATCGGAAATTTGCTTTCAATGCCAGCAGCTTGTTACTTTATTATTCCCCTGGCTAATGTATAGCATACTAAGCATTTCGCACCAAAATAATATTTTTGCTACTTTTTCATTGAAATGTTCTGGTAGTTTCAAGCAAACAATGCAACATAATGCTTTCAAGTAGTAAAAATATTCGGGGTGAAATGCCAACATTGAAATGCCAACAATGGACGACATAGCGCTGCAAGTTGCTAACATTGTTTGAAAGCAACTTGAATCTGGCTATTTAGGTAAATACTACAGCCCTAAAAGCCTACGGTGATATCCTAAGGATAGCATAATACAAATCCTGTAAGGATGCCAGAGATATCCTAAGGATATACAAAAGTACGTGGGATATCCTGAGAATACGGAAAGTGCCACTCCTGGATCCCAAGGATATCCCTAGGATGTCTTGAAGTATTCGAGCGACATTGCTATATCCTAGCTTTTATATTCCTAGGATGTCCGTAAGATAATCTTGTGCTATTTGGATAGGTCATCTACCTGTGAGATATTACTTTTATCAACAGATACACGACAAACATATAGACAGACTGCCTGAATAGATTGACGTAATCTACGTAAGCTCGGAGAGAGATTTTTTCACGATTATAATACTAATACTTCACTAAGCGAGAAAAATAAATAGTCTAGAAAATACCATAAACCAAATGATTATACATCATTAAGCAACTTAAGAATATCTTTTCTCAACTAACTATTAACAGAATTTTCGAGTCTCATTTGATCGGCCTCAGCAATGTCTAAAATATATAATTGCCCACAAGAGGTATGTTATGAGAACAAAGAAGAAATTTTATGATGTATTACATCAAAAATTTTGAAACAATAGGGCCATATCCGGGAGGTAATTTTTAATTGCACATAATTACACGAAATACAAAGCGTTAATATATTGATGAATAGACCAAAATAACCATCCGACTTTTCTCACACGAAAGCACAATGTAGAAATATGATTTACATTTGTTTCAATTACCAATGTCAAATGGAGTTACATTTGAAATTGTATCAGAAATTGTACACCTGAGATAAAAAAAAAGGTGGTTGTTGTTTGTGTTGTATAGGTTTCCGTATTCGTTCAACTGATCTGTCTTTTTCCTAAGATCAGTTAGTGTCTTTTTTGTTTACGTTTTTTTATAATACTTTGCACTACATTAGAGTGAGGGTCTCCCACAACATTGGAGACTGAGTCTGCATAAAATTAGATTTTGGATGAAATTATAAAACAATACATGTTCTGCATGAACATTGTCTGAAAAATGTAAATTACAAATAATGTGTATTGTATTATGTCTAAAATTTTCATTATTATCGTCTCTATACACCTTAAATAAATAATTACATAATAATTCTCTATTGAGATGATATGGAACATTACCAGCATATTCACCGTCTAACTATAGCAAATTTTCATATTCAATTGAATTAATGGTCTGGCTATAAGATCGTGGGTCATCAACAAAAAAAAAACATGACATTTCCATTCATTTTTATTACTTCCTTTTTTCGACGATTCAGATCTGATTGTGAATTTCATAATTATGGTCATTATTATTAAATAAACAATGAAAAACAGCTCAAAATAAATATTTGCCCTCATCTAAAATGGAAAAACATGCCGCTTCGAAAAATAAACAAAAATATATATTATCCCAAAAATGGAAAAGCAAAATGTCTAATAACAAATAAAAGGCCCTCAACTAAACTATTAATATAATTAAACTCAAAAATAGCGTCAAAAACAGAAATAATGGCTATATATGTAACCAGTTACGAAAGACTTTATTTTGTGTGTGAGTGGATATTTCGACAAAAATAAAACACGAGCTACACAAAATTGTCTTTCGGAACGTGTTACACACAAGATTTTTTAAAATTTTATACGTCTAAGTAATCTTTTTCATAGTTACCATTGCTGCTATTATTTACACATTATAATTTTAATGTCAAAATTGACAAACGTTATTTAGCCAAGTTATAATATTATTTGAAATCCCAATTTGATAGCATAAAGTAAATCGTGTCAATGATTTTGTGTTGAATGAACATTGTTTCTTTTTCTATTTGAGAGTTGCTTATTTTTCTTAATTGATGATATAACGAGCTTTTCCTCACTAGTTAGGTAAAATTTTACTTTTTATAACTGGTTATGAAAAGTTGGACGTTTCGACACTTACGTCAATTTTGAAAAGTGTTATTTTATATGTCAAAATTAGAAAAAGATATTTATTTTTCATCCACTTCGATGCCCCCTACTGCAATACTAATAAAAACAACAGTCGAAAGGTGAAATAAGGTAACTAGCGCTGTCCGCTTCTGTCAAACACATGAACACCTTCGATGGAAACTTCAGTTACATTTACGAACCTCGTTAATATTATTTTGGTTAATATGTTGACAATCGAAGGAAATTAACTTGTCAGACAAAACATGGAAGATCACCCTTTCGTTCGGCTTAAAACTGTCATACTTGTAGGAAAACATTTTAATGCGGGTAGGAAAGTTATTGAATTTTTATATAATTATTTAATGTGTACATAAAATAAGTTTGGAAGTTTAAGTTTTAAATTTCTGGAAAAGAATACGCAACTTTTATCGTTAAAAATTTATATAAATAATTAAAATAACATATTATGCTAAATCATAAGATAAGATCTTTACTTCCCTACTAATTGCATTAAAAACTGCTTAGTTGTCATCTTTCATTGAAAATATATCCAATCCTCTTTCATACTGACATTTTGTTAAATACATTTTTCAAATTTAACTAAATAAATGAATAACTCTTGTAAATCAAATTTCCCAAAACGAGTAAATTTTAAGCCAACTCAGCACAAAGCCTTTAAAAATAAAATATTCCAACCACAAGAATATGAAGTAATTCCTTCAATCGCATTATTGATTTTACTTGTAAATCTCTCGGCCTGTTATCATTGAGCCATAAAAAGCAAACTTAATATCTGTCCGTACAATTTTTCTTCCCCTTAAGTTATTTTACTCCTTTAAAATAAATTCAGTTTATTTCGCTGTTTATTATATTATTGATACGCTCAATTCGTATCAAGATTTAGGCAGAAGTTTGGGGCTGTTGATTTAGTTTGTCCTTGAAATTTGAAATTTTACATAAAGATAAGACCAATCAATAGAAGAGTTAACAGAAAGAACATTGATTAATATTTCATTTAAACGAATACGATCCACACGTTTGTCTTTTGTCAATGAATCAGTTTCATAAATGTTTTCTGTATGCTTTATTGATTAAATGCAAATGAACAAAAAAATTTAAACAGTTATCTATTTTATGTTCATGATGAACTTTTTTCTAGGTATATGCTTAAAATGGTCATTTATTTTTATAAAAATAAAAATAAAAGTAGCATTAGTATTTTCATGAACTACATGGCGTCATTCACAAATCAAATCCTCCCTAAAGTATTCTATATAAGAGAACATTTCTCTTTAAAGGCTTATTCAAGGCCCACCGATTTTGGCCATACCATTTCGGTAGCCAATTTTTTTTTATCAAAATAAACTAAGAGAAGTATATCTTTCTATACAATAAAAACTAATTGAATGAAACAGAACCCCAAAAATACTGTCTAAACTACTTACAATTTGTAATCGAACCATTGAAAAGCAGTAAAAATTTCGATTTCAACGATATATCACACTTGCACCCTTTCGATTTGGTTTCCAAAATTAAAAACAAAGCAAGTTGAGTTCGGATGACATTTTTAATCGAGTTATGGCACACAATTTAGTGCTGTTTTCGTCTTTGAAGATCCACCTGGTGGGGAAGTTCCAGCCGCTTCCAGTAGCTGCTTTTTTACAAGTGTAATTTCTAGAGTGAAGGTACCACACAGTTCTCAAAAATTACTTTATTGAAAAGGTGTTATCACTTAAAAAGGAACAACCAAACTCGTAATATTTTAAATAAATTGCCTTTTTATAGACGCACTAAGTGATGTCAGGAAAAAATACAACAATTTAAATAACTTGTGAGCCATCAACGATTGAATAATCACATATATACTTACTTGGACTGGAATTGACTACCACATGGTATCACCTTACTTTATTTTTGGGACACCCTATAGTATTGTTCTTATATAAAATTTCATATATAAATTTTATTTTTGTACATCTAAATCAAAATATTTTGTCAGGATATATTTTACAACTGCTGTATTAAAGAATATAATTTAAATAAATACTTATGATTTATTTATTTAATCTTCTACTAAATACTCACTGGTGAACAGGGAATGTCATATTTTCAGCAAAATTAGTTAATAATGTGCAAAATATATAAATAAATAAAAACTGGTCATATATAAGTAAAATAACCTGCGGATTTGAATTCAGCATCTCAAAATACCTCGATTTATTGCCAGCAATCTCAACAGATTACTGACCTCCAACTGATGAGTAATATAATTGACATTTTATATGCACACTTCTTGGGACACTCAGTATGTATTTTTTAAATAAATGAGGGAATAACTTTGATAAAATAATGTTTACATTCTCTTTTGTTTTATCGATTTTGTATATATTTTAGTACCACGTTACATTAACGATTCCACTTTGTTGAGAATAAAATTGCAATGAAGTAATAACATGGAATAAAAACCGAAGATGAACATAGAACTTTTCTAAAATTCCTTCCCCAAAACAATTACCCAAGTAATTCCACAAAAGTTATGATAATCGGAAGAACATTTGCCAAATTGCCTTGTTGGCAGGATATTCGATTGCATCAGGTGCATCATCGCGGCTTGGATCCCTGAAAGAAATTGTACAAATAGAAGAAGCGCATTTATAGTAGATCCGCTCCGATTATTGCAGTTTCCAACTCAATTTAAAATATTGTTACAAGTTAATAAAGTGAGTTCACCTCGGCGGCCCCCAAACGGTTATAAATTTCGAGAACTTTCGTGGAAAGTTTTTCAATCTAAATTCTTATAATGAATTCGTATTTGATGATTATTTACCTAATTTGATAATACGTTATATTTGTGGGTAGACAAAATGCAGACTTTAGATAAATTAAAATGTCTAAAATACTTTCAAATCAAGTAATACAAGCATTGATTATTCTTAGCCAGATGATTTGTTGCTTTAATGGAATATGTAAATACGACACAAAGCAATTAAAATTCAGACACTTATTCTATGTGACATGTTTTGTAGCAGATGACTTAATATATTGAGGCATCATTTCTACGTTAAACCACGGGCAGTCCCCTCATTATTTGCTGGTCGTTTTTTATGTTAAATCAATACAGGAGATATGATCGCATTCATTATCCTAACTTATCCATTCATTAACTGATCATTATTATAGTGATCTGTAAATGGAAACATCATGTTCATGTATACATTAATTTTGTTTTTTTGTTTACTGGTATTTAGTGAACATTTTATTTATTTATGAAATACAGAGAAGTCAGCTATCAGTCCAATGAGAAAGGAAACACTTAACAATATGAGCTAAAAAAAATGAAGACAAGACCATAGAAAAGCAATAACGGATACTGAACATAAACTTAAGACAAAGAAAAGCGTTGAAAAAAAAAGACAGGCGAAGAGAAATCATGAAGAGGAAAATGCAAAGGAAGAACGAATAGAGTAAATACAAGAAACGGACCTCTGGCCGGCCCCTAAATAAGCCATCATCAAATAATCAACTGCTGGAAATAAAATACTACACCTGAAAAAAGGCAAAATAAGCAAAGAATTAATGCAGTATGGGTCAGAAAGGTTAAAAATGACCACCATATCGAGCAGGGAAAGCACACCTCTATATACCGAATGGAACACGATCAACTTACCACAAAGCATTGACGATTACAGAGGACTATTACTCTACAGCATAGGATACAAATACTACGCACTCGAACAGTTAAAGAACCACTACAGGAAAACACCCAACTACCTGACAGCATTCAACAAAGTGTACCGCACTACCTACCTAATAAACAGGACAATAAAAGCCTGTATCCATGAAAACACTGCAATTCAATGATTAGAACAGACGACGTAAACCAAACAAAAGACTATATCCTAGATCAAGTGGCATGAAGCACGTTAAAGGAAAAGTATATATTATTATTTGCACATTAAGTTAATAATAACATTGTCTTTCGAAAACCGTGTGATTCATTTTATGACAATTTACTAAGACACGCTTTTCCTGCACTTAGTTTTCCAACAAAATTTAAAAATTTGATCAAACCTACACAATGCAATTGACGGATACTGTTAATATAACTAATTTGTTATCACTTTGCTTGACAACTTCGAACAACGAAATATTTTAGAATACGTCAATGTGCGGTATCGTATAATAGTACAAACAATGTACCTTTTAATACGGGCATTTTTCCTATGAAATAGTTTCATTGTAGGCCATACATTTTGATTTTGAAAATCGTTAAAATGTGATTTCTGCCTTTGTTGTGATAATGACAAAATTTGTTTCCCTGAAACTAAATTGCCGGATTAAATACTAATATAAAACTGTTTTAATGCGTAAAGATTAATAAATAACTCTCTTCAGTTTTATGCTACTCTCTTCTATTATTATACTCTTCGCAACTACGCAAACGAAGAGTATATTGTATTTGATCGGCACATGTCTAAAACCGGAAATATCGATCGCAGACAAAAAATTTCAATCATTGTATTAGTGAACGAATTCTGAACAACTTTCAAAATGTCCGTCTGTCCGTCCGTCACGTTTCATGTAATAATAATAATAACCTTTATTTCCCAATCACAAGTACAATTAGTTAATAACCATACAAGTAACTCAGGAGTGCGTCAAAAATCTGAGTTAATATGCATAAGCATAATACAAAACAAAATATAAAATAAAATACATATAAAATTGTATAAGCGACTACACGTACATAATAACAAACTACAAAAGTATAAAAACACAATAAATAAATAAACACGTAAATATATAAATAGTCAGACTGAGTAAAATTCATTAACATCATACAAACACTTTTCAACTAGTAAATTCTTTATCCTTTTTTTAAAAGTAAATAGGCTTTTACAATTTTTTAAATCAATGGGCAAATGATTATAAATTTTACATCCGTTGTAAAACACACTTTTTTGATATATTGCTGTTGTATGCTGATCTTTGAATCTAGTTTGATAATTGTGGTGTGTTTGGTTTGTAAGGAAAATTGATTTGTTTTTAAAAACATAACAACATATTTCATAAATATATATACTAGGCAGAGTTAATATTTTGAGGGCTTTAAAGAATTCTCTGCACGATTCTCGGGGATGTAAACTCTCCATAGTCCTAATGACACGCTTTTGCCGAATAAATGCCCGACGAACATAGGTAGTACTCAATCTCCACAACATAATTCCATACCGTAGATGGGAATGTATGTTAGAGTAATAAAATGTCAATAGAGAACCTTTACCGCAGTGACTTTTTAAGTTGCGCATACAACCTTTACCGAGCTTCACACACAAACTATCTATTTGAGCAGCCCACGTCAAATTTCGGTCGAACATAACACCCAAGATTTTAGCAGAATCTGTTACTAAAAATTCGTCGTTAGGGTTTTGCTCGATGTTGTACCTAAATGATACAGTAGTTGTTTTTTCTTTATTTAGTATAAGCCGGTTTTTCTCTGACCAAATTATAACATCCCTGTATAGATCTTTCGATATATTTTTTACTGCGTCGGGACTTTTTTGAACAATTAAAAAGTTAGTATCATCAGCGTAACAAGTAATGCAAACGTTGTATTTGCTTTGAATGTATAATGCAAGATCGTTGGCAAAAACAAGGTAAATAAATGGCCCCAGTATGGAGCCTTGTGGTACACCGGCATTTATTAGATATTTGTAGCTCTCTGTTCCATTCACATAGACCAATTGCGCACGGTTTTTAATATAGCTGGATAAAAAATCTAAAACAGGACCCCCGATACCATATCTAAACAACTTGGCAATAAGTAAGTCATAATCAACACAATCAAAGGCTCGTGAGTAATCTATAAAAAGACCAAAAGCATATAATCCTTTATCTAGGGCGTCTATTACTGAGCTGTGAAAGTTTACTAATGCAGTGTCAACACTTCTATTTTTTAGGAAACCGTGCTGAACTGGCAATAAGAGGTTATTTTTATGAAAGAATGTAAGCACGATAACTCAAGAAAGAAAAATCCGATTGTATTGAAATTTGGACAGTAAGTTAGTGTCAGCTATTGTTTTTGAACAAAATTGATCAGTAAATAAGAATGTTATTAATGATTTAAATTTGAGAATTTTTTTTTGATTTTTATGTTTTTGTAAAAATTCACATTTTTTACACTTTTACGTGTTAGGAGGTTCTTACGCTTTTGACTCGGAATCCAGGGTTTTTAACGTGTTAGCTTGACTTATAACCAAGGCTCGGGAGATTTGTCTCTGTGACGGTTAAAACCTGGGTTGGCTCTAGGTTAGCGCGGAAAGATTTCTATGCAAGTATGACACAATATATCTTTCCTTGTACTTTTTTTAGCGAATTTCATAATATCGTAAAGTTTATGACCATATTAACTTTGGATATTACAGAATTCTCTAAAAAAAGTACGAGGTAAGATATATTGTGTCATACTTGCATGCAAATCGTTCCGCGCTGGCCTAGAGCCAACCCTGATTTAACCGTCACAGAGACAAATCTCCCGAGCCTTGCTTATAACATTGTAAGACGTGTAACATTGTAAAAAAATCTTGAAACTCACTTTTCACCCTCTTTTAATTGTCGTATGGATTTAAAACTTTGCAAACTTATGCAATTCTGGAACCAATCCAAAGATCCAAGACCCGTAAAAAAAATAATAATAAAAACAACCAAGAGGACCGATGCAGAAAGTGCAATACGATAGGGGAGTCTAAGGAACATATCTCAGCATTTTGATCAATCAATCCGATCACTGTCCTAAACATGCAAACACTGGCAGGGAGCTTTATTACAAAGTTATGAAACATGCAGTTAATTATTAGTGATAAATTTAAATTCAATTATTTCCTTTAGCATTTGCAGTTATTTAAAGTTTTAATGAGTTATAATACTATTAGCGTGCTAGGTAGATATTTGATAACAAATTCACTTTAAACATTTTTTTTAAGCATATTTTCTTAAAATCCGAATTTGAATAAAATATTATTTTCTCGTATAGAGGAAAACGTCTGGAATTTTTTTTTTCGTATTTTGTCTATTTTAACGATATTTGGGCATGATTTTAGTAACTTTAAGGTAAGTATGATGTATAAGTTTCATGTTGTAAACCCTTGTAAATCTAGGTCCAACATTATTCAGAGTTAAAATATTTATTATTAACATTAAAATTCATTTATTCGCAATTCTTTATTTTTTAATCCACCCGAGAACTTGGTAAACTTTACTATTTAATGAAATTATTAATAATTAGGATTATTTTCGTTACAACCATTTCTTTTTCGCATCTTGATAAACTAAAAACACGCAGTGCGTCAATACAAATGAGGTTAAGATCTATGCAGCAATGTAAAAGAAATTATAAAGTTCAATTTTCTCAAACTTCGGATAAAAGTTAAAATTTTCGGACGAGGACAGATCGCCAAATAAAATTCAAATAATTCTACCAGTAGGAAAGCTTTCAGATCATCGTGACATCGGACATCGTATCTAAAATTACTCTCCTTAATTCTTGTTTTTAAGTATTAAGCCAGGATTTAATAAATTATTAGAGCATTTTTATTAAATAAGTTTTTGCGCCTTCTATTTTCCGATTTTCACAAAATGATTTACAACTAAAAATATAAAGATTTATTTGAAATAAAATTGTTAAACAAATTCTGTTATCTACGATCGACATATAAAGTAGGCTTTCTTGTCCACATTTGACAACGTAAAATTCACGTTTACATAAGTAATGCCAATTTAACGGTCATTTTCCACGACAACGAGTGTTAAAGTATTTTACCTACGATTACTTCCGTAAATAGTAAAAAACACACTACCTGCCATCTATGTAAGTTGAATTTTACGTATTGTAAACAAAACGCACTGTAAACAAATCGCACGGTAAACAAAACGCACGGGACACGCAATTATAGGTGGCTTATATCACTGACGCGGGGTTTCAAAGAACAAATGCGCCTACTTAATTTTCAAACGCTGTCAAAACTGACATAATATTTGTTGAATAATATTGTTGACTAGTAAACTAAATCCAGATTTTACTAAATAACTAAATAAATATGATCGTAGGTAAAGTATAGTACATAATTCGAGTTGTAAGGCAATTACGCACTCATGGAAATACGCACTCGCCGCTACGCGGCATCGTGCGTAACTTTTCCATTCGTGCGTAATATGCTTCTTACATCACTCATTACGTAATATACTATTACTTGCGCTTGTGTGCATTTGTACTTACACAAGTTTGGTTACAAAATTAACAATGTCTTTTTATTAAATAACAAGTAGAAGGTGCAGTAGGACGTGGCCGATTTGATTCATATTTTGCACAGACACGGCACGATTCACCTTTAAAGGATTTTGCAGAGTGAGAGGGAAATATGCGTTTATTTTTGGTTCATTATAAATATTTCAAAAATCATAAATGGTAGAATCTTTAAAATAGTTTCAAGTACTTCCCATTGCTCTAAGGAATACAACCATATACAGTTTTTATCATAAGTTTTGTATATAGTTAAATGCTATAATTTAGTAATGAAATTAGGAACTATTTTCATTGGCAAACACAATATTCAGGTATAACCGAATTTACGATAAAAACACAATGGTATCTAAAATAGTTTTAAAGATTATACTATGTTTGATTTTTTAAATATTTATAAAAAACCAAAAATAAAAACATATTTCCCTCTCACTCTGCAAAATCTTATCCTTAATGCACAAATTGTTATCATCTACAAATGTCATTTAAAACAGACTCTTTCATCTATTTTCTGGGAATTAAATGTTAACATCTGCAGCTTAACAAGCGACCTGAATCAGTTTCCACGCACGCGCGGACAGTACTTTCCACTTGACCCAAAGAAGCGATGCGTCATTGCTAGAGACTATAATAAAAAAAAAATAGTGTCTTTTTGCCAATTTTGTTGCAATCGTAGAAAAAATAGTGTTCGAATTTCGGACGTAAAATGTCATTGACGTCTTTATATGATTACTTTTGCTATTTATGCTCAAGAGCTATTAAAACACTTTCGGCTCTCAATATACCAATAACTATTTTTCACACTCGGTAGTAAAATATTGCTCTTCTGGCTTTATTAGTAGGCGTAAAGCACATACATTTCTTTCTCCCTAGGGCACACTTTACGCCCTACAGATGTAAACATAAACACAACTCCCAAATTCAAAATCATGACGATCCGGAATAGAGCTACATATTTGAAAAAACACACACAACATCCGTTACCCACCGACATTGTCAGTGTTGAAGCTGGGAATCGAACTCAGTATACGATAAGCAGTGTAAAGAAGGTCCTCCGCCACACAACACGCTGTATCCCAGTGCACCACCGTGTGCCGGTTATTTTGATTAAAATTTGATCCAAGTACGGCACAATTCACTTGTACGTGGTACGTTCACCTGAGCTTAAGTACACATCCAATATGTTTTTTATTTTTATGGTTCAAAGAGATCGACAAAACTCGACTTTTACCCGTTTGATAATACATTCTTGATATTTTAAAGTATAATCTATTTATTTTTGTATTCTATTTATCTTTGTATTTATTTTTGTATACTTAATCAAACTGTATACTTAATCAAAAACTCTAGCGATATTCTCTAAAATTAATAATAATAAAACATAGTTTATGTAAAACGTGAGAGTTTACATGCCTCTGATGATCTCCTTTTATGATAGGTATAGTATGGTATTTTAGGAAGAAGTATCTACCATGCTATTTTTTGGTAATAAGGATACACCCAGTTATGTTTAGCGGTAGCGATTCCAGATCTTGCACAGTTGTACAACTCGATAATGTGCATCTCTTCATGTACTCATCCAGAGCTTAATCTGAAAAGCGCCGCTCTATTGTGATTAAGAGAAATTTTTGTATTTTACTTCGCAATAGAATGACAATGCAAAAGTATAGTTCCGTTGTGAAATTCGAATTCTAAAAATCATCTCCTGTGGATGTAGAATATTGACAAAAAATGAAGTTGGTATTTCCCATTAGTTGCAGGGTAATATTTATTTTACTTGGCAGCATGTACTGTTGATATTTAGTACTTACAATCAATTTGATTTTAACTCAACAATAATCTCCTATCCAACACCTGCATTTGCTAGCGAACTGCAGTTCATTTCGCAAACTTATTTAAAATTATTATTACCTCTCAACTTGAAGTTAGTTTTCCTGAATCGTTTATAAATTTGGAATATAGTCCTTTCATAAAAAGTTTTTCAATTTCAATTTTTATTACGAACCCCTTTTAGTTGGTAGTTTCTAATGTCTATGGAACATGCAACGGGTAATGTTCCTTGATAGTATTTGTCGTCAAGATAATTGTGAAAGTTAGGACTGGTCGTTTACAAATTTTACAATCAAGCAAGCTGTTTAATTACATTTGTACAGCTTTGCTAAGTTTCCCATAGTTTAGATTAAATTAAAATCGTAAAAGTAACTGTCACAGCGAATCCTCAATGGTGCTATTTAATAATAATAATTTATCTAAGGAAACTACTTGCATATAAGTTCAAAATCTGAGCTTCCTATGGACTATTCAAAACTTGTCACACTGACTGTGGGAAAATTATACGTATTTTCAAACGGTATATTAGTTAGAAAATTCTCAAATGTTACATTTTTATTTTTTAAATTATCTGTATATGGATATGACAAAGTTTTTGTAATTCAAGAAAATTTTAAGCGTCCACCCCGCCTGCTCCGTAGTAGTAAATCTGTATATTGATTGATGATTTGACGTAAACGTGCTGGGTTCGTTTACTTAATGGCATTAATAGTTACTTATGGTACAAGTGAATAAACATATACCTTATCTAAAAATTTCTGAAAAAAGAAACTAAACCGCCATTAAGGTCAAAGTCACTAAAAATTATGAAATAAAATTTCAGCATCGCGTGACGCTCTATTAATTTGATCTTATTACCTAATATTGATATTGAAGTCTTTAATGTTCCTATATTTTTACAATAAGCTAATTTTGTGGTTGAGTGAATTCAACCAATCCTATCATCCCCACCTTGGCCCTTTGTTATTTATACTATTTTTACACTTTCCAATTTTTAAGCTTTCAAAATCTTCCAGCTATCTAATGTTTGTTACATTTATTCATAACGGGCCTTTCCCGCTATTTCTTTTATTGTGTTATTGGAAAGGTCCTATCAAAATATTATTAAAAATTAATTTCAATTTTTTTTCTGAACGCATAAAATACTACAGAAAATATTCAAATGTTCTCGAAATCAACAGCAGATTTAAACGACAGCATTCGGGTGGCAATGTGACGTCATCATAAACTACACCAATTAATATGAACTTAAACCACTTCCAGAATTAGCTATAAAGGTGAATTCCCATACCAAGTTCCCAAATAATTTCACTTGCGTTGTGCTTTCCATATCTTGCAAATCTATTGGTGCCTGAAATACATTTATGAGGAACCACCAATAAAATCTCGTAAAGTAGAGTGCTGACGTGTAATTGAGAACGTCCGTTTATGATCCCGATTGACATTGCGTAAAAGTAAATGTGTTGTGACTTCAAATTAAAGAGACAAATAAAGTATAAAATCAAGCCTACTGAAAGAAACACCAGGAACTTTTGCAACTTTCCACCATAATTTTCGAATTTAACCGGTTAACCGGCTAACTGGTATTGCAAGCCCTAATGGTGAAATAGTAAAATTCAGTCACGCGGGAAAGGCCCATTATCTCTTAGTAATCGATATCTATCGAATGATTATTATTATCAAAGGCACGTTGAATAATACTAGAATTTCCAGTTCTTCCATATTTGAGATGGGCCATATACTTCTTGAATATTGTTATAATTGGACGTTTGGCTTGTCTAACTGGCTTCAAATTACAATCTTCAAAACTAGTTTCGTAGATCATAAACCGTTTGTTTAATTCAATTTTATTGTTTAGATTGCCTGAAAGTTGTAATTTATTTCTGATGGATGAACAATTGTCATAGTGTTAAAAAATCCTAGTTAAATCACCGGGTAAACTGGCGTTTACATAGAATTGATGAAAATTCTGAATTTTTCCGTTCGATTAAATAAGAAATTGTCTATCTTGGTGCTAAGGCTTTCGCGGAGCTGGTGATCTGGCTACTGGTTTCCGGGTCTTCTTCCGCGTAGACTTGGTTGAGTGCCTGACTTTCGACCATCTTATCGTGGTCTTCCTCTGAAATGAAGTAAGCTCTGCTGCACTGAGCTCCTCTAGTTATACAGGTTATTAAGAGGCGTGTTGCGGATCATTGCTCATGTGGAACATTGACTTCCACGTTATTGGTAATTATCGTCCGGTTTCACGATTATAGTTATTCGGATGTTTATTTATTTCAAAGGCTTCTCTGTATCTTCTTGATCAATAGAATAGAATAGAATAGAATAAATTTTATTAACCATAAATCATTGTTACAAGAACAATAACACCAATTCTTGGTGTTGGCTAATTTCTTTGTGTGTTCGGCAACTGCTGATTTTGTGGAATTTCCCTTCTTTGTATTGCTAATGTGTTCTCCGAGTCTGGTGCGTATATGTCGTTTAGTCTCTCCGATGTAAACTTGTCCGCAGGAACATGGAATGCTGTATACTCCTGGTGTTTCTAGTTCTTCTGGACGTTGATATTTGGGAAAATGTTGTGGCACCTTCTATCTCATATTATATGTTACTTTGATGTTATTTTTCTCCAAAACTCTTCCGATTCTATCCGTACATCCTTGTATATATGGTAGGTAAGCTGTTGCCGTGTATTTTTTTCTTATCTTTCTTCTTCTGTTATGGTTATATCTTGTCTCTTGCGTTGTCTGTGTCCTTCGGTTGTATCCATCACTACATCAATGGATATTTATTTTGAAACAAAGTTATCTACATATGCAAATTTTGTATCGAGTACTGCGAAAATATTATGCACATATCTCAACCATATCCTAGGAAAATACTTGAATTCTTCCTTTATCTGTTTCGAACCTGCTCATGAGTACATTGGCAATGAAAAATGGCAAGAAATTTCTCACTACAGTTTCTTCATGTTGCCCGAAGAACATTTTATTAAATTGGAAACAATTTTCTTCGTGAACAGTTCAGTAAGATAGATATATTCTTCAAAAAACTTCTTGACTAACGTTATTTAATATAAGTAAATTCCTAAGGTACAATGTTTGTGGAATTGGTACACTTAGAAACAATGAATAAGCAAAAAAATCACATTCTTGCAACTGTTAATGTTATTGATAAAATCATTGATATTAATCATTGGAGAACTAGATTGTACAATGGCTAAATTTTGGAACTCCGCTGTTAATCATTTTGACAGGTGGTAAGTTGGTGATCCATTTGCAGATACAATACTTTCGTGGTTTATGTATCTTTAGCAAATAATTAGTCTAGGGACTGTTGGGTTAGATACACATAACAGGTCTTTCATACTTGTAATAATAAGGTTTCTATAATTTTCAAATGTAGTTTTAGCTTCAGTAACCATTTTCGATAGAGGATCTCAACCAAAGTTTTTACACGAATCATTTCCTTTCTCACGTAACCATTTGATATTTTTTAATGGTGTTAGATGGGTTTACCACTGAGAAAACGGTTATAAATGTAATAATACACATATTATAACATACAAACTATTATAAAGAATTTCAACTATTTTTTTCTGAAAATTTTAAAATATGAGTATTTGATTATTTGCCTGAATAATTAAGAGAAAAAATGTTTACCTCGTTTTTAAAATTTTGTTAATATGTTCGTAATAGTTTGTTTTTATACAATTAATTACAATTATACAATTAATAGGTAAACATTTTTATAAATGTCATTTAGAAAATATTAAAAAGGTTTTATCAAAGTTAGTCTTGATTAATCTTTTTCCGAGGTTTTAGCTTACATCTAACGTGACCATTATTTCTTTCTTTTTGTAACTTGCTACACTTTTGTTGATTTTGATTTTTCCTGTCACTGATGACATTTGAAGATATTTGTATTCTTCATACCATTCTGATAAAATCCTTGGAAGAATCACGTAGGTATTGAATTGAATTTGCTACAATTTTCTTCCAAAACTCCACCAAGGAAACATAGCTCTATTCATCATTGTTCAAAATACCAATTTCCCCTTTAACAAACGACTGCGAGAAATGATTTTTCACAATGTTGATGACCTTCTGAAGAACATTGCTTGTTGATTTACTATTGGCGGTAAAATTTTTAAGTTTCTTATTTTGTAAATTATATTTTTATAACTTTAGCGTTAATTGTTAGAAACATATTCAGTGAAATCAAACATATCGTAGAATATAATTGAAAATACCCATTTTTTCTCGCGATGTTTCGATGTATATAATACTGTAAAAGAAGCATATTCAGTAAATGTGGTAGAATTATATTAAATATTCAAAAAGTAGAAAGCGTTACCGGCAGAAGTTGAATTTACATTAGAAAATTATTTGAATGCTCAATTAAAAATTGATAAAGTCCTTTTCTGTACGTTTTAACACTCTAAATCTTGTTGATTTATTTCTGCCATGTGATTTTTGCTGACACTACATGTTATGTTCTGCAACCATAGTCAACTATGAATATATAATAAAAATTCAAATTAAAATACAAAAATTATTTGACAAGCAGGTGCAGAATTACCCACATATCCTATAAAAACGTCATGCTATAAACAAAAAAATACAACTTCGTTGCCGGTTGCAGGTTTATCCTCTTTAACCGAATAAAAATAAAATAAACGGATAGCTATCAAACGAAGCGGTTGAATGGATTACTAACAATTATTACTGATGCGTTTTAGTTAGTGATAAAATAAAAATATAGTCAGTGGCGGCTCCATATTAAAAATCATCCACACAGGTCTAAGTTGGTTGTTTCACTTTTTGACAAAAATATGCACAGTGCCTAAGCAGTTTAGGAATTGGAATTCCCTTAAATATATCAAAAGCAGAGCAGTGTTTTAAATTCTTTTGCTATCTGAATCATTAAGTTAGACCACTTTTCAACAATATGTGTTTCTACGCTCTTAGTTTATTTTTTACTGGTGTATACAGTGTGTTAGGTATTTATGAGCTAAATCTATACGAAAAAGTAGTAAGAAAAATTTCTATTAATATATGTTCAAAAAATAATATTCTCTAATTATGTTCAAAAATGCTCCGAGGGAAATAGTAGTAGAATTTATTGGTAATCTCGGAAACACCAAAACAAATGAGGATGTCGAGATATTCCTCGCTGCGAGTATAACGTACATACCACATATAGTAGACAACCTCCAAATCCAAAGCCAAGGCTGTCCGGAAGGGGGTTACACATTTGGGAAAATGCAAACATACATCCGTACCCACCGGCATTGTCAGTGCCGGGAGTTGGAGCTCGAATGCGATAGACAGTCCATTAGCTTATTCGCCACACAATACGCCTTAACCGATTGAGCTATCGCGCCGGTATACTCTGCCATTCTTTAAATTCGTAGCTCAGTTGAATACGACATAGTGTGGCGAGGTCGTACTATCTAATGCGTACTGGGTTCCAGCCCCAGCCCCGGCACTGACAATACCGTGAGCCAGGGATATATGTCTGCGTTTTTCCAAATTTGTAACCCTTCCGGACAGCCTTGGCTTTGAATTTGACGGTTGTCTACTTATATGCAGTATATATATCGATGTGGTGTGTTTACATAATAACGCTATTTCAAAAACTTATAATGCGCATTACTAAAAGAAGCCGTATTATTGAGTTCGTTTTTGATTTTCCTCGAAGACGGTTCTTCTGACGATCAATTGGCAACACGACCGTTTTTAGCAATACTAACAAGTACTACGAGAGCCCGTGCACCACCCCCCGATCCTTGGGAACAATGTTTTTCATAAAGATTAAAGCCTAAGGAACAATTTTGGATATGTCCCCCAAAAAAAATTGGCTGCACTTTCAAAATGGCGTTCGTTAAAAAAAAATTGGAAATATTGTTTTTGTCATTTAATACAAAAATTAAAAAAGATGGAGAAAAACTTTCTGCACAAAAAACAAAGTGCATAAAATTTCGTACAATTTCGTTCCTATACAATATTTGGATAGGAGTTACCATTTTCCAGATAAATGATTCAGCTCTTAAAATAAAATATAAAATTCAATATAAAACGTAATACTACGGGAGCCCACCCAAAGTGTCCGTGCACCCCCAGATCCTTGGGGACAATGTTTTCCATGAAGATTAAAGCATAAGGAACAATTTAAGACATGTCCCTCCAAAAAAAGAAAACTGGCTCTACTTTCAAAATGGCGTCCGTTTAAAACAAATCGCAAATATTGTTTTTGTCATTTAACACAAAAACTAAAAAAGATGGATAAAAACTTTCTGCACAAAAAACAAAGTGCATAGAATTTCCTACAATTCTGTTCCTATATAATATTTGGATAGGGGTTACCATTTTATAGATACCATTGTTGCGGTTTTCGAGATAAATGTTCGCAAATTATAATATTGTTATTATTATTATTATTTTTCAGTTTATTTTATTCTTTGTTATGTTAATAATATAAAGTTATATTATACGCCTTACAATAATTTTCAGTTATTTCCTCTAAGTGATTTACCGATATATGAATATCCATGTTTTCTTAATTACTTCCACGTCCAGTGGAAGTATAATAACGACAAAAAAATTTTTAAAAATTTTTATTGTCCAAATAGGCTTAAAATGTCATGAAACGTCGAGATTTTAAGTTTGAGCGAAAAAAAATTCTGTCTGTCTGTCGGTCTGTCTGTCTGTCTGTAACTTTTTTTTGTGCGCACGTTTACTCTGGAACCGTTTAAGATATTGACTTGAAATTTGGTACACATATGTACTTTAACGAGATATAGAACTAGATTATATTTTCATCTTGTTCCGTCGAAGGGTTGGGGGGTAATTGGGGTAAATTTGAGGTAAATCAAGCAGGTAAGTGTCCATGAAATTTGTATTTGGTATATACAAGAGAAGCTGAGGTCTCAAAAAAATTTTTGGCATTAGCCACCCTCAGTACCACCCCCACCTCCTTATTAAAGGGGATGAAAAAAAAAACGTGATTTAGTGCATGTACAGGAACCAGAAACCTCAAAATATTTTTTTACTTCATCCACCCCCCACTACCACCCCCCTATCACCACCCCCTACTACCTACTACCGATGTGGGGTATCGTTTTATGGGTTTTTGGGGTAGAGGATTTCAAATATTATATTATTAAAATTCCATAAACAATTATCTTCACATACAAAGTTTTTTCGTTGTGAGTGACTTAGATAGAGAATCTGGATGTGGAAGTAGTGATTCTTTGGGCAGAGGTTCTTTGGATCCATTTATCTGGAAAATGGTAACTCCTATCAAAATATTGTATAGGAACAAAATTGTAGAAAATTTTATGCACGTTGTTTTTTGTGTGTTTTTGTCCATCTTTTTTAGTTTTTGTGTTAAATGACAAAAACAACATGGGCAACAGTTTTTTTTAATATATGGTCGCTATTTTGAAAGTACAGCCAGTTTTTTTTGGGGGGCATGTCTTAAATTGTTCCTTAGCCTTTAATCTTGAAAAACATTGTCCCCAAGGATCGGTGGGGGGGTGCACGTACAGCTAGGTAGGCCCCCCAACTAAAGGGAATCATGATTAAATCTTATACTACTGAAAATATATAAAGATACCTATAATAGTTAACGCAAATCATTGACAGATTTCTTGAAGGTTGCATATATTAAAGATACACGAAAAAATAATTTAATAACATTGTAAAAACTAGAGTACATATTATACTCTTCGCTGATTTATTAAATTATTTATATAAATGTTGTAGTACGTGAATCAGTGACACTTTTAGTTCTATCATATTAACAAGTTGAATGCTCATGACGTCATTTTGATATTATCGGAAGTGCGCATGGCGTCAATTGAAGTTTTTTTAATTTTTCCTATTTAATGTCTTAATGGGGTATTTTCCTATTATTTTTATTGAATAATATTATAGAATATGTACAAACAAGCCTTCCAATACAGATTTCCGCGAAAATAATTATCAATTTTTTAAAATAAATGGAGCAACAGGTGTTTTAAATTGGTGACGTAAGTAGTTTGGCCGATGACGTAGCTGGACTGTATGGATTTGTCGATAGAATAGTTTCTATAAAACAGTGCGGTGTTGCCAAGTTGAAATTCCTTCTCTAGTTCTAGCAAAGATAATTGAACAAAACAGGAGTATAAAGACTATTTATTAAATCAATTTTAATATATTTATCTACAAAATTTAATTTTCTTATGTAAAAAATAATAATAGGCGTGAATTATTAATATTTTAAATAATTTTTACTGCCGATTAGATTTTTGAAAATATATTTAGCAAAACATGACAACAATGTCAACGGCCAATCAAATGACAGATGTGTTCTAACGTCGTGTTGATTTCAGGCATTTCAATTTCTTTTATCGAGGTATTTGCTGTTATTTACAAATAATACATAATGTCGTCGAAAAGATGTTTTATAAAAAGTTGTGTTCCGAAAAATATGGATATTCGAAGAACTTGGTAGCAAGCTTCCAATATTTCCCATCCCTTTAGGTTCGTTTATATTTTGTTGTGAAGATCATTTTGAAGTAAGTTTAAACAGATTTTTGTCCTAACAACATATATTTTAGTTAAAAAATGACGCCGAAAACTGGCACTATTATAAAACAATGGGCCAGAGAATAATCTTAAGTCCTGGAGTTGTACCTCATAAAAATTTATCCTGTGTACATAAACAAACAACAAATAAATCTAACCTATGTTTCTTCACTGGTATTGTGACAAAAATTGACAACTGGCAGCAAGCAAGTAAAGTTGAAAGTTAGAAGAGAGCCGTTTTTATACAATGTTGCAACATAATCATCGCCGCGAATTTTTTTTTACATTTTCAAGATATCTTCTAAATAATAACAAATATAAATAACTTTTAATTCCTTCTAAATACATGTATATAATATTTATCGATTTTCAAGATACTTAGCAAAATAAAAGTGTTATAGGTAAAATAATGTAAAGAAAATACACAATTTGGCATTCATATAAGATAGTTACAGTCTAAGTGAAAGTTGTCTGTTATTGGTTAAATTATTTCCCGCCAAATAAAATCATTTGAAATCTGCGTCTAGACGGGCGTATTCTTATTTCTTATTTTTATTTAAGAAATTGTTGTTTTGGTTTAAATTGATTATGTAGTAATTGCTGAAATAATAACATTACTTGATATATATCACCAAAACTGAATTAAAAAAAAATGGAAAATACCCATTTCACGAAAATGTAAAATATTATTAACGATGCTTCTGGTACCGAGCGCATTGAGCATACATTTTTCGCTGAGTGCTTATGACGACATGTCCTTGAGTCCTTATTTTTATTATAATTAGGTAGTTTACATCCCAAACCAAAAAGAATAAAATATAAAAACTATTTGAGCACGGGAGGGATCATTTATTTTCAGCGTCAGCAGTCTAAGTATTAATGTAACTTATACCATTATATTATATTATATTATATTATATTATATTATATTATATTATATTATATTATATTATATTATATTATATTATATTATATTATATTATATTATATTATATTATATTATATTATATTATATTAGATTATATTATCTACAAAACAAACTCCTGCCACTTCGTTAGCGAGCCAACGCTTGGCAACAGCATTTTGTTTATTTTAAAAGAAGTGTCACTGCTATACGTCTTTAAAGTTAATATTTTTTGTGTCCTTTATTGGCATAACAGTATAATAGAAAATGATTTCTGGCCAACTTCATTGTAGTCCGGCATGATCCTATCGTTAACATAAATATACAATTAAAATAAAGTCAATTGACAGGACTGTTTAAAGCTGAATTTTTTTGCGAGTAGTTTATTACTTGAAATTGTTAAAAAACTTGTGCTGCCGGCCATTCGACGGAACATGACTTTGGTAGGAATAACAGTCCTGCAGGCATTGGCCTGCTGGTGCGCCTGCAGGAGTCAATTTTGTGGAAACACAGACTAAATATAACGCAAAACATAAGAAACTTTTAAGCAAATTTTACAAAAAGTAATGTCGATGACTCCCGTACTATTGGACATTGTATGGTACTCTTTGAAATTCTTTCTAGATAATTTTTTAGATTCAGACATTTCTAATTTTATGATACAACTTAGTTGGCGATATTCTCGTCAGAATGAAATAAAGTGAAAAGAACTACAATCTAAACTATTTGTGTCTCGAACCTGTGATCCTTGGATTTAGAATCTAAAGTATCATCATTCCTTAGTTTAACTATCATGAGTCCAGCTGAAGATCATATTTCCACTGTTGATATTGTTATTATAAAATGTGTATTAGTAAAATATATAAAAAATATACATCGAACATTTCACAAGATTTTTATTCAATTACAAAGCATAGAAATGATGAAGAAATTTTTTTTTAATTTGAATGAGTAATAACTTTTTATTTACTGATCGATTTTGTTGAAAAACCATAGCTAATACTAACTTACTGTCTAATTTCACTATATTTACGGTTTTTAAATGGTCAGATCAAATACAATATACTTTTGGTTTTCATATTTGTGAAGGATATATCACATAAGTACTTCTATATTTATGCTGTGCGGTGAAAATTATACAATCTGGTGTTGCATTTTCTGGCTTGTTAGCCGTCGTCATACAGACAAGGTAAGTAACATCAAACGAGCAATTTTTTTTCTTCTTACGCAAGTAGAGTGAATGTATTTAAACAAATTACAAAAAGAGCCATCTATCAGTACTTATTGATATTAAGAAAGAACTAGTCATTTGCATGAAATTCATAACATACCCATAATCATCAAAAGTTGCTGACAGGTTTATTGATTGTTGCATATATTAAATAAACAAAAAAATCCTGACATTTTTGAATACTTAAGCACATTAAGCAGCCTGTGAGCAGTTTATATTGACTATATGTACAGTGTGTCCCAGGATAGATGTAACAAGAGGTGTAATGGACCAAAAATTTTGGAATTTTGGAATGGTATTTGGGGATTGAGTCTTGCTTGTTGTAAAACTAAAGTATACCAACAATGAATTGATTTGGTGTTCTGCAGGGTGTTTTATAAGCAAAGTTGTAAAAATCACCACTAATAAAGTACCAGAATGCAATTTTATACCTCTATACCAAAGGGTCTAGCCGTACTTCCATGGCGAAACTGACCCCGATAGGAACCTATATCGTAACCTATGTTATATTGTAGAGGGCGCTAATAGTAGTTGATAGAGTAGATATTAGCTCTACATCTTAGTTAATTGAGGAGCTATTTGAAAAAAAGTGTACGGAGACGACTATTTTTCAAAGCGATATATCTTAGTTAATTTTAAAGCTAGAGAAATAAAACTAAATGGCAGTGTTATGGTACACTTTACAGTTTATTTTATAACATTTCCTATGGGCCAAGCCTAAATAAAAGTATTTAAAAAATGCAAATACAAATTTTGTCAATCGATTTCTATCAGATCTAATTGAATTACCACTTTGAAAAAAATATATAATAATTGTCTATGTCTTGCCTAACAGCATGCCAAGTTTCATTAAAATCCAAGAGGTGCAACATGTCGAAAAAAAATTTTAAGTAAGTGGACCACCTTAAACGACCACTATGTTGACGCTTCTAATTTGCATTACATTTCATTAATCTTCGGAAAAGTTGCGTTTTGACAGCTCATAAGAAGTATATCAACGGTTGGTGGTGTCAACTAGAATATTACAATGTTTTTTTTATCTACTTTTATAGTGACTATAGTCGATTTCTGTTAAGAGTGCAGTTGTTTACGTTATGAGCGGAGCACAATTTACACAGGATATGGAAATTCCCAAGTAAGTGGAATCCCCCCATAGCTGACTCAAGCCAGTTGGTACAAAAATAAAAATTAACTGTTTAAACTGGCTTTTATTTGGCACTTTTCTTTTACACATTGAAATTGAAATACATTGAAATTATTTAATTCATATTGCAACATATTTTATTTAGAGTAATAAAAGCTCATTAAAGACGTAAATCCTCTAAAAATGTCAGTGTTATAAGAAATGGGTAAACCTACTACTTGCTTGTGCTCGATATCAGGTGAGCTGTTCTTGTCTCTACCGTCCTAAACTGTATCTTTGAGGTCTCTTATATACCTGCCTAAAAAGTGTACACAAATATCATAACCTCCGTGTAAGTGCATGACCACGTCCTCACGTCGGTGCACCGCACAACGCACATAGCACAGCACTTCGCACATCGCACACTGAAATTAAATAAACCATTATTTTAAATGAGAGTGGCCATATTGACGCCCCTCGCACAATAAAATTAAATAGAACCATGCTCTTAAATGAGAGTGATGAAATCAACAACTTGAGCTTCGCACATCGCACAGCGTTTAGCACAGGCGATACCGTGTTTGTGAATCCTTATTTGTAACAAAAGAGATAAATATAACTAGAGCAGTCTGATTTTAATAAAAATGGAAGAAGTAGCCGAACAATATATGAACAATTAGTACAATTTCTTTTGTATTAATATTCATAAATATCATAAAACAATAAAATAAACTTCGATGTGCGATGTGCGCTGCGCGAGAGAGATCAAAGATTCAGTTCAGAACGGCAGAGACAAGAACAGCTCGTCTGATAACGAGCACAAGCAAGTAACAGGTTTATCTATTTCTTATAACACTTAACATTTTTAGAGGATTTACATCTATAATGAGCTTTCATTAATCTAAACAAAATATGCTGCAATATGAATTAAACAATTTCAATGTATTTATAAAAGAGCCAAATGCCAAACAAAAGCGAATTTAAACCGTTAATTTTTATTTTATGTACCAACTGGCTTGAGTCGGCCATGGGGGATTCCACTTACTTGGGAATTCCCATATCCTGTGTAACCTGTGCTCCGCTCATATCGAAAACAACTGCATTCTTAACTGAGACCGACTACAGTCACTAAAAAGTAGATAAAAAAAACATTGTAATAGGCTAGTTGACACCACCAACCGTTGATATACTTTTTATGAGCTGTCAAAACGCCACTTTTCCAAAGATTATTGAAATGTAATGCAAATTAAAAGCGTCAACATAGTGGTCGTAAGGAGGCGGTCCACCTACTTTAAATTTTTTTTCGACATGTTGCACCTCTTGGATTTTAATGAAACTTGGCATGCTGTTAGGCAAGACATAGACAATTATTATATATTTTTTTCAAAGTGGTAATTCAATTAGATCGGATAGAAATCGTTTGCAAAATTTTTTTCTTTGCATTTTTTAAATACTTTTATTTAGGCTTGGCCCATAGGAAATGCTATAAAATAAACTGTAAAGTGTACCATAACACTGCCATTTAGTTTTGTTTTCCTAGCTTTAAAATTAACTAAGATATATCGCTTTGAAAAAGAGTCGTCTCCGGACACTTTTTTTCAAATAGCTCCTTATTTAACTAAGATATCATAGCTAATATCTACTTGATCAACTACTATTAACGCCCTCTACAATATAACATAGGTTACGATATAGGTTCCTATCGGGGGCAGTTTCGCCATGGAAGTACGGCTAGACCCTTTCAGGAATATAAAATTATTTTTTTGAAAGAGAACATGGTCTGACCTCCAGGTCAGAGCACTTTTTTCCATCTTCCAAGTTCATGGAAATATCTCATTTTTTGAGACCTTGCGTCCTTGATATCTCGAAAACTGTTCATTTTCGGACTTTGGGCCTATGAACACTTTTGATCAGGAGGGTGTCAAGTACAACATATCAAAAATTCAGACGAATGTACCGGAAACTCAAGCCCATAAGGTTTGTGCGGGATCCTTTGATCTAATTTCCCTGGTCTACACCCCAAATTAACAACAATTCGCATATTTTGGGACTAAACTTAAGACACACAATTAGTGGTCGGCGGGCTCCTGGTCTGTTAATAGGTCACACTGCTTTAAGAAAATATAAATACATATTATTTAATTCCCTGAAGCTTTTTAGCTTTCTGTTTACCATATATAAAATATTCTTGCATTAATGCCAGTGAATATACACGTACCTGCTATTACAAATATTTCATGACGCCTCTGATTAAGCGCATCAAAATGCCAGTTATAGTGACAGCTTGGGTTCAGTTTTGCCAACGGAGCCGTGCGAATTTGATGAATATTCGTTAATAACTAGAATTATCGCTACTTATCCGCTTACGTTAAGCCCTAATAATTCGAATTAATGTTTAAAAAATACATGCAATAACAGTCTGATTTATGGGACTCCCTGATAATGAATATAAATTTTGACATTTGTTTTATGACTTACCAATCTAAACGAATCATGATGTTGGTGGCTTACCTAAAACAAAGGAAAATTCAGCATTTAGAAAATGTTTTCACTACGAGTAAATACTAATATTTATAAGCAATGTAATATTTTATTATGTGAAATTTTGAAAGCCATATTTTAATATTTTTATCAGTCAGCAAATTTAAAACTTTAGACAATTTCTATCGGATCAGGCAACATAAATCGTTGAAATCTTAGCAAGTGAAATTAGAAAGGATGCAGTTGCAATACTTCAACCAATCAAGTAAATATGGCGTCAAATAGAAATATAAAATACTCTAATTGTATCCTTCAGATAAAACAATTATTGCAGGTGAGACTACAACGAGGAAGAAAGACTGCTTAGACTTTGTTTAATTTTACTTAAAGTTGTTCAAACTTAACTTCTGATAAGTCTCAAAAGTGCTATATAATTAAAATGGTTTCTTGGAGTGCACTTACATGAAAAAGGTTAAGTTATTGAGTAGTCGATCGAATCAAAGTGGATTTGTCTCAAAACTATTTTGATGGCTTTCTATTACAACAAATTAAGTTTTTTATCACTTTTTCTTATCGGCATTTTTTAGGACTCTTTTGAAAATTTTATACCAATCATTATTAGCCAATCAGACACGTTTATTCTGTCATTGTTTCTATGACAACCATCAAATTTTTTGGAAATCTTACTTATCCATGAGCAACTACCTATGTGTTAATAAGTGGAAATTTCCCTGGTTTGACAGCAATGATTAGACAATGGCGTTTATTATGAATAATATTTTTATACTTATTTTAAATTAAATTAGTACAATTCTGGCTTACTATGTTTCCTTACATCATTAACTAATTCCAAATGCTTTAAAAATTCCACTTGTACTTCTTCTTTCTTCGGAAAATAAAGCACAGAGCCGTTTTATGACATAGTTCAAGACACTTGTGATTCCATGGCTAACTATTAGCGATTTTCTTAGGGGATATTATTTGTCACCACTTTCAATCACAGCAAATATCATTTCATCTTGGTTTCCCTTTACTGTAGTATAAAGATTGCATACGAAATAAATTATTATGACTAATATTAATTCGCCATATTATTTTTATGCGACTAGAGCGTAAGGAATAAAAGAAATAAGTATACTAAATTTGTTTTAATTTTACTTCACTCTCATTATTCCATATTTTATCTACTATTAAATATTTCATTTTACTAAGATATGAGGAAACCACATACAAAAATAAAAACCAAAAAAATTAATCTAACACCGGCACCAGCCTATATCTTATTTCCTCAGAAAATAAAGCACAGAGCCGTTTTATGACATATTCCAAGACACTTGTGATTCCATGGCTAATTATTAGCGATTTTTTAGGGGATATTATTTGCCACCACTTTAAATCACAGCAAATATCATTTCATCTCGGTTTCCCTTTACTGTAGTATAAAGATTGCATACAAAATAAATTATTATGACTAATATTAATTCGCTATATTATTTTTATGCGACTAGAGCGGCGTAGGGAATATAAGAAATAAGTATACTAAACTTGTTTTTTTTAATTTTACTTCACTCTCATTATTCCATATTTTACATACTATTAAATATTTCATTTTACTAAGATATGAGGAAACCACATAAAAAAATAAAAACCAAAAGAATTAATCTAACACCGGCACCAGCCTACAAGATTTTGCAAACATTTCTAAAGTTTTTTTTTTTTTGTCAAGTAATTTGGGTCTAAAATTTTCTTACCGAATCTCCCTCGCTCTTGAATTAAAAATCCGGAAATTTTTTCTCGATCACGAATTTTTAAAAAAAATTTCCTCCGGCTAACGCCTCGGTAAGATTTTCAAAAAATTCGGACCTCAAAAAAATTTCCAGAAATAATTCCGGAAATATTTCAAGCACTAGGGAGATTACAAGTGAAAATTTTTTAACACTTTTAACAACCAATTAAATTTCGGTATTTCTTGTCATGTGACACAAATCCCCCCAATAATTTTAACATTACACTGATAACACCATCCAGGGAAATTTTCAATCATTATGACAATAAAATTATTTAACTTTAACCAATCTAATGGTGCGTTAACTTTTAGTAACTGTACCTTTACCAACTGTACTTTTAATAAATAAATAATTGTTTTGTTGTGTTGCGACTTTTTGATTTTATTTTTTAAAAAAATTTTCTGACCGAATATCTCTCTGACATTGAAAAATTCCTCATAATTTTATGACAATCTCAAACAAGTTGCTTGAGATTGTCTCTTCAGCATATTATTTCTCCATTTCTCTTCTCTTCTACCTTACATCTGCATCGACTCAATATTTTAACATGCCACTACTGTATGACGTTAGTACTTTGACCAGCTACAGTGATGTTAAATAATAAAAATACAAGATAGAGGATCTAAAATAGCAGAACTTAAAACAAACATCATGTTATGTTCGATAAATTAAGAGAAAAAATTTTTCGAAATTTAATAAGTAATTGTAAATATTCAATTAATAAGGTTAAAACGTGAGGTTTTTTAAATAAATATGAAAGTGTATTTGAAACAAAGAAATATTTTTTTTATAAAAATACAATTTGTAGGAAGCCTGCACGAAATTCTATATTTATTTTCAATCTTCATGTTTCTCTTCTTCTGAGACGTCCTTCTCTATAGAGAACACAAATCCCTCCATTTTCTTGTAAATGGAGGCTTAAATGGGCGCTTATATCAGTTGGCTCACTATTTTTTGAATTACTCTTACAAGTTTGAATTGAATGAAAAAAAAAATCACGTATTGTTCTCAAGAAAAATATTGTACCAAACACCTCCAGTGATTATTTCTTCGATATCTAGACTGAAAAGTATATATATATTAATGGTTAAAATAAGCTATTTTTGGAGGAAAAATGCAGTTTTTTGTCCAAATTTAAACAGTAGTAATTTCATCTAGTTCGTCAATTCAAGATAATTCTGTCGGCTCAATTAAAATTTAGTAACCTACATTCTTAATATTAGCATTTTTCAAGATATTAACAAAAAATTGGGAACTTTGCAAAATTTCAAAAAAATGATTTTCAAACATGTGCAGCAAAAAATCTAAATCCATTCGTGATTATTTAGCTATAATAGAATAATTCAAAAGCTACATTAACATTTTTTGTACACCTTAATTTTTTTCCTCTTGACAATATTTAAAAAATATTGCTTCTTTTTCCATAATTTTTACCAGATTCAAGTGATTGTAGAAGACGCTGTAATTAAGATATTTTGAAGGTCGTCCCATTTGAAAGGTAATTAAATAGACTTTATTTTACACTAGAAATTTGTAATATATTTTTTTAAAAAGATGATTGTTTATAGCAAATTCGGATAAAAACACGTTTTCTTCAAAGTAATTTATTTTTTGTTTTGTATTTCTGCTTACATTATTGTTAAAAAATATTATATTGGGTATTTTTTTTAGATTATAAGTTTTTTTTAATAAATATCTTGTATTTCTGCTTATATTATTGTTAAAAAATACGTTAGCCTTTTAGTAGTTGTTGGCTTTGAAATGTTACAAATATTTGATTATAATGGAGTATCCTCTAGGTAAGGCTAGCGATATCATAAAGAATTCCTCGTAAGGGAGGCTTCTTATAACATATTATCATGATCATACTTAGACCGTCAGTATAGAGGAAGGATGGTTATTTTCTTGTTTTTCATACTGAATGTTAGATATAAGTATGAAAGAAGTTAACAAGTTGGTTTGTAAGGGAACTTCTTGTTGATATTCTAGCTTGATCAGATTTAGATCAATTGAATATGAAAGGAACGAATAGTTTCTTCCGCTAAATATCCAAAATAATGTTTTTTATAAGTTATCTTAAGGAAAATCACATGTCATTTAATTTACAATTTGAAAAGCTAGAAAAAAGTTTAAATGAACTTTTTTCCCAGAACGCAATCTAATGGAATAAACTTGTAATTTAGATTTTTACTAAAACCCACATTTTAACCAACTTTACCAACAAGGTTACAAAAGAAGGAGGTTCTCAGTTCGAGCCGTATTTGTGTTTTTAAATATTTCGCAAACTATGAGGTATGGCAGTGGTCCCATAATAATTTAATCAAGCTATGTCTAGTGCAAGGCGAAATTGCGTTGAAATTGGAAGCTAGTAGGTAATTTAGGAGTCGCTGATACTGAATCTGAAAAATTAAATTCAAACCGTTGAATCATTAGAAGGTAGTCGAAACGTTTGTTGTTCCGCTAGGATTACGAGACTTGGAACTATATTTGGCCAAGAGATGCCAAAGCTGATTATTCTATATATCGAGCTCTGATTAGTGTTCTTTCACATGGCCTTACAGACATTTTTTGCCATTTTAAGTGGTAAACAGTTTTTTATTTTATCGCTTAAAATCGCAAAAAAATCGTGTAAGCTCATGACACAACACTAACCAGAGCTTAAAATAAAGAATTATAGGCACCTCTTGCCAAATAAAATTTACAGTCTCTTAAATCCCGCGGCACTGTAAATTTGGATAGTTCCTGATTTTTTTCTGAAAACAGACTTGTAATTGTATTGAAAAATGACGGCAACACAGTTCACTTTATAAATGGTTAAAAACCCCTGTGGGTGTAACTTCTTTAATTTTCTCAAAAAAAAAAAAAATGTTTGGCTCAAATACGGTTTTTAAATAAAAAACAATTCATATAAAAATTGTTAAGCAAGTAATTGTTTATAACTTTTGTTATTACCATTTTTTTGTTGAACCAATCCTGTAGGTACAAAATATGTTTTTATTTAAAATACACGCTTCTCTCAAATAGCGTTGCAAACCTCGCCATTGTGTCTGATATGGCGGATGATTTAAATAATAGTATTACAAGAGTAGGTAAGAAGGACATTTTATTTTAATAGGGGAGTAGTGATATAAATAGCAAAGTTGTAGAAAACTGAGTTTAAAGTATCTTAAAAGGTTCCTTATTATATTATTAAATTAAAGTTAAACTTATGGCGAAACCTGGTGAAGAATGATGCATGGTATTTCATTCTGAAAATATGTGTTCCCACATATTAAACGTAAGGCAGTCAATGTCAGAGTGTTCCAAATAATAAATCAACCATATTCACTCATTTCGGGCATCTTAGCAAACGCTGGATTCAATACAAAAAGCGCCCAGAATCACCCCACTGCTGGTGGTAGTGGGGACTAGAGAAACATATAGCAATATGAGGCAGGAAAGGGATGAACAAAGACTGCGGATTAAAGTGAAAGGCTGTATATCTCATGTATTTTATTAGACTTCGAATGACGGTCAAGTTGTTTGATGACGACTTAGATAACGTCACGTGGGAGAAAAGTTCAACGTCATTTTGTACCTCCAGGGTTGGTCTAACAAAAAGATGGTAATAAAAAAAGTTGTAGATAATTAGGTGCTAAATAATTTTTATTTGATCATTGTTGTAAAATTGGCGTTTCTTGACGAAAACCATATTTTGCCGGTTATTTTCCAAGGTGGTGGCCGTCTGGGCGCAACTTTTTATAGGATATCTATCTATTAGAAGAAGGCTCCAGAAACTACTTCTACCTTCCTTTGTCTGTATGAGATTTTTTTGAAAAGATCTCAGCCGTAATGTATAATAATTATATTATCCACTTAGTCTAGGAGATAGCTACATATATGGGGCCTGGGATATAACCTGTTGGCATTGCTGTTATGTTTCAGCAAATATTTTTCTGAGTATTTTATCTTTTGTGAGTCACCCCCTCCCGGACAGTTTTGGAGCCAGCCGCCCCCGAAAATATTGATTCAAGATTCGATATATGCCAAAATTTTTGCTCCGTGCAATTGGCAGCACTGGCGACATCAATTATAGCCAAAATTGGAACGTAGTATAACCCTTTCTGAACAGGCGGAAAATTTTCATTGTAAATGCTCATTGTTGGAAAATCATATGCCAACATTTTCTGCTTGACCATTTTCCAGATTTTTTGGCCAAAAATTGGACTTTTAGCCTAAAACGGGCTAAAACTGATGCATTTCAAAAAAAATATTCGCACCTTCACAGACTTGTAGTTTTTGTACCAAAGAATAGTTTCTGTGAGTGCCCCCCAAATCACCCCCAAGACCCCCAACCAGTCAAATACTTTGTTATGTTAAAAAGGATAATTTCTCGGTCATTACTCGCTAAATATGTCATTATTTTATCCTTTTTAGCATAATAATCGGTATTATTATTTTGCCATAATAATCGGTATGTTTGGGGTCTAGGCGGTGGTTTGGAGGAGAGGGGTTATATGGAGAGTATTTCGTAAAATGAATTTTAAATTTCAACAAGAAAAATATATTTAACAATAATAATTAACAGTTGATCAAAATATAATCTTGTTATTTTATTGTATATTGTTTATTGTTCTATTCTCTATAGTAACAGAGTTTTTTAATATGTAGGTAAGTACGCTACATATTAGACCCCCCCTGCAAAATAAAAATCAACCTACCAAAGTATCAATATTAAAACGGACTTTTTTCAGTCAGAAGTGACGGGTAGATTGACAACACCATTTAACAAATATGCAGGTTTAACTCTGTTTAAAGGGGGCGAGCGTAGAGGCGACTTCAATGTGAATATCAGTCGATATTCCGTTGAAGCAACGTCGAGCGCGGTTAGTACTTGGATGGGCTCCCATCTTGGGAAATACAGCGTTCTCGTCCCACCTTCTAGAGGCTTGTATATCAGTGTATACTCGGAAGTTACGTAATTTCAGACGAGGATTACGTAGTGGATATACCATCCTTCGGAGGGGATGTAAAGCAGGCGGTCCCTTGTCTATTAAATGTTAGGCAAGTAAAAGATCCCTACTCTTTTTAATCGAAGAGGTTCGGCAAAATTTCCAGGTTGGGGGTAGCTCGTCTCCTGGCGTCGGTGATAGGCCCTGGTAGCGGAAATAGGCCGACGTTAAATAGTTAAAAAAAAACTCTGTTTAAAGATACAGTATAATCTTTTCCACGTTTAAGGACCGTTATAATTTTGTTTGTTCTAGAAAGAGCTTTAAAAGGTCCTTCATACCAAGGAGATAAGGTTGGTTTAAGTCTACCTTTCCGAATGAAAACAAACTTACAATCTTTAATGTCTGGACTGACAATGTATTTCGAAAATGATCCCGTTTAGGATTTGTGAATTGTAAGTTATCAAAATATTGTTGTAATTTGCTAGTAAATAAAGGTAGTTTAATATCAGAATGTGATTTAATAAAATATTCACCAGGAAGACGTAAAGTTTGGCCATAGACAAGTTCTGCAGATGAACAAAGTAAATCATCTTTAGGCATTGCCCGTAAACCTAATAAAATAATTGGTAATTCATCAAATCAATGAACTGAGTTAGCTCTGGCGATTAATGCAGTCTTAAAGTTTTTGTGAAATCTGTCTATCATGCCATTGGATTCTGGGTGAAATGAAGTTGTGTGAATTCGGTGAAATCCTAAAAATTTTGAAAATTCACGGAAAAGATTTGATTCAAACTGAACTCCCTGATCTGTTGTGACACGAACCGGAATGCCAAAGCGACAGATATATTTTCGAAATAAAGTTTTAGCAACAGTTCCTGCAGTAATGTCTGATAAAGGATAAGCTTCTGGCCAACGAGTGAAACGGTCAATAACTGTTTGTATGTAAGAAAAACCATATGAAGTTGGTAATGGTCCAACAAGATCAATATGGATATGCTCGAATCTACCCTTGAGAACTTCCACATTACCAATTTGATTTTTGGTATGCTTATTTATTTTAGAAGCTTGACAATTTAAGCAAGTTTTGGTCCACAAGGTGCAATCGGTGTTCATCTTTGGCCAGAAATAATTAGAATTGGCAAGTTTTTTTGCAGCACGAATACCAGCATGCGTTAAATTATGAAAAATATCAAAAACTGCGCGTCGTAAAGCGTTTGGTACATATGGTCGACATTTAGAACAAGAAACGTCGCACCAAATTTTATGATCCGAATTAGCAATATTGATTTTTTGTAAACAGTATTTGACTTTAGAATTGACATTTGATTTTTTTTTCCTTATGGGTTGCGGTGCCGAAGTCCCGCTGTACTGAAGCTTGAGCTTATTGTACCCCATAGTCTCGTTATCCCATTAATCCCGTTCCTCTCCAAAAGGAGAGTATACGGTCAATGGGAGCTCTGGCTATTTCTTCCGGGGTTACGGTTAGTCCCCCGAAGTGTGAGAATCTCCCAGCCACTAAGGCTGGGCATTCACATAGTATGTGGTGAGGAGTTTCTTCATCCTCACCACACATCCTACATTTTGGATTATCTTTCACACCTATGTTAGTTAGGTGTCTATTCAGTGTGCAGTGTCCTGTTAGGATTCCCACTGCACATCTCAGCTGTTTTCTGCTCAGCTTTAGCAGTTCGTTGGTCTTTGTCATGGATGGCCCGCCGGTGATGAACATGCGTGACTGCCTCATCCCCGGCGCGCCAGTTCAGTACAAGATGTGTTTCTGACTCAATAGTTCCTTTACCATTCCTCTTGCGGTATTGTATGCTATCCCGCAGGATGGCTCAGGTCCCATCAAGGTTGTTTTTGCACCTTCTTTGGCCAGTTTATCTGCTTTTTCGTTGCCTTCATTGCCCTGGTGTCCTCGCGTCCACTCCAGTTGTATACTGTTGTGTTCCGCCAGTTTCGCTAGGGATTCAAGGCAGTCTTTTACCGTTTTGGAACGTATCTCTACTGCATTCAGAGCTTTAAGAGCTGCTTGACTGTCAGTGATGATGCGGATTCTTTTGTCACTATATGACCTCCGTATCATTTCTTGTGCACAGATTTCTATGGCTGTGACCTCTGCTTGGAACACCGTTGCGGTACTGCCCAGGTTCAGACTGATGTCTGTTCCTGGTTGATCCCCCGTAACACCTGCTCCAGTACTACTTGACGTTTTCGATCCGTCAGTATACCACATGGTATCATTTGGATGTCTTCGCAGTTGCCTTGTTCCTTCCTCTTCCCTATCGGGTATGTATACCCTGAAGGTCTTTGTGAAGTTGTGGCTTATGCTGATTCTATCTGGCTGCATATCTAGTAGTCGATTTTTCCCTCTTTGTTGGAATATTTCGGTGTGGTATCCTATTCTTGGAATGGTCCCATGTCCGTTTATTTTCAGCCTGTACGCCACCAACAGTGCCTCACTCTCCACCACTAGCTGTAGTGGGGGCAGGCAAAGTAGTGCTTCCATGGCTGCGGTAGGCGTTGTTGATATTGCTCCCGTTATGCCTAGACATGCTAGTCTTTGTACTTTCCGTAGTTTTCTCATTGCCTCTCCTTTTCCGGCTTTATGCCACCAGATCAGGGAGGCATAGGTTATTATTGGTACTACAACCCTTTGGTACAGCCAGTGCACCATTCTTGGTTGTAGTCCCCATTTTTTACCTACCATTCTTCTGCTGGCCCATAAGGCCCGCGTAGCTTTGGTAGTCACTCTGTCTAGGTGTGCATTGAAGTTTAATTTGGTATCTAGAATAAGTCCCAAATATTTCACTTCGTTGCTCACCTGCAGTTCGTTTCCCCGGAGATATAATCTTCCCAGGTTGAGTTTTCTCTTTCTTGTGAAGGCGACCACAGTGGACTTCCTTGGATTCACGGAAAGACCTTCCTGGGTACACCATCTGTCTACCATGACGAGAGCTCGCTACATCTTTTCTGATGCAGCGGCCTCGTGTTTTCCTGTTACCAGGATGGCGATATCATCTGCGTAGCCTTGCGCATAAATTCCCCGTTGTTCCAGTCGAGATAGGAGCTCGTCCGCGACCAGGCACCACAGGAGAGGAGATAAGACCCCCCCCTGCGGGCACCCTCTGGTCACGGACACCTCCTCCATCGTGGATCCTAGCGTGGACTGAATTTTCCTAGTTCTGAGTGCTGAGTCGATCCATCTTGTTATTGACTTTTCGACTCCGCGTCTCTTCACTGCATCACTTAGTGAGTCGAATGAGGTATTATCAAAAGCACCCTCTATGTCTAAGAAGGTTCCTAAGGCAGTTTCTTTGCTGTCTAGAAACTGCCTTAGGAACCTTCTTACATTTGATTGATTAGTTAATAAAGAGGAAAGTTCACAATCGGTGGATTGAGCGCCTTTCAATAATTATAGATTGAAATTGGTTGAGTTTATTTGAGAAATTGAATTAGGTGACAAAAAATCATGCTGTTCGAGTAATGAAAGATCATTTAAACGTGACAGGGTATCCGCAATGATATTTTCTCTACCGTGAACATGACGTATGTCATTAGTAAGTAAATTATGCAATATATTCCAAGTGTCGTATTTGACGAGGAGTTTTTTCAAAATTAGTAAAAAGAAATTTTGTTAATGGTTTGTGATCTGTGAAACAGATAAAAGAACGACCTTCTAATATATGTTTAAAATGTTTGATCGAAGAACATCCCTCTAGAGACGTTACGGTGAATAGACGCCTGTTATCTAACGTTCCTTTAAATCGGAAGAAAAACCGGTAATATGCTGGACCAAATAGGTCAAAAGTACATTCGTTGTGAAGTGAAAAATTGTGCATGCGGTGGTAGTGTCCGAATAGCAACAATTAAGTGATAAGTGCTAATATTTAATTAATACGAGTGATTAAATCTTTCAGTGCAGCGTAAAAAGTGAAAAGAGTCGACAAATATCGAGTAGGTACCCGACCCGAAGGAAGGAAAGACCATAAATCAATCAAGATAAGTCCACTTTCCCCTTAGAATATTTATGTCTTAAGTACCTGTAGACAACTTAAAGAATTTCATAAACAGACCTGAAATGCAATAAATTAGAAATAAGTTAATAAACAATTCTCTTCCAACAAATACTACCAGAGGCGTACCATTAGAGTAACAGTACACCGCGCCAAATTAAATCAATTCAAAAATAATAAAAACTTGGATAAAATTGTTGAGCATTATTAGCTTGGTTTCAATGCCATTAAAATCTCATGCATGCTATAAGAACATACTGACTGTCTACACTTCACATCTGGTACGGCTCTGGTAAGGTTAAGGAATTTTATTAAAAACGTTTAGGTCCTTAAGAATACGCAAAAAGTAAGCAAGAAATAATAACTCTGCAGAGAACACAAAAATAATGTATCCACTACAAAACGTAACAACGAAGACACATCAGCTACTGGTACAAAAATCGAGCACTAAGCCATCAGTTAGAAGGAGAAAACAACCCCGGCACACGCCAACACTATGAAAAGACCAGTAGAGGAGTTGCATAGGTAACCAGACGAGAGAGCTCCATCGAAATAAGGACGGAAAAATAAACGAAAACATGGCAATCATACAAAATGATCAAGATCATTGATCATTGATCAATCAGACAAGACAGCAGGAAGGGTATTCATGCAACTGACTCAAGAAACCAGAAGAGACGAAAAAATAAAAAAAATGGGGAAACCGGGTTACACGTGGAAAACAACAACTAAGAGGATCATGAACAAACTGAGAAGCGACTAAACATACTGGAAAAGAAAGCGAGTGCGAAAAATGAACTCCACAAAGAAATCGCAGCGATATACCCTACCAGAACCATAAACCGAGGCATCAGAAATCTCAGAAGGAGAAGAAAATTTGTAGAAACAGAAACACAAAACGAGAAGCATAAACATTAAATAACGAACACAATGCGACAACACATTGGACTTGTGATCTTGCTGTCGAGGCGACCAGACCTGCTTTATAATGCTCTGTCACCAATGGATACCCATAAAAGTTTATAAAAGTTAAATAGTGACAACGTGTAAAAAATATAGTTAAAAAAAAGTATAAGTGGATGTGTTTGTAAAATATTACTCATCTCGGAACATTTTCAGTAATTGATAAGAAATATTAGGTATACAAACCAAAACTTTACACAGTGCTTCCCCTCTAATGCAGTAAATAATGGTATATATAGTGCAGTGAAATCGTGCCAGGAGACAAAGAGGAGAAAGAAATCAGTAATAACCGAAGAGAGGACTGTCTATATGGAGCACGAAGCCATCAATTAGAAAAATAAAACCGGCACACACTAACGCTATGAAAAATCAAGAAGACTGTCTATTATACTATTAGGAGACTTCAATGCACATATACTCCACACATGGCCTAACGAAAATGGAAACGCGCTGAAAAACCTAGCACACATGTTTGACTTAACAATAAGAAATACATGGAGCAAAAGTCAAACCTGCATTGACACCTGGAGTAATGGAAGCTCAATCACACAAATAGACCATACCCTGGTAAGCAGAGAGATAAGGGCAAGGATCAAGAAGGTTAAAGCAAAAAGGACAGCAGAAGAAAGCGCTAACACTGAACAGCAGCAAACTAAAAATAGGGAGACCATGTTACACGTGGAAAACAACAATCGAGAGGAAAAAAAAACTAGGAAAGAAAAGCGAGGAAAAAACATGCGTCATGTGGCTCTCGCTGCTGACAACAAGCATGACCCAAATTCAACCCAGCATCGGAAACCGAGGAATCAGAAGACTCAGCAAAAGAAGATTTGAAGAAGCAGAAACACAAAAAGAGGAGCATAAACACTCCATATCAAGACACAGCACATATTTCACACGAAGATTCAGAAAAGGCAGATGCCCAGAACCAAAAACACAAAAAAGGGAGCTTAAACGCTCCCTCACGACACAATGCGGGAACGCATCTCATAAATACCTACACCTCCCATCCCATGTTCCTTTACCATACGCCATGTGGCTCTCGCTGCTGGCAACAAGCATGACCTTAGTCCAACCCAGCGTGGACGTAGCAGGCCCAGCTGTATAACCCTGGGAGTGGCAGCAATGCCTACCGCACGCTGGTAAATCAATCAATCAATCAATCAATCAAATGTTTGATCGAAGAACATAAAGATAGCAATTCTTTGTCGAAGGTTGAGTACGACTTTTGCGAATCATTTAATTTGCGAGAGAAAAATGCTAAAGGAATAGATAAGTCTCCAATTCTTTGTTCTAAAACTGCACACATGAATACATTTGAGCAATCCACAGATAATGTAAGCGTTACATCTTTGTTGTAGCTAGGATGAGATAAGATTGTTGCATTTGCTAAAGCGTGTTTAGCATTTAAAAAACTATCAGTACAATTAGTTGGCCAGGAGTCTATAACTTTAACTTTATCACGGGCTAACTCAGTTCTGAAGGAATGTAAAGGGATTAAAATGTTGGCAAAGTTAGGAACAAAACGATGATAATAATTAATCATTCCTTTAAATCGCTGTAGTTGCTTGAGAGTTGTAGGTTTTGGAAAATTATTAATAACGTTAATGCGGTCATCGGTAGGTGAAATACCGTTTGCGGAAACATGGTGTCCAAGGAAATCTAGAGAACTTTTACCAAAAACACATTTTGATGGTTTAATATTAATTCCGTAAGTGTCAAGGCGTTCAAAAACTTGACGCAAATGCAATAAATGTTCATGAGAATCTTTACTTGCAATCAAAATATCGTCTAAATATATAAAAATTAAAGGTAAGCCAATAAGAACTTCATTCATGAAACGTTGGAATATTTGTGCAGCATTACGTAATCCGAATGGCATTCTAAAAAAATGAAATAAACCAAAAGGAGTAGTAATTACTGTTTTGTAAATGTCTGCGTCTGCGACAGGTATCTGATGGTAAGCACGAACTAGATCGATTTTTGAAAAAATAGTGCAACCGAATAATTGAGAATTAAAATCGTGTATATGAGGTAATGGATATCGGTCAGGAATGGTGATTGTGTTAAGTTTCCTATAGTCACCACACGGCCGCTAATCATTTGATTATCTTTTTGCAACCATATGTAATGGAAAAGAAACTGACGAAGAAGATGGTTCACAAATTCCTAACTCAACCATCTGTTTGAATTCATTTATGGGGACCTTCTAATCTACAGTCGGGGTCACCAATTTATGGAGATTATTCCATAAAATAAATTTTAAATTTTAACTTGTAATGAAAAATATATTTAACAGTAATAATTAACAGTTGATAAAAATATAAATCTTGTTATTCTCTTGTATATTGTATTGTTCTATTCCCTATAGTAACAGAGTTTTTTAAAATGTAGGTAAGTACCCTACAGGTTACATTGAGAAAAAAAATTGGCACTCACAGAGACTAATCTTTGGTACAAAAACTGCAAGTCTGAGAAGGTGTCAACGTTTTTTTTGAATAGCACCAGATTTAGCCCGTTTTAGGCCAAAAGTCCAATTTTTGGCCATAATTGATGTCGCCAGTGCTGCCAATTGTACGGAGAAGAAATGTTAGCATGTATCGAATGTTGATGGCCAAGATACCCTTTTCAACTAACACCAAGCCCCATACTCTGTTCCACAATTGAATATTTTAGGGGGCGGCTAGCACCAAAACTGTTAGGGGGAGGTCTGACTCACATAAGACAAAATAATCAGAAAAATATTTGCTAAAACGACAGCAATGCTAACAGGTTATATCCCAGGCCCCATATATGTAGCTATCTCCTAGACTATCTAAAGCGTCACTTTCCGACAGAAAGTTTTTCAAGAAAACGTCTTAGTCAGCTGAAGAAAAGTATCTTTGCCCTATAAGTGCGGTAAAATAACGCTTTTTTATCGCTCGTAGAAAACACAATCCATTATTTTCATAGTTAAGAAATAACTAGTATTTCATTTAAGATTTTGGGGGTTCTGTTAAAAGCTCTGTGATTTAAACGTCAATTAAGAGCTAAAAAACAGCCCTTAATGGTCTAATCGTTATTCGAAAACAGTCTACTTTATAATTGCCCGATCAATCTGCTACATATTTTGTACATTAACCCTATTAAAAACGCCGCCTTTATTTCCGCAAATGATACTCAATTTCATAGTTGAGGAAACAGAAAAAAGAATGCGCCACCACGTCCATATCATTATTATTAAGGGTGCACGAAGTTGCAATTATTAACAATAAAAGTGACGATAAATCTGAACTTTAACCTCATTTAATAGTCTTTTATTATATAGCATAGAGCTGCAAGTCGAGTCCCAAATTATCCACGACCTCGCGCTGTTGTAACGTTTATTAACGTACTACAGCCACTCAAGATACCACTTACTGGCTTAGAGCGAGCTCTGTTTAATGTAGAATGTGAAAAATGCATTGTATGAAACGCTATAGTGGGTTTTATTTTCTTACTGAATTGATATATTGGGTTGAGAAGTTCTTTGAGAATACACATAACTTGATTTTTAATCATCGTATATAGTGTTTCTGTATGTACGTAAAAAACAGGTTACTTTTATGCTACTTACATGATGAAAAATTTGCTATTAAAAGCACAGTAGTGTGCAATTTTTGGTTGATATATTGGGTGGATGATAAGAAATCGGAATTTTATAATTACATAATACTTTTTTTGCTGAAGATATTCATATACGCGTTTAATTAAGTAAGTACATCGATAAACTTCAGATCAAATTAAATTTAAGCTTAAAAGTTCAGATGTAGATTCTAGTAGCACCCAGAAATGGCTTTTATTTAATATCTCAACAAAACATGATTTTTTTTTACAATATTTGGCAAATCCATTACTACTAATAAATTTTCCTCGTTTGTGTTTTCGTTACAAAATAATATCAAACAGAAGGTCGATATTGGGGAGTGGCCCATCCTTTATAGGCACTTTTGTGCCTTAAATAGCATAATGAAATTATACAAAAACGGTCTGTTGTTAAAATGAAATAGTATGTATTCACAGTTTCCGTATGTAATATCACTAGTGGCTAGAATTTTATTGGAAAAATTCTCTAGAAGCCGTTGTTTCCTAGTAATATAATTGATTATTTCACTCATTAGCTTGACAGCCAATGAAATCCCATTTTTTTACAAAATTTCACCAATCAAATGTCATTATTAGTGGAAAACTAACCTAGATCGGGTTTTGACAGTACCAACGCGAAAAATGTATCGCTATAATTACTTCCACATCCAGTGGTAAGTATAGTAACGACAAAAAAATTTTTAAAAATTTTTGTTGTTCAAATAGGCTTAGAATGTCATGAAACGTCGAAATTTTAAGTTTGAGCGAAAAAAAATTTCTGTCTGTCTGCCTGTCGAGCTGTCTGTAACTTTTTTTTGTGCGCACGTTTACTCTGGAACCGTTTGAGATATTGACTTGAAATTTGGTACACATATGTACTTTAACGAGTTCTAGATCTCTAGAACTACTCATCTTGTTCCGTCGAAGGGTTGGGGAGTAAATTGGGGTAAATTTGGGGTAAATAGGTAAATCAAGCCGGTAAGAGCCCATAAAATTGGTATTTAGTATATACAAGAGAAGCTAAGGTCTCAAAAAAAATTTTGACATTTGCCACCCCCATTACCACCCCCACCCCATTATTAAAGGGGATGAAAAATAAAATGTGATTTAATGTGTGTACAAGAACTAGAAACCTCAAAATATTTTTTACTTCATCCACCCCCAGTACCACCCCCTATCACCACCCCCACTCCACTACCGATGTGGGGTATCGTTTTATAGGTTTTTGGGGTAGAGGATTTCAAATATTATATTATTAAAGTTCCATAAACAATTATTTTCACATACGAAATTTGTTCGTTGTGAGTGACTTGGATAGAAAATCTGGACGTGGAAGTAGTGATTCCTTGGGCAGCGATTTTTTTTATATCAACGCGTCGACAAATATCGCGGTAATATTTTAACGTTTTGTTTCGTGAAATGTTTTTCGCAAATATGACCACACGTGCTTTTAAGTTTTATCTATAAATTTCTTCTCTGGCTTATTGTTAATTGTTGACGTAACTTGTAAATTGTAGTATTATATTATATCCATAGTAATATAATAATATAAACATAACATAAACACACCACATAAGTTGATATATCCCAAGGCTGTGTGGAGTATATAGGCTAGGGACAAGTTTTGTACAGCTTTCGATAGATTATAATAACGTAATTACAAAATAATAATCATTACCAATTAAATACAAATGCCTACTGAGCAGGCAAGTCAATTGTTTCATGTTAAACATAAATATGCTTAAGTACGGTAATCCATCACAAAATAAACAACATGTTAATAATTCGGGAAATCAAAACTACATGCACTGTACATTACAATAATTCATAACACTTATTCCAATTAAACTCTCAGAGTATAAATACCATGTAGTTAACTGAAAAATCGTAACTTAATTTTTACACTCTTTAAATTGCGAATAAGAATTAGATAAATAAATATATATCAATAAACACTTTATATAATAATTCTTGCACATTACACTGTCTGGCGATTCTCTGTATGCAGAGTTTAGCGTTACTGTTACTAGATGGCGGTACCATATTTCATTTCTCTTTGACCAACTTAATATAGAACATGAGGGCGGAACATTGGTAGTGCTTTCTCTGTCTTTATGCATAATGTAATTGGTCGAAGCATGCCTAAGCACTGTTTATAGTGAAGACTCTCGGCAATTTTGGACCAGACAATGCATTACAATACCTATGGCTCAAGGTATATTGGTTTATTAATTGTCATTACATTTAAAATATGGCGACTTCCGTGAATTCTTAAGTATCTGCAGCTGAGATTGTTAAATAATTATACCTACTTTGTTATTTATTAAATGAGTTAGTTTGGAAATACATTTTTATGTAAATAATGAAATTGAAAATAAAAGTCAGTAAACATGCTTTTTTTATCTATAAATTTTTTCTCGTGCTAAGTTGTCAATATAGTAATACAATTCGTGTAAATTGGAGAGTTTGTATTAAACATTATCGAATGTAATATTACTAGTGCTTAAAATTTTATCACTTATAATATCACAAGAGCTTAAATTATTTCCGAAAATTTTCTTGAGGGCACGATAATTTTCTTAAAATATTCGTGCCTGAAAGAAAATTTCCCGGAATAATTTAAGTTTGCGTGGTATTCGGTAAGAAAATTTCACACCACTTAACACCATAATTTGGAAAAAAATTATTAATCCAACCTGACATTTTAAATTAATTTCACAGCTTGTCAAGTTGGCCAGGGTATTGTTGATTTGTCATTTTTGTTTAACCGGTTCTGTCACAAAGCTTAATAATTGCTAGTTTAAAAGGTCTGTCGTTGAGTTTAATAAGTGTATAGCGAAATGTCGCGATTTGGTAAAGAAAATCAACAAGTAATTAGACAAGAAATTCAAAATATAACACCAGATAACACCCGAAAATCAAAATCAAGTGTATGGAAACAGTTTGTTGAATTTTGTGACGAAAAGTTGTATAATATTCATGAGTGTATGAGTGTAGTACAGGTGGCTACTATACTGGAGGACTACGCATTTAATATGAAAAAGAAAAATTTTGAAGATTATAAGGAAAGTGTGGTCAAAGTGATGTGGAACTCTACTGCTAAGCAGTTACAAGAAATTTATTACGAAAAATATAAAATAAAATTTAATCCGTTTTCTGATGTGGAATTTGCGACCGCCAGAGCTGCACGCGATGCTAAGCGCAAAAAATTACAGAGAGACCCATTAAAAAGAAAAGTGAGTGCTTCAGCCTTAACCAGCGACGAATACAAAAAATTTATTGAAATGTGGAATGAAAATACTCCAGATGGATTGCAGCGTAAATTTTTTCATATAGTTTCACATGAGCTGGCATGGAGAGGAGGGGAGGGATATTCTGCGTGTATCCAATACTTCAAAGAAGAAACTGATAATTTCGGAAACCCAAAAGGTCGGATAGAATATAATCCAATATTCTCCAAAACCACACAAGGTGGTTCTAAAAAACTGTCTGATAGTAAATGGTTGATTACAAATTTCGATAATCCACAAATGTGTCCGGTTCGTTTGTTTAAGAAGTTGATGGAAAAAAGGGGAAATCTTATTCAGACCGACAGATTATTCTTAACACCAAACCCATACTGGAGTCAACCCAATTCGAAAGGATGGTACAAGAATAACCTAGTTGGTAAGAACATTGTATCTTCATGGTTTAAATCAGCAGCCTCTGATATAGGAATTGACACTAAAAATGTAAAAATAACTAATCATCCTGCAAGAGCAACAGCTGTTTCGAAATTGGCCAAGGAAGGAGTTGGTGAACAACAGCTCATTAAAATTACTGGACACAGTAATAGTCAGTCAATCAAACCTTACTTACAATTGGACGTTGAACATCATCATCAGATGATTGAATCTATGAGGAGAATTTCATCAAGTACTAGCAAGTTTAATCACGATCAGAGCACAATGCAAAATAAAACAGAAAGTACCCAGATTCAACCCAACAATTCAAGCCAGCCCACAAACATTTATAATAATTGTGTTTTTAATATTAATAAAACCTATAATAATTAAATTTATTTCATTATTGTTTTGCTTATTAGTCGATATCATTAGAGATTTGCCAATGAAGATATTAGTTCAACATGAAATAAATTCTAAAAAAATCATATAGGTATATCCACAATATTTCGTTAAATAAAAAAAAATTACCAACTTTAGTTACACCAAATGCTAAAGCTCAGATGGGTATTAGATCAGTCTATCGCCCTTTCATAATTTTAGGTTACTAAAGGTGGTAGAAATGTATTTTTTGTTAAAGTAATCCATAAATAACACTTCTAATTTAAAAAATATAATATTAACATGGTTTGTTGCAGTAGGTGGCCGTGATATAGGCCGCCATGCTTTTGACAGATGAAGTTTATATTGGTAAATTACATTAAGTTACTGTATAGTAATCCAGCAAATAAAGATATTTTTATGTAAAACATTTCTTGTAAGCATTTGCGTTAAACAATTTGAGAAAAATGGAATGCTTTGAAAAGTACAATTTATGTAAATACTGCAAAGAGTTGAGTCAAGCGCAAATATGTCATCCAAGATTAATATATTTAACGAATTTAATGGAAGATTGCGATCAGGAAGCGTTAGAGTCGAATGGTTTGTTTACGAAAATCCAAGAAAGTCTGCTGCAGATGTCAAGTAAATATGGCCTTTTGCGTAAAAGAGATTTGAACAAAATTGTTTCAAAATATTACATATATGTCTTAAAACACAGACATCTAATTAATTCGTCACCTTCCTATTCACCATTAAGAAGAGAGGATGGGTTAGAATTCAAGCAACATTTAAATCTTACTATGTTTGTACATCCTACGTTTTTTGAATTATAAATTGTTAATACATAAAAATTTAACAAATTTGTGTTTTCTGTTTAATGAAACTTTATAGCGAATAATAAATAATAATGTTAATTCAGAAATTTTGCATTATTCACAGATATATCTACATTATTTAATGGTTGTAGATCATGTGTTTACCTTTTCAACTGTCAAAAAATTTTCACTTAAATATCGTGGCGCCTCGAAAAAATTTCCGGAAATTTTTTTAATTGCCATGGTAACTAGTCAAAATTAAGGTATCTTATTGGTTAAAAAGTAGAGGTGTGAAATTTTCGGTTAAATTTTTTCGAAAGCGTTGTTGCCTGATAATATAAAGAGTGTAATTGGCAGTCAAAAATTAAATCCCTCACGCTAAAGCGCTCGTGATTTAATCAGATAATAAACTGTCAATATACAATATACACTCTTTATATTATCAGGCAACAACGCTTTCGAAAAGATTTAACCGATAAAATTTTAAGAACTAGTAATATTACATTCGATAATGTTTAATATAAATAAACTGTCCAATTACATGAATTGTATTACTATATTGACAACTTAGCACGAGAAAAAATTTATAGATAAAATTTAAAAGCACGAGTGGTATCTGGGGAGAATATTTCACGAAAAAAAATATGACATGTCAAAATGGGTGCAATGCGAATTATGGCAATAATTGTATGGATGGAGAAAATTACAGCGATGATTTTGCATGTTGGTACTATCAAAAGCCGATTTAGGTTAGTTTACCACTAATAATGTCATGGTGCAATGTAATCAAAAAACTAGTTTTCATGGGCTACTATCACGCTACCCTTCACAGTTTCTTTTTAAGCGCACGGCCACAATAAACTCATTACCATCAGTTAATTGATAAAACCTGCCCAACGTTTTGGATGGAGGTTTCTCTGAATTATTAAATGTTTTATATTGTCCTCTCTTCTGTTGATGTGGCCAGAAAAATAAGATGCGAGAAAGTATATTCTAGTGGGCGTATCTCTTATTTATTTACAAATGTTTCCAGATCTACTTACCGAAAGCAAAAATCTTCCGCTTGCCTGCTTCCCTAAAGGTTCATATCTCAGAGGCATAAAGAAAGATGGAGGAAGCTAGGGCGTTAGCAAACCTTATCTTTGTAGGTTCCTGATATTTTTATCATGCCCAATTTTGCTCAACACTGGTGAGTTGCTGATCTTGCTATCCGCATCCATCGAATTTTATATTCGGTGGTACCAGTAACATCAACAAGAGCTAAATCTATATTATCTTACCTTATTAACAAGCTCACATCTTTTGAATTAAGTCTAGAAAGAATTATTTTTGTGCTCTCAGTCAGAAATATATGTCGGCATTCACTGTGCTAATAGCTATCATTGCTCTAGCCATGCATTCGATGTAAAAAAAAATTAACAAGCTCACACTCGTCGATCCTCAACGCATATGGCTAGTTTTCATTTGTAACTAATGATAATTTCTATTTTGTTATAATATACACTTATACCGTACTCAGAACTCATTGTATGGAGACTATCGAGGTGTATGTGCTCATTCTCACTTGCTGCAAATAACATGGTATATTTTATACATTTCAAGATAGAAAACTTGCTTCCGCCTATAACTACTCCATCGCCAATTTTAGATTTGTCGTACATGTTATTGTCGACTTTCACTAAAGCTGGGTCTTCTTCACAGGTCGGCGAATAATAAAAACCAGATGTTTAGGTGTTCTCATAACCAATATTATGGTCCACAGTTTGCCCCGTTCCACATTGTCCAGATTTTTAGCATTTTGTGTACCTACTCTTAGCAACGGTGTAAAGAGCCGAATCACGCGTAAAACTTTTAATAAAACATTTTTGAAGCATTAAGAAATAAATTGTCTTTATACTAAAAAAATTAAAATACATAGTTATAATGAATTATTATTCAATATAATAATACAGCTTTCCTTTAATGACAAAGCATTTGCTCTATACTGAAAACTTTTTGATAATATGAGCTGATACAATATAGGTGTAATCAATTTTAAATTCATAGGTTCCTTCGAAAAAGTAATAATCGTTGCACGTAAAATTTATTGCGTCAGTAAAGCAAAGAATATCAAATACAAAGGTATAATAAACAAGGAGAGAGCTCTTAGAATTATCTTCAAAGAATAAAATGTTATTAAGTATTTTATTTACCAAGTTTCGTTTTAATAGTCGATTCCGTCATATCCATTGACAAATATAAAATAAATTAGTTCTTAGTTTCACTCTTTCCAAAACAGGTAATACATTTTATGAATTTTATGAACAGTTACAAGAAACAAATTAATTTCAGGGTTAATCTTTATGTAAAAATAAGTCCAAAAGTTAAAATATGCCTCTTAGAAAGTTATAGTTCTTTAAATATTAATATCTTATTGGTGCATTTTTGGAGAGGATAGAAGAAAATGTGTTGAAATTTCGAACACAACAATCAATCAGCACAATGCGGGAGGCATATACGTAATCTGTAGACGCATATGGAATAGCCAAACGCATATGGAATAGCCAAACATTTTCCGATGTAGTGTTTTTCAGCTATAAAACTAATTTTAAAAACTGTTATATACTAAATAATGAAAGCGAAACCATATTTTGGACATCGGTACCTAGTTATGCAGAAAGGAGTCAATCGACAAAAGAGTTATTTTTGTATCTGGGGTGCAAAATACTACTTTGGTGATCGAGAAAGAAAGTTTTTTAACGAGGCGCAGTCGAGTCAAAAAATCGTTCGAGATGACCAAAGAATTTTGCACCCTAGATGCAAACAATATTTTTTCTACAACTTTCATTTGATTAAACTAAAACCATTAGTTAAAAAAATCATACTGTTTTTAAAATAAAATAATTTAAAAAATTCTAGTTTCAGTTGATTTATTTGATAAAACAATAAATATTTTTGAACTAGATGTTTGTTTAATACTCGTGTATTATAAAAAAATAGGCAATAATAGTGATCTGATGTGCAAAATATTTTGCACCCTAATGCGCAAAATATTTTGCGCACGGTGTCATGGTAACGCAAAAAAAATAATGGCAATGAAAAAGTGTCTCATTTTAGACACTGACATTAATGCGCAAACATAGCCTTTTTTGACAGTTGTAGAAAAAGTAAATTTATATGGTTCTTTTGTGCGTAACAAAATACAAACTTTTTTTATATAATTTAGACAGAAATCTCAGTTTTCCATATTTTGTTGCTTGGTTCCTATCTGCATATATTTGTCCAATATCTGTCTGTGAAATATTTTTTTTTATCTTACTATTAATTATATTATGTATGTTTTCTTTTTTTTAGTTAAAGGATTTGTAATCCCACATTTATGTTTTCCAGTGTTCTCTCTGTTCTTAATAATTTTGATTTACCTATTTTTTATCAAAATTTTATTTTCAAAACCAGTGAGTCTTTTGTACCGTTTGTTTATTTTATTTTATAGTTTTAAACAGCTGCTGATGTTTTACTTTCAAAGATAAAATTATGAATTAAAATGTGTTTTTCATACAATGTTGCCTAGTTCTCTGTGACTTAACTAACAAAAATATCGTGCGTCAAATGTTTGTAATATTAACTTAACCTCATTTTGTTAATGGATTGATATGGCCATTTATCGCCAGTTTATAGCTATTTTTTTTTTCGATTATGTCAATATAGCAAACACATAAAATGTTATGAAAAACGTATTTTAATTTATATTTTTATCTCTAAAAGTAAAAAATCTAGGTGTTTAAAACTGTTGCAAAATAAAATGAACACACTGCTTATTCACCTGCAAATGTAGCAAACCGCAGACGTATTAGGATAAACTACACCTGCACTTTACTTTCGTTGTCATTGTTACTATTACTCTTAAAAATCCGAAGCGGTGAGCTATTCCTTATGCGTCTGCAGATTACGTATATGCATCCGGCATGGTTTGGAATCCTCCTTCAATATGAAAGAATTTTCATTAAAATTTCTTTATAACCCATGAAAGCAATGTTTTTGTTCTTCATTTTTACTCCTTATCTCCTCTTGGAAACGATTTACGGAAATAATATACTTTTATAGGTTTTTGTAAATATTTTCATGTCGAATCGATCCTCTTAAAATTGTTGTTTCGTTTCATTTTTTCCATGGTAATAGTTTTGCTGTACTGTAATTTGGCTACAAATAATTTTTCCGCAAAAAAATCTGCTGAAAACTACACTATTACAACTAGATTATGTTAAGAGTGAAAATAATGTTTCAGGTAATCATTCATAGTTAATGTCATAACGCAGTGGAACAGTTTACTTACCGCAAGGATTAGCACTTGGATGATGGAGTGCTATTGTCTTACTTAACCCGATTTCGTCGAGGTCTAATATAATAAGGAGTATTTTATGAAGTAGCTTATAGTATTTTGAAAATGACTTGACGTGGTATTAAAATGCAGTGAGACAATGCATTGTTAAAAACATATAGAATAAATTTAAAAGTTAGAGGTAAAAATAACCGCCACTAATGGCGTGTCAAACTGTAATTAGTACAGGGAAAGATTGAAAAAAAAATGACTGTGACTCGAAAAAAATTTGTGCAGACTTTAAAGTTTGGTTATAAGTTTAAAATAGGCCAAAGTTCAAGAAATAAAAAAAGTTTTGCGGATCCGCGGGAACCTATAAGGGGTAAGAAGGGGTATTTAAAATAAAGAAAAATCGATTTCTCTCCATTTTCTCGGGAAATATGGCATTTACAATAAAATAGTTCAAATAATAGTTCTTTCTTCTTCTTTATTTTTTTGTGATGTATAAACAAACAAAAAATCATTTTAAATATTAATTAATTAACTCTAATTTTGTTTCTTAGAACTTTTGATGGAAGTGTCAGTTTCTAAGATATTCCACTAAATGCTTCATTTTAAACTAAATGCTTCATCCTAAAAACTTTCGGATGCTATCTATAGAATTAAATATCTCCGAAACAATCAACCCTACACAAATACATAAACAAAATAAATTTATTCTCAGTTTATAATAGTGGAGTAATATCGCCCGGCTAGCTCGTCTATTTCATGAGTAAGTGACCGCCAACGTAGAACCAGATAAAATTCACATAATTATGTAAAGCATGTTTAGGGCAATATGAAATGCAAAATTAGAACTTTTTTTAGTGGAGCAATTTTTTTTAAATGGCCTTTAATCCCGCCTCAGACCGAATTCGAAAATCGGTGCTTTTTAATACACACACGGCCTTTTAAAAAAAAGTACATAAGCTATCGCTTTGATATTTTACATGTTTATGGGAAACTTTACAGCGCTTCGAAAGGTTTATTTGATGTTATCAAAATTATCACCAATTAACCAGAAAATATTTATAAACTTGTTGTTTGCAAAATTTTGCAGCTACAACTTCACTCTGCGGCTAGCTATAAGAAATAATAGAAATTTCTATATAGATTCAGTGAATGAAATATAGCATAAAGAGTGAAAAAGTTTAAAAAAAAAATTTTGGAGATAGTATTATTAGTTTGCGAGTTATCGATTTTTAAGTTCTAAAGTGACACAAATTGTTACATAGTAATCCCGCGCAGGCCGGCGGGCGGTGCTTCGCTATTCACCGTCTCGCCTCTCATCAAACACTGCAAAGCTGTGTTTTGTGATGGATTTGTTTAATACAATATATTTGCAAAAAAAATAATTGCTGCAGTTTTGTTAAAGTGTCGTGCAAATTAGTTTTTTATAGTGTAATTATATAGCCGTCTGAAAATTAAATAACAATATTACAACGTAAATATTATTAGGGCTACTGCATAGATAACATTCTCAATATCACACAATCATTAATTTCAGTTTTGGAAACATGTCCGAAAATTGTCTAATTTGTGAATTGTGGGGATCCCTGTAATTCTTTTGAGAGAAATACAGTTAATAAACCAACCCAAAATGGGTTATTAAAGTTAACAGACGTTACAGAAGAACGAAAAGATCGATTGGCGAAGAATATTCTGAAACACAAAAAAATGCTTTTAAGTGGCAAAGAAAATTTTAAATATCACATTTCATGTCGGGCTTCCTATATTAACCAACCAAAGTCAAATTTAAGAGCAACCGATTCAGAAAGTGTAGATGGAGTAATATAGTAGGTTTGCTTTTAGAGGGCAGAATATTTACTAGTGAAATATTTTTGTCGAACTCCTCTATACGTTTCCTTAAATATATAAGGAATAAAAACCAGACTGCAACCAACAGCTATTCTCCGGACTAATGCCCCGCCGAGCGCTGAATTACGAATTACAAGCCTGGCCGCGTTAAGTGCAATAACTGTGTATTGCCACAAAACACTAAAGTTTCGATTTTAATATGCAAGTGGTATGGGGTGGCTGGCACGAGAGCTCCTTTAAGTAGGAATAAGTCTTTCGGCTGGTGTCTATTAAAATCGAAACTTTAGTGTTTTGTGGCAATACACAGTTATTGCACTTAACGCGGCCAGGCTTGTAATTCGTAATTCAGCGCTCGGCGGGGCATTAGTCCGGAGAATAGCTGTTGGTTGCAGTCTGGTTTTTATTCCTTATATATTTAAGGAAACGTATAGAGGAGTTCGACAAAAATATTTCACTAGTAAATGGAGTAATATAGATATAAAAGGACCATGGAAGCATTATACTCTTCGTCGATTTACTGATCTTTTTATTGTATAATTGTTACACATTGTATAGGATACTCTTCGCAGTTTTCTTGTAAAATGTTAGATTTTGGACATTCTAAATTTTGTGATACCGACTTTGTTGTGAAAAAAAAAATATGTGAAAAAAAACTATGTGAAAAAAAACCACCCTGTCAGGGATTTGAACACAAGACCATTGGATTGCCAAGGCAAAACTTTACCCATTGGACCATCAGACATCAGTATAAAAATTGAATGTCTGTAATATATATCTTACGAGAATCATATTTCAACGCATTAAATATATTATTATGAAATATATATATTAGTAAAATGTATAAACAAAAAATATATATATACAGAATAACATTTCGCAAGATTTCTATTTAAGTACAAATGACAAAAATTAAGAAAATATATTATTTTAATATAAATTATTAATAACTTTTCTATTTACTGATTGATTTTTTTCAAAAACAATAGGGTTGTTCCTCCAGCTAATGCTAATTTACTTTCAATACAATCGGACTTTTCTATCTTAAGTTATCGTGCTTACAAGAAACGTGACGGACGGACAGAAGGGCGAACAGACAGACGGGCATTTTGAAAGTTGTTCAGAATTCGTTCACTAACATAATGATGAAAATTTTTTCGCTACGAGCGATATTTACTGTTTTAGAAATCTGCCGATCAAATGCAATATACTCTTCGTTTTTGCGAAGTTGTCTAGAATGTACATGTTACAATTGCAATAATAATCTGCTGACAGATAATATTGAAGAACATATAGAATACATTTAGAATATTTTTGATTTTAATTTATTTAAAAATAATTGTCCCTTTTGCTTTTAGGTATGAAGCTCATCAAAGCACGGCCTACTATCGCGGCCACTGGCATGTATGTAAACGTCGCCTGAGCTGGTAGCTAGAGACTTCGCGTTTCTATAAATCGGGCGCTGATTGAAAATTCGATAACTAGAGAACTATTCAACCGATTGACAATTTTCTTTTTTTAAAAACTTTTTCATTCTCTGGACTACATTTTATTCGCTGCTACAATCTGCGAAATATTGGAAATATCTATACACATAGATATTTCCAATATTTCGCAGAGATTGTAGCAGTGTCAAGTTTTAGGTACCCAACTTTAGAAATTCGAAGTTTTGGAACACTTTTTGGTAAATCAGTAGATATTTTAAAAATATCAAACACATCATCCGAAACGCCCTAGAATTGCCTACAACTACATAAAAAAATCAAAACGATAGCCTGTAAAGTTTTTTTTTAATGGCAATGTGTGTATTAAAAAACACGTATTTTCGAACTGGGTCGGCGGCGGGTTTAACGTCCATTTTAAAAATTTTGCTCTACTAAAAAATTTTCTAATTTTGCATTTCATATTATCCTAAACATGCTCTACACGACTGTTTGGGTCTCATCTGGTTCTACGTCAATGGTCACATGTATGCATAATTTCGCTGGGATTTTATTCCACTATAAGCTTCATTTTTGATGTCCACCATATTTTCTCTTAAACTAATATTTATTGAAATATTTGCAGAGAAACAATAATGTTACGTTCAAAATGCAATTTTTTTCTAGAGAAAGCGCTGTAAGCCGATGAAAAAATTTGAGGGTCTAGGTCACACTATATTTTAACAAAAAACAGTACAAGAGAATATCTTTTTTTAATTACTGATTACCTACATTAACAAAATTGCGACGTTTTTATTTAAAAAAATGTGAAAAAGTACATTGTTTCTCCCATAACTTTTTTTATGCTATAAAAATAGGAAGAAAATCATTTGAAAGCCTAATTAATAGTTTTTCATTTTGGTTATTAGCGTTTTTGGACTAAGTGCCATAGTTTCTGAGATATTTAATATTTAAACTAAATACTTCGTCTTATAAACGTTCGGACGCCGCCTATAGACTTCCAGACCTCCGAAACCATTAACTCATTGTAATACCTTTCGAGTTATTTGACGGAAACGTATTTGAAATAACACTTTTTCAAGCTAAAATCCCAAATTTTCTAGTAGTTATAACTTAAATCTATCAATTTATATGAAGAGTTGCATAGAACCTTTTCTTCTTAAAATTTAATTCTCTCTCAGCTCCAATGTTTTTGTCTTTTTTTTAGGTTCCACCCCCTGAAAATGGATGGCATCCACTTCCTATAAATTAGCAAGCTGTCGCATAATATAGAAACTCCTTTTTTTATGCATTTACTATTAAGCTGACAATAATGAACGAGATCTAATTCATATGACATTATTCCGAAGTTAAAACCTCTAGTATCTCAGTTAATTATTGCTACAAAATTAAATTTAAAAACACCAAATTACAGATAATTTTGTCAGAAACAACTTTTATTTAAACTATTATAAATGCCATATTTCCCGAGAAAATAGAGAAAAACCGATTTTTGAAAGAAAAATCCCCCTTTTCACCCTATACTTCTAAACTTTTTTGTTTCGTGAACTTTGGTCTATTTTGAAACTATAAGTTGGTCTGCACAAATTTAGTTAGAGTTAAAGTAAAGTTTTCCTGTACTAAATGGATAATCAACTATAATAATGCCTTGATCACGAAACCTACCCAAGATATTGTGAATAAGTCACTGTAGTAGCTAAAAATATTATTTTGGGTATTCAGCAGATAACTTTCAAAGAAACCATTCGTCCTTTTCATATACCATTGATCTAAATCTGACCAAGCTAGAATACAACAAGAAGTTCCCTTACGAACCAGCTTGACAACTTCTTTCATAGACTTACTATATCTAACATTCAGTAAGAAAAACAAGAAAATAACCATTTTTTTCTATAGACTAAAGACCTAAGTCTGATCATGCCAATATATTATAATAGGCCTCCTTAAGAGGCATTCTTTCTAGTATATCTAGCCCTACCTACAGGATATTCTATTATAATCAAACATTTATTACATTTCACTGTAGCAGCTTTAATCAATAATGTTGATTATGAACCTCAACTATACCAACAAGATACCAATAAATTGTTCCGTATTATGTTCACTTGTAAATGTTAGAAACAAAAACCGTACAAAATATGTAGCTGTATACTACAAAACCAACTCGTTTTTAAATGAACATATTAGATGTGATTTCGACCTTTCAAGTTTGATTCTAGATTCAAACTAGTGACCCCAAAAATTTTCGTGTATCAAGTTTCACGCAAATATGCAAAAATGTTGTATTTATAGGCGCCTCAATTTGCATTGGCGGCCATTTTAAATTCGTCATAATAATTGTTTTTATTTCTGACATCGGATTAGGTTTAGCTATGCTAAAAAAATACTTAACTAACCAATTTTAACACGAAATTTGAGTTTTGTTCAATTCTTTGAGAGTCTGGCCCCGTGTGCACTAGACATAACTTGATGGAACTATAATAAGACCATTATTGAGCAACAATACCTTTTAGTTTGTAAATAATTATCATTATTACAAATCGAAAGTTAAGTTTCACCTCACTAGCTCATTCGCCAAATCTGATAATATGCATAGTCCACGCAAATTAGACTAAAAAAATTGCGAATAGAAGAAAAAAATCATATACAAATTATATTTGGGCCATGCATAGTTCATAGGGGTAGAAGTAATGATCCGAAAAGTTCCGACCTTACCCATTGATGGAAACACCCTTTTGGGGCGAAAAACCCCTAGACAGGAGTTAGTTACGATTATTCTCATTTTTCTTCGAATCCGTCATTCCCACGAAAAACAGGTATAGGAACAAAAATATTCGCCATTAAATTCTACATAGAAAAAGTTCTATGGTCGATTTGCGTACTCCCCGCCGTTTTCTCGCTATCGACGTTCATAGTAGGGGGTAGTTTGGAGCGCTCGGCGAAAAATCGGTGGTACGCGATTTTTCACAGCGAATATCTCTGAACGGCTACATTGACGTCAAAAATGGTTATAATGAAACTTGTAGAGCGGATTCTCCTCTACAAGATTCATCTTGTACTTTTCTTTTTTTTTATTATACTTGTTGAATTTTCTCACTTTTATCCACAACGTGTACTTCATAATTTTAATATTTATTATTTCTTTTCCCCCAAAAAAATTTCTCAGCAATCACTACAATAAGGAACGTTTCATTTCGCTTCATTTCGCAGCTCACCCAGAGGTTCCCAGAGGAAGGAATTAATAGGCTCATTGCGGAAGATGATGCCGACTTGCTCATCGTGCAAAGTGCGATCGAGAAATGTCAGCAGTATGAGACAGTTTTCAGCGTTGGGCAGGACGTCGATCTTCTAGTGCTCATTATAGCCCTTTCTCCTCAACATAAAGACATTACACTTTTCAGAGAATCTCAGGGAAACATAAAAGAGAGGATATACAGTTCACGCGATTTACAGTCCTCGGATGTCTTGAGAAACTGTAAGGAAACTATGCTGTTTGCACACGCATTTAATGGTTGCCACTACTTCTGCTTTGTTCGCTAAAGGTAAATCACAAACTATAACTATACTTAATAACAGAAGAGATTTGGATGAAATTGGGCCTATATTTAACAATCCTCAATCAACAAAAGAAGAAGTCGCAACTGCTGGAGAGAGTTTCACGATGGCGTTATATAAAGCTCCAAATAAAGAGAAATCTTTAAATAGACATAGATTTCTCACATTCAATAAATTGGTTGGGAAATCAAATAACGCTGTACTATTATCGAGACTACCGCCAACGTCTGCCGCTTCTCACCAGCATGCTTACAGGATTTTTAATCAAATTCAGATATGGAGAGGAATAAACCTTGATCCGACACAATGGAGTTGGAAAAAAACTGACACCGTTCTTTCACCCATTTTTACACCTGATGCACCAGCTCCATCTTCCGTTCTACAACTTATATCTTGCAACTGCAGGATGGATTGCGGGAAACGATGTGGGTGTGTAAAAATAGGATTGCGTTGCTCAACCATGTGCTCCAACTGTCACGGACAAGGCTGCTTAAGTTCACCTACCGAAGATGAGTTGATTGAAGAAAATCCTATCGACGACTGAAATCGACAATGACGACAGTGGAATAGGCCTAAACCACTTACAAAAAAAACGCACCGAGACCTCTACCTCATGGGTGGTGTGGAAACGAGGTCATATTACAAAGTGCGTATCCTCGAAAAAAGCGAGAAAATTCAACAAAAATAATAATAAAAAAGAAAAGTACAAGACGAATCTTGTAAAGGAAAATCCGCTCTACAAGTCTCATTATAACCATTTTTGACGTCAAAGTAGCCGTTTCGAAGATATTCGCAGTGAAAAATCGCGTACGACCGATTTTTCGCCGAGCGCTCCAAACTACCCCCTACTATGAACGTCGATAGCGAGGAAACGGTGGGGAGTACGCAAATCGACCATAGAACTTTTTTTGTGTAGAAATTAATGAAGAATATTTTTGTTCGTATACCTGTTTTTGTGGGACTGACGGATCCGAAGAAAAATGAGAATAACCGTAACTAAGTCCCGTCTGGGGGTGGTTTTTCGCCCCAAAAAGGTGTTTCCATCAACAGATAAAGTAGGAACTCTTCGGATCCTTAATTCTACTCTTATGAACTATACATAGCCCAAATATAATTTGTATATGAATTTTTTTCGTCTAATTTGCGTGGACTAGCAGGTAATATAAAAAAATTGTGTCCAATTTTTGCTTACTTTACAGTAGACGTAGTTTGAATAAATCCCAATGGAACCATCACCGAGTCATTGCAAAAGATATCATAGAAATTATTTAATCTAATTTGGAGTAATGCCTACATATAAAATAGCATACGGATCGAATTGGAAACCTCCACAATATTTAAATTTTCTTAAGTTGGTTAAAAATGGCAATTTGCTTTTGACATAATTTAATTAAAATCGTATTTGATTACTGATGTTGAGTAATGAACATTTATATTTAGATACACAAGATATTTGGATTTTATATAATAATATCTTGCTTAATGTGACCCCTCCCTCGCAAACTTTTCCTAACCTTGCGATCTTGTTTCAGATCTCCGCTTAATTGTTTTATCGTAAGACAATTAACGTATTAAACTTTTAAAAACACCTGGAGAGGAGGTTTGTACAAGTTCAAATACAAAAAATATAGAGGGTCGGAGCTTAAAGTGTAAAAAAGAATCTGCAGTGGTATTATTTTAATAATTAAATATCTACTATACATAAATATATTTCTCAAATAAATAATATTTCTCTGCCAATGTGCAAAATATAATTTCGAATCTACATTGATCACGTAGTATTTAAAATTAATTTTGACGCTGGTGCTAAATGGGGGTTGAAGTTTTGATGTAACACTGATATAACTAATATAAAAAGTGTATAATCGTACCCATCTGGAAAACCGCATAAAGTTGCAATTTAAATATCGGAGGTTAATAAAATCTAACTGCCATATCTGTACACTGGCTGACGAAGTTAAAACCTAAAAGTGCTAATAAATGCTGAAGTATTTTATTATAACATTCAATCTGAAGTTTGATTTAAGGACTGGAGAGAAATGCGAAAATTACCCAAAATTAGGTGCCATGCTATTTATTGGATGGAAGTATGCGCCAAACAGAGTCAAACATGTAATTTTCCTAGTAAAGTATTGAATAATGATTTTCTTGTAAGATATCAAGTCTATTTCATCAATCAAAAGATGCTATTTGCCGTATGCTCATGCAGGCTTGAATATATTTGATTTCACGCATACGATTCACGACTGGCTTAAAATCGAGAGGTCAACCGCACCCAAAATTTTGTACACCAGATTTCCTCTTTGACGAAGATTTTCTTCAGATTTCCTCGGATTTCCTCCTGGGTGTACACCAGATTTTCTTCGTGGTTTGCCTCTCGCTTAAAATGCCCTTCTTCCCCTTCGATATCGGGATCATACGGCTTTCTCGATCATATATTAGCGAAGATGTGATCGTTCAAAATTTCGCGTTTCTTCTATTTTGCCTTAACAGTATTTCTATATTGTGCAATGGGAATAAATGACGTCGTAGAAACAGTATATCAGTGCAATTAAGTACTGGTAAAGTTACACACTCCTCATCACCACGCGAATTTTGTGTAAATCTTCTACTCATACTAATCAACCATCCTAGGATAGCAAGTAGCCGCGCAGAGAAAGAAGAAATATCGTCACTGTTGGACAGAGACAAACAAGCTTCTTAAGTTAGCTAGCTAGCTGGCTAGCTTAAGAAGCTTAAAAAGCTAGACAGCTGGCTAGCTAGCTTAAGAAGCTTGTTTGTCTCTGTCCAACCGTGACGATATTTTTTTTCTCTCTGCACGGCTACTTGCCATCCTAGGATGGTTGACTAGTACGTAATATGCCTCTTTCAACTCTTCTTATATGTAATAACATTATGCAACTACATTGAAAACTAATCATCTGGTCGTGATTGTGCCAAACGATGCTAAACGGTATTTCTATACAGTCTTTCATATACTATGGTAAGGTTTTTAATCCGATTTTGTAATGCTTACGAACATATTATAGTCCAAGATCCCAGAGCCGCCAGACCTACGTCATTTTAGCAAAGCTAATATTTTGACAACGAATAGTGTAATATCTAATTAAGGACGTATGCGTATTTGCTAGCTTGAAAGCGGGGCGCTTTTGCAGAAAACAGGTACAAAAGGTACATAAAAATTTTTCTATCCTACGTTAAAGTATGATAGCTGATTTATTTTTCAAGTGACAGACTAACGACAGGGTGTAAGCGTCAACCTCCGAATCTTAAGGTCCGAGGTTCGATCCGTGAGTGTTCTCAGCTCTTTTTTTCAACAAATATTAACTTAAGGTGGCGATTACCAATAAAGAGACAACAGACAGGAAATATTTATTATTTTTGGTCATAACTTTTTTCCTAGTACGTATATTTGAAAAAAAAACTGAGAACGCTCAGGGATCGAACCAATCAATCAATCAATCAAAACAAATTTATTAGTATTAGGGATTACAATAATGCGCCTGGGTCAGATCTCGGTTCAGAGCCGACCGCAAAACCACGTCGCGTAGCGTCGTGGTGAATATGCGGTCGAATGAAGCGAGTCTGGTCTCGGCTATGACAACGGATCAAATGGAAGTTAGGGCTCCTGTTTAAAATATAAAAACTTAAACTTAACAATTTGTAAATATAACCATGAAAAAGTTTTAAAATACTTAAGACTACTTAAAGTTAAACCTGAGTTCTTATTGGGGTGCGCACACGCGCACTGTTTTTTTTTTAAAGATCGGGTTGCTGTTACGGGGAAAAACTCAATGAAAAAACCCATTCGAACCAATGACGACATTCATCCGATGGTCTGTCTGCCTTCGGAAAGGTGGGGTGGAAGGGAAGTTATGATTTAAACGGTTTTGGTTTACAAGAAGTTATTGGTCGAGAGGGGATTTAGAAAAGAGACATAAAGGACAAAAGAACAAAAACTAACATAATTAACAAAAATGAGACAAATAGAGAGAATAGAAAGGGGTTTGAGGGTAAAAGGTGGTGAAAAGTAAAAGGTGGTGAAAGGGAAATTGTGGTATAGGAAAGTAGGGCTAAGGAAGTTGTCGAAAGATAGGCAACGATTTGTATGGTAATGGGTGTTTCAAGTTGAAAAGTATGGCATTATGCTGTCTGATTCGTGTAATGTCGCGGGTTAGCGGACTATCGTCCAGTTTGAATTGATAGAATTTTTGCGATATATTCTGGACGAAATCCGCTAGTGGGATTATGTCGTGGTAACGTGCGTGGAGATCTCTGAGGGAGGTGTACCTACCGGAGTCTGAAATGAGGCGCATAAATTTATGTTCTAAAACTCTAAGTTTCCGCACTGTCGTGGCCGGGATGATGCACTACACCGGCGCCGCGTATGTGATGGTCGGCTTGATCACCATCGTATACAACAATTTTTTATTAGTCCTGTTTAGTCCGCTACCCCGCGCCAGGAGCGGATACAGACTCCTGGACATAGAGTAGACCTTTCGTATAGTCTCGTTAACGTGAGTGTTGAATGTCAGTCTTCTGTCCAAGTTCACCCCCAAATACTTCACGCACCTTTTGATTGGAATTTGGCGACCCCCGATCGAAATTGGCGTTAAAATGCGGTTCTCTGTGAACCGGCGCGTGAAGAGTATGGCCTCCGACTTTTCGGCGTTGATCCGAATCTTACACTTGTCGTAATACGCCATGGCATGAGCCATGTGCGCCTTTAGCAGCATGTTCGCCGCTTGTGCATTGTGCGAATGCGCGTACATGGCCGTGTCGTCGGCGTACTTGGCAAGGTTCGTATTCGAAAACTTCGGAAAGTCGGAGACGTATAAGTTGTATAACTTGGGTGACAGGCACGAGCCCTGGGGGACACCCGTGCGAATGTCCCGCCGAGTTGAAAGTTTGTTATTCACCCTGACCTGCAGTGATCTGTCTGTCAGGAAAGAGTGAATTAGTTTTGTGATATGCGTAGGGAAGTTCAATGAGTTGAGTTTGTGGAGTAAGCCCGGGATCCATACTGTATTTTTTTTCTTTCTCAATATCGAGCAGCACCATGACGGTGCTTTTTCCGCGGTTGCACTGCACTTTGACGTCATTCACGATCCTGACGACCTGGTGCACAGTTCCCCTGCCTTTCCTGAAACCAAGCTGACATTCATCGTCAATGTGGAGTTCATCCTGAGCAGCGTCTAGTCTGACCAGGATGACCTTCTCCACCAACTTGGAGATCGCCGACAGCAACGAGATCGGTCGATAGCTGTCGGCGAGTTTGGCGTCCTTGTTGGGTTTCAGGATCGGCACGACCACGACGCACTTCCACTGGCTGGGCCAGTGTTGTAGCCGCAGGATCGCGTTGACAATGTACGTCAGTTGTACAATGCCTTTCCGCAGAAGATACTTGAGCAGCCTGTATTCGATACAGTCTGCCCCCGGGGCCTTGTCGTTGGGCAAAGTCCGGACAATGCCCGCAACTTCCGAGGGTTTGGTCATGACTTTTGAAAATTTTCGTCTCGTCAATTGGATGTCATGACCAATTAGTTCGTTAACGTCAGAGCCGTCCGTCGAACCTCTGACATTAAGATTCGGAGATTGACGCTTACACCTTGTCGTTAGCGTGTCACTTGAAAAATAAATCAGCTATCATACTTTAACGTAGGTGAGAAAATTTTTATGTACCTTTGGTACCTGTTTTCTGCAAAAGCGCCCCACTTTCAAGCTAGCAAATACGGATACGTTCTTAACTAGATATTACACTAATCGCTGTCAAAATATTAGCTTTGCTAAAATGACGTAGGTCTGGCGATCTGAGATCTCACTCTATTATGTTCTTTTTCGAATATGACAAAGGTTTTCCCCTTCCAGTTGATGAAAATTCTACGTTCTTGATATGGCAAATAACACAATGAGGCCAATGCAGCACTGATGTTATGCCGGTTCCACACTTGGACCAACTCCAGCAAACCACGACCAACAACATATGTGTGGGAGGGTATTTGTCTAGGTTCGTTCCGTGTGGCCCAAGTTTGCTTGAGTTTGTCTCGGTGTCGGTATATCAAGACTAGCAAACCACGGCCAACAGCGAATGCCAGGGTATTTTGTCTCGGTTCGTTCCGTGTTTGCTTGAGTTCGCTTCGGTGTTGGTATAGATGCACAGATCAAAGGGACTTCGTGCGGGCCACACGTTGGTCAGTGCATAAGTATTGCTTATACAGCTGCTTTTCTCTTGTTAATACCTATTTGACTTAATCAAATAGGTAAATTATAGCTGAACAAAAATGATATTAATAAACACAGGCACACAAAATAAAAAAGTGGTGTGTTCCTGAAACTCCATTGGATGACCCCCATGTATTTCGATGTGATGAACACGAATCGGATGTCCGTTTAGCTCCATCAGCCACCATTTTTTTGTAAATCGCGAAAATAGCCAAAAAAACCCTCATAATTTAGGTTATTTTCGGGATTTACAGATTTACCACTGATGGGTGGGAGCTAAACGGACACCTGATTCGTATTTAGCACGTCGAAATACAATGGAGCTCCAGAAACGGCACTACGGCGTAAAGTAGATCGTTTATATTTTTAAATAACTATTTTCCGTCGTGCCATATTATTCGTTACAAATGTACTGTCGTGCGCATTTAGAACAAACAAAATAATAGTTTTTCAACTTCTTATTGTATGTCAAATATTTTAGCTAAGAAAAAAACACATATATATCGAATAATGTGAAAATCTTGAAGTAGCTATCTTTTGTTCTTTCCATAGAACCACATAGAACCGCATTACAAAGCCAATCTTTGTTTTAACTCACTTCATAAAATATGTATGATTTTTTTTTATATTTGTTGAATCATTACTCCGGCTTGGCTTAAACGATTTCTATGAAATTTTTCTTAAACTGCAAGGTGTGGCTCGGTGGTGGTTTTTTACTTTACTTTAACTTTACTTTGTTACCTAATATCGACATTGGGGTAGGTGCAATAATAAATAACGAATTCAAAGGTATTTTCAATCGACTTTAACATCGGTAATAAAGTTCAATTTTTGTTTTCGTTTTTTTTTCATTTTTATTGTTGTATTCGTGGTCGACAACATCCGAATGTGACTTGCGCCTGTTTCATAATATTCTTATTAAAAAACCTTAATAATAATATGTTGTCACTATCAAACTATTTTTTTCTGAAATCGATCGGGAATGTCTACATTTTCGGCGCGATTTTAGAGCGAAAAATGCACAATTCCAGTATTTTATTTTTTTTAAATGTTTATATTTTTGATTTTTATACGTTTAAAATAGTATTTATTGTGATTTGGTCACTCATATAAGATAAGTGAAAACCTATCCTCAATTTTAGTTTCGTTCGATTTAGATTACGAGAGACTTAAAAATAATAACTCACCACAGAGTGCATAGAAATTTTAAAGTTTTCTCGATGAATAGCTTTAATCCATTTGTTTCTCAGTTTCTCATCTTTGGGAAATTTAAAAACGTGTACCTTTTCCCCGGTGGCATAATTACCAGTACAGCGAGGAACGCAGCATTTGTTTACCATTTTGCACGGAAATTAAGTATTTTATAACTATCACTGGAATGTATTATTTGTTGACTGTTTTATTAAAGTGGGTTTTAGATCACATTTACACGTTTAAAACACAGAATAAACAATAAGATACAATACTACTAAAATGCAAATACAACAATGATTTGTTTTATTTGACACTATACTTGACAGCCTTTGAAGCGTGACGACATGTCAGCTGGTTGTCTGGCTTTAATCTCTAGGTGGTGTTGCTCTAATACCTAGAGTTCAAAATGACAGACATAGGAAACCAAAATGGCGGACACCTTTAAAAACTGAGATTTTCCTGTCCTTGTGTTATATGGATTTTTTATTAATAAGATAAACCATCTCATGACATGTAGTGCTCTTATGTAATCAGTAAAAAGACAAATACTCGGGCTTGTGAGATATAATACATTCAGTTTGTATTGAACACACGAGAGACTAAGACTGATAAAGGTATTAACATGGACGACAGCTGTTTTATTAATAAAAGGGAATATATTATATGAGAATGATTCTTTCTCTTTATTTTACGACGAGGTTGATGTTACTTCCCGGCCTAGGCCGGGAAGTAACATTCCCGTACGGTTTTTTATATATATTTTAATATGTTAATATTTTTGATTTTTATACGTTTAAAATAGTATTGATTGTGATTTCAGAATTTTTTTTTTAAATGTTTATATTTTTGATTTTTATACATTTAAAATAGTATTTATTGTGATTTCAGAAAAAATAGTATGTGTACTTCGGTGTGAAAGCACATTCCCAGACTTCGATTGCATCGCCGTCCGGGAATGTATGGCTTTCACACCTAGATACACAATATACTATTACATTTTGTAGTTTTCAAGTTTTATAAAGCATCCAATTTGTTACATATTTAATTAATCTGTTTATTAACATCTAATCAATAATTATTCTCAAACACAGCAAAGACTTCAATTTTTTCATATTTCAGCCTATGCTCCTTGACTAGTTGTACATTAACTATATGTTTGTCCGACATTTAGAGCCTCAGTTTTCCTTACTGATGTATACCAACTTTATATAAATATTAAAAAATAAGGAAGTCATCAGTGAAATGGAAGTAATACAATTAAGTAGTACAATTTTTGTCTCTAATAAGAAGTGACTTCTTGAAAAGTCGAGTCTATTATCCATAATTTATTGTTTGTTGTATTTTTTCCCAATGTAATATTTCAGTTCTTCTAAAATCCAGAATTATACACCTAATGACATTAAAATGATTCTTTTCCATATTAGCTGTCATATTATTTGATATTTTTCACAAAAACCTTGCATTCATTATTTGAATATTAACGGACCGTAATGATCCCCGGCCCGCTAAAGAGGAATATGCGAAACAAATAACTCACTAATTTGATGAAAACAAAACAGAGTATGTGAGAAATTAAAAATAAAAGAATAACGTTCCATTTTCATTAACCGCGTCAGGGAGAGTAGAGGTTACACTAAATGAAGCATGATTAATTATTTTTTTAGCATTATAGGTGGTTTAGGCGGTTCACCAAACACAATTAGTAAGTCATAAAAGATGTTTAAGTGAAATTTGGTCATGATTATATAAGCACAACGGTTTCTTTTTACTGCAGAGGTGTACGGATTTTAATAACTAATATTCTACAATAACTATGAAGTGTTCGGTGGGACACTAGCTACGGAAATTTTTTTTAATTTTGATTAACCTATAATTCTTAATACTAGGTTATGGCAAACCGTAAAATATAGTAATTTTTTTTTTGATGTATTTGCTATTAAGCTGCCAAAAATAAAAGAAACCTAATTCATATGACATTATTCCAAAGTTAAACCCTCTAGTTACTGTACTATTTAATAAGACTACGATACTATTTTAAAACATATCAGTACTCTACATATTTAATAAACTATAACTAATTCCACCAACACATGCCAACAGTTTCAAAATTACCCAGATGATGAAAATACAGTAATTTTTTTTATGTATCGTATTTTGATTTTATTATTGGCTATATGAATCTAGAGTAAGGTGGCCAGACGTCCCGTATTTCCCATAACCGTCCCTTATTTTCAACTAATGTACCGTATAATGCCCCGTATTTAAAAAACATCAATTAATTTCTCGTTCTTCTTTACTCACTGTTTAACATACACTCATGACCAAAATTAGTACATCATTTAAATTTTGAATTTGAATGGACAAACGGTTTTCACTAAACGGTTTGTCCGATTTTAATGAGTTTTGTTTTGTAGGTTACTTCTCTGGAATGGAAGACCATACTGATAAGCAAAAGATATTTTCTTTAAATAAAGGGCGTAACAATAAAGATATGTTTTGTTCTTAAATTCAAAATCCTGTGTAAATTTCAGCAAATTGAAAATCCAGCTTTAGAATCAATTGTAGTCAGATCATTTCTTAACATTTTCATTTTTGGTACGTTTTTTTACCATTGTTATTAAGGGCGCTATGCCGAGTGGAAAAATAACCAATTTTATTGTTTTCTGCAGATACCCAAATTTCCGGCGCTATTTTCCTCTAAATAATCGCGGTAACAAAAAATATGCGATAATTTTGTTCGTGATATCCCGCTACTCAGTACTGGATGGATACTTTTATCTTCGAAACTAATCGATTAACTTAACTCAACCTCGTCGTAAAATAAAGAGAAAGAATCATTCTCATATAATATATTCCCTTTTATTAATAAAACAGCTGTCGTTCATGTTAATACCTTTATGTCTTAGTCTCTCGTGTGTTCAATACAAACTGAATGTATTATATCTCACAAGCCTGAATATTTGTCTTTTTACTGATTCCGTAAGAGCACAACTTGTCATGAGATGGTTTATCTTATTAATAAAAAATCCATATAACACAAGGACAGAAAATCTCAGTTTTTAAAGGTGTCCGCCATTTTGGTTTCCCATGTCTGTTATTTTGAACTCTAGGTATTAGAGCATAACGATGCCAAATTTATTCGAATCGACAATTGACAATAATAATGACCGGTTTTGTGTGTAATGTCTACGGATAAAGTTTAAAATAAATGTCTCGTTGGAATTGATTTGTTATACTCTTCGCAAAAACGAAGAGTATATTGTATTTGATCGGCACATTTCTAAAATCGTAAATATCGCTCGTAGAGAAAAAATATTCATATCATTGTGTTAGTGAACGAATTCTGAACAACTTTCAAAATGTCCGTCTGTCCGTTCGTCCGTCACGTTTCTTGTAAGCACGATAACTTAAGAAAGAAAAGTCCGATTGTATTGAAATTTAGAAAGTAAGTTAGTGTTAGCTAGAGGAAGAACCCTATTGTTTTTGAAGAAAATCGATCAGTAAATAAAAAGTTATTAATTATTTAATTAAAAAAAAAAAAATTCTCTTAATTTTTGTCGCTTGTACTGAAATGGAAATCTTGCGAGATATTATTTCCATAATATTCTTTTTTTTGTTTATGAAGTTTAATAATATATATTTCATAGAAGTGAAATATGTATGAATGTCGAAAGTTATATATTACAGACAAGCAATTTTTGTAGCAATAGGTGGTGGCGCAGCGGCTAAAGCTACTCGTTTCTTTGTTCCTCTTTGTTGTTTTTGTTTGTTTTGTCTTTCTAAATTCTCTCTTCTCATCACAATTTATTTTTGAATACCAAAATCTTTAGGAAACCAAATATTTGAAACCATAAATTGCGCGGTCTTGCATAACCGTTCGCTTTGACTGCATTGCTTAGAACGGGTTTTTTGGTTAGTAATTTTCCCGTGAAGACCAGCCATATATATCTGATATTTTATTTACACCAGCCTCTTTTGTATTGTATATATCAATTATTATACTCTTCGTAAAAACGAAGAGTATATTGTATTTGATCGGCACATTTCTAAAATCGTAAATATGGCTCGTAGAGAAAAAAATTTCATATCATTGTGTTAGTGAACGAATTCTGAACAACTTTCAAAATGTCCGTCTATCCGTCTGTCCGTCCGTCTGTCCGTCTGTCCGTCCGTCACGTTTCTTGTAAGCACGATAACTTAAGAAAGAAAAGTCCGATTGTATTGAAATTTAGGAAGTAAGTTAATGTTAGCTAGAGGAAGAACCCTATTGTTTTTGAAGAAAATCGATCAGTAAATAAAAAAGTTATTAATTATTTAATTAAAAAAAAAAAAATCTCTTAATTTTTGTAGCTTGTACTAAAATGGAAATCTTGCGAGATATTATATCCATAATATATTTTTTTTTTGTTTATGAAGTTTACTAATATTTCATAGAAGTGAAATATGTATGAATGTCGAAAGATATATATCATAGACAATCAATTTTTCTAGCAATAGATGGTGGCGCAGCGGCTAAAGCTTTGCGTTGCAATCCAAAGGTCCCGTGTTCGAATCTCACATAGGTTGGATATTTTTTTTTTCATACAATTTTTTTCACAACAAAGATGGTATCACAAAATTTAGGATGTCCAAAAACTAACATTATTTAACATTATTTACAAGAAAACTGCGAAGAGTATCCTATAGAATGTGTAACAATTATATATAAAAGCTCAGTAAATTGGCGAAGAGTACGTTTTTAGCTTGTTTTAAGTTTATTTTTTACATGTTTTACCTTATGCCCTTTTGAATTCGCCTATCCTGCGAAAGGAGATTGTGTTCATATTTTCATTTTATTTTTATCCAATCCGACCTCGCTCCGTCCAGTCAATCAATTACCATGGCGATTCGCACCACGGATGTATGGCTGGCTCCGGATGAGTGCGCGGGGAGGACCATATGTATTCTTAATTTAAAATAAATTTGTTCTTGCTTGCTTGCGTTGCAATTCAGAGGTCCCGTGTTCGAATCCCACAGGTTGGATATCTTTTTTTTCTTTTTTTTTTTTTCATACAATTTTTTTCATAATAAAGATGGTATCACAATATTTAGGATGTCCAAAAACTAACATTATTTACAAGAAAACTGCGAAGAGTATCCTTTAGAATGTGTAACAGTTATATATAAAAAGCTCAGTAAATTGGCGAAGAGTAATTTTTTAACTTGTTTTATTTGTATTATATAAATAATTTTATTATTATTATTATTATTTGTCCCTTATTTTCACTTCGGAAATCTGGTTACCTTAATCTAGAGAGATAAGTTTTTGATGACTAAAATTTATTTAAAAATACCGAAAAACAAATTTAAGATTACGATATAAACAAAAAAGAATGTAATTTTTTGGAGACGACCAAATTTTTGAAACATATTTTGTATGCATTTTTGTAATTCTTGACAGTATTGTACTCTCCCGATTTAAATTCGCAAGATCATTCCATGACATCATTTTGTATGCTATTTCCACAACTTCATTTTTTTGACAACATTGCAGAAGCGTCTTTTTAAACGCGATATTTCTGACTAGCCTGTAAAGTATCTAATTGAGAACTTGAACCGTTTTCATCAAACTGGCAATTAAACCGTTGTACACCACACAACGTCATTCTTCTCCAAACACATTCCAACAATGAAAAGATGTTTCCGGACATCGCCTTGCATTATTGGTGTTCTTAACAATAAAATAACGCACGCAAGCTTATGAGAGAGATCCCAAGTCTGGACGCGTATTTTACCGAGGGCAGCACGTCTGGAACGCCTCGTTTAGCCTGAATTATATGTGTAATGTGATATATACAAGGGTTATAACCATATCTTTATGGATGCCTGATCCCTCTGGAAACCATTAGTTATAGTGGTATACACAGTTGGCCGTCTTTACTTATTTTTACATTTTACACAATATGTACAGTGACTCGCACTTGCAGTTTGTGTGCACAGAATTGAAATTTGTGGAGTTCTACGAACGTAAGAATGAGATGGTATGTGGACAGAGGATGGCAGACCATTATTATATCCAATTTAAACTCTTTGACAAGCAATGTCAAACTCCAAAGTTTCACATATTTATGCGTTTCTTAGATTCGTTTATGTATTATTATAATATAATAACATAGTGTTTTTACTTTTACGATAGTATTTTAGGGCCACTTAGATGTCAAATGAAATGAAAAGATCGTATAACTCTATAATTATATCCAAGTAATGTTCTTCGGTAATTCGTAGGTGGTGAATGTTTTAATACTTCAATGAAAACTCTGTCTTAAACATATCGAGATAATATCAGTTTGCTTGACGAAGCTCGTGTTGAGTAATAATGAGGTACAGTGATCGCGGTATGAATTAAGTTAATTTTGTTTAAAAATAACCTTTCTGCAGCACTCGCCTCTTTGCATTCGGGGAAGCATATTCCCATTTTTTTTTTTTTGATAAAAATGTATCGCAGAAAGCCATATATTTCAGTGCAAAAGAATTAATGGCACAAGTAAATAGAATTTTGAACGCTCTACATTTAAAAAATATATTTAAATCTGACGAGAAATAAAAAGGTTACAGACTTGCTCTACATTTAAGGGAGACACTCTAGATATGTAACCCCCATTACAGTATTACATACAATTGCTTGATTTAAAAAATATATAAAACCATCAAATATATAAATATTCGCATTATTTAGCAGCCCAAATAATATTGTCATATTTTTTCTGATATGACATTTTGTTTTTGTATTTGGTAGTTTTATCATTTATCATTAAATATAATCCATAAAGCAGACAAATATTACACAACTAAAACAACAATAAATTACAAATAAATACAGCAAAATGCTGGTTATTACCGCATGAAGACATAATATTCGAAGGCGATTATGAATTGAGGTTAGATTGGCAAACGTGATCTATCATCACGGCATTACCAACTTCGCATTAATTTTCGGCTTGTTTTAGCATTGAAAAAAAAAATTTTTTTCTATAAATTTATTGTATTATAAAATAAATTTCATTACAATTTTGCCAAGAGTCAAGTTCTATTTCGTCTCTAATACGTTTATATCTAAAATGGAAATAAGGATTTTTTCGTTATATAAATTTGATGACGTAAATTTATTACCTTTTCAATTTTAGAAAGAAAACCCGATATTGCAGAAACCTTCATTCATAAAGTGAATATAATTATTTAATCTGCGTTCAGCATGAGAGCGTCACTGACAGATCAGATGTCGTAGGTAGAGGATGTCCTGCGGCCATTAAAAATTGACGAATCCTGCAATTCATATGACCTTTCTCCGTCTATAGCTCTTACACACTATGTAATATTATATGGAAATATTTTTATTTTCATTTTCATTTCACCACATAGCTAAAGACAGAAATGTTGTAGATTTATCTATTTTTATTAACTGTAGCATATTACCTTGTATAACATTTTTCAATCAATTTCTAGTACAGCAGAGGCAAAATAAATTTATTAATTTATAAACAAGAACAGTACTGTTTGTAACTGTTTGTAAATTGGTGGTGCAAAAGTAAGGATTACCTAAGCCATGAATTTCCACTTTCTTGATTCCTTTAATTATGGTGAATATATTCATTATTAGATGAAATTACAAAATATGGCTAGATTTATTTGTCCCATTGTTCACCTAATTTATTCTAAATATCATGTAAACACCCCATTTGTCCGATAATGTCATCTGAACCTTATAAGCTTATTTACCTATTTAGGAATCTCAAAAATATCCGTAAGAAAATTAGTGAATACAAAGAATACGTACAATTGTAATTATAAAATTACAATTACTATCGACTATATAAAACTTGGAATATAATAACGTCATTTCTGATGAGATACTTGCCAGATTTGATCGTTGTTTTAATAAAAGTTGAATTCGGTAAATTGCTGTATTATTAAAAATTCATTTTTATTGCAGTAAATAAAAAGTTTTAGTTATGACGCCATTAAAGTATCTAATATTTGCTGGAAATCGCACTGATAATAATTACTGGCACTAGCATGTCCGGTGCATTAAAGATATTTCTATAGCATATGGCCCGGGAGACGGATTGAAATTTTATTCCCATTTCATTAATATTCTTTTCAAAACTATTTTTTGCCATAAAAAATTAATATGGTTGTCTGCTAGGGTATGCGTACAATGCTCGACAGGGGTGTCTCAATTATCTAAAAAAAATAGTGTTGCTGATTGAAATAATTAACAATATATTTTTTATGGACTATGGACATCATGAAATACTCGAAAAAAGCCTGTCTGCATCATAAAATAGTTTGACTTAGATTATTAATGTTAAAATCGTTTTATTCTAAGACACACAAGTAAGTTAATTCGTTTATTGAACAATATTAAGATACAACATATATCAATTATGACTGTTCATGACTTATATCATTAATGCCAAAATCACATATCAGGGCTAACTATATTAAATTTAATAAACAACATAAACAGCTAGGTACGATTAACATAATATAATACATCTCCCCATTTAAGTTTTCTAAAACTATAAATACAGAGCAAGCCAATATTTATTAGGTTCTGTATGACAACAGATCACAGATCAAGTTTATTTGGTCTTTTAACAGTACGACCAGACTCTAATGGGTTCATTTAATGAATTTTATTTAGTAGTTACTTCTTGTGGATAAAGTATTATTTAAAATTAGGCAATTTCAGATGAATCCGATATGTGGTTCTCAAAATATACGACTTCTAAAGAGGAAATTGGAAGCGCGGTGCTACCACATGGTGACGTCAGAGGATAGTAAACGAAACGGTTGCGCAACATATCAAAGCTCGTGCATTCCGTTTGAGATCGTCGAGTCTTTATCTATGTGACTAGCTTGTTCCTATCAAGTGACGTCACGGTCGAGATTCGACAAGACGGTTGCGGTCCATGTTTATAATTTTTTTTAGACGATTTACAGGTCTCACAAAATTCTAGTTTTTGGCACAGAGTCTTAGAATTTTAAGATCTTTCCGATAATCAAATTTAAAAAAAAGTGTTAAATGAGTCCATTATAGGTTTAGGAGACGAAGATGACTGAGAACCTAGGGACAACGGTGCGATGAACTGATTAACATATTTATTTGGCTCATCAGTCAATTTGTACTCACTATCTTGAGAAGCAATATCAGAAGGAATTTCTACATCTATTGTCTGTTCCTTCTGACAATATTTCCTCGATTATTTTCTACTACATATGATCTAGGCGACTCATGAGCCTCTACAATTCTACCAGGTTCCCAGTACTTATTAGTATGGTTATAAATACTGACATCTGCATTTGGGAGTAATGTATCAAGATTATTCTACAGCAACAGGCAATTTTGTTTTGCATAGCCTGCTCATTAATAATTGAGAAGGGCGTAGTCCATATGTTTAAGTGGTGTGTTTCTATACTGCATTAAAGCAACAAAAATATCTGTATTATCATTCAAGCATTTTATTAACATGTTTTTTGCAATAGACACTGCTTTTTCTGCAAGCCCATTAGACCTTGGATAGTTTGGACTTCTTGTAATTACATTAAAGTTCCATTCCAGAGCAAATTCCTTAAATGCAAAAGTGTCAATAGGTACATTATCAGATACCAAACATGGCAAAAATCTATTTCATTCTATGACAGAACTTGCAGACTTATCTTTCAAAGTTACTAGCTCAAGCCAATTAGAATAAGCATGCATAACAACTAGACAGTTTTTATTCGCAAATGAAAAAATGCCAGTCCCTAACCTTTGCCACGGACGACCTGGTATTGGATATTAATGCAATTTTTCTTGCTCTTGATTTACATTTTTCAATTCCCAAATGACCCCCATGAACTCGTTTTAGCATTTCGGCTCTTAATGTAAAAGGAACAACTATTTTATAGTCAATAAAAAGTATTCCATCACACAAACTTAATTTTTCTTTTAATTTAAAGTAATGACACACATTTTCTTGTATACTAGCTTTTTTAGAAGGCCAACCATTCTTTAAAAAAATTACAAGTCTTTAGCTGCAGATCTTTCTCCGTTTCATTTTTAAACTGTCCTTTTTTTTTCATTAGACATAGGCAATATCACTAGATCAAAGAGAGTATTAGCTTCTAAACCTGAGTGATTTAAAAATACTTGTGAGTATCTGCAATATACAAGTATTTTCCAGGTTTATACATAACGTTTAAGTTATAATTTAGTAGACGCAATAACATTTTTTGCAATCGCGGAGTCACTGAATGTAGGCCCTTTAGAAAAATTGTCTCTAAAGGTTTGTTATTTGAACAAATATTAATTTTGCTCAAGCCATAAATAAAAAATGAAATTTTTGAATCACAATACAATAGCAAGCGTTTCCTTCTCAATTTGAGCATAATTTTACTCTGCCTTGTTTAAACTCCGTGATACAAATGATATACGATGACCATTTTGTAGCAAACAAGCTCCTATCCCATCCTTTGACGAATCGGTGTCAATTTCCACGGGTAACTTAAGGTCAAAAAATGACAATACAGGGGCTGTTGCCAGTAAGTGCTTTAACTGGGATAATGCTACCTTATGCTCAGAAGACCAGTTCCACTGCATATCTTGCCGCGTTAAATTTCGTAACGACGTAGTTATCTTGGACATGTTTAGCACAAAAACTTAGTAATTCCTAATAATCTTAATAATTCTTTTTTGTTTTGTGGAGCAGGCATATCTAAAATTGCTCTAACATTATCCTTATTTGGCTTAATACCATCTCGCGAAAAAACTGGCCCATATATTTTACACTACTTTTTTGTAATGAAACTTTGATTTATTAAACTTGACATTAAATTTTAATGCCCTCTCTAAAACTAGCTTTAAGTTTTCATCATGTTTTTTTTCCGTAGACCCTGTAATTATAATGTCGTCAAAGTAAATACAAGTAAATACCCACTTCATCAATGTCACCAAACATTTGATAATTGTATCTCTTCCGGGGGACTGCAGACACGGAAGGCAGTCTTCTAAATTGGTACCTCCCAAACGGAGTCTCAAAAGTGCAATAATCATCGTTCAACTCGATATGGAACTACCCATCTTTCATATCAACCACTGTGAAATATTCTTTTTCACTCAATCTATTAGCAATCTCATCAACTGCGGGAATTAAAAGATGTTCATGTTGAATAACCTCATGTAAATATGAAGATCAAGACATAACTCAAATCACAACCTGCATTTTTTTCAACTATTACTAAAGGATGTGAGCAACTTGTAGGCTTATCAACTTTGTTAGTAATTCCTTGATTTTCAAGCTGATTCAACTTATTTTTGACTCTTGAATATTATGCTCTTGGTACACGCCTCATTCTTCGAATGCATGGAACAGCATTTTTTTTTTAAAGTAATGATACTTGCCAGGAAACTTGCCTAATTTGCCATCAAAAACACTAGCATGTTGATCAATAATCTGCTCAAGGTTGTTAGCGCTTTGCGCAATACTATCAAGACGTGTTATTAATGTTAAAGCCAGACAAGCATCCAGGCCTAACAATGGCAACTGATTATTAATATCTAGAACTTCGAAACAAATACAAGCACTTTTGTTTCCTACAGAACAAATCATCTTAATATTGCCTAGTATAAAATACTACCATACAAGAGTTACATTACTTTTGTCCAATTTCAGATCTTTACCCACCAACTTCACAAAGCGTAACGGCAAAACATTCACCTCTGCACCAGTATATAATTTGAACTCTAATTTCTTGCCATTCAACTGTATTACCTTCGTCCACATCATGCCTTTCCTTTGTGACCTAATAACTGACCCAATTACTTTTGTGACAGCACTGACAAAGAATTCATCTTCACCACATTCATTTCCTTGCTGCTGTGATACTTCATGTACTGTCTTTTTCTTTTCTTTATCAAATGTTTCCTTCTTCCTGAAGCAGACTGAAGCAAAGTAGTTTCTATCTTGACACTTCGCACATGTCTTATTAAATGCTGGACATTTTCTTGGTGCAAGCTTATCACTCACTAGTTTTTCTTTTTGCCTAAACAGTTTCTTTATTCACTGCACTAACTCATGCCTCACCCTGCATTTCTTTCACAAACTGCTTAGTGGTCTCACAAGCCCGACAAAAGTTTCTAGCCTTTTCTAGGGTTAAGGTAGACTCCCTTAACAACTTTTCCTGAGTCGACTTTTCCAAAATTCCAGTGACAGTCCTGTCTCTAATCATATTGTCCTGCTCAGGGTACTCCGTAGTCTTGACTGATTTTCTTAACACACAGAAACTATCAAACGACTGACCTTTCTGCACTATACTGTCAAATAAGAATCTCTCAAATATTACATTCTCCTTTGGTACGCAATGTGCCACAAATTTGTCTTTAATGGTATCCAGCGTTAAGTTATTAGTCACCTCAAGAGAAAACGAGTTATACAATTCAAGACCATCGTCACCTACCATGCTCAAGAAGGTTGCAATTTCCTTTTTCTCAAGCTTTTCATTCAAACTAGATAAATAAATCTCAAATTTTTGCCAAAATCTCCTCCAGTTTTCAGACACATTACCTTCCGGCGACACATTTTTTTTACATAGTTAAGACGCTCCTGTCGAGCATTGTCTCGTTATTCGTATGACAGACTCGCCATTCACCAATTAAGAAGTCAACCAAAACTGCCACTAGCCCCCGGTCTAATAACACTGATGTCTGTAGTTTGAAATATTTGATATTTCTAAATTCATTAGATTATAGGATAACTAGTGACCGTTAATTCTTAATGGCTTGTAAGTGAATCCATCTAAGTATAATCCTTATATCGTTAAAAACCATTCACACTACAATTTCCTTACACTATTCCTGTATATATCATATTAAATATAGAAATAGGATTTTCTCTTTAATTGAATTACATTTTTAAAACCTTATTTGAACTCATATATTCAGGGTGATAGATTGCTGTGCATACTGTGTATGAGTTGGTAACACAGCGTACGAATGGATATGCGATGCGCACAGGGTCATTGGAATGACGCAGAGAGTTTTATGATGAAGCGACTTTTGGACCCGCCAAGTTAAAGTTTTCTCAACTATATAGCCCAGTCGATGAAGGTACCGAGAGATCTAGAAAGACTGAACGTGACGTCACACGGAAAAGTCACTAAAATTATCAAAATTGGTTTCTATTCTACATACATGAATTAAGATGGAGTGAGTCCAAGGATGGTCTCCATTGCAGCCGTTGGGGTGGTCCTGATTGCTCCTGTTATTCCTAGGCAAGCTAGCCTTTGGACTTGACACAGGCGATCCCTAATTGTGGTGCGCTCCTGGGAGCGCCACCACACGTGAGCCGCATATGTTATGAGGGGTTTCACCATAATGGTGTACATCCAGATGGTAGTCCTTCGGTTTATTCCCCACTTAAGACCGAAGATACGCTTGCACATCCATAGGGATGCACAGGCTTTCCTCGCTTGAGTTTCCACGTGGTCCTTCCATAACAGTTTGGAGTCTAGGGTTACTCTCAGGTACGTCACTATACGGGAAAGACACAGACGTGTGCCCATAAGAGAAGGAAGCTGAAAATCGCTTATTTCATGATAGCCAGATCGTCTGCATATGCTTGCGCATAGTAACCTGCTTCGCTCAATTCGACCAGTAGCCCGTCGAGCATGAGATTCCACAATAGCGGGGACAGTACCTCACCCTGCGGACAACCTCGGCCCGCCTTGGCCCTAACCGAGTCATTGCGAAGCGTGATTTCAATGTTGCGGGTGCTCAGCATGGACGATATCCACTTAATTATGGTGCCGTCCACGCCGCGGTCCGCAACTGCTTGACAGAGAGAATCGAAGGTTGGGTTTTTGAAAGTTCCTTCGATGTCCAAGAATGCTACCAATGCCAGTTCTTTCTGCTCTAGCACCTTCTCAGCTCTAACAACGATCTGATGGAGGGCCGACTCTGCAGATTTGCCGGCTTTCTATGTATGTTGATTGGGATGAATTGGTGATGACACCAGTACCCCATCCTTTATGTACCTTTCTATTAACCTTTCCAATATCTTTAAAAGAAAGGAAGTCAGGCTAGGTAGGATCTAAATAGATGATACAGGTGTCCCAATAGTACCTCCGAGCCCTTTTGTATAAGAGCCGGATATATACCATCAGGCCCCGGCGATTTAAATGGGTCAAATGTCGATATGTCCCATCTCAATTTTTCGTGTGTGACGCCTTCTTCCAGTCTGCGGCAGTTGCCTCCGATCTGAATTCCGTCGTCGGGGGCTTTGTTTCACAAATCTCTGACACTGGGAAATGAGCATCGAGAAGACACTCAATTGTCTCACGGTCATTATTTGTGTAAGACCCATCTGGGAGCTTGATATAGTCATGCCGTGATGATGTCGGTACGTCGTACCATATATGACCAGACTAAGGCATTCTTGAGAGCGTTTTGTGTAGTCTAGCTACTACTGGTAGGTCTTCGATGGTTCCACAGAAGGCCCTACAGCTCTCTCTTTTCTGCTTTAAGCTTTTATACCTTCGTTGGGCAGATTTGTAGATCTCCCAATCAGTCGGTACTTTAGTGCGTGTTGCTCTATTGAGCAGCATACGCGTTTCTTTACGCAACCCACTTAGTTCTTTATTCCACCATGGGGCGTTATTTTCTCCTTTGCTTGTTTGCAAGGAACAGTTATTTTCAAACGCGGAGTTGATGGCAGTCTGCAGCTGTAGAGCTGCTACTTCCACCTCTCGCGGGTTTCTTGGTCTACAGGACATGTCCTTCAGGTTCTCCTGTAGGTCCCTTGTATAAGAGATTCAGTCAGTAGACCTGGGATTCCTGTACGTGATGAGTTCCGATCGGTTCCCTTCCAGGACAAATCTTATATATCGATGGTCCGATAGAGAGGGTTCCGACAGAACCCTCCAGTCCTTAACTCTATTCTCCAGCGATGTGGGTTAAGTCAATTACTTCTTGTCTTCCTTGGATTACAAACGTAGGGGCACTGCCTCTGTTTGCAATCTCCAGGTCAGAAGCGTATAGAAATTCAAGTAGCGCCGTGCCTCTCAGGTTGATGTCCGAACTGCCCCACACTGTGTGGTGGGCATTGGCATCACATCCGAGAACTAACGGCAACTGATTTTCCTTTGCAAATTGTGTTAATTTCTTGAACTCCCCTGATGGGGGTGGGGTAGGTGAGTCATAAGGTAGGTATGCCGAACAGACGATTAAATCTTCCGACAAAATAAGTAAAACTCGAGTTCCTAACCAGAAACCTAAATAAACCAACCACTAAATTCTAAGAAATGAATTACTTAATTTCGTCTTAATAACTGATCATGAAGTCACTAAAACTTGAAATTGTATGTTTGAGTTCTAAAGTACTTATATTTTAGAATATTTTTTCAGAGTCTAATGGTATTGTTTGTTATTGTGCTGTATTAAAAATTATCTAAAATTTCATCAAAAAATGACTTAATTGTATTATAAACATATTAAGTTATTTTACAAACCGAACTGACCTAAGTTTTGCTTAGAAAAATCCCATCAGGATTCATGGACTTATTGGAGCTATTTGCAAGGCAAAAATATACCTATCTAACATTGATCTTAATATGACCTCTTATTCACTAAACAAGTATTTTGATAGGTTATAAATTACTACATATTTCTATTCTTTAAAATTCAAATTAAGTTTATCAAAATATTTGAAAAATTATTATCTCTAAGTAACCACAAAATGTCAATTTGGTTATTATGCCTAAGGGCCTAAGGAAACCTGATTTATATATTCATAATTGGAGAATATCAAACAAAGATACTTTTATAGAGAAAGCTTATGGTTTATTTTAAACGACAGTAGCCAAGCATGCTATATTAATATTCCATTTTTGATATAAATAATGAAATATCTACTAGTTAATATTTATCCTGCAATATACACAAATCAAATAATAATACTTATAATTATTATCATTTTAAAGATGCATGTCAGTGTGGTGAACAAGGTGACTAAATGTCTCTAAACTAACCAGCCAAAATATTAAACTTTTGTTAGGCACCATTTGTGCTACATGTTAACGCATAAAAAGTACCCGGTATAGTTCGAAACAATGAAATTTTTATGTTCTCTAAACTGAAAGTTAGCTGGTGTGACGTGAAACTTCCGGACATTTAATGTTGTTTTGGACCGAAAAAACTACATATTCTTTCTAACTTTAACATGATGTAACATAAAATGTAATCACATTTTATCTGTCCTCTTAAAAGAAACTGATTTATTATTCATTTTGTGTAGTTCATATCTTTTTAGTATAATAACTTTAGGAACATGTTACAAGGATGAAAACATATTTTATTTTCCAAGGATATTCTAATTTCCAAATAAACAAATTTATATTAAACTAGCTGTTTGGCCTGACTTCGCCTGTACTCCATTCTCGGTATACCTGCTCACAAAAAACTTTCGGCTGCCATATTTGGGGGGACATTTTAAGTTTTGCAATTTTCGCAGTTTTGTTGACGGTTTGAGATTTTTATTTACTTGTAAAATTTCACATTTCTAGCATATCTAGAACCGCCCAGATAATTTATGCTGACAAACAAGTCTGTAAGTAAGTTATGTTTATAGTATAGATTAGAAATCACTGAAAAATTCGGCCCAGTGGTGTCATGTACAGTGGTATTCTTGCACGTAGACGGCATATGTTCAAATATGGACCATGCCATTCTCTGTAACTTTTAAAATTATAACTCACTCTCAGTTTGCTAATAAAATAAGCTGCCTTTGTGGAGTTTTCACTTTCGGATAGAAATACAACATTCTTTGTAACAGAAACTAACAAGAATACATGCAATATATTCAGGAACATTTTGCCTTAAGAATGGGTATGCAAAGAGCAAAAAATGTTCAGAGATTCGCGAAAGTTATTCAGCAGTTATTTTTTTCTTAAAGAGTAATTAGTGAATTCAAAAAAATTAAATGTAAAAAAAAACTTTTTAAACACAAGCTTCAATTATTATTTAGGTGTACTTAAACGGAAAAATAAGTTATGTGGAATTAATTGTCTTAAAAGCTTGTCACGCGCGAGAAGTTCATACAGATATTCATTTTGTTTGACAGATATTGTAAGTACGGAAGTATTTTTTTTTATTAACGCGACAAGCTTTCTAGACAATTAATTCAACATAACTTATTTTTTTCGTTTTAGTACTCCTAAATAATAATAAAAGCTTGTTTTTAAAAAGTTCCTTTTACACTAAATTTTATTTTTAAATTTTTAGTTATGTCGTAATTATTATAGATTCATTACATCGTCCTTACTTAAAATAATACCGGACTCTTCGCCAGTTCTTAGTGTGAGTGAATACACTATACCATCAAATTATAGTGTTAAAACTAAAAAACAATCTTTTTGGTACCATATTATTGTATTTTCACCAGAACTACCTGTATATGCAAAATTTCAGCTTAATTGGACGTCGTTAAGTGGTTCAAAATTTACTTCCAAAATCTGAACTAAACATGCTAACATACATACAAAATAAATTAAATAAAAGCTCGTAAAAACTAATACGTTACAGATGTGGGTTAAACAAATATTCTTTGGCCGATAATTGTTTTATCTTATTGTGAATCAAACAATATCGGCAGGTTTAAATATGTCCTTGGGTAGGTTCCAGTCATCCCTTTTGGGGATGACAACCTTTAAGGATTCTGAGAAGAAGAAGGAAAGCACTATATCATCACTCCTGGCCTGCAGAAGTGAATGGGCCTTTATCACGTTAGACAGGACCTTTGTGTGACCTAACAGTTCTTCTCAATCCTTCCACTGACCACCACATCTCAGCCTGTAGGCCACTTTTCGAGCCTTGGCCTCAATCGCCAGGTGAAGAGACACAAAGTCCATAATTACCTCCAGAGTCTTGGTCATCATAACAAAAAAAATGTTTAGTTTACGAATTTCATTCTGTTTTACTGTTCACAAATTTAATAATACTACCAAAAAAAGGCAAAAGGCAGTAAGAGACCAAACATCGAATCTGAATAAATCGAACTTTAATGAAATTTATGGCCCTTCCGTAAAAATAACGCAATGAAGTAAAATTAGGGTCTAAAATAAATACAACAATCACCATTTTTGTCTTTAATATTAATGGAATGTTGCACTCTTTAATTTAAGAAAAAAATCACATACTGCCTTCTGCCTCAGTTTTCCTGTAATAGTTTGATTGAAAAAGTTAGCAGTAAGTAATGAAATTTCAAGTGGTGGTCTTGAATGACACAATAGTCACATTCTTCGTTCTCCAGTTTCGTAAAGCCGATTTTTAATGTTAGATAATTAATTCTGAACATTTCGAAGTGGAACGAAAAATCTTTTATCTGCGAAAGTTCATGCACATACTGCCGTTTGGCCAAATACAATATTTTAAAATGCGAATATCAGTAATTGCTCTTCAATACTGTTCATGCACATACTGCCTTAGACCTCTCAATTTTTTAAAATAATGCCACATACTGCTGTTTGCCATTCCATTTTATTCGGTTAAACGTCGGGATTTTTAAAACAGGATTAATTCAGAAGCTGCATCACTTACTGCTCTTTCATAATCAATAAAAATGTAGTTTTTCAACATTTGTCACTTACTGCCTTTTACCGTTTTTGGGCAGAATAGTTCGGTGATATTAGGAAAATGTTTCGGGAAGTTTTGGGATTAGCCAAAAATTAGTCTACCCCCTACAGAATTTCCTCAGGAATCCGGAAATCTGGAATCAGGAAATTTTCTAGTAAAAATATTTCGCTGTAATCGCAAAAAACGTGAATTCTTCATATCTCGGCTCAAAAGCATCATACCACAATTTTTTTTTTAATTCGTGTTTTTTTTTTATAATTGAAATGCCGTTAGTTGCAATAAATTTTACGCAAATTCCACTAAGATATTTAAATTTGTTTAAGTTACAAAATTGATTTTTTGCGTAAAAAAGTCGCAAATTAAAATTTGCTTGCAATATTCTTTTTGATTATGTAAATGTACGTCAAATACAATGTACTTACCGAAACATAACTGCAAAATATTAATTTGATTTTTTAATATGTTGAATGTGTTTTTATAAATTAAAAAAAAATGCAAAAAAAATAATTAATATTTTGCAACGGAACAAAGTGCTTCTTATTATGAGTAAAATATGTACTATTTCTCATAGTATTGTTAATATACAGATTTTATATTTGTTTCTACAGTACTTCAAAGTTCGAGGATCGAAAAATTCAATTTTATCAGTTTTTTGCCATAAAATGTTATTAACAATCAAAGATTCGTTCTTTGAGTATTCCTACCTTTTAGGGGAGCTCATGGCGAAGAAACTGACGGATCGAATGTTTTTCTACGACCTTTAGAAGCGAAGATATAAGCAAAAAATTAAGTGGCAAAATTCATTTTGTTTGCAAAAAGTTAAATAACAATTAAAGCGGCCGTTTTGAATGGTCAACACTATTTTTTTTCGAATTCCTGAGGAAATTCTGTAGGGAGTAACCATTATTAAATCTATTTTACGCTGTCGAAATTTAGACATAACGATACGGGACTCCTTGCATAAAGGGACTATTAATCCATATATTCGGATTCGATAACTTTTACAGTCACGTTTAAGAAAGTTATGTGCGCCCACATCAAATATTCGACGGTGTGTTTCCCGGAAGTAGCAGCAATGCCTACCCTACGCTGGTAAATCAAATCAAACAGAATCAGAATCAAAACATGAAAATAACAATCCGTCGAAGATTTAGGGAAAATATTACGCATATTCTTAAACATTTACTAATCATTGATTAAACACATTCCATTGTCATATTTTGAACTAAAACAAAGGGTATTAATAAAGTTTTCAAGTATCTAATAAATCCAAGGAAATAATGGTAATAAACCAATCATTTATAATATAATAAAGTTCTGTTAAACAATTCCCCTTTGTAATTTTATAAAGCTATAAAGTTTACGTTGTGTGAATGAATAAAACGAAATTAAAGTTATTAAGAAATAGTTTTGGTTTCCTTCATAGTTACAAAGTATATTGGGGTTCAAAGCTGATGAAATTCCCAAGAAACCCAAACGGATAAGTTGCTAAGATTAGATTATCTCAATCCAATTACGGTCAATTGAACTTAGCACAGCTGTTCAAGAATTAGGTTTACTCTCAGAATAAAACGAAGTTAATGAAATGTGAAATTGCTGAATCAATTTCACTTAGAGAAAACCAATAATGCATAAGTTTGTTTTAGTTATTTTGAAAAGATTTTAAAGGGTAGTTTTACGATTACTAACCCACGCACATGTTAATTGGAGTTTACCTGAGAAATTTCAGAATTAAGAATTTTATATATTTCTTGTAAAGCATTACAAAATAAAAATAACAATAATAAAAATAAATTCCTTTATTCGTTATTTGAGCGATGCAAATTAAAATATAGGTAGTAGAAAACAAATTTATAGGAAAATAAACCAATATATGGTGTCCAGAAACTTAAACTTTATGTTTGTTATTTTGTTTTTTTTTGTTGGATGAAATTGCGGAAAGATGTTAAAAATAATGGAAGAAAAAAACAAAAGTGATAAGATACGTTTTTGTGTTGAATACAAAATATTGGGGTATTGGGAAGCATTAGAAGACTATTTATGCATATGCGTATATATACATCCATACATACATACATACATACATACATATATACTGGTAAATGTAAACTTGTATTGTTACCTAATATCGTCTAATATGTGCTTATATTTTAAAATATATATCCTAATTTTATCTGTTTTTATTAATATTTTCTAGTTTTGATTCATTCAGTCTTGTTTCATGACTGCAACAAACTCTTAAGGAACTACGAGATTTAAATGTCCTTACAAGACACTGGTAGGTATATAGATTTTTTACATCTAATATGCCGAATTCCCGATCTAAAACATCAGTAGAGTAACGTCTGTTCTTCTTAAATATTATTTTGATTTGTTATTCAAAACATTGTTAACTAGGCTAAAATATAATATGGTAAAAGAGACTCCACAAGGGCGTGGTAAACCATAGACATCTTTTTTACGTTCAGTATTTCTCTCAAAGAGTAAAATTTTGGTATTAACTGTCTCATACGTAATTTATTTTGTGTATAGGTTTTCCGTATTAGGATGATTTGCTTTCAAAAGTCATAAATTTACTTTTTTCAACTTTTAAGGAAAGCACACTACAGTTTAACCATTTGTATATAGAACATATACTTTGTTCGACTTTTAAAATGTGTTTCTCCACGTGTTTCCTTTAAACACCAGGGCAGTATCATCTGCATATGATCCTATATGTCCGTCAAAATTCAGTACATTTACTATTTATGTACACAAAGAATGAAATTGGACCTATAACCATTCCCTGTGTAATTGAAGGTTATTCTCAAAGATAACTGGGACACAAGCTTTATTTAATATGAACATTGTTGATGTCTGATATTAATCACAAAATGACTTTGATACCCATTTTTGCGTTATTTATCGGTGCTATTGCTATTGGTTAATAATCAAGTATAATGCCTTGAAGGTACTGCTGCTATAATCTTCTTTCAACGTACTAATTACTTATCACATATCAATTGTGTTGCAGTTCGAGAACGAGGTTTTTTAACGAAGTCGTATTCTAGACTTCTAACATCTTGTAAAACACAGAAATATCCGGTTCTGAAGACATTTTTATATTTCTTGGCGCCATTTAGCTTTTACCTTTCAAAGTATTAATATTCTTGCTCCTCTTATGCATAACTGGACATGATTTTAAATTGCATCAGCGCAATAAAACAAATTATTCATTTAGAGACGTTTCTTTTAAATTACTATAAGTCTCCACAGAGTAAACGAAATGTCGACAAATCAGTTTTATTTTCCTGACACGTCTTAGACAGGACATAATATCGATTTATCATTCAAATTTATGAATTGTATACATTGTTTAAAGTAAGTGCAAGTCTAATATATATTTTTCAATAAAAAACGTATTATACTTATAAACATTCACATAAAAGTACATCGAAGCAATTATTCTTTTTTGTAAGAACCTCCTTTGGTATCTGAAAAAATCCATTTGAAGAATTTATTGATCACCTTTCACTCTAGTTGATTAATATTTAATGCAGAATAAGGAGGCAGGTTTCATTTTATAAAAAGCTTAGGTCGTCGAGTACCTAAGTAATTTTTCCTGTTCCGAAATTGTGAAATTCACCAAAGTAACGCGGAATTTCTAAGACAAAGGACCCCTCGCATTACAGCGAGCCTCAATAGTCCTTTTCAAAGTGCCGATGTCCTTCTACAGGGAGAGTCAATTAAGACGGATCACTTTAATGGCTGTGTTGCGGTAAAATTTATTTTTTTGGGAATTAAATATATTTATTAAGGCTCCTTACGGCGCCTTACTAGACGCATATTTCAGTACTCCCATTATTAATTGCAAAAGCATCAGAAATTGCCGCGTGTGTTTGAGATTACACCGAAAAACAGCTTACTGCTGCTACTGCCTTATGTAAATATTTTCATGGTGATAGTCAGCTAATAGTGTTATATTATTTGCCCTAAATTTCGATATAAAAGATGGCTGCTTTTCAGATATTTTGTATTTGTATTTAAATGTTGTATATTATCTTATTCTAATATATCAATAAAGACAGTTGATCTCTCTTAATTCACTTAAATTATAAAAGTTTCTTCCAAGATAAGAAGCATTTTATATAATTGAAATCTCGTATAACGTCGTACTTTTAACCGAGTTTTTTATGTTTGTCCAGTCATTATTATGGATTGGCTTAAGTGATTTCTTTTTCAAACTGTAGAGTATGGTAGTTTCATCTAGTTACAGCAAGATACGTCTAGCTTAACGTGAGAAAAATGTAAATTAAATTTTTTATTACAAAGATTTTCACAAATTTGGCAAGACATTATCAATGAAAAACTTTAATATTCGATTGTAATAATGAAAGTTAAAAAATAAAAACGATGAATTCAATATGGCTGACATAAAAGTAACTTTTTTTAGATTTACATGAAACTTGTTACTCGAGGATTTCAGGATTCGCTTCTATTGAATCTTGTATCTTAAATGTTTAAAATAACGTATTCAATATGACATCCACAACTGCATCTTTGAGAAGATTGTGGGTGTAATATAATGCTTGCAATTTTAATCGTTTACAGATGATAATATCTTGATTGTCGAAACATCGGTTAGTATATTATACAGTATCTTTGTGTTTATAATCTCTTATCATAGGTGTTACAACATTCTTCACATGCATTTTTTTCTTAAGATGTTTCATATCCTTTATATTTAATACCGAACGTTTTTTTTTAACGCTAGGGTTCTTCCTCTAACTAACACTAAGTTAGTGCCCACATTTTAACCCAATCGGACTTGTTGGCAGGCGGACACATGCAGAGGCTGACATTTTGAAAGTTGTTCAGAATTCTATGACTAACACAGTGATACGAATTTTTTCTCTACGAGCGATGTTTACAGTATTAAAAATGTGTCGACCAAATGCAATTCTCGTATTTCAGAAGATTATAATAATAGATGCGGATAAAATGTATATAAGGTGGCGGCTCGAACGTAACAGAATGATTTAAGGACTTTTAGTATGTTTAATAGTACACCATAATGAATATCTCTGCCAGTTTCAAGACTTTATCAGTTATTTATTTCCCTTTAAATTTCCCTATTTGACCAAAGTATTAATGTCGATAGTGAAGCGACTTAAAGATTAACAAGTAATAACACCAAACGTATTTTTACTGACTTAAATCACGAGTAAACTCAAGTAAACTACTGGGTGATAATGTCATTTTGTAATTTTTAACGGACTTTTGAAATGAAGTGAAATGAAGCGAAGAATTTTGTTATTTTTTCTATAAGCTTAATGAATAATTTTGACACCATTTTACTTTAAAGTTGTAATTAACATAACCTACCTGATATTTTATCCGAAAATTTTGGGCGGGACAAGAATTACTGCACGTACGATTGTATATAATGCTGTTAGCATTATATACAATCGTACGTGCAGACATACACACAAACAGACTCTTTTTCACTATTTGAGATAGGAACGTTATGTTATGAAGCGGATTTTTGCATAGACATGTTTACAAATTAAATATAAATAAAAATTTAGTGTTAAGTTACATTTGTTATTTAAGGCTAATATATTTTTTATTACGCATTTAGTATTGAATTTTTGTACAACTGGAAAACCTTATGGGGTATAATATCATCATAACTATAGTGTTTAATCTCAACACACTAAGAGTACATTGAAGCGATGCACAACGCGACGAGCTCTCAGCGGGCCGAACTATTATGCCAGGGCTGGGCGGTCCTGTCCTCTTCCCCCACTATTAAAAAACCGTTGCCCAAGGAATAACTACTTCCACATCCAGATTTTCTATCCAATTGTCTCACAACGAAAAAATTTTGTATGTGGAAATAATTGTTTATGAAACTTTAATAATATGATATATGAGAAATCGTCTACCCCAAAAACCCATAAAAGGATGTCCCAAATCTGCAGTGGGTGGGGTGGTAATAGGGGGGTGGTAGTGGGGGTGGATGAAGTAAAAAAATATTTTGAGGCTTTTGGTTCTTGTACACACTAAATTTCAATTTTTTTTCATCCCCTTTAATATCGGGGTGAAGGTGGTAATGGGGGTGGCTAATTCCAAAAAATTTTTTGAGACCTTAGCCTCTCCTGTATACACTAAATATCAATTTTATGGACTCATACTTGCTTGATTTACCCCCAATTTACCCCCCAACGGAATGAGATGAAAATATAATGTAGTTCCAGATCCCGTTAAAGAACATACCTACGTTTACCAAATTTCAAGTCAATATCTTAAACGGTTCCAGAGTAATCGTGCGCACAAAAAAGTTACAGACAGGCAGACCGACACACAGACCGACAGACAGACCGACAGACAGACAGAAATGTTTTTCGTTCAAACTTAAAATCTCAACGTTTCATGACATGCTAAGCCTATTTGAACAATAAAAATTTTCAAGAATTTTTTGTCGTTACTATACTTCCTCTGGATGTGGAAGTAAAAGATGGAAAAGATTTGAAAAGGACACCGCACTTTTATAATGGAAAAAGTGGTTTGCGTTGAATTGGCTGAATTTGTGTGTATCTCGGGGCCCTGATCAAATGTCTCAATGGGTATAAAGTCCCAAACCTTCAGGATTTCGAGATAAGGCTTGCTGAATAATCATGTATTTGAAGTATACCGGACTTGATTCAAATTGCGTTTTTTTTTTGCTTCAAGAAGCTCAGATTGACTTAATGACACTGGATAAGTGTCAAGTGTAATTGAATGTCATATCGCGTCATATCATATGACGTCATGTCAGGTCATCTCACGTCACAGAACGTCATATCAGTCACTTCGTATCTTTTCATGTTATATCATCTTCCGTTGTGAGTCATCATGTGATTCCGTATACCATCAGCTTTCAGACACCTTCCAGACATATTCAAATAGCAAATAGTAAATGTAGAACCAGGTATCTCCAGGTGACGCCATCAATAGGGAAGGGTCGATTGGTACACCCCAGATATCACATAAGTATTCCTAGAACCACCCTGAGTTAATTTTCTGACTAGAACGTCGCGTTTTGTGAAATATTTTTGTCGAACTCCTCTATACTAGAGGTGGGTAGTACTCATATGATTCTTATCATTGGTACGAATCCTTGCAGTGATACGAATGGTACGAATCCCACAAATAAAAATATTCTTACATTTCGTATCGCCGATACGATTGATACGAATATGTGGAATTTCCGTACCGGTATTGCGATGCGATACTCTTGTGTAAGGTTACACTTAGAACGGTGGATTTTAAAATATTCGTAACCTCATAATTGAAAAAAATTCCCTTTTTTTATATGTAATATGATGGGTATATTCGGAATATTTGATTATTACTATATGATTATTATCTGTACTGTACTTACATGTACTGCAAGACAGCATTCGTTTTATACAACATACTGATTACAAAATCTGTGATTTACAATTTTTTAATTTTTTCGTTATTATTGTTTTTGTTTAGTTGACTTGCTACAAATGTACAAACGTGTATATAATGTGGTTAAATAAACACTATCTATCTATCTATCTATCTATTTACTGTCTAATGACGACGAAGAAATTATTAATGTAATAGAAGGTGCTCGAAGTTTAAACTGTACGATTAATATAACATTATAATACTGGCCCCAACTAACACCACGTACCTATAATATTCTATAATCTATGCTGAACACTATGGAGTGGGAGTGTGGATACGAATAGTACGAATAGTACGAATGGTACGAATCAGTACATGATACTGTTTAGTATCATGGAATCAGTGGTACGAAACGTACGAATAGTACGAATGGTACGAATCAGTACATATGATACTGTTTAGTATCATGGAATCAGTGGTACGAAACGTACGAATCTCTCGATACCAATCTTTTCTTGATACGGATTCGTTTTTTACGAATCATTAAAAAGAGTCGAATCGCCCATCTCTACTCTATACGTTTCCTTAAATATTTAAGAAATAAAAAACCAGACTACAACCAACAGCTATTCTCCGGACTAATGCCCCGCCGAGCGCTGAATTACGAATTACAAGCCTGATCGCGGTTAGTGCAATAACTATGTATTGCCACAAAACGTTAAAGTTTCGAATGTAACAGACACCAGCCGAAAGACTCATTCCTACTAAAAGGAGCTCTCGTGCCAGCCCCTCCACACCACTTGCAAACTGCAGTTTCGAGCTATTGGCTCTCATCAGTGCAAAATAGGTCTGAGATGGTTGGAACGAGGCACTTGTTCAGTCTTGGTACATGACGAGATTTATAAAACCACGAATGTAATTCGTAATTCAGCGCTCGGCGGAGTACTAGTCCGGAGAATAGCTGTTGGTTGCAGTCTGGTTTTTTATTCCTTATATGTTTAAGAGGAGTTTGACAAAAATATTTCACTAGTAAATATTCTGCCCTCTAAAAGTATACCTATTGTAGCCCAAGAAGCCATCGTGACCTCATTTCCAAGCCAGAACATGGTATTTTTCAAGTTGCATCCAGGTATTACCCCCAGGAAATCATATACAGGGAGCGGGTATCCTGAGTACTGCTGGTGCCTTATTAATACTCTTTGACATCGTTCTGACCCATAATAGGATAATCCTGAGTAATTATATCGCTAGGGGTAGAAAAAAGCGCAGTTTGAATTAAACCCAAAATACTTTCCAACGTCAGCAAGCCCCATCTCGAAATCCTGAAGGTTTGGAACTTTTTGCCCCTCCAGACATTTGATCAGGGTGCCGAGATACACAACATATCAAAAATTCAGCCAATTTAATGGAAACCATTAACCATTAACCATTCTGATGAACCTTGATATTTTTGAATGTAAGGTCGAAGGTAGCAAAAGTTTGGTACCCAAGGAATGCCTGTAAAAACTAATTGTTGACGAGCTGAGTACATTCAAGCTTTAAGAGAATGTGTTTAACTACCACGTTAGTCTTTGCATGAGTGTACGTGCATGACATTTGAAAAAAAAAACATTTGTGAATACTTTTTAAACAAAAATATACATATGTAAAATATTTACGCTTATGCTTATAAAATACAGGGTGAATCATCTGGGTTAGGGCAAAATAACATGGTGAGGTGTCTCTACCAAGATATGTTAAAATATGAAAATATAAAACTATGAAAACAATAAATACCTAGGTACTTCCTGGTAATTCAGCCAATTTAATGGAAACCATTAACCATTAACCATTCTGATGAACCTTGATATTTTTGAATGTAAGGTCGAAGGTAGCAAAAGTTTGGTACCCAAGGAATGCCTGTAAAAACTAATTGTTGACGAGCTGAGTACATTCAAGCTTTAAGAGAATGTGTTTAACTACCACGTTAGTCTTTGCATGAGTGTACGTGCATGACATTTGAAAAAAAAAACATTTGTGAATACTTTTTAAACAAAAATATACATATGTAAAATATTTACGCTTATGCTTATAAAATACAGGGTGAATCATCTGGGTTAGGGCAAAATAACATGGTGAGGTGTCTCTACCAAGATATGTTAAAATATGAAAATATAAAACTATGAAAACAATAAATACCTAGGTACTTCCTGGTAACACACTGAGGTAAACGAACGCAAGAAAGAAAATAGATAAATTAGGAAAAGAAAGATATATCTACTATAATACATAGGCGGTTAAAAGCAATAGGTATCGATACCCTACGTTGACACACAACAAGGTGATAAAAATAAGATTTCACGAAGTGTGGAATGTGCTGGGAGTAGTACATCGTTTTTTTTTCATAATTTCTCTATTTTCTTTCTCGCTCTCGTTTATCATAGGATATATTAAACTAAATTTACTGAATCTTTACATCAGCGTTTAATCCCGAACGACTGAACTCTGTAGTTTAATTTTTTCAATCAATGAATAGCTACCTATTGAGCCTGTCAGGTTTTATTGGGACAATAATTCCGTTAGGAACCATATTGAGAGTTAAGACAATATATTTGTATTGCATTGATATTCCATAGGTGGTCTTTTATATGACAGAGTTGTCTACAAACACCAGTTGGTCTAGTTCTAACCAATCAGCGTAAATTTTCTTATTAATATAGATTCAACAATATATATCTTTTCGTTTCTTATGTTCATAATAGATAATAGAACAAAAATTATCTAAGGGAAATAAATAATATTAACAATCATCAAGTGAAAAAGATTTATCAGACATTTTCCAGAATCACGTAAAATGATCGGATGTCACATAACAAAAAATTGCTGTCAAGTTCAGATATAAATTTTTGGATCAATACATGCATATTTCCAGATTGAAAGTAGATAAAGACAGAACTCGAAAGATGAAAATATTAATAGGTGAAATTCGCAATACACAAATGCATTAAAATGGAATCAATACTATCATAGTAGCAGGTATCCAATGTCATAGGATTTAAAGCTTAAACATGACACGTTTTTAAACCATACCCTTTATAAAAAAAATAGTAGTAGGGATAGTAGCTCAAAGGTTAACGTGCCTAGTTATAAATAGTTGTCTGAAATCGCTCCGTTAATCAGAAGCTGCCAAGGTGCATCACGCCTCGTACGTTTGTTACGCCTAGATTCTATATCACGCATTGTAAGCTATAAGATAACGTGCCTCTGATATACTACTTTGATTCCCAAAAATATTAACATTGAATGAAGAGCTTAAATGGTAAATTGTGTCTGGCTTGTGTCTAGTCTTTAAGCAAGTTCGAGACCCACTTGTTGAGAAATAATTTTTTATTAGAGGTCATCCGCAAAAATGGCTTAGATTTCATTATAACCTACTTTAATCAGGCAAATTCAGATCTTCGTAGGTTCCTTGAGTTTATTCAGGAGTTTATTTATTTCATTAGGTAGTAGTAAGATTTTCATAATCATTTGTATCAACAATGTATTATTCGTTAATTTTCTTTATTGTATTAATTTCATTGTATAAACGAGGAACATTCAAAAATATGTTTTATTGTTTAAGTAAATAATATAAACAGCTACATTAACTTTTCGACTTTTAAAGTTCATAAATATTTATTGTTTTTTATTTTTTCATCGCTCTTTTTATATCCTCTTTATAACTAATTATTGCAAATAATGTTATACCTCTAACACATAACTCAGTCAGTAGTAATTAGTATTACTACTGTAAGTGAAACCACAACCAATGGAGAAAAAATGCGTCTGACTTTCCTAAAAAGAATGATATTCCGACAGTCGCTCCACCATGTAATATCTGTTGTCGTTAGTGTATGAAAGCGCTCTAATGTGGCATCTGTCCATTGTCTCATCAGTTCACCACTGGACACTCAAACGCTTGTGAAGGACATGAAGGGCTTAATGGGCTTAATTAGGATAATAGAAACTTACTGAGATTTCGAAACGTAGGATAGATAGATGGTTGTATGTATTTGGTATTTGTCTACCAATCTGGTTGGATTTATAATACGTATATTTTTGTATTTATTGGCTTTAAGTTAAAGCAGAGCACCTATGCAAATATTGTTTATGCAATATAAGTAAGATTTATCTAATTTCAATTTATGTGTATCTTATTGCTGGCCAAGAGAATAAAGCATGGAATACTGTTGGTTTCTATAGAGGTATTATTACTTCCACATCCAGTGGAAGTATAGAAACGAAAAAATTTTTTTTTTAATTTTTATTGTTCAATGTCATTATACGTCGAGATTTTAAGTTTGAGAGAAAAAAAATTCTCTGTCTGTCTGTCGGTCTGTAACTTTTTTTTGTGCGCACGATTACTCTGGAACCATTAGAGGTATTGACTTGAAATTTGGTACACATATGTACTTTAACGAGATCTAGAACAAGATTATATTTTCATCTTGTTCCGTCGAAGGGTTGGGGGGTAAATTAGGGTAAATTTGGGGTAAATTTGGGGTAAATAGGTAAATCAAGCAGCTAAGAGTTCATAAAATTGGTATTTAGTATATACAAGAGAAGCTAAGGTCTCAAAAAAATTTCGGTATTAGCCACCACCATTACCACCCCCACCATTATTAAAGGGATTGAAAAAAAATGTGATTTAGTGTGTGTACAAGAACCAGGAACCTCAAAATTTTTTTTACTTTATCCACCCCCACTACCACCCCCTATCACCACCCCCACCCCACTATCGATGTGGGTTTTTGAGGTAGAGGATTTCAAATATTATATTATTAAAGTTCCATAAACAATTATTTCCACATACAAAATTTTTGACTTGGATAGAAAATCTGGATGTGGAAGTAGTGATTCCTTGGGCAGCGGTTCTTAGTTTACAAACAACAAATTTAATTAAAACAATTTTTAATCAGCCATCATGTAAAGAATGAGGGTCAATAACATAAGGAAAATGGCCCTGAAATCATAGTTAAAACATGACGAGAATAACGAGAAATCGACGATTTCTCGTTATTTTTCGTTATTCTTCTCATATTTTAACTCTGAGCGGAACGTCGATACATTTGCTCTGGAACTATTTAAGATATTGACTTGAAATGTGGTACACGTATGTATTTTAACGAGATCTGGAACTAGATTATAGTTTGATATTATTCCGTTGAAGGGTTGGGGGGTAAATGGGGGCAAATAAGTAAATTGAGGAAGTAAAAGCCGATAAAATTGATATTTAGTATATATAAGGCAGCTAAGGTCTCAAAATTATTTCTGGTATTAGCCACCCCCATTACCCATTATTGAAGGGAGTGAAAAAATAAAATTGTGATTTAATGTGTGTACAAGAACCAAACGCCTCAAATTTTTTTTTATTTCATCCGCCCCGATTACTATCCTCTACGTCCGCGCCCACTTCCACTACCTATGTGGCATATCGTTTTATAGATTTTTGGGGTAGACGATTTCAAATATTATATTATTAAAGTTCCATAAACAAATTTTTCTCATTGTGGGACGAATGGAAAATCTGAATGTGGAAGTAGTGAGAAGTAAAAAAAATTGTTGAGGCTTTTGATTCTTGTACACACACTAAATCACAATTTTATTTTTTCACCCCCTTTAACAATGGGGTGGGGGTGGTAAGGGGGTGTCTAATACAATTTTTGGAGACGTTAGTTTCTCTTATTTCTACTCAATATCTTAAACGGTTCCAGAGTTATCGTGTGCACAAAAAAAAATGGGGGTAGTGGGTGAAAGATATGTCGGGAAATATTGTCCCCATCGAGTTCTTCGCTCTCGAAAATGGGAGCATACCACTTTCAAGCAGATTTTCGTTGTTTCCCTGGCATTTCGTTATTGGGGTGGGTGGGTTAGGTCGCCTGTGATCAATATTTACCTATTTTATTCGAATTTACCAAAAAAAAAAACGATGTGACAAGCCCTCGCAGGTCTATACTGAGACTGAAAAAGAAAAAGTTTTCACTCTAAAAAATACACTTAATCATACAACTTCCGGTTCGTACTTCCGGTTCGTATTGTGGTCCATATCTAGGGAGGAGGCTAATTAGTTTGTTGGATTTCTAATTTTGAAAATTCGTGTCAAACTCGAGCTGTTCTTCAGCCACATCATAATTAATTCCGAATTTGATATACCACGGATAGACAACTTCAAAGCTCCATAACTTAAAAACTATTAATTTTTCGGACTTGCTCCCATAGAGGTTTTTATTCAGGAAGATTTCATAAATAACATATTTCAGTTTCAACCAAATCTACCAGGGAATAATTTTACATAAGAAATGTGCGGGTTTCTTTTATAGAGCAGAGAACACCAATATTTTTTATCGTTTATCTCTCATCTAACAGTAATATGCTCCATGGAACTAAAGTATTAAATTTTAATTACCTTCACTGAGGAAATTCTAAGGAATTCCTTATTCTACATTCGACCCAATTGATATATATCCAGAAATTCGTAAACTTTACCCTCATTTTTCAAAAAACCCCTAATAAAATCTTCCAGGCAAGATTGCCACCGAAAATGTATTTGACCAATTAATTTGCGGTTTATCGGGTTGATTTGACTTTAGGCAGATATAAAAGACAAAACGACATCATTAAACGAACCGATTTCAGTATAAAGGACGCTGCGGTTAGTAATACGGCGAGTATCGATGACCCAAAATTAGCCGTTGATAAATACGCCGGTATGGAACAGTTATAGAGAATGAGAGTGGTTAATGGGATCTGGTCCCGTTCCTATATTTGTCTTCTGTACCAGATAAATTGTTTTTTGTTATGTATATATCAAAGTGGTCCTTATTTTTCGGTTTCGAAATTTTTCGCTGTTCTCTTCTCGGAATTGTTTCATTTTATGAAAAAAATTGTTCTTCTCAATGATTCACCCAAATAGATTTATTTCTTTGTACATTTTGTTAAAATGACACATCTTTTAAGAGTTTAGACACTATTGACTTCTTTACAACTAGAAATCGGCGATGTTAATTGTTTACAAAACGCAATACAAACTTTTCTACTACCGTTAAAGAAACTGCTTTTTTCCTTATTTTTTTTTACCTAAAATATATGCTAATAGTGGAAAAAAATAAAAGCGTGAAAGAAAGTAACATTATTTCACTCTGGCGTATATTCGAATCATAAAAGTACATAAAAAATAATTGAGGTTGTGTGGCGATCCTCGCTTTAATTATAGATTCGTGTTTTGACGCTTAAGTTAATTCTCAAAATATATTTATTAAAATATGAAAGTTCAAGACAGTCATAGGAAGAATATAGTATTTAATAATTTGTGATATTCTTCAGTCAATGTTGCCCCTCTCTGCTGCATCATTAATGACCTTAAGTTTCAACATTGTGTCAAATTCTCCTGAAAAATCGCCTATATCTGGCTAGTTCTAGGATTTGTTGAAAATTAGTATTTAAATTAAATATATCTACCAATGGCTTTGCTTCTAGAGACACAAAATAGTCAAAATCTTTTAAAATTAATTGTGGAATTCAAACAAACCGAACGGCGTAGTAATCGCTGTTTTAAAAACGTCACTTTTTGCGACAGGTATTTGGTGATAAGCACGTACCAAATCTATCTTTGAAAAAAATAATACAACCATATAAGTGGGAATTAAAGTCGTGGAGATGCGGTAGTGTGTATCTGTCAGGGACAGTAATTGAATTTAGACGAGGATAGTCTCCACAAGGTCTCCAGTCGTTGCTCTCTTTTTTTCCCACCATATGTAATGGCGAGGACACGGAAGAAGAAGAAGCAATGCAGATGCCTAATTCTACCATAGCGTTGAATTTATTCTGAGCTATCTTGAGTTTAATGTTATCCAACCTACGTGGGCGTGAAAAAGGTAAATGACCCTCTGTAACAATATGATGATCTACGGTATGTTTAACGGGCAAATTGTAATTTGGGGAGCTAATTAAACTAGGAAGTTCTAAAAGTAATGCAGTGAATTCATTTGATATGCTAAATAACTTAGGAGAATGTAATGGACCATTGTTAGAAAATAAATATGTTGACAAACTAGTCATATTGTCGATCAAACATTTATTTTTCAAATCAACAATTAAACCAAAATGAGATAAAAAGTCTGCTCCGATAATCGGGACGTTGATATCTGCTATGTTAAATACGAAAGGAAATAACCTACGTAAGGTTAAATCAATTTTCAAAAATTTCTTCCCAAAGGTATTTATAAATGAGCCATTAGCCGCCGTGAGTACATCGGGATTTCTTCTAATGTCTGTTAACAGATTCTGAGGTACTATCGACAAATCAGCGCATGTGTCAATGAGAAATTCTAATTTATTAGCATTATCAAATATAAAAAGACGACGTTTACTATCCGAAATATTAACGTCAGTTGTCAAAATATTATTGACTTTCAGTCATCTTTGATTGTCGGTTTTGACATCTTTGGCGAAAGTGCACCAATCTCCGAGACATTTATATGCTTTACGACCATAAAGTTGATGGTAATAGCAAACCTTGGCATTAGAAGGATTATATCTACTGGTACCACTTCGACTATTAGAACGGGGCCTCGAGCCTCTGTGATTTCTTGAGCCGAGTCGATTTCTACAACTATCGCAATAAGTGCCAGAAACTGTAGGAGCAGAAGTTATTGAAGAAACCTTAGATTCAATAGCAAGTAATTGAGATGTAAATATTTCTTGTTTGTGTAACACCTGATTTAACGTGTCTTGAAATGTTGCGATCAAATTAGACGTAGAAACTGTGGGATTAACGTTACAAATTGAATTTGAGGTAAGGGAAGTCATAGAATTTTGACACGACTCCCATATACGATCGGCTATGTCAATTAATTCCTTGATTTCAGTTTTCCCGGATGCGGTGATCGCGATGAAAATGGTTTTAAGTAATCACCGCTTCCATAGTTTGACCAGAAGCTCCTGGCTCACCACATGGGAACCTCCGACTGTCGACAACATCGATCGGTAAAAATCTGATGGTTTCAGGTCCCCCATCTGGGAACCAGAGAGCAGGTCTTCTAACCGCTTCTCTTTCCGGTTGATTAGTGACAATGTCATAAACCGTCGTAATAACTTCCGGGGGTAAACTGGCAATGACGTAATCGTATTTCTTTCGATCGTTAACGATTCTGTTAATAGAAAATTGTGACTCAATTTGAGTAAACCATATCTCCGGTTTGGATGCCCAAAAAGGTGGCAGTTTAATGGTAGAAACGTAATTATTTTGTGATGTCCCTGCACCTCATGAAATTGGTATGTCATCCAATAAAATATTTTCTGTAGGAGGTGCCATTTTAAAATAAAAATAATAAATCGATGACTAATGAATTGATTGATTGCTTGTTAATCTGACGAGAGAAATAATGAAACACAATTCACTTACTTTATAATTAAGTCAGATGATGAATTTTCGAAAAATCTTGGTCAGTCTTCAAATAGTTTGGCAGCCAATAATATTTCAGGTAAGTTTATTCTGAATATAAATTCTAATGGACACCATCAATATAAAATCAAATTTTGGATAGTCAATTCAGCTGGTGTCGTCGCATCAGTATACATCATATATCCATACAATAAGTCACCAAAATAAATAAATTCTTGAGGATCAACCTGGAGTCGGGGGTCACCAATTCTATGGACTCTTATTTACCCATATAAATTAAAATAAATATTAGTTTCAATTGGTATATTAATTAAAATCTCGAGAAAGGTATATACATAATCTTTGTGTATCAAATATTATTATATTATTCTATTCTTATTTTTGTTTTTTATTCTTTCTTCTTGGTTATCATTTGGGTCTCTAGTAGATAGTAAGTTGGATCTTCTTTACTGGAGTGAGTGAATCGCTACAAATGGCTTTGCTTCTGGAGACACAAAATAGTCAAAATCTTTTAAAATTAATTGTGGAATGTTCACTTTCAATATAATTCTACTCTCTCAATATTGGGGTATAATTAACAACACTTTGGAAAAATTGGAAAATCTCGATTTGGTGCTTTAATAGCAAATAGATATAATCCGAATTAATTATAAAACAGACATATTTTAAAACAGTAAATGGCTTTGGACATCTTGTCTTGCATGGGCTGGAACTTTTGATGCAACATTCTCCTGATGTAGTTTCTACAAGTATCAAAATACTTGAACATTATACTTGAATATTATCACTTGATATGTGTTCCGCCAACCATGTTTTTCAGAGGTTTTCTCATTCATTGCGCATAATGGAATGCTCCTGATGTGTGACAGACTTTTCGTTAGTTTGGTATACCCAAGGAATAAAAATAACTAATTCTAAAAATTCTTTATAGTCATCTCGTTGTCGTTTTTCTAACACACTATGTATGCCTCAATTTTAAAACTCCACTTCAATAATATTAAACATCATCTCTTTATAGTAAGTGCTACTGAATGAGGAACAAAACAATGTTCCTCTTAATCAATAAGATAAATAAATAGAATTATAACGTGTTAAAATACCAAGATGTGTAATTTTGGTAAAACACCTTATCTGATGAACATTATATGAATACATAGCATAGATTTTCAGGACATATCCTCCTAAGCCATTACTGGCTATCGGTGTGCCGTTATTGTTTTAGACTCCCTCGAATGGATATTTGCATTTATATTAAATTGCTGTGTTTAAAAACCGAATGTGAGATTAATGCTTTACATGAAAAATAACCAATGCGAGGGTCATTATCATGAAATATGAGATTTGGTCGTTTTTTTGCTGCTCTCCTCAACCTTTTTGTTTTAATTGCTGATTTTAATTATATGCTATAAAATGCTACAAATTGTAGACGGATTATTTGTATCATAAAAGGAAAATAGTAATGCAGTGTTTATTTTGGAAATGTGATGGCACATTAGCGAATTATTTTCTGAAACAGGTACTATGTAACTCGTACATCAATCAAGATGTTAATGGTATATTTTTTTTTTGCTTTACAAATCCAGTTTAACAAAAAATAGACTTTCACTTTTTAATAAATATTACATTTTATTATTTAGTATTTTTTAGATATTTTTTTGTAACTGCTATAATTTCCACTGTGCTAGAATCAGTGTTTACCATACTTTGATAAACAATATAATTTTTATATTATTGATCCATTTTGATTTTATACAACTTTATTAAGAGATTTATAAAAAGTTAATTTATTTCATTACATCATGTAATTTCCTTAAAAAAAATTCAAGAACGACGAAATTTATAATAATTAGTTAGATTATCTCAGACTACAGATTACCGATACCAAGAAGATATAATTTGTACAAACTTGTCCGACGTGTTAGTTGAACTAATGATTCTATTTTTTTTTTTTTTAATAAATTAGATATATATGGATTTAGTAATTTACTGGTTCTCTCGTTCACTTTCTCTGTAAATGATGAGCTAAAACATGTTGCATATAATGCTATTAAATTTAATTATTATACTTGTAAAATTTGGGGTTTCGCGTAGGGCATCTCTTATTAATTCCGATTAATGTTCTTTCACAAACTTTGAATTTCAGTAATTTTTTTTTTGCCGATGATTTGAAGTGATACATTATTGCTCAAAATATTAACGACCGCACAGGGGCTCCAACTAAAAATGTATATTGTTGAAGAAAATGAAAATATCTACTCATCAATGTGTATACAAATAGTATGCTCACGCAGATTCGGCACTGGGTCACTGAGTTATAATTGTGTACATGTACCTAACGAGTAGTCGGACGTGAAAACTTTTAACCATTTCCAACTACTATTAGCCTGGGTGTTTATAAGCCTTATTCACGCCCTTGCCTCCGAAATACTGACTAGCTGAGGCCTAGTTTATCTCGAAGTGGATCTCTTTCTGCCTATTTAACATCTCTGGCCACCTCATATAAATTAGACAATTTTTTTACTTCTAAATGACCTTTATTTATTTATTTAGAAATTGCACTAGGCTAAATTGTAAGTGATGTTTTCAATAGGAGCTTATCCTGTTTAACATAGTTGTGTTTTTCTATTAACATCCAGCTTTTTATTAATCTCATCAGAAACCTCAGAAAAACTGTTTTTTATATATCATCCCTGCATAATAGCATTTCCAGATAGTTTCCCATGGTTATTCAACATAAATTAAATCTTTTTAAAATTCAAAATTGAAATCTAATTCATATTTTTGAATATAAATTGAAAATATCATTTATACTGTCATCAAATTATATAACATTGTTTTCCAATCAAACAATTTGAATTATTGACGAATAATATCACCATAAAATATAAACATTACACCCAGTTATAACAAAACCTCTGTTTTACAGTTTTGTATATTTGTTTAGTTGGCACACAAAGTCCACAAACCAAAAAAATATATATCATTGTTTTTGAACGGCTCGTGTTTGAAGTAGAGAAATGAAATGCAAATGTGAATATAAATATTTGAAAGATCGTGCTCAAGAATGAGGTGAAACATACAATTGCGGTATGTCGTAGGCCGACGCTCATTGGTTATGTATTTCGAACGAAATAATTTTCTCCAGATCTCTAATATACAAGAACAAACAAATCCACATTCTAGAATTTTTTATTTCGGTTATGAAGTTCGTGTTAGGTTCAAATACAATAATATTTAAACTACTACTCATTTTCACTTTTCCAATAAATACTGAATTAGATATATATGTATATGAAAGTGTATGGTGTATGAAGGAAGATTTCTTGTTGGTATACTAGCGTGATCAGATTTGGATCAACTATATATGGAAAGAACGGTTGGCTTCGTTGAACGTTAACTGCTGAATAGCCAAAATAATATTTTCAGTAATGTGGGTATCATATTCGTGTTTAGCGTTTTCAATAACCGAGGTTACAAATTTACGAGAATTCTCAGTGATGCATCATATTCAAAATATGGTAAAATTGTGTCGTTTTTTTTATGAGCTTAGAACAAGATCATACACAGTGGGTATTACCAACAACATCATTTTACACATAAAAACACAAAATACGACATTTTTTAGTGGTCACAGATATTCTTATTTAAAAAAAAGTGTAAAATTTAATTTTTTTTTAAATCATGTTTTTTTTATACATCCATTGCCATATCTCAAAAATGAATTGAGCTATCGATGTGAACTTTTTTTTTTATAAAACACACACTCAAGCGCTTCTATCTATTCATAGGATTGCTAATAAAAAAAAATGTAAACATGCCAAAAACGTAGATGAAGTTTAGAGAACACGCCATCAAATTTTCACTAAGCGAGGAACTTTTTTGTTTTTAAAAATTTTGTGTAACATGCTGTGAAGAAAATGAAGTCAATAGACTAAAAAAGTTTTTAGAAAAAAAAATATTTTCATTATTAGCAATAGTTTGCTAGTTACAAATTTTTTAGTATGGAGGAATTGTCGAAGCGTACGCGCGCCGTACTTAAGAATAAAAATAATTATGTATTGTGTGTATCGGAACTTTTCATTATTACTTTTTTATGTTTAGGACTGTTTTATCACGTTTTAGGATCTGAAAGGATAACTTATTTTTCCAGTGGCACATTAAGGACTAAGTTTGAAGGCAAAAAGGAATTAAAAATCTTAAAATGGAGTATGCATTGCATTGGGATCTCGGAAACGGTGAAAAATAATATTGTAGTAAAATGGAAAAAATGTTGCGCAACTGGGGGGCTAATAAAATCCCATAAACAGAAGTTTAGGAAAAGTAATAATTTTGGAGTGTTTTGATAGAAAGTAAACTATAGAGTTTCCTTTTTTTGGAGAGTTATTATTGGAGCTAAATAAAAAAAAGACAGTTTCTTAAAGCACGTGGCAATCTTAATATTTGTATCCGACATTTCCTGTGTCAGAGTCCCTATCCGAAACTCCCATGCATTGCATTTTTAGATCCACACAATAACACAGGTCGACAAAAAAAAAATTCTGCTCCAAGGACCAAACCTATCATTCCTTAAGTATTTTTGTGTGCTGAATCCAAATTTTCCACTTATATTTCGAGCAAACGTCAAAAATTGTAAAAAAATCGTATTTTGACGATAAAAACCGGGATTTACTCGAAATCTACGCGGTAAAAAAAATTTAAATTGAAAATTCGGATTCAGCACACAAAAATACATAGGCAATGATAGGTTTAGTCCTTAGAACAGAACTTTTTTTCTTGTAGATCTATGCACAGGTGCACTTTGTACACAGGTCTACAAAAAAAGAAATTCTGTTCCAATGACTAAATCTATCATTCCTTATGTATTTTTCTATGCTGAATCCAAATTTTCAATTAAAAAAAATATTTACCTCGTAGATTTCGAGTAAATCCCGGTTTTTATCATCAAAATACAGTTTTTTGACAATAAAAATCGGGATTTACTCAAAATCTACGCGGTAGAAAATTTTTTTAATTGAAAATTCAGATTCAGCACACAAAAATACTTAAGGCATGATAGGTTTAGTCCTTGAAGCAGAATTTTGTGTTATTTTCGCCTAAATTAGGTAACAAAAAAGAAAAAAATATCCTAAATTAAGTCTTTTTTAATTTCCGCAGCACTAATTATAGTCCCTAAACTCTGTTTCCATGGCTTGTGCACAAGTTTATCGTTTTCCTCTATTACTACGCCACATAAAATTCACTCCATTTTACAATAAAACTTAGATTGCTTTTTTATCTTAAATATTTTCTAAGCAGATAATCCACGCACAATTCGCACAATGACCATATGTTCTACAATATAATACAAGTGGTAGTAAGAGAGAGAATATCGTTACATATTTTACTTCCACATCCAGTGGAAATATAGTATGGACAAAAATATTTTTGAAAATTTTTATTGTCCAAATAGGCTTAAAATGTCGAGATTTTAAGTTTGAGAGAAAAAAAAATTCTGTCTGTCTGTCGGTCTGTCTGTAACTTTTTTGTGCGCACGATTACTCTGGAACCGTTTAAGTTGATTTGAAATTTGGTACACGTACCCATGTATTTTAACGAGATCTGGAACTAGATTATTCCGTTAAAGGGTTCGGGGTAAATGGAAGTAAATAGGCAAATCAAGCAAGTAAGAGTCCATAAAACTGGTATTTAGTATATATAAGAGAAGCTAAGCTCTCAAATTTTTTTTTGGCATTAACCACCTCCATTATTAACTCCCATTATTCAATGGGGCGAAAAAAATAAAATTGTCATTTAGTGTGTGTACAAGAACCAAAGGCCTCAAAAATTTTTTTTACTTTATCCACTCCCCTTCCACCACCCTCAGCCCCACTACCGATGTGGCATATCGTTTTATAGGTTTTTGGGGAAGACGATTTCAAATATTATATTATTAAAGTTCCATAAAAAATTATTTCCACATTCAAATTTTTTTCGTTCTGAGAGACTTGGATAGAAGATCTGGATGTGGAAGTAATGATTCCTTGGGCAGCGGTTTTGTAATTTGACCTTCAATGGAAACGAATAACGTTGATAGTACACCGCCCTGAGACTAGTTAGTTTTAGTGGACGCGGGCGTATTAATACTCAATTTCTGCAATTCGCGCGCTCTAAAAAAAATCACTGTACCTAAACTATATAAGACACAATAAAAATTATGCTATCAAAAACTTTTTTGGTCTTTTGGCTTTATTTCCTTCGCAGCATGTTATACAAAATTTCCAAAAACAAAAAAGTTTGTAGCTTAGTGAAAATTTGACTGCGTATTTTCTGAACTTTCAAGGTTATCTAAGTTTTTAACAAGATTAAAAATGTTTTAATTAACAATACTATACACAGATAGAAGCGCGTAAGTGTGTGTTTTATAACAAAAAAAGTTCATGTGGATAGCTCCATTCGTTTTTGAGTTATGGCATTAGATGTTCAAAAAAAACATGATTAAAAAAAAAAAAATTCACACCTTTTTAAAAATAACAATGTCCGTGACCACTAAAAAATGTCGTATTTCATGATTTCTAATGAACATCGACCTACTTAACGAAATGATATATATCTCAGTTTGTTCTAAGATTAAAAAAAAAAAACTCGAGAAGGAAGCGAAATACAGAAAGTAGGTATTTTCATAATAAATAAAAAAAGTGTGTAAGTTGTGATTTGCATAATACCTAAATAATATTCTCTAAACATGATAAAAGCAAATAAATAAAAAATAATTAATTGTAAAAAATAAATCAAGAATAGGCTTGTAAATAATGAATGAATGTTTCTATACTCTACTGATGAGAACTAACGAGTTCGAAAAAACTTGTACAACTTTTCTAGAGTTGAAATAGAATGTAAGGTTCAATAATTGTTTTGAATGACTGAATTTTAATAAATAATTTAAGTAGTTTAAATATATTTTTTTTCTTTAAAATGCCAGGAATCCTATCATGTAATTCAATACTTCGTCAGTATTAGCTAGAAGAGTAGTTGTTTTGATTGGTTTTCCAATAATGAGTGTTTTAAAGTGTTTTCCTAAGTAGTATATTAGCGTGACCCGATTAAGGTACCAATATACAGAAAGTAAATAATTTCATATTAAATAAAAAAGTGTGATGACTAAATGTAAATAAACGATTGAAATATTTTCAATATATTTTTTTTTTTTTTTTCTTTAAAATGCTAAGAATCCTATCATGTAATTCAATACTTCGTCAGTATTAGCTAGAAGAGTAGTTGTTTTGATTGGTTCTCCAATAATGAGTGTTTTAAAGTATTTACCTAACTAGTATATTAGCGTGCCCAGATTAGGGCAACAATATACAGAAAGTAGGTATTTTCATAATAAATAAAAAAAGTGTGTAAGTTGTGATTTGCATAATACCTAAATAATATTCTCTAAACATGATAAAAGCAAATAAATAAAAAATAATTAATTGTAAGGAAGCGACTTTTCCCCTGTTTTTTACTCCACTATATGTGATTTCGTTTAGTTTCTCTAAAATCCAAAAAAGTGCAGATGTTTTGTTGAATAAACTTTCCACTACTTTACTTCTAAAACGCATCGCAGAAGATATCAGGTAAATACAGAATTGATTAAAAAATAATACACATTTGTAAGGCTTAATTGCAAGACACTATTAGTTCTACAACTATAGTAAACCATAAACATCAATTCCTCAAATATATGTCGTCAACGAGCCAATTCCTTGCAGAGTTAAGTTTTAAGACCGCGTGAAATTTTCCATTTAAGAGGGCAATAAGAGATACAAAAGTGGTACTTCATCATATGGTAATTGTCGTTGCTCCGCCACTGAGAATTTCTTAGTAACATGATGTAAGAGGAACGATTGCAATTCATCTTGGCTTGGCTCGCAAGAGATTCTCACTCACGTAACGAGGGACTTACAACCCTCTGTATTATTCATGCGGTAATAAAGTCATATTTCTAGTTACTTTCAACCGTTTTCTTATTATCCCGGAATGCGCTTTTTGTCATGTAAATTCGAATGCGCTTTACCAGCGCTACGTGATACCCAGACCGACTAGGCCTTATGAATTCTCAACTATAAGTTTTCACGTTTTTCTATTTTTATTTGTGCCAATCTCGGCTAGACGAATTTGTAATATTAAAAAAACAAAGCTCGGAACGTGTAGACTTGAAGATAGCGACTGTTCGTCCTCGGTCCCTTTTGTTAAATATTGAGCAGTGTTTGCTATTGTCAAGTTCATTTGGTATGGGGAAATGAGTTTACGAAAACAGATTGAATTTTCTAAATATTTTTACTTTCATACAACGCAGTTAGTTATTCTGAAAGTAAGTAAAATAATATAATTTCACAAATATAGACAGGAAATGTAAAAAAGCTTTGCATCAGTGCGAATGTTAAGTTTCGGAGATCAACAGAATATAAATTCAGTAAATAAATACATCTGTAATACATATATGTTGAAGCACTAGAAATAAAGAGCATAACATGTACAGGATATGAATTTAAAATGAAACATCCAGAATAACATTTCATTGGGTATTGAGACATGCATTTACGAAAAGAGACTGAAATTTGTAGATATTTTCACAGGCTGTTTACTTTTGTAATACGATAATTCTAAAAGCAAAGGTGTATACTTTCACAAACTAGAAAGGTGAAAAAGCTTTGCACAAGTTTGAGTGTTAAGTTTCGGAGATCAACAGTATGTAAATCTAGTAAATAAATATTTCTGTAATACATATAATAAATTTCGAAAGAATATAAATTAAAAGCCTAGCATACAATACAGAAATGTTGGGGTGTTTTATTTAAAACGAAATATCCAGAATGGGGGGCGAGCGTAGAGGCGACTTCAATGTGAATATCAGTCGATATTCCGTTGAAGCAACGTCGAGCGCGGTTAGTACTTGGATGGGCTCCCATCTTGGGAAATACAGCGTTCTCGTCCCACCTTCTAGAGGCTTGTAGATCAGTGTATACTCGGAAGTTACGTAATTTCAGACGAGGATTACGTAGTGGATATACCATCCTTCGGAGGGGATGTAAAGCAGGCGGTCCCTTGTCTATTAAATGTTAGGCAAGTAAAAGATCCCTACTCTTCTTAAGGGAAGAGGTTCGGCAAAATTTCCAGGTTGGGGGTAGCTCGTCTCCTGGCGTCGGTGATAGGCCCTGGTAGCGGAAATAGGCCGACGTTAAATAGTTAAAAAAAAAAAATATCCAGAATTACTTTTGAAAGAATAATTTCATAAGAAAATGATGAGATATTTTGATTTTTATTTTTGGGGAACATCTTTTGACCTATAGTCATCAGTTGTCATTGCTTCCCCTTCTCTGTAGAACCACCCTTTAAAAACATGTAAATGGAAACACGTGAGAGGTCTATTAACTTTGATAAAGACTGTGGTTGTTGTTACTTATTGGTCGATTGGCATTCTAGATATTCGATAACAAAATTTCTAATTTTTTTAATTGCAAGAAAGGTTTAGTGATGGTACTAGTTTTTTCTTCTACTTCTTTAATACAACAATATCTCCAATTTAATTCGGCAAAAATATGCAGCTTTATAATTTATAATGAAGACTGTTCATATCTCTTTTTTCAATTATTTACAATTATCTCTAAATTAGAAATTATCCTGATGTTTTAATTTATACATTGGATTAATTTGTTTACAATTACATAATTTTATTAATTAGGTCGACTAATTGATTTCAAGTGTTAGGAATGCTATAGTTGGATTAAAATTCGTCCCGTATAATTATATCAAATGTGTGTGAAAACAGTTAGGTACTTAATGAAGACTGCACTGTTATTAATATCAATTATCCTGGGCCCAATGCAAAATATCAACTGTCACACCCAAGGAAAACAATTTTGAAGTGTGTTCTAAAATGTAACTTATTTAGAGCAATAATTTAATTTCTATTTTATGGGTTTAGTCAATATGTAAACCACATTATATGTGCACAAAACCAACATTAAGGCAATTATTGGTGCAAAATTTCAAAGACTACTTAACAGAGGCAAATCATATTTCATATGTCAATTTTCTTGGTTGAAAAATATGCAGGATATCTACACAATAATTAAATCTAAACATTTATCGATTTTGTTTCATTTCAGATGATAGATATTACCCAAATTTTCAAGTTCGCCTGTCTGTTTGTTGAAACAAAATTGGAGAAATAATGGACTGTAAGTGAAACTCATTCCAAGGAACCTGATGTAACATTGCAGTGATCCAGTTGTAGGGGCGGAAGGAGCGGTTGATTACAAAGGTGGTAGAAAAAAAGTTGCAAATAAAAGTTAAATATACATTTTATTCAACAATAGTCAGTTCGTACCAGCCCCCCCCCCAAATAAGCCACTGTGCTGACCCTCGCAGAGCTTCAATATTTTCAAGTCCATTAAAATATACTTTTAATTCTACTAACTTCATAAAACTAGTTTAATGGAGTAAAATCTGGTTAATTTATTGGCCATTCTATTATACCCGTCTTATAGTCCAGTTATTGTATTACCAATTAGTCTCGTACGTACATTAATATCTGTGAGCGTTGGATATAATGTTTCTTCACTCAATCTGGGTTTTGCTCTACCCATTGTTCGGTATGCTCGCTATTTAAATAAAATATTGCTTCGTCAATTAATAGTTTTTTTTTTAGTTCTGACGGAGTTTAGTCATTGCTGTTCCGAAACTCAACCAACAACACAACAATCATTCCCTGAAACATTACCATCTACCATAGCTATATTATAACTCAGGAGTTACAACATCGATTAGTAATGTTGTTTCACTCAACAGCGGATTAACGCACTACCATTTCGGTAACATCTATATCCCAGCCAGGATTCGAACCCGGGACAGTATGATTTCAATCGTAATACGTAAGCACCAAGACCACTGAGTTGTTCATTTAACTCACAAAACTCCAGTTGAGCTATCTCGACTTCTGCGAATTTATGAAGCAAGCTTATATTATCGAACTGGTAATTCACTTTCTCATATATTTTGGACACAGTGGACTTTCCAATGCCAAAATTATCAGTTAATGATCTAATCGTTTCAAACGGATTTTCTTGAGCACAAAGAACTTTATGTATTTACTTACACTTCTTCACTAGTATGTGGTTTGCTGGATGAAATTTTTTCGTGCATTCTCGAAACTTCATGTCAATTCTGAAGATAATGGATCCAGAAATATGATGATATTAATGGTTTGTATTAAATAGTCTGCAAACTTCTTCAAGTGGGTACGCATTATATTCTCAAACTCAATCATAATTAAACTTTCATAAAATTCACGTTCACTTAAGCAAGAAAGCATTTTTATAAAAACATTAGCAACGTATTAACAGTATTAGTGGCACTGCATATTAATAAATAATGGCTTTAGTTTATCTTTTCTGAAGAAAGTGCTTAATTTAATCTCTGTATTTTTTCAGAAAAATGAATCACTCAAATTAATTTTGTAGCAAAATATGGATAATATATTAGTATGAAGATGACTAACGCAAAATGCTTTATATTTTATAGTAACAAACATATTAAATTATTGAAAATGTTTTAGAGGATTTATAATAATGACAATTTTTTACAAACAACAGGGCATTATTATAACTTTCTATCACGTCATATACCATTTCACAACGAAAGAGAGTCTTGCATGGGGGCGAATCAGCCGAAGAATGTTTTCTACGACAACAGTATGAGCTGAGACTTTTATTGAGAAACGCGCCCGTTGAACAATTTGCTGTTACAAACAAATTATACAGAATGCTCTCACTCGTGTCGTTGTTTTCAATGCTGTTAATGATGACGACTTCATTGCATGATAGTTTTTAATTAAGATGCGGTAATGCCAGCAAATTTTTTGTAGATTTACGTGAAACCTCGTACGATGGCGGAAACCGAAAAGTAAACAACTATTTGGTGTTATGTACTTTGAACTAAAAGTATAATATTATAAGGGACTAAAATGAGGTTATGATGTAGTATTTGTTTATCGTCCAGGCAGGAAGCTTGAAATACGTGATGCTACTAAAATGGTTGAATTTTTTTTATTGAACAAAAAATATTTCGCCTACAAAAAATATTTCTAAAAAGTAAGAAATAAATTTCACTCAGTTTCACAAATACATGTCTACCTATTAATGGAAAGTAGCAAGGAACTCTGCCTTATTACCAAATATCAATTTGAAGTCGTTGCAAAATGCGTTGTAAAACGTATTTTTGAAATTAGTAATTTTTTTTACACCAACTTCAAACTGATATTTGGTAATAAGGCACAATTCCTTACTAGTTTCCACTAATAGGTAAACAAGTATTTGTAAAAAATTTGTAAAAGGCTGCTAAATTTTTTTAAATTTTTATTTTCTATATGTTTATGAAAAATATACTAGATTGAAAAAAATCAATGTCGTTAACTTGAAAAAGACCTCCTCGTAAGTTGAAAGTCAATTTCAAAATATGCGTAATTGGGAACCAAAATTGTCATGCCCCCAGATTCATTGAAATAGCAATGAGGCTAAAATAATTATGAATTTGCGCAATATTCACTGTACGTTATGAGTATCAACTGCTACATATCTCTTCAAACTTTGATCATACTCTCTGAACAAGGTGGTAGTCGTGACATTTCCTAGTGTAAAACTGAAATAAAGTAAGGCGTGTATTGCCACCTTTGACATATATAATAATTTTGTCTGTAATCATTTCTTGTTCGAGTCCGGGGTCTCAATCTGCCTACTCCCCAGGTCGAACCTTGGTTCGTCTCTAAAATCTCAATCTCAGTTCTTAGAGAAAACTGATGAGTTGTGGGTTGAGGTGAGGTATTTATAGTGGGATTGGTGGGTGTGGTGAGCACAGGTATGGATCGGTTGCGCGTGGTAGGAGGGTCGCTGTGTAGTATTAGTGAGGGTTGTATAGTTAGTGTAACAAAAAATTCCTTATATATTTAAGTAGTTCGACAAAAATATTTCACTAGTAAATATTCCGCCCTCTAAAAGCGCACCTACTAACTGCTGTTTCGATTGCAATGGACATCAGCCACTAGATGGAGCTTGCCATTTTTGTTGCATGTCGTAGTTTTATAAATCTCGTCATGTACCAAGAGTGAACAAGTGCCTCGTTTCAGCCATCTCAGACCTACCTTGCACTGACGAGAACCAATAGCTCGAAATTGCAGTCTGCAAGTGGCGTGGAGTGGCTGGCGTGAGAGCTCCTTTCAGAATGAATAAGTCTTTCAGCTGGTGTCTATTACATTCGAAACTTTAGCGTTGTGTAGTAATACATAGTTACTGCACTTAACGCGGCCAGACTTGTAATTCGTAATTCAGCGCTCGGCGGGGCATTAGTCCGGAGAACAGCTGTTGGTTGCAGTTTGGTTTTTATTTCTTATACATTTAAGGAAACGTAAAGAAAAGTTCGACAAAAATATTTCACTACTAAATATTCTGCCCTCTAAAAGCGTACTTAACTGTGCCCATGTCAGGGCTACTACTGTTTCGATTGTAATGAACATCAGCTCCTAGATGAAGACTGCCATTTTTGTTGCATGTCGTGGTTTTATAAATCTCGTCATGTACCAAGAGAGAAAGAAAGAACAAGTGCCTCGTTCCAGCCATCTCGGACCTACCTTGCACTGACGAGGGCCAATAGCTCGAAACTGCAGTCTATAAGTGGCGTGGAGTGGCTGGCATGAGAGCTCCTTTCAGTATGAATAAGTCTTTCGGCTGGTGCCTGTTACATTCGAAACTTTAGCGTTTTGTGGCAATACATAGTTATTGCACTTAACGCGGCCAGGCTTGTAATTCGTAATTCAGCGCTCGGCGGAGCATTAGTCCGAAGAATAGCTGTTAATTACAGTCTGGTTTTTATTCCTGATATATTTAAGGAAATGTAGAGGGGAGTTCGACAAAAATATTTCACTAGTAAATATTCTGCCCTCTAATACCTACTAACTGTGCCCATGTCAGGGCTACTGCTGTTTCGATTGTAATGGACATCAGCCGTTAGATGGAGCCTGTCATTTTTTCTGCATGTCGTGGTTTTATAAATCTCGTCATGTCCCAAGAGTACCTACTTCCAGCCATCTCAGACCTACCTTGCACTGACGAGAGTCAATAGCTCGAAACTGCAGTCTGCAAGTGGTGTGGGATGGCTGGTAGAGAGCTCCTTTCAGTTGGAATAAGGCTTTCGGCTGGTGTCTGTTGCAATCGAAACTTTAGCGTTTTGTGTCAATACACAGTTATTGCACTTAACGCGGCCAATCTTGTAATTTATTATTCAGCACTCGGCGGGGCATTAGTCCGGAAAATAGCTGTTGGTTGCAGTCTGGTTTATATTCTTTATATATTTAAGGAAACGTATAGAGAATTTCGACAAAAATATTTCACTAGTAAATATATAATTCTCATTTTTAGAGTTTTCGCTGCCGAAAATACAATAAGTAAGACATTTAAAATAACCCCTCTCTACCTGTCAGAAATAAAAAAACATATCTGAAATTATTGCAAAGTGGACATGAAAGAGAATTTATAAATGTTTCGTTTCAGCTAATGCTATACCCTAAAAATGAGCTGTACAAATATATTGTAGATGGGAATGATAAAAACTTATGAATTTAGAATACAATCGGTACGGCTAAACATTGATTTATTTCCATTCATTGAAGTACCGAACAACATAAAAAATAAATTCGACATGACAAATATCTATGTCATTAGTGTAGGTGTACTTATATCTGATCTACCCTAATTCCTTTCGAGGCATTTTACAATAAGCTTAAATGTCATTTGAGTGAAATATGGCATTACTAATAAAACTGTACACTAAATAGGCGTGTATTGCTTTAAGCACTATATTAAATATTAGATTAAATTAGTTTCCTGCAAGTCGCGTCAATATAAGCCGTGATAAAAAAAATCCGTAATATTGCTATTGTCTAAATAGTATTTTCGATGTTTCCTTCTATATTATTTTATTCAAATAAGAAGGTAATAGCAATTCTACAACCAAATTTAGACTCTGAAAATTATATGGTTTGGTTTTCGTTCACTCCATTGTGACAAGGGCTCGTCGCCTTTTGCCTATTTGAGTGCTCACATGCATATTATAGCCGTAACCTTCGATGATATCCAGGAAAAATTACCTATAACCATAGATAAGCACTGGTGACGAATCTCTGTTTAAATGAATAATAGTAATAATAATAATTTGCCTTTATTGAGTGTTATAAATATTACAATACAAACCATTTCGACACGGCGAAATCTTGCAGAGCTTGTCTAAATATCCAAAGTCATATAAAATGATTGTGTTTAGCAGTGGTCGCTCTATCACATCCCTAGCCAGGCGTTCTGCTATTACAACCAGTGTTTTCAAACTATCTCAATACTCGAAAAAATAATCTTTATTTCAAACAGCAAAGCAGTAAGTACGTAAATGAATTTATAAATTTTATTTCACTGGTGATGTAAAAAATATAAAAAAACCAAAAAACAACTAAATGAAGATGACGCTGCTACCTTTGTAGTTTTAGTCTCTACTAGAACACTCAAGATGTCCGTTAAATCTAATCTCCAAATTTAAGCTTTTCTTAATAATAGAAAAAATTTCCAATAATAATATAACAAGAAGGTACTGTATCCACCACGGATCTTGGCGAGCGGCAGGGACCGTAGGGGAACTCAGCGACCTATCGGAGAACTGCGCGTCCACTGCATATAATAACACAGGCCTTTCTTCGATTTTTCATTGTCAGGCATGCGAGGACTTGTTGGATCGTTTTTTTTTTGAGGAAACTCAATATGTCCTGTAAAATTTCGAAACCAGACATCCTAACGACCCACGGGAGTTGAAACCACCCTCTCCCTTAATACAAAAACATCCAAAAACGTGTTGAAAATTGTTTTCCACACGCTTTCATGGGCGGGGAACACAATGTTGACATTATTTAGCCTCCTACCCCTAACCAACTACACATTCTATAGGATACTCTTCGCAGTTTTCTTGTAAATAATGTTAGTTTTTGGACATTCTAAATTTTATGATACCATCTTTGTTGTGAAAAAAATTATATGAAAAAAAAAATAAAAAAAAAATATTCGACCTGTGTGGGATTCGAACACGGGACCTTTGGATTGCAACGCAATCCAAAGGTCCCGTGTTCGAATCCCACACAGGTCGTATATTTTTTTTTTCATTTTTTTTCTAGCCGCTGCGCCACCACCTATTTCTACGAAAATTGATTTTCTCTGATATATCTTTCATATCTTTCGACAAACATACATATTTCAACACGTACTTCTTTGAAATATATATTAGTAAAATTCATAAACAAAAAAAATATATTATGGAAATAATATTTCGCAAGATTTCCATTTTAGTACAAGCAACAAAAATTAAGAGAATATATTTTTTTAAATTTAATAATTAATAACTTTTTTATTTACTAATCGACTTTCTTCAAAAACAATAGGGTTCTTCCTCTAGCTAACACTAACTTACTTCCTATATTTCAATACAATCGGACTTTTCTTTCTTAAGTTATCGTGCTTACAAGAAACGTGACGGACGGACGGACAGACGGACGGACATTTTGAAAGTTGTTCAGAATTCGTTCACTAACACAGTGATATGAAATTTTTTTCTCTACGAGCGATATTTACGATTTTAGAAATGTGCAAATACAATATACTCTTCGTTTTTGCAAAGAGCATAATAATAGGTCTAGAATAAGAATAAAAATCATATACATACTGTGAAAATAAATACATAACAAAAAAGTGGACTATGCACATACACGACTATATATACATGCACATAGCCCGTCCTATCAAACTCCTTTTAAGCTGTAAAAAGAAAAATTCTCTCCTTAGAGAAACTGATCCAATGAACGCTCACTATAAGAGAAACCGATGGTTTTGGGCATGCAAGGGTAATTTTTGAGGACTAAGAGAGAAACTGATGCAACTATCGTGTTCTCCACCCTTGAAAACGGGGAAAGAGAAGACTCTTTGAGGGACACTTCAGGATTCAGAGAGGGGGTGGTTTCAATCCCTCTGGAGTCGTTAGAAGGTCTGGTTTCGCATTCCTGAAAACGAAAAATATGAAAGAGGGGGTTTTATGCATTTAGGGGTAGTTGGTTAGGTGTAGGAGGCTAAATAATATCAGCATCCTGTTCCTCGCCCTTGAAAACGTATGGATAACAATTTTCAGCACGTTTGGATGTTTTTTGCATGTTTCGGTATTGAGGGAGGGGATGGTTTCAACCCCCGTGAGTCGTTAGGTTGCGAAATTTTACAGGATATATTCAGTTTCCTCAAAAAAAGTCCTCGCATGCCTGACAATGGAAAATCGAAAAAATGGGTGGTTTTTTGCGTTTAGGAGTAGTTCGAGAGAGGTAGGGATCATGCGACTATCACCATCGTATTGGCCGTCCTCTAAAACAGGCAGGTAATCATATTTGGTCACTACTCCTGCACTTTTGGAGTTTTTGCAACTTTGGCATGGATTAGTATATGTAATGACCCATAAATCAACAATAACCCAACGAATCAACAAATCAATGACCTATTAAGTCAGCAATTCATATTACCACAGTTCGTAAACTTAAACCAAGAATTTCTTACATTGAGCGATGCTTTTGTGCTCTTCACTCTTCATTGTCCAGCAAAAGTCAGCCATCATATTGATGTCCCATCTAACCTTGATACCATCTTTTCATTTCATTAATATCTTGATGAAATCGTTCGCCTTGTTCTTCACTGAAATCTCCCAAGTTTTATTTTGTACTTTTCCAAAAATGTATATATAGGTTTTAAAAGTCGTTTATATAATCCAAGTTCTTTTCATTGTCATGACCTATTTCATTCTCAATATTTTCGGAAATAGTATTATGATGAACGCGATTTTGGTGGTTTCATAGACAGTTCCATTATTTCATTTGAATCGGTTTATTGACAAAGAAGGGCACTGTTATGAGTATTTAACACGTAAGTTCAGTCGTATATCAGAAGTTAAATTAGAAGAAGGAATATTTGATGGATTAAAAATTCATACATTGTTGAAGGATGAAAATTTCACTACTCAAATGACTGACATCCAAAAAGCCACACAGCTTAGTTTCAAAGAAGTTGTAGAACATTTTTAAGTGGCAAAAAAAGTGAAAAGTACAAAAATATAGTAGCCCACATACAGAATTACCACAAAATGGGCTCTCTAATGAATTTGAAATTTCATTTCCTTCATTCACACATTGATTACTTGAAACATAGATTTCCATGAAGTAAATAAGGCGAACGATTTCAACAAGATAATAATGCAATGGAAAGACAGTATCAAGGTAGAAGGAATATCAATATAATGACTGAATTTTGCTGGACAATGAAAAGGAAATCGTTAAAAAAAAGAGCAAAAGAAACCCATAATTTGAAGATAAAAGGGTACGAAAGAATGACCGAACAGAAGCAATTCTTGTTTTAAGTTTAAGAAATTTTTGTATCATGAATTGAAAAATTTTTAAATTCTAAAAAGTATCCAGTCTACGTTCTAATATATTTCCTTTTCATAAAATTTCGTTTGTGAGGAAATCATTTAATCTCATTCTTGATATCTCTTTCTATCCTTTAACCGTCGAATCACATCCCCAATTTCCATACTCTATTTCGGATCCGGTACACGTTATTAATAGTAAAACTATAAATACCAATAAATTATAGACCTTGTACATTGAAAAAAAAAAGAAGCCATTTCATTTATATTTTCATATTATATACTAGTGATTTTACTCACTTGGGGATGGTTTTACCTCTTTTGGGGAGTAGTTTTGCACTTGGTTTTACTTAAACTGGATAATATGAATTGATGATTTATCGGGTTATTAGTTTGTTGGGCCGTTGAAGATAAAAAAGGACGAAAGCATCACTGAACGAGGAATGTTTCTTTTAAATTTACGAACTGGTAATATGAATTGTTGATTTATTGAGTCGTTATTGTTAAGTTATAGGTCTTATTGTTATCTGCTATATCTCTATCACCTCCAAGCATATATTAGAGCTGTCTTCAATTTACGCCAACACTATTGCCAATGATCTTCAAATATGTAAGGTGAATATGACGAATTAATGAATTTTGAGCTTTTTCCATCATAACTAATAAATTCGTCCAGGAAGGTACTATTCTGATGCCAGATTCGTGTTCAGCGAGTGAAAATACATGGGAATATGTGGGTCTGGTCACTAGCCCAGGATACTTTTTTATTTATGTGGGCCTGTGTAATTTATCAGTGTGCAACACCAATAGTGATAGCGATATGTGCGCTGGTGCTATTCCACTCCCTACATAGAGATTCTCCTTTGATCGCTAATACTCGTGGCGTATGCAGTAGTTTGCTTAAAGTCGACTTCATGTTTTTTAATTTTTAGAATACTCTATAATTTATCTTAATTTTGACAACTGTTTATGACTTCCTAAGACAAGCAAAACTTTTTATAAAGAGTGACTTTTTCTCGGCAAATCAAAAATAAGAAAGTTCACAAGAGTGCGATACCTCATCCGGAGACACACTCTAAAACATATTTCATATATTCGTTAAAATTTATTATTTTATTTTAAAGATTTAAAAGAAATCATTATGCAGGTATAAAAGTTTTAATGTAATTTCTAAATTTATAGGAATTTTATTTCATGAAATAGGTAAATAGTAATTTTTAACTTGTCATATTCGTAACGGGTATAAAGATAAATTGTCTAATCAAGGCAGATACCTTCCCAAATAATTTCTAAACTTCGTGCGTGAAAAGTGATCACCACTTATCGGCCTAACGATGAAACAATTTGAAACTTCTTAGTAGACGTCTTGAGAATTTAGCAATGTGTTTAAGTTGACGTTTTATTGTTAAGGGAAAACTTAGTAATTCAGTAACTTTCTGAATTTTATGGTCTATATCGGAAACACCCTACACCTCTTAAGTTTATTTATTATCAAAAGTATTTGAAGACTTAGTCAATATAAACTATATAACTTTCTTTAATGAATTTTTAAGTTATTTTGCGAATATGAAAAATATGTTTGAAATACTAATAGGATTTGTTCCAAATACTTAATTGCAACAAATACAATAAAATTACTTATGCAGGCCTAAATATAAATTTACAAATAGCTTGATTAAAAATGTTCCTATTTAAAAAATTATTTAATAACACAGGCACGTATAAAAACAGATAATTTAGGATATTTTCACGATTTACTAAAAATTGATGGATGATGAAGCTAAACGAACACCCAATTCATATTCAGCATGTCGAAATACATAGAAGTTACCCAATGAAGTCCCAGAAACAGCCCACTTTTCATTTTTTTTGTGTGTCTGTGTAATATATTCGTTTACGCGGTTTCCTAGAAAATGGCGGAGGATTCGGTGATATTCATATACCACACAGGCACACACAAAAAAAATGGTTTGTTTCTGGAACTCCACTGGGCAACCTCTATGTATTTCGACGTGCTGAATACGAATCAGGTGTTCGTTTAGCTCCATCACCCACCAATTTTTAGTAAATCCCGAAAATAACCTAAATTATGAATTTTTTAAGGCTATTTCCCGATTTACAAAATAATGGTGGGTAATGGAGCTAAACGGACCGATTCGTGTTCAGCACGTCGAAATACATAGGGGCCACTCAATGAAGTTCCAGAAAAAGATCTCTTTTTTTATTTTGTGTGCCTGTGAAATTACTTATTATTTACCTCTTTCTCTAAAAAATTCTTCGAAATTCAAGACAATTAAAAAACTAAGAATTGTCATCCGTATTATCAATAAGTTAATGAAAATTTCAAACTAACAATACCCAACTCGTTTATTATTAGTCCTTATTAATAGCTAAAAATAATGAATAATCCCTACCTCAATAAAACTTTTTCTGAAAATAATGAAGATGAGGTGAACAAAAAGAATAAACAACCTGGAACAACCAACACTAGTAGAAACCTTAGAAACAGTGTCAGATCATGTTCTCAAACTTATCAATCAATCTTCAGTAATCAGTTCAATATCAATCTTATACGAGTCTAAGCAATCACTCATTTATTTATTTATACCTATAGATACTAAAATTAATCATTGTATCTTTTGTTAACCTATGTAAATACATACATACTCTATTCTATTCTATTCTAATAGAAATACCAAATATGCCGTGTAAATAAATTATATGCAAATTTCATCCAATTGAATAAAAATATACGCATTATTGAATTTAAACTGTTACAAGGTATATTTGCAATGCAAAAAATAGCTATTATACATTGTAGTGTTCAAACTTTTCGTTACTTTGAACTTAGGGAAAAAATGATAGATCTAGTTATAATTGGATTACTAAGACAAAATGAAACACTGAAGATAGATGCCATTTTGATTACCTATATAACTTTGAAATCGTTGTGCAGCGTAATACTGCATATTGATATCAAATTTGAATTTCTTATAAATTATAAATTACTTGCTTTATGGCGACGCTTTCAATATAAAACTATAAATCGTTCATAATGTGTTTCTTTTCATTAGAACCGAAAACGAAGACCACTTTAAGGAAAAAGCAGAATACTTACGTACATTGAAGAAACACTGACGCAAAAATTAACTTTTGTAAAACAACTAAAAATCACTAAAATTGGATGTTTATAAGATCTGTGGTACCAGCCAGCAAGCAAGCAATAAACAGACCAGCTACCATAACGTAGGTAAGGGAAGGGACGGCGTCCTCTTTTATAGTCAAAAATTTTTTGCTCCGCTATTGTTTTAAATTTGACACTGGAATATGCTTATGGTTCCCTGATGAAAACCCAAAATGGGTCCGCCTAGCTAAACACCATATGATCAACGTTTTCTTTATAAAAACTGTTTTAAAATAGCTGTTGCAGAGTCATTTTGTGATCCTATAGCGTTTAATAAAGATGACCAGTTTGTAAATCTGATCAGGCTATAATACTGCGTCTAATGCAAACTGTCTAAAGAATCTAGCACATGTTTGACTTAACAATAAAAAGCACGTGGAGCCAAACTTGTCTTAGCACTTGGTGTAATGGAAGCTCAACCTCACAAATAGATCATATCCTCGTAGGTAGAGAGATAAGAAAAAGGATCAAGAATATTAAAGCAAAAAGGACGCAGAAGTCAATACAGACCACAAAATCTTATACGGAAAATTGGAAATAAAAGACGAAAAAGACGTAAAGGAAACAACAAAACACCACATATTACCTGAAATACTACAGCACGAAAACTTTTAGAAGCAATACTGCAAAGAAGTAGAACAGCAACTGATAGGAGAAGACATCAATAGGTTCAAAAATAAAAATTGCGGTAAGAAAAACATTTTAAAAGGACAGGTAACCTGTGAGCCCGATAAAAAAGGGAAAAAAATACGAACAGCTAAAAAAGATGAAGGCTATAGACAAACAACACCTGACGTGGAACGTAAATGAAAAACTAAAAGAAGCATTGAAAGAAAAGGGAAGGCGGAGAGAAACCACGACGAGGAAAAATGTAGAACTTACTTTGAACACAGGACAACGACTAAATCAAACCTTCAGATATCTGAAAAAATATAGAACAAACAATAATACTCACAAAAGAAGATTTGTAGACGCAATTCATAAAGAACCGTCAATTTTGAGGGTTGTTCTGGAGGTGAAAGTACACTCTCCTGTTCTTCCATTGGTTCATACATTTCTGGACATTCTTCTTCTTCGTTCGGTACCAAAATTTAAAACGCAAAAACGGAACCGAAATATTTTGAATTATAAACAACGTTTCTCTACACCCCTGGATTTCAAAGTTCATTCAAAATTATGAAATAATTTTTTTAATACTTAAAAACGTACCGAATCTTGTCGCTGCGGCACAAAGGGTTTCTGAAATGTTAAATAGAAACCTAATTTAGGGCTCCACCTTCGAAGGGACCTAGCTCCCTTTGGAAGCATTTGCGGACATATGTTTACGTGAACTTTTTTCATATTTTTGCATATAAAATCTACGCCAGAAGTTTGTCACCGGTATTTCCGGACACTCTGTATGTTAAATAAATTAGCTAACTCTTGATAGAATCTAAGTAAATCTTAACAAACCACGTAAATTGATTTTGTAAGAAAGATGCTACGTAAATGTTAGCTGTAGTAGTGAATTTTAATCGTGGTAATTCCATAGACAACATGTGGTCAATTTCTCGTAAAAATAACACATCAACATTCTGCGAACAGCAGGATGTACATTTTAAATAGTTACCGTGATAATTAAGAAAATTATTATTAGGAAATTTGTGTCACATATCTGGTGAAAATGTTTCCTTAACAGAGAATTTCATCAGATATTTTTTTTTTCGTGGATTGATTTTTTTTTTTTTGTAAACCTGACAAAATTGATAACCTTAATTCATTACGTATTTCATAATGTACTTGTCAGAAACGAATCGAAATATCAAATTGAATGTCTCGAAATATTTCCGAGGGACGAGATTTAAAAAATTCAACAAAAATGTATAGAAGACGTTGGGAAGTTTCACATTTATGTATTACATTTACCAAATTTTTCTTATTAAAAAATATTACACTATAATCTACGTTATTCCTCAACCGATTGACAGCATTTGATTTTTTTCGTAGGCCATCACTCGTTTATCACTTCAATCAAGAACAATATTTTCAAATAAATAAAAGAAAATTTCTATCCGATGCATCTTTGATTCTCAGTTTATACATTTGCATTTACTTTCACGCGCATCACAACGTAAATTAGAAATAAAAGTTAATTTAATATGAAGGAAGTTGCAGATTTTTCAACATTTCATTTACCTTCAACACGCAATACGGTTCGCACGCCAAAGCTTATGGTCTACTTTTGTTCCGTAAGTAGAGTGTAAAGTAGATATCTGATATCTGGCTTTCATCTGTGGAAGTGGCTGGGTCTATTCAAGTTTGGGAAATTGAGCTGTCAGGCGTGAGTTGGTCTCGTCACTTCGAATCACTATCCGCCATTCTGCGCCAATGATAACCGAACATCATTCCTTATACTTTGGCTGAAGAAATTTCAAGAACACTATATACGAAAACGTTTAAATATTTTGAGTAACGAAATAAATTAATAATTGGTTCGGAGGGTCTATCGAGATTCTTTTTCTTTTTTATTTCATCTGTAAAATTATTTTTGTTCACTAATTAAAATACCGTGGGGTTTGTTTTTGCTTAACATCCTTTTCATTTTAATACTTTTGATAAAACGATAGTTCAGGCGAAGGTTCATATGTTCATATGTTTTTAATATGCTTGCAAAATTAATTAATGTTGGACGGTACTGATTTAGACAACTGAAGTGCATAAACTAACTTTTTTTTTAAATTACGTAGAAAGGTTGTCGCTACAACAAGGTGCTGCTACAAAGTGACTAAAATTAAATCTGCAAAATATTAAAACAATTCCTATTAAGCCTTTCAGTCTAGTTGATTTTGGGTACTTTTGACGTTTTTAGCCAAATAGTTTCAAATAGAACATATCTTTATTACAAAACCCAATGAAATTATAGGTTTTTTGGGTCTCTGATTACGATTACAAAGATATTTTGACCAACATTGGACACATTTCGAGATATTGGCCATTTCTGGATATTTTTTGAAGTTTTTATCAAATTATTTCAAATATAACATATATTTATTTAAAAACTCAACGGATTTATATGTTTTGTGGGTCGCTTATTACTAATACAATAAATATTTTGTCTTAATAATTTTATTGGATTTTGTAATAAGTTATGCTTTGTTTGAAATAGTTTGATAAAAACGTCAGAATGTACCCAAAATTGATTAGACTGAAAGATTTAATAGGAATTGCTTTAAGATTTTGCAGGACAGATTTTGTTGGATCCCGTACTATTTAGATAATGATCTTCAATTAGTTAAGTAACACCAAATGGATGGACGACGAGTGCAGTGTTCGATGATTTTTATTCAAGTTTTATTCCTTTGTTTCATACATGGCATAATTGCTCTGAAATATGCATGCCAGAACGTGCTTCGCTATTACTTTTCAACGAATGTGGAATAAAGTCATTTTTAAATGAGATTTTTCCTTTACTTTCATAGCGTTGGTGATATACGTCCCGTGCACTATTCTAGTTTGCTGCCCTTTGCCTTATGTCATTCTGGAGAATATGATCCTGAAGAGTAACTTTGAGAAGTGGGAGAATATTTTTTGAAGTATCGAGATATTGGTGCGATGAGCTATAATCACATCTCGAAAGCATCAAAACATCAAATAGTAGTGCAGACATGGGACATAAATCCACAAATCGGTGTTCACCAATTTGTATATTTTACCTTATGAATTAAATTAATATTGCAAATAACACATAAATACAATATGACAGTAAAGTTCATATGTGCCTGCCCAAAGAGAATAAATAAAGGATGCGTTTTCGTTGAATACTTGAATTTGGTGATTTGTAAAACAAATTTTAAGGCACGGATACTACAAATACATTGCTGTAAGCAAAGTAGCTAATTTTATTTTCTCAATATACGTTATTTTACGTAAATAAATACTAATTTTTTCTTATTCTGCTAACTTCTGCTTGTCGTCTAATGAGAGCAAACAGAAGTTGCAGTCGGGAGTGGCCGACTACGAATACCTGCTTGACTCATATTTTGCACTAACAAGGCAAAATTAAATACACAGTCAATATAATTTTTATTTTTATTGTTGAAATAGGCATTTTTTTTAACAGTTTTAATAAATACAAACAGTTTATATATTTTCAAGTAAATTGATATTATCACCTAATCTACGTAACGTAAAGTTTGTTCAAACCTGAGAGACACGCTGTAGAAACTTGCTTACCGTAGATTAAGCGTTTGAGTTGCCATGGAACCAGGAAGAAAAACAAAAGATAGAATAACAATTTTAAAATATATAACATCATCATTATTATTAATTGATTAATATAATGATATAATTCATAAGAGAACCATATTAATTCTTTATTTTTTATTTAATATATGTTCTTAAATGTTGAAGATGTTTTATTATGATACATACTATCATAATTGGTGACCCCGAAATTGAATTAGTCAACCTATGCAGCAGATGGATTCCCGGCAATTTGACTGAATTAGTCAACCTTGGCTGCAGATAGACTCCCCGAATTTTTGACTGAATTAATTGAATCTCTGGAATTTGGCTAGATTAATTAAAAGTATAAGTCCTGAATCATATTAATCCTTTATTTTTTATTTAATATATGTTCTTAAATGTTGAAGATGTTTTATTATGATACATACTATCATAATTGGTGACCCCGAAATTGAATTAGTCAACCTATGCAGCAGATGGATTCCCGGCAATTTGACTGAATTAGTCAACCTTGACTGCAGATAGACTCCCCGAATTTTTGACTGAATTAATTGAATCTCTGGAATTTGGCTAGATTAATTAAAAGTACAAGTCCTGAATCATTATTATTTCATCCAAGGATAGATATATTTTGGAATTTTAAATGAATATGGACCGATTCAGAAAACATTAAGATTTTATTATACAATATTTAAGAAGAGATTGCTTTTCAAAGAAATTTTTCTAAAGGATTAATAGAAGATACAGTATTTAAGAAGAGATTGCTTTTAAAGGAAATTTTTCTGAAGGATTAAAGGGAGATACAGTAATTAAGAAGAGATTGCTTTTGAAGGATTGTTCTGTGGATTCTTAAACCATTACTCAAGAAAATATACCAGAATCCAGAATCTAATTTTGACTGAGTTAACTGTCAGACTTGTAAAGTTACACGTCACATTAGAAGCCCGCTTGGAAACTTCGAAATCCCTAAATGCAGATTCGATCATATACATATGGATTTAGTAGGACAATTACCTCCTTCCAAAGGTTATTCTTACATCCTTACAGTAATCGAACGTTTTACCAGATGGCCAGAAGCTTATCCTCTGCATGATATTACTGCAGAAACTGTAGCATGCACATTGTTTCAAAATTTTGTTTGTCGTTACGGTGTACCTTTAACCGTGACCACTGACCAGGGAGTTCAATTCGAATCCAAATTATTTAGAGAATTTTCAAAATTTTTGGGTTTTCACAGAATTCGTATCACTACATTCTACCCGCAAAGTAACGAATTAATTGAACCTTTTTACAGAACTCTTAAAGCTGCATTAACAGATAGGGCTATTACATCAAATTGGGTAGACGAACTTCCAATTGTTTTATTAACCTTCAGGACGATTCCCAAAGAAGATTTGCAATGTTCTTCTGCCGAACTTATTTACGATCAAACTCTACGGTTACCTGGTGAATTTTTTATTAAGTCGTACGATATACCAGACTTGCCTTTATTTATTGGCAGATTACTCAATTACTTTAATAATTTAAAATATTTTTCTCCAATGTCTCATGTTAATTATAAAACATTTGTTTATCCTGAGATTTCCAAATGTGATTTTATATTTGTTCGCAAGGTTTTAAACGTACCTTTTATCCACTGTAGGAGGGTCCATTTAGAGTTTTATTCCGTACAGACAAGTTAATTACCTTTGATAAAAGAAATAAAGAGTCAAACCAGCTTTTTTGTTAGTTGACAGATGCGATGTTCCACCAACTCGTGCTAAGAAAGTGTGTTTTGCCATAGATACGCTAATTAATTGATTGTTCTTTTTATTAACGAGGGGGTGTATGTAGCAACTTGCTTACCATAGATTAAGCGTTTGAGTTGCCATGGAACGAAGAAGAAAAACAAAATGATAGAATAACAATTTTAAAATATATAACATCATCAATATTATTAATTGATTAACATAATGATATAATTCATAAGAGAACCATATTAATTCTTTATTTTTTATTTAATATTCGTTCTTAAATGTTGACGATATTTCATTATGGTACATACTACCGCACATACCGCCGTACATACACGCCATATCTTTTTCTTATCTTTCGATATTTTAAAAATTAGAATTTTTGGTGCTTAATTAAAAACACTTTTCTCTAAAATTCTAATAAAACATATTTTATATACAGCAAAACAGTATATACACCTTTGGCGATCACCCTGAACTACTGATATAGTTCCAGTTCAATAAAGATATTCTACAGTGTTATACTACATATAAAAATGATATAACCTTATGTAAAGTGAGTTCGAACCTGAAAGACTCACTATATACTGCAGTTTAGATATCTTGTATATTTTTGTATTTTCATGTTTCTAATCAAACAGAGATTATCATATTTAATAGATATTCACAGTCGGCAATTATAACAAAACATATTTTATATTAAATATGAGACTTTATTCGCCCCTGATGATCATTCTGTATGATGGATATGGCCCAACTTCAAAGTGTGCATTCTACCTTGCTATTTTACATATGTGCCAATTTTGAAATACAAATTTTGTATCTGACAGAAGTTATGATCTTTACAAGAAACGATCTGCGCGCACACACACAAATACACACACACAGACTTTCTTCATTTGATATTTGAGTTCAGGATGTTATGAAATGGATTTCTGCACAATTTTTTTTATGATGATTATTAAAAAAATTTGTCCAGCTATAATACATCTATTTGATTAAATTAATTAGGTATATAAAGGACAATTTTAAATTATAACATTTCTGAGTAATATGTCAAATGATGCGGCTATCAGAAATCTTCTGTGTCTGTACATTACAAATTATTGTTTAACTTAAAGATTATGGTTTGGAGATTATATGCTATTGAATTTTAAATGCGCAGATGTGCGAACTTTTAGTGCTTTAGTATTTTTTTATCAATTCGATAAATTTAGACAAGAACTGACTTTTATGGGTAGTCAAAATATCAAAATAACATGAAGACGTAGGACGTAAAACAAAGTTACATTAAGACGAGGTTTCGTTTGGAAAACTGTTCAGAACCAATTACTTTGAAAATTTCATAGCTCACTTCTTTAGCCAATCAGAAGTTTGTTCTTTGTTTCGTTACCATAGCAACCCAAAGAATTTCTGGAAATTTTTATCCTCCAGAGTACCCTGGGCGAAATTAATAAGTGGAAATTTTTCTGTCAAATTATTGACATATGATCAGATTTGACATTTGAAAATGTAATTTTATTTATCATATTAAACGAGATAATTATAAAAAAAATTATTGAGCTCGTGAAACAACATTTTATTTCATGTTTAATTATGATACTGAATATTTCAAATGTGTTTGAAAATCTTTTAAAAACTCCTCGCGTTTCAATGGTGAATGCATCGCTGAAGAATCTATATCAATTAAATATCTATGCTTGACTACATAAATATAATATTTTGAAACAATTGTTCCACTGATTTTAGTGAACAAAATTTATTTCATAACACACAAATAGAGTTGTTTTAAACACTTTTCAGAAATTTGTTGAAACTAAAATGGGTGAAAAAGATACTATTTATCTATTATACGAATATAGGTATTCCGGTTCATTCAAACTGTTGTAACATTAGAAAATAGAAGAAAAACAGAATTCCACACATTTTAGTGAAGAAAACGTAATATCAAACATTTCAGTGAATATATATTAACCCCTCATGTAGTAGTTTTTTGCAACTAAAATGGGTGGAAATATTTTGTTTACTTTTGTTTCCAAAAAGCGACATTTTACTAACTCTTATACTTATGACTTATGACACAACAATACTAATTCCGATGCATTTCTGTCATTTTGTCAACAAAACCCACTTATGGCTTACTAATTTTATACCTTGTTATGTCTTAAAATAATTTTAATGTCAGTTGAAATTAGTATTTATTTAATTTATATAGGTATGAAATTTTAACTTGTAATGTAGTGCTTGAATTATTTCCGGAAATTTTTTTGAGGTCCGAATTTTTTGAAAATTTTCTTTAAAAATTCGTGAGCGAGAAAAAAATTTCCGGAGTTTTAATTCAAGAGCGAGGGAGATTTGGTAAGAAAATTTTGGAACAAAATTACTTGACAAAAAAAACTTTAGAAATGTTGGCAAAATCTTGTAGGCTGGTGCCGGTGTTAGATTAATTTTTTTTGTTTTTATTTTTTTATATGGTTTCCTCATATCTTAGTAAAACAAAATATTTAATAGGAGATAAAATATGGAATAATGAGAGTGAAGTAAAATTAAAACAAGTTTAGTATAAGTACTTATTTCTTATATTCCCTACGCTCTAGTCGCATAAAAATAATATAGCGAATTAATATTAGTCATAATAATTTATTTCGTATGCAATATTTATACTACAGTAAAGGGAGACCAAGATGAAATGACATTTGCTGTGGTTTAAAGTGGTGACAAATAATATCCCCTAAAAAAATCGCTAATAGTTAGGCTACAATAACTTGAAAATTGTAATTTTAACTTGAGAAAACACGTATCTCAATATGATTTTCATCGACTAAATGGAAAAGTACCGAAAAAATGCTAGAACAAATGTAAGCGTATAAACTACGTATAAGTTTATTTTGTTTTAAATTTCTATATAGGATTTTAATCCATATGACAATCTTTCTAAGTTAGAATCTCCAGTTATTGTCCTATTATCAATATAGGCGCCATATTGGAACCGTCACGTCACATTAAATTTACTATAAGCAAATACGGTATTAAAAGATATTAATCAGAGAAAATTTTGTGGTCGGTTTCAGATTTTTCGCTTTGTAATTGATTTATATTTTTATTGTTTTGTGGTTGTCCTGATTTTTGCCGCCATATGGCGGCCGTTAATAAAAAAGATACATGCAATGCATGGACAAATAGTACACAACCAAAACAATACCAAATTATAGATAAATATAGAAATTTATGTTTCGTCGAAAACTTATTAAATGTAAAAAAATAATTAAAACTAGGATATTAAGAAAGACTTAGCTTTGTTTTAACTGTTATATTCTCTATAGTGGTGTATATCTCACCTAATTGCAGGTCTGTCGCAGCCTGGTAAGAACTTTATTGGTTAAAATTTAATGCGCTAGACGGTGTAGGTGTGGTGCAATATCCACCTTTTTTATGTGCAATATGTTGTGCTCATGTAATATTGGTGTGAGGTTAAATTATATCTGCAAAGTAACAAATTAAATTAATACCGTCTTTTATTGTTTGTCATTTGTACAGCAATTTATTATTTAGACCAAATGATTTTCAGTAAGAAGAGATATTGCAGGAAATTTACTGAAATTTCTATACCTTGGATATATGATGTGCCAAGAAGCTTCCACAAATCCATTTCTTAAAATTGCCAAAATAATAAATAAAACAATTATAATTAATAATTACAATGACATGGGGTTTGAGGGATGTGCGACTTGCAGTGTTAAAAATATACAGTTAAATAATTAAATATTTACGCAGAATATGCAAATATTTAAGAAGAAGTCATAATAATTCTTCAAACTGAAGATCCGCAACTGCCTACAATATTTTAATGCGCAGTTGTTTTGGTTCGTTATTATTTTTTTTCACGACTTGTATTGTGTATTTGGAAATTGACAAACAATAGGCTCATTATAATTTTACAGTGAATTATATTATACATTTCGGCCAATCAGGAACAACTTACTTTTTTATAATCCAAGAGATAATTTAATTTTCATGTCACGCAAAGTAGGCTATAGACAGACGTTTTAAAGTCAAACAAAGTTCTTCTATCAATTTTTCATGTGTTTGGTAGTGATATGGCGTTAAACGTGTTGGAAAAGAGAACAAAATGTTAATTACTTATCTGAAATATTTTTAAGAAACTTTTGTGATAGTCGTGGAAAAAGTATAGCATTCTAGTGGCGGATAATAACTATTACCATACGTTGGTTGAATAATATATTTTTATTTGTGTACTTGGCTAATTACCCTTATGTTCATGTCATTTTTTTAACACATAAGTACTAAGTAACTGAGTCAGTTATTTGTTGATCACGTCCTTCCTACCGATTTCTCGCTAATATTGTGATATAGAGCCAGCTTGGATATCTTGGATACTAAGTTATTGTTTTTTGCAGATTAAGACTTGTGTTGTAAGTATGCTTATACTTATGATTATTAATTGTGAAAACATAATGATGGATTTTTCCTATAAAAGTATTATACTATACATATTAACAACATAATTCTTTTACGTTCAGTTAGTGCGAACATAATAAAACAGCAATGCAATTTTTGAACACGCAAACAACTTGTATTGACCCAAATTAGCAACAATAAAAATATTTTGATCCCTTACCTGTGAAGAAACCGAATATTTTTCATTTTACGGTAATAATTATTTAATATTTCTCATTTTATTGTTTGATTAAATATTTCTAAAAACGCCAGTCGTATATACCAGAAATGCACGATGTTGAAAATCAAAGTACATTGCAGAAGAGACTAAATAAACATGCACAAACTATTATTAAGGTCACTTTCTAATCCCACATATTTTGGAAAAAAATTAGGTGCTTCGATACAAGTCAACGTATGGTTAAACATCTTGTACGTTTATATATTTTACTTCTGAAATTAGTATTTTCCCTTAATAGCTCGATATTCTTCACTATACATTATGGATTTGATTTAAATAAATGCTTATTTATTTTTCAGTCTTTTTATGATCTGGTTTGTATAATATCTTATCTTAAGTCAAGAAATAAAATGTATATTTGTTTCATTTTATTGCCCCAACAACAGAAGGATTCTGTAATACCCAAGAACCCCTTAGTGGTACATTTCTTTAAATGACATTGTAGACTTTTACGAGCAATAAAAACGGGAAATAATATTATAATATATATGCATAACAGACAGCTGTACGAAAATAATTCAAAACTAATCGAAACTATGTCTGCTTTATTGAAATCTGTATCATTTCTAAGTCAGTTTTCAATTTGTCGAAAATTGGAGTCCGTGTGCAACCAGGTGAAGCAATATTGTGTCATACGTCAAAAGTTTCGGAAGAGGGTGTAGATTACGAAATTGTGGTCCGTTCCTTACAGATGCGTTGGAAGGGAGAAAACCACCGCCATTCACCCTCATTGCAAATAAATCCAGTTTAATTCATTAAAATGCGTGAATTATGTCTAAAATATTGAAAACATTTCAAGATGAGTTTCTTTTAGTTTTTGAAGCTTTTGCTTGACGTATGTATCCTAATAATTTTACCCTTTGAGATCTGTCAAACGTTTAGCATTCATTTTGACACATATAATACCTGGGAAATTCCCAGGTATTTATGTGTGTTAATAAAGGATGCAAAACGTTTGTTTGGTCTCAAAGGATAAAAACCATCTCATGGCTCGATGGGGGTGGGCTTGTAGGGGGTGCGAGAATACTAAAAAAATCGGGTCGTATGTTTTCGAGGTTCTTGGGGACAATAAATTCAATTCCGCTAGTGATTTTTGACTATCTTCTTTTGTTATAGACGTCAACGGAATCAATACTTTAACATCACATATCTGCCATGTGATGTTAAAGTATTGAATTCATTTTATTTGTATTATTTTAAGTATTAAAGTCCATTTAAATAACATGTTTTTTTATTTCCAGGTTAGTGATAAGGTGAATGTGTTTAGAAATGAAAGTGATTAAAAAATTGAATGTTAAAAAGACTCTTAGTAGTGATAATTGTTGTTTGTGTAGTGTGAAGTTTATTAGAAGACTAGTTAAAACTCCGTCAGAAAATGCGTACGAAACGCTTTCGAACGCTTTGATGCAGATGAAACAATGGGAACCGCAACAAGAACAATATATGCCAATATTGACTTTAGAAGAAGACCAGATTACATCCGAGAAACTGAAGCAGCTTAGAGTTAAATAGGAACTGGAATGTTTCAAAAAAGTTACAAAAAAGACGACTCGCATGACAAAAAAATTTGAAGAGCAATAATTGGTGCCAACAACTAGTTCCCAAGAAAAGAATGACGATGTCTCAGACAATATATCCTCTGGAGCATCATCATCCAGTGAAGTTTACTCGAAGTAAAACAACAACTTATTTGAAGAAAGAAATTTGCGTTTTTTGTGATAAAAAGGTAATAAGCGCCGTAATTTGAGACAAGTTTCATAGATGCTTCTGAAAGTTTCCTCAAAAAAGCTATTGAAATATCAAAAGATGAGGTTTTATCAATCAGAGTGGCTGAATACATTAGCCCAGGAGATGTTCACGTACAAGTCATATATTATCATAAGAATTGTTGGAACAAAAATGTGTCGAATGTTCTTAGAAAAAATAGACTAACAAACTGATCTCCAGAACTCTCTAAAGTAACTGGATCATCCGCAGAATTTTTAACTAGCCTCAAATAATTCCACAAGAACGGTAATATCACCTGTATGACAGACATTCACAATAACTATTTGAATATATGTCAATACTAAAACTATACCACGTAGGGAACTCAAACTGTTTCTACAAGAAGAAATTCCGGATATCGTTTTCTCTGCTCATCGCAAAATATATTTTGTACGGAGATGTGTGAATGTGAAGGCCATTCAGAGATTTTCACCAATAGTAAAAGGGATGAAGAATAAGTTTGCGATGATTCCGATGATTCTCTGGGTGATGTGTCCAACACTGGGTAACACCAGAAAATATTATGAACCAAAATAGCTTTGACCTTCTCTTTACTTTATCAAAAAAGTATTTAAAATAGAAACGAAATACGACTCTTATAAGTGTCAATATATTTATCAGAATAATAAATCTAAATAAACATTAATTGTTAGTAAAATCGAATTTCTTGATCCCAAAAACCTCAAAAATGAAATACTACTCAAATATTTTAATCACCGTTACCTTTATAGTATTTTCACATCGCCACCCCAAGGGATGATTGTTGCGTATATTAATTCTAAAAGAAACTTATTTAGAATTGTTTTCAGTAATTTATACACAGTCAACGCATTCTATTGAATTAAATCGAATTTATTTCCAATGAGAGTGAAAAGGGGTGTTTTCTCCCTCCCGACGCACCTGCAAAGAACTTATTTTGAATTATTTTTAGTAATTTATACACAAACAATGCATTACATTATGTTAAATCGAATTTCTTTCCAATGGGGGTGAATAGGGGTAGTTTTCTCCCTCCCGACGCACCTGCAAAGAATGGTCCAAAGAACTTATTTTGAGTTATTTTCAGTAATTTATACACAATAAATGCATTCTATTGAATTCAATTGAATTTATTTCCAATGGGAGTAAATTGGGGTGATTTTCTCCCCTCTCGACGCACCTGCAACGAATGGCCCAAAGAATTTCGTAATCTACATATTTTTCCGAAAATGTTGATGTAGAACACAATATTGCCTCAAGAAGTTACACACGGATTACAAATTGAAAACTGAGTACATTTCTTATTGTTAAAGAGAAATTACAGCCATCCTCACAGGGTAGTAGCTTAATTAGAAAAAAAATTGGGCTACATGTTTATAGAAACTTTTCTTGCTATTTTGCATGTAAAATCAGACAAAAGTTAATTTCCTAGCATATATCAAATCTCGCTAATGAAGGATGGAACTTAAAATATTTCAGGGCATTATTTCTTAGCTAATTTTTGTAAAAAAAAAATCATGACAAGTGCTAAAGAATTCTTCGTTTTAAAGATAGAAGCTGTTGAAATTTTCAAAATAAAAAATTGATTTTTTTATATTGTCATTATTAACGCAGCTATTTAAATCTTTGGCATGCAGTACACTTAGATAGTAGCCTTAAATTGTGATTATTTATTTATTTATTTATTTAAAGGTACAACTGCCCAGACAGAAAAAATCCAATTACAGGGCAGGAAGATACAAATAATAAAAACAGAAATATATCTCTATATAGAGACAATCTTAAATACAATCCTATTATATAACTTATTTACCTAAAATGCATTTCCTTATATTACAAATGCTATTATTAAAAAGATCTAAGTCCGCCTGATATTGGGTAAACTGTGAGCACATAAAGTAAATAGGTGAGAATTTTAATAAATTAGTAGGAGGAGTCGGTAAATAAAATAAAGAATACTATCGTGTTTGAAAAGAGGGTATATTGAAGTAAATTTCATTTAACAGCTCAGGACAGTCAATTTTGTTGGTTAAAAGTTTATGTAAAAAGAGTACAGCAAAGTATTCTCGTCGTAACGCTAATTCATTTAGTTTAAATCTCTAACAATTCAGATTGCAGTGTATCAATAGCTGGATAAACACCATCAGACTTATAAGAAAGGTATTTAGCATGCTTTCTCTGAACTTTTTCTAAGTTAGAAATATGAGTTTCATAGTTTGGGCTCCAGACAACTGAAGCGTATTCTAGTTTAGACCTGACAAAGGCATTACACAGTAAAGTAATTGTTGAAACATCTTTAAAGAGCCTTGAGTTTCTCATAATAAAACCCAGATTCTTATTGGAATTAGCTATTATGTAATTAATATGAGGAACAAAAGTTAGTGTGGAATCAAAGATTAACACCCAAGTCCTTGAATTCTGAACATCTGGTAAGGATTTCACTACCTATATTATACGAAAAGGTTATTGAATTAGTTTTCCTTGTGAAAGACATGGCATTACATTTCGATATATTTAACGGTAATTTATTAGTATTACACCAATTATTAATTTTGATGAGATCTTGCTGTAATTTATCACAATCGCTCATTAACTTAATCGAGGTAAATAGCTTGAGGTCATCGGCATATAGGAGAGCATTAGATGTCTCAATGTCCTGACAAATATAATTAATGAATAATATGAAGAATGGGGGGTCCAAGAACTGAGCCCTGCGGTACTCCCGATGTTGCCGACACTTGAACGGATGTGAAGCCACAACAATGTACATTTAATAGCCTATTAGACACATATGAACATAAAAAATTGATAAATGCGTGGTTAGTCCAAAGGTTGATACTTTTTTCAGTAAGATACCATGATCTAGCCTATCAAAAGCTTTGGAGAGGTTAGTATAAATTACATCAACCTGACCACCCTGATCAAGTGATGTAGCAAGATAATTGGCAATACTTACAAGATTAGTGGTTGTTGATCTACCAGCTAATGCTTCATGCTGATGAACTGATATTTGAGATTTCGTATGAAAAGATAAGATATCATATAAGATAACCTCAAAAAGCTTGCCAAAGTTACAGAGGATAACTATAGGTCTATAGTTCTCAATTGCATTCTTGTCACCTTTTTTGAATATAGGACAAATTTTTGACCTACACCAAATTTGAGGAAATGTTTCTGTTTGAAGAGCTAGATTAAAGATGATAGTCAACGGTAAAGCGAAGATAATGGCGCAGTCTCTTAGTAGAAAAGATGGAATTCCATCAGGACCAGTAGTTAATTTGTTTTTAGACTTCTTTAAGGCTGTAAGAACTTCTTCCATTTTGATAATTGGAGTATTAAGTTGTGGAATATCTAAAGTGTCATCCTGATCTGCTTTAACGTAATTAGATGATGATATAAAAGCAGACTGAAAGTAACTAGTAAACGCATTGACTATGCTTTGAGGATCATTAAGCTGGCTGTTGCCATAGGACGTTGATTGAGGAATTGTAGATGAATTACGCATGTTATTAAGAAAAGACCAAAAGCAAGTAGGAATAAATTTAATTTGCGATTCCGAACTTTCGATATATTTTTTATGTGCAGAGTCAACATCTCGTTTGATTTTGGAGCGTAATAACTTAAATTGATTCAGATATTGTACTTCCCCTTTTTCTTTATATAAGTGCCATAAACGAGATTCTTCTTTAATCTCTCTAATGATACTTCTGCTGAACCAAGGTGGATATGAAGAATTTTTCGGGGTTGTTTTGGGAACACTTTCTGCAAAAACAGCATTTAATACCTCATAAAACTGTAAACGGTACAATAAAGCAGTAATGCCCTGTAGAAAATTAAAAGCGATCATATCTTCAATTTTTTTGCTGTTTCTGATAGTTTGACTTAATTTTTTTTAGTGTATTCCACCGCTATTGTAGAGTAAATTATTTAAATAGGCTTTGTTTGTTTTGTTTTTGTCGTCTTGATTACGTGTTTTTTTTGCTTAGCAAATGTCATGGTATTGTATAACATTTGTAAAAATGTAATCATGTACATGTATAAAATTTATAAGGTGTGCTATGCACAAAGATTCAAAATTCTCATCACAACTAATTATACGAATGCTGATATGGCTGATATTCTGTATTTTTTATTTTGTTTCTATTTTTTATTTTATCTCCTTTTTTATGATAAGGTTCTGGCGGAGTTTAGCCACAGCTACTCCACCACCCAACCAGGATACGCACACATAGACGACAACCATTTCCTGTGACATTGCCATCTGCCATAGCTGAGACTTGAAGTAAGGAGAGATAACAGCGATTAGCCATGTTGTCTCACTTAATAGTGGACTAGTCCACTGCTATCATTACGGTATCTCATTAAAAACAGCACTAAACATCCATACCGTAGCCAGGATTCGAACCTGGGACCCCCCGATCCCAAACCTAAAGCGTAAGCACTCAGGACAGTAGGTCATATGGTCATCATTTATGTTGCTGCAGAAAATGCGTCGGAAGCAAAGCATATCTATGAATTAAAGTATCTACATGCACAATGACTCTAAGTAAGAAATATTAACTGATTTTTTTTTGCAATAACGATTAAATTGACAGAAAAAAATGGGGAAACTACGAGAGATCACAAAAAAAAATTGAAGATGCGATTATTGTCTATAGTTGAATACTCTTAAAATACTATTTTTTTAATCAAATTAATTATAGAGCGTGATATAATGACATCTTAAGAAATCCTGGTTTAAAAAGCTCCACTAAAAATGGCAATATATGAAAAAATAAATATTTTTCTGAAAATTTCAAAACAAAAAAATTTTTGACTCCGGATTAAGTCAACTTTTTTTTTAAGTTAATAAAGGAATAACACCTTGAAATATTTCAACCACTAAAGCTACACCCTGTATACAGCTATATGTGCTTATTTTTATTGTGCTTGTTTCTAATTTAGTTTTATTTATTAATATTCTATGTATGTGTATATTCTATTTTTTGATAATATAATAAGAAAATGTTCAAAATATAATTTTTTTACTTGTTTTCATAAAAAATATTTATTGCCTGTAAATAAATTTAATTTAGAGCTCTTGTCATCTGTTATAATTTGACAATATTGTTATAAAGTGGCAACATACTAAATACAATAAAGGCCACATTGCTTAAGTTTACTGTAAACAAATGAACAATTGAATTATTTAAAAAGTAATACATTTTTTGGCTTCTTATTTCATGACGTATATGGATAAATTGTAAATAGCCAGAGAACTTTATTATGAAACTTTCGAGTAGACTTTGAACTGAAGTATTTAAAATGGCTGCTCTTTAAATATGATTTATTAATGCAAGATGATTCGGTTCTTTGCCTTTGACTCTTTCTTTGTACTGAAGGCAGGGAATAGGTCCATTCAAATCAGCATTAATGGATTATTTTGGTAAGCACTCTATGATGTCTACGTAAAAATTTCAATACGCGAACCGGCGCATTCGGCATATTTGTAAATAATTTGGTTGGAATATTGAGAACACATCAATAGAGGAATTCAATTATTTTAGTCAAAATTCAAACAAACAGGACAAAATGGCCACTGGGTCTACTACAAACAACTCAGGAATTTAACTAATACAGCTATTAAGGCTGACAAGAAGGCTTATTTAAGACATAAATTTAATAATTGTAATATTAAAGAGAAATGGGGTGAGTTAAAAAAATTAAATATTGCTAGAAACCGAAAGATTAATATACCGGAACAGTTAAGTAATGTGGATGCTATTAACGATTTTTTTATCAATTCCTCTAATAATAATGATGTACCTAAAGATGAGTTAATAAATTTTTATAATACCAATGTTAAAGAAGGCATAGATGGTTTATTTTCTTTTGAACTGATTTCAGATTTGGACGTAATTAAAATCATTCAAAATATAAAATCCAAAGCTTATGGATATGATAAATTAAATATAACTTTATTACATTTATGCTGTCCTTATATAGTTCCATTCTTAACACACATATATAATGAGTGTATAAATACACACTACTTTCCTAAAACTTGGAAAATAGCTTTAATATTTCCTCTACCTAAAATCAATCAACCTAGCCAATTGAGCCACCTGAGATGCATTAGTGTTTTACCTGCCTTATCAAAAATTTTTGAAAAAATCTTAGAATTGCAAATTAGAGAATTTGTGAATCTCAATAATATTCTACCATTAAAACAGTCGGGATTTAGATCTGGTTTCAGTTGTGCTACGACCCTTGCTGACGTAACTGATGACATCATTGGAGCTACCGATAATAATAAAATCAGTGTATTAGTATTATTAGATTATACGAAAGCTTTTGATATGATAAATCACCAATTGCTTTTTTCAATTTTACACTTCTGTGGCTTTGAACGAAATTCCTCTAATCTAATTTCGTCATTCTTGTCGGATAGAATTCAACAAACAGTACTTAATAATAATATTTCACAACCATTGACGGTAGTTTCAGGTGTTCCGCAAGGATGTATTCTTGGACCATTATTGTTTACAATTTTTACACCAAATTTTCACAATTCCTTGCAGTACTGCAATTATCATTTATATGCTGATGATACACAGATTTATTGTTCATTTCATGTTGAAGATCTACAGGAATATAGGAATTTAATTAACAACGATATAAAGAATTTGGTGTCAGTCTCTACTGACCATCTACTTAAAATTAACCCTAGTAAATCATCTGATATAATATTTTGCAATGTCAATGCACGTGAATTTGTGTCGAGAGAAATTAATATACAGATCGGAAATGATACAATCGCCTTTAATAACAGCTCGAAAAGTCTTGGTCTTATTATTGATCATAAATTAAGGTTTAAACAGCATATTACGAGTAAATTAAGAACAGCATATGCTGCTCTAAAAATGATATATACTCAGAGATGTTTTTTAAGCATGGAAGTAAAGAAAATGTTGTGTGATTCTCTAGTTTTGTCCCATTTTAATCATTGTGATGTGGTTTATGGCCCTTGTATTGACAGCATCGAGACCCGGCGTCTACAAAAAGTACAAAATTCTTGTCTTCGTTTAATTTTTGGAATTCAACGCCGTCAAAGAATATCTCACAAGTTGAAAACTGCAGGATGGCTGAATATGTACAACCGCCGCACACTTCACATGCCTTGTTTTTTCCATAAAATTTTAAAGTTTAGATCACCACCTTACCTCCTCAACAAGCTCTCTTTTAGAAATGATATTCATAACATTAATATTAGACGAAGAGATATTCTCACCATACCACAACACCGTAAGGAAATATTCAAAAGGTCTTATAACTCTTATAACATTGCTGCCTGTATAAATAAGCTACCCTTTAATGGACTCACCATTTCATGTGTAAGTTTTAAAAAAAACATCTAAAAAATATTTAATGCGAAATCAGTAAAGTGCAATCTTACCTTTTCCTGTAACTTCTCTATCTTTTTTTTATTTTTTTGTTCTTTCCTTTATTTTAATTTTTTTTCTTCTCTCATTCCCTAGCCTTCTCTCTCCTTCTGCTCTAGTCTGCCTCTTTTTCGCTGTGCTTTGATGTGTTTATTTTTTAATTTTCTTATGTATTATGTTTTGTCTAGGTATGAATATAAAGCCACATTTCATGTACTTATATTTTTCTGCTTCTGATGTTTTTATAGGCGGTAGTGGAAGAACAGATTACTGACTTCGACAGTAAACTGAACTACTCGCCTTTTATTTACCTCTAGTGTAAATGTAAATTTATTTTTGTTAATTTTGTGAATTTGGGTAAATAATAAATGCTTTTTTTTTTTTTTTTTTTTGTGAAGCCAGTCGCCCTTCTCTCTGTCTCCGATGCCAGAGAGGGTACGCTGGTAATACCAGAGACCACTCCCTACGCCGTAGGGTCAGTGGTCACTGGGTCCGCGAATCGTGTGCTCTGAGCAGGCGTAACGAGCCAAGGATAACGGCCTTCTGCATTCTTCCGGCTAAGATTTCTGCCGAGTTTCGGCATGCCGGTATCGTCTTCAATTCCGAAAGCAGTGTGCGCCTCACCCCACCTAGGCATCCTATGATAAGAACCACTAGTTTAACAGTGTGGTCCGGATAGAGTCTACGGAGTTCGAAGAGAAGATCTCGATATTTAGTCCGTTTTTCCTCCCCTTTCAGAACAATGTTTGTTTCCCCTGGGGCGGAGAATTCAATGACAAACATTGTCCTAAGTTGGTGGTCGAGGAGGACTAAATCAGGTTTATTGGCCTGTATTTGCCTGAGGGTGGGAAACGAGTAGTTCCAATAAATTAGGCACCGCTCATTCCCCACTACGGACTCAATATCCCCCGAAGCGTAAGGCAGCACTGGTGTCTCGTCTATCCCATACGTATGCCGCAGATGATAGTACAGCACACGTAATGCTCCATCATGTCTGTGGATATAGGCCGAGACAGCGTATGTCGGACAAGCCGACAACAGGTGCATAAGTTATTATTATTATTATTATTTTTATTATTATTATTATTGTTATTATTATAAGAGAGCAAAATAACAATTTCATTACTTATCACTACAAAACAAGTATCTTAAATTTATGTAGTCTTTGACTTGATTTGAAAAGGTTCTTTTTACTTTCACCGCTTTCTCTAAAACGGGACAAAATAAGTTGAAACTGTGCATAGGCAATTTTAAAAGAGTTTTAAAAATCATCATCATTTTTAAGAAAACAATGTCTCGACAAATATATTAATGTCCCGATGCACGGTGTGCCGAAGGTGGAGAAACTAAAATCGACTTTAGACAAGAAATTGTTTATATACATAGGTTAACAATTTTTTCCCCGGAAAGGGGAAACCCACACGGACTACCCATCGCTGGAATTGACCTGAGTGTCAGCCCTTAACCGACTAAAACCCCTCCTCCTGGGCTCGTCTGTAAAAAAGTACTCCGAACAGCCTCGTGGGCTTATTACTGTGCTCTCCCTGTCTTAGTTTGCACTGCTCATTTTAATATTCTTGTATCACTGACAAGGTGATAGAGGTCTAAAAATGGGCGAGTTTTGATGGTTTCCGGGTCTGTTAATATTTGCCCATATTTTCTGCGGTCAAACGCCTCGCAGTCGTGTATAGTATATTTCACAGTTTCTGGTACCTTACCGCACAGTTTGCAGTTAAGGTCGCCAGCAAACTTTCCGATTAAATGGAGGTACTTCTTAACGGGAAAGTGTCCCATCAGAGGACCTTCCTGTTATAGTACTCAACTGAATCCTTTTCTTTGTGAGCAATTCCTCAATTTGTTTTGAACATGGTCCATTGATAAGTGTTTTCACGTATCATTTTCCTGCAATATATCTCCAATAGTGGTTGTGTTTACTCTTGACCGGGTCTTTGATTTCCCTTCTGGCTGAGCCTTTTGTGATGCCCAGCGCGGGTTCAGGGCCATAGAATATATAAGCTGCTCCTTATCTAACAAGATCGTAAGCTTTTTCGTTGCAATCTATACTGGTATGTCCCGGCACCCAGAGTAGCCTTACTCTGTTTTACTCACCCGGAATTTTGAGCTCATCGTAATATTCCCAAATCAGTCTGGAAGACACCTTGTTAGAGGCTACCACAATTTTAATTTTGTCGTGATCTTCAGAACCTCTTGAAGTCTATTTAATAAAACTTCTGATAAAATTATATATTTTTGACAAACGCTATTAAACCTTTATAAAGCTTGTATAAAGCTAAGAGGGGCCATTCTTAAAAGAGTTCTGAGGGCCTTTTTAAAAGTAATTTTAAATCGAATTAGTTTTATTCTAAACAGCCTTTATAACGTTCTGAAGATCTTGGTAAAACTATTCATAAAACCAACAATAAATCCTAAAAGCATAATTTTGGCCTTAAGGGACTGTCGATAAACCGTTGTTTAAACTATTATAAAACCACTTCATAACGTCAGCATAAAACAAAAATGCTTTAGAACTGCACTTAAAAAACCTATTTGCTTTGTTAATATGGTTATTTTTAATAAAAGGGTGTTATGCTTGCCATTTTATTAAAACTAAGTTGGCAATGTTGGCAAATTAGTCGCGTGTTGGTAATGGATATTATAATAAGCATTTGCTGTTGTTCAGCTTTCAGTTGGTCTCTCTATACTGGTTAAAATTATCAAGTTCAGTAGGTACTCACCGTGGGTGAAAATTTAGTTGCACAATAAATTGTATTGATGATATCACAACTAGTCGGTCGGAAAATACGGAGACTCTTGAAAAATATTGAAAATTTTGGAAATTTAAAAAATATTTTAAAATTCATTTTTTAAAAAAAGGGTTATTTTTTGTTGACATCAACTTAAATCACACGTTAGTAATAATAATCATGATTTTAGTGATTACCCATAAATTGTTGCAAAAATTGCAACTAAATAATTGTTCATTTGAATAATTCCAACATGACAGCTTTTGTTTACAAAGATATTTTTGTAGAAAAATGGCGATTTTTTATTAAAACCTATTGGTTGCCGGCAATACCACAATAAGAGTATTTGATCCTAAGATTGTCACAATGCTCTTGTACAAGATCATTTGCTACTAATTACAACTAATTTAAGTCTTCTTACATTTCTGTCTAATACCAATTGATCTTGTCTAACACCATTTGACCTATATTAAGATTTGTTAGATTTATTCACAACCACTATAAAACCTATTGCCCAAAGATATTTGACTTTTTTGGCGTTCATTTACATATAACCTCACACTTGTTAATTACTTTTCCTTACCTTAGCTGTTCTGTGATTACCCTGAAAGGGTCAGCTATATGCCCTTATACCCAGATGCAGTGAACTGCACTGGAATGTGAATAAAAGAGCAAAAAGATATAAATGAGAAGAAGATAACCTCTCACATTTATTTGATTATTTTGATTAGCCAAATGTGTGGTGTGACTCTAATTGTTTAAAGTAAGTATCAGGTTAAAAATATAGTATTCAGAATACAGTTATCACAAACATCCTTGTTAGAAGGCAAAAACAGATACTTGATGTTGACAAAAAACCAGTGGTGCACTAGCATGTTGGAGTTGATATCAAACCCACTCGAAGTAATCCTACCTTTCGTTTTGTAATTGAATGGCAGGTACTGGTCTCAATTATCAATTGTTGAGTGTTTTGTGAATTCTTATTCTGTTTTATGCTTACTCATCGAAATTTGTATTATTTACTATTTTGAAATAATTATTTCTGGCTTTCCGCTTAAAGTAACCACTTTTTTTTAATTTTCATCCACATTTGTGAAAAATGCGTCTCCATATTTAATTTCTTGAGGTACTTCAACAAAAGTAATTAAAAATTACCCTAAAATAAGTAATAGTATATTACGTAGTGAGTATTGTAAGAAGCATATTACGCACGAATGGAAAAGTTACGCACGATGCCGCGTAGCGGCGAGTGCGTATTTCCATGAGTGCGTAATTGCTTTACAATTCGAATTATGTACTATGCTTTACCTATGATCATATTTATTTATTTATTTATTTAGTAAAATCTGGATTTAGTCTACTTGTCAACAATATTATTCAACAAATATTATGTCAGTTCTGACAGCGTTTGAAAATTATGTAGGTGCACTTGTTTTTTTAAACCCCGCGTCAGCGATATAAGCTACCTATAATTGCATGTCCCGTGCGTTTTGTTTACCGTGCGATTTGTTTACAATATGTAAAGTTCAACTTACACAGATGGCAGGTAGTGTGTTTCTTATTATTTACAGTAGTGATCATAGGTAAAATCTATTTATCCACCTGTCAAACTGCAACTTTTGCGGTTTTATGAAGGAATTTTTCCAGACTAATGGTTCTTATGTTACATTTGGCATTATACAAGCCAATACAGCTTTATAGCAGTTTTATGATTAGTATACTCAGACGCTCCTTTAAAACTCTTAGGCATACTGGTTTTATGAAATTTGTCTCTGAGGTAAATTTTTTTCCTATTTTAAATGATTTTATCATGGTAGTGCCAATCACCTCCATAAAACCTTTACAAGTACCAATAGACTCGATTTAAAACAAATTATAATATAAATGATATTGAAACTCAGCCTCCAGGAGGTTGTTACAACTCTTAATAAAACTACATAGGCTGAAAGAGTTGTTGGTCTGCTATACTACCTCTATAAAGCCACTTAGCACACCTACATCTTCAATAAAGCTATTACAAAACTTACTCAAGTCCACATAGCATTTAAATTGTTACTTTTGTAGTGCTTTAAGAGACGCCTAACTGTCTGATGCAAATGAGATCTAACTTACTAACCACATATAAGCCACATTCTATTTTCGAAGTACTTTTTAGTTTATAATATTTTCCTACATATGATTATTCTGAATAAATTTAAATTTTACCTTAGCTGCGTAAACATATCTAAAAAAGCAATATATTGAGTCAGATAACAGAGAGTTCCTCCACTTAAGATAATATCACCCGATATGCATTATTTTCAGACAGAGTCCTGGAGAGAAGAACTTATTTGGGTACGGAGATTTTTATGTAAGTAATAGTTCACTTACGATGGTGTAAGGGTAAAGTAGAGGTATACAAGTAAGTATATATCGCCTTTAGTTTACATGAGTTCAGTATACTACCATATTGATATTATAGGACAGTACCTAGAGGTAAAAAATATGCAAAACTTCGGAATAATGTCATATTGAACGGATTTCGTTCATTTTTGGCAGTATAATAGTAAATTCTTCATATAAAAGTTTCTATATTGTGGCGGGGCTTGCTAATTTATAGGGGGTGGATTCCACCCCCTCTCAGGGGGTGACACTTAAAAAAATATATATTTATTGGAGCTGAAGTAGAATCGAATTTTAAAAAGAAAAGGTTCTATGCAATTTTTCACATAAATTGATAGTTTTTAAGTTATAACGACTTCCAAATTGCGATTTGAGCTTAAAGAAAAAGGTATTTCCAAACGGCTTTCGTCAAGTATCTCGAAAAGTATTACTTTATCAGAAAAATGTTACAGACCAATTACAGAAAGTACAAATTGGGAATTATTTATATTTTTTGTTTATTGATCTAGGATTACTAATTTCGGAGATATTTAAGTTTACATTTGGCATCCAAATGTTCATAAGAATTATTTAGAGTGAAAGTTAAATATCTCAGAAACTGTCACACCTATGTCAAGGATGCTATAGGTTATTAGGTTATTAATTAAGCTTTTAACTGTTTTTTTATTTGTTTTTGTAGCATAAAAAACAAAGAAGTTATGACCGAAGCAATGTGCGTCTACACATTTTTTTCATTAACAACGTCGCCATTTTGTTACTGTAATGATTCAGTAATTAAAAAAAGAAATTTCAAACACTGTTTCTCATTAATATATGGCATGGCGTAGATGCTCAAATTTCTTGGTTTGTATGCAGCACTTGCTTTAGAAAAAAATACAGTTTAATTTATAAAGGTATTTTCGATAAAACATTTTTTTTTTTCATCTTCCAAATATCTCAATAAATGTTAGTTTTATTGAGAAATGAGTAAAGACCAAAAATAAAGCTAAAAAGCTGATAATGAATTTCACTTGTTTATTTATTTACATAGACTTAATAGTTTCGGAGATATGAAAGTTTATAAATGTCGTCCGAACGTTTATAAGACGAAAAATGCAGTTTAAATGTTAAATATCTCAGAGATTGTGACACCTACGTCTCGTCTCGCATGCTAAGAAATGAAATTAAAGATAATTAATTGCGTTTTCAAATTATTTTTTACTCGTTCCTGTAGCATAAGAAAGAAAGAAGTTATGATGGAAAAATGTGCGTATTTATATTTTTTTTATATAAAAAGGTCGCCATTTTGTTACTCTAATTAGCCAGTAATTTAAAAACATTATCTCAAATACAGTTTTTCGTTAAGTTGTAGCATTACCTAGATGCTCAATTTTTTTTCTCATTTAAAGCACTTGCTTTAGAAAAAAATTCATTTTGAACTTTAAAGGTAATTTCGAAACACTTGGATACCAAATATAAACTTAAAATTTCTCCGAAATTATTAATCCTACATCAATAAACAAAAAAATAATTAATTCCCAGTTTGTACTTTCTGTAATTGATCTTAACATATTTTCGATTATGTAATACTTTTCGAGATTCTTGACGAAAGCCGTTTGGAAATACCTTTTTTTTTTTAGCTAAAATCGTAATTTTGAAGTCGTTATAACTTAAAAACTATCAATTTATGTGAAAAATTGCATAGAACCTTTTCTTCTTAAAATGTGATTCTATTTCAGCTCCAATAAATTATATATTTTTTAAGTGCCACCCCCGAGAGGGGGTGGCATAGTTAGTGTACTATTACTGTTGCGCGTTTTATTTTTGTGATTGGTACACTAGAGAATTTATGTACCAACATAAAATTAATCGTGATGCTTTCTACAGGCACTAATTTAAACTTTAAGAAATTATCGTGTATTATTTTGTCAAAACTTGAAGAAGAATTTACCCACGATGTTTATGAAGTGCTTTTAATTATGGACTCTTCTGTCTGAGAATAGATAAGATGGGTGATATATTTATTCAAAGACGAAAACTTAATCATGTATGATAAAAAATGGTTCATTTGGCCAGAAAGTGCTTTGACTCACTTTTGTCAATTCATCTTTTTCTTGCCACTAAACCAAATCTACAAGAAAGATAGACATGTTTTCCTAACGATATATTTGTCGATTTTGAAATTATATACAAAATTTACGAAACAATATAAAAAGTTAGTTCTTATTATATCTTTTCAGCATGAATATGAATATTTATAAAAAATATTAAACACATTTAACGTTATCTACTGTATTAGACTAAGATTGTGCTACGCCGACGTAAAAAAATGAACATTTCCACTCTCCCACTGAATTAATTTTGGATGTGCTTCTAAAAAGATGGCTTTTTTAAATTTAATGTAACCAAATGCATTTTAACCGACTTCATATTATAATATTAATCAATAATGTCTAATTAAGTTGGTGACTGAGTGAAATTTTATTTCATAATTTTCAGTATGGCTTCTTTTTTGAGAATACTTTTATTTTTTTCAACCTACTTATACATATTACTGATGACTCGCACTGTTTTCTGTTCTATCTGTAACCGGCCATAATAAAAAAAACACAAAATCTATGTATAGTAAATATTACATTTTGAGAGGCTAGCCACTTAACCTAAGAAATCATATTGAGATAAGGGATATTCCCTAGAGGTTATCTCATTTCGTGAATAGTCCTCGAAGTAACCACATCTATTATTACCGTGGAAAGCGAATTACAACTAGTCTAATATTGACTAATAGTCTGCTTAGTGTCATGTTGTAAAAATTGTTACTATTTAGAGTTTAACAAATGAATTTAATATGTACAGGTAGTTTATTATTATATTGAATATGATTTATGCCTTCTTTGTTTCATAAAAATTGTCATGGTCTTAAGGTGTAATATTAACAGTCGAACACTTTATTTTCAAACAGTAAAATTAAAATCGCCAACATTTGCTAACATTATTTTTGTATACTACTTGTAAAAGAACTATTTAGGTTCCAGTTTTAGAACTTGCACAAACTAGCGCGTTTATTTTAAGTTGATATTTTAGAAAAGTTGTGTATTTGGTAAAAAAATTTTTTAGCATGAATAATTTTCGTTAATTTATTATTTGTAGGGTCTATAGAAATTAAAAATCAACTCTATTTGGCTTCTGCATATCAACTTCAGGCAGTAAAAGCACCAAGTGCGGTGCAGTTCAGGATTGTGTCATAACCTCGAACGCGAACGGCTCGAATATATCTGCCGCTGCTGGATCTGAAATCAACGAGAAAGTACGAAGATTTTGTACTTATATCACTTTCTTAAATGGGAAAATGTCAATAGGCACAAGTAAATATTTTTAAAGTCATATGGAGTATTTCGTGATGAACATATTGTTTTCCACATGATTAGCACCGTTAAACTGTCCACTCTTAATGCTGATCCTGTTGCGCATACTTGACCTGGCCATTCAAAAAAGTTCTATGCACATGTCTCTAAAAAGACAAAACTCAGGAACATCAAATAATAAGAATGCAGCTCGGCGTTTCTTCCACAATCCGAAGATTTCTGATTCTAGGTATACCAGAAATTGATAAGAACTTAATCAAAAGATGTTGCGTCTTTTGAGAAACAATTTCTTCAGCAGCAGAATAAATTACCGTACTTAAATGCTGTAAATAGTTCTTCTTTTTACTGATTTGTCCTATATATGCTGGCTATGTTTGTGAAATAAACGAGTAGACAATATAAAATGGTCCCTATTTAATAATTGAAGACCTAAGTGTTATGTCGCATTTTTAAAAAAAAATTACTTTATGCAATTTTTGAACATCCCTGATATAGATTTAACACCCAATAAACGGTGAATTCTAAATTTGTAATATTTTATAGAAACTTTTTAATTATAAAGGCGCCATGTCATACATACAATCAGTAATTTTAGTGGACGTACACAGCTTTGGACAGAAAAATCTAGTTTCATAACAGCTTGATATTTTTCTTTAATATTAGAGTAAACAAAAGAACATAACCCAAAATTATCTATTTGATGAGGTATTATTCATTTGAATCGAAGACAAAATAAATAAGTTCCAACTCAAAACCCATTTATTTAATTTACTCAAAACTTTAAAAGTGTGACATAACACCTTTATCCACTTAGGTCTTCAATTCCTAGGACAGTGTTATTGTAAAACTTAGTTTGTAATATTTGAATATAATTGTGACCGCTTAGAAACCCGAATGAAAACAGGATCTTATTTCATAATTTTCAGTTTTTTGGGGTCAGTCCATTTTTTTTCAGTCTCATTATACATATTACTTCTTTCAAGTAATGAAAACAAACATTTTGAATTCTTAATACCAAGAATATAAATTGTATCAGAATTATTCCTGAGAATGTTTTCCGTAGAAATAAATCACCTAGACAAATTATTCCGATATGCGATTATCTATAAAATATTAATCTAATGAATTCTGATGATTAATTGCCATCCTAAATACAATGCAATAAGCAATATAATGTGCCACATGGCATTCCAAATATTAGAAATTGGAAAATCAAATTGCAGGAGGCATCACCTCTAGCATCACCTTATTGTCTGTGCAAATTAAATTTGTCAGTGACTGGCAGCCACATAGTCTCTCCCTTCTGCGCTTTCTTGTCATTTTCAGGACGAAACCTTCGCTACAAATAACTGAGCAAATTATCCAAGACCATACAAATACAGTTATAGCTTTTGTTTTTAACTGGGACGTCCTATGTTTCATTATTTATGTTTGCTTGAATCAAATTTGTCGATTTTTTAATATAATATCTTTGAATAAGAATTAATAAGCAACTAAATTAAGGTGAATGATTTGATTTTTTTTTGCGGGTCTCGAAATTTCAGTAATAAGGTGCGAGTGAAAAGAATAAATCTCTGTTCATTGAATTTTTTCAAATGGCTATACTGGTTTCACGATGTTCTTTTTTTTATCTTTTTATTTAACGGCGGCTTATTTTCGCTACCAGGGCCTATGACCGACGCCAGGAGGCGAGCTACCCTCAACCTAGAAATTTTGCCGAACCTCTTTCCTCAAGAAGAGTAGGGATATTTTACTTGCCTAACATTTAACAGACAAGGGACCGCCTGCTTTACATCCCCTCCGAAGGATGGTATATCCACTACGTAATCCTCGTCTGAAATTACGTAACTTCCGCGTATACACTGATATACAAGCCGCTAGAAGGTGGGACGAGAACGCTGTGTTTCCCAAGTACTAACCGCGCTCGACGTTGCTTCAACGGAATATCAACTGACATTCACATTGAAGTCGCCTCTACGCTCCCCCCGTTTCACGATGGTATAGCAAACAATTGTTCTTTGTATTGTTTGAGTTAATTATACTATCAAATATAAAGTGGATACTTTTTAAGTGAAAATAACTATAAGTATTTTTTTTAGATTAATATACAGGGTGTCCCATCGGGAACCGCAATTTTAAGTCTCAAATTAAACAAAAAGTCGTAAGTCTAATATCTAAATGGAAAAAAATGGAATTTAGATTTGCATAATTTATTGCAAAAATTTGACACTATTTTTCGCGGTTTGAAGTTGACAAAATGTAGCGTAAAAAATTTAACACTTGGTATACTATTATTGAATTTCTTTAAACTGTAGATCATAGCTCACCTTATAGTATTTCTGCATTCGGAAAAGTAAATGAGGATCTTTTACGTGAAAATTTATAAAGGTTAATGCAAACCAACAGAGATTTATTCTTTTCACTCGCACCTTATTACTGAAATTTCGAGACCCGCAAAAAAAAATCAAATCATTCACCTTAATTTAGTTGCTTATTAATTCTTATTCAAAGATATTATATTAAAAAATCGACAAATTTGATTGTCATTTTTTTTTTATAAAATGCCAAATATCTCTGAAACGGCTTGATTTAGGGATAGAGTACTACATGTTTTCGACTCAGAATTTTTCGCTCTTTTCGAAAACTTCTAAATTTATAAGGTGCTCTATTTAAAATAAGCGGAAGTGCCAAATGCTTGTAGTTATTTTCCTTGAATTGGCCATACAAACATTAGTAATTCCTTAAATTTTCAAAATTTTCTGGTGCGTACTTTTCTCTATATCGATCTATGCAGCTCCGGGTAGGACACGCTATATTTAAAATAAGATGGGGATAAAAAAGATTAGACTAATTAGAATTAGAATTAGAATTAGAATTAGAATTAGAATTAGAATTAGAATTAGAATTAGAATTAGAATTAGAATTAGAATTAGAATTAGAATTAGAATTAGAATTAGAATTAGAATTAGAATTAGAATTAGAATTAGAATTAGAATTAGAATTAGAATTAGAATTAGAATTAGAATTAGAATTAGAATTAGAATTAGAATTAGAATTAGAATTAGAATTAGAATTAGAATTAGAATTAGAATTAGAATTAGAATTAGAATTAGAATTAGAATTAGAATTAGAATTAGAATTAGAATTAGAATTAGAATTAGAATTAGAATTAGAATTAGAATTAGAATTAGAATTAGAATTAGAATTAGAATTAGAATTAGAATTAGAATTAGAATTAGAATTAGAATTAGAATTAGAATTAGAATTAGAATTAGAATTAGAATTAGAATTAGAATTAGAATTAGAATTAGAATTAGAATTAGAATTAGAATTAGAATTAGAATTAGAATTAGAATTAGAATTAGAATTAGAATTAGAATTAGAATTAGAATTAGAATTAGAATTAGAATTAGAATTAGAATTAGAATTAGAATTAGAATTAGAATTAGAATTAGAATTAGAATTAGAATTAGAATTAGAATTAGAATTAGAATTAGAATTAGAATTAGAATTAGAATTAGAATTAGAATTAGAATTAGAATTAGAATTAGAATTAGAATTAGAATTAGAATTAGAATTAGAATTAGAATTAGAATTAGAATTAGAATTAGAATTAGAATTAGAATTAGAATTAGAATTAGAATTAGAATTAGAATTAGAATTAGAATTAGAATTAGAATTAGAATTAGAATTAGAATTAGAATTAGAATTAGAATTAGAATTAGAATTAGAATTAGAATTAGAATTAGAATTAGAATTAGAATTAGAATTAGAATTAGAATTAGAATTAGAATTAGAATTAGAATTAGAATTAGAATTAGAATTAGAATTAGAATTAGAATTAGAATTAGAATTAGAATTAGAATTAGAATTAGAATTAGAATTAGAATTAGAATTAGAATTAGAATTAGAATTAGAATTAGAATTAGAATTAGAATTAGAATTAGAATTAGAATTAGAATTAGAATTAGAAGTAGAACTAGAACTAGAACTAGAACTAGAACTAGAATTAGAATTAAAATTAAAATTAAAATGGATGCTTACTCTATAAATTAATATATTATTTGTTATTTTTATTATTCTTATGGATTTACGTAATAGTAAATGTTTTTGAGATCTACTATTTGATGAATTTTTAAACGTGGCTGAAGACTGATCCAATGTTTTATTTTTTTTTAAATAAATTTTCAGAATTTATTGCTTTAATCTCTATTAGAATTAAATTATAAAGTTTAGGGCCAAGGTATGTAAAACATCGTTGCGACTTGGTTTTATTGTGGTATTAGCTTTATGACGTGTGTTGTAATTATGGCTAATATTAATTAATTCTCTTCTGTATTTATATTGCCAAACTAATATGGTTTGGCAATATAGTTGGCCTATATCAAATAATTTAGTTTCTACAAACAAATTGTGTTGGATAAGTCCATTTTAAGTTGTAACCTTCTTTATTATTAATTTTTGGATATTTTGCAGATTTATTATTACATTATTTGTAGCACTACCCCAAGCTAAAAGTCCATAGACTAGATGTGATTCAACAAGGTCCACCTTGAGTAACTGAGACAACCATTTAAATTTATATAACAAATATTCTAGGTTTTTTTGTGATGTATTTTATGTGTATGTCCCATTTCAAATTATTATCTAAGTAGTACTTCACATGTTCGACAGATGACAACTCTATATTTAGATTATTTATTTAAGAGTAATTTTATAATAATAATTTTAAGAGTAAAAATTCGGTAAATGAGTTTTATATGATGCAAATGGTATGAAATTAGTTTTAGTATAGTTGATGGTTAATAGACTGTCAAATATTCTGGGTAAGTCAAGCTCTACGGTTTTCTTTAATGTTGGACAGTACTTGTCCCTATAAAAAATGGCAGTGTCATCGGCAAAACTTAATACAGTTCCTCTTGTTTGCACTTTAAATAGGTCATTTAGGTAAATATTAAACAATAAAGGTCCAAGTACCGTACCTTGAGGAACTCCATATTGTACTATCTTTGTATCACTAAAAGTATCTGAGATGTTGGTGCACTGTCTTCTATTTGTTAAGTAACTCTCCATAAGTTTATATGGAGTTCCCCTAAAACCGATGTTTTCCAATACATTGAATAACTGAATGTGGCTGACTGTATCGAAGGCTTTTGTTAAGTCTAAAAATACACATAGAGCTGGAGTCTTTTCGTCTATTGCACTGTTTATGTTAGAAATTAACTTTGCGATTGCGATTGATGATGGCTGTGCTCTGAAACCAAATTGATTGTCTGACAGGATATTATACTTTGCTAGGTAATTTTGAATTCTATGTTTAAGAATTTTTTCAAATATTTTAGCTAAATTCGATATTAAGGAGATAGGCCTATAGTAAGCCACATTCAATTTATCCCCTTTTTTATATAATGGTTTGATTACGGCTATCTTAAAGGTCGTGGGGCATATACCTGTTTGAAATGACCTATTTATTATGCAAGAGGGGCTGCTCTGTGTTTTATTTTCTCATGGTTATTTTTAACATTTTGTAGTTTTGTGTTCGACAACCACCAACACATCTATATTAAGATATAGCATTTATTTTTGTTTGCAGGGAAGCCTCTGTTTATCTTGAGCCCTTATGCGTTGCATCCTTTTGCTTACCGACAGCTGGGTGTATATTACATTAGCAAACATTCAGAATCAAATTTGTAGCGTGTAAATTTTAAGGTGAGACATAAATATATTAGGTCATTTAAATCTAAAGTATAAGTGATAACAAAGGATACTGTAAAAATGTAGAATATGATGACATTACCAAGAGTAAAATTTTACTTCCTTTAAAATTACAAAATGCTAGAAAACCAACAAATTCAGACAATATCCATGACAAAATGCATAGGCTGTTACTATCATGATGTAATATGTCACGTTAGGAATATATCGTCAACATATTTGTTACACTTCCAGAAAAATCCAACGTCTCATGAAGTGATGACTACCGTTTAACTCTTATGCCACACTCTCAAAACATATTCTTAAGAGATATTCAATACCTGGATTTAAATAAATCAAGAAAGTATGAATTAAGACAATTTGAATTTTGAGGAGAGTAGATATCTCCAATTTCAAAAAATTCAAATAAGGACGAAGTATTCAGTTCGACCCATGTTTATCTCTTTATGTCTATTCACCTCAAAACATAAGTGGTGGTACCATTAAAGCATCATCGAGCTATATTCAGTAGCACAAGCCGAAAACAAATTTTTCCGTTCACATTTTTCAGCACTTAGGTTATATCACAGCGAATAAGCCGTTACTTATTCGACACTAATGTTTCGTTCAGAAAATTAGAAAGGATTTATCAACAATGTAAAAATCACGTATCTTCCAAGTCTTAGTCATTTGGTACAATTTATAGATATAAGTGCAGATGGCATCTGAACATAACAAATAACGATTGTTTCAGAAGGCTCAAAAATTTTCTGGAATATTACAGAAAATTCCAATTTATTTCAGAAGGCTCTCAAATTTTCTGGAATGCTTCAGAATGCTCTAGAATTTTCTAGAATATTACAGAAGTTTAATCATGAGAGTTTAGGCCGTGCAATACGTTTATTGTAGAGATCAAGCTGTTCTCCAGTTAGAGTTACCGATTTTCATAAAAATTGGCTTAGGATAGGTCGATTTCGATGAAATAAAAACTAAATGTTACTCCAAGCTTAGATAAATTTACCTGTGAAAACTCTCTTCAGATTAGTTCAGTAGTTTATGTGCGATGTGCGTTCAAATAAACAGACAAACAGACAAAAATAACCAAAACTATCTCAATGTTCATTACTCATCTTACAATCCGCTAGATCAGTTTTTTGCAAATATTTTCAATTTACAGACATGCCAATTTTACAGATTTATTGTATGTATAAATTACATACATAGACCACTGGAAGGGGGCCTATATTACAATATGAAAGACAATTGAGGAATACGAAGAAAATTTAATTAAAAGAGATCGGTGACAGTCAAAGCAACAGTTAATAGTATTCAGACAATTAACTAATATGTTGTAGATTTCCATAATTTTAAGGGACAATGGTGGCCTGACCATGGTGACGTGGCCACAACGTCAGAACGTTTCAAAACCCCCCTGGATTCCAAAAAGTGCTCTTAAATGTGGTCCCGCCGCTCCTCGATACAAATCGCCACAACCATTAACAAGTGTCAGTCCGCCACTGAATAAATGCTTAGCGTTAACTGAAAAATAAATATTAATATATTAATCTTTTTAACATAACAATAATAGTCCTTTGGTGATTCTAGCAACTAAAGACAAATTTGTCCATATCGCTTGTATTACCACATGCACTACATATGCCTCAGATAAATACTCCGATTCTTTAGATGTTTGGGGAAAGAAACGTAGCCAAAGCTTTTTCTATAAAATAGAACAAACTCTTTTACTGATATGAATTTCTCTGGTACGGAGCTTACCCTGGTTTCAGACTATGAATGATCGCATGTTACGTATGTAGTTTATCTATTTATTGTACTATTGTGAAAGCCGGACAAATTTTGAAGTACCTGACCGAATGAACAATAATTTCTTATATAACTCAGGGTAGGTCTTTCAATGCTGGACTGAAAGCACCTGGTGGCTATCCGGCCACAAAGATACGGTTAATGCCAAATCTTTTTCAACCTAATCTTTTACTGGTGGCTAGTTAAGCGAGTGCCTTCTGATTCTTTACCGATGGCGCTCATATATCAGCGAGATCGTTTGATTACGTCTTATTTAGTAGATATGAAAAGTCAAGAGGATTAACCAGAAGAAGTCACAATTTCTGGATAAACGATTTGCGGCTTATTTTAATCACACATCATCCGACTTTTTCTGATTGGACCTTCGAAAAGAGATCAAATCTAATCAAATTAAATTTAATACTCATTAATATACGTCAAAATCTACTCGGACACTCGCACCATGATCCAGCCGAATATCCACAGTACCAGGGCGCTGTGAAAAATTGAGGGGTTGAAGGGCACGCGGCCGTCTAGGGTTTAAAATAATTTAAAAAAAATAGGACACCGCTCCTACGTGCGCAGCAGGGTGTGGTGTAATAAAATGTCCACAGGGAACTTAACAATATTTAATATTGAAAAAACATGTAAAAAATTGATAATATAAACACTGGCACAGTTTGTTGACTGGGAAAAACTCACTGAAAAAAAAACCGCTACAGGCAATGAAATACAAAAAGAGAGCGGCTAAACCAAGCCGCTGAATTTATTATAAAATTTCTAATTTTGGTTCTAAATGTTGTGTTGTTGTAAATTGTTTTAGTAAATGTTTTGTATTTGAGACAGTAATTTAGGAAAAAAGTGGCAAACAAAAAATGACAAAATGAAACAAAGAAAAGAGTGGACAGGAAAGGTGGGAAAAGGTAGAGTAAATAGTTGATATTTTGGTAAAGGTCTACATATGGCTACATATGCTGCTGAAAAATGGGGAGCTCCTGGTAAGGTAATTTGGGTTTAATCCGGGGGGATTATGTTCCCTTATTTGTGTGATATTGCTCGTTAGCAGACTATCGCCGAGTTTGTGATGAAATCCTTGAAAGATAATCTTGACGTAGTCCGCTAGTGGAATGATGTCGTTACAACGGGCGTTCAAAACTCTGAGGGACCTTCAACTCTGCTCAAGTTGGAAATGAGGAGGAGAAATTTACGTTCTAGGAGTGATAGTTTTTTTATTGACGTGGTCGACGCGCTGCACCCCGCCGGCGCAGTATATGTAAGGGCCGACCTAATGACTATTAAGTGTGTAGATCAACATTTTATCGTTTGTGTTCTCAGTCTGCTGCTACCATAAGATGGTGCAGGGTCCTAGAAAAGAAGTAAACTTTACGCACGTCTCGTTTATGCGCTTATTATGGGTCAGTCGAGTGTCTAAATGAACTCCCAGATACTTCACCGTTTTTTTTACTTCAATTTTGACCCTTCTGTCCGAGACTGGAGTGACAATTTTGTTTTTTGTGAAGTTCTGGAAGAAAACCATGGCCTCCTCGCTAATTCTTATCTTCCATCAATCATAGTACTTCGTGGCAGAAGCCATGTATGCTTTCAATAGCATATTTTTCGCCTTGGCACTGTGGCTATGAGCGTACATGGTCATGTCATCGGCGTACAGGGCCACCTTCGTATTCGGAAACGATTGGAAATGGGGAGGAATAAATTAAATAAGTTTGGTGCTAGGCACGACCCTTACGGAACGCCCGCCGCCGTGAAAACTTTATCGTTCACTCACTCGTATTTACAGCTTTTTGTCAGTCAAGTGCAAACGTAACAGTTTGATTATATAACCAGGAAAATTGTATTCGTGTAATTTAAATATCAACTCCGGAACCCAGACAGTACCTAACGCTCTCAATATCTAAGAGAACTATTGCGGTGCTCGTCATCGATGTGAAGTCTCTCCTGGGCAGAATTAATCCTGCTCAGGGCGATCCTCTCCACCAACTTAGAGATCGTTGACAGCAACAAGATGGGTCTGTAATTGCCGGCGACTCTGGCATTCTTATTCAGCTTCAAAATGGGAACTACCACGGCACATATATTTCAGGTGGAAATTCATGCCATTGAACTGTGTAGAAGAAGACTTGAACAGATGCATCCGATACATAGATCAATAAAAATCTCTTCAGACAGACAAGGAGCTCTTAAAGCTCTTGGATAACATCGTTGTAATTCTAAATTGCTCTGCAACTGCCAAAAGGCTCTAACCCGATTGGACAGAAACAAGTTAACTCTGGTCTGGATAGGGGGGCTACTCTAGCATGGAGGGCAATGAAACGGCCGATTCCTTAGCCAGGAAAGGTGCGGTATCGAAATTTATCGAACTAGAACCAGTACTTGATATATCGGCAAGCACTGCGAAAACAACCATCTTGGCCTGGGCTGAAAGGAAAATCCTCCAGTACTGATGCGAACTACCTGATTAGTTCATTCAAAGGAGTTTATTACATATCCTTTGAAATCAAGAACAAAAAACCTATTAAAGAGGTAACACTTAAGAACACTAATTGGCCTACATACCGAGCACTGCAAATTACCAACTACATAGACCAGGTGACAACGCTGAATGCCGACTGTGTTTGGAGGAGGATGAAACGGTAGCGCACATTTTGTTTACCTGTCCTGCTGCAGAAAGAACTAGATTCTCACTTTTTGGCAAAGGCCAACTGCTGCCAGAGGATTTGGGCAATATCTCACCCAATAAGGTAGTTAGTTGGCTTCATTAAAATGCTGAACTTATTGGGTGAAGCCACAATAGACCAGATGGTCGCAGTGGAGGGTCTGTATAGTAGCCCACATCATCATCATCATCATCACACATCAACCTAACCTAAACTACCACATTCGAAACTCATATATTTCTTAACAAAATTTAAAAAATAGCAAAAGATTTAGCAAGCCCTGTAAAATATAAAATGTTAGTGTAACTATCGTGACTGAATAATTTTATGAGTTTATTACAAATTAATTTACGTTAATTCGGTATTCAATGTTAAACTACATTTTATATACATTGGAGTATTTTATATTTTTTCTACATTCATCAAGTAATGTCATATTCCACATATCTGCGTGATTTGTCATTATGTAACACACCGTGTACTGTAGAAACTTTAGAAGCCACTTGTTTATGTGCAATTCACAAAGTGTCCAATATAAAATAATAGCTATTTGTGTTAAGAGCGCATAGTCCCTCATTATCACTTGACAGTGTAAGTTGACGCGCGACGCGAAGCGAAGCGAAGCGCGTCAAACACTCGAGAGTGAAAATAACACTTTGTACTCGAATTACACACATAATTTCATCTACAATCATTTGAAAATATCTAAATAAAAGGAATAATTAAGTTGAATTGTGGTTGGAAATCAGTATTTATCAATATTTTATGAGTATGATCAAACTTGTGTAAGGACAGATGCACTCAAGCGAGCGTAAAAGTACTTTGCCCCTCATTTCCATGGGAGACCAGCGTAAAAGTAACAATCTTCTCAGCAAAGTCAACGTCTGTGATTGTTAGATACGTACAAGAAAGCCTAAGTCGACTGTAGATAAAATATTTTTTTGCTGTATGAAAAAAAAAAATTAGGGAGATATTACAATAACATTTATATCATGATTTTAACAACCGAATTTTGGCTGTGGACGAATTTTCAAAAATGGTGAAATAATAGTGGAGGTTTTAATTTCGTGATATATCTAATTTCAAAGGAAAATTCAAAGTGCAACATATTTTAAAAAATTATTAAGCTTCGACTATTTTCTATTTCGAGTGTCCCGAAAATGGCACTTACGTCACAAGGGTAGTTGTTAACTTATATACAGAGCAGGAAAGCTGAAGCAAGTTGACAACAAAAAAAAGTAACCCTATCTGTCAAAAGTTAAATGGACGTTGAGCTAACAGCATTTAATGCATGGAGAATAGACAGACGTAAGCACGCTGTAGTTAACTATGCTCGAAAAATTAAAGAAAAACCTTTCCTCACTTTTACATTGTTCTAAACATTTTTTAAGGAGAAATGTTATATTTTACTGAAATGTTGACGCAAGAGCAAAATCGGTAATAAGAATTCTAAATAATGTACCTACCTCAGAAATGAGTTGGGCCCGCCATATATGCTGCAGGTCAAATGCATAGCATGCGATTGTGGCTGGTGTGTATTTAAGTGTATCGTTCTCTATAGCGGTGGGTTATGTTAATGTCAGTATAATCGGTAATAAGAATTCTAAATAATGTACCTACCTCAGAAATGAGTTGGGCCCGCCATATATGCTGCAGGTCAAATGCATAGCATGCGATTGTGGCTGGTGTGTATTTAAGTGTATCGTTCTCTATAGCGGTGGGTTATGTTAATGTCAGTATAATGAAATTCTTGTAAATCTGCAAAGTAGCTGTGGAAGACAAACGATGACAAATGAGAACCGTAATTACCGACCAAGCTCTTTCAGGCCATGCTCTAATATCATGTTGGTATTCCCAACAAGAGATAGTTGCCTCGTTTGAGATATAGAACATACCACTTTTCTATTTATGTATAACCTAAGTGCCCTGACCTTTCAGGTTTGAGTGTTTTAAACAGACTCTAATCTGCAAAAAACACAAAAATATATAGAGAATTATGTTTCTTTATTTAACAATAAATAAATAATTTGGAAAAGAAAGTATAGAGGTAAAATCATGGTGCATTGGCATGTTTAATTCCTGGAAACAATGTAGTTTATTTATTTAGATAAATACCATTAGAATGCGAATGGTCAGAAGGAATATTTTTACTTAATTATACGGGAGAATTTAATCCGGTACAGAATAATAATAATGATGGATCACAAAATAATGATTTATGCAGTGTGGCACCTTGAAAAAAAAATGCCTAAAAGAATTTCTTCAGAAACAACGTATTTTTCTTTATGGATATTTAACTTAGACCTGATTAAGCTATTTTGATAATTCAGTAATTCAGATAATACATAATACTGTTACGAACTTATTTAATAGCTTTATTCAAACAAATGGGAATATAAAACTAATTCTCAAACCGATTTTTTATCTCGCAATACGGAAAAGAATTAAGCATTAGGTACATTATTAAACGCCCTCCAAACAACTGGCTTAAGATTTTCATTTTCCAACATTAATTAACCCTAATTTCTGAGAAAAACTTTTTCAATTTTAAGTGAAATTAACTTATTATATGCTCTGTAAAAAATTACGCAGCATTTTAATTAGCCACTGGTACAATCGGAACTTGCCGTCATTTAAAACTGATGCTCTTTTAGAAGAATTATTCATTAAATTATATGGCACGTTATAGAAATTTGTACAATGCATTATTTTTCGGTCTTTTGAAAACATCAATAATTACTTAATGTCTTTAATTATTAACGTCTCATTTGGAGTACATACTTCCATGACAATAAAACAACATAGTTGAATTAGATGTCATTTGTAGCTACAAAGAAGCGCTCATTAAAGTTAAGAAAAATTCTTCACACTCACAAGTATTAACGTTCTCGTTTTCTTTAAATATTTAAAAGAATAATCCAATTTTTCTCTCAATACAACCATTTGACTTATTTAACGAAAGAATGTTTCATGAAGGGAGTTATGGCGAAAACTAGATATTTGTCTGGATCTATTTGAATATGATTTTGTTTTATGAAAATACGGGTTCCGTTCCGGTTTCGGTCCTAAGAGATAAAAGAGCTCCGATCCGATCTTCTCTCAATTGTGGTTTCGGTCCAGATAACTAATTTATATTAAAAATGTTAACACACAATATCTTAAAATAGATTAAGTTACAATTTTTAAATAAACTAAAAAGAGACATCTATCCAGCCTTAGGACATAATTTTCGATTAATGTTCATTTCCTGCCTTGAAATATAGATTCTACAGAGAATTATAAAAGTTTATGATTTTTGTTTTTAAACAAATTAAGGATCATGATTAAACGGTATATGAGGGTAATTTTAGTTATATCATATGTACATTTGTTTTTAGTTTATTTATTATCGATATGAAATAAGAATAGACCAAAATAATTTTTTGTGATTCGTTAAATGTAGCTGTCATGTTTCTACAAATAAAACATGATCCGTTAAAATAGACATCATAAATTATTTAATTAGGTTATAAGAGATCAATAAAAAATGAGGTAAGAAATACTAATAATATTACGAGATGATAGGCCAGTCGTCAGGTAAATTAACATCGTTTTAAATCGTACAAAAGATTTTACTGTTGGAACTCCTTTATTATATGCCTCTTTTAGACATACTAATTTTTCCCCCTCGGCCGCCCCCCGCAACACCCCCAGTTTTGAGGGAATACCGGTTTTAAGATTTTAACAGCGAATTGGTACGAGAATTGCGAATAATACGTGGAAGAAGAACGATTGCGAATTGTATAGGCGACTGGAGCAATAATATTAAAAGATATTAGATCTCATGTATATGAAATTAAAGTTACCCTGCATCAGATGCTTTCTTAGAAAACGTTGAGAATGACATACCGGACGATCTTAATGTCCTTATGCAAACAATTATTTGTAAAAAGAAGCACGGGGATAAAAACAAGTGGACTACGAAGTGCACTGCCATTTCACATGCAATAATAGCTTCAGCCGATATACAGGGTGGATGTGATACAATGCTTAAATTTCCCCGCCTATAACTCCAAGAATATTAATACTACGTAAATATGTGTCTGAACTATTTCGATAGAGAATTTAATTATCTTGAAATTTGATACGTATCTTTTTTTTGGCAGGACCCTTCAGAACCGAGATATTGGCAAAAAAATGATTTTTAAGCGATATTCCCCCAAAATTGGTGGTGTTCCGGGGGGCGGGCGAGGGGGAAAAATTAGTATGTCTAAAAGAGGCATATAATGAACTGGTTCCAATAGTAAAATCTTTTGTACTATTTAAAACGGTATTTACGCATCCTGAACTCCCTGATGACTGACCTATGACTGGAAGACTGGAAAAAAAATTATGGTCGATCGAATGTTTCATAATGAAGTTTGTATATGGAAGAAAATTGCATAAATATTTGGGTATTTGTGCCATGGGACCTTCAAAATAATCATTGGATGGAATGTTCAGGTTAGTGTATCCGAATAAAAATGATAATAACAGAAAAATACATAAATAAAACCTGGGAAACTACTAGGGTGGATACTATGCATAGGTAGAATCTGTAATGCTATTTATACTTATTTCTCTATGTAAAATTCTTTATAAAAATGCACAAATAGAAATGACTAATGAAATAATGTTCAAATTCCAATAAATAATAAATAAACCTAATTCAATATCATTACCTTTTCAATTCTTAAATTAATTCCAATAGTTGTGAAGGATGTAAAATCTATTAAAATTCAAATTAATAGCACCTTGTATTTCTTCTCTGTTTGTAAGGAATCTGCATTTATTGACAATATAAACATTTCACAATCAATGATGAATAAGAGGTCAATATAAATCCCCTGATAAAACACTAAAACACATCTCTGTCCGACATTATATTTTTTAACATTGCATTATTTATTTTATTTTGCTTCCAACGTTTTACTTTGTTGCTACCAAATATGTTCACATCACCTTGCTTCAGAGGTGATTGGGGTTCCAGGACGAATGACTTCCTGAAGAAATTATTGAAATTAATTTTAAAAAATTGGCACGATTAATAAAACATTACACTTAAAACTAAAGCAATTCAAGTAAACCTTAAGAGTTCTGTACCTAACTAATTTTATTGCTGCAATATAGTTTTCAGTTTAGGTACATCATTTTTGCAAATAATTATGTTTTATTTAGTTTCTTTCATCATGATTAGAAAATATCATTTAGGTATTATGCAAATTACAACTTACACACTTTTTTATTCCTAGAATTTAAAATTAAAAAAAAATATATTGAAAATGCTTAAATCATTTATTTTAATTCAGTCATTCACATTTTTTTATTTAATATGAAATTATCTACTTTCTGTAACGAATGAATATTTCTATACTCCACTGCTAAGAACCATGGAGGTAGAATATAAATAAGGAGTAGCCATAAAGCTTATATCCTACAATGAGAAACGGCCGCAGAAGGCGTGGCTTGTGATCATACTGTCATGAATGGCTCGCCAGGTCCTGATTTAAAAAAGTTTATACAGCATTTGAGGAGATACATGTTAGTTGACTTTACACATTGACACTACCATATATCGAGCCAGTAGAGTAATGAATGAGATGACGGTTTCACATTTCAAGCAAATATAATATAATACAATCTAAAATAAATAGAAAATAGTTTCAACATATCTTTTGAGTACAGACCTGTTTTAACCTATGAAAAGTGATTCCAAAATATTTCTTCTTATCGACACTACTTTGATTTGTACAGCTACTTGGCGGACACGAAATCATATGTTAAGGCAAAAAACACTATTTTCTATCAAAAACATTTATTTTATAATAATATTAAACCAAGATACATCTCGCGTTTTGTTGACATTTCGATCATACTAAAATGAGGAATGTGCTGCCACATTCTGCTTCTTATGGTGACTCCTTATTTATTCAACCTCCTTGCTAAGAACTAACGAGTTAGAAAAAACTTGTACAACTTTTCTAGAGTTGATTATTATAGAATGTAAAGTTCAATAATTGTTGTGAATGACTGAATTTCAATAAGACGAATTAAATATTTTAAACATATTTTTTGCAATAGAATGAAATCCCATCATATAATTCAATACTTCATCAGTATTAGCTAGAGGAGTAGTTGTTTTGATTGGTTCTCCAATAATGGGTGTTTTAAAGTGTTTACTTAATTAGTATATTAGCGTGACCTAATTGTGTCACCAATATACAGAAAGTAAGTAATTTCATATTAAATAAACCTCGTGTAAGTTGTGATTTGCATAATATCTAAATAATATTTTATAATTAAGTACATCATTAATATGACTAACTTTGGAAACATCAGCTACCTAACAACACTATTTTTTTGCATTTTTTGCATTTTTGCATTTTTTGCACTTGGATGTAATTTAACTTAGAAGTCGAATAGAAACCCAGTATTTCCTGATAGCTGATATACATGACTACCAGCTCCATATTTAAGATTTTTTACTTTGGTACGTGGAATATATTTGAAATTTAAATGCTGACTGTACCTTGTAAATACAGAATATTTTGCTTCCTCAGTTAAATTATTTTTGTGGATATTTTTGCCTTTCGCATAATGCCAAGATGTCGCAAAAGAGACTAAAAATATCCTTAACATTTAATGAATTTTACTGTGCTTTGTACAAATTTCTTGGAAAATTGTGCTCAGAGCCAAAAAATTTTACTGCAAAAAATTTAAAAAGCATTGACGACGTAACAGTACTAATAATGCATTACGTACGAACATAGAGAACTTTATTTCACACTCAGTAAGGCCAATAAGTGAATAATGTACCAACCAGTTGTAAGAAGCGAATTTCTTATTATAGAGAGTACTGTAAATTTGTAATTCAGGCAGTGCACAAACGTTTTATAGATAGAGACACTTACTGCCGTTCTGAAAATTAATGCCTAAATATCGGTTTTACATTATTGTTTAGAATTCAAATGTTCGTACAACACTGACTTTTAGTCCATGTAAAACGCGGGGTTTGACGCTCGGAATGCCCCCCTCATCGGGACTACTTTTATTTCATGCTTTTTGGGTCGCTGATTGTGAAAATCAGGGTCCCGCGGCTCTAAACATAGTGCGCCACCCCTGAAAATGCCAAAAACCACCCCTTTTGGGAATAATACAGTACAGTACAGTAACTAATAAAGTACCAATGAGAGGTGAATTGATAGTAATAAATATTAAGGTTTAATCATGTCGGCATATTTAATAAATTAAACACAGTGGCTATTGAAACACATTTCTAGATTATTTTAGCATGAGTTCCAGTGAATTTTACACTGCTACTTGTCTACTGCAATTAGCGTTACACATATCTACTTTGCACTGATGAATGCAGCACGAAACCTTCTGGGAATGATCTTGTGTACTGGCCATACAAAGCATTTTCACCACCGTTTAAATATAAATATTTAAATCAGCAAGAGACGCGTTTTACAGCTACTCAATTTAGTTTCTCAAATATAGTGAAAGGATTACTATTTTTAGTATTTATCACTAGTAAGAGAAAAGTGGAGGTTAGTTTTTGGATACAAATACAAAATATTAATTTCACATTTTACTGCAATTGACGGGTATATGTATATTGTATATATTCTTAGTTAATAATGTTTAATAATGTTGATATATCACTGATTATAATTTTAAATTGAAAATAAAAACCCACATTTCTTAATTTCATTTTCTAAATATTCTGAATAAGGAGTATCATTCGGATAGATCTGTTTCACGTATTCCCAATTTCCACGTTGTTTTATAGTTGTGTCTATACAGTAGAACGTGGTTGCGGAGTAAAATAATATTACAGAAATGTTCTATCGAAACATTTGTTCTGTGACACAAACATATTACGACGTACAAAAGGAAACGCGAGCATTTTCATATCCTTTTCAAAGTTCAAGATAATGCGATAATGCAAATCGGAAATCAACAATTCTAAAAGCATTTTTGATGCAATACCAGCCATAAATTATTTTCTTCTACATAACTTCTGTGGTGATATCTTGGAATGGATAAATGTAGATATTTTTTTAAAAAGATCATATTTGATTTATTATTGTTAGCTAATTATTTTTTTGTCTTGCTTTGAATTAGGTAATTAATAAACCGACTCAGTTGCTTATCTGTTAGGTTTGAGGTCGGTGGGTCCCCGGTTAGAATCGTGGCTAGGGAAATGGATGATTAGTGGGGTTTTTAATATGTTGCCGAGCCGGTAGCATTCGGCTAAACTACGGTTGAGTAGAATAAGAGAGATGTTTTATGATTAAATCTGCACAAAAAATAAGAGACTAGTATTTCTTTATTTTTGTTACATATATCTAACTATGTGACTTATTTTACCTATTTAGTTTACTCAAATAGCATGGTAAAATACTCCCTTTTGAAGTAGTGTTTAGTTTAGTTTAGTTGTTTATACAGAGCGATCGCCACAGGCATTCGAATTGTCATTATTTGTATAAATTATTATTTCATAATTTTAGGGGAAATATTACTAAGGTTTGTAATCGAGCACAGAAAAATACCAAAGTGTCAGGTAGAGGGTGTAAAATGACGTACCTTGCTTGCAAATATTTATTAAACGCGATAACTTTTCTTAGACTTTAATTTATAATTTGGAACTTCGTAAAATAATAAAAATTTGTTGCCCATTAGCTTCGTTTCAGTGCCATTAAAATTTAAAAAATCTCATGTATGCTATAAAAACATACTGACTGTTTACACTTCACATCTGGTACGGCTCTGGTAAGGCTAACGAATTTTATTAAAAAGTTTAGGTCCGTAAGAATAAGTAAAAAGTAAGCAAGAAGTAATAACTCTCCAGAAGACACAAAAATAATGTATCCACAACAGAACGTAAGAACGATGACACAGCAGCTACTGGCACAAGAAATCGACTGCGGCGGGAACTGTCTATATGGAGCACTAAGCACTTAGTTGGAAGGAGAAAACTTAACAACCCCGGCACACAGCAACGATATGAAAAATCTACGGAAACAAGTAGCGGACTATATACAAAACAACATAGATTATTTCACCTCGTTCACGCTGGCATCCATCAATGAACTGGAACCTCGTTACAATCAACGCAGCACCAACAAGGAAAAGATAAAAGCGTTCATCGGAGATCTGAGAAAATATGGTTTTTGGGGTGGGCAGGAGACGATAGCAGCAACAGCAAACTTGAAGAGGTGGGAAATATTAATACACCAAGAGGAGGGCGAATTCATAACTTTTCACGGCAACAACCAACAAGAAGACGACAACATGCCAATTGAGATTGTGTACAAGAAGCAGGGAAACAACAGAAATCATTACGACAGCGTAATCACTACGCAGAAAAGAAACGAACTAGAACGATTAGAAGAAATAAACCCCCCAATAAACCTCCCAAGCAGAGCAATATCGCCCCGCCCAGAACGGGAGGAAGCGACGAATATCAACAGGTACCAAATATCGCAAAGAACGGAAGAGGGACACAGTCAGGAAGCACCAGCTGATTGAATAACTCTGGCGACATGGAACGTCAGAGGATGCACACAGAGAGCTAAAAGGGAAAAATCGACGAGGCCTTGCAGGCAGCAAACGTCGACGTCACATGTGTATAAGAAACACACATGATAGACGGAACAGCAATCACACAAAAAACCAGAAGAAATAAAAAATGAAAAATGCCCATCATACTATTAGGAGACTTCAGTACGCACATATAGGAGACGCAGGAGGATAAAAGCATCAATAGGAAAAACTTTACTCTACACATGGTCTAACGAAAATGGAAACGCGCTGAAAAATCTAGCATACATGTTTGACCTAACAATAAGAAACGCCTGGAGCAAAAGCCAAACCTGCATTGACATCTGGAGTAATGGAAGCTCAATCTTACAAGTAGATCATATTCCGGTAAGCAGAGAGATAAGAGAAAGGATCAAGAACGTTAAAGCTAAAAGGGCAGCGGAAATCAATACAGACCACAAAATCCTATACGGAAAATTGGAAATAAAAGAAGGAAAAAGAAGTCAAGGAAACAACAAAACACCACACAGTACTTGGACTAGTTCTCTTCTACAGCACAAAGGCTTTCAGAAGAAATGCGGTGAAGAATTAGAAAACCAACTGTCAGGAGAAGAATTAGACTGGACATCAATGGGCGCAAAAATAAAAATTGCAGCAAGAAAAACGTTAAAAAGGGACAGATCATCGACAAGAAAGGAAAAAAAATAACAATAACAAGTGGCCTTCAAAAAAGATGAAGGCCACAGGAAAACAACAACCGACGGGGAACTTAAACGAAAAACTAAAAGAAACACTGAAGGAAAAAAGAGAGGCGCAAAGAAACCACGACGAGGAAAAATGCAGATCATTCTTCGAAAACGTAGAAACACTCCCAACAGGACAACGACTAAACCAAACGTTCAGATATCTGAAAAAATATAAAAGAAACAACAGTACTGACAAGAGAAGATACATGCAACATTTCACGAAGAACCTGGAGGAAGAATAGAAGGCAACTAAAGAACGAACAAAACTAATAAAAGAAATGGACTACTGACCCTTGGACAAGCCACCATCAAAAGACCAGCTGCTAGAAATAATAACCAGAGCTCGAAGAAACACCGCACCTGGAGTAGACAAAATAAACAACGAGTTAATACATTACGGTACGGAAAGGCTAAAGGAGCAAACCCTAGAAATCATCACCAAAGTATGGACACAAACCACACCTCTACCTACGGAATGGACCACGACTATACAAATAACCCTCCCAAAAACCAACTCGCCACAGAATATAGATGACTACAGAAGAATAACACTCTGCAACATAGGATACAAATACTACGCACAATTCCTGCTCGAGCAACTAGAGAAGTACATTGAAACACTGCCATACTACCAGATAGCATTCATTAAACGCAGATCAAAGGACGACTACATGTACACCATCAGAAGAATACTGGAAGAAAATGGAGAGAAGGGACAAAACTACACATAGTCGCTATAGATCTCCAAAAGGCATTCGATACCATCAGTCAACCTATATTAGTGCCGTACCGCACTATCTAATAAACAAGATAATATAGGCCCGCCTTCATGAAACCACTGCCATACAATGGTTCGGATAAATGACGGAAACCAGACGAAAAACGGAGGAGTCAAGCAAGGATGTCCCCTATCCCTCCGACTATTCACCACGGTCCTAGACCAAGTAATACAAAACACAATAAGGGAAACACCAAATTTCAATCAAGACACGAAAACACTGAGAACCCCAATCGTACTAGCATACGACGATGATCTCCCAATCGTCGCAGAAGAAGAGCAACAAGTTCTCAACTTCCTAGAAAACATGAAACCGCATCTGGACACATCTGGGCTGAAAATAAACTTCAAGAAAAGTCTAATAATGGAGCGAGACCCATCAACAAGAGAGAATCCTATCAGTGGAGAAGAATACAAAATAGATGACTACGCCCTAAGAACAACGAACAAACTGAAATACCTAGGAATATATCTGACGAACCAACTGAAAAGGAGAAAAACAGTAAAGAAGAGAATGAAAACAGCATACAGAGTCACAATGGCAATTATACCATTCATCGAGAAAAACAAACTATCACGGATCCTGACCAAACGGCTGTACATAGGCACCATACTGCCAATGATGATATAGCGACTATAGCGACTCACTCACTGGAAATCGAGAATGTCCTATGGAGTCGAGAAAAAACAAAAGAAAAAACATTCGATTCGATAACAAAAAATAATAACAATATACTTAGAAATACACCCAAATCAAATAAAATATAAGATGTATTAAAGAAAACAAATATACGTATATTTACATCAATTTGAATTTTATTTATAGCATTAACGCTATAAATTTGGTGACCCCGACGTGATCTATATATGCCCGACGTGATCATATGACCCTCATGATGAGATCTAAGTTATCTGATTAATTGAAGAAGAGACAAAATTATTTCTACTCTCGAAGATAGAAGAAAATTCAGATATAATTACCCGAAGATCAACACATTCCAACCACTTTTATCAATGATTTCAAGAAAAGATTCAATATACTAACTACCACTATAAATTGATCCAGATGATGCTTATCGTTTAATGAAGAGAAGAATTTTCCTGATAAATTTTGAATAGATGTTCCTTTAACTTATGGTAATTCCCTATTTCCCAATAGAAGTTGAGCATTACAAGTACTGTCATCTGCTGGTGAGTGAGTTAAAGTACATTTCTTTTTTCATCTGAGAAATAGTCAATCAACCAATCACAATCAATTAATTATGCCAACACAACATTCAGACGAGGATTTTCCTCAAACCCACTACGTCACATCTGTCAAGCTACCACCGTTTTGGAAATCAAAACCTGAAATTTGGTTTACTCAAATCGAATCACAGTTTTCTGTTGCAAAAATTGTCAATGACAAGAAAGAGTGTGATCAGGTTATAGCTAATTTGCCATTAGATGTGATAGATAATACATACGATATAATATCTAATCCCCCGGAAACAGATCTATATATCATTTTAAAGAAAATTTTAATTTCATGTTTATCATCGAGTGACGAAAAACGCCTCAATGATTTGTTATCACTTTCCCAAATGGGTGATCTGAAGCCGTCAGATTTCTATAGATCCATACTGAATATGGTTGGAGGTTTCAGCATGGTTAGTCAAGATTTATTGATAAAATTATAGAAAAGACGTTTGTCTCAAACTGTATATATCGCTATTACAGCTTCCGGGAAAACAGACACAAAAGAGATTCTAGATATTGCAAATCGGATATGAGAGTCTTGTCAAAATTCGATGGTTGCATCGTTCTCCAAAAATCCTCTTGACTCTGAATCAACCCCGTTATAAGATTTAACTACTACTATCAAAAATTTTTCAATCACTTTCCATGATTCAATTAATCAAATCTTACAAAGACAAGAAATTTTTAATTCTCGACTAAACTCTTTAGAATCTAAATTACCTGATCAATCTTTCGAGCCTCAACCTTCTACTTCTTTCTGCAGTAATTGTAGGAGTAGAAACATTTCACAAACTTGTATTTCTAATCGCAATCGTTCACCCAGCCGTAATAATTTTCCCAAGAAGTTTGATCGTACAGATAATACTATTTGTTACTACCATCAAATTTATGGTTCCAATGCCTATCGTTGTGGAGGTGAATGGTGCAAATTCAGTAAAAGTTGTAAAAAATCTGATAATCCTGAAAGATGACTGAAGTTTGATAATTTTATGACGTCTGACTTTGACTTTTCTGGCAGCAGCACTTTTTATTTATGATAGATCTAACAACCTGAACTTCCTAATCGACACTGGCGTCGATTTATCTGTGGTGCCACGTAATGTTTTCACAGATTTTAAAAAGAATTTTGATACGATATTAACCGCGGCTAACGGTTCAACCATTTTTACATACGGTAAGAAATTGTTAAAAGTCAATCTAAACTTACGCAGATTGTTTCCTTTCGTTTTCAATATTGCAGACCTTGACATTCCAATCGTCGGAGCAGATTTCTTGTCTCATTTCGGTTTAGTTGTCGATCTTAAAGGAGCTCGAATAATTGATAACAAGACTAATTTGTCAATTAATTGTTTTATTAAAAATAGTCCTTTAGACAATTATAGATTAGACACACATAAATTATTTCCTTTAACAGATAAATATAACAAATTACTTTTACAATTTCCTAATTTAATTAGTTCACCAGATTACAATTTACCTATTAAACATTCTGTTGTACACCGTATAGTTACTGAAGGTCATTTACCTTTTTCACGACCTCGTAGATTAGACAATCTTAAATTTAAAATAGCTCAAACAGAATTTAACAACATGGTGGAATTGGGTATCTGTAAACCATCATATTCTCAAGTTTCTTCACCACTTAATTTAGTAGCAAAAAAAGAGAAAAATGACTAGAGACCTTGTGGAGATTATCTACAACTAAATACAATTACTATTCCAGACAGATATCCATTACCTCATATTCACGACTTTAGCTCTCAGTTGCACGGCTGCACTATTTTCTCCAAGATTGATTTAGTGCGAGCGTACCATCGATACCTGTCGCTGAAAATGACGTTTATAAGACAGCCATAACAACTCCTTTCGGACTGTTTTAATTTTCCCGCATGCCTTTTGGCCTACGCAATGCCGGTCAAACTTTCCAACGTTTTATGAATGAAGTACTTGTCAACTTACCTTTCGTTTTCTTCTATTTGGATGATATATTAATCGCAAGTCAATCAGATGTACAACATTTGGAACATTTGGAAATAGTTTTCAAAAGATTAGACACATACGGAATTAACATTAAACCATCTAAATGTATCTTAGGAGTTGACAATTTAACCTTTTTAGGTCATCAAATCTCTTCACCAGGTATTTTACCATCAACTGAGAGAGTCGAAGTCATTAATAACTTCCCTTTACCGACAACTCTCAAACAACTACAACGTTTCACAGGTATGGTAAATTTGTATCATCGTTTCATACCTCATTTTGCTGAAATTTTACTTCCCCTATATTCTCTTTGTAACAGTTTATCTCATGATAAAATTACAAAGATAAATAGTTGTCCTGATGAATGTTTAGATGGATTTTCGAAAGCCAAAGACGCTATATGTAATGCAGTAGTTTTAGCTCATCCTTGCAATAATGACGATACTATCTTATCTCTCTCAGTCGATTGTTCTAACCTTGCCACGGGTGCAGTTTTAGAGCAAAAAAGATAATAAGGGATTTCTTGCTCCGTTAGCATTCTTTTCCCGTAAATTAACCACAGTACAAACCAATTATTCGGTTTTCGACAAAGAACATTTAGCATTATATACTGCAATTAAACATTTTAAATTTATACTTGAAGGTCGAAAGAATTGTTTTACAGATCACAAACCTTTAATCAACGCTTTATTCACAAAAGCAGAAAGATCTCCTCGTCATATACGTCATTTAGAATACATAGCTCAATTTTCTTGTAAAATACAACATGTTAAAGGAAAACATAACGTAATAGCTGACAGCTTGTCACGTATTTACGACACTTCTTCTTTATAACAAGATATTTTACCACTTCAACTTAAAAATTCTCCCTTCCTTAATGTTAACAAATAAAAGAAATATACGTATATTTACATCAATTTTAATTTTATTTATAGCATTAACGCTATAGATGATATATGGAGTTAAAAACGCGGCAACAAAAAAAGCCAACAGAAGAAGTTTGAGAAGAGCTGAAATAGACATCACTCAACTACTCAGAAAAACAACAGGACATAAACAACGACATAAAACATCAACATTACTAGAAGGGAAGACAATCACAAAAAGGATAGAAATGTACGCAATGAAATATTGGGGACACATCCAAAAACCATCACATCTACTGAAGAAAGCACTAACACTGAACAGCAGCAAACTAAAAATAGGGAGACCATGTTACACGTGGAAAACAACAATCGAGAGGATCATGAACAAACTGGGAAAGGATCAAACATAGTGGGAAAGAAAAGCGAGGGGAAAAATGAATTCTACAAAGAAATCGGGGTGATATATAGAATATATACTCTACCAGTATCAGAAACGGGGGAATCAAAAGGCTCAGAGGAAGATGATTTGTAGAAGCAGAAATACAAAAATAGGAGCACAAACGGCGACGACACAACGCGGCAACATATCTCACAAGAAGACCCAGAAGAGGCACAAGTCCAGAACCAAAAATACAAAAAAAGGGAGCTTAAACGCTCCCACACGACACAATGCGGTAACGTATCTCACAAATACCTACACCTCCCATCCTACATTCTTTGCCGTGCGCTATGTGGCTCTCGCTGGCGGCAACAAGTATGACCTTAGTCCAACCCAGCGTCCAATCTTAGAGCAAAATGCTGCCAAAGTTTTTGATTAATGAGACAAAAATACGAAGACTTCAATGTATCGAAATGGCACTATGCAATGTATCTCTCAGATTCAAGTGAACTTTACGTAGATTAGGTGATATATTAATTTTACTTTAAAATGCTGTGTTTTGACAGGCTTTTTTACGAAACGAATGACAGTTGCAATTGCAAAGGTTATCAATCATTTTTGTGAAATCGCTCTGGTCCATTTGAACTTCTAGTTTTATTTTAGGAATGTTAGGTTGATCAGATCAAAAGTCTGCCCAATCAAACTTAAATCAGATGGCATGGAGGACCAATTCATTAACTAGGTATTTAGATACTCTGTAACGAAGTGATTTTCACCCAATGGGTAATTGATAGGCCATACGAATGACACTGTCCTCGCACAGTTCCTTTAATTAGCGAAATATAAATATAAATTTTTCATCATTTATGAACGATCCTAAAGTATTACGTGTTTTGTCACTTTAAGGCTAAAGCACACAAAGACCCTTGGAACACTCCATACATTTTTAATCCTTTACGAACATTCGTATACGATGAGAACTTTAGCATAATTTCAATATATTGCTATTTACTCAACGTGAACTATTTCAATTTGAAAATAAAATTATTAAGTACTTATACAGTTACAAAGATTAATATTCGGGTGATAATATTATTGCACTTTTATCCTTTGAAGACGTCCGTGTTTTCCTAGTATTTCTGTTTAAAACACACTACGAGACGCGCGTCTCTTAATCGGCAATTAAGCTTTAATTGAGCAAGGTCTTAAACAGCAACACACTGCAAAAGGTGCAATTTATTACTGTGCATAACAAAGGATTTCTTAAGTGATCATGAATATTACAGCAAAATGGACCAAAAGGGAGAGAGAGTAGGTGATTATTAGTTTGAATGAAAGTTTTATGTAGGAGAATCCTAATTACATGAAATTAACCATGATTCAATTATTTAGCACCTACTTACGAAAACTAGATTAAAACGGATTGTAGTTTTTCAACTCGGTTCTTAATGAAACTGTAAGGGCCACTAATAATGTGGAATTCTAATTTAACTATATTCATAAATTTTCTAGACAAAAAAATATTTTCAAACCGTGCTTACAGTGAAAGATATTTAATATTCAAGTTTTGCCCCACTATGAGTCACATGAAAAAAAATTATATGTGCATCAGTGTTAGTTCTAGTTTTCATAGAATAGATATTGAAATATTAGGTATCATTTTAGAAGTGCTTTCGAAACAAAATTTTTTAAATAAACATATCCGAAAATTCTCCTTAAAACCCAGGCATCAGACTGACATCATTTTGTCATTTTTTGGTAACATTGGTCAACGACGTTAGGTGACATTATGTTAAGACGTCGATATGACGCATTGGTGACATAATATTTTCATTTATTACCACGTAGTTTGTTGCAGAAATTATTTCTAGATAGTACCACATACAAACCACTGACAATAATCTTTACTCTGATGAATTTATAGAAAATAAATAATATAAATGACAATGTTCAAATTCGTTCAGGAAACATCGATTGATTTGAATGTATCTTATAACGGTCAGGTTAAAGATCATTCTGTGGCCTGGTCGAAATAGCATAAAAACTACTGTGTGCGTAACTTACTAATTGTTCATTCATCTACATCGCGACTTATCCTGTAACCCATCATATAAGGAAAATGGGGACCTCTTACAGCTCTTAAAATTCACATATCATTTTGCACCAAATTGCTTTATTATATTTCTCAAATGTACATTTATTTCAATTAATCAAAAATAGCTTACACATGGTCAGATAAACGTCACAAAATGATGTCTTTGAGCTATAACATAAACACGTCAGTTTTACTTCACTATTAGGCCATTCCAGTAGTCCAAGTGATGTCTCAAGTGACCAAAAATTACGTCAAAATGGCGTCAATCTGCTGCCTGGGAAGGGAGTAGCGGGTCCTCAAAGACTAAATAAATATATCATGATGTTTTATAAATTAATAAGGAACAGTGGAGGATTTAGCGTAAATATATCAGTTTTTAATATCTGTGTTGTGTGAAGTTTGAAATCGCCTTTTTCAGATGATAATCTGAAAAAGAATGGGTTATAGCTACTTCTTTTAAGCTGGACCAAGAAATCATACGTCTGAGAAGTTAATATGAGACCTTTACCACGGGAAAAAGTAGAAGTTAGGAAAACTTCCAAATTAGAAATTTTAATGCCAGTGTTATATTAAACGCGTCGACATTGGTAATTGGTATTGGTAGCGACAATTTATAAGAATGTTGTTGATTTCGACGCCCATACCCTCCTTCAATTACTGAATATTAATCTAGAAAATTGATATAAACTTTACTGTTTAGATATGCTCTATAAGAAAGTATAAGGGGATGAGATTTGGTGACCTTGGGTACCAAGAGAGATATAGAAATGGTTTGATTTATCTGACGATGACCATAGACAATCTTCCTTACTGTGTGAATTATGACTTGCTAAACTTCCGGTTCGAAAGAGTTACGAAACATAGATCGAAAATTGACGCAGTTAATGTACAACTCCGATTGATCTTGTTGACATATTTCATAATTAGTTTTACCAAATTAACACTTGGTTGATCATTCATACTTCAAATGTAGATACAAAACTAGAAACAAGTAGAAAGTAGAAATAATGAGTCATTGGTAAAATCAAAAGTGCACTCCCCACAAGTTACCTTAGCCTGATTGACTCTGATTTACACAAAAAATTATTTCAATTTTAGTTCGTTAATCGATCAAAATAAACAAAAGAAATTAATGCAAATAATAACATAAAGAAACCAAAAAAATAATTCTGTTTTTATTTTCAATTTAATAGTTATACATTTTTTTAAAAGAAAATTGTAACAAACCAACAAACTAATAAGTCTAAAAAACGTTTTATATGCTGTAGAACTGTACGCTAAAAAACTGAAAATGTAAACGTTTATTATTGCGATTATTTCACTCATTAACGCTATAGCCAATAAGAGCCCGTTTTTCACAACATTGCACCAATCAAACGTCATTATTAGTGGTAAACCAACCTAGATCGGCTTTTGACAGTACCAATATGCAAAATTTATTGCTCTAATTTTTCGTGTCGCTGCAGCAGCAAATATTGCGATAATTCTTTAACGTCTTGTTTCGTGAATGTTTTCGGCAAATAGGACAACTCGTGTTTTTAAATGTTATCTGGATATGTTCTCTATCTTATTACTAATTGTTAACGTAAATTGTAAATTGTAGTATTATATTACATAAGTACGTAGTAATACAATAATATAAAAATAACCTAAAAACACCACAAAAGTTGCCAACTCCCAATTTGAAAGCCAATGCTGTGTAGAACTTGTATAGGTTCGGGGACAAGTTATACATAGCTTTAAGTGGATTATATATAAAACATGACGTAATTACAAAATAATTTTCACAACTGAAATTAAATACAAATGCCTACGAAGCAGACAAATCAGTTATTTCATGTTAAATACACAAATGTACTTACGTATGGTAATCCATCACAAAGCAGCTAACACTTATTTGGAAAATCAAAACTCTGCAGTATCACTATATATGGTGCGGGAGCTAAGTGGCTTTTTCGGACACTCATCGTTACAAGCATTTTCTATGCGCTGATTAATTCTATCGAACTTAAATAACGACAAAATAGACTTCTGGCATATGTCAGCCCGTCGAGTTGGCCATGGTTCAAGATATAAAAATCAGTGAAATTATATCATCGTTACAAAGACAATTTTTTTTGTGTGGACACATTTTATGTTTAGAATGAATAAAATAAGATCGCCAGAAAGTGTGGGCCATCAGGGGCGCAACCAGAAAGGTCAAAGAGGTAAAAAAACGAAGTTATATAACATCATCGTTACAATCATTTTTAAGGTTGAGCATGTTTATTTAAATGTTTTGAACACAGAAAAAAAATCCCAGAAAGAAACTCCCGTCAGTAAGGCTAGCCAGAAAGAAAATGTTTAGGATTTTTGAGGAAAATTGGAATTTTTTTCGCATATTTCCTCTCAGAACTCTAAACTCATCGTTACAAGACCTGGCTCCTTTTTAAAACGTAAGCATAAGCTCCTTCAACAATAGAATAGCCTCTCCGTAAAGTTCTTAGTGTCAACAAAAGTACCATAGGCTCTTAAATACAGGAATTTAACACTGTCGGCTAACTTGACTCCGTATCGTGACTCAGATGTATTGTATCATTATTACCTTTCTGGTTGCGTCTCCTGACGGCCCACACTTTCTGGCGATTTTATTTTATTCATTTTAAACATAAAATGTATACACACAAAAAAAATGAGCCTTGTAACGATGACATGATTTCACTAATTTTTAAACAGTGTTCGTGACGCACCTGATAGGAGGTGTCCCGCCAGAAGTAGATTTTATGAACCGTTATCATCCATTAAACCATAAAAATATCTCAAAGTTGATAAAACGATGAGCTGCCGAAAAAGACACCTAGCTCCCGCTCTAATACATTATAATTCGTTGTACTTAGTCTCTCTACTTAAACAAGAAAACCTTAATTTAATTATTAAACTTCTTAAATTAAAAACAAGGATTGCATACATAAATATACATTAATAAACACTTTAATATAATAATTCTTGAAAAATTCATTGTTTAGGCCAGTTAAGTTAAGCTAGAGTTACTAGATGGCTATACCGTATGTGTTTAACATAGGTATATTGTTTTTCTTGATTGTCATTTAAACCCACTTTGTTTTTTATTAGATGAGTCGCTTTGATAATGCATTTTTATGTGACGTAAATGATGAAATTGAAGATGAAGGTGAGTAATCTCTAAACAGTGACAAGAAAACGTCTGAAGGCAATTAATTACTGAAAATAATATTGAAGATGTACTTAATGAATTATTTATTCTTGAAATACTCTCCCCAAATACCACTCGTGCTTCTAAATTTTATCTATAAATTTTTTCTCAAGCTAAGTTGCCAAAAGGTTAATATAACTCCTGCAAATTGACAGTTTATTATCAAAGATTAAATCCCTCCCGCTAAAGCGGTCGGGATTTAATCAGACAATAAACAGTCAATTTGCACTCTTTATATTACCAGGCAACAACGCTGTGGCTCAAGTTTTGCCTTGCAATAAAAAAAATACATACAATGAAATATTTTTTGAAAGTGTCATGACTAACTGAGATATTTTCTTCAGATTGCATCCATTTTTCTTTCAATAAGTAAGTTATTCAATTTATGTAGTTGTAAAATGGTTCAGTGGCTCAAGTTTTGTCTTGCAATAAAAAATACATCCAGTGACGCAAGAAGCAAAAGCCTTACAATCCTAGGGTCGTATCTTCGAATTCCAGACATGGTTTCACCAACAAAGTTGGTATCACAAAATTTAGAATATCCAAAACTAATATTATTTACAAGAAAACTGTGAAGAGTATTCTATAGAATGTGGAAAAATTATATAAAAAGTTCAACAATCTGTCGAAGAGTATAATTTTTACTCTAGTTATTACACTAAAATAATTTTTAAACCACTGGAAATATATTTCTCGCATTTTATACGTTCTGACGTTTATTGGACTATTATAGTGAATGAACGATGTATTTCATACCAAAGATTAAAACTTGTAGACAAATTTAAGTTAATGATATTACCAAAATAAAAGTAAAATACGTTTATTAGTGGTTTATAGCCGATATATTTTACACAAATAATTAATACATACCGCAAATATGAAGTATTTGCTAATTGTTGATTTAGCTTACCTATATTAACAGTTGACAGTGAAGCTATGCGGAGGGCGCGCAGGTGATATGTGTTAGGTGCTAGGACCTAGTGGAAGAGGGGAGAGGAGTGACGGGAGATCCAATTACCGCCCTTTCAGGACCTATCACCTACCATCTTCGCGCCCCCCGCGGGGCTCCTGGTGCCACGCCCATTTTGGCCTTGCATTGCGCTCATTTCGGCATTACTTAACTACTTACAGACCAACTGGCGAAGATGTATTTCAATTTTCAATTGCAATTTTAAAACTTAATGAAAGTTCAGATCAATCTTAAAATAGTACCTATCATTCTTCCCCTTTCAAAAAGTTATAATTAAAATCGACTTCTTGCAAAATTAACCCACTAAAAATAATATTTATCAGAGAAACTGAGTGCTGATACGCTAAGAGAGAATAGAGCATACACCAAGCGTGTTGTGCAATATGTGGAAAAATTTGGATTATCAGCTATAATATCCCTAGGATATTGATAATGTACGATATAATTTTATGATAATTGAAAGCACGTTGCTTGGTAATAGCCCGACGACGAAGGCGGAGGGCTATTATCAAGCAACGTGCTTGAGGTTGTCATAAAATTATGAGGCATTTGTCAATGTCAGAAGGATATTCGGTCAGAAAATTTTTTGAAAAAATAAAATCAAAAAGTCACAAAACATTTTTCTTTAATTAGCGCGATTGAGAATTGGCATTGCCAAAACGTGACATTTTGAAATTTATTTGGCAGTTATTATGAAGTTGTCAAAGTTAAATCATTTTATTGCCATAGTGACTGAAAATTTCCTTGGATGGTGTTATCAGTGTAATGTTAAAATGATTGGATGATTTGTGTCACATGACAAGAAATAACGAAATTGAATTGGTTGTTAGAACTATCAAAAAATTTTCAAAGGAATTTTTGGTTTTTAATGGATGAAATAAAATATCGTGCTTTAGGAATTCGAGCAAATATTTATTTTGTTTTTCCTAAAAATATATCTCTGTATAATATACAGTGTGTCCCAGGATAGATGTAACAAGAGGTGTAATGGACCAAAAATTTTGAAATTTTGGAATGGTATTCGGGGATTGAGTCCTGCTTGTTGCAAAACTAAAGTATACTAAAAATGACTTGATTTGGTGTTCTACAGGGTGTTTTATAAGCAAAGTTGTAGACAAGACTAATAAAGTACCTTTATTTTTCAAAATATGAAAAAATTCCACTAAGAAAAGTTATTTAGAATGCAATTTTATACCTCTATACCAAATTTCAGGAATATAAAATTATTTTTTGAAGCTTCCCATTTTTTGCGAATTAAGAGTTGAATTCATATTTAAAGTTGTGTAGGAGCAAATTTTAATCATCCACTGCTTTTCTCATAGCCTACTTTTAGCTTCTACATAACTCTAAATATTAATTCACAAAAAAATAATTTCTATGCAGTTTTAATTGAATGGTTCAAAATAGAATACTAATTTTATATTCCTGAAATTTGGTATAGAGGTATAAAATTGCATTGTAAATAACTTTTCTTAGTGGAATTTTTTCATATTTTGAAAAATAAAGGTACTTTATTAGTGGTGATTTTTACAATTTTGCTTATAAAACACCCTGTAAAACACCAAATCAAGTCATCTTTGGTATACTTTAGTTGTACAACAAGCAAGACTCAATCCCCAAATACCATTCCAAAATTCCAAAATGTTTGGTCCATTACACCTCTTGTTACATCTATCCTGGGACACACTGTAGATTGTAGATGCAATGGTAAGTATAAAGTTTGTTTTATTAAATAACATCTAGTTAATATTAGTATTTTTTGGATACATGTTTCAGGTTTCCGAAAATTATATTACTATTGCCGTGTTCAAACATTTTAATATAGACTATACTATATAATCAAACAACTTTCAACTTACTAAAACATATAACTTCAAGAAAATTACTTTCCAGGTGATAAATAAATTTATGTTGAAAATGATAAATTAAAGAGATATATAAATTTAAACAGAAACAGGCACATGAGAACGAGTGGGCCAGGTCAGTTTTAGGTGGGCCATGGCCCACCCTTTACTGGAGCCACTGGAAATAAGAACAAAGAGTGCCTATAAGCATATCTTCAAGAACCAAACCGAAGTATAAATTACAAAGCATAAATTGGCTTAGAAATAACCATAATAAAACATTAGTAATTTTATTCATTTAAGTCAGATTCCATACTGAGGGACCGTTGTTGGACAAATATTTCATCTTTATATATAAAAATGTTGGAAATTTAATACTAAGGGAGTTTAACACTATTTATATATTACCGTATACAATATACAAAATATCTAAAATTTAGCCTTAACAAATAATTCTGAGAATAAATAACATATTTCCAATAAAATTAAGTAGGTAAGAAATGACAGGTATTCAATAATACAAGTAGATGACAAACAGACAAATCGTTGTTTTTATTATTTAACTAACCATGATGTTGTGACCAATTACCCTATACATAACCACAACGTTAATAAGCGTAAGTACAGAACAATAGTTAACGAAATGCGTTAATTGACTTCGAACACGCAAAATGGATATTAAGATGCTCGTTAAGATTATGAGAGGGTCTCTGCGTGCCCTTCCTAAAATTTAAATAGAACTGAAAATGCTGAAAAAGTTATTTTAAAAAGTCATTAGGAGGAACGATACAGTTGAGCGTTTTGATTTTTTTTTTAGGAAAACTAAATGATAAATGATTTATTAGGAGTGAAGGCTGAAATTTACAGCTATATTAATTTGTACAATTTATCACATTTTTTTTTTTTGACAAATTCATAACACGTAGTTATTTTAGTAAACTTGATAACTATATCTTGAGTTGTATTTAATTGTCGCTCGAATTCTTATTTCTCAGCAAATATTTAAGTGTAATTCTGAACAAGCAGGACACCAGTAAAAATGGAATTCAGAGAGTCATTACAGCTTTAAATTTAAATTTAGTACTCAAAAAGAAATATATCAGAATTAAGACAAAAAGTGAATCCATAAATGCTTATTAAATGATGTGATGATATACAGTGTCTGCCATAAAGTTGGTTACATATGAGAAAAATTTGTACTATTGAGATTTAAAAAAAATTCTGTTGGGGGTTCAAATACATGATATCATGTCACCACCGCTTTGGCGGGAATGTAAAAAATAGTTGACGGTGGTACTGAAAATGGGTCAAATTGATAAGATATCGAAAAATTTTATTAAGAAAAAGTGTTTAGATTCCAACGAGGGCCCGATATGTTTTGAAGCAGATTTGAGAAAAAATAAAAAATACAAATTTTTACTGGTACCATTATATTTCTATGAAAAATCATAAATTCTTTTTTTTAGTTGGAAATAGCTTATTTCAACTAAATTACATAAGTTGATGTCAAAACCAATCAAATATTTATGAAATAGACACGTTGCTGGCAATAAATTTTAAAAAACGGTCGTGTCGCTATTTGAGCCAACTTTGAAACCTGAAAATCGTCTAATAAAAAATAATCGTCTAATAAGGACCAAACGGTATTTTTCGCAAATAACTTTTAAAATAAAGTTTTTTAACAAGAAAACTGCGCATTTTAGAGTCATAAAATATCAGACATTAATAAAATTATCCTTAATATCATTTTCAGTTTGTTGCAATGTGATATTTCTTGATGAAACTACAGCTGTTTAAAGTTGGATTAACAACTGCAATTGTTCGTGTGTATGTGTGTGTACCTATATATGAATAATAGTACAAAATTATGTAATATTTTTTTTATAGAAATTATGTAATTTTATTTTTTATATATTTTTAGTACCTACATTATTAACCAAAGGTAAAGGATTCAGGTATAATAACTTACGTTTATTGATGTTTTCTAAGATTATTGGCCATAACTTGACAAATCTTGATCGTGGAGAAATACACAAAAAATCAAATTATAGGGAGATACTTCAATTAGTTTTCAAGTTCATCACGAAAAGTACATGTGAAAATTACTGAAAAGAGGTAGTAGTTTTTTAAAAAATGTTATATCCGTCACTTTTTATCTAACTGAAACATAGTTGATCAAAAATGAAAGATACTTTAATGAACTTTTAACTTACCCTCTTGGTACTATACTCAAATCAAAAGTGTTGCCATTTTCACTCATAACTTGGGAGTGTTGTCCCAAATATTTTTGTTCTTGGTTGCTTGCATAGTACCTCATGTGTGGCATATTTCAGTAATAGCACTTTATACCCAACGTACTTCTATTCTTCACAGAAAGGGCTAATTTCATTGGGGTACTAAAAATGTTATATTTTGAACAATGTGACGAAGAAAACTTTTGGTTGAACTTTTAATTTGCGGCAAATTTCGGAAAAACACTCAGCAGTACGAAGCAGATATACTGCTTGAACTCATTTTATAGAAGATAAAATTACCTGTACCGTTTTTTAATGGAACTATTAGAAATTTTGTTTTTATTAATTCAATAGTTATCAATTTATATTGAGTACTTTTTTTTTATTTCTAAAACTTCTTTATGTATAAATCAATATTTGGCTTCAACACTTTTCAATACAAATTGTATATCAATTTATTAAGTACTTAATACATTATTTTTTTATTTAAGTCTTATGTAACAATGATATTTCATAAATAAACCAAATTTTAAAAAGATTTATTTATTTTATCGGTTTCTTAGATGACTGACTTGGGAAACTCGTATTATAATTTTATGGAATACGATTTCGGATAAAAAATGTTGAAACTACTAGATATGACCCCTTAGGAAAATATAGGTTTTTATGATTTCAATAAATGTACGTTGAATTTTATAATACGCGTCTTAGACAAAACATCTTTTCAAAATATCAAGAAATTTATTTGTGATTAAGTAATATTGCAAATTGCAAAGTTTGTCTAATATATTTTGTTAAAAATTGTATCGTTTTAACATGAAAGATTAATTGATTTATTACTATCATTTTTTAAGAAACTGGTTTGAAAAAATACTTCTGGACGTTATACTCAACCGATGTGAGTAATGTATCCACTGAACAAAAGATTTCTGCGAAACCTATATTCATGTACCCTCATGGTCAAATATATATGCTATCTCTTTACCAAAATAAAAGGGACAAAAGATATTGTTCCATTTGTAAAGTATTCTTCGCAGCAAACATCAGCAACCGTTGTCACATTCATTTGTCAAAAAATGCCCTTTAGTTTCACAATGCGGTTCATATAGCCCGGTCATTTAAACAGCTTACACTATCTTAATGAATACATATTTTATGATTCATGCAATTTTGACCAAGTCATGCTTAAATATAAATAATATTATTATACACCCTACCCTCCTCAAAGTTATTCGAAAAAAGAATTATCATTATTTAAACCCAGGAACTAGGACATCGTTTTCTCTATAAAGGTTAAGAGAAAATAGGGAAATCACATTATAATCGGGTTACAGATTATAATTTTGCCATGGAAATGTCGTTGCAGGTGCTCGTAATAGTCCCTAAAATTTGATTCATGATCATATCAGTCTAACCACGCCGTAGTTATGGTAATTTACAATGGGTTTGTTATTCATCACTACAAAAGAGGTTTAGTTCTATAAAATCACATATATATTCATTTCAGCTTCAAGTTCAAGCAAGTTTTACAATTACTTTCCATTTTTAACTTTTTTAAATTTAGTTTTTACTTACAGGCAAAGCAGTTAATAGATAATTTATTGGAAATCCGTGTAGAGTTGATGATTGCCTAAAAATTTCGCCTACAAGGATGATATCGTATGAAATCTTTTGCAATATGCTTTTTATACCAAAAGCTGCAGTCTATCTGTTCAACTTGTACAATTCTTGTTTTTTTTATCATAGCAATCAATAACAAACAATTTGTGTTTGAAAAAAATTGTAACTAAAACAACTTTTACAGCTTGAGAAATTAGGTAAGGAAAAGTACTACTATCTGGGTAAGTATTTTAGGTTTTTGATTTCGAAATTGAAATCAATAACGAAAAATTCAAGATGGCGGATCCAATATGGTTGCCTAAAACATTAAAAATCTGAATAATTCTAAAGAAAAATATATGAAAATAAAACAAACGTTGAAGTTATAGAGGTGAAAAATAATGTCATATGTAATGATAATTTTCTATGAGTGATTTTTGTAGTTCAGTTTGAATTGATTTATTTAATTTAATTTTTTTCGGCGACAACATTCCACTTGAAATTTTATTGTTGATTCTTATGTATTACGACCTCCTGATTATGAGAAAAATATTTGCGCCCAAAAATTCCGTGTGAGTCAAAAGTTGTATGCACTTCTTGACGCGCTTTCACGGATTCTCGACTAACCTGCTTAATATATCTTGTACTAGTAATCGGATGGGAATTTTAAAAATACTGGCTTATTTGAAATAAAATTCTTAAGAAATATGGACATGTCCGATATACATATATTGGTCAATTCGCCATCTTGAAAAAAATTGGAAAGGCCAAGAATAGCCTAAAGAATCAAAATTGAATATCTTTTCTATAAGAAGGAGTAATTTCACCATAGTTGACAAAAATGAAACTCATTCATGGTCAAATATAATGCACCAACCCCATACACCGTATGTCAAACAGAACGGTCAAAGGTTGAGAACGAAATAAAATTTTTAATTCTTCGTGAATTATCAAGGAAGCATTGTATGTCACCCTTTTTTCTTTTCGATTGTACGTTATTTTATGTACTTTTAGGGGATGGAGTTCATTTTTTTTAATTTTCAAAAAGAATGCGTTTTTTTTTTAATTTTCTAAAAAGTGCATTTTTACAATTTTCAAAAATGTATTTTCTTTGACCCTCCTTTTTTTATCCAATTTTCATCGAAACAAAATTAAATATGCTATAGAAAGTCTCGTATAACTTCAAAAATATAGTACAAAATGAAACTTAATTATTTTGAAACGGAAATTTATTAAGCATACGCATGGTATAAATAATAATATATGTATATATGATCAATAATCAAAACCAAGCAGTCAAGACTAGTATAGTATTATTATTGATGGGTATGCCGATGAACAGAATAGCACTAAGAATAACGAGCGCATTCGTCGTTTAGAAAAAAATGTTTGCGTAGGTATTTCAATCACAAGTGACGTTATGAAATCATCGGTTAGTCAAAAAAAAAAAAAAGTAAAAATAAGGATAGCGTTATAAGATTATTGCGCAAAGAGTTAATAGATAATAACTTTAACGTTAAAATATGCAGAGAAGACGTCGATACTGCAATCGTTAAAACTGCTGTTGATTTGAAAACCGAAGACAATCAAGTTATAATAATTGACCTTCTGGTTATAATGACTCAACTAGCATGGACTCATCATAAAAATATCTAATTTTACAAACTTAAGATTAATAAAATAATTGACAAACATTATGATTAAAATAGAATTGTCTGCAAGTCCACCTATTGAAGAGGTAATAGAAAAACACTGTTTAAGAGTTTATTTCCAAGTTCGAAAATGGTTAGGTTCTGAGAAAGATCCGTTTCAATTCGGGTGGATTAAAACTGAGAATGGCTTAATGCCTGAGTGAAAGTAATGCTTTTCCTAAAAATTTACTAAGTGATATTTCTTGTAAAGGTACGAAAGACTGTAAAAATAATTAGTGTAGCTGTAGAAAACTGAATATATAATATTGTATGCTATGTGCCTTGTGTAAAGGAAATAATTGTGCCAATGCTTCTTCTACCTTTGATGAATCTGTTATCGATGAGGAATGCGGTGAAATTATGGCATATTACGGTAGTGCAATTAATATAGTATATTTCATTTTGTTTCGATGAAAGTTTGGTGAAAAAAAGGAGGGTGAAAGAAAATACATTTTTGAAAATTGTAAAAATGCACTTTTTTTGGAAATAAAAAAAACGCACTCTTTTCGAAAATTAAATGAACTCTATCCCCTAAAAGTACATAAAATAACGTACAATCTAGAAGAAAAAAAATTGACGTACAATGCCTCCTTATAATTGAGGAAGAATTAAAAATTTTATTTCGTCCGTCATCTTAGATGTATTGGGCATACGGTGCCCCGGATTAGTGGCTTATATTTGACCATAAATGAGGTGTTTTATTTTTCCCAACTTTGGTGAAATTACTCCTTCTTATAGAAAAGATATTCAATTTTGATACTTACGGCCATTTTTGATGTTTTCTATTTTTTGATTGATATATACATATCGGACAGGTCTATATTCTTTAAGAGTTTTATTCAAAATAAGCCAGTATTTTTAAAATTCCTATCCACTTACTAGTACAAGATATATTCAGCTGATAAGTTGAAAATCCGTGAAAGCGCGTCGAACAGTGCATATAACTTTTGACGCACAAGGCATTTTTGGGCGCAAATATTTCTTTCGTAATCAGGGGATCATAATATATAAGAATCAATAATAAAATTTCAGGTGGAATGTTGTCGCTGAAGAAAATCAATTCGACTGCACTAATCGAAGAATTCTCTATTTGAAAAAGTATTGGGTAATAATTTCCAAACTATTTTATTTGGAGTATGAAAATTTAGAGAATTAAGAATTGTCGCAGACCGACAGACAGACAGAATTTTTTTGCTTTTTAAAATTTCGACGTTTCGTGACATTCTAAGGCTATATGAACAATAAAAATGTTCAATTTTCTTTTGCCTTACTATACTTCCACTGGATGTGGAAGTAATTAGGAATCCATTTCATTAATCAACTGTATGCAAATAATTCACGATATAAATTAAGAAAATAAAATTAAGTTTTTCCACTTAACAATTCTTCACTTCACATAGGTGCAAGAATAACCAGGTGATAAAAATGTCATTCCTATGGATGTTATTCGTTCCTCTGGCCTACAAAGAGTCAGAGGAATGAATCCAGCGGAATGACAATTTTTAGCGGTTTCCATAAAATATAGTATCGTACTCTAATTTCATAAGCTCACATTTTGCAAGAAAATACCTGTTGTAATATAAATCTGTATATATTTTAACATCAGCTTTATACAGAATATGTCTAAAATGCACATCAGAGGAATGATATTTTTAAATGTGACTTACCATGATTGTCTTTAATTATCTCTATTATTAATTAACTATGTCTCTTGTTTTACAAACAAAACTACCCGTGAACTCGCAAAAAAAAATTAGTGAACTTTTAAAATGTGTCAGAGGAACGATGAAATAAAGTTAGGGACAAAATTTTAATCCAAATTTAGTAGTGACATGTAAATTTTATTTTATACATAAAATTTCAGGTGAATCTCATAAAAACTGAAGGGGGGTGAAAAGCGCTCGTATACATCTAACAACTATACTTCTATGAAAAAATATTTGTATCTATCAGCACGGTAAAACACCTCAGTCGAAGGATCTGACTTACGTTTAGACAGAAAGCAATTTTCACCTCCCGGAAGTGGTGGAAGGGTGTCTAAATGTATGTCAGATCCTTCGACTGAGGTTTCTTGGCGTGCTGAAAGATACAAATATTTCGTTATAGAAATGTAATTGTTAAATGTATACGAGTGCTTTGCACCCCATAGAGGGTAAAAAAGGGAAGACGGGTGTGTTCTTGGGACTCGTGCCCATTGAGATTTTTGATCCACTGGATCAGTAGAACATCATATCAAAAATTAGAGATATTTAATGGACACCGGATTTCCATTTGTGGTATGCGGGGTCCTTTAAGTAAGATAAAATATGAACTCAAGGTAGTAAATCAGTTGTTTCAAGTATATTCTGTTGTATATTTAGACGTAGCATTTTTGTGTTCAAATAAACAATTTTATTTTGTAACGACCTTATTGCCGTTTCCATATTGCAGCAAATTGTAATGCTATCTAATAATTATAAAGCAGACACTGGAACAACAATTATTCTCAAAAACAAAATTGACCCAAATACTCCTTTATTTTAATTATTTTATAAGATAATAGGAATCCTCTATAATAGTATATTATGCATCGACCATTTAATGATGGCTATTAAGACGCGGTATGAGAATTATGACATGAGCATGGGCGAATGTCATAATGAAAGCGAGTGTCTTAATAGCCATTAAATGTGAGTTGCATACGCTATTTTCTCTATGACCAGTCATAATAAAATAGAAAATTAACACTTCATTTCTGAAATTTATTAATTATAGATTACAATTTAGAAGGTATTATGAACACTAAACTTAGGAACTATTAGGGATTATTATTTCACTTTCACTGTCATACATATACACTGATTTTAATTGTAAGAAGCACAAAGTTCGAAAATTTGCTAGGTAAACAGTAAATATGACTTGTCAAAATTAATAAATTTTAGATCTGTCAGATGTTCAAGGCAATAGTTGGTGTTGACAGAATATAGCTGTGTGTCGCGTTTCTATTGGTTATAAACTTATATCTTTATGGACAATTTATATCTTAATGAATCTCATTAAAATACAGGTAGGGAATGTCTAATAGAATAGAATAGAATAGAATAGAATAGAATAGAATAGAATAGAATAGAATAGAATAGAATAGAATAGAATAGAATAGAATAGAATAGAATAGAATAGAATAGAATAGAATAGAATAGAATAATGATGTATTATACATATAGTATTTACACGTCATACATGAACAACAACAAAAAAAATACAAATATATAATTTAAAATATATTTAACATATAGCAAAATGAAAAATGAAAACACAGTACATACTTTACCGGATTTTTGAAGTACCGTGTGGCAATCTACTATGTAGACAAAGTTAATAATGGTTAGCAAAACTATGGGTGTGAGCACACTTAATGTATAAAATTAATGTACTGAAAGTCATTTGTTTACAAATTTCTCAAATTTCAATGTGTTTTGATGCATTTAAATATTAATTTATTGCATAGAAGCAATATGTTAGAATATAGTTTTTTACTCTACGTTTAAATTGAAAATCGTTTAAGTTTTTTACATTAGAAGGTAGGATATTATACAGATTTGCATTCAAGGAATTTTTCAGCCACTTTGTGAGCCTGAACTTTTCCTGAAAAATTTAATCTGCAAATCTGGTGTTGCAATTATGAACAACAGCTTGTGTACAGAACAGTTATTTATTTTTATGTATTTTTAAAACTTGATAATATATATATGCCGAAGGAAGTGGCATTATTCTAATAAAAAGTGGTTTGCAGTGATTTTGAGTCCTGCACCAACTAATAATAAATAAATAAATAAATGGATTAAAGTATGACAGTAGAAAAAATAATTGTAATACCGGCACGGTAGCAAAGGTGTACTGAGTGGAGAAAGTGCTAGCCGACTATCTACCGCATTCTGAGCTTGAACCCCAGCCCCGGTCCTGACAATACTGGTGGGTATGCACATATGTCTGCGTTTTTCCAAATGTGTAAGCCCCTTTTGGACAGCCTTGGCTTTGGATTTGGGGACAGTCTTCTCTCTGTGGTGTGTTTATGTGTTTATATGTATTTATAACGGTGCTGAACGTTACTAATGAAGTGATATAAAACAATTTAGTTTTAAATGCTGAAACGTTTTATAGCGTATTCACAGAAATGTTTTATAATTTTGATGTAGAAACGTTTTAATGATAGCTTTACAAAACAGTTCAGTTGCAGACAACAAAATAGAATTTTCTGCAACCCTAATATAATGAATTAGCATTTTAGAAGCATTAATAAAATTACAATAAAACAAAATAATCTTAGAACATTTAAATTATGAAACAAATTTGCTGATTGGGTAAAAGAGTGAGAAAAATTTGAAGAGAAAATTCAGTTTTCGATTTCTGAAACATCTGAAGGTAGCTTGATCAAACTCTAACAAAACCACTCTATATTATGCAAAAAAAATAAAATTTGTTTCATTTAATTTAGAGCTATTACACCAAATTCGCTTATTAGGGAATAAACAAAACAAAATCGGAGTTGAGAACTCTTCTTTTGAATATGGTCGAAAACTGAAATACTTAACATAATTTTATTAATATCATTTCTAGTGTTTCTTCGCTTCTTTATTTAGAATTAAGATTAATTTTACGTATAACGTATTACCTAAATGGACAACTTTTTTAAATGAATTATCACAGCAATAAATTAGACGAGAAGCACAAGGGGACGCCTATGTCACCATATAATGCTAGTTTGTGCTTACACAAACAGTGTGGTAAATATTATTATGCATCCAATTTCATATGCAGAATTGCATGTATAATACGTGGATAAATGTTGGTCGCTTACTTCGTACTCTTCGGTAAATAATCTCATTAGAAAATTTATAATACTATGCCACATTTAAAAACCCGCAGTATTGTAATATTCTGAAACACCAGAATATTAAATTGCACTGTCTGTGAGCAATAAACAGAGTGCTCGTAACAAAATATTATGAGATATTTAGATCTAGCTAAATAACGCATAAAAATAAGTACACTAACACAACTTTTCTCTATAGCATAGCTCTCCTGCAGGAAAGACACCTCTTTAGGTAATATGTACATCATATTACATGGCAAAATTAAAAACAGTTTACTAAATCAGACGCTTTACCAGTAATGTTACTAAAATAATAGTATTAATGTCCTTTGCTGCGCTGGCGCTGGTGCACACTAATCTGGAAACGAAAATAAACTTCCAGATTGAAAAATGTCATTTTGAGTATTTATCAGATAACTTGCATACACTGAATTTCAATTTGAGAAAACAACAAATTACCTATTCTTTATATGTATTGTTGATCTAATTCTAATCACGCTAGCATACTAATAAGGCTAACCAATGATATTCTGGAAATATAATAATGTATCACTGTCTGGAAAAGATTATGGAGATATTTCCCCTATGAAAGCTAATATGTAGTAACCAGATTTTCTGGAAATTTTCTAGATAATAATAATACCTTAAAATTTTAGGACAAAATCCTTTGTATTCAATTGAATACACATTAGGTGAGTCCAAGCTGTCACGTGTATGTATTAGAATACACAGTCCGTTTATTCATATAGAACAAAAAAATACTCATGGCCTGAACGACCCAATTATTGAATTTGGTGCGGCAATCAACGTGTTAAGAGATTGATAGCTTGGTGAACACCAAAGGACATGTTTTTCTTTTTTTCTTTCACGCAGTTATAAAATAAAATATAAATAACTGCTCTATAATATAGAGCAAAGGGAAAGGTTGTATATTAGATTCAAATAACAAACAAAAAACTATTTGAATTATTATCAATAAAAATACCGATAAAAACAATAATAAAAAAGAAGCAATGTCAATATCTCCTGATGCTTTTTTTACTCAAATTGCAGACAAACTGATAAGTCAAGTACCTAATTCAAATTCTACATACATGGAATATTTACATAATAATGATAAAACAAGTGATTTATCAATTTTTCTTTGCCCCGCTGGAGAATTAGAGGTAGAAAATATTTTAAGATCTCTAAAGAATTCTCAAGCTACTGACCTGTATAATCACACAATTGTCATGTACAAAGAAAATTTAATTTAGTATCTTTATCTACCCCACTAACTAAAGGTGTATTTCCAAACAAATTAAAAAGAGCAAAAATTATTCCTTTGTTAAAATCAGGAGATGTTGAGGATTTATCCAATTATAGACCAATAGTGCTACTACCCATTTTAGCTAAAATATATGAAACGATTATAACTATTAGAATAATAAATTATTTTGAATATTTGTAATATTTTTACAAATAGGCAATTTGGTTTCATACTCCAGTGAAATTAGACTTTTCTGATCTAACAAAATATATCCTTCATTTTTTTAAATCGATTTATTTTGGTGTTTTAAAGAAAATATTAAAAATCGGCAACGAGATCACTACGGCATAAAAAATTATTCAAGGTCAAAGTTCACAAAAACGGTTTCTTGCGAATATCGCGCTTTCGATGGCTCGGAGGCCAATTGAGGTTATTATAAAAATAAATGGTAATGAAATTCCGAACAAAAATGATCTCTTCCAATTTTTATGTACAATAAACGGTTTGGGCATTGCACGTAAAAAATGAATAAAATATTCTTCGTTCAAAATTTGTGTACCTATAATGTGTAAGCACATTATACAAATTTTTATTGTACAGTACAGTAATTTTGATCGGATTTTTTTTCTTGTATATATTATATTAACTTAGGTTATTATGAAAACGAAAGATAATCAATTTTTGAACGAAAAATATTCTATTCATTTTTTACGCACAATGCCTAAACAATTCGTTGTACATAAAAAATGGACGAGATCATTTTTGTGCGTAATTTCATTATCTTTCATTTTTATAATAACCTCAATTGGCCTCTGAGCCATAAAAAGCGTGATATTCGCAAAAACCGTTTTTTGTGAACTTTGACCTTGAATATTTTTTTATGCCGTAGTGATCTCGTTGCCGATTTTTAATATTTTTTTTAAAACATCAAAATAAATTGATTTAAAAAAAATGGATAAATGGATATATTTTGTTAGATCAGAAGCCATTTTTGTCTAAAATGACTGCAGTGTCAGGAAGGGTAAAAATACGTCATTGGCAGTGCTAGAACTAGTAAATTTTATTAGTGAGAGTTTTGAAAACGGAAACTCCACATTGGCACGTTTTTTAGATCTAAGTCAAGCATTTGATGGTGTTTCCAAGGAGATTCTACTTACTAAGCTAGAATTTTACGATTTCAGAGGTGTAGCACTTAAACTTATGAATTCCTACTTATCAGATAGATATCAGTGTGTGTTTGGTAAAGATAAACTTAGCAACATGCTGCCAGTACAACGTGGTGCTCTGCAAGGTAGTGTATTGAGGCCACTACTATTTTTAATATACGTAAATGACTTACCTGACTTCTACGGTTCTCTTTGCGAATGATACTACTTTTGCGATACAGTTAAAGGATGCTGGCAGTAATGTTGCTGACATTGCAAATGACATTATAGTTAGAACTCTGACTGGTTTAATGTAAACAAGTTATGCTTAAACACAAATAAAATAAGCATATTACTTTTCTCTACGGAGAATAATACCTCGGAGACCGTAAAATTTCTAGGCCTGACCTTAGATAATAAGTTGTCTTGGCATTCACATATCAACAACCTAACTACGAAATTGTCTACGAAAATATACTCAATTAGACAAATTAAAAACAGGTCGAATTTGGACGCTGCACTCATGGCCTATCATGCATCATTTCACAGTGCTATGATATATGGTTTGATCAACTGGGGTACATCCTACCATATTTCAGATGTTTTTATTGTACAAAAAAGAGCCATAAGAGCTTTAGCGGACGTAAATCAACTTGAAAGTTATAAAGTTATAATAATATTATATGGTTTATTAAATTTAATATAATGATTTTACCATCAGAAGTAATCTACTGTCACTTAATTCATATAAAGGCACATTTGAGCCTATATGAAAAAATGGTGAAACTCGCAAATACAATAATCGGGGTAAAATACATAAAATACACTGCGCCAGAGATTCTTGGCAGGAAGACCACCAGGGTGGAATTGCTTCAAACGGGTTTTTTTTCGTTGAGTTCTGTTTTCCCCTGTCAGCAATCATAATTTCAAAGTGTTCGTCTGTGCGCGAAACCGCTAGTTTTTAAAGTGTTTATTTTAATTATTTTTTAAGTATTTTTATGTACTATTATTGATCCAAATTGTTAATTTTAAGCTTTATTCTTAGGCAGGAGTTTTAACCTTTTATATTCAGCTTTAGTCAAACTGGACCTACCCCGCCCAGCCTGACACCCACCATGGCGCTGCACGTCGTGGTTTTCTGGCTGGCTCCGGGCCAGATTCCGCCGAGGCATATACATGTACCCCTAATGTTAATAAACTTGTTATTGCTTGCTTGCTTGCTTGCGCCAGAGATTGACTTATACAAAGAGAATTAACTTTGGAATTGAATTATTTAATTCACTTCCAAATATTATTAAGGAATTGACCATTAGATAGTTTAAAATAAAATTAAAACTGCATCTTTTAGCCAGTGCTTACTATAATCTAACAGATTTTAATTATACGTAAATTTGTGTTATTATATGTTATATATTATGTTGTTTGTTATAGTGTTGACTGTATTCAGATCACATCCTAATGTTTGTTATATACTTGTGTTCTATGTACGTATATGTTTATATTTATATGTTACATGCCATCTTTGACTATATAAGGTCCCTGTCCTAATGTTATATGTTATATTTTAGTCTTATGTGTTTTTATTTATATTTTCATATTCTTTATTTGACTTGTCAAAACACTACGGTGTAATTATTCTTTCACTAATAAAATTATTATCATTATTATTATTATGAAGTATGGTAGCCTTGTTGATGTAGGCTCTCTGGCCAGAAAAATGTAAAAACCGAATCATTTTAGTAAGAGTTCGATACGGAGCTGAAAATTATATGTTTTCTCCGAATTTTCACATATCGGATAACTTATGTGGATCACGGAAATTAAAATCTTTCAACTCCGTTGGTCTGTCTTCCTGTCTGTCTAGTTATCAGTTTATCATCTGCCTGTTGACTTTATATCTAAAAAACGATTTAACATAGAATATAATATTGGCAGGTAGTTACCAAGAAAGAAATCTGATATAATTCTAGTGAAAAATATACAGAGTGGGCAAGCTAAAAGTATAATTAAAGAAAAATATCAGGGAGGATAATAATGTTTGGGATATAGTTAAGCAACTGTCAGGGGTTAAACCTACCATACTTTTGATTAAAAGATACACAAGGTGGGCACCCTAAATAAATAATTAAAAAACGATGAAAAAAAAATAACATTTGTAATTTAATTAACACTCATTAAACCATCGTCGATTGTTCGAATATTTTAACAAAGTGGTTTTATTTTGAATAGAAGTAGGCAAGAAAAGTTACACAATACACACAAATAAAATTTCCCTGTAGATTAATTTGGTTGATGCTTATGTAAAATTTTGTATATTTGGGCTATTATTATATCAAAGGGTAAAATGGGAGGGAGAGAAAATATCAAGAATATTATCAACATATAACAGCAGATAGTGATATAAGAAATTCACAGTAGAGAAAATTGAATTTCTTTTAACAAAAAGAAAGCTCAAAAAAAATTCACTTCAGAACAAAGAGGGAAAAATATTTGCAGGATGCAACCAATGATTACTAACAAGAACCAAATAAGTAATTTTCTGGTAAATAAATGTGGTGCCGCACAATTTAGAATTGATAAATAGTGTTTTTTTATATATAGATATTTTAATTATGTGAAATGTTGTTGAGCTAAAGAATGGACCTTACTACCGCACACATGAACACAAATAACAAAGAAATTTATCAGCACAATATAGAACTAATATAAAACAAACAAATGTGGTTATTCTGCCAAGGTTAATGCTCCGGCAAGGAATGAAATTGAAAACCGTACAGAAAATAATAGATTTAATATATTATTTTTGTCATTACTTAAGTTCAGGAACATTTCATAGAATTATGGTCGTGTCATTTTCAGAGAATTTCAGTCAAGTTACGACTCAATAAAGATACTATTATTTAAAGTATATCTCACATTTATTTTACGGGTAAAGCTTTATAGAAAAGAGAATTTCTCATACCGTTATTTAATAGACAGGATAGGGTCACTGGTAATAAAGAGTATATTTTTATTTAAACCAAACATTTTAAAATTTGCCGTATTGGCAAAAATTAAGTAAAATTTTATTAATATTTACGTTATAGGTGAAAAAAGATATATGGAAGTAGATTCACGTACTAAAACCTAGGCCAACCAAGGGTTCTTCAACTGCTTGACAAATTGAAGAAGGGATGACAGTCCAGTCGAGTTGTACTTTGACATGGCGAAAATAGATAACTACGATTTTATTATTTTAAGTTGATGGGTTGGACATTCAAAGCAAACCCTTATAGCGTGTAAAGTTATGTCATACCAGATAAGGCGGTGGTAAAGTTGAAAGATCGGTTTTTCGCGTTTAAATAGAAGGCTAATAATCTGAGAGGAAAATTTCAAATGAGACAGTTATAGGTATTAAAAAACCTATAAAATGAGCACCGAACGTTAAAATGGATTTATTAGGTCAAGAGTAAATTAAAAAAAACGGAAATTTTGATTTTTTGATTTAAGCAAAATTTTAACAAAATCTTTGAAATTTTACTAAAGTACGTGTTATATAGGAGGGAATATCTGGTCAAAATTTCAGATCGTTATCAGATTCAACTTTTTGGAAAAAAAGAGAGTTTTCGAAAAATGGCTAATAAGTACTGCATTTTCTGTCAGATTTTGCTATGAGAAAAAGAATTCTATTCTCCGAGGTTGTTCAATAATTACAAATGTTTTCTATAAAGTTATTATTCAGAAAAAAGTGGTGACAATTAAATTTGAAGATAAGGAGAATTTTTTTTCATAAAAACTTTTGAATCGAATGCAGTGTCGAAAAATCATGTGTACCATTTTGAAGTCCTATTTTTTTATTTCACTTTAAAAATGAAAAGCATTACTCTATGGTCATTGGTTTTCGAAAAATACGAAAAAGTAGTGTGCGCTAGCGTAATGGTGCGCGGATTGGGCTGTTATAAAATGCGTTCAGGCATAATAATTGAGATAGAATATTAGCTACCTAGTTTTTATGTTTTATGTTGTTAAAATGTGAAGGCAGTTGTAATTATATACACAATTATTTAAGAATAATTATTTTTATTTCATATAGATTTTTTTTAAATTACATTAATTTCATACATTCGTCACATAAATCGCATACATATATCGCATACACAAGCTTAACTTACAAATCGTTTGCATCCAACCTCATTCCTTTATTACCTTCTAAATCTAAATCTTCGTTTTCATCTAGTTCGTCTGGATTTACCTCACCGTCTATATCAATATTTACATCGTCATCGTCGTCAGGGAACTCAATGTTTTTAAGTTCAACGATACAAGTTTCGCCTCGATAAGCTACACAAATACTTACCGTGGGCATAGTGGGCGGCCGCCCAGGACGCCAGAATTGTAAGGGCGGTATTTTCGTCGTAGCGATACGAATATTTTAAGAATCGCAAATAGTCAAGTCAAAAGTGCAGGGAGGGGTGGGGGCGGCAAAATGCCATTTCGCCCAGGGCGGCAAAAGAGCTAGAGCGGCCTCTGAATACTTACATATTTCAAACCATGTTTTTGCAGCTGCATGTCATTGCTTTACATCCACTTTCACATGCGCAACTAACTATTTTTAATAACTTTTCTGGAATTAACTTTTCATCAGTATAAACTGGATTTAGACCATTTGGAGAAACTGTCCAACCATATTGAGGAGGGCTTTTTTCCTTTCCTAACTAAAATTGTAATTGTAAATATGTTTCCAAAGCATGCTGCTTTACTCCACACATGGTGCTAATAGTTCTAATTTAAAAGATTTCTTACAAGTAAATTTTTGAAATAAGAAAAAGCGATACTCATCGAGTGTCTTGTTTTCGTGTTTTAAGCCTTATAAAGTCATTTTGCTCACAAAATTACAGAAGTGAGAATTTGTTCTGGCATTGCATTTGAATCATAAAAAACATTAGTAGCTGTTTGTAAAGTGTCATTATTGGTAATTATTTTCAGTAGTTTATTTTGTACCTGGCCGTAAAAGCAAGACGTATTATCACATCCGGTAAAAGCATGACAAAAACTAACTAACTTTTGTATAGATTCTTATACAAAACTGTTATTATTGTAATAACTATCAGCAACTTTGCCTTTTCCGAGCTTAAGTAGAAAAACGTTATTCTTTGAATGTCCCAATTGATTTAATATCACAAGTAAATCTACATTTTCTCCAATTATTATTACACCAGCTAATTGAATTGCAGTGTTTACAATTAAAGTATCAACATCTTCATCAGCTTGCTTTGTTTGAAATCCTGCCTTATCAAACTCTTCACGAAGAATATCAGTAAGTAGAATTTTATTACTTTCATTGGCTAAAAATTTCTCTTGAGAAAAGTATATATTTGTTGACTTGTCCAATACTATTTCATAGCCCTAATCTACTCGATGACGGATAGACAGAGCAGACTGAACCTGAGGAACAAGCTCACGCTTATCAGGTCCCTCATCCGGCCTCAACTGACGTACGCTTCGGTAGCATGGGGCTACCAAACAAAGAGCTACCTTCAACAGATCCAGAGAGTGGAGAACGTCGCCCTCCGAACAGCAGTCAACGCACCCTGGTTCGTGCGCAACGAGGACATCTTCAGGGACTTGGATTACACCCCAGTCACTGAAATCATCAAGGAGAGAGCCAGGAAAATGTACGCCCTTGCTGAGGAGCATGGAAACCCACTGGTCAGGGAGGCTACTGACTACGACCCAGCAGACGCTCCGAGGCATAAGCGGCCGAAAATGCAGATACTGGATAACGGGTGAGTATAAAACATACCACCGTCCGATGAAAACACCCCACGGAAGAGACAGGACGATCACCCAACCATCCACCCAAGACCCTGCGAGTACCGGACAAACAACCGTCCAGTACCTGTAGTCCCCCTAGCTCCGGGCAGACCGAAAATGCTCCCAAAGCAGTTAGGTCGGCCCTTCCTCGAGCTACACAGTTCATCCTTACCCTACCGATGATCCGGATGACAGGATGCCAATTGGCATTCTGTGTACCGGCAGTCACTCCTGCCAAAAACCCAAAACACCCAACTGACCGATGACTACCCCCGGGGGGGACAAGCTGACGAAGAAAAGAAGATCAAGACAGAAGAACGCCAGAAGAGGCCTTAGCCAGCAAGGTTCAACGAGCCAGGACCCAGGGAGGTGGGCCGAAATCGTCTGCAATGCTCACATTTGTGAGTGGGGCCGACGTAAAGTCAGTTCGCCCACCCTGCACGAGGCTGGTCCCCGGTCTACAGCGATGTATTGGGGTAAAGGGCAATAGTCCTGCCCGGCCCCAGTCATCCGAGACCGACATCTTTAGCCAAGAATATTGGCGTACTATTTCATAGCTAGTTTGTTTACTTGATCGACGTAAACGTTCTGCTGCTTTTGTATTTATATACAAAATCAGCAAACGTTTACGTCGATCAAGTAAACAAAATTATGCACAAGCTATATCATCTTCGATGGCTATCCAAATAATGCTTTTCATTATTGAAGAAGCAATATTTGGATATCCATCAAAGATGATATAGCTTGTGCATAATTTTTCTCAACAAATGTAACATAAGAATTTAAAATATCGCTTATTTATCATTTCGAAATTTATGAAGCGCAAACTACTTTTTCATATTTTTCGAAAACCAGTTATTACAGATTCATGTTTTTTTTAAGTAAACTAAAAAAATAGCAGTTCAAAACGGTACACATGATTTTTCGACACTGCATCCCATTCAAAAGATATTTAACTTTAATTGGAATTTTTTATGCATATTCAATTTTCACCACCTTTTTCTGAACAATGACCATATAGAAAACATTTGTAATCATTAAATAACTCTCAAAAAAACAGAATTTTTTTTCATGGCAATATCTGACAAAAAGTGAAGTACTTATAGCCATTTTTCGAAGATCCTATTTTTTCAAAAAGTTGAATCTACCGAAAAATAAAGCAGATATCTATCTGAAATTTTTACCAGATAATCCTTCATATATAACACGTATTTTAGTAAAATTTTAAAAATTTTGCTGAAATTAAAATAATTTTTTTTTACCTTACTCCTGACCTATTAAAGCTATCTTAACGTTCGGAGGCTCATTTTATGTAACCGATAACTTTCCCATTTGAAATTTTCCACTCAGATTATTAGCCTTCTGTTTAAATGCGAAAAACCGATCCCCCTCCCTTGTCCGATCCCCCTATGACATCACTTGGCACACTATAGTGGCTTGTTTTGGATCTCCATCAACTTAAAACAATAAAATCGTAGTTATCTATTTTAGCCACATTTTGATACTTTTCGTAGCAATTCGACTGTACTATAAAACCAGTGTGAGAGTCTATAGCTACGTGGTGCTAAATGACAAAAATCGTACATTTATCTACTGTATAGAATAAACGATTGAGGAGGTAAAAATTATCTCAAGACACGAATTTTAGACGTTTCCTAATTAAATATCCAAAGAATTATGCAACATACGACAAAAATGTTTAAAATCAAAGTAGAGCACAATATTAAGTCGGTTAAAAAGCCTTCTCCGCAGTTATTATAATAGGATCTACAGTCTTGACGTTATAAGCTATCAAAATTCTAGTTCAATATGGTCATGCCGGAGAGATAAAATTGATTGGCCTGTGAACAACGAATTTTCATAGACAGATCCATGTTTAAAATCCGCTGCCTAAGGAATCACTAATTCTACATCTAGATTTTCTGTACCAGTCTTTTCAAGGAAAAAAGTGTTGATACTATATTTGAACTCCACTAAGTGGAGAAAATCATTCATAGAACTTTACTAATACAATATTTGAAATTTTCTACCCCAAAAATTTATAAACCGATATGCCACACAGTAGTGGGGGTGGTAGAGGGAGAAAATGATGCCAAAAAACTGCTGAGGCCCTTGGTTCTTGTACACGCACTAAATCACAATTTTATTTTTTACTAATGGGGTGGGGGTGGTAATGAAGATAGTAGAGGGGACGGCTGATGCCAAAAGAATGTTGATACATTGGTTTCCCGTACACACACTAAATGCCAATTTTATGAACTCTTACTGGCTTGCTTTACCTATTCACCTTCATTTTCCCCAACTTTTCAAGGGAACAAGATTAAAATATAATCTAGTTTCGGATTTCGTTAGAACACATAGGTGTACCAAATTTCAAGTCAATATCATGACCGAGTCCAGAGTAATCGAATGCACAGAAAAAAGTTACAGACTGACCGACAGACAGTGCAGAGCGACATACAAAACGATAGACAGACAATCTAAGTCTATTTGACGAAAAAAAAAAAATTCATAATGTTTTTAGAATTACTATAGTTCCACGCCACTACGTTGATATAGAGATAAAACAAGCTAAAAACGTACTCTTCGCCTATTCACTGAACTTTTTATATAATTGTTACACATTCTACAGGATACTCTTCGCAGTTTTTTGTAAATAGTGTTAGTTTTAGACTTTTTTAATTTTATAGTACGAACTTAGTTGGTAAAAGACTCCGTGTGAAATAAAGTGAAAATTAAAAAAAACATACCAAACCCCAATTTGGGGTTTCGAACCCGGGACCCAAGTCAAAAGCGTAAGAACTACACCACCACCTTACATGTAAAAAAATATAAATTTTTACATTATAAGACACGAGATAAAATTTTCACGGTTGTATTTTACATTATCAAATGTACTTATACCGTGCGTGTAATTTCCCATTAGGCATGTACATTCACGTAGCGCGAGAGATTTGACAACACCGGCAGCCGTAAATTCGTCCGTTGGTGGAGCATTCCAGCTCTGTTATTTCATTGCAGTCAGCTGGCACGCGCGATGTTGTAATTCTTCTCCCCATGCCTAGCCCGCGACTACACACCCGGTATTTGTAAAATATATAAATATTTAGATATTGAAGTGAAATATCATTCCACTAGATTTCTATTCAATTACAAAAACATAAAAATCAAAAAATTTGTTTTCAAATTTAAATCATTAATAACATTTTTATTTACCGATCGATATTGTTCAAAAACAATAGGATTCTTCCTCTAGCTAACACTAACTTACTGTCCAAATTTCAATACAATCGGATTTTTCTTTCTTGAGTTACCGTGCTTACAAGAAACGTGACGGACGGACAGATGGAGATTTTGAAAGTTGTTCAGAATTCGTTCACTAACACAATGAATACTGATTTAGAAATGTGCCGATCAAATACAGTATACTCTTCGTTTTTGCGCAGAGTATAATAAGGCCAGGCAGAAATTAATATATTGCAAATACTCATTTTTCTTAATATCTAAATCGTAAGAGATACTAAGAATAGCAAGCATATAGCTAAATTTCACTCTACACTATTTGCTAATTTATATATTTTTGAATTCTTACTGTTCTTTTTAATAAAGACGTCTAATAATCGATATTTTAATTAATATTATTAGCAATTTGATTTTCTCCAACAGAAGTAAAATTGTATATCAACTATGTACTATCAATATCACACAATGGAGATACATTTTTAGTTAGGTACAACTATAACTTTTATCTGCATAAGAACAAATCTTCAAAATGTTCAGATTTACTTAGTAGTAAAACCGATGAATCCTTTAAACTTAAACTAAATATTCTTCTATTTAAATCACCATTTTATCATTTTCGGTAAATTAATCAAAGATTAAAGCATCGATAAGTTGAAAAATCGTTTTTATCAAGTGAATTATATATTCAAATTTTCACCCCAGCAGAAAAAAACGATGTATAATCAATTTTCCCCTTCAACACTAACCATGCATATTTAAAGTTTAGCCTGTGCACCCTAAAGAAAAATGGCTATTTCAGATCTTGTCCTAATATTTGCACATTCGCCATGCAGAAAAACTTGTAATTTTTCTAGCTTTGTTTTGGAGTGTATTCAGAATATATTCAACGCCCCTTAAACGACGCGTCATAATGTGTAGGGACAGAGGCGTCGCCTAAGATATTTTTCTGATAAATTGATATACTTTGGAAGCCTGGGAAACAAACACTTTTTATAATTTATCGCTGAGATTCTATAATTTATTGCTGAGATTAATCAAATCGAAAAAAAGAAAATAGTTAGAATAGCGCACACCCATATACTAATGCATTGAAAGGTTCCTTTCTATTCCCTATAACTATAAAAGGATTTAGTAAAATTATGTTTATAGCATTTCGTAAACAGCAGAAAAAAATATCCATGGTAAATCAAAAAGCAAAATCTATCTTTGAAATATTTGCAATAGTTGCATTATTTGTGATAACCTATAATATACTAGAAAGTAAAATGCTTAACTCTAAAATGGATTTATTTACAAAATACTTTTCTACTCAATCAAAAATGAAAATATAACTAAAATATAAATTTTTTTCTTTGAGAACTCACATGTGGTTGTAGTCAACTGAGAGCTTTAAAATGAATTTATTTACAACAGCGTTTCTCAAACTTTTATACATAAAAGGATTCATTTCATTCTAATTTTTTAGCTCTTCAAATGTCTTTCGCCCTTATTAGAGCTCTTCAGAAGAACATTAAGCCACTGTCAAACACTTCAATTATGAATCAAGAGAAAGCAAAATTAAAAAATGATAAAAATTAAAAGTTATTAAATACTTCAGAGACAAAATATTCAAAGATAATACGAAATCAAATTCACCTATCTTGTGAGTGCCTATATACTCAATGAAGCTTTTGAAGTGAATTATTCTTTTCTTTCCTTATAAACGCTAGTTAATTGAAACGTATTAGCGAATTTTTAGGTTGGAATTAAAGTCAATTTTTTTAAAAAGTAGAATAAATATCAATATGAGGTTTTCAGGAATTAAGAGATAATGTATAATACGTGAAAATGCGAGTTTGTCAAATTTGAAGTACTTTACTTCCTACAGTGTGTGAAAGGAAAGCATGTTTCTTTTAGCAAACTCTATAACTACCGAAATTCCACAGTTTTTTTTTAAATTTTTTGATGTACATTTTTTGTTATTTTGTTTTGTTTTTTTTTTGTTAGTCGCTGAAGAACAAATCCAATTTCTCAAATTTTTTACATTTCTCTTATTTTATATGGAATTGATTTTTTTTTCTAAAGACCTTTCATTTCTTATATCCTATATAATTTGTTTTTTTCCTTAATTTGTAATAAAATCTCCAACCTCTGAAAATAAAGGGGAGGCTGAGCAATTAAATCATTAAATTCTTCGGTGATACAGCACAAAAAAAAGATTAAAAATGATGTGGCGGATTATTCGGCTGAAATGTATGAAGTGCGAAAATCTTGGAAACTATTACACATATACGATAAAATTTAAAATAAAAGTTGGGTCCCATTCACTCCTTACTTCTTTACAAATTTGACATCTACACCTTTCGCTGTAAATACAGAATTAGGAGCCCGAAAGTGGCCCGAAAATCGTGCATTATAAAAATCAAGGAAACCACATTGCGGTATGTTAATATTCGCCCTTTATGAGTAAAGTAAATTAACACCCATTTATTCTTTCTGTTAAAACTTATTAAAAATAAGTAAAACACGAAAAATATGTAAAACATTTGTTTATTTATTGTGCGTATCAACGCGCAGGTACGTTATTATACTGATTTCAAAGAGATATGCAAAATGATGTATTCAAATTTCTTACACTAAAATATGTTACTCGAAATCTCAAACACAAAAATTATTATCACTGTTTTCTATCAATTCTATATATGTAATATACTTTTATCATTGATATCGTCATATCGTCCTCGCTGATGTTTATTACGGTAGCAATTAAGCATTCAAGGCAAGCTGAGATTATGCTGGAATATTTAAACCTGGAATCAAATGAAATCGAAGTAATAATTATTAGCCTCTATAGGTTTTCAATGCTTCTTACACAAAACCTCTATCTTTCACAGGTGCTCTTGAAATATTCACACGAAATTAATTTCAAAACTTCTTCAGGTGCCGCGCCGGTGCAGCAAAAATGCTGATAGAAACATAAATTACCATTTCAAGATACCAGCCCAGTTCAGTTGGAGTTTTACTGAATCTGCGTCAGTCTTGTTATTGGATATAGAGACAATATGGTGAAACGCACTTGCATCTCCCACGAGAGATGCCCCACAAATGCACGTACTAACATGCAGAAGCTCTGAAAACTATCTAAAGACCTAAAGTGATGAGTGGTGATTATCGAAAATTTCGAATATGGATTCCACCGAACACAAAAATGTATTTTACAGATATATTATAACCAAAGGTTACATTTGACGCATTATTTAAAAAATAGATGCCCAATTTATTAATCTACTTTTACTACGTTGACAAATTTTTATGCCTGTCGATTTTGGTAACACAAGCAACAATTTTACTTTTATTAGTTTTCTAATGGTTAACTATGTTCGTATGTTCAATTGGTATTCATTCACTCAATATAACTCTCACATATTAAATAGTTTTCACTTATTGAGATTAACAGATACAGATCTTTCGGATTACTGATTGGAATCTGTGATAATCTAATTTTCATCCATGCTTTAATTTACTTTTCAGTTTATTAGTTCATTTAACAGTGTTGTATTGATGCAGATGATATACTTACGAACCTGAGCGTCTGTAACTATTTTGTTGATTCAGATTCGTGGACAGAGATAAGAGATTAAAGTATAAAACTTCACGACTATAGCAAAGACTTTTTGCGCATCGTGAGTATATCGGTAAATAGTAATAGTAAATAAGCAGTTGGGTCGTTTTGGTAATACAGATTTATTTCAATTCCCCATTTCATTATAATGGCAGATTTTAATCTTTTCTTAATAATAAGCTTAGTTTTAAAATATTGTTTTTCTATCGTTTTGGTACTATTTTGGTCATTATGGAATTCGTTTCCGTATCTTATGAAATAAATGAAGAACAATCGTATCACAACTAGGTAGAAATACTTAAACAAATTGTTTTTGAGAAAGCATCACAAACAATTAACGAATGTTCAAAACTTTTTACCGTGTTTTAATTCGATCTAATAGAAATACGTCTGTTTTTTAAATTAAATCTGACTATTTACTTTAATCACTATACTTAATTAACACTTTCATAGATCTCTTACACCATATAAACTTAACTATCTTTCAGGAACTAATAAATGCCACCGTTTCCCTGAACTGCGCCTATGTATAGACCAATCTCCCGGAAACACAAAAATAATTGGGTTTTCAGCTCCGGGCTATTAATTCTTACCCTCTGCTAGTCGTTTTCTTTGAATAAAAAACGTGAAACCGTGAATTGTGTAAAGTAGGACCGCCGAAATGTAGCCGTTTGCCAGAACAAATCTTTGATAAATGCTACCCGTGTTGTACTCATAATTTATATATGGGTCCTTTATTTGGCACCTTTAAGTGATGTATTTGGGTTCAAGTGGGAGTTTCTTAAATACAAGGCGAAAATAAAGTTCGATTTTCTTGCAATATTTTACAATTAAAGAATATTTTTTTTATTTGATGAATACCAACAAGGTTATTAGTCTATGGTTAAACGATATACAAAGAATGAAGTACTGTAAGATTTCAATAGAAAAATTATAAATAAAAAGTGCTAGAAATTTGTAGACTACTGATTAACATAAGATTAAAAATTATTACAAAAAAAATAGCAATAAAACAAGAGAAAAGTAAACGTTTGGCGGATTTTTGCATTGTTAATGCTCGTTTGGCGATTTTGTTCAAATTTTGTAAGTTAATTAATAGTATATTATAAGCCTAATAATATATCAATAATGGTGATGACTGTATACTGTATTTACAACATTGGTTGTATTGTGTCTGTACATCTGAATCACATGCCATATTCTCAAGAAGTACGGCGTTTTTCTTATCAAGGCAGAATATTAACGGTGTTTTTTTTATTTCTAAATTTATTTAAACGTAACAGTGAATAGTTCTTCTCACCCCCGTTTCATATGTTCACTTAGTTACGAAAAGGGACAAAAAAGTGTTAAGCTCACCGACCATTGTTCTCGCTTCAGACAGCTACAGTTGACGAGGCCCACAGGTCTGAACTTAAGATTTATTGTCTCTTACAATCAAAAATTAAAAATCATAAATCAACAATTAACAAAATTATTAAAATATATCACACAAATACATTGCATTAAAATTGGTAGCATTCACTGCACAGTAATTACGTTAAAAGTTTTGACATCGACCTTGCAGAGCTCATTCACTTTATTGGTCATAGGTAAAGTAGTATTACCATGAGAAGATGCTAGCAAAAAATATGCGCAGAAACGAGTTTGTGCGCTCCATCATTCTAAGCCAATGAGAAAGAATTACGTGACATTCAATGTCAACACCAGTGGCGGCGGTGCCCTGCAGTAGAGCGGCGGTGACGGTAATAATAATAATAAAACAACTTTATTAGGCAAAGTTTAGTAGAACTTACTATTCTTACACTTCTCCTGAACAAAGGTTACTCGTAACAGTTGGCAAGTCTTAATCTACTTCATTTTCACAGTTCCATGACCGCGAAACTTTTATTGCAATTACACATCCCTATACCCCAGATAAAGCTATGCCACTGGTAAAAATATTCGCGCATTTTGGCTCCGCCCTGGCATCTTCTCATAGTAATACTAGTCTAGAACAAATTGTATTAAGGCAACAGACACACATATTGATAAAATCGGAGTCGTAGACTACACCGGCGATGAATGCAAAATAAGACAATTTGATCTAATTGAATGGTTCACACGTAACCTGGTCTGACAAATCTGTCGAAACAACCGCCTATAATGGCAAATGCAGCTGGTGGTGAACTTGACGATATTATAGACTTGCAAAAGAAACAAAATCAGATTTAGTAAAACTTTCCGAAAGTCTAACCAAATCTGTCTTAACTTTAACCAAAAGTTTTGCAAAGTGAAACAAAGTCTTACAAAACAAGAAGGCGGACGTCTCCATAGAGGTAGTTTGAATTTGAAGGGAAGTTCTTTTATCCCCGTCAGGCTATATGAAGCTAGTATGTTTACAAAGATTGGAAAGCCTTATATTATGTTAAAAAGCATTATCACTGCACCTGGACATGATGAAATTACTTATCCTATCATAGCTCATCTACGTCATGCCGTTAAGGGTTATTTCTTAGCAACCTTTAATAAAATTTATCTAGAAAGTGGAGAAGTTGACAAATTTAAAAATACTATTGTGATACCGATATTAAAACCGCATAAACCTTCCGATGACGTTGATTCCTTTTGTCTTGTGTCAGAAAAACGCTCGAAAGAATGATGAAACTAAGATTAGAATGGTAGTTGGAACTACCACTATGGACTTTACCATGATTTTCAATTTGGTTTTCGTTGAGGTATGAATACTTACTATGCAGCAGGGAAACCTATTACAGATATAGAATTATGTTTTTCAAGAAATAATTATCTGGCGGCTATTTTTCTTGACTTAAAGTCAGCTTATGATTCCGTAGATTTAACAATCTTGGAACATTGTCTCATTGTCCACGTTTTTTATTTGTCGAATGATATAATCGCAAATGGGGGTTTATAAAGATAGCCACAAGCGAACCAATATGTCAATAAATATTATTATCGTCAATACCAATCATTTCTACTCCTAAACCAAATTGCTAGACATATCTTTTAAGAAATTTGATTTCTTTATACCAATCTACTGTTACCGTCACCATAACTCTTGTATGTAGTTGAGATTAAGCATTCCCGGGATGTGTCCCATACTTACCATGCGTGTTATGCAGATATGATTTTTAATATATACTTATTTAGTTAGGCATTATGCTGTTTTTACTTTGAAGAAACTGAATGCTTAATCGATAATAACACGTATTATTTGAAGTGGAGCCTCTACCATTAAACTCACCCCTCGTGTGATTCTGTAAGCTGGATCGGAAACTTATATTTAAGGAACTTCACATAGTTCCTCACGTCTGTTCAGGACTTTGATTACAGCACAGAAACTAACAAGGTAGATATAAAATTGTTTAGTATTAAGATATGTCAGAAAAAACCAACGCAGCGGCTCAGGGCTCAGTGTCAGACTTGGATTTGATTCCTATCCAGAATATGGACGTTTAGTGGCACTCTTAATGTGTTGCTGAGACGGTAGCAACGAGCTAGTTCGCGGCTGTGAGCCAACATAGATGGTCGCTGTTATCTCTTCTGAGTTCGAGTCTCAGCTGAGGAAGATAATGTCGCAGGGAATGGCTGTTCTATTGTTATCTGTGTATGCGTTTCCTGGTTGAGTGGTGGAATCGCTATGGTTAAATACTGCCAGGCCGTTAATATAAACAAGGCAATAAAATTGAAAAAAAAAATTAGTTATAACGAATCATTCTGAGAATGGGAACAAACCTCGAAACGTTGCAGAAAGCACGCCAGGAATCCTCAGCTTATAAACCATAATAGGAAGTTTCCATTTTCTCATTTTGTCGTAAAAAATAGTCGTAAAAATCTAAAAAATATCTGTAATTTATTTTTTTAATTATCTCTATAAATAAAAAAGTTAGCGCTCATCTGGTCTGAGGCTTGATGACGTCACAGTACATGATTTCGTCAACAGCGAGTGGGCGCGGGCACTGGAAGTTTAGTTAATCCAGTGTTATTCTTACCGATATTTTTGTTGGGCTTGTTTAACGTTTTAATCGTTTGAAGAAGTAATTATGCCTAAAATAACAGCGAGTTGTGTACTGTGACGTCACAGTCTAGCGCTAAATATTCAAATAAGAAATTAAATAAGTTCGTGGGTTTTTCAGATATCGAGATGATTTTTTTTTTGTTTGATTAATTAACTGAAAGGCTACTAAATGAGGTTAAAAGTACATGATATTTCTAAAATAGGAGACTCTCTAATTGTGCCTTCAAACGCGATGTGGTAAGAACATCCTCACCAACAATGGCACAAGATCGTGTGCGCGTGTCTTTTTACCCCCGACACAAAAGGGAAGGGTACAGTCCAATTTCCAATTTAAATATCTTTATTATTGTTACGTAAGTATTAACAATGACATTTCATTTAAGTCATTTAATTCAGTTTACAATCATTAAAGTAAAATGACCCTACGTCACATCATTACGCGGCAACCACGCGAAGTGACGCAGCGGCCAGGTGTCTTAGCGAACGGCTTTCAAGGCATAAATCATACGATTTATAAGGCGAATTTCTTTTAGTTCATACGCATCCATGTTTAGATGTATAAAAACTATTTCGTTTGTATTATCTGCTTATTGTTTTTTAAGAGATGTGTGTCATATAAGCAGGGCACACAGAATAAATTAGGTAAAAACCTGTTTGGATTGACAATTATATAAATATTGTTGTAGCACATTTTTGCCTGACGTGTATGGATATGCTTTCAGCGAGGGGTTAAGGAGGTTGAGGGGACGAATATGTGGTTTTGTGAGAAGGTGGGTTTTAAGGTATGAGGTTTTGTTAGTCCTGTATTTGTTGGTCGTAAATTGGTAGTCGTAATTTGTGCGTATGCAAGCGATTATCAGGTCTTCTAATATTTGTCAAATTCCTTGTGAATTCAGAATTTACTGCTTTTAATGTTAAGAATCTTTGAGCAGTTCCGTCGTCCCACATCATTTGCATCCCCGTAAGTCTATGCAGCTGCCGAATGGTAATATAGCATGGTGAGTTAGTTAACAGACGCAGCAGCTTATTCTGCGTTCTTTGGGATCTTATGAATGTGCGTCCGAGATGAGATTCCAAGACGCATAGACATAGGTCATAATAGGCCTAAATATTACTTTATAAAGACATATTTTATTGTCGATGGAGAGTTCGCTGCGTCTGTTAGCAAGTGGATATAGTTGGCTAAGTGCTGCGTAGGCTTTGCTTATAACTAGCGGTATATAGAATGCAAATGATAGTCTAGTATCAAGTGTCAGTCCAAGTAGTTTTATTGTTTTTTGTTCCTTTAGTTGTAAGTCGTGAAGTTCAAGTTTAGTTATTGTCTTAATATTCGTGAATTTACGATGAAATATTACAGCGTCTGTAATAGTCGAGTAATTTGTCTGTATGGTATCGTATTTTTTGAAACACTGTCTCTCTGTAGAAGCTGTTGGCGTATATAGTTGTATCGTTGGCGTACAATAATAAATTTGTAGTTGGATAGGTAGGGATGTCGGAAATGTAAAGATTGAAAAGGATCGGGGAAAGGACTATCCCTTGAACGACCCCCGAATCTGGTGTTATTTATTCTCACTATAATTTGCCAGTCCCAAATATAGTTCTTAGTGAGAGCTACCAAATACCTGGGCAGTGTACAAACGTGTTGCAGTTTGTAGACTAGCCCGTTATGCCATACGGTATCAAAGGTGCGTTCAATGTCTAAGAGCAACATAACAGTGTACTGCTTCTCATTGTATAAACTAATGACGTCCTGCACCATTTTAACTAGTAACAGTGACGTACTGTGCTCTGGCCTAAAATCAAACTGTTCCACCGATAATAAGCGGTGCTTAACCATTGCTCAGGAGCCACAGCAAAACCCTCTCAGCCACCTTCCCCATTAAAATTCATTAAAATCTGACAATGATTTCGCACCATAGATGGAGAAAATTTTTATTAAGATGCGTGTTGGTAATTATTATGATAATAATATTAATAATAATAAACTGGACTAAACTAGACCGTAAAATACAATACTGACGTTGTCAGTAATTTCAATTCCAACTAAAAACCTTGCCAATTCAGACGTTTTCCACGCATAATGAATTAATTTACTTACGAAGAACAAACAGTACGTGCGCCACTGACGATTAATATCACGAGAGTGATGCGCTTCTATGTAGTCTAGACGTACGCATTACCGTTACTCTCAAATCTAACGCGCAGTATGAGCGTGCCTGGGTCGTACACTGTGGAAGACATAAGCCCTTATATCCCTTTCAGGAAGTTCGATTGTAAGAAGTGAGACACCAATATGCAAAGGATAGTCTTTGCTTGTTACCCGCATTAGTGACGTCAGTTCAGAGTTCGATTGCTTCGACTATATTACAAGTTTGACGCGTATTTATATGTCTGCCTGTGAAAGAATTGGTGCATTCGTTTTAAAGTTATAAGGTAACAAACAAAAAACAAATAACTAATAACATCATATTCTAAATGTAGAGACCCGCTTAGTTTCGTCGCATCGGGGATAAATATGGCGACAACTCAAGTTTCGACATTTTAGAAAATATTGATAAAATACAATAAAATATAATGACGTAGAGATTATAGGTGACTATATAAGATATATTTTTATTTGTAATTATTTGTTATTAAGACTATTAACAGTTACGTATTTTCATTTTATTAAGCACATAACTCTTTAGACCTTTTTATTACTAGACCGAATGATCGACTGAATGAAATGAATATTGATTGTTTACCTTTATTAAAATACTGAACGATGATGAAAATTCTAGGTGGAGAGGGTATTTTAAATTATCGAGGATCAATTGAAATTATTTTCAACTCAAATATAGATAAAGCTTTTCCGATGATTGAAATAATAATGGACAATAGTAGGAAATTAAAAAAGAGTGGTTTACTTCAAATATGTACAATTGTACAGGATGAATTCTGAATGTGTGTCAATATTTACACAGTTTACCTGTCAAATGTTAACAGTTCTGAAAGTTTAACGTCAAGTTTGATATCTACAATTGGTATAAAGGCAGTACAGGATTTACATTATGAATTGAAAAATAAAAATAGTGAAGAAGTTATTGCAATTATATATCAGTAACACAAAAATGTTTCTACTCACTCGTTTTATTGACTTTTTTAAAAGATGATTGCATTTTATCCCAAAAGATGGATTATTTAGATGCTTTCCTTGTTACCGTTATATAAAAAATGTAAAGCTTGTCAAAAATACAGGTAACGCATTTTTAGAACCGCACAAATTTTAAACGAGTAGAAGTTGCAACCGGCTTTCTAGAATACGGCGCAAACCATATTTCCGAGGCGTCACTGAGTTTCAGTAAACAGCCAATATAATTTTTATTTCTATTGTCCACATAGCAGTCCACTCGCAGTCGCCAACTACTGACTGCAACTTTCATTCGTTTCGCAATAGTCTTATTAAAAACATTTTACAGTAAAATTGATACGTCACTTGATCTACGTAAAGCTCGTTCAATCCTGAGAGATACCTTGTATATTACATTTGCTATTAGTATATTGTGTTGTATTTAATCAAAAATCTTAGTTACATTTAGCTCCAAAATTATAAAAACCGGTCAAGCGCAAGTCAAATTCGCGAGAATTCGAGAAGACCACTAAAACCAAAATTAAAAAAGCGGATTATACCAAGAGAGAAATCTAAGAGATGTCCCAAACTATATGGTTTACCAAAGATCCATAAGGAAGAAACCCCACTAAGACCCATTGTTAGCTCAGTAGGATTGTTATCTCAGCAGGAAGTAACGAGATATCTGGCCAAGTAGCTGCAGCCACTAGCTAAAAGAGCAACGTCCTATGTAAAAAACGCACAACATTTCATCGAGTTACTAAGCAACGAGACTGTCCAACCAGAACATATTCTAGTGAGCTTCGATGTAGTGTCGCTGTTCACAAATGTACCAGTAGAGGAATCACTTGAAGTGATCAAAGAAAAGCATCATCCAGAGGAGCATATTCTTAGCCTAACTAAACCCTGCTTAAACAACACATATTTTATATACAATGACCAGCAGTACAAGCAAACGGAAGAAGCGCCGATGGGTTCACCTTTGTCTCTAGTCATCGCTAATATTTTCATGGAGGACTTAGAAATCCGTGCAATAGAAACTGCACCACTGAAACCAAAGCTTTGGTGACGATATGTCGACGACACATTCGTAATCTGGACTCATGGAAGAGAACATCTAAATAATTTTTTAGACTACCTGAACAACAGTCATGACAAAATCAAATTCACGATGGAGGTAGAAACAGAAGGCCAGCTTCCATTTCTAGACGTTTTAGTGAAAAAGAAACCAGATGGAAAACTAAGTCACACATTATACAGAAAACCCACTCACATGGACAGATATCTAAATGCGGAATCACATCACCATCCAGTACAACTAAATTTAGTAGTAAAAACTCTAATGACACGCTCCCGAAGGCTGGCAGACGGCGAATACATTCACGAAGAGATGTCATATCTTTAGAAAGCCCTAATGAAAAATGGATTTTCGAAGTACACAATACAGAAGTCGCAAGAGCCATCCAGACCAAGAACCCAGGAATAAGCCGAGAAACCAGTGGCAAAAGCATATCTACCATACGTGAGGGGGACAACGGATAAAATAGGGAAACTTCTACCTAGACACAACATAGATACAATGTTCAAAACGGACCGAAAAATCAGCACAGTCCTCCGTAACCCAAAATCAAAAATTGCCCTAGAAAGCCAAGGAGTATATGAAATCCCGTGCCAATTGCAATAAATCATACATAGGACAGACCAACAGACGTATAAGTGTAAGAAGGGAAGAACATAGGAATGCAATGCAAAATGAGGTGAAAACATCGTCGCTAGCACAGCACGTAAAAACACAGGACACAAAATAGACTTCGACAACACTAGAACAGTAGCCAATATCGAGCATCATATATCAAGAATTACCAGAGAGGCCATAGAGATCGAAAAGAGACCACCTAATCTTAACAAACGAGATGACACGCAGAGATTACCCACTTTCAGGCAGATATATAATGAGAAACACACCTCCGGTGACCAATAGACACGAGGATACACGACCATCAACGAGAGGTCACGTGAAACGTGACGTTTCAGCGAGGCCACTTGCCGGGTTAGCTCAGGCGCCCGCTATGCCTCCCACATACAGTCGAGGACCAATAACACGTAGCCAGTCGCGCATGCGCGCTCTAGGTCCAAGCATATAAAAGGAACCGCACGGCGCGGAGAACGTCAGTCCAGTTCGAGCAACGAGGAGCAGCAGTAGGCAGCTTTCAGCGAGAACCTGAAGATGGCAGATAGGATTCTGCCGAAACGTCGTTTAGACAACAATGGCTTCAGCAGGAGCCTATCAACTACGTAGGAAAACACCTGGAAGTACACCAACACTTCATATATATTATATATATATAAATAGGGAAGGAAGTTTTTGTAAATACCTTTACAGATTTCTGGTATACATTTCAAGTGGACACACCTTCCTAACTCAGTTATTGGTAATCCAATTTCAACCAAATTCGGATCGGAATCAAAAACTTTTGCTATGTCCTTTTTGGGTAAAACAAAACTTATTTCAGTCATTGGCGTGCATTTTTATTAAGAGAAAAGGGACGATTTTTTGGGAAGTCATATTTGGCACATTTTTGTTGAAAAACTATTGCAATATTATTGATCAGCATGCTGTAGTGCCCTTTTACAGCATGCTGATCAATAATATTCAGAATTTAACAACATTTTAATTTTTGGTTTTCGAATTACGGCACCCTTAAAATTATCTATTTTAAACAATAAATAATCACTAAATTGGTAACAAATTATTTTTCGAAAAAAAAATTTCTCTTTAAATTCATTTTTTCTACCACAACATATCATCGATAGTTTCAAATTCGGTAACCCTTAATGCCCGAATAATTTACAGCTCAAAATTTTTTGCACTTTTTCAGTGAATATTCTTGGCCTACGAAATTTGAAAGTATCGATGATGGTAGAAATAGTGAATATAAAGAGAAAATGAAGAATGACTTTTTTTTGAAAAAAAAAAATTCGTTACCAATTTATTGATTATTATTTAAAATAAGTAATTTTAAGGGGGCCGTAATTCGAAAAGCAAAAATCAAAATGTTGTTAAATTCTGAATATAGAATATATGATCAGCATGCTGATTCATGCTGATCAATAATATTGCATTAGTTTTTCAACAAAAAAATGCCGAAAAGTCAACCATTTTTTTTCTTAATAAAAATTTACGCCAATGACTGAAATAAGTTCTGTTTTACCCAAAAAGGATATAGTAAAGGTCTTTGATACCGATCCAAATTTGGTTGAAATTGGATGACCAATAACTAAGTTACGAAGTTGTATCCACTTGAAATATGTCACACTGTATATATTTCCTCTTTATTGACTATCTATATTTTAGTTCTCCCTACTTTTTTATATTGCTTGTAGTTATGTATGTTCTGTATACTTGGATTGTAATGCAAAACAATTTCCTATGATATAAAGTATAAATATTACTATTATAATTATTAGTTTTCGACTTGAACAGTTATTTTAGTAATATACATGTTGACCAACTAAGAGAAAAAATAATTAATAAATAAGGGCCAAATAGGGACAGAAGTATTTGTAAATACCTTTACAGGTTTCTTGTATATGTATTTCCTCTTTATTGACTATCTATATCTTAGTTGTTCCTACTTTTTTATATTACTTGTATGTTCTGTATACCTTGACTTGTAACGTAAAACAATTTCCTATGATATATGCTAATAAATATTATTATTATTATAATTATTGTTTTTCGACTTGAACTGTTATTTTAGAAGTAGTTTACATCAATGAAGAATTTTAGAAGTTCTTTTCTTTATTTAACGTCGGCTTATTTCCATTTCCGCTACCAAGGCCCATCTATCACCGATGCTAGGAGACGAGCTACCCCCAAGCTGAAAATGTTGCCGAAACTTTTAGAAGAGTAGGAATTTTTTACTTGCCTAATATTTAATAGACAAGAGGCCGACTACTTTACATCCCTTCCGAAGGATGATATATCTACTACGTAATCCTCTCCTTAAATTACATAGCTTCTACGTATACACAAATATACACAAGCCACTAAAAGGTGGGCGAGATCGTTGAGTTTCCACGTACGGACATCCACCTAAGCACGATGTATGATGTACAAAGAAAGATCGCCAATATTCTTGGCTAAAGATGTCGGTCTCGGATGACTGGGGTCAGGCAGGACTATTGCCCTTTACCCCAATACATCGCTGTAGACCGGGGACCAGCCTCACAAATGTGAGCGGTGCAGACGATTTCGGCCCACCTCCCTGGGTCCTGGCTCGTTGGACCTTGCTGGCTAAGGCCTCTTCTGGCGTTCTTCTGTCTTGATCTTCTTTTCTTCGCCAGCTTGTCCCCCCGGGGGGTAGTCATCGGTCAGTTGGTTGTTTTGGGTTTTTGGCTGGAGTGACTGCCGGTACACAGAATGCCAGTTGACATCCTGTCATCCGGATCATCGGTAGGGTAAGGATGAGCTGTGTAGCTCGAGGAAGGGCAGACCTAACTGCTTTGGTAGCATTTTCGGTCTGCCCGGAGCTAGGGGGACTACAGATACTGGACGGTTGTTTGTCCGGTACCCGCAGGGTCTTGGGTGGGTGGTTGGGTGATCGTCCTGTCTCTTCCGTGGGGTGTCTTCATCGGACGGTGGTATGTTTTATACTCACCCGTTATCCAGTATCTGCACCTTCGGCCGCTTGTGCCACGGAGCATCTGCTGGGTCGTAGTCAGTAGCCTCCCTGACCAGTGGGTTCCCATGCTCCTCAGCAAGGCCGTACATCTTCCTGGCTCTCTTCTTGATGATTTCAGTGACCGGGGTGTACTCCAGGTCCCTGAAGATGTCCTCGTTGCGCACGAACCAGGGTGCGTTGACTGCTGTCCGGAGGGCGACGTTCTCCACTTTCTGGATCTGTTGAAAGTAGCTTTTTGCTTGGTAGCCCCCATGCTACCGAAGCATACGTCAGTTGAGACCGGATAAGGGACCTGATAAGCGTGAGCTTGTTCCTCAGGTTGAGTCTGCTCTGTCTACCCGTCATCGGGCAGATTAGGGCTCTCGTCCTCCTGGCCTTCTTGACGATGGCATCCGTATTCTGGCTCCAAGTTAGGCCTTTGTCCATGATCACGCCAAGGTAGTTGACGGAATTGTGCCATTAGATGTCTTCACCAAACATGGAAACGTGGCCTGTGAGGTTTTGTTTTCTTTTCTTGAAGAGGACCGCCTTGCTCTTCTCGGCGTTGACGGCTACCTTCCATCGGTTGCACCAGTCCTCTAGCAGGGTGGCCGCCTCCTGGAGGTTTCTGGTGGCTAGCCTTTCGTTCTAGGATCTGGCTGTCAGGGCTGTGTCATCGGCGTAGAGGACCATGGAGGTCCTCTCCGTCCGTGGTAGATCGGATGTGAAGATGGGGAACAAGTGCGGGGAGAGCACTGAGCCTTGGGGGACTCCTGCCTCCATTGTTCTGTACGTGTACACCTTGTCCACGATCTTCACCCTCATCTGTCTCCTGTGCAGGTATGATCTCACTAGCTTGACGAGTGCAATGGGGTAACCCATACTCATCATTTTGGCTAGGAGACCATCGTGCCAGACCCTGTCGAAGGCTTTGGCGAACAAAGAAAGATGAACGTTCCTTAGCTGTATATATTGAAATACATCTATAGTCAAAACGCATTTACACTAGCCCCATGTTAGTAGTTCATTCTTGCTGAATGCCATTTTACTCAGAAGTCCTTTAGCTAAGTTTCTAAAACTATGCACTTTCCTAAAATATATGCCTTGAAATAGATAAATTCAAGCAACAGTTTTATAATAACAACTGATTTAAAACTGATTTTCAGTTATTCGTAAATGGTATAAACTTCCGATAGTCATGATATAAGTTTCAGATTTCTTGAACATCGCTCAACATATTCGTACAAGAAAAACATTATTTTACTGCAATATTCACCATCAGTCATGACTCAAATGTCAGCTTTTTAAATAGAATTACAGTGCCGTTTTGTTCAACTATTTCTTTCGTCTGCAGTCAAGCCATGTTCTTGAGATGTACCATAAATCAAATAAAGCACAAACAGTGAAGAGGTAATGATATCTTGAAGATGAATAAATGTTTAGGTTCCCCAGTTTTATTTGAAAGCGATATATCCACTCTTGAAAATGTAGAACACGTATATAAATGTGTGCCATTCCCGTAGCGATGCTATAGCTCCGGGGCAAGTCGAGTCACAGAACGCGGCGTCTAATCCGACATGGTGTGATAATAAATCATGGAGTTACACTCAACTTATGTCTCATATCCGATCATTTGAACCCTAATGCATCAGAAGGAAGATTGCAATATTCCAAGCAACCCTCACGCAATTCTTGCAATAAAATTTAATATTTAAAGTAACCGGTTACTTATAGGCATGAGGCTGTCAAGTCGTAGAAATATGGGTTTATCCTCTGAAATTCTTTAGTGGGTGTTTTTGGATATTAATGTTATTTTTCTGTTGAATTTACGACGCGTCACTCATGATAACTTAAATGCAAAATTAAAACTTGTGAAATTAAGTTTAAAAAGTTTATTTAAAAAAATTAATTACTTCCACATCCAGTGGAAGTATAGTAACGACAAAAAAATTTTTAAAAATTTTTATTGTTCAAATAGGCTTAAAATGTCATGAAACGTGTCTGTCGATCTGTCTGTCGGTCTGTCCGTCTGTCTGTCGGTCTGTCTGTAACTTTTTTTTGTGCGCACGTTTACTCTGGAACCGTTTAAGATATTGACTTGAAATTTGGTACACATATGTACTTTACCGAGATCTAGAACTAGATTATATTTTCATCTTGTTCCGTCGAAGGGTTGGGGGGTAAATTGGGGTAAATTTCGGGTAAATGGGTAAATCAAGCAAGTAAGAGTCCATAAAATGGGTATTTAGTATACAAAAGAGAAGCTAAGGTCTAAAAAAATTTTTGGCATTAGCCACCCCCATTACCACCCCCACCCCCTTATTAAATGGGATGAACAAAAAATTGTGATTTAGTGTGTGTACAAGAACCAAAAGCTTCAAAATATTTTTTTACTTCATCCACCCCCACTACCAACCCTCTACCACCACCCCCACTCCCACTACCGATGTAGCATATCGTTTTATATGTTTTTGGGGTAGACGATTTCAAATATTATGTTGTTAAAGTTACCTTGAGTAGTATGGATGCGCAGTGGCTTTCCTCGACTACTATGGATGCGCAGTAGGTTTCCCCGAGTATTATGGATGCGCAGTGGCTTTCCTCGAATATTTGGATACTCAGTGACTTTTTTCGAGTATTATAGTAGGTTACCTCAAGTAGTATGGATGCGCAGTGGGTTACTTTAAGTAGTATGGATGCGCAGTGGCTTTCCTCGAGTACAATGGATGCGCAGTAAGTTATCACGAGTAGTGTGGATGCGCAGTCGCTTTTCTCGAGTGCCATAGATGCGCAGTAGGTTACCTCAAGTGATATGGACGCGCAGTGGGTTTCCTCGAGTAAAATGGATGCGAGTGGGTTACTTCAAGAAGTATGAATGCGCAGTGGCTTTATTCGATTAAATTGGATGCACAGTGGGTTACCTTGAGTAGTATGGATGCGTAGTAGGTATCCTCGAAGAAAATGCTTGTAGTAGAGGCTTTACTTCTATCGTGTAGTTTACAGCACACAACGATTTTTTATATCTCTGTCTTGCCATTTTCTGCGTATTAGTTCGACATTCAGTTGAAGTATATTAACGCAAAAAAAATTTTTGGAAATTTTCATTGTTTAAATAGACTTATAATATCAAGAAACGTCAATATTTTAAGTCTGAGCAAAATAAATTTGTCTGTTGCGTCGGTGTGTATGTTATTCTTGTATCGTTTTGGTGCTCACGATTACTCTGGAACCGTTTAAGATATTCACTTAAAATATGGCACACGTATGTTTTTTAACGAGATCTGGAACTAGATTATATTTTCATCTTATTCCGTTGCAGAGTTAAAGGGTAAATTGAGGTAAATGGGGGTAAATAGGTAAATCAAGCAAGTAAGAGTCCATGAAATTGGTATTTAGTAAATATAAGAGGAGCTAAGGCCTCAAAAAAAATGGCATTAGCCATCCCTATTACCGCCCCCACCCTATTATTAAAGGTGGTGGAAAAATAGTGTGATTTAGTGTGTGTACAAGAGTCAAAGTCATCAAGAATTTTTTTCACTCCATTCACCCCCACCTTTATTACAGATGTGGCATATAATTTTATGGGGTTTTGGGGTACATGATTTCAAATATTATACCATTAAAGTTCCATAAACAATTATTTCCACATAGTGGAGTGCAAATATAGTATTTTGTTGTAAGAGACTTGGATGTGGAAGTAGTGATTCCTTGGGCAGCGGTTTTTTGCTTTCCACATATCAAATTTTATACCAAACATAAGAACAAATATACAGGGATGAAGGTAACTTATATTCTGGAAGTTACTTTTTACCATAGATAAGTAAAATAACGTAATTTTACGATGTTTGTTGGAATTTGTAGAAACGACCGCAGTGTATGTTTCACATCAATGGCTCCATCCTCCTCTTCAAGATATTTCAAACGTAATAAAAATGAATTTAACTTATTCTTTTTATTCACAATATCTTCGCAGATGTTTTGTGACCCATGAATTATTCTAGTTGTCCTCTCATTGCTGTATGGCATGTCTGACAGCATTACGCCAACTGTCGCGGTTGCCTGGTAGGCGCACAGTGTCTTCAAATTTTTTTTTTTTCATCAGCTCCTTTATGATATCAATCCAACGTTCGGAGGACGTCCTCTTCGTCTCTCGCCACCCGGTTTGCCCTGAACTATCATCCCTATGTTCTCCCTCCGATTAATGTGACCAAAAAATGAGAGGGTTCGCGAGAATATGATACTAGAGAATCCTTTTGGGGGTCGTATTTCTTAGGGAATTGAGGAGTTACTACGATGAGCTATTCAAAGAATCCATAACAAATGTCTCTAAACCGACATCTCGGAAGCATAAATACGTCATTTGTCAGCCTCCTTTATGGTCCATTTATTAGATGCGTAATGAAAGATGGAGAAAATTAGAGAATTGGCAAATCTGATCTTTGGACGCTTCGTGATGTTTCTGTCGTCCCAAATTTTGTTCCAATGGCAAGTTGCCGATCTTGTCATTTGTATTCCTTGTAACTAATTTCATAGTATTAAAAGAAACAATCCCAATAAAAATGTTGGCCACGAGAGAGCAATTATTTGCAGCTTGGTAGATAATAACAACCTTTAGTTGTCGTACTCTGGACAAGAACCCCAACTGATATAGTATAATTCACCTGAATATATAATACTTTTCAGTGGCTATTAGGATGGTTTAAGTGGATAGGATACGGCCTTAGAGGCGTTCAGGCATAATCCCATGGATGGTAGCTTCGCACCACTGCCCGCTCAAACGAGTGCGTGAACCAAATGTCTAAACCTGCGGTTCCTCTCGTACTGAGCAGGATCACTATCCAACGACGAGTCATCAGTAGTGTAAAAATAACCTGTCTCACGATGGTCTAAACCCAGTTAGATTGCGAAAATTAAGGTGTTTCAATATTGTCAGTCTATCTGTGTGTTGGTGATATATCTACAAATCTATTTTGGGGAAGAAAAATAATATATGATATATAAATGAAGTTATTGAAGAAATAGTGAAAAATATACAAGGTGGACATCCTAAGAGAAATAATTAATGAAACCAATGTATTGGAGAACAATAATATTGTGCATGTAGTTAATACAAGTTTCAAGGAAAAAACCTGCTCTGCGTCTTGTGGAAAATAAATAATTAACAAAAGAAATGTGATCCCTCTAGTCTTGAGCACACGTCGTGTCATGTGCTCACTGAAGATGTAAAAAGGGTTGATGAAAGAACACAGCTCTGTCTGACCTCTTTTCCAAATTTACATTTGTCAGATTTGATGTTATCGTATTTCATATTGGCGACTTTGACCAAAGCTGAGCTTTTCTCATATAGTCGACGAATAATAAAGACCAGATGTCTATAGGTACCCATCTACAATAGTATAATCCAAGGTTTGTTCATCTTCACATTGTCAAAATTCTTACGATAAACTATGCAACAAAGGTATACGTAACCATGTAATATTATCTTGCCTTCTCGATTAGTTGCCATATATTCAGTATTTTTTCTCTAGAACCATCTACTCTAAGAAATCCTGGTTGCTCAAGAGATAATTGCCAAATGAGATGAAGCCTAATTTGAAGATTATATAACATTACTTTCTCGTCTGATATTAATGCTAGTAATATATAATTGTCCTAGACATCTTTCTCTTTCTATGTATCAGCAGAAAAATTGAGATTCATCGAGCCACATACAGGGTGTAATCAGTTTCATGTCATTAAAATAAAACTGGTGATGGGGAACGACTAAACGAACAAAAAAACCTTATATAACATGGGGTCTAAAACCCATAGTTTTAGAAAAAATAAATAAACAAAAATTTCGAAATTTTTCAATAAAATTGTTTTAGAACTGCTGGAATGTTGGGATAGGCTTTTATCTTCGCGTACGTCGGCGCCTCTAACCATCAAATACGCTAATACGGATCTTTCAAAGTGTTCGCGCTCCTTTGTTAGAGACCGCGCGTCGGCGAGGATACATTTTTTTATGGTTTTTTAAAAGTAGGTAAAAAGGGGTCTACACACGATCCAGCGGCAGGGACCCGACATTGTCGGTACGCTTTGAAGATAATTGGAATTCCAGCGGACCAGTTCACTTTTACGAATGCATGCCTGCATGCCTGCCGCTGGATCGTGTTGTGGACCCCTTAAGGTAAGGTTTTTGGTGGTGCGATAAAGGTGAAAGATGTCGGCGTTTTCTGAGTGCTTAGTAGATCTGAAGAAAACCATACTCCCCCTTGTGCAATATTTTTGTTTCTGTGGGCACTTCGTTAAGTACACACGTCGAACCCGTTCGTTGTTTTTGTATGTGTTTTTGTTCTTTTTGAATTTTTGGGCCACGTATTTACAGTTAAGATTTATTTTATTGACTTACCGTTCAAGTCGTCTAGTTCTTGATTACGTACAGACATTACTTGTTCGTTCTTTTTGTGTTACTCTTTGGATTTTGGAAGTTTTTATTTTTATTTTCTTTATTGACAACGTTAGTTGATAGTTTAGTGTCAAATTTTAATGTGCATAGAAATCATAAAAAACCTAATATGTTGAACGGAGTGCGTATGTCCTTAGTTCGACGTGCCGAAAAGTGTATTGATGCAGACGGAAGCCATTTCGAACAATTTATGTAAATCAAAAATAATTTATTGGTAAGTTCTAGATTTCTTTATCGAATATTTTAGTTTTCGATACCTGATTGGCAATTCGTTAATAAATAAATAAATAAATGAATCAGGTATTTTCCTAACTTAAAATACACATAATTGTCTTTTGTTATCGTATCTCAGACGTCTAACTCTTTATTTCCCAATGTTATGCAATAATTATCCATTTTTTAAGCTTAACCCATAATACTCATTTAGGTTACAAATGTTAGTAAATCACATTTAAATCTGGTAAATTATAAACAACAATAAAAGTTCCAATATTTTGTTCTAAATACAAAAAACACACATGTAAAGAAATGCTGTGTTTAATCCTCTACACCCATCATTTGCTTGCAGTTCTGCAAAAAGAGATAACGAATTATTTACATTTTTATAATTGGTTCGGTTCAGGCGATCATCAAAGGTGCCGCACTTCTTTGCTTTGAAACCGCGGGCCGGCGAGAACGAGTCGGTCGGTAACTTTTGCACTTTTTATGACAATTTAAATATTGTATAATTGGGAAATACACGCCCATTGACCCAGAAAGACAGTGGTTCTCAAATGTTTCCTACCCTAATATTCAAACTGTTGACCTAGGTCAGTTTTTTTTTCAAAGTGCTCCTAGAGGAAAAATCATAAAGGTTTTTTGTTTTTCTAGTCGGTCCACATTACCAGTTTTTTTTTTTTTAATGACATGAAACTGATTACACTCTGTATTTTTGGCATATTCTTTGATGGATGCTCACTTCATCATCACCAACTAACTTAAGCATTATTGTTATTACTACGAGTATAGCAAACAAACCAAATGAAGAGCATAGAGAAAACTAATCATATTCACAAAAACTAATTGATACAGAATATAGAAAACAAAGTTTACACTCATCTTTAAGACTACAAATAGATAGATAGATAGATAGATAGATAGATAGAAAGTATGAAGAAGTAATTTTTTTTATTGCCATCAACTTATTTTTGCGCAGAATATATAACTTACAAATGTTTCTAACATGGTATATTGAATTCTAAACGAAAAATGCAGTACTATTTATTATTAATTAATTTATTAATAAAAAAAACAAACCTTATATCTGTTAAAAGCTTCTATTCTGCTAACACTATACATAAATGAATCGCCATAAACGCCAAAGATAAAATATAAATACACACAAAACACCTCTGTCTATATACGTGCCAACACTAACGCGAAAAATATGGCATTATCAATTTGCAAACAACATTGCATCATCTGTTCAACAAAATAGGAATTCAAAAAACTAGTGATGTGTCCCTACTACAGATGGCTCTGAAAATCAATCGTATTGTGATTTATCCTATTTATGTGCCCTCCCCCTACTTAGAAAGTAATGTAGGCTAAAGTGGTAGGCTATGTCCCTAGGGCCGTAAGTCTTCAAAATTGCAAGCAATAGTAAGTTGTTTTTAACATTTATTTTTTCAGTGAAGTACAAAAGGGAATCTTATGGTAAGTATAAGAACACTCGTAAATATTCTTAAGGGATTGGAAAAAAACAAACACAGGACATTTATACACGGAATCGTCCGGATCGTTTTTATGCTGTGTAGAATTTCTATTTAATTTCCAAAACGAACCCTGTACAGAAGTGTAAACATATGAAAATGAAACGAAAATTTCCATTTTAGGCAATTTTCGAGGTCTTCCGACATTCGAATTGGTGGGTATTTTTACGAAATAAATTACATAGCAGTGTCCACATTTCCTTGCAAAATCAGGTTTAGGGTAATTATTGCTATTTAAACCCCAATTTGTGTGGCCTTATTAGAGAGGTATTTAGGTATCTTCGTTTACTAATATTATTTCGAATTTTTCAATTTTTCATTTTTTACTATCCGCCTTTTTGTATTTCTTTTTACAATAACCAGCACGTAATAGTATATTATTCAATGAGCGGTAATAACTCACGCAGATGAAGTTTACAGCACGTACGAAGGCGTAGAAGGGTCACGGATGTTTTTTTCCAATTATTCCCAGATAAATTTGTAAATAATTTGATTATTCCCTGTTAAATCTGTAAATAATTGAATTATTCCCAGTTCAAACTGTAAATTTTATTATTCCCAGTTCAAACTGTAAATAATTCAATTGCTCCCAGTTGAATCTGTAAATAATTTAATTATTCCCACTTTAAACTGTAAATAATTCAATTATTCCCAGTTCAAACTGCAAAATTTTTATTCCCAGTTCAAACTGTAAATAATTCAATTGCTCCCAGTTGAATCTGTAAATAATTTAATTATTCCCACTTTAAACTGTAAATAATTCAATTATTCCCAGTTCAAACTGTAAATTATTTTATTCCCAGTTCAAACTGTAAATAATTCAATTGCTCCCAGTTGAATCTGTAAATAATTTAATTATTCCCACTTTAAACTGTAAATAATTCAATTATTCCCAGTTCAAACTGTAAATTTTTTAAATCCCACTTTAAACTGTAAACAAATATTATTCCCATTTTAAACAGTAAATAATTGAACTGGAACAGCTGGAACACTCAGTCATTTCCAGTTTAAAAAAAATGTAAATACCTAATATTCTGTTTTGTATGAATGCGCAGTGGCTTTCCTCGAGTAAATTGGATGCACAGTGGGTTACCTTGGATAGTATGGACGCGTAGTAGGTTTCCTCGAAGAAAATACTTAAAGTAGAGGCTTTACTCCTATCGTGTAGTTTACGGCGCACAACGATTTTTTATATCTTTGTCGTGCCATTTTCCGCGTATTAGTTCCACATCTAGTTGAAGTATATTAACGCAAAAAAAATTTGGAAATTTTCATTGTTTAAATAGGCTCAGAATGTCATGAAACGTCAATATTTTAAGTTTGAACAAAATAAATTTGTCTGTCGCGTCGGTCTGTCTGTTAGTCTTTTATCTTTTTGGTGCTCACGATTACTCTGGAACTGTTTAACATATTGACTTAAAATAAGGCATATAAGTATTTTAACGAGATCTGGAACTAAATTGTATTTTGATTTTATTCTGTTGCAGAGTTAAACGGTAAATTGGGGTAAATGGGGGTAAATAGGTAAATCAAGCAAGTAATAGTCCATGAAATTGGTATTTAGTAAATATAAGAGGAGCTAAGGTCTGAAAAAAAATTTGGCATTAGCCACACCTATTACCACCCCCACCCCATTATTAAAGGTGGTGAAAAAATAGTGTGATTTAGTGTGTGTACAAGAGCCAAAGTCATTAAGAATTTTTTTTCACTTCATTCATCCCCACCACCGATGTGGCATATAATTTTATGGGTTTTTTGGGTACATGATTTCAAATATTATAGTATTAAAGTTCCATAAACAATTATTTTCATATAGTGGAATGCAAATATAGTATTTTTGTTGTAAGAGACTTGGATGTGGAAGTAGTGATTCCTTGGGCAGCGGTTTTTTTTTAATCCTACTTTGAACTGTAAACAAATATTATTCCCATTTTAAGCAGTAAATAATTGAACTGGAACAGCTGGAACTGCAATTAACTCAGTCGTTTCCAGTTTAAAAAAAAATGTAAATACCTATATTGAATATTATTCCCATTTTAAACAGTAAATAATTGAACTGGAACAGCTGGAACTGCAATTAACTCGGTCGTTTCCAGTTAAAAAAAATGTAAATACCTATATTGAATATTATTCCCATTTTAAACAGTAAGTAAATGAACTGGAACAGCTGGAACTGCAATTAACTCTGTCGTTTCCAGTTAAAAAAAATGTAAATACCTATATTGAATATTATTCCCATTTTAAACAGTAACTAAATGAACTGGAACAGCTGGAACTGCAAACTCTGTCGTTTCCAGTTAAAAAAATATAAATACCTATATTGGATATTATTCCCATTTTAAACAGTAACTAAATGAACTGGAACAGCTGGAACTGCAATTAACTCTGTCGTTTCCAGTTAAAAAAAATGTAAATACCTATATTAAATATTATTCCCATTTTAAATAGTAAATGATTGAGCTGGAACAGCTGGAACTGCAATTAACTCTGTCGTTTCCAGTTTAAAAAATATCTATATTCAATATAGGTATTTTTAGTTATTGAATATAGGTATTTACATTTTTTTTAAACTGGAAACGACTGAGTTAGTTGCAGTTCCAGCTGTTCCAGTTCAATTATTTACTGTTTAAAATGGGAATAATATTCAATATAGGTATTTACATTTTTTTTTTAAATGGAAACGACAAAGTTAATTGCAGTTCCAGCTGTTTCAGCTCAATCATTTACTGTTTAAAATGGGAATAATATTCAATATACGTATTTACATTTAAACAGTAAATAATTGAACTGGAACAGCTGGAACTGTAATTAACTCTGTCGTTTCCAGTTAAAAAAAAATGTAAATACCTATATTGAATATTATTCCCATTTTAAACAGTGAATGATTGAGCTGAAACAGCTGGAACTGCAATTAACTCTGTCGTTTCCATTTTGAAAAAATGTAAATTCCTATATTTAATAAATAAAAATACCTATATTGAATATAGGTATTTTTTTAACTGGAAACGACAGAGTTAATTGCAGTTCCAGCTGTTCCAGTTCATTTAGTTACTGTTTAAAATGGGAATAATATTCAATATAGGTATTTACATTTTTTTTAACTGGAAACGACCGAGTTAATTGCAGTTCCAGCTGTTCCAGTTCAATTATTTACTGTTTAAAATGGGAATAATATTCAATATAGGTATTTACATTTTTTTTAAAACTGGAAACGACTGAATTAATTGCAGTTCCAGCTGTTCCAGTTCAATTATTTACTGCTTAAAATGGGAATAATATTTGTTTACAGTTCAAAGTGGGATTAAAAAAAAACCGCTGCCCAAGGAATCACTACTTCCACATCCAAGTCTCTTACAACAAAAATACTATATTTGCATTCCACTATATGAAAATAATTGTTTATGGAACTTTAATACTATAATATTTGAAATCATGTACCCTAAAAACCCATAAAATTATATGCCACATCGGTGGTGGGGATGAATGAAGTGAAAAAAAAATTCTTAATGACTTTGGCTCTTGTACACACACTAAATCACACTATTTTTTCACCACCTTTAATAATGGGGTGGGGGTGGTAATAGGTGTGGCTAATGCCAAATTTTTTTTCAGACCTTAGCTCCTCTTATATTTACTAAATACCAATTTCATGGACTATTACTTGCTTGATTTACCTATTTACCCCCATTTACCCCAATTTACCGTTTAACTCTGCAACAGAATAAAATCAAAATACAATTTAGTTCCAGATCTCGTTAAAATACTTATATGCCTTATTTTAAGTCAATATGTTAAACAGTTCCAGAGTAGTCGTGAGCTCCAAAAAGATAAAAGACTAACAGACAGACCGACGCGACAGACAAATTTATTTTGTTCAAACTTAAAATATTGACGTTTCATGACATTCTGAGCCTATTTAAACAATGAAAATTTCCAAATTTTTTTTGCGTTAATATACTTCAACTAGATGTGGAACTAATACGCGGAAAATGGCATGACAAAGATATAAAAAATCGTTGTGCGCCGTAAACTACACGATAGGAGTAAAGCCTCTACTTTAAGTATTTTCTTCGAGGAAACCTACTACGCGTCCATACTATCCAAGGTAACCCACTGTGCATCCAATTTACTCGAGGAAAGCCACTGCGCATTCATACAAAACAGAATATTAGGTATTTACATTTTTTTTAAACTGGAAATGACTGAGTGTTCCAGCTGTTCCAGTTCTATTATTTACTGTTTAAAATGGGAATAATATTTGTTTACAGTTTAAAGTGGGATTTAAAAAATTTACAGTTTGAACTGGGAATAATTGAATTATTTACAGTTTAAAGTGGGAATAATTAAATTATTTCCAGATTCAACTGGGAGCAATTGAATTATTTACAGTTTGAACTGGGAATAAAAAAATTTACAGTTTGAACTGGGAATAATTGAATTATTTACAGTTTAAAGTGGGAATAATTAAATTATTTACAGATTCAACTGGGAGCAATTGAATTATTTACAGTTTGAACTGGGAATAAAAAAATTTACAGTTTGAACTGGGAATAATTGAATTATTTACAGTTTAAAGTGGGAATAATTAAATTATTTACAGATTCAACTGGGAGCAATTGAATTATTTACAGTTTGAACTGGGAATAATAAAATTTACAGTTTGAACTGGGAATAATTCAATTATTTACAGATTTAACAGGGAATAATCAAATTATTTACAAATTTATCTGGGAATAATTGGAAAAAAACATCCGTGACCCTTCTACGCCTTCGTAGCACGAGCCGAAGGCGAGTGCTGTAATTCATAATGGTGTAATTCATAATGGTAATAATTCAAGTGAGTACTTGTTAGAACTGCTAAGAATTTTTAGAGGTTACGTAGTATGCATTTAACCGTACGCTTGGCCGAACAGAGTGACAAAGTTACTTCACTATTTTTTCCGGGAAAGCCGTGGCTTTAGCGATAAATTTTACTAGAATATTTTTTATTCAGAAACACGTGGTCTACCCACCTGTATTTTTTGTTTTTTTCTAGCCGGACTTAATTTAAAAATTTCGAAAAAATTGATAAAAAACATTTTTTTTTTCACTTTTTCTTATGTTCTGCATCCTAGCGGAATGTAAACTTTTCAGGATATTGTTCTATACACTTTCACGAACTCATTAAAAAAAATTATTCGGTTTGCAACTTTTTGTGGGTTTCACTATAAAATGATCTCTGTCGTCTGGGCTACTAATAAGAGTAGATAAACATATAATATCCAAAACGTTTTAATTTAAAACATGGAGGCAAACTACGAGATCACCCAATTTCCCTTTGTTTCTTTGTGTAGGTAATATTAGCATGCCAATCAACTGACCAGGAAACGTATTTCAAGACTCAGTTCTTACTTTTTGGTATCAAATTCTAATCTCCTAACTCCACAGCAATAGCAAATTACAACGTTGGAAGATATCGTAATATTTCAAAGTGACTTTCTGGTCAGAGTAATTATAAACCATGCTGCATTTCTGCCAGGGCTTTTTGATCTTTCACAAAACCGTGGCGATCCGGCGGGCGTGTGCGGACTTTAAATTCGGTTGCAGTGGCGAGAGAACCCGACCTGCGACATGGTATTTAACCACAAATTGCCTCGTTCAACCCCCTCTAATGAAGAGATCTAATGGTTATTATACTTCGACGGGTAATCAGCACCGATTCTAACATTTAAATAACGGTTGTGTAACCCGTACCCGTTATGTTATAGCGTGGACCAAACAAAAATTACCAACTCTTCCAATTATCGGCAAGAGTTTTATATCGAGTTGATGTCGTGTGTTAAAACTATTTGCGAACAGATTTAATTGCATGCAGAGCAGAGGTAAGTTGCACGAAAATTTAAGAGCTGAAGGGTTAGATATTTATGACAGTGTACCCTCCCATTCTTATATGTTTATATGTTATAGAAATAGGTACGGTACTTTTTTAACCTTTTTAAGACACGCATGATATAATTTGGTTTGAAATGTACATAGCGAGAAAATAAATGATAACACATTTGCAGTCATTTTGCAACTGGAAAAGTAAATCAAACATTTATACAAACTTCATAAACAAGCTTTGACTTAACCATCATTTTAGTAATATTATACATATGCAATATTGTATAAATGTAGAAAATGTTATTGAGCAAGCAGAAATTGTCTGGGAATAATTTTTAACTTCGCGTTAAAAGTACTAAATGTCCATAAAAAATCTCAGAGAATGGAGAATTTAACACTATATGACTATTTTTCATGAATACGGAGCATGTTGAAAACTACTATTTTCAATACAATCATAACAGTTAAAAGAATCAGGTTAAAGTAATAATTTTAAAATGAGTATAACCGATTATGTCTGATGAAACTTAGCATTTGCTGCTACATAGTTTCTTTAATATTCCGCAAACTGTTTATGGATTGAAAATCAAACTATTTTCTTCCATAAATGTTCAATAGGTTTACAGTAAAAAATAGTAGACAACCATTTCATGACTTCATCGTATAGTCATTAAAGAAAGAAGTTAGTTGCAATTCCAGGTACTCCTGCCATCGAGCTGTAAAAAGTTAAAACATACAAATACGTGGCCTATAATACTTAGAAGATTGAAATGACTCCAGAGTGCTTCCCTGTAAAGCGAAGATTATGACCGTTAGATAAACATATAAAGATAATACGTGAAGAAATTAAGATTCAAAACATAATAACTAATACTGCTTCTGAAGTTATTTTCACAAACACCAACACTACATTCGAATATTAACATTCGACACACTTTTTACCAATCATCATCTGGGAATGTTTGTTCTGGCTAGTCATCTCCAGATGATGCCATCATGGTTGACGAAATGCATGTCGAGCATTAGTATTGAGATGTAGTGTCTGTGACAACTATTTCAGAAGCAATACATGTAATGCAAAAATAACCTTATATGGAAGCGAGCTACATATTTTCAGGGTTACTGGATTTGTTTTCTCCGGAACACTCAATTTCTTATCCAAAAATCGACCTTCCGGCCTCAAATACAGAAACTTTCAATAAAAAAAACAATACAACTTAACAAATGATTAAAACGAGTAGAGGTTACAGTCGGGCTTGGTCGAATGCGAATATCTGTTTCATTAATATGTTATACGAATAGAGCACAATTCATTTTTACGTGGTGTTGCTAAGATTAAGATCACAGTTAACATTTTTGATTTTTAATATTTAAATAGATATCCGCAGTTAGCAATGCTTGACTGTAACTTTCACAACTTTCATAATAGTTTTATTGAAAATATCTTAATAATATTTTAAAGTAAAATTAATATACCTTCTAAGCTACGTAAAATTCGTTCGAACCCGAGAGCCACTATGTATATTGCTAACAAAAGAGAGAAAGCAACATTTAGACAATATAATGTATATTACTGATTCTATATCTTATACCTCTTATTTTTATATATACTTATATAATCAAACACCTTAGTAATATCATGATCTAAAATTATAATAAAACATAGTTTATCAAAAATATGTCAGCTTGCACGCTACTGGCAATAACTAATATGTTTCCAATTTCCGATTCGAGATAGTATTATGCCATGTTATTTTACATATATATATATTTGAAATAAAACCTTCTCTAACCGAACTTATTGTATTTACAAGAAACCATCTAGGGTCAACCGGGGCTAATCTAATATATAAAAATCTCGTGTTACAGTGTTTGTTATCGAACTCCTCCGAAACGGCTTGACCGATTTTTATGAAATTTTTGGTGTATATTTGGTAGGTCTGAGGATAGGTCGTAGGCTATTGTTTATACCCCTAGGTGATAAGGGTGGCCCTATCCAGAAATTTTCTTTTTATTTTTTGGACAAAAATTTATAATTTATATGACAAAACAACGTTTGCTAGTATGATATAAAAATCAAAACTTTTCAAATAAAATTTTGTTTTTTATCCTAGACGTTTTTTAAAAAAACACTGCTGTGTGCTAAATCACTTTCTTTTTAAGATTACAGTGCAGAAATTTTACTAAAATAAAGATTAGACCAACAAAAAAAATGAAATTTCTGTATCAAAATAGCCCCCGTTTGGGGCTATTATTGATACACCGTGGGGCTATTCAGATACAGTACTGTAATGTCATTTGTGAATAGAATTTGGATCAGCAGGACTAGTACGATACATAGGTGTCCTTTATCTATCAGCTGTAAAAATTTGGTTTTTGTGGCTATAATAGTTTTTGAGATATTAGCGACTTTATATTAGCGTGTTTTTTCAGTCTCCTGAATAATTTTTTTTATGATAAAATTCCAAAAAAACTTGAAAAATAAGCGATTTACATCAAACAAAATGTTACTTTAGAACCTAAAAAATAATCTAAAATTTAAAAATGGGGATGGGTTAAAGAGAAAATGTAAAATATTGTTTAATGAAAAACGCATTTCTTTTTTCCTATATTTACGAACCATTTTAAGTTCTGAACTTTTACAAAAGATCTTTTAGGTCGAAGTGAAGAAAAGCCAACTCAGGGCCAAGCGACCTCTTAAACAATCTACAAGCTCTATTACGGCTTCGAATTTATTAAATTTTGATTTTATGACTTCGACACTAGGTACCTGCAACAAAAAGAAACCCACTGCAATAAAAACACGATGAATATAGGTGTTACATAAGTTATAACCATAAAAGATTTATCATATTAGCCTCACAACATGTATCATAATAGCCCCTGAACTTTGATAGCTATTATGACACCATCAACAAAGAGTAATGTTAACAAAGAAAAAAAAATTTTTGGAGCACAAACTCACATGACGCAAGCTATATTTTTCCTGCTGAAATTTTTATTTTTAATCTGTAACATGAATATGGAGCATCATATTATACAAGGTTTGGCCAATCTAACCTAGTTTTTTCATATACTTTTGTTCCAGATATACATTTTTTGTTTGTTTGGATCACATTAGTCCCATATTTTTGGCTGTATCACATTAACCCCGGTTGACCCTGCATACATATGTATAAACACACACACTCACCTATTCACACATACATCTTTTATTCGATATTTGTGATCGACATGATATCCGACGAATTTATATATAAAATGTATTTTTTCTGATGACTATTAAAATATTTATACCATTATAATATGTCTGTATGATTAAATTAAATAGATATAATAATATATTAACAGTCTATATATTAAAAAAAAGAGCCATTCAAAAGAAATAAACTAAGCTTACATCTACTATATTTCTTAATTTTGAATGCATTTTGGCTAACAAATATTGATTAAATTGTTGACATATCAACAAATTACCATTCAATATGATAGGCAAATTTATTTTATTTTTGTCACCCTGTAGAGAATGTAACAGCAATAATCGTTTGTAGGCAGCTATGGAAACTACGGTAATTTGTCCAAAATGTAATTTGTATAATGTCTCTCTGCCTAAACGTCGATTGCATGTATCGATGAATAACATGCATATAATAAAGTGTTACATTACGGATAGACTTTACTCATTCATTTACATAAAAAAAACATATGGATACCATTACGATCTTTACATTGATCAGATACATTTTACTGGCTTTATTCAGTTAAGTATGAATTAATATTCGACATTCAAGTGTGGAAATTTGTTTCTTTTCGTTAATAATATATATAATAATAACATATTGAATACATCATACGCGGCGAACCGCGAAGTACCGCAACGGCCAGATGTTTCGGCGAATCAATCCCAGATCTTGTAGTTTCATTTGTGTTGGCGAATTTCGTTAGATCATTCGGGTTTGTTTTTTTGCATATAGAAAGCTATTTTACATTTTTAATTTGTTTTGTGTTTTAGTGGAAATTGTTATATATGATTTTTTTTAAAGGGAAAATGATAAAAAAACCCTATTTCACTTGTCAAGCAATAAAACATTTTATTGCACTGTTAGTGCAAAAAGTAGAGGGAGCAAATTTTCTGCGAGGGTCAAGGGGGGGGGGGGGGTGAGGAATGCAGGTAAGGACATGTGATTTGGACGGACGGTGTCTTTATGGTAAAGTGAATTTTATGGAAAAGCAAGCCTTACACCGTAAGCATTGCGTCACTGAGTCGGTTGAATGATGGCTACTATATTAGTCTAGCAGCCAACTGGCTCTTTGCTTACGCCATTGGGGCAAAGCTATGAAGTGGCTTATTTTTCCTTATCAGAGAGTAGACAAAATTATATGCCACTACGTGTTGTGGCCGCTACATTAGAAAGCAACATGTTATCAAAGATGTTAAAAATATGAATGAAGTTACGTCATTAGGGCATAGCTAAATCTTTTACTATTTTGTAGATATTTTGGTGTATATAATCATAATCATAGTCGACCACGGCCTAATTTACTACTAACAATAAGGACATTCAAATAGGCAGAATTCGAACCCGGGACCTCTGAGTCTCAAGCCTAACACATAAGTATTGTCCCACTAAATAGGTCACTATATTTGGCAGCAACGTAATCCAACCATGGGAACAACCAGGACGATGTTTTCCATACATGCATGACCTGCTAATCTACCTTTCACGAATATGCTGAAAAATACCAAGATTTCTCCATGTTTCATTAGCTGCGGCGGAAATACTTTAGTGAAGATCCCTGTCATCCCCTTTATAGGAATCAAAGTCTTCCAGCACGATGAACATTTTCTCTCGTTCATAAATCGCACAGTGTCACAAATGTATTAATCACTACACAAGCACAAATCACAAGCCACAAGTTATGTAAGTAAAACCAACAACTTAAGAAGTGTGACTAAATGTGTGACTAAACCCGGATCCGCTGACGTTATCAGCTGTAGCAACGTGTCTTTTTTTTATAGTGGTATAAAAGAGTTATTATGTTGAAAAGATGATTTGTTTTGTTGATTTTTTGTTTCTAGAATAGTTTTTTTTTTCTAAAGCAACTAGCTTTAGGTCTCATGTTTCTGATGATAAATGACATTTTCATATATTGAATATCTATAGCTACTGTTTTAGTAATACAACCAGCTAGAAAGAACGCAGACGCGTTGAATACGTAAAAAATTTGACCTCTCTTACGACATTGAGACAAGCATATTTTCTGGTTCAATCGTTAGTTTTCTATGTCAAAAATAGGGGATAATTATTGGCAGACATACATAACTCTATGCAAGCTTTGGCAGATGCCGAAAAGTATGAAATATTTTATTGATGAAATTCTACATCTATCTCCAGATGGTTCTTTTTATTGTTTTCACTTAAAGTTATGGGCAGTTTACTGACGCAAAAAAATCGAGAATCTCGATGCGTCTCTAACGATTTGTGTACGTTAATAATATATTACAAACCTAATATTATGGCGTTATTGGTTTTTCCCGAAAAAATTAGAAGGTAGGTTACTGATGCGAAAAAGCGATTTTCTCAAAAATGCCTCTAACGATTTTGTTCAAATTTTTCACGTATAGTTTCCAGGAAAATTCAGATACGGGTAGTTTACTTATAAATATATTTAAACTTGATTTCCTCGAGAAGGTTCTGACAATTTTGCTTTAATTTTGTAGATTGATAGTACATTATAAACCTAACAATGTACCGTTATTGTTTTTCTCCTATAAATTTACATAAGGATAAATTACTGATGAACATTTTTTCTTCATTATACCCTCATGTGAATTGACTTCGGGCATATTATTAGGTTTCTAAAGTACTATTAACGCACAGAACTTAAGCAAAATCGTTGGAGCCGTTTATAATAAATCGAGATTAATTTTAATAGAAGTTAATGAGGTCTTTCTACGTCACTGGGAGTGGGTTTTTAGAAACAGTCTTTTCGTGTTCTTGCAAATGCTTTTTGAATGCATTTTACGATCTGTTCGAGTAAAATTTTTCTGCACTTTTTAAAACTCGTGTTTTCATATTTACGGACACATTACAAGAAAACAGATTTCTTTGGTTATTACCATAACTTTATTCCATGAAGCGGTTGTCCTATTTCCGCAAATTCTATTTTAATTTATTTTGTGTACATAATACTACTTAAATGAAAAAAATTCATGTGGTTTGTATAAAGTCGAAATTGAAACCTTCAGAACTGTACAATTAGTGATTTTGAGACACTAAAATGTGTCTTTGTCTTCATATGATTCGTCTCAAAATTATTCAGTACTTTCTTGGAAAAAAATAAACAGTAAGTATTTGATTCTGACAACCTCAGAATTGTTATCATTAATACTGAATGGGATATAGTTGTTAGGAGGATATGCAATGAATTTTCATACCGCAACGTGCCATATTCTTGAGGTGGGTTGACGGCGGTATGTACATTTTCCTTGTTAACTGTAAATTGAAAACTAGTAGCAATGCTCAAATATGCTACGAAGACGTAGAAGGGTCACATTGTACATATTTTTTTATTTATGAACTACATGATATAACGAGAATTTAAAAAAATTGAATACGTCACGAAATAATTTTTTTCTACTCCCATACTATAATTCATTTATTAGACATTTCCTAACTGTACTTTAATAAGATTCATTAATATACAAATTTTCCATTAATATCTTCCAATATTTAAACTATACAGAATAGACACAAAACCCAATTATTAGACTCTTAAAAAACATAATTGATTCCACAACAAAAATACTTCGCAGATAGGCAAAACGCCGCACAGTCAGAATGCGACTAGGTTCCATACCTACCTACTCCGTGAAAATAATAATCGTGCTTAAATTGGACGATTAAACGTAAATAACAAAAAAATTTGAATGTAGCACTTTGAAATGCTACAATACTGAACAAAAGTTCTCATGCTCATGGGCACAATGCTCAAAATTCAATAGTACGATCCCAGTGGCCTTTGAAGTCTAAAAATATAGAGTTGTTATAGAACAATTAGATTATTTTATTCTCTATTTTTTTATTATTATTTTGACTCCTATTATTTGTTAATATTAGTAATATTTCAGTTTATTAATAATTCTCTAGTTATACTTTTCCGTATAGAAGTTAGAAATCTTTCTCGCAAGTAAAATAATGCCCAGTGTGTATATATGAGAAACTTCTATACGGAAAAGTATAACTAGAGAATTATAATTAATATTAATAATATTAATAAATAAAGGGGGTTAAAATAATAAAAATAATAGGGAATAAAAGAATCTATTTAGTCTATAAGAATATTTTTAAACTTCAAAGGTCACTGGCTGCCGAACTAGTTAATTTTGAGCATTGTGTCCATGAGTACTTTTGCTCGGTATAACCAGGAGAAGTTTTTCCCAAAATTTCAAAAATTTTCACCGATCGGCCTTTTCCTATACTTTTCTACGGGTTCTTCAGTAATCTGTCTTTTATTTTTATGAGCTATATAATAGTCATAGAGTAAATCCTTATTGGCATTCAGACTGTCCTATATACGGTGCACACTGGTCCGAATCGAGGTAAGTTGTTTCAAGAATGGCTAGAAAACGTAAATTTCAACCAAAGTCAAACTTTTTTTAAAAAAAAAGTTTGAGAACAAATCATCGGAGCCCGTTTCCTGAGAAATAATTTCAATTTTTATGTATATATGTTAGAAAATGATATTTTGGAGTAAACAACAATTGACTAATAACCAAAATGTGACTTTTTGAAAAGATTTTCTTTAAAATTTATTACGGATGGATCTGCGGGGCATTAATAATGATGTTTAATAAAAATATAACAAATTGGTTATATCCAAGAGGGCGGATTGAATTTAAAATTTCCTGTTTCTGGCTGATTGGACTCGATTAAAAGATGACGTTTGACATTTTGTCCAATTTAGGCCAGAATTTAAGTTATTTTGGGCCTCCACTTACATTGTACTTGCAGTTGGAGATTATTTGGATGGAACTTTTACGTGAAGATGAATTGGGAGAGCATCTCGTGCTCTTGTACTGTGGCCGATAGGGCCCTACTGTTCAAATTCTGGCCTATATTAGACCAAAAAGAACTTTATTTTGAAACTCCCTGTTCATTGATATTTCTATTTTAGTGAAAAGACTGATTGTTGGCTCAATAGCTAGGGCAAAAGGAGGAATGTTTTTATCAATTATACCTACCTAGGTAGGCATAAAGCAACTGAAGACCTTAGTAGATGTTACCTTTATTATTATATTGTCAACTCGCAGCTGTCTTGGAACTCCACCCATGCAGAGCTGTCGCACAGATCTGTATAATTTGTACTTCTACAGGTACCGAGAGATATCAAGATAGCGAGTACTCTTCATTTTCCTACATCTTAGTGTAGCAATACTTACTAATTATTCAGACTTTGAAGAAGGTACTTATGTATTTTCAAGTCCAAAATTAGTAAATTTATGCGAATGTTCATATTACATGCATATGCCAACGAAATTTTAAAATTTGAGAGGAACGAGGAGGAAATCAACTGAATATTATTGAAGTCGGCACACAGGCGAAGGCTTTTTCATGAAAATTGTTATGCTAAGCAAAACCTGTTCCAAACAAAAATTTTCTAGTACAAGCAATTGTGTGGAAATGTCTGTTCACTGGAAACAATAAGTTAAATTTAGATAGCTTATCATTGATCACCCACCTCGGAGCATATTACTCTACAAGCTTAAAATTCTGTCACAATATTTAATTTTTGTCTACAGAAAAAGAAATATGGCGCATTCCTTTAGAGTGGGCTAAACAATTGAGCTTAAAAAGGAAATAAAATGGGCCTCCCGCTTAGTCTATATTTAAGCCCTAGACGCAAATTAATATAAATCCTTTTAATTTACCCCTTGCTGATACAAAAAAGCCATTGCGTTGCCGGAAACGGCGAAAGTCCGGAAGTGACATTCTGGGAGAGATGGCACAGCGTCACAATTTCATATCTGTTCTTAATTAGGGGCGTTGTGTATAAATCACGCGGTATGCGTGTGACTGCCAGAGATGGCTAATCGGGTGTATATTGTCTAGTGGGGTCCCCAAAACCCCTCCATTGTCTGCACTTAATAGTGTGTTATGGATTACTTAACGGACTGCGAACCGGATTTATTATATTTACGAGAAAATAGCGTAAAACTGATAAACAACAGATGCATTATTAGCTTTAAAGGTTTTGCTAAACCGATATAATACATACAGGGCCCACACAACATCACGTAACAAAATACATCACCGTAGAAAGGTTATTAATCACTGAAATTTGGTTTAACATTTTTTAGCATCAAATAACTTTGTATTGGTTGAACGTATAAGAAAGATACAGTATGTCCTAATTTATAACTCGGGGTGTAGCCACATTGCTCTTCTATGCATTATTCTAAGCAACGTATGAAGACGATCAATCAGTTCTCTGAGTAGGACATTTTGTTAACTTTATTGAATTGCGTTCTTATTATTATACTCTTCGCAAATACGAAAACGAAGAGTATATTGCATTTGATCGCTCGCAGACAAAAAATTTTCATATCATTATGTTAGTGAACGAATTCTGAACAACTTTCAAAATGTCCGTCTGTCTGTCCGTCTGCCCGTCTGTCCATCTGTCTGTCTGTCTGTCTGTCTGTCTGTCGGTCCGTCACGTTTCTTGTAAGCGCAATAACTCAAGAAAGAAAAATCCGATCGTACTGAAATTTGGACAGTAAGTTAGTGTTAGCTAGAGGAAGAACCCTATTGTTTTTGAATAAAATCAATCAGAAAATAAAAATTAATGATTTAAATTTGAGATTTTTTTTTTGATTTTTATGTTTTTGTAATAGAAATCTGGTGAAATAATATTTCATTTTAATATCTAAATATTTATACATTTCATAATGTAATATACAACCGTGAAAATATGATTTTGGCTTGTTTCTTATAATGTAAAAATATACATACTTTTACACGTTAGGTGTGGTGTAGTTCTTACGCTTTTGACTCGTTTGACTCGGAATCCAAGAGTCCCGGGTTCGAAACCCAAATGGGGTTGGTGTAGTTTTTTAACCTCCCCACAATAAAATTGTGGGGGGTTACTACAATTAGTCCAAAATCGAAAATTGAGATAACATCAAATCTTTACGTTTTGAGGTCCCAGGAACCCAAAAAAATTGTTTTTGAAAAATGTCTGTGTGTATGTATGTGTGTGTGTGTGTGTATGTATGTTAGCACGATAGCAGCGAAGCTACTAAACGGATTTGGATGAAACTTTGCATGACGGTTTCTTTAGTGCTGCAGAAGATCTGAAAAGGTTTTGGTTGAGATCGGATTACGTTTAGTGCCGTTTTGGCACAACAAGTTGTTTATTTTATGATTACTTGCAATTTGTAATTGAACCATTGAAAAGCAGTAAAAATTCCGATTTCAACGATATATCACACTTGCACTTTTTCGATTTGGTTTCCGTGAAAAAAATTAAAAAACAAAAATTTCACTTGTTTTGTTCTCAAAGCAGTGCAATGTACAGGGTGATATTCTAATAATGACAGAGGTGTTCAGTGATTTCGGCTGATAACTCGGGAACGGTTGAAGATATCGAACCGAAATTTGAAACGTAGGTATAAATATTGTAGACGGACGGATTACGAGTGAATTAATAATACACCTACGTCACATGACGTCACAAATAAGAAAAATTCTTAGAAACTGGGGCAGTTATCGACTTAACTGGAAACATCCAATTAAAGTTTGAAACGTAGGTGGAAATATTGCAGATGGATGGAATACGAGTGAATTAAAAATACACCTACGTTCTGATGACGTCGTAAAAGCATAAAATTCTTATATCATATCAAAAAAATATTTCTACAAGACGAGTCACGAATTTTTTTTTTTTTTAATTTCCAAGAAATATGAAACTTTCGGAGAAATGTCACTTTTCAGAAAAATGTCAGATTTTTAAGAAAATGTCAAATTTTCAGGAAAACGTCAAATTTTCGGAGAAATGTCACTTTTCAGAAAAATGTCAAATTTTCGAAAAAATATGAAATTTTCAGGGAAATGTCACTTTTCAGAAATATGTCAAATTTTCAGAAAAATGTCACTTTTCAGAAAAATGTCATTTTCGAAAAAACGTCAAATTTTCGAAGAAATGTCACCTTTCAGAAAAATGCCAAATATTTGAAAATTGTCAAATTTTCGGAGTAAAGTCACTTTAAAAAAATGTCAAATTTTCGAAAAAATGTCAAATTTTCAGAGAAATGTCACTTTTCAGAAAAATGTCAAAAATTCAGGAAAATGTCAAATTTTCGAAAAAACGTCAAATTTTCGAAGAAATGTCACCTTTCAGAAAAACGTCAAATTTTCGAAAAAATGTTAAATTTTCAGGGAAATTTCACTTTCAGAAATGTCAAATTTTCAGAAAAATGTCACTTTTCAGAAAAAAGTCAAATTTTCGAAAAAACGTCAAATTTTCGAAGAAATGTCATCTTTCAGAAAAATGCCAAATGTTTGAAAATTGTCAAATTTTTGGAGTAATGTCACTTCAGAAAAATGTCAAATTTTCGAAAAAATGTCAAATTTTCAGAGAAATGTCACTTTTCAGAAAAATGTCAAAAATTCAGGAAAATGTCAAATTTTCGGGAAAATGTCAAATTTTCGGAAAAATGTCACTTTTCAGAAAAATGTCAAATTTTCGAAAAAACGTCAATTTTCGAAGAAATGTCACCTTTCAAAAAAATGTCAAATGTTTGAAAATTGTCAAATTTTCGGAGTAATGTCACTTCAGAAAAATGTCAAATTTTCGAAAAAATGTCACTTCAGAAAAATGTCAAATTTTCGGAAAAATATAACTTTTCAGAAAAATGTCAAATTTTCAGAAAAATGTCAAGTTTTATTAAATGGACTCAAAGGAAAATTCCCAAAAAATACTACGGGTCCATTTGTGGTATAAGTTCTCTGCTAGTGTGTTAAAGCGTGCAGACTGTATGTTGAGTATTTTTGACGTGTCAAGTGCATCGAGAGATTACAAGTTTTTTCGTCGTTTATAAAGCGGTGTGAGAGGCCATCCTGAACCGCTTACAAGCCCTACAAGTGTAAGCAACCCCACCGGAACGCTTTCGGTGAGTTTTTTCCAATAAAACTTTAAAAGTGACAGTGACATTAAATTTTAAAAATTATTTCCGCTACTTCCGGCATCCCGCCGGAAATTCTTCCGGTAACATAACCCAAAAATAGTACTACATAACCTAAAAACAATTTAAGACATTGGTACCAACCTAAACATTTTTCAAAAACCAAATTCCCCAGAGAAACATTGGAACTAAAAATTTGACAGCTATCACTTCCCCGACCGATTTAGTGAAAAATTGGTCGAGGCCAAAAGATAAAACAAAATATACCAACTCAAACTTAAACGAGCCACCATGAACACTACCCTGGCTACATCTGGCAGGGAAACTGTCCACCAAGAGTTATGGTTTTTTCCAAAGATGGCCATCCCTGCCATCCATCCCATTACCAACGAAGAGGTTTTTTCGTTTAGTTGTTTCCCGTATCAATAATCAAAATTATTAAGTGCTCTTGCCTACGAACGTTTTTATAGAATTGTGTTTATTTTTATATTAATTTTAGGTCCATGTGGACACATTATAATTTTAACCTAGTCTTTAAGCCTGCCTACAGAAGACAGGAGCTACTTTTCTATTTTTCTCCAAGCCAAACCGGACCTACCCCGTCCAGCCTCACACTCGCCACGGCGGTGTTCACCGTGGTTGTCTGGCTGGCCCCGGGCTACGATCCTATGAAGCATATATTTGTATTAAAAACATTGAATAAAATATTAATGTTGTGCAGACTATAAATTTAACACTCAAGTTCTTAGGTCAAAATCCCACCGAACGCAAGACTTTTTTTCTGATTTAATACGAAAAAAATATTTCAACTTAATAAATATAATTATATGAGATCGTTCATATTGTTTAGTGCTCTTTTTGACTTCAAAGATTCACCGGGTGGGGAGGTTCCAGCCGCTTCCAGTAGCTGCCGATTTTTTTATTACTTCCACGTCCAGTGGAAGTATAGTAACGACAAAAAAATTTTTAAAAATTTTTATTGTCCAAATAGGCTTAAAATGTCATGAAACGTCGAGATTTTAAGTTTGAGCGAAAAAAAATTTCTGTCTGTCTGTCGGTCTGTCTGTCTGTCGGTCTGTCTGTCGGTCTGTCTGTCTGTAACTTTTTTCGTGCGCACGTTTACTCTGGAACCGTATAAGATATTGACTTGAAATTTGGTACACATATGTACCTTAACGAGATCTAGAACAAGATTATATTTTCATATTGTTCCGTCGAAGGGTTGGGGGGTAAATTGGGGTAAATTTGGGTAAAATGGGTAAATCAAGCAGGTAAGAGTCCATGAAATTGGTATTTAGTATATACAAGAGAAGCTAAGGTCTCAAAAAAATTTTTGGCATTAGCCACCCCCATTACCACCCCCACCTCCTTATAAAAGGGGATGAAAAAAAAAAATGTGATTTAGTTTATGTACAGGAACCAGAAACCTCAAAATATTTTTTTACTTCATCCACCCCCCACTACCACCCCCCTATCACCACCCCCACCCCACTACCGATGTGGGGTATCGTTTTATGGGTTTTTGGGGTAGAGGATTTCAAATATTATATTATTAAAGTTCCATAAACAATTATTTTCACATACAAAGTTTTTTCGTTGTGAGTGACTTGAATAGAGAATCTGGATGTGGAAGTAGTGATTCCTTGGGCAGCGGTTTTTTACTTTATTTTACACTGGGTCTTTCACCAACTAAGTTCGTACTATAAAATTAAAAATGTCTAAAACTAACATTATTCACAAATAACTGCGAAGAGTATCCTAAAGAATGTATAACAATTATATAAAAAGTTCAGTAAACTGGCGAAGAGTACGTTTTTAGCTTGTTATATTTTCATTTTCCAATATTACGGGGCTAAGTATAAAATTGTCTGGGTGACCAACTATTTCGAGGGAAAATGCGAAAACCGTAGCGAGGCGCATTAGAGTTGTTTCTAAGGATGAGTCGCACACTTTCACCTTGGAAACTCTTTTGTTTCTTAAAATTAGCCCTCTAGCTCGTACAATCCCTAGAGGATAAGAGTTTATAATTTATTTCCCCCATTTTTCCTAATATCAATGAACAATGTAGTTTGTAGTCCCATCTATTGAAATCAGTATTCGCCATTGAAGTCTTCATACCCTGTAAAATATCAAGCGTTTGAGAATATACAGGGTGATTCTTTTAAGGCGGCCATTACCCAATGAGAACACAAACGTTTAAAAGACGTTAAAATTAACGATAACCGAACGTTTAGTAACCATTGTACTACGGCGTTGAATCAACGGACGAATGTCCCGCGGTTCAACGTGTATTTCAAAGTATTTTACAACATTTTTGTAACGTTATATTTAACATTAATTAACGTTATATGATGGCGTTTTTGTAACGTTACATCTATAATATTACTTAACGTTGAAGTTGACCGCTAGTGAACGTTATAGGATGACGTTTTTGTAACGTTATGTATATAATATTACGTAACGTTGAATTTGACCGCTATTTAACGTTTCAACAACGTTAACTAACGATCAAATTCAACGTTAAGTAATATTATAGACATAACGTTACAAAAACGTCATCCTATAACGTTCACTAGCGGTAAAATTCAACGTTAAGTGATATTATAGATGTAACGTTACAAAAACGTCATCATATAACGTTAATTAACGTTAAATATAACGTTACAAAAATGTTATAAAATACTTTGAAATACACGTTGAACCGCGGGACATTCGTCCGTTGACTCAACGCCGTAATACAATGGTTACGAAACGTTCGGTTATCGTTAATTTTAACGTCTTTTAAACGTTTGTGTTCTCGTTGGGATCAGTATTAACATTATTATTGATATGATTGGAAAACAACTGAAATAACCACATTGTATCCCGAGCCACAAAATAGTGATCTTTAATCTGATCCCTATAAAATCCGTCCATATAAATCGTTGTTCCCTGAAAGAATTATGTTTTTTAATTTCTATAAATTCATAAGGGTATAAGCTAAAGCATGACAAATTATTGCCAGTGGTTTGTATGTATCGCCATCTACAAATAACTTCTGCAACAAACTACGTGGTAAGCAGGCAAATTTAATGCATTAAGATAGATGTGTAGAAAAACGTTAAAAAAACGTCAACATCTACCATTTATTTTACTTGTAGATTTAGAACGTCAGTGTATTTTAATAAGTGGAAAGCATCAGTTATTTTAACGTTGTATACGGTTAGTGGCTCCCCCTATATTTCCTTTATATTTTAACTTATCCACTTGAAATTTGGGGTGCATAAACTACCTGTAAAAATGGATTTTTCGGTATAAAGAATGGTATAAGACCATTTCCGGTTTACCCGGAAATGACCGCAACTTTCGATTTTTAAATGGAACACCCTGTGTATTTTTACATATTTGGATTCAAGACAACATTCTAAGTATACCCTGAAATTTTCGCGAATTTTTGAGTCGATGTTCAGTTTTTTTATGCATTTTAAGACATTCGTCTCGAGTGCTTTGGAATACCAAAATTTGTTCTAAGGCAGGTAAAGTCCAAGGGAAAAATATAATTTTTCCTTTTATTTCATTAATAACTATTCACGAAGCCTCCAAAATTGAACCAAATCACTTTTTTATCGAAAACTTTTTTTTTCAAATGGGAAGATGGTGGCTCCTAGTGTTCATTAAATTACAGATTTTTTTCTGATTTCATTGATATACCCATTTCAAATCTATGCTATTTGTTTTTCTATTTTATTAAATTTATTTAAAAATAAAAAATCACTTTCAATATAATTCTTCTTGAACTTTAACATTGTTGTCTTTGCAAAAATCATGTCTAATAGTGAAATGTGAATAACTACCTTTTTTGTGAATAATGGCCTTTTGGTTCTCTCTTTTGTTTCTTAATAGGTATAAGTACTAGTGCAAAGTATAAGAATCAATAAAAATTATTTTGAAAGTGATTTTTTATTTTTAAATAAATTTAATAAATGAATTCAGAAAAAAAATCTATAATTTATTGAACACTAGGAGCCACCACCTTCCCATTTGAAAAAAAAAGTTTTCGATAAAAAAGTGATTTGTTCAATTTTGGAGGCTTTGTAAATAGTTATTAATGAAATTAAAGGGAAAATTATATTTTTTCCTTGGACTTTACCTGCCGTAGAACAAATCTTGGTATTCCAAAGCACTCTAGACGAATGTCTTAAAATGCTTTAAAAAACTGAATATCGACTCAAAAATTCGCGAAAATTTCAGGGTATACTTAGAATGTTGTTTTTAAACCAAATATGTAAAAATACACAGGGTGTTCCATTTAAAAATCGAAAGTTGCGGTCATTTCCGGGTAAACCGGAAATGGTCTCATACCGTTTTTTATGTTGGAAAATCCATTTTTACAGGTAGTTTATGCTCCCCAAATTTCAAATGGATAAGTTAAAAAATAAAGGAAATATAGGGGGGAGCCACTAACCTGTGGCACCCGGTATAATGTAACTTCAATATATAATAGTTATTAATGATACTAGTTTGATATGAACATTATATAACGAAACGCATATGAAGTTAACCAGGAGGCGGAGCCGAGTGATTTTATCACACTAGTTTCATTAATTGTCATACACTTCTATCATTCAAAATTTAATACATTCATCTTTAAACTTTAAAATAACATTTAGCTTTAAGATATGGTATATTTGTCATTAATTTCTTACGTCAAAAACACGTAAAAATTTAATCATTAAATAATTAATATGTTAACGTAAAAATTGCATTTGATTTTCACACAAATTTATTTTTGATATAATTTTACAGTCAGTAAAAATGCTTGTAATAAGAGTTATTTAATAATTTACTGAATATGTAAAAATAAAATTATATTTTGTAGCATGATTCATTAATATCTTACGTTTAAAACTCGTCTAAACAAAACGTGTTTTCATATGTTAATTTTAACGTTATAGTCAGTGAAATTTTACGTAATTAGAACGTTCATAACAAACTTCGGTAAATAATTAGCTTTGGACGTTAAAGTAACGTCCAGTGTTAACACATGGTATATTTATCATTAATTTCTTACATTAAAAATACGTACAAAATTAAATTGGTAAACAGCAATATGTTAACGTGAAAATCACATTTGACTTTCACGGGAAATATATTTTTACTGGATTTTTGTCGTTTCCAGAATATCTTAAGTTTAAATCTCGTCTAACCAAAACGTTTTAAATGTGTAACGTTATAATCACCAATACATTTTTACCCAATTAGAACGTTCATAACAAACGTTGATAAACGTTTAACTTTCAACGTTAAAGTAACGTCCATTCTTAATACATGGTATATTTATCATTAATTTCTTACATTAAAAACACGTAAAAAATTAAATTGTTAAACAATAATAGGTTAATGAGAAAATCACGTTTGAATTTCACGGGAAATTTATTTTTAGTGGATTCTTGTCGTTTTTAGAACGTTAAAAATTTACGTTATTTGATAATTCACTGAGTAAGTTAAAATAACGTTGTCTTAAGGAACGATTTATTTTTCGTTAATATCTTACGTTTAAAACTCGTCTTAACAAAACATTTTTCCATACATTATGTATAACCTTATATTCAGTAAAATTTTACGCAACTAAAACGTTTAAAACAAACGTTGATAAATATTTAACTTTGAACGTTATGTAACGTTAATTTTTAACACATGTTGTATTATCACCCATTTCGACCATTAAAGACACGTACAAGATTAAATTGTTAAACATTAATATGTACACGTGAAAATCACGCTTGAATTTCACAGATAATTTATTTTTAGCAAATTTTTGTCGTTTTTAGGACTGTAAAAATACACGTTATTTGATAATTATCTGAATACTTTAAAAAAACGTTAATACTTGAGGTATGATTAATTTCTCGTTAATATCTTACGTTTAAAACTCATCTAAATAAAACGTTTTTCCATATGGTATTTATAACCATATATTCAGTAAAATTTTACGTAATTAAAATGTTTAAAAACAAAGTTTGAAAAGCATGTAATTTTGAACTTTACGGTAACGTTTAACACAACGTTTTTAACGTTTTAATAGAAGACGTATTCATCATTCATTTCTAACGTTGAAAACGCGTAAAAAATTAAATTGTTAAACAGTAATAAGTTAACGTGAAAATCACGCTGGAATTTCAAAGACAATTTATTTTTGGTCAATTTTTATCGTTTTTGGGACATTAAAAATATACCTTATTTAATAATTCACTGAATACGTTAAAATAACATTATGTCTTAAAGTATGATTCATTTTTCGTTAATATCTTACGTTTAAAACTCGTATAAAGAAAACGTTTTTTTTATATGTTGTTTATAACCATATATTAAACGTTTAAAACAAACGTTGATAAACACTTAACTTTGAACGTTACAGTAACGTTTATTTTTAACACATGCTGTATTTATCATTCATGTCTAACATTAGAAACACGTAAAAAATTAAATTGTTAAATAGTAATATGTTAACGTGAAAATCACGCTGGAATTTCACAGACAATTTATTTTTGGTGAATTTTTGTCGTTTTTAGAACGTTAAAAATATACGTTATTTAATAATTCACCGAATACATTAAAATAACGTTATGTCTTAAGGCATCATTCATTTTTCGTTAATATCTTACGTTTAAAACTCATATAAAGAAAACGTTTTTTTATATGTTGTATATAACCAAATATTCAGTAATATTTCACGCAATTAAAACGTTTAAAACAAACGTTGGTAAACACTTAACTCTGAACGTTACAGTAACGTTTATTTTTAACACATAATGTATTTATCATTCATGTCTGACATTAAAAACACGTAAAAAATTAAATTGTTAAATAGTAATATGTTAACGTGAAAATAACGATGGAATTTCACAGACAATTTATTTTTGGAGAATTTTTGTCGTTTTTAGGACGTTAAAAATATACGTTATTTAATAGTTCACTCAATACGTTAAAATAACGGTATGTCTTAAGGCATGATTAATTTTTCGTTAATATCTTACGTTTAAAACTCGTATAAAGAAAACGTTTTTTATATGTTGTTTATAACCATATATTCAGTAAAATTTTACGCAATTAAAACGTTTAAAATAAACGTTGATAAACACTTAACTTTGAACGTTACAGTAACATTTATTTTTAACTCATGGTGTATTTATCATTCATGTATAACATTAAAAACACGTAAAAAATTTAATTGTTAAATAGTAATATGTTAACGTGAAAATCACGCTGGAATTTCACAGACAATTTATTTTTGGTGATTTTTTGTCGTTTATAGGACGTTAAAGATAAACGTTAACCCAACATATTAGTTTAACGTTTCTTAATAGTAATTTTAACACTTTAGGTTATTTTGTGCTGTTACATTAACGTTTAAAAAACGTTCAGTTAAAATGGCGTTTAAAAAAAACGTTGTTTTTTTAACCATTAACGTTATTTCAACCAAGGCAACGTTTTTTTAACTATTGTGTTCTCATTGGGTAGAAGATTTCCCACTTGCAGATGAGATAGAGATTTGAGATTTGGTACCCTACCATAGTCGACCATTGCGGGTCCGAAAATAATAATTTCAAGATGGCGGCACTTCCGGAAATACCGAAGTCGACACCAACTTGCTTATTTTAAATGGAACACCCTATATATTTTCGACTTTTCGAAATTATCATAAAATTCTGAGTCAAAACATGTAACACACCCTATACCTAAACCGAGCAGTTTCGGAGATATATGACATTTTATAAAAAATTTGACAGGTGCAACGGTTTGCAAGAACCGTTATAACTTTCTTCGTGTAGGAGATCCTTATTTGCTCTTTGGTACGTAGAAAGAACACAAGATGAGCTACTCTTTAGAAAAAAAATAGATTCCAAAATAGTATACCAAGTGTTTTATTTTTCTAGTTACGTTTTGTCAAATTCAAACCTCAAAAACTTACCTACCTAGCCTCGCGTACGTTTTCTAGCCTCGCTAAATTCGGCATTTTTTATTCTGTGTTTATTTAATAGTTTCTGTGTTGGTTATATCTTTACAGACCATTAAAGCTTTCGAATTTCGTTATAATTGAAAATTAGTGAACATACCTATTCAATTAGGAGAGTGACAAAATGAAACAAAAGGTTAGTTCGATGCCCCTCACGAAGGTGTCCCGTCAATTGGACGCGGTAAAATAATAATTGTAAATAAATTATATTCTGTAATTTCTATGTTAATATATTTTGATAATAATTTTTTTGGATGATTATATTAACCATATTTTTAGTGTAACCTATTTTTCATTTTGAGTCTGTTTCTATGTTGTATTGTAATTATTATTATTATTTAGGTTGAGTTTGGTTAGGTTAGAGTGTGTATACATGATTTTTTTTAAAAACGCGTCCAATATTACACGTCCTATTTTACCGCATCCAATTGTCGCACGCGTCTAATTGTCGCGCATCCAATTGACATAGATCCTCGCACGAATTAGTTCCGTTGATGAAAAAATATCTATAAAATTTTACTAATGTTTGGATAACGGAAAAGAACACCAAACAGCTTCTTTTAAGGAACCGAACCATAACGTGCAACGCTAATTACTATTTCACATTAATAGAGAATAAACTTGTAATTCCAGTCTGATAATGATTTTATGCAATTAGATTTGTTACTTATATATTATAGGTAACACATAATTATCCATACAAGTTTGTACAATTGTACAATTTCTAACACTTCTTAAATTTCTGCAATTCTGTACCCTGAGTTGCTGAGTTTCATGATTTCCCAGAAAACATGAAACGAGATCACAAGTAACATTAATACTAGTATTGGTCTCCTAGTTTAAGATTTCCCCTCGCTGAAGTGCGTATTCAAGTGGGCCTCATGTGCCGATTTTCAAACGGATCCACAAGAATAATTAAAAACGCAGCAGCCGCAAGATGACTCTAAAGAAGTTTTATAACTGCTTATTTCACTCCTTGAAGATACGCTACAAAAGAATCTCTATAATATCACGCCATTTATTTTGAAAATAAACCTTGCTTGTAATGAATTTCAATTATGAATTAAGCATTTTTAATTATGTACCTATCTATTTAGATGACCCCTAAAAAATTTTGAAAAAGCAGTTTGCGAAAAAATGTATCAAAATTCTTGTGCCCCCTGGTCTAGGGACTCCCGTTTAAAATTATTCTTTTTTGTCAGATACATTTTACTTTTCATAAAAATGCAACAATAGGTTTTGGAGTTTATGAAAATATTTTCATTATTAACTGAAATACAATGAACTAAAATTTTGTAATTTACAATTTAACAAATTACAAAATTTCAATTCGATATATCTCAGTTAGTAATGAAAATATTTTCATAAACTCCAAAACCTTTTGTTGCATTTTTATGAAAAGTAAAATGAATATGACAAAAGAGAATAATTTTGAATGGGAGTCCCTAGACCAGGGGGGGGGCCGCAAGAATTTTGAAAAATTTTTTCGCAAACTGCTTTTTCAAAATTTTTTGGGGGTCGTTAGGAGTGCTTCTCTAGATGTTATTTCCCATATTTCGTATGAGTCCGCCACTGTCTCTAGTTAAACGAGTGTAAACAGTACACACATTATTTCTATTGCTAGTATTGTATTCATTATTTTCTGCGTGTGCATGGAATTCATTTATAAGATTGTATGCATAGGGCAAATATGGTATTGCATGCATACTATTGCATACTGCATACTTAGTAGTGCAAGTATTTTTAAGTTTATATACAAGTCTTTAGTTTGGTCATGTTAATCCTAAGAATTCCCGCAATTTAGACTACTTAGCCACTTTCTGCAGGCTAAGGAGTCTAAGTTTCTAAGTAGGATGTCCCCAAGCAAAAATTGTGTGTGACAGTCTGGAATGGCACAAGGCAAATTATACTGATCTTAAGACTGCCTCTGAGACAGAAAAGAAAAGTTATGTCAAGTCATAAATAACTTTGATAGAATAACTAATATATAATTAATATGAGCACCCCATTGCAAAGTAGGATCTAGATAAACGCCTAGAAATTTGACTCTAATAGGATTGTCAATATTACTATTATCCCTGTATGGATGAAATCATTTCTATCGTTTCTATTTCATTCTAGGAAAGCTCGTTAGAAGCAAACCAAGTTTTAGCGGTTGACTTAAGCTTTTCTACACTGAATTTTTATTTGCTTCAGATTGAAATGAGATGTGAAGAGAGCCGTGTTATCGGCATAAAATAAACCAATGAAATTTTCAAAAGGATTTGGTAAGTTGTTGACGAAAATCACAGGTTCCAATATTGACATACAGCTTTGTCAACGTCTCACCATTCAATCTAACTGATTGTTTTCGGGTTTCTAGATAAAATCTAAGCAATTCTTTATTTGTTAGGTTGAAGTTATATCGAACTACCAGTTCGGATTCCGCAGAGGAATGTCGACGGTGGATGCTGTGACCCGCATCACGAGCAAGGCAATAGAGGCCATGGAGGTAAAGAGAATGTGCTTAATCGTCACCCTTGATATCAGGAACGCATTTAACACTGCAGGATGGGGAGCGACTATAAGCAAACTAGAGAGATTGGAAGTGGCACCTTATATCATTAATATAATTAAGAGTTACTTCAGGGATAAGCAAATAGAGATGAACGCAAATAACACCTTTGAATGGAGAAACGTGACCTACGGTGTCCCACAGGGTTCGGTTCTCGGGCCAACACTGTGGAACATTATGTTCGACGACGTCCTACGGATTCCCCTCGCAAATGGGGTCACCCTTACGGGCTACGCCGACGATCTTGCCCTAACTGTGACTAGAAATTGGACAGGACTAATCGAGGAGAAGGCGAATGCCACTATTGAGAGATTAGAGGAATGGCTACGGAGCGTAAAATTAAAACTTGCTCCGAAAAAAACCGAAGCAGTGATGATCACAAGAAAAAGAACTGTCCAGCCTGTTACCATCGGGGTTGGACAGATGGAAATTAGACCGGGGAATGGACTTAAATACCTCGAAATCTGGCTGGACCCAAAACTAACATTCAGGTGTCACATAACAAAAACGACGGAAAAAGCGGGGAAATCGGCAACCGCTCTGGGAAGAGTGATGTGCAACACGAAGGGGCCAAAGGCCAGCAAAAGAAGAGTGCTTTGTGGCGTGGTGCATTCAGTCATATTATATGCCGCCCCGGTCTGGGCATACGCCTTAGAAGAAAGGGCTAATGCCAAAGTAAGCCTGGCAAGGATACAACGGCAGATGGCACTGAGGGTATGCAGCGCCTATCGAACAGTCTCGTACGAGGCAGTGCTGGTGGTAGCAGGGATCCCTCCAGTTGATTTACTGGTCAAGGAAAGGGTAGAAGTGTACGAAGGAATCGAGAGAGGAACCGCCAGGGAAAGACTGTTCGAAAGATGGCAGAACAGATGGGAGAACGCCCATAAAGGAAGATGGACTCACCGCATGATCCCTGCAGTCAAAGAGTGGGTGGAAAGGAAACACGGAGAAGTAGGGTATCACCTCACGCAGGCCCTGACAGGTCACGGCTGTTTTGCCGACTACCTGTTGAGAATAGAAAAGCTGGACTCTCAGAGTGCGCATATTGTGGCGAAATAGACGATGCAACAGATGGGTGGAGGAGAGACGAGGCATAAATCGTCTAGGGCCGGATGAGCCTGTGGAATTCATGCTGCAATCTGAAGACAATTGGGCAAAGGCCGAAACAGCTATTAGACGGATCGTCGTGCATAAAGGAGAAGATGAGAGGAATCCCGATCTATACCCTTTGCACAACTAGAGGGAATACAGGGAACAAAGACACGGGAAAAAACAACATCTATATATTGAATAACGATTGACGTGTATCGTGGAGAGTGGTTCCAGGATATATCATACACTGAAGAGGGGGTGGTTTTAGTGAGTATGCCTAGAGGTGAGTCCAACACTACCGTTCAGGTGCCCATAAAGGATTTTCACCCCGGAAAAAAAAAAGGTTGAAGTTATATAGTTTTCTAGATTATGGTATGTGAAATGCAGTCAAATGCATTACTGAGATCACAGAACAGTGAGGCAGAGTTCATACCCTTCTCAAAGCATTCCAGTGTGTTCTGTAAATCTTAAAATTGCATCTGTCGTATTTTTCCTGAAGCCATACTGAAATTTGTTTAATGAGTTATGATTTTATAAATATGCTTTTGAAAAATTTTCATTGGCAAAAATGAAATGGGCCTATAATTATCTTTCATACAGTGGGTTTATTTGTATCCTGATAGATTCAGAATAAGCCCATTTTGACAATAATGTGTCAATTGATCCCAAAGAATGGTTACTCCTTAGGAGGACAACGCCGATGTTGATGAAGTTGTAGTGAAAGCGGGGGAACTTCCATAACTAATTAAAAAAGCTATTGAATATTTTGTCTTTCCAGAAATAATGGAATTTTTCAGTAGATTTAATTTAAATGCCAGTCTCCAGAAACGAACCCTGAAAGTTGGTCACACTGATGATTCTCGTAAGCAATTACCGTCACCGATATCTTGATGCAAGAAAATCAACACTTATGTATTAAATCAACTCTTTTGTATTATATAGTTAATTAAATAATTTATTTCATTATATTTTTACAATTAATTATTTTTTATTTATTTGTTTTCTTCATAATTAGAGAATATTATTTAGGTATTAAGCAAATCTCGACATACACACTTTTTTATTTATTATGAAATTACCTACTTTCTGTATATTGTTGCCCTAATCTGGGTGCGCTAATATACTAATTAGGTAAATATTTTAAATTTTAAAACACTCATTATTGCAGAACCAATCAAAACAACTACTCTTCTAGCTAATACTGATGAAGTATTGAATTGCATGACAGGTTCTTAGCATTTTGAAGCAAAAAATATATTAAAAATACTTAAATCATTTATTTAAATTCTGTAATTTACACTTTTTTATTTAATATGAAATTATCTACTTTCTGTATATGTGTGTTGAGGTACTAGTCGAAGACGACAAACACCATCCACCAATATTGGTTTTTGCCGTGTACAGACCCAATGGCGGCCTTGGTATATTTGAGAGCTTGCAGTCTCAGCTGAGTATTCTAGGGTGTGACGCAAATCCCGATAAGATCTTTGTTATTGGAGGAGATCTTAACCTACCTAGTGTGAAATGGGAGGGGGGTTTTAGCGATAGAGCAGAACAAGCTGCAGTAAGTACATTCTTAAATAATTTTAACTGTAGGCAAGTTGTAAACACGCCAACAAGATTGATAAACGAAAATGACGGTAATATATTTGACGTATTCTTAATTCAACCTCCTGACATAATAATGAACTCTATAGTGGATGATGGCATAGGGGATCATAAGTCAGTCATCATGCAAATTCAGTGTGTCAAGCCACGCCAAAATAAAGCAAACCCAACAAAGTATTTTTGGAATTATAAAAAGACTAAGATTACTTTATTAAATAAATATCTGAATGACTGCTTTCTAACGTGGGCAACCTCACCGGGTGACATGGAATGCAAATGGGCGCAATGTAAGCAAATACTAATGAATGCTAGGACATATTCAACCCCATATACTTCTGGAAAGATAAACTCTGAGCTTATTTATTATACCAAAAATGTTAAAATATTGAAAAGAAAATGTAGATTAGCCCACAAAAAAAGATTCCTAAGTTCATATAACCTACAAAGGTATAGATTCCTAAGAATGCAATGCAACCGTGCAAAACATCAAGCACACGTGGATTATATGAAAAAACTACTTGATACTGATGATCCTCATGACTATCAGTGGAAAAAGTTTTATAATTACATCAACTCAAAAAAGGGTGCGTCGAGTGTATTGCCGTCCTTAAAAAATAATAATGAACTTATAACAAATGACAGCGATAAAGCTAATTTATTAAACGATACATATGCAGAGACGTTCTGCCCCGCCTACCAAAATGTGCTTTTCACCAGGGAAAATCTACCTTTGTGTGACGAACTTTTTTCTTTTAATAATAACGACATTTTAAAGGCAGTTAAGCAACTAAAGCGTAGCTACACACTAGGTCCTGATGGCCTATGTAGTGAGATAATCTTCTTAGCTCAAAATGCAATCGTCCCATTTCTCAGAGTCATATTTAATATGTCTATAAATAACAACATGCTACCTAAAGACTGGAAGCTTGCTATTGTCGTTCCAATTCATACATCTGGCTCAAAAACTGACCCGATAAATTACCGGCTCATTAGTCTAACGTGTATCGTTTGTAAATTATTTGAACAACTTTTATCCAATTATATCCGGGAACTAATCAGTAGAAAAGGGTTTTTCTACCCCCAACAGCATGGCTTTAGAACTGGTTTTTCATGCGAGACGGCAATGGCCTGTCTTACTAAGGACCTAGTAAGTGTCCTTGATCAAAGGGGGCAAGTAGATGCAGTCTTGATCGACTTCCAAAAAGCCTTTGATGTTGTCCCACATGATATACTTATGGAAAAGATCTCTAATCTCCATATCAATCCCAGAGTAGTTCTCTGGATACAAAACTTTTTATCGGAGCGTTTCCAGAGCGTCAGAGTAAACGACAGTCTCTCTAACAAAAAACCCGTTACTTCTGGCATTCGTCAGGGTAGCGTGTTGGGTCCATTGGCCTTTTTGATATTCATAAATGACCTTCCCCAAGGTATTACTTCGAAAGTAAGACTTTTTGCGGACGATTGTATTGTATATCATACTATAGCAAACCCCCAAGACTGCAACAAACTTCAGGCTGATCTGACGAAGATAGAGAAATGGAAAATTGACAATAAGATGAGGCTCAATGGAGCAAAAAGTCAACTGATCACCTTTGGTAGTAAAAAATTTCACTATAACTATACATTAGAAAATAAGTCTTTAAAAGCTGTAAGTTCAGTTAAATACTTGGGGGTTTACCTATCAAGTAATCCTAACTGGAGTACACACATCGACAAGACCGTTGCAAAAGCCTACCAAATTTTAAATTTTGTTATGAGGAACCTAAAGAAAGCCAGCAGGGAAGCCAGAATTAAAGCTTATTTATCCCTGGTGCGTCCCTGTCTCGAATATTGCGCGCAGCAGTGTGGCGTCCTCACCAGGCTGGTTTATCTCACCAGCTTGAGATGGTGGAAAGAAAAGCAGCAAGATGGGTATATTTAGATTTTCACATGACTTCAGCCCCTCGGCAACTATTGAAAGGCTAGGCTAGGCTCTGCAATCTAGGCTTGAATATTTTATAAAAATTGCCATGTACAAAGCCTACACGGGATATACTGCTTTAGAGGAAATAAAAAGTGTCTTTGTTGAACTCTCCTATTTTGCTAGAAACGACCATTGCTACAAAATCAGAATTCCTAAATTTAATACCACCCTTGGGGCTTCATCACTTGTCGGGAGTGGCGTCAGGTTGTGGAATGCCTTGCCTGAGGCTGCAGTAAATAAATTGCCCAAACTTAGTTTATTTAAGGAAGCTGTAAGAGTTTGTATTATACATGCATATTCTATTACTCACCATTATATGTATACACTATATGTAATTATGTCCTTATATTGTACAACCACCGGCCTTTGCTGCTGATTTGTAAATTTTATAAATAAATAAATAAATATTGGTACCTTAATCTGGTCACGCTAATATACTACTTAGGAAAACACTTTAAAACACTCATCAATGGAAAACCAATCAAAACAACTACCATTCTAGCCAATACTGATGAAGTACTGAATTACATGATAGGATTCTTAGCATTTTAAGGTAAAAAATATATTGAAAATACTTAAATCATTTATGGAAATTCAGTCATTCACAACAATTATTGAACCTTACATTCTATCTCAACTCTAGAAAAGTTGTACAAGTTTTTTCGAACTCGTTAGTTCTCATCAGTAAGTATAGAATCATTCATTCATTATTTATAAACCTATTCTTGATTCATTTTTACAATTAGTTATATTATTTTTATTTATTTACTTTCATCATGATTAGAGAAGATTATTTAGGTATTAAATGAAAAGTGTATATGTTGTGATTTGCTTAATAAGAGTTCTACAAATACTATTTTCTTTAAATTTAAGTCAGGTGCATGTTGTGCAATTAAGTATGACAAATTCCAATTCCAATTCTCTCTAATGTCAACTACTGAACTTTATTTTTGTAAGTTACCTACAGTTATGCCATTCTTATTATCATTTAATTTTTGATACTTCTTGATAATGAATGCCTTTAAATTTACTTATGCACATTCACACAGCATTGACAAAAAATATCATTGTTTCAGCCCTTATTTTTGTCAAATATTGTCAACAAATCAATCAACATGTTCAGCGGATTTCCCAACTTGTAAAGACAAGAATCCTCTAGAAAGGATAAACGTCTATCAGGACCAATGAAGATATGTTTTTAAATGTCTAGGGACACTTTTCCATCAATATATAAATTTCAATTTTTCTCAAGTGTACGCTCGTGTCAATAGGGTAAATTTGGTGTATATACGTGTATAAGATAGCGTGAGTTGCTTGAAATGAATGAATGTGTCACACAGGAAGGATGGAAACTGAGAGTGGACAAGGCGGAGATGAACGCACCTGGGGAAGTGAACGTGATACGGGTGAATAGTTCGGAACTTCTGACAACAGATTTATGGATGATATTTTGGATGTATCTCTTGTAAATGAAAAGTTTTTGTTTAACGTTTTATATACTTTTATTATATCCATGTTCTTTTATGCCAACGCTATAGGAAATTCTAATACATGTAACGACATAGCTTACCTATAAACATGCTACTTGCCAATACTTCATAAGAAATCATTATTTAATGTTATATAGATCTTTAGTTTTCTAGGTTCAGTAAAGAAACCCTAAATTTAACCAAAAATAATTTGGTTAATAATTATTATTTTTGACTGCTCAGAGGCTGTACATACCCTCAATATAATATAAATTATATTCTTGAAATAATAATTCGTAATATGAAAAATTTGGATACATAGTTTTATACAGTGTGTTTCACTTCTCATAAGTCTGTGTCTTTTACTTCCACACCCTGTATAGTAACGCAAAAAAAAATACATTTTTATTGTTCAAATACTTAGGCTTAGATTGTCATGAAACGTCAAGATTTTAAGTTTGAGCAAAAAAATTTTGCCTATCTGTCGGTCTATCGGTCTGTCTGTCCGTCTATAACTTTTTTTGTGCGCACGAAATTTGGTACACGTATGTATTTTAACGAGATCTAGGACAAAATTATATTTTGATCCCATTCCGTTAAAGGGCTGAAGGGGGGGGATTGGGGTAAATGGTAAATATATATGTAAATCAAGCTAGCAAGAATCCATAAAATTGGTATTTAGTGATGAAGCTAAGGTCCCAAACATTTATTTGGCATCACCCACCCTCATTACCAGCCCCATCCATTATTGAATGGGGTGAAAAAATAAAATTGTGATTTAGTGTCTACAAAAACCAAAGGCCTGAAAAAAATTTTTTTACTTCGTAAACCCCCCTCCCCCCCCACTACGATCCCCTAACCCCACTCCCCACTCCCAATACCGATGTTGCATATCGTTTTATGGTTTTTTTGGGTAGATGATTTCAAATATTATATTAAAGTTCCATAAACAATTTTTTCTCATTGTAAGATTTGGATGGAAAATATGAATGTGGAAGTAGTGATTCTTTAGGCAGAGGTTTTTATTTGTGGCAGAATTCATTTCAAATTATAATCATATATGTAACTCTATAAGGCGACTTTGTCCAACATATAAATGTTATCTACATCTAAAACGCTGGTCTACTCCGATAAGAAAAATCACAATTGTCGAGAAATCATAGTAGTCTTAGAGATTAACAAGACTTTTGATAATAAAATGTATTCAGAATCACGAGATATGCCTCCCTAAACTACTAAACCTTTGTGATAATAGAAATATTAAAAAAAAAATGTTTGTGAATAAATAACCTAAATTTTAATTGTGCATGACTCATTTCTTGGAAAAAGTTCCCTCTATGTGTTAGATAAAATCGCCTAATAGAGTTGTATAGCTGAAAAAATTTCAAATGATCGGCCACAAATAAAAAAAATATTGATCTCATTACGAGAAGTGAAATATACTGTAATTTAATAATACACTCTGTAAACAAATCTAGTGTTGTATAGAGAGTAATTAATAGTACTTCAAAAAATAACTCTGACATGGAAATACGGGGAAATACAATCTCTGACACAAAAAATAATATCTGATTAATTTAATAACTTCTTTGTTAATCTACCCGAATAACTTACCCCAAGATAAATCACACTAACACCATTATAATACCGATAACTGACAAATAAATTCAGTTTGAACCTGTAACTATATCTGAAGTAATAAACATAATTAACAATAATTTGAAAAATTCCAAGGCTATTGGTCCTGACGACTATTCTATAAAAGTAATAAAATAGTGTGCAAGGCAACTTGCAAAGCCATTAACTTACATAACACAGGTTTAAAAAAAAAAAGTTTTGATCTGGGAATAGAACCTATCATTTCCCACGCGTATTTTGACACGCTGAAACCAAATCCGTCGAAGAAAAAAATTTTCCACCGCGTAAATTTCTAGTAAATTCTGGTTTTTATTGTCAAAATACCGTATTTTGGATAAAAACCGAGATTTACTCGAAATCTACGAGGTAAAAAATTTTTTAAATTGAAAATTCGGATTTCAGCACACAAAAATACTTAAGGAATGATAGGTTTGTCCTTGGAACAGGATTTTTTTTATTTTGTAAACCTGTGCACAAAGTGCACCTGTGCACAGATCTACAAAAAAAATTGTTGTACTCCAAGGACTAAACCTATCATTTCTTATGTATTTTTGTGTGCTGAATCCGAATTTTCAATTTAAAATTTTTTTTTACTGCGTAAATTTCGAGTAAATTCCAGTTTTTATCGTCAAAATGCGTTTTTTTGACAAGTTTTGACGTTTACTCGAAATCTACTAGGAAGAAAATTTTTTTAATTGAAAATTCGAATTCAGCACACAAAAATACTTAAGGCATGATAGATCCCATTAACAGATCAAAACTTTTTTTTTATGAACTTGTGTAATCAATGAATGTTTAAAAAATGGCTAATTTCCAAATCTTTTGAAATGTCAAAAATTATACCAAAGAAAGTTGACAACAGCCAACTTAATAATTACCGTAGTGCGTTATTATCTCTTTTTCTAAAATATTTGAAAAACTACTGTCAAAACGAATAATAGCATTTTTAGAGAGAATTATATTCTCCTAACCAACACGATTTTAAAGAAAACAGGTCTACAATTTTCACCATAATGGACATTATACATTTTATATACAAGAACATAGATGAAGGGAAAAAGTTATGGCGATATTTATCGTCCTTTCTAAGGCTTTTGACTGCGAACACCATGATATTCTACCAATTAATGTTGAGTATTATGGCCTGCATGATCATTGTAAAAATGGCTCTAAAGAAAAACCGCTGCCGACGGAATCACTACTTCCACATCCAGATTTTCTATCTAAGTCTCTCACAACGAAAAAATTTTTGTATCTGGAAATAATTGTTTATGGAATTTTAATAATATAATTACTACTACTATAATTACTACTATTATTTTATTTCAAACAGAGTCTGAAAAAACGGAAAAAGTAAAGTGATTAAAAGGAACACTAAAAAAAGTCATTAATTATAACGGCTTAAAAAAGGCTCTGTAACAAGAAAGTTGGAATGATATATATGAACAAAATAATATAGATCTAATTACAAACACATTTGTTAATAAATTAAAAATGTACATTGAAAAACACACTAACGAAATAAAAATAAAAAAATAAACATAAAAAAAGAAAAGAATGGATAACAGCAGGACTAATTAAATCTATCAATACAAAAAATGAAATGTACCAACAACTATTGAATGAACCTAATAACAACGAACTAGAAAGAAATTACAAAATTTACAAACATAAATCAACTTCATTAATAAAAAATACTAAGACAAACTATTATAAATCAATCATTAATAAAAACAAAACTTCGTCAAAAAAAATCTATGGTCAACTGTAAACAATATCTGTCAGAAAGCAAAACCTAAACCCACAATAAATAAAATACAATTGGAGGGCGGTCAGATAATCACAGACAAAAGGAGTATAACTAATAAAATGAATGAGCATTACAGGAGAAAAATATGCAAAGAAAATTATAACACCAAAAGACTTCAACGATAATACTGAAATCTTGGACAATGTCATGTATCTATATCCTACTAATAAATTTGAAATATTAGATGTAATTAGAGGATTAAAACCAAAAAAAAACACCAGGTCACGACAATATACGCTCAGAGACTCTTAAAGAAATTTCAATTGAAATAGCTGACCCTCTTGTATATATAGTAAATAAATGCTTTGACATACGGTATTTTCCAAAGTCATTAAAAATTGGAATTATTAAACCCATCCACAAAGGTGGCAACTACTTAGAAATTTTATATTACAGACCGGTCTCACTTATATCCAATATTGCCAAAATTATAGAGAAAATCTTGAAATTTAGGATATTAAAATTTTTAGATAAATATAAAATATTATCTGACAGACAGTACCAATTTAGGGAAGGAAAGTCAACAGAGGACGCAATATGTAACCTGACGTATCAAATTTATAATTCTCTAGAAAATTCCTACTCTTTTTATAGTCGTGGATTTAGCAAAAGCTTTTGATACGGTATGCCATCGAAAATTGCTAGAAAAATTAGAAAAGTATAGATTAAGAGGTAATGTGCTTAAATTATTAAAAAGCTATCTGGCCGACCGTGTGCAATACGTAGATATAGAAGAAACAGTCAGTGAGCCTAGAAAGGTAAAGTACGGAGTTTCTCAGGGAACAGTTCTTGGCCCGGTACTATTTACTATTTATATAAACAGCCTTTTATCTCTTGAGACTTCGGGTGCAATACTTAGTTTTGCAGGTGACACTGTAATCCTATATAAAGTAAATTCTTGGCAGGAGCTTAAGCATATGGCAGAAAATGATTTTAAATACATCAAATCTTGGTTTCAAAGTAGCACACTTACTTTAAATTGTAATAAAACATATTATTTACCATTTACATCCTACGCCAATAATTGGGACCACTAAATATTGATCATGACACCAGTATACCTGAATCAATTAAATACCTAGGCATTATAGTAAATACATTCAAAAATAAAACCAACATAATACCAATAACATATAATTATGAAACACGACACAAACAGAATAGCTGCCACAAGCCAAGAAGTGAAAAAACCGTAGTACGGAAAACTTATTTATACCTCAGCCCTAGACCATTCGACCTTCTTCCATTGAATATTAAACATATAAAGAGTTTAAATTTGTTCAAGACAAAATTAAAACAATGGATAACATACACTCACACACACACCCCGGCATGTTTTTCATGATATCGTGAATCAAACAATTCTTATATAAGCTCTACTTCTCATGGAACTTAAGTATTTTTATGATTTACTCACCTGACTTTGACACCTTACTGTTGACATAAGGCCAAAACATTTTTTGAGACCTGAGCTTCTCTTGTATACACTAAATACCTATTTTATGGACCTGCTTTATTTACCTATTTACCCCCCCCAACCCTTCGACGGAATTAAGGTGAAAATGTAATCTAGTTCCAGATCTCGTTAAAGTACATACGTGTATCAAATTTCAAGTGAATACCTTAAACGGTTCCAGAGTAATTGTGCGCAGAAAAAAATTGCAGATAGACAGAAATATTTTTTGCTTAAACTTAAAATCTCAACGGTTCATGACATTCTAAGGCTATTTAACAATAAAAATTTTCAAAATAATGAAATAAAAGTAGGTTACAACCTCTCTGCACATTCGGCTTCCATGTACAAATTCTGCTTGCCCATTTCTCTAATTTCTTGTTCATTCGACATTTGCTTAATTGTGGTTGGCGAAATCTTATAGAAACCGATCTATTTTACCGATATATTTCCAGTGACCACACATTGGCTTAGATCAAAGCAACTTGTCATCAGGGTTTGATGTATTCTAAGTCTAGAATCTTGAGTTCTCGACAAGCTTGATTTCCCATAAAATACTTTACGCAATTATTTTATTAATTTTACATTAATTCGATGTACTTACTACCTATTAAAATTAGGATAAATACGATCATTTAAGTAACTACGAATGAAGGATATATACAAATAAATTGTAGCTGCTGTTTCACTATGTTTATCTGACTTGACTTTCGCTTAACATCTCTTTGGAGTAAATACCAACTGTACTAACAGAAATGCTCGTGATAAATGACTGAAGTGATAAACTTCGCTTCACAATGACTGACGTTAACTATCAGAGAACTATGGAGTTTGTAGTTTTAGAGCTCTTTTACAGAAGTAGTTTCTAACAATGACAATTTAATCTAAGCGACCAGAAATAAATAAGTTACCGTAACTTTGAGTAAAAATAATTGTGTACTGCGGTACAATAAAAAGAAATGATTTAAATAATATATTTACAAGTTTCAGATGCAAAATTCCTCTTGTTCAGAAAATCCCCTTTGAGTCCTTTGATATTATTTTTCATCTGTTTTTAAATGGATATTTCCTAGTCAAATTCAAGTCATTTGAATGCCAATTATACATAATGTGTTTATTAGAGTGGCCCTTATTTTTGAATCTCGACTTTTTATAGCATCCCCAGAATCGCCTCAGTTTACAGAAAAAACGTGTAAAATTTCAGTTCGATAGGATAAGAGGAAAATTTACCCCTGGGCCATTGAACATTTAACTAAATATAGGCCCCCTACATCAAATCATGGGCCCCGGTACCAAATTCACAGTCTGCTAGAATTAATAATATTCAGATCACAATACCAAAAATATATTCATATTTTTCCTTTTTATTATTATATAAATTAGGCGAACGTCATAATCAATGTCAGTGTCTTAATAACCATTAAATGTGAGTTGCATACGCTATTTTTCTACGGCCAGTCATAATAAAATAGAAAATTAACATTTTATTTCTGAAAATTATTTATTATAGATTACGATTTAGGAAATATGAAAACTAAACTTAGGAAATATTATGGATTACTATTTCAATTTCACTTTCACTATCACACATGTTCATTGATTTCAATTGCAAGAAGCACAAAGTTTGAAAAGCTAGTTAAGCAGTAAAAAGCAGACTTGTCAAAATTGATAAATTTTAGATCTGTCAGATGTTCAAGGCAATAGATGATATTGACAAAATATTGCTGTCTGTTCGTATTTCTATTGGTTATAAACTTGTAGCTTAATGGAAAAGTATTTTAATGAATCTCATTAAAGTACAGGTCTAATGTCTAATAAATGAATTAAAGTGTACGAGAAGAGAAAATTCTTTAAAGGGTAATTTAGTCAGTAAACTATAGAATTTCAGACGATTATCAGATTTATTATTTTGCCAAGTCTGCAAGAGGAGTTTTTGATGAAAGTCCCATGTGCCAAATTTCATCTAAATCTGCAAAAGTAATGCGGTTATAGCAATATTGAATCCACCATTTTTAATTTTTATCTTTCGACGTCAGATTTGGCTACTCTGAAAATAACCAACTACGGATTTCGACTAATTTTGAATTCTGTCTAGTTTTTAAGAGTACGACTCGTTGTGTCAGTACACAATGAGCTAAGCTCAGTCTTAGCTTTATAAAAAGCTACAATAACTCCACTTGCTCGGAAGTGGTAATACAATATAGTTTATAAAGGAATATTATTATTACAAATATTTTTTTATATTATCGCTAAATTCGCAAATTCAAAAAGTTTCCACTTTTTGTTCTCCTTACATGTAGCTTAATGATAGTATAGTTGGACCACCGCCGATCCAAACTCTACAGTTTACATTTCATAGAAATCGCTTAGGCCATAGTAGTGAGTAAACAAACAAAAATATAAGAACTACGTAAAAATGAAGTCAATCTATATATTTAAAAAACATACATAAAAATGATATAGCGCATGTAGAAGCCGCAGTTGACAAGGAGATCCGAGTAAATCGGTCAGAGCCAGCGATTGTCAGCTTGTGTGTATCGCATATTCAGTCGAAAACGAATTCGAATTAGTTTTCACCTTTATTTTATTCATTTTTAAGATAAAGCACTTTTGATCATGAAGCGACATGTTATTCCCATATTAGGTGACGGCAATTGTTTATTTGTTAATTTGTTTATTTCTTAATATTATGAAGGTATTTTGTTGTTTGTGACCCATATAGTACGGCAGCCCGTTACCAAAAACCTCCATCATAACAGCGAGCTCTATCGCAGGAAAACTCTATAGATTATGAAATTCTAAGATACTTTTTCATACGACAAAAGTTCGAAAAACTATACGGGCAGCTGGCAAACGACTTTCCGTCTCACAGTGGCACGAATCGTGATTTTTTCGTTCAAAATTATCTAGATCACTTGTTTCGCAACCGATTGGGATAATTTTTTTTTCAAATACTCGTTATTTAATTTCCAAAAAACGTAAGAGAGCCGATTTTTGAATTGTGCTAACCAGAATTATTGAGCTTAGCCAGAATGTTCATTTTTAATTTAAATCTTAATAAAACTTACAAATAATTTTTTTTCTTATTCAATTTACATAAATCTTGGTAAGTACTCCGTTTTTGAGGTCGCTGATTACGAATCTTATATTTAAATTCTCATAAACCAACCTGCAAGATGGCGGAATCAACGTAAATCAATGCGGTTATAAAATGCTAAAAAATTATAAAAAATTAAATATTTTTGTTAAAGTTTATGCCGAAATCGGCTCTCTTACGTTTTTTGGAAATTAAATAACGAGTATTAAAAAAAAAAAATTATCCCGATCGGTTACGAAATAAGTGCTCTAGATAATTTTGAACTAAAAAATCACGATTCGTGCCACTGTGCGTCTGTCGAAAAGAATGTCGTAATTTTTATACCGCGGCGAGGCAGTTCTCAATTAATTCTCATTAAAAATGATGAACAAGACATGAATTAATCGAGAAATGCCATTTTTCATTGGTCTAAGTTCCAATAATATCAATCAAAGTTGTATCAAATTGGAGGCTAAAATAATCAAAGGAGCGAGGCTAAATTTTTTTTCTATTTATAGAGTGGGTTGTATAAAACGGCAAAAAAATGCGAACTGCTGTTTTCTGTTGGCCATAGCTGCGGAAAATCGATATAAAAATTTAAGAATTTTGGAAGAAATCGATGTGGATCGGGTTCAATGCCAAGATCATTATTTACCAATCCCCGATATTATTTGCCTCCAATTAACGAATCTCCAACCAAAGCCTCTACTGTCTATCGAACTCTTCAAATGGCATTAAAAATAGCAGATGAATGTGAATCACCATATACCGAAGTCACATATGATCTCGAGAAAGCGATTATCAACGAGAAGGTCCAGGTCCTCTGAATGCCCAGGTTGACCTGCAGTTTGCTCTTACTTTGTCAATATCCAACGTTGTACTTTCTTTTTGTCACCCTAGCGGAGCACATCACAAGACCGAGAAGGCGACTCTGCTTCTACTGTTGGAAAAGGGAGTGGATTCTGAAGGCCCCGATTCTCCGGGCATTATAATCATTGTTGGGTTTTTTGTTATGTTTGTTGAAAGATGCTGGTAGCACATACGGCGATATTTCAAGAAGGATACTTCGCCTCTTAGAGAATAATGAAGCGCAAGAAATTCATCAGATGACGATGTATTTAATGTTTAAAACTACAATAATAAACCTGACAATTTGAATCTTTCTTCTATCATATCTGTATATACGGAACCTTGAAATTTATTTCCAATTCCATTTAAATATATTCTCTGAGAGCCTGTGCTTACAAAGAGCCTTAATTTGCTTCTTTTTTTTTGTCGCGGCGGAAATAATTTTTCTCAAATGATATTTAGAATAGCCCAAAGTGGAGAACTGCCTCGCCGCGATGACTTGATCAGCCTTCAAAATAAAGCAACATGCGAATGTAACCATCCGTAACTGAACTAGCAAAAAGTTCCGTTCGAATTTTCTTGTGGTCAAGAGACATCGAAGCTACTCGATAATGAGCAGAACTGCCTCGCCGCGATGACCAGAAATTTCACCTGTCGCTATTTGTCATTATTTCGGTCTTTGTAACTCGTCGTATCAGTCAAAAGGGCAGTTCTCAATTTTTCCTCATCATATTTACTTTCTTCGACAAGAAAACAAAAGAAACTGTTTCGTTGCGAAGACCGAGATGACCGGTTTTTCTTTACATGTTCAAAGCCCGATTTGAAACCTTTAGAACAGGTAAAAAGTTCCATTACCCTGAACTTTTCTTCTCAGCTCTCCTAGAACTGGAACGCTGGAATTACCTTCGCTAAAGTAACTTGAAAATCTTGGTAACGAGCTGTCGTACTAATATGATGGACACATTGCATTGCATTAGTCAATTATTGTCTAATTGTTAATTTTGTGTATATGGAAACGATAACAACGAAGAAAGTTTGACTAGAGTTCAGAAAACATTATTTGTATCTAATTATATATAAACTGAAATGTGGATGAAAAGGACGAAAAACTGATACAGTTTTGGTAATAATAATATACAAAGTGATCACTGTCTCCTACTCTGGAGAATTTTTTAAGTTGTAAACGAATCAGTGCTCGCACTAAAAAATTTTTAAAAGATAAAGCTAAACAGAGTTGGATAAACTGGGTGTCAAATTTAAACAAAAATACTCCATCATCTTCTTTATGGAAGCAAGCAAAAAAAATGCAAAGAATTCCAGAAAACACCAATAAAGCAATTAATAACGATTGGGTACAAGAATTCTTTAATAAAGTATCTCCCCCCTACGTTGAAAATGCTCCCAAGACACACCATTGGCAATCTGACTCCAGCCATTTTTTGTCACAACCATTTAGTTTTTTGGAGTTAGAATTTGCTCTTAAAAACAACCTGAATACTTCCCCTGGCCACGATAACATAAAATACCCTATGCTTGTCCATTTACCAGATATCGCCAAGCAGTTCTTGCTGGATATATTCAATGAAATGTTAAGCACCGGCAAAAGTATAGACTTATTTAAGAGAGTCATTGTAGTCCCCATTTTAAAACCAGGCAAGGATCCTAATCATGCTGATTCTTACCGACCAATCTCTCTTCTTTCGTGTGTTTTAAAAACTTTGGAACGTATGATAAAGGGTAGATTAGAGTGGTGGTTACAAATCCACAAATTACTTCCAAATAATCAATATGGTTTTAAAAAAGGGTTCGGGACCGTCGATGCTTTATCTTCTCTGGTGGTGGATATTCAGAATAACTTCTCTCGTAATAATTATTTAGCTGCTTTGTTTGTAGATATACAGGGTGCATACGATTCTATTGATCTGGATATCTTAGAAGGTAAACTAATAAATAATTTTAAATTTCCTATAAATCTAGTAAAACTTGTAGTCAATCTCTTTACCAATAGATCTATTTTTATCCGTGATTTTAACAACCAATTAATTGGTCCCCGGAATAATAGCACAGGCCTTCCACAGGGTTCCGTCTTGAGCCCGATTCTTTTTAATTTATATACAGCGGACATACACAATATTAGTGATGCCCAGTTTAGCATTGTGCAATATGCCGATGATTTTTGTGTATACACAGAACATAAAAAATACAACATAGCTATTGACCTTCTAACAACATCTATAATTAGATTGGGAAAATGGTTTTCTCTTAATGGGTTTAATATTGCACCAAATAAGTCCACAGTGGTTGTATTTTCTCGACACAACTGCCCTAATATTAACGATATTAATCTTGGGGATTATTTATTTCCTTTTCAAACACATGTGAAATATTTAGGAGTGATTCTGGATAAAAAACTTAAATGGAACCTCTATATTGAGAATATAATAGACCGTTGCAACAAAAGCATTAATTTTCTAAAAATGTCTACTAAAATCTGGTGGGGTGCAGACGTTCAAACCGCTCTTCTTTTTTATAAAGCATACATTAGATCAATTCTGGACTATGGATGTACTCTTTATGGATCTGCATGTAATACTCTTTTAAAACGCTTGGATGTCTTACAAAATACAGCACTACGGATATGTTTAGGAGCTATGAGATCAACACCAATTGATGCCTTATATGCCGAAGCTTTGGTTCCGCCTCTTTCGCTTAGACGACATTACCTGACTGAAAAGTTCCTTCATAGAATAAATATTAACAATCAACTGCTTTTACACAATATTTCTGCCCTTAATACATCTGATTTAACAAATAAATTCTGGATACATAAAAATTCTCCGCCTCTTTGTGTAGCTTTTCGAGATTCAAGCGATATTCTTCCCCTATTAGACAATCCATATGATTACACTTCAAACTTTGAATACTCTAATCTTTTTTCGAAAGTGTCATTAATTACGCCACAATACAGTGATCATCCAAATATTAGTATGAACATTTTAAACACAATTTTGGATAAGTGGGATAATCCATTGTTAATATACTCAGACGCTTCTAAGTCTCTCTTGGGTACTGGTTGTGCATGCTACATACCCTCGACCAATAACTGTATAAAAATCAAATTGTCGCCTCAATGCTCCATTTTTACAGCTGAAGCAATTGCTATATACGAGGCTCTCAAATTTATTTATTCTTCTAATTCCCACACTTCCATAATTTTATCAGATTCTCTATCGGTTTTATCTTCATTAGAAAACAGCTTTTCCTTCAACATCAAAACCAACCCGTATATTCTAAAAATAAAGAAACTGCTACACAATGTTTTAGGTATGGGAAAAGAGGTTCATTTTGTATGGGTAAAAGCGCACATTGGCATAAAAAATAATGAAATTGTCGACTCTTTGGCTAAGGAAAGCATCGTCTCAGGATTCCCATTAGAACAAAAAATCTGTCTATCTGACTCCTTTAACATTTTAAAATCTAAATTTAGAAATAGATGGTTAGAGCTGTGGCGGGAGTTCTGTCATTCCAGTCCTACTAGATATACGCATATTCATCCTGACCTCCCATCTAAGTTTTGGCACGAAAATTATGAATATCCAAGAAAATATATCACAACAATAATACGTCTCAAATTTGGACATGCCTGTTATCCAGCACATTTACATAAAATAAATGTTCTGCCTTCAGAGAATTGTGATATTTGTAATGTTAAAGGTGACCTGGATCATATTTTCTTCCAGTGTTCTAAATATAAAGCAGCAAGTGACAGACTACATAACAATCTTATTAATTATAATATTCAGGCTCCTTTTAATATGCTTTCTCTCCTCAGCCTCCATAATAAGCAAATTTTTGATTGTATCATCGGTTTTTTGGAAGAAACGAATATTTTATTATGAATCTTGTGAGTGAATGTTTAAGTAGGTTAGCTTCGTATCCTCTGTTGTTTTTCCTCTGTTGCATCCTTAATTTATAGTGGTCCTCTAATTTTGTTTGTGTTTAAAAAAAAGTCCTGATAGACCCCAGGACGAGAAGCGTGTGTCCCTGTTTTTTCTCCTTTATTGATCTTCAATATTTATTTTCTCATTGTCGACATAGGTTAATTGGAATAAATGATTTTTTTTTTTAGGGTAGCGGTTGGCTGTATGGCTAGTGGCCAGATGCCATTAAAAAAAAAAAAAAAAAAAAAAAAAAAAGTGATCACTGAAAGCAATAAGATAATTAATGAATATAATGTGCCAAATAGAAAAGGGAGATTTTTGCAAATAATTTTACAAATTCTCTATATTCCTCGCTTATAGGATTTTTACTTAGGATTTTTACATTTCAGATTTAACTTGTGAAAATTTAGGTATTTTAATTGAGTCATTCAATAACTCTTTACTACTTTTAATAACATAATATAATGTTATCGATGCTGATAGAGTTTTTTTTTATGAAAACAGTTAGCTTTTTTCTGTTTAAAACTAATTTGGAGAGTAATTCATCAAATCTTGATAACCCATTCATATAAGATTTCCACCTCGGAATAAAAGATAATAAGCTGTAAACTTGTATAAATCTTTGTTTTGGCATTTTATAAGTTGGCTCAAAAGTCTCATAGAATCTCGTGTACGCGAGTCGAGATATTTATGGTCAAAGATGGCAAGAATCGGTTTTTTGTAAATATCTCATTTTCTATGCTCTAAATGACGTTTTGATTTATTATAAAAGTTGTAGAGAATTCTCTACAAATTTTGAATCAAGCAATATTTTATACATTCAACCGTTCTTGAGATAAAGCGCGAAGAGTGGGTGAGCGCTTAGCCATATATGTAGTCCTTCCCCTGACAAGAATTTCATTGACCCATGGAATGTACGGACCTTGACTTCCGAATCTTAATTTGGGACATATGTAGGTCAGGAATCCACGAGGTGGACATCCCGGAAAGTGGGAGGAAGTCCGCCATATTGGTTTTTATGCCAAACCGTATGTGCACTCTATCTCCGATTTTAATTTTCTTTTTTTAGTGCGACTATAAATTTTACTCTGAAAGATAAAAGCTCTTATGAATTTTTTCGTAACTTAATTCGGAGTTAAAACTAATACAAATAGAAGTAAGAATTCATAATTAAAATTTTTTTAATCACAACCGTCCACCTTTTCTCATTCTATATATTTTTTAAATATTTGTTTAATATAAGTTGTAGTCCCACATTTTAGCTACAAAATCTCGTTTTGTTCACCCGATTACCTCTAAAAATAAGACAGATACAGCTATTTTCGTCCAAAGGCATGTGCTACTAATATACAATTTAAATGTATTGAGCCTTCACTTTAACCGTGGATATTTCATAAATGGAGCAGCACATTTTTTTTTTGTTTGATAATCTTGGAAATATGGTCCATGCTTCTAAGTCCGAATTTCTACATGTATTGGAAAATATACTTGATAAGGATGATTATAATTTTTCTTCCTGTTAAAAAATATTATTTTGGGTATTCAGCAGATAACTTTCAAAGAAAACATTCGTTTCTTTCATATACCATTGGTGCAAGTCTGACCAGAAAGGAAGATCAACAAGACTCCCCCTACGGTGACTTGTCTACTTCTTTCATACACTGTAGAGGGAGTCTTGTTGATCTTCCTTTTTGGTCAGACTTGCACCAATGGTATATGAAAGAAACGAATGTTTTCTTTGAAAGCTATCTGCTGAATACCCAAAGTAATATTTTTAACAATGATGTAAGCAGAAATAATAGGTATTTATTTCTTCCTGTTCTTTGAGATATGTGCCAACAATTTTTGTGATATATTTTATGGCCACAATTTGAAACTTCAAATTCAAGGAAATAAAAACATTCAACTTGTTATTCCAGAAACGTAGTTTAAAAAAATACTTTATAAATCGTATTATTTATTGGATTCCACAATTGACCTTGCGTTATGACATATACGGCTAAGCGCTCCCCCACTCTTCACGCTCTATCTCAAGAACGGTTGAATGTATAAAATATTGCTTCATACAAAATTTGTAGAGAATTTTATGCTCTACAACTTTTATAATAAATCAAAATGTCATTTAGAGCATAGTAAACGACATATTTACAAAAAACCGATTCTTGCCATCTTTGACCATGAATATCTTCACTCACGTACATGAGATTCTATGAAACTTTTGAGCCAACTTATAAAATGCAAAAACAAAGATTTATACAAATTTACAGCTTATTATCTTTCATTCCGAGGTTTACCCTTTTTATACCTTATGGATTATGAATTGATTAATTTTTAACAAATGAATATTTTCTATTGATCATAACTAACCATAAACTACCCGAAATAATAGTAATAATCGTAATCAAATTAACGTATTCTAAAATCGTGTAGTAATTCTGTCTTAATTTATATCGGATCTGTAGCTGTGATGTTAATCCTATTCATCAGCTAACATTTCTGGCTAACTTGGTAATTACGTTACTAGTTACATCAACGTCTCGGTCATTTGAGTCTAACTAGTTTGCATAATTGCAGTGTTAAGTTTTCTTTTATGTAAATATTACACATGAGAAGTTTCGTACTTTAATTATTACAAAAATTTAAATTTTATAATTTTAGAAATAATAAACGTTGCAGTGAGACATAAAACCCTCATTTTCATATTAATTATTAAAACTTTTAAAGTAATAAAAATTTTATACATCGTTAGAATATTAATTTTAAGTGAAATATTAAATTTAATATTTTACTTACTGTGTCCAAAGTAGTAAAATTCAACGGCTTACCTGAAATGAAAGAAAAAACATCATTGAATAAAATATATTTGGCTTTTGAAATAATTATCTTATATTTTTAGAATGTGATGTCAGAGCATTGATTAATTAAATCAGAAAACATATTTTTTAAATATGGGTAATAGATATAGAATGAAAGAAGATGAGTTGATAGGGAGTACAGACGGGAGGAGAGAAAAAATAGAAAATATAAAATAATTTGTTTATCTTATTTATCCAGCCTCCACAAGTTTGTTAGTTAGACATACTTTAAGACCTAATTTAGTTTGGAATTTGCTTAGTTTAGTAGTATCATCAACATTTTAAAAATTCTTTGGACAAATTGAGTTATATCACTGGATGAAAGTTACAACCTAACATTATTTAAAAATGTCCATCCTTAAAATTGATACAACTGGTGACAACGTATTATAATGTTAGCCGATTTATATATTTATGTATATTTATATGTAGTTTTAAGGCAGGCGTGAAGCTCGTAAAAATAGAGAAAACATGTGCCACTTTATCTTTTAGAATAATAGACTAGTAGATGGTGACAGAAAATCAGAACGGATAGCCTACCATCTGCCAGTAATTTAGTCAGTATTATCTATACAATAAAGCTCAATTTTTGGTACTTTCAAGGTTTGCCCGCATGCACGGGATGTAGGAAACGATTTCCGGTTTGCATAAAAAAACAACGTTTTCAACTGATACACTACCGTCTGCAAAGTTCATAATTCGAAATTAAAGGAATAAAAATATGTCGGAAGCGCTTTCGCAGACAGTTCTGTCATGCACCAAACCTTATACAAGGTACTCCAAAATGTATCAAATTTTAGTAAAAAAAAAAAATGATAACTTACCGTCTGCAAACAGTACAAAATGATGATTCTGGTTCATGAAGACGAGTAGGGGAAAGGTTCAGACGTCTACGATATGCACGTCACCGTATCGTGCGCATGTCAACTTGTTATTTTTTTTTACAACTTTGAACAATTATTTACCGTCTGCAGCTAAAATGGGGGTAACTTTTACCAATTATTTACTGTCTGCAACTTGGTAAAAAGAAAGATTATTGATTCAAATATGCAATTATTTAGTTTGCAGACAATGCGCACATGCATGAGAGTTACAATAAAGTGTCAAAATTATTGAGCAACGCATCTTTGCCTAAGCATCAAGCTTAAAAGTTGAGGAGTATGGCTGGTGCAAATCAAAGGACTGTTTGTGATGTGCATATCGTAAACGTCTGCACCTTTCCCCTACTCGTCTTCATGAACCAGAATCATCATTTTGTATTGTTTACAGACGGTAAATTATCTTTTTTTTTTTTACTAAAATTTGATACATTTTGAAGTACCCTGTATAAGGTTTGGTGCATGACAGAACTGTCTGCAAAAGCACTTCCGACATATTTTTATTCCTTTAATTTCGAATTATGAACTTTGCAGACTGTAGTGTATCAGTTTAAAACATTGTTTTTTTATGCAAACCGGAAATCGTTTCCTACATCCCGTGCATGCGGGCAAACCTTGAAAGTACCAAAAATTGAGCTTTATTGTATACATAATACTGACTAAATTACTTGCCGATGGTAGGCTATCAGTTTTGATTTTCTGTCACCATCTACTAGTCTATAACCCAACATCCAACAACTTGGTGAAGGCCTATCGCCATGCCGTCATCCGCATCAAATAGTTCAAATTGCAAGACATTTTCAGAATTTATACATTCAGCTTCTGCTCTCTATAGCTTAAGCTACTAAAACTTTCCTGCCCTGGTTTTCTTGATATTTTATTTTTCTTTTTCTGTTGGCTCTATTTTTATGTAATTTTGTTCTTCCTTCTTTGCGACTTTACTTAAACCCCATTTAAAGTTATCACTTCGGTACCTGAAGCTACCATTCTCATTTTAATTACCTAACGGAGTATTTTTGTTGATGGATTTTAATATATTCAATTATAGATCTTTAGAACTTGGTGTCGATGTTCTGCCTCAGAAATTTTATTGGTTGACTTGATTTTCTGCAATTATTTCTTTCTATTCTACCGTTGGCCTCAACTGCACACAGAAAGGTGTATAGCTTGATTATTTGCAATAAGGATTTCGTTTTTTTTCTGTTGTATCTCAGTTCAGTTCAACCAACAAGAAGCAGCACTAGATAGCTGAAAACCTGGCGCACAACCTCATTAAAAATGCACAGTTTGCATCATTTAGTCATTAATTATTTTCTACGACGACCCTGTATATTATTTTCAACTAAAAACTATGATCATTAATCATGATATTTTCTGTAGCATGACTATTCTTGACCTTTTTTTAATGGGCTCATTTAATGAATTTCATTTAGTAGTTGTTACTTCTTATAAAGTATTACTTAACATTAGACGATATTGAAAATTTCAGATGAATCCGATATGTGGTTGTCGAAATATACGACTTTTAAAGAGCACGGTGTGACCAACATCGTGACGTTAGAGGATGGTAATATAAATCGGTGAAAATAGTTGATCAACTGAAATTCTTCACAAACACGCATAAGTTTCAACACACACTGCTTAAGTTAACGATTTGTAATATTGTGAAACTATCATAACGCGCTGCAGCTAGCCGCTTCGGCTAGCGGGTTCCTATCAAGTGACGTCACGGCCGATACTCGACCGCGGGTGCGGTCCATTTTTATTATTATTTTTAGATGATTTATAGGTCTCACAAAATTCTAGTTTTTTGCACAGGTTCTTAAAATGATAAGATCTTTCGGATAATCAAATAAAAGGAAAGTGTTAAATGGGCCCATTAAAAGTATATCAGGTTTTCTTCCTAGCAATAGTGACAACTACATTTCAAATATTACTTTCCTCTGCCATTTCTTAATTAGTTATTTTTAGAGTGACCACCCGTATACAATTCACTAAAAGTATGTTAGATTTCTTCCTCGGTAATTGTCTACAGTCCAAATATTATATCCACCATCATTATGTTTCTTAGTGACCGCCTTATGTATTTTTCATATTTTTCTTCTCTGACAGTTGTGTTAACTACATATGATAAATTATTCGTCACATTTTCCATAATTTTCTTTTTTAATGTGACACTGCATAATTTTCATTTTTTTTTCTTGACAAATGTATATATTATATATATATATATATATATATATATATATATATATATATATATATATATATATACGTACACCACACACTACAGGGTACCAGAAGCCCAGCCTTATTTGTAATTTAAATAGTGTGTACAACTGTTAATAATGTTTTAAGTGGGAATAATAACGCGAGCAACATGAGAGGGGGGAACTTTTTTGGACATACAAATTAAAAACAACACGACATGTCATACGAAGCCTTTTATAATTATGGTACATTACGAAGCCCGTTGTATAAAATGTATAGATGTTTCAGATTACACGAAGCCATACATAGTTGCCACTTCTCTTCTAATTCTTTAACTAAATGATATAACTGTGTGCGACAATATAATTGCGTAGTCGATGTGTTAATAATATAATTGCTTTGTTGTAGGTCACGGCCGCATGGCACCAAAGGGGCCGCCCTAATATAAATAATTATGTTTAGGATATGCATGTTAAAAGTATTTTCATTGATATAATTTATAATATAAATAATTATGTTTAGGGTATGCATATTAAAAGTATTTCCATTGATATAACTTATATTTATTATAATGCAAAATAGGTAACAGATATAAGGTATTCATTCCATTATTGACGTTTGACTAAAATAGGTTTTTTTGTACAAACATGAAGCCTCAAAATAAAGCCCAAAGTAGCATATTCCTCGCTTACTTGAAGTCCACACCCTGCCTATGCTTGTTACTACATTTTGAAAAAAAGATGTAGTATAGGTTTTGCATTTTTCCGGTGGACCATCGAAACCCGAAAAAAACGTCGGATCGAAATGAAAGTCATATCTATCGACTTGAGAGCGAATTTAGAAAATTCCGTCCGTCGGATTTCGATGAAACTTGGGTGGTTGATAGGAGGCCTTCAGAAGACCTTAACGCTGGAAGCTTGGCTCAATTCGGAAACCGGAAATACCCGATATAGACGTTTCAAGTTTTTCGGGAAAAATTGAATAACTCTGTAATGGGCAGTCAGATCGAGATATTTCAAAATGGTGCCGCTGGCAACGGTCTACAGATAAGTATACCGGAGACTATATCGAAAAATAAATGGAAATTGAATTTTTTTGCAAAAAACTGGTTTTCTCGAAATCGGGCTAGGAAGCACGATAACTGTCCAGGATATTGATTGATTTCGATAAGACTTGGTGGGATCGAAGGTACACAGCCACAAATGAAGCCTATTGCTTGAGGCTCGAATCCGTTGACCGTAAGTATTTTTTCCAAGGCCGAGTATGATTTTCCAAAGAAATTAATAACTCCCGAAACGAAGGTCCGATTTTGATTTTCAAAAATGGCGATTGTAGGGCTCGATTAAGTCTATTAGGTGACGTTTGTGAGAAATTTGACAAAACAAAAGCGAATCTACAAATCCTGAAAAACTTTATTTTTTTGATAAATTCTACAAATACCGAACAGTTTCCTAATAAAAATCGAAAATTAAATATTCCGTCGATCAATCTCTATAACCAGTATAAGGCATGGATCTTTTTGTACAAAAAATTTGAAATGGAGTTTTTTCGAAAAATTAAAAATAAACGAGTTATTTACAAAGATGGGCATGTTCACGCCCGGTATATCAGAGTAGCAGTCCGCCCGAAAATAAAATTGTAAGTCCGAAATCACTCCCTTCTCGAAAAAGTCTCTATTTTGATAATACACGAAATTATCTATAGGTGTCCAAACCAAAAAAAAATAAAGATCATAACGGGGGAAATTCTATCTTTATAAATATTTGACCGATTTTCATTTACTAAATAACAATATAAACGATGTCCTTTCTGTATTTCAAAATGTAGTTAGCCTTTACTTTAGTCAATACAAAAAGAAAAAAAAAAAAAGAAAAATGAAACATGTCAAAATGTACTGAGTCATCCTACGACCCTCTGCTAAAAAGGTACTGAATCATCCCAACAGGGATAAAAAGCATATCAAAATGTAGTTTTTAGCTTGTCTATAAACATTTTTCATTTTATGAGGATTATTAAATTAATTATTTTATGTACTTGTTCTTTTAGACAAGTTCACACGTTCAAACACATGTTAATTCTTGATAAAGCTCTTAAAAATATGAGTGAGGTCTCATTGGATTTAGAATGACGTCTAGAAAAATGTGCAAAAGTTTCAAACCCGCACATAAACCATTGCAAAATTTATAAACAAATTCAAATTGAAAAATTGTTTTTTTGCAAATAACTCGAATACTATTAATATATAAGAAATTAAAAAAAAGGATTCTTAAAGAGGAAGAAATTTCCAATAGAGAACTCCTGACTCCCGGAACTCTATCTCTATTATTAATAATTTTAATTTGATGTTGAAAATAGAGCTCCGCGCGGAGAACGCAAAGCCGTTGTGATGCTCTGAAACCGACCTTGGCAAGTAAAAACATTTTTTTATGTTATTAAATATATTTTTTTTACATGTTTATGTATAAGGTTGTTTTTGTTTTTTTTTTCTATCAAAAAACATATAAACACGTTCAGCGATTGTTAATAACAAATTGTTTATTAATAAATAAACAAATAAATTAACAACGAAAAAATTTTTTCCCTTGTAGAGAATTGCAAATAATAAATTTTAAGAATCATTTTTTTTATATGTTTAAATAATGAAAAAAGGAAAAAATTGATTATAAACAGTTAAAAAAAATTTTAAATCACCTAATATTTTATAACAAATAAAATGGCAAAAAATGTTTTTCAAAAATACGTAATTTATCTATTTGTCTATAAAATTTGTTTAAGCAAATAGCACTAAAAATTTAAAGTTTATGTAATCTTATAGTATTTTACTTCCACGTCCAGTGGAAGTATAGTAACGACAAAAAAATTTTTAAAAATTTTTATTGTCCAAATAGGCTTAAAATGTCATGAAACGTCGAGATTTTAAGTTTGAGCGAAAAAAAAATTTCTGTCTGTCTGTCGGTCTGTCTGTCTGTCTGTCGGTCTGTCTGTCTGTCTGTAACTTTTTTTTTGTGCGCGCGTTTACTCTGGAACTGTTGAAGATATTGACTTGAAATTTGGTACACATATGTACTTTAACGAGATCTAGAACTAGATTATATTTTCATCTTGTTCCGTCGAAGGGTTGGGGGGTAAATTGGGGTAAATTTGGGGTAAATGGGTAAATCAAGCAGATAAGAGTCCATGAAATTGGTATTTAGTATATACAAGAGAAGCTAAGGTCTCAAAAAAATATTTGGCATTAGCCACCCCCATTACCACCCCCACCTCCTTATTAAAGGGGATGAAAAAAAATTGTGATTTAGTGTATGTACAGGAACCAGAAACCTCAAAATATTTTTTTACTTCATCCACCCCTCACTACCACCACCCTATCACCACCCCCACCCCACTACCGATGTGGGGTATCGTTTTATGGGTTTTTGGGGTAGAGGATTTCAAATATTATATTATTAAAGTTCCATAAACAATTATTTTCACATACAAAGTTTTTTCGTTGTGAGTGACTTGGATAGAGAATCTGGATGTGGAAGTAGTGATTCCTTGGGCTGCGGTTTTTGAATTTAATAACAGTAATAATAATTAAAATTAATAAAAACTCCTCTCTTTTTCATTTTTTAGTTTTTTGTTACCTTAAATAATGAATAACTAATAAACCATAACAATTAAAATCATCGCAATGTCATAATCTCATAAAGTTTTAGTGGCTTTTGTTTAACAATTATCCGACTTGAAATATAAACGCAAACTCTAAAAAAATTTATTAATTAATATTTATATTTTATGAAAAATCGGCAAAAAATTTTTTTCCAACGAGATATTGTTCCTTTAAGTGTCTAAATAATACCATATTTTTTTTTAATTTCTAAATTAATATTTAAAAATATAAAAAAATATTTCTACTTGCTACGGTCGGTTTCAGAGCATTGGAGCTCTATTTTCAACATTAAATTAAAATTATTAATAATAGAGATAGTGTTCCGGGTGTCAGGAGTTTTTATTGGAAATTTCTTCCTCTTTAAGAATCTTTTTTTTTAATTTCTTAAATATTAATAGTTTTCGAGTTATTTGCAAAAAACGAATCTCGTTATTTTTTCAATCTTAATTTGTTTAAAACTTTTGCAATTGTTTATGTGCGGGTTTGAAACTTTTGCACATTTTTCTAGACGTCATTCCGAATTCAATGAACCCTCACTCATATTTTTACGAGCTTTATCAAGAATTAACACGGGTTTGAACTTGTGAACTAGACTGTTTGAGAAGTTTGAAAATAGAACAATGTTATATAAAACGTTGAAGAATTAATGTAACTGTTCTTTTTTCTATTGGAACTACCCACATGATAAAAGTCAAAGTCAATAGAAAGCAAAAATAAATAACTGAATGTAAATATTGTTCGCCAGTTTACTGAAGTTTTTATATAACTGTTAAACATTATATATGACCTTCTACAGTTTGTTGAAAATAAGTTGATTTTTCTAGATATAATTGCTATATTTGTAATTCTAATCGTCTCCTGATGATGCCAGCTTGGTTGGCAAAGAGCTTCTAGCTAAATTCTATACAATTTTTGTTATTGTCAGACCTTATCAAGAGTTACAACAGTTTATATTTGCATTTTTTGCTTAAGATGTCTTAACTGTTGTATTTGCAGATTGGAATTTTTTTAATAACAACGTGGCTCTTCCTCTAGCTAATTTTAACTTATTGTCCAAATTTAAATACGATCGGACTCTTGGTCCTTCAGTTATCGTGCTTACAAAGCATATGGTGGTTTCGTAAATAGTCCAGTAAATGTCAAAAGAACTGTTGGTAATGGTAAAGCTACACCTCTTTGAAGCAAGGCAGTACTTAGTCATAAATCTATCTAAAAAATTAGTTGTCCTATTATTATGACGAAAAAAATGTATAAATAGAGCAGAAAAATTATTTTATAATTCGTTAAAATTAATAACCAAAACATTAGGATATGAGAAATACATAATACTGCGTATTACAACAAATTACCTGATCAGCTGGAAACTTAAAATAACATGAAAGTCATTGTTTATAAGAATGTTTTAGAGCAGAAAAATTAATTCTCAATTACGTAAAAATACATACTTTACGAAAAAAATTGTTTGTAGATGATACAGTTATCTTCAATTTTTATTTTCTTTATTATTTGAATAGACGCACGATATTTTTAACTTTATTATTTTATCAAAAAAAAGTAAGTAAACATAACTTGAAAAATAAATCAATAAATGGCATAAATTTACCCCAGTTATACAAAGAGGGCAATTTTTAATGTCTATTTTTATTCAAAATTAGTTTTTTTATTATTTGCGATATGAAGACTAAGACCATAATAAGAAATATAGCAGAAATTTAATATTGCTACATAAATTGTTTAAATTTTTATGAAGCAACCAAAACTGCAGTCTTGTGTTGATGACTCATCGATTTTGTGCGTCGGCCTTGTCTATAGGTGGTGTTGACAGAAGACGCTGTAATTAGGGTAAATGAAATCGGTTGGTCCCAGTTGAAAGGTAATTGAATAAACTTTATTTTCCAACAAAAATTTCTAATATTTTGTTTCATTATAAATAGATAAAATGTTGTTTTACAATAAGGTTGGATTTTTTAGGTTATAAATTATTTTTAAGGAAAATAATGTAGGCATCTATACTATTTAATTAATCATTTAAAAAGCTAAAAAAAAAACTTTAAATGAACTTTTTTATTAGAACGCAATTTAAAGGAGAACCGAGAGGAAAACATTTTCGCAAAATTCGATTTTCATGTAAACAAATTTTTGGACAAAGATAACTTATAGAAATTGTAGAGAATTAAAATATCTTTCAACATTGTGGTCAACGTTCTTCTCCTCAAGCGTTAATTACTTCCACATAAGTATAGTAACGACAAAAAAAAATTTGAAAATTTTTATTGTTCAAATAGGCTTAGAATGTCATGAAACGTCGAGATTTTAAGTTTGAGCGAAAAAAATTTCTGTCTGTCGGTTCGTCTGTAACTTTTTTTGTGCGCACGATTACTCTGGAACTGTTTAAGATATTGACTTAGAATTTGGTACACGTATGTATTTTAACGAGATCTGGAAATAAATTATATTTTTATCCTCTTCCGTCGAAGGGTTGGGTGGTAAATTGGGGTAAATGGGGGATAAATAGGTAAATCGAACAGGTAAGAGTCCATAAAATTTATATTTAGTATATGTAAGAGAAGCTAAGGTCTCTAAAAACTTTTTAGCATTAGTCACCCCCATTACCACCCCCAACCCATTATTAAAGAGGATAAAAAATTTGTGATTTAGTGTGTGTACAAGAACCAAAAATCTCAAAATATTTTTTACTTCATCCACCTCTATTATCATTCCCCTATCACCACCCCCATCCCACTACCGATGTGGGATATCGTTTTATGGGTTTTTGGGGTAGACAATTTCAAATATTATATTATTAAAGTTCCATAAACAATTATTCCCACATACAAAATTTTTTCGTTGTGAGAAACTTGGTTAGAAAATCTGGATGTGGAAGTATTGACTCCTTGGGCAACGGTTTTTTTGAGTTAATCGCGAAAAACGAGCGTCGAAATTTGACTTTTGAAGGGCAGCAAAAAAACACTAAACCTTAAAAAAAATCACTTCTCGGTCAATTTTTTACCATATTGGAACGGACTAAAATTTTCTTCCCCCTTTGATTGACATCCTTTATTTATGAATTATTTTTTTCTGTTGGATGACGACCCTGCATATTTTTCTTATAAAAACTATATCAGATTTTTTCCTGGCAATAGCGACTGACAACTACATTTCAAATATCATTTTACTGTGTCGTTTCTTATTTTTTAAAGTGGCCACCCTGTAAATTTTTCATATTTTTCTTCTTTGACAGTTATGTTACCTACATACGAAATCTCCGCCACATCTTCTTTCATTATTTTTTTTAGGTGACAACCCTGTATATTTTCATATTTTTCTTACTTGGCAGTTGTGTTGTGATATCTGCATGCGAAATAATATCGTCCTTCATCTCATTTTTTATTATTATTTTTGGGGCGACCACCCTATATATTTTTTCATATTTTTCTTTGACAGTTGTGTTAACTATATGAGAAACATTATTGTCCGCAATCCATTTTTTCATTATTTTCTTAGAGTGAACACACTGTACATTTTTCATATTTTTCCCCTGACAGTTGTGTTAACTACACACAAAATATAACTGTCTTTTGTCACATTTTTTCCTCATTATTTTTTTCAGGTGTCCACTGTTCTTCTTTGACAGTAGCGTCAATTAACGACCAAATATTTTTCTTCTGCGTCAAATGGTTTTGTAATATTTTCCCCACAATACATATCTTATAAACTACAATAATTGTTATGTGTACACATGTATTGTTAGAAATAGATAAGTACTTCTGGCTCTTGTAGATATAGTTGTAGATATAGCGCCAACAGACAGACACCAGACCGACAGACAGAGAGACTGATGGAATTAAATGGCTTTAATTTTCGTAATCTGCATAGTCTGAAATGCGAAAATCCGAAGAAATCTCGGAGGGTAATTTTTTTGCGATTACAATACCCTACTTCCCTTCGGTTAGCGAGGGAAGTAAAAAACGAAATTTGATCCATATGGCAATATTTCTAAATGCTTTAATAGTGGATTTTAACATTCCGTAAACAAGTGGCACTGACCATTTACAGGTACCTAAATTTAGCGGGAAATGGATAGAGAGTGTCGACCTACCCCAACATCTGTGGGTCAGACACAACAATGGGCTGTTATAGTTAGTAATTTTAAATATGTGACTTATACTTTCTCAATTTGCTGTAATGTACAGTATTATAAATTTTTCACGTTCTGACTTTTTAGTTATTTAATTTAGTTTTTAAATATGTTAACATTTTAAATCACATAAAGTGAAGTCAAATTAAGTAAGAAAATAGGTGAATAAGGAATTCTCTGGCTGCAGCAATTTTATTATTTTAATTTGTCGTAGATATAATAAGTGCCACCGAGAAGTTTTTAATTAAATCGGTCCAGCGTAAAAATTTTTTAACAATTTATTTTTCAACGCTGAAATTTTCTGCTCTTTTCCTATTATCTTCGGTCCTAATAATCGTATCGCAAAAATAAAAATAGCGAGTGGCTATGAAAATACTTTCTGATAATTTGTTAATTTGTAAGAAAATAAAAACCACCAAAAATTGCCTTTTTTGACAATTTAAGAAATATAACGTAATAATGCATCCATTTTAACGAAAGTTGGAGAAACTGTGCACTTTATTGAACTAAACCTTCGTGCCAAATTTTAGCATAAAATATTTATTCAAACGGCTAAAAATAAAAAAAGATTTCGAAATTTTAATCGCTTATTGTTTAAGTGCATCGATTCGTAGAACATTTTTTTTTTCAAAATGTAGGTTTTTTACATCTATTTTACAATGATATTATCTTCATTTATACCTTTTTTAAATATGTTTATAATTTTCAAAATTATAGGTATAAACATATTCAGATAACTGGATTTTTTTATCAAACCAAGAACAGGTAACGAATTATGAAAATAGATGAAATATTTCTTAAAAAAATAATGATCTATTTGCATTTGGGTCCGAGATCCGTCAGTGTTTGCGCCTCAGTCGCTTATAAATAAGCAAATTGATATATGTTCTTAAAATTTGGACTGGTTATTCTTCAATAATATTAGTCTCACCTAGTTGAGAACAATCCAGAAGCACAATTGTTAAAAAAGATAGAGGCCCGATAGTCGGGCTTTTAGCGATTATGTTAGAGATCCAAAAATCGCCAAATAGTCTAAATGTGATATTATGGTTTTACAGATCATACTTCACTCGTAAGATAATTCAGTGTGTAAGGCGACCAACACTTTTTTTTTGGATGCAACGTCTCTGGTTCAAATCCTAACTGCGATTTTTTTTTATTGTATCAGTAAAATTAAAAGTTACAAAGCTGTGTACATAGACATAAGAATAACTGTTCAAGTTAGGTTTGTTTTCCCTTCCGCGACAAAAATGAATAAGAAAGTAAAAAAAAATTGACTAAGTGTGTTATAATCTCAAAGTCGCTTTATTCGATGTAATTTTAAAAAACCGCTGCCCAAGGAATCACTACTTCCACATCCAGATTTTCTATCCAAGTCACTCACAACGAAAAATTTTGTATGTGGAAATAATTGTTTATGGAACTCTGATAATATAATATTTGAAATCCTCTACCCCAAAAACCCATAAAACGATACCCCACATCGGTAGTGGGGTGGGGGTGGTGATAGGGAGTAGTAGTGGGGGTGGATAAAGTACGAAAATATTTTGAGGTTTCTGGTTCTTGTACACACACTAAATCGCATTTTTTTTTTTTTCATCCCCTTTAATAATGGGGTGGGGGTGGTAATGGGGGTGGCTAACGCCAAAGTTTTTTTTGAGACCTTAGCTTCTCTTGTATATACTAAATAACAATTTTATGAGCTCTTACCTGCTTGATTTACCTATTTACCCCAAATTTACCCCAATTTACCCCCCAACCCTTCGACGGAACAAGATGAAAATATAATCTAGTTCTAGATCTCGTTAAAGTACATATGTGTACCAAACTTCAAGTCAATATCTCAAACGGTTCCAGAGTAAACGTGCGCACAAAAAAAAGTTACAGACCGACAGACAGAAATTTTTTTTCCGCTCAAACTTAAAATCTCGACGTTTCATAACATTCTAAGCCTATTTCAACAATCCACTGGATGTGGAAGTAATTGTAGTTTTGACTCATTTTCAAACAGCGGAGACAAAAATATAAGCATCAAAAAACAATCAGTCCAAATTTCTAGAAAAAATATCGACTTGTTTATTTATAAGTGACCTAAACACAAAAATTGACGTTTCACGGCCCCAAATGCAAATAGATCATTAATTTCTTTAGAAAAATGTTAGATATTTCATCTATTTTCATAATTCGTTTCCCGCTTTTGGTTTCATAAAAATCCAGAGTTATTTGAATTTGTTTACAACTGTAACTTTGAAAATAATAAATAAATTTCAAGCAAAAACCGTTTAAGTGAGTATTCTTTTTTCTTAACACTGTTGGAAAATACATGTAAAAACCTACCTTTTCAACAAAAATTTACCGCACACGAGTCACTGCACTTAAACAACAAGCGATAAAAATTTCGAAATTATTATTGGTTTTTAGCCGTTTGAGTTTTGTTCAAAAATATTTATTTTGCGCTAAAATTTAGCACAGGTTTAGTTCAATAAAAAGCTTAGTTCCACGGACTTTCGTTAAAATTGATGCATTATTATGTTATATTTTTATTAAATTATTATCAAAAAAGGCAATTTTTGGTGTTTTTTATTTTTTTTACTAATTAACAAACTATCATCTAGTTTTTGCATAGGCCTAGTCTTATTCAAGATTTTATTGCGAATAATTCGCTATTTTTATTTTTACGATACGATTACTAGGACCGGAGATACTAATGAAAATAACAGCAAATTTCAGTGTTTAAAAATAGGTAAATTGTTAAAATATTACAAGAAGCAATGGACCGATTTAATCCAAAACAGCTCATAGCACTTGTTATTATTCATAAAACAAAAATTACTGCAGCCAAACAGTTTCATTCAAAATTTATTTTCACTCCACTAATAGTGGAAAAAAGTTATTAGAAAATCGATTGGATTTGAATGAATTTCCCTGAAAACTTTTTTAATGGCTTTCTAGAATCAAATATGAAGTTTTCTACCACTTTTCCTTGTCCGCAATAAATACAAAATAAATATTGTCAATTTCAAATAGTTATTTAACAAACAAGTATGTTAATGAGAGCGATCGATAAATTGAGACATTTTAACGTGCGAGCGCTAGCGAGCGCATTATTTCTCGAGATTATTAATCGCCGATTAACACACGAGTAAGTTACAAAAATTTTCCGTTGATTGTATCTAGGAAAAAAAACCGCTGCCCAAGGAATTACTACTTCCACATCCAGATTTTCTATCCAAGTCACTCACAACGAAAAAATTTTGTATGTAGAAATAATTATTTATGGTACTTTAATAATATAATATTTGAAATCCTCTACCCCAAAAACCCATAAAACGATACCCCACATCGGTAGTGGGGCGGGGGTGGCGATAGGGGGTGGTAGTGGGGGGTGGATGAAGTAAAAAAATATTTTGAGGTTTCTGGTTCTTGTACACACACTAAATCACAATTTTTTTTCAACTTCTTTAATAATGGGGTGGGGGTGGTAATGGGAGTGGCTAATGTCAAATTTTTTTTTGAGACCTTAGCTTCTCTTATATATATATTAAATACCAATTTTATGGACTCCTGCCTGCTTGATTTACCTATTTACCCCAAATTTACCCCAATTTACCCCCCAATCCTTCGACGTAACAAGATGAAAATATAATCTAGTTCTAGATCTCGTTAAAGTACATATGTGTTCCAAATTTCAAGTCAATATCTTAAACGGTTCCAGAGTAAACGTGCGCACAAAAAAAAGTTACAGACAGACAGACCGACAGACAGACCGACAGACAGACAGAAATTTTTTTTCGCTCAAATTTAAAATCTCGACGTTTCATGACATTTTAAGCCTATTTGGACAATAAAAATTTTTAAAAATTTTTTTGTCGTTACTATACTTCCACTGGACGTGGAAGTAATAAGCCGTTTTCTTCCATATGTATTTAATACCCTTCTCTCAAAATTATTCAGATTAAAAGTAATGTAAACTAAATGAACGGAAATAACAAAGAAGGTGGGAAATATTTAACAAATATAAAGTAGAGGAGATTTGGACTCGCCCCTTTAAAAGGGGGTAGCTTTCCAGGGAGGGTTAATTTTGGAAAAGTTAATACTAGAAACTTTCCTTAATTTTTGCCAAGGAATCTACTTAGAAATATCCTCAACATTTTAGTTAATACCCTGTATAGGTGTACTTAAAATCACAAATTAATTATATTTATAATTACGATTTTTGCTGCTGAACGCACGGAAAAGAAAGACAGTCTATATAATCTTAGTGAAGTAAAAAAGTAAAATGTATCAATAGATTTTTTGTTAAATAACAACAGTTTTTTTGTCATCTTATAGCAGATATAAATATTATTTAGTTACGAGTCCGGTTCTAAGCCAGCCATTAGATAAACACAATTAACATAAAATATTTAATTATCATAGCCAAAAATTATCATTGCCACAGCAAAAATATTGCAGATACAGACATATTAGTTGGCTGCATAATATTTACCAAGCAGATGTACAGTGTTGCCAAGACTTAAGGATTCGTATAATGCATCGAATAAAATAGGGCATTGCAAAATGCGTCAAATATATTCACTGTATATATCGCTTATACACCGACAACTGTAGCGCCATCTGAACATCAACTCGTTGAACTACATCGCGTATGTTTTGAGAGAAAGGAGGTGCAATTTGATGCCCGGGCGAAATTTTGCCAATTGGCGGGATTTGTTGAGAATAACATAGTCTAGGTTTTATACACGCTTATTTTTACGAAGCCCGAAGGCGGGCTTCGTATGTGTGTTGTGGGCTTCGAGTAAGCGGCAGAATATACTGTTTTGGGCTTCGTATTGAGGCTTCATATGTCTATATATATATATATATATATATATATATATATATATATATATATATATATATATATATATATATATTTAAAACGGAACGTTCAGGCACCAAATTCACATATATATGGACGGAGTGGCACCTATATATACGTTCTGGCACCAGATCGAGGTGCCAGAACGTTTTATCGCATATTTGAACGTCTAAACATCATAACATCCTTCCCACAAAATTTCAAGATGGAGCTACTTGGTCGATTTTTCTATAAAAACTGGATTTTGGTTCAACCGTATAATCTGCAGAGGGCGCGCCAACCACTGATGTCTAACCGTACTTAGTGGCACCATGCATTTGCGCTCGATTCCCGATATTTAAAATGACTTTCTGGCACCTCAGGGTTTCTACGGCTAGTGAATTTTAAATCATATTATAGATGGAACAAAATCCGATACATTTTTCGGGTACCTAAGTAGTTTAAATTAAATTTAATTTGAAAGAAATTAAGACCACATTCAATTACTTACGGAGCTACATCTCGACGTCGTTCTAAGCATTTGATGTCCAGGACAGGAGATATAGTATAAAAAAAGTTACGTTTTCGTTACAACTTTGCAACTATTTTTTAAACAATAAAACTATCATTAAAATCGGACAAACAGTTTAGAAATAAATTAACTTCAAATCATGACAAATTTCGAATGATGCGATCATTTTGTCCGTGGGTATATTATATAAGACATTACACAGAATATTAAAAATTATAAAGAAATCACAGTACTTTACATTTATGGTACATGCGACAATGCCCCCTAATCATCGTTTTCTTAATGCCTTTGTGGACAAAGTAACCGTAGTTTACATTATTTCTCGCTTTGAAATCTACAAACCCCTTTATCGTATTATAACTCTGTGAACTGCCTATTAAGGTCAAATTCCTAGGCAGGTAAAAAATATGTGATGACTTCCCTTAATTTATATCAATATTTGCTGATTTATTTACTTATTGTTTTTAATATAATTAAAAATCTTTAGCTGTACTTTCTTCATATTCTATACAGGGTGTCCGAAAATATCGGTGACAAACTTCTGGTACAGATCATGTCCGCAAAAATTTGAAGAAAAGTGCCGCAATGCCCACAAATGCTACCTAATTGAGCTACAGCACTAATTCAAAATATTAAAAAAGGTCCTCTTTCATTTTAATCGAAAAACTAACCGTTTGTGAGAAAAATCGTTTAAATGAGAAAAGACGATGTGCTTCAAGTTTTCACGTAACAATTAAGTCAAGTAGATTAACAATAAGGTCATTGTTAATTAATTTTCGTTGCCATTATTTAATTGAAAAAAAATGAAATACCAGAACACCAGTTTTTGGCTTCAATCTTCAAAGGGCTGTAGGTCCATAAGGAAGCATTAGCTGACATATTTATATAAATTTTCTTTCATATTTTTGCATGTAGAATCGGCACCAGACCGGTATTACCGGACACCCTGTGTAGCCGAAAACGAGACCACTGAATTCGACACATGCTATGTAACTCTCAAACACACAAAAATAGACAGTTAATTCTTATATAAAGACACACCACATTACATATTTTTGAGGTCGTGCTTTGAATGGGAATTGGCAAATTTTCGCATTTTTTATGTTGAAACTCCTCTATATCTTTCATTCATAATAGTAAAACTTGATATTTTAGTATTACTATTTAATATTATTTTAGGATTACCTTTCTTTTTCCCACGGTGTATGCAAAAAGTATATTTGTCTTGAAGATATGAATAATAAATTAATATTAATGAAAGCGTTATCACTTTGTGTAGTTTACAGCGCAAAATGTGATCGAATTAACTTTTTTATTTTTCAAAATAACTGCATACTGTAACCGAGTATCTATTATGGAATGAGTAAATATTTTATTTGTAGTGTTTTTATATATACTGTGTATAAAATTGTATTTTTTCGCAGTTTTTAAACATCTCTAGTTATATAGAATAATAACTAAAATAAATAAAAACTAGAATGTCCGTTATGAAATTGCGAAGAAAACTCAATGAGCCCGAACTTTTTTGTCAATATGTTAAGTTGCAAAAAATTTAAACAAGATAATTTTTTAACAATTGATGATAACTTACGTAATAATGCATATATTTTTACTCTCTCCTACTCCATTATATTTCTAACCTAAATAAATCATCCTGTCAAAACTTAAGTCCAAAAAATAACACTGGCACACACAAAAAAAGTCGAGTGCGAGAAGGCAGGCCCTATGTATTCCCATGAATTTTGACCTGCTGAACACGAATTTCACTGTTCAGTAATATTTTCCTTAGGATACTTGAAAATTAAAAGCTACCCATCTCCGCTCACTAGGTATATGCTGAAATGACATTTCTCTATGAAGTTTGCAGATTGCGCTTTAATTCTGACTACTGTATTGTGTTCAGCACGTGAAAATACGTCGGAAATTATATGTTCAGATATTATGGTTTTTTTGAGGTTAGGAAAAATACAAGAGCCAATCAGGCAAAACGGACATCAGATTCGTGTTCAGCGGGTCAAAATGCATGGGAATACATAGGTCTTCTCGCATTCGACTTTTTTTGTGTGTGCCTGTGTAATGAACAAAAGAATGACAAAGTAGTAAATTAAATCGTCAATTGTTCAACTCGTCCATGTAAAACGCGGGGTTTGACGCTCGGAATGCCCCCCTCATCGGGACTACTTTCAATTTATATTTTTTGGGTCGCTGATCACGAAAATCGGGGTCCAGCGGCTCTAAAAATAGTGCGTCACCACTAAAAATGCCAAAAACCACCCCTTTTGGGAATAATACTGTAAAATAATGTTATGAATGTGCTAACTGTAATGACATTTTGCCAGTTCAGTATGTTCATCTAATGTAAGGATAAATTTTATGCTGAGGGCTAACCAGAGGGAGTGAAAATATCCCTAAATTGACGTAAAATGGAAAAATGATGGAATTTTTTTTTATTCACTTTTTGATTTAAATTTAGATAAATGAGGATTGTATAATGAAGAAAATTTGTTTCCAACTCTTCAGGGGTGAAAACTGGAAAAATGATTGAATTTTTTTTTATTCACTTTTTGATTTAAATTTAGGAGACTGAGGATTGTATGATAAAGAAAATTTTTTCCAACCCATCAGGGTGAAAACTACCCCTGTATCGCCTTTAAATTGAACTAACGCTTAGAAATTAAGTAGAGATGTATACTTTTTAGTTTGCTTGTAACTTCAGCTAGTCTGAACTCCGCCAAGACAGTAAAATAAAACTTCTGATAAACTTCCGTTGAAAAAATAGCACAAAATTTTTTCACCCCTAAATGTTAGTTCAATTTAAAGGCGATACAGGGGTAGTTTTCACCCCTGAAGGGTTGGAAAAAATTTTTCTTCATTATAAAATCCCCATTCATCTAAATTTAAATCAAAAAGTTAATAAAAAAAAATTTAATCATTTTTCCATTTTACGTCAATTTAGGGGAAGTTTCACCCCCTCTATAAAATTTGTCCTTAATTTAGATGAACATACTGAACTGGCAAAATATCATTACAATTAGCACATTCATAACATTATTTTACAGTAGTATTCCCAAAAGGGGTGGTTTTTGGCATCTTTAGTGGTGACGCACTATTTTCAGAGCCGCGGGACTCCGATTTTCGTGATCAGCGACCCAAAAAACATGGGGTAAAAGTAGTCCCGATGAGGGGGGCATTCCGAGCGTCAAACTCCGCGTTTTACATGGACTAAAGTGGACGAGTCGTAGAAAAACAACATATATTTCTTTCAGAATGTAAGTTTTTTCATGTAATTTTCAGTGATGAAAAACTATATTTTAAACAAATGCATATTTTCGCGCAAACAAAATCTTTTATCTCTGTTCCCAATGGGCATAGAAAAAAAAAAACAGGTTTTTTAAATTTTTTCTATTTTTGTATATTTTTGATGCATAATAATAACTTTAATTTTCGAATAGAGTTTTGATTTGTTTAAAAAAGATAATTTAAAGAAAGGCAAGAAATGATTTTAAATATTTCAAAAAACAATGTAGGTTATTAAGCCTAATAAAAAGTACATGAAAAAACCTTCATTGTAACAAAAAAGATGTTGTACGACTTGATGCATTTACAATCGACTATTCAATTTTCGACAGCTATTTTTTTTAGGCATTCGCCTTAATATTATGCCATGATGATTTAGCTCAACTAGAAGCGTTACTTCCTAAAATTTCGTTGAAATGTATGCATTATTACTTAAGTCACCGTCAAGTGTTTAAAGGCTGTCGATTTTAATTATCTTAATTTTTTCGACAAATCGACGAGAAGGGTTCGGCACATATCTAGTTTTCGTCGCAATTTCATAATAAACATTCTAGTTTGTTGTTTATTGTGATATGAACTAAACAACCAGAGGTAGCTAAGAAAAAAGACGAATTACTCTACTTTAAACATTGTTTTGTTTACTCAAATACCTTCCGGAACTTAGATTGAATCCAAAACTTTTTGTTACACCAAATAAAATCCATAGGTTTTTATGTAGATAAAAGGCGCTTAAATAAAATTAGGTTGTATGGCATCGTTATCGACCTTAATTTAACCTTTTATTACACTGTAATAACTAAGTTTTTAAAGTTATGTGAATGTATTTTAATTTGTATGCATAATTTCACATTCGTCTAATAGTCTCTTTTTTTATTGTTTTGAGGAAATGCTTGCCCTGTATGACTGATATGCTCTAATTTCTTACAAATGTTCGAAATTTGAAATAAAAATTTTCAGTCTAACTACAGTCATCATGTTTAATATGTATTAGCATTCGGTAGCACACGAATGCAACTTTCATTATTAAAAACACCTCAATAGCATTTTGAAGTTAAATTGATAGATCTTTCAATCTACGTAAAAGTACTTTCGAACCTCATAGACACACTATATTATATAGTTTTGATACCCTATATATCTTCATATTTTTGTATAGTAATATTTTGCTCTAAAATTATAGTAAACACAGTTTATGTAAAACCTGATCATTTGTACGCCTCTGGCTATCGCCCTGTATGGCGGATATGGCCCAATTTCAACAGGGAGTATTCTACCACACTAGTTTACATACGCGCCAAAGAAATAATTATTTTAAGTCTAATAGAAGTTATCGTGTTTACCAGAAACGATCTACACACATACACACACACATACATTCGATAATTGGGTTCAACCTATTATGAAACGGATTTCTGTATGATTTTTTTTTTCTACTATGATTATTAAATTTTTTTTTTTGGTTAAAATATACCTATCTGATTAAATCAAATAGGTATAATAATAAAATAATGTGAATAGGGATTTAATAGCAAAATTCATTTCATAAACGAGTTTATAAGATTAGAATTTTAGGGCCAATAAAGCCATAAATTCATTTTCTACGCCATGCTTTAAGCTGTTAAATTGTCAACAGAAAAGGTTAGCAAAGATAATATTTTACAATTACAACAGTATTCAAGTAGAGGGATTCTCTTAAAAATAAAGTTAACCATGAACATGTGTTGCTAGTAAAATCTACCAGAAATTCAAATATTTCTCTCTCGATCCTAGTAATTGCATCTCAAAAATAAAAATACCAAATTGTTCCCAATAAAATTTGAAATAAATAAAACTTCTAAATAAACTTTCTGATAATTTGTTAATTTGCAAAAAATATATCTTTTTAAAATTGTCTTTTTTGAATAATATAAAGAATATAATGTAGTAATAATACACAAATCATAATGGGAGTATTCCCTTTTATTGAGCTAAACATTGATGTCTAATTTTAACGCAAAATATTTATTTAAACAGCTGAAAATAAAAAAGATTTCGAAATTTCAGTCGATTAATGTTTAAATGCACCGACTCATAGAAGCGCATTTGTTAAAATATAAGTTGTTTTAATGTATTTTGCAGCACAATTAAGAACGTGTTTTTTTTTAATTTAAACATTTTTTTTTTTGGAATTTGTTTATAATTTTCACAGTTGTAATTATAAACAAATTTTAATAAGTCTGGATTTATGAAATCAAAAACTGAATGTAGATGAATAAACCAACATCTGAAAAACAGAATGTGATTTACTTGAATTTGGGGCCGAGATACGTTAATTTTTGTGTTTTGGTGTCTTATAAATAAAAAAATTGATATTTCTTCTTCTCTAAAGTTAGTCCACAATGTTTTGGTCTCACTTTATAAAATTGTAAACTAATTCCAAAAAAATCGTTTATATGAAGAAAAAAAGTGTTTTTCTTATTACCATCATCAAATATTTGTAAAACTATACATATAAAAAAAATAACTGCCTTCTTACGAATCTACGCACTTAAATAATAAATGATTGATATTTCAAAATTTTTTTAGATCTTTAGTCGTTTAAATAAATATTTTGCGCTATTTGGTAAGAAGGTTTAGTTTACCTGCAAATTTTTTTATTTCTTTTATAATTACAATTCACATTTTTTAAAATGTCTCCCCGTAAATTTTAGCAGTTTTGGATAAGGAACAGAAAAATATTTCTAAGAAACCTATTAGATACCTTTCGATTTATACACAATATTTAAAATACTAGCATCCCAAAAACAACTCAGTCTTGGTTTGGACACTTTAAGAAAATGGTCAAGCTTCTCAAGTAAATCTGAAATTAAAAAGTATGTAATGTTTGGTTGATCCATTTAAAAACCGAAAAAGTCGTACTACATATATATTTCCTCTGCATTTTCAGTAGTAATTAAGTAGGTATTAAATGATTTTTAAAATTAATTAAACAGCCGCCCAAAAAAATATTTTATTTTCCAAAGGTGAAAGACATCTGTCCTTATGTTTTTTGGGAAGCTGATTCCAAATATCACTTCAAAAATATATGTTTCACTGCACTAGTTCTTTTGGGGGGAGGGGGGAGAGTACACCACCATAATTTCCGTGGTACGATGGAACATTGGGAGAATGTGACAAGAGCCATTTTAAACGATTCAGAAGTTTCATTTCAACGCATGTCGTGCTATTAGTTTTAAAGGCCATTAAACCCAGAATTTAGGGATAAAATGTCAATTTGCTAAAAATTGAGCAGTGAAACATATATTTTTGACGTGATATTTGGAATCAGTGGTCCAAAAAACATGAGGACAGATGTCTATCACCTTTGTAAAATATTTTTGTTTTTTTGTGTGGCTGTGTTATATTTTTATTTATTTGCTTTTATCATAAATAGAAGATAATATTTACGTATTATGCAAATCACAACTTACATACTTTTTTGTTACTATAAAATTACCTACTTTGTGTATATTGGTGCCTCAATCTGGTCATGCTAATATACACTAGTTAGGTATACACTTTAAAACACTCATTATTGAAGAACTAATCAAAACAACTACTCTTCTAGCTAATACTGACGAAGTATTGAATTATACGATAGGATTCCTAGCATTCTAAAGCAAAAAATATATTATAACATTTATTTAAATTTAGCCATTCACACTATTTTATTTTATATGAAATTATATACTTTTTGTATATTGGTACCTTAATCTGGTTACGTTAATATACTACTTAAGTAAACACTTTAAAACACTCATTATTGGAGAACCAATCAAAACAACTACTCTTCTAGCTAATACTTACAAACTGTTGAATTACATGATAGGATTCCTAGCATTTTAAAGAAAAAAAATGTTTATATTTATTGAAATTCAGTCATTCACAGCAACTATTGAACCTTACATTCTATTTCAACTCTAGAAAAGTACAAGTTTTTTCGAACTCAGAACTCATCAGTAGGATATAGAAACATTCATTCACTATTTACAAGCCTATTCTTGATTTATTTTTACAAATAATTATATTTTTATTTAGTTTCTTTTATCATGATTAGAAAATATTATTTAGGTATTATGCAAATCACAACTTACACACTTCTTTATTTAATATGATATTACCTACTTTCTGGATATTGGTGTCTCAATCCGGTCACGCTAATATATATTAGTATTACATGAATTTAGTGAACTCAAATACTAAGTATTAAGTATATCAATTTATTACTTTTTTCTTCAAGCGTATTAAAATGTTTAAATTATGTCACCAAAAACAGAAGTAGAAGTAGGACATTGTTTTACTAGTAACAAAATGTTAGTACCGAACGCCACCATAGTGGACATTGTTTTACTAGTAACATAATGTTAGTTCCGAAAGCGCCGCTGTAGTGGGTATTGTTTTACTGGTAACATAATGTTAATACCGAAAGCCACCGGTGGCGCGCTATCCACTAGCCACTTGTCATGTTGTGTCAACATGTAAGACTGTAGTTTGAATATTTGTACATTTATGATAAATAAATGAATTTTTGCATTTTAATACGCTTGAAGAAAAAATAGTATATATTACACGGAGTAGAATGCCTTTTTTTGTGTTTCGCCCAGTTTGCGGCTTCGGCCTCGCCTCAGCCGCAAATCCTGAGCTCAACACAAAAAAAGAGTGCGTTCTACTCCTAGTAATATAATATACTATTATATTTACATGTATTTAATATTTAAATAATAAAATAGCTAATAACCCTCGAATGATATTAATAACTGAATTGTGGCCAAAACTTCGCATCAAACCATATACCTACTTAAAAAAAAATAGTAGGTACTAATTTAAATTAACTATTAATATTAACATGAATAGGAATGTAAAAGCAAAATTCATTTCATATACAAGTGGACAGTAAATAGACAAATAAAAGGCACAGTTTACAGTATCTCTCAACTTTTGGAAGTAATAAAAAAATTCGTCATGCGGAGGGTACATTTGAGTGGGAATACCGATTCACTATTATCGTTAAGTGGAGTCAAATTAACCATCCAAATAAGGTAAAGAAGTAATTGTCTTGCTGCAGCGATTTTATGATTTTAATTTGCTTTAGATGTGACAACAAGTGTAATGAGAAGTTTTAAATTAAATCTGCCCATCCTATAAAATTTAAACAATTTATGTACCAAAGCTAAAATTTTCTGTTATTTTCCTTTTTATCTTTGGTCCTAGTAACCGCATCGCAAAAATAAAAATACCAAAATATTCGTAAAAATTTTTGAATAAAACTAGATCTACAAATAAACTGTCTGATATTTATTAAATTGTAAAAGAATAAAAAACGTAAAAATTTTTTCTATCTCTAGCCACATAAGTAGTTATTTTTGTATCTAGGGTGCAAAATACTACTTTGGTGATCGAGAACGATCATCATGACGAGGCGCAGCCGAGTCAAAAAATCGTTCGAGAAGGCCAAAGAATTTTGCACTCAAGATGCAAACAATATTTTTTCTACAACTTTCGTTTGATTAAACTAAAACCATTAGTTAAAAAAAATCATATTTTTGAACTAGATGTTTGTTTAATTCTCGTGTAAACATTAAAAATTATAAAAAGTAGGCAATAATAGTATGTGATGTGCAAAATATTTTGCACCCTAATGCGCAAAATATTTTGCGCACGGTGTCATGGTAACGCAAAAAAAAAATAATGTCAATGAAAAAATGTCTCATTTTAGACACTGACATTAATGCGCAAACATAGCCTTTTTTTGACAGTTGTAGAAAAAATAATATAGCGAATTAATATTAGTCATAATAATTTATTTCGTATGCAATCTTTATACTACAGTGAAGGGAAATCAAGATTAAATGATATTTGCTGTGATTTAAAGTGGTGACAAATAATATGCCCTAAAAAAATCGCTAATAGTTAGCCATGGAATCACAATTGTCTTGGAATATGTCATAAAACGGATCTGTGCTTTATTTTCTGAGGAGAGAAGATGTACAAGTGAAATTTTTAAAGCATTTGGATTTAGATAATGATGTAAGGAATCATAGTAAGCCAGAATTGTACTAATTTAATTCAAAATAAATATAAAGATATTTTTCATAATATAAACGCCATTGTCTAATCATTGCTGTCAAACCAGGGAAATTTCCACTTATTAATCACATAGGTAAGTAAAATTTCCAAAAAATTTGATGTCATAGCAACAATGAAAAAATAAACGTGTCCGATTGGCTAATAATGATTGGTATAAAATTTTCAACAATAATACCTCTGCATTTTATTTATTAGTATGCCCATTTTAAATTTTTATAAAAGATTCTAAATCTTAAAAAAACCATTGAAAAGAAGTGTCTTAAAAATATATTATCTAAATGAAGAGTGCGCAAAAAAATTTGGAAAATGATATCACTGCATTTTCTTTAAATTAATATGTAAATTTTAAACATTAAAACACAAAATTAAATTATAAATAATTTTTGTATTTGTGAATCAACTGTTTGAAAATTACACGCTTGTCGAAACTGCAGTAACGTTTGGTTATAATAAATTAATGATAAAAAACAAAGAAAGGTGTCTTCATCTGTTTCATTATGATTAATTATCACAATGTAATGGCTTCCACTATTTAATTTGTTTAATAATTGTTGAAAATAAGTCATTTTAAAACATTTTTTGAATGGGGGAAGTCTCCGTATTTTTCTATTATTTGAATCTCCTTTTTGCAGAAAATATAAACTTAGGTTTTACTAAAAGGAAACTTTGAGAAAGTAATAAAGTTGTAAACATGCACAATGCAATTTACAGGAAATTTTAATAACCGGTAAATCGGTAAATAAAAATGAACATAACCGGTTAACCGGTATTTAAATATGTACCGAAATATGTAAAAAAATTATGTAATGAAGGGCAGGTTAGAGGCAACTTTTTGATGTGCTATAAAATGTTTTTACCGTAATGTGCTTGAATTAGAAATTTTATTTCTACCGTGTGGTCCACGGTACACAATGATTCTTTTACCCCATAATTCCCGCGAACTAATTAGTTTAAAATGTGTCATATATTCCTTAAAATGTGCAGTGGTCCATTTACTTTAAAATTCAGTCAAAGTAAGTTCTAGTATCTTCTTTTGTGTCTTATTATTAACACGTGTTTCTTACCTCTTTGGCCCTTTTCAACATTACATTGAACCTTTCCGGAATCTTATTCATTTTAAACATTTATGCTGCAGGCATTTTTTCTAAGAAACTATTCAGCTTTCATTAATTTTACATAATTCTCTGTTATTTAAATAAAATTAAATGGAAAACACATATTACAAACAAATAATAGAAAAGAAAATGGGATGTTTAAAATGTTTAAAAAGACTTATTTTCAATAATTTTTGAAAATTTTTACACAAGTTTAAAATTGACATATTGAATTAAAGAAGGTGGTTTTATGTTTTTTGTACACTCCATGGTAAGCTTGTTAAAATTTTGCAGCTTATATATTTTTTCCATGGCGTTCTTTCTACTGAGATGTTAAATTCTATTTTTACTCAGCCATTCTTAAATTCGAAAAAAGGAGTATAAAGAAAATTGAACTTCGGATTACGAAAGAAAGTTACCATTAAAAATAAAAAAGTTGCAAACTTCGGCTAAATTGGAAGTAACCCAAAAAAAAAATGTGCCGATGACCACACAGTAGAAGTAAGATCTCTACTTCAAGCAACCAAAAACATTTTGTATTACTTTACTTCCTACTGAAAAATGCCTAACGCGCACATAGAACTTTCACGGTAAAAACTTGTCCATCCTTTATCTAGAAAGATAAAAGTTTCTCGCTGTATTAATGAATGCAATTTTTCACTATCGACATGGCAATAAAAATCCATATTTTCTACACTTATTAAAATTTGACCTTCATATTAACAGTTATTGTTAACAAATATGTAAATATGCTAATATACTAGTTGGTAAATACTTCAAACACTCATTATTGGAGAACCAATCAAAACAACTATCTTCTAGCTAATACTGACGAAGTATTGAATTACTAGTATATTAGCGTGCCCAGATTAGGGCAACAATATACAGAAAGTAGGTATTTTCAAAATAAAAGTGTGTAAGTTGTGATTTGCATAATACCTAAATAATATTGTCTAATCATGATAAAAGCAAATAAATAAAAATAATCAATTGTAAATATGTAAAATATGTAAAAAGGTAAAAACTTGAGGCCAATTGATTGATCATTTTTGAAAAATAATTAGCGTAATCTAAACGTTGCCTATACTTTCGTAACTACTTTCGTTAACATAACATGTTTGTTATGAATCGCTCCCTACTGAGAAGTGCCTAATCTTTGTTAATTACATTTTTTTCAGAGCTTTTCAACTGAAAGGTATTAACATTCCCGTGATATATACAATGAGTGTCAACATCATATACAATTATTTAGCTTACTTTTTTAGAATTTTACTTGACTATTTCCTGTATTCCTACAATTAATTACTCTACCTATATTGCCGCATTGCCATACGTATATTATAATGACAGTTGCATAGTCATTGTTCATCCCTGAACTAGCTTCATCTGATAATGTAATAAAATTGTAGTATCTGTCTGTATTATGTTCTTTCAGGCAGGAGGAGTCTGGCCTATCTACAAATTGTTGTTTACATTATTTCTTACTTTAAACTATACTTTATAATCAGGGCCCCAACAAGGGTGGGGGGGTAGGTCCAGTAGGTACCGTGGTACCAGGGCCCGACCACTTAGAGGTCCGAATAGACTAGGAAACGCAATGCAATAATATTAAACTAATTAACATTTGGGTACAGGTAGTGTACTTATAAAAAAGAGGTGGGCCGGGGCCCATGATTTGATGTGAGTGCCTGTTAATAATATAAGTCTATGAAAATTGACAAAACTTTGATGCACCGACCATTTGAACCGCAACTAGTTTAAGATAATATATAAACATTTATTTATTACGGCACTTGTCCCTTTTATAGACAAGAGAATGGGATAACTCTGAAAACAACCTATTTAGCAGCGTTAACAAATTTAAGAGCTAAAGCTCCATATACTTTATAACTTTCACCCAAACTAAATCTAAGAGCATATTATATATGTATAATTTTCTGAAAAGGCATAAATAAAATCAAGTAGAGTATCGAAATCAACCGTAGTTTAATCTTTTATTGTAATAAGGTGAGCGGTGCCGTGAACGTAATTCGACAATTTCTCCTACATTCCTAAACCGATTAAAATAATTTTTTGATAGGCTTTTATAGGCAACTTTATAGAATGGTACTAGCTTATTGAAAACTGAAGAAAGAAAAACATTTTTTTCTTGTGTGAAAAACAAAAAAAAATATTTTTTTTGTTGACTTATATGACAATATCCCAGTATCATTCTATCAAGTATTTTCTAAAAGCCTGTCAAAATATTTTCTCAATCGGTTCACAGGAGAACTTGTTGAATTACGAAATCATTTTTTTAAGCCAGACCGCCACCCTTAAAGCAATTGTACAAATTCAACAAAATATATTAACGTTGAGATCCAACGTTACCGTATGTAACAGTTCATACAAAATAAGGTAATAAATTATATTTTTAAATCATACTACCAATTACACTATTTCATAATATAATATTTAGAATCAAAAGATTGTAAATAAATTGACATTTTTATTATATGAAATTAATATTTTACTCGCTTATTGTTTTGTAAAATACATTTTGTGATTTTAAGAATTTCTGAGGGAAACGATTGTTATATTATTTTTGTACGACATGCTTTGAAATTAGCCGAACTGTCAATAATAAATGTCAGTTACTATTGGTATGTCATATACACAAATACACACTGTATTTTACAATAACTAAAATTGATATTCTAAATATTTTCATAAGTGATTCATCACCACTGAATAATAAATAATTAATTTGTTTCTTTTTTAATCAACCTCATCTACATGTCTTTTTTTTTCAAATAATTTTTTAGACCTCAATTGAAACTAAATATAGAATATGATGAGTCAATATCAATAACAATTTTTAGTTCATTCTTTGAGAATAATTTCTCATCTTATTTCCTCTATTTCTGCAATTACACCACGGATATCGACGTATGTGATACGTTTCAAAAAGACAAGCAACACAATGGCCTATTTTTACAGAGCGCGTTAGCAATCCTAAATGTATTAACAACACAGTGAGTATCTAAAGAAAAAGTGTCTTCTCCATATATACGGTGCCAAAACGCATATACATATCGGGAATATATAGGGAGCCACTTGCTCACATTAAATGCGGAAAATATGGGGTGCGAGAACGTCAATTTAGTTTTCGGTGCCACTTAGTGATTTTACGCGTATATATATATATATGTATATATATATATTTTCATATTTTTCTCCTTGACAGTTGTGTTAGCTACATGCCAAATATTATCGTCCTCCGTCACATTTCTTCTTCGTTATTTTTTTAGAGTGACCACCCTGTACATTTTTTATCATCTTTTTTCTTTGACAGTTGTGTTAACTACATGCGAAAAATCGATCTCCGTCACATTAAAAAAAATTGGGTGACCATCCTGTATACTTTTTTTTTATATTTTTGTTCTTTGACAATTGTGTTAACTGCACGCGAAATATTATCATCTTCCTTCACATTAAAAAAAAAATAAAAAATTGGGTGTCCACCTTGTATGTTTTTTTTTTCATATTTTTCTTCTTTGGCAGTTGTGTTAACTGTACCTATGTGAAATAATTGGCGAAATATTATCGTGCCCCGACACACTTTTTATTTTTTTTTATGGTGACCACCCTGTACGTGCTAAAAATTGCTGTTTTCCGTCATACTTTTTCACCTGATTATACTTTTTATGGGGTCCACCATGTATATTTTTTAACGGAACTATATTCCTGTTCTTCGTTAGTGGTAGAGTTACCAAGTATTATCCTTCTCTTTCAAGTAGTTTCGTAGTTATAGCGCCAACAGACAGATCTACAGACTGACGGAATTAAAAAAATCCTGAAAAATCTCTGAGGGTGATTTTTCACGATCGCAATACTTCCCTTCATTATAAGCGAGGGAAGTAAAAACGAATACGACCTTTTTTGATAGAGTTTTGTGCAGGGATTTTTTGTTACAAATTTATATATAATAATTAATTATCACTCAATAATGTTTTTGTATCAAAAATATATGCTTTTCCAATATTCGTTAATAATAATAATAATAATAATAATAATAATAATAATAATAATAATAATAATAATAATAATAATAATAATAATAATAATAATAATAATAATAATAATAATAATAATAAATGTAATTATGTAAAAAAATGTATAGAATATATAGAGTGCTATTTAATTTACTCTCTAAAAAGTTACGTCTGCCTCACCCATTCATCACAAAAACTTGATCTATTCCAGCAAATCGAACGATTCGGCACCACTCACCACAGCACATCACATTTTTCAATGTGTTTATTTTGAAATTGTTTAAATTGATTAAAGAAAAAATGCGATTATTTCAGTTTTTCACAAATATCATCGCAAATATCTCAAAAACTTTTAAGTTAGTAAAAAAAGACAGGAACCAAAATAAAGTTTATGAAATTCTGTATGTTTTTCTTTTCGTTTATTTTTCCTTTTTTTTTTTTTCTTCGATATAGGTAGACTTTCGCAACGCGACAGCCACAGCAGACCGAGACAGGCGACAGCGAAACAACAGCTTTCCAAACTTGGCAAAAATGTCTCTCTTTGTTCTTAAGAAAAGACCTACATTGAATGCGAAATAAAAATATTTATATTCATTTTCTTTTATCAGAACTACTAAAACTGAGTGAACAGAGCAACATTGCGAATTTCACGCCAGACTCAGTCACTTTTCATCATAGAAATATAGATAAATAATCAAATTAAAGGAAATTGAATAAGCCATCAGCTTTATTTTTTGACATATACCCACCAAGTTGTCATAATACTGTCAATTCTTTGTACAAGGACGCCAAAAATACCAAGTTGTAAAAAATTTCGTACGCTTTAAGAAACATTAAACCTTGTTATCTACTTTTGTATGTTAATTACCGGCTCGGTGGCGCAGTGCTTAAGGCTTGCGACCACGGGGTCCCCGGTTCGAATCCTGGCTAGGGTACGGATGTGTAGTGGCGTTTTTCACGTGTTGCCAAGACGGTAGCAGTGGGCTAGACTGTGGTTGTGTGGGGTTTCCCACACCAGACTCGAACTCAGGAGTGGAATATGAAAAACAGACCGTGTTGTTTAACACCGTGTTGTTTAACATGGTCTATTTTTCATATTCCACTCCTGAGTTCGAGTCCCGACTCGCGTTTCGGCAACCACGTTGTTATTATATGGAGACGATTAGAACCGTCTCCACATAATGCCAACATGGTTGACAAAGTAAGCGTCGTGTAATAATATCCAGGAGCCTTGTTTAATTTTCCTCAGATAAATGTGATGTAGTAAATGTGAATGTCAGACAGACATTAAATGAATTCAAGCGCCGGAATATTAAATCTGAAAATAGTTAGATTAGAAATAAAGATAATGATCTACCAGTATTAAAAATGTAAATATTATTTCAGTTTCAAGTTTTAATTTAAACAAAGAGCAATTTCATATAAGAATAACGAAAACCTCCGAAAATTTTAAACTCCTAATTAAAATTTTAGATTCCAATGTATGAAAAATCTATATAATTTAATAACGAATAAATTGTAAAGAATAATTTCAAACCGGTCAAGTAGAGTGGAGTTTACGGCCACCATTAATTTTTAAATGTCATCTACCGCAAGCAATTACACTTTTATATACGATATATAAATTTTCCAGCGATAAGTGGATATACCACTGAGATTACATCATACTAACTTTAATGTGTTCCTTTTCATTTCAAATTACTGCTATTACATTATTTGTAAACTGTTCATCATAACATCACATTTCTCAATTTTTGACTTTTATTTAGGCTTTATATCCTGTCCATACTTTACAAATTATTAAAAAAATTTCTATTACAAGTATGTGGAATAGAGAGCAGTTTATTTCGGATTATTTTTTTGTTTCAGAAACTGTCACGCCTAAAATAAAACATTAAAAAAATTAAATTAAATTAGTGAATAAAATACGATTAGAGGTAAAAGTACCTATTTCTGTTTGTTGTTTCAACGCCCTGACAGACGATTAACATATTTGAATTACTCTAGTTGATCTCTCTTTGTTTTATTGCACATCTGGCAGCTAGACAATGTCTCTGTGCGGTTGCCTATTATGTGTACGGCTTTGCGATAGTTTTTCCCATCAGCTCCTTGATGACATCAGCCCAACTCTGTGAACTTGTCTCATCCAACTGGGTCAAGCTTCTCTGAGTGCCTGGACACAGCAACATCGACGGTAATGAGAGGGCAGACGCTCTGGTCTGAGGGGGCTCTCAGAGGCCTCTACTGGGTCTGGAACCGGCCCTCGGCTACTCTAGATCAAATGCCAAGAAGTCAGTAGAAAACTGGACACGGTTCCGGTTCTTTGACTTCTGGGTCTCCTACCCAGGACTCCGACAAGCGAAGCTCCTGATCTCAGGGCCCTTGCCGAAGCGAGCAGAACAAATCCTGAGACTAAGCAGGAAACAGGTCAGAATCGTGGTAGGTCTTTTGACTGGACACGGCTCTTTCAGAAAACACTAGCACACTAGACTTCCATCCACGTCCTTACTTCCTGGCCTAGTCTTATGAACTTGAGGCACAAACACTTCGACATGGTTTTCCTGTGCTGGAGGAAATAAGGAATGCCCATATAGGAAGGATTTTGGCCTCTGGGTTAGAATCCGGCCTGAATGGGGAATTCAATAATTCGTAGCGGTAGCACAATGGGCCACAAGGCCTGAGTGCGGCGATCCTTCGTCGCCTCGCTAAAAGAAGGAGAAGAAGATATCAGCCCAAAATTTAGGAGGGCGTCGCCCTTTGCCATCTCGTTTTCCCTGAACTATTAGTTGTTCTATATTGTCCTCTCATAGGTTGATATGATGAAACAATTAGGGAATTCGGGAGAATAAATACTGGGTACTCGCTTTTAGGGACGTATTTCTTGGATAATCGAGCTGTTGAAATGATGGGTTGTGTAGAGCATTCGTAACAAACATATCCAGACCCTCGAAAGCAACAATGCGTCGTCTGCCTGACTCTTTAATGGTAATATTTCAGAGGTGTACGGAAAGATGAAGAAAACTAGGGCGTTAGCAAGTTTTACATTTGTGTGTTTCGCGATATTCTGTCCCGCCAAACTTTACTCACCTGGCAAATTTTCGATTTGCATTCTTTCTCGAGTTTCATAATCGCAGTCGTCGATATAGTCCACAATTGCTCTAAGTTAAACAATCTTGTTTATTGCTTCGAACTCATCTCTCCTCATCGTGTTATTTGCTCGGTCTTCAGTCACACTTTTTGATTTTGTTGTACATTACACTTATTTTTCTAAGCTCATTCTCGCTTGCTGCAACTAAAGTATATTCTGTAAATCTAGTTAGAAATCTTAGCTTTGTAACCATACTGCTAGCATTCTAGAACACGACGCCTCGCGTATTCACTATAGATGTTGAAGAATATTGGAGACAGAATACGGCCTTTCTGATGCCTTTGTCAACTTTACACTTGTCGGAGTCAGTGTTGTCGAATTTCATCAAAAGAGAGTTTTCTTCAGAAAATAGGTGTCCTCATTTCCAATAATATAGCCCACAGTTTGTGTTTGTGGCTGTATTATTGGACAATCCACATTGTCAAAACTCTTATGACGGTGTACCAAACAAAGGTATATGGGCATGTAGTATATTCTTGCTCGACAAGTTGCCGCCGTAAATTAAGTATTTGTTCTCCTTTGGCAGAGTCTTCCTGATAATACATAGGTGCACCAAAGGACCCTGCACAAAACCAATGGAAAGAACAAATCGGTCAAATCGGTTTAAACTCCGGGAAATGGTAGTTCATATGATGCTGAACAAAAGCTCTATAGGCACAACCCCAAAAAATGAACAGTTTCCGAAATAATAAAGGTGAAAAGTTGAAAATCCGTCTGGACGGGAAAAGTTCGCTGGCGAGAAGTGAATGCTCTACAAGACTTTACTGGGGCAAATAATTAATCCAAATGCCTCCAAATAGATAGTATAAGTTATCCATGGCGAGTTTTGCACCAGCCCCTGAAAACCTGACTTCATCCCCAAACCACCCTTTTATATAATTGCAAATAAAATGGATCGGTTTGTAGCAAGTTATTCCTGACAATGCTTACGAATCCAACGTTTAATAACGTCTAACAATTTCCGAAACAAAGGTCAATTCGCTGATTAAGGATTGAAGGCAATCCCCTAACGATGCTCATGTATTAGCTAAATCAGTCAGATCATATAAAACTTTAATATTTCAATTTTTTGGTGTCCGATCGATCTAAATTTTTAGTTTATTGAATCATCAACAATTCCTTTGTCGGCCTATTTTTATGATTATCTAATTGAGTTGGCCCAATGTGTGGCAGCATATTTGTAGGCAGATGTTTTGTCAAATATATTGGCAATGTTTCGGCCACAGTGTGGCCCAATATGTGGGGCGTGCAATAGACGCTAATAGCCTGACCAGTTCATCAGCCTTATCATTTCCTCTATATCCCCTCTTATCATATCCATGCCACGGTTACTTTGTTCTGGCTTCCTAGGTCAATAAAATCATGTACCGTAATAGTCTTGAATCGACCTGCATGGAATCAACTGGATTTAGTGTTGTTTGGCTATCCGAAAAAATGGCAATCAACCGGTTAACAGTTCTTTGCCTCATTATTTGCATTGCACACCACTGTAAGGTAGCCATTTCAACCTGAAATACCGTGTAGTGTTTTCATATATTTGTCGGGATTTTTGTTTTCGTTCCTATTCCGTAAATTCCAGCTATGGCTCCATGTTCCGTTTTGGATCCGTCTGTATACCAGACTATTTGTGCCGATATTGAAGGACCGTTTTTCCAGTCCTCTCTGACTGGTATTTTGATTTTAAAATTTTTGTTAAAGGTATACTTGAGATTGTCGTATCCGTGGACATTTGTGGAATGGGATCTGCTTTCAGCTCTGGATATAACTTTCGAAGCTCTGTTCCGTGTTGTTGCCTTATGGGCGTTGTGCGTTGCATTAGCTTGTATACCACTGAACAAGCTTCCCCTTGGATAAATATGTGTAATGGTGGTATGTGTAAAATTACTTCCAATGTAGCTGTGTGAGTAGTTTTATGGCTCCCTTGGTTCACATGCAAGCAAGCCCTCGTACGCCCCTTAATAACCTTACTGACCTCAGCGGCAGTGTGTTGGTCCACCATACTATGGACTTTTAGGTTATCATATGGGCCTTATGACCTTATTGTATAACCATAGGATAATTTTGAGGTTTAACTCCCAGTGTTTTCCATGCATTTGTCTGCACTTAACAGGGTAATTGTAACTTTCGGCGTGACTTTTTGGATGTTGAGTATTCCTCTAAGGTATTTAATCCCGCTGAAAATGGAATTGCCACTCCTTTGAAGCTTGAGAGTTTTAGGCCTTCGAACGTTCTTTTTAGTGTAGAAGTGGAAATCACAGCTAAAAATGATGTATTACCCAATAATTTCCTCTTCTCTTCAGTTTTTTGAGATCTAAATATTTTTAATTCTTCCTAGATTCAAGAACTGCATCAGAATTGCTGCTCATTATATATAAAAAAAAAGAATTTTAATTAGAGCTAACATGTCGGACTACCGAGAAAAATAAAAAAGTGTGATACAAAAACAAAGTAATAAAAATGAATTTTATAACTATTACTCGAAAAAAAAGATAAAGGCAATTTTGAAATGCAAGTTCTCTTAAAACTAAACGAATTACTTTAATTAATTATAAGTCATTACTAATAATAATTACGGCTACGGAAAAGTAGCATTATCTCAATCGCAAAAATAATTAGGCCTATTAAATATTAAACGTTATATAGCTTCCTAAATAAAGCCATTATTTCTCTACAAAGGACCCCGAAATTCTTAGTAATTGCATTAAGTTAATTTCAGTTAATGCACATTCATAGGGAGCCGAATGAAATCAAATTATGTTAATTTTCGAATGATCTTGACAGAGTAAAGACATATATTTTGTTCAGTTATTGCAAGTATGAAAATTGTAATTTCTTTATGTATACATACATTTACATATAATTTTTAAGTTTATTAACTCAATTTTCTAAAAAAATATTTTTTTACAACAGTTATTTAAACAATTTTCGTATACAGTGTGTTTGGAAAATTGATAGAAAGTTTTAAGAAGCTGATAGAAGGGGGATCACTTGGAACATGTATGACCCCACCTGCAGCATTATTTCTCTTAATGAGATGACAACGGGCAGTTATTTCAACCAATATGTTCTTTTATTTGTCATCATACGTGAAACTAAGAGGTGTCAGGTCTGGAGACTTCACATCCCACAATATAAAAAGGACAATCTCTCGAAATCTGTAATACTTTGTATAATGTATACCATTAAGAACATGTTTGCAAAGTTGAAATAACTGCCCGTTGTCATTTCATTAAGAGAAATAGTGAAGCAGGTGCAACAAATAGGAAGAAATGAGACAGTGTGCCTTAAAATGCAGTCAAATAATGTGAAATAACAGGAAATTGCACTTTAAAGTAAATTATCGTTGGATTTCCCGCTGCATCCTGACGAACACGCAACAACTCCATGCGCATTTTGATTCATTGTGTGCACCTGTAGGCGAGTACTCTGATTATATAACTCCCTGCATTGTTAAGCCATCTTATCAACGTATCAATGTATCAATTATTTGTTGCCATTTTAACATTAAATTTTTAATTGATGAAAGATGCTCAATCTTGTTGCTATCTACGCTCGATTGTGAACTTTCAGTAGATATTTAATAGATTTTCTATAATTTTGAATTAATTAAATGGATAAATTCCATAAATTGATAATCCGGAAGTTAAAACCATGTGGGTTCATTTAATGAATTTTATTTAGTAATTGTTGCTTTTTGTGGATAAAGTATTATTTAAAATTAGGCAATGTTGAAAATATCAGATGAATCCGATATGTGGTCCTTGAAATATGCGTTTCTAAAGAGCACGGTGCAACAAAGTCGTGACGTCAGAGGATAGGAAAGGAAACGGTCGCGCAACATATCAAAGCTCGTGCATTCCGCTTGAGATCGCCGAGTCTTTCTCTGTGCGACTGCCAGGTTGCTATTAAATGACGTCACGGCCGAGATTCGAAAAGGCGTGTGGTCCATGTTTATAATTTTTTTAGGCCATTTACAGGTCTCACAAAATTCTAGTTTTTTGCACAGGGTCTTAGAATTGTAAGATCTTTACGATAATCCATTTAAAAAAATGCCCATTGGTAATCCCTGAAGTTAAATATCGTGTAAACCATAAATTGGTGACCAAAGACTTTTAAAATATTAAATGGAAAAATTCCATAAATTGATCACCAATGAAAACTATTACGATATTAAATGATTAATTATTCTATAATTGAATATATGAACTATTATTATGGATTATTTATTTCATTTTACTAATGTCATTTATCCGTAATTTTGACTCATTTTTAATATTGATAAGGTGGTAATTTGATTTCTCTTTTGCAGGGGGGGGGGAGTATATGTAGCGTATTCACTTACATACTATCGCTATGGTTATAAAAATAATAGCAAAAAATATTATTCATTATATACAAAAAATGTTAACATTTAAAAATCCAAAATAAATATTTTAAAATGGAATATTATATTTCAGTAGCTGACCCAAACGTTGTTTTGCCATATAAATTATAAATTTTTGTCCAAAAAATAAAAAGAAAATTTCTGGATAGGGCCACCCTTATCACCTAGTGGTCTAAAAAATAGCCTACGACCTATTCTCAGACCTACCAAATATACACCAAAAATTTCATAAAAATCGGTCAAGCCGTTTCGGAGGAGTTCGATAACAAACACTATGACACGAGATTTTTATATATTAGATTATAGCTTTTATTGTTACAGACCCCACCAAATCCTTATAGTCTCTGTAATGAAGGCAGAAATAGCATAAATATTTCATGCAAAGACGAGATTCCCTCCCCTCCCCCGTTTTCGAAGGTGCTGAACACGATGCAAGTGGTGGGAGAACTTTTTGACCGCCGCAACCCCCTGAAATGGCCAAAAACCACCCCTTTTATGGATCCCTCTATGTTTTCATATATAAACGGGTTTGGGGAGTGATTTATCGACGGGTTATATTTGAAATCACATGAAAGGGGGTTATACAGTAAGTGGAATCCAGACAGCAGGCGTAGGGGGTTAATTAAATCCTCCTGAGAGGTGGAAAATCAGTTTTATTCAAATGATTCGGTTCAAATTCGTATCCCCCCCGTTTTCGGGGTCACTGGTCACGTAAAAAATATTCATTTTTAGCTCTAACCCTCCAACCTCCAACTCTCCTCATCCCTCAAACGGGCAGAAACCACCCCTCACTCACCAGAAAGCATGCTATCCAGAAGTTACAGGTTTTTCGACACATGATCGTTATTCCTGTGCATATCCCTAAACTTTTCACTGAAGAGAAGGTGGTAGCGACCTCGAGGGTTGCTTCAACTCTTTCAAGGGATGTAAAATTCATTAATCACACTTTGGAAAGTCAATACGCCCTCCCCCGTTTTCGCAGGCGCTGATCACGATACAAATATTCACCTTCATCTCCGCCTCTCCTCAACCCCTGTAATGGACGGATACTTGATTTAATGCCGATTTAATAATACTCTTTCGTGAAACAATGTGCAAATCTTTAAATTTGTGATAAACGAATGAATCTCCAAAGAAATCTGTAAATTTAATATTTATTTATACCTATTAATTTTTTTTATTTTTTTATTTTTTTTTAAATATTCTATTTTATATTAGTTATTTTATATTAGTCGAAGAAACATTTATAGACGTGAAATATAGGTAATGTAATATTCGAGCAAGAGATTTGGGCTGAAAAATAAAAAAAAAGTGAAAATATTTTTCCCGTGATCAGCGACACCGAAAACTGGGGGATACGCGTTTGAACCGAATCTGTTAAAAAAAAAATGATTTTCCACCCCTCGGGAGGGGGATAGTGAAAATATTTTTCCCGTGATCAGCGACACCGAAAACTGGGGGATACGCGTTTGAACCGAATTTGTTAAAAAAAAAATGATTTTCCACCCCTCGGGAGGGTTTAATCAACCCCCTAGGCCTACAGTCTGAATTCCACGTACTCTATAACCCCCTTCCATGTCATTTCCGTCGATAAATCACTCCTCAAATCCGTTTATATATGAAAACATAAAGAGATCCATAAAAGGGGTGGTTTTTGGCCGTTTCAAGGGGTTGCGGCGGTCAAAAACTTCTCCCACCACTTGCATCGTGTTCAGCACCTTCGAAAACGGGGGGAGGGTGGCCGTTTGAGGAGGTTGGAGTGGTCAAAAACTTCTCCCACCACTTCCATCGTATTCAGGACTTTCGACAACTGGGGGGGGAGGTAATTTCGTCTTTGCATGAAATATTTACAAAAAAGATGGTTCATTACATAGACTATTATGGAAATTGGGTTTCGGCGAATTTGGCTGATAGTTTGGGAGGTGCTGATCAAAAGTTCTCATGTAACCCATGAACCAACCCTCTAAAATCTAGTCTGCTATCTCCATGGAAGAGGGAAGGTCAACAGATAGACGAAATTTGGCGGGATCCTTTGCGAAAATAATAATCATGAGAATTTGCGAAATGAAAAAATACGGAAACGTACATTGTATTGGTCATAACTTTTTTATTTTGTAAGCACGAGGAAAAGTTAAAAAAACACTTTTAGCTTAATCGACAATATTTAATTTGGTTTCTTAAAATTTTTGGTGCGAGTGCCATCGTTTCTGAGATATTTAAATTTTAAAGAAGTATTTTGATTTAAAAAAACATCTCCGAAAAGAGAATACGGAGAATTCAAAAACATCAAATCGTTCCTGGGTTCATTAACTTCTCCTGGGAGATTTTTATTTTTGAGCTAGGAGTGAGAGTTTTCGAGATATTCGACACAAACCGTGTTGACGTGCCCATTTAACGGTCAGATCTTTTTTAACTCATGAATTAAAAGGCCGTACGATGTCACTATGGAAAGAGGCAGAATTGCATTTGATGCACATCTTGAATCGCACCAGCGAAATAAAAAATTCTGACCCACAGGAGCGAACGAAAAGTAATATTTTTTGACTTTCGGCGAAATAGTTGACTTACTTATTAATAATAAAACTAGTATTTGTCGTACCGGTTATTTTATCATCGCTTGAAATCATTTTTTCACAACAAACTTTGGTAAACTTGTAAAAAAACCTTATAGTAATTTTAAAATTTAAAGAAAATAATATGTGCATAAGAGTTTAACTTAAGTTGTGGTTTTTGAACTTGAAATCGTCTTTTGTGATTACTCCAGAAAAACTGTCGAATAATGAATATGGGCTGTTGTGATTGGTTCTAGCCCATTGATTAATAAATTTTTACCCACGACCGAGAGTAATGAGCCCCATTACTTGTTCCAAAACGTATTGATAAGTAACAAAAAAATTATAAATGCATAATAAAAATAATATACGCACAGAAACAATTTTAAATGCTTAGTAACATGTGTCCAGGTAACATGTGTTAGCAAAAATAATAAGTGAAAATTAAAACAACTTTAGGCGTCCGGAAAATAACAGATGTTCAATTAAATTATACATGACTAGTAAAAATCGTGAACAGTGAACAGTGGAAAGATAAGCGTCCAGTAAAACAAATATATTCTGTACAAACAATAATTGTTTAGTAAAAACAATAGGTCTTCAGAGAAAAATATATGTTCAGTAAAGATTCTATGGTTTAAACAATAAATGTTCAATAAAATAAAATATCTTGAATATAAAAATAATAAATAGTTAGTAAATGTTGAACAATGAGCTTATATGCTAGCCAAATGACACTGCAGAGTGCAGGTGCAGATAATCTGAATTTTATAGAATGTAAAATTATAAAAATGAACAACAAACTGGGGAAAAAAAAAGTCAGATGCGATGCAAAGATTTATTTGTATCATAAAGTAATAAAAATAATCCTTATAGGCTGCACCACGGGCTTATGAGGTCAAAGTCGTTTTTTATGAACGTTTATTATTTTCACTGGATAAATTGGAATAAAATACTGTATATCTGATATTTTTTTACTGCGCACTTCATATTGTGCTTTAATAAAATACTGTACTTGAGTACCTGGTCGTTTTCACTTTTTAATCATCCAACATGCAACATTTTACTGATCATTTCTATTTCATTATTTAGCAACATGTTTTGAATATAATTTTTTATTAAACAAACTGGAATTATTTACTTAATAGTTTTTTCTATCCAATGTTTATAGGCATCGACTCTCAATTCAACTTGCTCGTCCTGATATGGACTATTCACCCACAAGTTAAAGATTACCTGGCTACAATAGTCTGTTAGTAACTGATAATTTGTCATTCCTTATCTTATACATTATTTGTTTATGTATAGTCCTTCGCATTTAATATAATTGGCGAAATAAAAAATAAGTAGTCATACGAAACGTCTGTTTAATTTCTAACTTAAATTAAACTCCCCCGGAGTACAAAGCATTTTAAAGAGCTCATGATCATGTTAAGCTAACAAAGTTATGGTATGGCGAATTAAACATCATTATAGGCGAATCCCCATTATTAGATCGCAAAGGGTGGCCCTAACGAACTGAAACGAGGATTTTAAAGTTTGTAAAAACTGCTCCTTCCTCGATTTCCCAAGTGGTTCGAGTTTTCCTACCGAGCCCCGGCTGTCTGGGATTGGAAGAGACAATGAAAAATGCAATTTTTGTTCTCATCTCTTACATTAGCACCATACAAAAGCAAATGTTACTTGTTTCTGCTTTTTTCTATTTATTTTTTCTGTTCAAGACAGCCGTAGGACAAGACAGCTAATTTAATGAAATGGTCTTAACATAAGATCCTGCGTGACAGAACAAAATAACTTTGTGTTGGTTTCCATAAAAGTGACACGGCTTTACTTACGAGAGGCTGTGCGGGTTGATATGCATTTAATACGTATTTCAATTTTACAGGAAGACGGAATTTTCTCAAGTTATGTTCATTAATGCATAATATCAGAAAGAGTTACATTTGTTAGACAAGTAATCAACATGTTGTTTAAAATTTCATCCAGAGCTCAAGTTAAGAGCGGATTTCTAGAAATGCTATCTAACTTTTGATATTTCAAGATATTAAAATTTAGAGAATATTATTTAGGTATTATGCAAATCACAACTTACACACTTTTTTATTTATTATGAAAATACCTACTTTCTGTATATTATTGTTGCCCTAATCTGGGCACGCTAATATACTAGTTAGGTAAATACTTTAAAACACTCATTATTGGAGAACCAATCAAAACAACTACTCTTCTAGCTAATACTGACGAAGTATTGAATTACATGATAAGATTCTTAGCATTTTAAAGAAAAAAATACATTGAAAATACTTAAATCATTTATTTACATTTAGTCATTTACACTTTTTTATTAAGTATGAACTTATCTACTTTCTGTATATTGGTACCTTAATCGGGTCACGCTAATATACTACTTAGAAAAACACTTTAAAACACTCATTATTGGAAAACCAATCAAAACAACTACTCTTCTAGCTAATACTGACGAAGTATTGAATTACATGATAGGATTCCTGGCATTTTAGTGCAAAAAAATATTCCACGAATTATTTTAGTTGGCCCACATTTGCTGTATAATACGCCTTACGGCATCATCCCATTTGCGGTTGCCTGCTTGATGCACAGCCTGACTAAAGTGGTTTCCAATCATGTCCTTGATTACATCAGCCCAAATTATCAACCGTTCGGATTATCCTCTCTCCAGTTAAAGTGGTCAAAAAATGAGAGGATTTGGCAAAATACGATGCTGAAAAACCGCTTTTGGGGACATATTTATTGTAGAATCGGGCTAATAACTCGATGGGTGGAAATTTGTAGCAAACTTCAGCAGGCCCACGAGGGCATAAACACGCTTGTGATTGCTTCTCTAACGGTCCATGTCTCAGAGAAGTAAGGAAAGATGGAAAAAACTATAGGGCTTTAGCAAATGTGATCTTTGTGCGTTTCGTGATATTTCTCTTACACCAAATTATACCGAACTGTCAAATTGCTGACCTTGCCATCTGTATTCTTCGCCAAATCTCATATTCACAAGGACTTCAAGGTATACCATCTTGTTTTCTCTCACAGTCGCGTATCTTGAACATGTCTGGGTGGTTGTCATTTGCTCGGCTACAATCAAAATTTTCGTTTTATTATACTTTTCCCTTACACCATAATCAGAACTTATTGTCTGAAGCCCGTCCAGCAGGCGTATGAGCTCATCCTCGTTTGCCGCAATTGATATCATGTGCAAATCTCAAAGAAATCTTGGTTCTGCCTATAGGTACCCCATCTTACGAGACCTTCAGCATATGTCGCGCTTTACTCAGATCAGCTAACTGAGTAGATTTACTAGAGACTCATGTTACTTATTACACAGTATATGATATTTTTGAAAAACCCTCAGCACCCAGTCTTTCTCAAAATTCCAGCACAGAGCTGGAGGAGTACTTTTCTGATTTGTGAGTATTTATTGAAACTACTTCAGCCTCAAAGAATGAAAGCAGGTAATAAATTATTTCACTTTTTAATTGCGTCAAAATACTCAACTGATAGAGTTAAAATGTAAAATTAGTGTCGAAAAGTAGGATGTCAGAAACCTTAGGCAAATTGCGCCCCTCTTCTTGTCAAACAACTCTTCACGGCGAGTAAATCGAAACTATCTGCAGGTACTGCTTCGTAAAAATTCGTTTTCATGTACTTTCTTTATAAAATAGTCATCCACTAATATAATTTTGAAAGTATACTATATACTCAGTAGCATATAAATTGTTTATATATGCTTAAAATTCGTTGGTTTTGAGAATGGATTGGTCTATATTTTCAAGGTATGGGAAAGCAAACGCAACGAGCTTATAAATATAAAATATTTTCTGCCTAGGAATTTAATTCCGAGTCAATTATTTGCTTCTCCTCAAGGGCATAACATCCAAATCAAAATACTTTAGGCAACTTATAATCCACTATGGATTGAATACCTCGGGTTAAAAATGTTTTTGTTTGAATTCATTCGGGAACACTATATTTTCTCTATCAGGTTTGATAGCAGCAGTTATCACTGGTTTATGCCTAGACAGTTTAGTCATTAAGAACTCGATGACGTGGATTATTAGTTAATTAATCCATCGAACTATTTATAATTGAAGTCTACGACCTGCTGATTCGCTGTATTCTCTAGCTTCACTAGAACTGCTGTACCATAGCGGAACCATTGGTCAATATTATGTATTTGGAGAGCATCCAATTAATCTAATCTAGGAACCACGTATTCATCATAAACCACTACAATATGTTTTATGTCAGAGAACAAGGCTGCAGCATTTGCAACATATGCTCAAAAAGTTGGTCAATGTAACATATTTTTAAAAAGTTGGTCAAAACGAATTTCTACGAATTAATGATGTTTTAATGCACTCGACTTGAAAAAATATTTGACAGGTTTTATGGCTTGCCGTGTGGATGCTATTTCTAGCACCCTTGAATAATAATAATAACTGTAAGTAAAACATAAACCCTCTTATAACAACAAATACATTTTTTCTTTCTGTAATATATTTTTAGTTCTCTGAAGATGGTTGATAAACCAAAAACAAGAAAATAAAATAATTTTTATTTAAATTGTCCGAAATATCCTAGAATCTTACACATCAAATGAACTTATAATGATCATTTTCCAAGCTATTTTGCACGACAAATATGTAATACATACCCTCTTCATCATGTTACATGAAATTAAAAAAAAATAAATAAATTCCTGTTAAAAATATTTCTAATTTTAAAGCAATTTTTATAAACTCCCAATCGTCAACTTACGTACTATGAATCTCAATATCCATATCACGTAATAATATTGAGAATAAAAGATAAAGATAAAGAAATATTCAGCACCTGGCGACTCAGGGTCTGCAATAATCAAGTTATATCTTTCGAAAATGATGGTATAACCCTCAGCGAAGGGACAGATGTGAACTTATTCCTAGCCCTTTTCCCTTTCCATGCGACTGAAGGATGACAGGAAACAGTAAACAGCGCCCTTATACGATATATTTATGCAAAGTGTCCAGACTTTCATATCCAGAACCAGGAAGGAAGAGAATACAGTGGACAGGCAAATAACGTTAACGTCACTATTATGCTCACCCAATAAATAAGAAACTTTACAAAACCGGCGTATTCTGTATTATTAACGATTTGTTTATGGCACGCCGCATTTCTTCTATATTAAATTTTTAACAAACGCAAATGTCAAATTTGCAAAGAAGTTGTAACTCTAAATATGAACTAAATATGAACTGATTAAAGTAATTTAAATTATGCTGATTATTATGCTTTAGAAAATTAAAAACAATGTTTAATTTTAATAAGAATAACATTCTTGAATAACTAATCGACATTTTTTAGAAAATTGGTCAATTAGAGTTTTTTTAGGACATTTTCTAGCTCTAATGGAAACTGGATCAATTTGATGAATAATTATTGTCAAACAAATAATTATTTTTTTAAGTAATTATAATTCACTGGCCACCTCTACGCAGAGAAAAATATGAGCAACACTTTATTCCAATTGTAAAAAATACTCTAAATTGGCCTTAAACAGCTAACAGAAACAATAATGGATATAAATAAATAATGTATTTTTGGAATAATAATCCTATATAGTCTATGCATTAACATTATTTGAAATTTTTGTACAATCTTAGGAACCACATAAATTGAATTTTTTGCTTTAGACTACGATTATATAAAAATATTGTATGCTTATTTCACTTCTGGTACAAATGTCTGAAGAGATTATGTTAATTTCTGCAATTTGAGTGAAATTGTGAAATAGATTCCAAATGTGAAATCCACAAATTGTATTTTTTTATTGCTAACTTTCTAAATCATTTTGCACAACATGTTTACTTAATTCAAAGAAGTTGTTGTTTCATAATACATTAACTGGGGTTAGTTTTCCACAATTTATTAATTGCAAGTCTCCAAATTCTACGTTTTGTTCGCCAATAATGCAACTTATTTTACACAATGTTTATACTCCTGTGTAAGTTGTAATTTTATAATACAGAAAATGTAAGTTATCAAATTAATAATTTTTACTGTAAATCCTCTCTATATGCGTAGTGTTGGGGCTATCAAATATCACCCTTTTTTATCTCCTAGGGGTGGCAGAGGGAAACTGACATGATAGAATTTTTCTTGTCGAAAATTGGTTTCAGCGCGTCAAAACACTTCAGAAAATTTCGATCAGAACCTTAGGGCATAGAAGGGGATAGTAGATGAAAACTGATAAGATAGAAAAAAAAAATTTTTGTCCAAAACTGGACTTAGGAGAAATTAGATGAGAACCTTAGGATATGACCTTTTTTGTTGCTAAATAGTGATTTGTTGTTAATTTGGCGCTAATTTTCCGAGCTATTGTTATATTTAAACATCATATTAGTAACCCCCTACCTCAGAAGCCCCCACAACACTTTTTTCGCTCAAATAGAATTATTTCATTTTTTTGCTAATTTGTTGCTAAATTGTTGCTAAATTGTTGCAAAATAATTTCTCATGTATTTTCAGCTTTGCATACGCAATCTATGACTACAAAAACCCCTTAGAAAGTTGTATTTTATTAATAATTTGTTTATAACAATTTATAAACAATTTGCAAACTTTTGGACCGTGTAAACTTTGAAGCATTTGTGATTAAGAATCGAATGCCGCTGGTTTCATTCAAATCGGTTTCCTAACTGGTGTCTGAGGTTTGACCCTTTTTTTGTCTTCATTGACTACACTATTGATGCTATTGGGTGTGCCAAATAGTAAAGAAAGGTCATCTAGAATAACGCAAAAATCATCTATCAAAATATATTTATAATAAAGAAGTTGTTATAGTTTGGATCTATCGAAAACAATTATACTATTTTGTCCAAAATGTAAGTTTGCTTTCTTGTTTTTTTTTAGTTATTAAGTCACTGTTATACAAAAATGATTTAAAAGAAATACAGTATTATTAATTAAGGATAATCACTACCATTGATTTAACAAGAACTAAGTAGTGACGGATTCAATGTAAACTTTTTCTCATGAAACATGAACCCACATAGCTGGATAAAGTCCCAAGATATATTGTAGCATACCATTTGAGATAATATGCACTTTTAATTAAAACACACTAAATCCTTTCAATTTCTTAAGCTTACTGTACAATATTTTACCATCTTTATAGATTAATCACCCGGACTATGATTGTATTCATCTAATGCTTTATTACAGGTTAATTCTAAGCATTGTGTCATTATATTTATCTGTTAAATATGTTTTTATTTTATGTTATAGCCTCTTGCTACCATACCACACTCGAAACTCTCGACGTCACTTATATCTAAACGCATTTGTATTAATGAATAAATTCAAGTAGTGTTAAATAAGGTTTCCATCATATTATACTCATTGTAGAATGTTAGGTTGCCTATGTCAATTTGTAAACTTTTCGACTACCACGCAGATCTCTTAGAGGGGATAATAGTTTTCATTTTAGAGTCCATTCACTTAATCAATCATTTATTGTTCTGCAACGGTAAATAACAGTTAACTTCGTTTGATAATCAAATTGGCAGATGCCAAGTGTGAATTTTAAAATTATCATTATTCACTCTAGTGTAATCCAGATATTTTAAAGGTAATTTATTTTCTTAAATAATTTCAATTCACAATATATTGCAGCCTTCAGCAATATTTTTCAATTTGTTGAATTTATTTAATTTTTTTAAATCATAACCTTATTTTTTACTACCACGTGCTAACGAATTGTTTTTCTTTTTTTTAACTTTGCCAGAAGTTCTACCGTTCTCAAAAAGTATTCTTATAAAGTCTTAAAAAAGTATCTCAATAAGTTCTCAAAAAGTATCCCATTTAAAGTCTTATAAAGCCTTAAATTAAAGTACTAAAGTTTCCTATAAAGTTACTTAGAGTTACTTGAAGTTTGTGATCAATCACGTGCCATACAGTCAGAAATTGGTAATCTCGTAATCAACCACAACTACTATTAATTATTGCTCAAGTAGTAGGAGACTGGTCATCTCTAAATCAACCATTATAATAATACATAATTACGTCATTACGCAATAACTACTCAAGTTTAACTGTGGAGACTGGTCATTTCATAATCAACCGTCATTAAATGAGTAGCCGATCATAGAAGAATCTTGTCATATTGCAACGTACCTTCGTGGAAAATATAATAGAACTTCAGGCAAATATTTAGGCGTAGCAGTACCGAGACATCTTTCCATCGGGTCGCAGTAAAGAGTGCAAAGCGTGGTATCCTAGCAGAGACTACGAGACCTCACCTAGGGTTCGTCTCTACAACACCCATCATCAGGTGGTGAGAAAGTGTATATTTTTCTAGTAATTTTTATAGTGCTCCGAATATTTTACCATAACATGGTTATAAGCTTTTGTGCAGTATCATTAAGATAATTTCGTCATACTTTCATGCCATTTATTGATAATTGCATTGAACTTTTATGTTAAACTTTCATCACTTAAAAGATTTAATAAAAAGTAGATTTTTATCTTAACTTCAATTTTTTTATTATATTTGTTTGTGCTGTCCGATTATATTCCAGGCTGTTCCACAGCAGCTGGTTTCACTATAAGAGAAAGTTAGGTAATATCACTTACGCTGTGGATGGCGCCACAATTAACATCTTTTTTATTAACTTTCTTTATATAGTGAGATAATCTGTTTTGGTCAAGTTCTGCGAAATTGTCTTCCTCTGGTTCAGCTAAAATAGAACCCACGGTTCCCCGCCCCGCACCAGATCGGCTAGTTGCGAGCTGCCGCACTTACTTTGGCGTGAATTACTTTTATTTGTATCAAACTAAGATATAAATATTAATAATTTTCGTTAAAATAGTGTTTCAATATAAGGTAACAAGATTGATTTTTTTTTCTTTTTCAAATGACTCAGTCACAAAAAAAATGGATACGATAATGACACGGGGAATATCAGTTTTTAATTACTAACAAACGAATTTGTAGAAAACGCTTCAAGCCACAACGGGGATGGAATGAAGGCTACTTTTTGGAAAATCAACTCAAAAAGTTTATTGAATAAGCTTTTTGGTAATAGATATTTTTTATTTAATTTTGTTGTTTTAGAAATTCTGTCATTGTTGCTACTTTCACCTGCAGCAATGACTCAAACTTCCACAGAAAAATGTAGATACTATTTATTTTTAACGGCACGGTAGCACAACGGGCTAATGAATGTTAGTGGTGAGCGCGCTAATCATTCTGTCTATCTATTGGGTTCAACCCCAACTCCAAGACTCTCAATGCCGGTGGATAATGGATATTTTCTTCGTTTTTTAAATGTGTAGTCCCCTTCCGAACAGCCTGCGCTTTGTGACGTGTATGTTTATTAAAAACAATAAAAAGTTTTACCTTTAATATAGAAAAAGTAGTTGTGCAGTTCTAATTTAAATGAATAATATTTAAATTATATTTCAAGCAAAATACGTAGTTTCTATCACTCACTGAATATTTCATTAATTAAATTAATTAAAACAAATATACATTACTATATGTATAATCTATAATTATGTCATGGAAAACTATTCGTTTAATGAAGATTTGCTAATGTGTATAATTATTATGCTTTCGTTGTTATAATTAAATTTAAATCAGATAAACCACAATAATGTATCATGTGAATAGAAATGATACAGAACTCTTTGAATTCGACAGGCAGGGTGACGTATTTCGCATCTTGGTGCCAGACGCTGATTGGGTGAAAGTTAATTGTCAACTTTCTTACTTTATAAATCTTGGTAAAGTCCACTAAAATTTGACTTGAGATCTGTACAGATGTTATTACACGATTTGATATGCGTTGTGCACAAAGTTACTGTAATGATGTAGAGCTTGCCGCGTAGGTCTATTTAGTTTCTTTCTCTACTATTATCAGACAGAATTATGGAATATACACTAACAAGAGGGGACATAATGTGTATTTCAATCAAGTATACGATCTTCAAATAGTGGAAAATTGTCCGGCTGCTGTATTTATTCATAATTATTTTATTGATTATTTCACTCATTAAGGCTATAGCCAATGAGAGCCTGTTTTTTCACAACATTGCACCAATCAAACGTCATTATTAGTGGTAATTCAAGCTAGATCTGCTTTTGACAGGACCAACATACAAAATTTATCGCTCTAATTTTTTAGGTCGCTGCAGCGGCAAATATTGCGAAAATTTTTTGACGTTTTGTGTCATGACATGTTTCGGCAAATAGGACAAATCGTGCTTTTAAATGTTATCTATAAATATCGTCTCTAGCTTATTACTAATTGTTAACGTAAATTGTAGTATTGTATTAATAACCTAAAAAGCCAATGCTGTGTGGAACTTATATAGGTTCGGGACAAGTTATAGGTACTCAGTTTTCAATGGCTTAATACCTAACATAATTACAAAATAATTTTCACAACTAAAATTAAATATGAATATCTACGAAGCACACAAATCAGTTATTTCATGATAAATACACAAATGTAGGTAGTTACATATGGTAATTCATCAATCATTACAAAGCAGCTAACACTTATTTGGAAAATCAAAACTGCAGTATCACTATATACATTATAATTCGTTGTACTTAAAGTCTCTCTACTTAAACAAGTAAACCTTAACTTAACTATCAAACTTCTCAAATTAGAAACAAAGATTAAATACATAAATATATATTAATAAACACTTTAATATAATAATTCACTGTTCAGGCTAGTAACTAAGTTAAGCTAGCATTACTAGATGGCAGTACCATACCATCTGAGCCGGCAGCCTTAGAACGTAAAAGGGATAGATTGGTAATATGCAATTTGTGTGATTTCACCGGTAATGTGATTGGTCGAAGCGTGCTTTGTTGTGATGACTAGTCTTATAAGTTACAGTACCTATGGTTTAACGTATATTGTTTTTCTTGATTGTCATAATTTAAACCTACTTTGTTGTTTATTAGATGAGTCGCTTTGGAAATGCATTTTTATGTGACGTAAATGATGAAATTAAAGATAAAGGTGAGTGAGTAATCTCTAAAAAGCAACAAGAAAACGTCTGAAGAAATTACTGAACATGATATTGAAGATATACTTAATGAATTATTTATTCGTGAAATATTCTCCACAAATACCACTCGTGCTTTAAATTTTATCTAAAAATTTTTTCTCAAGCTAAGTCGCCCCTAGTTAATATAACTCATGCAAATTGGCAGTTTATTATCAAAGATTAAATCCCTCCCGCTAAAGCGGTCGGGATTTAATCAGATAATAAACTGCCAATTTGCACTCTTTATATTACCAGGCAACACGCTTTCGAAAAAATTTTCGATAAAATTTTAAGCACTAGTGATATTACATACGACAAATTATCTATTTATTTATTTTGTTATATTTATTATGTTGAGCCAAGTTTTTTGAGTATATAAAATCTTAGTTTATAGGTTGTTTTTAAGTTCACCAACAACAGCATTTCAATTTGTTTGTGAACCACTGCCATTTCTAGCTCGTCCATTACAATCTTAGTCTGTACAGCGAAACGATCTTTGAACAGCTTAAGTTAAATTATACTTGACTATATACAAATTCAAATATGGCTATGCGAATACAAGCATAATTTTGTTGAAACCCCCTTGCATGTTCAAAAAATTGGTATTTGAGTGACCACGACAAGTGAGATTTCTTTTCACGAACATAACACATGTATCATGCTACTCTCACATCCAAAACCAAGGATGCCTGGAAGGGCAGCAGACCACATTCATTACCTACCGTGGCATTGCCATTGAGAACTGTGGATCTAACCCAGCTCACGATAGACAACGTGACCAAACCGACTACCCCCGACATAATACAGTTAAGTATGTGATAATTGTTACATTTTGAGTAATTAGAAAAAAAAATTTTGTTCTGTCGTACAAAGTTTAATATAATTAATAGAGCGGGCGCTAGAAGGAAGTGAGTATGCAAAATGTGAGGACCGCATTTTATCAATGGATATTAGCTGAGAATAGTTCAAAGATTAATAATCCGAATCTTGCCGTTCCATTTTTTGTTCCAATTTTTTTTATCCCTCGCTCCTCTTATCTACACAGGGTGGACAATCAATAATAGGCCATAATTCAAGGGTAGATTCTCTGAATCAAAATATGAGGATATAACCAAACATGCTTTAGAAAATTGTTGCTGTGGAAAAAGATACAGATGTCAAAATTGTAATTTTTTTTCTTTTCCTTTGCAATATCTCAACTACGTCTCTTGACCGATCTTCTCCCAATTTGATAAGGAAACATTTTTTAAGCTAAGAAACAATAATTTATGTATCACATCACGCTAGTCCATGGAGGACGCCTCATGAGCTATGTCTGATGATGAATATTTTTCTTTTCTTTTTACGAAACGTAGTGGCATTTATGATTAGAAAATCTCATGCAGGAGTCATTTTTACGTAAAAAAGTTACATTTGGTAGAACTTCTTAATAAATCCAACCGTTTTCGAGAAAACTCCCGCAAATATTTCAAGAATTCTTTGAAAACAAACTCAATTTGCAAACTGTTTCTAACTATTTTAATTGTTCAGCATTTAGGTGAAGATTTCCCAAAGATACAAGGGCTGTTTGTATAAAATCCTCCATTGCAGCTTTCAAACATTCTATTTTACTGCCTAATCTACTGGTAGTATCGCAACTACTTACGGAATGTAATGCTGGCAAAATATTACATATGCTTTCACCAAGAGATTCAGCAGCTAAATGGCACCTAGAAGATGTTTCTTTTTATAAGAACCGCCGAACCATAGACCTAGAAACCAATTCTTTCCAGTAATGAATCGCCTAGATGAATACATTTGTATCAGCACTGAGGATAATTACATGGGCAGAATTCTTACTGCGTGAAATATGTGTAATTTATTTTGAGTGCTTGAAAAGAAATCTTTACAATCGGTAAGAATTTTTGTTGAATGATTTAAAATATATTACGTATACACGACAAACGCGAACCTTCAACGCAACATTTTTGTGTCGATTGACGCAGAAACGCACTGAACGGCGCTATGCTTACCGTGGGGTGCGGGGAGGGGACGGCAGGGGACTAGAAGGGACCACAGCAGCAGCCGGCAAGATAGGTTTTTCCATTATTTAGTGTCTTAGGTATAAGAATCTGAGCATATTTGCCGGTCCTCACATTTTGCATACTCAACTACTTCCAGCGCCTGCACTATAATGTTTACAAATTGTTTTAGCTATAAAACACTGGGTTATTTACGTTTCCTATTTGTCAAGAACAAAATGTCAAACAGTTGAAACATAAAGAGATTTGGTTTTGAGCTTCCGCGATATATAGTAGCTAAGTAGCAGATAGTAGTTAAAGCATGTGTACCACACTAATTTTGGAATAAAAAATTACTCTCTTAACGAGGGACACTTTTTAAAACCAAGCAAAATATTTCAGTCTGGGACTGGTTTATCGACGGTCATTATATAGAAAACGCAGAAATGATCCTAACTCATTTTCCAAAAATGTTAGGTACCGTATTTTTTCATGAGACAATCGATAAATGCTGGCTACACTTCATGATCTAGCCCACCATGATATCACACTGGTAATTAAAATAATTTATTTTGTAGCCGTTCATCGATCAATTAACTAGTAAGTAAGATCGATCTACTCGCCACATTATACAAGAAACTATTATATTTCTGAAGCAGCTTTTTGGTGACAATGTAATTAGGAGAGACAAAGACAAAGTCAGAAAGGCCAACCCAGTTACCAGACTTTACATCTCTAGATGATTTTCTCACTATTTCGGATGAAATATCAAATTTTCAAAAATAGAATTCATAACCTCGAGATAAACATATCACTAGGATTGTACAAATAGGTGGATCGGTCGGGGTGGTCCCGTTACATGGCCCCCGAGATCATCAGATCTCACAGCCCTTGACCATTTTTGTGGGGCTATTTAAAAACTGAAGTATACAAAGAAGAGATAAACACCAGAGAGCAGCTGATTGCAGAAATTGAGCACTATTGCAATAAAGTTAAAAACAATTTAGAGATTGTTAAAAAAATTATAAATCAAATGACAAATCGATCAAGAAAATGTGTTAGTTAGGCGGTGGTTACTTTGAAAATAGACTGCGATTCAAAAAAATTAATTGGATTTAGTTGAACGATTTCTTATGTTGTAGTTAAATTGTTAATTTTTGTTATTTGTCATTTTGTTAAGTTTATTAATTACTCATTCATTACAAAATATTTTTATTATTGTACTAGGTTTATGTGTATATGTGTCTTTGTAATAAAAATTTAAAAAAAGTTAAATACAACTCAGAATATTATTTTAAGAGCCCAAAAGTGTATAGAATACAATGGTGGATAGTTACAATACCTTCAAAATTACTTGTCTATTGTTTTTTTAGTTTTTACGTAATTTAATATGCCATGAAACATTCCTAACATATTATTTAATTTCTGTCTGATACTCCGATTAAAGAACTTATATCTAGATACATAACGGCTACCTTTTCTTCATATACTTTATTTGCTCCTAACATAGTCACATTATATGTCCATTAAAATGGATAGATGAACATCACATCCCATAGGCAACAGAGGCGGGTATGTGTAGAAGGAAAAATGTACAATATTGTACCTATTTTATGTGATAATTATTGGTTAACTTCTAGGAATATTAACGCAGATTGAAAAAATACAATAGGTAAAGATGTTTTATTCAAGGGAAATATGCATTGGAAGGATATTATTTATAATATTATTATTAAAACTATAAACTGAACCTCATCATATTACGACTATGACCTACTTACTTATGAAACGATCGATTTCTGCAAATAGCACAGCACTGTTGCATGTTGCACTAAATTGTCATTAAACTGTCTAAATATGAACAGAGAATATTATTTAGGTATTAGGCAAATCACAACTTAAGATAAAAAGACTTCTTCACCACATTTTGATCGAAAAACACGAAAAACACTTATTAACATTAATGACGTATACTGTCAAATCTGTCAAATTGAGATTATGATAATTGAACTGAAGCCGACCGTGTACGAGCGGCCGCGAATACGCCGATGGGCCAATCAGCAACTTAGAAGTGCCTTAGATTGGGAGTCTTTCGGGATCATAAAATTCATGCCATTATGTATCTAGATATAAGTTCTTTAATCGGAGGTCTGATATAATACTTCTTCTCTTTATTTTTACTAAAAACCCATCATTAATAAAAGTTTTATAACGTATAATTTTTGAAAGTATGTTAAATGCGGATATTGCTAATTTATAAATCTTATCCTCGTACTCATCCTTGATAGTCTTACTTTCTTGTTAAATTAAATAAAAGTTTCACCATATTTACTTTACTCTAAAATATTGTTTTTTGCATTTTTTTATATCTCAATTAGTACAAAAGATATAAGGCTGTAGAGCAATAAATCAAACACCCTGTATAGGTGCACATATCCACTTGCAGATTATTCGCATAAATTCCCACCTCCAATTTCAAAATTAAGTTCAAATTTCGGATGCGTCGCACTGTCAAAATTACATTCCTAAAACCACAACTATTGGCCAGTAAACGATATAGGTCCCTTTATTTATACAGCTATAACCACCCTATTTACAAGACAAAAAGGCAAATCACGACCACAGTTTAACGTAATGTAATAAACTCTGTGACAACTTAAATAATCCCAGCTGAATTTTCTGTTTATTTCATGTCCAAAGTACAGCGCCAGCAACAATGTCAACCCATATTGCAAATTGAAACATCGCGGCTTAAGCCCCACTAAACCTTATCGCGCAAAATGTCACCCTTGTACAATATTTAATGCAGAATGACAGCAGCATAATACCGCAGCCTGCAGCCAACACTGTTGCCAACATCTTTTTAACTGCAGATATCAGTGGTAATGCGTCGATCCTTGTTTCCCTTATCTTTTACCGCCCGACATCATGCGGGCACATCGATTCTACAGGGACGATAATGTAAAAATTATTTAAAAACGTATCTGATCTGGGCTACTGAGCGAGATATTATAAATATGGTTTAGTGTTTTCTATAGATTTTTAAAGCTGTTTCTCTGTTCCATAGTGGGTTTCTTTATTTGTTTTTAGATATTGTCAGACGACAAAGACTAACAAATAAATTAGGAGTCAGAATTTGGCAGGCTGTGTGATGCTGATGGAAAAAAGTAAGAAGAATTTTAATAGCCAGAGAGGTAGCGACAGATTTTTCGCGTTAATATCTATAAAGCTAGATTTTTCCCATGATAGATTAAACAGTATCAATGATGAAAGTGCAAGTCTACCAAACTTTTAGTGTTGCAAAAATGAGTAAAAAATTGTTACAAAAAGTTGCATAAATGCATTTTATCCACAAGATTGAAATTTTACATACTTAGAGATGACATAAAAACATACCGGAAAATAATATTCTACCCCGTCGGAATCGTTGCCATGTCAAGTTTACCACCCATGCAAAGTATGGAACAAACAAACATTTTTGATTTATATCTACAAGGCTGAAATTTTTTCTGGAATAGTTTATTCAATAAGACACCCAAAAAATACAGTCTACCGATCGTCTCATGTTGCTAATGCCTCGATAGAAGTTTGGAATTTTCCGCCACGGAATATACAAAGCTGATTTTTTGTCTACAAGCAGTTTAAGCACTATTTCGATTAAAAATCATATTCTACCTCCGCTGAAAGGTGGCTAAATCTTTGGTAGCCGTTGCCAAAATGGCAATACATAGTAAAATCATGACAATTATATTCTTCATTAATATTAACGAACATACGGTTTTCTTACAAATGTGTTAATAATCACTTTTATTTGCCCCATTATGTTTCGGTAAGGAGATTTATCTTTCAATTTATAATTCTTTTTATGTCAAAGAAAATATAATCAACACGAGCACGACGTTAGCTACGAGAGTGAATATGGAGATTCAGATATGAGTAGCGAAGTTAATTTGATTATAAAAATACTATGTGTGCCCTAATTCAATTATGATAATTCGATTTATTTTATTAAAATATTATGTGTTAATTTATATAAAAAAATATCTCATGAAACTATAATAATATATCGATAATGGGTGCAAGTTACTTTCGATTCACTGAAAATAAGCTTGCTTTTCCTCTCAGATTTCTATCCACAACGTTTCTTTACCATCTGAAAATTTTATACATGCTTTTTGCTATTGAAAATTAAATAAAATGAAGAAATTGAAATGAGAGATGGGACGATCGGTAGACTACTTTTTGGATGTCTTATTCAATAAACTATTCGAGAAGAAAATTTCGGCCTTGTAGATAATAGTAAAAAATGTTCGCTTTTTCCACACTTTCGTGGGTGGTAGATCTGACATGGCAACGCTTCCGACGCGGTAGAATAATATTTTACGGTATGTTTTTATGTCATCTGTGAATATGTAAAATTTCATCTTGTAGATATGATACACTTATACAACTTTTTGCAATATGTTTAATTTTTTACTCATGTTTGCAATACTTATAGATTGGCAGAATTGCACCTTCACTATAGATACTATCTAAACTTTCTTGGGAAGAAAATCTAGCTTTATAGAAATGATTTCACGAAAACTGTCGCTATCTCCCTAGCTATAACAATCGTTAAAAGTAGACCATTTCTAAAATATGGAATATTTTCGACAAATGATATATGTATGAACTTTAGCCAGCTTAAATTTTTATGCAAATAAAATCTAACGCAACCAATCAGATGATAGAAAAGAGAGTATAACTTTTTAAAATGCACAACATTTTCTACAAACGATACCTATATGCAATATATGCAAAATAATCAATTTTAAGTTTTACTTTGAACGTCTCATTTCTTATTAGATTTATATTTATTATTCTATTTTCTTATTTATTGATAAAGAATGACGAATTAAAGCTTCAATTGTGGCGCGGATTTTAGTCAGAATTATTAGACGACAATTTTTTTTTTTTTTAACTATTTAACGTCGGCCTATTTCCGTTACCAGGACCTATCACCGACGCCAGGAGACGAGCTACCCCCAACCTGGAAATTTTGCCGAACCTCTTCCCTTAAGAAGAGTAGGGATCTTTTACTTGCCTAACATTTAATAGACAAGGGACCGCATGCTTTACATCCCCTCCGAAGGATGGTACATCCACTACGTAATCCTCGTCTGAAATTACGTAACTTCCGAGTATACACTGATATACAAGCCTCTAGAAGGTGGGACGAGAACGCTGTATTTCCCAAGATGGGAGCCCATCCAAGTACTAACCGCGCTCGACGTTGCTTCAACGGAATATCGACTGATATTCACATTGAAGTCACCTCTACGCTCGCCCCCTAGACGACAATTAACTGCTCACTGATACAGAAGGTCTTTAGAAGGCATTTCATGAAGGTACAATCAGAAACAAGCAAGTGTTGAATGTTATATTACAGAAATTGGTAAATAATACAATGTAACACATTGTATTATTTACCGATGCATATGAATATGGCTTCTACAATGATTTAATGACAGGGAAATACTAAAGCCATGTCCAAGAGGTACATTCGTTCTTGCAGAGAAGGTCCAATAATGATTTGGACTGGCAGAGCATACGTCTCGGCCGAATAGACTGTAGACTTGTACATAAATCATATCATCCTTCAGATTACATTACATTTCAAAGAACAAAAAAGTAACGTTTCCGCGTTGTTGCTCTACGTTGCCTCCAGAACATAATCATATCGAAACTTTATTTGTTAAATCACTCTAGTAGTTATACACAGTTTCACTCTGGTAACTCCATTTGGGACATCAGTTTGTTATAATTACCAAATTGTTTTCTTCCATTGGTAACAGATTTGAAAATGTTTTTAAGCGCAAAAATTTAGTTTTAAGAGTTTTAAGTAAAGAAGACGCGGTTCTACAGTTTATAGTGGAGCTCGTATCACTTCTTGGGGATAATTGATAAAGAAAAAATGATTTCATGGTTGCAAGAGTTAAGCAGTTAGGCAATGCTATAAATGCAAGTTGAACACCTTTATTACTGTACCAGCCCAGATATAGCTAGGTAGTTAGTGGCAGAAATTTTTAAACGATTTTTTCACGTATTAAAAGTTGAAAATAGTGAAGTTCTAACGATAGAAACACTAGTAACCACTAAGACATTACGTTATCGCTGCGTTATCTATTAACAGCTCATTAAAAATGTTGAAAAAAAGAATCCATCATTTGTTCATACCTGGTGTTTTAACAGACGTTCCCTAGCATAACATTAATATAAATCCAATTACCAGGCGTATATATTTCTGCGTCAATGAGTAATTCGTTTTTTTTTTTTAATTTTTAAACATTCATTGGGTCATAAAAATTAAGAAAATCAACGCCTGATATCTTCGTACTGCCGCTATTAGGAACGGCAAAATTTCAAAATTGAAAAAAAACGAAGCACTAAATTATTTATTCGCATCTGCTCTGAGTCGAATGGTTCTATTACATGTAAAAACTATGAATAATGCTAACTCAGACGTCACCATCATTGATTTTCCAAAGCCAAAATAATTTTAGACTTATTAAAAATAATAATACAGTGTAAATTATTTGTTAAAAAATATATTATAATATATTCAGAAAAGATTTTGATTGATAAAGCCAGTCACAACAATAGGCGTGTAAATAATGCATAAAATGTAATGAAAGAGAGTTGAAGAATAATTAATGAGGAAAAAACTATTCCAAACAAAATATTACAAGGATAACAGTCAATGAACAAACATTCACCAACACCAAATACATATGCAATGGTTTTAATGATTTCTTCATGAATTGTCAGTGTTCTAAACCTGAGTTGATATTACCACCTAATAACATAAATGATTTCTTTTTATTACCCACCAGCCCAGGAGAAGTTAGAAAATAATAGCTCAAAACAACGAGAAAATCTGCTGCAGGGATAGATCAAGTAGGTGGTCAAGTACTGAAAGCGGTAGTTGATGAAATTAGTGCCCCGCTATCTTACATGATTAATCAATCTTTCGCTAGTGGCCAGTATCCAGATGTACTAAAAATTTCAAAATCTATTCCGATATATAAAAACAAGATGTCTAGAATCGAAGCATGTAATTATAGAAATGTTAGCATCCAGAATCAGTTGGCAAACATTTTTTAAATCTGCTTTAACGAGCTTTTTAGAATGTCACAATCTTTTAAATGCATGTCAAAATGGTTTCAGAAACAATAAATCAACAACAGCCGCTAATGAACAATTATGTGAATATATTTATAATACGTTGAACAACAAACAACAGACAATAGCCTTATTTGTTGACCTCAGCAGAGCTTTTGATACTGTTGATTATAGTTTGCTTTTAGAAAAACTCTTTAGATTTGGAGTACGTGGAGTGGCCCACCGATGGATCACCTCTTACCTAAATAACAGAAAGCAAATTGTATTCATATATTCATACCATTCAGATATTAGGACGTTACTTCTGGTGTACCACGAGGCTCGATACTAGGTCCTCTGTTATTTTTAATTTTTATTAATGATACGCCAAATACCTGTGCATCACCGAATACTGTAATTTTTTGTAACACATTTTTTTTTAATATCCAGTAACTCCTTGAAATTGACAATTAGTAGAGCTAAAGATTCAGTAAATGAGTTCTTTGACTGTTGTTTGAGCAATGGTTTGGTTTTAAATGTTGGCAAAACATTTTGTATGTCATTCTTTTGCAAGAATATTTCAAAACTTCAGTGTTAAATTAAATTAATTGTACAGACAGACGAAATAAAATTCCTGGGACTAAAGCTGGATCACAAAATGACAAGAAAGAGAGGCATGCTGATGATTTATCAAAGAAATTAAGTAAATCCTGCTTTATTATTAGATATTAAAATAAACATTGGAGCTGAAAGAGAATTAAATTTTAAGAAGTTTTCATATAAATTAATAACCTTTAAGTCGTAACGACTAGAAAATTGGGATTTAGCCTGAAAAAAAAAAGTGTTCAAATAGGTTTTCATCAAATAACCCGAAAGGTATTACATCAAGCGAAAACATGCTAGAGGCAAATAAGAAAGCTACTAAATTGATGATGAATTTCATTTTTTTCTAATTTATGTACAGTTAAGGTTTCGGGGATCTGCTAGTATAAAGGTAGCGTCCGAACATCTATAAGACGAGGTATTTAAATGTTAAATATCTTAGGAACTATGGCACTTACTTTACAGATTCTAACAATCAAAATGAATGTCCATTAATTAGGCTTTCAAATGATTTTTTGGTTATTTCTATAGCATAAAAAACAAAAAAGTTATGACAAAAACAATGTACTTTTTTTGCATTTTTTTTTATAAAAACGTCGCCATTTTGGTATTGTAAGTAGTCAGTAGCTAAAAAAATATATTCCAGTATACTGTTTTTCGTTAATATATACTACGACCTGGACGCTCAAATATTTTCGTCCGCTTACAGCGCTTGCTTTGGAATAAAAATGCATTTTAAACTGTAAAGGGATTTTGGAAAAACATAAAATTTTTGTTTCCTTTCAAGTATCTCAATAAATATTAGTTGTAGCAAAATATGGTGGACATCAAGAATGAAGCTTATAAACTGAGAATGAATTTGTTTTTTTATATTTGTGTAGATAGTTATACATAGTTTCGGAGATATTTAATTTTATGGATGGCATCCGACCATTCTTAGGATGAAGTATTTAGTTTAAATGTTGAATATCTTAGAAACTGTGACACTTCCATAAAAAAATCCAAGGAACAAAATTTAAGGCAATTAATCAATCTCTAAAATAATTTTTTGTTTGTTTCGACATCAATTTAAATTTTTTTCAAAAACGTTTTTTTTCGTTAATATATAATATTACCTAGAAAAAAAAATTATTCGCCATATTGGAGCCGCCATTTTGAATTTTTTTAATTTTGACTTCAGATTCATAATCAGCGATCCCAAAAACATAACTATCCTACGTCTCAAAAATAAATTAGTAATACTTTTTCAAATATTGAATGTTTCTTTCAAGATATTTGCAAAATACTATTCTCGCGACCTTTGACCCTGTGTAATTGACTCCACAACGGTCAATAAAGAACTTTCACATATTTGTATGCAAATATTTAGCCCGTTACAACGTATTCCCATGTTGGATGTCGATTTTTCCTGGATTAAATCTTATACTGATAAGATGAATAAAAATACATTTATTTATTTATTTTTCAATAATAATTTTTTTTTTCATTTATTAGCTATATGTAGCAAATAAACATCATTAATAATTTTTGGTTTGCCTTGTCTAAATATTATTAAGTATTATTACTTTATTTTTATTAAAATTATAATTATTATTTGTGGAAAAACTTCATATTTCTTTTCGATGGGTTTATCTATAAATGCACATTTTTTGTATTAAAATGTACTCTTTCTGAAATAACCGATTCAACTATTGTAATTATGATTAAAAGTCATTTGAAGGAGAGCTTTTTTGGAATTTTGAAAATAGTTTTTTCGAAAAGTCAGTGAGATCCGAGGTCATAACCTTGATTTCCCTAGTGGAACCCACAAAAATTTTATTACCTATTATTCCCATTGGCGAAAAACCATAAATTGCCATCAGCTCACTAGCTAATAGGTAAAGTATTCATAATAGAGAAGAATGTTAAAACATTTTCACACCGGTACTGCTAATCTAACTGCTTTTGTCGCCTTTTAAATCTTTTAAATTTTTTATAGCGATTTTATTTATTTAAACTAAATGCTGATGAATTTTTATTAATATTATTTTCTATGTAAATATGTTAGGTCACATCTTCCAAATATTATTTGTTTCACAAAAACAGACCGCTTCGAAATTGAAAAGCTGAATGACTATTACAGGTTGACTTATTGCTTCTGAAATGACTATTGATAAACTGAAAACTTATTCACAAGAAAAGTATTCAACAATAATAAATCAAGTATTTAGCCACCGTCAATAATTGGGAAGTAAGTCGCCTGAAAAGACCAAAACTTTGATGAAGACGGTTAAATCGAATTCTAATGATAAGCAAAAAAACTTCAAATCCTTTACGGTGAATAAAGACAGGTTATTAAGATAAGAATAAAACACCGAAAAAAACTTCAGCGTGATCTGTTCCATCTTTCTAGAAACTTTGTAAACCTTATATTATGATAAAGTATCGATGATAGTATATAATGAAACCTATAAATTACTTTAAGGTGGAAAACTTTTCTAGTTTGCATTTGTTCCTCAAAGAACAAAACTTTAGCAGCGTATAATGATGTAAAATACTGAAATATTATTCAGCAGTAATAATAGGAGGTTTACAGTATGCATATTAAAATATAAATTGTGTCGCTTACACTTAAATTTCGTTTATTTTATAATTGCATCCTTTCAACCGATTGTACATAGAATTATATTTTAAATACCGGGATATACTCATATATACATGCCGATATTTCATATAAGATAACGAACCGACCCAAAATATAGGCAATATACCATACAATCTACCAATGGGTGTGTAATGTTTAACTTACATGTATGGAAAATTCTCATATCCTTTAAAATTGAAATATAAAAAAATGGTATACTTTCAGGGGTTGGTTTTTGACAACCCACACTTAAATACAATTATTAATGAGAAGCAAGCATCAGTGGCAAAATGCTACACGTATTTCCTTGGTAATGCAAACTGCAAATCAAAACAAACTATCAGGAATGTTCTTCTGAGAACCATCTGGCAATCGGGTCATCCCTCCGGACATGTCAATTGATAAAATAATGCTTATTTAGTGCATACTTGTCCACCTGAGAATATCTCAGAATATCTTCCTTTTAGAAGTCAAAATAGAAAAGGCTACTATCGTCAATGTATACAAACCTCCCGTAGAATAGAGGATATAATTCTGATCTAACATTTGTTTCTACTGGTAAATAGAATAATGAAGTATCTAGAGAAGTTCTTGATGATTTTCCTAAGTCACAACCGACCATTACCAACCTAGGCATAACTATACCCATAATTAATTCTCTACTTTTATTCAGATGCAACTTTCGAAAAGTATGCCGGAAATAAATTGAAAACAACTAGATGATGACAGGTATATTGAACCAAACATCGAATACTTGTTGGATTAGTAACAAGCACCTCTAAAAAGCACATTCTTCATGGCGTTACAAAGACCTTGCCAGAACGAGGATTGCCAAAAATATATACGACACCTTTGAGCACACGATACATACAGGCGAACAACTTTTAGAATCGTTAAATGATGCTCGATCAACAAGATGGAAAGAAGCACCTCAATGTTTCTATTTTACACACATCAGCCGTTCATCAAGGAATCTACTAGGTAAACTGGACCTAATACCCCCAACACTATCGAAGTTAGATTTCAACTCAACTACATCTGTAAGAGTCATCAGCCAGCTATACCTTTGAATCCGGAAAAGCTTGAAGATGCGATTCACTGCAGAAAAGCGGTAGCTTTAGATAAAATTTATAAATCATATGGGACTTAATACCCGACCAAAGTTCATCGAAAATAGCATTCAGGAAAAGCTCGAAATACCTGCTGTTTTTATTGATTTAATTTTCGCCTAAGACACAGTGTGGAAAGAGGAATTTCTGCTTAAATTATACCAACTCATTTATTGAAAAACGTTTTTACAACTAATAAATGAAATTATGAGTCATAAACTTTTTCAGGTTGGCATGAATGAAAAGAAAAGCAATTTCCTGAACTTGCAGAAAGGTCTGTCTCAAAGCTCTGCATTCAATATCTACATTTCTGAGGTACCAACAACTACATCACACTTTACGTATGCAATTTCGACCCACTATTATTCTTTATTCTATCTTGCCAGACGATTTGTAGTTCACAAAAATTATTCTAGTTGGCCTGTACTTGCTGTATGGCACGCCTGGTGGCATCACGCCATCTAGCGCGGTTGCGTTAGGCGCACAGCCTCATTGAAGCTCTTTCCCATCAACTGCTTGGTGACATGAGCCCAACGCTTTGGATGGCGTCCCCTTCGCATCAGGACATCTGGTTTTCCCTGAACTATCAACCCTTCTATATTGTTCTCACTCCGGTTGGTGTGGCCCAATTCTCATATTAAATGAATTTTGATGAGTACGGTATATGCTGTAACTCTTTCCTGTAGAAAGTACCCTCGAGTGAGCTCATCATCGAGTAATATCTGAGTGCATAGAGTCAACTGGTCTTGAATATGATAATTTGTATTCACATTTTTATCAAGAAAGTGAATTAAATTCGTCTCCGCTACATCGCTACCCAAAGACCCAATACGAGGAGATGCAGGAGTGTCTGTATATATGTGAAGATTTAAGCCAAATTATCATATTATTATATTCTGACTGTTCGCATAAAATATAATGCCTAAAATATCATTATTGTTTTAATCATTCCGCAACCATTCATTGGCGAAACGAAGTGCTTTGGCAATATTTTATATAAATGAATATTGCAGAAATTTGCCTGATCAGCTAGTGTCCTCAAAAATTCAGAAGATTCCTTTTCCGTCATAACGTTATCGACCAATTTCTATTCTTTTACTTGGTTTTCCAGAACCAGTTTCCCTTAAATAGTACCTTCTTCTCGGAAATTCTTCAAGATCCTTCAGATTACCTCCATAATCTTTACGGCAAAATCCGAAAACGCCCCATGAATAGTCATACGAATATTTTCAAGCACTATTTTCATTTTTTTACACATTTCTATTACTTTAATAAAAATGTTCCTCAAATGAAAGCATTTTGAAAGTTGTATAAATTTAACTATTTTGAATATTTCTACGGTTTTAATGTAATATAATAATAAAATCACAGTAGCATAGTACGGCTGCTTGATTGAGAGTCCCTGGAGTCCTGGGTTCGATTTCCGGTCCGAACGCTGGGATTTTCTCTGGAGAAGAAATTAATCTTAGTGATCTGGGATACTGGATGTGTATCATATTTTACGCTTAGTATAGTATAGTATAGTATAGTATAGTATAGTATAGTATAGTATAGTATAGTATAGTATAGTATAGTATCTGGTATAGTACAATATAGTAAGTGGAGGTCAATGGAGCAATCACAAAACATCTGGAGAGACATTGTGAATGAGAAGAGAAAAATAAATAAATAATTTATATTTCCAAAGACTTTTACAAGTATGGAAATTGCCAAGGTTGGTAGACAACATGGAAACATTGAAAACATTCAACAAAATAATATACAAGGTGAGTCAGTAGTGTGTGGACCGTCAATATCTCCTCAATCTTTTGATATTTGAAAAAATGTCTAAGGTAAAAATTGTAGGAGATCAACAATAACATATTCCAAAATCATTTTAAAATCTACAAGGTGCCTTACAGCTAATACTGATAATAGTGACTATTTTTTTTTCAAAGGTTTCAAACGAAGGAAAGCTGAAATAAGTAGTCACTATGAAGTATCAGCATATAGGTGATTGATTAACGAAAATAAATAAAAATATATAGAGTATTCCGTTTGAAAAAAATGAGTTATGACAATTTAAATATGTAAAAGTTTGAATCATCGTGAAGAAAACCCTGTAGAATTAGGTCTAATTCTGAGAATCCTCAAAATTAGTACATAATCTTCAGTAACATTTAAAATGAAATGAAATGAAATAATTTATGAAAAAATGTTTTTGCAGATTGTATGCTTGACCGATGCAAACGTATTTTGTTTTTTTTTTCGGAAAAAGTAAAATTATGTGGCAACGCCGCAGAGTAAGCCCAAAAATAATATGTGCCTGAAGGATAAATAATTAAGAGTCGCATAAAAATACATGTTCCATTTAAAAAATCCTAGGTTTAGATTATCACCTTTCTGTAAAACTTCCTGTAGCTTTTAAAATGATTTGAGAATATGCCACTCTCGATCTCCCAAATAGCTGAGTGACGGAAAAAATCGACGAATTTTCTTGTATTTTCATCGCAAAAATATTTATTGATGATTCTTAGAGGCAAAAATGCGCTCAGAAGAAAGTCCAATACATTTTTTCCGTAGGCCGACCAGAACATTGTTATAAACAATGTTTAATTGTTCATAACAACCTATATGAAAAACGATAAATCCTACGTAAAAAACGAAAAAATGAAGGAGTCTTTAAAATGCGTCGTTTGAGACCAAAGATTTCAGAGAGTTGTTGAAGGTGACAAACAAATACTTTAAAGCAAATATTTTTTAAATAATCTTAAATAAAGCGACATTTGAATAGACAATTCAAGAACTTCATGAGAGTACGCAATATACTACTTACTTCATATTCTCATTTCTATGTATTTTATCCGGCGAAAGTTAAAGAATGCATTATTTTAAAAGTTAAAGAAGAGGATAATATGTACAAACATTTACTTAAGTTTTAAACAGTCAAAAACGTTTAATTATTAATAGAAAAATTATATTTGCTCTTAGGTACTATACAGATAATTCAACAAGACAATAATATTTTTAGGTTTATTTTGGATTACCCTCTATTATTTTATATCACTTTAGATTTATCATTTGCGTCGTCCCTGTATGGCGAGCAGCGCGACAAATATCTTGATATATTTGAAGCATAACTGTGGAGAGATAATGACAGCATATGATAAATCACCTGTATAATCCATTTATTCTCGGAGAGCTTAAAAAAATGTATAGCTTTTCTTAGGCACGGTGCCATAAATTTCTTCTTGATAAATGGATCTTGCCCATCAGTATAATGTTTAGCTGAAAATAAAAATTTTAATACAATGCCTTTTCAGTCATTCAAAATACATTAAATATTGGAAATGGTTTTAGTTCACTTGCCGTAATAATTATTTACTTTACGCATTATGCACATAATAGCTGATGTATTCCGGCTTCGCTCGGGTAATGACAATTAATAGGACTTATTTTATTCATCCGAGCTGTTCTCGATATTTAGAATGATCCCATCAAGTCAACACAGATGCTCTGTAAGTATGTAAGCGAGAAATCGCTTTACATAATTACAGATATGTATAGCGGGTAAAGGACACTTTCCATTTGAAAGTTCGCGGCACGAAATTTTTATAAAAATTAAAGTTTTCAATAAAATAATTGAATATTTGGATATTTGAAAGTTTCCAAAATTCCGGGAAATTTTTCTTTGGGAACTTTCAGAATATTAAAACATTTTACTGAAAACTTTAATTTTTATCAAAATTCGTTCCGAAAACTTTCACATGGACAGTTTCCTTTACCCATCTCTCATTTCTATCTAAACTTCGTTCCGGAAACTCCTGAAAATTTCCTGGAAATGTTTATTGGAAAGTTTCCTTTATCCATCTCTGCATAATTATAGACCAGACTCCAAGTCACAAAAATTTAAGAAATTCAGAAATAATTTAGACAAGAGTTTCTTACCTTAACTTGGTTCATTGGGTTGTCATTGAGAAATCCTTAATTTATTCCACTCGTACGAGGCCCGGAGGGGGGATGAACAAGAATATGTTTTTTCGCAATTTTCAACTTTTCCGTTGAATTTACGACAAAAATGGTTATGTACAAAATTAAATCCTATAAAATTCTCTACAAAATAGGTTGTATACATTTTATCACCAGATGCTTATTTTTACTAGTAATTACATAGCCCCACAAAAAAAAGTTCAAAGCAGCGAACCAGACCCATGTATTCCAATGTATTTTCGTTCGCTGAATCCGAATCCGGGGTCAAAAAAAATCGTACACCTCCTAAAATCATTAACTAAAGCCAAAAAACACCTCTGAAACGGGGTAAAAAGAATATTAAGCTACGAGAATAGTTGTTACATCTTAATCAATCGAATTATGCAAATTAAGCAGCGTACATACAATAGATATGAAACACACACCCAGGGAAGTGCGAAAACTAGCCCCCGTATATAAAAAAATCGATCCAAAACAGCAATGACTGCTGAAAAAGCTCAAAAGTCTAAGTTTTGTTAAAGTGATAAGAAACTGCATCAGGTCTGACGTAATCTTCATAAACTGCCCCTATAGAGTTGAGAACAACCATCCCCAAGTTTAAAGGACACGAGAAAAACAAGAAAAAACGTAAAATGCAACAGGATTTCCATTTTCATGGATGCTATGATTGGCTGAAATTGCGTAGTACTCTAAAATAGAACTAGAAACTTACGTACCATCAACATTCTACAGTGTCAACCCTCAGAGGGTGTGAAAACAACCCCCTATGTAAGGTTTGACCATAAAAAGTTACAGTGACTTCTATAAAAAATCGAAACACCTGCGTTGTATGAAAGAGAGAAGAAACTAGACTATGTTCGACGCTGTACTTGAAAATCACCCCCACGGGGTTGAGAGACGCCACTCCTATAAAAAAAAAACTATGGAAATGAAACGAATAAGCAACAGTATAGCTTTTTCGTTACATCTTGAATTACGGTAGTTTACATCCTTTCTGGGGGTGTTACTTAATAACACTTATAAGACATAAGTGTGCAACACGATTTTTGCAAATCATAGCATCCATAAAAATGTAAATCCGGTTAGTTTCTCTCTGTTTTTCCAGCATCCTACAGATATATATAGAGGGGTGGGGGTGGTTTTCAAGCACATCGTCGAACATAGTCTAGTTTCTTGTCTCTTTCACACAACGCAGGTATTTCGAATTCTTATAGAAGTCACTGAAATTTTCTTATAGTGAAATCTTACATAGGGGGTAGTTTCACACCCTCTTAGAGTTGACAGTGTAGGATGTTGATGGTACATAAGTTTCTGTTTCTATTTTAGAGTACTACACAATTTCAGCCAATCATAGCATCCATGAAAATAGAAATCCTGTTGAATTTTGCGTTTTTTCTTGTTTTTCTCGTGTCCTTTGAACTTGAGGGTGGTTGGTCTCAACTCTATAGGGGCAGTTTATGAAAATTACGTCGGATCTAATGTAGTTTCTTAACATTTTAACAAAACTTAGACATTTCGAGCTTTTTCAGCAGTCATTGTTGTTTTGGATCGATTTTTTTATATATGGGGGCTAGTTTTCGCCCCTCCCTGGGGGGTGTGTTTCATATCTATTGTACGTACGCTGCTATTTAACCTTAATTTGTATGATTCGATTGATTAAGAAGTAACAACTATTCTCGTAGCTTAATCTTCTTTTCATCCCATTTCAGGGGTGTTTTTTGGCTCTAGCTAATGATTTTGGGGGTGTACGATTTTTTTTGACTCCGGATTCGGATTTAGCGACCGAAAATACATAGGGATACATGGGTCTGGTTCGCTGCTTTGAACTTTTTCGGCCATAAAATTACGTTTAATACAAGCTATAATCATTATTGGTAAAACCAAAAATTCACATCTAAGGGAACATCCCTGATTTTCATGAAAAATTACCTTTTCACAAATTTTTGTTCATTAATCGGTCAGCACAAAAAAAATTAAGTAATGCATGTAAAAAGATAGCCAAGTAAAAAAGATATTATTTTGGTTTTCTATTTTGTATTAGATAATTATGAAAAAGCATACATAGAGGTCGCATGGAGAACCTGCTCCTTTTTTAAATTTTATAAGTCTGATATAAATAAATTTCTTTTAAGAAACTTTTTGTAACAATTAAACATTATTAATACTAATATGCAACAACAGTAGACTTTAATTGTAATTTATCTTAATCCTATTACCTATCATAATAAATCAATGGGTTCATTTAGAATTTTTTTTAAATTTGATTATCGGAAAGATCTTAAAATTCTAAGACCCTGTGCAAAAAACTAGAACTTTGTGACACCTGTAAATCGTCTAAAAAAAATCACAAACATGGACCGCACCCGCCTTGTCGAGTATCGGCCGTGACGTCACTTAATAGGAACCCGCTAGCCTAAGCGGCTAGCTACAGCGCGTTATTATTGTTTCATAATATTACAAATTGTTAATTCAAGAAGTGCGTGTTGAAACTTATGCGTGTTTGTGAAAAATTTCTGTTTATCAACAATTTTCAAAAATATTAACAATGAATAATAGTGACGGTAAAAGGAATTATAAATATTGTAAATATTGTATTATATTGTTCCTGCGTGTCAAAGCACCACGGTGAAAACATCTACCAAAACAGTTATTACCGTTTCTAGGGATTTAAAAATGCGAAAGAAATGGTAACAAACTATAAAAATAGAGAAAAGGCTTACTACTAAATCAACTTATACAGGGTGTCCCGAAACTCCCGCCTTCCCCTTTAGATGCTAATTTTCCATGCAAAAATAGTAAGAAAAGTTCCTATAAATACGTGTCCGGAAATGCTTCCTAGGGGAGCTACGGCCCTCTAAGGATGGCGCAAAAATAGGTGTTTTTATTAATTATCTTGGAAATGATTTGGGACAACTTTATGAAACTTGGTTAACTTTTTTCAATTAATAAAGGTTATTGTTTTACGCCTACTTTGAAAAATAAATAATGCGCATTTAGCAAACGAATACGCAATATTTCGTTTAGACTGCTTTTACTCGAAAACGGCTTGCCATATGGCTAATTGTATGCAGAATTAACCAGGGAATCATAATCAGGGATTAAAATACTAAAAATGTCAAATGGAAAAATTAATGTGTAGAAACAAAGAACACCGGCCCCTCGTTTCTCCACCCCTGGATAAAATTAATTTTGGCTAATACTGTAAAACAATAATCTTTATTAATCGAAAAAAGTTAACCAAGTTTCATAAAGTTGTCCCAAATCATTTCCGAGATAATTAGTAAAAACACCTATTTTTGCGCCATCTTTAGAGGGCCGTGGCTCCCTTAGGAAGCATTTCCGAACACCTGTTTATAGGAACTTTTCTTACTATTTTTGCATGGAGAATTAGCACCTAAAGGGGAAGGTGGGAGTTTCGGGACACCCTGTATGTTTGTAAGGAACATTTCAATGTAAATACCCTATCTGTATGTTGAATTACTTATTATTAAATGCAGTATTTTTGAAACATGAATGTAAAATATATTTTAAATACTAGCAATTTCCATTTAGTTGAAAAATATTTGAGAAAAAAGCTTATTTCATATTTCAACACTGAGCTGCTATTATACAGGGTGTAGCGCAAATATATTTTAAATAATTATTAACTTTTGATTGTAGGGAAAAATTGCAAATGGTTGTTTTATAATATATATATTATTATTAAAACTTATTTCTTAAGTAATTATTGCCCCTTTTATTATTATTTTTAATAAAATTCTTTAAGGCTAGCAATGAAAAAATCTAAAATAGTATCTTATTTTTAGCTCGAAAAATACATGGAAAATTACATGTACTTATTTTAAATTAATGGGCAATGTTCATAAAAAAATGAGAAATTAACCTCTCTCATCTCTACACTAATGAGCTCATGATTTGGAAGATTCGAAGAGTCTGCTTTATTAAAGTTCGCTTCATACATTTTTCTTAATCACCACAAAAACAATGAAAGTTATTACCTAATTTAACGCACAGAACACTGAGAAAGACTCGACGATCTCAAGCGGAATGCATGACTATTTATGTGTTGCGCGACCGTTTCGTTTCCTATTAAGTGACGTCACGATGTTAGTCGGACCGTGCTCCAAATTCTCTCTTTAAAAGTAGTATATTTCGAAAACCATATATCGGATTCATCTGAAATTTTCAATATCGCCTATCTTTAAGTAATACTTTATCCACAAGAAGTAAGAACTACTAAATGAAATTCATTAAATGAGCCCATTGTTCGATATATGTTCGAAAAAAACTAGTTTTGCACATTGACTTAAGTCGGCGCTAGTGAGTTTATTGTGAGTTTTGTTAAATGATTATTCACAAAAATTAAACTACAAGGCTCATAATAATGAAATTCAATAGGATTCTAATAACAGACAAATAAACTAAACTATACCATTTTCTGTATCATTCATCCATGGTATTAGTTTTCTAGAGAACTGTTAATCCTAGAAAACAAATTTCAAATAGAAAAGTTGCCTCCATCTTTTACTTTTAGTTCTTCTCCATATACTTGTTCAAAATGTTAAAAAAAATCCCATTTTCTGCACTTTAAATTTGACGTTCATATTAATATATTTTACCAATAAATCTGTAGTCATAATGTAGATGAACTCGCCACCACTCGTTTGAATTTATTTTTTACTAATAGTACACAGTATTATGTCTTATGCCGCTTATGTCTAGCTTTAAAAGTTCCAAATAGTGATTTTATTACTGGGTAATCATAATTGCTTTTTGCAGCTTTATATGAGTGGTAGTTGTTGCGACTAGTAATATGTTATTTGATCTACAATGTCACGTCACTTTTTTGGGTCAAATAGCTTACTGCTTCAGTTTCCAACTGACTACGGTCTTCCTGTATTCATCGATGTTCTGAAATTATTTTTACCAGTTAACATACATTTAATTTTCGCCAAGAGAGGTAGCATATGAAAATAGAAAAATAATAAAATACCACATGTTAAACAAATTATTTATATTCAGTCACGAAAACTTCTTAAAGCAATGCATCCGACAGGAACTCCCGCCCCCTCCACTTCTATTATTGTAAATACTGGTGTTTACTATTACTATCCCAGGCAGGTACATGAATATTTGCCGACACACCTATTCTTATTATAATAAAAATCAACAGATTCACAGTTATACTTGCTGCAATAGGGCCGTTACTTAGTAAATACTTAGAGAATTTAAAGACCGCTCCACTTAGCTCAACTGACGACGCTAATTACTTTAATTTTATGCACAACAGTTTTTGTCGTAAATTCAACGGGAAAGCTGGAAATCACGAAAAACCATATTTTTGTGCCTTTTACCCCCCTAAAGGGGGGCCTTGTTCGAGTGGAATAAATTAATTACTTCTTATTGACAACCAAATGAACTAATTGATATCAAGAACTTTTTGTCTAATTTTTTTCTGCTCCAAAATACCTGGCGTCTGTTCTATTATGAAGAGCACCGATAAAATAATAGATATTTGCACACCAGAGCGTAAAGTGGATCTTTTCGAATGAGAACAATCATACGAGAGCTGAACACACTCTTTACGACAAAGGTGCTATACACTATTTTCTGAAGCGGCGATGTGATTTCTTTACAGAATAAGTCCAGAATAACTATTTTATATGCAAGTTTGACAAACAAATCGTGCAATTTACTTCGAAATTATATAGTAAGTTCACGAATAATAGCTATTTATGTTAGGAAAAGTAATTTTTTTCCACATTAGGCGTAGGATTTTTTATCGAAGCGAGCTTAGACAAAAAATACACTGTATACATATTGCACATAATTAATCCTATCAGTATTTGGGCAATTGAGTAAACTGAGATATTTGTAATGTTTATTTGAAATTTATAAGGAAAGGATCATGAACCAAGCGTAATCATTGGAAATGACAGAAATACCGCAAATGTTTGTGTTATTTTGTGACTCTCTATAATTATTACATTTTTAAATAAATATCAATTACAAATCCAAAGCTTCACGACAATTAATGTCATAAATTAGTTTTCATTTGACATTTATAAACTTCATATACCATCAAAAATATTTAGCTAGGCAGACGGACAGACAGACAAGCTGATGAAAATAAATATATAGTCTGAACCGCGAAAATCCGAAAAAATTCGGAGGGTGATTTTTTCACGATTACAATGCTATATGTGGTGTGTTTCTGTTTATGTATTTTAGGGTGGCCCATCTTTTTCGAAATCGAAATTTTTTATTTCTGACCCCTGCAAATGGTTCCATTTGAAGAAAAAACAGTCCCCTCAAAATATTATTGAGGCAAATTGAAGGCAAGGGGTGCCGCAGAATGCATTATTATGCAATAATAAAAGTAAATGAAATTATTTACATTCTTTGGTTGATGCATTGTTTTTTTTTTAATCAGCAACATTTATCTTTAGAATGACTCATCAAGTCATACAAATATCAAAGACATTATCTGTTTTGACTATGACATGTGTCCTACTGTAAATTCGTAGTCTAAGAAAACTAGACTAGAAGTTTTTGAAATAAAACTCTCGTTTTATCTTTGTGTATTTTATTATGAAACGTTTTTTTCATACATAGTACCAAATATTATCCTGAATCTACAAGACATATAGTAATAAAAACAATATTTTTTGCACTAGGCCAAAGCATGCGACAGGGTTTCTTTTTTTACATTTGGAAACTGTGATTTATAATCATTTACAACTTGGAGTAAAAACTGTTTTTGGTCTTCATTTTTTGTTAAAATGTCATTATAGTCAGTAATAAGTTTGATTCCTTTCTCAGCGGCATCATTTACAACTTTAATTTTGTTTACAATATTGAAACATCAGGTATAACTTTCATTTTCCCTCCATGTTGTTGGATCATTTTCCAAAAATTCCATAGACAAACCTAATTTTTGAAAAAACTGTTTAGTGTTCTCGCATATGAAGTCCTGAATTTCTTTGTTTTCAACGTGAGTAATGTTACTAATCATAAGTCGTTTAATACCCTCTTGATTTGGTGCTTTCTTATTCAAAGCTTTAACCATTTCTCTTTTAGTGGTAACTGAAATATCGTCATCAAAGAAAGATAAGCCAACATTTATTGAATTAAGGTACCACAAATGGTTCACTATTTTCCTACTTGCGGCTTGAGATATTTCTTTGTCAATATTTTGATAATTAATGAGTTCTTTACAAAAGTCTAAGTCATGAAGCGGTGCTTTACTAGCAAATGACGCTGTAAACCAGGCCTTTACATAAACCTTTACAATAAAGAGACATATATCTTCAATACCTATTTTTTCTTTTTTAGTTAGTTGGAACTGATCTTGGAAAAAAAATATTTTTAGACAGTAAATGGCTTTGGCCATCCAACGTGCATGATGAAATGCCACTGGTTGATAGAATGTCATGTGAGTGGGCTCTTCTTCAACAAAAAGTTTAGAAAGCATTAAAAATTCTTTATAATCATCACGAGGCTGTTGCAAAGTTAAAGCTGCATTTAGAAACTTTACAATTTCGGCTTTAACTGGTTGTAAAATATGTTTAATTTTTGATACCTGAAATCCAGTTTTTAGTTTATTTTGATCTATTTTAGGCCAAAATTCCCTAAAACGTTTAAATAGTGGCACATTTGGACCAGATGAGGAAGGCATTTTTGTGTCAAACACACTTCTCAAAACCACTTCAAAAATATGACGTCTACAAGGAAAATATAGAATATCTCTTTCTAATTTTTGTTGCAATAGTGTGGCTGCCCCATTTATATAACCCATATTTGATGCTGTTGTATCACAACAAAAAGCTATTACCTTTTCGTCCAAATTCCATTCACAAAGCACATCATAAACTGCTTCAGTCTGTTCTCTTCCAGTTGAATTGGGCAAAGCTGGTACTCCAAGCAGTTGTTCAATATCTCCACTAGTAACTAAGATAGCAAGTCTATCGATATTTCCCATTCCAGTGAGAGAAGGTAAAAGTTTTCCATCCCAATGGATGACTGGGGCCGGCAATTCAGAATTACCGAAGGCAGTTTTTAATATTTCAGCTCTTTCTTCGCGGATGCGTTGTCTAGAGCGCTGAAGTGTGGTTCTGCTGATGGACAAAGATGTGGTGTCATGTCCTAGTTCTTCTGCTACTGCCGTCAAAATATGGACTCCATACCTGTCGCTTATTTTGCAAGCATCAAATGCAGCGGATATTTTTGGTGTGATGATGTTACGTGTTCCATACAATCTCCTCTTTTTTGGCTGTGACGGGCCAGGCTGGTCTTGTAACAACTCTTCTTGGGCTTCGATTATTTCATCTTCATTTTCGTTGGAGTCGGCTGAATTACTACTTGATGATGGACAGGTGACTGTTTCCTCTAATCTAGCTTTTTCTTGTTAACTTCGTTGCATTCGTTCGGATAATTTCTGTAATTTCTCCTCAGCTGATTTTTCTTGAGAAGCAAGTTGGTAATCAATACCATGCATAAATCCAGGACGTCCCTTTTTTCTTTGGTTAATTAAAAACTGCTTATCTTCATCTATTTTCATCAACTCCAATGCATTTGCATGAGAAATGTCAAATAGATCGTCCAATTTTTCAACGAAATTTTTTTCTTTACTCCCGCACTGGCCCTTTTAGCCGATATTTGTAAGTTCCTCCACTCTGCATAAAGTTTATCTAGTTGTTTAACACAATGAAAATCCTAACGTGTCGGAATGCGAGCTTTATCCCAAAAAAACTGACACCTCTTTTATTGTTAATTTAGCATTTTCATGTACACTTAGCTTCACTTCACGAATGTTATAAAAGAGCACTTGTAATACTTGTCTATTAGACGGCAATTTATTGCCAATGATTTGTGACGAATAGTGTCCAACTAAGTAAATGAAAGTATCCTTTCGTAAGGATCTAACATCAGCCATCGTTAAATGTTTTTTCAAAAAGGAACGTATGCTAGAACTTATAATGTCACCACTGTAAAACACAATTGCAAACTGACATAAAAACCTACCGTAGGTGCATTATATGTCCAAACTTCCAAAACAAATAATTTCCAGGAAATAATTACACCAATAAAACATTATGAGAAAAGAGGTAGATATTTGTATTTTAAGTAAAATTTAAGTGTATTACCGTAATAAAATCTTATCTACAAATTTCTACCTGAATGCGGCACGGGTTACCGTTCACCGAATTATCTGAAACTTTGACATAAATTATTTCTAGTATAATAGTATATTTTCGTGGGGTGAGACTTAAAAAATACGCAAAAAAAATTCACCCCTATAGAGATGGGCCACCTCCTAATGTATATGTTTAATACATGCTTTCGGTAAGCGTGGAAGTAAACATATATTTAATTTAAACAAAATTACTGCCTTTTAAATGTTGCTAGTGACGACGAATCAAAAAGTAAATATTCTGTTATAGTTTTGAAAAGAACTTTTAATGATCGCGCCATACCTTTTTGAATTATCTAAGCATCATTTTTAGTCATGATATCGAAAATCGAACTCAACATCTCAAGATACGGAGTCTTGAGATATATCATGAAAAAAACTATTTGTACATTTCACTCTTTGGGCGGGGGAATGGGTAGAAGTTCATAATGCATCGCACATCTGATATCAATGTCGGACTCAAGGACTGCCAAATCACACAGACATGAAGTGCATTTGAGGTACTTGTCAACCATCGTAAGTTGGCAAGTAGCTGCGCAGAGAGAGAAGAAATATCGTCACTGTTGGACAGAGACAAACGAGCTTCTTAAGCTAGCTAGCTTAAGAAGCTTAAAAATCTTGTTTGTCTCTGTCCAACAGTGGCGAAATTTCTTCTCTCTCTGTGCGGCTACTTGCCATCCTAGAATGGTTTACTAGTACATTCGTGAAAAATAAAAAAAATTGCAATTCCTACGAAATTATTTTCATCTCCAAATTTGCATTTGATTAAAGTAGGTACAATGGAACCAATGTCGAGCTATACGTCCTTGCAGTTCAGAGTAATGATTAAACACATAAAAAACATACATAGGTATCGAAATGAGAACCTCAGTTTACAATTAATTATTTTTTATTTATTTGCTTTCATCATGATTAGAAAATATATTTACACTCAAAGAAAATGATAGGTAAATTCAACCAAAAAGAGCATATGAAATCGCGCCTATCTAGTTTCATAGTTAAATCAATCAGAAAAGAATAGTCATACAACTTTATTTGTTTTCGTAAACAAATAGTAGTTTAATAATCATATCTTCTTGTAACAAATTAAATAGTACAATGACATTTTTTTATGTTCACTAACCATTTTCAATTTGGTCTACAATTAAATAGTACAACGACTTTGTTGTTTGTTCACCAACTAATTTTTAGGTTGATCTACACTTTATTGTATGATGAAGTTTTTTTGGTTAGCCAAAATCTCAATATTGAGAATTCAGACCACCCAAACCAAAGATTAGAGATCGTTTATAAGATCCATCCAAATATGTCGATGATCCCTGAGGGAATTTGAACATTGCAATCATGTTATTAATTTTCTATAAATTCATAAGAGTATAAGACAATGCATGATTGATTATTGTCAGTGATTTGTATGTGGCGTCATCTAGGAATAATTTCTGTAATAGACTACGTGGTAAGCAAGCAAATTTTATGGTAATTCTTTTAGAACTTCTAGAAGACGACAATAATATTGGTTTGTCTACCAAGTACCATAATACAGCGAACTAATACTGGGTTAGAATTACAATTCGATAATACTTAAAAATAAAGTCTACTATATATCTAGTTTCATTTGACAAAATTAAAAAAATTATTAGTAAGATGAATAAATTATAGTCTCATGCACCTATTTTTTAAGTTAATGTTTATTTTGTTGTGTGACAATCGCCGTTTGTTTAAAAATACTATTAAATATTCTTCAATTTAACAAAATGAAAAATATATATACTATTTTTTTGATTGATTTAACCCATACTATTTGCAAACAAAACGTCGCTGATGCGACGTTTTAATTCATCAAAGTGGATGATAGAACGATGTTATGTTTATGTAAACAGAACTGCGGGTTAACTCTATAATAATATTGGTTTATCTGTCAACTATAATAGTAGAGCAAACTGCTACTGGGTTTACAATTACAATTCGACAATAGTTAAAAATAAAATATACTATTATCTAGTTTAATTTGACAGAATTCAACAAAATAATAGTCAGACGGAAAAAATAATAGTCTTATTCATCTATTTTTTAAGTTAATGTTTGTTTGTTGTACGAGAACTTTTTATTAATTAAAATAACAATCACCTCTTGTTTAAAAATACGATCAATATAATTTAGTTTAACAAAATTAACGATATTGTTAGTTAACCATTTTTTTTGTTGAATTTACCCATACTATTTCTTTGAGTGTAGGTATTATGCAAATCATAACTTACACACTTTTTTATTTAATACGAAATTACCTAATTTCGGTAGGTAATTTCATATTAAATAAAAAAGTGTGTATAAGTTCTGATTTGGATAATACCTAAATAATATTTTCTAATCATGAGAACCTTTCTTTTTAATTTTGTTTTTGTTTTCTATTCTACTTCATGCTATAATATATGCCATAATATATGCAGGTGAATGTCGAAAATCGAAGAATGGCTGTCTGTGCAAAATTTCGGAACTCCGTGCAAACAAAACATTTTTGAAAAGTCAACTGCAAGATTTGGTATTGATAACAATAAATTAAATTAAATATTATCATGTGAAACATAGACCCAGAAATAATCTAGCCGGTTTTGAATTGTATTTAGAAGTACCATATTTTTCGCCAGAAAAAACAAATCAATCCAGAGGCGTAACTATGGCAGGGCCCCGGGGCCCCTGGAGACCAAGAGGGCCCCAGTCGGCATCCTGTTGGCGTCCTGGGGCCCCGGGAGAATAAGTGTCCCACTCGGCGCCCCCCCCCTCGCTCATTAAAAAAAGTTGGGATCAAAAAAAATTTTTATTAAGAAAATAATATAATAGGGGGCCCCCAACAATTTTTTTCTCTGGGGCCCCATGACGTCTAGTTACGCCACTAAATCAATCGCTGATTTCGTGGTTCATGAGATACAAAAATATTGGTTGTTATGATCTATGCTCAAAAATATTTTTGACACATTTCCTACGTCTCGTATTTTTAAAAAGCCGTGCTTTAGAAAATATAGAACCCCTGTTTAAAATAACACATTCTACAAGCTTTCAAATCATAGTCATAACTTGCATAACATAATTCTTAGTACACTGCAAACCCCAGTTGGAATTTCATGTGTTACATGTTAAACAGAAAGTAAATAATGACGTGGAATAATTTCATTCTTAAACATAATTTAAAGCCACTTTTGCCAACTTAATAAACCGAAAGTGAGAGGTTAATTTTAATGTAGTCCTCCAGCTAATTTAACATAATAGCTGTAATTTTCAGTAACAAAACATTCCTCTTTATGTCTGACATAATAAAGGCGTTATGTTTCAATAAAAGAAATTGTGGAGAGTTGTTTTGTCTTACTTCCTTTTCATTTTCCTCTGAGACTGAGCGTGTCTGACATTGAGTGGGTCTTTCTGAGTTCCTTAATAATTGACTACACTCTTTTGTGAAATTACAAACTTTTGTGTTATCAAATTACAACCGAAATTACCTTTTTAAATATTTACGTTGGGGTATAAAACTTAAGGCTATTATTATAACTCTTTGATGAAACTGGTGTAAATTTCCGGGGATTAGATTTTGAGTATTAATTATGAAGCAAAAAAATAAATTGCATTATCTTCTACCTTAAGGAAATTAGAGTACAAAGTAAAGCAGTAATGCGTACAAAAGCAATCAGACGTTGCTGCAATGGTTCTACTGTTAATATATTTTTTGAAACAAAAGAGTAAGTTTTTTTAAATTTATTATTTTCTTTTTACTTTTTTTTAAACCGCAGGAAGAGTGTGGTCTTTTGACGAAAACACTCGTGATAAACTTAAAGCCATATAACATACTAGATTTATTAGTTCTCTCACTTTGCGCGAGATTTCTTCAGATTATGTAAAATAAGGAAATGGGATGGTTTAATTTCGCTAGTATATTATATTTGCTTAATGGCACTATATCAGAGAAATTATTTGGCAGGTAGTTGAAGCTATTGTAAAGTGAGAAAACAGAAACCTTGCAGACTGGACACGTTAATGAAAATAATGAATGAAAAATACGTCACAAAATAACAGTAGTTAACACAATTTACCAAGGAAAATATATCCTATATTTTTAGTGAAAGTATACAGGATGATCACATTAAAAAATTATTAATTAAGGAACCACAGATATGGATAATGTTTGAAATATAGTTGATAATGTTGCCAATAAAGAAAACCTGATATAAACAAGAGAGACCATCCTGGGTAAATAATCTTGGATGGTCTCCCAAAAGAAAAATATAATTAGTAAATAAAAACTGCTGAACAGAAACTAAAAAAATGTATCCTTGTCAGTGTTTGCAGGTAAAGATGCTTAAACTGTAAAATATCCAATTTTTCTTACAACTCATGGCAATTTGGAAGTTATGAGCAGAAACTTTCTAGCAAGGACGTCCCAAAGTATTGCCGTAGAACTTTTATGAAACATCTCCAATTGGTCGCAGAAGAAATTTCCAGCCCGTCGCGATAAAAAAAAAGAGTGAAATCAGAAAAATATACACATTTTTTAGCTATAAATGTTATTCAGAACCAAATTCAAAATTTAGTTTAATATTTTACACAAAATCGGTCAAAACACAAAAACGATAATATATACAATTTTCATTTTTCTGCAATTAAGCCCTAATGTGGGGAATTTTTCATCTACACCACCACCTTGTATATCTTCAATATACAAGGTGGTGGTGAACCAAAACCATCACTGTTTTTGTGTGATTATAGCCCGGTAGGTGCAAGGAACATACTATTTATGTCTTAATTTATTAAAAATTTAAATTATAAATATTGTCAACAACTAAAGAGAACACACTTTCGATACTCAAACTTGAGCGTCTCTCTTACCTAAATTAATGAAGATGGATATATCGTTCCTCAGGATTTCCTATAGAGAATTTGATTTATTATAAGAATACTTTGCGCCTACATCTATTATATCAAGCTTACAAGAAATATGTTAATCGAGTATCTGGAACCATTCTCTCGACAATTATTTTTGTTAATTAATTTGTATATAATATTTTGTTACAGTTCCAGTTCACTAAAAATTATATTTTATAGAAATACAATAAAGCTTAACTAGAACAACTATTTGTGATGACAATACGTTTTCTTGGGTAAAGTTATTCTTGGCCCTCACGACATAATCTCATCAAGTGTTTTGAATTATAATGAAGTAATTATGATAATGATTATAAATGAAGACCAGAGTCGGTAGTTGTTATGTTTGGAATATAAATACAGCTCGTTTAAAATATTTACACGCAAGAAATTTTGGTATAATCCATTATGATGGCGATCTACACATCTTCACTAAAGGTTAAACCAAACCTGAGTAATCAGTAACACATATATTACAGAAGTTAAATGTGACTCGGCTTGTATTATTGCAGTATAGTAGCTTGACAGCATAGAGAAACTTTAAATAAATATTTTGCTCTGACAGTTATTTCCAATTCTCAGAGATGATGGCCAAGCAGAGTCTAAGTTAAAGGTGCTGGTACTTGACTTTTTAATGATATTTTATAATTTATAAATAGAGTCTTCAAACAATTCAAAAATTTTTGAAAAGATCTGAGGATTGCTGATACCATTTGTATTTAGTTTATAAAGTGAAAAATTTTAACTATGAAATTTGATTTTTCTGTTTCTTGTTGGATCCTCTGCCACATATATTTTCTTCTAAAACAATGTCCATGAAATTTACAAAATAATACAATTATTCGGCATAACCTCTGCGCCTGCAACTTTTTTATCAAAGGGACAGTTAGAGGGCGTTTTTTGGCAAATAATGAATAAGAACGAAAATTTTAAAATAACGTATTTTGCTGACGATTCGGAAACCGAATCTATTTCCTTTCTCAAAGCTTTATTACGAAAATGTTTATGTACTATGTACATTAAACACAGAGCTTTAAGAGCTTATTTTTTAGTAAAATAATGGATAATTTGTAGATTTCACTGGCATTGTTTTAGAAGAAAATAAATGTGGCAGGATTCCAACATAGTACAGTACCTATGTAGAGGTAAAAAATATGTAAAATTTCGGAATAATTTCAAATGTATTGATAATTCTTCTTTATGGAATCTTATTATAATAAAAGGTATCGTCTTCAGTTTCTATATGGTCCGGATACTTGCTCTTATCCTCAAGGGGTGAAAACTACCTCTAAATTTAAATATTCAACATTTGAAAAATTATTACTAATTTATTTTTGAAACGTCAAAATTTAAAATTCAAAATGGCGGCTCTAATATGGCGGAAGTATTTTTTTTTATAAAACAAATGTTTTGAACGGACAAAAAAATTGAGCAGCTAGGTGACGCTATATATTAACGAAGAATAGCATTTTTGAAAACAAAATTGATTAACGAACAATTACAATAACAAAATGGCGACATTTTGTTTAAAAAAATGTGTGTACATTTTATAGGCCATAACTTCTTTATTTTTTGTGATGTAGAAACAAACAAAAAATCATTTTAAAAATTGATTAATTGTCTTTAATTTTGTTAGAATTTTTTATGGAAGTATCACAGTTTGTGAAAACTAATATTTATGGAGATATTTGCAGAGAAACAAGTATTTTACGATTTTTTCTAAAATACCTTTACAGTTAAAAATAAGTTTTTTTTTGTGAAGAAAGCGCTGTAAGCGGACAAAAGAAATTTTTAGTGTCTAGATCATACTATATACTAACGGAAAACAGCATATGGGAATATATATTTTTTAATTACTGACTACTTACAATAACAAAATGGCGACATTTTTATTAAAGAGACGTAAAATAGTACATTGTTACTGTCATAACTTCTTTGTTTTTTATGCTCCAGAAATAGACAAAAAATCATTTGAAAGCCTAATTAATAGTATTTCATTTTGGTTGTTAGCATTTTCGACGTAATTGCCATAGTTTCTGAGATATTTATCATTTAAACTAATTACTTCGTCTTATAAATGTTCCGATGGCACCTTTATACTTCTAGATCTCCGAAACCATTAAATTATCCTTTTTAGTAGCTTTCTCTAGCATGTTTTCGCTCAATGTAATACATTTCGAGTTATTTGGCGAGAACCTATTTAAAATACCTCTTTTCAATCGTTATAACTTAAAGACTATCAATTTATATGAAAAGTTCCATAGAACCTCGTCTTAAAATTTTATTCTCGTTCAGCTCCAACGTGTTTGTTTTTTTTTTTTAGTTTTTTCCCTCTGGAATCCACACCCTATAAATTTGCAAGCCAGCGCATAATACAGAAACTTTTTCATGATGCATTTACTATTACGTTGTCAAAAATGAACGAAATCCGGAACGGAATCCGTTTCATATGACATTCCGAAGTTAAAACCTATAGTAACTAACAAGAAACAGAAAAATTCAGAAACTACCACAATCAACATTTAGACAATATCAACATTTGATGTTTACAATTATACAGTTATTTTCTGGCATTTTTCATGCCGTTTGTGTTTCGTGTTTATTCTTTATTTTTGAAAATATTTCTTCTGTTCAGAAATACAGTTCCATAAATACACTGGTATTCTAAGCACGACTCAAAGTCTTCATTGCATACTAAAAATTTGGTTTTTGCTAATTTCACTCTCTCAAATTAATTATACTTGTCTCCCTTACAAAATTTGAGGAAGATGTCAGTCCTTGTCAATAAAATCATTGTTTCTCGAAAGCAGATGCTTTATTGATATCAAACCAGGGTACTTTTTGTTAGGAAATTATTTCAGGAATTTCAAAATTTCACCCCATATTTAACAAGTAGCTCGAACGGAATATATTTTAAAGATATGCCGGGGGGGGGGGGGGGGTGAATTGTTGCAATATTTATTAACCTGTCACAAATGGTTTTTGTCATACTATGAACTGTCCACTAGGTAGGTCTAGTGGTATTATGTCTTTTTCATTAATAATAGACTCTATCGTGAGAAGAAAGACTTTTTTAAAACTTATTCTGGACCTCATAGAGTATTTCTATGTATTCTTTTTTGTCCGCGAAACGAAAGCCATTTTTTTTTGAGTTTTTTGAGAAATTGCTTTATTTCTTGTTTTAACTTTACATTTTTTTAATATTTCAAGTTCCACTGGTTGAGCCGGAATGGGTCAAAAATTAAATTGTTTGGAATAAATTTTGCTTCAAAACTATCTAGATTCTTTAAGTGAATTACATAATCTCAGAAAAGTGAACGCCCTCAATAATTCTTCTTTTTTTTAATTACTTAGCTTGTAAAAACATTCTTTCAAATATATGCATTTGGAAGAATTTTGTGAAAAACATCTTATCGATCTTAAAACGATCCCAAATAAGAGCATCAAGTTTTGAATAAATCTTTATTTGGGCGGCCAAAGAATGTTCTTGAATCGAAAATTTTATTACTGGATTATTTTGGGACAACGCATTTTTGAGCTACATACCTTGAATTAAATCACAGGTTTTTATGTACTTTATGATGGTATAACACAAGAAGTTTTTATTGTTATTAAAAATATTAACCCGAATTTTGTTTCTGTGATATTGTTTTCTGATGAGTCGAGTCGAAGTAGGCCAACGCTCTCCCAACAATGGAATGTTCAATAAATAAAACAATAGATATTAGGCGAAAATCGGGGGTGAGCGTAGAGGCGACTTCAATGTGAATATCAGTCGATATTCCGTTGAAGCAACGTCGAGCGCGGTTAGTACTTGGATGGGTGACCCACCTATCTTGGGAAATACAGCGTTCTCGTCCCACCTTCTAGCGACTTGTATATCAGTGCATACGCGGAAGTTACGTAATTTCAGACGAGGATTACGTAATGGATATACTATCCTTCGGAGGGGATGTAAAGCAGGCGGTCCCTTGTCTATTAAATTTTAGGCCAGTAAAAGATCCCTACTCTTCTTAAAGGAAGAGGTTCGGCAAAATTTCCAGGTTGGGGGTAGCTCGTCTCCTGGCGTCGGTGATAGGCCCTGGTAGCGGAAATAGGCCGACGTTAAATAGTAAAAAAAAAATAGGCGAAAATCAACATTTAATGAGGCAAGTCATTTTCAGGATAGATCTGGAGTAAACGTGTGGGCTGGGGTGATTGGAACAAGAATTATTGGACCTATTTTCTTTCAAGGGCCTTTGACAAGGCAAAATGATATTGAAGAAATGTTGATGGACTTACCACTTGCAGTTTCTGAACAAATGTATTTCCAACAAGACGGGGCTGCGTCTCATAAGGCCGCTCGAGTTATGACCCATTTATTGAATCGGTATAATGGACGAGTAATTGCAATTTATGGACCTGTCGTCAAAAATCCTGTTTTCTGAGATTGGACTGGCAGTCTGTTATTTTTAAGTGACATCAATTTATTTTGAAATAATTTCCATTGTTTAAATAATATGTTAATATTTATTTTCAACTTTTTATCAAATTATGCTAGAAAAGTCAGATTTTTTTTTGTAATAGAGACATAATGAAATTTGTATATTAATCAACTTTATGTTTTTCATATCATATCTTAAGTCTATAATTTAATAAACCATAATTTATTTAAAGGAAGTAAATTTGTTTAACCAAATGAGGGTGTATTAAATAATATGGCTAAGATATCTAAAACATAAAATGTTGTGTCTATTATAATAAAGCTGACTTTTCTAGCATAATTTGAAAAAAAGTTGAAAATAAATGATAATTAATTGTTCAAATAATTGGAAAATATTTGAAAATAAATTGATGTCATTTAAAAATAATAGACTCCTAGTTCGATCTCAGAAAACAGGATTTGTGAAGAATTTTCGAAAAAACAAATGGAATTTATTTAAATAAATGAAAATTGAGTAAAAATGTTGATAAATATTCCACTGGACCAATAGTAATAATTTTTTAAGAAAAAACGAGAATAAAGTGTTCAAAAGGGACAATTCCCTGAAGAATTTACATTTTTGACTTAAGAGTGGTTTTCGGGACACCGTGGAGGTGTGTTAGGACCGGCAAACTTATACGTATATGCCACAAAATATGTACTTACTTTTTTCGGATTTGGAAACAAATTGGGGTATCGAGGTCCTCTATAAAAAATTAAGTCATTTTTGGACCAACCTAATACACATTTGGCACACTTATTTTATGATCATAAAAATAATCTTTTTCGATCCAAATATACGCACTACAAGTTAAGTGGTTAAAGAAGAAAAGGAAAAGCTGCCCATTGCTGTCGTTTTCATTTTTTGGCGCTTTGCAATTTATTAAAAAAACTAAAACTCGAATAGTTTTAAAGGAAAATTTGTTTCGAACAATTTAGTTTTTGAATCCGATTCGATCAATAGAACCTGAGAAATTCAAAGAAATACAATGCAGAAACAAGAAATAGGCAGACCATTTGGTGTTGTCCAGATTAAAGTAAAAAAAAATCTCGCTGATTTAACTCCACTAGATATATTATTCTATTTTTCAGGGCACTAACACTGATTAACCTTATTAATATACCTACTAGCGCGATCAAAATTAACATCAACCATATACATAAAGAAAGTCATTTCTTGTTTTTATTTATAGTAAATAACAGTAGGTGTATGAAAGTTATGTGCAAAATGCCTAAAATAATATTTTTCAATTAGTAACACTATTAGGAAATGAGCGAAAGTTACAATCGGGCGTTTCCGACTCCAAATACCTATTTGAACAATTAAAATAAAAAAATATTGTCTGCGTGCGTAATCTCAATCAGTGACACTACGTAAAAATGAGTTGCGCGCCCTATTCGACCAAAATAGGTATTGTAGGCAGCCAACCACACTACAATTTCTATTCGCTATAAGTAAAAATGTTTCTTGCTATCATAATATTAGCCCAGTCAATTTATACATGAACCAAAAAAAAAAAAAAAATACAACCTTAAGATTTTCCAACGATATTCTCTTTATTTTTGCGTCACAAATAATTTCTCAAAAGTCCATAAAGCCAACTAGACTACAATATTTACAGCAGGTCAAATGTCAAGAAAATCGGTTTTTCTCAAATATCTCGTAAATCATCGTTAATTTTGGTTATAATAAAATTTGTTCGTGAGATAAATATGCATAAAAAAGGTCCTATACAAAATTTACGTAGAACCAATAATTTTTGAGATTATTGAGATAACTCGGACAATGTGCTGCATTCGTTTTCGCACCACCTTTGAGGTAGAATGCAAGGCGCATTTTTTTTACATGATGTCCCCTATATAGGTCTAATCCATGGGTTACAAGATATATTATAGTTTTGTTGATTATGGTTCGTCTTTGCTGACTTCTTCTTCTTCGTCTCCGTCTATCCCTTCTATTTCCACTTCTTCAATATTTTCATCTTCGTCAACAACCATCTCAGCGGAAAATAAAGAAATGAGTTCGTCTTTATCATCTTTGAACTCAGATTCAACGGTTGCATCCTTGTACATCGTATTGAGACACGACTGGCCCCGATAAGAGCCACACACTATGGAACATCGCAATCCACAATTGGTGCCACAACCTTTTGTGCAACTGCAGAAAATTGAATTGAGAAGTTCATCTGGTGCAGGGGGAGTCAGAGTAGTTGTTGGCTCTAAGAAATCTTTTCCCAGCCAAGTTTGAACCTGGTAATATACTCTGATTAGATGTTGTTGAGTAGCTGCTGCTGTGGGTGGAAGTGACGACAATTGCACAGGCTTATTTATTAGCAAATTATTCGAACAGTTTCCTATTTTGAATGCCGCCAATGCTTCCTGTAAATCTGGTCTTTTTGTAATGTTTTAAATACATTTCTTTTTCCTTTTCGAAATAAAGTAATGGAATGTTAGAAAGCTACTACTAAAAGCCCTTACTATTATTATTATGAAGAAGTGTCCATTTCAAGGACATCTCAGACAGAAATTATACGGGTTTAAGTGTATAATAGTCGACGTAAATTAGATATAATAATGGCATCTAGAAGAAAAAATTTATAAAGTTTTAAAAATTTGGGTACAGAGTCTTAATAGCCATCCAAATATAGATCAAAAGAGTTTCCACCTCTCAGAAGGGTGCTTCATCCCCTTTTGCTTCAAAAACCACCCTCCAATGATACATGCTGCCAGTTTTTAAAATTTTTCTCGAAAACCGTTACCCTGGCGAGAAAAATGTATAGAACTTAATTTATTCTATTAATTCTTCTGCATATGTTCTATACATTTTTTTCCTACATCGAGCCCTAATCGCAGAAATAGCGTTTGAAGTTAATTAAGGATGGTAGAGAAGACAAATTCCCTAAAATTACGATGATAAAAGCAAGCTTATTTTTACAAAATTTTAATCGTGACGCTCGGCTCGATTCTCTGCTGTTCGTTGCCTTGGAACGATCCATTGTACGTTATCAAGGGGGGGAGTCGGTAGAACATTACCGTATACCTACGGAAAAATTTTGCGGAATCGAAAGCTACAGCACTTACCAACATGTTGAGTTACGGGATGCAAGAATTAAAAAGGATGAAAAAGACGTTAAAAAATTTACACTATGACTGAGAGAGCATTCTCCATTTATAACATCAGACAATTTAATTTCTTTATCTAGTGGGCTTGTTGCCGATGACTCAGTTAATTGTTATAAATCAAGAGAAATTGGCGAGAAATCCCTGGATAAACTACTAACCCAGAATGCAACATTTGAAAGCTTGAAATTAAAACGAGCAGATATGGCTAAATCTATATCTACAGACAACAATTTAGTGACAATGAGAGATGAAATAATTCAGGTTGAGACTACGCAATTGCTGCAGAGAATACTTTGTACTATACACTCACCCAAAGATTTAGAGTTGTGTTTTACGCATGAACTTTCGACGATACCTCTTTCATTGTTTAACGAAACCGGCTTGATGCGAAAGACAAAAAAATCGTCCCTGTATGACATTTTTAACTCTGTTACAGAGCGTCCTATTAATCCTGGTGAACGTACATATATTGTAGATGGGGGCTATTTAATTCATCGAGTGATTTGGCCGAAGCAAGGGACATTTGCAGACATCTACACCGCTTATATTAATTTCATTAAAAAACGGTACGGTCAACGAGTAATCGTAGTATTTGACGGTTATTCTGAAAATATGGAGAGTACAAAAGGCATCGAACGACAACAAAGACTTTTAAAACGAATATCTCCTGAAATAATATTTAACGAAAAGACGCCTGTTCCTGATTCACAAAAAAATCTTCTGAGCAATCTGTCGAATAAACAACGTTTAATTAATCAACTGAAGGAAAAATTGGAATGTGCCAGCTTTCAAGCTCTTTCTGCAATAGATGACGCTGATACGCTAATTGTCCAAACCGCTATTAAGGAAGCATATAATAGTCATACGGTTGTTGTCGTGGGACAGGATGTTGACCTTCTCATACTTATAATTGCTCTTTGTCCTCTTGATAAAGATGTTCAATTTTTAAGAGATTTAAGGAAATATCAAGGAAAGGGCATATAGTTCTCTCGATATTCAGAACTCGGAAATCCTTTATAACTGTAAAAATAACATATTATTTGCTCATGCATTCAGTGGATGTGATACTACATCGGCATTTTTTGGCAAAGGAAAAGCACAAACTGTAAAGTTGATAAATACTAGAAGGGACTTGGACGATGCTTTGAATATATTTAACAATCCATCATCGATGAAGCCTGACATTGTTCGAGCTGCAGAAAAAATTACACTTGCTTTATACAAGGCACCCCGTACTGTTACATCATTAAACCAATATAGATTCATTTCATTTAACTTTGTCGGTCAATCTAATCAGGCGGTGCTGTTATCAAAACTACCACCCACATCTGCTGCTTTAGGACAACATTCGTATCGCGTTTTCCAACAAATTCACTCCTGGCGTGGAAAGATTTTGAAGCCTAATGATTGGGGTTGGAAATCAGTCAGAAAAATTTTGGTGCCTAATCCTACAACTGAGATACCAGCTCCTACTTTCATTCTTAAATTGATATCTTGTAATTGTAAAAAGGGTTGCGGAAAACGGTGCGGTTGTGCTAAGGTTGGATTAAAATGTTCAACAATGTGCTCTAGTTGTCATGGACAAGGATGTCTTAATTCATTGGTAGAGGAAGAATTACCTGAAGATAATCCAATTATTGAATAAGCAGTTGTTAGTTTTTAGTAGTATTATATTGTAGTAATAAAAACATTTTTGAAGTCTTTTTTTGTTTTTATTGCTAGGTTTATAAACAACAATCTGCTTTTTAGGTAACATTTTTCCGTGGTCAAGGTATTTTAAGTTGTTTATTACTTGTTTTTGCGTAACTTTAGTATTTGATCTAAATTTGTAAGATTAGGATGCCATATAGGGAAAAATTGTATAGGACATAAATTATGTAGAATTTTATAGCGAATAATTTAATTCCTATTCATTTTTGACGTTAGGGTAACGATTTTCGAGATAAATGTAAAAAACTAGCAGGAGGTAACATTGAAGGGTGGTTTCTTAAGCTAAAGGGGATGAAGCACCCACCTGAGAGGTGGGAACTCTTTTGATCTATATTCACTTGCCTTTAGAGAGTTCGTACCCAAATTTTTAAAACTATATAAATCATTTCCCTTGAAAAATCTAATTTACTTCGACTATAAACGATGTTCCTCTGTATTCATAGGTCTTGTTATCTATATACAACACTCTACGTATATAATAGTGGCGTATGCACTTTGCTTCCAAGTTTCTCAGACCAATATCTCGAAAACTATTTGTTCTATGTAAATTTTGTATAGAACCTTCTTTATGCATATTTATCTCACGAACAAATTCTATGATAACCAAAATTAACGTTAAACCGATAATTTACGAGATATTTGAGAAAAACCGATTTTCTTGACATTTGACCTGCTATGCTGTAACTATTGTAGCCGTCCAGTTGGCTTTATGGACTTTTAAGAAATTATTTGTGACGCCAAAATAAAGAGAATCCCGTTGGAAAATCTTAGGTGGGATTTTTTCAGATGTTTGACCTTTTTTATGTATAAAGTGACTGGGTTATATTGTAATATATTTTACTCAAAGAAACTAGATATCCACATAACGAACATTTATTGTGATCACAAAACAATGCATTTGTAGAACACCACAATTTCTCTCCCTGTAGAGGATTCATAACGCTTTTTAACCGAGTATAAATTTATCTTAGTTTAAAGACATTACAAGGTAGGGTATAAAATGACCCAATTATCAAGGTAAATTGGGGGAATAAGGTCTTAGTGACACTCGCATATTGTAAGTGTCGCAAGGGTTGGTGTGACACTTTTCACTTTTGGCCTCTTTGGTAGAAATTTAGGGATAAATTTCAGGAAGCAACAAACGTAGTTATGTCTATTAATGTGTCTCCTGAGATGTTATAATTTTGATGAAGATGCTTCAACATTCGCATTGTATCATTTTATACTGTAAATTTTGTGGCAGTGACAAATTTGATATTAATTCCAGTTAATTACTTCGGAATAAGTATATTCGCTCAGAATTATAAACGTTTTACAAAATTAATTTAGCAAATATAAAATTTCAAAAAGGATTAGATAAAATATAGTCAGAAGTGGAAACAAGATGATAATATTTTAGCCTTTTAGTTCGGGAAATCAATAGTTTTAGTCGAAATCAATTCTCGCATAGGTATACGATTTTACGGGATATGTGGACATATTATACTTTAAAATTTATATAAATTTAACCGCTCTTCACGGAGAGTTACAGAATATTTCAGATAAGTCTTTAAAATTTGGTTTGAATAGTATACGCTATTATAAAACCGCTGCCCAAGGAATCACTACTTCCACATCCAGATTTTCTATCCAAGTCACTCACAACGAAAAAATTTCGTATGTGGAAATAATTGTTTATGGAACTTTAATAATATAATATTTGAAATCCTCTACCCAAAAACCCATAAAACGATACCCCACATCGGTAGTGGAGTGGGGGTGGTGATGGGGGTGGTAGTGGGGGTGGATGAAGTAAAAAAATATTTTGAGGTTTCTAGTTCTTGTACACACATTAAATCACATTTTTTTTTCATCCCTTTAATAATGAGGTGGGAGTGGTAAGGGGGGTGGCAATGGGGGTGGCTAATGTTAAATTTTTTTTTGAGACCTTAGCTTCTCTTGTATATACTAAATACCAATTTTATGGACTCTTACCTGCTTGATTTACCTATTTACCCCAAATTTACCCCAATTTAATCCCCAACCTTTCGACGGAACAAGATGAAAATATAATCTAGTTCTAGATCTCGTTAAAGTACATATGTGTACCAAATTTCAAGTCAATATCTCAAACGGTTCCAGAGTAAACGTGCGCACAAAAGAAGTTACAGACAGACAGACCGACAGACAGACAGAAATTTTTTTTTCGCTCAAACTTAAAATCTCGACGTTTCATGACATTCTAAGTCTATTTGAACAATAAAAATTTTTAAAAATTTTTTTGTCGTTACTATACTTCCACTGGATGTGGAAGTAAAAGGAAGAAAAATTGTTGGTAACACCAAACGTACTAGGGTGGTCCTTATTTTGCAACGTTGGATTTTTTTCGGTTTCACCCCCGTGATTCCGATTATCTAAAAAATGAACTGCACAAAATTTCAACTCGATCGGATAACGCTAACCCGTACCCCAAGGCCATTAAAAGTCACTAAAATATGCAAATTTCACCTATTTTCAAAAGTAACTCGTTACCGATTGATCACATCGAAATTTTCTACATTTTTAGTCGAAGGAAAATTTCATTTTTTAAAACTTAGTTTACCTATTTGTATTTTTCTCGTACAATTTATAATTTTCGAAATAATGGAGTTTTGATTGGCGTAAACAGGTACTAGAACATTCATATTCTCGCTTTGACGTCTTAGCAGATGTTTTAGATCCCAAGAATTATTCGAATTGCCTTCTCAATAATACCTTACAATCGAAAATTTGTACTGTACGGGCCATATGAAATGGGCATCTCAAATTTTCATAGTGTGGTTTTGGCTTTAAACTTTATTTACTCATTTTCTATGTCGTTTCCAAACGACCTCAAACTGATCTTCTCAAATTTGTATTTCTTGAATTTAAAAAAAATCTGTTTTCAGTTATCTACATCAAATCTCTAAAGTAACACGCACAAACACGCACACCATAAACTCATAACTAGACAACCTCCAAATTCAAAACCAAGGCTGTGTCCTCAGACATACATCCCCACTGGCATTGTCTGTGCTGCACAATCTTTCCAAAGCTTTTTCTATCAGCTCCTTGGCGATATCAGCACAACGCTCAGCAGGCTTCCTTGTTTTATCAACTGTTTTATATTGTCCACTCTTCGATTGATGTGACCAAAAAATGAGATTTTATCTAATTTTCCTCAAAAGTTCTCTTCTTTTTTAGTTGCACTTTCAACTTCCTCTTCAAATGTTTTTTATAGACATCTCTATCTCGAATGTAATGTTCTACCTCTGGACAATGTTGTTTATTACACATTAATATCCAGACTTTTTGCCAAAATATTAACAGTTCTCAAATAATATGCAAAACGCACAAATTGTCATTTTAAATTGTGTGAAGTTAAAATAAACTCACTTAAAATTTGTCTGCTAAATGGCAATTTACTGCCGATAATTTGATTAGTAAAATCTCTAAAAAGAAAGATTTTAGCAGCGTTTGAAGATTCGTGTCCGATGAATTCAGTAATATTTGCCCATAATTGTGAATAATTGAAGCCGATCGGAGGTCCGCTATATCTCCTTACTGACGAGAACTTTCCATCATACGATTTTTTTGGCCATATCTACCGACGAGGAAAACATAAAACTGTTAATGTTCCATGAAAAATCAGATGGCAAATGGTGAAAGAAACTTAACCGACTCAGTGGTTCAGTGCTTACGTGATAGCATTGAGACCACGGGCTTCCTGGTTCGAAGATTCTTGGCTATAGTATGGATGTTTAGCGAAACTGTAGCAATGGCCTAGACCGCGATTAAGTGAATCAACGTGGTTAGTCGCTGTTATCTTTACTTAGTTCGAGCCTCAGCTACAGCAGATGGCAATATCGCAGGGAATTGTTGATGTTATAAACAACCAATGAGAAACAGTTTGTTGAGGTCGTACGCCTAACAGACAACCGTTACAGATACCGTGTTGCTATAAGACACTCCTTACAATAAATGGAAGCTAATTCGATTAATTCATACGACACAAAACTTGTATCCTGGCATTTTAACGAGAACACGAATGTTCTGGTGCCTGTTTATGCCAACCAAAGCTTCATTATTCTTATTCAACTATTAAATGTATTAGAAAAATACAAAGAAACGACGTTTTAAAAAAATTAATTTTCTTCCACTTATGTATGTATAACAAACATTTCGATGTAATCCACAATTCACGAGATACTATTGAAAATAGATGAAAATTGCGTGTACTTCATTTTTTAAACAATTTGAACCACTTTAGGGGGTAAGGCCGAAAAAATTGTAAGAAAAAAATATCGTCAAGTATAGCTAAAGACCACCCTAGTACACACCCTGCAAACTACTTTCGGAAATGTATAGATATTCCCTTTTTCAAAGGACCCCGCAATAATCTTATGGAAATTGGGTTTCGGTCAAATCGTCTGAATTTTGGATATGTTTTAGGTTTCGTCATCCCAAGCAAAAGTATCAATGGGCACAAAGCTCGAAAATCAATACTTTGGCTGCTACGGAGCTTGAAAGCTCCAAAGCTCCACCACAGATTTATTTATTCGTGCAGTCTTTATAGATTTTTAAATAACTTATTTTTTCGATTTTAATGTCTAGGTTTATGTTTTTGAGGTTGCTGAATTCAAATCCGATATCAAATTGTCCAAATTGACACTTGGCAGCTGTCAATTAGCTGTCAAAGTGCCTTAACAAAGTGCAAATCTTATTTTTATGTTATGAGTTTATGCTGTTTAGGTAACTCAGTTCATGTATGATGTGAATACAATAATTCGACAATTGGCAGCTGTCAACAGGCTGTCAGCTAGCTGTCAAAGTGCAATAACAAAGTGCAAATCTTATTTTTTTGTTATGACTTTATGCTTTTTAGGTAACTCAGTTCATACATGATGTGAATACAATAATTCGACAATTGGCAGCTGTCAACAGGCTGTTAGCTAGCTGTCAAAGTGTAATAACAAAGTGCAAATCTTATTTTTTTGTTGACTTTATGCTTTTTAGGTAACTCACTTACCTAAAAAGCATAAAGTCATAACAAACATATACTTGCAATTTGTAAACTTTTTATTTTTGGTTTTATGATAAAAAGTCATTCTTTATAAAAACTTCTGATTACTCTGAAAAGTCCTCAACTATTCTCAGGATTACAATTTGCTATACAGGGTGTTCGAAAATGAAGAAAATATATAATTTTATCAAGAGTAAAGTACCTTTCTTTTAATGAATATAATCAAATCTCATGAAGAAAAGTTGTAAGCAATGCCAAGTATAATCCGAATACAAAGCTTCATCCACATAGTCAATAATTAATTTTCCTGAAAATATTTATTTCTTAAAATATGTCATTATTAGGCTATTATTATTGATCCAGTTATTGAATAAATGGATGAAACTTTATATTCGGACTCCAGTTAGCATTATCCATCCGCGGACACACTGTATATAATTAAGTTTAAGTTTATTTGATGAATAACTTGATACTCACAGTAATTAAGTATTAACAACAATCTGCCACACCTTTGAAAATATGATACTTACACAAATATAGGTAATATTTGAATTTAAATTAAAAAACAAAGGAAATGTAATTTTTCATGTCTCAAAAACACAGTGGAGGCCCGTAAAAAATTAGAAGAAATTCAAATTATTAATATGACGTACCAGCCAATTGACGTCATTTGATTGGTCAACGATCAGTTTGAGTGCCGTGATACATTACCATCGATTCCTTCATTTCATGAATTAGGTTCTCATCATATACAAAATGTCGCGGCCCGCACGCCAACTTCTAATTGGTCTTTTAAGGTCGTCAAGGATCTCTTGCCAATTACAAGTCATGAAGTAGAATAAGTAGACACTAAATCGTCGTGGCTGAAGTGAGTTTGCAATGACGTAAACATAATGGTAAATAACCTTCAAGATCAATTTTGACAACGTCGATGTTGATATGAATACGTCAACAAGTTTTCTTTATATTATTTTTAATTATTTCATTACATTAATCATTTTCCTTATTTACTTATAAAGTACACCCAAACTTTTTAATAATTAAACTTTTTTCTACAGCGTCATATTTATTGGGTATTCCAGGATTTACATGGAATATCACTATTCTTTCAAGTATTATGTATGTTGCAGTTTTTTCTCCTATTTTTAAAATTACCTCCGTTACAATTGATAAATCAGTTTGGAATTTTATATATGATATAAAATTCCAAAATTGGATAATAATTGGAAGGTATTCTATTGTGAGAACTTCAACAGATCCAAAGCATATTGTCAAATGAGAATACATTATCATTATTGTTTAATGTTTTATAAGTCCATAAGACTATAAAATCCTTTAACTGTTTTACTTCATATGAATATTAATATCTCAAGCTTACATGAGGAAGCAGACACGAAAATGCTGCTTCATGCTGTTGTTGCTACAGCTCGAGAAGCTACTAAAATATTGATCATAAGATTTCCATACCTTTGCCTTGATACCTCAGTTATATGGGTACCTAGAAAATCTGTCGAGTACCTGTCAATTAATCTCACCTATCTCATCAATATATTAGGAAACAGAGATCCTCTGCTCTTAGACTTCATGCTATAACAGGCAGTTTTTCAAAGAAAGAAGTATCTTATTAGAAGATATTTTGTCAACTTCAGGATGACGTACTGTTAGCACTTAAAAAGCTTGAGGACATTATTTTAAGGGTAGAAAAGTTTGTTTGTCAGTTATATACACCACAGATCAACATTAATAATATATGTAATATTGGACCTTACTTAAAAAGAAGTTAAGCCATGGAATAGATCGTTACTTTATGCTCCAGCTAGCCTTCTAGAACTGATGAACTCATCGAGTGAGCAATATATTCTGTAAAGCTATTTAATCAAAATCAATATATTCATATCAAAATTTCCTTGTATTAAAAAAAAATTCAGCCACACATTGATTTCCTTATATTTTTGATATTAAATATCAGCTAGTTTATGTATTTCAGTCTGTGTTAGTATTTCCCCAGAAAGTGGGGAGGAGGGGGTTCATTGATTAAGTGAGTTTTTCTGTGGGATTGTGGCAATTTGCTGTTGGATTTGTATAGAAATGCCAATTTTTGCGCGGTTCAAGTAAATTCGGTATCCCTTCTCTCCTCAATCCCTCCTACCCCCCTCATTCTTTCTGACGACCATTTTATATTCTCTACTACTTGTAATGCAATTTGTGTAATTTTGGGACCCTCTATACCTTTTATGGATTACGGTTATAAGATAACCTCCCTTACTAGAGTGATTATGATGGTGGGGCATTTTACCAATCAGACACGATTTCCAGGTGTCCAACAAATTGTTTCACGTTCCAGCGGGATCGAAAAATAAAACAAAATTGACTTTTTGCTTGTAACAAAGAGGATTACATATGCTGCTGCACTACAAATAGTACAGCGATGATCAAAGAAACAATGGAATGATATGGTATAGGATTGCCATAATAACTGCCTCCATATTTAGCATATTGTTATTGGTGAAGCATAAATAAAGATAAAAAACTAAATAAAGTACACATGTAAAAAAGTATGAATGTAAGTTTTAGACTCCGGAAGGTCGGAAACATATCGTTAAACAACTGAGATTCCAAAACATCGATTTTCCTCGGTTTCTTGCAAATTTCTGAGTTCGTATTGGTCGTGTTACAAAAATTAAAATGGACATTGTTCGCAATAAAATATCGAACAGATCAAGATATGCAAGACCACTAGTAAATAAGTACTTGATCTCAAAAAATAAAAAGCCAATATACAGCATTTCAATCAATTTAACATAGCTTTAATAATAATATATCGACTTCGATAAAATTTTGAAATGCTCTTTATGGATGTTAACAGCCACAAAAATTGCAAGTCAATAAATTTGTTTAAACGTCCAAACAAAGACAATTATTTGTTTAAACCTTGCTGCCACAAAATTATGCCAGTCGTAGAGAAACAGTTCCAAAAAGAAACTGTGGGTTTATGAAAGTAGCTTTGATTGATCTTAATGAAATATTGTTTCCTTTATCTCAAATATTTTTTTGGCAATTTTAAATTTTCTTATTTGTTTAAATGCCTATATTTCTTCGATTAAAAAAACTAAAATGTTTTTGTATATTTAAAAAGCACATAAAAATGCAACGATTCAGAAAAATGCCCTCTAATATTAATTGAAACCTGAGATATCGTACTTTTTGCGTTTATAAAAAAATTCAACATGCAAAAGAAATGCTCAAAATAAACAAAAAAAATATGTTTTCTTAAAACCAATCAAAAGTATCTGTGAAAACCTAGAGAAGAATGTTTGTCCACGACTTGATGTCGCTAAATTTTAAGGAATTTATGGCTTATTGACTGTTTAAACAAATATTTGTAAAATTTCCTGTAGTTATTAACATCCATAAAAGTCAATCATTTTTCCAAATTTCATCTAAAGCGATATATTATTATTGAAGCTATATAAAATCGTTTAAAAAACTTTTCCATTTTTTTTTTTTGAGGTTACATATTTAGTAGATCTAGATCTATTCGAAATTTTATTGTGAACAATGCTCATTTTTTATTTTTGCAATACGACCAATGCGACCGGAAATATTTGCAAATAACCGAGAAAAAAACAATGTTGTCCAATTTCAGTTGATTAAATGAACATATTCCTGACCTCGCTCGAAATTGAATGTATTTCAGATTCCAGCAATAAAATACCCCTCTTCAAAAATTTTTTTAGAAAAGATGTTTTTCTCTATAAAGTATATAATATAATGTGAATGCACATTTATCTCAAATAAATTTCTCGATCAGTATCTGCAATCGATGAGAGATCTGGAACATGGATATATGAAATATAAAATTTCGGAATTATATCTAGTTAATAAAAGTGCTCAGATTTATTGAATAAACTTATAAAATTCAAAGACGAATTGTTAAAATATATGTGTTATTAAAGACACACAATTGTTAAGGCAATTGATACTAAGCGATTTTTACATAACTTGAAGATATGCCGATATTAACTGCTTATACTTATACTTATAACGTCAAAAGAAATTATTTGTCTCAGTTTGGGAGGATTGAAGGTAAATCTCAAAACATTTGTTAAACATTACAGTGACTGCCAAAAATGTAAACGTCCAAAGCCTAATATAGAACGCTTGTCAATTGCCAGTGCGGCTACAGCAGCTTTGCAAAAAGTTTTTGTCGATTTGGTAGGACCTCTTAACCCAGATGAACAAAATAATATATTTTGACTCCACAATGCGAGCTAAATAAATTTGTTAAGGGTATACACTACACTTACTACAGAATGAAGATCTCTGTAGAAAAATTTGTACTACGTTATTATGTGACAAAATCCATTATAGCGGATCAAGATACCGAGTTCTTGGCTGCACCATTTAAAAAAAAAGTAAATTGTTAGGAATAAATCAGTTAAATTTGACTAATTACCATCACGAAACACTTGGCGCACTTGAAAACTCGTATAAAACTTTGGGGGGTGTATTTAGTTCAATTAGTAAAAGAAAAAATAATTGTCGTCAGCGTTCTTATCGGTGGTTTGCATTTAATAACACGGTACGTAGAGAAACTCGTTACACATCGCACAAACTTGTTTTTGGAAGACCAGCCAGTTACCCACAATTATTACACTTGAAACTGACCCATTTGACAACTGACGACTATACTGTACAATTGATATATCTCTTACAAAACGCATGTAATGACGCAATAGCAATAGCTCTTAAGCTAAAATGTGGAAGCTCTGAGAGGTCTGAGAGGTCTAACATCTTAAACATCTTAAATATAAATTCCGGATCTTCCTAAAATGTAAATTTATTCCTAAGGTAGTAAGTTTGTGATGGTTTTAAATCTTCATCCTTAGTTGCTTGTTTTACAAACTGTTAGGTTTATTTTGTTCGCAAATAAATTAGTGCTAATATATTTTCTAGTAAGGTCAACAAATTCCCCTAAATCATATAGATTTCTATACGGAAAGATGGTCAATATTTGCTCAGCATAATGCACTATGAAGTAAGGTCAATATCTTCACATATACTTTCTCCATAGCTTTATCGAATTTTGATATTTCGAATAAAAAAACAATTTTAATAGTTACAATGTATCAAAAGACAACCTAAAAGTAGAAAATGAAGATAGTTTTTAAAATACATTTAAAAGCCTTAAAAATTACGAAATACTAAAATGAACCTAAAATCCAAATCGCATTAAATTTAATGAGTTTCCTGACCAGTAAAGCAATCTAAATACAAGATTAAAATATTGCAACTTTTATACCTCACAATATTAAGTGTTGTAGATGGGAGAGAGAGAGAGAGAGAGAGAGAGAGAGAGAGAGAGAGAGAGAGAGAGAGAGAGGAAATTAATATTATTTAACAGTGTGTAGTGTATATGAACTGTCATCGATAATGATATCAACGATGTGTTTGTTTTTACTTGTGATATTATTCGGGGTGAAATGAGAGGAGTTTTTTTAAATTTTCTTTTAGAATATACATAACTTGATTAACTTGTAGAGTCGCTATAAGTACAATGTTTTTACGCCTCTATTCACGAATAAAAAGTAATGAAATTGTATAGCGGAAACTGAAAACAAACTTTCCGTGACACTATTACGCTTCTTGCAAATAGTTTGATGTAATAACTTTCATTCCAGCTGGTTCAGGCCATCTTTTATTTGCTTTCCAGGGGTCTCAACAGCTGCCGATTCTGTTTCGTTTAAAACTTGAAAAGTTTGGGAGATGGCAAAGCAGACTTAAGAAGTTGGTTATGCTTGAAATTATGCATATCGTTTTCATAATAAATATTAAATAATTTACTAAATGAGAAAGTGTATTTAAATAAGCTCTTAATACATTTATTCATGAGATTAAATAGCTGAAAGTTACTTTAGGACTTCTTAACTAATGACTGAAAACTCAAAACTCAAAAATGTCTAATAAAAATCGAATGAAAATTTTCACTGCGTTGCTTGTAAAATATTTCAACACATATAACACAGGCCTGCAAAAAAAATTTTTATGAAAACTTTTTTTATTATTTAGTATGTAACAGTGTTGAATCCGAAAATGACATCAATTTTCACCCACCATTTTTCCGCAACTCGACATAATATTTTGAATCTAATAGGTATGAATATGGCTATTTTGGAATGTAGAGATGTGTTTTAAAAAATTTAAAGAAGGTTTTATTATTCCAGATTAAGTTATTTACAGTGAAAGACACTGTTAATGTATTTTTAATTTATTTAATTAACATTGATGGCCCTGTACTTCTTTTCCCTCTTCATGGAAAAGCTCCAATTGTTACTTTTTCTCTTGTGGGTAACACCTGGATTCTCTCGATGAAGTGATCAGCAATAGTTTCTCATCATACTGACGTTCCATCTACCCTGATATCTCCTCTCCATGACCTTTATTCATACCGACAACCACAAAAAAAAATGAACGTTGCAAAAGAACTGAGGGAGGAATTTTTTCATTATTTTTTCCGGATTCAGCACCCAAAAATCTATAAAGATCATTTATTAGTTTCCAATAAGTTTTTTGGTCGCAGGCCTGTGTAATTTATATGCTTTTATTTTGTTATATACAATAATAACAATTTTTATTCACATCAGAATATACAATGTGAATAATAATGCATGATATATTTTCCAAAATGTACAGAAAATTAAAATTCACAAAAGATTTGACACAAAAAAAATTCTGTTAAAGTAATAAAAAAATTTATTTCGATTCACTATTAACTTTCTTCTAAAAGATTAGCTTTTTAATTAGTTTTAGTTTAGGTTAAGCTAAGTAGGACAGGGTAGTAAGAGGGTTAAATGAAAGAACAGTCCCTCTGTTTTTTTTTGCCTTTGCCTCTGTGCAATAAATGAATAATAAAAATAATAAATTTTTGATAAAATCAAAAGTTCACACCCCCCAACTTGTGTTCTTTAATAAGTGATATGCTTATAACAGTTCATTAATTAAATTATTTATTATTACACGAAACACAAACGCGAAAGCGAAGAGTATATTGTATTTGATGGCCACAATGACATTTTGAGAAGTGTAAATGTCGCTTGTAGAGAAGAATTTTCATTTGTGTATAATATGTGTTTATGAATGGATATGTTCGCTCGAAGGTATACATTGAAGTTTAATTTTATTCATAATCACTAAAGAATTCTAGCTAAAACTGAATTATTTCCTGATTTATTTTGCGTAGTTTAAATGCGTCTATTGATAAATGTACATAGCGCACGTACTGTGTTAAGAGTTTTTGTGTTGATTTGTTTAAAGGTAGGAGAATATCTGCAGCCTAATCTCTGGGAGCATGGGACTCAGCTGATTTACAAATTCAGGGTTATCCACTTGACCACATGTAAATTTATAAAATGTACGAAGTCTTTCTCATTACAAATGGACGCAGATTAAAATCATTTACTAAATTAGCAATTACAGTTTATCCCCGCCTATCTTTTATGTTTGATAAAACAAATAAATGGCCTACAAAATCTTTTACATTCTTCGTAAATATTTACTCATGATGATAATAATAATAATGATAATGGTAATGGTAATGGTAACGTAATGGTAACGGTAACGGTAACGGTAACCGTAACGGTAACGGTAACGGTAAAGGTAACGGTAACGTTAACGAAAACGACAACGACAACGACAGCGACAGCGAGAGCGACAGCGAGAGCGACAGCGACAACGACAACGACAACGACAACGATAACGATAATAATAATAATAATAATGAATGAAGTGAAAAACGTTCTCCGCGGCAATTATCGGCACCGACTCCGACAGATCTGGTCTTCAGAACTGTCGGGGAAGAACAAGGTGTCTGCTACTAACATGTCTGCCATTCCGATCCTTCTCTACTCCTTTGAAGTAGTGAAATGGAGTCGAGTGGAGTTGCGTCAACTCGACGTAGGAACCCTCAAGAAAATGCATCTCAATAGGAGTTTGCATTCTAAATCGTCCGTTTCGCGGCTGTACCTCCCGCGACATCGGGGAGGCCGAGCTTGGAGAGTCTCCATAACAGGATGGTTTCTGTAAGATTATCAGGAGTTTGGATCCCCTCCTCTGCATGGTCCCTGACAATGAAAATGCAGAGGTAGGAGCATTTTTGTTTAAGGCAGCACAGAGAGCAGCCGATGAACTTGGTGATGAACTTGGTTTCTCCTTCGACGTCGAACGGGTAAATCGCGAGTCTGTCACCGAGTTGGAACCTACTCGACGAAAAGCACAAATTAAAGTTGCAAAGTCGTTTATTGAAGTCGTGTCCCTGATGACAACTGCAGGGCCTACTGCAGGGCGGCAGAGACTTTGATGCACTTGTTGTCGGTTTGTCCGACATATGCAGTCTGGGCCTATATCCAGAGGCACGATGGAGCATTATGAGTGCTTTATTGTTACCTAAGGCACTCGTACGGGATAGACAAGATACCAGTGCTGCCTTACGCTCCGGGGGATATTGAGTGCATTGTCGGAAATGAGAAGTGTCTCGTTTCCCACCGCCAGGCAAATACAAGCCAACAAGCCTGACGCAGTTCTCGTCCCACCAACTCAAGACAATGTTTGTCGTGGAGTTCTCGGCTCCCGCGGAGAACAACATTCTCTTGAAGGAGGAGGAAAAACGGACAAAATATCGAGATTTGCTCTTCGAACTCTGCAGACTCTATCCAGACCATACTGTTAAGGTAGTGGTACTGATTATAGGATCCTTCGGTGGAACGAGACACACACACTGCTTTCATAAGCAAACAAGCCTGACATCGTTTTATTTGACAAAAGAGCTAGTAAGGCGGTGATTGTCAACATTGCAGTTCCCTCAGATCAGAAATTAGTTTCGACAGTTGTTGCTGAAAAGAAAAGAAAGTACCAACCGCTTGCTGTAGAGCTAAAAGATATGTATGGGTTGAACGAGGTAGAAATCCTTCTTGTTGTGGTTTCCGCGAATGGCTTGGTCACCAAAGATTGGGCCGAGGCTAAATAGAAGCTACAGTTGCAGAAATGGCACTTGAGGACGATGCAGAAAATAGCACTACTGGGTACAGCAAATAATAAGCCTGACGTACTCCTCAACCACCAACTCAAAACAATGTTTGACGTGAAGTTCTCGGCTCCAAAGGAGAATAACGTTGTCTTGAAGGAGGAAGAAAAACAGATCAATAATCGAGATTTGCTCTTCGAGCTCCGCAGTCTCTACCCTGACCATATTGTTAGGTGCTGATCGGTGGAACGAGACACACACTGTTTTCGGAACCGAAACTCTAATTCTACTAAAATTAAGAAGACACAAATTGTAAATTTTTACCTAGCATGAAACAGTAAATATGTAGTCGAAGAAATTATGTAAAAAGCATATTTGCTGGTCATTTGCTGTATCAAAAAATAAACTTTAACCTACTTGCGAAAGTTATTGTGTATGAAATATTAATTATTATTAATTTGTTTACAAATTAACTCATTACATGAATCTGCTTCAAAATACGATCAATAGGTTGATCTTGATATAATCTATTCCTATAAGCTAAGAACTCCAGTGTCGATGCTTCCTTTTGCATTCAAATGAATCCGAGATATTAAATATTTAACATTTAATCCACATTATAAAGATTTTAGCAATTTAAATAGATGTTAAATGATAAAATAATGATTAAGAAGAACGTGAAATATTTTGACACGAATGGTTTTCTGCATATTTAATAAAAGTAGATTTAACTCCCTAACGCGAGTAAACTGTGTATATTGTATAAACCCTCTCATAACACACTACATAAATTCAACTTCTAATTCCATGCAGGGACCAAACTAAGGTCAATTTATCCTATTTTATCTATATGCAAAACAGATTTCCCTGGCGACAAGCCTCTCAGCGTTGTAAAGAATAGTTTTTTTTTATCTATCTAGTTTGAGTCCGACTAAACTAATATTTGTAATAAAAACGGTGTATTAAAATTAAAATTATTTCAACAATGCTTATTGAGAATTTGTATACACATTATTACTTCCTTATATAAAAATATTACATACAGGGTGATTGCGTGGGCCGTGCATTAGAAGTTTTTCATCAACAACTTTCTTATTTTAAATAGAAACCTACAATTTTTCTTATATGGTTATATTGGCCTTCCTATTCTGACTTTAGAGAACCTAAGTTATGTTAACTTAGCTCTCACAGTTTTTGACATATGTCAATTTTTTTGAAAAAAATTGCTGCTGTAGTAATTCACGAACAAATTTGTATCTCGTAACCCGTTAAAAAATATGGAACCAAATTTATGAAACAGTTAACTGAAAGCCCAGGCTAATTCCCAATGTCCCATCGCTGGTCCCGTATTGTACCATATAAGCGTACGCGATTTTCAAATGCTGCAATCAAAAAATGGCAAAAAGTCAATTTTTTCAAATGGCACCTACTATTTTTCTTGACACCATTCGAAAAAACATTTAATTTTATGGTGAACTACTTAAGCATTCCCTATGCCTAACTGCATCCCCTATCGAATTATTCAATAAAAATGTAGAAATACCGTATCTTGTTGAGATATTGCTTGGTTTTTCAAGTGTGCCATGGAAACAAAAGACAATTGTAATAAGTAGGTGACATTCTGTCAAAGTGAAAAGGAGTTGTGCTAATTCTTAAATAAAATTGATTTTAAAATGGAAAGTTAGCACCTGCTGAGACAAACATCGCTTTGAAGGAGGGGGAAAAACGGACCAAATACCGTGATCTCCGGTATGAGCTCCAAGTGCTGTATCTAGACTACTCGGTCAAGATGGTGGTCCTAATAATCGGCGTACTCGGAGAGATGAACCGTTCGCTGCTCTCAGAATTAAAGATCATACCGGCCTGTCAGAATTCGGCAGAATGGTTGGCAGGTCAGATGCAGAAGGCGGTTATCTTGGGGTCCCTTCGTCTGCTTAGGGCACATGATTCAGGTGTTTACAGTCACTAACTCCACAGGTCGTGGAGAGTGGCTGTAATGAATTAGCCGACGCGCGGCTACCGTGTTGTGTCGGAGGCCACGGAAGCCCTGTCCGGCACCGGGAAACCGAAGGAAAAAATAATAGTAATAATAATAATATAATAATAATAATAAAATAATTATAATTATAATTAAATAGGAATCCATATTTATCATTAAATTGACTTTTGTTTCCGTGGCATACTTGAAAAATAAAAGGAATCTCTCGACAAGATATGGTATTTTCTTATTTTTATTGAATAACTCGATAGGAGATGAAGTTAGATATAGAGAATGCTTAAGTAACTCACCAAGAAATTCAATATTCTTTCGAATGGTGTCAAGAAAAATAGTAGGTGCCATTTGAAAAAATTGACTTTTTGACAATTTTTAATTGCGACATTTAAAAATCGCGTGCGCCCATATGGTAAAATACGGGACCACCGATGGGACATTGGAAGTTAGCCTGGGCTATCAGTTAAATGCCTTACAAATTTGGTTTCATAATTTTCAACGGTTTGCGAGATACAAATTTGTTCGTGAACTACTATAGCAGCAATTTTTTTCAAAAAAATTGACATATGTCAACAACTATGAGAGCTAAGTTAACATAACTTAAGTTCTCTAAACTTAGAATAGGAAGACCAATCTAACCATGTAAAAAAATGTAGGTTTCTATTTAAAATAAGAAAGTTGGTACCGACTATTGGCACACCCTGTATATCTGGAGGACAGAAAATATTATAGGTGGAACGGGCATGATTAATCATGTATACGTACCAAATTGTAAGTTTCTAATCCCACAGCAAGTTGAAAAACTTCTAATGCACCGCCTACGCAAATCACCCTGTATACTAAGTTTTGTCGCCGTGAAAAATATAGAGTGGATATTTTAAAGTAATGATTAATGGAAAAGATATGCCGGAGGCATGTATTTAACATAATTTTTCCATCCTAAGAAAAGAAAATTGGTAATTTTAAATTTTCATATTTTCTGTCCTAAACGAATATGTTCTACACTTTTTTTGTTAAAATGTCTGATATATAGTAATTAAAATATATTATTTATTTTATAGATATTAAGTATTATATTGTTTGTTCTAAGTGCATATAACAGTACATTTACAACTGATATCGTGCATTATCCTTGAATGTCAGATAGGACTCTTTTACTAAGGAGGGCAAAATTGTCAATGAAGAAAGCTGCTATACTCGTGAAAAATCTGCATAGTGGACACCTTTAAAAAAATCGATAACGGTATTTATCAAAATTTTCCCTCTCTGTTTACCATACTCCTCTTATTATTATATTAGACAGTTGTGTTAACTCCATACGAAATGTTATCGTCTTCCGTCACGTATAGTTATTTTTTTCTTTGGGTGACCACTCTGCATATTTTATTTTTCATACTTCTTCTTTGACGGTTGTGTTAACTACACGCAAAATATTATTCCGCACATTTTTTCACATACTTTTTTTATATCCTTCTTTGACAGTTGTATTAACTACATGCCAAATATTATCGTTCTCCGTCAAATTTTTTCATTATCTTTTTAGAGTATATACCCTCTATATTTTTTTCATATTTTTCACTTTTGACAGTTGTGCTAACTGCATGCGAAATATTATCGTCTTCCGTCGCATTTTTTTTACTTTTTTTGGGTGACCCCCCTGCACACATTTTTTAATATTTTTCTTCGACAGTTCTGTTAACTGCCTGCTAAATATTATCGTGCTCCGCCACATTTTTAATTTCTTTTGTGTGACCACCCTGTATAGTTTTTTCATATTTTTCTTCTTTGACACTTGTATTAACTGTATGCGAAATATTATCGTACTCCGGCACATTTTTTAATTTTTTGTTGGGTGGCCACCCACCTGTATACTTTTTTTCATATCTTTCTTTGAGAATTGTATTAACTGCATGAGAAATATTATCGTCCTTCATCGCATTTTTGAATTTTTTTTTTTTGGTGTACACCCTCTAGATTTTTTTCTTTTCACATTTTTCCTCTTTCCCAGTTAGACTAGTATTACTATGAGAAGATGCCAGGGCGGAGCCAAAATGCGCGAATATTTTTACCAGTGGCATAGCTTTATCTGGGGTATAGGAATGTGTTTCGCGGTCAAGGAACTGTGAAAATGGAGTAGATTAAAACTTGCCAACTGTTACGAGTAACCTTTGTTCAGGAGAAGTGTAAGAATAGTAAGTTCTACTAAACTTTGCCTAATAAAGTTGTTTTATTATTATTATTACCGTCGCCGCCGCTATATTGCAGGGCACCGCCGCCGCTATACTGCAGGGCATCGCCGCCACTGGTGTTGACATTGAATGTCACGTAATTCTTTCTCATTGGTTTAGAATGATGGAGGGCACAAACTCGTTTCTGCGCATATTATTTGCTGGCATCTTCTCATAGTAATACTACTTTACGTCAACTGCATGCGAAATATTATCGTGCTCGGCCACATTTTGTAATTTTTTTTTTCATATTTTTCTTTTTTTTTTTGCTTTAATTTCAAGTTTTATGGGGTCCACCCTATATGTTTTTCAACCTAACTGTACCCAGTTGTTCGTTGGCAGTAGCGTCAACTATCTACACAAAAGTGTCAAGTGGTTTTGTAGATATAGCGCCATCAGACAGACAGACTGACGAAATTAAATGGCTTTAATTTTCATAATCTACGTACTCTGAAACGTGAAAATCCAGAGAAATCTCGGAGGGTAAGAGAGAAAAAAATAACAATTAACGAAAAAAATTAGGCGAAGGAAAATAATATTTGGAAAGTATTAAAGTGTCAAGGAAGAAACCTGCTAGGTATACAAGTAGTGAAAAATATTATAGAGTGGCCACGCTAAAAAATAATTATTCAAGAAACGATGGAGGCAAATTATATTTTGAATGTAGGAGGAAACCTGATGTACTTTCAGTGAAACATATACAGAGTGATCACTAAGAAAATAATTACTTGAGGGTCAATGGAGGAAAATAATATTTGAAATGTAGTTTCCACTTATCATTATTGTTAGGAAGTACCAAATAGAGAGTTAAGTTGTGTGTAATTCATTTTAATCCCTTGAGGTAAACCACAAAAAGGCAAAAAGCCCAAAAGTTCTGTAACTGGACCGCAAGACATCTACCCTCCCATGATGTAAGGAGATAAAGTGTGCTTATGCGCAGCTTTCAGGATCAGCCTATAGCGTAACCCTTCCCTATCGCGTCCATGTTGAATTTCTGACGAACGAGAAAGAGGCATTAAATAGTGGCAAATTTAAAATGCAATTATATTTGTAGTCTTGTCACATGATTATGTTATTTTAGTTGGTTTAGTTCCATAAAGTTGGCAATGGCCAGAGATATATTGTTTGGTTAAGTTAATAGGTTATCAAAAGCAAAGTGTTACTATTAATATGATTACATATTAATACGTAATAAGCATCACACAGAACATGACAAGTCTAATAAAATATTTATGAAACATTAATGAATATAGGAATTCCGTGGTATAATGAAAGTTTACATTTGTGCTCTGTACTTTGCATACAAGTAGATCGATGTTTTCATAGCAGTTTTTGCCGAGTGATGAGCAAATGGGCAATATACCAAATAAGTATGCATTTAGTACTTAGGGCCAATTAAGATGGACATTTTTAAGAATGTATATGCAAGTATCAATAATTTCGCGAAATCATATAAGTATATATTAGGTTCATATGAATCATATGCATCAAGATAGATTAGTAGATGTTAAATCGTAAAATTAGTCCCCCATTTTCGAAATTTAAACATTTTTGAATGTAAATAGCTCATAATTGCTTGCCAGTTCCTCTCGTTTACTCATTATCGCTTACATAGAGATTTGAAATGGATAGCTCCCAGCTTCTATTGATTAAAAAATAATAATAAAAAAACAGCAAATTGGGCAATTTGCTTGTTTTCTCATCTATTGTCTGTGTTTGCTCGTCATTATTTATAATGATATTCAAAAGTGGATGAATTTTTTAAGCAGCAAGTAAACAAAAGAAACTGACGAGCAAATCATTCGCATTCAAATATGTTTCAATATCGAAAATTGGGGGCCAACTTCACAGGTATCGATATTGTTCATTAGCTAATATAAGGAATGCTGTACAATAAATGAAACAATCAATATTAGTTTACAGAGAAAACATATATTCATAATAAAATAGCATTTCCCATTATTATATTATATTTAATATTTATATTAAATTGTTACGCTGTTAAGTAGTTTTATATAATAATACTATAATGCACTCATTTTTTTTCTTAAAAATCTGTAACCCTGGGTGACACGTTCCGTAGTGAAATGTGTGAATTTCAAAATTTCATATTCTCTTTATTGCGCTTCTTTCGCCATTTTTTCAGTTGCTTTTTTCAATGCAACTTTCTTCCTTTAGTTCTGAAATTTCAAAGTGCACTTCAAGATCTTCAGCTCGTAATTTAGTATTCTCAGTTTCTACTTCGTTAAGGCTAAAACTACCTTGCCTGAAAAAATATTTACGAATTATTTTCTAGTTTCATCAGACTACAGTTTCATTTTAACTTACCGTCGTTGAGGTTAACTACGTCGTGGTAACAAAAATTAATCCACATTTTTACCATATTTTCATCCTTTAGGAACAAAAAGTAACTAATATTACTATTTTTGGTGTTCACGTTACAATTTTTGCAACTTTGTACTAAACAACCTGACATTTCAATTGCTTTGTCAACATAAATAAATGACAGACATATTAAACATGGCGGCGTTTGGAAAGGCGCAGTAAAGGACGAAAATGAGACCTTCATTTGCACACACCATATATCCTTACATCATGTACCCTCCTATTCTCGAGGGAGGGTGATAATATTTTCTGATCTACCTTTCACCCACTACCCCTAAACCGAAAAAGCCACACCTTTTTCCGATTTTCCGGTGCTAGGCATCTTTTTATCTAAAAATTTTATGAAGGAAAGTTGTTCAGAATCGTCCAAAAACCTCAAGCCCAAAATTTAATCAAAATAAAGAAAATATTGACATATTTGGATTAAAATAATGTCCGAAAATATTATTTGAATTCTTTTTTTTTTTTGTTTAAGAAATTCATGACAATTTTGTTTGAAATTTAACCCAAGCAGTCAGGTAGTTGTCAAGTAATTTCTAGTTTTAACCTCCCCACAATAAAATTGTGGGAGGTTACTACATTTAGTCCAAAATCGAAAATTGAGATCACATCAAATCTTTACGTTTTGAGGTCCCAGGAAACCAAAAAAGTGGTTTTTGAAAAATGTCTGTGTGTGTGTGTGTGTGTGTGTGTGTGTGTGTGTGTGTGTGTGTGTGTGTGTATGTATGTTAGCACGATAGCGGCGAAGCTACTAAACGGATTTGGATGAAACTTTGCATGAGAGTTTCTTTAGTGCTCCACAAGATCTGAAAACGTTTTGGTTGAGATCGGATTACGTTTAGTGCCGTTGTGCCACAACAAGTTGTTTATTTTATGATTACTTACAATTTGTAATCGAACCATTGAAAAGCAGTAAAAATTCCAATTTCAACGATATATCACACTTGCACCCTTTCGATTTCGTTTCCGTTAAGAAAATTAAAAATAATTCGTTATATGTGCACACATGACAGCATCCAAAAAATATTATTAGTATTATTGTTAGGGGAAAATGGATTTTGCCATCTGTCAAAAATATTTGGGTATAGGTTATGGTACGTGACGTCACAGCTAACCTGAAAAATATATATTTTTTGATATTTAAGAATATTACGTAGCTATTATTAAAATTTCTGCCTGGTTCCCGTACTTTCAACTAAAATCTAGTACAGTGTAATGTTTATGAAGTTCTAAATACTTTGTCCTAATAAAATAGGACTCTTTGTGTAGGTTGGAAATTTAACCTGTAATTAGCAATCTATTTTTATTAATCACCAAAAAAATTATTAAAATTATTTGCGTGAATTTTTAAATATTTGCTTGGAGCCACTGTGGCTCAAAGTTAAAAATGCGTCTACAAATATTAAAAATGAGAATAAATCTGAAAAACTTAAACATGATGCAGATATGTCCCAAATATATTTCATAACCTAAAAATCAACATTCGTAAAGGTTACCAACCCAAATATTTTTGACAATGTCAAAACTTATTTTAGTTGGTTTTTTAAAGGTAATAATTGTTTATAGCTGTGTTCGGATATTACGTCTGATTGATGGGACGCGTCATAATCGTTCATTTAATGCAAATCGAGCTAACCGAGTTGAATCTGAATCGTTCGAATATTACAACGAAGCTCGACTTGCTCGAACTTTTTGATCTAGCAGATTTTAATTTGACGCATGCGTAGTGTGCTTGAACTGTCCATAATGTTATTGACTTGTTGAGGTTATAGTGTCATTTGGGCTAAATTCTGTATTATTATTTTTATTCGTTATTCAATGTTCTACAAAATTTTCGAAACGTTATCTGTTAATACCCTTATAATATCGGGAAATTGATTAACATGCAACATAAACAAACATGAGCGGTTATGTTTTAACAGATTGCTTGTAGTCCACTTCAGTTCGTTCGATATTTTTTCATGAAATAAATGGCTCCAAAGTCACGTGTAATTTATCTGTTTGCTCAGTGCTCTGATTTCCGATGTAATATCCAAACACAGCTGATTTGGATCCACCATGTGGGGAGGTTCCAGCCGCTTCCAGTAGCTGCCATTTTTTTAATATATGTTTTAAATTTATCAGTTTTTTTAATTTGAAATTTTTCAATTTTTTTATTTTAATGAAATTTTGAACAGTTTTTGGATAATTCTGAACAACTTTCGTTAATAAAATTTTTCAATAAAAAAATGCCTAGCACTGGATAATGTGAAAAAAGGGTGGTTTTTAAGCTCGTTTTTAAGGTTTAGGGGTAGTTGGTGAAGTTGTAAAATATTGTCACCATGGTGTTCCCCGCCCTCGAAAACTGGGGAACACATGTCTTGCGGTCCAATCACAGAACTTTTGGGGTCAAGACTATTTACAGATTTATTACATGAAAGAAACGAATGTTTTTCTTTGAAAGTTATCTTCTGAATACCCAAAATAATAATTTTTAGCAGTTAGAATATTCCTGTATCGTGAATAAAATCAAACCTTCCTATAAACATGTGTCCAAAGAGAGCGTTAAATATTTTTGTTGGTTTAAATTTTTAACAATATATCTCACTATAAAAAAATTTAGGGATACAAGGCATTACATTTTTTGTTATAATATACGTATATGCCAATATTATGTCAAATAAAATTATTTTAGCCGAATTGAATTTTAGGTTCTCTAGAGTAAAACTGAAATTATGTTTCATTGACGGTTTCAAATTCTGTTGAATTTTGTTGTTTATACGTTAAAGTATATGTAAATTGGAAAATACTTTTAACTTTTAAATGAAATTTAAATGCAATAAATACTCGGTAATCAATAAAAACCATTTAAAGTTTATGGCTTTGCAATTTTCTGCATTTCCTCTTCACATCAAACAAATGACATGTATTTTTATGGTTATATAAGACACAGGGATAATACTTATATTCTCCTCTCCATCAAGACGTGTTCCAAACACAATAAGAATTCCAAGCCATAAGCTGAACTTTGACGAAACAAAAACAAATCAAGCACAGTTTTCCGACGCTTCCCTTGACAGTTACAAGATTGTATCTTCGGCCAGTCCATTTTCGATATTTTTATAGGATACGCTACATCAACACAAGACTCTATATAAAAGAAGTGTGCATTACTTAGATAGAGGGCCGTGCCACCACGAAAAATATGGACTGCGGTAATAAGCGAAGAGATAAAAGCATTAGACAAGAATAAGATAGATTTTCTCTTGTATCTAGTGGCCGGCCCAGATGAGAAAATGAAATAATATTGTATTGTTATGAAGTGCTGGTGAAGAGATAAAAATTAAGGGGAAAATTCGCACTAGTGGACTAGCTATTGATTTGAAGGTGTGTGTATATTATTACTAAAATCTTGTTGTTATCTCTAGTTGTATTTGACTCAAACGAATTTCATTTAGTCTAATGTTTTAATGCGTTTATGTTAATTTCTAAAATTTAACAATCTTATTCTTAAACAATAGACATTTTTCTCAAAAAGTTCTTTTTAAATTCTTTGTTTTTAGTTTTTATTAGTCCTACGGCAATGCCGAATCAATACGAGAATTATTCAGTTGTAGTCTCGTTAACTATGAATTTTTTTGTACATATGTAATTACGTTTTCATCACCACTATAAAATGATTAGTCATATTTATGTACTACTTAGTCGAAATTTGTTCACTGACCGGTTTGTGTAGATGTTGTAGAACTCTCCAAAATCGTCCTAAGTTGAAGACAGAATCAAAATTCGACTTAGGCAAAAATTTCATTTAAAGACAATTTTAAGAGTCTGCAGAGGCACGGATCAGTCCATAAGAACCGTTTTGGGTTCTATAAGGCGTTGGAAATGACCAGGTGAAAATTCGAAGAAACACCGAATTTTCACTTAGGAAAAATGTTTTTGTTTCAGGATATGAGAGCAAAAGTATATAATGACAAAGATTTATGAATAATATACTTTTTCAAAAGTACCACAAATTGGACTTAGAAAAATAATACTTTTGAAAAGTGTGTAGAAATTTGGCTCGAAAATCGAATTATCAAGAGTACGCCAAGATTTCACTTGCAGATTAATTTTTCAAAACTGCGTTGAAATTTGGCTTGAGAATCGATTTATCAAAAGTACGCCAAAATTTCGCTTGCAGATTAATTTTTCAAAACTGCGTTGAAATTTGGCTTGAAAATCGATTTATCAAAAGTACGCCAAAATTTCACTCGCAGGTTAATTTTTCAAAACTGCGTTGAAATTTGGCTTGAAAATTGATTTTTCAAAAGTACGCCAAAATTGGGCTTAAAATAGGTTTTTCAAAAGTACCACAAAGTCAGTTTAAAACTCGGTTTAAAAAGTACCACGAAAATGTACCTTGAAATATTTTTATTTTTTTATTCCTCCACCAAAGACATTGACCTTTGAGGTACGGTCATTGAAAGCCCAGTTCTAAAGTATGAGCATAAAATTTTAGCGATGCACTGCATCCAAAAGGCAAAATAGAAGATTTTGACAAAGCCGGCGTAGTGCCGATAAGCAAAAATTGATAAAAAATCAATGCACATGCACAAGGCCGGTTTCTCGCATAGAAAGAGTTTGGATTGACTCAGCGGCTCGCAATTTGGTCGAGCGCGTTGAGTGGTCCAGACAAAGCAATGGTAGGAAAGCCAATAGCAGGGCTTTCCAAATGACAAAGTTACAGAGGAAAACGCCTTGTGCATAAAAAACCAAAAATTCAATTTTGCCTAAAAGTCGCTCGAAGGTGCCATATCGATAATATTGAACAACTGCATAGGAGCAAGTAAATCGTGGACTGATCGAACGCTATTAAACTTATGCAGTCTAAGTCCTCACGAATGTGTTCGAGTACGTGAACCGCCACGATACAAGAACTTTAAAGCTAAGTAGTCTGTAGCGAAACTAAATTCATTTAGTAAAACTTTTTTAAGTTAAAATCAGTCAGCTGTAATTATGAATTACAAATAGTCTCAGACTTCTCTAAAAAGCTCGCATTTTGATTCTGAGAAGGTATGCATGAATCTTTTCTACCTAATCGATCGTTAGCGTAAGCGGTCTTGCTTGTATGGTCTGAAAGCCATTACCTTGATTGGGGAAGGCACGATTCTTATCTTGAGAATTTTGTATAACCATTTCTGTTAAATAAACGGATTCTTTGAACTATTGTTTCTTAATTGATCTTGAGGCCTGTTGACGGTCTATAATCCCTGGAACTTTCGTATCGAAAACCGGATGTGTCCAGTTAACTCACATTAACACTCAACCTTCTGGTTGCCATACGAAGGTGCGATAGGAATTTTTTCATGCGTTTTTTGAGAAATCCTTGAGGGGTAGAGTCCGTTATTAACAGATTAAAACGTGGATACCGCGTACAAAAATTAATCCCTCCGCAGAGAAATTCTTCGGTTGGGATTTTTTTATGCAAAAATTCAGAAAATTAAGAGGTACCTAAACCCTTAACGAGGGAATTCATGTCCAGAGAGAGCGTCATTACCGATCTGTGGTAGTGCAGCCTTGGTCCATTATCCGGCTATCGAAGTGCATCTTATCTCGAACCCGCCTGGGAGGTAGAAGAACGGGGTAATACGCGACTGGCGCCCCCTGAGAAATAAATTGGTGTCGCGTCATTTTGACGCCCGGTAGTGGCATCTTTATTTAGTATGAGATCACTATAAACCCGTTTTAGATATTTTTAGATATGTTCACTATGAACCCGTGTTAGACATAGTATGGATTTCAGAGCATAAGCTTGTATTCTACTAAGCTAAAATCGATAGAGAAGAGGAGGCTTATTAAACTGCAAAAATGAAAAACTTGCTTTAATTTGCAATAGTTATTTATGCAATAATTGCATAAATTGGTACTTTTTGCACGAATGGGTAGAGCTGAAGGAGAGCACAGCAATCTCATGAGTGAAAAACAGACATTAATGTTTCTATAACGAAGATTGCGAGACAACTTCCGTTGTTTTAAATGCATTCTTATATGTGTGAAATCGTGTTTTTTTTATTAAATACAGTAACATATATTTTACACACAAAAAATAACACAGCCACACCTGCGGACCAGACCAGTGTATCCTAATGTATTTGGACACGCTGAAACCGAATCCGAAGTCAGAATTGTTAGATTAACTCGTTTTTCACCACTAACCCCAAAAACACCCCTCCACAAAATGGACTGGATATTGTAATCGCGAAACAATTACGATTCCAGATTACTTAGGATCTTCATATTTCAGATTTAGATTATGAAAATTTAAGTATTTCAATTTAGCATCTACTTATTTCTGAAGTGCTTATAATGTACTAGAGCCAAAATAACATTTCTGAGATGAATTGTTAGGATTAATTAAATAGTCCGATCAAGTTAGCCCAAGAAGCTGAAAATTTACATAAACGTTAGGGATACCATTATAATGAAGTTGTGAAAAGTCCCCATTGATCCTGTGTGTGCAAAAAATTTTATGCGAGGTCAAAGTTCGCAAAAATGGGTTTTTTGGATCTTTTAGCGAAACAGTTAGTTTTATGATAAAAATAGCTTAGACAAAAAGATCTTTCAATTCTCTACAAAAATGGTCCTTACACTTTTTTTCCTAAAATTTACCTTTTTTGAGAAAAAGCCATTCTAAAGTTATATTCTCCATAATATGCACACGTTTCCACACCACCTATGAGCTAGTGTACTTGGCGCGTCTTTTACTTCCACATCCAGTGGAATTATAGTAACGACAAAAAAATTTTAAAAAACTTTTATTGTTCAAATAGGCTTAGAATGTCACGAAACGTCGAGATTTTAAGTTTGAGCGAAAAAAATTTTTGTCTGTCGGTCTGTCTGTCGGTCTGTCTGTAACTTTTTTTGTGCGCACGTTTACTCTGGAACTGTTTGAGATATTGACTTGAAATTTGGTACACATATGTACTTTAACGAGATCTAGAACTAGATTATATTTTCATCTTATTCCGTCGAAGGGTTGGGGGGTAAATTTGAGGAAAATCGGTAAATGAAGCGTCCATAAAATTGGTATTTAGTATATACAAGAGAAGCTAAGGTCCCAAAAAAAATTTTGGCATTAGCCTCCCCCATTACCACCCCCATTATTAAAGGGGATGAAAAAAAAATTGTGATTTAGTGTGTGTTCAAGAACCAGAAACCTCAAAATGTTTTTTTACTTCATCCACCCCCACTACCACCACCCCCACCCCGCTACCGATGTGGGGTATCGTTTTATAGGTTTTTGGGGTAGAGGATTTCAAATATTATGTTATTAAAGTTCCATAAACAATTATTTCGCCATACAAAATTTTTTCGTTGTGAGTGACTTGGATAAAAAATCTGGATGTGGAAGTAGTGATTCCTTGGGCAGCGGTTTTTTAATGTGGTTTCCCCGGTAGGCCTACTCCACGGTCTTTTTATTGAAGTTTAAAATAATGTTAGGTCTTCTTATTCAACTTCTTCTTCTCTTCCTCCACCTTCTTCTTTTTCTTCATCTTCATCTTCCTGAGTTGTCGTAAATTGTTCAAACAGCGATACATCTGTTGTTTCGTCGTTGATGTAAGGATCATCTTCTGTTGGAGATTCAGTATTTGAACACGACTGGCCTTGACAGCTGCTGCATGCTGGTGAACAAAGTAAGTCTACTTTTTTGCAGCCGCAATTCGAATTACACCTCTTTTTGCAGTTGCAAAAATAGTATTAAGGAGCTTTTCTGGTGCCGGTGGAAGTAGAGTGTAGATTGGTTCCAATACATTATTAATTAGCTTCCAACCCCATTCTTCTGGGTCCAATTGATTACCAAGCCACAATTGAACCTGGTAATATATTCGATAAAAATGTTGATGAGCAGAAGCCGAGGTTGGAGGATGACAAGCTAATTGAACCGTAACGTAACTTATCTATGGAAGTAATTTTTTTTGGAGCTCCATATACAGAAAGAAGAAAGCGAATTCAGTTGGTGATTAGAATTTCTGGAGCAGAGTTCATATCTTCAAAAGCTTTTGCACATGTAATTACATCTTGTTTTTCAAACAATTTGAAAACTGTGGAACATTGCTGATGTTGTATCACAGCCAGTCATAGCATGTAAAAATAGAATATGATTTTTACATTTAGGATATGCCGATAAACTCATATTTGAAAATATTTCCGAAGGTTGTTGAGCCTTGCCTGGTTTTAAAAAATAAATGGTATTTTCAATTGGAGTTCGAGCGGTAAGTAATAACAACAGATCAACATCTTCACCAACAACAACATTGACATCAGTTGGATTGAACTGATTTATTGCAGTTTCTATAATGAGTACATCAGCGTCATTGTCAGCTTGCTTGACTAAAATATGTTCAGTGGTAAATTTTTCTTTTAGCATTGTAATCAACCGAGACTTATTATGAGTGTTTGACAGAAATTGTTGTTGATTAGTTGGGACTGTCATAAATTGGTCAAAGAGAATATCAGAAGATGCCGATGTTTTTGCCACACGGCGATGTTGTTCTGCGGCTTTAATATTTTTTGTAGAATCGGTATAACCATCAAATACTACGGTTACTCTTTGACCAAAATATCTGCGTATATACTGAACATATTTATCTGAGATGTTGCTGAATGTGTCTTCTCGATCCCAAACCACACGGTGCAATAAATATCCTCCATCGATAGTATATGTAGCATTTACGTTGTTAATATCAATGTTTACTTTTTAAAACAATCATAAATGGTTGATTTTTGTGATTTTCGCATTCCAAGCTCATCGAATAAGGACAACGGGTAGGGAGCCAATTCATATTCAAAAAATTTTTAAATTGTATCGTCAAATGCCGTTGTCATAATCATGCGCTGAAATAATAACACAGGGTCAACAGCTACTTTTTCATCATGAACTTTTATGGTGCTACTCATAGCTAAAATTATAATGTGTGATAGCAGCAAAGGTATCTGTTGAACCTGTGTTATTATGACAAAGATTACTTAATTTTTAAGATCTTTAAATACACCTATTTGGTTTTAGATTTTTCAAATTAGAAAAAATCATGTATGTAACACGTTTCGAAAGATAATCTTGTGTAACTCGTTTTATTTTGCGGGATCTCGCTTCGCTCGTCCCGCAAATTCCACTCGTTACACAAAATAACGTCTTCCGTAACTGGTTACATAAATAGTTATTACTTATACCGTGTGTGTAGCGGCTCGCTAGGCATAGGTAGTAAGAATTACAACATCGCGTGTGCCAGCTGGCTGACATGAAATAACTGAGAGCTGGGATACTCCACTAACGGACGAGTTTACAGCGCTATGTTGTCATATCTCTCGCGCTGCGTGAATGTACATGCCTAATGGACAATTACACGCACGGTATTATACGTCCATAATGTACATAGGCAGCGTAGTCATGCATATTATGGAGAATATAACTTTAGAATGGATTTTTCTCAAAAAAGGAGAATTTTAGGAAAAAAGTGTAAGGACCATTTTTGTAGAGAATTGAAAGATCTACAATTTTGTCTAAGCTATTTTTATCATAAAACTAACCGTTTCGCTAAAAAATCCAAAAAACCCATTTTTGCGAACTTTGACCTCGCATAAAATTTTTTGCACACACGGGATCAATGGGGACTTTTCACAACTTCATTATAATGGTATCCCTAATGTTCATGTAAATTTTCAGCTTGGGAATTTATGCAAGGGTGAATGTCTATTTTGACCGGAGTAAAAAGACATGATGTTTATAATTTCTGAGTGTTTATTTCATAATCAAAAATACAATATATTAAAAAATAGTGACTTATTACATGAATCAAAATTAATCAGTTTTATTGTCACAATAGGTAGTCATCATTAATACTATCCTTACTCAGTACACAACTACTACTGTAACTGCGTGTGCCTTGAACCGCGGGGAATTCAAACATCACTGAAAGAAAACATATATGACGATGAACAATTCATTGAATTTCGCGGCCATTGTTCTTTCAAGCATTATATTATTGTACCTTAGCCGGGAAAGGAGGATAGTAATAAATGCATGTAATCAGTTTGTCGAACAGATACGATTGGCGTTTGGATTTGGAGGGGTTGTAATTAAAAATAAATTTTAGAAAGGCTTATCAAATCAATGTATTGCTTGACACTATTGACAATTCAATTCATCACTATCCTCATTTCCCGGCAAGGGCATAGTAAACCTACAAAGTGCTAAATAAAACTCTTTACAGTATTGTAACATTGTAACCATGAATGTAATGTTGAAATCACAAATATACATAAGAAAAACCATGAACGAAAGCACATAAGAAACAAAGAATATGTGTAATATGTGACTTTAGCGGGACAGGGTCGCGATCTTGTGGTAAATTTTTTACTTATACAATTTGGTAGAACTACTTCTGAAGTGAAAAATAAGTGTCTGAAACTACGTCATACTTTACTCAACAACTAGCTAAAATCAAATTATATTACAAAGCTGAAGTAGCAGAGATGACAGTAATCCACAAGTGATTCAAGATACAATACAGCTAAAAAGAACCGTGGATACTTATTATCAGTATGTGACTTGACCTTCAATTGAAAAACAAATCTATGGTGGATGATAGTTTTCTACAACATTTTCGATATTACCTGCAGAGGTAAAAATACATATTTTAGTATTCTCTCTGTTGACTTCTCCTGGTATCAAAATAATACAACTTATTTTCATACTGATTTTTCGACTTTCGTTTTAAAACTTTAAATGAAAAACTATATTTGTTTGCGCACCTTCCAAAATTTGTCTAGAGTAATGGATTACAAGAGGGGGTTTTAATACATTACCATAAAATTTACCACATCGAAAATTTAACGTCACGCATTTGAATATTCGTTACCGTTTTAATATAGACATAAGGATGTTATTAGACAGTAATATTTGTCTAGGGCTCTGCCCTGAAGCATCGCGCAATTGTTTCCAATTTTGCCATGTTTCGGTGAGCAAATCAAGTGTCATTTATTCATGAAGTTTGCTTATGTGTTAGAATAACGCAAGAATAATTGCTTGGAATTCTTGTATTTTCTTTGTATTAAAGCAGAAATGCATGAATGTATAAAGTGTGATAAACGATAACGATGTGTTCTATCGAGTCTTCACAGTAATTTAAATAAGCATAGTACCATAACAGCTACAAATTTAATTCAGTTTTAGGTTCATGCCATTTTATTTCCACATCCAGTGGAAGTATAGTAACGCAAAAAAATTGTTTTATTGTTCAAATAGGCTTAGAATGTCACAAAACATCGAGATTTTAAGTTTGAGCAAAAAAAAATTCTGTCTGTCGGTCGATCTGTCTGTAGCTTTCTTTGTGCGCACGTTTACTCTGAAACCATTTAGGATATTGACTTGAAATTTGGCACCCGTATGTATTTTAACGAGATCTGGAACTAGATTATATTTTGATATTATTTCGTTGAAGGATTGGGGGATAAATTGGGGTAAATCAAGCAAGAGTCCGTAAAATTGGTATTTAGTAGTATATAAAAGAAGTTAAGCTCTCAAGAAACTTTTTGACATTAGCCACCCCCATTACTACCCCCACCCCATTATTAAAAGGGGTGGAAAAGATAAAATTGTAATTTAGCATGTATACAAGGCCTCAAAAATGTTTTTTACTTCATACACCCCCACTACCACCCCTCTACCACCACCCCCATCGCCACTACCGATGTGGCATATCGTTTTATAGGTTTTTGGGGTAGACGATTTCAAATATTATGTTATTAAAGTTCCATAAACAATAATTTCCACATAGTAAAATGCAAATATAATATCAAAATTTTTTTCGTTTTAAGTGACTTGGATAGAAAATCTAGGTGTGGAATTTTAAGATTTATAAACGCCCTACAGGTTGCATTGTAATTCAAGTCCTATGAGAAAAAACCAATATCAGCGTGCCTGCTTTTCAAGATTATTTTAGCAGGTTGCTAAAATTGACACCAATGTTTCAAGGATAGATGAGGAGATAGCGTCAGAGACGCGTCATCGCGTGTGTGTTTAGCTCTCCTACGATTTCAAATTAGAACACCATGCAACTAGTACGGTGTTTATGATCTTCTATTATTTTCTTGATTCTATAATAAGTGGGTTACCTCGAGTAGTATGGATGCGCAGTAGGTTTCCTCGAGTATTTTGGATGCGCAGTGGCTTTTCTCGAGTACTATAGATGCGCAGTAGGTTATCTCAAGCAGTATGGGTGCGCAGTGGGTTCTCTCAAGTAGAATGGATGTGCAGTAGCTTTCCTCGAGGACCATTGATGCGCAGTAGGTTTCCTCGAGTATTTTGGATGCGCAGTGATTTTTCTCGAGTACTACAGATGCGCAGTAGTATGGATGCACAGTGGCTTTCCTCGAGTAAATTGGATGCGCAGTGGGTTACTTCAAGTAGTATGAATGCGCAGTAGGTTTCCTCGAAGAAAATACTTGAAGTGGAAGCTTTTTTACTTCTATCGCGTAGTCCATGGCACACAATGATTTTTTATATCGTTGTCATGCCGTTTTCTGCGTATTACCTCCACATCCAGTAGAAGTATTCAAACAAACAAAATTTTCGAAAATTTAGAATGTCATGGAACGTCAAGATTTTATGTTTGAGCAAAAAAAAATTCTATCTGTCGCGTCGGTCTGTCTGTTGGTCTTGTAATTTTTTGGTGCTCACGATTACTCTGGAACCGTTTATTGACTTAAAATTTGGCACACATATGTGTTTTAATGAGATCTGTAACTAGATTATATTTTGATCTTATTCTGTTGAAGAGTTAAGAGGCAAATTGGGGTAAATTGGAGTAAATAGGTCATTCAAGCAAGTAAGAGTCCATGAAGTTGGTACTTAGCAAATAAAAAGAGAGCTAAGTTCTTAAAAGAAATTGTATCATTAGCCATCCCTATTACCACTCCCACCCCATTATTATAGGGGGTGAAAAAATATTATGATTTAGTGTATGTGTGTGTAGAAGAACCAAAGTCATCAATAATTTTTTTCACTTCATTTACCCCCACTACCAATGTGGCATATCATTTTATGGAATTTTGGGGTAGACGATATTATTAAATTTCCATAAATAATTATTTCCACGTAGTGGAGTGCAAATATAGTATTTTTGTTGTAAGAGACTTGGATAGGAAGTCTGGATGTGGAACTAGTGATTGCTTAGGCAGCGGTTTATTTGTTTATTTACGTATGTTAAGTGATATATTTATTCTACTTTAAAATGTTAAGATATTTTAAATAGAACTACCATGAAATAAGTGAAAGTTGTGGTTGGGCGTTGCCTACTGTGAATGCCTATTTGGAACATACGTAAAACAGAATAGTAAAGTAACCTTTATTGAAAATAAGCCATATCTGTCATACAGGGTTCTCGCAAGAGGCACATAAGCTGTCTGGTTTGATATAAACTATGTTTTGTTATCATTTGAGAGCAAGATATTTTAAGGATTTTGATTAAGAAAATGCGAATTTATATAATATATTGAAATTGCAATGTACAATGTCACTCTCCGAACGAAGTTTACATACTGTAATCGCCAATTATGAAGAAGCCGCCTGGCGCAGATAAGTCCCATCAGTTCCTTCTAAAACCGTATGTCACTAATATATGATTAGCATAATAAATAACCGCCGATACCAGAAACGTACACGTAACAACGGTTAAATCTTATTTACGCCAGTATTGCCAGCATTGCATTTTTTTTCGGGCTAAATCCTAATATAAATTAAGGCTATATTGAAGAAAAACGGGCTAAAATTAATAAACATACATAACTAGATATACAAAACTGGATAGACACAGTCTAGAATGGGTTCCGGGAGGAGAAACCTTTTTTTTGAAGAGCGGTGAGGGGCTAGGTATGGGCGATGTCCATCGATGTTACTGAAACATCGATGTTTTGCTTTCGATGTTCGATGTTTTCTCCATCGATATTACATTATAATAACATCGATGAAATATCGATGTTACGTTATGTTGAGTAAAAAAAAATAATAAAAGAATATTTTAATATTTTAATGAAAATATAAAGTAACTATTCGTTCTGCATTACGCAGGACAGTCATGTTTTTCGTCAGGGATTGTAAAAAATTTTAATGTTCATAATGTAGAACTGCAAATCCTCGCTCGCCAAAAACTTTTTCACCATCGATGTTGGTAAAACATCAATGCTCTGGACATATCGATATTCCCTTGCGATTTTAACAACATCATCGATACTTCAGTTCGATGTCCAACCTCAAGGGGGGACGCTGCCACGAATTTTTTTGATAAGCGCTTAATTTTATTAATGAGCGAGGGGGAGATGTTGCGGCGACCGCTAAAATGGACTAGACATCATGGTGCTAACGTGCTAAAAGTTGCAAAAAGGAATGCACGAACGGGCTGACGCTGGCAACACTGCGGTACGCTACTAAAAGGAATATTCAGTCTGTGCGTATGCGTTTGGAAGAAGACGTCTATGCATTACCGCTTACGTATGCTGCAATTTGTAATTTTATGTGTGTAGGAGGGGTATGGTTAAAAGTCGTCTTTCGCGCAGCTTCATCGTAATTGGCGCTTACAGTAGATTAAGTGATGTATCAATTTCACTCTAAATATTTGCGCTTAATGAGTCTATTAAGATATAAATGAAAGCTTCAGAAAGTTGCAGCGGGGTGTTGCTCTCTGCCAATACCTATTTGAATGATAAAAATCGAAAAGATATTGTGGCAGTGCCAGACTGCAACTTCTTTTTGTTTAAGTATGCCCCGATAACTACATACGTTCTTTAATTCTATAATAAAGACGCTGTAGCCTGAGAGTATAGACAATAATATTTTTGTATATTTAACACACATATACAACTTTCAAGAACTATTCAGCTTTATAAGAAACATAATGAAGATAATTTTTAATTTGAAAAACGTTTAAAAATATGATAATGCATAAGGAATAAAATACAGAGTTTTTAAAACATGTAATAATTCTTTTCAGTAGTATCAAGCTTGAAATAATTGAATTACTATCGATTATTATTTTACTTGCAAGTCTTCCTATTAATTCAAAAATAATCTTCGAGAAAATAACCTTAATGTATCTAGCTGCCAACCTCTAAGCATTAATTTACATTAACTATAATGGTTTATCATATGTTTTCTATAAAGTCGATACTAATTTCATTTGCTATTGGCAATTTGCATGAAGGGAGTTCCGGTTAAACATGTAGATTATCCTATGTAATCTTCTAGTTGAGAACAGGCGAACGTTGAACGAGAATTAATATTGATGCCGACAACTTTAAACACAAGATATCACTCTAATGTACATTTGGTATTCTTACCAAATCATAAGTTATACCCTAGTTAAGACATTCCTTATATGTATATACTTGTATACTTCGTAACGGGTAGTTTTTAATATTTTTAATTTGTTTGTTTATCGGATTCATTTTTATTATATTCTTGGTTATTAATTTATTTAAAATACCCACCAAAAAAAATGTCTTAATAAAGTGCTAAATTATAGTTTTCAGTAGTTTCTCTTTTAACTGCGATTTTCATGATCTTAAGAAGGAATGAATATATTTATTAAAAATAGTAGCGTTTCCATGGGAAAATATCATCGATAACAACTGTTTGTCTATTAGTTGCATTAAAGAAAATTAATGATAACAGAGAAATTTCTTCTACCGAATGTTAATGAATCGGAGGTAATATTCGCCCAAAAAATTCTGAGTAGATACTATAGAACTATTTTGATGACTTACTATACTCAATTAATCTTCTTACAGCTGAATTTTATTTTTTAATCTAAAGTTTTCCTTCTTCTTCTTCTTCTTAGCGAGGCGATAAAGAGCGATGAAAAGCCCATTGTTCTTATGCTACAGAATCTGAAGTTTCCTCATTCAGGCCAGATTCTAACCCAAATACCAGAATTCTTCCCGTAGAGATATTCCTTATTTCTTCCAACACAAGAAAACAAATATCTAAAAATTGTACACAAAAACACATAATAACTTTACTACACTAAATATATTACTAAACGAATAAATATATGCATTATGCGTCCATTACCGGAATTGGAAATTAACTGTCGTTTTTAACATGCAGGTGCGCAGGTGTACAGTTCAATACTTTGACATGTGCAGCAATTAAAGATGTATTTTAAAATATAATTTACAGAAATGTTTGCGCTTTAAGGTTTATAAGACCGAAGCAGGAGGTTAAGATGTGGATGAAGATTTCATCCCTTTTCCCGCCCAATGTGAAGTCGTGATTATAAGCTACACCGATGGTGTGCAGGTGTTTCCTGAAAGAACCATGTTGTAAAAAACTATGATTCTGACGTGCTTCCTGTCTAAGCTCATGATTTGTTCTCCTCGCTTCTGAATGGGAGGTTTAAAAGTCAATAAACTAGGAACGAGTCCAGTTCTCTATTGGCCTCTTGGCATTTAATCCACAGTAACCGCGAGCCGACTTCATGGCCAGTAAGAGCTGCTGAGTGCCTTCCTTGGCCAGAGCATCTGCCTACTAGTTACCATCAATATTCCGTAATATTGTACCTGCGCATAGTGCCCAGGTGTGTACAGAAGTTCGATCCTATTACATAAGTCAAGTTTGCATAGAGCCTTCTTACACTCTTAACCAATAATGATTTGGTCCTAACTGAGGCAATGACCTTGAAGGTCGCTTGAGTCTCACTACGTGTGTATATGTTTGTTGAAATATCTAATGCGGATATTCTCCTGTGCATGGAGTAGAGAAGCAAACATTAGGATCAAGAATACCGTGGTAAATATACCCAGGGTACAGGAAAATTTAGCCCTGGGCTCTTCACCGTATATCCCCGCTTCAGCATCTACCTCGGACTTGAACCCGTCTGTGAACCAGAAGATATCGATAGGTATATTCTTGATTGATTTCATTCCCTTTTGGGAATGACAGCCTCAAACTGTTCAGAAGATATCGATAGGTATATTCTTGATTGAATTCCATTCCTTTTTGAGAATGACAACCTCAAAAGGTTCTGAATAGAAACCCAAAGGCACCATGTAATCACTCCTTGCCTACAGAATTTGAGTACGTCCCTATCACATCGGGAGGGACCCTTATACAATATCCTTCCTTCCACTCACCACCATGCCATAGCCTGTGAGTCCCCTTCCAAGCGTCAGCCTCAATCACCAGGTGATCCAGGAGGACCTCCAGAACTGCTGCGGTGACTCCCAAATAAGCAAGTCTTTTAAGCTCTACTAGCTTCCGTTGAATGTATAACCTGGCTACATCAGGCCACCAAACAATTGAAGCATCATTTATCAATGGGTTTACTATAATAGTATGGAACCACATTGTTACCCATGTTTTACCAAAAATCCTTCTGCACACCCAGACGGTATTAGCGGTCTTTGTAGTTGTCTCTCTATATGAGTTTTCTAGAACGGTTCAAAGTACAGGATGACATCCAGATAATTGATCATGCTGGAGACACTTAGGTAGTGCTGTATAGTCCGGGCTCGACAAAACCATGGAGCCCGCATCTCCTAGTAACAATTACCAATTCCTCATTAGAAGGGTTAACTTTAAGGTCCTGGTCATTGCGCTATAGATGTACAACCTGCAGGGCTCTTTTCATGAGCCCGCTAACAGTATTTGGGAATTTTTCTGCAATAATAGCCAATTCATCTGCATAGCTTTACGCTAAAAGATCTTCTCAGTTTCTTAAGTAGGCCAACATTTCCTAGACGGTCTTCACTGTAATTGGCAGCAGAGCTGGGTAATTCCTGGTGAAAAAGTAATTAGCAATTACAATTCCTTTTTTTTTCCTGTAATTGTAATTGTAATTAAGTACTTTTTTTCATTAAAGTAATTTGGAATTGTAATTGCAGGAAAATTGTTAAAGGAATTGTAATTTGTAATTATATTATTTGAACTATCTAATTACAATTACTTTTTCCAATTACAATTACTTTTTCAATTACAATTATTTTCTCCAATTACAATTACTTTTTCCAATTACAATTAAGTTCCAATCACAATTACTTTAAGAACATGCGTATGTGATTTAACAAACAAAAATACATTAAAGCAGAATTTTACAGTTGCATAGTTTAAAATGAATCTGAAAAGTTCAAAAAAAGTTAGTGACTAAAAACGAGTTTTTGCCGTGGTTCGCTGCACATTTATGTTTTTTTATTAAGTACACAAACTTTTGTATTTTTGTTCAATAAACTTTTAAAAACTAAATGTGTTTACTGTTTATTATTATCATTCTTATTATTATTAGTCATTGTTATTATAGTGGAGTGGATTTCGTCAATAAAATAGCGAGGTTGGGAAAATTTTTAAGATAGATGCAGACCCTGCGGAAATTGTTTGTCATGACGAGTATAATAAAACCCTAAAATTTGAAATTCGAAAAAATGCTTTTTTGGCCGAAAACCGACTCCACTATTAAGCTGCCTTTTCTATATATTTATTTAATTTTTCCGGATTACTCTTAATAAGATCAAACATTCTAATAACGATTCTAATAAATATTAAAACGCAATATTACACAACACTTGTAATTAAAATGTTTAACTTACCTTTTTGTCTGTTTGGTGACTATAATTTACTTCATCATAAAGTAATTAGAAAAGTAATTAGAAAAGTAATTAGAAAAGTAATTAGAAAAGTAATTGCTAATTCCTTTTTTAGAGACATGTACTTTGTAATTGTAATTAGTTCCTTTTTTAAAAAAGTAATTTGTAATTGTAATTATTTTTAAATTACAAGTAATTACCCAGCTCTGATTGGCAGTTATATTTTGTCATTCCGCCAACATGCCCCTCATCTCTCGATATTCAAAAAGACTATGGCCTCTAGTTTCTTGTGATGCATTATTTTTTCGACCCTATTAAAGATCAGTGACGAGCCGTCTTCCCAGCCGTCTTCCAAGCCGTCTTCCAAGCCGTCTTCCCAGCCTGGTAAGCGTGTTGTGATGAATGCGGAGTACATTTTCCTTAAAGTTACTATAATTGCTAGATAATGCAATAAAATAAGTATCCTCCTTAATGTATGTATGTAAGTTTAACTAAAAAACAGATTGTCACAAAATAAATACGGTACATTTTTATTATTAATGGTTATAATAGCCAGTAGCCTCTAATATTTGTCGAAATATGCGTCTAAGAAAAACATTACAATATAATAGTTTTTCAGAATATCAACTACTAGTACTATTGTCGTATAGTGACTAGGTAAATCCCTTCTCGCAAAAATGTACAGACCGGCAATGCTTGTGCAATATAATACAAGTTGAGAGTGTCGTGAATTTTCCGCCCATCTTATACTGTATTTTATGGTATTAACATAGACGAAAAGAAAATATAAACAGATATAAACTTCCGAGAAAGCTACTTTTTTATATGGGGAATTTAATGTTAGCAAAACAACTGATAACTTTTCTGAATCAACTCATAACATGAACACTAAAACCCTTTTTGTTTAATGCTGAAGAAGATAACAACATGACTCATATTTCCCAGAACATGTAGAATGCAAAAAAAAATGGCGGTTATATAATTTTCTATCGACTTCAAGTGGAATTTTAGAACAGTTAAAGAACTATAAATTCTTAATGATAAATCTGGAAAAGTTGACAATCTTGCCTTCTGATTTTACTTAATGAATTGCTCGAAGTACTAAAATTATTCTGCTACGTTTCTTATAGTTAGTCAACTATCGAATCTATCAACGTAATTATAATTATTATATTAGGTTAAATCATTTTGAGTACGGAGTATTAAAATTTAATTTTTTACCTCAGAAGTTTGTAACTCACTATGAATATGATAGATATTGTTACGTGTAAACACCTTGTACTGTGGGTTCGGAAATTATAAACAATAGGTTAACAGTAAACACTAATTTATTAACTTACTAATTACAATAGATACTACTTCACTAATATATCAAAGAGTAATATAATTTAATAATTCACTTTATCGCTTTGTTCACTTCTTGATCTGATCTGACTCAGTATCTGAACTGAACTGTCCACTCGGCTTCTACATTTTCCTAAATACCTAAGGATGAAAGTTCTAGAATATTCCCAAACATTTCCTGTAATTTCCAGATGCTGTAACGTGCAATTTTGTTGTAACCAACTATAAGCGCGTAAGTTTGGTATAACCGACTATAGAAATTATGTCCTGTGGTCAAATGCGGGATTTGTTTATGTCATATTGCGATGGAGAGAGAGCTCGCGGCCGATGACATCATCCTACCATATAAGGTATAAGAGATTTTTATTGGTGACTGTTGACGCTTTTGTGACCCCTCCGGGGGAAAATATATAAACAAGATTTATGGAACGCCATGTTAGATTTGATGAGGACTGAGCTAAAGATGCAAGTTATCTTATGGTGCCTTCTGAGTTTGTAATCAGAAAATTAGTATGAGATATTGCAAAGTTTAGCGTAATTTTCAGTGATTAATGTTGTTGAAGTGTAATGTTTAAACTTCCTAACCAGTCTTGTAGTCCAAGAAAATCTGTGTTTAAACAGCAATTTTCCGAATTACTGATGTTTGTCATAAGAAATTGCCTGATTATTATACTCTTCGCAAAAACGAAGAGTATATTGTATTTGATCGGCACTTTTCTAAAATCGTAAATATCGCTCGTAGAGAAAAAATTTTCATATCATTGTGTTAGTGGACGAATTCTAAATAACTTTTAAAATGTCCGTCTGTCCGTCCGTCCGTCCATCCGTCCATCCGTCTGTCTGTCCGTCCGTCCGTCTGTCCGTCTGTCCGTCTGTCCGTCTGACCGTCTGTCCGTCTGTCCGTCTGTCCGTCTGTCCGTCTGTCCGTCTGTCCGTCTGTCCGTCTGTCCGTCTGTCCGTCTGTCCGTCTGTCCGTCCGTCCGTCACGTTTCTTGTAAGCACGATAACTCAAAAAAGAAAAGTCCGATTGTACTGAAATTTGAACAGTAAGTTAGTGTTAGCTAGTGGAAGAACCCTATTGATTTTGAACAAAATCGATCAGTAAATAAAAATGTTATTAATGACTTAAATTTGAAATTTTTTTTTTGATTTTTATGTTTTTGTAAAAATTTACATTTTTTATATTTTTTACGTGTTAGGTAGTTCTTACGCTTTTGACTCGGAATCCAAGGGTCTCAGGTTCGAAACCCACATGTGGTATGGTCTAGTTTTTTTTTAATTTTTACTTTATTTTACACTGAGTCTTTCACCAACTAAGTTCGTATTATAAAATTAAAAATGTCTAAAACTAACATTATTTACAAAAAACTGCGAAGAGTATCCTATAGAATGTGTAACAGTTATATAAAAAGTTTAGTAAACCGGCGAAGAGTACGTTTTTAGCTTGTTTTCTCTGTTTTGTGTTAACGAACATAATAAATGTGTTTGGCTTTTAACTTTAATGAAGAACTGTTCCAGCGTATAGTGTTTGTGATCTGGAAGGCTGGTTTTTGTAGAAGTTATACGGGGTGTTGTAAAATCCCAGCCAGGACAGTAAGTTATACAAGGGAACAAAACTGTAAGTTCTTTTATTTTTAAATTACCTTGTTAGAGTAGCCGTATGCTACATATTTTACCGTGGACATTATCAGTTCGTGCCTAGAACAATTAAATTCTTTACTAGTGTTCTTTTAAAGAAATATTCATGCGGGAGAAACTTTTAGACAATTATCGCCGTTCCGTGTAATTCTCCATTATTTGGTCAATGTTATATACTGATTTACCAATTTTAGGATTTTTTCGAGCCCAGCTAGTGCCTAATTTTTCATGTTTATTGTTGATAGGCTTGTAATAAATGCTCCATTACATTTGTTTTTAATAGAAGTTTAAGTATATATTTAGCATTATTTGTTTTGTTGCATTACCGATTCTGTTATGTTAATGTGTAATGACATATTTTATGAACGTCCCGTGGAGCCAATCTTGATTTACAGTATTTTGTATTTATCTATTGTGCGTTGTAAAATTTTTTTATGTACATAAGCGAGTCTGCCTGGGGTAAAAAAGAGGTGATTTTACATATTTTGTATACCATTTGAGTTAGCAACGGATTCTGATAGGAAAAATTTCGCTGAACAAGATTTTCTTATGGAAAATTTTCCTAAACCGCGAGCTTCATGGTCAAATAATTGTTTAAACAATTTTTTTTTCGTTTTTTTTTTTAATAAAATGAAGACGGTTTGACGGATCCGAAAAAAATTTGAATCAGTTGAAAGATATTTTCAATACGCGTCGTTTGGCGCCAGGCACAACTCACTTTGTCAACCCGTTCATTTGTTATAGCCAATAAATTTCTTAATTAACAAATTGATTACTCCGAAACTAATGAGGTTAGGATATTGTTTTTTTTTTCTTCAAAAAACATGCCAAAGAATATACAATTTTTTTTTGCCTGATATCTTTAATACTTTTTGATTGTGTAAATAATTGGAATAATTTGTTTATTAGCAAATAACTTTTTTTTCGAAAGTTTGATCGACTTCAAACCAACTTTAAACGATAAATATTGATGGCATAACCCCCATAGAATTTGCACGAATTCAACTTTTTGCTTTTGTTTATTTAAAGTTTAAATTAATTTTGCAAATTAACAAATGAAATATCTCGGCTCTGGGTAAGCGTATCGAAATGGGGTTTTGTGCATATGAAAGTGCTTGGAAAAAGGAAAATTTTGAGATCAGAAAGAACTTGATCGGACAACCGGAACCGGAAATATAAGTGATATTGCGTTAGAGGCTCTAATCTGTTTATTAACAACTTTTTTGATATGAGGTTTGGTGCAAATGAAAGCTAATAAGTTTTTTCATCAACCACAAAAAGTTCTACACAAAATATGCTGTGCACCTGCTTTGTATGCTCTATAATTCTTATAGTCGAAATCACGGAACGGTGGAAGGGGATGGGCCCTTTTGTGAGTGGGGGATCGGTTTTTTACAACACGGTGGTCCTTGACCACGATGCGTGCAGCTGTTCGTTCTTTCCGTGGATTTTATTGCTACGTACAGACGTGTATTTTGAGATACAGTGTTTTTTTTTCCACGTGTTCATAAGATAATGATGAAGATGAATGCACTTTTTTTAATGAGCATATAAACGATGACGATGTAGATTTAAACGAAGATGAATTGTTAAATGTTTTGAATTCAGATTGGGACACGGAAAGTTCTTTATCAAGCGATTGTTACTAGTTGTAATCACATAGCTATTAGCGTTAATGGTCATTAATTGTAAATATTTGTAATTAAAACAATAAAATAATAGCGCCATTAAAATTGTTAAATCTTTTGATTATTTCTCATTTACAAATAACAAAGTGTGTGTTTTTTTCATGAGACGTGAATTTTTTTTCATTATAAGAAAAAAGTGAAAAAAAAATTAGTTGCCTTTTTATTTTTGGTCTTTTTTCGATAGGCACCCCCCTCAAATAAAGTAAAACAAGCCTTCTCTTTCACAAAAAGTAGTAAAAAAGAAAACTACCGACAAACCCTTGTTGGACAAGAACAATCATATGTTTGTTGCAATATAGCCATTTATTTAATGAAAATTGCAAAAAAAATTATTTACGACGCTTTTAAAAATTTCTCAGAATGTAAAAAGATTTATTATCATAAAAAATACTTGGTTACATGAAAAAAAAAACGAATTTGACGAAAAAAAAAATTTGCCCACACCGCCATCCCATTGCGCGTCAAATATTACTATTTACACGTTGCTGGAGAGATTCTTTTAAGGGTCAAAAACGCGTATAACTCTTCAGGGATTGAATATTTTTTGTAGAACTTTTTGTGATTGATGGGAAAATTTGTTAGCTTTCACTTGCATCAAACCTCGTGTTAAAAAAGTTGTTAATAAATAAATTAGAGCATCTAACGCAATATCACTTATATTTCCGGTTCCGGTTATCCGATCAAGTTCTTTCTGGTCTCAAAATTTTTCCAAGCACTTTCATATGAACAAAACCAAATTTCGATACGCTTACCCAAAGCCGAGATATTCCATTTGTTAATTTGCAAAATTAATTTAAACTTTAAATAAACAAAAGCAAAAAGTTGCATTCGTGCAGACTTCTATGGGGGTTATGCCCGACATCAATATTTATCGTTTAAAGTTGGTTTGAAGTCGATCAAACTTTCGAAAAAAAGGTTATTTGCTAATTAACAAATTATGCCAATAGTTTAAACAATCAAAAAGTATTGAAGATACCGGGCCAAAAAGAATATGGTATATTCTTTGGTATAAAAGGCATGTTTTTTGAAAAGAAACAATATCCTGACCTCATTAGTTTCGGAGAAATCAATTTGTTAATTAAGAAATTTATTTTGGCTGTAACAAATTAACGGGTTGATAAAATGAGTTGTGCTTGGCGCCAAACGACGCGTATTGAAAATATCCTTCGATTGAATCAAGATTTTTTCTGATCTGTCAAACCGTTTTCATTTTATTAAATAAAAACTAAAAAAATTTTGTTTAAACGATTATTTGACCATGAAGCTCGCTGTTTAGGAAAATTTTTCATAAGAAAGTCTTGTTCAGCAGAATTTTTCCTATAAGAATCCGTGGCTAACTCAAATGGTATAGAAGATTTTTGGGAAAAATCCCAGGCAGACTCGCCTAACACTGTACAATCATTCTTGTTAATATATTGTTTTTTTTATACGGTGTTGTTATTAATTAGTATTGATTATATTTCATCAACATAAAATAACCCGGGTCTCCTTGTTTTTCTAAGTTATAATAAATATATATATAGGTAATTAATCTATATTCTTAAATAAGGTGGCGCCCATAATACCTGTAGAGATTATCTTTTGAGCACCACAAGTATTTATTTATATCATTTGATGCTGTAGTATAGAGAGCAACTAATAAGGTAAGAGTAATTAGTAATCTGTCAGTCTGCAATCACGTACCTACACCAAAGAGTTAAAGTTTCAGGCTCGGGCAGTAACGTAGGTCACGTGAATCTATAGTGACTAAAATTTAACGTTATAATACCGACACCGCGTGCGCCATTTCTGGAACGATTTCCGAACTAACTAATTGTGCTTAGTTTTCTGCTACTCATACATGGAACTTGGAGGAAATTCTTTGAGATATGTACAGGCGTATAAATCTGTAACAATATGTTGCTACATAATCAAATTTGTGCCCATTAAGTATAAGTAACTGGCAACTTTATTGGCAGATCTTCTCACGGTGTGTGCTTGAAACTGCCATAGTTCAAGAGTAGATTATTTGGACCAAAATATGAAGAGTTAACCAAACATGCTTTAGTAAATTTTTGCTGTGGAAAAAGATACAGAAAATTGTAATAGAAGTAGGTGGAGGCCACATCGAAAATTTACTATAAATTGCAGCAAAAAGTTCATAAGAAAGTCAATGAGTTTGCGTAATTGCCACTTTTTAGCTTTTACTTACGTTATGTAATTTTTTCAATAAATAAAATTTGTCCTTTTCAAATTGAGTTTGTTTTCAAAGAATTCTTGAAATCTTTTGCAGCAGTTTTCTCGAAAAGGTTGGAATTATCGAGTTCTAGCAAGTGTATCTTTTTTACGTAAAAATCACTCCTGCATGAGATTTTCAACTCAAAAGTGCCACAACGTTTCGTAAAAAAAAGAGAGAAAAAAATAGTCATCTCGGGTATAGTGATGAGGCGCCCTCAACGGGTTAGCGAGATGTGATACATAAATTATTGTTTCTTAGCTTAAAAAATGTCTCCTTGCCAAATTGGGAGATCGATCAAGAGGTAATTGAGATATTGCAAAAAAAAAAAGAAAAAACAATTACAATTTTGACACCCTGTATCTTTTTCCACAGCAACAATTTACTAAAGCATGTTTGGGTTTATCCTCATATTTTGGTCTTATGAATGGTCCACCCTGTAAAGCTAATTTATAACTAATTGTTTGTCACATACTTATTACGCTGACAACATCAGTTACATTAAAATGGTAACTGAAAACACAACTTTTTAATCATTTAAGGACTAATTACTTTCTGCATTTTCATCAATTTTTCAGCAGCATCAACGAATATTTTGATTGAAATGAGATTTTAAAAATGACATTTCCAAATAACATTTTAATGTAGAGTCAGCATTTTGTTTTATTCAGCTATAACGACATTGTTACAGTCAAAAAGACGGACGGATTCCTCTTTCAGGGCGATTCTCCATTTTATCCTATAATGGCATTTATCCTTACCTTCCGAGTCCCAGAAATATATATAAGCAACTTAAAAATAGCTCAATTTTTATACGTCACTCACGTAATTTATCATTTTTTTAAACATATTCAGCGCTTAAAATTCCGCAAAAGCATCAGAAATAGGGATAATTGAATATGAGATATGATTAAAAACCTTATAAGAATTATACTATAACCATAATAAGTATATGCCTACAAGGTCATTAAATATTTCTCGAGATATTTCTATAATTTTTTAATACGATTCACAACTGGAATAATTTAGAGTAAATATCTATAAGGCACATAACCTTACTGTATGAATTTTATTTTTACCAACAAAACAAAAATTACTAAACTACAAAATATTATATGTGATACTGGTAATATAAAATTACTCTATGGCGAAAAATCTTGTACTAACTACCAGAATCATATACAATAAATAGATAGGAATAACCTCCAAAATGAATAAGGTCAAGTCAAGTCAAAACATATCTTAGATATTACAGGGTACTAAAGGAAAAAAGTAATAGTTGACATATCCGGCTCACTATTTGTTTATCTGTCATTGACCTCATCATTAAAATTAGGTTGTCTTATTTCACTTTCAAAATGTCTGCTTCATACAAACCAGTATTTACTATCTGATAAAGCGATTATTAACACTATTGCGAAAACTAAGCTGTTTTAAAAAATGGCATTAGAAATGCTTTCATGAAACTTGGCACAAGCATAGGCAACTACATAGTAGCTCTTGGCGAAAGCAGTATTTGACAGTATAGGAATTTAAGCTTCTTCAAAATAAGACAATTTAGAATGGATCGACGAATAATACAAATGGCAAGATCAACAACTTACCAGTTGATAAGAATTTGGCGTAACAGAAATATAACGAAATACACAAAGGTTAGACTTGCTAACGCCCCAGTTTTGTCCATCTTTTTTTACGCCTCTGAAATATGAACCGAGGGAGGCAGACAAACAGCGTATTGGTGTTCTCGATGAGGCAACCCCAACAGATGTCGTAATGCCATCAGATGTGCTCTACACCAAATGGATGCTAACTAAAATAATGCATGAATTACAATAATCAGGCAAAGCGTTGTGAATAAGGAGAAGAGCAAGAAGAAGAAGAGGAAGGAGAAGAAGAGGCAGAAGAAGAAGAATGAGAAGGAGATGGAGTAGAAGAGGAAATTCATCTAGTTTAACTATAAATACTAAATACTAAATAGACTCAGCAATAAGATATTTGCAAGAATCCTATAGTATTCTTACTATATAATACCATGCAAATATCCTGTTTTAAATGCTAGCATAAAGAATATTAATTAATATCGATAATATGGCCTCATTACGTGCACCACGAAGTGAATATAAATTTGTAGAATTCTAAAATGAATTCCAAAAATGCCTTTAAAAGATAAAGTTAATTACTGAATATATGAGATGAAAAGACTACCTTTGACACATCAATTTAAGTGAAATATTACTAATTAATCCTTTCAATCACATACATAATCAACATTGATGGAAGAATCCCATACTATGATATCCACTAAACCCAGCTAATCTGCAAATACATTTGGTTAGATCGACATTAAGCCAGGTGATGGACGAAAGAATTGGTCAATTTTTAGTGTACTGTTGGAGATTACGTTTTATATTAATTAAACATCTCCTTAAAACTTAGAGTATTGCAAATAGATTTATCAGATTATATATTGTTTTTCAATTTAAGTTACCTTCGATTCTTCTTTTTAATACACATCCTTCAACGTGTACATTCTATTCTTGCCTACTTTATTCAAGCCTTTACGCGCAAATAAAATAAACTGTTTTGTAAAATGTGGCAACCACGCTTAAAGTTTACTTTTTCCAAAACTGTAAACTATAATCTACATCTGTGTTAAGTTTAACACCGGCTTCGACTTTGATTTCGTGTTAAAGAAAAAGGAAGAATTTCAATGTGCCGTGATGTCGATTAAAATTGGTAAGAAAAATGTGTGTGTGTGAAAAAGCCACGGGCCACAATATGTAGTGAATCGTCCTCAAACTTGTCCTGTATGCTTTCTGTGTTAACAATGCAGAACCTATAGAATTTCGACGTAATCGGATAAAAAGAAAAAATAGGAGTTTCCTTTAAAAAATCAGTGGGTTTTTGAATTTTTTCTTCTTTCGATTTGGGATTTTGCATATCCGCTATATTAGTGTCTGATGCAAATTCTTACATCCATATAAAATACTCATTAAGCTTATAGAAGAAAAAATAAAACATTCTTGTAACAATATGATAACGTTAGCCATGCTATGATTTCATTATATAGTGTGTGTAGTGGCGGGCTGGGCATAGGGAGTAAGAATTTCAACATCGCGTATGCCAGCTGGCTGAAATGAAATAACTGAGAACGGGGATGCTTTAGTGGTCTAGCGCCGACTCTTTAATCTATGCCGCCGACGGGCGAGTTTGCTGTTACCTGGGTTGTCAGATCTCTCTCGCTACGTGGAAGTACATGCCCAGTCCGCAATTACACGCACTGTATCATGTTCAACACTGGTACATTTTGCAGATCACTGCAGGTCAGGGTGAATAACAAACTCTTAACTCGGCGGGACATTCGCGCGGGCGTCCCCCAGGGGTCGTGCCTGTCACCCAAGCTATACAACCTGTACGTCTCCGACTTTCCGGAGTTTCCGAACACGAATCTTGCCAAGTACGCCGACGACACGGCCATATACGTGCATTTGTAAAACGCACAAGCGGCGAACATGCTGCTGAAAACGCACATGGCTCGTGCCACGGAGTATTACGACAAGTGGAAGATTCGGATCAACGCCGGAAAATCGGAGGCCATACTGTTTACGCGCCGGTTCACTGAGAACCGCATTTTAACACCAATTTCGATCGGGAGTCGCCAAATTCCAATCAAGAAGTGCGTGAAGTATCTGGGGGCGAACTTGGACAGAAGACTGACGTTCAACGTACACGTTAACGAAACCGTACGAAAGGTCTACTCCATGTCCAGGAGTCTGTACCCGCTCCTGGTACGGGGTAGCGGACTAGACAGGACGAATAAAAAACTATTGTATACGATGGTGATCAGGCCGGCCATCACATACGCGGCACCGGTGTGGTGCAGCATCCCGGCCACGACAATGCGGAAACTTAGAGTTTTAGAAGATAAATTTATGCGCCTCATTTCAGACTCCGGTAGGTACATCTCCCTCAGAGATCTCTACGCACGTTGCCACGACATAACCCCACTAGCGGACTTCGTCCAGGAAATATCACAGAAATTCTATCAATTCAAGATGGGCGATAGTCCGCTAACCCGCGATATAACACGAATCAGACAGCATAATGCCATACTTTTCGACCTGAAACACTCATTACCATACCAGGCGTTGCCTATCTTTCGGCAACCTCCCTAGCCAAAACTTTCCTATACCACAATTTCCTTTTCACCACCTTTTACTTTTCACCACCTTTTACTCTCAAACCCCTTTCAATTCCCTCTATTCGTCTCCTTTTTGTTATTTCTGTTAATTTTAGTTCTTTTGTCTTTTTTTGTCTCCCTTTTCAAAATCCCCTCTCGACCAATAACCTCTTGAAAATCCAAACATTTTAAATCACAACTAACTTTCCTTCCACCCTACCTTTTCGGAGGCAGTCTAACCATCGGACGAAGACGTTACTAGTTCGAACGGGTTTTTTCGTTGAGTTTTCCCCGTACCAGCAACCAGAACTGAAAAAGTGCGCAGTGCACGAGTGCCGCGACCCAAAACACTATGTGCCTAATTTTAAGTTTGTTTTTACTTTTAAAATTAGCCTTAATATTTCAAATCACTTCTTGATATTGTCAAATAAATTGTTAGCTTTAAGTATTAATCGTTAAACAGGAGCGCTAACCACTCCACCCCAATTATTGTTTAAGCCGAACCGAACCCACTCCGCCCACCCACGCATTCACCACGACGCTGCATGCCGTGGTTGCCTGGGTAGCTCCGGACCGGGATCCGATCCGGCGCATTACTGTACAAGTAACTATTAATAAATTTGTATTGATTGATTGATTGGTACATTTTGTAAATAATAAAAAAATGAACATGTAAGGAATGAGAGTTAATAACTATGCTAGTGGCGTGTCACTGACAAGCATCCTTTAATTTTTCATAAAGAAAACAAATTTCTTTTTGCTAGATAATGAAGTTAGATTGAATTTAGAACAATGAAATTAAGCTCTTGGAATAAAGGTATACACAGGTTGAATTTACAGAAAAATTCAAAGTGCAATTTTTGGACATTGTTCGAGGTCTGGAACTGTGTGGTGGGTAACATATCGTGATAGTAAGGCCACGAAGAACTACAGTTCAGACAACCTATTCCATATCTATTCTACTTGAAGGGAAACCTTATTAACTCATATATAGATTATTGGAAGACTCTAGTACCTGTGCACCCAGTGCAGTTTAATTTTTTTCTAACGCTGATGCTGCTCATTTCGATTCCGGACGAGATTTAAGAAGAAATAACTCGGGAATTCTCGCACAAATGAGCCAGATTGCAGTAAGCATGAATTATAAAAATTGAATTTTTAATTTTGAGTGGCCATTGAAGCGAAGAAATTTCTGTAATGACGAAGAATCGAATTCGAGTTATCCACAGATTTAAATGTTTCAATGTCCTAATTATCGAAATGTTCAGAGACTTGACTAATAGCGGTCAACAAATCGAAACAAAATTTTAAATTTGCGGTTTTTAGAGGATTTGCCCCCTCTCCTCCAAATGGTACCTTCATTTGTGGAGAGGATATTTATCGAAAGTTGATATTTTCTCCAAAAAGTTAGAGCCCTTTTTGAAGAAAATAGCACCAACTTGATTCATAATTCATAAATCAATCGATTGTTAATGGCTTTACAATATGTCATCTTTCATTTGTTTACCCCCAAGAGCTGAAGGGTTAATTTTCTGTTTCATAATTTTGATGCAAAGCAAGCAAAACCTGTCAAGCTATGATGTAAGGGGAGGTTACCTAAAAAATTAATATGTGATATATTGAGTTATCTGTTTATTTACAGCAATGCAACAATTACACAGATCTGCGAATAGAGGGGTCATGAATGTTGTTGGGCAGCTGAGGGCATTTCCGAAGTAATTTGTCGCGCTGAATCCAAATCTGGCTTCAGAATTTGCCCATCACGTTAGGATTTTGAAATATTTGAGGATAAGTACTTTAAAAATGGTTTTTTGGCAACTTTTGAGGTAATGTACAGGATTCAAAAAAAATTTCAGCTTATTTCTAATAAATACATCACTTAGTACCATCATTCCTCTTTAAAATAAGCTTTCGAATGGTCATCTACGATGTTTCCTTGCAAAGTTACAGCCATTTTAAGGAAATATGAATTTGAAACCATGATGATCCCCTACAACCCAATAAATCTTAACCAATTCATTTGCGAGAGATATTTTTGTTTTTTTTTTAGCTTTAAATCTTGATTCGTTTGGAGCCATTTGGTTAAGATTGAGTTGTAGGGGATCATGGTTTCAAATTCATATCACCTTAAAATGACTATAACTTTGCGAGGAAACATCGCCGATGACAATTCGAAAGCTTATATTAAAGAGAAAGCATGGCACTAAATGACGTATTTATTAGAAATAAGCTGAAGAATTTTTTGAATCCTTTACATTACCTCAAAAGTTGCCAAAAAAGCCATTTTTTAAGAACTTAACCTCAAATATTTCAAAATCCTGGCGTGATGGGCCAATTCTGAAGCCAGATTCGGATTCAGCGCGAAAAATTACTTCGGAAATGACCCCCATCTGCCCAACAACAAAACCTCGCAGACCTGTGTTATGATTAAGTCTATAAGAAAATATTTCAGAGATGTTGATTTCATATTTTATTAGCAATGAAATATGTCTCTTACTTTAAGGGAGCAGTATAACTGTTCACTATACAACATATTAATGTTGTAGTCCATTAGGACTAATGTATTAGAAGTATTTATTGACTGCACAAGCTATTAGATTAATGATTAATTATTGACATGAAGTTTGTAGGTATTTCAATGTAACTATTTCCTTGTGACTGTAGAGTCACATGCGTCAACAGCTTTGAGTTTGTAACCTCAACGAAATTATATGAAGATGAATTTGTATGTTTAAAATAATATAATATTATTTTTCTTCTCACACAACAATATAGTGAATATTAATTATTTTTTATGAAAAAAATCAAAATTAATTGAGTTTATAATTTGTATATAATACACTCCTTGTCAAAATTAATCATTAGTAAAATTTAATTTAAGTTTGAAGTCAATTTTTTTCTGCAACATTTTTGCTTTTTGGATGATTGCTTGTGCATGGTAGAGTACCGATTGCCATTCATATAGGGAATTATACATATATTGATATTGTTTCACTTGAAAATTTATAACTTCCTGTGGAGTTCACTAGGAACTTCAACAACTACCAAGAAAGAACACACTTAGTCTCATATTTTGTTAACATTTTCTTTTCATTTCTTATCACTCTTTTCGGAAGGTTTTTTTCTTTCTCTGCTTTTATTAACCTCGCATGTCGATGGGTGGGGGTGGTGATAGGGGGTGCTGGTGGGGGTGGATGAAGTAAAAAAATATTTTGAGGTTTCTGGTTCTTGTACCCACACTAAATCACGATTTTCTTCATCCCCTTTAATAATGGGGTCGGGTGGTAATGGAGTGGCTAATGCCAAACATTTTTTTGAGACCTTAGCTTCTTTTTTATATACTAAGTACCAATTTTATGGACTCTTACCTGCTTGATTTACGTATTTACCCCAAATTTACCCCAATTTACCCCCCAACCATTCGACGAAACAAGATGAACATATAATCTATTTCCAGATCTCGTTAAAGTACCAAACTTCAAGTCAATATCTTAAACGATTTCAGAGCAAACGTGCGCACAAAAAAAGTTACAGACAGGCAGATAGACAGACCGACAGACCGACAGATAGACAGACAGACAGAGACAGACAGAATTTGTTTTCGCTCAAACTTAAAATCTCGACGTTTCATGACATTCTAAGCCTATTTGAACAATACAAATTTAAAAAAAAAATTTTTGTCGTTACTATACTTTCACTGTATGTGGAAGTAAAAGGAGAAAAGATGTTTCATACAGTTAAGTTTAGAGAGGCTTAAGGGTGCCGGTGCCGTGCTTAAGAAAATGATTTCGTAGTTCCTACATCCCTGAACTGATTCAAAAAATTTTTTAATAGGCCTTTAGAGACAATATTATAGAATGGTACCAGACTATTGAAAAGTCAAAAAAAAAATTTTTTTGATTTTCGCAGAAGTAAAATTTTTTTTCTTTTTTTAGTTTTAAATAGCCTGGTACCATTCTATAAATCTGTCTCTAAAAGAATATCAAAAATTTTTTTCAATCGGTTCAGGGATGCAGGAGAAATCCTCGAATTGCGTTCACGACACCGCCCACCTTAAGAGATATGGTAGCAATATCGGTAAAGGAAACCCATTTTCATTCAGATATTTGATAAGGATTTTAGAGTTTATATCCGTTAAAGGGCAAATGAAAATTAAGTGGTTAACATACATCATTTCTAACATATAATATTTGAGAAATCTTTACAATAATTGTAATTAATAAATTATGTATTCATGAAATTTACATTATGTTCTTTCACTGGAATTATGAAACTTCACATAAAAGTAATAAAATATTTAAAGAAATTGATATTCCATGTTATTTTGAATATTACTCTTTTGGAGCTACACAAAATTCCCCCTGTGTATATGAATACATAAATTGCATACATGTACTCAGGAGATTCCATAACAATTTTTTAATAAATGATTCTTAAATCAATTACTCTGAAGCAGTTGCCACAAAAGCCAAAACATGATACAAGTGCGGATTCGGGGGGGGGGGGGGGGGGGTAACGTGGTAATTACCCCCCCCCCCTCCAAGATTCTGTAAACCGCCCACTTTCATTTTAAAATTTCATAATTTTTATTATTTTATTTTATATTTTTGAATATATATTCTTTTTAATTGTGTTTATAATTTTTTTTTGTGATTTTCTCTCCCACCCGCACATCAATTTTAATTTTCAAGGAAAAACATTTTTGTTATTTTCAGCACGCGGCTGTGTTCCCCCCTCCCCCCCAAGCTTACTGCAAAAATCAGTTACACACACTCATGTTGAGAGTGTAAACAAGAAGTAAGAGACAGTGATTGTTATTTAGTTGATTATATTTACTCGTACGGCACCTGCGTCAATCAATTTGGCATGAATTACAATTATTTATATAATTCTCAGCTTATAATAATACAATATATAAATTTAAATGATAGGATTATTTATTTAATCTATAATCCTCTTGCCAAGTTTGAATTATGTGCTACTTTTGTCATTGTCTACTGATCTAAATTGCAGGTCTGTTGTAAACAGCTTCTGGATATTTTCGTTCTCTTTTTTTTTCAATCAAATCTGGCCCGAATCCGAATTTTCGATGGGTAAACGATGAGCGGGATGAGAATTCTCAATATCCAACGGTGCAATATAAAGTTTTGTATAAGGAAATAAAAAAGCGGTCAGTAGGATTTGAATAAGATGGATAAGCCATTTTATTTCCTTTTCATGAGTTTACTTTCGAATCTTGCTAGTTATCGTAAAATATTTCTGAATGCGTTACAGAGTTATTGGGAAGAAAATTTTATGACAAATGGAAGAATATTAAATATGGTTCTGATTAAACTGAATAGTACAGGTAAAGATTGAAAAAAATCACCGCAACTCGAAAAAAAAATGTGCAGGCTCTAAACTTTGGTTATAAGTTTAAAATAGGCCAAAGTTCACGAATCAATTTTTCTCCATTTCCTTGTGAAATATGGCATTTACAAAAAAATTGTTCAAATAAAAGTTATTTCTGGCAAAATTATCTTTAATTTGGTGTTTTGAAATTAATTTTATAACAATAATTAACTGAAATACGACCATTTTTCGATGGGGGAATGGCGGATGGAATTTTTTTCTAAAACAAGTGTTTCAAATGACAAAATAAATTGAGCATCTAGGTGATGCTATATATTAACGAAAAACAGCATTTTTTAAAGACAAATTAATTACTGAGGAACTACAGTAACAAAAATGCCGACAATTTGTTAACAAAAATGGCCGTAACTTACACAGGCCCACAAAGAAAAAAGTTATTTGAACTGGACCTCTGAATATACTTTTCTTTAGTATTTTTCCCCGCTGATTACGAATCTGAAGTCAGAGAAAAACCCGAAAAACTGTCATAAAATATGCATGTGGCGTGTTCGGCTAGGCTGCATGTATATTTCTTATGTTTTTTGCCACACTGACCTCGAATCTATTGTTAGAATCCAGTGCTAATTGTCAAAATGTTTAGGAAAATAATAAAAAACCGTAAAAAAACGCGTTTTTCACGGATACTATGTTTTTTAATTGATATTGTAGAAGAACGCACTACCGGGCGTCAAAATGACGCGACACCAATTTATTTCTCAGGGGGCGCCAGTCGCGTATTACCCCGTTCTTCTACCTCCCAGGCGGGTTCGAGATAAGATGCACTTCGGTAGCCGAGTAATGGGACCAAGGCGGCACTACCACAGATCGGAAATTACGCTCTCTCTGGACCCGAATTCCCTCGTTAGGGGTTTAGGCACCTCTTAATTTCCTGAATTTTTGCATAAAAAAATCCCAACCGAAGAATTTCTCTGCGGAGGGATTAGTTTTGGTACGCGAAAATCACGTTTTGGTCCATTAATAACGGAATATATTTCTCAAAAAACGCATAAAAAAATCCCTATCAAACCTTCGTAAAGCAACCAGAAGGTCGAACGTTAATGCGAATTAACTCGACACATCCGGCTTTCTATACGAAAGTTCCAGGGATTATAGACCGTCAACAGGCCTCAAGATCAATTAAGAAATATTAGTTCAAGGAATCCGTTTATTTAACAGAATTGGTTATACAAAATTCTCAAGAAAGAATCGTGCCTTCCCCAATCAAGGTAGTGACTTTCAGACCATACAAGCGAGAGCGCTCACGCTAACGATCGATTAGGTAGAAAAGATTCATACGTACCTTCTCAGAATCAAAATGTGAGCTTTTAGAATCATTTCAGACTCTGGGTAAATGAATAATTAAGGCTGACTGAAATTAACTTAAAAAAGTTTTACTAAATGAATTTAGTTTCGCTAGAGACTACTTAGCTTTAAAGTTCTTGTATCGTGGAGATTCACGTACTCAAACACATTCAGAGGACTTATTACTGCATAAGTTGAGTGGCGTTCGATCAGTCCACGACTTACTAACCCTTATCACAGTCGATTAATATTATCGATTTGGCAGCGTCTCACCTTCGAGCGACTTTTAGGCAAAATTGAATTTTTGGATTTTTATGCACAAGGCGTTTTCCTCTATAACTTTGTCATTTGAAAAGCCCTGTTATTGGCTTTTCTACCATCGCTTTGTCTGGACCACTCAACGCGCTCGACCAAATTGCGAGCCGCTGGGTCAATCCAAACTCTTTCTATGCGAGAAACCGGCCTTGTACATGTGCATTGATTTTTATCAATTTTTGCTTATCGGCACTACGCCGGCTTTGACAAAATCTTCTATTTTGCCTTTTGGATGCAGTGCATCGTTAAAATTTTATGCTCATACTTTAGAATTGGGCTTTCAATGACCGTACCTCAAAGGTCAATGTCTTTGGTTGAGGAATAAAAAATAAAAAAAAAAATAATTTAAAGTATATTTTCGTGGTACTTTTTAAACTGACTTTGTGGTACTTTTGAAAAATCCATTTTAAGACCAATTTTAGCGTACTTTTGAAAAATCGATTTTTGAGCCAAATTTCAAGGTACTTTTGAAAAACTAATCTGCGGGTGAAATTTTGGCGTACTTTTGAAAAATCGATTTTCAAGCCAAATTTCAAGGTACTTTTGAAAAGTTAATCCGCGGGTGAAATTTTGGCGTACTTTTGAAAAATCGATTTTCAAGCCAAATTTCAAGGTACTTTTGAAAAGTTAATCTGCGGGTGAAATTTTGGCGTACTTTTGAAAAATCGATTCTCACGCCAAATTTCAACGCAGTTTTGAAAAATTAGTCTGCAAGTGAAATTTTGGCGTACTTTCGATAAATCGATTCTTGGGCCAAATTTTGACGCCCTTCCAAAAATATTATTTTTCAAAGTCCAATTTATGGCACCTTTGAAAAAGTATATTATTCATAAATCTTTGTCATTATATACTTCTACTCTCATATTCTGAACCAAAAACATTTTTCTTAAGTGAAAATTCGGTGTTTCTTCGAATTTTCACCTGGTCATTTCCAACGCCTTCTAGAACCCAAAACGGTCCTTATGGACTGATCTGCGCCTCTGCAGACTCCCAAAAATGTCTTTAAATGAAATTTTTGCCTAAGTCGAATTTTGATTATGTCTTCAACTTAGGACGATTTTGGAGAGTTCTACAACAATATCACGTTTTTTTCATGAATACATAGCGTGTTACGATGGCCTGTGTACACCTTTTTTGAGTAATTTTTCCCGCTGATCACAAATGTTGAGTCAAATTTGAAGGTCAGTGATGAAAATACTAAGAAAAATAAAAAAAAACTGTCAAAAATCGGTTTTTTTTCATGGATGTCGCGTTTTTTCATGAACGCATAGCGTGTTCCAATGGTCTGCATATACCTTTATCGAGTAATTTTTTCCGCTGATCACGAATCTGGAGTCAAATTTTGGGATCAGTGATGAAAACAACTCGATTTTTGACAGTTTTTTTGATTTTTCTCAGTATTTCCATCACTGACCTTCAAATTTGACTCAACATTTGTGATCAGCGGGAAACATTACTCAAAAAAGGTATGCGCAGGCCATCGGAACACGCTATCTATTCATGAAAAAAACGTGATATCCATACAAAAACATAGTATCCGTGAAAAACGCGATTTTATACGGTTTTTTTATTTTCCTCAATATTTTGACTATTAGCCTTGGGTTCTAACAATCGATTCGAGGTCAGTGGGGCACAAAAACATAAGAAAGATACATGCAGCCTAGCCGAACACGCCACATGCATATTTTACCACCCAAAAAACCATAAAAAACGCATTTTCTGACAGTTTTTCGGGTTTTTCTCTGTAATATGTGCATGAATCCCCCCCCTTCTGACTTCAGATTCGTAATCAGCGGGGAAAAATACTAAAGAAAAGTATATTCAGAGGTCCAGTTCAAATAACTTTTTTTTTGTGGGCCTGTGTTATTTATTTTTTAATGTAGAAACATACAAAAAATCGTTTTAAAGATTGATTAATTACTTTTAATTTTATTTCTTAGAACTTTTGATGGAAGTGTCACAGTTTCTAAGATATTCAGTATTTTAAACTAAATACTTCATCCTGAAAATAGACCAGACTAAGGCATTTAGACCAATAAGCCTGACATCCTTTCTTTTAAAAATATTAGAAAGGCTAATAGAAAGGTATATAAAGGATGAGGTATTGGTGTGATCACCAATTCACCGCAACAAACATGCATACCAAGCTGGGAAATCTGCAGAGACGTCCTTTCATCAGATCGTCGTAAGATGGATATCGTCCATGCTGAGAACCCGCGACATTGAAATTACGCTTCGAAATGAAACGGCCAAGGTGGGGCGGGGGTGTCCGCAGGGAAGGGTACTGTCTCCGCTACTGTGGAACCTTCTGCTCGACGGGCTACTGGCCGAATTAAACGAAGCAGGTTTCTATGCACAAGCATATGCAGATGATCTGGCTATCATGATAAGAGGCAGATTTGAAAAGACTATTGCAGGGCTCATGCAAAGGGCTCTCAACATAGTTCAGGAATGGTGCAACAGACACGGGCTCTCTGCCAACCCTGGCAAAACAGAGCTAATGCTGTTTACTAAAAGGAGAAAAGTAAGCGATTTCCCGGTTCCTTCTCTCATGGGCACACGTTTGTGTCTTTCCCGTACAGTGAGATATCTAGGGTAACCTTGGATTCCAAACTGTCATGGAAGGACCACGTGGAAGTTCAAACGAGGAAAGCGGGCGCATCTTTATGGATGTGCAAGCGCATCTTCGGTCTTAAGTGGGGTATAAGCCTAAAGACTACTCTCTGGGCTTACACTGTTATGGTAAAACCCCTCATTACATACACGGCACTGGTGTGGTGGCACTCCCTAGAGCATTCCACAATTAGGGCACGCCTATGCCAAGTTCAAAGACTAGCGTGTCTAGGTATAACAGGCGCAATCAGGACCACACCAACGATTGCGATGGATGCCATTCTTGGACTTACTCCCTTGCACGTTGAAGTGGAGCTTGAAACTAGGAAAGCAGCAAAAAGACTGTTCAAAAATGGAATGTGGAACATGACGGGCCAAGGGCTAGAGCACACAAAGGCTCTGGCTCTACCGGTAAGGGACCAGGTTATTGCTCAATCAGGTGATGACCGGTGTCTCCCCGTCTACTCTTTCACAATTCCATATACCGTCGTGTTTCCCAGTCGAGATGTCTGGGAACGTGACAAAACGCATTTCCTTAGTCCCGGTGGTCTGGAATGGTACACAGACGGATCCAAGACTAAGGAGGGAACGGGCGCAAGCATACACGGATGCAAACCAAGGGCTCGTATATCGGTGCTACTTGGTAGGTACCCTAGTGTGTTCCAAGCAGAAGTGTATGCCATACTACGGTGCGCAAGCGAAAATCTCAGCAGAGGTTTCGTAGACAAACATATTTACATATGCAGCGACAGCCAGGCGGCTCTGAGGTCCCTTGCGTCAAACAAGGTGACCTCTAGGCTGGTGCTTAACTGTCGAAACATTTTGACCGAACTTTGTGAACGCAACTCGGTTAAACTCATATGGGTGCCCGGACACAGTGGTGTGGAGGGTAACGAAGAAGCAGATCGTCTGGCGGGAGAAGGAGCAAAAACTCCCTTCCCGGGCCCTGAGCCAGCCTTCGGTCTGCCAAGGAGTCTGATTCACTCAGAACTGCAAGACTGGGCTGCGGCACAGTTTAATAACTATTGGGCTCGAGCCTCCGGTATGAGGCAGTCGAGGCTCCACATAAAGGGGCCCTCGGCTGCCTCTACCGTAAAGTGGTTGCTTGGGCTCGATAAAGAAAAAATGAGACGGTTGGTGGACCTAATAACAGGACACTGTCCTCTGAACAATCACCTACATGCAATGAGGTTGAGAGATGATCCAACTTGTCGGATGTGTGGAGTGGAGGATGAAACCATCACTCATATCCTATGCAGTTGCGCCCCATTAGGAGCGTCAAGGTATAGGCTCCTCGAAAGGCAATTCTTGCATCCAGAGGAACTACGGGATATCCCTTGGAACAGACTACTCTCCTTTGTGGAGAGCACTGGTCTTTTCTAAGGATATTTCACGTCGCGAATGTACAATGGGCCGACAGGCCCGAGTACTGCGGATTTCGACATCTGCTCGCGTTCTCTAATAATAATCATCCTGAAAATGATCGTATGTCGGATGCCATCTATAAAATTACAAAAATGTATAAACAAAATAGCTTCATTTTAGATGTCCACCATATTTTCTCTTAAACTAATTTATTGACATATTTGTAGAAAAACAAGAATGTTACGTTTTTTATAAAAATCCTTTTACAGTTTAAAATGCATTTTTTTTCTAAAGCAAGCACTATAAGCCAATGAATAAATTTGAGCGTTCTATGTCACACTATATATTAACGAAAAATAGTATATGGGAATATATATTTTTTAATTACTGACTACACAACAAACAAAACAAAATTTTGAGTTTTTTTTTAAATGTGAAAAAGTACATTGTTTCTGTCATTACTTCTTTGTTTTTTATTAGCGTTTTTGGCCTAAGTGCCATAGTTTCTAAGATATTTAACATTTAAACAAAATACTTCGTCTTATAAACGTTCGGGCGCCAGATTTAGACTTCCAGATCTCCGAAAGCAGTAACTCTACAAAAATTAGAGAAAAACCAAATGCATCCTTAATTTAGTAGCTTTTCTATTTGTCTCTATCATGTTTTTACTCAAAGTAATACCTTTCGAGTTATTTGATGAAAACATATTTGAATTATCACTTTTCAAGCTAATATCTCAAATTTGCTAGTAGTTATAACTTAGTCACTCCTGAGAAAGAGTGACATCCTCTCGCTATAAATTAGCAAGCCCTCGCATAATATAGAAACTTTTTTTCATGCATTTACTATTAAGCTGCCAAGAATGAACGAGATCTAAATCATATGAAATTATTTCGAAGTTAAAACCTCTAGTATTTCGGTTAATTATTGCTATAAAATAAAATTTAAAAACACCAAATTAAAGATAATTTTGTCAGAAACAACTCTTATTTGAACTATTTTTTTGTAAATGCCATATTTCCCGAGAAACTAGGGAAAAATCGATTTTTTTTACTAAAAATACCCCCTTCCACCCCCTATAGGTTCCCACAGATCCGTAGAACTCCTAAACTTTTTTGTTTCGTGAACTTTGGCCTATTTTGAACCTATTACCAAAGTTTAAGGTCTGCACAAAGGGCCTCATTTACTTCTTTAATATGTTCGTAGAAATGGAAGCAAGTCATAACTAAATTTCTTATCAATATTATCGATATTTTATCGTTGAACATTGTTGTTTTGAAGCGGTACTATCTGAATACATTTTCATATTTATCAGCATGTTTATATAGCAATGTAAACAAAGTCAGTGTCAGTAAAATTGAACTTGCGTGCAGCCACAAAACTCTGATGCACCATTTATATCAGGTACTGAAAAAACTAAGTAAATTAGGATAGACAGTGTTCACGCAGATACTAGAAGTGGCTCTCTACCTGGAAACTGCCCAGACATTATCTATTGTTTAATCAGATTAGTTAAATCTACATATATCCTATATTGTGTTATTATAAATTTTAGTTTTCTTTCAAATTAGATTCCCTCTTTCTAGTATTACTTAGCTTACATTTTACTTTTAGAGTCTCATTACCAACATCCTCCAAATTTTTGATAGCGGGTGGCTCAGTCGATAGGGACACTCTTGTAACTTTTGGATGGAAGGATGGATTTGTTTCAAATTTAGTGTAGTGATATGGAATAAAATTTTCAATTATATGATGTAAAGAACCAAAGTGGGCGACTACCGGTTTCGATAAAATTTACATGAAAATCAAATTTTAAAATGGGACAACCTGTATATTTTTGCATATTTGGATCTTGCTATTCAAAATATATAAGATCTGACCTTCAAATGTTATTTTGATTTTCAAAAAATATTAATAAAAAAATTATTATTATTATTATTATTTATTTAATTAAAAATTTATTACAAAGAAAAGGCATATCACTTTCTTCGTAATTTAAAAATCTAATTAAATAACTTGGTTGTCCCATAGAAGTTCTATTTAAAAAAAGTAGTTTTCGTTGAAAAACCAATATCATTGAACTTAATGAAGAATAAATCGTGTTTAATGGTATCTTAAGAGATAATATTTTAAAAGTACTTTCAGACTGATTTTTAACAGTTTTGGCAAAATTAAAAAATCTATGTTTTTTGGAAATCAAAATAATATTTGAGGGTCAGATCATATGTATTTTGCAGCAGCATCCAAATATGCAAAAATATACAAGTTGTCCCATTTAGAAATTTAATTTTCATGTCAATTGCATCGAAACCAGAAGTATTTTGGTTCTTTACATCATATAATTGGAAACTCCATCCCATATCACTACACCAAATTTGAAAAAAATCCATTCTCCCGTTCAAGAGTTAAAAAGTGTCCCTATCGGCTGAGCCACCCGGTATATTACTTATACCTTCTTATTCTACATTATTGTATCTGAATATTTGTAGAATATACGATCCTAGATGAGTTGGGATCAAAACCGGCCTTGCGACACGCTGTCATGTTAAAGAAGTTTCTATTTATTTATTTAGGTATTTTCATAATATGACTCTCGATTTACTTTTTGTTTTCGTAGGATATGTAAAGACATTAATTAGTAAGAACATACTAGTCGTATGTCCTTTCATCCTGAAATTCAATAAAATTTTAAACGAAATGTCTGAGATTTCCGAAATTAACTGTAAGGGTAATAATTTAAAGTATATTAGGCGAGCAAGATTTATTTATTTATTTATTTCATTTATTTATATTTAGAATACATGCTGGAAAAATATACCTAAATTATCCACCCATTTTACATTGAAAGAAGATGAACGTACTATGAAAATGTGCAATGACGAAAAAAAAATAAAGTTGTGTTCAAAATTCCGGCAATTTGCGTTATTTCATATTGAAAATATCAAGATTTGTTGCAAAATTTATTTTATGAACGAACTATCTACAAATAGGCGAATTAACCTATCAATTTACGTGACCAAACAGTGTTGACCGAGGTCATCGAGTTCTAAGGGACTTACTCGGCATATTCGTAATTTGTAATTTATTTATTAATATATTCAAAAGTTTATATATACATTTCATATTTTCAGAAAACAACAGGGATATAATTAATTACAGCCCAGTATATTATACTGCATACGTTGTTAAAGTTGAGAAAAATAAAATTTCTCATTTACTAACTTGTGTAAAACAAAGTGGTAGGATAATTCCTATCGAAATGGGGTAATATCCGCCATACAAGGTGGTCGCCAGAAGCCATAAGCATATAAAAATGTGAAGATATACAAAATATCGAAACAGTGTGTCTGTCAGGTTCAAAAGGACTCTACACAGATTAAGAAATGCATCAGTTTTACTTTAAAAGGTTATTGAAGTATTTTTTCGTAAATCAATCAGATTATTACATGGAACACATGAAGATTACAGTTTGGTGTTAAAATGAAAATACCTATTAACACATCTTTGGTTAGACCTCACATTTTTATTTAAAGTTTGCAACATTTGTGAAATAGTTTGGTAGAATAACCCCTGCTTGAATAAGGCCATATCCGCCATAAAGAGCGATCGCTAGAGGCATACGATCTGTGTTTTTCTATAAAATATGTTTTATTGAAATTTAGAGCAAAATGTTAGTAATATTTTTGATTAAGCACAAAAATACGAAGATGTACAAGATATTCAAACAATATACAGTGTGTTACTTATGAACTTTACGAGGATTAGAATATGTCAATTTAATTTTAACATGTTTTTTAGGTATTTTTAATAATAGTCTTAATATGACTATTACGAAAAGAATGAAAGTTGCAGTTGGGCGTTTACGAATGAGAATACTTATTAAACCCGATAATTTCTTTTAGATCTAAAATTTGGAGCATAATTATGTAATATAGCACGAAATCTGTTAAAATTGGGCCATATCCGTCGTGCAGGATGTTCGCCAGAGGCGTGTGAATGAACTTACTATTCTGCATCTGAATGACGCGACACCAATTTATTTATCAAGGGCGTCAGCCGCGTTCTCCTCTTGTTCTTCCACTCCCAGGCGGGTTCGAGATAAGATACAACTCGATAGAATAAAATAGCCTTAATTATTAACGATGCTCTCTTTTTCGATAATAATTGATTTTTTTTATCTTTTTTATTCTGACGGGATTTTGCTTATTTACCTAATAATAATGGACTTTACGCCTAAAGGTTTCTGATTTGCTTTCAAAAAAAAATTCCTATCTAGCTCCCGTAAGGTAACCAGAATATTGAGCTTCAAACTTGTGGAGTCATGAGACCTTCAATTATCTCAATTTCCGGTCTTCCGAACGAAAACCCTCAAGGGAATAGACTTACAACAAGTCATATTATAATAATAATAATAAAAACATTTATTTGACATAATATAATATAGTTTACAATACCATTCTATAAAATAATACATATAAATAAATGAAAAGAAATCTACAAAAACCATAGGTTGCGCGTAGATGTGCTTTTGTTTATTCAGTGTTTCGTAGTTGATTTACATTTCTAAGAAAAACTAACTATAAGGTCAATACAATAGTATTTTGAGCAAATTAAAATAAATTTTAGTAATCTAAGGGAGAAGTTTAATAATTTCTTGGATCTATGAGGTTGTGAATATTAATTTTTTCTATATTTAAAACATAATTTTTAATTTTCTTTTTAAATAATCCTAGAGATTTTATATCATGAATTTGATTTTTTTGTTGTTCTGGCAAACAATTAAAAACTCTGGAGTAAAGATAAGTATGGCTTCGTTGACCTATTGTTTTTTCTGATTTTGTTGTTTTTATTTGATGATTCATTTTTTTCCTTGTCGAGTAAGAGTGGTCAATTGTAAGGCGGTTTTGTTTTTGTAAATATAGGTTACAATACTACAAAAATACAATTGCCTAATGTCTAGTATTTTAGATTCCATGAATAAGAGATCTGATGAGTAAGAGAGTAAGTATTTTCCTTATTATACATTATTTTCATAAATTTTTTTTTGCAATACATCTAACTTTTTTAGGTGAGTAGTGGAGATTCCTCTCCATACTAATATTACATATTGTAATCTTGATTCAACTAAGGCGAAGTATATAATTCTCATATGATACGTATCAAGTATTTTATTAAAATACTTAAAGTTGTATAAGATACTTCTTAACGTTCTGGAAACATTACCAACATGTATATTCCACCTTAGATGTTTATCAATCGTAACACCTAAATATCTTATATGTTCTGCTGACTTTATCTCTATGGGGTTAGTTATATTATTTATTTTTATTTTTAATGACTGAAATTCAGGTAAGCTATTTTTGTTGCAGATAAATGGTATGAATTTTGTCTTCTCGAAATTTATTGTTAAAATGTTATGATTAAACCAATCAATTATTATTTTCATGTCGTTTTCAACTTTATTTTTTAGTTCAACCCAAGTTTGTTCCTTATAGTAAATTGCAGTGTCATCCGCAAAACTAATGATCATCCCGGATGTTCTTATGGTATTGTTTAAATATGTTGAGAATAGCAGAGGTCCCAGCACTGTCCCTTGAGGTACGCCATATTCTACCATTTTTTTCTGAACTTATTTTTGTACGTATTTTTACATATTGTTTTCTTTCAGTTAAATAGCTTGTGATTAATTTGTGGGCATTCCCCCTTATCTCTATATCTTGCAAGACCTCCAACAGCTCTTTGTGACTAACAGTGTCAAAGGCCTTAGCAAGATCTAGGAATATACATCTTTTGCTTTTATAAATTTCAGACGTTAAGCAAGAAATTGCGTCTTGCGTTGATTTGCCCTCTCTGAATCCAAATTGCTTATCTGATATTAGTTTATATCTGTCTATAAATTTAGTTAATCAATAAAATACAAAAAGTTCAAAGAATATCATTTATCTATTAGGTTCAAAATAAGTACAATGAAATTGTGCAATATCCTATCCAATAAATTATATAATTTGAAATGAATCGCCTCCCCAGTTAAGGCATACCATACAAATGAGAGTGTGCGCTAACAAATCGATTTAGTAGAAAAAATTCATGCAACTTCCCCAGAATTTAATGCAAGCATTTAGGTTTATAATTGTGGCTGACTGAAAATAATATAAAAATATTTTACTTAAAAAATTTTGGTTCGCTAGTGATTAGCTTTAAAGTTCTCGTTTGTGATTATATCATTCACAAGAACGGAGTTCATAACTGCGTTTAACTAATACATGAGTTAGATCATTTTCGATCAGTCTCACGACGTACTGGTCCCCAAGCAGGTTCAATATAGGGAAATTGACACTACTTCACCTTCGAGCGATTTTTTGGCAAAATGGTTTTTTGTTAAATTTATGCACAAGACGGCTTTCTCTATAACTTTGTTATTTGGAAAGCCTTGCATTTGACTTTTCTACTACCGCTTTCTACTGATTTTATTCAACGCACTCGTCCAAATTACGAGCCGCTGAATGAATTCGGAGTTTCTTCGAATTTTCACTTGGTTGTGCCATACATTTTAACGAACGTCTATAAGTCCTTTTGTGCTAGTTTTCGACTCTGACGCCTTCCAAACTTATATGTTATGATGAATATCTGTTAAATGTGATAACTTCTGTTAAATTTAAAATTTGGAATATATGTCCCAATTTTAGTAGTGCGTACTGCTACACAGAGTGATCGTCAGAGACGTAAAGTCAGGTTTTATATGTGATATATTTTATTATAATTTTAGAGCAAAATGTTACAAGAGATTTACCTTGCTTACCAAAAGGAAGTATTGTAATCATAAAAATATGCTTCAAAAGTTATTCGGATTGTCACGTTTTAGACTTGGTAGATTTCGAAAATTTCTTTGAATTTCGTCATTCTGACTGTTTATCTGTTTACCGATCTGGTGTCTGTTTGTCTGTCTTTTGGCGCATAATAATAATAATAATAATAGTAGTAATAATAATAAAAACATAAAAATAATAATAGTAGTAATAATAACAAAAACTACATACATACAAAACTATTTGACTGAGAAAAATAATATTTAGTAGATGGTTGACCCTATTTCCAACGAAGAAATGGGACAATTTGAGTGAAAATTATACAGGGTGGAGACGCAAAAAAATACTTAATGGAAAAATGTGACGTAGGCTAATATGTGGCATGTGGCTGATACAATATCCAAAGAAGATACCTGCTATATTTTTGCTGAAAATATTCAGGGTGGATATCCTAAAAAGTAGTTAATCAAGAAAACAATGGTAGTAAATTATATTGTCAACTTTCTAGTTATTATTATTAATGTCAAATTGACATACTTACTTTTTTCACCAATGAAACAAAGTACTTTTCTCAAAGAGACATTTTATTCATTAGAAACATTCTGTTATAATTTTCAACTTAACTGAACGTGTCAATGGAATATTATTAACCTATTAGAAATATTAACAGCACAATTTTTAACTTTGATGGAATGAATGGAGTCTACTGGATTCCGTACACTAATAACAGATATGTCATCAAACAATGACATCTAAACAAAATTAATCATTTCAAAATGTCAGAAATTATATTTAATTCTATGATTTTGTTACAGAATTGCAAGAAATCATGCAGGCAATACGTTGCAAACGAGTATTTTTTTACCATTTATTTTTCATTTGAATGTTTGCTTGTGAATATATGAAATTAGGTCATACTTATTGAAGAACCTTGTATTAGGTTAGCCACAAAATTCCTTACTTGTCTGATGTTAGTAAACATTTACGGTCCTCTAAACATTTCATTTTATAAACCTTAAGGACTGTGATTGAAATTCATCGTTGGCAAATACCTTTATTCAAGTACATGCGACGACGTCGATCCAAAATGCTGGGTAAATCCTTTGTATTTTAAAAGCAGACAGCAGTCATGTATGTTTCATATGCCTTATTGAATTATTTTATCTTCTAGATTTAGACACATCGAACGTAACATAAAGGGTAGTAAGAAATAATAAAAAATATATACATTTTTCTCGTCGTTTATTGATGAATTTATTGAAGTGGTTACACGAACGTTAATAAAAAATATAGCAGGAAGTCGAGATAAAAGACTCTGGTCTAAAGTTTACACTGAGGGATAAATATCTGCATACTTTCTCACAAAATGTGATAAATCTGTTAGGAAATATTATATATATACTTATACTTGAATTGTTTTTCAGTATTCTTGTTGATGTTCATTAAACTTTGGTATAACAAAACAGTGAACAATAAATAAGCTACATAGTTAACGCCATTCTACCAACCTCTATATCCTAATAGGTACTTTTATACGATAAACATCTAAATCCGATTGTTTTGCCGATAAAACTGTGCTAACACTGCTAAAGCAACAACGAATGTAGAAACTGAAAGTGCCTTTATTTCAGGATTAGCTTCAAATGTAAGTAGAATATTTCTTATTTTGAAAACATTAATAGTACGTTACATAATTATCATGAATTGTAAGTGACACTTTTCATGTCGAGAATGCAGTTTGGGAAACAGGGGCCTGTTGGTCCGAGATTTCCCAAGTGGTCAAGATCTGAAAAGTAACTCACTGTTCGCGGGTAATAAATTGTTTTTTGCAATACCCGCAAAAATAAAAAAAGTAATGAATAGTAACTTAAAATTAAATCATCTACAACGACCTGGTGAAACAGGATTTTATACTTCAACAAATTAGGTATAGTCTAAAACTCAGTACAATAAAGCTTAATAAATTAACAATTCGTTGGAAAGGCATGCAACGGTCTGAAGCTATATTGTGTCGAGGTTGCTAGAATCAGAGGAAAACTGGAAACTCTTGGAGGACATGATAACATCAGTTATGAAAATCAAGGAAGTAGACGAAAGAAACTTGAACCTCTAATCATTTCAACGAAGTAGGGAAGTAATGAGAGGACATCTCTGCGGAGGCAGATCATTTCGAACACCTAACACTAAGATTAACCTGATATCACAGCCCCACAAAAAAAAAAGTGTACTGTTCACCAGACTAGACCAACATATATGTACGTTTTTGGGGTCACTGAATCCGAATTCGAGATCTGCTTGACCCCATCAGATCAGGTTGATGGTCAATCCAAGGTCAAATTGGGAAAAACCTTTTAAGCGCAGAAAACCACCATTTTTATGCGTTTTTGGGGTAACTAAATCCAAACCCCTGGTCTGTTTGACTAATTGGGTCAGTGTCAAGGTCATTCCAAGGTCAAATTGGGGAAACATTTAAGCTAGAAAACCACGATTCTTATACGTTTTTGAGGTTGCTGAATCCGAATCCGAGGTATGTTCAACCCCATCAGGTCAAGGTCAAGGTAATTCCAAGGTCAACTTTCGTTTATCAAATTGAAATGCGTTTTTGACCACGGATTCTGAAAGAGCGGGATGTTTTACGTTCGCATATGGTTTGACCTATGATCAAAGTGACGTTTGGTCATCAGAAGGTCGAATCACTCTCTCAAATTAATTGATGTAAGATCAAAGATGATTCGTATTGAGAAATCTCAGTTACAAATCTTTATCGAGCCTGGTTTAGCCTCGTGATATTTCTCCGAGGGGGGTTGGAGAACCAAGACAGCAAACACCTATTCCACACGCAACCAACGAGTGGCGTCTTCTAATCCTCTGGGAAAAACAAAACGTCTTTCAGATACTGACTGCCCAAATATCTCGGTGATAGGGACTGATGAAGTTGCTGGAGCATCACCGATGAGGCCAACATCCGTATCCGAGCGATACGTTTAATTTCTGTGGGAATCCTCTGATCTTGTTATTAAAATTAAAAATCCTGCTTCTCGGAGGATGCTGGAAATGGTGACAACTGCCTTAATCGAGGATGTGTAGAATGATCCATTTTCAGATCCTTCGAGGTAATGAAGCCAGTAATGGCGTACTGCCCTGCAGGGGCTTTAGGGTGTGAGGATGAAGCTATAGTGTGTCCGACGACGAGTTGACTTTGTCCAGGTATGAGGGCTTTCCGACTTTGACGAGGACAAAGTCAACTCATCGTCGGACACACTATGGCTTGATACTCACACCTAACGCCCTACTGCAGGGCAGTACGCCTTTACTGGCTTCATTACCCCGAAGGATCGAAATATGGATCATTCTACACATCCTCGATTAAGGCAGTTGTCACCATTTCCAGCATCCTCTGAGAAGCAGGATTTTTAATTTTAATAACGGGATCAGAGGATTCCACAAAAGTTAAACGTATTGCTCGGATACTGATGTTGGCCTCATCAGTGATGCTCCAGTACCTTCATCAGTCATCACCGAGATGTTTGGGCATTCAGTATATAACATAGACGTTTCGTTTTTCCCAGAGGATTGGAAGACGTCACTCGTTGGTTGCATGTCTTGGTTCTCCAATCCCCCTCGGAGAAATATTATGAGGCTAAACAATGCTCGATAAAGATTTGTAACTGAGATTTCTCAATACGAATCATCTTTCATCTTAGATAAATTAATTTGAGAGAGTGATTCGACCTTTTGATGGCCAAACGTCACTTTGATCATAGGTCAAACCATATGCGAACGTAAAATATCCCGATCTTTCAGAATCCGTGGTCAAAAACGCGTTTCCATTTGATAAACAAAAGTTCACCTTGGAATGACCTTGACCTGATGTGGTTGAACAGACCTCGGATTCGGATTCAGCAACCCCAAAAACGTATAAGAATCGTGGTTTTCTAGCTTAAATATTTTCCCCAATTTGACCTTGGAATAACATTGACCCTGATCTGATGGGTCAAACAGATCGGGAGTTGGGATTTAGTTACCCCAAAAATTTATAAAAATGGTGGTTTTCTGCGCTTAAAAGGTTTCTTCCTAATTTGACCTTGGATTGACCATCACCCTAAACTGATGAGGTCAAGCAGATCCCGAATTCGGATTCAGTGACCCCAAAAACGTACAGAAATCGTGGTATCCTTCGCTTAATCGTTTTTTCCCAATTTAACCTTGGATTGACCTTGAACCTTACCTGATAGGGTCAAACAGACCCCGGATTCGTATTCAGCGACCCCAAAAACGTTTAGATATGTTGGTCTAGTCTGGTGAACACAACATTTTTTTTTGTGGGGCTGTGTATTCTGACGGTAAGCGAGAGCGGTTCCAGAATATGAGGAAACACTGAAGACAGGGAGGGGGCCACTTTTCCGGAGGGGTTCTAGCTCGGTTAGAGTCCAGCACTACCCAACGTGATAGATCCAAGGCGCTGGGTGTCCATGATGGATTTCCCCCCCCCCCCCCCCGCAAAAAAAATTTAAAAAAAGATATCGAAGAACCAGCAAGTGTGCTTAAGAGAATACCTCCCTCCATTTTTGTGTATTTGCAATATGTTTGATTTTAAAGATACATTTTCTAACTAAAATTTTTGTTCATCCTGACAGGTAAATAAAATATTACTGACTTATATCCATGGTAATTAATAAATGAGTTGTAAATTCAACTTACACTAATAAAAAGTTGTTAATAATTTTATTATCAACTTCCCTCAGAGGTATAGGTATTGCAAAAAATTATAATAATATATCTAATATCAGACATGTCGGAAAAGTTACCTCAACGTCGGTCTATTTCCGCCACCAAAGTCTATCATCGACGCCAGGAGACGAGCTGCTCCCAACCTGGAAATTTTGCCGAACCTCTCCTCTGTCGAAGAGTAGTAGGATCTGTCCGAAAAATGAGGCTACAGCCCCTCTTCTTGCAAGGCTGTCAGCTAGTTCATTACCTTCTGTTCCCTCATGCCCTGGCACCGACGTCAAGGCAACCTTGATGTTTTATGTCAGTTGCTTCAGAAAGGAATTATCTCCACAAAATGGGTGACGGCCACTTAATAGGATGGAGAAAAGCTGCCCGGGAAATAACGGTAGCTAAATGGCAAAGCCTATGGGAAGAGTAGACGAAAAGATTGCTGCCCCCCTGAAACCGTGGCTGGACTGTCCCTTTCGGCAAATGAATTACCATATAATCCATTTCTTTACTAGGCACTGGTCTTTCCGCCAGTACACGGAAAGAATACAGAAAACTAATGACGATGAATGTATTTATTGCGGGGAAAGAGACACCGCCGAGCACACACTGTTTCATTGTCCAAGATGGACAACACAAAGAAGACAAGCAGAACTGCAAATCGAGACCGTACTGGACACGGAAAATTTAATCTCCGAGATGATAGAAGACAAGCAAAAATGGGTAGTAATACAGACTCTGATCGAAGATGTCATGAGGGATAAGGAGAGTGACGAGAGACTATATCAAGGAATTGATTAAGAAGGAAACTAGACAGGCCCTACACCCCGAAGAAGATGTCTCGCGACGGTCCCAGGGCGACATAGGGTGAAGAATGGGAGGGGTTTTAGGTTGGTTCGAGTCCGCACTGCCCGCCGTGGTATATCCTAAGCGGCAGGCGTCATGAGATTCCCCCCCCCCCCGCCAAAAAGAAAAGTAATTTTAGACTCGAAGGTATAGGACCTGAGAGCCTCTTGTGCTCCCTGGCTATCTGAAAGTATATAGTTTGCCCTCCGAATGCCTTTGTTAAAGTATTTCTGGGCACACTCGCAGTAACGACCAGATCATTAGCATAGCCCTGAGCATTGAAGACATAATTGTTCAGCTTATGGAGGAGATCGTCGACCACTATTGACCACAGCAAGTGCGATAAGACTCCACTTTGTGGACAGCCTCTAATTGCAGTCACGGTGGCCAATTCTTCTACCATATTTGTGGTAATTATTCTGCTTCTTGGCATGGATTGTATTCACGGACTGTATTCACCTTTTGTTCCGCGACTCTTTGTATGGATTCATAGGAGATGTTGTCAAAAGCCCCCTCTAGCCCCCTCAGCTAGCTTTTTCCTTCCCTGTTGTAATGGTGTGCATCTTCGTCCAGATAAATCTGTGGGAATTCGATTACATGGGAGCCAGGGAAATGAGTACCTAAAAATACCCTTATGTTTTGCTGCTGACTCTGCAAATTTACCATCGAGCTTTTTGAGTAGCCCTATTCTATTTGAGTGTTTTTTTACAACGACTTTTTGTAGACGGGCTACTGGGGCCAACTCATCTATCTTTTCACAGAACCATCTCCCTGATCTTCTTTTTGACCTTCTCAGTTCTTCGTTATACTCCGTGAAAGCTTTTTTATAGTTTTCCCAGTCTCCAGAGTTTTTAGCTCTATTAAAAATTATTCCGGTTTCAACCCTAAGGCGACTAGATCCTCGTCCCATCAAAGCACTCTTTGGACTGGCCTTTCTTTAACAGAGCAACTTTTTTCATAACATAAAGTCATGAGGTTTTGTAATTGATGTGATGTTTTGTCAAATTTCTTTATTGTCTCGATGGGGTCTGTGATACCTTCTACCCCCGGCATTAATTGCTCCTTGTAAACACTGCAGTCAGTCAGTCTAGGTATTCTACACTCCTCAAAGCATGTTACAGATATCTCCAAGTCGAACCGAATATTCCTCTGATCAGGCATTGAGGGTTCATTTTTAACATGCCAGTTTTTAATGGAGTCGGTATAAATGGATCCGCAAGGTTTATATCTGAAACCTCTTTTCTAACCATATTTATAGAAGGTGGGTTCACTACCCTTATTGATCATGCCGATATTTGCAGACAAATTCGTATATATTGAACAACTCCAAGTAAGAGAAGCAATTGCACCTTTAATCCCAGACTATGTGCACCTCTCCAAATATGATGCGTCCAACAGTCTACATAGTATATAATAAAAAAAAAAATAAATGTCTTAGTGACTTATCAAAACATTCAGTGTGTCTGTAATTAGAACGATAGTCCAATCTGCATAATAAATCCATATGTATAACTATAACTGCTAAAAGACGATTTCTCTTTTAGCGGATACGATAAACACGTCTGGAAATTCACATCCAATATTTGTCAGAAGCTGAAACAAAGCCATCATATTCCTTGTACCGCATATATAAAAAGAGGAAAATAGCTTGTTTTGTCTAATACGTAACACGGATTTTCATTGCAGATTGCTTACAAGTTTGAAATGAATGAAATAGGAAATATAAAAAGAGATAAAATTTGAAATATTTATTTAAAAGGACTGCTAAAAATTATCTGAAAATTTGAAAATTTGTTGTTGTTACATTTCATATATTGCATAGAAATTATGTTATCCTTCCAGAAATCACAGAAAAATTTAAACAACTAGAGGTAGTTTTTGACGAAATTAAAATTCAAGATTTTTTTATCGCGTCTTTTGAAAATTTATATTTCAAATAGTAGATGCACAAATAATCAATCAAGTGTTACCACATTCAAATTAATTATTAAATGTAGCACAGTACGAGGCGAAGATGCTAAACGTGACATCACATCACTTGATCCACAGTTCCGCTAGGGGAAACAACATCGGTGATATTTTATTAGCGAATAGTAGTTTTATGGGATTTTAAGACAAATTTTTGAATGTTATGTGTTAAAATAGGACAGTACAATAAGTATTGCATTGTTCCTGAATCCAAAAATTCTACAGTAATAATAACAACCAGCATTTTTGTTTCCCTACCACATGGCTCAAAATAACGAAGGTTACGACAGTGAGCTAAGCGATAAACCGCCTTCGTATCTGTTACAGCAAACTCCTTTTATTGTGAAGATCATTTTAATATAAGTATACTATTAAGCAAGTATTATAATGTAACTACACTATGCGGATTTTTTTTCTACCTTGAAGAACTGGAAAAATTATACTGAAATTGAAAGTAGTGTCACATATACTTGAATGTCAAAATGATAGTTCAGCGAGTCATCGTTCTAAGTTTCGACCATTTTACAAAAAAGGGAAAAAGAAAATTCTCATAGTTTTCTTAAGGATGGGATTACTAAAAGTGAATATACATAATGAGGCAAGTACTCAGAGAGAAGCCGGTTGATGTTAGCATGCTCAGGCTTTCCGAATATCAGAAATTACCCAAATTCTATACATTACATTCTTAAAAAGGAATCGCTCTAAGGAAATAGAAAATGCACGCTAACTTGCCTGGAAAAAGTCAAAGTTCAAGTATACCAGACACGCTTTTTATTAACACTGTAACTTCAGATTATAGCTTGTCTGGAATATTTGCATAAAACAGGAATTTGAAAGATATTGTGAAATGAATAATGTCACTGAAAAAAAAAAGATTAGACCTAGGAATACCAATATACTGTTTATTTATTATAGAAATGCAAGCTATCCCCAATCGATATATACGTCACTTTGAAAAAATTAGTATGGCTGGTGATTTTTGTATAATGATTGGTTGCCACATCATTAAAAATGAACCTACAAAATTAGCAATGTGTGTAAAACCATTCATTAAATACCTACTCTTTCTCGAGCGGTCCGGCAAGGCTTTCTCCTGGGGTGACATCACACGCAACACGGTCTGTTTTTAAAACTTGAAGGATTACAGCTCAGTTATTAATTGAAATATGGATCTAAAATTTTTGTAACATTCTTAAAGGATATTGAAGTTTTAAATAAGGCCTATAACTAAATTATACTAAACAAAACCATCACTTTAAACCAACTGTAAAATTTAGGCCGCTCTCTAACGGACTGGAATGGTATCGGTACGGTATCGGTACGGCATCGATGCAACATATGTTTTACCGCACTGGATTCCCTCACGGTCCTACAAATTTTCGTTTTGCAGTTAGTAATTGTGTAGCTTCGATATAAGAATATCGTCATCTAGCAATGAATACGACGTTGTGTTTTATACAGTATCAGAAAGTCCTTCGTTTGGCATTGCGCTATTAACCGACCGCTCACAATAAAGACGTCTACCAGTACTCTAGCAGATGTAAGGAGTGGACACCCATCAGGAGGCATGTACACGATTACATGCTTCGCTCTCGCCTGCCGCGCTTTCGCTTGCTCTTATTGCCAACCAAATAGGTACACTTTCCGATACCGTAAGAGAACATTTGAGGAACTTGTTCTGCTTGTCAGCCCAGCTATTACTAAACAAAATACAAACATGAGAGAATAATCTACTAACTTGAAATTATCAGGCAATAATGTTTTCTACTTCAAGCACTAATTTAAGTTCGATAGACATAAGACCGAAAAATAATAGCACTGCCCTCGGTAAATACAGCCAGTCGACTGACAAATTTGCCGATTGCCTGCATCATCTATTAGCTTTCCACCTAGACTCCAAGAAAGTCCAGCATGAATTGACAAAAAAGAAGGAAGTGCTGCTTTAAAAGCACTAAAAGAACTATTTTCCTATGATAGTTAATTATCACTGATAACGAAACTACACATAAAATCTAAACTTTTGAATGACATTATGCTCCATGAAGGTCTTCCAAAAGGCATGAAACCCCTCGACTCGTAGAAATCTCAAACAAATTGGGATTTGGATTTGGATTTGGATTTGGATTTGGATTTGGGAGTTATCTACTATATATATGGTGTGTTTATGTCATTTTTTTACAAATGTAATAATTAAAGTATTGAATTATATGATAGGAATCCAGCATATTTTTTGCTTTAAAATACTAGGAATCCTATCATGTAATTCAATATTTTGTCAGTATTAACTAGATGAGTAGTTGTTTTGATTGGTTCTCCAATAATGAGTGTTTTAAGATTTTTACCTAAGTAGTATATTAGCGTGACCAGATTGAGGCACCAATATATAGAAAGTAGGAAATTTCATATTAAATAAAAAAGTGTGTAAGTTGTGAATTGCTTGATAGCGAAATAATACTTTCTAATCATGATGAAAGCAAATAAATAAATAAAAAATAGTTAATAAATTGTTCTTTTTTATAATTTGAAGTGTCATTTGCTTACATTATTTGTTTTTACTTCGACCTGTTTTAAATCAATTGATTTAAATTGTCTCAACTCTGGGAAATGTAAATATAGTAACTGAAGTCGTTGCTCAAAATATGTTTCTAAAGAAAGAAAATTTAGGCGTAATAATTATTCCATTCCAAAAGTAATGAAACCAACAAGCTTCCAACTAAATCTTTTTATATTCCTCTTAAGCCGGTTGTATTTATTTTTCGTTTATAGATAAACTTTCCCATATCCCCTGCTCATATCGGTTAGAAGAGAATATATGATCTCGATATTGAATAGAACAACGCCCCATGGCATAAAATACGACGTCATTTTCCGGAATTCATTGTTTATAACAGTGGCTAAGGCGTGATTGTACAGAGTGAAACTCTCGTGTTTGGAACACAAATAGTGTGGATTCATGCAATACAAGGATCAGTGCAGTAGATAAAGGTACACTACATACAAATTCAATACTATGTATGCACTCCGGGAATTGGCCGGTAAGAAAATGTTTCAAATGCAAATAAAAACTGACGATAAAAATCAAAATTATTATCGAAAATTCTATATTTACTCTTTGAGTTAGACAAACGTATCATCATCGAAAAAAATGAAATATTAGCAAAGAAATGCATATTTCTTTAAGCAAATTTTCTTTTTTCAATTGTGTAAATTCTAGATAATTGTACAAAAATATAACGAGAAACAAATTTTAATATTTCATAAACAACTTGATCCCAAAGAGTCCGGTGACCATTATAATAAAAGAGATTTTATCGATGTAACTGATTGAACAAATATGATGAAACGTGATATGCTTTCCGAAAATGTTTGATCGGACCAATATAGAAGGGAGGTAACCGTATTAAACAGAGCAACTAAAATAATAGGCCAAATAGCAATTCCCTCAATATTTTCAAAAATGTTTCAGAATTTAGTTAGAGGTATAATAGTGAGGCTAACAAACGTGTTCATAAGTATTGTGGGGTGAGATTGGGGCCGTGCCTACCAGTGTGCGAATGTGGTCGCATAAAGGGGCGGCAAATCGGCATGCAGTTTTAAGACAAAAGTTAAAAGGAAAAATTGGCGCAATGCACCTTTAATAATAAAGGACCTGGGAGTCCGAGAGGCAAAAACAAAGGCGGAAGTCGGCGGAGCGGAACGTGTTCGAGTAATAGTAAGTAATAAAGAGCGGTATAACATCAATATCAAAACAAAGATAGTTCCCATATTACGCCAAAATCTCTGACTTGAAATTAATTTTTTACTTGTGGAAGATAAAAGCTGTACATATCGAGGATTGTTAACTGCTCTATCTCTTCACTTTGGCTTATATTTAACACTGTATTGGATCCTTTCACTACGAGATCTCTTAATCACTTTTATAGAATGCCTCCTTCGAACTTTCGCAATTTGATCTGAATTTCAGACGCACGGGTCCACGAGGATTCCGTTTTTCAGTACCGACCCAACACACATAAGCCCTCGAGAGGATAGACTTAAAGTTAATCAATCATTCAATCAATTGAATGCAACAGTTCAAATAATACACCATTTATTGGTTTGATCCAAAATTATACAGGAAATGTATATGCAATAGCCTATCTAATAATATTTTGAAAGAATTGCCTCCCCAAACGGGGCAAGGACGAACGCTTCCTCTAGAGGACGCATATTTCAGCCACCATCAGATGCAGAACATGTAGTAAAAATCAACTTAGCATAAAATATTCCCTACCCTTGGACAAGGCGCCGGATGAATCCAAATTTGTTTTATTCAAGAAACCGGCCTTGGCCATCTCTGCCTTTCTTGATCTAGTAATTTCATGTAGACGCTTCGCGCCCTTGTCTTTTATTTCGTCACTTGTAAGACAGCGCATTTTGGTAGGCCGAATTGCACATAATCAATTTATTAGAACTGTATTATGTAATGTTTCATTTAAAACCACAGGTTATAGTTAAGATATTTCGTATAATTCATATAATTCCGCACCACATTCAATTGAACGCGAGACCGTCTAAATCGCCACCAAAGCATATATCCAACCGCGATACTAGTCAAGCGTTCGGCGAGTTCATTTCAGTTCCATCCTAACCGCCGAGAGAAGCAGAAGCGCAAGGAGCCCTCGGCCGTGACCAGCTACGAACGTAAGTTGAAAAATATTCTAAGTAAATAAATTTGGACTTGCAAATATTTTTATAAATAAAATTTTCCTAAGTACCGCCTACGTCACTCGATACTCGTACGCACCGAAGTTCAATCATCTTTCCCCCACTTTTACCGTCGCGGAGGGATACCTGCTACCTACCAGTTGAGAAGAGAACGAGAATTAAGTTCCTCACGAGCTTCGCTGCCGATTAGACGTGCCTAAGCAGATCCGGAACCAAGTAAGTGTGACATCGAAAATTGGAAATAATGGCAAAGTCCACAAACTCGTTGTGGTGAAAAATTACAAGTTGCGCTGACGTCACTTCACACTGGGGCGCATTAGATTTGGTCATTCCCCCACTCTGCCTCCATCTATGGACTAGGAAGACTAGCAGTTGGAGCCAATACAGTGTGGCAGTTCTTCCTGACCGATCCACCGAGAAAGACGTGCTCCAGCAGGCTCAGAGAGTAAATTTGGTTACAGAAGATCCTTAAGCCGTACGAGTATCCGCTTCTGAAAAGTAGAGTCTACGTCATCACCTGCGCGCAGGAGGCATAGAGTTCCCCTACTCAAGCTCTGGTAATTTTGTTCTAGAATCCGTCTAAACCGCCAGATAGGAAGTCAGTCTACCTACCGCAACCCGACCAACCAGACTTGCCAGGAGCAGCAGAAAGTAACTATAATAAAAATAATATAGGTAGTGGCTTGGCTAATATTAGAGGCTCGTAATATTATTTATATTTTGTTCTTTTCAGCTTTTATTATTTTCCGGCAAATTAGGTGTTTCAAGGTATCCGATGAAGGTGTTTCGTCGGGTTCGCTTGGGCATAAAATTAACGCTTCTGGGATCTCTGGTGAAGTTGTTCCACTGGGGAAATCAGAGCGCGCCGCATTAACCATACCTTGTTTCAGGCTAGGCGAACGTGATTAATCTTGTTTTCCCAGTCACACACTCAGTACTTTGCTACTATTATCATTCATTTTGCTAAATCCACAAAATACTATGTCCTCAATTTCCTGAAGCGACAAAAATTTAAAAAAATAGAAAAAATTTAAAATATTTTTCTTCGTCCAAATTCCATGCTCGTTCGAATTTTACATCTTGGACATGATCGTCGCCGATCGACGCGAAAATATTCGATACCCGTTTGAATTTTGCTTTTTGGCTGAGATTGAACGACGTGAAAATATTTTTCAAAATTCGGCGTAGTTTCGAACCTTCACTTTTGGTGTTTTACGTCTCTACAAACGTGTTTAAGTCTTTTTGCAGTAGTTTTTGTCGCTGATGCCTTAATTAGATAGCTAGTTATGCTCTCAAAGTGCCTTATTAATAAATTTTACTAAAGTCGAAGTTTTGTCTATTTTTCGACATAGGTTGATTCTTTCAGACTCTACAACATTCGCGGATCTATTTCAATTTCGCCAGATACGTTTTTGCGCTTCAGTATCTCTCCTTGGTATAATGTAAAATCCGCAGTTTCTGGTATCTACCCGGAATGTCTGAAATCTAGGTTGCGTTCGAATAATGTCATTTTGCGCAGATGTTCCTTCAAAGATAGATTATCTATGAGTAACTCTATTACCGTTATCTGCTTATTCTTGCTTACATATTACTTGCAACAAATAAAAATGAGCTTATACACTTTCTCGGAAATCTTCAAATAATAAGCCCCGAGTATGATTTAATCTTAAATCACGACAAGATAAAAATTATTATTGTAGATCTAGCGAAATGAAAATCATCCAAACATGTTACGTATAGATCAATGTGAGGTTGTAAAATAGGATAGGGTACTTTCGAGACCTTGATAATCATATCGGCAACTGCGAATATGAGATTCCCGTTAAAGGAGCAGACGTCGTGTTGATTTCGAAATGTGAGTCTGGCAACGTCTGTTTGAAATTTCTTGAACAGCCCACAGCAATAATAACTCGATTCTCCAGGAAGAAATCCTTCCAAAACGGCTCTGCAGCATCATATTCTCCCGCATTCTATGTCTTAATCACATCCACCGGAAGGAGCACAATATACAAAGGTTAATGATTAGGAAAAATAAGCGATGAACAAGATGATCTGCAATACATTGGACTGATGTTGCTAAGGAACTGATGAGAAATAGTACTTTGTTGCCTGTTATGTTTACGCCTCACAGATAACGGCAACACATGGCGTGATTCTGTCAGATATTACATACAGCAGAAGGCGCCAACGATAATAAAGACAAAACTGTAAAAATCGTTTCGTTGTGAAAAGGCATAGCTCTAACTGTTTTTTTTTTTATTAACATTTTTTGCTTATACTCATATTTACAAGAATCATAAATAACAGAGGCACACAAAAAACATTATTTTCCAAAGGTGAAAGACACCTATCTTTATGTTTTTTGAGCCAGTGGTTCCAAATATCACTCAAAAATATATGTTTCACTGCTCAATTTTCCGCAAGTTGACATTTCATCCCTAAATTCGGAGTTAAATGGTTATTAAATCTAATAGAACGACACGCGTTGAAATCAAATTTCTGAATCGTTTAAAATGGCTCTAGTCACATACTCCCGACGTTTTATTGTACCACGGAATTGATGGTGGTATACTTTTAACCCCAAAAGAACTACTACTACCCCCCCCCCCCCCTTGTTCTGATTTATCCATACTACGCTTGTGAGTGCTTGACAGATCGGGGTTATTACAGGGAATATTGATAAATCGTGTATCTCTTGATCAGGAGACGCCAAAACAACTCCCGGAGAATGAAGCCACCCCCTCCCTGAATGAAAAAACAGTCCGAAAATACTGCGAAAAGGCTGAAGATCGGTCTTCTCTCATTTTCGAGGGCGAGGAACACGATGGTTCCAGTATTTTTTCCCCACCCTTCTGTAACTACCTCTAAATGGGAAAAAACTACCTTGTTCTGATTTTTCCATACTATGCTTGAGAGGGCTTGACAGATCGAGGTTATTACAGGGAGTATTGATAAATCGAGTATCTCTTGACCAGGAGACGCCAAAACAAATCCTGGAGGTTGAAAACATCCCCTCCCCGAATGACGAAACATTCCGAAAAAGCTGCGAGAGAGCTGAAGCACGGTCCTTTCTCGTTTTCGAAGGCGAGGAACACGGTAAATATTGTGTTCCTCGCCTAGATTAGAGGGAAAAACCGTTCTTCAGCCCTCTCGCAGTATTTTTCTAGTGTTTCGTCATTATGGGAGGGAGTGGTTGCAACCCCCGGGGTTCTTTTGGCCTCTGCTGGTCAAAAGAGGTTCGAGTTATCAATATTCCCTGTAATAATAATAATAATAATAATAATAATAATAATAATAATAATAAAGTTTATTGAACCAAGTGTTACAAGATTGATTTAGATACATTAAATTGCTTAATTATTGAACAACGGTACAAGGAAAATAAACATTTAGGTAAACCTCACATAGTTATAAAAACTGGCCGTGAGTGGTATACCGATACTAAAAATACTATTTATAATAAAATGACTTAAGTAATAAATTAATTCCATTAAAATTCAACTGTACGAATAAGAGTTATAACTATTAAAATTAAGTATATTCTGATAATTGGATAAGTATATTAAGTATAACTAGTGCTATAATTTACAATTATTCTTAATATTTAGAAGTAGATAATACAATTTTAAATTGGCCGAAATAACTTAAATAATAAATTAATTCTATTGAAATTCAACAGTACGAATAAGAGTTATATTATAATTAGGTACATTCTGATTATTGGATTATTATTGGAGTATTACTAAGGCTATAATTTACAATTCTTCTTAATATTTAAAAGTAGATAATATAATTTTCAATTGATCAAAAAGACGCCAGTGTCAATAAATCTGTGTAGTATTTGGAATGGATAAGTTAGAAGCCATTTATTTATTTTGTATTTAAATTTGTTTAAGTTGCAGTTTTTAATTGCTGGTGGTATATTATTATATATTCTAGGAGCTAAATAGATAAAGCTTCTATCGTTTTTTGAGCCCGAGGTACTGTTATTACATTTTTTTTTTACTTCTAGTGTGATAGTCAAAAGGGAGAGATAAGGTACTCTGTCTGTTTTTATGTTTTAGGTAATTATATTGGTTTAGTATTAAAGCTTTGCAATATAATTTTCTAATAGTTAATAATTCTAATCCATTATATAATAAATCTGTCGGGTAAAAGTAATCTTTTTTAAAAATGATTTTAAAAAATCTTTTTTGCAATTTTTCTAGCGGATCTAAATTGGTTTTGTTTATGCCACCCCAGGCTAGGATACCGTAGCATAATTGCGACTGTATAAGTCCATAATAAACAGTTTTTAATTGTTTTTCTGTTAATATGTTTTTTAGTTGTTTGAATGTATAGATGAGATACCTTAGTTTCTTACATACATTTTCTACATGTAAGTTCCATTTTAAGTGGCTGTCAAGAATAACTCCAAGATACTTTATAGATTTTGCACTTTGAATTTTCAGATCGGTTCCTTCGATGGTGATGTTTGTGAACTGTGGAAGATGGCTTTCATAAGAACAGAATTGTAAATATTTTGTCTTTTCTATATTAATCGTAAGGAGATGATTATCGAACCAGTTTTTTATGGTTTTCAGGTTTTTACTTACGAGTTGCACTAGTATCTCCCAAGATCGTGCAGTGAAAAATATTACAGTGTCATCTGCAAACGATATAGTTAAGCCATCTAATGGTAGGTTAAGCAGGTCGTTTAAGTATATGCTAAACAAAATTGGTCCTAGGACCGTGCCCTGCGGCAAACCGTAAAGAACGGTTCTCGGATCACTTAATGTATCACCTACTTTCGCTATTTGGGATCGATTTTCTAAATAACTGGTCAATAGTTCGTGTATTTTACCTCTAAAGCCCATGTTCCAAAGTTTTTCTAATATTTTTTTGTGACTTATCGTGTCGAACGCCTTCGCAAGGTCAATAAAAACACAAATGGAAGGGAGGGTTTGATCAACGGCGTTATATATTTTTCCAACTAATTTTGAAATTGCGTCCTGGGTTGAAGTTCCCTCACGAAAACCAAATTGTTTACTTGATAACAATTTAAATTTGTTTATAAATGATTCCATTCTAGTTTTGATCGCTTTTTCGAAGATTTTTGAAATATGCGCTGTCAGAGATATAGGTCTATAATTTATCGCCTCCAGTTTATCCCCACTTTTATAGACTGGTTTTATAATCGCGGTTTTGAAATGTGAAGGACATATACCGGTATCAAAAATATTATTAATTAGGTGAGTAATTAATGGAGATATTATGTCAACAATATCTTTGAGGTTTCCGATTTTATGTTGTCATAACCGGGAGATTTCTTATTTTTTAAATTTAATATATAGTTTCGAATTTCTGAAACTGGTTCTAAAAGGAAGGTATTTTTCTGAATATGACTCTCAAAAGTTCTAGATGGTTTCTTAATTTTATTTGCCATGTTATACCCTATGTCGGAATAGTGATTATTAAAATGGTTTGCTATTTCTTTTTTGTTTGTAGATATTTCATTATTATGCAACTTGATTTTATTTATTTCTGTTTGTGTATTTTCATTATTTGTAATGCTTTTGACTGTCTGCCAAATTATTTGTGAAATATTATTTGCTGTAACTTGTTTTTGAAAGAATTCCTGCTTGGCCTTTTTTATTAAATTATTTAGTTTATTTTTGAATATACGGTATCTCTCTTTTATTGCAATGTCCCCGGGGTTCCTAATGACTTGTTGATAAAGGTTGTCCCTCGTTTTTATTGACTTTAACCCTGTCGTAATCCATTCTTTTCGCTTAAATTGTTTCTGTTTCACTTTTACAGTTGACATTGCTATGACATTTTTTAATGCATTTTCTAAAAGGGTACAGGCGTTTTCTACATCACCACACTTATAAAAGAAATCCCAATCTTTTGTTCCTAAAATATTTAATAATCGTTTTTTATTTATTATTTCAGTATATATACTTTCTTTTTTTTTATATGTTATATTTTCATTTCGTATGTTTGGAATTGAAACTATAGTACTGTAATGGTCTGAGATATTTGATTGTAGTATAATGGGTACTGGTGTAGTCTATTTTTTCATTATTTTTAAGAAAATATGATCTATGCAACTAGAGAGTTGTCCTTGATGCCAGGTAGCTTTGTTAATCAGAGATTTGTATCCATTTTCATATAATGTGTCTAGGTATTCGTATGCATAATTATGTTCCGATAGAATATTTATGTTAAGATCACCAATTATAATGTCGTAGTTAGTATTTCCCAAGTTTTCAATATAATTTTTTAGATTTCCTATAAATTCGTTCACATTTGTGGAAGGGAGTCTATATATAAGAGAAATCATAATAGTGTTATGCTTCAGTTTAAGGTTGATTTTTAAAATATTGATGTTGCCTAATGCGACGATTTCAACATTTTGTTCAATATCTTTTTTTATATAGATGACTACTCCATCATTGCGGTTTATTTGACCATTATTGTAGTAACAATGGTACCCCGGTATATTAAAATTGTTAAGATTTTCTATTTTGTGTGTTTCCGATAGGCAAATGCAATCGAAATAATTATTAAGATGTGAAAGATAGACCTGAAGATTGTCGAAATTTTTATATATACTACGTATATTTGAATGGAAAACTGTAAATTGTTTTTCGGGTTTAATTAAATTTTTGCATGCATCGATGTCATCTGTACAATGTGTGTCAAGTTGTGAATAACTAAAGTCTCTTAAAAAGGGATTCATGTTTATATAAATTGTATATAGCTAATAAAGTTTTATTTTGTATGTCTTTCTTACTTGAAAAATTCGCTAGTTTTTTATTCGATATGATGATACTTGTTTGATTAGGAATTAGGATACTAATGTTTTTAGCGATTTAATTAACTGTTTTCACTTTTTTGTGCATTGTCTTGTTCTCGATGGTTTCCGTGCGGCTGTGGCTGTAGGTTTTTGCAGTGTTGACGAAGAATTGGCCCTTTCACACGTCAATGGATTTTTAGATTTAGTTTCCTTGGCAAATGATGGTCCCGGTTCCTCTTCGCTATGTTTTTCTTTTTCTAATGCCTTTAGTTCATCTACAGTATAGCTAGTTCCATCTATGTATAGCAGATTTCTTTTTATTTTTGTTTCCACGCCTTGGTCTCTAGCTTCTTTTAAGTGCTTCCTTAGTATGTTCTGAGCTTCTCGTTCTTCTCTAGTTAGGTCGTTTGATATAGATATAGTGGTACCTTTTAGATTGTGAGAATTGGTAAATATTTCCTGTTTCTTGTGTAATGTAACGAACTTAACTGCTATAGGTCTATGTTTATTTTCTGCAATTTTTCCAAACCTGTAGCACACATTAATTTCAGATTTGGCCACACTTGTATTGACTTTGGTTTTAAACAATTTGATTACTTTGTTATAGATGTTTTCACCTTCATCTTCCTCGACTCCAAAGATGATAAGGTTATTTTTCCTGGCTTCTTTTTTTGTCAGCTCCAATTCAGATACTAGATCTTTATTGATGTTTTCTAGCTCTTTTATTTTATTATTTGCCTCAGTTAACTTTGAGGTTAGATTTTGCTGATATTGCTCTAATTTTTCGCTTATACTCGACGCTACTTCTGACAACGTTTTTTTTAGCAATTTGTAACATTCTGCAATAGTCAAATTGTCTGGTATGTCGTCAATCATAATATCCACTCACGGTGCTTTCTATATACTCTTGCAGAAAATATAAATCCTTGCAGTAGTAAGCCCAGAAATGTTCAGTATTATTTATTATTATACGAATAGAGATGTATTCTTATCCCCGCCTCTGGTTTTTATTTTTCACGCTAATTGGACCCCTGCAATAAATGCCTCTTTTTACTTCCCAGATGTTATTTTGCTACCGAGTACTATGGGCTAGTTGATGGTCAATTTTACACGTGTCGACCACTTGTTTTCAGTCTGAGTTCACTTTAATAATTCCAACACTACACTTATTTATTAATTATTAATTGCACATTAATTCCAATATTGTCATAAGTTATATAACCCCGATCTGTCAAGCCCTCTAAAGGGGAGTAAGGAAAAATCGGAACAAGGGGTTTTTTCATTTAGGGGTAGTTCCAGAAGAGTGGGGAAGTATTGCAATTATCGTATTACTCGATCTCGATAACTGGAGGAAATCGTTCCTCAGCCATTTCGTAGAATTTTTGGGATGTTTTGTCTTTCAAGGAGGGGGTGGTTTCAACCTCCGGGAGTTGTTTTGGCGTTTCCTGCAATAAACCCGATCTCTCAGGTATGGATAAATTAGAACAAGGAGCAGTTTTCTTCCATTTGGGGGTAGCTAGATAATGGGGGAACCGTTCTTCAGCCCTTTCGCAGTATTTTTCGAATATTTTGTCTTTCAGGGAGGGAGTGGTTACAACCCCTGGAGTTGTTTTGGCATCTCCGGGTCAAAAGATATTCGATTTATCAACATTCCCTGTAATAACCACGAATTTTGTCAAGCCCTCACAAGCGTAATACGGAAAAATCAGAACAAGGGGTAGTTTCTTTTTATTTATGGATAGTTCCAGAAGAGTGAGGAAAAGTATTGCAATTATCATGTTATTCGCCTTCGAAAACTGGAGAAAACCGTTCTTCAGCCCTTTCGCAGTATTTTCGGAATGTTTTGTCATTCAGGGAGGGGGTGGTTCCAACCTCCGGGGTTTGTTTTGGCGTCTCCTGGTCAAAAGATACTCGACTTATTAATATTTTTTATAATAACCAAAATCTGTCAGGCCCTCACAGGTCGTATTATGGAAAAAATCAGAACAAGAGGTAGTAGTAGTTTTTTTGGGGGGAAAAAGTACACCACCATCATTTCCGTGGTACGATAGAACCTTGGGAATATCCGACTAGAGCCTTTTTAAATGATATAGAAGTTTCATTTTAACGCGTGTCGTTCTATTAGATTTAAGAACCGTTTAACCCCGAATTTAGTGATGAAATGTCAATTTTCGAAAAATTGAGCAGTGAAACATATATTTTTGACGCAATATTTGGAATCAGCGGCTCAAAAAACGTAAGGAAAGATGTCTTTCACCTTTGGAAAACAATTTTTTCTTTTTTTGTGTGTGGCTGTGTCATAAATGAACTGTCATTATTTTAATAGATAAAGAGTATAATGTGTGCGAATATTTGAAAAACTTTTACTAACAAGATTTCAGTTTTTAAACATTACCATTTTAATACTGATAATAAATGACAAAAATGTTAACTTATTTCTGATTGTTCTGTTAAATTTATTAATTTCTTATGACCAAGAGATATTTGGAAAAAAGACATTGCATCTCTAAGTATTTCAATTAAGATTTAAGTAGGGACAGACAACTGATATTAAGTGTAGAATTTATATCTTAATCACTTGATCAAAATAAATCAACTCACTTATTAAGAAAAATCTCTGTTCATATAAAATTAAATCGCTCTAACGTGTGAAACTAGTGGCAGAAGAATTATAAAACTATGTGGTAAATTCTAAATTAGATTTTAGCTGAAATCGTTCTTACGCTTCACGATATACACAGTTAAGGATTACTTTCTCCTCAGCGATTTTGGTAATAAATAATATATCAGCTATAAAGCATCTGAGAATTCACAAGAAATAGAAGACGCACCACTTCATCCGGCAGCTATTCGTTTGAGTATTTTAAAGTAAAACGAGTTGTGTAGAATTAAACTGGAATAATTGAAGACACTGCATTATTATCGAGAAGAAAAAAGATGTATTGACTCAAGCTGTATTTCAGTTAACAGACGCAATGAATATAATCATCATTTTTCTGAAATAGATCACTTGATACATGACAATTGAGTAATCGAGTTAATTGAATTTATTTACACTCATATCCCAGAATTATGTGGTAGTTAGATACATAAACAAGGTGTTTCAGTTTCAGGGCCATTATCTAGAAAATTGAAAAATATATTTGAAATTTGAAAATGGTGCATGATTAAAACCAAAAAGGTCTTAAATAACTGTAGTTCGAATTTCTGCTTCGCAGTGCACAAAGATGGCGCTGTGGTGCTAAATTATTTTTCGATGGTTGGAATCTTAAAAGATGATTCTTATGATTAAGGGTTAAATTATGAATATTTTTGCTCACGTAGAAAATTTTGTAAAAAGAAAACAGTCGTTTTAAAGCTACATGATTTTTTCTTAATTTTTTTGTCTATCTAAGTTTTGAAAACTCCTGTAACTTTTTTGTTGTAAATTTTAAAGTCTTGGTTATTTAGAACTTTTATCTTACTAAATGCAATATCCCTAAATTATTACATATTTTGGAAATGTCTACTAATTCCAAGTTTTAGCTGCATTTGAAGAATTTTGAAAATTACAATAATTTTCAAAATATACAATAATACAGAAAGTATTGTATTTAACAACATAAAATTTCCAAATAACCGATGTTCTAAAATTGTTAACAAAAAAGTTCCAGAAGTTTTCAAAATTTACATATATAAAAAAATTAAGGAAAAAAATCATGCACCTCCAAAACTGCTGGATTTTACATAATTTTCTATATGGTCAAAATTATTCGTAATGTATTTTTTTAATCAAAATATGAATCATGTTTCAAGGTTCCAAAAATAATTTAATACCACAGTGCGGCGCCGACTCTGTAAACTCCGAAGGAAAAATTCTATCTGCAATTATTTACTGGCTTTGTTGGTATCAATCATATGCCACTTACTAATTTCAAATATCCTTTTTTTTTTTCGAGATAACGGCCCGGAGACTTCTAATTGAAACGCTCTATATATTATTTGATTTGGGGAAATGTGTAACTAAGTAAGTAGAAGTTGTAGTTTTGTTTCGTCGACTGCAAATATTTATTTGATTAACATTTCGCTTTAATAGGGCACAATTCACATTTACGTGGTGTCTATGAAATTAAGCACAGTCATTTTTTAAATTTTCATTGCTCAAATAAATATTCGCAGTCGACGACGCCCAACTGCAATTTTCATTCATTTCATAATCTTATCACTAAACAACATTTAAACGTTAAACTCATTGAAACCTAAGAGACGCGTTTTCAATCATCATGCACATCTTCGTATTTTGTGTGCTTGATAAAAAAACATTTTTTCCTTCAAGCTTTTCGTACTAGTCTTATTAATGTAATTTCATAGTAAAATTAATATACACCTTTAAATTAAAATTTGGGAAACACACTGTATATTTCATTTTCGATTTCCTTGTACATCTTTTTGTCTGCCCTGTAAGAAACACTTTTGGCTCTAAAATTATAATAAAACATAGTTTATATAAAACAATAATTTACACACCCCTGGCTATCACTGTGAGTGGCACAATTTCAACAAGAGTGAAATAAAAATCTTAGTGCAGAAATCTTATAACAGAGCGAGGCTATTGCTGTCCATAGTCGGATTTGTTAATCTTTTTTTTCGTTTTCTTCTAGTCAGCTGCATAAAGTTTGTAATTTTTTTTATGTAATTAAAATTCCACAAAAAATGCTTTACAAAAACTAAATTAATTATGTCTGATATCTTTCGTAGAAATATTATCATGAAATCATACGGAGAAGAGGTTTTGTCATATAAAATTGTCTACTCTATACCAACCTTTATGTTGATAAATCTATTGGATATGAAGGTATATCTCATAGAACTGTCTATTAAAATTATAATAAACCACTTCCCGATTTCGCTTTAACTTAATTCCAAGTTGTTAATGTATCTCTGACCGTATATTTGATATATGAGGATTTCCTCAATTTGCCGTATTATACTGAGAAGAATTAATAAGTTTGAAACTATAATTTAATGTTGAGATGCCCGTATTAATTAGCTCCGTGAAAATTGAAAAGGGTAAATCTGGCGGTGGAAATCTCGTTCCAATCTAGGCAGCAATCCGTTATACCAGTTACATATCTCTGATTTCATTCTAAGACACTTGTTTTAATACAACCGCTGAGCATACTTCTGTCTGTGATTCATTTATCAGAGATTCACCGATATTGTTGGTAACTGTCCAGTGATTAAAAAAAATGGGTGATGGTCTGTGCCCGTGGCCATTTCGGAAAATCGACGCCATCTTTGATGCTTCTCGAAAATGCACTGCATAGGCATGTGTCATTTTACATGTTTTTTAGGGTGCTGAATACGTTCCCGATAGTATAAATACTGAAAAGTGGTTACTAATCATTATTTTAGTAAGCCAGATACGAATCAACATCTTTTATTTCTATACTAAATAGATTTACAGTATTTTATAAAACACGAAGTAACATAAAATGAATACGTCAATGACATCACTAGTTTAAGTATGCGACATGACTAATATATAACAAAAAAACAGTACATGACTCATTATATCTATAATTTTAAACAGCAGACGTAATAATTTACTTTACAATATTAGAATACTTATTACGACAATCACTAATGGCTACATTTCTGCAATAATAGTAAATATAACAAGATATTTCATTTGAAAAACATAAACATGAATCTCTTGCACACTTTAGACATGAGCAACTAGGCACAAATTCGTTGCTGGGAGGAAACAGTGAACTTATACGTGAGGGATGTAGACAATCACCTACAACTTCGAAACGAAACTGTATAGAATAAAGTTGAGTGATGGCATAATTTAAACATGTTATATATAAATGTGTGTTATAGTAGGCCCTTAATATGTGTGATCTAACTGATGCACTGGTTGGTGGAAATGTTTTTCCCATGTGTGTAAAGAAACATTCGTAATTCGTCCATTGTTTGACAAACTGATCCCTTTTTCAAAACTTGTACGAAATATTTTTCTGCTAATTGCATCGACTGCTCGATTACTTTACTCGCAGGAATTCCGAAGTTTGTGAGAAATGTTTCTGGTGTACTTGCCATGCCAGCATATTTTGTACCTATTTGGCTAGTGCAGTCCGACCCAGGTAGGAAGTGTAAAGCAGAAAGTAAACGGCATATTGCAATACGTTAAGCCATCATATGAACGGGAACTTGGCGCGTCGTAGCTCCAGCACCTAGACGAATCCACAATTCCTTCTATCCAAGATTCTTGAAGGTCCAATGATATAACAGAAGAAGAAGAATCAGAACGTCTGTATAATTCGATAATACCATCACTCTCTGATACCCTCTGTTTGTTGCATGTTCAATATGAGGCATAATACGGAGATCTGCCTCCTCTAACATGGCAAATTGTAGTTCTTCGTGGGATTGTCTTAAATTGGTTTGCCGTATGGACATGCATGTGGTTGGGTTAGGAAAAGATGTTGCACTACAGAAGACCTGCATATTTGGCCATATATTGCTGCATTCTTCTAGTAGATATGATTTGAATGGTCTTGAAGTTGAACTAGAAGACGAGAATTTGTCTTTTTGTATAGGAATAAGTGTTGTATTTTTAATGAAGTGATGGTTGATTGATTCATATGTGCCACAACGAATTCGTTCGAAATTCTTTGGCGACTTACCGAAGTAAGTATCAAATATGAAGTTAATTCTTGCTGCTGTATTTGCTGTAATATTTTTCGCATATGAACAGACAGCCCCGCAGAAATCTCTAAGTGTTTTCAAATCTTTCAGAGAAATCTTTCTAGTGCAAGCCATGATATCCACAAAATTTGCAAGATTTGATAAGTTCACTGAACTGCCATATGGTTCGGTTAATAACTTTTCAAACTCTGAGGATAGTGTGTTGTTTGTCTTTGTAAAAATGGTTTTCATCGAAAAGGAAAAAATTGTCAATGATCTCATATTTTAACAGTTCATTAATAGGGTAACCTCTCTCTCTACCTAGTTGAATAGTACATTGAGCCATAGCTTGTTGTTTTTAGGTGTTTTGGTTTTTACAGTCTGTTTCTCTGTGAAGGTGCTATTATATTAATAGGTGGTAAATTGGTCCTATGGGTGGTATCTGAAATATTAGCTTTCTTATCAATGAATCTATCTTTCCTAATTGTTTCGTATGCTTCATTTCCTATAGTGAAGACCTGAAGTAACTTATTTTCATAGCATTTTCAACTGTCTGGTCCGTAATAATGTTTCTCAGTTCTTTTGCCCCTGGAGAAAACGGGTTTTCGTTATCTGTAATGAAATTCATCCTCGTTTTAATCTTACTTTCCATTTTATTTGATATAATTGATGATGACCCATGGTGTACCTTTGGTTCATAATTCTCTGAATAAACATTGGTAACATTCATGTTCCTATTACTTATTATCAATGCAAGAAGAAATGATATCCATATCCACTAGTTTCAGTTTTATATATTTCAATTTTTGTTAAAATATTTTTTAATTTCTTCAACGTGTTCATGCTGTTCAACACCTCACATGCTTATGCAGTACATTTTCAATAAGCATCAAAGATGGCGTTCATTTTCCAAAATGGCCACTCGCACAGACCACCACCCATTTTCTTTTCAAACACTACACGATTACCAACAATATCCAAATAGGTGAATCTTTGGTAAATGAATGGCATACGGAAGCATTCTCAGCAAATTGACTATTTACCATTCTTAGAATAAAAAAAAATATATTTTATGATACGACCGATCAGATAACAGTAACGCTTTGTAAATATTTATAGTTAATGATTTAAAAGCGAGAATAAAATTGCTGAAGTCTAGATAATTGAGTATGTCCTAGTTTAAATACAAGCTATTTCCATCAAATGATCCCAGTAGCAAAGGACCAAATTACACAAGCGACAAAATCCTAAAATGTCAACATACGCACGTGATCATTTATAAAACCCAATCCGACAGGGCAGCACGAAATCTGTGTAAACAGCTAAGTGTTGTTATCTACTAAGTAGCGTTTATTTATTTAAAGTTCGTACATATTAGTAATCCGGGTTGCCTACGTAAAAACAATAAACATAAATGCGGCTTTAGTGGTGTTTGTTTAAGAGCTAACTTCATTACGAATATTGATGAGGCCGTGAGGAAGAGGTCGTGCTTAATTCAGTGTGGGGGCGAGTAACGCATCAAAAAGGAAACAAAAAACCATTTCTACCGGGTTTGGTATGATTTGTCTAAAATTATGTGTGGTCATTAATAAAAAGATTGTTTTAATAAATGTTGAAAAGAAATTATTATTACTATTATTATTTATTATTATTACATATTGATGTGAGCCAAGGAACGAACCCTATTAAGTTCGAAATATAATACAACATAAAATGAAATATAAATAATATGTCATATACCATAATTATAGAGTGACGTATTAAAAAATGTTAATTTTGTACATTTTGTTCATACAAATTTTGTAATATATCACACTAATACTACCTAACATAAAATATAAATAGATGTAACCAAAACAATAACCTCGAGAAGTAATTATCAAGTGTACTAGAATAATCCTGTTGAGATTGTTCAAGAATGTGTCCCAGAAATGATACTGTAGAGGCACACCTTTGAACTTACTGCTAGAAATTTGCGGCCCTCTTTCAACCCAATGGTCTCACTTTTTCCTAGAGAAGGTCATAAAAACAAAGGAGTACATAATACATTCTCCATCAAATGTTGACGAGTTTAATCTAGTTAATTATTTTATTTTTTCAGTGACCATCCTGTATATTTTTTTTACTAAAACTAAAACAGGTTTCTTCCTTAACACCAGATTTTTTCATGGCATTACCTCAATGGGGAAAGTAGCATAATTTTTTTTTAATGAAAATCGATAAAGCATAAAAAAAATTATAAAAATGTAAAATTTACGATATTTTTAATGTAATAAAGCGCGAAAAAAACATTTTTTAGGTGAAGAATTTGGATTTTTCGAAACGGCAGCTATTTTACGCAGTAAAAGTGACATTTTCAGTTATATTTACACAAAAACGTCGCCACGATTGACGTCAATAATCAGCAAACATCAGAAAATGTCATTTTTGATTCGCTCCAGCCGGACCAATTTTCGAATTTTGCCATGCAATTTACGATGGGGAGTAAGTACAATAGGGTGGTCCTTAAAAACTAACTTTTAAAATTTACCCGGGGCACCCTCTTATTTTGTTCTATGATATAAAAAAAGACTTTCACATTTTTAAATAATGTTTTAGGGGTGGCTACCAAGTCTTGAATTTTCAAGATAATCGAGAATATTTGCAAAATTTTTATCAAAATAAATCAAATGAACATCAAAATGACATTGATCATCAATTAAATTAATAAAATAGGACAGTACATTGTCCCCCACTTTCATCTCAACTCAACTGTATTTTATTAACAACTTTTTCATTTATATTATTTTATATATATAGAACTGCTGTACAGTTGTAGATATTAATTACATGTTTAATGAACATAATTTCTTTCTGTAAGTGAATTTAATTATTAATTCCTAACTAGTTTTTTTTATTATTTTGAGACTTTACGGGGCGGTAGCGACCCCTAAAACTGAGTTAAAAAATCCCAAAAAATTACAGTAATTCTTTTTAATAGAGTAGATCAAAATGGTAGGGTGCACCAAAGAAAATTAAGAAAAAAAATTTTTACCCTAATTTAAAGACTACCCTAAAGTACAACTCTCTTTCCATATTGACATCATACTGCCGTCCCGGTGTGGTGTATTTAAAAAAATATGAAGAATTTAAGAATGCATGTTTTGCGCGATTTTCGACTGCGAAATGCATGCTTTTTTTACTATTTTTCGCCGATATGTCCGAAACGGTAAGAGCAAGCTCGAAGTAAAAAATTCCACAAAACGAGTTCGTTTCATTACGAATCTTTAAGTTCCATCAGAATTTTGATATTGTTTTTCGTTTTGAAGATATTTTTTTCTTAAAACCTAGGTAACTTCTTAACCTGGACTACTAGGCCAAGAAACTACCGTAACGAATTTAAGTAGAACTAGAACTAGAAGGGGCGAATTTTTTTTTCTGTAAAATTTTGCCACTTTGTCACTGCATTAATTGGTAATTAAATGAAATTGATCTCAAATATGATGTGCACTTAATATCATGTATTACCCAGACGATCCATTAATCTCGGACCTTCGAAACGAACATTTTTGGAAAAAATGTTTTTTTTTTAATTTACATACATTTTCTAGGAAAACGTGAAATTTCTACCATTTTCTCGAATATCTCTCAAAAAATTTTTAGACACCAATATTAAAGAGAATCGATTCAGCTTTCCGACACGTTTTTTTATTCTAACATAACAAATAACAAAGTTATCTTCCCCATTACCTGCCCAATATTATTTTTCTCGGTCAAATAGTTTCTTAGATATAGAACCAAGAGTCCGACAAACGAACTAAATGTTCGTCATTATTAAATAAACAATGCGAAACATCGCCAAAAAACAATTGCCGTCACCTCATATGAAAATAACGTCGTTCCCTGTGAAAAGATATATTCTCCAAAAAAATAAACAAAAGTTCTTCATCAGAAATGAATAAAACAGAAGTGAAAAAGCGTAAGTTAATTTTTAATTTTCAACTGCAATGTGTGATACGCACGTTGGTCTGAGCGAGTTAAGCTTATGCCCTTAATATCCAGTTTCTCGGAACGCATATACTTCGAGTGCAGTTATTGATTCATTTATTTCAACTTGTATTTGTATGAAAATAGCAATTTAAAAATATAAAAATTAGTGATAACTCATCTGTGGATAGAGAGCTTTAATTTAATTTAAAAAATCATCAAAGTCGATCCAGTGGGAAACACTGGTGAAGTCGGAGAAGGAAAACGCCTTGTGTTTTAGATGGAGCATTAACAACAAACCGTCAAGGTTTGGTATGACAAAATTCATGGAGTAGTTTGTCTAAGTCAATTATCATTGTTCAATGGAAGAGATCCTTTGGGGCTATTCCACAAATACAACTGCATTTACGGTGAAAATTTAACAAAATAAACGATGGGGGGACTCGTTTATAGAAAGTTAACATTTTGACAAAAAAATTGATTGGAACTCCAAAAGATATCGTTGCCATACGACCTTAAAGGCGTTCAGGCATAATCCCACGGATGGTAGATTCGCACCACTGCCCGCTCGAGCGAGTGCGTGAACCAAATGTCCAAACCTGCGGTTACTCTCGACCGCAACGACGAGTCATCAGTAGGGTAAAATTAGCATGTCTCACGACGGTCTAAATCCAGCTCACGTTCCCTATTATTCAACATTTTAAGCACGTTCTCTCACTGAAAACTAATAAACAGAATATATTTTTAAAAGTATAATATCGAGAGGTAGTTTTCAAGCGTATGTTCAAATGTTTCAAGATGTTTTAAAATAATCCATTTTTTCTAACGTATTTGTTGAATGGCCTCTCATGTCTAAGGAAAATATGTCATTCAACACGTTGTAGGTGGTTATAAGATCACCTTTCGCTAATTTCTCCATAACAGTGCTTTAGCCAAATTCTTGTTAACTGGGTCCAAATATTGAAAATTGAGGTGCTTGTTTCTGATCTGTTTGACTTCCGATATCATTTCTTGAAATACGCTTTGTCGAGGAGGAATAAAAATTTGGAAAGACAGTTCTCTGCAACTGCATCTTTGTTATTCTTTATAGAGATAAGGCCAATATTTTGTATTTCAAAGAAAGTATTAAATTAGGCATGTATTTTTTATCACAAAACCCCATATGGTAATTTTTAATTAATAAAATTGAAATCATTGAAAAGTTTTTTTATATGATAGATATGAACACAGACAAAATCCCTCTCATAACATTTAATGTGTAAAAACGCTAATTGGTTTTAATTAATATTATGAATAATTAGTAATTTCCAGCAAAAGCGGTATAAATTTTTAATTAGTGGACAATCACTTTCAACTTTTAAATGAAATCAACGCTAGGTTGGAAATTTATTCAATTTAAAAATCATTTCTACTTTGTAACCCCCGTCAACAAAATGGGTATTCGTTTGATCTGTACATTTGTTAATTCGTACTTTAGCTGATATTTCTTAAACGAATTTGGGTGCGATTATTTATCTGAAGTCATAATTTCTCTTTATAGAATATATATTTTATTTGGAAATTCAGTCGCCATTTTGAATTCGTTATTTTTAATTTTTTTAGAAATCATTTAATGAAAGTGAATTTGAAATTATAATAACAGTAGAATATGTTCGGAGTGGAATTCATAGTTCCTATACAATGGATTGCCACATTAATTTTCCTTAAAATTTGTCTGATTCACGTGGAAATAAAAATATTATAATACTCTGCCATGTCGTAATTCCTAAAAAATTAGTAGATACCTAGCCAAAGAGATATTTCCTTCACGTAGAGTGCGGAATAAAATCTTCATGTACACATTTAATAGAGTTTTTGTATATCTGGATCTGTTCGAAATATTATTGCCAACAGTTTTCATTTTTATTTCCCTAACTAAAGATAGTATTATAATCATGAGTCTGTCTGCCTATCTGTCGGTTTGGCGTCTGTTGGCGCCTGTTGGCGCGGTATCTACAAACCCACTTGACAGAGAAAGATAATATTTGGTAGGTAGTTGACGTTACTGCCAACGAAGAAGTGAATTACAGTTGTACATAAAAAATATACATAAAAAATATAATGAAAAACAAAAAATATAACAGAAAAGAGTAATACTTGGCACGTAGTTAAAACAACTGTAAAGGAAGAAAATTATAAAAAAATTAAATGGGGTGGTCTCTCTAAAAAAAAATTAAAAAATGTGACGGAGCACGATAATATTTCGCATGCAGTTAACACAACTTTCGAAAAAGAAAATTATGAAAGAAAAAATATATATACATACAGGATGGTTACCCAAAAAAAAAGTTTTTTAAATGTGGCGCAGGACCATAATATCTCGTATGCAAGTAACAGACCTGTCAAAGAAAAATATGAAAAAAAATATAGGGTGGTGACCCAAAAACTTTTTTTAAAAATGTGACGATAATATTTGGCGTGCAGTCAACACAACTGTCAAAGAAAAATTTGAAAAAGATATACAGGCTGGTCACCTGAACACCTAAACACCTAAAAACAATTAAAAAATGTAATGGAGCACGATAATATGTCGCTTGCAGTTAATACAACTGTCAAAGAAAAGGACTACTACTCAATACCGGTTATTTAAAAAAAAAAATGTTTAAATGTGGTGGAGGACGATAACACAGCCCCACAAAAAAAAAAATTGGAACTGCTATCGAGACAACTGTATCTCTATGTAATTTTCGACGCTGAATCCGAATCCGAGGTCAAAAAAATCGTAAACCCCCAAAATCAACCCCTAGCGCTAAAAAACACTCCCTAAATGTGGTAAAAATGACTTAACGCTCCACGAATAGTCTTAAATCTCAATAAATCGAATTAAATATAAACATTCTAGTATATAAAGCATAAACACTACTTTCCATTGAAAATCACTCCCATGAGTGGGTGAAAACTACCCCTCATACAACAGGAAACTTAAAAAAATGCAGTGATTGTAAAAAAAGCTTACGATGCCCAGTTTTTTTTTGGAAAGAGTGAGTAACTGCATTAGTTCCGATGCGATGCTCAAAATCTACCCCCATAGAGTGGCGGAAACCACCCCTAGATTAAGATAGCAAGGAAAGTCGGGGAAAAAAGGTAATAACAGAAACAATGAATTCCCCAATAAAGAGCCCAACTTGACGTATACTTAATCCGCATTCAACACTCGTATGCGGTTGTCAATGCGCCACCTACCGGCTGGTCAAAAAACTAATAGTCAGAAAATTATATAGATGTTTTTTCTGAATTTTTAGACGATTCTTTTTAGAGGCCATATAAATAAGTAATAGTATTTTCAGAGAATTCTTTTTAGGAGTCATCTAAGCAACTGCAATTTAAATTTAGGGGTGGTTTCCGCCAATCTATGATGGTATTTTTTGAGCATCGCATCGAGACTAATGCAGTTACATACTGTTTCTAAAATAACTGGGCGTCGTAAGCTTTTTTTGCAATCACTGCAGTTTTTTTTAAATTTCCTGTTGTGTGAGGGGTAGTTTTCACCCACTCATGGGGCTGATTTTCAATGGAAAGTAGTGTTAACTCTGTATTTATGCCTTATATATTTGAATGTTTATATTTAATTCGCTTTATTGAGATTCAAGACTATTCGTGGAGTGTTGAGTCATTTTTACCCTGTTTAGGGAGTGTATTTTAGCGCTAGGGGTTGATTTTGGGGGTGTACCATTTTTTTGACATCGGACTCGTATTCAGCGTCAAAAATTACATGGGGATACTGTTGTCTCGATAGCAGTTCCAAAAAAGCCCCACAAAAAATAAAAATTTTGGAATTGCTATTGAGACAACTGCATATCCATGCAATTTTCGACCCTGAATCCGAACCCGAGGTAAAAAAAATTGTATACCCCCAAAATCAACCCCTAGCGCTAAAAAACACTCCTAAAACAGGGTAAAAATGACTTAACGCTTCACGAATAGTCTTGAATCTCAATAAATCGAATTAAATATAAACATTCAAGTATATAGCGCATAAATACAGAGTTAACACTACTTTCCATTGAAAATGACCCCCGTGAGTGGGTGAAAACTACCCCTCACACAACAGGAAATTTAAAAAAACTGCAGTGATTGCAAAAAAGCTTACGATGCCCAGTAATTTTAGAATCAGTATATAACTGCATTAGTCTCGATGCGATGCTCAAAAACTGCCTCCATAGAGCGACGGAAACCACCTCTAAATTTAAATTGTAGTTGCTTAGATGACTCCTAAAAAGAATTCTCTGAAAGTACTATTACTTATTTATATGGCCTCTAAAAAGAATCGTCTAAAAATTCAGAAAAAACATCTATATAATTTTCTGACTATATAGTTTTTTGACCAGCCGGTAGGTGGCGCATTGACAACCGCATACGAATGTTGAATGCGGATTAATTATACGTCAAGTTGGGCTCTTTATTGGGGCGTTCATTGTTTCTGTTATTACCTTTTTTCCCCCGATTTTTCTTGCAATTTTAATCTAAGGGTGGTTTCCGCCACTCTATGGGGGTAGATTTTGAGCATCGCATCAGAACTAATGCAGTTACTCACTCTTTCCAAAAAAACTGGGCATCGTAAGCTTTCTTTTTACAATCACTGCATTTTTTTAAGTTTCCTGTTGTATAAGGGGAAGTTTTCATCCACTCATGGGGGTGATTGTCAATGGAAAGTAGTGTCAACTCTGTGTTTATGAGTTATATACTTGAATGTTTATATTTAATTCGATTTATTGAGATTTAAGACTATTCGTGGAGCGTTAAGTCATTTTTACCATGTTTAGGGAGAGTTTTTTAGCGCTAGGAGTTGATTTTGGGGGTGTACGATTTTTTTGACCTCGGATTCGGATTCAGCGTCGAAAATTACATAGGGATACAGTTGTCTCGATAGCAGTTCCAGTTTTTTTTTTTTGTGGGGCTGTGTAATATTTCGAGTGCAGCTAACACTATTAGTCAAAGAAAAATTTGAAAAAAATATACCGTGGTCACCCTAAAAAAATTATGAATAAAATGTGGGCGAGAACGATAATATTTGGCATGTAGTTAACACAACTGTCAAAGAGAAAAAAAAATGAAAAAAAATATACAGGGTGGTCACCCAAAATTTTTTTAAAAAATGTGACGGAGGACTATAATACTTTGCGTGCAGTTAATGCAACTATCAAAGAAAAATTTGAAAATGATATACTGGGTAGTCACCCTAAAAAAATAATAGAAAAATGTGTCGGTAAACGATAGTATTTGCCATGTAGTTAACACATGGAGAAAAATATGAAAAAATGTGAGGGACACAATTGCCAAGGGGGAAACCTGCTATACTTTTAGCAACAGTTATACAAGGTGGTCACTCTAAAAAAAATTAATAAAGACATATGGAGGAATATAACACAAGTGTTAGGAAAATAACCCTAGTTTTTGATTAAAAATAATATACCGGGTCGTCATCCAACAGAAAAAATAATTAGTGACTAAACGATGCAAACTGTGTATTTTTAATGAGGCTGTGCGCCAGAGAGGGCAGTTTTGGGTAAATTCTTTTACAGATTTATTTGTTTTTGCAATAGCTCCAATATGATCGACCTAATATGATATTTGCAAAAAAATTAAGTGATGCTTTGCGATTTTAATTATTGAAACGAGTATGTTCCCCACCTTGGTGGGGAACAGTCTAAAACTTACATTCATTCTTCAGATTCCAGTAAAACAGTTCCCCTCCCCAAACACTTTCTTCAGCATTTTTTTACACCTTTACTAATATAAAATATATTGCAATTCAAAGATAAAAAACCGCAAAAATATTTTTCACGTATCGGCTTTGTAAATTTAAGCGAATTGAGATAGAGGAAAAATCAAAATATCCCTTAAACTACATCGTATAATGAAAAATATGAGCCCCCTTAGAAGTATGTACGGTCAGATGAACTGAAGATAAGGTGCCCTGAAGTAGGAAATAAAATCGCTATTTTTTGCTTCATCGGTAATCTCTCATTTTTTAAAAAAATGTACATATTATTATTCTGTCGCTAATTATAAAACAGACTAAATTTCTCTGACAAACTAAACCAAAAAAAATTGTATTATGTACTTAAGTCCCAAATTTCTCGGATACATAACCAATCAGGTACTTTCTCATTTTTTTTTTACTTTTAAAACTTCTAGTAACTCCATTTTTTGTATGCAGGTCCTTAATAGATGTACTTGTTTTAAAATACAGTCCTTTACCAAAATCAACATTATTTATTACTACATTAATATAAACAATTTGTGTTAAATAAACTATTAATAAAAGAAAGATCTGCTTTAAGAACTAATAGGCTTGACAATATTATGCGTTAAGACAAACTATTTATTTCGTGATGTTAAATTTGCGATTCTCGATTCCGCCTGTTTTCCTAGAGCAGGCACAAATTATTATATCTCCCACAATAAAGTAGAGCACACTTTGTTTACATTGGTTATTTTTTGGGTATATTTTTTAATCCAATTATCTTTTGTTATACTGCATTCAATATTTTAAAAATTTTAAAAAACCCACGAAGTCCATTGTCAAAGAAGTTTTTATCGAGTTTAACACAAAAACCAATACAATGAAGTGAATTTATTTGAACATATTTCCCATATTTATGATTTTATCTATTAGTAACAAAATAAGTGCTTTTGTGTACCCGAAATTGACCAATAGTCCAATTAGTATGTGTGAAATCACTATGTAGAGGTCGACAATCACCCGACGTCAGTGAACTTGGTGAGTGTATTGGTGAGTTGTTCATGCGTTACTCAACCGGGGTTTGCCGCCATCTTAAGAAAAAGGGTTAAGAACCGTTTTTTTTCAAATATTTCGGCTTCTGTTGAGGCTACGAAAAACAAAATTTTCTATGTTTCATATGGTATTAATTCTATTCGTGGGATTGATAGTTTTTTGTTTATTGCGAAAGAAAATTTGAAAGAGGGGCGCGGCACGGCACCTTGAATCACTCCACCGGCATCGGATACGACCCGGCAACATACTTTCGGGAAGTACCTTCAAGTGCATACGTGGCTTGGAAACTTTCACGAACCGAAGAAATGGAAATGGATCAGGAAAAATTATGGGCTAGAACCGAAAACCATCACAGGAAAAGCTGCACCCGACAACCTTCTAAAATTAATAGCCTGTAATGCAAAGGAAAATGCGGAACAGGTTTTGGTCGCTGCAAAGCTGGAATGATATCCGTTATATGTCAAAACTGCAGCGGTTAATTTTGCGACAACATTACAGAATTCCCGAAAATCTGTATGCAGGGCGGCATGAACAACGAATTCCATGAAGAGAATTAATAAACATCTATCGATCGACAATGACAGTGGATTAGACCAATCGGGGAAACCATGTTAAATAAGACATACCGGCGGCGCACTGTAGTGCAAACGATTGTTCGAAAATAAAAATCAAAAAAAACGAAATCGTAAAGTTTTTTCGAGCTCTACAATTTTTATGTGGAAAAATTTTCTCGTAGAAATTATCCGCATCGAAAAAAATGCAAAACCGCGCGCATCGCACCCATTTCAAATTTTCTCTCGCAATAAACAAAAAACTGTTAGTCCTACGAAAAAATTAATAGCATGTAAAACATGGGAAATTTTACGCCTCTTAAAGCGCTGTATGCCTCAAAAGAAGCCGAGATATTGTGATTCATTGATATATTGTGTATCCGTAATTATAGTCCGGTAAACTCTAAGGTGCCGTATGTATGAGTTGGTAACACGACGTACGATTTGATATGCGATGCACATAAAGCTATCGCAGTGACAGAGATGAACTAGTTGCGTATGTCTTATTCTCTTAGTTTATATGATGAAGCGACCTTTGGACGCGCCAGCTTATAGTTTACTCGACTATATGCATTATTTTACCGCCAGATGTATTTCAGTTGATAAAAACTGTAGAATTCTATACAAACATTGTTTGGAACCGCATGGTATCCTCCGTATATATTATAAACTGTTTCCACTGCGCTACCTATATATTAAGATAACGAACACGTTTTGTAATTTAGGTTCTAGTATTATAGCGCTTAAAAGTTTTCATTTTATGATCTGTTTCAGTAAACTTGTTCCATTTTAGATTTACAAGATTATGGAACAATAATTGCTTCTATCAAAAATATCATAAAAGCCGCGCTGCTTTTAGAATTACATTATTAAGGACTTTTGTTGTAAAAACGACAATAAAAAAATACATTTCATTACGAAGTATATATGCATATTTTTATAGTAAAAGTAAATATTGTATTATTTTTGTCGGTTTTACGAAATATAAGAGGTGGATGGTAAAATTAAAAGTATAAGAAACAAATAATATTTTATTATTTTTTTATTAGAGGTAATATTGATTGAAGTGATTGAAGTTTTATTAATGCATTTTTGTAGTGTGCCCATCTTAGGTAAAACATAATGTTATCTGGAGTCTGATTTAACACTCGGTTAATATAGATGCCTACGTCGAAACAAAAAAAAATATTGGATCAATGTTAACATATTGATAGTTTAATATTGGCATGCTAATGTTTGCATTATATTTTTCTTACCCATTCTGACCCACTATTTGCACCTAAACAATATTGATAAATATTTATAAAATTCATTCATTTTAGGTGGAGAACTGGGCAATAATATGTGAGTAAGACAGGAAATATCTCCTTATTCATTTCATTTCATAAGCATCAGCCGATGAATAAGTGAAAGCAAGTAAAAAGATATATCGTGTCATTACTTACTTCGATATACAAAAATGACTGAATTTTAGACATTAGATTTAAAATATTGTATGATCTTTATTGATCTTATGTTTCTGATGTTCCTTCCAAACTATATTGTTTATTTATCTACATAAGACATCCAATCACCCAACCAACGAACTAACCAACCAACCTTTTCGGTACACTTTGAAAATTACTCGTAAAGTGAGCTGGTCTGCTGGAATTCCAGCGTCTTCAAAGCGTACCGACAATGTCGGCTCCAGCAGACCAGCTCACTTTTACTAGTTCGCATGGCAATCTTCAAAGTATACCGAGAAGGTCGGTTGGTTGGTTGGATTAAACAAATATCGTAATAATAATATGAAACCAATTATATTAACGTTTGTCAATATTATACTTCCAATGTTAATTCATAATGATAAATATAATTTTAAAACTTCAGTAATTTTGTATGTATTTTATACTAGTCAAATCTCTCTAAAATCATATTATTTCAGAAAACATTTTCCGGTGCAAATAGATAATAATTTAACGGTACCTATTGAAGAATATGTCATGCTGTTAATATATATTTTTGCAATATTGTACAACAAAAATATTAATTGGAAAGGAAAATTTATATTTATTGTATATTGGAAAATCGTCTGTAAAACTATATTATTCAGGAGATATTTTACGATGTAAGTAAACATTGATTGTGCAATATTGGAAAATGTATATTTGTGTCAGGTTGTTACTGCATTTTTTGGCATTATTTCGCAATAAATGTCAATTAATAATGACAAATATTGATTTCAAAATATTTCAAAGTGTATATTGAAATTTTGTTGATAAACTCTCTTTTAAATGAATCTATTAAAGCACAGTAACTTAGACAATATTGACATCGTAGTTGGAGTGTGTAACATGTTACTATTTTTCATGATAACACCAATCAATTTGTGTTTTATTTTTAACAATTATAGTATATATTATCTACGTAATCTGTAATTTGGATATATTATTTTTTTAATACATTTAAAAAGAGACAGACAATAGACAGAGGGGATCTAGAAATTTGTTAAATTGTAAATTACAAAATTTCAGTTCATTGTATTTCAGTTAATAATGAAAATATGTTCATAAACTCCAAAACCTATTGTTGCATTTTTATGAAAAGTAAAATGTATATCACAAAAAATAATAATTTTAAACGGGAGTCCCTAGACCAGGGGGGAACCCGAATTTTAAAAAATGTTTTCGCAATGCTCTTTCAAAACTTTTAGGGGTCCTTAAAGGAGTGCTTCTCTAGATGTTATTTCCCGTATTTCGTATGGGTCCCATGCGCCACAGACGAGAAAAAAATTATTGAAATTTCTAGATCCGCCTCTGATAACAGTTAAACAGATAATTAAATTGATATCTATTTCAGATTATACGTATATTGAAGTTTTCCAAGAACAGAAAAATTGTTTTTGACCCCAAATCTTCAACTTTTTAATTGAAGGAACTATGTTGTAAATATTTATGATAAAACAAAAATTATGTTGTTGTAGACTTTTACTCACAAGCGCGTAAAAGTCTCTCATTTTGAAAATAAAATGACTACCAGAAATTCAGTATTAATAAAGGGTTCTAGAAAAATGTATTTAAATAATCCTTATCGAGTAAGCTTAATTTGAGCGCCTGAAATTAGCAAAAATGATTATTATTTTAGCATGCAGTAAAAAATTTGATTTTTACTCAGAATTCTCGTGTATTTGTTCAGCCGTATTTTTGAGGAAAAAAATATGTTCGGAAATAAGAACAAGGTATTCGAATAGTGAGTAAACTCGATATATAAACATGCAATTAAATAATAATTAAATTATTGTGAAAGTCAAATTTGAAATAATAATTGATAAACTAGAGGAAGCATTACGCTCTTCGCCGATTTACTGGAATTTTTATATAATTCTTACACATTCTATAGGATACTCCTCGTAGTTTTTTTATAAATGTTAGTTTTAGACTTTTTTAATTTTATCATAAGAACTTAATTGGTGAAATACTCAGTATGAAATAGGGTAAAAAAACTACATCCAAAACCAACGTAGGTTTCGAATCTGCGACCTTTGGATTCCGAGTTAAAAACGTAAGAACTACACACCACGATCTACCACGTGAAAAAATGTAAATTTTTACATTATGAGTGATGAGTTGAAATCATATTTCCACGGTTGGATATTATAATATGAAATCTATATTAGTCAAATATATAAATAGATATTAAAACCATTCCAAAATCATTCAAAAATCATTTCGCTAGATTTCTATTCAATTACAAAAATAAATTTTTTTTTCATTCTTTAAACAATTAATAACTTTTTATTTACTGATATTGATAACAACAGCTTCTTCTTCCTAGCTAACTTCTTCTTCCTAGCTAACACTAACTTTCTATCAAATTTTCAATCAATCGGACTTTTATCTCTTCAGTTATCGTGCTTACAAGAAATGTGACGGGCGGACAGACGATCAGAAGGACATTTTGAAAGTTGTTCAGAATTCGTTCACTAACACAATGATATGAAATTTTTTTGTCTACGAGGGATATTTTCGATTTTAGAAATGTGCCGATCAGATACAATATATTCTTCGCTTTCGTACATGCGAAGATATAATTGTTACACCTTTTATAGGATACTTTTCGCAGTTTTTTGTAAATAATGTCACCTTTAGACATTTTTAATTTTATATTATGTACTTAGTTGGTGAAAAACTCAGTGTAAAATAAAGTAAAAATAAAGAAAACTATACCAAAACATATGTGGATTTCGAAACCGGGACCCTTGGATTCCGAGTCAAAAGCGTAAGAATACACCACCACCTGCCACGTAAAAAAAATGTAAATTTCTACATTTTACTTGTTTTTAATTGTGTGTAAATAAGTAATTAATTGGCATATTGCTTCTGCCGTCATTCTAATGCTATTCTATGTACTTTGCATAGTTTAAAAAATCACGAGTCCTGGAAAACTGCCAAGTGGTTATAGGCTTTCTTTATTACATAGAATCATGCGTTTGTTCTCATTATCACATTTCATGATTTCCAGTGACATTATTGTTAAATTTTATTTTAAAGAACCGACTGTCAAGAATGTTTATTCGAAAATTTCTAAAAATAATGTACAGGTTATTAGAACCATACTCATTTAGTATACACAAGATTTAAAAAAAGACAACATATTGTTGCAATATATGCGTAGAACCGTCTAGAATAACATTTCATCAGCTATATTTGGGATGAGACATTATTAAAAGTTAACGTCCAATGTCAAATTTCTAAACATACATTAAGAACGAAAATCACGATTTTGCTATATATATTCAATCGACTTTTCTAACTTTTTTCCTCGCTCCGCTTACCATTTGTGTAGTTTACAACAAGTGAAGTTTTCACATTTCCCTGATTGTGGACGGGATGTAATGTATTCGGTAAACTCGAATAGAACGCAGGGATTATGCTTATCCCGAACTACGGAATCCGGCAATGTGTGAAAATACTGAGAATCACCCTTCACAAATTTAGAATTTAGGATTAAACTCCCCCATCGGATGACGTTAACTTCTCCGGAGAAGAATAATTGAAAAAATAACCGAGCAGGAAGTGTTTGCACTTATTTGAATTTAATATATACACAGCATCAGAAATGTGGACTTACCTTATTCAAATATGTCTGCATAAATGGCTGTCAGAGTTTTAGAGGCAATTTAAACAATGGAATTTTATATTCATGAAGGGAAGATTGACTCCCAGACTATGTCAAATATGACCATTTAGGTGAAAAATTAAAATACTGTCAGAAATCTGTGTAAAGAAAATTACATAGTCACAGAAAAAAATAGTTTTATAGGATTTTGCAAACAGAGGAAAGAAAAATGTATGAAAAATCAAGAGAAAATCTGTCAAAGAAAATGTTAATTGTAAATATTTGCATTCTTTTGATAACCTACTTCTGGTTATGCTAGCAATTAACCAGAAGTAAGTTATAGAAATAATTCAAAGATTAAAAATTAACATTTTCTTAGATTTTCTTTTGTTTTTTCATGGATTATTCTATCTTCTGTTTGCGAAATTCTATCAAAATATTTTTTACTGTAACTATAATCAGACAAAAAATGGTTTATTGTAAGAAATTATATTATTATCATGAACAATTGTCTACCACATAATTAATTAGAATAAAATAATTAAAGAAAAAACCCACTCAAGTGGACTTCGTACGTATACAGATTCTTCCGTAGGAAAATTTGCATAGTTTGCCCTATATAAATGTTAACAAAATTACTATGACATAAATAATGGACTCTTAACTTCCCCACAAAATTGTGGAAGGTTACTAAAATTGGTACAAAATCGAAAATTGAGATAACATGATAACATCAGATCTTTACGTTTTGAGGTCCCAGCAACTCAGAAAAGTGTTATTTGAAAAATGTCTGTGTGTGTGTGTGTGTGTGAGTGTGTGTCTATGTGTATGTGTGTTAGAACGATAGCGGCGAAACTACTAAACGGATATGGATGAAACCTTGCATGAGGGTTTCTTTAGTGCTCCAGAAGATCTGAGATAAACTCAAAACGATAGGGGGCGCTGAGAATGTTTTGGTTGAGATCGAATTACATTTAGTGCCGTTTTGGCACAGCAAGTTGTTTATTTTATGATTGCTTACAATTTGTAATCGAACCACTGAAAAGCAGAAAAAATCCCGATTTCAACTATATATCACACATTTCGATTTGGCTTCCGTAAAAAAAACAAAGAAAGTTGAGATCAGATTACGTTTAGTGCCGTTATGGCACATAATTTAGTGCTCTTTTCGGCTAAAGATCCACCGGGTGGGGAGGTTCCAACCGCTTTTTTTTATTCAAATCAAACCAAACGTGTTTTTATTAGTGGTAAGCTTAAGAAGTCCTATTTTGATATTTTTAAATTTTTTTTATAATTTACGAGCGGGGAGAGCAGCTAATATTTTCCTTCACCACGAGAAACTCAAACACACAAAAGATATTTTAAACGTTAAGTAGATCATGCATGTATATATGAAGAAAATATATCTAACTTTTGCATATAATGGAGTCATTCCTAAAAAAAATTTGCTGTGGCTTTAGGTCATTATTTTAGCAAATTAGACACTAAAAATCCTTGTCTTTATCATTTCTATAAATATACCCATTTTATAGAAATAATGATACCACTATTTTTAACAAATATTTTAGTGCTGGTAACGGTTAACGGGTATAGACCAATACGGTGTTAGGAAACCCCTTTTTTAAGTAGTCGACGTTTCTTCAAAATTTATTGACATCCTCAGGACTATTTAGGAAACTTTTCCTTTATTATATGAGTAATCTAGTATATACTAAATAATCTGGTATATACTAGATTACTCATACGTTAAAGAGTTGTATTTGTTGATATCAATGTGTTCTGTTCTATTTTTAAATTTAATACAACAAAGGAAAACTCACCTAAATAGTCCTGTGGATGTCAATAAATTTTGACGAATAGTCGTCTACTTAAAAAAGTGTTTTCCTAACACCCTTTTGGTACATACCCGTTAATCGTTACCAGCATTAAAACATAAACCATCAACCACTAATCAAAATATTTTAGTCTTTTAGAGTAAAAAAATGTACGCCTTTCATTCAAACGGAACGCCTATTTCTAAACAATTTTTTTAGCGCCGCATTTTGACATTTTTTGTCAAATTCGAATAAAAAGAAAAGCATTCAAAACAAAACTTTTAAAAGCATTCTATTTTGGAAAGCAATTCTTCACTAGACAATTTTAAGTACAGCTTTTGTTTCTAGGTATAGTATCTTCAATTTTAGTTTGTCAGTGATTTTATTTAATACCCTGTATACAGCGTGTCCCCCGATTTTTGAGTTCTGTAAATAATGTAACTAAGAACACTTATTCAGAATAATATACAATTTTCCGAAGTAAAATTTGATAAAAGAGCAATGGAAGATAGCGGAGGAGATTTAACGAAACTTGCTTCGGTAAAAAATTGTACCAGTAAAATATTAAATCCACATTAGTTATGACTACGTCAGATATTGCAGGAATCTTTGAAATATGGAAAATGAGAAACCAGTCCTCAAGCAAAACTGACCCCTACCCCAATTGAAATGCGTAACCCGCTACTTCCCAAAATACGCTGTTTATCGAAAAAAAAAACGACAGTATAATTTTTTAACACCACAATATACAATCTCTGGGCACTCTAATATACTAGATATGTAAATACTTTAAAGCATTCATTATTGGAGAATAATATTGGCAGCCACTTCACGGTGAAGTCAGTTGAAGTCTCCATTAGATGGAACCTTGATTGTCTTATTTAGGAAGTTTGATCCTAAATTTGCTGGACTGCCCCGTGGCTTAGTTTCACAGCTCTGATTGAATCGGACCTCATGACAACCAGAAACATACCTGAGGATAGGGAAAGAAGGAGCTTTTGCCTCTTCTCCCTCCAGATGATCTGCCCCTCCATGTCAACTATGCCACTATGACCGGGCATACAGAACCAACAAGAATTTAACTTCTCTAAGTAATGTTCTGAACTATGTTTAATAAAAAGTAATTTTCGTTTAACTGTTGAATTTTATTTATTTTTTAAAAGTACACTAAAAATAACTTTTCAGTCAAGTAGTGATGTCGTCAAATGTGCGAAAAACTTAAACATGTATGGTCCGATTCCATTTAACGTTTTTGTTATCAGTGATTTCGTTGTGATTTACTACTGCGTCGTTCGTAAAAACAACAAGGTAAATAATAATTATCAACATTATAGATAAATAAAACATAGAAACAAAATAAAATACTGAAAAAATTCACTAACGATAAGTATAAAGACTAATGTCTGTCTGATGGCTTATATTGTTATTTAACATAGAAACTTCAATCATTATTTACACATTACGAAATGTTGCTTCCACATTTATCCTTTAAGTGTTGTTTAATTTAAGCAAATAATTTTACCTACAATTTAGACCACAACCTTAATAACAAAACTGCCTATTACGTAATGAATGGAAATGGGGCTAATTACCTTTCTCATAAATATTTAAATGCTTTTACCCTCAAAATAGAAATCTTATGGAAGATATCAGTATATACAGTTGTCGTGTGTTTAGAAATAATTTATCAAGTCTTTTGTCGTTCCGGCCCTTATCGACACGCCTCCCTATGAATTATGTGCGATCACCGATATTGAGTGTAGTGTATCGAAAAAACAGGTGTTTTGTAAAACTGTCGCACACGCACGAGTCGTTGAAAAGAAATAGGAGCTCCAGAGAGGTACATTAGTCATTGAATTAGATCACGGTGGTTGAGGAAAAAAAACTATTTTTTCTGTATGATATAATCCAAGAAAAAAACATTTATATGCTGAGTGTTCGAGCTAGTAATATCTTGCCTAAAAAAAATGTTAAGTATACAGGGTGTTTCAGTTAAAATTCCCCAAGCCATCATCTCTAAAACTATTAAGGATGTTTTATTTTTGCAAATGGCGGATGATTGATACCAAAGAAAGCTTTAAATAAATTGTGATTATAATTTTTCCTGAACAGCACATATAGATGGCGCTGCAATGTAAAATTATTTTTTGATGACTGGAACCTTGAAACATGATTCATGTGATTAATCAATAATTTGTGAATAATTTTGAAGGTATAGAGAATTTCTAAAAAACAAGCCGTTTTGGAATTATATGAATTTCTTTCATTCATTCCAGTACACGTGAATTTTAATAAACCCATGTAACTTTTTTATTAATTATTATAAAATGTAGATTTTCAAAAACTTTTTCGAGATAAGGAAAGTGATCTGACACACATCACAAAATTATGTATACCACTTCCGGCCAAACCGGAACTAACATGATTATATACCCGTATATTACTGCATATTTCAATGTTACTTATATTTTTTAATAACTTTTCTATTAAAACTGCTCCTATAAATTGAAGTAAGACAACAAAAAAAAAACCAAACTAATTTAGAATAGGCTAAATTTATATTAACAATTCAATAAAGAGCATAAACAAAAGTTATATGAACAAATATTTAAAAACGACTAAAATGTTATTTACAATGAAATTAAACTTATTTTTTATAAATACTTTTGACATTAAATACTCAAAATTTCTCTCGTCTTCATAAATACACATATTGTAAATTTTCAGTAATTCTTCATTGCAAACATTTTGTAAAGTATGTCTATTTATAACAGCAATACTTGCATATATTTTATTGTACAAATCAGCCATATCCTCAATGTGTTCACTGTACACTACACTTTTTAAATATCCCTAAAGATAAAATCTAAGGGAATTACGTCATGTGACCGTGCTGACCACCTGACTACTCCATTAGTGCCTATCCACCTCTGAGGGTACATTTCATTGAGATAATCTCTGACTAGTCCTGAGTTATGGGCTGGTACTCCATCTTGGTGGAACCAAATATTCTCCTGGTTATGTGGGATACTCTCTAATAATCCTGGCAATTCATTTCTCAAAAATATCTCATGCTTTCTTCCATTTAAAGTTTCATGGAATAGATATGGGCCAAAAATATAACCATTTAATATTCCACATCACACGTTTACTCCAAAAATTAACTGATTTCAGCTCATTCTCACCCACCTAGGATTATTTTATGACCAATATCGGCTTACTCACAACTCCACTGTTGTGAAAACGGCTTTCATCGCTCCATAACACATTTTTTTTAAAATTGGGCATTCCTCAGAAAGAACTGAAAATTCAGCTTAAAAATGTAATCTTCGTTCACTATAAATGATGGAGCAATTTTGGTTTTATTTGTTTTTAATATTCTATGACATGAAGATACCGACAGATTAGTTTGTGATGCCAATTTCAGGAGAGAACATTGAGGATTGTTGACAACACTATTTAACACCAAGGCTGTATTTTCATCGTTTCTAATTGGCCTATTTCTGTTACGAACAGGTTTCTTAAAACTACCTCAGTTTCTTAAATTTCTAAACGGCATGATAAATGTTTTTTTATCTGGTGTAGGTCTATTTGGAAATCGCAAACGAAACAATCGTTTTGCTTGTCGCGAATTTCTTTTGGATTCACCGTATATTAAAATCATATTTAACTTATCTTCATTGGTGTTTTTAACCATTTCTTATGGATTGTTTCTAAGTAGACTGTTTGAAACTGTGATTGAAATGCACTACAAACTTTATTTAGTAACTGTCAAACTTAAAATTAAATCAAAGCCTACTAATATCTCTTAAGTTTAGCCTATTCTAAATTATTGTGTATTTTCTTTGTTGCCTTACTTATAGGAGCAGTTTTAATAAAAGATTTATTAAAAAATATAAGAAAAATTGAAATATGTAGTAATATCGGATCAGTTAGTTCCGGTTTGGCCGGAAGTAGTATACATAATTTTGTGATAGTGTGTCAGATCACTTTCCTTATCTCGAAAAAGTTTTTGAAAACCTACATTATATAATGATTAATAAAAAAGTTACAAGGATTTATCAAAATTCACGTGTACTGGAATGAATGAAAGAAGTTCATATAACTCCAAAACGGCTTGTTTTTTAGAAAATCCCTATACCATTAAAATTATTCACAAAATATTGCTTAATCACATGAATCATGTTTCAAGGTTCCAGCCATCAAAAAATAATTTTGCATCGCAGTGCAAACTCCGTGTGCTGTTCAGGAAAAATTCTAATCACAGTTATTTAATTATTTAAAGCTTTCTTTGGTATCAATCATCCGCCATTTACAAAAATAAAACATCCTTATTAGTTTTAGAGACAATGGCCTGGGGACTTTTAACTGAAACACCCCGTACATTAATTGGTTTGATATTTTCTGCAAAAACCTCAGTTTTTACATTACCAGTAAATTTATCAAAATAAAAAAATGTTTATAAACATTTTGTCAAGGTTGATAAGATTTTCAATGGATAAAGGCTTTGAGATGCTTCGAAATGTGATTTACTTTGATACATTTCCTGCGACTTTTAGGTCATAACTTTCTCCAGGAGTGACAACCGTAGCTTCCAACGGAGTCAAGCACACCCGGCAAAATATTTCCCGATCAGTGCTAACCAGCGCCGATTGGAGTGCGCAAAAGCTGCCTTATTCTTGGCAACATCTCAAAAAATTTTCTCCCCTATCACTCGAATTCATTAGGAACGTTAAAGGTTCGTCTTCGGTAATTTTTGGATTATAAATGTAAAACTGGGTATTTTAGACTTTTGAAAGGTTCCTGCACTATCTGCCATCTTAAATTAGCAAAAATCGAAAAATCTGGAAGCGACGGAGAAACTGTCATATCATGAATTGTAACCTACTCGCTTACAAAGACATATGTGGTTCAATGCAGGGATTGGCTTGTACTGATTCATTGGATATGATAGTACATGTGGCTCCAAACGTATCGAGGGCACTTAGCGAAGGACATCTGCGGCTCCGATCGGAACCATATGCATTGAACGTGTTAAATAATGATTTACTCCCCGTAGGGATCCAAATTTTGGGAGTTCAGTTCAAATAGTGCGAGAAGTGCAGCTGGAGGCTTCAATATTAGGAGGGTGCGAATTGGATTTAGTGATTTATTTCACGGAAAGCCTGTTGCAGAACAGAAAATATAAACGCAGTCAACTCATCACACATGTAGTAAGTAGATAGATGAAGTATAGTATGTTTTTAGGTTTTTTAAAGCCTTCTGATTTAATCAAATATGTTGTTTTACACCCACTTTTAAAGTTTATTATTGTTATTATTTATTTAACGCCGATCTATTTCTGCAACTAAGGCCAAACATTGGCGAAAATAGAACTGCTGAGTGACCTAATAATCCCAGCAGTAATAACAGCTTTCGAGCTAAGCTGTCCTCTGAAAAAGAGGAGAACTGAACTCGAAAAAGGTGGAACTGCGAGCGCAGTCTGTTTAACCAGGCCAAAAGGACTGGCAGATGTGACGAATACAAAGCTACCCGTCTGAAATACTTATACGCCATTAGAGAAGCAAAAACTAAATTACAGAAGAAGCAATGCGAGGAGATAGAAAATGCTCCCGATGCTGTTGGACTTCAGAAAATATTGCAGAGAAACAATCAGGGAAAGATGGGATTACTGCAAAGACAACAAGAATACTACACGAACACTGAGAAGGAGACTGTGGATCTATTACCAGAGACACACTTCAAAGGCAATGTAACCACCCTACAAGACAAAAGCGGTCCATCCGAAGACATACCAATGAGAAGGCCGTCAAAGGAAGACTGAAAAATTGCAAACAGCCTTTTTTCAGCACTACTTTAACAGGGGGTGGACAAACTCTGCATATTATTCAGAGTCAGCCTGGACCTGGGTTATGTGTCAAATGGTTGGCCGAAGATAAAGGTGGTATTCATACCAACACCAGGGCGTGACACGTCCACCCTGGCCAAATTCTTCCATTAGTTTAACACCATTTCTCCTGAATACCCTGGAGATGCTGGTTGATAGGAACATCAGGGACGATAAAATGAGTAGAAAACTTCTACATCCAAACCAATATGCTTACCAAATAGGAAAATCTTGTGAGTTAGCAATACACGAGCTTACTCTAAAAAGAGAAAGGGCCCTACACAGTAAAGATACTGCCATAAAAACTTTCTTAGACATAGAGGGTACCTTTGATAATACCTCATTCGACTCACTAAGTGATGCAGTGAGGAGGTGCGGAGTCGAAATGTCAATAAAAAGGTGGATCGACTCAGCACTCAGAACAAAAAAAATTCAGTCCACACTAGAATCCACAACAGAGAAGGTATCCGTGACCAGAGAATGGCAGATGGTGTGTCCAGGAAGGTCTTTCCGTGAACCCACGAAAGATCACTGTGGTCGTCTTCACAAAAAAGAGGAAACTCAACCTGGTAAATGAACTGCAGGTGAGCAACGAAGTCAAATATTTGGGACTATTACTAGACACCAAATTAAACTTCAATGCACATCTAGATAGAGTGTCTACTAAAGCCTCGCGGGCACCATGGGCCAGCAGAAGAGTGGTAGGCAAAGACTGGGAACTACAACCAAAAATGGTGCACTGGCTGTACCAAAGGATTATGGTACCAATAATAATCTATGCCTCCCTGATCTGGTGGAATAAAGCCGGAAAAAGAGAGGCAATGAGAAAACTAGGAATGGTACAAAAACTGGCCTGTCTAGGCATAATGGGAGCAATGTCAATAACGCCTACTGCAGCTATGGAAGCACTACTTTACCTACCTCCACTACACTAAGTCGTGGAGAGTGAGACACTGCTAGCAGCATACCGACTGAAAACAAAGGGACGCGGAACCATTCCAAGAATAGGACACCATACAGAAATATTTCAACAAATAGGAGAAAAATCGACTACTAGACATGCAGTCAGATAGAATCAGCGCAAGCCACAACTTCACAAATACCTTCAGGGTATACATACCTGATAGGGAAGAGGATGGAACAAGGCAACAACGAAGACATCAAAATGATACCATATGATATTCTGACGGTACAAAAACGTCAAGAAGTACCGGAGCAGGTGTTGCAGGGGACCAACCAAGGACAGACATTAGCCTGAATTTGGTGTTCCAAGCAGAAATCACAGCTACAAAAATCTGTGCACAGAAAATGATACAGAGGTCATATTATACTGACAAGAGGATCCGTATCATCACCGACGGCCAAGCAGCTCTCAAAGCTCTGGATGCAATAGAGGCACGTTCTAAATCGATAAGAGATTGCCTTGATTCCCTGGAGAAACTGGCGGAACACAACAGTATACAACTGAAATGGCCGCGAAAACACCAGGGCAATGAAGGTAATGAAAAAGCAGATTAGCTTGCCAAAAAAGGCGTAAAAACAGGCCTATTATCGACGCCAGGAGACAAGCTATCCCTAACCTGGAAATGTTTCCCAACCTCTTCTCGTAAGAAGAGAGGGCAGGAATTTTGTGCTTGCCTAACATTTAGTAGACAAGGGGCAGATTGCTTTGCATACCTCCAAAGTATAGTATGTCCACTAAATAATTCTCACTTAATATTACGTTGATTCTGCGAACAGGCAGAACAAGTCTCTAGAAGCTTGGGCAAAATCGCTGTATTATCCTTCCAAGTACTAATCACGACTAATGTTGCCTAACTTTTTGTATCGAGTTATGAATATGGTTAAGGCTAATCTACGCACGCCCCATGTTTCCAGATAATATGTAGCATTTGAGAAAAGTTCCTAAGTCGTCCAGAGTATCCTCAAGTAGTATTCAGCGAAGTTTGAAATAAGCTAAATATTATTCTCATAACCGCGTATATGAATGTAATGACGATGATACTGATGAACGACTGTGGTTTTCTAAGACTTTTAGTGAAATCTAATTACCACTCCCAGTTTATTCTAAAATATGTGCCTTCTGACGTATGCACGCGTTATTTAATGGAGCATGCTTCTTTTAACAAAATATTTTTGAAAATTAATACAACAAAAAAAATATAATATAAGCATTTTGCATGTTTCCGTTAAAGAAAAAATTAAATCTTTTTTAAACATTTGATAACAACGCGCATAATTTTCTATTACAATCAAAGAAATAACAAACTAGACCAAGCATTTCCTATTCTTAAGGTTTTGCGCGAATACAATAAACGCTTGAAAGAGACAGTTGTCGGATCTTAGGCTATGGTGTGCTTCTTCCTTGCAAGGCCGTATATAAGGCGTGATAGGATGAAAGACCTATCATAATCCGTCACTTTTCTCAGTTTCGTGATTTTGTGTTAATTCCATTTTTCCACACTCCTTACGACTTACACCTTTTCTGATTGATTGATTTTTAAAATATTTTTTCCTTAAATCTAAGCCTATTACTCTTACTCTTAGAATCATGATCTAAAATTGTCCGTCATACGTTCACACATCTCAACTATCGAATTCGATATATAGCGTCGCGATAGTATCCAGGTGGTTAATGTAGACTTTGCCTTTGAGGTACCTCTACAAGAAGTCAAAAGTGTCATCAGGGCGACCTGCGCAGCCAGAAGGTCGGAAAAACGCGGACTGGCGGTATTCTTATAGAGTCTCTTGCGGTATATACTGATGTGCCAATCTTCTGCGCTATCAGCAAATTCTTGCAGCTCAGAACAAAAAAATCTCATTTCATTCCGCAATACCATACACTAGTTACGATAAGCGTATGTTCGGCCATAATTTCAAAAAGTGTGGCCCTATTATGCTGGCCGACGTCAATGCTCACCACCCGCTTTAGGAATGTCTTTGATGCTTTTATCTTGGACTCTCAGCCAATATCGACATTTTTGAACACTAAAGTAACCCATCTAAGTCAAATTGAGTTCCTTTGAGGATTATGTTATGAAATATATTGTTGTGAAAATACTGTTCAAGCACCGTTTGATAATAATTTTTTCCTTATGAGAAGCTGTAGTTTTCAGTTGAAGTATCTGCATTTCACAATGATGGAAGGATATAATATTCTTACTTTTAATTCCACACTGTAAGGAATTTTCTGCATTGCGCCTGGTATTTTTGTTTATGGCCAGCCGTTCATCGTCGATAAATAATTTCCATGTATCTATACTGAACTGATAACCAAGTTCTGTACTGCACTCTTCAGGGTCACTGAATTATTCGGGTTTAAAAATTGAATTTAACTTTGAGTCGCCTTGTATATGAGTCTTTTGACGAAAAAATTAAGATTACTACAATACCACTAAGCTTCAATCGACAGAAAAAACAATGTTAATAATATTAAATATATGCAGGAAGATCATATGCGAAACTAAAGGTTAGGCTTTTACTACCCGAGCTCAGTGTCTTTACTAAATTTCAATACCACTCGACAATAGGCAATAATCTATTAACTAATTAAACCATCAATATCAACTTGTACTAATTGTAATTATATTTGTTTATAAACTGATAACTTTCTTATGCCGTTATAGAACTATTTCTTTTTCCATTAATTCCCTTTCATTCTTACTTCTTTCGCTACCCACATCTGTTCTGTTTGCTCACACATATCATCACATCTTTCTTTCTCGTTCTGCCCTTATAGCCCTCGAGGGACGAATAGAGTTCGTGCAGTGAAAATGAATGTGTAAGATTAATCTGAACTTGTATTTTTGTTACCTACCGATTTTACCGAAATTCCTCGGATGAAGAGTTTGTCCCGCACGACATTATTTTCGTAATCAGAAAAAAATCAGCTGATGATTGTATAATTAAGTGGTCCGCAAAGGAAAATGGACGTTTTATTTATAAGGGTATGGGCTTTTTCAGTGGAATTTGATAAATTAGGGGATAAAGGTAAATTATGTCGAGTTGTTTACTGATTTAACTGAAAACGTGGCTAATTTACACCTCCACAGATTAGATATAGTATACTTTTTATTTTGTGACCTGTGGCTTTTTGCCCTAAATAATAAAATTATCACGAAATTGCCGACGTTAAATTACAGCAACTAATTTAGTACACTTAATTTGTTACAAAGTCATTCTGAAATAATTAGAAAGTCTTCCTTATCACAAATTGGGCAAAAAAATTTGTTTTTGGGATATTTATTTTCGAGACAAATGAAATAGATAAAAAGTCAAATTTTGTTCAATGCAATTTGGTTATGAAATATATTTTCGTCTAAATCTATATACCTATTTGATTTAATTAAATATGTATATTAGAAGCTAATAAAAATATTTGACTAGTGAAAGTTGCCGAACGTGAATATCATTTGATTAATATTTAGTTCAAATACAGCACAAACCATTTTTACGTCATGTCACTGAGATTAACTGCGCAGTCAGTATCTGTTTTATTTTTATTGTTCAAATAGGTATTCGAAGTCAGCAGCACCCTTTAAAAAACTGGTTCATTACAACCCGACTACAACTTTCATTCCTTTCGTAAAAGTATTATTAAAGATACCTTAATAACATTTTAAAGCAAACGTAGTTTATTGGAATCTGAATGACAATGTGTATTACAGCTTAAATATCTTGTATGTATTCATATTTTTGTATCCTTAATCAAAAATATTAGTAACATTCTACTCTAAAATTTTAATAAAACAAGGTTCAAATAAAACATGACAGCTTACGTGCTTCTGGCGACCACTTTGTGTGAAGGATATAGCCCAATTTTAATAAATATTATTCTCCCAAGCTATTCTACTCATTTCAAATTTGAAATAAAAATGTTAGGTCTAACAGCAGTCATCGTGTGTAATACGTATTCACAGTCGGTCATGCACAAGCGCAACTTTAGTAAAAAATACCTCAGTAACATTTTAAAACAAAATTGATATATATTACCTAGTCCACGTAAAGTTGGCTCGAACCTGAGAGACACACTGAATATTTGGAAACGTGTATCGCATCGGTATCAATCGACAATGGCTAGTGTTAGCGTTATGTTGTGTCGTGTCGTGTGTGTGTCACCGAATAACAAAAAATCGACGACGACGACGACGACGACGACGACGACGACGACGATAACGGGATCTCGTCTCACTAATAAGACAAATCCCAAGCTAAGGGCACATTGTTTTGAGCCTTTCGACTCTCAGAACTCCAAAAGATATTGTTGCCACCTTCGGCTAGAAAGTATACGGCCTTAGAGAATAATTCCACGGATGGTAGCTTCGCACCACGCACCGCCGCCCCTCTCGCTCGAGCGAGTGCGTGAAACAAATGTCCGAACCTCCAATTCCTCCCATTCTGAGCAAGATTACTATTGCAACGAGTCGTCACTAGAGTAAAACTAACCTGTCTCACGACGGTCTAAACCCAGCCCATGTTCCCTATTAGCGGGAGCATTTCCGACACGTTGTGCATCTTTGTATTTTTATATGCTTAATCAAAGACTTTAGTAACATTTTACTCTAGAATTGTAGTAAAACATAGTTTATATAAAACATGACAGTTTGTACTGGTGAATACCCTGTATTACTGAAGGTCCAATTTCAGTAGAGAATATTCTACCATGCTATTTTACACCTGTTCCATAAATTTTTCAAATATATTAGACGTTATCGTCAATGAATGGTACCTTAGTACCAATATGGTTCCATTTGAAAAATTGAGTTTCAACAGTAAAACCAATTTGAATTTTTTTTTTTTACTTATAAATTACATATTAAATATTATGTTCGACGTGATTTCGGTTTAGCATTACATGGTTTGATTGTTATAGCACACTTAAACTAAAAAATAGAAAGTGAATTAAAGAAAAATGACATTTGAAATGTCATTTATGTAGTATCAGTGTGTTCAGAAAATCATGTAGAATCGAAAAATGTATCAATATTATAAAATTAATTTAAAATTTCAAAAAATATCTTTATTATTCTTGAAAATGATAAGAAAATTTTTATCTTTTGATTCCAGTGTTCCATTAGAAAATGAAAAGTACCACTTCCGCTGAAATCGGAAGCAGGAATTTTTTTGACCAAAGAAACATTTTTTTATACTCTATTAGGATTTTTCCCTCTATTGGGATTTTTCCAGTTGTATTTAAATTTAGGCAAAATAAACAATAATAGGTGCATTTTAAACAATTTGTAATAAACAGTAAGAAAACAGTCGTGTTTAAAGAAATTAAACATTTAAAGTCGTCATTTCGCCCAAAATAAAAAAAAGTGGTTCTCTTCTGGTACATTGGTTAACCCATATGTATTTCGACGATAGGTGTCCGTTTAGCTCCATTGGCCACCATTTTTTTTGTAAATCACGAATATAACCTAAAAAAACTAATAATTTAAGTTATTTTCGCGATTTACCAAAAATTGGTAGGGAACGGAGCTAAATGGATACCTAATTCATATTCAGCATGTCGAAATACCTAGGGGTTGCCCAATGGAGTCCCAGAAATAGACTTTTTTGTGTGTGTGCCTGTGTAATACATGGATCGTCCTCCATTTTCTAGAAAATCGCATATGCAGACACAAAAAAAGCGAAAAGTGATCTGTTTCTGGGACTCCATTGGGTAACCCCCATGTATTTCGACATATTGAATACGAATCAGGTATCCGTTTAGCTCCGTTACCCACCAATTTTTAGTAAATCACGAAAATAACCCAAATTATGAGGTTATTTTCGCGATTTACAAAAAAAATGGTGGCCAATGGCGTTAAATGGACACCTGATTCGAAGTACATATGGGTTACCCAATGGAGTACCAGAAAAAGACCACTTTTTTAATTTTATGTGCGTGTGTTATCTTTGATATTCCGTCTACAGCGTTAATTTATTCCAATTACAGTTCTAGACATGGCCATGTACTTATAAGCGAAACTTGTAGAAAGTCTGAATTTTACAATTTACAAGAAAATGCAACATATTAACTTGACATACAATATTTCGGTTATACGGACCCGAAGGATTTTTTAAACCAATTTGTACTCAGAGAAATCTGCATCTGAAATTACATTTTTCAAGAATATCTTCAAATTTGCACTATATCACGAATATCACGTAAAATATAAGCTTTAGGAAGGATTTCAAAAGAAATAACTTAAAGCTAATAAAATTACCTTAATTTGGTGATTCGATGAGAAGAGTACGTCAGATAATTTTTCTTAGTAAAATTTCTAGGCTGAGAAGTTATAGTTCATTTTATTGCCATTTGTTTTCATGTCTGAAGTATTTTTTATTTATAAAAAATGTTAAATAATAGTGTAATTTTGAAAGACTCTAATTTCCACTACATCCATTGTACAGAAACAAAAATACAAAACTAATTAAAGATAATGCTACTAGCTTTAATTTATCTCGCTTTTCTCTAAAATGTGAACCTTTTTTGTAAGATATGTGCAATAAAATAAAATATTGTCATTTTTTCATTAAAGTTGTAAAATTAGGCAAATTTTAAATACCCATACAATTAGGTGAGAAAAAATTCCTTCGAGCTCGTATCCCTCAAATATTTTTAAGATACATTTTTTCAAATAATTCCTTAAAATCATTTTTTTGTGAAAAAAATAACATGCAAGTTTCACTTAAATTCGGAAGGTTACTTCTAAAGCTATAATTGAGATGAATGGATCTCATTGACGGAATTTTGGACATAATTTATTAAAGAACCCCGCATTAATCTTATGGAAATTGGATCCCGGTCAAATCGACTGAAAATTTAGTAGGTATGTTATGCTTCGAGGCATTTTTATCAAAAGTCTCCATGGACATAAAATCCAAAAATGAATAGATTAGAAGTTATCGAGCATGAAATCAGTAAAAAAAAACACTGGGAAAATGCTATTTTTATATTTTTTTAAAGACTTATTTTGACCAGAACAAATTACACCATTATTTCTAAACAATTTCCTTAGAGATGTTGAAAATAAAGTATAACTTTTATATGTTCTACTCAAATTAAAACCAGAAAAGGCCCAAAAATTGGTCAAGGTAAGCGCTATTCGAAAGTAAGATCAAATTGATTCAAAATAACTATTATATTCATAACACAGTTCCACAAAATAAAAAAAGGTGGTCTATTCCTGGAACTCCATTATATTTCGACGTGCTGAACACGAATCAGGTATCCGTTTAGCTCCATTTTTTTGTAAATCGCGAGAATAACCAAAAAAAAACCTTATAATTTAGGTTATTTTCGGGATTTACTAAAAATTGGTGAGTGATGGAGCTAAGCGGACATTTGATTCGTATTTAGTACGTCGAAATATCTAGGGGTTGCTCAATGGAGTCCCAGAAACATACAATTTTTTTTTGTGTGTGTGTGTGTGCCTCTGTAAAACTGGGTGTAACTGGACCCTTTTTTCCTTTAGTTTTGAATATAATTTATTTAAATATGGAATATCCTATATACATAATAGGCAGCACTTTTTGACATACAAGTTTTTTTTTTCACTTCCGGTTTCGCCGGAAGTGACACTAACTTTTGATTTTTAAATGGAACATCCCGTATATTATTACATTTTTGAATTCTGCATAATTTTCTGAATCCAACGTTACCAAATAATTGACATTTCAAACGTCAATATTTTTGATAATATAATTTTTAGTTTTTCATTTAAATGTGCCATGACGATTCCGATTTATTCTAAATGACCCGTGTAATGCTAGAAAAATCGAAATTCAGTCAAAAAAACTAAATTACGTGATTTATGAGCAAATAAATTTCATCAAAATGGTTTTTGGGGCAAAACTCATTTTTTTCAAATCGAACCATATTGGAATCGTGGTACCATTTATTATTACTATTAATAAGGAATTTATTTACATGTCGTATTAAAATGTGCGATAAATACAAGCAAAATTACAGTTAAAAGAAAATAAGAAAATACAATTTTGTTCTAATTAAATGTTAAGAAGTAACTAACTAAGGTGTCTTTGAAAACAATGAAACATTTAGCTTGTCAAGCATTTGTTGGTTTACTGGTGTTTTTAATGTGTCTTTAAAAATTGTTTAAAATTCTTGTTAATTGTATTCAAAATGCTGCAAATTTATGCAAGAGATGAAAAAGTGGACATGTTAATTGTTTATGGGGAATGCAGAAAAAATGCCACAGCATTTTGAATAATTGTAATGTTTTGTGTTCATTTTTTATATTCCAAAGCCACCTTATGTATAATTGTATAACAAGATAATTAGAACAAAATTGTATTTTCTTATTTTCTTTTAGCTGTAATTTTGTTTGTATTTATCGCACATTTTAACACGACATGTGAATAAATTCCTTATTAATAGTACTAATAAATGCTAACAAAAAATTGAGTTTTGCCCCAAAAACCATTTTGATTAATTTTATTCACGTAATTTAGTATTTTTGACGGGATTTCGATTTTTTTAGCATTACACGAGTCATTTAGAATAAATATGAACCATTATGGCACACTTAATAGCCCAGGAATTTTTTACCCGGAATTAAGTATTGTAAAGCTGAAAATTTCCAGGATTGTAATTTTGGTCCAGGACAACACGTAGCAAAAATTCCCCTATTCTCCCCCGTCGGCTTCCCTGTGTCTTCAGAGCAACAAGGGCTTAAGTCGCAAAAATTGCAGAGCTGACTATAAAGTGCAACAGGAAAGTTGTTACTGGTCCGATTTGGGCCGAAATGATCATAAAAGATTAGGAAAAGCATATCCGTTCATATTTCAGATGTTTCATATATATTTTTGTTCATAATTTTCCGTTCTAGTTCTGTCAACATTTCAAAAATTAAAAAAAAAAATGAAAAAAATTAGAAAAATTCGGAAATGGCGCCATTGCGGGTAAACGAAGACTTGGAGGGGAAAACGTATCCCAATAAACATTTCTCTTCATACTTTGGGCTTTCCATTGGTATATTTACCTTCTCTGTAGCGTCACCCGTTAGGAAGTTACGCTACTCTGAGTGTCGCAGCGGCGGCACTCGGATATTTAAATGCGTTCATTGTTGCGTCTATCCCGTCTAGTCTAAACAATCAAGAAGGCACAAGTTCTTTAACTTTGACAGTTCTATAAGTGTATGCATTGGTTCATTGGTGAGGCTATTGAGTGATTTTAGTTAAGCCATGTAGCACAGGAAGTTTAGTTTTTGACCCGGAATTAATTATTGTAAAGCTGAAAATTTGCAGAATTGTAGTTTTGGTCCAGGAAAACACGTACCAAAAAGTCCCCTACTCTCTCCTGTCGGCTTCCCTGTTTTTGCGGAGCAACAAGGGCCTAAGTCGCAGAAATTGCAGAGCTGACTATAAAGTGCAGCAAAAAGATTGTTACTGGCCCGATTTGGGTCGAAATGATCAGAAAATTTTCGGAGAAGTATATCCGTTCGTATTTCACATGTTCCATGCATAGTTAGTTCATAATTCTCCTTTCTAGGGCTGTCAAAATTTCAAAGACTGAAAAAATTTCGAAATGGCTCCATTGCGGAAAAATGAAGACTCGGGGGGAAAAAGTATCCTAATAAACATTTCTCTTCATACTTTGATTTTTCCATCGGTATGTCTACCTTCTCTGTAGCGTCACCCGTTACGGAGCTACACAACTTTGAGAGTCAGCGCGCGGCAGCTGAGCCAGCCATGTGCCCGGTGGAACTACCCTGGCTGCGCTGATGAGACCAGTTGCGAATTCCTGTTTATATATTATTGGTGTTTTATAAGATTTATTGTATGAAATTTAACTTGTCAGACTCAGAAAATGACTTTATTCGGCTAGACAATTGACATTTTTGATCTACTGGGAAGTAGGGTCATCTGGATCATCATCCATATCCACGACTGGCTGTTTGTGCAGCTGGATTCTCTACATATTCGGCACATAATGCTGCAGTTCAGACCAGAGTTCCTGCACTCGTGCCGGGCACCGCAGTCTGTCTTGTAGGCACAAGAAATTAGTCGTAGCAGGCTATCGGGAGCTGGCTGCCTTGTGGTAGGAATAGGAATCGAAACCAGGCCCTGGAGTCCTGACTTTCACCCCCAGTCCTCCAGATGAGGAGTCAGGGAGAATATTGTGAGGATTTAATATCTCCCGAAAAGCTTGCAGCACTCAACTAATGTGCATGTGCTTTTTGCAGATCCAGCAATGGCTAGACGTTAAGGCTGCCAGCTTCCGATAGCCTGCTACAGCTAATTTCTTGCGCTGCAAGGCGGACTGCGGTGCTCGGTGTGAGTGCAGGAACTCTGGTATGAATTGCAGCATCATGTGCCGCATCTGTAGAGAATCCAAATTGAAATTTAGTGTCACTTCCGGCGAAACCGGAAGAGAAAAATAAATCATTTGTATGTCAAAAAGTGCTGCTTATTATGTTTATAAGATATCCAGAATTTCAGTTAATTATCTTCAAAACCAAAAGAGAAAATGATCCTGTTATATCAGGTATATGAGTATCACCGGATCCTCCGCCATTTTATAGAAAACCGCTTATGCAAATATATTACTCAAAGACACACAAGAAAGTGCAAAGTGGGCTGTTTATGGGACTCCATTGAGTAAACCCCATCTATTTCGACATGCTGAATACGAATCGGGTGTCTCCTTAGCTCCACCATCCACCAATTTTTAGTAAATCGAGAGAATAACCTAAATTATGAAGTTTTTTTTAGGTTATTTTTGCGATTTGCAAAAAAATGGAGCAAAACGGATACCTGATTCGTGTTCAGCACGTTAATGTAGATGGGGGTCACCCAATGGAGTTCCAGGAACAGACCACTTTTTTCATTTTGTGGAGATGTGTAATCAGCAGCCCAAAAAACATGATCCTGCTGAAATTTCTCGTAAAATCATATTCTAGCCAAAAAAAAAACGCAAAAACAGCATATTTTCAGTGGGTTTTTTACTGATTCCACGCTCGATAACTTCTAATCTATCCATTTTTGGACTTTGTGTTCATGGAGACTTTTGAGCGGAATAGCTACTACGTTTCCAGTCCATTTGACCAGGGCTCAATTTCCATAAGATTAATGCGGGGTTCTTTGTATCAGCAATGCGAATTTTAGACATTTTATTTGTCCAAACATGATTATTTATGAAAAAGCACCTGCTACCATGAAATTCCTCATCGAATAATCAATTAAAAAAGCCCCGATTATTCTTTGATAAAAATAACATTAGAGGATATTAAAGGAGAATGATAATAAAAGAGAGCCTGCATGGGTGTTGGTTTTTATTTACTTCTTCAGGAACAGAGGAGTTTACTTCAAAACAGAGGGCCACGATTTTTTAAAGGGAGAAGAGGAAGATGAAAGTGATTTTGTAATTATCTCTAGTAATAACTGATTTATTGAGAAAAGTCAAAATATCACTTTAAAGTTTGTGAAATTTAGGTTAATATGGCTTATAAGCGCCGTGCATTTTCAATAATAGTTGATCGAGATACAGTACTTTGAAGTTTTTGTCTTTTTTAATCCCTTTGAAGTAATTAAAATTTTACTCATTATTTTCACGATTTACTCAAAGCAAATACGTCTTACGTCCAAAATGCCCTTTTAAAATTGAAAGTTTATCCAATTGCCTTTAATTTGAGATCTGTCATATCCTTTTATGATACAAAAGCCAACATTTGGAGAGTTCCCAAACAATGTATGTGCATGGCAATTCAACATTGTTAACTCGTTTGTAATGCAGTTTATACTTTTATTTTTATTGAACTAAAAGAAGACTAAAGATGCTTTATATACACATAATGCAATACTTGTGTGTTCTGGGAAAATCAATCTGACGACATACTCTACAGCAATGTATAGATACATGTGGATGTGTTAAAGCAAATAAAGGAGATTAAATAGTGGATGACATGACATAAAATGCTGGCGAAATATAAAATAGTTTCGAAACTTATGACCTATTGGGCTATAAAGGAATTTCATCACGTATGACTTGGTAAAATAAAAACAAGACCTATACACTGAATTTTAAAAGTTTTCCACTGTCGATGAATAAAACAATTGGCCCTGAAATAGTTGACAGGGCGGGTTATTAGGTTCAATTTTCCCATGACTGAGAAAAATAATAAAAATAGATAAAATACGGTTCGACTTTTTCCTTTTAAAAACAGATACAATTATAATTATAAAACATATTTCTGGCTTTCTCAAACTGAGTCTCTAAGAATAATATAGAGTAGAGAATCGTCCAGTTTGTTCGAAAGCTAGACCTATGTTGAAACAACAATTGCTCAAAAAGTTTCATAGTGTTCTAGAAATCTACTAGATGGCGATCAGATTTTCAGTGTGTGAAGACTTTTAGAATCGTTTTGAGGTCAACTTTTTAATTTTTAACCAACTATAACAAATTTACAAAAGGAAGAGGTTGTACCATATGTTATGTTTTTTTAATAAAACATATAAATGAGTGTTTGTTTAACGTATTTTAACTACCTATTAGAAGTCTTTTTACATAGACATTTACATATAGAAAGAACAATACATTATTATTCCAAAATTGTTATCCGCACAATTTCCTAGTAACGAAATTCAATGACGGGGAATGACGGTACAAATTATGTTATAAAATTAAACATAGTACTGAAACAAATATCTAACATGCCGCTCCCTTTGAAAGCACTACGCTTTTAACAGTTTAATCAATTATTGTTGAATTTCATTCGTTAATACTAATGTCCTGATGTGGTAAACGTAATACACATATTTTTACAGCTGGATACTGATGTTATATTTAAACACTTGATGACTACCTACACTTCTTACAACATCATCAGCTCCTGAATGAACTGCTACGATACGACCCAAATGCCATTTCAATGGAATTAAACCATCTTTATTGATTAATACTAAAATTCCACGTTTGATTAGCGTCTGATGATTGGTTTTTCATTTTACGCGTTGCTGGAGCTCTGATATATACTCTTTTGACCATATGGACCAAAAGTGCTGTAGTAACTGTTGCATTCTTTGAAATTTCTTGAGACGAAAACGGGACGGCATGTTAAATATCTATTTCAATGTTGTTTGTAATTTTAATTTAATATTTACCCCCATTCCCCGCCATTGTATTTCGTGACTAGAATATGGTGAGAATAACAATTTTAGAATAATAATGCATTATATTTTCTATACGTCAATGTCTATTTAAAAAGACAGGAAATTAAATACTTTGAAACAAACATTATCTTTATTTATTTATTTCAAATTTGTTTTATTATATAACATAAAATATGGTTGAAACAAATATTTAGCATGCCGCCCCCTTGAATGCTCTACGCTTTTAAATAAACAATTATTGTTGAATTTCATTTCGATAGAAGGAGAGACAAGAGAGTTATAAAATTAATTATAAAAATAATAGAAAAATTACTACGCAGTGAATGTAAATAGTTTTAAACTACGAGTAATTCAATTCAGCGAAATTGCTCGAACGCGTCTCGGGATTTAAAGAAAATTGCTTCTTGTAATGATATGAGTAGAGTTTTTGGCCATAGTTAAAACGTTATTACGACATTACCATTGCTTTTGTTTCTGAAGCGGAGCTCTGGTTCCTAAACAGTATAGTTATAACTACAATTGACAGATCATGTAAGTACCTCCGCTGCATGATCTAGACATTAAAATCGAAAATTAAAACCTATAAATGTAATGTAAATGTAATACGTGAAATAATATATTAAGTATTCTATGAAATATGACGCAGATCATTTTAAATTTAAAGATTTTCATAAATCCTCATATTAAGGAAGACACTCCTTGGATCCAAGAGCTCTGTGCGAATAATGAATACACATTCTGTCATATCTCTTATTATTATCAGTACGAGACCCTCGCCGTGCGGAGCCATCTTGATCAGTTTTAAAAAATGTACTAAAAAGATAATTTGAGGGTTCCAAACATTTCAAATACAGCTGAATTTTTTTCTCTAAATAGCTTGACATGTATAAACGATAAAATTTACGTGTAATTTTATTGAACAAATTTCAGACATTAATCTTCACTGTAAATAATATAGCACGCTTTAATAAATCATAACTAAAAGTTTAAATTCATCATGTATCAATGGGGAAAGAGCCCTTATGCATTTATGACGGCTGAAAATAAAAACCTTGGAGCTTAAGGAGCAAAAATGGAGTAGAGTTTCATATCTCTGGCGGCCTAATTATGACTATTTTCAATGACTACCAGTTAGCCCTTAATTCTCATATTAAAGAACTATAAATTGAGCTTTATAAGTCGATATTATTACATTTATTTGATTATATATACAAATGAATCTGTAAAGTAATTTGCTAAGTATTTTTGTAATTTTGTTTTTATTTTATTTTCGATATTATTGGGTTTGTTCAATAATATGAAAGCCAGACGTTTTTGTCTGTCTGCCTGTCTGAATGTTTTTGATAGTAATAATATAATAATAATTTATTTACAAAGAAGTATACATTATTTTTTACAGTGGTATACAGAGTAATTGAAAATAACAAAAAAAATCCACGAAGGCTAAGTCGAAGGCTCGTAATTTAAAGTTCTAATCAAAAAACAAGTTGTCCCATGGGAATTCCATTAAAAAAAAATGATTTTGTTGAAAAACCAATATCATTGAACTTTGCGAAGAATAAATCGTGTTTAATGTTATTATCTGAAGAAATAATATTTTAAAGGTGTTTGTAGGGATTTATAACAATTTTGGCAACATCGTGACCCTCTATGATTAAAACTAAAAATTACAAAAATCTAAGATTCTGTGGTGGAAGCCATTACTTTGTGACAGTCAATCATGACGATATATTAAAACACTTTACTTTGTTTCTATCACTGATTTATTATAACTTGAACGTTACTGCAGTTTCGATACTTAACGTACCATTATCAAACGTATGATTCAAATGAATGAATTTACCAAGGGATGACAGGCATTTATATACAATACAATCTGAGTTATGTAGATGAAATTAAATGAACGGATTTACAAAGGGAAGTAAGGTATTTACCTAAATTGTCACTGAACATTACCAAGAATTATATGCAAATTAGTTTTCAAATTAAATGCTTTAGACTTATGCATTAGCCAAAATTATTGCCAATATAACAATAAAAAAAAAAAAAAAAAAAAAAAAAAAAAAAAAAAAAAAAAAAAAAATTTCGTTCAGAATGTGGGGTTAGCAATGGGATCCCCGCTGAGCCCTCTTTTAGCCGATATTTTTATGTCTCACTTAGAACAACAAATAATCGATTCACAATTAAGTAAAAAAGCATATCAAATTTTGGTATAGATATGTAGATGACGTGCTAGCCTGCTTCACAGGGACAGAGACGCAACTAAATACCTTTTTAAATTACATGAATGGTATTCATCCCAATATTAAATTTACAGTTGAGATAGAAAAAGATAAAAAAAATCAATTTTCTGGATTTAACCCTAACCCACGATGATGATAAAATTCATTTCAATATCTATAGAAAACCAACATTTACAGACACAACTATTTCAAATTTTTCACTCAGCCCCATATCACATAAACTAGCAGCATATAACTCCATGATACATAGAGCTTTATCACTCCCCCTTTCAAAGGAACATCTAGAAATGGAATTAGACACCATAAAAACAATAGCACTGAATAATGGTTTTCAAGGAAGAACAATAGAAAATCTAATTAACAAAAAACAATTTAAATTAGCTTGCTCTAGTATATATCCACATATTAAAGATCATAGTAATGATAAATATGTATCCCTAACGTATTATGGCAGCATTTCGGAAAAAATTGAAAATATTTTGTCATCACATAATTTAAAAGTTAGCTTCAAGTCACCATCTAAACTTACAAATATATTATATAACGCCAAAGATGAAACCAACCAACTTAAAAAATCTGGAGTTTATAAACTAGTGTGCCCGGATTGTAATGCCTCCTATATAGGTCAAACTGGTCGTTCATTTGAAATCAGGTACAAAGAACACTTACGCTCTTTTAGACTTCAAAAAACAGATTCAACTTTTGCAAACCATTTTTTAGAGACAAGTCATACATTTCCGAATATAAACAATCTAAATATATTACACGTGAAAGAGAAATGTTTTAAATTAAATTTATTAGAGGCAATAGAAATTATTAAATCCAATAAAAGTACCGACAATAATCTTCTGAATGACCAGGTAGACCTATATCAATCTATTCTGTTTCAATGTATTTAATTTGAAAACTAATTTGCATATAATTCTTGGTAATGTTCAGTGACAATTTAGGTAAATACCTTACTTCCCTTTGTAAATCCGTTCATTTAATTTCATCTACATAACTCAGATTGTATTGTATATAAATGCCTGTCATCCCTTGGTAAATTCATTCATTTGAATCATACGTTTGATAATGGTACGTTAAGTATCGAAACTGCAGTAACGTTCAAGTTATAATAAATCAGTGATAGAAACAAAGTAAAGTGTTTTAATATATCGTACAAAAATCTATATTTTTTGAAAATCAAAGTAATATTTGAGGTTCAGATCATATGTGTTTTGGTCAGCGGGATTCAAATATGCAAAAATATACAGGTTGTTCCATTTAAAAATTTTATTTTCATATCAATTGCATCGAAACCAGGACTCGGTCATTATGGTTCTTTACATCATATAGTTGGAAATTTCATTCCATATCACTCCACCGAATTTGAAAAAAATCCATGCGCCAGTTCGAAAGTTACAAGTGTGTCCCTCTCGGCTGAGCCACCCGGTATATTTATTTACTTTCATGTTTCCACTCATGTTCAAGTATTTTTCTTTATACTTCAGTGAGTACTTTATTTTTATTTTGTAATATTCCTTATAATTTAAACTAAGATATGTTATGTATTTGTATGTGTATGTGTATATATGTTATATCGTATTTTCATTATAATATTAAGATTTAACCTTGACTTAATTATTTAACATTCATTAAAATAAGAAGTTTTTATGTTCTTTATGCATTATCCATTCATACAGCAAAGATGCTTACTAAGCTCTATCAGCATAAAAACTGCAAATAATGTAACCTTCAAAATGAAATACCTCTTTGTTAGAAAAACTAATAACTAGTGTTGTATTGAGACATGCATTCCATATTTTTAACTCTAACTAAATCATTCTACATTTCTAATTCTTATTACAAACATCATTCAATTCACATTATTGTAATTCTAACTCAACATTGTACAAAGTGTAAAACTTCGAAATAAAATAAAAAATCATTTTTTAAAAAATCACCGTTCTTGTTACGACTATAACAAGTGGCGCAGTCATCCGGATTTATTCGACAAAGCAGGTGAGAACAAGCGACCCTCTTTGGTGGATTTCAAACCTTTGCGAGAAAAGAACCAAAATCCCGAAGAACCAGAAGAAAATCAATCAAAGAAGAAAAATCAATCCCAAACAACTAGGCAAATCCAAGGCAAAAAACGGTACGAGTGGAAGGAAAATCCAATCACACCCCTGGCTGGTACATTTTTTGAAGAACTTTGTGGAAGGAAGATCTGATCACACCCCTGGCAAAGTGCTCCTGGAATCCTGTTGTGAACGAGAAAATCAACCCCAATCATCGCTGGTACACACATCCCAACGACCGAAAAGAAACTCAACAAACAAAACTCATCCCCGTACATATGCAACTTTACCTCAAGACAACACTCTTGTAAGTACAAAGTTTTATCATTGAAAAAGTAGCATTGTATTTTGTGTTCCTTTAAAAAAAAAAACAATCGAAAATGAGTAGAGAAAATTTAAATGAAAATGAAGTTTAAAACAAAATTGTCGACAAATTACCCTCATTCAAGTTAAACGAATTATTTTTACTAATCCCAGAATAAGACGGAGATCAAATACTCCTAGAATCATTTTTAAGTTCATGTCAAGCCGCCTTACACACTTCAAATGATGAAAAGAAGTATTAGTAATCGTCCACATTAAAAACAAACTCAGAGACAAAGCTTCACGACTTGTAAACTCAAAATTTACAAATGATTGGACGGAAATTAAAAATTTCGTAATATCAAACTTTGGTGAAACAAGAAATCTTCCCAGTTTAATACATGACTTGCAGTACATGAAACAAGGCAAAGATTTTGCTCTCACTTTTGTCCACAAAATTCAATCTCACAACGCGAAATTGCACTCAGCAATAAACAGACAAAAATTAAAAGAAAACGAAAAGAAATCTCAAACCGCGTTAATTGACAATATGTGTCTCGACACATTATTAACTGGTTTAAACTCAAAATTAGGTGCAATAATAAGAGCCTCAAACCCTGAAACAATTTTAGATGCAGCACAAAGAATACGCCGAGAAAATCAGTTAGGTTACCTAGAGAACCAACGACAAAATTTTACAAACAGTCCACCACAGTTTGTAACTATTGCAAGAAACCGGGTCATTGAATAACCGAATGCAGAAAAAGAAACTTCAACAACAATCAGACACAATTCAACCCGAATCAAACATTTTCAAATCAACAAAATTGTTAAAGATTTCCACAACAAAACAATTCATTTCAAAGATTTTCAAATAATCAACCAAGCACATCTTTTCAGAACTCAAACTTTCAACAAAATCAGAAACTTTCAGTAATTCAGAGAAACCCGAATTTCCAAAGACCTAACACAAACAGGTGCAGGCATATCAATTATAAAACCACAAATTGTCCCCCCAAATTTAATTCAACCCACAGAAAAAAAATGTTCAAGGTATAACGAATTAGTTAATTCCAATTTCAACTTGTGTAGACTACACATTTTTTACTGAAAACAGTAACGATCCATTAAAGTGTTACGAATGCGTAATTGATTTATAAAATCGCAAACTAATCACCAAATACAAAACACTTGACCTTCACAAAATCGGAGAAGAACCCCAAAAAGCTCATCAACAAAAAAAACACTCAACAAAGTTTTCACGAAGAAAAAAATCAACAAATCACTCAAGAAAAATTTCAACAAGAAAGAAAAATTGAAAACAAAATCAAAATTGAACAAAGAACAGAACAAGTTTACAAACTCAAATGCGACAAACCAAACAAAGAACTGATTTTATTATCAGATGAAAAAGAAGAAGTAATTATCCCAAATGCACTAGTCAAAACTAATTTTTAAACAAGTCAGAAAAAGAAAAGGAAATAAATTGGAACAATTTACAATTTGAAGAAATTCCAATATTACACTCAAACGAATCAAACAACAAAAAATTGAATTACACTCAAATCAGTAACACAGACAGACAGGCAGAAATTGAAAAACAACTTCGGCAGGAACACTTAAACGAAGAAGAAAAAGAAAAAATCATAAACACATGTTTAGATTTTTCTGAAATTTTCTACCTAGAAGGAGACCAATTAACTTTCACGAATGAAATCAAACATTCCATCAACACTAACGACGCAAAACCTATTTTCACAAAATCCTACAGGTATCCGCACAAACACAAGCAAGAAGTGAAAACCCAAATTACGAAAATGCTAGACCAAGGAATCATCTAACCCTCAATATCACCATGGTCATCACCAGTATGGGTTGTCCCGAAAAAGTTAGACGCAATTAGAAAACAAAAATGGAGTGTGGTAATCGACTATAGAAAATGAAACGAAGTTACCGTAGACGACAAATACCCACTTCCAAATATCACAGACTTACTTGATCAGTTAGGAAAATGTCAGTATTTCAGCACTCTCGATCTAGCATCTGGATTTCACCAGATTGAGTTAAATCCAAAAGATGTTGCAAAAACAGCATTTTCAGCGGAAAACCGGCACTATGAATACAAAAGAATGCCATTTGAACTCAAAAATGCCCCCTCGACATTCCAACGTGTCATGGACAATATACTAGTAAGAATTCAAAATGAACGATACTTAGTATATGTGGATGACATCATCATTTATTCAACAACTCTTGATAAACACATCAACAGATTAAACGAAATTTTTACCGGACTCTCAGAAGCAAATTTAAAAATTCAGCCAGACAAATGTGAATTTTTAAGAAAAGAAGTAGCATACCTAGGACACATAATGAAAAACGGAGTAAAGCCGAACTCAGAAAAAATATCAGCGGTTCAAAACTTTCCAATCCCAAGCAATCAAAAGGACATCAAATCATTTTTAGGATTAGCACATTAAATCTTCTGTAGTAACAGAAGATTTATACCTAACTTTGCAAAAATTGTCAAACCTTTAACCTCTTTACTACACAGAAACACAGAATTTAACTTCAACGAACAATGTCACTAAGCCTTCAACAAATTAAAACAAGCTTTAACAAACTACCCCATTCTCCAATACCCAAATTTCGACAAAAAATTCGTTCTAACCACTGACGCTTCGAATTTTTCTATTGGCGCAGTCCTGAGTCAAATAAAACAAAACATAGACCTAACAATCACATATTTCAGCAGAACACTCAGTCAAACAGAGTCAAAATACTCAACAATACAGAAAGAACTCCTAAGTATAATAGTAGAAACAAAGACCTTCAGACCATACCTTTATGGAAGAAAATTTAAACTCGTAACAGATCATCACCTCACTGGTTATTTTCAATCAAAGATCCAGGCTCAAAACTAGCAAGATGGAGACTAAAACTTAAAGAGTACGATTACGAGATAATCTATAAACCAGGAAAACAAAAAAACACCAACTCTGACGCATTGTCCAGAATAAAAACAAATTATTTAACTCAACTGCAAGCACTCAAAATACTTCACAACGGACTACAAGAAGAAAGTGACGGAAGCGAAACCACAGAAATGGCCTCCGAAACAATACAAGAAGAATATTCAAGATACAACACCAAAAATCGCTAATTGACTATTCAGAATGCAAAAATTCTAACGAAAATGTTCTTGACAAATCTCACAAAAACATATTAATAACAATCATGCAAGGAAGCATAACTGAAAACCAATTTAAAATAATTGAAGACTTTTTAGAAGAAAATCACCAATATCGAGACAACAAAATAAACATTCAAAACAGCAAAACAGAAAAAAACAGAAAGTATTACATAATACCAACACCTTACGAAACACACAGAACAACTTTTATTTCACGTAATTTACGAAAACAAAAACGATCTATTAGAAAATTCAACTTATTATTTAGAAGAAACAAAAGAAATACCTTTACTTGAAATTTTATCATACATATTTTCAGACGATGAAATCGAATTCATCACATGCAACAAAGAAATAATAACTCCAACAGAAGATGAAAGACCAATTACAATCGATCAATTTCACTCAAGTAAAGCAAATCTACACAGAGGCATAAACAAAATAATCAATCGTATAAAACAAAAATACAACTGGCCAAATCTCAACAAACAAGTCGAATATTTCATCAAAAATTGTGAAACTTGTAACAAAATAAAAACTTGTAGAAAAAATTTAAGCAATCCCCTTGTAATAACCGAAACACCAAAAACCCCATTTGAAAGAATAAATTTAGATATTTTAAAAGTCCCAGAAAACAATCTCGTTCTAACAATACGGGACGAATTAACAAAATTCACTCAAGCTTATCCTTAATAAGAGAAATCAGCAAAACAAGTAGTAAACACTTTACTTTTATATTTCCAACATTACGGAACCCCTTTACGTATACATAATCACCTATTAAAAGACCTTTGCACATTGTATGACATAAAACTAACTTATTTTTCAGTAAATCACCCCCAATCAAACGGATCACTCGAAATATTCCACGCAACCTTATTAGAAATGATAACAGGCAATCCTAGAGATCATCCATTAACATGTTTACCTTACGCGATAATATGTTACAACAACTTAAAAAAATCAAACACATGGATTCACACCGTATGAATTAATATTCGGACATGCAAACTCGAGACTCCCCGAAAAAACGTATAATCAAGAAAAACGTGCGCGATTTAAATAACAAAATTTCTTATTTTTATGAAGTAGCTCGAGAAAGAACATTTGAGAAAAAAGCAAAAGCAAGATATGACTAGAATTTTCAACCAAAAGAAAAACAATTTAATGTTAGAGACCAAATTTTTATTAAAGAATCTCAAAGAAAATCAAAATTATCAAATAAATCAAATGGACCTTTCGAAATAATTAAAGTCATAGAAAATAATGCATTAAAAGTAAAAGACCCTGTAACAAACAGAGAATTTATTATTAACTCAGACATGATAAGTTCAAAACTAGAATTAAACACTTTCTATATTTTCAGGTTATCATTCGCGATGACAAGAGTAAGTACACACACAATGAACTATGACTTAAAACTATTAAACAACACCATCGGAATTTATTATCATCATGAAACTGAAATTAAAATTTCAAACGACAAATGGACAATATTAGCTTACAAAAACATATATTTATTAAAACAGATTTACTATCAAAATGTTGATTTAATAAACAACATAAACACGAGGCTATTTTATGAAAACTCTCCAAGATTAAAATTCTTTTACACAGAAGTACAACTGCACATAAGTTTAATTAACAAACAATTAAAATCTATTGAAACCAAATTAACAGAAATTAAATATGATACCCCAAATAATCGTTACAAATAGGATTATTAAACGATATAGGATCAATATGGAAAGCAATAACAGGAAACCTAGACGCATCAGATGGCGAATATTACACAGACTGTATTAACAAATTAAAAAAACCGCTGCCCAAGGAATCACTACTTCCACATCCAGATTCTCTATCCAAGTCACTCACAACGAAAAAACTTTGTATGTGAAAATAATTGTTTATGGAACTTTAATAATAAACCGCTGCCCAAGGAATCACTACTTCCACATCCAGATTTTCTATCCGAGTCACTCACAACGAAAAAAATTTGTATGTGGAAATAATTGTTTATGGAACTTTAATAATGTAATATTTGAAATCATCTACCCCAAAAACCCATAAAACGATACTCCACATCGGTAGTGGGGTGGAGGTGGTGATAGGGGGTGGTAGTGGGGGTGGATGAAGTAAAAAAATATTTTGAGGTTTCTGGTTCTTGCACACACACTAAATCACAATTTTTTTTCATCCCCTGTAATAAGGGTGGGGTGGTAATGGGGGTGGCTAATGTCAAAATTTATTTTGGGACCTTGGCTTCTCTTGCATATACTAAATACCAATTTTATGGACTCTTACCCGCTTCTAGTTCTAGATCTCGTTAAAGTACATATGTGTACCAAATTTCAAGTCAGTATCTCAAACGGTTCCAGAGTAAACGTGCGCACAAAAAAAGTTACAGACCGACAGACAGAAATTTTTTTTACCTCAAATTTAAAATCTCGATGTTTCATGACATTCTAAGCCCATTTGAACAATAAAAATTTTTAAAAAATTTTTTGTCGTTAATATACGTCCACTGGATGTGGAAGTAATAATATTTGAAATCTTCTACCTCAAAAACCCATAAAACGGTACCCCACATCGGTAGTGGGGTGGGGGTGGTGATAGGGGGGTGGTAGTGGGGGGTGGATGAAGTAAAAAAATATTTTGAGGTTTCTGGTTCCTGTACATACACTAAATCACAATTTTTTTCACCCCCTTTAATAAGGGGGTGAGGGTGGTAATAGGGGTGGCTAATGCCAAAATTTTTTTTTGAGACCTTAGCTTCTCTTGTATATACTAAATACCAATTTCGTGGACTTTTACCTGCTTGATTTACCCAATTTACACCCCAACCCTTCGACGGAACAAGATGAAAATATAATCTAGTTCTAGATCTCGTTAAAGTACATATGTGTACCAAATTTCAAGTCAATATATTAAACGGTTTCACAGTAAACGTGCGCACAAAAAAAAGTTACAGACAGACAGACAGACAGACCGACCGACCGACCGACCGACCGACCGACCGACCGACCGACAGACGGACGGACGGACGGATGGACGGACGGACAGACAGACAGACATAAAAATTTTTTTTCGCTCAAACTTAAAATCTCGACGTTTCATGACATTGTAAGCCTATTTGAACAATAAACATTTTTTAAAATTTTTTTGTCGTTACTATACTTCCACTGCACGTGGAAGTAAAAGACGAACATCAAATCGGAAATCTTTTTAAAAAATCAAATTTCAGTAACCACCTCAACAATCAAAAATTTTAATTACACAATAAGAAAATTACAAATAGACGAAGAGACATTTACCGAAGACATTATAAAAATTCAAAATACTTTGTTAGATATCTCAGATAACGAAAATTATTATGAAGCGAGATTTCAATTTATCCATATTTGTGAACAAATCACAGAATCAAACATAATTATTGAGAATGAATTAGATGACATAATTGAAAGCATAACTTTTTCAAGATTAAATACTTTACACCCCTCAATCATTCAACCAAACGAACTAGTAAACGAATTACGAAAAATTTCTCAAAAATTACAAAGAAGTCATTTACCCTTTTTACCAGATTTATCAAACGTAGCATCTTATTTTGATGTTATAAGCCTCAAAGCATTTCAAACTCAAGGAGAAATCGTATTTGTCTTAGACATACCAATCGTAGAACCTTACAATTTAAAATTGTTTCATTTATACTCTATTCCAATCAAAGATAATCGAACACAATTTTTCCATCTAATTTTACCAACTTTAAAATACATTTCACTTTCAGATAACAAGACGTACATCCATCTGGATAATTTTGAAAATTGTAAACAAATTGAATTTAAATTATGTAAATATTTATTACCAAACCCTGTAAATTTAAATGCAAACTGCGAAGCACAACTTCTATTACATCCACTGAAATTACCAGAAAATTATGTAACAACATTGCTTTTTTCTGAAGACTACAAAGTACAATTAATTTCACAAAATACTTGGCTTGTAGTAATTACAAATTCAGTACCTTTGGTAATAAATTGTCCAGGACAATCTGAAACAAAAATTGTAGAACAAAATGTAATTTTAAATTTGAACCCACATTGTACAGCATATATAGGATCAACAAGGATATATGCAATTTTTGAAAAAAAGAGATCAATTGAAGAAACAATTCAAATTCCTGAAATTAAATTTAATTGTTGTTCTCATTTACCAAAAGTACCAAAATTAAAACCATTAAAAATTTCAAAACTAAATCTTGACGAATTAAATATTGCTGAACATAAATTAAATCATTATAGTAAAGATCTTGACAAGCTAATAAATGAAAATTTATTCAGAAACATTATACTATGTAAATGTAGAAAAAGGTATCCAAAAATGGGAATATCCTTAGAAAACACCCCAAGACCAGATTACCCTGATGATAAACCGAAGTTTCTTAACGAAATTTAGAAGACATGTAACCCCATTAAGAAGACAGCCGATTAGAAGAAATTTTGGCGACCCAACCATAGAAGAAGAAATTGAATTAAATCCTAATTCACAAAAATTAGTTTCAAGACAAACTTGACCCATAATTACTTCCACATCCAGTGGACGTATAGTAACGGCAAAAAAATTTTTAAAAATTTTTATTATTCAAATAGGCTTAGAATGTCACGAAACGTCGAGATTTTAAGTTTGAGCGAAAAAAGAAAATTCTGTCTGTCGCACATAAGGCCAATTTAACAATTTACGACGACAAAAATACAAAATATGATTTTATTGGATATTTTGATCAGAAATGCTTATGAGGAGGCTACTTAATAATTATCTTTCAGAAAAATATCTAATTGGGGTTAGTTGGGGTAAGGTGCTCATAATATTCTAATTAAAAAAAAAACAATTTCATATTAAATTATTTTTCTATTTTGAATTAGTACAATTTGTACATAATGTACCATTTTGATCAAAATTTTATTCTACATCTACATCCTCATCGCCCTTATCATCATCAGACTCCTGTTCACCTTCATCATCATCACCACAGAAAGTAGGCGGTCTTAGCATGCTTAATACAACTTCACTGAATTGCATTTTATTTTTTTTAGGTTTTTTTCACTTATTTGCGGGTCCGAGGATACTAGTATCCAGTTAAATATATCACTAAAACTAGTTCCTTTCTCTTAATCTTCACTTCCCTAATAGAAGGATCGCCACGACTACCTGAAAAGAACACGCTCGATTTAACAAAAGGGGAAACAAGGGGACTTGCATTTTACTTTTTTATATTAGTTATAAGGTATTTTTTCGAACTAGTAAAAAAAAGTCTGTGTACTTTTCGGAACTTTTTATATAACTCTATCTAAAGCAAGAATTTCAATTTTTTTTTTTAACAAAAATAGTGTTTCATGAAACACATTATATCTATACTACGTACAACTGTTATATTTATAACAATTGCAGATTAAAGTACATACCTGGTGCTTCAATATCCATGCTGAAAAAATTGTGATTATAAATTTAGGAAAATATGACGAGCGTAGTTAATCCGTACACAATTTATGCGCAATTAACCGGTATTGGCCGTACGAAAGATAACCCAACTTTGCGCACACGCGTAGGCTATTGTGTTGCGTTAAAAAAATTAATTTGTACGGTTCATTGCGGACTGGTTTACAGAGAACGTTTTGAAGTTATTTGTGACTCGTTTGAAAAAACTACTTTTATCTATTTTTGTCGTCGTAATTTAGCTATTTGGCCTTATGTGTGTCGGTCTGTCTGTAACTTTTTTTGTGCGCACGTTTACTCTGGAACCGTTTGAGATATTGACTTGAAATTTGGTACACTTATGTACTTTAATGAGATCTAGAACTAGATTATATTTTCATCTTGTTCCGTATAAGGGTTGGGGGGTAAATTGTGGTAAATTTGGGGTAAATGGGTAAATCAAGCAGGTAAGAGTCGATAAAATTGGTATTTAGTATATACAAGAGAAGCTAGGGTCTCAAAAAAGTTTTCGACATTACCACCCCCCCATTACCACCCCCAGCCCCTTATTAAAGGGGGTGGGGAAAAAAATGTGATTTAGTGTATGTACAAGAACCAGAAACCTCAAAATATTTTTTTACTTCATCCACCCCACTACCACCCCCCTATCACCACCCTCACCCCACTACCGATGTGGGGTATCGTTTTATGGGTTTTTGGGGTAGAGGATTTCAAATATTATATTATTAAAGTTCCATAAACAATTATTTCCACATACAAAGTTATTTCGTTGTGAGTGACTTGGATAGAGAATCTGGATGTGGAAGTAGTGATTCCTTGGGCAGCGATTTTTTTTAATCTTCGTAGGGAGGAATTGTTATATCGTATTTTAATCATAATATTAAGATTTAACCTTGACTTAATTATCTACCATTCATTAAGATAAGAAGTTCTTTATGTCCTTTATGCATTATCCATTCATAAAGCAAAGACGCTTACTAAGCTCTATCAGCATAAAAACTGCAGATAATGTAACCCTCAAAATTAAATCTTTCTTTGTTAGAAAAACTAATAAGTAGGGCTAGTATTGTATCGAGACATACATTCCATATTTTTAACTCTAACTAAATCATTCTACATTTCTAATTCTTATTACAAACATCATTCAATTCACATTATCGTAATTCTAACTCAACATTGTACAAAATGTAAAAGTTCGAAATAAAATAAAAAATCATTTAAAAAAATCACGGTTCTTGTTACGACTATAAAATATATAGATTGAGATCCCAGAGCCGCCAGACCTACGTCATTTTAGCAAAGCTAATATTTTGACAACGAATAGTGTAATATCTAGTTAAGAATGTATGCGTATTTGCTAGCTTGAAAGCGGGGCGCTTTTGCAGAAAACAGGTACAAAAGGTACATAAAAATTTTCTCACCTACGTTAAAATATGATAGCTGACTTATTTTTCAAGTAACACCCTAACGACATAGTGTAAGCGTCAATCTCCTGTCGCCAAAACTGTACAACCTGTACGTCTCCGACTTCCCGGAGTTCCCGAATACGAGCCTTGCCAAGTACGCCGACGACACGGCCATGTACGCGCATTCACACAACGCACAAGCAGCGAACATGCTGCTGAAGGCGCACATGGCTCGCGCCACGGCGTATTACGACAAGTGGAAGATTCGGATCAACGCCGAGAAATCGGAGTCGATTTTTTTCACGCGCCGCTTCACCGAGAACAGAATTCTCACACCACTTTCGATAGGGGGCCGCCAAATTCCAATTAAGCGGTGCGTGAAATATTTGGGGGTCAACTTAGACAGACGGCTGACTTTCAATACACACATTAACGAGACGGTACGTAAGGTCTACTCCATGTCCAGGAGTCAGTACCCGCTCCTGGCGCGGGGTAGCGGACTAAACAGGACGAACAAAAAGCTGTTGTACACGATGGTGATCAGGCCGGCCATCACATACGCGGCGCCGGTGTGGTGCAGCATCCCGGCCACGACAATGAACAAATTCAAAGTCTTGGAACACAAATTTATGCGCCTCATTTCAGACTCAGATAGGTACACCTCCCTCAGAGACCTCTATGCACGTTGCCACGACATAACCCCACTAGCGGACTTCGTCCGGGAATCCTCCCAAAAATTCTATCAATTCAAATTGGGCGACAGTCCGCTAACCCGAGACATCACACGAATCAGACAGCATAATGCCATACTTTTCGATCTAAAACACACATTACCATACCAGGCGTTGCCTATCTTTCGGCAACTTCCCTAGCCAAACCTATCCTATACCACAATTTCCCTTTCACCACCCTTTACTCTAATTTCACCACCTTTTACCTTAAACCCCTCTCTATTCCCTTTATTCATTTTTTGTTGTTTTGTTACATTTTTGTTCTTTTTGTCCCTTTTTGTCTTTCCACATCCCCTTTAGACCAATAACCTCCAGCAAATCCCAACTTTTAAAATCACACTCTCCCCTTCACCCTACCTTTCCGGAGGCGGGCAGACCACCGGATGAAGACTGTGACTTGTTCGAACGGGTTTTTTCATTGAGTTTTTCCCTGTGTCACCAACCAAAACTGCATAAAAACAAGTGCGCGTGTGTTGTGCGCGGGCCCTTAACACAAGTTTTTAAATCTAGTTTTAAGTAGCTGTAAGTGTTTTGAAACTATTCTTAGTTATATCACCCAAATTGAGAGGCGTAAGTTTTCTCATGCAAGACAGGAGGCCTAACCAACCCTCGTAAATTATTGTTATAGCCAAAGCCGAGCCCTCTTCACCCGACCACTCATCTACCACGACGTTGCGCGCCGTGGTGGTGTGGTCGGCTCTAAATTGGGCCTCGACTGAGGCGCATTATTGTAAACTAAAACTTATAATAAATTTGTTTTGAATTGAATTGAATTGAATCTTAAGGTCCGAGGTTTGATTCCTGAGCGTTCTCAGTTTTTTTTTCAAATATACGTACTAAGAAAAAAAGTTATGGCCAAAAATAATAAATATTTCTCTATCGGTTGTTTCTTTCTTGGTAATCGCCACCTTAAGTTAATATCTGTTGAAAAAAAAAAGCTAAGAACGCTCAGGGATCGAACCTCGGACCTTAAGATTCAAATCAAATCAAATCAAAGATATTTATTAACGTTTAAAGACATGAATGCGCCTCAGCTGGGTTCAGTCTAGAGCCGATCACATCACCGCGTTAAGATTCGGAGGTTGACGCTTACACCATGTCGTTAGCCTGTCATTTGGAAAATAAATCAGCTATCATACTTTAACGTAGGAGAGAAAAATTTTTATGTACCTTTTGTACCTGTTTTCTTCAAAAGCGCCCCGCTTTAAAGGTAGCAAATACGCATACGTTCTTAACTAGATATTACACTATTTGTTGTTAAAATATTAGCTTTGCTAAAATGACGTAGGTCTGGCGGCTCTGTGATCTTGGACTAATATATTGTCACATTTGTTATATTAAACTTGAAATAAACATATATTTATCTATCTATATACCTATCTATCTATCTCCCTATGTTTTAAAAATTGTGTAAAAAACGTTTTGTTCATGCTTTAAAAAGTTGATATAGTATTTTATATTATTTACTTACACCTCCCAATTATCTAATCCAATTCTACTGTATGTTAAACTAAGTATAATTATCGATACGTGAATTGAAGAATTTCACTCGATTTGTTGATAGACTCAACTTGCAGGAAACAGTAATAGCCCAACTATGACCCAAGCTATGAAGTGAAATGAAGTTAGTTAGCTTGCCCCTATCTATAAGTACCAATATATTTTGCCTTTATGTGCAAGTGGAGAAAGTTAAAACTTTTACATAATAAACACTTAGCAGATTAATCGCCAGATTGCATTTTCATTAAAGTTTTTAAGTACTTAACGAACCATATTATGACATCCAAATAATTAATGCATTTTATTTTATTTAACGAGTTTTGTTGGAAGACCTTTGATGCAAATTTAACAGAGTTTAAAAGCTCAATTTGAAACTTTCGAGCATTAGTCAAACAAAATATGATTCTACCTGAAGAATATTTAAAATTTTGAAAGAAAGTATATAAGAGGTCCAATGCGTCCAATTCAAATCAAACCATTTGAAACAGTTTCTTATCTGTACTTTAAATATTAAATATTACCTAATTGTTGATGGTCACATGTACTACTTATACTATTCCTAATTTAGCTAATTATATCTACTTCCTAGATCATTGGAACTAACTGTTGTAGCGGATTTATTTCACCGATGTTGTCTAACAGATTTTTTTAGTGATAAAATTTGGTTGAGTACTTAAAAATTCATTTGCTTATTTTTCACCAACCTCAACAAGGCATTGGTAAAAAAATTCAATTAACTGAGGGGAAATTTTATTTCATAATTTTTGAAGGAGGCTGTTTTTTTTTTTCACCTTCTTTAGTGACCTTTTTATTTAGCTTCTACACAGTAAAAGAAAATATCCGACAGAATACTTAAAATTTTATATAAATTTGAGTATTGCAGCTATTGCAGCTGTTGCAGCTATTGCAGCCTTATTGGATTCACAAGTTTGAATTATTAACTTTTCCATCAAATTCGATATCAATTATTCATAAAATAAATAATTTCCAATGTTGATGCAATTTCGATGAAATTTGAATTTATTATTACAAAATTAATTAAAAATTGATAAGGAAGCGTTTTGTTTTGTTTTTTCAATTTTTGCTCACCGTACACTAAGCGTAATTTGATGAAATTATTACGGTACCACCATACCTTGCAAATTGAGAAATATTTCACAAATTTCGCTTAAGTCAACAGAGAGTAATTATTTAGTTTATAGCAGTTTATAGCCAGCTTGCATTTGAGAGCCGAAAAAATTGCTAAAACATGCAATTTTGGCACGTTCATATTTTTTGAAAAACACCATTGGGACGGACGTATGATGTCGCGACGTAAAGAGGAAGTCTTCCAGATAAACCGGATCGTAAATTGCACGGCGAAATTCGAAAATTCAGCTCGACACGAACGAATCAAAAGTGACATTTTGTGACATTTCAGAAAATCGAGCACATCCACTAAATAAAGGGAACATACGGCGGGCCGCCGGCATGGCAAGTCAGCGCGTTATGTATTGTGATGTCACGGTGGACTTCAGCCGAGACGAAGTATTCAAATAAGAAATTGAATAAGTTCGTGAGTTTTTCAGATATCGAGATAATTTTTTTTTGTTTGACTAGTTATCTGAAAGACTACTAAATGAGGTTGAATGTACAGGATGTTTCTAAAATAGGAAACTTCCTAATTGTCTAACATCATTTTGCGTCAGCTTGATTTATGAAGACCTCATCAGTACACTATGCAGTCTTTTATTTTTGCAGGATCTTATTAAATGCTGTGACCCGGTATATTTATAAATTAAAATGTTTAATAATGTTTATATTTATCGGACGGACGGCCGAATAGACGGACAGACGGGCGGCAAATGTAATATGCTCTTCGTTTTTATACTTGCGAAGGGTATAATAACTGTATGGTTTAAACGTGTAAAATATTCCTTATAAAATTTTTCTTCCTTATTGGATTCACATGTTTACATTATTAACTTTTTACATCAGATTCGATATCAGTTATATATCCTAACACCAATACCAATTTTCAGATTTCGATCATAAAAGAAAGTTATTACTGCCCATATAATATGAAATTAAAATTGAGTCTTAGAATCATGTTATTAACTAGCGAGATAACTATAACTTTTCTCAGCACTAGAATACTTTAAAACCAACATTTTGAGGTATGATCATTTAGTTCTGCATCAAAATCGGATTGGCCCTAATTTAAGTGTTCCACTAATACGCCAGCGATTTATATTTAGCGTTACTTTTACTTGGCAGTTATTTAGAATTGCTAGGGGTCCCATGACAAATGCTACATTATTTGTCTTGTTTTTTTTTGGCATTGATGCTGTATTTTTTCATGTTTGACTGAATTTCATTAGTTTCTAAGTCTATAAGATCTCCTGAAGATTTCTTGATGTTGGTAGTGTATGTTTTGTGTAAAATTACTTTCACGTCAATTTTGGTCGAAGGCTTGGTTGGAGTCAAGAGCAGTCGCAGAACGTTTCTTTCAAATCATGGTGCTATATTCATTTCTGCAATCAAATAAGAATCAGTTCTTTATCCTTTAGGGTAGACTGCTACAGCTTCAGAAATATTTTTTTTCGAAAACTTTGTACAGAACTGAAAGCAACCTTATCGGCGGAAAAAATGTTATGCCATCGGTGTCCTTTCCTGCTGTCGACAACTTCATTAAATTGTCAGCATCATTATTTCAGATTGCCTCTCCTCTGTTAAGCTTAAAACCTCTTGGTTGCTAACTCTTGTTAATTTATTTGTTATTAGGTCGAAGACATAATCCTTCTTTTAATAAATATTTTTTATATTTAATGTAAATTTCATATCCGCAAGTTTAAACTGCTTTATTTCAAATTCATTTGAAGTGGTGCAACTAGGAGCTCTTTGATTTCTTGCATATTTTTTTTTTGTAGGCTCACACTCATACAAAGCTTTGAACACATTTGCTAAATCATTTACAAAATCGGCTGTTCGAGAATAATAAATATCATGCTACATAATAGAAATATTTTTTTGGCAACCGGAATATTCAATAAGTAAAGTAATATGTATGAGGTTAAATATCTCATAACTTCGTTAGCCAAAATTACCCAAATAATTATTCTCTGAATTATATTTAAATTTGACTATATTTTCTTCTTTAATTAACAATTCATTTATATAAAAAACACAATGTTGCACTATGTACACGAAGTGTTTTATAAACTTAGTCCCAAAGGAGATGCCACTGGCTAACTGTATAATTAATTTGTGTACTCACCTGCAGCTGGTGACAGTTTAGTTATGACGCCCCATCTCTGCTTCCACTGGAACAATATAAGAGGAATTAGTTATATGATATGTAACAAACTGCAGTCAGTTAAATTGTACACAATGGTTGCTCTCATCCAAATATAGGGGCAGATGGCGCACGGTTATTTTGAAATTTCACTACATATTTTTAAAACTGGTAACAATCCACTCAGTTAGGCGTTAAAAGAAGGCCAACCGTGCATTTTGGGTAGGATGCGATTTTATTTATTTTTTTTATTATATGAGGGGGTCTAGCGTAATGTTAAATTTGAGTTTTCGGGGTCGGAGATGCACCCATTTGGCCGCAATCTTGAAAATAAAGGTGTAATTGGTTTTTTTAATATAGCCTAGAAACTACAACTCCCATAAAAAGTTTGCACAGAACTTTTTTGTAGATAATAATATTTTACAACCTTCTTTAACAACTTTCTATTGTAACTTCGATAATTAAAAAGTTATAAGCAAAAATTAAAGAAAATTTAGGGGATAAAAAACTATTATTTTAAATAACTTTTTTTCTATTAATTTCATGAAAAAAAATGCATGATGGCTTTTTTATAGAGCATTTCTTAATAAATAATTTGGTCTACTATTTTTTTATATTTTCATTATTTATAAAGGTTTTAAGTTTTAAGTGAGGTATATGGGTAGAAATAAATTATTGGTATTTTATTTCTACCTGCATACCATTTATATTATTATATTTTATGTTTTTTATATTAACTTATTAATATATTGTTCATTAACAATATCATATCATTATTTATAATTAATATACAGTGTGTTCCCAGATGGGTTACCGCACACTTGTAAATTTTCTTATTTTTGATTTGCCGAGAAAAAGTCATTGTTTATAAAAAGTTTTGCTTGTCTTAGAAGTCATAAACAGCTGCAAAACTTAAGATAAATTATACAAGGTATTCTAAAAATTAGAGACAATGAAATCGACTTTAAGCAAACTAATTTTTTTTTACATTTTTATTGAAAATTTTATTTAATAAAGTTTTTTCAATTATGAAGAAATGCTTAAATAGGGAGTTTAGTTGTAAAATAATGAAATAATAATTTGTGTCCCTGGACGGGGTACCGCAATCTTATAAACTTTCCTATTTTTGATTTGCCGAGAAAAAGTGATTATTTATAAAAAATTTTGCTTGTTTTAGGAAGTCATAAACAGTTGTCAAACTTAAGATAAATTGCACAGGGTATTCTGAAAATTAAAAAATATGAAGTCGACTTTGGAGGAACACCTTTTCCACCAATTCGTTGATGAATTAGATCATTTTCCTAGGATATGTATGATATATTTACAATATTTAAAATAGTAATAATAATAATATTAATCGTCTTTATTAACCATCAACATACATATAGGGCGATGTTTAGCTAGAAGCTATTCTTACAAATAACCTATATAATGTGTCGAAGGAATAAATAAATTCATGGATACAAAGGCAAGTATAAAAAGGACACAAAAATATATTAAATAATATACCCTTCCTTCCCTTAACATAACTTAACCTAAATAAGTAATAAGAACTCGCTCCTAAGACCATACATGTGAATTTCTATTTATGTCGCGTATAATTGTGTGTAATGTTGTTTTAGTTTAAACCTGTAGGTAGCACCTAAACATTTAAGTTCACCACCAAGATGGTTATGTCTCCTAACAAAGTATGAGAATGACCGATGAAAAATAGATGTAGAATGTCCTGGCATATTCAGATTGTGAATGGACCTAACACTAACAGAGTGCATGTTATATCGGTAAGGCACTCCTATGTAATAGACGATGTACAAAATTTAACAGGTGTAATTCCCATAATTTATTCATGTGCAAACATTTCATAATTTTTAATTGTACTTCCACATCCAGTGGAAGTGTAGTAACGACAAAAAATTTTTAAAAATTTTTATTGTTCAGATAGGCTTAGAATGTCATGAAACGTCGAGATTTTAAATTTGCTGCCTGCCTGCCTGCCTGCCTGCCTGCCTGCCTGCCTGCCTGCCTGCCTGCCTGCCTGCCTGCCTGCCTGCCTGCCTGCCTGCCTGCCTGCCTGCCTGCCTGCCTGCCTGCCTGCCTGCCTGCCTGCCTGCCTGCCTGCCTGCCTGCCTGCCTGCCTGCCTGCCTGCCTGCCTGCCTGCCTGCCTGCCTGCCTGCCTGCCTGCCTGCCTGCCTGCCTGCCTGCCTGCCTGCCTGCCTGCCTGCCTGCCTGCCTGCCTGCCTGCCTGCCTGCCTGCCTGCCTGCCTGCCTGCCTGCCTGCCTGCCTGCCTGCCTGCCTGCCTGCCTGCCTGCCTGCCTGCCTGCCTGCCTGCCTGCCTGCCTGCCTGCCTGCCTGCCTGCCTGCCTGCCTGCCTGCCTGCCTGCCTGCCTGCCTGCCTGCCTGCCTGCCTGCCTGCCTGCCTGGCTGTCTGTCTGTCTGTCTGTCTGTCTGTCTGTCTGTCTGTCTGTCTGTCTGTCTGTCGGTCTGTCTGTAACTGTTTTTTGTGCCCACGTTTACTCTGGAACCATTTAAGATATTGATTTGTTGGGTACATATATGTACTTTAACGAGATCTGGAACTAGATTATATTTTCATCTTGTTCCGTCGAAGGGTTGGGGGGTAAACTGGGGTAAATTAGTATATACAAGAGAAGCTAAGGTCTCAAAAATACTTTTGGCATTAGCCACCCCCATTACCACCCACAGCCCATTATTAAAGAGGATGAAAAAACAAAGTGATTTAGTGTGTGTATAAGAACCAGAAACCTCAAAATATTTTTTACTTCATCCACACCCACTACCACCCCCCTATCACCACCCCCACCCCACTACCGATGTGGGATATCGTTTTATGGGTTTTTGGGGTAGAGGATTTCAAATATTATATTATTAAAGTTCCATAAACAATTATTTTCACATACAAAATTTTTTCGATGTGAGTGACTTGGATAGAAAATCTGGATGTGGAAGTAGTGATTCCTTGGGCAGCGGTTTTTCAGAGATTCTGTTGAATTTTTTAAATCCAAAAACTAATCGGCTAAACTAATCCAAAGAACTGCTACCCAAGGTATCACTACTTCCACATCCAGATTTTCTATCCAAGTCACTCACAACGAAAAAATTTAGTATGTGGAAATAATTGTTTATGGAACTTTAATAATATAATATTTGAAATCCTATACCCCAAAAACCCATATAACGATACCCTACTCCACATCGGTAGTGGGGTGGGGGTGGTGATAGGGGGTGGTAGTGGGGGTGGATGAAGTAAAAAAATATTTTGAGGTTTCTGATTCTTGTACATACACTAAATCACAATTTTTTTTCATCCTCTTTAATATGGGGTGGAGGTGGTAATGGGGGTGGCTAATGCCAAAATTTTTTTTGAGACCTGAGCTTCTCTTGTAAGTATATACTAAATACCAATTTCATGGACTATTACCTGCTTGATTTACCTATTTACAACAAATTTACCCCAATTTACCCCCCACCCTTCGACGGAACAAGATGAAAATATTATCTAGTTCTAGATCTCGTTAAAGTACATATGTGTACCAAATTTCAAGTTAATATCTGAAATGGTTCCAGAGTAAACGTGCGCACAAAAAAGTTACAGACAGACCGACAGACAGAAATTCTTTTTTTCGCTCAAACGTAAAATCTTGACGTTTCATGACATTCTAAGCCTATTTGAATAATAAAAATTTTTAAAAATTTTTTTGTCGTTACTATACTTCCACTGGATGTGGAAGTAACTAATCGTTCTGTACATTTCGTATACGATTTCGAGTAATTGAATCAATGCAAAGGACACAGGATACCGGGATAGTTAAATAATGATAAAATGAGAGACTCACGTAGCATCTTCCTTGAATTAAAACTTAAGACATGTTTATCGGCATAGAGTACTTTTAAGACACTGAACAACTTACTTATCAAATTGCTAAGATGATCTACAAACCCTGACTGTGAATCGAAAATTAAACACATATTTAACTTTCATTATATTACACATATTTCATTTTATTTATATTTGGCATGTGTTATGTAACTATAGTACATAAAGATTTTTGTATTTCGTGGTATAAGGTAGCATATCATAAATTATTTTTAACTTAAAAAAAGGTAGTATCATTTCAATATGTTTACCATTACCAAACAGCATAAAGAAGGTTTTATTTGTATTTAGTTTTGTTATGTGATGCAGAAATAATTTCACTAAATAGTCTACTCAAATTAGGAAAAAAACGCCGTTTTAGAGAAAAATTTTGAACAGCAATTTCTCTGCAGGGAAGTAAGTATTCAATTTTTAGAACAAGGTTTTGCTTATGCACAGAAAAAAAAGACATGATTTTTGGGATATATATATATAAGTATACATATGTTTTCTTGTATTTTTTTTTATTATTTGGACTCATATATCTCGAAAAGTACGCGTTTTTAAGAATAAACGAACATAAGTAAATGCATTCAGAATACGATTTCCTTCAAAAGAGGTGCTGTACATTTTTCTGATTATCCCTTTGGCTTTTCCGGAAAAGCGACTTGAAAAATATGTGTATGCGTTTTTTCGTGTTTTTTTTTTATTTAAATGCATATATCTCAAAAGTACGCGTTTTTATTGCTAAACGAACATAGGAAAACGTGTTGAGAATGAAATTTCCTATAAAAAAGGTCCTATACATTTTTTCTGATTATCCCATTGGTTTTTCCGGAAAAGCTTCTTGAAAAATATATATATATTTTTCTTATAGAATTTTTACTATATGTATACGTCATCAAGACATTTTTTTGTGGCAATCATTATGTGTGGATGTAAAACATTTTAACGGAAAACCAATGGGATAGTCGGAAAAATGTATAGGACCTTTTTTGTAGGAAATCTCATTCTGAACACGTTTACCTATGTTCGTTTAGCCATAAAAATGCGTACTTTTCGAGATATTTGCATTTAAAATAAAAAACACGAAAAAACACATACATATTTTTCAAGTCGCTTTTCCGGAAAAGCCAATGGAATGATCAGAAAAATGTATAGCATCTTTTTTGTAGGAAATCGCATTCTAAATTAATTTACTTATGTTCGTTTAACTTTAAAAACGCTTACTTTTCGAGGTATATACGTCCAAATGAAAAAAAAACACGAAAAAACCTATATATATGTATATATCTCAAAAATCATGTCTTTTTTTTCTGCGCATAAGCAAAACCTTATTCTAAAAGTTGAATACTTACTTCCTATGCAGAGAAACTGCTGTTCAGAATTTTTCTCCGCTTTTTTCCTAATTTGAGTGGACTAATAGAGGTCGGTTGTGTAAATAATAAATAATAAGTCCCATGATGCTCCCTTGAGGTAGTTCTATGCTTACATTAGAAACTGATGATGTGGTGTGTTCTATTTCTAAAATAGCAACTAAATAAGGTAATGGGAATATTACTACGAACTTATATTTTAGCTCAGCTAGCATGAGGTCATGATTTAACATGTCGAAGGCTTTAGAAAAGTCTAACAGTACTCATTTTCTTATCATCTATCGCGAGAAAAATAATATCATCTGTAACATTTAAGAGCATAAAATGTAGTACTATGAGACTTCCTAAATCCAGACTGACAATCTGGTAACCTATTATTATGTGTCGCCAAGTCATATGGGTCTTAAATCAGTAATCACGGTGGGATAATTGATTTTGTAAATTGGCTGCATAAGAACGTTAGGAAAATCTTGCTCCAAACAACAATTATATGGGTGAGATAAGGCAAGATAGTTGGCACATAATACTGCAACATTTTTAAAGTTGTTCCGCATTACCAAATACATTCGATGTGAAGCTGTCGACGATATTTGTTAATTCTTCCGGTGTTATAAGTATAAAATTAAAATCTTTGTTAGCAGGATGACTATGTGTATTATAGTAAATAGTTTTTTCGCTACAATTATTATTATTATTACTATTTACAAATGACGCGAAATAATTACTAAGTTCTTCAAGGACCACTAGCTACGAGGGCAATTCAATATTTTTGTTAGATGGCAACCCCAACGTTTTTAAACCTCTCCAACAACTCTAGAGCATTATCATTTTGAAATAAAAGTTACTTGGTTTCTAAATTAAGTAGTTGTTACACTTGATGATACGAGTTAAATTTCAAATATAAATGAAAGCAATGAAGCGTTACCACTTTAAAATGCACTAATGATTACGAATAATTAAAATCATTTGTAATTTGATCTTAACATATGACTCTCATAATTGTATCTAGCGCAAAATGGCAACTAGTAAAATTTTCTAGTTGGTCACATATTAAAGTTTCACTTGCATCAATTTCAGACAAAGGAAACTTTAATTTAACATAGGGTGTTTCTTAGCTGTACCTGGTGATGATTTTTTCGGTAACACTCTCAAGTGATTCCAGTGATTTGGAAAAGGAAGTGTACAAAATTTCAGTTTGATAGGATGACGTTAACCCGTGCTTCAAGGTCATTAAATTTTACCAAATGTAATTTATATCCATTAAGTGATATCTCATAATAGTTCTCGAAATAATTGAATTGAGTTTTGGTCGGCGTAAGTAGGTGCTACAAAATTTAATTTCTCGTTCACAATGCGTGGACAGACATTTTGTGTATTTGTGTACCATGAATTATTCTAGTTAGTTTCTATTTATTGTCTCACACCATCATGACATATGTCGTAGTTGTCCGTTATAGCGGGTTTATGCCTGCATGGATTTAGTGGCGCCAGTAAAAAAATATTGTCCACATATTGTCCACATATTGTCCATATTATCCACAAGTTTAATCAGTTAATTTTTTAAGCCGGGATGGAGAAGTATCGTATGGAAAGTTCTTCTTATAATGCACCAGGTGTACTATCTCCATCATTAACTTCTCCTTCACCTGCTACATCCTTTACCTGCTCACCTGCATCCACCCCACCATTTTCCAGTGAATAGTAATTTTTCATCAGAATTGGGAGAGTTTGTTAACCTGACTAAACTTTAAACTAAGGTTTAAATATTTTTTTATATTTGATTAGACATTTTTATTTTTATATGTGAACTTAATTTACGTTTTGATTCATAAAATTTGTTGTTTTTCTATGATATGGAGACAATAAATATATTAAAGTTTAAATTAAATCTTTTAACTTACCTTAACATAATCTTTTAAAGCGTCAATTAAAGCGCAGCATACTTCTGGAAGTATCAGCGATATGCATTGTTTCGATATCTTGAAAAGGTATTGTAGGCTTGTGTATGAATCCCCTGTAGCCAGAAAACGTAATGTGACAGCTAATCTAAGCTTTGTGTCCATTTTAGCAATTCTCCATCCAATTTTATTGATCAAAAACTCAAAATCATTTAGTGACATACGCAAAAAATTTTTGAAATGACCAGTACTCTCATCCAAGGATAATCCAATTGGCTTTTATATTGATACAGATGTTTAATCCAATAACGTCTCTTTTTTTTTACCTCTTTTCTTCTTGATAAGACGGTGCTGAAAGCAGCACATTTTCTTTTCATTTTCATCACTGTATCAGACATGGTGGAAAACAAAGCGGACAAAATTAGTGGAATTTAACTAAATAATTTATAAACACCCCGACCTACTCGAACTATGCGGGCAAACATATTCGTCAAATCACTGCGTTAACGAAAAATACGTCCACACTAGAACGATATTGCGGCACAAATCCCTTTGATGTCTTGAAAAAAACCGACAAGCCACGGATCACGTTTGTTGAATGTGGCGAAAATTTTTGCATTTGCTCGTATGCGGCGAACACGTCCACACTCAATGTGGACGTATCTTAAGTCAAAACTTTTCACAAACACTCGACGTCACTTATTGCTTGCACGCAACGTGTTTGATCATCTCTCCTACTTCTCAACCTCTGGTGGAGTTGAGATCGGAATGAGCAAGAGTCTGCTTCAACCGACCACGTGACCAGCCGTGCTTAACAGAGTCCAGGAGCAAGTAAGTAAATAAGTCCACTAAGGATCCGCATCTGAAAATTTTACAAGTTCACAAATCGGTTGTGGTGAAATATACGAAATTCCGGTGACGTCACTTAATACTTGTACTCACGGTGCTCGGTCATTTCTCCCACTCTGCCTCTATTCAAGCTAAGAGAGCTGGCAGTGGAAATTAAGACACAGAGTGAGTTCGATCCGACCGCCCGACCGAGGAATACGCTCCAAGTTTGATAGGAGGAGTGCCCTATGTCATGCAAGTAATAATAACAATAATACACGTCTAGATTATTTCCTTTGAATTTACATTTTAAGGGAGGAAATATTATAATGGTTTAGAAATAAAAGGCGAAGTTCAACCCTTATAGTAGAAATTCTACTACAGGCTTGTAGTACCCGCATTCCGAAATTATCACAAGTCCGGCCTACGTCATTACCGGTACGCAGACGGAATAGAGTTCCCCACTCTACCTTTGGTAATTTGTCCTAGCAGCCGTCCAAGCCACCAGTCCGCAGAGACAGTTCCCCAGCCGTGACCGCCGAAGCCAGACGAGCCCTGGAGATGTAAGGAAACCGAGTAAGCTAGTAATTCACATTGTATATAATATTTAGTTAATAAAGTTTAATTGTTATTTTCCGAACTGTGTATTTTACTACTGTGTGTGTGCTAATTTTCCGCGGGATATTACTGTTTCTCCACTGTAGTTACTCCCAACTGCACCAGCTGTTTGAGGGTAGTGCTGTTTCCACTCTTAAAAAAGGATCTGGCGCCCGAGAAATCGACTTGTGAGTACTGCGGTTGCTAAGGTGCCAAAAGTGACGCTTCTCAGCCTCACCGGGAAGTACGTCACAGCTTTATGAAATATGTAGTATATATTTAGAGGCAAGAATAATAATCAAGTAGTAATTAATTATTATAAACTAAATGACATTTATAAATAAAAGCCGAATGGATAATTTATGGGATATAAAACATCTACCATCATGTTATATAAAGGAGCAGCTGTTTACTCTTCAAAGCTATATTATATCGAAAACTATAAGATCTACGAGAAAAACACAAAGTAATTCAGTTTTAGAAAATACAATTTTCTATTGTGTATGTACAATATCTCAGTATTCACAAACATTTTTGAAAATAAATAAAAATTGCATTTGGTTGTGAACTTATAATCTTGGGCCATGGGTTAACGTTAACAGATGAAACTAAAATTGCATGCTACTAACTTTTTGGAACAACTTTATGGGCAAGTATTAACAACAATAGACGATAAAATTTTAAGGTCGCAAAATAAAATCATCGTATTAAGCATGTAGATGAAATCAGCTAGTATGCAAGTTTAGTTAAAAAAAAAACAATTATGAATGAATATCCTTTGGAATCCCTTAAACTATCAAACCAAATAAGAACGCTGAAATTTTCTTCAATTAAATTAAAGTAACGAAAGATCTGAAATTTACAATATAAGCTTTAAGAATTGTAATTTATACTACCTATATTGTACAAACAAAAGAATCAAAGGAGCAAAGGAATTAAAGGAGCATACGGCTGTTCTCAAATATGGAAGAACTGATAAATATATGATTTATCTTATTATATTAAGATATTTAAAAATTGGAATAGGTTTACTATGCCTCGGTCTATTGAATCTTGGTAATAATTTAAGTACAAACAACACATTTTCACATCATGTATAGTTTAAATGATGACAACTTAGTACAGTTTTTAGTATTCTAGTGTTTCATAAAACTGTTTTTGTATAAAAGAAAAACGGCGTTGACTCCAGCTTATTCTCGATTAATCCAATTTAAAAATAGTTATGCATACGCAAAGGGCGGAAAATGGTCATTTTAATGCGATTGTGATAGTGTAGGTTCAACACTAAAGATGTGCACTATATTTTTCACGACTAGATGATTTCAGTACCGAATAAATTCAGAAGAGGTGTTTATAATAATAATATAACTTATTTCAGCTACTCAACGTTTCATGTATAAGTTTGGCAACAAAAATTGTCCGATTTATTCTGAAGTTGTAATAGCTATTTATACAACTAGTAAGGAAATTAACGTAAGTGACTTATCTGACAATTTTTTGTAATTTGTCTTATAACCATACAAAATAATTATTTATGCACCATGTAACGCGGTCAAATCGGCTTCAGTATGAATTTAATATAATTGAAATTGCTGTTATTTTTAAGTGCAAAAATATATTTTCTTTTATCAAATAATATGCCATTATAAAGGTATCCAATGTGTAAAAGATAATTGCTCTTATTTCATCATTAATAAATTACATACCCACACCTAAAAGGTATTGTCCTTCGTGATCGTACTAATGGGTACAAAATAGTAAAGTCGATTCTCACCGGAACAATTCCCATTAGATATTTAACGCCTCTAAATAGTAGACTAACTCTGCTCCCTATCCGCCAGTGACCAATAATTTAATATGGCTGACAAAATTGGGGTAATTTAATTCTAAATAATTACCATATCAAAATATTGGTGCCATTTTCACACATATTCTACTATTTATGATGGAAATATTTGTATATATAAGATATAAACCTGTATGCCTAAAAAATTTTTTTGGTTATAACTTTTTACTTAATAACAAATATTGTCAATCTATTATTATTAGAGATAGAGGAAAACTAAGAGTGGAATTCTGTTAAGCTCAACAGCCTACGTATAATAAACTATAACATGAAATATAGCATATCATATACTATAATTATAGAATAGTACACTAAGATATTGGTACTTATATAAATTTTGTGAATTTAGTTCCTACAAATTTTGCAAATGGTTTTATGCATTCTTACTAACGTGAACTATAAATAAATATATCTGGAATCATAAACTCTAGAAGTAATATTAAGTCTGTTTTTAAAACAATTTATTGATGGATCATTAACAACTTAGTTGGATAATGTCGAAAACTCGGTTGCTGATGAGAAACTGTCGAGGTTTGGTATGATAAAATTCATGAAAGCTATAGCCTCCATTATTGTTTAATGGAAAATGTTCTTTCATGAGCAAAAAAGTGTGTACTTCAACAGTTTTAAGGTGGTTAAGGGATCATCTGTCGTTAATCTGTCCATAGCTGTGCTTAAGCCGAATAAGTTGAGCTTATTAAAATAAGCGGACCACTTTATGCCATAATCACGCGTGGCTTTCACTTTCAATTGTAACTGGTAGTTTCATGTTTCAACCTATGTAGATTAAGAACTGTTTCAATTCTGTCTGTCATCTGTCTATTTGGCTGAGAAAAATAACGTTTGGCAGGTAGTTCACGCCGTTGTAAAGGCAGAAACTTCATTGTTTAGTAAGAATACAGAGTGGACACCATAAAAATTAATGAAATAAATGTGCCGGCTAAGTGGTTCAGTGCTTATGTTGTAGAACCTTCCAGAATTAACCTAAGTCGAAGCCAAAATAAAAATTCGACTTAGGCAAAAATTTCATTTAAGGACATTTTCAAGAGACTGAGAGACTGTTATGAGTTCGATAAGACATTAGGCACAACCGGGTGAGAATTCGAAGAAACACCGAATTTTTACTTAGGAAAATATATTTTAGTCTAGGATATGAAAGTGAAAGTATATGGTGGTCATAGAAACATGAATCACATACCTTTTAAGAAGTACGTCAAAAAATTACTTTGAGAATATTCAAAATATTTTCAACTTTAATTCCTCCGCCAAAGACATTGACTATACCTTGCTCTAAAGATTAATATTATATTATGAAATTTTAACAAGGCGATGTATAAAAAAGGCAAAACTGACGAAATTGGCAAAGGCGGCGTAGCGCCTATAGTAAAAATTGGCAAAAAATCAATGATAATGCACAAAGCCGGTTTCTCGCATAAAACAAGTTTGAATTCACCCAGCGACTCGTAATTTGGTCGAGTGCGTTGGGTGGTCAATACAAAGCGATGGTAGGAAAACCAATAGCAGGGCTTTCCAAAGTTATAGAGAAAACCACCTTGTGTACAAAGGACTCAAAAGTCCATTCTGCCTAAAAGTCGTTCGGAGGCAAGTCGCTGTCATTTCTCTTATATTGAACCTGCATGGGGACAAGTACGTCGTAAGACTGTCCGAAAGTTACTAAACTCATGTATTAGTGGAACTCCGTCCTGTGAATGATATAATCATGATCTTAAGCTATTCATAAATGAATCAGAATTTTTTAAGTAAAATATTTTTATTTTATTTTCAGGCAGCCATCATTACCAAAATACAAAATTTTTAAATTCTTCTTAAAAGGCTTACATTAAATACTGAGGAGGTTAAATGAATCTTTTCCGCTAAATCAATTGTTAGCGCACGCTCTCACTTGTATGTTAACCCCTGAATGTCGGTGCTCCTGAAATGAACCTATATGCTGGTAAGGGGTCCTTCAGGGACCTCAATGAAATATGGTATTTTTGCAAATATTTTCATGCATTTTTGAAAAATAATACACCTAGAAGTATTTTATACAAATGTATTTAATTTTAACAAAAATCGAATATTTGACAAAGCAAAATAATATCGGTTTACATTGAAACACTTATTAACTAAAAGAAAAAGAATAAAATGTTACTACATGACAAAGAAACGTAAAACTATTATATAATTCAATCAACTAGACGAAGAGGTGGTACATATAATTGTTTGCTCTTTTTTTCTGTGAACTTCGCATACAAACTTTCTACATAGTGCGCACGTTGTGTTAACTTTCTTGTCCAATTTTCGAGAGCACTGATAGCATCTGGCTCGTTTTCTAACCGGATTTGCTGGCTGAGGATATGTTGATCTGGTACTACTATTCCACAATCTCGTAGAGTCGATTTTACATGCTCCTTATGATTTTTATAGTTGGACTTTTTATCCATATTGGTTTGAGCAAGATCATCTAATAATTGTAAGAGAAACAATCGTTGCCGCGATTTATTATTTTTTTTCCAATCAGGATTTTTTCAACGTATAAAATAAAAGCAATTAGGGCACAAATATCTAGCATATTCATAAATGTTCTATATGGCCATCGAGCTGTTCTTCTGGTGCACGAATACTCTCTAATAAGCTTATCGGCATTATCAACGGCACCTTTACTTGCGTTGTAATCTAAAATCATATATGGCTTATTTTTGTTGTCTGCACAGATTTTATCATCATCATGTTGGCTTGATATTAGATGTACCATCCTATTCTTTTTCGGAATATAAGAGACCATTGTTAGGTCTTTGGTAAATGCAAACATAGATGATTCGACTGGCCTGGATCTTACTTTTAGCTGAGTTGGTGTGTCCGGCTTGTCCTTGCGAACAGTTCCAAATAATGTGAGTTTTTTCGTCAATAAATAATTCGCCAATGAAACGCTTGAGAAAAAATTATGTGTGGTTATTCCTCGCCAACTGTCATGATACGGTTCCACCAAATCTGACACGACACGAAAGCCTTGATTCTTCTCTCTTACACCCGTGCGAGATTTTCTAGTGTACACCTGAAGGTTGCATAAATATGACGTTTTGACATCAGCTGCTGCCTAAATTTTTATCCCATATCGTCCAGATTTTGATTTGATATATTGCCTAAATGGGCATTTCCCCCGGAAATACACTAATTGTTCGTCAATCGTGATATTTTCGTACGGTTCAAACGCCTTTCTGTAATATCTCTTATTGCTGCTAACTTGTCTTCTTCCTTTCGCTCAGCTTTAGTTGATTTGTCATCGAATCGTAAAAATACAGATATTTGCTCAAATCTATCCCGCGGTAAAGCAGCTGCGAAAAATGATCGACGTATGGAGGTATTAGTAGACCACATTTCCCGAGTAGATTCCTTTCGACACCTTAGTGCACCTGCTTTTAGAAGTACTCCTAAAAAACGATCAAGTTCATCTTTTTCAAGAACTGTCCAATGTTTCTTATTGTCTGGATTTTTGGTATTCCTAGCAGCTTCTTCATTGGTATGACGACAGACGATTTCTTTCATTTTCGTTGTCAAAAAGAGGTTGAAAATATCTAAGAACGTATTACAATCTTCACTGTAATTTGTAACGCCTGGATGTGCATTTACAAGATTCCTTTGCCGTCTTTTGGTGATTACAAAAGGGTGGCAATTCGACTGCAAGCCTGATTTTGAGGTATATTTTATGTCACTACCTTCCTCAACATCTTCTTCAGGTTCCGTAGGTTCACCATCCTGAGAATCATCTTGCAGTCCCGTCGATTCCTCGTCTGATTCCTCTTCACTTTGTATTTCCAGGTTATCCTCCGTTTCCGACACATTTTCAACCAAATCTCGAGCTACCTCACTGTCCGACTCTTCATCGCTTTCATACTCTGTTTCAGAGTTCGAATCAAGATGGTTAATTATATCTTCATGTTCTTTTTGTGTTAGTGGTCTGGTTCTCTTCCAATGCTTCATTTTGAGTGAAAACTAAAAAAATCGCATTTAGTAACACAAATTTTTGGTATCGTTTAATGCCGAATCGGGACCCCACTTACTTTATGATTTTATGGTGAGACACTATCGCCACGACGCACTGCAGCATACTGAAATATTGTGCAACACGTATCTACCCGACACATACCTAGGAACGCTGGTGACAATATGTTCAGAAAAAAAAGTTATTAGATGAAAACACCACTTGGGGTCCCAGCGGGACCCCGAACAGGCAATCAAAGGTTAAAAAGTAATTTATTTTATACTTATTAAATAAATGGTATTCTTTGAACTAATCGCATTTTATTGATGTAAGGACTTGTTGCTAGTCTTAATCCCTGGAGTTTTCGTTTGGAAGACCTCAACAACTGAGTTAATCGGGATGTCATGATTCCTTAAGCTTGATACTCAGTGTTCTGGTTGCCTAACTGGAGCTTGATAGGGATTTTTTATGCGATTTCTCCAGAAATCTTTAAGTGCAGGCACCATTATTAGTAGTTAAATACATACAGATCACGTGAAATTCCAATTCCGTCGGAGAGAAATCTTCGATAGGTTTTTTTTTATGCAAAAATAGCAGAAACCAAAAGACGTCAGACCACTTATTACCCTATAAGCAGATCAAAATCACGTCAGATTCTAATCCCGTCGGAGAGAATTGTGAATAATTGAAATCAAGTCATGAGAGAGCGTCGCTAATAATCTGAGGTAGGGCAGCCTTGACCTATTACTCGTCTACCGAAATATACCTTATCTCGAACTCGCTTGGGAGTGGAAGAACGGGACAGAACTCGGCTGGCGCCCTTTTAAATATAAATTGGTGTCGCGTCACCTAGACGCTTGGTAGTGTGTTCTTCCACACTTACACATTAGGCTTTATACCACGGAGTCCCGGGTTCGAATCCTGGCTAAGACATGGATGTTTAATGGCTTTTTATGTTATTGAGATGGTAGCAGTGAGTTAGTTCGCTGTTGAGTGAGACAACATAGCAACTAGCTGTTCCTCTCCTGAGTTTGGATCCCAGCTCTGGCAGATAGCAATGTCGAAGGGAATGGTTGTTGTGTTGTTATCTGTATGTTTGTGTCCTGGTTGAGTGGTGTAATAGCTGTGGCTAAACTTCACCACGACGCTAATATTAAAAGACGATTTAAAAAAATTCAGATATCCTATTCAAGTCCCTTGAAACGGAAACGAAAAACGAAGATATTTTATTTTCAATCCACTATGTGGAAATAATTGTTCAGAGAACTTTAATAACATAATGTTTGAAATCGCGTACCTCAAAAGCTATAAGATGATATTCCATACGGTAGTCGTTGCTACCAAAAAAATTTTTGAGGCCTTGGAATCTTACCCAATTTTATTTCCTTACTTTCTATAATAATGCTGTGAGGGTAGTAATGAAGGTTATTGTGTGGATGGCTGATGCCAAAAATTGAGATCTTGGCTTCTCGTATATATACTAAATCCCAATTTTCTAGACTCTTAACCTTGCTTGCCTTACCTATTTGGCACCATTTACAAATCAACGCTTCAACGCAATAAGATCAAAGTATAATATAGAGATCCATATTTCATTACCATACATAGATGTACCAAATTTCAAACAAATACCATAAACAGTTCCCAGACTAAGGGTGTGCACAAAAAAGTAACAGACACACCGACAAAATGACATTTTTGAGAGAAAAAACTAGACTATGTTCGACGCTGTGCTTGAAAACCACCTCCATGAAAAAAAAACTATGGAAATGAAACGAATAAGCAACAGTATAGCTTTTTCGTTACATCTTGAATTACGGTAGTTTACATCCTTTCTGGGGGTGTTACTTAATAACATTTATAGGACATGAGTTTCAAACTCTAAGTGCGACACGATTTTTGCCAATCATAGCATCCATAAAAATGTAAATCTGGTTAGTTTCTCTCTGTTTTTCCAGCATCCTACAGATATAGGGGTAGTATCTCGCAACCCCGTGGGGGTGGTTTTCAAGCACAGCGTCGAACATAGTCTAGTTTCTTCTCTCTTCCTCGCAACGCAGGTGTTTCGAATTTCTATAGAAGTCACTGTAACTTTTTATAGTTAAATCTTACATAGGGGGTAGTTTTCACACCCTCTGAGGATTGACAGTGTAGGATGTTGATGGTACGTAAGTTTCTGGTTCTATTACTACGCAATTTCAGTCAATCATAGCATAGAAATAGAAATCCTGTTGGATTTTACATTTTTTCTTGTTTCTCTCGTGTCCTTTGAACTTAAAGGTGGTTGTTCTCAACCCTATAGGGGCAGTTTAATAGAATTACGTCGGACCTGATGTAGTTTCTTAATACTTTAACAAAACTTAGACATTTCGAGATTTTTCAGCAGTCGATTTTTTTTATATATGGGGGCTAGTCTTCGCCCCTCCGGGGGGGGGTGTGTTTCATATTTATTGTATGTACGCTGCTGTTTAACCTTAAATTGTATAATTCGATTGATTAAGAAGTAACAACTATTCTCGTAGCTTAATCTTCTTTTTATTCCATTTCTTGGCTCTAGCTAACGATTTTGACCCCAGATTCGGATTCAGCGACCGAAAATACATGGGGATACATGGGTCTGGTTCGCTGCTTTGAACTTTTTTTTTGTGGGGCTGTGTATTTATTGACGTCTTATATAATAGTATATTATTCAACGAGCGTGTAATGATAGCTATTACTCAAGAAGAGACGTTTACGGCACGAGCCGAAGACGAATGTCGTATTTCATCAGAGTGAGTAATAGCTATTACACGCAAGTAGAATACTATGCTTCTTTACGACTACTCAACAGGAAGTTGCACATTAAGGTAAAGCCGACAAATAGCGAGATTTTTAGGAAAAAATGCGAAGACGCACATTGTATCGGTCATAACTTCTTTAATTTTTAAGCAGAAGAAAAATTAAAAAAAAAAGACTTTTAGCTTAATTGATATTCTTTAATTTGTTTTTTTAACATTTTTAGCGCAAGTGCCTTAGTTTCTGAGATATTTAACTTTTAACGATTGACGTCATTTTTAAACCTCCATATCTCCGAAAAAACAAAAAATTACTGAGATTTCAAAAACAACAAATTGTTTCTGAGTTTATGATCTTTGCCTTGGAGATTTTTATTTTTTTGCTAGCATTGATACTTTTCGATTTATTCGACCAAAATCGTGTTGAGGCATCCTTTTTCGCAATCTGCAAAGAAGGCGAAACACGAAGTCTTTGAACGTTCAGATCTTTTTTAATATATGAGTTGAAGGGCCATACTATGTCATTTTGGAAAGAGGAAGAATTGCATGTGATGTACATCGTGAATCGCACAGGCGACATCGATAATTCGAGCCTACAGGAAGGTACGAAAAGTGACATATTTTGACTTTCGGCGAAATTAATAACCTACTTATTATGACAGATTGAATTAAGTTATGGCACACGCGATGTTTTGGAACTTTAAATCAGCTCTTGCAATTGCTCTACGAAAACTGTTGAATAATGAATATGATTTCTTATGATTGGTTCAACACTGTTGAATAATGAATATGAACTCTTGTGATTGCTCCTAGCCTATTGAGAAATGAATTATTACCCACGGCCATTAGTAATGAGCCCCATTACAAGTTCAAAAATAATAGTAAATGAATTATTGAATAGTCGTAGAAAAGAGTATTTTTCTACGACTACTGAATAATTTATTTATTATAGATACGTTCTTGAACAAGTAATGGGGCTCATTACTCGCAGCCGTGTTTAATAATTCATTACTCAGTGGGCTAGAACCAATCACAAGAGTTCATTTTTATTATTCAATAATTGTGGAGCAATCACAAAAGATGTTCAAAAATATCGCGTATGCCATGACTTAATTCAATCTGTCACGCAAATATCAATATATGTCATGGGCATCATCATTTATATTAATTTTAAAATTACTATCATGTTTTCCTTATTAATTTGGACAAGTTTGTTTTGAAAAAATGATTCAAACGATAAGTAGTCATAGAACAAGTATAGTATTCTACTCGCGTGTAATAGCTATTACACTCTCGTTGAATAATATAACATAACACAAGTCAGCAATAAAAGATAGAAGAATAATGTAAATAGAAAATACGAAAGTTGTACTCATACTGCAGACAATAGGCATAAGCAAAATTTAAACAGAAATATAATAAAAAATGTAATTTAAGGAGCAATGCTAAAAAAAGGCAATTTAAAAAATAGGCGTAACTTATGGTACTTAATATAAATGAGAAAAGCCAGCATAAAGGAACTCGTTTACAGAGAAGAAAGCATTGTGAATTAACAGCAATATAAAATTCATGTAATTATAATCCATGCATGGAATTTCCTCAATCTCTGTGGAACAGAATTGTCAAGAACAAAACAACACATTAAGAAGTTAACTTTAAAATTATTATATCTCCATCTATATTTTTTTATAATACGAAAATGTTGACATAATTTCTTAAAACCGGAGACAGTCAAGCAACGCAATTACTGCTGAAAGATATAGGGGACACGTTCATCAATCAATCTACGTGGTTTTAGCAAGACAACGGCATACCACGACGTGTACCGCTCGGATGGACATAGATGTTTTACACACAATGTTTTTTGACGGATTAGGGTTCCACTTTCCGCAACTGAACTGAACTGCTGTCGCTACGTTTTAATTTTTGTTCAGGCTAATATTGAGAGCAATTATTAAAGTCAATAACTAATTATACAGATCAAATAAGAAGGTAATCGAAAATATATTTCAGTTACTGAACATACGAAGTTTGTTAAATATTTAAATTGAAATATCTCGGGAACAAACGCTTGAGCATGACCTTGGCCATGTTTTAATGTCGCTCTGGTTCAAATATTATCAACAAAATGTATCAAATGTCACAAAATATTTTATTTTAAGGAAGTTTCATACATCTACGAAAATCGAAGTTATCCTGAGACCACACGTTCATATAAAACTTTATAACTGCATCACTGACAACATATTAAAATCACAAGTCCTAATAACATCAATTAATAAGAAAAATTGCGATTACCTAGAAACGAAAAGGAAGCCAAAAATCTAGGATTAAAAAAAACATTATAATTTATATACAATCACCTAAATCGTTCAATAAAAAAATGAAGAATCCCAATCAATTTGGACTAAGGAATCTACACTTAATTTTTTTCTACTTTATTTCCGGACACTCTGTATATATTGGAGGCTGTAACTTGAAATTGACCCATTGGAAAAATAAAATATCACTATTTCGAAAAAAATGTATACTTTTCGAATGTTCAAACACAAAATCGTTTACTTGTATGCATTTTTTCGAAAATATGATCAATCAGATCATGATAAGAAATTGAAAGAAAGAAGATTGTTTTGAATATAAATATAAATTCTGAAACTTTTCCAATACATTAACAAATGTATAAGGAATCCGTTGGATATAGCTGAAATGTGGATAGGTGTACCTGTAATAAATACACTACATTAAAGGCACGTAAAAATTCATGCGAGCGATTCAGCGGGTATGTGTGGTGCCTGTGTACGCATTCATAATTATATATTTTCCCTCCATACTAACTATTTATCCTCCTATTCACTAAGAAAAATGTTAAAAACGTGTAATCAGAAATAGAAAATAGCTTTATTTTACTCGACAGAACAGCTAAGAATTTTTAGAGGTTCCATAGTATGCATTTAACCGTGCGCTGATCGCGCAGAGTGTCAAAATTATTGCACTATTTTTTTCCAGGAATACCGTGGCTTTAGCGATAAATTAATATTATAGAATATTTTTTGTTCAAAAACACGTGGTCTATCCACCTGTATTTTTTATTTTTTCCTACCCTGACTTAATATCAAAATTTTGAAAAATGGATACAAAAACATTTTTTCCCTTTTTCTTTATGTTCTGCATCCGAGCGAAATGTAAACTTTTCAGGACATTATTCTATACACTTTCACGAACTCATTAAAAAAATATATATTCAGTTTGCAAATTTTTCTGGGTTTCACTGTCGTCTGGGCTACCTAAAGTACTTAATAGATCGATTGGGACGTTACCAAATTTTAGAAGGACGACATTTTGATTATTTATTGTAAACGAATAAAAAAAAAATTAACAAATAAATTATATTTTTACATGTTTTATGTAATTTCATGTTAACCAATTTGATACCAAGGGTTGAAAATGAAAACCGGTATTTATTTATTAAAATTTTTAATCTTTAATAATTTAACTTTCGGCATTATCTTTCACAAAAAATTTAACACAAAAAAAATAATGCGTGTTTCGCAAATGAACCACTGGGAAGAACAATGAAATTAATGAAGAGTAAAAGTACATAAAATCTCCTATTTAACAGAAAAAACAATTTAAAATAATAAAAACTTACAAAACAGTATTTCAATATAATAATGAAACGCAATAAAAATATAAATAAATCGTTTTTTTCACTTGGTGCGCAAACGGACCAGTGGTGCTATACCCATAGCATTTTAATTTAAATTTGGTGGTAGTTTGCAAAGCAGTAAATATGCAAATTAACTTTACATTTACTACAAATCTATATTGTATGATTTCTACATACCTCCTCTAGGTTTTAGACTCATGAGAGACTATAGTATGGAGATAGTATAGTAAGACCGAAGTCATCGTAACGCCATCGTAACGCACTTCATTTATGGGATATGAGAGACATTTCTTTGCACAAAGCTTTATTTGTTTTCAAATGGCGCAGAACAATATAAGATTTAAAATCAAGCTAGAATTTTTTGTTTCATTGTATATTTTCCAACCGTTCACTATCGTGCTATCTACGGAATTACATAAAATGGGCCACCACCATTTTCTACCTAGAACTCCACTTCTATCTATCTGTCTTCTATTCTATAGTTGGCAATGCCAATATCATGGAGGATCACTCCACCCATAAATTTATTATAATGAAATATTACATCTGGTTGAGTTACTTGAATGTCCTTCCTCTCTGTTCTGTTGTATCCTCTCACACGGTGTATTGTTTGAACGCCAAAAACATTACTACCCTTAGTTACTACTGCGCTCTCATTCCAACGCACAAAAAATGGTTTACATTTTTGTATTTTACTCATACGATTGTCGTTCCAGTACTAAAAAAACCATTTTCTATCAGATGCCGAAACAATTTGAAAGATGAAAAAAGTTATCAAAGAATGTGTTATGAGCAAAGGGTTTTTGCACAACACACAAGCGAGCTCATGATTACGTCACCTCTAAGACCAAATTCTTATTTTGCGTTATCAGAAGCACCACCACAAGGAAGGGAATAAAACAAATATTCATTTGAAGAACACAGGCACCAAAGCCTGATCTAACCGGCTTGCCTCACACAAACATTTTGCAAGAATATCGGCCAAAATAATGTATCATTTTTTCTTCAACGGATAAATTGTGAAGAAAAATACCCCACTGCAAATTTTTTCTATTCACTGCATTTAAATATGCTCTTACTTTTGCAAATTTGTCATTTACATTGAACTCGTTGTCTGATAAATGCAAATTTCTTTTGATTTCTTGAAATACATACATATCTTTTTCTACCCAGTTCACAACCTCCTCTAACGTAGCTTCTAATTCTTTCCCCGTTTAAAAATTCTTAAATGACATCTTGAACACTCACAACCACCTTATAACTGATATACATGCAGAATGAATTCGATCAACCTCACTCTAACACCTTTATGCAGATATTGCAAATATGTCTTGCCAGGAATTTTCTTATCCAGTTAGCAAAAATGTAAACCATAAATACCAGTGGTGCGAGAACGCACCAAGCGTTTTTCAATGCTTATGGTTGTTTTAATATTGATATGAGAAATGTATGTGGTAAATGAAAAACTAGCACCTCTGGTAATATATTTGTCTTACAGAAATATTTCAGAAAATTACTTATTTATTTACTTTTCTGAAATAAAAGAAATTGAAAAAATAACCTTCCAATAATTTTCGTTTTTTAAAAAGCTATAACTTCAAATTCATATTATACTACCATGTAATTTTTTATGAGACATAAAATAGATGATAGTTAATAGATTACTTCCAGATAACGGTCAAAAAATATTTGGTAACTCGTTAAGAAAATTGTTATTTTGTGGTGCGTAAATGCACCACTGGAGGCTAATGGGTTAAAGCTGAGGCCGTGCAGGATTATAGTTATTAATTATATAAGGGGATTAAGAAGCGTTTAATCAATGAGAAAAAATATGCACTCGAGGCGAAGCCGAAAGTCACATTTTTTCGAGTAGATTGAAAGGCTGTTAATCCCCGAATGTAATTCAACGTTTTAACCACGACTACGGCCAAATTAGGAGCGTGAAAGCCGTAAGAGAGCAGCTGAAAAAAAAATCTGATTTTGAAAAACGTCAGATTTGGCAAGTTTATTTTGACTAAGAATTAAAATAAAAATCTTTTGATTTTGAGCAAAATAATAAAAGGTCTTTGAATCATTTCTATGAAATGAGTTTGTTAATACGGGTCAAAATTACCAGAAGATCGTTCTTGATATAAATGTTAATGTTACTATTAATAATAATTCTAAATAAAATTCTATAAAATCGAAGCGTGGTATGCATTCTAATCCACTAGTGTATTAAAGTGCCTTTAATCCACGGAAAATAGACGTATTATACCTTCCTAATATAGTGGTCGTGGATAAAAATATTTAATACTTATTAATATTTTCTCTTATATTTGAATGTACTGAAAGCAATATAGTAGACTCAATTTTATTCAACATTTCCCGATAAATCCAAAAATATATAAACCGACAAGGTGTTTCCTTAGAAAATGAAGTAATTTCTTGATAAATCGAAAGCCAAGCGATGTATTTTCTGAACTCCCCGAATATTTCTACCTTGAGTTATCAAATTTTCATCAAAGAGAAACTGGCTAAGTTTTTGAGTGTTTCTATACTTTTCTATCCCTGTATACATTACATGGGCTCCAAGCAGAATTAAGTCTTAATTCACTACCCGAATAATTTAAATTAAATGAATTCCATTGTTTTAAATCAAAAATGCAAGAGTTACAATAAATCCCTAAATAATAGAGAACCATATCGAACTCAAATTGCTTTGCAATAAAATGGAAAACAGCAATCACAGGATAACTTTATTTTTATATAAGAAGTAAACATAATTCCAAATGTAGGCGTATGCATAGATTTACCAAAATGCAGCCAATACAAGATGTAAAAACATCCATAAGAAGACTTATGCCCAATACAAATGTAAATTTTCGCTGTGCATATTTATATGTAAATTTTCCTTAGAGAAATTGTTGCGCGTACAGAAACTCTAGACTAGACGGGATGCAAAATGTAGAACGCGTGTTGAAATCAGTGACATATCAAGAAAGGGAACTGGGTGTTGGAAGTAAATAATGCTCGCTTGCTTATTGATATTCAAGGGTAAAATTTGTAAAGCTAGAAATTTTGTTAAAATTTCAAAGTGAGAATTACTTAAGAATGATACGTTTTAAAATATTTGTAATTACAAAATTTATAAATTATTTATTTTTAAAATACTTTAATTTAAATTCTTTAAATGTCAATTGCGCTGCAAATATATTCAATAAGTTGTTTAATACTACTATAATAATTTACAAAAAGAAACGTACGTATTTAGTCTCTTTTCTTTTCTATGCCGGCGTAGAAAGGCCACTGATTATTTTTTTAATTTCAGGACTCCCATGCCGGAATTCTGACTACAATCTAGGCATTACGACTTTAGTCACTTAATTCCTAGATTAAAATCGGAATTATGAGTTCCATACGTTCGTGTGGAGAATTTCGAGATTAAAGTCGGTATTCTGAGATTAAACTCAGAACTGAAAATGAAAATCAGTGGCCATTCTACGCCTTCGCACTTTTCTCACTTCTTCATCACATAGATACATTTATTTACTTATTTAAAAAATTTTCTACCATTTCACATCCTTTGATATTACCCGTATTCTGTAATATACCGAACTGGCCAGCTTGAAATTTAAAATGTACGTATAATGTATAAAAAAAGAATAACGCCATTTTTAAAGATGTTAGACAGAGAAGTAACATCTCCTCAGACAACATTTTACGAGCGGGCGGGAGGCCCAACTGATCCCACGTTACCACATTTTCATCAACGCAACTGTCTGTTTATTGCAGTAACCCATTTCTTATTCTCATTAGTACCATCAACTTCACAACAGTGACCTGACTAGCAAGGTATGAACTCAATTGAAATATTTACAATTCACAAAATATTAATTTTCTGCCAGTATTAAAAACTGAATTAACTGTCTTAATCTCGATGGGATATCAGTTGCTGTACTACTATTGTTATTATAGATGCTCATTGTGAAATTTTATAGTGTGACGTGTAAAATTTGTCTCTCTGATGATTTGTTTTATATATATATATATATTGTTTTATATCTATAGGATATTTCTGTGTATTCATGATGTATTAGTCTTTTGGCTAAATAAAGAATTAATCTATAAGTTATCTAAAATATAAAAACTTATATAATGGATTTCTGCTTTTGAATATTGTAGAACCCAATATGGACAGCTTTATTGGTTATTATATATGCCCAGTGTGCCCTTGCACACTGGGCATATATAACCAATGTACGGGGCTTTTACCAGTTCAGTCGATAAAATTATCAACCCTCTTTAACCCATTTTATCTACTCGTCTGTAGAAACCCTATTACGAGTTTATGGTATCGGTAAAAATAACTCTTTTTACATATTATTTTGAGCTAAGTTCACTCCATTATTATCAAGTAGATAAAAATTAATCGCTCTCGGTGGAATTTATCGATGTTGGTTCTGTAATTGACTTTTAGGACAAACTCGATAAAAAAAATTATCTACATTAAAGTTATCGATGGTCGATATTTTTATCGATGGAGACTGGTAATAGCACTGGTAGTCAGATATGCAAAAGACTGGGCATGTGGGCAAACATAGAGCGGACAGAAATTAATAAAATATATTTGTAATATAGCGAGAGAAAGAATACGAGAGGGAGAATACGAGATAGAGAGGGAGAGAGAGATTTATTCATGTTGGACAGAGTTGTCAGAAATGAAAATACAAAATTAAGGAATGTCTAAAATGGTCAATAAAACATTTTTTAATAGGTTTTTGAAATGTATATATTAAATCTCTCCAGGCATGGTAATAATATTGTATAATCTAATGGGATGTGTCTAAAGAAATTTATATATTTCGTGTTATTCTTTAGGTTGATTTAAACGCAAAAATATGTATTGGTTGGCAACTATTGGTACTTCTATTTGTTAAAATAATTACCGACAAGTTCTTTAATATTTGAAATCCAGTAATAACTTATAGTCATTTTTGAATATGCAATTTTTTAGATGTACGAGCTGCACCACATCCAAAGTAGAAGATTACATGGCATAGTACTACGAAATTCTAGGCTGAAATAATTGCATTTTCATTATTTGATATTAAAATATACTTGTGACAGTATAGTGTATCATCAGCATATCCGATAGATTTGAATTTGATAGACTCCGTTATGTAGTTGATGTGGGTAATAAATAAGGTCAGAGTTAAAATTGATCCTTGCGTACTTCAGCTGTTTAAAAGTTGAGGTTTTACTATTTTCCTGATTTTTTGATTTAATGGGATTTTCTGCCATGTAATATGTATTCTATTCTAAAAATAATGTCCGTGGAATCCACAAAATAATACAAATAACCCGTATATTACTAGAAAATAACTTTGACTTCAAAGGAACAGTTAGTGGTTTCTAATAAATAATACGAATAAGAATAACAATATAATAATAATGTATTTTCCAAAAGAAAATCTATCTCCATTGGATTCTTAAGGCGTTAATAGAGAATCTTTCACGTGCCCGTATTTTTTCGAGTTCATCAGCTACCGATATGATTATCGATTCTGCCGATTTATCCTTGCTATAATCCTACTCACATGGATTTTTTGATTTATGCTTTTAAATCCTTCCATTAGCCTGATCTTCTAAACTAATTCGAGTGTTTTAGCCAATGCTGAAATTAATGGTATTGGCCTGTGATTTTGAGCTGAATTTTTGACACATTTTTTAAGTATATTTCCGAATTTCTAATGTTTTCATAATAATTATTTATGAAGCGATTTGATTGAACAGTTCTACTTTAGATAATTTAAGTGAATTACAATTTAGACCATAATAATCTCTGGATTTTGAGGAACTTAGTGATTCAATCAAATGTCAAATTCGAAATACACATATAGTGGAGTCAAATTAAGGATCGAAATAGGTTAATAAGGAATTCTCTAGCGACAGCAATTTTATTGTTTTAATTTGTTGTAGGTATAATAACAAGTATTCTGAGCATTTTTTTCCAAAATCCGTCCATTGCTTCTTGTAGAATTTTCACAATTTATTTTTCAACACAGAAATTTTGCGCTATTTTCCCTATCTCAGGTCATAGTAATCTGACCGCAATATAAAAAATAAAAATACCAACTGTCCGTTATAAAATTATGAATAAGGCTAGGCATATGAAGAAACTTCTTGATAATTTGTAAATTTGTAAAAAAATTAAAACCACCAAGAATTGCCTTTTTTAACAGTTTAAGAAATATGATGTAATAATCCATCAATTTTCACGAAAGTTGGTGGAACCATGCCCTTTATTGACTAAATCTCCGTGCCAAATTTTAGCGCAAAATATTTATTCAAACGGCTAAAAATCAACAATAATTTCGAAATTTCCATTGCAAAATATGAAATCGACGAGATCGTATTGCGGTGGATTACATGGTACTATCCTGCTCTCTCTAATGAGGAGGAGGAAAGGGACCTACTTTTCGACCATTACAAACGAAACAAAGAAACACGAGGGGCGGTCTATACCTGCTCTAGGAAAGATCTACTACAAAAAACAGAGTTAAACTTGAAATATACTCCACCGTGGCCGTAAGAAGATATATATATATATATATATATATATATATATATATATATATATATATATATATATATATATATATATATATATATATATATAACAAGAAAAATCACTGAAACTAGAAATAGTTTCCCTATATAATTTCACTGCAATGTGGAAAAATGTTAAAAATAATGTAACTTCTCCATAGATAAGTTACAAACAAAAATGAAATTTGAAAAAAAAAAGTTAAACTTTTCCCTCTCGTTACTTATTAGACTTAGAATAAAAATGTAGGAAATTTTGTTCTCTTCTTCAACTTTGTTTTGAACATTTTTCTCGTAGAATCGAGCGTTGCAGAATGGTTTTGAGAAAAATAATTTTTGCACCTTTCAATCAAGATGGCGGCTCGCGCCTGCCCCCCCCCCCCCCCCCAGGTTGAGAACTTGCATTTTTCATCAGCACCTCGACGTAAACAACATATGTCAAAATCACTACTACTCCGCCTTTTGTAAGGCAAAAACCTTTTTTTGTCCCTACTGACTGGATTACCGACGCATTCGCCATTTATTTAAATAACATGGAATTCGCGCATCTTTACAGAATTAACACTACAAATCTTATTTCATTTACTTAAACATTATATAACGTATAATTAGTAGTTTCATGACATTTAAAAAAACTGGTAATGGAGAACGACTAGACAAACAAAAGGAGCACTTGGAAAAAATTGATCTGGGACAAGAATTTGAACAGTTGCCTACGAATAGTTTCTTCTGTGGGTCAATGTGTGAAAGAACATATAGAGCGGGAGCTAGGTGACTTTTTCGGCAGCTCATCGTTTTATACTTTGTGATATTTTTATGGTTTAATGGATGATAACGATTCATAAAATCGACTTCTGGCGGGGCACCTCCTGTCAGGAGCGCCACGAACACTGTTTAAAAATCAGTGAAATCATGTCATCGTTACAAGGCTCATTTTTTTGTGTGTACAGCTTTTATGTTTAGAATGAATAAAATAAGATCGCCAGAAAGTGTGGGCCGTCAGGAGGCGCAGCCAGAAAGGAAATAATGATACAATACATCTGAGGCACGGTACGGAGTCAAGTTAGCCGAAAGTGTTAAATTCTTGTATATTTAAGAACCTAAGTTACTTTTGTTGACACTAAGAACTTAATGGGGAGTAGGGTGGTCCTTATTTTTCAAATTTAGATATTTTTTTGCGGCACCCCCCAGAATGGTTCTATTCCATAAAAAAATACTCTGTGTAAAACTTTAGCTTGATCGGATTACGTTAAGGGGTGCCGCAACGTCCCCTTTTTAGACAATAGAATTGTTATGGGTTTAATGCGCGCTCAAGTTGAATCGATTTTTTTATCAATTCCTTGCGACAGATTTTTTAAAAGAATAACAAAATAGCACCGATTACTTAATTAAAAAGGAAACATCAATCCATTACATGTTGGGCAAAGTTTCTTTTTTTTAAGTCGGGGAATCGTTTTCTATAATCAGACACTACTTGGAGCACATAATGTTTTTGCTCGTCGTCTTTTGTCAATAAACTGTTGTAATCGCTGAATAATTTAACACGTAGTTCCGCTACGTCTTTGATGATTTTCAGTTTCTTTTTACAAAATCATAACATTTCAAATAACTTTTAACTGTACTTAAGATAAGGCAAGGTACCATAAGTGATTTTTAAATTTGTGTACTGTTGCTCGGATCCGTGGATTTATATTTATGAAGTTTTTTTTAAAAAAACACTAATCTTGGTATGGAGCTGAAGTTGCCAGTCAGTGGTGCTAAGAACCAAGCTTCTAAGTAAACTTTAATAACAAAAATTGAAATATCTCATATATGTTTTCATTCTGAAGCCGCTGAATGGAATTAATCCCGAATCAAAAAAATCTTTAAAGTATAAATGGCTTTTGCTTTCCATCGGGCATGATGCATCGCTCCTGGAGCACAAAAAGATGTCTCGTGGAGGAACTTCTCCCAACAGTATGAATGCTAATTCTAGAAACTCCCTATAATCTGCTCGGGATTGAAGTTCTGAATCTTTGAAAGTACGCTGTATAAAGTGGAAAAATTTCTCTCCACACTTGAAATATTCTTGATTAATTTGGGGTCATTGCTGTTGGAACCTTTGAAAAATTGGAACCAATTGACCGCTTGTTACTCCAAATTTTTTCTTGAACTCTAAGGACCAACTCATAAATGTGGATATGGCAGGTCTCTTTGTAGGAATTGTTCTAGTAGAACACAGCTACCATTAAAAACTCCTGTATTTGTAACTGTGCTATCGAAATATACTTGTTTATTAGATGAAAGTTTACTAGTGGTCGCATGAGTGTAATGTCCAAGAAGATAAACTCGATTATCATGATGCAAAGTAATTGCCGACATATCGAAATTAAATAATTGAAAATATTCATTTTAAAATCACTGAATTACATAGTCACTCGTCACAGTACAAGAGACAGTGAGATACTGTTAAAACTGTACTGTCTTTACCACAACAAGCCCTTCCAGATGATTCACTGTTACTCCCTCTAGCAACGACTTTCCGCTTTCTTGGGAAAAAGGTCTGATAAAGTATTTTATATTTGTCTATTGTTTACTTTTTAGAAAGGGTCAATTAGAAAGAGTCAATTTCTCAATATGGAGTATTTCAAGAAATTCAGAATCTTGAGGGTGCTTGCGGTACGTTTTCCCCTTGACCGATTTGACGATTTTCAAGGGATTACCTTTTTAGAAATTGGAACCATTGTGGAGGGTGCCGCAAACTAAATTCGATAATTTTTTTTCCGTCAAGTATAAATAAGGGCCACCCTAATGGGGAGGCTATTCTATTGTTGAAGGAGCTTATATTTACGTAACGATGAGTTTAGAGTTCTGAGATGAAATATGCGAAAAAAAACCAATTTTCTTCAAAAATCCTAAACATTTTCTTTCTGGCTAGCCTTACTGACGGGAGTTTCTTTCTGGGAATTTTTTTCAGTGTTCAAAATATTTAAATAAACATGCTCAGCCTAAAAAAAGCTTGTAACGATCACTTGATATAACTCCGTTTTTTTACCTCTTTGACCTTTCTGGTTGCGCCCCTGATGGCACACACTTTCTGGCGATCTTATTTTATTCATTCTAAACATAAAATGTGTACACACAAAAAAAATTGGCTTTGCAACGATGATATAATTTCACTGATTTTTATATCTTGAACCATGGCCAACTCGACAGGCTGACATATGCCAGAAGTCTATTTTGTCGTTATTTAAGTTCGATAGAATTAATCAGCGCATAGAAAATGCTTGTAACGATGAGTGTCCGAAAAAGCCACTTAGCTCCGCACCAATATTCCAGTTTGCATTTTGAGAACTGATGAAAGAAGCTGAATTAAAACCGCGTCTCTAGCGCTAAGACAAAATGATTACGCGGGCCGGCGTACAAGTATATTATGGTATGGCAGCAAGAACAAAAGCCGGTGATTTTTATTCCGTTCTTCTTACCAAATAATAATCTTCTATACATAAAAGAGGGCGGCGGTATTCAAATAGGAAAATAAATTTTTTTTACGTTTTTTTTACGGTGTTTGCCTCTTAGTATCGATGCAATGAACATTAAGAAAGAGAAATGTAGGTCTGAAAAAGACCTTGGACTAAGTTTAGTTCGATAGCTGGTAGTACTCTAGTCAATATTGTCGGTACTATCTGGTCAGAAGGTCTTAACTGTTTTTATTAAAATTTATTTATTTTTTTGCTCCAAAGCTACGAAGCTATGCGTTAAACCCAATAAAGTGTATCTGGTCGCTGTCCCGCTGTCGGTTTACTTAATCTGATTTCTGTGTCTAAATCCGAATGGATGATATATTGAATTCTTAATTGGAATCATGCACAGTTGAATTAATATTTGTCAGGTTCTAATGCTAAAAATAATTTAAAATTTTTGCTAGCACTGTCGCCTCATCACCAAAGGAACAGAAGTAAAAAGATATGAAAACATGAAGAAATTGACTTATATTCTAATTGTATCTTTTGGTTCCCTATTTATTCTCCACAAGCTAAAATGAGGAATAAGTTTTAATGAACTTACTGAACAATTTATTGTAAATTAATTTAATTGTCTTGCTTTAGTATTGTAATCGTTACTATAAGTTTCGAAATCATAAAGAATATCGGTTTCTGTTAAAATTACACAGCTCCAAAAAAAGTTGTTTATTTTTGGAACTGCATTGGATGACCCTTATTATGTATTTCGACGTGCTGGACACGAATTAGGTGTCCGTTTAACTCCATCACCCACCATTTTTCTGTAAATCGTGAAAATGACCTAAAGTAAACCCTCGTAATTTAGATTATTTTCGGGATATACTAAAACACAGGCACACAAACAAAAAAAAAGTTAATTATCAAAAATATGACTATCATTTCCGGATAATATGGGGGCACCTGAAAACGAATTTCATAGTCCCGATGGCCAATTTCGTTCCAATTTTTCGGAAATCACCATAGAGGGTGGTCCCAAAATCCCGCAACGGTATATTTATTCTTATCAGACAAAGTAAATTAAAAATATTATATTGGTTCCCTTAGTGAAATTTTCCAAGCAACCGAATGCGCAAATCAGATTTTGGGTCAGGTGGCCTCCCTGAGGGTGAAACAGGGCCCAACTCTGAAATTTCAAATGAATACCCTAATTGTACTAACGTAAGATTTTATCGAACTCCTCTATACATTTCCTTAAATATATAAGGAATAAAACTAGACTGCAACCAACAGCTATTCTCCGGACTAATGCCCCGCCAAGCGCTGGATTACAAATTGCAAGCCTGGCGCGTCAAGTGCAATAACTGTGTACTGCCACAAAACACTAAAAGCTTCGATTGAAATAAACACCAGCCGAAAGACTTATTCCTACTCAAAAAGCTCTCCTGCCAGCCACTCCACACCACTTACAGACTGCAGTTTCGAGCTGTTGGCTCTCGTCAGTGCAAGGTAGGTATGGAATGGCTGTAACGAGACATTTGATCAATCGTAGGCTCCATCTGCAGGCTTCAATCGAAGCTTTTAGCGTTTTGTGGGAGTACACAGTTATTGCACTTGACGCGCCAGGCTTGCAATTTGTAATCCAGCGCTCGGCGGGGCATTAGTCCGGAGAATAGCTGTTGGTTGCAGTTTGGTTTTATTCCTTATATATTTAAGGAAATGTATAGAGGATTTCGACAAAATATTACGTTAGTACAATTAGGGTATTCATTTGAAATTTCAAAGTTGGGCCCTGTTTCAACCTCAGGGGGCCACCTGACCCAAAATCTGATTTGCGCATTCGATTGCTTTGAAAATTTCACTAAGGGAACCAATATCATATTTTTAATTTGCTTTGTCTGATAAGAATAAATATACCGTTGCGGGACTTTGGGACCACCCTGTATGGTGATTTCCGTTTAGCTCCATCACTCACCAATTTTTTAGTAAATCGCGAAAATAATCTAAATTATGAGTTTTTTTTAGGTTATTTTCGCGATTTACAAAAAAATGGTGGGTGATGGAGCTAAATGGACACCTGATTCGTGTCCCGCAAGTCAAAGTACATGGAGTTCCAGGAAAAGACTACTTTCTTATTTTGTGGAGCTGTGTTATTTTGCTATGAAATAGAAAGCAGCAGCCACAAGCTCATTTTATCTTATATACAAGAAGTAAATAGAATTTCAAATCAGTAGGTGGACATGAGTATGGATTCAAATGCAGTCAATGCAAGATTTACAGACATACATAAGAAGACTTATATACTCAATGCAAATGTAAATTTTGTATGTGAAATTGGCACAGATGGAAATTTCATCGTTATTATAACAATGAAATTGCTTGCCATGCTTTTTTAAAATACATTTACTAGGTATGATAAAGGACTTAATGATTTTAAAACTTACTCACAGAAACGCCATCAAATCTTTTCTCAAATGAATACTCATGCATGGAAATGCTTAAAAAGGCTTTATATTTTCTTGAATGGTTTTGTTACAGTATATTTTCCCATTTAGTAATTGCTAGAATTTTAGGTACTACCTTCGTTATTTTCACACATTTTATTGTGCATTTGAGCATATTGGTACCATCTCTCGCCTAATAGAGTATAACTGGTTGCATAGTAGCGCTACCGGATTTTTCACGTCGGCCATCAAATGCGCTTTGATAAGTTTGATACAGGAAGTAAGGGTGAGTGCGTTCAGATGTTCATTAAGGGTGTGCATTGCAAAACGCCCTTTTAATGCTTCTACAATGGCCAGTATTGTTGATTAAACCTTCTTTTGATCGGTAAATTTATGAGAGGACCGCCTTCGAAGTATATTATGATAATATTTGTGGATATAAACGAAGTTAGGAAAATCTATTCTAGTTGTGGGATATACCGTAAAGTGGAAATTCGGAACGTACCGTCGAAAGTGAGAAGAACTTGATTTTTGATAGGGGGACATTTTATCTTGGTCATGGCGTGCTAGAAGATTGAGCCGTATGAATACGAGTTTTAGCAATATTGCAAGTTTTGCTCCATTTATGTGATTTAGTATTCATCACGACAAGGTTAGTCGTATTTTCATTTGGTTTTGAGTACCGTTTTGGGAAATACAGCTACGGACATGTCCGGATAAAGTCAATTTTCTAACATCACGTGGCGTCGTCTGAATGCAAGACTTTGGAGTGCCATTTTGACGGCACAGCCGTCAGACGTCTTTCAGCCCACATCACATCTTGCTGTTTGTTTGTTAGTTGTTTGATTGTTGGGTATGTTACAAGTATTGGGATCTATTTGTTAGTTTATGGCTATTTGGATTGTTACTTTATGATTTTACTTGGATCTGTTACTCGTATTCTACTCCAGCTCTTATGTCACATTCTACACTTTACGAGGGACTTCCAGCCTGACTCTGGTTTCAACTTCTAGTCCAGATTTTGGTGTCTATATGGTGGATTATTGCCTGACATCTTGTGTATGTATGGTACTGGGGATCTCGGCACGTTACCTTAGACTCCACGTAGATGGTCTACCACCTGCGGCTGTTATCACCTAGAATTACGCTACCCTGGTAGGACGGGAAAAGGTATTCAGACACTACCAAAGGTAAGCGGAATCATATACTCTTAACGAGGAATCCGGTACATCAACTCAACCTTCACGGGACAGTAAAATTAATTTTTCAAGGAATATTGGTAATATTTTGCTCGTAACGTAAATCTCAGTAATATTTTAGATTTCAGTAATATTTGGTATATTTTGTGTATTGTTACTTCAGTAACTGAATAGTTTTTCCTTATTTTACAAATGGATGTCAATAATTTTTAGTAATTTTTTGTTCTACCGTACCTTGGGTCATTTGTAATTTTTTGTCACGCTTCTGGCATATGACCTTTTGTATATTTATCAAGGATTTATTATTTTGTAAAATATTTTGTGTATATTAGGTTAAGCGTGTGGGACCCACTTATTAGTTCACTTATTAGGGTATATTGTGATACATTGTACTAGTACCGAGTTATCGGTGATAATTGTGAAATATTTTGTACTACGTACCTTAATATTTTATTAAATGTTTAATTAGAACGACGTTCTTTTATATCTGACCACCTACACCACCCCAATTATCGAAGCCACCACCAAGGACCTGATTAGTCGGCCGTGTGAGACTCTCTCCTCACTAGCGTATTGCAGAGGGGGTACTGCACGTAAAATATTAAAATTTTGTTCAGCGCACAGGGTGACTACCCTACCTTGCGTTCGAGGTTTGGCAGCCTTTGGGGCTCCCTTTATAAGTGGGCCTAGGCCCTGTAACAGTTTATAACTGAAAACTAAAACAAACTATTTGTGAATCTTATTGCTGGTTTATTGTAGGCTATTCTACCACTCAACCAGGACGAACACACACACATAGACAACATCACAACACCCATTCCCTGCGACATTGTCATTTGCCGCAGCTGAGACTCGAACTCAGGAGAGGAGAGCGACTAGACTGCGTTGTCTCTCACACAACCGCAGTCTAGCCCACTGCTACCGTTTCGGCAACACGTGAAAAACGCCACTACAAAACGCCAGGATTCGAACCCGGGACCCCGTGGTCGCAAGCCAAACACCTTAAGCACTGCGCCACCTACTCGGTGGCGCAGTGCTTAATGTTTAATATTTAAATATTTTATATTGCTTGCATTTTTTTAATATAAGTCAATTTTTTGAATATAATTATTATATTTATAATTTTAACCGTCTCCCGGTGATGTCAGTTTAGTTGGCGAATGCTCGTTAGCATAATATGCCAAAATTTTTTCGAAAAATTTTGCACTACTGATACATTTTTGTCTTGTACATTTCTTCTAATACAGTGTGTGTAGTGGCGGTCTGGGCATAGGGAGTAAGAATTGCAACATCGCGTGTGCCAGCTGGCTGAAATGAATTAACTGAGAACGGGGATGCTTCAGTGGTCTAGCGCCGACTCTTTAATCTATGCCGCCGACGGGCGAGTTTGTTGTTACCTGGGTTGTCATATCTCTCGCGCTACGTGGAAGTACATGCCTAATGCGCAATTATACGCACTGTATACATTTTGCTTCCTAAAGTATGTCAAAAACAATAGTGTTCTTTATCTAGTGCCCCTCCAACTGATTGACTTGCTGACAAAGTTTTAATACAACCTACAATCTAATTATGCTTTTTCTTCTTAAGTTATCGTGTTTGCAAGAAATGTAATGGACGGGCAGACTGGCACACAGACAGTCATTTTGATAGACGTTCAGAATTCGATGATTAACACAATATGAGAATTTGTTTTCTACAATTTTAAGAAAATATCTGGCAAGTACCCTAATACTACCATAAATTATTTAGCGAGAAGTAAAGACGTTTTGTAACACTCGAGAAAAGTTTAAATGATTCATTGTCATTTGAGATTGTAAAGAAATTAAGATATATCAGCTGAAAATTAAGATAAAGAAGGAAAACTATGCACAAAAATATTACATTATAATAAACACTCGCTTATTAAAAGAACTTTATTATTTTCTCCCATGATCTAAGAAAGCACAAATAATTCAAAGCACATAAATTAATGCAAAATTTTATGACATAAAACAATATGCCAAACAACTCACTTTACATTTAATTATAAACTTGCATGCACGCATTTATTTTATAATTAATTTTTATCATCACCCTGCTTACCACAAAACATAATGACTGAAGGGCCATCATTGATTGCTGTCGGTAGATTTATATATACGCAAGATTTTACCTACTTTGCAACTGTTGCTGACAGAGATTCAGCGACATTTCAAAATTCAGTACGTGAATGCACTTTACTGTGTCGTAAGTTATACGATTCCTTCATATAGCTAGGTCAGGTAAGTATGTGCTAGGCATGATAAATATGTCCTTTGAAACTATCCCTCCTAGCAATCTTGCTGTAACTTAGACCGCAATATTGTTAGTTCGTACCGTAAGCCAAAGTAAGAGCTGACAAATAGTTTAGGGACAAGGGGACAGTCTACGTACAGATGATACCCGCAATATTATAATAAGCAAAGCAAAGGCATAATTGCTTTTGTGTAAAATTTACAGTTATTTCATTGTAAGCGTATAAGGGGAATGTTGGTTTAGACTTGCATTGTGTTGAAATTAAGCAGTGAGATGATTGAGTAGCACTGTTGGTGAAACTTATTTTCACTAAATTTATAATATTTCCGTCGGAAGGCAATTTCTTCATGACAATAATTTCTTATAGTAAAGGCATTTTAGATAAAATTTAACCAAAAGCCAGAATAATATTTTAAATATGTAAATTGATGGAAATGTATCTGTTGTGCAAACAACGCACTTACTGCCGGCATTATCAACAATTTTAAATAAATTTAACTTAAAAGGAACGTTAGTAGCAAGGAGATGCTTTATCAACAAAATTTAAATATCAGATAGCCGTTAAATTTCATTTAGCGGAAATGTCAAAGTCAAATATCCAAATATCCATAAGTGTTAAAGAGTCCTTTAGCTAACCTATAATTTGAACTTAATTGCATTTCATAGGCTAACAAAAGGTTTTGTGTTACGTATTTAAATTCAATTGAATTTTCAGTTATAATGTTCCAAGGACGTTGATAATATGAAATAATTTTATTACAGTTTCCGAAAGCAACGTGCTTGAGGAAGTTGTGATACAATTATAAGCTATTTATTAACGTTCGAGGAGCATTCGCATTGAAAATTTTTTGCAATTTGTTTTATTTATTTATTCAAAGCTATTTGTTAAAAACACGACTATGAAAAGAGCAGTTTGTAAAATTAAATGTAGATGAAGATGACGCATTCGTTTCCATTATTGAAGAGGTGTTCTCACACATATTGTTAATTATTTCATTAGTATGTGACATTGTCAAAAATTAAATTTTAAATTATTGAACTGTCAAACTGGATGACATAAGTGATAATTGTCCTAGGGAGATTATTATCTATAGTATACCTAGAGCATTGATAATACCGAGATAATTTTGTCATAGAGACTGCTGTTACCTTGAAGCAACACGTTTGAAGCATTCTCTATGACAAAATTTTGAGTATTTATCAATGCTCGAGGTGTATTCGGTAAGATAATTTTTTGCTCTCCATTCGATTCATATTTTCTGATCGAACAAAATTCTAAAAACATTTTCCAGGTATCCTTTTTACTTTTAATGGTGTTTTTGGATGTATTTTCTAACACAATTTGATTAATTAATTGAATCGTTTACCAAACCTTTGTGACATTTTATAAATTGATTTTCAATTTGACATTTGTTGAATTTTAATCTGACATTTGAATATATCATGTGTGCCTTGCCTAATAACACCACAGGTATGCGTGTTATCGCTGTAATCTTTTACTGATTGGATGAATTTTGATACATGACATGAAATGCAAAATTTTGATTAGTTAATACATTTAGTAAAAAATTATCAGCTATAATATCCCTAGGACATTGATAATGTACGAGATAAATTTATGACAATCGAAAGCCCTCCGCCTTCGGCGTCGGGCTATTACCAAGCAACGTGCTTGAGATTGTCATAAAATTATGAGACATTTGTCAATGTCAGAGGGATATTCGGTCAGAAAATTTTTTGAAAAAATAAAATCAAAAAGTCGCAACACAACAAAACAATTATTTATTTATTTAAAGTACAGTTGGTAAAGGTACAGTTACTAAAATTTAACGCAGCATTAGGTTGGTTAAAGTTAAATAATTTAATTTTCATAGTGACTGAGAATTTCCCTGGATGGTGTTATCAGTGTAATGTTAAAATGATTGGGTGATTTGTGTCACATGACAACAAAATAACGAAATTTAATTGGTTGTTAGAGCTCTTAAGAAATTTTCAGTGTAATGTTGTTTTGATTGGTTGTTTTCTCACATGTGATAGAAATAAGCGAATTTAGTAGGATTTCTACTTGAGCAAAAAATTTTCTAGTGAATCATCTGAAAATGAATTGTTTAATTATTTGCGTAAATTGCACATAGAAGAGGGATACAAGCAAATATTACATTTTGTAATTGTAGATGACAGAAGGCATCCAAAAGTCATCAAATTATTTTAATAATCTATCTGAACAAGAATTCTTCGATTTCACAAAACCTACAGCTGAAATTATTTTATAGAAGATTGGAAATAAGAAACAAAATATTTCCACTATTATAATTTTCTGTTACATCTTTAATTGTGACAACAAATGTATCTTAAAATATATCTTCAATAGTCTAATTCTGTAGTGCATTCTTTCTAAATTTGCTGACATTCTTATTTATTTCTCTATTTTCTTTATAAAACGTCAAAAAATATTATTTTCGTCACACCTCCCTCGTAAGTATGCTCTAATTCTATTGTTTTGTCGACCGTAAGTGGCGCTTTATGTACCAAATACTGGTTGCCATTGATAACGGGTAGTTATTTTTCATTACGTCCCTAGGAAAATGAAGTAATTTTGGGAGAATTTTCTCTAAGTAAGTATTAAATTAAATGTTTTAACTTTATATCTTCTATATCCGACATTATTTTCTTCCTGCCATGGCCTTTTAGTATAAAGCAATAACACAATTTTGTAATATTTTTTTACTTAATTATTTTTATTAAATTCAATAATTTTCAAAAAAGAAAAAAAATTAATATTTTAAGGTAGTTGAATTTATGAAAAGGTGTGATTAAAAAGAAGAAGAAGCTCACATATACATACATCCACATATCCATTATTTAAAATTTCAATATTAAGTAAGTAAAAATAATAATCGGAAAAGATGCAGCGAGCCCTCGTTATGGTAGACGGATGGTGTACCCTGGAAGGTCTTTCCGTGAGTCGCCTTCACAAGAAAGAGAAATCTCAACCTGGGAAGATTATATCTCCGGGGAAATGAATTGCAGGTGAGCAATGAAGTTAAATACTTGGGACTGATTCTAGACACCAAATTAAACTTCGATGCACATCTAGATAGAGGGACTACCAAAGCTACGCGGGCCTTATGGGTCAGCAGAAGAATGGTATGTAAAAACTGGGGACTACAACCAAGAATGGTGCACTGGCTGTACCAAAGGGTTGTAGTACCAATGTAGTACCTATGCCTCCCTGATCTGGTGGCATAAAGCCGGAAAAGGGGAGGCAATGAGAAAACTACGAAAAGTACAAAGACTGGCATGTCTAGGTATAAGGGGAGCAATGTCAACAACGCCTACCGCCGCCATGGAAGCACCACTTTGCCTGCCTCCACTACATTTAGTTGTGGACATTGAGGCACTGTTAGCAACGTATATGATGAAATAAACGGACATGGGACCATTCCAAGAATAGGATACCATACCGAAATATTCCAACAAATAGGAAAAAATCGACTACTATATATGCAGTCAGATTGAATAAGCTCAGGCCATAACTTCACAAAGACCTTCAGGGTACACATACCTATAAGTGAAGAGGAAGGAACGAGGCAACTGCGAAGACATTCAAATGTTACCATATGGTATATTGACGGATCAAAAACGTCAAGAAGTACTGGAGCAAGTGTTACGGGGGACCAACCAGGGACAGATATTAGTCTGAACCTGGGCAAAGTCACAGCTATAAAAATCTGTGCACAAGAAATGACACGAAGGTCATATACTGACAAAAGAATCCGCATCATCACTGACAGTCAAGCAGTTCTCAAAGCTCTGAATGCAGTAGAGATACGTTCCAAAACGGTAAAAGACTGCCATGAATCCCTGGCGAAACTGGCGGAACACAACAGTATACAACTGAAGTGGACGCGAGGACACCAGGGCAATGAAGGCAATGAAAAAGTAGATAAACTGGCAAAAGAAAGCGCAAAAACAGCCTTGATGGGACCCGAGCCATCCTGCGGGATATCATATAATACCGCAAGAGGAATGGTAAAGGAACTATTGAGCCAGAAAAATAACTTGTATTGGACCGGGGCGCCGGGGATGACACAATCACGTATGTTCATCACTGGCGGGCCATCCAAGACAAAGACTAACGAATTACTAAAGCTGAGCAGAAAACAGCTGAGATGTGAAGTGGGAATCCTAACAGGACACTGCACACTGAATAGACATCTAACCAACATGGGTGTGAAGGATAATCCAGAATTCAGGATGTGTGGATGAGGAAACTCCTCACCACATACTAAGTGAATGCTCAGCCTTGGTGACTGGGAGGTTTTTATACTTCGGGGGACCAACCGTGACCCCGGAAGAAATAGCCAGAGCTCCCATTGATCGTACACTCTCCTTTTGGAAAGGAACGGGATTAATGGGATAACGACACTTAGGGGTACAATAAGCTTAAGCTTCAGTACGGCGGGGGTTCTGGCACCGACAACCCATAAGAAAAAAAAAAAAAAATAATAACAAACTGAATAATTGAAAATGACATACATGTTAAAAAATTCAGTTACAGTTTAAAAAGGGGATAATGACTAGAGTTCCCCTTCCATTGATAAAACATTTTGCCTATATTATGTTCTAATAATTTTATTTCCCTCGTTTACCGAAAGAAATATTGTAATTGTGAAAAAATCACTGCGTGAGATTTTTTCGAGTTTTCATTTGTCAGGTTTTGTAGATTTCGAAAATTAAGGTCTTTCAATTCCGTCTGCCTGTCTGTCTGTTGGCGCTATATCTACAAAATTATTTGATGGAGAAAAATACTACTAAAATAGTTGACTCTATTGCCAACGAATGGGATATAAACGAAAATAAGACGTAGTTATCAAGGAAGATACCTACTGTGCTTTTACTTTTTGGTTTTCCTTTCGGTAATAGTGTAAACCACATTAAACATATTATTTGTGAGTGACCAGACCAGAGTACATTTTTCACAAAAGCTATAACAACTTGCTTCCTTGGCAGGTATGTTAACCACATGCCAAATATCATTAACTATTTTTTCTAGGATGTCTGCCCTGTATATTTTTCACTAAAAGTATATCAGGTTTCCTTCTTGGCTATAATTACCGCTACTACCTACCAAATATAATTTTCTGCGTTCAAATACTTTATTAGATACTGCGCCAAGAGAGAGACAGACTAATAAAATTGAGAAACCTCAATTTTCATAATCTATATAATTTGAAACGCAAAAATCCAAAAAAATCTCGGATAGTGATTACAATACTTTCCTTCTGTATAAATGAGAGAAGTAAAAAGCCAATCAAATATAAACCATTGAAAAACTCTAAGCGGATAAACTGTATCTCAAACAAAGGTAGGTATCTTCTCAGAGAACAATTTATAACCTTTTTTTAATTAAATACCTCAAAATACGGTAAATCCATTATTAGCCCTTGTGGTTATTCCCGTTGAGTGTTACTTTCAGTTACGTGCAGCGTGGATGGAATATCAATCTGACGTTAGAATTATTTTCTAAATCAGCTTAATGAAACTTCTTTCTTTTGAAGCCGCTCTATCAGTTAGATTGCAAAGGCCGTTTTCATGATTAATTTTAATAAACCTTTGCATAATTTAATTATTTGTGAATAAAAAAACACTTTAGAATTAAATATAATTTTGAAATTTAGAGCTATGGATATAATTTATCTAAAACGTCATTCCAAATAAATTTGCGTATATAGCAGACAAATTATAAATTGCATACAGATGAAATGATTGCAGTATACAGTAGGTAGCTAAATCATGGAATAAATCAGACAAAATATTTTTAGGAAAAATTACAGGAGAGGTCGATTTTAAAATATGCAGAACTGAGTTATACTGGTCTTGTAATCATATAAGATTTGGCTTATCTGTCTTTTTTAAATGATATGCCTAGAATATTTGCAGATATTTTGTTACAGCAGTTCTTGATCTCCCTCTTCAGTGCCATCATTATCAAAAAACATATTTATTTATAATAATAAATAAATAAACAGTTTATTTAGCAGTTTGCTAGTTACAAGAATTAATAACATTTGTTAGAAACATTATAGGCCCCATTAACATTAAAATATATATTGTAGATACTAGATAAATGAAGATAAGGTTTATAATCGTTAAATAAACTATATTTCATGAAAAGTAATGAAAAATACTTTAAAAAACTACTGCCAAGGAATCACTGCTTCAACATCCAGATTTTCTATCTAGTCACACAATGAGAAAAATTTTGTTTATCGAACTTTAATAATACAAGATTTGAAATCATCTACACCAAAAACCCATAAAACGATATGCCACAACGATACTGGGAGTGAGGGTGGAGGTAGGGGGTGGATGAAGTAAAAATTTTTTTGAGGCTTCTGGTACTTGTACACATACTGAAACATAATTTTATATTTTTCACCCTCTTTAATGATGGGGTGGGGATGGTAACAAGGGAGGCTAATACCAAAAAAGTTTTTATTCCTTAGCGTCTCTTTTTATTCCTTAGCGTCTCATATACTAAATACCAATTTCATCGTCTCCCTCTTGCTTGATTTACCTATTTATCACATTGGCCCCAATTTACTCCTCAACCCTTCAACGGAATAAGATCAAAATATAATCTAGTTCTCACTCTCGTTAAAATACATACGTGTACCAAATTCAAGTCAATATCTTAAACAGTTCCAGAGTAATCGTGTAAACAGTTCCAGAGTAATCGTGCGCCCAAGTTACGGATCGGCAAACAGAGAAATAGACAGACGGAATTTTTTTTTACTCAGGACGGCGAGATGAGATACGATCACCCATCCAAGTGACGGAATTGGAAAAACTCTACGAAGATCTATAAACTTTACTCCAAACTATTCCGTACAGAGAAATGATCATTGTTATGGGTGATTTCAACACCAAAATTAATTCCACGCACGAAGATCATCACCTGCGAGCTCTTGTTGATAAATTTAGTATTTGAGAGAGAACTGAAAGAGTCGAAAGGCTAATTTAGTTCTGCCTTGACAATGCTTATCCGATAGTTGATACTGCATTTCAACTACAACCATGACACCTTTACACTTGGCTGTCACCTGGCTGTAGATGTCAAATTCAGATTGATTACATTATTATAGAAACTTGAGACCATCATCTATTAGTACACCTTCTCACTTAAAACTCGTCGAAGGCAAATACAAACACGTCTATCTGTCATAACTAATGGTCCAGCACTCCAAAATAAATTCACTTCATGACGAAGATTCAAACGCCTTAGGGAATTCCCTAAAACTGAACAGCATACGAGCGGTAACGGAACGAAAAGCGAAACACGTGGAAATGTGAAAAACTTTGGAGATCTGCTGAAACTCTAACAGAAGTACAAAGCAGGGAAAACTTGAAGGGTCAAGGTGTTAAGATGGTTTTGGAGTCCGAGAATATAACAGACTACTGCGGAGAATTCAGACTTGTTGAAGAGACAAGCATTCGTATCTACAAGACGTTTGTAAAAAGTTGAATCACATGCTGATTACATAATAGCAAGAAACTGTTCTGAAGAGCAGAAGTGATTACACGTAAATTTAAATCCAAAGCGGTCAATTATGGACTCCACCAGTAGTTTAAGAACTCACAGGAATCAGATTATTGAGGGTTGGCGCCAATTCGGCGCCAAGATATTTATCAGGATGTTCCAACATTTTTTTTTATTATTTAGATTCGTTGGCCTTAGAAACAAAGTCTATTAGCCAGACTTCATTAATGATTTATTTAAACATAATATTCTCCATGTCAATCTAGTACTAATTACAATTTGTAAACTTATGATTAATGCTTTTTTTTTCCCCATTTTTTTTTTTCAATATGTACATACCGGGTACCACAGGCTAGTGGCTCCCCCCTAGATTTCCTTTATTTTTTAACTTATCCATTTGAAATTTGAGGTGCATAAGCTACCTGTAAAAATGGATTTTTGGACATAAAGAACGGTATGAGACCATTTCCGGTTTACCCGAAAATGACCGCAACTCTCGAATTTTAAATGGAACACCCTGCATATTTTTACCTATTTGGATTCAAGACAACATTCTGAGTATACCATAAGGTTTTAGCGAATTTTTGAGTCGATGTTCAGTTTTTTTAAGCATTTTAAGACATTCGTCTAAAGTGTTTTGGAATACCAAAATTTATTCTACGGTAGGTAAAGTCCAAGAGATAAATATAATTTTTCGTTTAAGTTTATTAATAACTATTTACGAAGCTTCAAAATTGAACTAATCACCTTTTTATCGAAAACATTTTTTTTCAAATGGGAAGGTGGTGGCTCATACTGTTCAATAAATTATAGATTTTTTTCTGAATTAATTGATATCCATTTCAAATATATGCTATTTGTTTTTCTATTTTATTGAATTTATTTAAAAATAAACTCTAACGTAGTTGTTGACTTTGGAAAAATCATATGTCTAATAATGAAATGTGAATAACTAGGTGCCTTTTTGTGAATAATAGCCTTTTGGTTCTCTCTTTTGTTTCTTAATAGGTATAAGTACGAATGCAAACTATAAGGCTCAATAAAAATTATTTTGAAAGTCATTTTTAATTTTTAAATAAATTCAATAAAATAGAAAAACAAATAGCATTGAAATGGATATCAATGAATTCAGAAAAAAATCTATAATTTATTGAGCACTATGAGTAAGTAAGTACCGTCATTTGGTTTTCGTATTCCTCAGTCGGAATATATGGCGAAGATTATACGCAGAATAAGGCGAATTTAACGAGTTATATCTTTATATATCCTCTGTGTTTGTAGACCTTTGAGACCTCGATTTTATTATTTCTGAACTACACAGCTACGTCCGTTCTTTTATCTGCCAACCACCCTGATCCTTTCACCAGATTTCGATTAGGTTCGGAAACCGCGATTATATCCGCCCCCTCTCTCCCCGCTGTCGCGAATGCCAGATCATGGGCGGTCCTAGACCTATTTGCATTTATTTGTAGTATTTTAATAGACGGTTTACTGTGGTATCCGCCTTCTCCTGGCTTTTGCCTCGACGTCTATTAGCTTTTTGTACTTACGCATTTGGTCGAGTCCGCTCTATGTCCTTGTTCTTGGCAACTCGGACAGTAGGAAGTATTTTGGCAGTCTTTGGCTTTGTGCCCCTTCTTTTCGCATTTAAGGCACTAATTTTCTCGGTCTGCTCCTTTACACGCTTCACGACTGTGTCCGAATTCCAGACATTTTAAGCATCTAAGAATAGAGACTCTGACTCTGATTTTGCAGTTTACCCAGCCAATAAGAACCTTTTCTTTTTTTAACAGCATTTCTGCTGATGCCTTAGGCAATATAACCGTGACTGTTTTATTACCATTTCTGTTAGGTCTCAGTGATGTTATCCGTATGTCCCGCACATCTGTTTTTACGTTGTTCGTAATAGCCTGTTTTATCTTCTCTTCTGTAATGGTAGGGTCAATGGAGACGTGAAGTGTCATTTCCTTTCATTCCATATGTACCACTGTGTCTTTCAGCTGCATTTGTATTTCCTCCTTTAGGCTCGCCGCTCGAGATTGGTCTCCTTCAACCCCAAGCAGTAGGTTTCCCCCTCCTGTTTCTTTGATGGTCTTGATTTTTACACCCAATCTACCAATGTCTTACATTTTCCGTAACTGGACTCTATCATTATCCGATGTTATAGTAAGGTGAGTCCTCCAGAGCGGCATCAGTCCTTCAATACATCTCACTTCGGGATCGGGCACCGCAAGACATTGGGGCAAGTTTAAAATAAGCTCATGAGATTTTATTATTATGATTATTATTATTTTGTTAAAAACCAGTCACCCTTTTCTGTGGCTCCGACCCTCACAGAGGGGAGCTGGTAGTACCGGCAGCCACTCCCCACATCAAGACAAATCTCCGTTCTTCGGGATCAGCACTGTGCGCCCCTCGACAACCCAAGAAGGAATTTGCTGCTCCCCATTTAGCCATGAATTGAAAATTCTGGCTAAATGGTGGTGGGTACTGGATAATGTTTTCCACCAAAAGTTATTGATCCCATCGGAACCTGAAGCAGCAAAGTTCTTAGAGCCCTCAAGAGTTCTTCGAACCTCTTCTGGGGTTATCGGTTGGCACACCTGTTGTGGTTGCTGAAACAAAGCAAAAGGCAAGAGGTTTCAAAGTGTGCCAGAGCTGCAGAGTCTCTGTTTAGTGGAAGCTTCTGTTCGTACAACGTTTTCCAGAAGTTTTCCACCTGATCTGCAGTCGGCGGATTTTCAGCAACACGCTGAAGCGGTTCGAAAAGGCGCGAGGACTTTTTGCGGAAAAGTTGATTTTCCGCTAGCCCCCTCGCCCGCCTCACTAGTGACTTCTTACAAGACACTTGCATCCGTATCCTGTCGAGGCAGTGCTGTTTGGTGGTTTGCAGCACTGCCCCATTGAGTGTGTGATGGACGCGTCTTAAGTTGGGAGCTACTCGCTGCACTTGACGTGAAAGGCCTATTGGCCGCCATATAGTCCATCACACATTGAATACGGGATGCGTGTTGCCTCGCCGACCGGATCTTGGCTTCCATCTTCTGTATGCGCCGTCTCGCTCTTTCCTGTGGAGAAGCACTGTTTCGCCTCTCCACCTGAGACAAGCGTTGAGCGGCAGCATACACGGCACAATTTATGTGCCAGATGCCCGCCTCTTATGGTAGCGCTGCACGAAGTTCTGCATCCACTCTGGCCAGATCTTGTAGCCCAGGGGGTTTTATGTTGTGCAACCTCTTCTGGTACTGAGGCCCTCATTCATCGACTGGGAAGCAGTTTTCACGTAGCCCTTGCGACGAAGGTGGGACACATAATCACGCAGGTTTTGTGGCGTGAAGGCGTTGTGTTTTGGGTGCCTTGCACACCACAGTACATGCATTCGCCTCATGTATCCCCTTCGTGCGGGCTCACTGCTTTCATAGCACTGCATAAGGTCGTCCCTCAGTTCATCTGTCCACTCAAAGCGTCCTTGTTCGTCGCGGTCGTCAACAATGGGCTGTCGATCTTGTTGGGCCCCACCACCTTGCCCTTGACCCCCATCCGAATGGGGTCAATCGTGGGAGCCCTGTCCTCGGCCAATAGGAACCGGAGGTTTGATCTTGTGGGTGGTTAGCCCAGCAAGCCCACGACCGACACCAAAGGGGAAGACGCCCTCCCCTTCCGGATGCGCTAGGGCTGCCGGTTCGATTTTGCATCCCCAGCTGGAGTAAGTGGTGGCGCTACTTACCAAAGGCTAGATAGATGACGGTTAACCCCTCCTGCTATTTATTATTATTATCATTACTATGATTATTACTATTATTATTTTTTTTTTTCGGGTAGCCCGCTGCCGGACAGGACTTCCGTGGCCTCTGACACCTCACGGTAGCCGCGCCGGCAAATTCCTTACAGCCACTCTCCACGGCCTGTGGAGTTAGTGACTGTAAATACCTAAATCGTGTGCCCTAAGCAGTATTATTATTATTTTTTTTTTTTTGATTTTTTTTTATTTTTTTTTTATTTTTTTTTTTATTTTTTTTTTATTTTTTTTTTGTGAAGCCAATCGCCCTTCTCTCTGTCTCCGATGCCAGAGAGGGTACGCTGGTAATACCAGAGACCACTCCCTACGCCGTAGGGTCAGTGGTCACTGGGTCCGCGAATCGTGTGCTCTGAGCAGGCGTAACGAGCCAAGGATAACGGCCTTCTGCATTCTTCCGGCTAAGATTTCTGCCGAGTTTCGGCATGCCGGTATCGTCTTCAATTCCGAAAGCAGTGTATGCCTCGGTGGGATCCTATGATTAATAGGCGAGGCCGAGGGATCCTATGATAAATAGAGTGAAATTACACCACTAGCTTAACGGTGTGGTCTGGATTATTAATATTATTATTATTATTATTATTATTATTATTATTATTATTATTATTATTATTATTATTATTATTATTATTATTACTAATGGTTAAGCGATAACAAATATCTCAAATTAAAAGATAAAAATTTCCCTACAGTCATTATAACGTTCGAAACTAAAAATAATATGCTTTATTGTGTCCTCCTCATCGCACATCTCACATGGTGCTGTATCTTCTAAGTGTCTCTTATATTGATATGGAAAGATGTTTTCAGAAAAAATTATCAAACAACAAATCCACCTAAAAACATTATATATAATAAATTACGTGGAGAGAAAATATGGTATATGTATCTATGTTAGGTGATTTATATTATGTACTGTTTCCAGACGCTTTATTTATTCGAAGATGTGGCTAACTTTTTATTTTATTTCAGATAATCATAAATTTGTGTTATTGTCTGTACCGTAGGGAGCCCCTATAGGGAGGCAAACAAGCATAACCAAACTACCTACTAGACATTATGTATTACATGATGTTACCCCAACCTCACAACTCAAGTTCAGAACTTTGTACCACTCTCAGCAAAAAAGGAATTTATCGCTCTCAAGTTGACATTTCCTGTGAAAGGAGCCACATTACCAACATCTAGAACATTCATCTAACGTTATACGATGTCTGTATTAACAACACATTATAGTGTTATATTCACAATAAATCCACAAAAAAATTACTGTTTCTTAAATTTTAAAATACAAACATACTTTTACATTGTTTTTTTCTTCTTTTGTGTAATAAATAAGTACAATAAATATATTAACTAATAAATTTTTTATATTTATTTTTTTTTATTTATGCAATGAATTTTAATACATATGTTGCAATAATTTGTACTTTCAAAAATGCGTTTGGTTAGGTTATTCATTAATTAATTTTCATTCGAAATTTAAATTGATGTTAGGCAATAAGATTCAGTTCCTTGTTATTTCCCACTAATTGTTGAAGGCACTTGTAAAACTGAGTGAAATTTTATTTCATAATTTTTTCACTTCACATATCCACCATATAGTGGACTGGAAATATAGTAACTGTGACAAAAATTTGAAAGTTTTTTTCTGTTCAAATAGATGAATGTCATAAAATGTGTACAAGAACAAAAGGTTTAAAAAAAATCACTCATGCCTCCACTATTATTAAAGGGGTAAAAAAATCCGATTTAGTATGCGTGTGCGAAAAGCAATGATCAACATTTTTTGTCATCAGCCACCAACACGGTTACACATTTTGCAAATAGGTGATACCGCTGGTAATCCCAAACCACTGACTGAAACAACGCAAAAGTTTGAGGTTAAGTTCAATTGTGAACAGACAATTTCAGTTCAAATGTATTGGAAAACCTAGATACGCATGCGTAGAGAATTAAGTACCATACCTGGACAAGACAACACCGAAATTAGCTGTTTAATTCGCATTTATTCAATAAGTACTAGGGGATGAAAAGCGCATTAGGTACTGATAATGTACAAACGTAGTGAATGATTACTTAAATTTAACCCTGAAACATTGGAAGTAGGATAGAATGTTCGAGCATAAACAAATTTGCTTCTTTCAGGATGCAAATATCTTGCTCATAATAATGGTTCTAGAGATCTGAGTAAACACCGAGCAAATGAAAGAACGAGCAAACAAACAAAAGAACAAACAAACACACAAACATATAATTGACAGGTTGAACTGAAAAGCTTTTCCTTTTTGAATTTTTTAAGGTAGGTTAAAAACAAACTTCGGTCATAACGTTTAATAGTATTGAATGATTAGATGGCGCATACCGACAATTAAATTCATTTTTACTTTACATTACAATCAAATTTCTACAGAAATAGTTTTAGACACAGAAGAGGGAGTTTTTTGATATTTCGCATATAGACTGGCGGTACATGACCAGTCAGGTGCAACGTTATTAAAATGCATGACAATCATATATACAGCGTGTCTCACTTTTCATGGAGCCACCTCTCATATCTAGTTTACCTAATATCCGAATTTTTTGAAATTTTCGTGGTGAATATATATGTATAAAGTGAGTCTTTAGACGTAACTGCATTTGATTTTAGTCAGAGGCGTCCGATTCTAGGATGTAGAAAGCCAGTCGATTTTCAAAAAAAGTATTAGCGATTTTTTTAGAAAAAAACTAGTAAGATATTCCTAATCAGCACCTTTAGAAACCCATTTGTGCAAGATTACATCGTAGTGGGTTCAAAGGTGTTTGAGGCAGGGGCCGTCAAAAAAGCAATTTTTTGAACTAAAAATAATTTTTATCTGCAAAACGGATTCTCAAATGAAAAAAAAATTATTCTTCATTTTTTGTTCAAAATAATGTATTGTACTAGTTTGAATTGATTTTACAACAAAATAATTATTTATTTAAATAAGGCAAAAATTAAAAAATAAAATAAATGAAACTAAAATAAATAAATAAATAAAACCAACTGACAATCGTAATAACTTTTGATTTCATGGCTTACTTAGGTCTTTATTGAAGATTGTTAAAAACGTTGCACCTGACTGGTCATGTACCGCCAGTCTAATATAACAAATGCTGTGACCATAGCGCATTGATTGAACAAAAATACTTAATTACGTGATCTGTAAATAAAATCTGGTTTAAAATACTTTTAAGAAATTAACAAGACATCCGAGCACAACAAGTGTTACCCACACATTACTTCAGCAAAATTTTCGAAATGTAAACATATTTTTTTTTTAATTTCACAATTTTATTTTAGTCATATATTTTTTCCTTTCCTCTTGATAACATTAACTTACTGTCGAAATTTCGATACAACCTGACTTTTCTTTCTTAAGTTATCGTGCAAGAAATACACAGACAGACAGCAGATGGAAGGACAAGTGGATAGACAGATAGACGAACATTTTGAAAGTTGTTCAGAATCTGATGACTAACACAATGATATGATTTTTTTCCCTACGAGCGATATTTTTGGCTTTAGAAATACTTACATATTTCGATCAATTGCGATATACATTTTCGTATCGGGCTCATTAAATGAATTTCATTTAGTAGTTTCTTACTTCTTGTGTATAAAGTATCACATAAAAATAGGCGATGTTGAAAATTTCAGATGAATCCGATATGTGGTTTTCGAATTATACGACTTTTAAAGAGAGAATTTGAAGAGCGGTGCAACTAACATCGTGACGTCACTTAATAGGAAACGAAATGGTCGCGCAACATATAAACGGTCATGCATTCCGCTTGAGATCGTCGAGTCTTTCTCAGTGTTCTGTGCGTTAAATTAGGTAATATCTTTTATTGTTTTTTGTGGTGATGTAAATGTATGAAGCGAACTTTAATAAAGTAGACTTTTCAAATTTTCCAAATCATGAGCTCATTAGTGCAGAGATGACAGGGGTTAATTTCTAATTTTTATATGAACATTGCCCATTAATTTATAATACATGTAGTTTTTCATTACTTTTTCGAGCTAAAAATAAAATAGTATTTTAGATTTTTTTCATTGCTAGCCTTAAAGAATTTTATTTAAAAAAATGAATAAAAGGGTTAATAATTACTTAAGAAATAAGTTTTAATAACAGTAACTATATTATAAAGCAACTATAAGAAATTTTTTGCAGTCAAAATGTAATAATTATTTAAAATATATTTGCGCTACATCTAGTATAATAGCAGCTCAGTGTTGAAATATGAAATAAGCTTTTTTCTCTAATATGTTTAAACCGAATGGAAAAGGCTTATAAAAATTGCTAGAATTTTAAATTATATTTTACGTTTAAGTTTCAAAAATACTACATTTAATAATAAATAATTCAACATAGAGGTATTTACATTGAAACGGTCCTCACAAACATAATAAGTTGATTTAGTAATAAGCCTTTTCTCTCTTTTTACAGTTTGTTATCATTTCTTTCGCATTTTTAAAGGAACGGTAATAAATGTTTTAGTAGGTGTTTTCGCATTGGTTCTTTGACACTCAGGAACTATACAATACTTATAATTCCTTTTACAGTCACTATTATTCATTGTTAATATAAATCGGTGAAAATAGTTGATAAACCGAAATTTTTCACGTATAAGTTTCAACACGCTGCAGCGTGGGACAGAATTGGATTCTAGCGCGCCAATATTCCAAAAATTTGACTTGTAAAAATTATTATTAATCCTTTATATAACCACCGCCAACATTCCAGGAAGCAATAAACCGCCGCGAGAAAAAAATTATTTCTGCCCACTTGGGTGGTAGGGACTGACAAACCGACCGGTATTTACGTACTATTTCGCAGGTTAATCAGTCGTCCGTGCGCTTGCGTATGTAATAATTGTGTACAGCGTAATTTCAAAGTTTATTATTGTGAATTTTATCCGATATGGTTGACAAAGGTATGTACTTAATATTATAATTTATTTGGAAATTATTGTAATTATATAATTGCCAGAGAAGTTAAATAAAATACGACAAAAAAATACTTTATTTTTATTAAAGTCGCGTATTTATTAGCCTGCAACTTTTTTGCTATACGTGTCTATCCCAGTTTCATTACTTTGTTGTAAAGTGTAGTTCTTTAAGACGTATAGGCATTGATTTAAAGTGCAAATTCGTGCGAGTTTAACTTAGAGATTTTTTTTTGCAGGTCAACAACTAGTTCTTTCAAGAAGACTCCTATTTGATAAAATCAAAGAAGACGCGACCCTCCAGTGATAAAAACTGAGAATGGCCTGCTAAAAGCTGTAATGACAATTCTGCAATTATCCCATTGCTCACAAGAAATGGAGAACGAACTCAAAATAAAACTGCGCTCTTTCTGGATTATGGTGAATGATAGATGGAAGCGATGTAGCCGCAACAAAAATATTTTTTTAAGCAAGCACCATGACTGGATCTGTGGTGACATTATAATAAAAAACTGGGATCTTCTTGAAACCAGTCAAAAAGCCAATGCCAAAAGCCTCCTACCCCCGCACAGAGGGCCATTTGCAACTTCTAGATGGACAAAATTCTACAAATTTCTAAATGAGCTTAAAATGGTCGTTAGAAGACCGGAAAAATAGTGAAAAAATTCTAGACATTCAGGGGGTGATTTTTGAGGGATTGAAAGACAAATTTGCTTCTAGAATGCCGAAACTCTGTGAGTATGATATCTGTGAATATAAAAAAATTAGTTAAAAATTATAAATAGTAGCAATAACATCAGATCAAACTTGCGTTAAAAAATGGGTGGAATTTATTCGAAGTATGAATTTCATTAGAATGCCAATACTTTTGTACACTTTTGTATGTTATGTTTTTCATTTTATTTTATTGTATAATTCTTGGAGCTTTTATGTATGTAACATTTATATGCGTCCAGTTGTGCTTTAAAGAGATATTTTTTACATTTTAAATCTTCAATCCAGTGCTACCTTATTTTAGATTTATAATTACTGAAACAGAAAGTAATTCTTATCTGTGCAAATAGTACGATTTTCTTGTGATTCAGTCAATCAAGAACAATAAAAAAAAAACATGGCGAATACTCGTTTAAGAGTAAAACAAATACTAAACACAGCTAATGACTGTCAAAGAACACAAGTCAAAACAAAAAGAACTAATGATACCAAGTCAAGCACATCATCGAACAGGAGTATCATCAACATCAAATATGAAAGTGATGACGATGACGGCAAAGTGAACTGTGAAAATGTCGTATCTGATTTAAGAAATAAACTTGCGCAACAGCTTTCAATATCTGATGATATTTCAAATGAAAACGATAAGCTTAGGCAGGAGTTAAGCAATATGAAATTAACTATCCAACTTAATGACCATACAACAGCTAAATGAGACAATAGGCAAATTAGCATATAAAAAACTGGTAAAAGACGAATCGACGCAAACGGTCGCAACTAAAAATGATAACATCCAAACACAAACAGAGTATGCACAAACTAGAGATGTCCAAATTCAAACAGAAGTATCAAAACTGTTTGAAGAATCGGAACCGGTACTGCCCCAGCTGCCAAGTTCTCAACCATCGGAACAACAAGTAAATAGAAAGAAGATACTCATTCTTGGAGACAGTACTGTTACGGACTTTGTTTATATATTGAAGAATTTCTGCCCAGATAGCTACATTACATCATACATAAAGCACAACGCAAAATTTGAAGACATTGTAAGTGATATAGGAGAGTTAGCAATGGATTTCTCCGAGAACGATTATATTATTATAGCTGGTGGTCTCATAAATGCCTTAAAAGGCATAAAATTTCAGGTGTCTTCTATAGAAAAACTATGTTTTGTTAGTTCCTACACCAACCTAATATTGTTATCTATACCTTTATGGCCTAACAGGCTGGTCTTAAATAGAATTATTGATGAATACAACCAATTCTTATATAATAAATTAGTTCTAGAAAATCCTGATTCCAAAGTCACATTTCTCTTTGTAAATTCTATTTTAAGTTCCTCAAAATTTCTATGTAAGAAAGGCTTGACAGTAAAATATTCCGGAAAGTTAAAATTATTAGACATTTTATCACAAGCCATTAGCAAAACTATTTCTGTTATTCAGCCCTTTTGTTGTAACCGCTCCAATGTGAAACACTCCAGTCGAACTTCTCTTAAAGATATTGCAACTGGAAAGAATCCTAATGATGTTGCTATAATTAAAAACTTTAATAATAATGGCAAATTTATGACTCAGTCCTCTAAAAGTGTTGTTAGAGATAATATTGGTGGTGGTCAATCCCCTCAACAGCCGCACCAACTTGCTTCTACCGGAACGGGCTTCATATGTTCACGACAATCTACCCCTTCGACAATTGCAACTGTTCATACTTCAACAAGGCCTTCGGTCAACAGAAAAGAGGACAACACTGATCTTTTTCGTGCCTAAACAAAAAATTACAGTTATGCATCAAAATATAAGAAGCTTAATAAACAAGGTATTACCTCTTGAACTTGTTTTAGCTACTAACAATGTCGATATTCTTTTAATCACCGAACATTGGCTAAGTCCAATGGGAATTGAATCTATACATATACCAAATTATAAAATTTGTTCCTCCTTTTGCCGTACCTCGAGTGAGCACGGTGGTAGCGCTATATTCTGTAGAAATAAAATAAAGTATGAGGTAATTGACGTTAAAGACTATTGCATCGAAAATGTTATTGAATGTTCATGTATACAACTACGAGATTTTTCCATCACGATTATAGTTGTGTACAGGCCACCCTCTGGCGATTACTATCAGTTTCTTGAGTATTTCTGTGCACTACTTAGTCGATTTGAAAATACGTCATCAATTATAATAGGAGGAGATTTTAATGTTGACCGTTTAAAAAATACTGCAAATAAACTGATGTTTGACGATTTACTGGTTATGTATGATCTTAAGTCAACGATTAATTTACCGACGAGGGTAAAGGATAATACTGCTACATGTATTGACAACATTTTTGTAAATGTAGATCTTGTCGATTATATGATCAATAACATTAATTTCTGTCTCTCTGACCATTATACTCAAATATTAAATTTTAATATGTATTGTAATAGAAATGAATCGAAAAAATCAAAATCTATAACCAAAAGAAACATGTGTAAAAAGAACATCGACAGGTTTAATGACCTTTTAGAAAATGAAAACTGGATAAATGTTTTTTCTCAAACCTGTCCAAACTCTGCCTTTAATGAGTTCGCGGATACTCTAAGTTATTATTTTGAGATTTGCTTTCCTCTTCAACGTGTCAAACAAAACAGAAAAGAATCTCCGCCTGTGTGGGTTTCGGAGGAGCTTCTAGAGTTAAGACAAAGAGTGTGTTTGATCTCAGACCTTGCTCAAAAATATCCTCAACTAAAGCCTATCTGCAGAAATGTAAATAATGAGTATAAAAATAAACTAAAAGAAAGCAAAACAGCTTATAATGATAATAAAATTTCAGAGTCAACAAACAAGGTTAAAACAATGTGGAATATGATAAACGAGGTGGTAGGAAAATCTTCTGCTTCACAGACAAAAATAGTTGTTCACGAGGATGGTTCCCTTTTGCCAGATAATGTTATCGCAGATAATTTCAATGCCTATTTTACTACAGGTCATATAAATCCCCAAGTTGACCCCATCGATTTAAATTTCTTAAATACAAACATACCACTTTTTCGTCAATCATTTTTTCTTCAACCAGTAACTGAAATAGATACGTTATCATTTATTAGTAGGCTCAAGCCATCTAATTCCAGTGGTCTGGATAATATGTCTAACAATCTATTAAAGAAATGTAAAAATAATTTCGCTTCACCGTTAACTTACATAATTAATCTATGCTTTGTAAATGGAGTTTTTCCTGACGACTTAAAAATTAGTAAAGTAATCCCACTCTTTAAAAAAGGAGACAAAAACTCTTATAATAATTATCGTGCGATTAGCATAATTTCAAGTATGTCGAAGGTTATAGAACTTGCATTTTTAGAACAGTTAAGTGGATTCTTTCATAAAAATAACCTCTTATTGCCAGTTCAGCACGGTTTCCTAAAAAATAGAAGTGTTGACACTGCATTAGTAAACTTTCACAGCTCAGTAGTAGACGCCCTAGATAAAGGATTATATGCATTTGGTCTTTTTATAGATTACTCACGAGCCTTTGATTGTGTTGATTATGACGTACTTATTGCCAAGTTGTTCAGATATGGTATCAGGGGTCCTGCTTTAGATTTTTTATCCAGCTATATTAAAAACCGTGCGCAAGTAGTCTATGTGAATAGAACAGAGAGCAACAAATACCTAATAAATGCCGGTGTACCACAAGGCTCCATACTGGGGCCATTTATTTACCTTGTTTTTGCCAACGATCTTGCATTATACATTCAAAGCAAATACAACGTTTGCATTACTTGTTACGCTGATGATACTAACTTTTTAATTGTTCAAAAAAGTCCCGACGCAGTAAAAAATATATCGAAAGATCTATACAGGGATGTTATAATTTGGTCAGAGAAAAACCGGCTTACACTAAATAAAGCAAAAACAACTACTGTATCATTTAGGTACAACATCGAGCAAAACCCTAACGACGAATTTTTAGTAACAGATTCTGCTAAAATCTTGAGTGTTATGTTCGACAGAAATTTGACGTGGGCTGCTCACATAGATAGTTTGTGTGTGAAGCTCGGTAAAGGTTGTTACGGTATGCGTAACTTAAAAAATCACTGCGGTAAAGGTTCTCTATTGACATTTTATTACTCTAACATACATTCCCATCTACGGTATGGAATTATGTTGTGGGGTTTGAGTACTACCTATGTTCGTCGGGCATTTATTCTGCAAAAGCGTGTCATTAGGACTATGGAGAGTTTACATCCCCGAGAATCGTGCAGAGAATCCTTTAAAGCCCTCAAAATATTAACTCTGCCTAGTATATATATTTATGAAATATGTTGTTATGTTTTTAAAAACAAATCAACTTTCCTTATCAACCAAACACACCACAATTATCAAACTAGATTCAAAGATCAGCTAATTCCTCATCAGCATACAACAGCAATATATCAAAAAAGTGTGTTTTACAACGGATGTAAAATTTATAATCATTTGCCCATTGATTTAAAAAATTGTAAAAGCCTATGTACTTTTAAAAAGAGGATAAAGAATTTACTAGTTGAAAAGTGCTTGTATGATGTTAATGAATTTTACTCAGCCTGACTATTTATATATTTATGTGTTTATTTATTTATTGTGTTTTATACTTTTGTAGTTTGTTATTATGTACGTGTTGTCGCTTATACAATTTTACATGTATTTTATTCTATATTTTGTATTGTATTATGCTTATGCATATTAGCTCAGATTTTTGACGCACTCCTGAGTTACTTGTATGGTTATTAACTAATTGTACTTGTGATTGGGAAATAAAGGTTATTATTATTATTATTATTATTATTATTATTATCATGGATACTTCTTACTGTGTCAAAAAGAGAACTTTATGGAACATTAAGAGATGAAGATAATAACCCTGGGACAGCCAAAGTCAAAAATGATATGTGATGTGATGTGAAGTGATGTTAAAAAATTAAAACATTTACAACAAAATTTTTTGAAACTTTCTTACATAGTTATTAAAGTTTTATTTTTCAATCCTCTCAAATCCAACCCTTTATTGTTTAGATTTTTTTTAATATTTTTAGCGAACTCGCGGATATAATATTATCATGTCCACAAAGTTTCAGAATTTTAAAATAATATTTATCTTTCAACCCCCTCAAAAACAACCCCTCTACTATTTATAATTTTTTAACTATTTTTTTTATATATTCACAGATATCATTTTATCATACTCACAGAGTTTCGGCACTCTAGAAGCAAATTTATTTTTCAACCCTCAAAAACCACCCCCTCTTAATGCCTAGAATTTTTTCACTATTTTTCCGGTCTTCTAACAATTATTTTAAGCTCATTTAGAAATTTGTAGAATTTTGTCCACCTAGAAGTTGCAAATGGCCCACTGTGCGCTGCTTGAATTAACGATTTGTAATAATATGAAACAATAATAACGTGCTGTAGCTAGCCGGTCCATGTTTATGATATTTTTTTAGACGATTTACGGGTCCCACAAAATTCTTTTTTTGCTCATCGTCTTAGAATTTTAAGATCTTCCCGATAATTAAATTTAAAAAATGTGCTAAATGAGCCCATTGCGAAGATGAATGGAAACTAGAATTTTAACTTAATTCGAAATTATTGACAACAAAAACAAACAAGATATTGTTTAATGTGTTATAATATGTAGTGATTGTTTTTAAATTATAATGTGATTTACTTGGTATATTTAATGATTAGATTTATACTTACATGCAGTAATTCAAAATGTTACATTCTCACTTTACAATTTGTTACATCAATTTATTGCTATTACTTGAAATTTCTATTTTTTGCTTCATCTCAAAAACAGTGGATTCACTTTTAAGAAGCGAATAAAAGGGAATAAAAACATAACAATATAACACTCTACAACGTACTAAGTAGATCTAGTAGATTATAAATTGATATATTAATATTAGGATAATACATATTATGCGATAATATCTTATTGTAACATGCATCGATTTACGATGGCGTATTATATAACATACTGTAACCTAAAATTCTATACCCTAGGCCAAAACGTCAATAAAATAATCGTCTATGTATAGTTGAGTGGAAAACAATACCAGAACTACATTGAGTTCAATGAGTATGTAGAAATTAGCGACATTTGAAAATCTCTAATGTTCTAGTTTAACAGAGTGATATGGAATTGTCTATTTGTAGATTATACAACTCAGTGTAAAGTTTGTATAACTGTGCCTAGCAAACTTGTCGGACAATTCAGATGTGGGTAAATTAGTATTTGTAAAGAGAAAATAAATCAACATAGGGCACATTACCACTTCTAAAGAGAAAATAAATTAACTTTGTTAACAAACCAGTGAATTATATGAGAACTTTTACCACTACAGCCGCAAATTTATCTATACATTTTACTACAATAAATAACAACGAGTAAATTTCAGTAATTAAAATTTAGAAGTATTTGCGGTTATTTCAACAAGAATTTCTGGAAAAATAGCTGGGAGCAAAAAAATATTAAACAACGCAGATATACGGAATGAGCAACAAAAAATGTCGGTGAACATATTACCAAAAGAGTGGTAAAATTCATTAAAATATAAAAACACATTTAATTTTTAAGTTCAATAACTTAAAATTAAAAACTGACTTGAGATACATTCTCAATATTTTACTGTCTAGAAATAGTAGTAACATCAACATTAAGTAAATATAAAATACAGTACAATAGTAAAATTTTATATTTAGAATTTGAATGAAATAAAATTAAAAGTTCTATAAGTAGTGCAGCAACTAGAGGTATAAATTTAGTGTCTAATATTGTTATATGAATTAAATTACGTTTTTTTTTGTTAAAATTCAATAGTAAATGAATCAAAGAAATGTTTCCGTATTATGCGGGGTTTGCTAATTTATGTAACTCTTTTCATGAGGTGGCGCACAAAAGAAACAATATCATGGGAACTGAAAGAAAATACAATTTTGAGAAAAAAAAGCTGTATGCAATTTTTCATATAAATTGATAACACTGGCCGACAAAAAAAATGTTCTGTCTTTACAATCAAACATATCATTTCCTATGTATTTTGATGCGCTGAAACCAAATTTGGCAAAACAAATTTTCTACCGTGTCAATTTTTCTCTCCACCCCCATATAACCCCCATAAATTCTTATAGAGGATATTTTTTGAAAAAATGTTTTAAATTATTTTTTATGATTTTTGTATGGATTTTTTGTGTCGTTGATCATGAATCTGAAGTCAAAAATGAATTTTGATATAATTACAGTATCAGTAAGCAGTCAAAATTTCTCCGAGGATGATGAACACCTTGTTGCGGTCTCGGGGCTTGAGCATCAAATGAGAATTAATTGGTAATTCAAATTTTTATTTGAATTTTTCATTAATTCTTATTTGATGGGACTAGGATCCATCTATGGGAGGTTCCCAGAAAAAAAACCATCATGGAAAAGGACATAAATAAAAAAACTTACGCGACAGGGACTCGGATACCCAGAAGCGGCAGGATTGGAAGTGGGCAAGCAGGCTTCCACCGGTCGTCATCCGGCGACTGTAATGCACCAGAGTTGGGACCCCTTGGCTCTTGGTGCAGCTAGGGCTACAAGCCAACTAAGAGATGTGGAAATTCATACATGCGAAAAACGATCCAAATAACTTCTGTTATATGTGTGGTGAGTACAGGACAAAAAAAAAATTATTAAATATTTCCACACGCTTGAAAATGTTATACAATCAATGTTTCAAATTAACCATTCCAGAGCAATCGCTTAAGTGGATTCCCAATGTGATCTGTGGAGCTTGTATCAAATCCTTAGAAAGATATGCTGCAGGAAAAGTGTATGCTGTTAAATATGCTACACCTATGATATGGAGAAAAGCTTCTAACGCGCAAAATTGTTACTTTTGCAGTATAGTTCTTAGTAGAAAAGACCATTATAGCGATTTTGATGTAAAATATAGGCAGGTGTCTTCAGTTGACCATCCAGTTCTCAAAGAAACAAATCAACCCGCCTACATGGAAATAGATGAAGCATCTAGAGATGAAGATAACAGTATGGATTTAGATGCTGAGAGGAGGAATAGGGAACGCAGAAAGAGAAAACAGAGGAAGAGGAAACGAAGGATTACGAAGAATATGTCTCTGGGCAGAAGGTAGACAGAAACCAAAAGTGGGATCAATTTTCATTAAATGATCTTGTTCGTGATCTGGGATTATCAAAGGAGAAGGCAAAATTCTTAGCATCAAGAATAAAAGAAAAAGGACATTGCGAAAAAGGTACGAAAATAACGTATTATCGGACGAGGGACAAAGAGTTCCTGCCATATTTCACAGAAGACAATTCTCTGGTGTATTGTCACGATATTCTCGGATTAATCAAACAGATCGACCCTCAAATCGAATATGAGTCAGCTGAATGGAGATTGTTCATTGTCTCCTCGGAACAGAGTCTCAAAGTAGTATTGCTACATAATAAAAATATTCTTGCTTCCATGCCGATAGCTCACTCGGTATTACTGGATGAGAATTACGAAAATATGAAGCTTGTTTTACTCAAAATTAAATACGACGAACACAATTGGAATATATGTGGAGATTTGAATGTTTTGTCCATGATTCTGGGTCAGCAAAAGGGTAATACAAAATATCCTTGTTTTCTGTGTAAATGGGATAGTCGCGATAGAGAAAACCATTATAAAAAGAAAATTTGGGATGAACGGGCTTCATTTGAACCTGGCTACGAGAATATTTTGTCAAACCCTCTTGTTGAACCGCAGAAAGTGCTTTTATCACCTCTCCATATTAAACTTGGATTGATAAAGCAATTCATAACATCGCTTGATAGAGAAGGAAGTTGTTTTTTGTATCTATTTGAAAAATTTCCAAATAAATCCTCAGCGAAAATAAGCGCAGGAGTGTTCGATGGTCCTCAGGTAAGGGAGTTGATTAACGATCGGGAGTTCATGAAAAAAATGAATCCGACTGAGAAAGCAGCATGGCTTAGCTTTTGCGAAGTTGTCAAGAATTACCTTGGGAATCATCGAGCCCAGAATTACCGTGACATTGTCGCAAACCTGATGAAAAATTATAGAAATAAAAAATGCCTAATGAGCTATAAAGTACATCTCCTAGATTCTCGCTTGGATTACTTTCCTGAGAATCTAGGTGACTACAGTGAAGAGCAGGGAGAGCGTTTTCACCAGGATTTGAGAGAGATAGAAAAACGATATGAAGGTCGATGGAATAGGACAATGCTCGCTGATTACTGCTGTCTCTGAAGAGAGAGGAGAAGAATTGGAAACATAAAAGGAAATCACTTATCAGATCATTTAATGAAAGAAAAGGTTCAGCAAGGAAAAAGAGGAAAAGTGATTAGCCAAAAAAAAAGAAGAAAAGTGGTTAACAGAAAAATTAGTACACCTAAGATGTGTGTATATATTACAAAGACAACATTTTTTTTTTAGACCTTTGATTATGTTAAGCTTGGCTTAATATCAGCATATACTAAACATCATCTCTTTATCTTTTTTGAAAATTTTGACAGTTTGCTAACGCTGTCATTAATTCAAAATTCATTTTTGACTTAGGATTTGTATTCAGCGACCTCAAAAACTTAAGAATGTGCATTTAATATCAATTTTTTACATTTTAGTAAAATTTGACAGTTTTTTGACAGCTGTCATTAAGTCATAATTCATTTCTGACTTCGGATTTGTATTTAGCGACCTAAAATACTTATGAATATACAACTAATATCAACTTTTTACATTTTGGTGAAATTTGACAGCTTGTTGACAGCTGCCATTAAATCGAAATTTATTCTTGACTTCAGATTCATGATCAACGACACAAAAAATCCATACAAAATTCATAAAAAATAATTTAAAAATTTGTTTCAAAAAATATCCTCTATAAGAATTTATGGAGGTTATATGGGGGTGGAGAGAAAAATTGACACGGTAGAAAAATTTTTTTTGCCAAATTTGGTTTCAGCTCATCAAAATACATAGGAAATGATATGTTTGATTGTAAAGACAGAACATTTTTTTTTGTCGGTCAGTGTAATATTTAAGTACAACGACTTAAAAAAACCGCTGCCCAAGGAATCACTACTTCCACATCCAGATTTTCTATCCAAGTCACTCACAATGAAAAAATTTTGTATGTGAAAATAATTGTTTATGGAACTTTAATAATACAATATTTGAAATTCTCTACCCCAAAAACCCATAAAACGATACCCCACATCGGTAGTGGGGTGGGGGTGGTGATAGGGGGGGTGGTAGTGGGGGTAGATGAAGTAAAAAAATATTTTAAGGTTTCTGGTTTCTGTACACACACTAAATTACAATTTTTTTCATCCCCTTTAATAATGGGTGGGGGTAATGGTGGTGGCTAATGCCAAAAATTTTTTGGGACCTTAGCAACAAGATGAAAATATAATCTAGTTCCAGATCTCGTTAAAGTACATATGTGTACCAAATTTCAAGTCAATATCTCAAAGGGTTCCAGAGTAAACGTGCGCACAAAAAAGTTACAGACAGACAGACCGACAGACAGAAATTTTTTTTTCGCTCAAACTTAAAATCTCGACGTTTCATGACATTCTAAGTCTATTTGAACAATAAAAATTTTTAAAATTTTTTTTGTCGTTACTATACTTCCACTAGATGTGGAAGTAATAGCAATTATTATAGCTTGAAGAAACATATATTTTAAAACTGATTTCGACGTATCACTCGAAAATTATCACATTTAGCAAAAATATGCCAGAGATCAACAAGAAAGCTTATTAAATGCATTTATAAAAAGAAGAATTTAGTTTAACTTATATAAAAAATGGTAGCAGCCAAGATGAAAGATTACACAGGGACACAAAAAAATTAAAATTATTTTCCAAAGGTGAAAGACACCATCCTTATGTTTTTTGAGCCGATTCCAAATAACACGTCAAAAATCCATATTTCACTGCTCAATTTTTCGCAAATTGATATTTCATCCCCAAATTCGGGGTTAAATGGCTATTAAATCTAATAGAACGACACGCGTTGAAATGAAACTTCTGAATCGTTTAAAATGGCCTAGAGCCATTTTAAATAACTAGGTCAGATAATCCTAATGTTCTATAGTATCATAGAAATTATGGTGGCGTACTTTTTGCCCCAAAAAAACTATCACTACCACTCGTTTTGATTTCTCCATAATACGCTTGTGAGGGCTTACAGGGAATATTAATAAGTCAAGTATCTTTTGATTAGGAGACGCGAAAACAGTCCCCGGGGGTTGGAACCATCCCTGAATGAAAAAGACATTCCGAAAATACTGCGAAAGGACTGAAGAGTGATTTACTCCAGTCTTCGAGGGCGAGCAACACTATAATTGCAATACTTTCCACCACTCTTCTGGAACTATATCTAAATAAAAAAAAACTACCCTTTGCTCTGATTTTTCCGCACTACGCTTGTGACGGCTTGACAAATCGGGGTTATTACAGGGAATATTGATAAATCGAACATCTTCTGACCAGGAGCTGCCAAAATAACCCCCGGGGGTTGAAACCACCCTCTCCCTGCATGACAAAATATCCTAAAAATACTGCTAATGGGCTAAAGAATGGTTTCCCTTCGCCTTCGAGGGCAAGGAACACGATGATTGCAATAATTCCTAGCGGTCGATAACGGGGGAAATAATTCTTCAACCCTATCACAGTATTTTCGGAATGGCTTGTCATTCAGGAAGAGGGTGATTCCAACCCCGGGAGTTGTTTTGGCGTCTCCTGGTCAATAGATACTGGACTTATCAATATTCCCTGTAATAATCCGGATCTATCAAGCCCTCACAAGCATAGTATAGATAAGTCAGAACAAGGGGTAAACCATTTAAGGGTGGTTTTGAAAGGGTGGGTGGGGGAATATTGCAACCACTGTGTTCCTCACCTCGATAACGGCGAGAACCCATTCTTAAGCCCTTTCGTATGATTTTCCGAATGTTTTGTCATTCAGAGAGGGAGTTGTTACAACCCCCGGGGTTGTTTTGGCGTCTCCTGATCAAGAGATATTCGATTTATCAATATTCCCTGTAATAACCCCGATTTGTCGAGCCCTCACAAGTGTAGTGAGGAAAATAAGAACAAGGAGTAGATTTTTTCATTTAGGGGTAGTTCCAGAAGAGTGGGGGAAAGTATTGCAATTATCATTTTGCTCGCCCTCGAAGACTGGGGTAAACCGTTCTTCAGCCCTTTTACAGTGTTTTCGGAATGTTTTGTCATTCAGGGAGGGGGTGTTTCCAACCTCCGGGGGTTGTTTTGACGTCTCCTGGTCAAGAGATACTCGACTTATTAATATTTCGTGTAATAAACCTAATATGTCAAGCCCTCACAAGCCTGTTATGGAAAAATCAGAACAAGTAGTTTTATTTGGTGGAAAAAGTACGCCACCATCATTTCCGTGATGCGATGGAATATTGGGAGTATGTGACTAAAGCCATTTTAAACGATTATTCATTTCAACGCGTATCGGTCTATTAGATTTAACAGCCATTTAACCTCGAATTTAGGAATGAAATGTCAATTTGCGAAGAACTGAGTAGTGAAACAAATATTTTTGACGTGATATTTGGAATCAGCGGGTCAAAAAACATAAGGATATATGTCTTTGGAAAATAATTTTTTTTTTGTGTACCTGTGAAATTATTTTTTGTTTGTTTTTGTAACATAGAAAACAATGAAGTTATGACAGAAACAATGTTCTTCTTCACTTTTTTTTATAGGAACAAAGCCATTTCGTTATTGTAATTAGCCAGTAATTAAAAAAAATATGATTAAATGCTGTTGATATATAGCATGATCTAGATGCTTACTTTTTTGCCAGTTCACAGCACTTGCTTGCTTCAGAAAAATTTTCAATTTAAATATTTTCTAAAAAAATGTAAAATTTCTGTTTCTTTTTGCAAATATCTCTATAAATATTAGTTTTAGCAAAAAATGGCCTCTATTCGACTAACTGATAATGATACTGGTCACCAATTTCAAAATTAAAAGTTTATATTTGCTCGAAAACACTGGCATTATTGTCAATCAGCTGATTAAGTTATTAGTCAGGACATTTTTTTTTTTAATTAATTGGGACCTTAGTAATCATGACCGTACACCAGTTTATCAGTATCTTTATGAAATAAATGGTGCAATATCGGAAAAAAAAAATCAAAGAAATTAGCAAGCATATATGGTGAGAATAAGGCGCATTCTAGGTGTTTGAAAACGGCCAACAGAAAATTATGGTTGTAGTGCGAACTTTAAATTCTTCTGAATATAAAAAAAAATTTAACAATTTATATTCCAACGTGATTTGAAATGAAGGTGAAGTACCAAGTTGAATAATAAAGATCAGTTCATCTGTATGATATGACTAAACGGTTTCTGTTGTCCAATTTAAAAACTGCGGTTGACAATAATTGTTGGGTGACATACTTTGCACATCTTGAAATCATTTTGATAGACATGCTTGGCGATGATCAATCAGATAATTAAATTTGAATCGCATTTTAATATCCAGAACTGACATGACCTGAATTCAAAAATTTATGGGACATGAAATTCATTTCGAAACAAATCAATCAATCAACAAGACTTTATTTATAATTAAAAGTACAGGTGCGCCTAGTCGGAACCTGACCCGGAGCCAACCTGGCAATCACGATGCGCAGCACCGTAGTGGGTGTAAGGTTAGGCGGAGCAGGTCCGGTTCGGCTAAGAACGGTAATTCATGTGGGGAGCTGTAACTCCTATTCGCCGAACGAATTTAAAAACAACAATATCTTAATACTATGCTGCCCATAAGAGCCTAAAACTGATTAATGTATATTTTAAAAATTGTCGCACTGTGCACGCCCAAAAAAACTCTAAAGAAATTTTGGTTACTGTCACAGGAAAACAAAACACGACGAAAAAACCCGTTCGAAGTAGTTCTCCACCCTGGTGGTCTTCCTGCATCCAGGAAAGTAGAGAAAGTTAACAGTTGTGGGTTTTAAAAGTTCAAGAAGGTTATCGGTCGAGGGATTAATTTTGGAACAAAAGAGGACAAGAAGAACAAAAAAGATAAAACAATGAACAAACAGAAAGGGAATAGAGAGGGGGTTAAGATTATAAATTTGATAGGTGAGGATAAAGATAGAGTAAAGGTAGATTATAGTAGTGAAGAAGTTGGCTAATGTGGAAGTTGCCTGAAAATAGGCAATGTCAGGTATGGTAGTAGGTGTTTCAAATTAAATAGAATTGCATTATGCTGTCTGATGTGTGTTATGTTGCGGGTTAGCGGACTATCGCCCAGTTTGAATTCGTAGAATTTTTGTGAAATCTGTTGAACGTAGTCCGCTAGTGGAGTTATGTCGTTACAGCGGGCGTACAGATCTCTGAGTGAGGTGTATCTGCCCGAATCAGAAATGAGGCGCATAAATTTGTGCTCTAGAATATGAAGTTTTCTCATTGTCGTGACCGGGATGCTGCACCACACCGGCGCCGCGTATGTGATGGCCGGCCTGATCACCATCGTGTATAACAATTTTTTATTAGTCGTGTTCAGTCCTCTACCCCTGGCCAGAAGCGGATACAGACTCCTGGACATGGAGTAGACTTTCCTTATAGTCTCGTTGATGTGAGTGTTGTACGTCAGTCTCTTGTCCAGATTAACCCCAAGGTACTTCACGATTTCGAAACAAATGACCACCCAGAATTGATAAATGGGAAACGACCATGATTACAGAGCCCCTATTTATTAAAAAAAAATTTACTGATGAACAAACGTTCCCGAGTAAATAGAGACTTTTAACTTTCCTTGCCATTCTCAGACAGTGGAGCGATACTTGAAACTAGTGATCGAAATATTATAATCAGTCTATGGCTACAGGCCAGAGATGAACTTTTATTAGGTTGAGAATAGCTTTTCAACAATAATTATTGCCAAAATTTCAAACAAAGTTAAACTTAGTAAAGAATAAAATATTTATAATATTGGACCGGTAATTGAGTGATGTGTGAGAAACCCATATGCAACTACCTCGTCGGGATAAGTTCTCTATTATTTTATTTTAAAACCCTTTCAGGACTGATAAAAAGCGACAAAGGATATGATTATAGCCCTTATGAACCTTATAATTATCATCAATATACGAAAGGATGTCTACTCTTAAAGACTTCTTATCTGAATTGGAAAAAACTTTTTGGTGAAAGTGTTGTCTACCAGTACTACTACCATTATCCATTTTTTTTTCCAATGGACAGTTCGGGATTCAAATATGTTTTATTATTGGATCTTCAGTGCTGCGTACTTCTACACGTGGAACCCTCACACATCATTGTTCTATCGAACACATAAGATCAAACAACTTTTGACAAACAATTCTCAACATTATTTCAAATAATGAAAAAGAAGATAGGTACAATTTTTTTTGTCACAAAATTCACATAATTTCATTAATTCATTATTTGTCTTAAGTTCATTTTTGCGTACATAAGGTGGTTCCAAAAGATAACCACCAGTCCGCAAAGGGTTAAAAACAACCAAAGATGTGCCTACAATGGGAAATTAATAGAAACAATTGTTTCAAAAGTTACTAAGGTTTAAGGACGTGAGGTCATTGGAAAATGTAATCCTAGGAAAATTAATATTTTACGGAGTAAATGTTGGAATAACAACTCTGCTCTAACGCCATCTATTGTTATTTTATTATTTTTAATGTAATTATCATGTTACCTTTTACTTGTCACTCTATTATTGAATTGTAATTTAAACTAAATAAAAAGTTTGCGTCTAGTTAAAAATAACGAACACATTTCAATATTCAATAGGTTATAGGCGCAGGTGTCACCGTTTCTTCTTGATTCAATTGAATTTTGTACTTGGACAGTGATTTTGTGTTCAGTTTGAATGAAATGGCGTTTTCAGAAACAGACTCTGTGAAAATTACGTTTATAAAGTTAAACAATGAAAATTATCAAATTTGGAAGTTTAAGATTGAAATAATATTATTTAAGAATGAACTTTAGGATATTATCAGTGAAGAGGAACCTGAACTGGAACCCTCAAACCGGCGCATGTTGAATCGTAAAGCAAAAGCCACAATTAGTTTGGCTGTAGAGGACGACCAACTAATCCTCATAAGGTCAGAAGGAACTTCAAGGGACATGTGGATTGTGGAAGGCACTTCAAAAGGTTCACGAACGATCGAATTTGTGCAGTAAGTTGTTTTTGCTTAGAAAAATTTATAAGTTACGCTTGTCAGAAGACGGTGATATACTAACATACATAAATAATTTATTGAAACTCTTTACTCAGTTACGAGATATTGGAGAAGAGTTCAAAGATAGTCAGGTTGCTGCTTTGTTATTAGTAGTCTGCCAGAATCTTATTCATCGTTAATAACTGCTTTAGAGTCCAGACCAGAAGAAGAACTGTCACTGGCATTTGTCAAAGGAAAATTAACAGACGAGTCCGATAGACGACGGGAACTGTACTCAGAGACCGGAACGAGTGTAATTTCTAGCAATTCCGTAATGAAAACATCTGATAATAAATACTGGAATGTCAAGGAACGTCAAGGTACCAGTAGGCGAAATAGTATTCAAGGTGATGATACGGTTTGACATTATTGCCAAAAACGTTGTCATCTTAAACGAAATTGTTGGAAATTAAAAGCGAAAACCGGTACTACATTTGGCAAAAGTAAACATAAAGCACATATAACGAAAGACGAAATCGATGATGATATCTTCTTTTGTTTTGACGTAGGAATCGAAAAGAAAACAAAAGGTTGGTTCATAGACTCGGGAGCTACAGCTCACATATCAAATGATGCGAAGTTTTTTGAGACTCTTCAGCGAAAAACTGATAATATTTATCTTGCCGATGGAAGATCTATGATACATGTTGTTGGAGTTGGTACAGGATTTTTAAATTGTACAATCAGGAGTTCGTAAAGTATTTTGTAAAAATGTTTTCTTCGTACCGGAACTGAATGCTAATCTTCTTTCAGTTAAGTGTCTTGTAAAAGAAATATTCAAGATTAATTTTGTAAATGACAGATATGAAATTTCAAATAATAAACAAGTCGTTGCTGTTGCTACAATCTCGTCAAACCTTTACGAGTTAGATCTCAAACATCATGTTCAAGTAGCTCGAAACAAAAATGTTTCTGTAACTGAATGGCATCGTCGTTTTGGTCATCATGATCCCGAAGTAATCAAGAAATTGTGCAAAGAAAACTTTGTAATCGGGTTGTCAGTTGGTGAGGACACATTTCTACTGTGTGAGGTATGCATCAAGGGGAAGTTGACAAGAAGTTCAGTCCCAAAGAAAGTCCCACAACAAACTACTGCAGTTTTGCAGCTGATTTATAGTGACGTGTGTGGTCCCATGAAAACAGAAACGGTTGGAGGCAAAAGATATTTTCTGACTTTTATAGACGATTTTTCTCGTTACACGACTATGTATTTACTACGTTCTAAAGATAAAGTCACTGAAAACTTTCGTCAATATGTTGCTATAGTGCAAAACAAATTTTCAAAATCAGTGAAAGCAATTCGCTCTGACAATGGAGGCGAATATCTTGGACATGAAATTCAGGCTTTCTTTAAGGAACATGGAATTGTTCACCAGACAACAGTGCCTTATACGCTCGAGGAAAACGGAGTATCAGAGCGTAAAAACCGTAGTATTGTTAAAATGGCAAGGTGCATGCTACTCGATGCTGGTATGCCATACAAGTGTTGGGAAGAGGCAGTGCTAGTGGCAACCTACCTTCAAAATCGTTTACCTACAATGCCTCGTAATTGTACGCCTCATGAATTGTGGCATGGTACAAAACCTAATATCTCACATCTAAGACTATTTGGAAGTCTTATTTCACGTACCTGAAGAAAAACATACAAAGTGGGATAATAAGGCGGCTGATGGAAAATCATATCGTAATTTAATCCCAGATACAAACAGAATTTTTGTGTATCGAACAGTTATATTTATTGATTCACAAAATAATTCTGAAAACAAAACAAACAACTCTTAGATGCACTATGGATTCTTTATTGAAGGGGGATTGTCTTGCTTCTGAGGTTGAAATTGTGAACAATGTCATTATAGAGACATTGCACAATGAACACAGTTCAAGTATAAGGACATCATCTCGTAAAAACAAGGGAATGCCTCCTAAAAGATTAGGTAACATGATTACAGATTCCTCAATTTCTGAACCTCAAAGTTTAGCACAGCTTCATAGTCTTCCACAATATGAACAAGCTTGTGGAAAACTGCAATAGATCAAGAGATGAAAGCTCTGGATGAAGCAAATGCGTGAGAACTTTCTACGCTACCCCCCGAAAGAAAAGCCATTGGGTGCCAACGGACGTTCAAAAGGAAACAAAATTCAGTGGGGGAAATCGAAAGATATAAGACGAGACTGGTAGCCAAGGGTTTTGCCCAACATCCAGGAGAAGACTACGATGAAACCTCTGCCCCTGTTTCAAAGCAAACTACCATAATAACGCTTCTGACAGTTGCTGCTTCACGAAACATGATAGTACACCATTTTGAGATTAAAACAGCCTTTTCATGTGGAGAGCTAAAGAAGAGGTTTATATGAAACAGCCGGAGTGTTACGTGATTCCAGGAAAGGAAAACTTCGTATGCAGACTTAAGCACGGCCTATATGGATTAAAACAATCAGCAAATATATTTTATAACAAAGTGAATGATACATTGACATCTGCAGATTTCACAAGAAGTAAAGCTGATCCTTATTTATATATCAAAGTAAATGACGAAAAACTATTCTATATTTCAGTTTATGTGGATGACGCCCTTATTTGAGTGAATGATGAAAACGATCTTGATGATATCAAACAGACCATTCAAAATATTGCAGAAACAGTTGATTTAGGACCAGTGAAGTTTTACTTGGACCTTCAAATTGAACGTACTGAACATGGTTTCTGCATTTGTCAACAAACAAAAATTGACAATCTTGTAGAAAAATATGGACTATGTAACGCAAAGCGCTCATATATTCCAATGGAACCCGATTTTCATAAGCATTCGGAAGCTGAGAACCAGTTACCAAATAATATAAGATTTCCAGAATTAATTGGAGCTTTACTGTATTTATCGATACATTCAAGACCAGATATATCCCTCGCAGTCAACTTACTTTGTCGAGAAATGGAACAACCAAGCTCCGCGGATTGGGAAGCTGTAAAGAAGATAGTACGATACTTAAAAACCACAAATTGTTTAAAACTCTGCTTATACCCTCAAAATCCAGTGGAACTAATTGGATACATAGACGCCGATTGGGCGAGTAATCGAAGGGACCGAAAGTCAACAAGTGGCTATGTGATTCTTTTTGGTACTGCTTGCTCTCATAGTCGAGTAAGAAGCAGGTTTCGGTGGCACTACCCTCCACCGAGGCTGAGTACGTTGCAGCGTCTGCCCTTGTCAAGAAATAATTTAGATAAGACAACTACTTGCTGACATGCGATATTTTCAGGATCATTCTACAATACTTAATGAAGACAATCAAAGTCGTATTTTATTGTCTCAGTCAGAAAAATATAGTTCAAGAACTAAACACGTTGATGTCAGACATCATTTTACAAGAGACCTAGTTAAGAATGAGACCGTGGAATTGAAATATTGTCCAACAAAAGATATAATCGCAGACACTATGACAAAGCCACTACCACGACCATTATTTGAGGACTTGCGCGAAAAGCTTATCCTTAAAGATTAACATGAGGCATCGTTGAGTGGGGATGTTGGAATAACAACTCTGCTCTAATGCTATCTATTGTTATTTTATTATTTTTAATGTAATTATCATGTCACCTTTTACTTGTCAGTCTATTATTGAATTGTAATTTAAACTAAATAAAAAGTTTGCGTCTAGTTAAAAATATCGAACACATTTCAATATTCAATAGTAAATAGACTTTACATATAGCCACTTTTTCGCATATAGGAAAAAAACGTTTTAGAATGCTTTTTTGGTTATGTTCGCGCTCCACCTTAATGTTTACTATCCTTAAATGTCCCGATCTTGCTAGGGAAAATGCTAGTTTCTTGAATTTTGTAACCAGTATTCTTCCATTTTGGCTTTCCTCTAAATCGCTATACCAAATAGGGAAAGAATTAGTAGTATCTACATCCATTGTGGGAATGCCTTTTATAGGACTTGTGATTCCCAAGCAAGCCCCGCCATATATTTAACAATAACACTTTTAATTACAATCATTTCATCTAAATTCATAAATCCCGAACCTTTCGCTTGCTTTCAATTTCGCCCTTCGGGTTGCTCAAAAATTTTTTTAAATTTATTTCCCAGTGGATGAACGACTGTGACTTCTATCTTATATTTATCAATAAACTGTACAGCCGACAAAAATTATATCCCTGATGGACACAATACTTCGAATTTCCTCCTGTCAACTAATTAATTTACTTCAATTCAATCAATTATATGTCTTTATGCGAAAATGTCATAATTATGCTTTTCTAATAGTCCAGTCAATGAAAGAGTTGTAGAGAACATTTTGGAGGGGAGAATTTTTCTCTTCAGGAATGTGTTGGGGGTAGTCAGGAGGTAAACATACTAAAAGTCCCCGCCCCTAGCCCCGCCGCTTCAGTAGGAGAGGGGGGTGGAAAGGTTCCTTTTTTCGATTCTTCGCTTATAACTCGGAAACGATGCGTCGTACGAAAAAAGGTAATCTATGCAAAATTAAACGTAATTAAATTTCCCACAAGAATGTTTATATTCATTTTCTTCCTATGTGTTATATTTTACGAGATATTCGCCAGCGAAAATTGATAATTAATAAAAAAAAATCAATTGTGTACCTTGAATATTTCTATCAAAGCGGTTTACCGTGGTCTGCTAATAAATCACAGTCACAAAACAATCTTTATTTTACAACACTCGACGTATCTACTAACGTAATATTTTGTCGAAGTCTAGGCATTTCCTTAAATATACAGTGTGACTCACTTAAAATGAAGATACCTTTATAACTTTTTCATTTTGTTTCCGATTTGAATCAAATTTTACTCAAGTATAGAACAAATTAGGATCTACTTATGACCAGAAAATCATTCACCTGCTATAAAGGCAAAGCTACCTGTGGTACCAAAATATGAGGAAAAAGATTAAAAATCATATTGATTTTTAATCTTACGAACGATGAATTTTACGTAGCCACCACAAATTGCGGAAGCTGAGGACCCCCTTTGCCAGATGAGCTTATGTATGAAATATCCCCCATCAATAATCAAATCAAATTTTGGTGTATGTACGCTTGTGGCGCCGATTGGATGCATTTTTTAGAATTTCTAACATTCAAAATGTTTTATTTTTTTCAGCATATTTTGGTACCGCAGGTGGCTTTGCCTTTATAGCAGGTGAATGATTTTCTGGTCATAAGTAGATCCTAATTTATTCTATACTTAACTAAAATTTGATTCAAATCGGAAGCAAAATGAAAAAGTTATAAGTGTATCTTCATTTTAAGTGAGTCACACTGTATATTTAAGGAAATGTCTAGACTTCGACAAAATATTACGTTAGTAAATACGTCGAGTGTTGTAAAATAAAGATTGTTTTGTGACTGTGATTTATTAGCAGACCACGGTAAACCGCTTTGATAGAAATATTCAAGGTACACAATTGATTTTTTTTTTATTAATTATCGATTTTCGCTGGCGAATATCTCGTAAAATATAACACTTAGGAAGAAAATGAATATAAACATTCTTGTAGGAAATTTAATTACGTTTAATTTTGCACAGATTGCCTTTTCCCATACGATGCATCGTTTCCGAGTTATAAGCGAAGAATCGAAAAGAGGAACCTTTCCACCCCCCTCCCCCCTGAAGCGGCGGGGCTAGGGGCGGGGACTTTTAGTATGTTTACCTCCTGACTACTCCCAACACATCCCTGAAGAGAAAAATTCTCCCCTCCAAAATGTTCTCTACAATCCCTTTTTGGGCATTCATTGATTGGATTATAAAGCAAAAGGCTTTCTATTAACACCACATGTAGAATAAGCGGTAAACGACTGCAGGTTATAAAATATACATAACATAAAATAATTTCCATAAAAGCATTACCTACATAATTTAAAATGAATATTTAAACGAACGATTTACTTAAGAAATCAGTCGTTTCACAATGAGTAACCTTATTTCCGGAATAACGTCTGACATTCCTGTCGTTACTTCTTTTACATATGCCGTGCACATCGTGGTAATTGTACTTAGCAGATACAAAGGACTGGCTCGTAAATTTTTAAACGTTAAATTACCGGTATCGTGATAAGCCATAAAGCTGCATGACTTCAGCCTTACCTCTTTTACCGCAATTGTTTTATGACTGATACGTTGCTGTTAGTGAGATCGAATATTCATGGTACCTGCAGGAATATTTCAACGAAGGAAAATTAGATGGTTTTTAGTTATTAGTTTTAGTAGATGCAGACGTAATAAAGCAATGTTTAATGAGATTTAGTTAATTTAAATTATGCACCAGGCAAATTAATATCAAAAACTGTAAAAATAGGATTGATGAAACCCACGCGATTCCATAGATGATATCGTATAGTTAAGTTTAATTTGTGCATCTCTAAATTATTTACGATAAAGTTGAAAATATTTTAAAAACTCTGTGAATATGCGTAACATGTCTGGTGCGGCTTTTGCGTTTTCTATGTTGATTGGTCTATCTGAGCCATGAAGTTCAACTAAGTAACCTGCCGACGGCGATAATTGATACGTGCCAAAAAATATTTCGAACTGCTGGACAACTCTGCAAAATTAACTTTCTTCCACAACCACCCATTTACTTTGATATCTTGAGCCAGAAAATTTATTTTCTCTCTTACCTGAGTCTTTAAACCAGGCATCTTACCGATACACATAATTACTTCCACATCCAGTGGAAGTATAGTAACGAATTTTTAAAAATTTTGATTGTTCAAATAGGCTTAGAATGTCACGAAACGTTGAGATTTTAAGTTTGAGCAAAAAAACTTCTGTCTGTTCGTCTGCCCGTCTGTCTGTCTGTCCGTCTGTCTGTCCGGTATTGACTTGCAATTTGGGATCTGGAATTAGATTATATTTTCATCTTATTACGTTGAAAGGTTGGGGGTAAATTGGGGTAAACGAGGGTAAATAGGTAAATCAAGAAAGAAAGAGCCTATAAAATTGGCATTTAGTATATATAAAGAAGCTAAAGTCTCAAAAAATGTTTTGGCTTAGCCACCCCCATTACTACCCCCATCCCATTAATAAAGGGGGTAAAAGAAAATAAAGCTGTAATTTAGCTTGTATACAAGAACCTAGGGGCCTCAAATTTTTTTTTACTTCATCCACCCCCACTACCACCTCTCTACCAACACCCCCACCCCCACTACCGATGTGGCATATCGTTTTGTAGTTTTTTGGGGTAGACGATTTCAAATATTATGTTATTAAATTTCCATAAACAATAATTTCCACACAGTGAAGTGCAAATATAGTATCAAAATTTTTTCGATGTGAAAGACTTGGATAGAAAATCTAGGTGTGGAATTTTAAAATTTATAAACACCCAACGGGTTACATTGTAATTCGAGTTCTATGAACAAACGAACATCAGCGTGTCTGCCTTTCAAGACTACTTTAGCAGGTTGCCAAACTGACACCAATGTTTCAAAGATAGATGCAAAAATAGCGTCAGAGACGCGTCATCGCGTGTGTGTAAGATTTCAAATTAGAATACCATGCAACCTGTACGGTGACTATAGAACTTCTATTATTTTCTTAATTTTCTAATAAGTGGGTTACCTCGAGTAGTATGGATGCGCAGTGGGTTTCCTCAAGTACTATGGATGTGCAGTAGGTTTTCCATAGTATTATGGATGCGAAGTGGCTTTTTTCGAATACCCTTGATGCGCAGTAGGTTTCCTCGAGTATTTTGGATACGCAGTGGCTTTTCTCGAGCACTATGGATGCGCAGTAGGTTACCTCAAGTAGTATGGATGCGCAGTGGGTTTTTTCGAGTCATATGGATGCACAATGGGTTACCTCCAGTATGGATGCGCAATAGCTTTCCTCGAGTTACAGTGGATGTACAGTGGCATTCCTCAAATACCATTGATGCGCAGTAGGTTCCCACAAGTATGGATGTGCAGTGAGGTGAAAAGGGTGTGAAAAAATATTGTGATTTAGTGTGTGTACAAGAACCAAAGCCATCAAGAATTTATTTCACTTCATTCACCCACTACCGATATGGCATATCATTTTATGAGTTTTTAGAGTACACGATTTCAAATATTATATTATTAAAATTCCATAAACAATTATTTCCACATAGTTGAGTATGAATATAGTATTTTCGTTGTAAGAGACTTGGATAGGAAGTCTGGATGTGGAAGTAGTAATTCCTTAGGCAGCGGATTTTCTAGACAAATAGAGATACCACATATTTATCAACTGCTAGTTTATAATTGCACCGACGAGACCACCAATATCAAGAGACATCACTGCAGATATCCAAATGGAAGCAGACCAATAGGCAGCCAGCAGCACTTATACTCACTAATATATTTGACTGCAAAACTATTTTCAATTAAGAAGAAGACTAACTAAATATTTTGTATAGGTTACGTAAATTATGAGTAAATATTTCTATAAATAAGTCTACGGATATATCATTTTATAATGCGATATGAAGCTCAATATAAACTAAAAATTAATTTACACTAGAACAACAGTTTTATTTACTTCGTTTTATAGGCGTAGGCATCACGGATAATATCTTTTACTCTGTTCCACCATAACATATTAAATGAAACTTGGCCTTGTTAAAGGTAAGTCATCAATGCATATTTCTTTAAAATATCATGATTACCCTCAAGGGAGCGCAAATTATTTTCTTGTTTCTGTTGGGGTTGAGCTCTTAATTTTCTGTGTTAATGGTATAAAATATTTGTAAAAAATTTCAAGCCAACTAATAAATTAACAAACAAAACAAAACAAAATAAGAATGTTTTGATTTTCACTCTGTCTGCAGATGTCAATTTTTCTATTTCTTCATGTATTGCTACACCAGTAATAATTCCAACACTCTTCGTTATGCAAAATTACAAGAATTTTCACTTTTTTGAACATTTGTTGACAGATGTCAAAATTAATGCATATTACTACTAACGATCATATAAATAACGGCCCTAAATTTAAATCTTCCATTTTATTTTGCATTGTTGGATTCTACTCCTGTAAAATTAAATTTTATATTAGTTTAATTCAGAACGTTTTGGAACTTGTCAGAAATATCAACAAAAGCACAACAAAGAAAAGTTCCGTGGTTGCATCATCCCTTAAAATTGTGAAAACCACCCCATATTCGATTTACCTTCACTTTTTGGCAAAAGCAAGAAATATAAAATATTTCCTATGTATTGGTCAATCCGCCATCTTGGAAAAAAATAGAAACACCGAAAATAGACGAAAAAATTAAAATTCAATCTCTTTTCTATAAGAAAGAGTAATTTCATCAAAATTGGTAAAACTAAAACTCATTTATGGTCAAATAATATAATGCACCCATCCCGAACACCGTATGTCAAATAGAACGGTCAAAGATGGCGGACGAAATAAAATTTTTAATTCTTCGTCAATTATCAAGGAGGTAGTGTACGTCACTTTTTTTCGATTGTTCGTTATTTTATGTCTTCATCTTTTTTTAATTTTCAAAAAAGTGCATTTTTACAATTTTCAAAAATTTATTTTCTTTGACCCTCCTTTTTTTCACCCAATTTTCATCGAAACAAAATGAAATATACTATATTAGTTTCATTATCGTCATATGCCATAATTTTGCCGCATTCCTCATCGATAGCCGGTTCATCAAAGGTAGAAGAAGAATTGGCATAATTATTTCCTTTACAATAGACACAAAAATAGAACATTATATATTCAGTTTTCTACAGCTACACTGATTATTTTTACAGCATTTCTTACATTTACAAGAAATATCACTTAGTAAATTGTTAGGAAAAGCATTACTTTCACTCATAACATCAGTTCGAGGGGGCAACCGCTGAGGGGAAATAGTGTACAAATCGGAGGAATTAGGAAGGAACTAGGAAGGAATTGAAGGTATTTCAGAAGGAATTATTAGGTATTAAGGGAATTACAGGGGAATTTGGAGGAAATAAATATTATTACGAGGTATTAGAAGAGAATTAAGAGGAAATAAGAGGTATTAGGAGGGAATTAGAGCGTAAAAATATTGAAATGGAATGTTTATCTTGAAAAATTACATACCAATTCTTATATAAAGGACGTCAGTATTGTAAAAACATTAGCGCCGAGATTAGCACTAAAAATAGCCAGTAAAGAAAAAATATTTAATTTCATTAAACTACCCATGATACTACGGACTTCTAGTTCAGTAATATAACGATTTATATCGGACAAAATTCATAAAGTTTTGAAAATTGGTAGAAATGTTAAGAATAGCATAAGAATTACTAAACCGAAAAGTTCCCACCCCTAAATAGTGTGCTTCGCCCCCTAGGATGCCGTTTCCACCTCCATTTTGAGGTTTTCTAGATTATCTCGGGAACGGTGCACTTTTTGATCAATTATTCTTTATAAAATTCTCTATAAAAAACGTCTCTACACTTTTTTCCTAAAATTAATAGTACCGTGGGAAATAAGGCGCACACAGAAGGGTTGGTTCCAGTCAACACAATAAATTGTAATCTTTACTATAATCTACATTACGCTAATCTGCTTAACGCTAAAGCAGTAGCTACTAAACTCCACCTAAAATTATAATAAATATACCACTTCCACCCTCTCACCTCTATAAAATAACGTGATTTTTAAAGAAGCGAGAATATTGTATATTGTACTTGTTTCCACGCCACCCTAGAGGTAAAGTACTTGGCGTGTGGTGTCCCCTGTAGGCCGAATCCACTAATTATCAAAAGGTTACCTACGTTAATTAATCTTCATCGTCTTCCATAGATTCGACATTCAGGCATGCTTGTCCGTGGTAATGGTAACACGTTCTGGAGCAACGTAAGCCTGCTCTTCTGCAACTGCACCTGTTTTCGCACCCTAATTTGCATGAACAAGAAATTAGTGTTATAACAGATTCGGGAGCCGGTTCTTTTGTTGTCATAGTTCGGGTTAATATACCGCCAACTTTTTTCCATCCCCAATCAGTAGCTTCTAGCTCAACGTTTTTCCATGTTTGAATTTGGTAAAAAACGCGATATGAGTGTTGCCGAGCAGCAGCAGAAGTTGTTGGTAGTTTTGATAATATTACAGTATTGCTCGCTTTACCAGCAAGTTTGTTAAAAGTCATGAATCTGTATACATCTAGACTTTTTTCTGCGGAGGTAGAGTTGTATAAAGCTAGAACAAATCGCTCTCCTACGTCTACAATTTCTCCATGACTAGCTTTTTCATTATTAAAACTTTGCACGATGTCTTGTAATACTTCAGTAATATAACAGTAAAAATTGTAATATCATCCCCGTTTCCACCCCCATTTTGAGGTTTTCTAGATTATTTCTGGAACGGTGCATTTTTCCATAAAAAAACCTATATACAGAATTATTCCTTATAAAATTCTCTATAAAAAACTTCTCTAAACTTGTTTCCTAAAATTAATAGTACTTTGGTAAATGAGACGCAAATGTAATCAGCGCAGGTCATATAATTCGCTGAATATCCGTATGGCTATTTCCAAAGCTGTCTTTATGCGCAAAAAGTATAAATATCTATACACCACTACAATGCAAAAAAAAATCAATTTCTCTCTCTGCATGCATTATTTTAGAGCTTGCTGTAAACGCTGTTACTGTTCAGGGCTACCAATGCGCGGGATTTTACACAAAAACCGGTTATTTTAAACCCACTTTCGGGTAAAATCGAAACCGAAAGTCAGCCATTTTGGTTATTCACATTATATAATTGGAAATTATATCTCATATCACTACACCAAATTTGAAAAAAAATCCATTCGCCCATTCAAAGTTTTTAACAGTGCCCCTATCGGCTGAGCGACCCGGTATACAATATTCTCGCTTCATCAAAAATCGCGTTATTTTATAGGGGTGAGAGGAATTTATTATAATTTTAGGCGGACTTTAGTAGCTACTGCTTTAGCGTTAAGTATTGAACTTTAAAGTAGATTATAGTAAAGATTACAATTTATTGTGTGGACCGGAACCAACCCTTATGTGTGCGCCTTATTTCCCACGGTACTATTAATTTTAGGAAAAAAGTGTAGAGACATTTTTGAAAGTGAATTTTATAAGGAACAATTTTGTGTATAGGTATTTTTATCAAAAAGTGCACCATTCCCGAGATAATCTAGAAAATATTGAGGTATTAGGAGGAAATAAAGGTATTTGAGGAATTAGGGGAATTACAAAGAATTAAAGGGGAAATAAAGGATATTTTTCTAGAATAGGTATTAGGTGTACAAAATTTCGCCAGCGGTTGCCCCCTCGCATCAGTTATTAGAAGTGGGAAAAAAAATTTTTTGTCAACCCCTTGGAAGCCCGGCCCCTAAACTCAATACCCAACAGCCCCCCCATACGAGGGGCTAGTTGAGTCATTATAACCAAAAGTCAATATCTTCACCAACTATTATAACTTGATTTTCTTCGGTTTTCAAATCAATAGCAGTTTTAACCATTGTAGCATCGGCGTCTTCTCTGCATATTTTAACATTAAAGTCATTATCTATTAACCTTGGCGCAACTATTTTAGCTATCCTTATTTTTACTATTAGCTAAAAATGTTTTTTGACCAACCGAGAATTTCATAATGTCACTTGTGATTGAAACATCTACACATTTTTTTCTAAATGACGAATGCGTTCGTTATCTTGGTGCTATTCTTTCTATTCTTTTACAAGATTTCGAATTGACCAATACATATCGGACAAGTCTATATTTTTTAAGAATTTTATTTCAAATAAGCCAGTATTTTTAAAATTCCCATCCGATTACTAGTACAAGCTATTTTAAGCAGATAAGTTGAAAATCCGTGAAAGCGCATCAAAAAGTGCATATAACTTTTGACGCACAAGGAATTTTAGGACACATATATTTTTCGTAATCAGGTCATAATACATGAGAATCAACAATAAAATTTCAGGTGGAACGTTGTCTCCGAAAAAAATCAAATTAAATCAATTCGACTGTACTATAAGTAATACTCTCGCAAATGCTGCGTGAAGTTATAGGCAAGTCAGAGCGCTCCGCTTAATACATGCCTATCGTGGGTTTTGACTACGAATTACTCGGAAACTACTAATTTACCTAAAAAGTCAAAACGGTGTGTAGAACGGGTTGGGGTATAGCGTATACCTGTTGTGCTTTCCCTCCTAAAAAGATGCGCCTTGCAGAGTTTCATAGCTAAGAAAAATTTGAAATCGATCTATCGAATAATAACCGAAATATCAAGGTCTGTCCACTTGAGACAGGACACACTGTATATGACAATTTACATAATGCAATTGAAAATAATTAAAATAATTGATTGGAAAAAAATATATTTTTTTAATATTTCATTGGTCTATTTTTGGGAGATGATAGATAAGCTGAAGAGTTAAAATTACTAAATTGCGTGTGTCTCAAGCACGCTTGGTGATGCTGTCTATCGTATATTGGGTTTGATTCCAAACTCCGACACCGGCAATGTCGGCAGGTAATGTTGTCTGCGTATTTTAAATATATAGCCCCTTGCGGAGAGTCTTGGCTTTGAAGTTGGAGGTTGTTTAATATGTGTTGTGTTAAAAAAATAATAGAGAGAGAAACAGAGATAAATACTTCACCACTGTTAGACTATATTTTTACTAGAGGTTTTTTTTCCTTATGGACTGCAGTGCCAGAAGCCCCACCATACTGAAACTTAAGCTTTTTGTACCCCATAGTCTCGTTATCCCTTTAATCCCGTTCCTCTCCAAGAGGAGAGTGTACGGTCAATGGGAACTCTGGCTATTTCTTCCGGAGTCACGGTTGGTTCCCCGAAGTATGAAAACCTCCCAGCCACCAAGACTGGGCATTCACATAGTATGTGGTGAGGAGTTTCCTCATCCTCACCACACATCCTGCATTCTGGATTATCCTTAACACCCATATTGGTTAGGTGTCTATTCAGTGTGCAGTGTCCTGTTAGGATTCCCGCTGCACATCTCAGCTGTTTTCTGTTCAGCTTTAGCAATTCGTTAGTCTTTGTCTTGAATGGCCCGCCAGTGATGAACATACGCGACTGTCTCATTCCCGGCGCCCCGGTCCAATAGTTCCTTTACCATTCCTCTTGCGGTATTGTATGATACCCCGCAGGATGGCTCCAGTCCCATCAAGGCTGTTTTTGTGCCTTCTTTGGCCAGCTTATCTGCTTTTTCATTGCCTTCATTGCCCTGGTGTCCTCGCGTCCACTCTAGTTGTATACTGTTGTGTTCCGCCAGTTTCGCCAGGGATTCAAGGCAGTCTTTTACAATTCTGGAATCTTGGATCTCTACTGCATTCAAAGCTTTGAGAGCTGCTTGACTGTCAGTGATGATGCGAATTCTTTTGTCAGTATATGACCTCCGTATCATTTCTTGTGCACATATTTCTATAGCTGTGACTTCTGCTTGGAACACCGTTGCGGTACTGCCCAAGTTCAGACTAATTTCTGTCCCCGGTTGGTCCCTCGTAACACCTGCTTCGGTACTTCTTGACATTTTTGATCCGTCAGTATACCATATGATATCATTTGGATGTCTTCGCAGTTGTACTATAGGTTGATATGACGCATATTATTTCGGTCCTTTCCTTAGGATTAATTACTTTATCACAGATACATTTTAGAATTATTCTAGACACTTTATAACTTTGGTTAGCGAAATGTCTTTTGATAAGTTCAAGATGTAGTGCCATATGTGACTAAAATTTTATTTGATCCATATAGTTTTCAAAAGTTTTGTATATATTTAAGACGATCGATTAATTATCTGTAGCTTATTTTTACACCGTTGCTTGTTTGAAGAAGAAGAACTATTATAAATCGTCTGGTGAATTGAAAAATGATAAACGTGGATCCGTTGAATAACTTCTACGGCACTTCTTAGAATGTAGCATATGAGAGATTAAATATGTATCTGAGTGCTCTTACAATATTTAGGTTTATTGAGCACATTATTGAAACCCCGAAACCTAATTTATGAAGAGGTATACCTGATGGATTCAGGAAATTTGGAAATACAGTCGGGTGGTTCGGAAAATCATCTTTTTTGAAAAAAAAATTTGGTAGAATGCCAGGCACATATTGCCTGTTATAGTTTTGGAATTCCTTTTTCCATCATTTTAGATTTTGAAAACATTATAAAATAAATTTTGGATTCGTGTATAGCAACTCCGATAGCCCACTATTACCAAATTGTATCATGTTCAGAGCAAGCAGCTATTTTGAATTTTGATTTTCTTTCGATAAAATTCTGAAATTGTTTTAAAATTTGAAGTTTTCAGAATTTTTCCAATCTATCAGCATGTCACATTTCAGATTAATAGCTTTAATAAAAGTGAGAATTATTTTAGGAGCAAAACTATACTTATTCCTTCATTCTTTATCTGGGAGTCTCCTTACTTCCACGCCAAATTTTGAATTTCTAGCTCCTCGTAAAGTACTCAAACAATTAACAGACAGATATAGGTACATAAAAAAGAACATTACATAGTTACATTCTGCTTAATATATATAGATATGTGTGTTAATAAGAAGCGCAAACCATCGATGCATTTTATTAGCGGTTCAGTATTCACTTAATCCGCAGAAAATCCTAACTAGTCACTTTGGATCTATTAGTGTTCGCTAATAGTGTAGCCGAACTTCTTATAAACCTCAATCGATTGATTACAAATTAGCACTATGCAAGCAAAAAAGCTTCTAATGCCCCATATCCGCAGTCTCTAATGTATTTATTGATGTTGGTGCTTAAAAATACATTGTCGCAAACCGCAAAATATTTATGAAGTTTGGTCAGGCATTGCCTCGCTTTAAGTGTCAAAATGTGCACTCTATAACTCATTAGAGTCATTCGTGCTCGTGCTGGTAGATAACAAAATATCCTTGTTTTTTCAACATGTGGCACAAAATCTAATTATCTACATTCTGTTAGTTAAGAAAATGGCCAAGACATATTTCATAAAATGTTCATTTATTTTAATCCGATTATTATTGTTATTGTTACTTAAATAAGTAATATTTACGATTAGGTAATCAAATATAAATTTGAGATCATTCCAAAGTTATATGAATATTTTTGGTAATATATTATATCTATATAAAAAAAGTGTCTGATATATTATTAGGTACACTTGGAGTACATGAAATGGTGTTAAACCATTTTTACTTCAATTAAACAATGTACCAAAAAAAAAGTAAAGAAATTTCTGAATATTGATATCAAACACATATTACTTACCATTAATTATTTTTATTTATTTGCTTTTATCATGATTAGAGAATATTATTTAGGTATTATGCAAATCACAACTTACACACTTTTTTAAAGTATTTACCTAACTAGTATATTAGCATGCCCAGATTAGGGCAACAATATACAGAAAGTAGGTATTTTCATAATGAATAAAAAAGTGTGTAAGTTGTGATTTACATAATACCTAAATAATATTCTCTAAACACATATTACCTTTTCGTCGTTTCCCTCATCATAGCTTCCAAACATTTCCTTTTATTTTAAGTTCTTAAGTTATGAAAACTTGGTTCCAGCTTCTTCCTGTTTTGCCACTTTTTTAATGTACCTAATGAGATACTGTCTTTGTCTATCTATATTCAGGAATACTTTGCACATGTTTGCATTATTTTAGCCTTTTGATACATGTTATCATTCATACTGAATCTCATTTCTAAATATTGACTATCACTTATTTTACTTCCACATCCAGTGGAAGTATAGTAACGACAAAAAATTTTTTTAAATTTTTTATTGTTCAAATAGGCTTAGAATGCCATGAAACGTCGAGATTTCAAGTTTGAGCGAAAAAAAAATTTCTGTCTGTCTGTCGGTTTGTCGGTCTGTCTGTCGGTCTGTAACTTTTTTTGTGCGCATGTTTACTCTGGAACCGTTTGAGATATTGACTTGAAATTTGGTACACATATGTACTTTAACGAGATCTAGAACTAGATTATATTTTCATCTTGTTCCGTCGAAGGGTTGGGGGGTAAATTTGGGTAAATTTGGAGTAAATAGGTAAATCAAGCAGGTAAGAGTTCATAAAATTGATATTTAGTATAGACAAGAGAAGCTAAGGTCTCAAAAAAAATTTTGGCATTAGTCACCCCCATTACCACCCCCGCCCCATTATTAAAGGGGATGAAAAAAAAATGTGATTGAGTGTGTGTACAAGAACCAGAAACTTCAAAATATTTTTTGCTTTATCCGGGTTTTTCGGGTTGAAAAGTTATTAACAATAATTGCAACAAAATGTGCTTCTTCCCCAATATTTTGAAAATTAAGCAAAATAGGGCAAAACACTATACATACCTTTTCGGTAGAGCATAAAATTCTCTAGTATAATGGTTATAATAAAAAAAAGGTATAATGATAGTTAAATTATCGTTATTAAAAGTAATAAAAGATTTATATTTTATTTTATATAATTATTTATAATTATATAAAAATTTAGTTTAATAGTTTTCTCAATTTAATGTAATATAGTCCACAGTACATCGCCCTTTTTTTTAATGATTAGTAACAGGCTGAATTTTCGTGAGTAGCTTCGTTTTGACGAGACGCCCAACTTTTCTCTCTGCGAAAATTCTCGGTAGTGGTAGCTAATGGGGGCGGCCCTAGGGCGGTGCGAGCGGTGCGACTGCACCGGGCGCCTTCAGGGGGGGGGCGCCGAAAATGCAATGATAGTTCGTCTGCGCAAAAAATAAAACCCAAGCGCCTTAATTAATATCACTTAACCCCACAACTTCCATTTCCGTGAAAAGATCTATATTCATTTGTTTCAGTTTTTAATTAATTTATGTTGTAAATTTGACGTATGCGTGATGTGAGTGTTGTCTGCGTCATATTAGTTTAAATAAACCTTTTCAAACAAATCTTGTTCCTTTTTACTGTTATGTTATTATTTCTCATCTATACTGATCATACTATTACTATACTAATCTTTCGGAGTCTGAGTTATTAATAATATGAAGATGTAAAAAATGTATGTTATCTTCAGTCTCTATGAACAGCTTAATCACGAATAAGCGATTGCGTATTGGGGGGGAGGCGCCACAATGAAATCGCGCACCGCCTGAAAAATTTGTTAAGGCCGCCCCTGCAAACACGGGGCTTATTATAGTTAACTCGCGCAAACGTAACCAAGGCAATCGAAAAACAAACTCTTTAACAAACGTTTAATGAATGAAATAGTAGATTGTAATACAAGTGTGACAAGGGTTTCATTGCAAAACGATGTATGATAGTAGGAACACGAACGCAGCGAGTGTTCCTATCATACAAGTTTTGCAATGAAGCTTGCCACATGTGTGTTACATACTATTTTACTTCCACATCCAGTGGAAGTATAGCAACGACAAAAAATTTGTTAAAAATTTATATTGTTCAAATGGGTTTAAAATGTCATGAAACATCGAGATTTTAAGTTTGAGCGAAAAAAAGATTTCTATCTGTCGGTCTGTAACTTTTTTTTGTGCGCACGTTTACTCTGGAACCGTTTGAGATATTGACTTGAAATTTGGTACACATATGTACTTTAACGAGATCTAGAACTAGATTATATTTTCATCTTGTTCCGTCGAAGGGTTGGGGGGTAAATTGGGGTAAATTTGGGGTAAATAGGTAAATCAAACAGGTAAGAGTCCATAAAATTGATATTTAGTATATACAAGAGAAGCTAAGGTCTTAAAAAAAACTTGGAATTAGCCACCCCCATTACCACCCCCACCCCATTATTAAAGGCGATGAAAAAAAAATCGATTTAGTGTGTGTACAAAAACCAGAAACCTCAAAATATTTTTTTACTTCAGCCACCCCCACTACCACCCCCACCCCACTACCGATGTGAGGTATCGTTTTATAGGTTTTTGGGGTAGAAGATTTCAAAAATTATATCATTAAAGTTCCATGAACAATTATTTCCACATTCAAAATTTTTTCTTTGTGAGCGACTTGGATAGAAAATCTGGATGTGGAAGTAGTGATTCCTTCGCAGCGGTGTTTTTATTTATTGTCATTCTCCCAGTAAGTGCCGAATAATTCATTTACGATACTTTTAAATTTGCACATTTTCGTTTATTTTCCTTTTCATGCCATATACACTGAATCCCACTTTAATTGGATCTACTCTAAGTTGGTTAATATTAACCGAACCATTCTAACTTGTTTCTACATATGTGTTTTTCTATCTCAACCATAAAATGCGATATTTTTGCAAAGTAGAGAATGTAATAAAATAAAAAATAATTGCAATACATATGTTTGACGAATATGGCTGAGATAATCTGGCATCGACAAAAACAGCTCTAGAATTTGGTGTTAGATTTTCTTCCAATCTTCCTCTGAACAACAGCTATACTTAAATAGTATATTGTGTATTTAGGTGTGAAAGCAATACGTTTCCCGGACGATGATGTATCGAAGTCCGGGAATGCGCTTTCACACCGAAGTACACATACTATTTTTTGCTGAAATCACAATCAATATTATTATAAATTAAGAAATTTGTATTAATGCATAACATTTCTTTATTACAATCTAACTGCTTACAAATAAATGCAATTTTAATGTGAGTTGGTTTGTCTGCGTGTATTTATTTACTGTCTAAAATATACATAAAAAACCGTACAGGAATGTTACTTTTTTTGAAATCGATAGGCAATGTCTACATTTTCGGTGCGATTTCAGATCGACAAATGCACAATTCCAGTATTTTAGTCCATTGCTAAGAAACTATCATAAGATAGACCGGAAAAGATCCGTTGCCAAGCAACGATCAACAAAATCGTACAGTAAATAAATACACGCAGACAAACCAACTCACATTAAATTTGCATTTATTAGTAAGCAGTTAGATTGTAATGGAGAAATGTTATGTATTAATACAAATTCCTTAATTTATAATAATATTGATTGTGATTTCAGAAAAAATAGTATGTGTACTTCGGTGTGAAAGCACATTCCCGAACTTCGACAATTTGCATCATCGTCCGGGAATGTATTGATTTCATACCTAAATACACAATATACTATTCCCGGCCTAGGCCGGGAAGTAACATTCCCGTGCCGTTTTGTTGATCGTTGCTTGGCAACGGATCTTTTCCGGTATGTTTTGTGATAGTTTCTTAGCAATGGACTAAAATACTGGAATTGTGCATTTTTCGATCTGAAATCGCGCCGAAAATGTAGACATTGCCAATCGATTTCAGAAAAACCTATTTCCTGCCACTGAAATTTGCAAGATAGACAAAAGAATGTAAGAAATATCTCAGATTTAACCTAACGATAGTTCTATTTTGGCTTATTTAAAAAGGTATTCTCGACAGTAAGTTTCTGTGAAATTTTGAAGTAATTTTTTAAGACAAGCATAGAGAAATTTATGTCCTCAAAAAATGATACCACAAAAACCAAATATTCATTATAATTAAAGAAGTAGTTGAGCATCTTAGACTGCTTCTGGGAACAAGGTACGTTATTAAATGATCAATATTAAAGCAAAAAACTGTTTCTGACGAGGCAACCTTTATCACTAACTGTGTTTTTTCATATTTGAACTATCGACTGTGTTATTGGATAATAAGTTGTAAAAGGCAATATCCACAGTAAGTGAACGTGTGGATTGAATATTATGAATAAACGATTATTAGCCCATTCTTTTTAACAAAATTTAGATGTCCAAAATTTCTTTGTTTTCTTAAATTATGACCCATGGTATTCTTTAAATGCGTTAGCTTTAAATGTGACAAATGATTTGTACTTTAAACAATATGGTTGTTGTTGTTGTATGGGTGTTAGAATTTATACTTAACATGTTACGCATCATTTAAATTACAGTAACATCTGCTTTCGAATGGTGTGATACAAAATGAATATTATGTTAAGAAATAAGAAAATCCATGTACAAAAACGTGCCAAACGTCAACCGATCTGCACCAAAAATTTTTGACTCGCGCGCCGTAATAATATTATTATCATTGTGCCAAATTTCATCAAAATTCTTTCGCTGTTTTCTGTGCTATCGTGTCCACATACATGCATTCAAACATTTTTAAAAACCACTACTTCATGCTCCTGTGACCTTGAAATGTAATGATCTGATTTTATGTCAATTTTCGAATTTGTACCAATTGCTGTAACTTTCCCATTTTATGATTGTGGAGGTTTAGAGTTAAGAAGAATATTTCACAATAAACGTAGGAAAATCGAAAAATTACTTTGATTGGAGACTCAATTAAAAATACTGTAATTAAATTATGTGTAAAATTCTTGCTTTGTCCCTCCACAATTTCAATGTAATTAATGCGATGGTAATTCGATTTAATTTAGATAAAAGTTTCCATTTTTATTTAAAAAATCAGAACAACCCTTCACCCGGCACGTAATTTTTTATAATATGTGTCATAAATATGAAATACATACATTGCATTTGAATATTAGTTTCACGTCATCATTTATGATGCAAAAATATTAAGTTTTTATTTATCGATACTAACAATTTTTTTCTGAAACTTCGCAAATAACCATGAAGTCATTCCTCTTTCAATTGACCACTTTCAGCCTCTTACTTTAATTACAGTGTACTGAGATTTTACCATATACAAGTTGTGAGCTACCATTTAGACGCCTGGTGTCACATAGATTTTCTTTTCAACTATTTATTTAACGTTGGCCTATTTCCGCTGCCAGGGCCTATCGCTGACGGTAGGAGACCTGGAAATTTTACGGAACTTCTCTGTCGAAGTGTAGGGATCTTTTACTTGCCTAACATTTAATAGACTAGGGATCGCCTAATTCACATCCTCTCCGAAGGATAGTATATCCATATAGATGATTATTTTAAATAAATAATTAAAAATGTCTGCATTTAACCTGGTGATGTCAGCTCCCAAAACTACTGTAAATGCTAACTCGGTTTAATTCTCTACACACAAAAAAAAATCTTCGGTTAATATTAACCGAGTATTTGGGTAGTTCCAGTTATACACTGTATATTAGTTTAACTGATACAATGCTAGTCTTCCATCAAAATAATAATTTAGCTATATTTTTTGAGTATCGCCATGGAATATATTCCTATGTATTTATTTATATTACGGTCAATGTGCTCAGTTCAAAAAAATACTGATCAAAATCCAAATGAAAACAATTGTATTACAGCTTTACCTCTTATATATTTTCAATTACAAATTGACTAAAATATCTGACAAAATGAGTCAACTAAGGATCCACCCTGGCATACTTTCTGATTAATTTTGCCTAATTAATTTTGAGATTTACCATATACAAGTTATGAGTTATCATATAGACGCCTGATGCCATATAGATTTTTTTTAACTATTTATTTAACGTCGGCCTATTTCCGCTGCCAGAGCCTATCACCAACGCTAAACGAGCTACCCCCAACCTGTAAATTTTACCGAACTTCTCTCTCGAAGTGTAGGAATCTTTTACTTGTCTAACATTTAATAGACTAGGGATTGCCTGTTTCACATCCTCTCCGAAGGATGGTATATCCACATAGATGATTATTTTAAATAAATAAATAAAAATGTCTGCATTTAACCTGGCGTGGTGTCAACTCACAAAACTGCTGTAAATGCTAACCAGGATTTAATTCTCTACACCAAAAAAATCTTCGGTTAATATTAACCGAATATTTGGGTAGTTTCAGTTAAAGAGGCATACACTGTATATTAATTTAACTAATACAACGCTAGTCTTTCATCAAAATAATAATTTAACTATATTTTTTGAGTATCACCATGGAATATATTCCCATGTATTTATTTATATTATGGTTAATGTGCTTAGTTCAAAAAAATATTGATAATAATCCAAATTAAAACAATTATATTACAATTACAATATTACAATTATATTACCTTATACATTTTCAATTACAAATTGACTAAAATATCGGAAAAAATGAGTCAACTAAGAGTCCACCCTGGCATACTTTCTAATTAATTTTGCCTAATTAATTTTGAGATTTACCATATACAAGTTATGAGCTATCATCTAAACGCCTGGTGTCACATAGATTTTTTTTGATTATTTATTTAACGTCGCCCTATTTCCGCTGCCAGGGCCTATCACTGACGCTAGGAGACGAGCTAATACCTCCAACCTGGAAATTTTACCGAACTTCTTCTCTCTCGAAGTGTAGGGATCTTTTACTTGCCTAACATTTAATAGACTAGGGATCGCCTATTTCACATCCTCTCCGAAGGATGGTATATCCATATAAATGATTATTTTAAATAAATAAATAAAAATGTCTGCATTTAACCTGGCGTGGTGTCAGCTCACAAAACTACTGTAAATGCTAACCAGGATTTAATTCTTTAAAAAAAATTTTCGGTTAATATTAACCGAGTATTTGGGTAGTTCTTTAACTGGAACTACCAGTTAAAGAGGCATACACTGTATATTAGTTTAACTGATGCACTGCTAGTCTTCCATCAAAATAATAATTTAACTATATTTTTTGAGTATCACCACGGAATATATTCCTATGTATTTATTTATATTACGGTTAATGTGCTTAGTTCAAAAAAATATTGATAAAAATCCAAATGAAAAGAATTATATTACAGCTTTACCCCTTATACATTTTCAATTACAAATTGACTAAAATATCTGACAAAATGAGTCAATTAAGGATCCACCCTGGCATATTTTCTAATTAATTTAGCCGGGAGACTTAAATTAATTTATAAATTTAATACCAGCAAAAGGCATTCCAGATGTAAATGGTATCGAACGAATTCCCCGAATACCAGCTTTGGCACAGAACATATAACTTGTAAAAGTTGTTACTTCCATTGATAGCCCTGAAACGAAATTGTAATTTAAAGGGATCAAGGGCCGGACATGCAAAGACGATGCGGTAAATTTTGATAAATATCTACTGTCTGGTTAATGGTAAATGAAGTATTCGCAAACTGTGCAGTTAACTTCATCCAAACTTTTTCAACTTAATAACTTAGAGGAAGCCCTTAAACGGCATTTTGAATCTTATGCCGGGTATTTGCGTTTACTTGAAAGTTACTTATTTAAAATGATTTTCAAATTATTAATTAAATAAAAATATAATATTATAATAATAATATAATTATTAACTTTTTTGCCATTCAATAAAATGGATACGGTAAGCCAGTAAATATTTTGTGTATAAAATACATGAGTATACGAAAACAAAGTATAGTAAAAAACAAACAAATTGTAGCAAAACACAAAACATTTGATAAAAAAAACCTAAAGTATCTATACACAAACATTAAAATATATATAGTGATCACTACCATATAAGTTTTCACACGTTTTGTCATGTTGCAACCGGTAATGAACTCGTCCAGTGTGTAAAAGCAACCTTTGATTAAAAACTACTTTAACTTTCTCTTAAATTCCTCAAAACAATGTGATAATTAATTTTATTGCAAAAAGCAAAATGTTAAACAAACTACAGCCTGCGTAGACTGGAGTGAGACTGCTTGAGAGCTTTTACCAAGACAGAATTGGTCTTTATTTCTAGTGGAGTAATCATAAAATCGACATTTTTTAAAATTTACTTTACCAATTTACTAATTTAAAAATAGGAAGCACAGTGTTTTAAGTAAATAAATTCATATAAAAGTATACATTTTTCCTTAAAAGTCATACGGCATGTTTCCCTGTAGTCTAAGTTAAACATTAGTCTTAATATAAGATTTTGTATTATAAATCCGCTGCCCAAAAAATCACTACTTCCACATCCAGATTTTCTACCCAAGTCTCTCATAACGAAAAAATTTTGTATGTGGCAATAATTGTTTATAGAACATTAATAATATAATATTTGAAATCGTCTGCCCCTAAAACCCATAAAACGATATCCCACACGGTAATAGGGTGGGGGTGGTGATAGGGGGTGGTAGCGGGGGTGGATGAAGTAAAAAAATATTTTGAGGCTTTTGGTTCTTGTACACACTAAATCACATTTTTTTTTTCATCCCCTTTAATCCCCTTTAATAATGGTAGGTGGTAACGGGCTAATGCCAAAAAAATGTTTGAAACCTTAGCTTCTCTTTTATACACTAAATACCAATTTTATGGACTCTTGCCTGCTTAATTTACCTATTTACCCCCCCCCCCCCCCCATTTACCCCAATTTACCCCCCAACCCTTCGACAGAATAAGATGAAAATATAATCTAGTTCCAGATCCCGTTAAAGTATATACGTGTACCAAATTTAAACTCAATATCTTAAACGGTTTCAGAGTAAACGTGGGCACAAAAAAAGTTACAGACCGACAGACAGACAGAATTTTTTTTTTCGCTCAAATTTGCAATCTCGACGTATTTGAACAATACAAATTTTCAAAAAATTTTTTTGTCGTTACTATACTTCCACTGGATGTGGAAGTAAAAAAAAGGGGAATCGCTTCTGTAGATTGTGCTAATTGCTGAGTGTACTTTGGCATAATACAATGACAAAAAGGAGTCCTCATTTAAATCATTTTGTAACGATGAGAGCGCAAAAAAATACTTGTTCAACTTAGAGCATCCTGACTAAATTGATCGGTAAAATTAAGATTTTCATCCACCTAGATTCCTAAAAATGTAATTTTGATTTGGTTATCATCTAAAGAAAAGTGTATATCTCTTGCGGTTTGGTTGCCATAGGAAAATTTGATACACTCAGTCTTATTTAAATTTATAATTAACCTATTTCTGTTCCATCAAATCCTAAATATTTTTAATATATTGCTGACTTTGTCGATAGCATCTAAAAAATTTACAGCTGATACCACAATGGTAGTATCATCAGCATCCATAAATAATTCTCCACGTTGTGGAACACAATCTGGTAGGTAATTAATTCACAAACAAGAAAAATAATAGAGGTTCCAACCTCCGATTAAAGAACTTATACCTAGATACATAACAGCTTCTCTTCACTATATACCATATTTCCTCCTAATATAGTCACATTATATGTCCATTAAAAAGGATGGATAAACATAACATCCCATAAGCAACAGTGGCGGGTATGTTTAGAAAGGTAAATATTTTCATTAAAATGAATTATTGCAATTCCTGCATTACCCGGCTCTTTATACAACGTGATGTAGGCATGCAATATAACAGTAAGATAATGCTTGATATATTTCAAATTTAATTAGCCTAAACTTTGAAATATATCTATTGTTACAAATCTGTATAATGTCTCAACATTCATAAAAATTACATTTCTCTATTATTTCTGAAAGTTTATAAATAATAAGAGGGTAAATATTATACATATTTATATGGCTAAATTGTTAATATTTTTTATCTGATTGCTGGTCATTATAATTTATTATGTTTCTGCACTACTGAATGGCATATTTAATAAACACACCACAAATTAGACACCGATTGTCTGGGTGGAAGTTACATATTTAAAGTAATAAATAGCTACTTTATGAAGGATAATAAAGGAAATACGTATTGAAAGGATATTAAAATTTAATTGCTGTTCACCTTCTTACAACTGTTAACTGAACCCCACCATGTTACGACTATGAAGTTATACCTACTTACTTATGAAACGATCGATTTTCTTCTTTTCTAAACTGCTTTCTGCAAACGGCACAGCACTTCACCATTTTGCACTAAATATATTGTCACTAACTGTGTAAATATGAATAGAGAATATTATTTAGGTATTAAGCAAACCACAACTAGAAGTAACATATGACTTCTTCACCACTTTTTGATCGGAGAACAAAACATTTATTGACATTAATGAAGGATACGTCAACTGAGATTATGATAATCGAACTGAACCGGTCGTGTCCGAAACGGCCGCGAATAGAACGATTGGCCAATTAGGAACTTATGGGATGTTTGCAACTGATTGTGACTATCTCAGCAACATACAAACCAATACACATTATGTAACTTCTTTAATCGAAGGTTCCAATATACTGCCTTGAGGAGTTCCAAGGTTTGTATAATTGGGAATCCGTCTCACCTACTCTAACAACAAGAGATCTGTCAGTCACGTATGAATTTATCCAATTATGAATTCGCCCCCTGCTACCTATTGCTGATAATTTATTTGATAAAAAACAGGATTTATAGTGTCAAAAGTCCGGGAGAGGTCAAAAATCACTCCAAAAACATGCTCACCTGGATGAATCTTATCATGAATGTATTGTACAAAATCAATCGAAGCGATTTCAGTCGAAAGACCAATTCTAAAACGCTGCTGGCAAGTCATCAATATTTTGTTTGTATTTAAAAAGGAGTATATACTATTATAAACTGAACTTTCGATTAATTTTGAAAAATTACTTAAAATTGATATTGTTCTATAGTTATAATTGATTTTAAACACACGTACAACTCTGGCTGTTTTTAACTAGGAAATTGTCCGAGATGTACAGAAATATTTATTATAATGATTATATAATGAGTAAATTCGTCGCAACACTCTTTAAGTAATTTTGTGGGGACTTCCGTCAATTCCTGTAAATTTATTATTCGGTAGTTGATTTATAAGCACCACTACTATCTCTTCCAACGCTGGTATAAAGTACATCGTGTTTCCTTCTTTAATTTTATACAATTGCTATTCTGAGATGCAAAATGTTCCATCAAACTTGTTACTGAATTCGCAAAATATTCCCCAGGCATTTGACATCTGTAAGGATCACTTAATATTTCATCATTTGATACTATATCTTTGGGGATGGTTTGCTTACCGACACTTCCCAAGTTGTTGTTAATTACTTTCAACATACTTTCAACAGTTTTATTAATTGAGCTGTTTATGAATAACGATTTATTTTTTCGTTTTTAATTGCTTTATTTACATTTATTTTTAACTGTTTATATTGACTATCAATTTGTGAATTATCAGCATTTTTCCTCAACCAGTTTAGCGATTATATTATTCCAAGTAAACTCTACTTACAAGAAAAAATAATTGAAATATATACTTTCACAAAATGGCAAGTTTGAAACTTAATTGATCCTAGCACAAGATGATCAATATCCTTTGAGCCTCTCTACAGAGTATCGGAAACACCACCAGAATATTTGGAGGGATTAATTTTTCACTCAAAAATAACAATAAAAGTTGAAGTCAACATGTGTCCGAAAATTCGTCCTAAAGGAGCTACAATAATTACGAAATAATGCAAAAAAATTTGGTTTTCATTTTTTCGTTCAAAAACTATTATGAACGAATCAATGAAATTAGGTACGATGGTTAATTTTGTTTATGAGAAATCTGCATGTTTCTTTAACATATTTTTAAATCGGTGGTGCAAAACGTGTTTTGAAATTAGATATTTTTGCACCGACTTCAAATTGATATTTATTAGGTAATAAGGTACAGTTCCTTGCTACTTTTCACAATTTTGACAATAAAAACCGAGATTTATTCGAAATCTACGCGGTAGAAAATTTTTTAAATTGAAAATTCGGTTTCAGCATACAAAAATACTTAAGACATGATAGGTTTAGTCCTTGGAGAAAACAATTTTTTTTTTGTAGATCTGTTATTTTTCAAATTCAGCTTGTGACAACGAAACCCCCACAGAACTTATTTTTATGCGTATATCTGGACACCGAGCACTCTACTATAACACTGAAAACCAAATTTCATTAAAGTCGAAATCCATTATTATACTCTTCGCAAAAACGAAGAGTATATTGTATTTGATCGGCACATTTCTAAATCAGTAAATATCGCTCGTAGAGAAAAAAATTTCATATCATTATGTTAGGGAACGAATTCTGAACAACTTTCAAAATGTCCGTCCGTCCGTCCGTTCGTCCGTCCGTCTGTCCGTCTGTCCGTCTGTCCGTCTGTCCGTCTGTCCGTCTGTCCGTCTGTCCGTCTGTCCGTCACGTTTCTTGTAAGCACGATAACTTAAGAAAGAAAAGTCCGATTGTATTGAAATTTGGAAAGTAAGTTAGCGTTAGTTAGAAGGAAGAACCCTATTGTTTTTGAAAAAAATCAATCAGTAAATAAAAGAGTTATTAATCATTTAAGTAAAAAAAAATTTTTTTTTCATAATTTCTGTCATTTGTATTTAAATAGAAATCTTGCGAAATGTTATTCCCTATAATTTTTGTTTGTTTTTATATTTTACCAATATATATATATTTCATAATAATGTATCTAATCCGTTGAAATATAATTCTTGAACGATATTCATTCAAGTTTTCTGGTAAGATGAGATAGCCCAATGGGTAAAGCATTTGCCTTTCTGCTAGAATTGAATAACATGTCGAGAGAAGACATGACACGAAAAGTCACCTCTTATAGAGACGCCGACTGGCGTCTCTACAAGACACATATAAACACACACTTGACACTCACAAACGATATCACTACAGCCGCCGATCTGGAAAATGTAGTGGAGGAATTCACAAGGATACTGCAGGACGCTAAACAGAGTGTTGCAACGACTATAACCATAAACCCGTACAGAGACCGAGTCGACGCGGCGGTCATACTAGACATACGAGAAAAGAATCGACTGAGATGGCTTTGGCAGCGAAATCGCGATGTCGACGCTAAGGCCGAGATGGATAGGCTGCAACGGCGGATCAGGACCGCCATCAACACCGCTAAAAACCGGAAATGGCGGGAGAATAGGCTGGAAGCGTTGAATCCTCAAGACAACTGGCTGTGGAAACTGTCGAGGGCCATGAAAAATACGCGGGAGGCCATACCCGCACTGACCAACGCAAACGGACAGACGGCTCTGACAGACTCGCAGAAAGCGGCTGACTCAGCAACTACTTTGCAAATATACACGACGTACAAATAGCGAAAAATCCAGAACACGACCGCATCGAAAACGACATCAACGAACTGATTGGCCATGACATCAAATTGACGAGACGAGAATTTTTAAAAGTCATGGCCAAGCCCTCGGAGGTGGCTGGTATCGTCCGGACATTACCCAACAACAAAGCCCCAGGTTCAGATGGCATCGAATACAAGCTTCTTAAATATCTCCCGAGAAAAGGCATTGTGCAGTTGACGTACATTGTCAACGCGATCTTGCGACTGCAGCACTGGCCCAACCAGTGGAAATGCGCCGTGGTCATGCCAATCCTGAAGAACGCGAAGCTCACCGGCAGCTATCGACCGATCTCGTTGCTGTCGGCGATCTCCAAGTTGATAGAGAAGGTCATCCTGATTAGATTAGACTCTGCTCAGGATGAACTCCACATCGATGACGAGTGCCAGTTCGGCTTCAGGCGGGGCAGGGGCACTGTGCAGCAGATCGTCAGAATCGTGAATGACGTCAAGGTACAATGTAACCTCGGGAAGAGCACTGTCATGGTGCTCCTCGAAGTTGAGAAAGCTTTCGATACCGTATGGATCCCGGGACTGCTTCATAAACTAAACGCACTGGACTTCCCCATGCACATAACGAAACTTGTTCACTCTTCCCTGACAGGCAGATCGCTACAGGTCAGAGTGAGTAATAAACTATCAACTCGGCGGGCCATTCGCGCGGGCGTCCCCCAAGGATCGTGCCTGTCACCAAAACTATATAATCTATATGTCTCCGACTTCCCGGAATTTCCGAATTCGAACCTTGCCAAGTACGCCGATGACACGGCCATGTATGTGCATTCGCACAATGCACAGGCAGCTAATATGTTGCTGAAGGCTCACATGGCCCGTGCCACGGCGTATTACGACAAGTGTGGAAAATTCGGATAAATGCCGAGAAGTCGGAATCAATTTTATTCACGCGCCGTTTCACCGAAAATCGGATTCTAACACCACTTTCGATCGGGGGTCGTCAAATTCCAATTAAACGGTGCGTGAAGTATCTAGGGGTGAACTTGGACAAGAGACCGACGTTCAATACTCACATAAACGAGACAGTACGCAAGGTCTACTCCATGTCCAGGAGTCTGTATCCGCTCCTGGCAAGGGGTAGCGGACTCAACAGGACAAATAAAAAATTGTTGTATACGATGGTGATCAGGCCGGCCATCACATACGCGGCACCGGTGTGGTGCAGCATACCGACCAAGACAATGAGAAAACTCCGATTTCTCGAACACAAATTTATGCGCCTCATATCTGATTCGGGCAGATACACCTCCCTCAGAGATCTATATAATCGTTGCCACGACATAACGCCACTAGCGGACTACGCCCAAGAAATCTCCCAAAAATTCTATAAATTCAAACTGGGCGATAGTCCGCTAACCCGCAACATAACACGAATCAGACAGCATAATGCGATCCTTTTCGATATCCGACACCCCTTACCATACCAGACGTTGCCTATCTTTCGGCAACCTCTCTAACCACACATCCCTCTACGACAACTTCTCCTTTCCCCACCTTTAATCTTCACCAAAACCTACAACCAACCCCTCTCTATTCCCTCTATTTGTTTCTACCTTTTTTGTTCCTTGTCTATTTTTTGTCGCTAAATTCAGTCTCGACCAATAAATTCTTAACAAACCAAAATTTCACATAACATTACACACTTTTAATTATCCACAACACTTTCCTGGCGTCAGGAAGGCTACCAGGGTGGAATTGTCTCAAACGGGTTTTTTCGTTGAGTTTTGTTTTCTCGTGCCAGCAATCAAAATTTTTAAGTGTTCGCGTGTGCGCGAAATCGATAGTTTTTTACAGTTTTAATTTTAATTATTTTTAAGTACCCCTGTGTACTACGTTATACGATACCGTTAAATTTAAGCCTTTTTCCATTAGGCAGGAGTTTTAACTCAGCAAATAATTTTCGTCACCACCAAACCGGACCCTCCCCGCCCAGTCTCACACCCACCTCGGCGTTGTTCGCCGTGGTTGTCTGGCTGGCTCCGGGCCGGACTCCGGAATGGCGCATTATTGTACCTTGTGAAACATTAATAAATGCTTGTTGTTGTTGTTGTTGTTGCATTTCAATCCAAAGGTCTCCTCACATGGCGATTTTTTTTCATATATTTTTTTTTCACAACAAAGTTGGTATCACAAAATTTAGAATGTTCAAAAACTAACATTATTTACAAGAAAAATGCGAAGAGTATCCTATAGCATGTGTAATAATTATATAAAAAGCTCAGTAAATCGGCGAAGAGTATAATGCTTCCACTAGTTTGTCACTTTTTTCAACGTTTCGTAATAAGTTGACAACAACTAACAAGTTGAACTGTAGTGTTCGTTATTTCGATTTTTTAATACTATGGAATTCTATTTAATAATTATAAAAAAAACAATTTCCAATTAAATGTCTTACTCGCTGGCACCGTTTTGAAAAATAGATATAGTAGATATATTTTCCCAGTGGCTTAAAACGTTATTTATTTCCAACTAAAATAGATAATTTTACAAAGAGTAAATATTTTTTGGACATCTACACTGGTATACATCTTGCTTGTTTACAATAACAAATTCATTAATCAATACAACATACACCTGTATGTAAACTTTCATAACCCCCCAAAATTTCAATATATTTACCATTCACTTCCACACAAAAAACCACTCAAATTATGTACAGAATGGCGCTGATTTATAGAAAGGGAATAAACGAAGCATTGAAACGCTCGTTGAGCCTTCTGACCTGCGGTCGGTAACTCAGCCGGTAATAACAGTTCCTAGGCCATACCCTGCCAGAATTATAGGCTTCAAAACTCCAGCTACGGTCGGCTTATTCACTTCAAACGTATTTAGGAAGGAGATAAAAGGCACACAAAATGCAAAAAAGATGTTTCCTTCATAAGAGCAATACTACTTAAGATGGAGAGATGGATGCCTGTATTTTTTTTAATATTACAAGACCAAACTTTGAACAATAATATATCTACAGCAGACGTTATTTCGGTGGACTGTATTTCTTTATTAGTTTAAAATATAAAAAAGATAATTCAGTAATTCAATGACTGAATAAATATTATGGGTGTACAAATTAAACCCTTTTTACAATTTTTATGCATGAAATCTAAAAATCTCCTAGTATTTATAAATTAGTTTGCTATAATCTAGGCTTAGTAACATATATACAGAGACAAACTGCAATAGATGGTGACACGAAAAAATTAAAAGTTGCTTGATTGACTCAAGAGATTCCAGACCGCGCCATATCTTAAAAACCGCTGACTAAGATATCACTTGTTCCACATTCAGATATCCTATCCAAGTTGAAACTAAAATTGATATCATATTTGCACTCTGTCATGTGAAAATAATTCAAAGAACTTTTATAATATAATAGTTGAAATCGTCTACCCAAAAAAACCCATAAACCATAAAACGATATGCCACATCGATCGTGGGAGTAGTAATGGAAATAGTAGGGGGGTAGCTAATGCTAAAAAAATGATTCTTGTACACACACCAAATCGCAATTTTAATTTTTTATCCTCTTTAATAATAGGATTGGGTGGCTGATGCCGACAAAAAAATTGAGACCTTGGCGTCTCCTACACACTAAATTTTCACACAATACACAATTTTATGAAATCTTGCTTTACCCATTTACCCCCCAACTCTTCAACAGAATAAGATCAAAAACTAATCTAGTTCCTGATCTCGTTATAATCTCGTAAATCCACTTTTAAGTCAATATCATAAACTGTTCCAGAGTAATCGTGCGCACAAAAAAAGTTACAGACAGATTTTGCTTAAACTTAAAATCTCAACAATTCATGGCATTCTAAGGCCACCTGAATAAAAATACGATTACTATATTTCCACTCCAGTACGTGGATGTGAAATATATAACCCAGAAACATAATATTAAGCTGAGCAAACTTAATTTGTAAAAAATGCTCGCGGTGGGTCTCCCAAAACAGTAAAAAATGTGACATAACATAATAATGTTTAGCAATTAAAATAATTGCTGATGAGGAGAACGGTTATGTTTTGTGAAACATAAAATAACACTGCCTGCTTGATTGCTTAACTTCACTTCGCCAGAATTAATTGAAATTAATCAAGAAAAACTAATTTACAAGTATTAGTGTAAAGGTTATCATTTTCTTAAATAAAATATATATACAGTATAATTCCTAAATAGGAAATGATGGTTCAATGGTTTACACTTTTGGCATTTGAAATCCTAAAGTCGTGAGTGCGAAATACAGATAGGTTAGATGTCTTTTTTTTAATTTTTTTGTAGATGTAGATAAGCCATCAAGCAGGCAATATAATTTTATATTGGAGATATTAACACTTAGTAGTATTAGCTCAGGAGTTTTAGTCAATATATCGCTTCTACCCGGAATTAATTATTGTAAAGCTGAAAATTTGCAGGATTGTAGTTTTGGTCCAGGACAACACGTACCAAAAAGTCCTTACTCTCCTCCGTCGACTTCCATGTTTTTGCGGAGCAACAAGGGCCTAAGTTGCAGAGATTGCAGAGCTGGCTATAAAGTGCAGCAGATGTTCCCTGCATATTTTGTACATAATTTTCCGTTCTAGTGCTGTCAAAATTAAAAAAATTCCGAAATGGCGCCTATGCGGATAAATGAAGACGCGGAGGGGAAAACGTACCCGAATAAACATTTCTCTTCATACTTTGGGCTTTCAATTGGTATGTTCACCCTCTCTGTAGCGTCACCTGTTACGGAGCTACGCCACTCCGAGTGTCGCCGCGCGGCGACACTCGGACAATTAAGTGCGTTCATTGCTGTGTCGATCACGTCTAGTCTAAACAATCAAGCAGGCGCACGGTGCACGGACTAAGAAGGCATAGCTGCCTTCTTGGTTCAGTAGCTGTGACAATCTTCGGAGCGTGTACATCGTTTCTTTGGTGCGGGAAAATTGAGTGATCGTAGTTAAGTCATGGTGGACACAGGCGTTTGCATTTTTTGTAAGTTGTCTCTTGAAGATGGAAATGTTGTGGTGGTTCAGGGTGGGTTATCAACTGTGCTTCGCGCTAGTGTGGAAAGAGGACACACTGAAAATAAGGGGTTGTTTAAAGATCTCGAAGAAAAATTGATCTATCACCGTACATGTGACATACACGCTAGTTCTAGAGAAATGTTGTAAGTAGCCCAAGACGCTGGTATCTTAGTTACATACGTAGTATTACAGTACCATTTTTCTTTGTAGGAAAGATTACTCTGGACCTTCCACTATTAGTCCTTTCGAAATAAAATAGACTACTTGTTCTGTATGAAGAAGAAGAATAGTGTGAGGATTTATTCTTTTGAAAATCTTGTAGCATTCAACTAATGTGCATGTGCTTTTTGCAGGTGAAGCAACGGTTAGACGTCTCAACCCGGAGGAGTAGGGGTGGAAATCAGGGCTAATTTATTGTGCCTGCAAGGCAAACTGCGGTGCCCAGTGCGAGTGCAGGAACTCCACTTTCATGTGCAGGAGCTGTAGAGGATCCAGCTGCACAAACAGCCAGTCAGTGGATATGTATGATGATCCGGACGACCCTATTTCCCAGTAGATCAATATTGTCAATTGTCTTGCCAAATAAAGTCATTTTCTGAGTCTGACAAGTTAAATTTTATTCAATAAATCTTATAAATACGAATAATATATAAACAGGAATTCGCAACAAGTCTCATCAGCGCAGCCAGGGCAGTTCCACCGGACGCATGACAGGCGCGGCCGCCGCGTGGCGACACTAAGAGTAGCGTAGCTCTGTAACGGGTGACGCTACAGAGAAGACTAATGGAAACCCCAAAGCATGAAGAGAAATGTTTATTCGGGTAAGTTTTCCCATCCGAGTCTTCATTTATCCGCAATGGCGCCATTTCGGAATTTTTCCAATTTTTGAAATTTTGGCAGCAGTAGAACGGAAAATTATGAACAAAATATGCATGAAACAGCTGAAATACGAACAGATATGCTTCTCCGAAGCTTTTATGATCATTTCGATCCTAAACGGACCACTAACTACCTTTCTGCTGCACTTTATAGCCAGTATATACAATTCCTGTGACTTAGGCCCTTGTTGCTCCGCAAAAAACAGGGAAGCCGACGGAGGAGAGTAGGGGACTTTTTGGTACGTGTTGTCCTGGACCAAATCCTACAAATTTTCAGCTTTACAATAATTAATTCCGGGTCAAAAACTAAAATTCCTGGGCTAGATAGAACAAAAATACTATTTTAGATTATTACTTTAACAAACTTATATTTTTACCTGCTTCAAGTACCCTTCACTTTAAATGCAGAAGAGGCTGCAATTTTTCAAATAGGGATATGCATAAAGCTAACAGAATTTCGACTTACATAGATACTTGATGAAAGTCGCCCTCAGCTCTTAGACTAGTACGAGTACCCGCTTGTCCATGTGGACCTGGTGTGCACATGACGTCACTCGTTAGTCATTTTTATATCGAGCCCGCCATAGCCATTTGTCTGATGACTGGTCAATAATATTTCGAAAACCATTAGTATTAGGAAGTTAAAATTTTACGGGCCAGTAATCGTTACTCTAAAGAAATATGAGCACCTTGGCGATTAGACGCTTTCCCAAAAATGGAGGAACAAAACGGATAAAATAACACAGTATCATTTAATTCAAAAGAACGGAGCAGATCAGTGTATTCTCTCGTACATTTATTACAAATGTTTAATAACTCTCCACTGATTTGTTCAAAAACTCATCCAATTTCTTTGCTCCTTGCAAAAAATTCCAAATTCGGTTTCAAAAGAGTAATATTTCATTGGAAGAAAAATTCCAACGAAAAATAAAACCCTGAACACTTCGGTTATGGTGAAATTATATTTTGTACTTTAACAAAGTTTTTATGCGACTTGACCGCTTCACTAATTGTACCAGCAAGTGACGCTACGGCGAGACTACGTTAAGGGGACTCTTGCACAATACTGTAGCCCCTTTTCGCAGTATTCAGTGTTTGTTATTACTAAACCCCAAAGACATATCAAATTTGCAATGGTTTGTTTTTTTCCATGGGCAATTTTTATTGGGTATTGAAGTGTCAGCGTAAAAATAATTTGTTTATTTTAGTTCAAAGTTTGTTTACAAAGATACATACATCTTTATTTTCACCTTCTCACAAACATCATTGTACTTTGTTGAAGGTCATTTTTCAGTTGCCCCCGAAACAAAGCCTTTTAGCATTCTAAATTGATGTTTTTTTCTCTATTTTCTTTAAAATATGGCTACTTTTACTTAAGTCACCTAACAACGCCGTGCGTCAAGGCAAACAAGCATTTATAATATAGTCGGGGAGCCCTCCCTAGCTGTACCCCCCGCCCGATCCTTAGGGACAATGTTTTTCATAAAGATTGAAGCCAATGTAAGACATATTCTAAAAAAAAAACTGGCTGTACTTTCAAAATGGCGGCCATATGTTAAAAAAACTGTTGCCAATATTGTTTTGTCATTTAACACAAAAACTAAAAAAGATGGACAAAAACTTTCTTCATAGAAAACAACGTGCATAATATTTTCTACAATTTTGTACCTATACAGTATTTTGATAGGAGTTACCATTTTCCAGATAAATGAGTCCAAAATTAAGAAAACATGGAAATTCATATATCGGTAAATACTTAAAAGAAATAACTGTGACAATTATTGTAAGGCGTATAATATAACTTTATATTATTAACATAAAAATTAAATAAAATAAACTGAAAAAAATTAATAATAATAATAATAATATAATTTGCAGACATTTATCTCGAAAACGCTAACTCGAAAACGGTAACAGTGGTATCTGGAAAACGGTAACTCCTATCCAAATATTGTATAGGAACAAAATTGTAGAAAATTTTATGCACTTTGTTTTTTGTGCAGAAAGTTTTTCTCCATCTTTTTTAGTTTTTGTGTTAAATGACAAAAACAATATTTGAATTTATTTTAAACGGACGCCATTTTGAAAGTACAGCCAGCCTTTTTTTTTAGGACATGTCTTAAATTGTTCCTTAGGCTTTAATCTTTATGAAAAACATTGTCCCCAAGGATCGGGGGGGTGCACGGTCAGTTAGGGTGGGCCTCCGTAGTGTTAAGTTTTATATTGAATCTTAAGAGCTGAATCATTTATCTGGAAAATGGTAACTCTAATGCAAATATTGTATAGGAACAAAATTGTAGAAAATTTTATGCACTTTATTTTTTGTACAGAAAGTTTTTCTCCATCTTTTTTAGTTTTTGTGTTAAATGACAACAACAATATTTGCAATTTTATTTTTTTAACGGACGCCATTTTGAAAGTACAGCCAGCTTTTTTTTTTAGGACATGTCTTAAATTGTTCCTTAGGCTTTAATCTTTATGAAAAACTTTGTCCTAAAGGATCGGGGGGGGGACACTTAGGGTGGGCTCCCGTAGTAATACGCTTTGAGAAAGGAAACAGATTCGTTTTCCGAAACGTCATTTTTATATTTTTTTCTTATTCATTATTTGTCAAAAACCACCCTTTGACTGATCCTTTGAGGTAAAAGTCGCAGGCGTAGAGGTTATTTTCCAGTAAAATACTGGTTAATTGTATTACTTTGTAGATTTCACGACACTGTTTAGAAGAAAATACATGTGGCAGAGCATCCCAATAAGAAACAGAAAAATTAAGAAACAACCAACATTTAGACAATCAATACCCTGACTGACTGAGTCACTGATCTATCAACGCACAGCTCAAACTACTGGGTCTAGAAACTTCAAATTTTGCCTCGAATGACGTAGGCAACCACTAAGAAGGGATTTTTCGAAATTCGACCCCCGAGAGGGTGAAAAAGAGGGTTGAAATTTTAGGCTTTTTAGGAAACGGTTTATCTACATGCGTGAAATTTGGCAGAAATATTTTTTGTTGAAATCTATTAGATACGTGTAAGACGAAATTTCGATTTTCACTTTTTGAATGGGTGAAAACGGAGGTGGTTGATGGTCTAAAGGTCTGAAATCACGTAAGTCAGAAACGTGATATTCCAGCGACGGGCTCTTCTGAGGAAATAAGGAGACACATATTCGACAGTTTTCAAAAATAGTCCCCCCTCAAAGGGCTAACAGGGGAGGGAGAGATTTTTAAGCTTTTTGGAAACGGTTAGAAGCGTGAAATTTGGCAGAAACACTCTTTATTGAAATTTATTAAATACGAGTAAGACAAAATTTCAACTTTCACTTTTTGAAAAACGAAAACGGGGGTGGTAGATGATATAAAATCTGAAATCGCATGTCAGAAACGTGATATTCCAGCGACGGGCTCTTCTGTATGCAAAATTTGAAGTTTCTAGACCCAGCGGTTTGAGCTGTGCGTTGATAGATCAGTGAGTCAGTCAGTCAGGGTATTCTTTTATATATATGTAATATAGATTAAAATAATTATTTTTTGGTTTAACTCGCTCAAACACAAAAACAGAATAATGAATTGTTATCAAATTGCGATGCGCAGTGGATTTCCCCGAGTACTGTGGATGCGCAGTGGGTTTCCTCGTGTACTATGGATGCGCAGTAGGTTTCCTTGAGTACAGTGGATGCGCAGTAGGTTTCCCTGAGTACTATGGATGCGCTGAAGTTTTTCTTGAGTGCAATGAATGCGCAGTGGGTTTCCCCGGGTACCACGGATGCGCAGTGGGTTCCCTCGAGTGTACTTCCTGAGTACTATAGGAGTAGTCAGTGAGTATGTAGCACTTCTTTATAGGTATAAGTTAATATGTCAATGTCCTTAATTCCACGCGCAAGAAGTCTTTCACGTGAACGAAGGCGCGGGCATCAGCTAGTATGGAAATATTGCTAATCAAGTTATATTTTTTTAAATTGTAATCATCAGTCCATTCCTTTACAATTATTTCCTTTGGGTTGCTTAACTACAAGAGCTCTTAAGCAATCCAAACCATGGAAATACACTATGTAATGAAATTTTTATGACTATAATTAAAGTATGAGAACTAAATAAGATTCCACCTGAGGTTTCATTTCCAATTAATACATACACACTGCGAATAATATGTAACTGATTCTTTTACGGTGCATTTAATGTCGAAATGAAAATCAATAAAATCGTGGATTAATTTATTAAATTTTATAACTCGATACTTGATTAGGTTTGTTGGATGGAAAGTCTTTTAGACATCGTACAAAGGGTGTTTGCTTCCTTTAGATTTTCTTAAACGAATAAATTTGATACATCCTTGTTGACTGATATACTAGCAAATCAAATTCTTTTGATATATATATATATATATATATATATATATATATATATATATAGAGATATGCATGGTCATATACAGGCCCGTTTCATACACTGAGCGGTTGTAGTGCAGCCCGATTTGACGCTGTGAAGCCCGGGGACGGGCTCATCAACGTACCCCCGTGTATATCATCACTAAATGGCCACAAATCATGTTAGTTTCCTTCCTACAAAATTTTGGGGTGGGCTTCAAAAAGTCATATTTTCATGTTCCGAGATACACTTTTGGTTCAGCACTACTGGGTCAGGCGGCGCTGTTCCTGTATATCCAAGACTCTTATACAGCTGATATCTATCGCACGTTATATAGCCCGATATTTGGCATCGTTGCAATGGCTCGATAACGTTCGATTCTTATTTCCTCTTAAATACTTTCTTCGTGAAGTCACAATCGATGAGTGAAAGCTCTTTATTCGAATCAATTTTTTAACCTCACAAGTATCGTATCATGTTCGAATAATTTTTCTAAATTCAAAAATTTATATGTCTACTAAGAATTATAAAATACATGGTACAGTGTTATGAAAGAAGAATAGTTGTTAGTTGTTAGCATCTTAAACATCTTAAAATGTGTTTTGAATTGTAATACAGAAATTCAAATAAAGGGATAAAAGATATATCATAAGAGGAAGAATTTAGAATAAGAACAAAATATAAAATACATTGTCTTTGTTTATTGTTGTACTAAATTGATGTTTCCATGCCCCTAAATTAGGATTGTGTGTTTTTTTTTTCATTCAGTATTCAATAATACCATACTTAATTTTTATAATTCTGGTGCTAAAATTTTCATCGGGACATACATACAATACATACAACAATTATTATTATGCAGAATGATGATTTATGTATTATGAGGATAAATAGGCATTGTCCATAATAACTATAAGCTCTCCACATAGTGGAGTGGACGTATAATAAAGGTAAAAAAATTTTTTTTAAACAGTCTTAGAATGTCACGAAAGGTCGATATTTTAACTTTCAGCAAATAAAATCTCTCTGTAATTTTTTTTTGTGCGCACGATTACTCTGGAACCGTTCATGATGTTAACTCAAAATTTGTATTATAATGAGATCTGGAAATAGATTATGTTTTGATCTTATTCCGTTGAAGTTTTGGGGTGGGGGGGATTGGATTGCAAATATATTATCGACATTTTTTTTGCTGTAAAAGGCTTGGATAGGAAAATCTAGATGTGGAAGTAGTGATTTCTTAGGCAGCGGTTTCTTTTTATTAATGAACACATGTTTTTATGATGGTTATTTGAATTTATATTTGTAGTCGGTCTCTCTGCATAGTGCGTCTGACAACATCATGCACCTACCTTGATTACATTGGATTCGGAGTGACGCACACTGGCGAAATTAATTAAAAACCGGGATAAAAGTTTAAAATATAATAATCACATGACAACATGAAATCGACCCTGATAGGTTAGAGAAAAGACCGACAAACGCAACCAATAGGAAAAAATACCTTAGCTGTCTCATACCGCTTCTGATAGTCACTCCAAAGTTCGACTTGTTGAGAGACAAATGTATATTATTTAATCGGAGACAGTAGACGATTACTTTTCAGACTATACTATTCAGTTTTTTGTGTTTTGTAAATTAATTATTTTCAATGGATGTTCTTCCTGGAGGTAAACCAAAGACTTTGTACTATGTAATATTTGTTAAATACGTATTTCTCTTCTTTGTAAATAAGATTTAGAAATGCCTGTTCAAAAATAATAATTTTTAATAGTTATTTAAATTTATATAGTGTTATTGTTTCGTATTCCACCAGATTCTAGTAGCTAAGCTAGACTCCGCCTGAAATAAAGTCTTATTATTATTATTATTATATTATTATCATTACGGCTGTTTTAACACAACAACTAAATTAAAATTACATTTTTACTTATTACGTAATTAATCAAGACCAAAAGAAAAGTAATTTACATAGTTACAAGTTTTGTCCAGGTTTTGACTTATTTTCGCCTGTGTGTGACGTCTAAAAAAATCTGCAAAAGTTTCAAACCCGTACATAAACAATTGCAAAAGTTATAAACTAATAAAGATTGGAAAAATAACGAGTTCCGTTTTTTGCAAATAACTCGAGAACTATTAATATTTAAGAAATTTTAAAGAATTATTCTTAAAGAGGAAGAAATTTCCAATAAAAAAGTCCCGACTCCGAAACATCTATTATTAATAATTTTAATTTAATGTTGAAAATAGAGCTCCGCGCAGCGAACACCAAGCCGTTACGATGCTCTGAAACCATCCGTAACAAGTAAAAAGATTTTTTTATGTTATTATATATTAATTTAAAAATTTATAAAAATTATGGTATTATTTAAACACTTAAAGGAACAATATCCCGTTGGAGAACAAAATTTTTCACCAATTACTTCCACATCCAGTGGAAGTATAGTAACGACAAAAAAAATTTAAAAAATTTTTATTGTTCAAATAGGCTTAGACTCTCACGAAACGTCGAGATTTTAAAATTGAGCGAAAAAAAAATTCTGTCTGTCGGTCTGTCTGTCTGTAACTTTTTTTTGTGCGCACGTTTACTCTGGAACCGTCTGAGATATTGACTTGAAAATTGGTACACATATGTACTTTAACGAGATCTAGAACTAGATTATATTTTTATCTTGTTCCGTCGAAGGGTGGGGGGTAAATTGGGGTAAATTTGGGGTAAATAGGTAAATCAAGCAGGTAGGAGTCCATAAAATTGGTATTTAGTACATACAAAAGAAGCTAAGGCCTCAAAAAAAATTTTGGTGTTAGCCACCCCCATTACCACCCCCATTATTAAAGGGGATGAAAAAAATGTGATTTAGTGTGTGTACAAGAACCAGAAACCTCAAAATATTTTTTACTTCATCCACTCCCACTACCACCCCCTATCACCACCCCCACCGCACTACCGATGTGGGGTATCGTTTTATGGGTTTTTGGGGTAGAGGATTTCAAATATTATATTATTAAAGTTCCATAAACAATTATTTCCACATACAAAATTTTTTCATTGTGAGTGACTTGGATAGAAAATCTGGATGTGGAAGTAGGGATTCCTTGGGCAGCGGTTTTTTTCATAAAATGAGCCTATTGTTAACAAATTTTTTTTTAGAGTTTGCGTTTATATTTTAAGTCGGATAATTATTAAACAAAAGTCACTAAAATTATTTCGCTTCGTGGCGACCTTATGTCAACTACACTTTATGGGATTATGACATTGCTATGTTTTTGATTGTTATAGTCTATTAGTTATTAATTATTTAACCTAACAAAAAAGTAAAAAATAAAATAGAGAAGTCGAAAATTTTTTAAATTTATTATTACTGTTTTTATATTCAAAAATACTATTAGTCCAGTCAATGAAAGAGTTGTAGAGAACATTGAGGAGGTGAGAATTTTTCTCTTCAGGAATGTGTTGGGGGTAGTTAGGAGGTAAACATACTAAAAGTCCTCGCCCCTAGCTCCGTCGCTTCAGGGGGAGAGGGGAGTGGAAAGGTTCCTTTTTTCGATTCTTCGCTTCTAACTCGGGAAAGATGCGTCGTATGGAAAAAGGTGATCTATACAAAATTAAACGTGATTAAATTTCCCACAAGAATGTTTATATTAGTTTTCTTCCTATGTGTTATAGTTTATGAGATATTCGCCAGCGAAAATCGATAATTAATAATAAAAAAAATCAATTACGTACTTTGAATATTTCTATCAAAGCGGTTTACCGTGGTCTGCTAATAAATCACAGTCACAAAACAATTTTTATTTTACAACACTGGACGTATTTACTAACGTAATATATTGTCGAAATCTATACATTTCCTTAAATACACAGTGTGACTCACTTAAAATGAGTGAATCAAATTTTACTCAAGTATAGAACAAATTAGGATCTACTTATGACCAGAAAATCATTCACCTACGGTAGCAAAATATGAGAAAAAATATTAAAAATCATATTGATGGGTCTTGACGAATTTCACGTAGCCACCACAAATTGCGGAAACTGAGGATCCCCTTTGCCAGATGAGCTTATGTATGAGAAATCCCCCATCAATAGCCAAATCAAATTTTGGTGTATGTACGTTTGTGGCGCCGATCGGATGCATTTTTTAGAATGTCTGACATTCAAAATGTTTTATTTTTTTCAGCATATTTTCGTAAACTATAACAAATAGGAAGAAAATGAATATAAACATTCTTGTGGAAAATATAATTCCGTTTGTATAGATTATTTTTTTCCCCAAGCGACGCATCGTTTCCGAGTTATAAACGAGGAATCGAAAAAAGGAACCTTTCCACTCCCCTCCGCCCTGATGCGACGGGGCTAAGGGCAGCGACTTTTAGTATTTTTACCTCCTAACTGCCCCCAACACATCCCTGAAGAGGAAAATTCTCCCCTCCAAAATGTTCTCTACAATCCGCTTTTGGGCATTCGTTGATTGGACTATAGATTACATAAAGTTTAAATTTTTATTGCTATTTGTTTAAACAAATTTTATAAACAAATAGATAAATTACGTATTTTGAAAAATATTTTTTTGCCATTTTATTTGTTATAAAATATTATGATTAAAAAAAATTTCTTAAAAATTGTTTTTAATTGTTTATAATCACTTTTTCTTTTTTCATTATTTAAACAAATTATTGAGAAAAAAAATTATTCTTAAATTTATTATTTGCAATTCTCCACAAGGTGGAAAACAGATTTTTTTTGTTGTTAATTTATTTGTTTATCTAATAAACAATTTGTTATTAACAATCGCCGAATGTGTTTATATTTTTTTAGATAAAAAAAAATAACAAAAACAACTGTAGGTATACATAAGCATGATCATTATTTTGTTAATAATAATTTAAAAATCGAGAAAATACTCTTATCAAGTATGCCGTGGAAATTGACAAAAGCTAGATTCAAAACATTAATTTTGTCTGCATAACCAAAGCGTTCTGTCCGAAATGTCCATTTTATTTAATACAAGTTAGAATCAAAACATGGACTACTGCTATTCTTGTTTTATTATATGTAGGCAAATATACCTACATATTTAGATAAAAAAGGTATATTTTAATCACAGTTAGAAAACACTAACGCAAATATTAGTGGTAAAAGAGCAGAGCGTTTGCCCTAAACAACTTTATGACAGCATCAAGAAAGGTGATTATGGAATTCTTTCTGCCGCGATTTTATTATTTTAATTTGCTTGGGTGTCGTAACAAGTGCAATGAGAAGTCCTGAACTAAATCTAAGCATTGCTTCAAAAAATATAAACAATGTATGTGTCAATATTAGAATTTTCTGCTATTTTTCTTATTATCTCCGGTCTTAGTAATCGCAAAAAATAAAAAGACAAATTTTGAATAAAAAAACTTTCTGAATAAATAAAAAAACTTGCAAGAAAATAAAAAAAAATTTAAATATTACTATCTATATATAATTTAAGAAATATAGTGTAATAATGCATAAATCTATAACGAAAGTGAGTGAAACTATATCTTTTATTGCTTTATTTTTCGAGTTGTTTATAAAGTTAAAAATATCACGTGTCTGTCTATTAAAAAAATAAAGAAATTTCGTGAAGTATACGTCATTACCTCTAGGACTGCAGTTTTAGCCATGTATTTTTACGGAATTGAAAATTATTTTTTCTGTAGAAAAGCATTTCTTATAAACAATGACTTTCATTTCATTTTAAATTTCCAATTGCTCAGTTAATTTGTTGTAATGTATTCTAATGTTTTGATCATTTAATTTTAACGAATTCTAAAATAATTTTGTATGCTCTATTTATACATTTAATTTTCGTCATAGTAATATAGGACTAATAATTTTTTGTTAGATTTATGGCTAAATACTGTAATATAACTCTATCTTGCTTTAAACAGGCGTTGTGTTGCTTTGTATACCATTGGCAACAGTTCTTTTGAAATTTGAGACGCTTTAATTGTTTTATTGCTCTGTGCAAGAAAGCAACATGTCACCAAATTTAAATTGAATGTAGGTAGAAGAATGTAAGAAAAAAGGTACTCTCAACGAGGCATAATGCAACACCACAGGAGGGAGAGAGAAAGAAAGATCACGCGTTTGCCGAAATATAAAGTGTTCTAACAACGTTTAACATAATTGTAATAATTTTTCATGTGTAAATAAAAATTCAACCAATTCAAATTTCATGTCAAAAGGTCTATTTGTTAACTAAAAAATGCACAAATTTCTCATTTAGTAAATTCGCAGAATTTTGATTGGATTATTTATAATTTTACATAGTAAAAGTTTTTATTTTTATGTTTCTATAAGGTCATAGAATTATCTAAGACCCGAAAATCGCAAAATGTGGTGACAATACGAAGAAATCAATTTTTATTTAAATGGAAACAACATGAATTTAAAAATCCGTTGTCTCTTGAAAAGTGTTTTCTGGAATCTACAGATGACGTAAGCTTTTCCAGATATTTAATTGCATTTTAAATGACCTATAAAAAAATTAAAAAACGATGACAGGCAAGCGTTTCGGTACCTCATTTTTGATAGTTTGGTGACCGGTACAAATTTAATTAAGTAAAATAAATAAATAAATAAGCGTTCATTGTGCACAACAGAGTTTAGACACAAAAGGAAGAGGTTAGCCTAAACTAGCCATATACATTAAGAAAACATATTATGACTGTACACAATATTAGTCCACAGTACATCGCCCTTTTTTTTAATGATTAGTAACAGGCTGAATTTTCGTGAGTAGCTTCGTTTTGACGAGACGCCCAACTTTTCTCTCTGCGAAAATTCTGGGTAGTGGTAGCTAACAGCAAAAATTATTTTTTCTATTTTACACGAATTAGACAATTCGACAACCTGTCAAATTAGTTTGGCAATATATTTTTTCGACGATTGTGCTGAAAGTCAAATTTTCTAACTTCAAAATGATCAATTAATATCAATTTGCCACACGCGTTGATTATATCTTCACACACCGGAATAAAAATAGTGTGTTTACCTTAAAGAATTTTATATCACTTACTGGTAATAACAATTAAATTCTATAAAATGTACATTAATTACACATGAATTGCAATTACAATGTCAAATTTTCTAACTTCAGAATGACTGCGGAAAATGTCACTTTAAATAAAATCTGACCGGCAGCAAATTTAAAATTTTGGAAGACTTTAAAAAAGGGAAATAACTTCACAACCGTAGAAAAAACACACATGTGGCAAGTTTCACTGCAAAACTCGTATGATACTCCTACTTTCATACTTCGTTTTGCAATGAAACCCTTGCCACACTTGTATTACAATGTACTATTTTCTACGCTGAAAGTCAAATTTTCTAACTTCAAAATAACTGCAGAAAATATCACTTTGCCGCACGCCGTGCGGCAAAGAATTTGCCACACGCCTTGATTATATCTTCACATACCGGAATAAAATAGTGCGTTTACCACATGAATTGCAATTACAAAGTCAAATTTTCTAACTTCAGAATGACTGCGGAAAATGTCACTTTAAATAAAATCTGATCGCAGAGAGAAAAGTTGGGCGAAAAGTTGGGCGTCTCGTCAAAACGAAGCTATTCACGAAAATTCAGCCTGTTACTAATCATTAAAAAAAAGGGCGATGTACTGTGGACTATATTACATTAAATTGAGAAAACTATTAAACTAAATTTTCATATGATTATAAATAATTATATAAAATAAAATATAAATATTGTATTACTTTTAATAACGATAACTTAACTATCAATATACCGTTTTTTATTATAACCATTATACTAGAGAATTTTATGCTCTACCGAAAAGGTATGTATAGTGTTTTGCCCTAGCTTGTTTAATTTTCAAAATATTGGGGAAAAAGCACATTTTGTTACAATTATTGTTAGTAACTTTTGAACCCGAAAAGAAAGAAAAGAAAAGAAAAGAATACCACACAAATTTCTTTTTAAGAGTGTAACCTGCGAAGACTAATTAATATCGGGCACAAATATTTTATATGATTGCACTAATAATAATAATTATTTTTATTAGTGCAAGCATATAAAATATAATCAATAAAAGAAAATAATAAATTTTTGCTTGCCATACCTAAAAGGAAACTTTGTGCTTTATAGTACGTCGGGTACATAAGCCAAAAAGCTGCACTTTTTGATTGGGATGTGCCACTTTCTGTGGTCATAGTTCCAAAAGGTAACTTTCCCTATAGGGAGCCACTTTAAAATCCGCGCAGAACACCAAAATGGCGGCCATTAAAGATGTCCGCCATTAGCCACACTAAATGTTTTTGTATCTCAACTCCTAATGGTTCGATTTCTATTTCCTTTTTTTTGTTTGAAAGCTGTTGTAAAGAGGACACTTTTGTTCCTATACATTTATCTCTACACCTTGAGGGTTCCGCGCAATTTAAAAGAATATATATATTTTTTATTTTTAAAGAAGTATCCGTCTTTGCACAGTGGGACAAACTGAATCTGAAAACTTATTTCATATAATGCAACTATCAATTGATGTTAACTTGGGACAGCCGGTACGTAGTAGAGGCCATTGTAATAACTTTTTTAAAATTAAGCCTATAAGTATAGTGACAGTGAAATAAAATTAGATAAAAAAGTTATAAATACTTCAAAGAGAACTTCATGCTTTGTTGTTATTCGATGGCAATCAGTTTTTGCTCATATTTGACCCATATACTCGGAAACACAAACTTGCTGTCTCAAAATAAGTACAGTTTCAAAAGAAAAATTGCATCAATGGATTATTTTACTATTATACCTAATGTTACTGTACTATTAAAACAATTTGTTTTATATATCTCCGTTAGGTAAATAAACGTAATTTATGCATCTTTTTATTCTAATGTGAATGAGGCAATACTTTAAAAGTGGAAAACAAAAAATGAGGACAAATTCAAAATATTTAAATACTTATAGGCCTACCACGGAGTAATTACATTATCAGTTATTAATAATTAATGTCTATTTGCATAAAAAAATAACCTAATATTTTATTAGGTTCTTTTAATATATCTTCAAATTCATAACAATGAGTAATAAAAAACGTAACTGTTATATTATTTTGGAGTTCAAAGAACGATATATTTCCTTTATTAGCTGGCCCTCCAATAGCGTCTCTACTGTAAACAGTAATGATAGTGGCGCAGTATAGCAAGTACTCCTAACCATATAATATTGTGCTTCGTGCCATGCACGCATTAAAGAAATATATATTATAAAAATATAACCTACTGAGGCCCTATTATACTGGCAACATCGCTGGGTCGGAGAACGAACGCTAACTATATTCTTATATACAGCGGGCTTTGAAACGATCAGTAAATATATCCGGGCTCTGAAATATGCCATGTTTATATAATTAAAAGAAAAATAATAATTAGCTACCTCTAGTGGCTTCCTGTTAGAAAAGATGCATAACAATCGCCATATTTAATATATTTGTTAATTTATACATTCGGGAAATGCCGGGCTTATGAGCGACCTATCGATATATCGGGCTACACAATGTACCGTCTATACCTATATATATATATATATATATATATATATATATATATAGATACATACATATATAAAACCCTTATTTAAATTAGCTAATTAGATAATTTTTAACTCTTTGTCTATTTACCTGAAATTAATTCACATTCCTATTTACTCAAAAGAATAATTGTTTATAATTTGAAACACTTGGCATTATTTTGTCGATTATTCTATGGTCAGTAGTAGTTGTATAGAATAAAAATAAAGGAAGATAATCTCAAATACTTCCCTTTTCACTTTTCTCTATGTTCTCATTTCGGTTACCGGAACCGAACTAAAGTTATTTCTATGAAAGAAACGACTACTTTTGCTCATTCCCTTTAATCGGGCTCTATCCGAAAGAGCGGCTTAATTGGCAATTCTTAACTTATACTACATACAACATATTTCTATACTTTTTCCGCTGCCAGTAAAGATTTTCAGTCGGTATAGTGGAAAAATGCTGAAGTGTGCACTTGTTTTTTTTTTAATGCAACTATTTGCAGTACAGCTTAAATGTGTTCCTTTTAAAGTAAAAGGGGAATACGGGTAAGAAAAATGTTTGTCCCTTTTAGTTTTATTTATAACACAAGGTAATATTCTTATTGTTTAACAGATGAAGCTTGCTTCTAAGTAGTAGGTGGTTGGGAAAAGCGTCAAATTTTTTTTTATTAAACTCTGACAGTAGTATTTTCGGCAATAAACATGAAATTTTGAAATTAATCGTAATAAATATCATTTTTCCTCCAATTGTTAAGCAAATGGATATATTTTATACCAATATAGTTTAAATAAACACAAAGATACTATACTATATTCCTCGTATGTTTCGAGGACCAAAATGATATACGGGGGTTATTAAAACCAAATTTATATTAAAATCGATGGTAAAACTCATTTTTCACTAAAAGTATATCAGGTTTTTTCAACTACATGCCAAATATTTTCCTTTGGCGTTTCTAATCACCTAATTATTATTTAGGGTAACATCCCTATATATTTTTCACTAAAGAAATAACATATTTGTTTCTTGGCAGTTCTGTCAAATTACATGCCAAATATTACTTTTTGTTATTAATTTTTTACGTTGTATATTCCTACCTGTATTATATTCATCACTAAAAGTATATCAGGTTTCTTCCTTGAAAATAACGTGAACTACCTGCCAAATATTATTTTTCTTCTTCAAATAGTTTTTAGATTTAGCGACAACAGATGAACAGGCAAACAGACTGATTGATGAAATCGAAAGATCTTAATTTAATTTGCATGATCTGAAACCTAAAAATCCGAAGAAATCTCTTTTCATGATTACAATTTAATTATGACTTTCCTTCGGAAACGATGATTAAATGTAAATAAATTTGATTCCCAAAAATTTTAATAAAATAAAAACAATTTTTGTTAAAAAAAAATTAATTATTAATAAAAAGTTGTAACGACAATAAGCTCCTATTAGTAACATATGGTTTATGATAATTTTATTATGATAATAAATCAATTGCTTGAAAAATATTCGCAGGAAAACTTCTTCTTCTTCTCCTTATTCACAACGTCTTGATAAACGTTTTCTGATTCATGAATTACTCTAGTTGGCGCTGCCTGCTGCACAGCATGTTTAGTAAAACTAGTTTTACAGATTAACGTAAGTCAATGTTAGTACGCTAAGTGCAAATTTTGTTAAATAATTGCTTATAGTAATTAAACCACAAGGCTGGCAATGATGAATTTCAATAGAGCTTTGTTGTGATAATGAAGAAGAGAATAGAAAAAATCAAGTGTATTCGTCACCTGTATTATTTTGTATTTCCCTACGTATGAAACTGTATAAAATACTCGCTACAGGTAATTTACATCATCCAGAGCATTTAATTTATGATTTAAAATATTTAGGTTGTAAAAGATCATGACCTTATAAATTGGAAGATTTGGAAGAGATAATGTATCAGCTAGTTTGAGCGCCTAAGATTTTTGCAAAATCTACTGTAAATTATCCGCTGGTCGTGGCAACGTGCATATAGCTCTTTAGAAGAGGTACCTTATGTAGAATTTGTGATGAGGCACATACATTTATGTTTAAAAATTCTTAGTTTCTCTAGATTCATCCCTGACGTGCAGCACCACGTTGGTAACTCTGATGTAATGGTCGGCCTTGTGACGACAGTATTTGTCAATTTTTTATTTATTCGCCTGAGTTTTTTATTTCTACCCACGAGCGAATATAAATTCCTGGACGTAGAATAGACTGTCGGTTTCGTTAGCATTGGGGTTAAACGTCGTCTTTGGTCCAGTCTCTCTCCCAAATACTTCGCACACCTTTTAGTAGGAATTTAATTGACCCTGTTCAAAATTGGGATTAGAATTCAATATTCGGTGAATTCGTGTATGAAGACCATAGTCTTCGATTTTTAGGCATTTACTCAAATCTTCCATCAGTCGTAATACAATTAATACAATTTGCACATGCCATATGCCATGTAGGTCTTTAACAACATTATCTTTACCCGTATTGTGTCTGCGTTAGCCACTGAGTCCCTACCATACCTCCATGACAAATATTTAAACATTAGGAAGATGTGAAAATTGGCACTTAGTAGTAACTAGTGTGATGAAGTATTAATTAAGATGAACCAAAGAAATATTTCTGATTCATATTAATTATTATTATTATTATTTTAATAATAACCAAAATCGCCCAACCAAAAAATAGAACCACCACTTTACTAATACAGTTTTATTATTTTCAAAAAATAAAATTACATTAACTTAACTCCTAGAAATTCTACGCCACAGGACGATCTTTCACTGAACGCAGGATTATTGTACACACTTGAGAAAAGTCTTAACGAATACTTGAGGGACGTACGATCTAAGGAGATTGTGTTGAAGAATAATTGCTAATGGCTTAGTGGAAAAGACGATTTCGAGAGAACAAAAACGTGGAGGGCATTAAAGCAATGAGCTACGTAGGTCATAGTCCTCTAAAATATAGTAGCTATTTATGTAGAAATAAAGTAAGAGTTAAATTGTGCAGTGTTTCAACCTTTGAAGAAAGGAGCATAGATATAAGGTAAACATAAATTCCACGAAATATTTGCATGTCTATCTTTAAGCAATGGTAATAGTTAATTATAGTAAATTAGATAAACGTATTTGTGAGGTTTTTAAGTAAAATTAATTTTAAAAGATAAGTAGGTGATGTTACAAAAAGCCGAATTTCAATAAAACTTTAATATTAACGTATGCTATATTTACCTCCCTGTTCACTGAAATTTTAATTATCATCTGATTTCAAAGAGTTGACCTAGCACGAATGACAACGAATCTCGCCGTGACGTCATTCTATTTGTTCATGTTTATCGTTTATGTGTAATCGTTGCACGTTGTAAATGAGTACGTTTTGAATGTAATTTCGATGTTAATATTAATGTTTCGCAATCAATATTACATTACTATCGTTTCCAACAGCAGAGCTGATATGCTTCTGTAGGTTATTCATTTACCAGAGAAGCACCTATTTGGAGCTTGTTGGTAATTCAATAATTCTTTATTTCATTCTTTTATTTAAATTTTTCCATTATATTTTAAAATTAAATTTTTTAACTAGTTTCCACATCATCCAGGTTGCCAGCAAGTCATTTCTACATGGTTCCCCATTATGCCTAGTCCACAAATGTTGGAAAAGTTTGTGTTCTGATACTTTTTGTCTTTTGGATGTGCTAAATCATCAACAATTTAATATTTTAGTATTAAGTTACTGTTGTCCAGTTGTTGTCATTGCTCTGTCATTCTGTAGAAGTCAGAATTTCATTTGATAGTTATCTAGTATTCACTGTTAAGTAGTATATTAGCGTTACCAGATTAAGGTACCAATATACAGAAAGAGGATAATTTCATCTTAAATAAAAAAGTGTGAGTAACTGAATTTAAATAAATGATTTAAGTATTTTCAATATATTTTTAAAATGATGAAACTTTCAATGAAACTTTCCACCAAGGTTTGTATGCTATTTTATTCACAATCATCTTCCTTAAAGAACAAAAAGCCAAGAAAATCGTTTACTAAATTTTTAAATGGCATTTTATGTTTTTTTTTTGCAGGTTGGCAAATAAATGCTCACTTTCCAACCCGAAAACTGGTAAGAAAATGGCTACTTTCCAACCTGAAATGTCACTTTCCAACTTAAAATGTCACATTTCAGTTCATTTGTCGAATGAAGTAGAAATGTTATACTTTCTAACTTTTGACATGTAAGACAATTTGATTATTTCTGTATGATTGTGAATAAAAGTATTTACCTACGATCACTACTGTAAATAGTAAAAACACACTACCTGCTATCTATGTAAGTTGAATTTTACATATTGTAAATAAAACGCACTGTAAACAAATCGCACGGTAAACACAACGCACGGGACCCGCAATTATAGGTGGCTTATATCGCTGACGCGGAGTTTAAAAAAACAAATGCGCCTACTTAATTTACAAACGCTGTCAAAACTGACATAATATTTGTTGAATAATATTGTTGACTAGTAAACTAAATCCAGATTTTACTAAATAACTAAATAAATATGATCGTAGGTAAAGTATAGTACATAATTCGAGTTGTAAGGCAATTACGCACTCATGGAAATACGCACTCGCCGCTACGTGGCATCGTGCGTAATTTTTCTATTCGTGCATAATATGCTTCTTACATCACTCATTACGTAATATGCTATTACCTATCTAGTATATTAGCGTGATTAAGGCAACAATATGCAGAAAATAGGTAATTTCATAATAAATAAAAAAGTGTATAAGTTGTTGCTTAATACCTGTATAATATTTTCTAATCATGAAGAAAGCAAATAAATAAAAAATAATTATAAACATAAATCCAGAATAGGCTTGTAAATAATAATGAATGAATGTTTCTTTACTCTACTAATGAGAACTAACGAGTTCGAAAAAACTTGTGCAACTGTTCTAAAGTTGAAATAGAATGTAATGTTCAATAATTGTTGTGAATAACTGAATTCAAACACATGATTTAAGTATTTTCAATATATTTTTTGCCTTAAAATGCTAGGAATCCTATCACTTTATCCAATACTTCATCGGTGTTAGCTAGAAGAGTAATTATTTTCATTGATTCTCGAACGTTGAGCGTTTTAAAGTGTAAAGAGTAGCTGTCTTGAACGTGTGAATGACTAAATTTTAAAAAATAATTTAAATATTTTCAATATAGTTTTTGTTTTAAAATGCTAGGAATCCTACGAGGAATCCTACCATGTAATTCAATGCTTCGTCAGTATTTGCTAAAACAGTAGTTGTTTTGATTGATTCTCCAAAAATGAGTGTTTTAAAGTATTTACCTAACTAATATATTAGCGTTCCCAGATTAGGCAACAATATACAGAAAGTAGGTAATTTTATAGTAAATAAAAAGTGTGTAAATTGTTATTTGGATGCTGATATTAATGATCTGAAAGAATACATAAATAATGATGTAGATGTGAGTAGTGTCGAGTGCGAGAAGCTTAAAACTTACTTTGGAGATCACACTTATTTTAAACTAGGGATTCCCCATGAATCTCTCGACACATCATTTAGAGCTGAGTATTGGCCTCGTGGAGTTGAAATTAGCAAGTTTCTTTTTCGCTCCAAATGAGACACAAGATCATATGGACAAGAATTTACAAACATCACAGGAAATAAATAATCTAGGAAATATTGCAAAAAATAATTCATCAAAATTCGCGGCTATCTCTTCCAAGAAAAGCAAAAAACCAATACTACGTCAAAGTATCCAGATGAATCGTGAAATCATTGTAAGCGGTTTTCACTTAGATGCTCAAGGTATCTCGAATAAAATTGAAAAACTTGAAATTCTGTTGAAAGAAGAAAATCCTTTTTATTAATAACCGAACATTGGATGACTCAACAACAAGCAGAGGTTACTAGTCTACCTGGATATACCCTCATGTCTCATTACTCCAGATCCGCAGCAATTCACGGAGGTGCAGCTATTTTTGGACGAAATGACATTGGTAGAAACTGCAAATCCATTTATATGTATAAAACAATGTACAAGTTAGTTAATCTGTGAATGTGCTGGAGTTAGTGTCAATATGAATAATGTTAAAATTGCTATATTAGTAATTTATCGTTCTCCAAATTCAGATGTAAACATTTTCTTAAATTCTTTTAACTCAATTCTTTGCTCAATATCAAAATTCCACAAGCACTTAATATGTGGCGACCTAAATATTGATTGCCTAATTGATTCAAGGAGTAAACGTCTGCTTTTTGACCTATTAGAAAATTTGAATTTGATGTCAACCTTACCGATTAATGAACCAACAAGGGATTTCGATCATTCGAAAGCAGCACTCGACTATGTTATAACAAATATTCGAGACACAACAAGTAAAAACCTCGATCTTGGTATCTCAGATCTTAAAGCGCAGAAGTTTATTACTAGAATTCCAGAAGCTTATATAACCATCCGAAAACCAAAATTTTTCAACCCAAAAGCTTTCCAATTTAAATTTTTTACTTTCTTCTATAGATTTGAGCGCATTATATTCAATTACAAATCCAAATGAAGCATGGGAATATTTCTGACAAAACCTTCTATACTGTCTGGATAAAACTTGTTCGTTAACTAAAAGAAAAATTTCTGATCACCAGCTGCAAAACAGTTGGATTGACTCAAATATTGTAGAAGAGAGTAAAACTCTTAAAAACTCATATTGGCTTAGTAAAAATATAAATACACCTGAAATTAAGGAACAATATAATGTAAAAAAGCTTACTAAGATAAAATACGTGCACAAAAGCAAACTTATTTTCAAAGTAGGATAGATAATGCAACAAATTCCACAAAAGAGATATGGAATATTGTAAACAGTAACTTAGGTAGAACAAAAAAACATGCAGATACCACTGAAATATATCACAGCGTTAGAGTTATAGATGATACATTTTCAATCTGTGAGATATTCTGTAATTACTTTTCAAATATACCAGAACAATTACTGAGTTCTACCTTTAAAAACTTATAAGATGTCGAATGTATTGTAGGCTGTTGCTCCTCACTATTCTTTGATTATATAACTCCAGAAGAAATAGATATGGCATTATATACTATGCCAAATAAACCTAGTAGTGGATATGATGAAGTTCCTATTAAGGTAATGAAGTATATCTCTAAATATTTAATTCACCCCTCAAGTTACATTTTTAACTTATGCATTAAACTGGAAATCTTTCCTGAACAGATTAAGTAAGCCATAATTATTCCACGCTACAGAAAAGGAGAAAAGGAATTCGTCGAAAACTACAGACCAATCGCCTTTTCATCTTGTTTTTTCAAAACTGTTTGAAAAAATTATACACAATAAAATCTATAAATTTATCAGAAGCAATAATCTTTTATCTATATATCAACACGGTTTTAGATCAGGCCATTCTACAAATTCCGCAACTTTTGAAATAACAAATTATATTTACGAAGCACTTGACAAAAATAAACTAATTCTAACACTCTTTTTCGACCTAATGAGAGCATTTGATTGTGTGAACAGAAGTTTTTTGAAAAAAAAGTTGGATACATTAGGAGTTAGAGAACCTCTAAATGCACTCTTTTTTATGTAATAGGAAAACAGCTGTCAAACTAGACGGACAAATATCAAACACCTCCCCTTTAAAATATGAAGTTCCTCAGGGGAGCGTACTTTCTCCGCTTCTTTTTATTTTGTTCATCAATGACCTTGATTATAATGTAATTAAAGAACTGAACATACTAATAGTGATGTTTGCAGACGACACCACAATTTGTATAACTGCCGATTCCCCAAAAGAACTACAAATTAAATCAAGCATATTATTATCAATATTTTACGACTGGTGTTACTCCAATAAATTAATACCGAGAAAATAAAATATATTATGTTTCATAAAAAAAGAAAAGTAGAAGAGATTACGCTCATTCTCAACAACAGTAAGCTAGAGAGAGTCTCAATTACCAAATTTTTAGGGCTTCACGTGGATGAAAATCTGACGTTTACGAATCATATAGATCACGTAGTAACTAAACTAAACTCAGCTTATTACGCAAATAGAAATCTTCGACACATAATGGATCGCAAATATTTATTAAACAACTACTACTCTCTTGCATACTCCCACATCAAGTATTTAATCATATACTGGGGACAAGCAACTAATATAAACAGAGTTTTTATTCTACAAAAAAGGACACTCAGACTAATATTTTCTCTTAACCCTTTAGATACATGCAGATTAGTATTTAAGGTACACAACATATTAACCACTGCTAGTGTTTTTAGATATGAATCGGCTCTATTTGTCGAAAACAATTTAGAAAAATTTCCACTAAACAATGAGATTCACAATCATCACACTCATTCTTCAAATGATATACACCTAAAAAACATAAAATTAGCTACTTTCAAAAAAGTGCATTTCATTCTTGCAGTGATATATATAACCATATTCCTAGAAACATAAAAGAGATAGATAATATTAACGGTTATACAAAGGCATTACATTATTTTCTCTGTAAAAATTGTTTTACAGTTTAAAGGAGTTTTATGATTACGAAAATCCCATTCTCGACTCTTGAATTTATTTTAACAAATTTTTACGTAGCATTCTTTATGCATTTAGATGATTAAAAAAATATTGTCTTTATTTTGTAAATGTCAACACATGTATCTCTGTTTTTATACTTTTATGTAATTATTTTATCGTGTATATTTATTTTTTTATTTATATTTTATACTGGCTATCTATAACTTAAACACTGTAATGACTGTTATTTCACAAATATTCTTCTTTTGACTTGTACCATATCATTGTATGATCTTATGGACAATAAAAATTATTATTACTATTATTATTATTACTATTGTATTGGAATAATCTCATATAATAGAATAATTTAATATGTACAGGCATGATCTGCAAACCGTAACAGATTCAGGTATATACTGGACACAGAAAATGAAATGTATAAAAAATACGGATAATCTAAAAATGCAATGAGATTTTACCTACAACCATAGTCAAATTATCGGATGTACGAAATTCTCATTCCCTTTTCAAAGGCAGCATTAAGTCACGCAGATCAAAAGCATAGTAATATTGCATGTTATCGAACACTACTAATTAATTCAGGTCTAACAGAAAGTTCCTCTAAAACTAATTACACACCCATCAGCTTAACAAGATATAAGAGAATTGACAATTTAATATTTTGGTAAATTCGTTTGAAAATATTCTTCACATTATGACATTAAGGTTGGTGAATGAATAAAGAATAGAAGTAGCTAATCTATAAAATGTTATTGGTGAAATGAACCACAAATGATGTATTATTCTACACCAAAAAAGTTTGATAGATAGAATTTTTGCGAATATGTCGATTACTATTGTCAAAAAATATAAGGATATAAAATTTTAAGCTTATTAAATAATTTTATATTTGAGATTAACTTTCTCTAATTTGGATAAAAATTGATCGAGTTAAATTATAGAAAATCTATTTTCTTCACTTTTTTTCATTAACTTAATTGTTACGCGCCATGTCGTGATTTACTTGAACGCTAAGAGTACTACAAAATTAAAAAAAAAATCTTTCCGATCTGGGGATCAGACTTTCATATCCTATAGTATTTTGATCCGCTGAATCCAAATCTGCCATCAGATTTAAGCCACCACGTCTCAGTTTTGCATAAAATGCAAGAAAACTTGGGCTTTTAGCACTTATTTTCACGTTTTTTTTTTTCATTTTCTGCGAAATTGAGACGTGCTGGCCTAAATCTAATGGCAGTTTTGGATTTAGCAGGTCAAAATACTATAGAATAAGAAATTCTGATCCTCATATCAGAAAAAAAAATGTGTGGCTCTGCACAGCCAAAAAAAATTATTATTTTTTTTTATCTGGGATCAGACTTTCATATTCTATTGTACTTTGATCCGCTGAATCCAAATCTGCTATTAAATTTGAGCCAGTACGTCTCAGTTTTGCAGAAAATGCAAAAAACCTTGGCTTGCAGCGTTTATTTTCACGGTTTTTGCATTTTTTGCAAAACTGAGACGTGCTGGATCAAATATGAAGGCAGTTTTGGATTCAGCAGTTCAAAATACTATAAGACATGAAAGTCTGATCCCCAGATCAGAAAGAAATTTTTTTGTGTGACTGTTGTTGAATTCTCTGTACTTTTGTATGGTCCAAATTGGCCAGGTGTTTTAATAAAAAACAATCCACAGTGATGCTATAATAGGCTTCGAAAAGACTTTTGATATCACGGTTTAATTCACAAATTGGTGAACACCAAGCAGCTCCCAATTGTTACTATCGTAGAAGTAACTTCCTGTTTATTTAAACTGAACTTCATTCCAACCCACCACGTTAACTCCTGGATCACCCTCATAGCATTCTGTAATTCCAGTTCTTCGAAGCAAACAGTTGGCAAACACTAAAGACCAGATTAATTCGAATTAGAATTAGTTTTTTATTTGTGCTAAAGATGTATAATATTGTACAAAAAAAAAATCAGTTCAGTCACAGAAACGTGTTTGTTCGTGACTCCTGTCACATTTACAATTTATTAATTGGGTAGTAATAAAATTACATATAAAAAGTTTCTAAAAAGCAATAAAATGGTACTTACTACTAGATTAAAACTAAATAAAATAATATAAAGTGTTAAGTTACTAATTATGCAAGTTTCTTAAATACAATAAAATAGTACTTATTATTAAAGTAAAATATGAAAGAAAATGATACAAAATACATTCTTATGCTAAAATAATATAAAGTATAAAGCAATTTATATTACTAATTGTACAAGTCAGAGTATTCTATAATGACAACAATATAGGACTCTAGATAAGTATGTAATCAAAATTTAAATTTGAATTTTTAATCCACATTTTATTTTCTTGATTGTATAAAATGATGCTACCATTAAATAGTCTAAGTTCATTCGGTAGTATATTGTAAATTTAAGGAAATATTTTTGTTGTCGTTTTATGTGAGATAGGAAGTATACATTTATGATTTTTTATAGCTTTGGTGTTATATTCATGTTACGGCTTACGTAATTTTTATGCTTGTAATAATATTTCAATATATCACATATATAGTTCTCTTAAAGTGAGAACATTAAAATTCGATATTCCCATATACGATAGTACAGTTCACAGTTGGTCCCATTTGACATTGTCAAAGAGCTTACACTAGTTTACGAAATAAAACTAGATAGGCATGTAACATTATTTTGCCATCTCGATAAGTTGTCGCAAATTCAGTATTTGTCTTTGAACATAGCCTATTTGGTCAGAATATATTTACCGAGATAGATTATTCAAGAATCTGAATTAAAGAATATACAGTATTATCCTACTAGTAAGTGATATCAATACCAGCAATCAATCTATAATTTTAAAGATACCTGCCATTTTTTTTATGTACTAGTATGGAGACTGTAATTCCCCAATTATTGGATCATATTTTTATTCCTCAGAAATATTGACACTCTCTGAATGATTTCGGACTTCATCCTCACCAACTATTTAAGCTTCTACCGGAATATTATTGACACTAGCTGGTCTGTCAGTTTTTAGTTCTCGTATGTCTGCTTCCATTTCTGATTTCAATATTACAGATTTGCATTCGTAATTCTCTTAGTCCTCTTCTGACTAAGATTGGTCGCTTTCGATTAACTTTTTGCAGGATTGATGCCAAATTATAGATTAGTAACGACAAATACGACATTGACATGAGGCACGAATTCGAAAGTTAGTGGGAGTCGTCCATTTAAAAGTTCCAGAAGGATATGCACAGCACTAACTATAGAGATCAATTATATTAAAGGGCCCTTAACGTGTTTTGTAGCAAGACCGCAGTTTAGGTTAGAAATATTGTGTCGTGCTTATTTGCAGTAGTGGTATTTTTATAAGTGGTTTTGTTCTTCATTTTTGCTATCTTTGAGTATTCTACAATATTCATCAAAATCATGCGATTTGATTGATTGATTTACCAGCATGCGGTAGGCATTGCTGCCACTCCCAGGGTTATACAGCTGGGCCTGCTACATTCACGCTGGGTTGGACTAAGGTCATACTTGTTGCCAGCAGCGAGAGCCACATGGCGCATGGTAAAGGAATATCGGATGGGAGGTGTAGGTATTTATCAGATGCTTTACCGCATTGTGTCATGAGGGAGCGTTTAAACTCCCTTTTTTGTGTTTTTGGTTCTGGGCATCTGCCTCTTCTGAATCTTCGTGTGAAATATGTACTGTGTCTTGATATGGAGTGTTTATGATCCTCCTTTTGTGTTTCTGCTTCTTCAAATCTTCTTTTGCTGAGTCTTCTGATTCCTCGGTTTCCGATGCTGCGTTGGATTTGGGTCATGCTTGTTGTCAGCAGCGAGAGCCACATGACGCATGGTTTTTTTTCTCTCTTTTCTTTCCTAGTTTGTTTCTGATTCTCTCGATTGTTATTTTCCACATGTAACATGGTCTCCCTATTTTTAGTTTGCTGCTGTTCAGTGTTAGCGCTTTCTTCTGCTGTCCTTTTTGCTTTAACCTTCTTGATCCTTGCCCTTATCTCTCTGCTTACCGGGATATGGTCTATTTGTGTGATTGAGCTTCCATTACTCCAGGTGTCAATGCAGGTTTGACTTTTGTTCCATGTATTTCTTATTGTTAAGTCAAACATGTGTGTTAGGTTTTTCAGCGCGTTTCCATTTTTGTTAGGCCACGTCCACGTGTGGTGTATATGTGCATTGAAGTCTCCTAATAGTATAATGGACATTTTTCTTGATTTTTCATAACGTTGGTGTGTGCCGGTTTTTTCTTTCTAACTGATGCCTTAATGCTCCATATAGACAGTCCTCTCTTCGGTTATTACTGATTTCTTTCTCCTCTTTTCTCCGATTTCACTGCACTATATATATATCATGATTTATTGCGTTAGAGGGGAAGCACTGTGTAAAGTTTTGGTTTATATACCAAATTAAACACTAACTAATATTTCTTATCAATTACCGAAACTGTTCCGATATATGTATTATTTTACAGACACATCCACTTATACTTTTTTTTAACTATATTTTTTATACGTTGTCACTATTTAACTTTTATAACTTTTATGCACTCAAAGAAAATGATAGGTAAATTCAACCAAAAAAAACATATGAAATCGCGCCTATCTAGTTTCATAGTTAAATCAATCAGTAAAGAATAGTCATACAACTTTATTTGTTTTCGTAAACAAATAGTAGTTTAATAATCATATCTTCTTGTAACAAATTAAATAGTACAATGACATTTTTTTAAGTTCACTAACCATTTTCAATTTGGTCTACAATTAAATAGTACAACGACTTTGTTTTTTGTTCACCAACTAATTTTTAGGTTGATCTACACTTTATTGTATGATGAAGTTTTTTTTGGTTAGCCAAAATCTCAGTTTTGAGACATCAGACCACCCAAACCAAAGATTAGAGAGCGTTTATAAGATCCATCCAAATATATCGATGATCCCTAAGAGAATTTGAACACTGCAATCATGTTATTAATTTTCTATAAATTCATAAGAGTGTAAGATAATGCATGATTGATTATTGTCAGTGATTTGTATGTGGCGTCATCTGGGAATAATTTCTGTAATAGACTACGTGGTAAGCAAGCAAATTTTATGGTAATTCTTTTAGAACTTCTAGAAGACGACAATAATATTGGTTTGTCTACCAAGTACAATAGTACAGCGAACTAATACTGGGTTAGAATTACAATTCGATAATAGTTAAAAATAAAATATACTATTATCTAGTTTAATTTGACAGAATTCAACAAAATAATAGTCAGACGAACAAAATAATAGTCTTATTCATCTATTTTTTAAGTTAATGTTTGTTTTGTTGTACGACAACTTTTTATTAATTAAAATAACAATCACCTCTTGTTTAAAAATACCATCAATATAGTTTGGTTTAACAAAATTAACGATATTGTTAGTTAACCATTTTTTTTTGTTGAATTTACCCATACTATTTCTTTGAGTGTGGGTATCCATTGGTGACAGAGCATTATAAAGCACGTCTGGTCGCCTCGACAGCAAGATGACAAGTCCAATGTGTTGCCGCATTGTGTTTGTTATTTAATGTTTATGCTCCTCTTTTTGTGTTTCTGCTTCTACAGATTTTTTTTCTTCACCTTCTGAGTTTTCTGATTACTCGGTTTCTGGCTCTGGTAGCGCTGCGGTTTCTTTGTGGAGTTCATTTTTCCCACTCGCTTTCTTTTCCAGTATTTTGGTCGCTTCCCAGTTTGTTCATGATCCTCTTAGTTGTTGTTTTCCACGTGTAACCCGGTCTCCCCATTTTTAGTGTGAAATATAATGTAGAATTTTTCATTTAACGAGCACAATTTTGACCTGAACAGCTTCACTTGACAATTTACCTAAGAAAATATAAGGGGATATAATGACCATACTTTAAGAGTAATGCATTTGATTATTACGTGCGTTATGCTAATATGTACCACCCTGTAGAATTTTTCACTCAGCAACGGTTTTGTCACCCTTTTTTCATTGTAATTAAAAATTATTTATTTGAAACCAAATACCTTAAAAACAATTTTCGTCTACACGACTATTTTTTCATTTATTCTTTCAAAAACAAATATTTACATCTTATTATTATTTTTATCTGAAATGAATATGACGCTCCATCTGTTTGTGTTCCAAATAGTGCTATTAGTTATTTCACTCAAGTGAATGGGAGATCGGTGTTAACGGATTTATTTGGTTTGGCCGTAATTTATGCCCTCGCCCGCTTGGGACCGCCCGACCCTAAGAATTCTAAGAAATTTGGTACTTCTTACCCCCAAGATAGCAGCAAAAAAAATCTTTCATGTAAGACAGTAACAGCATATGTATTGAAATTTAGTGTATAAGCTTAATCTGAATAACCTATTTAAAGCGACTAGGTTAAAGAATACAAAAAATGAAAGCTGACTGAGGAAGTATCATATAAGCGTTGCATTACTAATCTATAACTAATACTTAATAATCTGACGCCCATCAGTTCTTAGAAAAATAATTGAAGACCTAAGTGAATAAAGGTGTTATGTCACACTTTTAAAGTTTTGAGTAAATCAAATAAAATGGTTTTGAGTTTGAACTTATTTATTTTGTCTTCAATTCAAATAAATAATACCTCATAAAATAGATAGGTTATGTTCTTTTGTTTACACTAATATTAAAGAACAATATCAAGCTGTTATGAAACTAGATTTTTCTGTCCAAAACTGTGTACATCCACTAAAATTACTGGTTGTATGTATGACATGGCGCCTTTATAATTAAAAAGTTTCTATAAAATATTACAAATTTAGAATTCACGTTTATTGGGTGTTAAATCTATATCAGGGGTGTTCAAAAATTGCATAAAGTATTTTTTTTTAAAAATGCGACATAACACCTTTATCCACTTAAGTCTTCAATTCGAACAACAAAAAGGAAAAAAATAATCAAAAATATAGAAGTTAATAAGTAAATATCGTAACAGAATGAAATCAACATGATATTAACAAAATCAAATAAATAGAAGACAGTAAATTACAAATCTCTTATTTTCTATTTGGTGCAAGCAAATAGAACATAAATAGGCGACTCTCTGTCGGCATCCCTTGATCTTCAGAACTAAGTGTTGATTGACCTCGAGGTCGTTTCCCCTGTAATTTAGTTCGATACTGTCGTAAATTCTGTACGCAAAATGTATAATTAATTGATGTAAGTAACAAAGTTCACAATGTCCTTTATCCATATTAAATAAAATTAATCCGCATGGCTCAAGATTATAAACAAATTTTGATTTTAAATAGTAACACTCGATTAAGTTTTAATATCTTATGTTTCTTGCCACAATCATGTTATGCAAACCAACTTTTTAAATAATCGCTCTAGATAGATTAACCATCGAAATATTAATTAATGAATTTAAAATGAAAATAGAAATGTAATTATTATATATAATTTTGTAAAACAAAGTTAATTAGAAACAGACTCCTCTATCAGAAATATAAAACTAAGTAAATATTTCATAACAAAATAATATTAATGTGGTATTAACGAAAGCAAATAAAAGGAAGAAAATAAATTACAAATCTGTTATTGTCTATTTGGTTCAGACAAACAGTACATAAAGAGGCGACTCTCTGTCGGTATTCCTTGATCTTTAGACTAAGTGTTGACGGACCCCGAGGTTGTTTATCCTGTAATTTAGTTTGATAGTTACGTGAATTTTGTAGGCAAAATGTGTAATTGATTAATTTATTAACAAAGTTCACAATGCCCTTCATGCATGTTAAATAAAATTAATCTGCATGGCTCAAGATTAGGTATAAACAAATTTTTAACTTTACCAAATACCAGATTTCTCTTTATGTATAGTAATATTTGATTCTGTTTTAATATCATACATTTTTAGCTACGCGTATTCCATTTTGTTACAGTTTTCGTTTTAATTCACGAGCATTGGAATTTGCCAATTGACGTTATTGGACTATTTCCACCATCGAAAGACGATCCCAGTACCTTGTCAGATATCTTCAGAAATATTCCAGAAGTAAAATCAAAATTCTAACGTTGAGATGTCTTTGTGGTGGATAGAGGATTTAGGGACGTTGTTCCTTATCTTGAATCTGAGGGTTTTATAGTCAAAATGCCAGAAATAATTCCAACCGAAGAGAGTCAGTTGAGTGATTTCACTGCGAATAGATCTCGAATAGTAACAAAGATTAGATATGCGATGAAGTTATTAACGGCCATTTGAAAACACGTTTAGATATTTTGATCGAGTTTGGCAAACGCCATCTCTACCATATTTAATGCAGGATTTGAAAAATACTGCAGCTCTATGCAATGTAGAGTGTGAAGTGTGAACTTGTCTCAGATGTCGCAGATGCTCATGAAATCGCTCAGATGATGATGAAAAAAAAAAGATTAAATGAATGTATTAAAAGACATTGTAAAACAATCTTAACCGCAAGTTGAAAAAATTCGATTCAATATTCTATGAATGACAAAGACCTTCCTGATTTTCCTATTTTGACGGAAAGAGAGACTTATTTAATAACTCTTGGACGATATCAAATAAACCAAGCAAAGCTATATTATGGAGAACATGTTGCTTCTGACGGGCGATACACAATTGAGCTTTGTACTGATGTTCAAGCCTTTCAGTTTGCTTCACATGGACTAGTTGCTGTTGATTCTTTATTCATCAAAGGTAGAATTCAATCGAGACATGTGAACAAAACAAAGTACTATGTTTATATACTGATTGAGAAAACTATTGAAGGAAGAGAAGCCGTAAAAGCTTATTATTGTACATGCGAAAATGGAGCTAGAACTGTGGGATGCTGTGTACATACAGCTACCATAATATGGTACCTAAGTTATGCAAGACATCTTAACAAGAGTATAACAGCGCTGTCTGACAATATAGAAGAAGTTTTTGGAACGTTTGACGAGGCCGATTAAGCTCAAATATATTTTTCAACATCCTATAAAACTTCACACACACGGTATATTGAGTTAGTTCTTTTTTTCTATTAATGGGTTATTTCATTACACACTGGTATATGAATCATTGCTGTTCGCGATATGGCCTATTTCGGGACACAGTTCTTTTTAATTGAAAATCTATCGTATTTAAATTTGCTTTAAAAAAAATAATCCATTAATGCTAACGCCACTGGTAACAATGATCTGAAGTATATAGTTATTTTAGAATTAATTAACTTTATTGAAGCAAACCTTTCAAATTTATCCAATAAAAATAGTGGGTTTTCAGCAATAGCTTGTTTCTCTTTATTTAATAAAGAACATAATCGATCTAAAATATTTATCATTTGCTTAAATTATAATAAATAATAGGTACAATGTTCTATATTTTCTTAGCTATCCATGATATTAATAATGTAAATGTTGCTCCCTTTATAAGAACTATATTGAGTATTAGCTTCATTAATCCTTATCGTTCAATTATTTATTTAATTGCAAGCAGGGCTGGCTCTAGGGGGGGGGCGAAGCGGGCGGCTGCCCGGGGCGGCAAAATTTTAGGGGCGGCAAATTCTTTAAATCCACAGTTATCAAAAAATACAAGAAAGCTAAGAAACAATTGTTTCACTAATATAGTAATAGTAATGTTAACTTTATATAAATAATTTGTTATTGTTAGTTTTTTTTGTATATAAAGTAGGTTACATACATACATTCTGTTTCTTATATGTGATTTTATTTCTTGTCTAATTTCTGTGGTGTGATATTTTTTTTAAGTTTCAATACGGTTAATTTTTTCAATTATTTTATTTTACCCTTTTAAATACAGTAATCATATTGCCGAAAACCCAAAAATTGCTGTAAACCTTATAACTAAAAAAACAAACCATCAAGGATATTCGGTAGGTGACTCTTAAAATGTTATAAAAAATAACGGACCGTAAAGATAAGATCAGGTGGGGTAAAAATGAGACAGACAGGTAGCGAGGTAAATAAAAGACAAGGTGATATCCAACCCAGATTGAAATAAATTAAACTTAATTTTTTATTCAAAGTTTGTTTTGTACATTCAGAACTGTTTTATGTTATCCAATCAGGTCCTATGCCTAGTGTTAATGCGGCAAAATATATTATTCAGTAAACTCTTTAATTTACTTTTAAAAAATTTTTGAACGCACCTTGGTACTTTTTTGGGGATTTTGTAGTTCTCTATTTGCATTGTCGGTATTTGGCAGACGTCAACTAGAAGTGTCATACTTCACATTTTGTGATCAAGTTTATTAATCTGCCAGTTTTATATCATCAAAAATTTGATTTTCACGAAAAAATTAAAAGCGGGGTAAAAAGAGACCAATGAGCAGACTGAAGCAGGCACATTTCAGCTTCCTAATTTAGGAAAAGCTAGCCCTTTTGCAAGCCCCTTCTTGTTTAGTAAAAAATCTGAATAAATTACATATAAAAGAAAAACCCTCCTCTGTCTTATTTTTGCACTTCCATCTGTACGACGTCAATAAGAATGGGAAAAACTCACGTGTCTTTCATTTGCCCTCCACTGCCTTTTTTGTTACCCCACTTGGAAGGTAAAAATGAAACACTGTTTATTTTTGTTCATCAATTAACGGTACTTTTAGTAAAAAAATACATAGAAATATATTTTTTCCTGTCATTTTTACATATGATACCAATCTTTCATTAAATGTGACTCGATTCTATGCAACCTAAACATTGAAAGATGTCATTTTGTCACATTTTTACCCCGCCTGACTCGAATATTATTTATATAAGAGAGGGGCGGCAAAATGAAACTGTGCCCGGGGCGGCAAAATACCTGAAGCCAGCCCTGATTGTACGCTAGACGTATCCTTTAATTTTAATAAAAGATATACTACATACGACCATTCCCTCTGCTACTACTGCTGAAGCTGAATTCAACAGACTATCACTAGTCACAAATTGTCACAAAACTCGCCTCTATCATTGGATCAAATTAATTAAATTTTCCAAATTTTTACTCAAGCTTTAACAAAAATAGTAGTAGTTTTACTTTAGCACTTTCACAATACAAAGGAGAAAGTAACATCTGTCTTTTCATTACATTTATTTCAACGTTTGAATAAAACGCATCAATTAAAACAATCCTAGAATTAAATCCGCTTATCGTACCCTCCCAACTTGCATAAATATTAACAGACATCGCCCTCTGCGATATCTCGATACATTTGCTATCCTTTTTATCTCATTCTCAACATGAAAAATGCATAGGAAACGGCAACCTACCGACAATTATGAATTTTAATTCAAAATGCAATTTGAACATGGGCGTACCTTTAACACACATATTACAGCATTACTTAATACATTATCGTAGATTTCACATATTACATATTTATGAAGGTAATAAATAATATAAATATAAATCATGAAAATATATTCATAAGAAAGATGAGCAGTCTTCTATATCTCAGAAATAAAAATAAGAATGAATGTATTTTTTGTAAAGTCAAATTTCTGTTCGTTAGAAAAACGGAGTTATTAGGAAAACCCTCGGGAAACATTTTTCATAGGCGTAATAGATGTTATACTTTTGGTCAGAAAATATTTCCAATTCTTTATGTCCAAAATTAATTTATATTATTGCGGGTTCAATATGAATGGATCTGATCCTGTACTGTATTGTTTCATTCTTTTTAACGTAAGTGAGGTAGTGCAATATATATATATATATATATATGTGCCATATAAAGTTGATAATTTTTGTTATTTCGGTAACCCAATCCCATAATTACACAGGCCCACAAAAAAAAAAGTTGTCTGCGCCGTGGTATTGCCCATACCTATCCCTTGTATTTTGACCCGCTGAACACGAATCTGACCTTCCCTTATACGTCAGGTTTTTTTTTTAAGCAAAAAAGTCTAATATTTATATATTTATTTGCTATTAAAAGAAAAACCTGACATGCTGGTGAAAAACTAAGATCAGATTCGTGTTCAGCGGCTTAAAATACAAGGGATAGATGTGGTCAGTACCCCCGCGCAGATGACTTTTTTTTGTGGTATTGCGCCACACTGAGTGTGGCACAGTGGCAACCAAAAAAAGTGGTCTGCGCGGGGGTACTGACCACACCTATCCCTTGTATTTTGAGCCGCTGAACACGAATCTGACCTTAGTTTTTCCCCTACACGTCCGGTTTTTTTTTAACAGCAAAAAAAGTCGTGATGAATCGTGATATTTATATATTTATTTGCTGTTAAAAAAAAAACCTGACGTATAGGGGAAAAACTAAGGTCAGATTCGTGTTCAGCGGCATAAAATACAAGGGATAGATATGGTCAGTACCGCGGCGCAGACAACTTTTTTTTTGTGGGCCTGTGTTATCCTAACTACTTTTCTTTGCAAAGATTGCTGCCGCATAAAAATGGCATAGGTGATTGTGGAATGAATCATCCGTAATACGCTGCTAATAGAGATGTCACATAAGAAATTGGCATGTTTTTCACATGTTAATTTGTAGTTGAAGAGCTAGAAATTTAACACAAGACGTGGATACGATATTATTGTTGTCTACATAGCAGACATCATGCTTTGAAATAAAAATCATTGCTACCTTCTTATTCTAATTTAACATTAATATATTTGACAAAAGTCAGCTTCGAATAGTAGATTGAGTTTCGTAAAATTTTTAAAAAAACGCCAGTGTCTCTATCAGAAAAGGAACAGTCTGCTATCGGCACCGGTGCAGCGTTCAAAGAAAATATTCATGTGTTTTTTATACTTCGTTGTTTAGCCGTAGGGAGGCCGCCACTTACTAATCATACAGTGTTGAAAATCTGTTCGATTTATCCAGTTTTAAAGTTAATTTATGGTAAAATAATAAAGCGGTGTAATGAAAGAGGTGGTGAATTAAGTGTTTATTGAAATTAAATTAACCGCTATTAATTTAATTACTACAGTGGTTAAAGAAGTTTTCTATAACAAATTAAAAAATTGTAATTTTTTTAATCTCATCGTTAAAATACATCTGAGAGTAAATTACTGAGATCAGTGACATTGTTTCAATAAAGACAGAATTAGTTTAAAAAACCGACCTGGACGTCCTACTTTTTCTAATAAACCCTATGGAATAATTGTGGTTTGTGAAAAATTGCTAAGATGTCAATGAGTAAATTATTATTATTAAATATCAGTCAGTGTTTTCATTTCAAAGCTGATTAAACAAGGTAAAAGTAAAACTGTTTTATTATTTCTAAATGACAGTGTTGCAATGCTGTAAAACCCACGTTATTAATGTGACCAGTGAACAAAATATCTTTGTCTCTTCCGTCTTCTGTTTATAGTAGTACTGTCTAAACTGGAAACATTGCCTATTTCTAATTAATTTTAAAGAAAAAAGTAGGTTCCAGTTAGAACAAAAATGTATAAGAATTTATGAGGATTTATAAGTCATTAATAAAAATGAGAAAGAGTGTTGAACCTAGAACGGGGCCTTGAGGCACTCCAAATTTAATTTTATAAATCCCGAATATAGGCTTTTGTAATTCACAAATTGAGGTCTCTCCCAAGGTAAGAAGTGAGCAGTTTTTGATTGTCAAGAAAGAAATATTAAAAAATCATTGTTCTTAGTTAAATATCGTGGAAGACGCAGTCAAAAGACTTTGCTCAGGATGTCGTCCTGTTTACTACCTCTGTTAATTAAATTTGTAAGCGAGTGGATAGCTAATGTAGTGGCTATTTTTGTTCTAAACCCAAACTGTCTGTTATTAACCAACTTATAATGCTAAGCTGTTATCTGTAATTTTAAAACAGTTTGAAAAATCTTTGCAAATAGTGGTATAATAGAGAGCGGTTTATAATTAGCAGGGTCTTCAGTATTGCCTTGTTTACGAATGGGATCTTTAGCACCTTAAGAATTATAGGAAATACGTTACATTTAATACATTTATTTATTAGTTTAGCTAATAGAAAGTATGTGTTTCATAGAATTTGAAATTTTTAGTAGTATTTTTTAGGTTATTAATAATATCCAGAATTTGAATATGAGACTTCCAAAAAATTAAATTCACTATCGAGTCCCTCCACATCAGTATTATTTAGATAATGTTTAAAGTTTCTATCGGAAGGAGGTGAGTTCTCTTTATATTCAGTAACCGTTACAAAGTAGTTATGAAATCTGTTTGTAGACGTAATGTGTAGGATGATTACGAAACTGTTGTATTTCACTATACAGGCCCACAAAAAAAAGTTATCTATACTGTCATACTGTCCTATCCATTGTATTTTGAGTCGCTGAACACGAATCTGATCTTAGTTTTTCTTCAACACATCAGGTTTATTTTTAACCTAAAAAAGTCTGTTGGATCGTAATGTTGCTTACCCAGCTCATTTAAATCAGACTCCAACAGTGATTCAACTTTAAAACATTAACCTAAGAACATTGTGTTACTTCAGTATTGACCACATAACTCAAAGAAAACCGTAAAACTAAATTTAAAATCAAAAATCAAACATTTAAGGGGGAGATTTCACGTCAGTCTGGTGTATCCATATGAGCCAGGCTAGGCGAAATGTTATGAACACTAATTTAAATTTGACTGTGTGCATGTCATACCATATTGGTAACTAACAAAATTTTCGCCAGTCAAAAATTATTATTAGTTAAAGGGGGAAATGCCATGACATGTCTTGGAATCCGATGAAAACAGTGGGGAGTCTTGATTGGGGAGTTAATGAGATGTGACCTCGGATCCTTGTGCTTGAGTATCATACATCCACAACCTCATGATCCCATAACCTCAGTATCCGTAACCCCTTAACTCTGAAGATCCAACGGAAAAATTCCAAGTAAGGTGATTCGTGCTATTCTGACATTAGAATTTTTGAAACAAGCACACTATGGCGCCATAGCTCTTCAATGGCAATCCCAGTATCCTCATAACCCCACAACTCCGAGAATTCAATGAAATAATAGGAGGCTGTCGATTGGGGAATCAATTAGATTGTGTTCTTGGAACCTTGTTACCAATTAAGCTAATTTCAGCAGCAAATCCTTCTATTACATAACCCAGTAACTCCGCAAACACATAACTGCATAACTCTGGGAATCGAAAAAAAGAGGGGAATTCATGTGACTGTGTACTCGGAATCTTAAAATCGAGTAGCCCGTGACCCTTTAGCCCTTGAACAGCAACACATTCAACTGTTTAATCCCGTGGTTCTGGGATTTAATAAAAGCAAATTAGGGAATCTTAATTGGGGATTCAGTGAGAATGTAACTTTGGAAGTGAAGTATCTTTTCAGGTGACTTCTGTTTAGGTGACTTCATTTGATATAATTACTTTTGCGAACTCTTTTATCTTCGAACGACCTATGTAACGGATTTCTTTTCGCTTTTTGCTCCACATCACATGTTCCCTCTTCAACATCCAAGAAAAGTCTGCCGTCATATGCTCATCCCACCTTCCTTGATATCGTAAGATAAAGAATTGCAAAAGCAAGAAATCGAATGAAGTCACCTAAACAGAAATCACCTGAAAAGATACTCCACTTCCAAAGTTAAATTTGTTCCAATATAAATTAAGATTCCCTAATTTGCTTTTATTGAATACCCAGAATCACGGTTTTATACGGCTAAAGTTTTGCTGTTCAAGAGCTAAGGGATCACGGGCTTCAAGATTTCGAGAACACAATAACATGAATTCCCCTGTTCAGATTCTTCACATTCTTCTATTATATGTCCAGAGTTATACAGTTATGGGTTTATGAGGTTACTGTTTTTGAGTTTGCTGCTGGAGGGCTACAGGCTTACTTGATTCCAAAATTCTAATGTTACAATGACACGAATTCGACATGCTGTGGAAAAACTAAGGTCAGATTTGTGTTCATTGGCTCAAAATAAGGTATGGTTAGCACATACCCTCATTTTTGTGGGCCTGTGTTATTAATGATATTTCACATCGCCTTATTAGAACTATTAGTTTGAGAAGCATACTTGTCATGTGCTACCGGCATTATAGTGTAGCTAACTAAAACGTTAGTGACAAGCAAACGTGTAACACACTTCCCGATATTCTTGGCCTTGGATTTGGGGATTGTCTACTATGTGGTGTGTTTATGTTTATGTGCATCTTTTTGGATTTTCTCAGTTATGATTTTTCTGCATTTTGTAGAGATTATAAATCATAAAGTAAAATTTAATTTATAAATTTTAACAATAAATATAAAGTATCTCTTATCTGCCTGAAATTATCAGCGAACCAATTAATTTTGATTCTTTCGTTACTTATATTTCACAAAGAGGCAGCATATAGTATAATACTTTGAATATTCAATGAAGCATTTAAATATATTTTATTAGGTATGAAATTACTGCCCGACTAGATTCGCTATCGAAATATAAATTAATAAATTTAAAATGAAAATAGAAGTGTATTCACTATCTGTATAAGAATTGCAAACAGTCTGAACTAAATGTTTATAGGATTTGACTTCTACATCCCGTAAATGAGTATAAGCAGCATGTACCAACAGCGCAGCTTTGCTAGTTTTGTAAAACAAAGTTCATCGGAAACGAGTTCTGCTAAAGTTTGTTCCAATATAAATTTAAAGAAGTGTACCTACAATTACAATATCTACTGTTCCAGTGTATATAAATTCGTGTACAAAAGGTGGTAAACAAAGGAAAGATATAAAAATACCTCCACTAGGTACGTTCAGCAATTTGTGCAAAGTTTATGTTACGCCCTTGTTACATTTGTTGCCTTTGCACTTTTCCATTGCGGTAGTTTTAATGCATATTTAATAAGAATGTAAATGTATTTATGTATAATACATAATCGTATTTACAGTTCCCTGTGTGTCGCTGTCTTGTTTGTACACTTAATCCTGTCGCTTCAAATAAGATGACGAAAACTTACGAGGGGACTCTGAGGCACTGAAAAGTTTGTGCTAGTTGTAAGCAGATTGTAGTATTATTTCAAGAGCTGATTTACCAAAATAACATTTATATGAAAATCAGCGTAGATGTTCAGTTTCTATCCGATTATGACAACACAATCAATTATGTTATTAAAAATAACAAAACACCAATTCTAAATATTAAAATATATATAGCAAAGAGGAAACTAATAGAACTACATTATTAAACCAAGAAAAGCCATTAATACTAATGAAATAAAATGATGCTAAAAAGTTAAAAATCTATGAAAATTAAAAATACGTTAGAAAAATGTAAGTGACGTCTACTTCATGTTTCAGGTAAATGTAATGGGTACCTAGTACAAAAAATAATTTAAAAAAATGCAATTATTCCTATAAAAGTGGCCAGCAAAATAAATAATTGAAAACAAAAAAACATTTCTTTTTACAAAACAGCAAAAAGAAACAAGAAAACACCACATAAATAACAAATTAAATACTTGAAGTATTGAAAATAATTGAAATATAAAATCTGTACTATATATAAAATTGAATGTATGTATGTTGGTATGTCCAAAATTCCTGACTGCTTAGAGATGACATAGTTACTTCAATTGCTGGCTTTAGGGCCCTAATAAATTGTAGAATTGTCACCCCTAACGCCCCTAACACGCCCTAGGAATTTAAATTTGTATTAGTCATGTAGAGACTTGCAATATGACATAATTAATGAGTTTTACAATAGGAATGAAGAAAGAAATATGAAAATCACAAAATCATGCCCAATTCCTTAGGGGATGAAAGTTGAGGTAGGAGACATAAGAAGATCACCTTTGTCTGAAAAAGAAAATCAATTTCTCAATGAGCTAAATACTACAAATTTGGCACGCACATGGATAATGCTTTCAAAATAAAGGAAAAAATCCAAAATCGTCAACATTTTAATAGGATAAAAACATGAAGAAGGTGAATAGTTTTATTTATCATTTTGAAAATAGGAAATTATTTACACATAGAACATCCAAAACTTACCTCAATATGAAAGGATTTAAACCAAATACGAATATATTGGATGATTATTTATGTAATTACAAAAATGCTACTCCGGGCCTCCAAGATTGATGTCATATTCTCCATTATCTCGATTAGAGGTACGTATTGAATAGTAAAAATAGTAAACATGTAAATAGGACGACACTAGCCACTCCTCTGTTTGGCTGATGACCTGGTACCTTATAGATAGTGCTAGATCCTCAGTATATCCCAAACCCTTACCTGTTGTACTACACATTTTATTGTTAAGTAGTTCCCTTGCTCTTTTCTTGGCATCTAGTTCTACTTCAATATGCAAGTATTCCGTCCTGTATCTCCCCAATATATATCGACGAGATAATCCAACAATGGGAAAAGAAATACAACGAGAAGCAGACGACCTAACTCTTATAGGAGAAAAGAAAGACGATCTACAAATAGGTGTATACAAGCTCAAACAAATATGTACAGAGTTCGACATGAAAATATTAGCAGAAAAAATAAAAGTTATGGCTTTCTGTGGAACAAAGTCATAAATGATAGATCAATTGAACAGTTTAAACACTTTAGGATGTGACATCACTTATGAATATAGTAAAGACATGAAATAAAAAATCAATAAGCTCACTGACACAAAAAATTGCAAAAAACTTTAAAAATCAAAACAAAGAAGGAAACAAATGAAATTTTATAAAACAATAGCGGTGCCTACACTCATTTAAGGAAGTGAATCATGGATAACGACAAAGAAAGACGAAAGCAGAATACGAAATGAAGTTTTTGAAAGGAGTGAAGGATTGTACGAGAAATGAAGAATAAGAAATGTAGATACTAGAGAAGAATTGCAGATATTTAACTTAAACGACGGAATAAAAAAAACCGTACGAAATGGCATGAACACTTGAATAGAATGCACACAGAAAGACTGCCCAATAATGCAATGTATTGCAAATGTACAAGATGACGAAGCGTAGGTCATCTGAAGAATCGATGGAAGGTACCATAATAGGCAACAGTGCCTAAAACGTAAAGCGCAGAAAAAGAAGAGGAGCCCTCCATTGCAATCGTTGCAGTAGTTCTGATTGCTTTTGTTCTTCCTAAGCAAGCTAACTTTTGAACAGCGGGCTAAAGACAGCTCCACCACGTCAGGTTCGCGTAGTATTGAGAGATTTTACCATAGCAATATACGTCCAATGAGTGGTCTTTGGAATTATTCCCCATTTAAGGACGGAAGATATGTTTGTACGTCCATGGGCATGCACAGGCTTTCCTCGTTTGAAATTCCATGTGCCACTCCATGGAAGTTTGACATGCTGAAGCCTAAAGTTAATCCCAGATGCACGGAAAAAATACAATCGTGTAAAAGAAGCAAGCTGAAAATCACTCGTTCTTCTCCTCTTTTGAATAAAAATAGCCTTGTGTTATCAGGGTTAACAAAGATATGTACGTTATATCAAACCTAAACTATGCATGAGCCCTGAAATAGTCACTTCAAATTAGTTTTTGCCCTATTGGCCTCAAATATCCGGATTTCTGCGTATTATATTTGTGCGCAGAAGCCCGATTTGTTTAATTTGACCAGTAACCGAGTTTGAAATTTCACAATAGCGGATACAGTACCCTCTGCAGATATTCTCAGTTCACCTCAGCTTCAACCGTTTCATTACAAAGCGTGATTTACATGTCGAAGGTATTTAACATAAACGATATCCACCTAATTATGGTCTTGTCTACGTTGGGAACCACGGCCGCTTGACAGGATTCAACGGTTGGATTGAACGTTTCTTAGGTATTTGAAAATTCTATTAAATCCGGTTCTTTAGGCTCTAGCGTCTTCTCTGCTCTGACAATACCTGGTGGTGAGCTGTCTCTGAAGAAGAAAGTAATCATGTTAATTGAGGTGAATTGTTAGTAACACCAGTACTTCATCCTTTATATACTTTTCTATTAGTTTCTCCAATATCTTCAAATAAAAATGTTATATTTATCGATATAAATATCTTAATCTAATCATATATAGTACGTTTCTGGTAAGAACCTTCACCTTCACCACTCTCCAGCGCATTGAGGTATGTCTCAGAGGTAGGACTTAATACTTAATTAAAATACCCAATGTTTGTCAATAGACTATGACCAATAAGAAAGCGATCAACATCAACAGCGCCCATTCTGCATTGATAATAGCATAGTAATGACAATGTGTTTTTTAGTTCTAGTAATAACTGTTCAGGTAAAACAAGAACATTTCTATGATTAAATATATCTTCCATTATCATACGGCATATGTTGTGGTGTGTAATACTTTTCTTTCTCGAGTTGAAAAAATATTTTGAGTAGGCGTTTCAAACTGATAAATTTGATATTAATATTTGAATATTATTTGTATTCTAGACGAAATTATATTCAAATTCGCTTGCCAGGATATCCTCCAGCTAATTGCTATTTTGTGACCGCTGACTGCATATTTTAACTTCTGTAGTAGTCGTTCAGAGGTTTGCAAGCAGATTGCTCTTTGGCAACCCACCAACAGGCTTGCAGTTTAAATTTGATTTCAAAAACAATATCAGACAACGCGCGCTAGCTGGCGGGACTTCGCATAATAATGGATGCTGCAGTCTTCAAATGTCTGTATGTTATTTTGTCGTGTAAGTTGTCACATGCACGCTTAATGGGAATCTCAGAGACGTAAATATTTTGTGAATATTCAGATGCATTAAACGAGGACTTAACAGCTATTGTGATGTTTATTTAAAAATTTCTATGCTGACTAACATTCTTGACCTTTTTACGTTTATGGTGTTGCCTCTTCGAAATCTCTATTATAATTAGTATATAAGAGTCTGGGCAATAATTAGCAAAATATTTTTATAGACATTACATTATCACGTATTTATTGCTGTTGACATAATGTGAAAAAATGTTTGGATATTCAGCAGATGAATAAAAAATAAGTAAAAAATTGTGTAAGCAGAAATAAGAGATATTTATTTAAAAAAAAAACTGCTGCACAAGGGAATCACTACATCCAGATCTTCTATCCAAGTCTCACACAATGAAAAAAAATCATAAAAACAAATCTTTTAATTTTATGAATATTAACATGAAGGCTTAGCCGCAAAACCAACATCACATTTAAACACGTTTACCCTTTCACAGTATTGCATCAAATATTAATAAGTAGTAGGTTATCCTTATTTATCTATATTTTAATCTTGTTTGATTCCCTATCTCGCCCCACCTTGTCATCCCCTGTCCCACTTTGTCCCGCCTAGCCACACCATCCCCTAGTTACCCATAATTATCTCTTAATTACCCACCAATCCCCGCCCCTCGTGACGTCACAAAAAAGGTGTAGGGAGGAGGTCTAGGACCTACTATAATACCCTCCGGTGAACTTTCGAAAAAATTTCTCGTACTTTCTAGACAAAGGTGTTCTTTCGAAAATCCAAGTCTCTCATAACGAAGAAAAAAAATTGATACTATATCTGGACTCTACTATGTGGAAACAATTTTCTATGGAACTTTAAAGTAATATTTGAAATCGTCGACCCCAAAAAGCCATAAAACGATATGCCACGTCCATAGTGGAGGTGGAGGTGGTAGCAGGGAGTTAATAGTTAAATGTTGAGGCTTTTGGTTCTTGTAAATGGACACACGCTAAATCACAATTTTATATTTTTCACCCTCTTTAATAATGAGATGGAGGTGGTAATCAGAGTGGCTAATGCCAAAAAAATTTTTGTGATCTTAGTTTTTCTCATATATGTACTAATTACCAATTTCATGGACTCGTACTTGTTTGATTTGCCTATTTGCCCCATTTACCCGAATTTACCCCCCAACCCTTCAACGGAATAAGATAGAAATATAATCCTTATATCGTTAATATACATACGTGTACCAAATTTCAAGGCAATATCTTAAACGGTTCCAGAGTAATCGTGCACACAAAAAAGTTACAGACAGACCGGCCGACAGACAGAATTCTTTTTTGTTCAAACTTAAAATCTCGACGTTTCATGATATTCTAAGCCTATTTGAACAATGAAAATTTTCAATTTTTTTTTGCGTTACTATGCTTCCACTGGGATGTGGAAGTAAAAATAAACAAATTAACAAATAAACAATTATTGCCGTCACCTAAAATGGGAATAACATGACGTTCTATGATGAAAAGAGACATGCTTCAAAAAAATACTTTATTTTAGAAATGAATAAAACTAAAGTGAAAAACCCGAGTGAATATCTGATTCACACGCGCTTCACACTTGCTTCTACTGTTAAAACTTTGTCTTGAACGTCCTGAATATGCGCAAGTTGATGTAGGAGAGTCATATATATACTATAGTTCGAGCGCTGTGATTCGTACATTTATTTGAACTTGTATCTCGTTTTGACATATGAAAATAACAATTTAAGGAAATTGAAATAAAAAGCGTTATTAAAAAAAAAAATCGGTCCAGTCGAAGCCGCTGGCGAAGACGAAAAAGGAAACGTCGTGTGTTTTAAATATTTATTTGTACAATTGAGGGTCTAGGCGGAATTCAAAAAAATTTCCTATAGAAAAAGCGCTGCATTCATGTATACTTTGCTGAACAGTTAAAGAAATACCTTAATTTACTTTTTTAAGTACTCACAATGAGTGTAGGGTATAAAATAGTAATGAACCAAAGAGATTGATTATACAAAAACACTAACTAAATTATATATACAAACAAATATATTCCTTGTTTTGTTGTACATGAAATGTTTTAAATTCTTCCTGCTAATAGAATAACACGACGAGCATCGTATAAGAAAAGAAGGTGAAAAGAAAAATGGTGGTGCAACCTACAATTTGGTACAATACACGCGTTTTCAAACAGGAAGTCTCATATCAAACGACGCGTGCGCGTGGACTAAATAAATAAATTGGCGAAACTGGAATAAATTGGCGATATCCACCAAAAAAGACTATAATTTTTTTTATATACTGAATATAACAGGCGCAACAGGCCTAAAAAACCATACTTATGATAACATTGTTTAAAATGAACATGAATAAGTTTTACTAACCATTGGTGATGTGCGGCCTGATAATAACGACAGCTATGTTGAGTTGAGAATTTCTCTTGTATTGAACGACGCACAACTAATGAATGTTGAAAAAAACTTTAACAACATTCAAAATAACTGTATTACTGGTAGGGCACAGAAAACTCGGAACAACTATGTCTTATTTTATACATTTATTTATCAATTCGACTGTTATATATTTAGATTTCAACACTGTAAAACGTGAAAAATGAAAACCAACCAAAATGCGACAACTTGCGAAACGACCAAACTATTTAATACCGATTAAGGAATTATTTTCAAAAATCAACGAAAACGGGTAGATGGAATGAGCATATATTAATTAATTGTCCTTCAGGACAGATTTTAGTCTCTCATGTAATTTTTCATAAAAATGAATAATTTTGGCTCAAATTCTAAAAAAAGGCGCAAAAGTCTATATGTATATTTATTTCTTTCGCGCCCTCTAGCGGCGAAACTATGCGGACATTTTATGCTCTATAACTTTGCTCTCTTGATATTTTTCACCAAAATGCATAATTTTTCAAAATAGAGAAAAAGACGAAAAAACGCTAAAATTCATATATATGTACATATTTCTCAAAAACCACCCTCTTTTAGAACTGCGGGGAGTGAAAATCATGTTTAGACAACCCACATACTTCACTTTTTACAGGTCTCATAACTGTGGGAAAAATTTCTTTAATTTTTCCTAATTTGAAGGGACTATTTGGATCATTCCTTTTTTACTTTTTACTTTTACTTATAAATATGCAAGTTTTTTATTCAGTTATTATGCATATTTGGTGACACAATAACAGTTCAATCTTTAACAGCATTATACATTTTCTTATTATTATCATTTCTTAAAGGGAGCAATTGTATTGCTACAACTTATTTAACATATAAAATTAATTTACTAATGGTAATAAATCGCATCTTGTGAAATAATTACGTTGTGAATCTTTAGCAAGAAACGAGAAGAGTTAACACGGATATGCCCATATACGAGTACGTATATACATACATAGAAGCATTATTTGTCATTCATTATTTGAGTTCAGTGTGTTATTATCAAATAAAATTTTAAATAAAATTCTACATGATTATTGAACATTTTTGTCCGGTTATAATAATTATTTTATTCCACCAAATCAAATAGGTATAATAAATATTCGTTACTTTTATCTAGTAAAATTTAATCAGTGAAATGGTAAATTGCTTTTCAGATCTCACAACGTCCATAAACTGCTAACAGCAAGGTAAATTATAGGTATAAAACTACTATTCACTAACCTTTTTGTACATAGAATTAGAGTAACTCTGGGATTATCAAGTTTTATACATTAAGATTGCTAATTATCCTTATATAAACAATACTGTGTTTGTATAGGAAGGAAATAGATTTGAAATATTGAAGTGAAAGGAAAATTCGAGAAACTTTCTGGTATTTAAAGTATGAAATGAGATTTGAAAGCAGAGGCGACGTTAGAGGTGCTAAAATTGGTAAGATTTAATTTTTCTGATGTCGATAATACATTTGTCTACATAAAATACATTAAAATAATCAACAAGATCGATAGGTTTTTTGCACCTACGTCCTATTAATAGTTTTATTTTACAAGCTTTTTAAGACGATGTTTGGAAAATAAATTAACTTTAGTTTAAAATGTAAATAAAAAACTATCGAGTACTTAGATGTAGAAAACTTTCAAATCCAATTATGAATTATGTTCGATATGTTCGATATGTTTAGTTTACTTACCAATAAATGTTATAACAAGAAAATATAATAAACATAATAAAAAAAAATCATACAAACCGACCAAGTGTATTGTATTTTTAGAGTTCCGTATTCGAAATTAAAAAGCTGAGCCCTTATAGGATTACTTATTTATCCGTCTATTGGTCCGCTCGTCTATCAGTCTGTCTAAAAAATGTTTTTTAATTCAGACAAGTGTCGTTTGAAAGGTCTAAATGAAAGAATTCCCAAAATATGTTTTTACATTTTTACAATGACTCCTTTACTTCCCAAAAACTATTTGGTCAAAAGTTCTGAAAAAAATATGAAATGTTAATAGGTCAGACGGTAAGCACTTCGTGACTGGAAACAAACCCGAACATGTTGTAATTAATTTTATTTTATTTAGATTGGGGTAATAATGTAAATATCTCAGTTAATATATCAGGAAAAATATTAAGTAATCAAAATTAAAGATAAGCAAAGATTTTCTACAAAAAATGGTCTTATGTATATGAATTCTAATCGTACGATTGCCTATCTCGGAGTAATATCAAAGCGTACAGACTACTAGTTTGTTCTCTACTAACCCTTCGATACTTCGGTGTTATCTGGTAATTATATAATTTCTTGCTGGTTCTTCCTCACTATATACGTTTTTTTATTCTATATAAAAATATATTCTATTCTACTTGTTCCCGCGCCACCTTGAGATGAAGTACTGGTGCCTTTTCTTAAAGCAGAGAGAGTAGAGACCAAATCCTATAAGTTTATTTTCAGGTAGGTGGTTTATTCCAAAATTCTTCATTATTGTAAGTTTCTGTTTATTCTTTTCTTTGTGAACTTAGTTTACAATTATCAGAACAATCCATAGCATTTTAGGCTTTAACATCTATATCGTCTTTGTCATTGTCATTCATAATATCTGAACAAGATTTTCCTTTGCATAATCAGCAAATTATTAGGCAACGCAAACCGCCTTACGACAGCTGCAAGCTGCATTGCTACTTTTCGCCCATTTGCAGGAAATTATTTTTAATAACTCCTGAGGAGCTTGTTCCTGAAGAGTTGAAATAGGTGTTTATTTGATTTTCCCAACTCAGCACAAAACTGGTTTAATAATGCTAAGTTTGGAAAGACTTTGGTTGTAGACTGTATCATCTACACTGACTGATATCTATATCGAAGAAACCGTAGTCTTTTGCCCCATAAAGGTGAAGCAGAAATTTTCCCCTGGATTTGTAATTGCATCTAGAGATGTATTCAAGTGCTCGAAAATATTAATAGTTTCCTGTGACTGAGATTCACACAGGGCCTTCCTAATAACTAACGAGTCTGTGTCCTCACCTGCAATAATGGCCGTTGTGATATGTTTCGATTTCACTTGTTACTAAACAGATGCCAGCATCCACAAGAGCTTGCTCAACTGTGAAACCTTCACTCAATAATATCAGTGAATGAGCACGTTTTCAAGCGGCATATACATTCAGCGGTGTTTAGTGCATCAACAAAAATTATAGAGTAACGCTTTTTTTTTTACATATTTTACGTACTTATCTAAAATATTTAAAATGGAAAAATAAACTTCTTTGTGGTGCTAGAAAATATTGTAGGGTAAAAATTTTCTGTTTATACAAAAAGGGTATTTTTCATATCAATTTTTGCCAGCTGGTAAAAATTCGTTTTAGTAAGCAGTAGATAATATTCCGTGTTCACAAAGGGACGTTTGATCGCTAAAATAAAGTGTTTTGGAAATTGGGTGAAAGCAAGTACATAGCGTATCCAACCAAACATGGAAAATATTTGAGCACCTAGATATTTACAAAGTAGGTGGTCACACAAACAAAATTATAGAGCATTTTGATAGATAATGTACAGAGATGGGTAAAGGAAATTTTCTAACGAAAGTTCCCAAGAAATTTTCGTGAGTTTCCTGATAAAAATCAGAGGTGGGTAAAGGAAACTTTCTATGTAAAAGTTTCCGGAACGAAGTTTTGATAAAAATTAAAGTTTCTAATAAAATATTTGAATATTCCAAAGGTTTCCAAAGGAAACTTTCCTAGTATTTTGGAAACTTTCAAATATTCAAATATTCAAATATTCAAATATTCAAATATTCAAATATTCAAATATTCAAATATTCAAACATTCAAATATTCAAATATTCAAATATTCAAATATTCAAATATTCAAATATTCAAATATTCAAATATTCAAATATTCAAATATTCAAATATTCAAATATTCAAATATTCAAATATTCAAATATTCAAATATTCAAATATTCAAATATTCAAATATTCAAATATTCAAATATTCAAATATTCAAATATTCAAATATTCAAATATTCAAATATTCAAATATTCAAATATTCAAATATTCAAATATTCAAATATTCAAATATTCAAATATTCAAATATTCAAATACTCAAATATATTAATTTTTAACAAAATTTCGTTCTAGAGAAATTTCAAATGGAAAATTTCCTTTACTCATCTCTGATAATAATTTATCTTTCAGAATAATATCCATATATTTTTGTCTAAAGTTAACAGAAATAATTGCAAATATTCACGTTTTCCGCCATTTTTTCAAGATGAATACAAAAGCTCAGCCTGTTAGGGGGTGAAAGATTAGTATGTGTTTTCTGAGAAGCAATCAAATAGATTTAAACTAACGCCAACTTGTTCAGAATTATTCCTAAAGTCATCTACTTAAAAAATGACCTACCGACTGGCTTATAATGACAATTCAGAAAATTATGAGAATCTGTAGAGAATTTTCTATTATTATTCATATATAAGTTACTAATAAAAGTTCATATATTATTTCATATAAATGTTCTGAAAAGCTTTATACTTACTTTTAGGACAGTTTTCAATTTTAGTTGTTGCTATAACTATCTCTCTATATACACTGTTTACAATACGGAACCGCCAGTGTCCGACTCGACTGTTTTTTTTTTTATAATTTAGTATAATTTATTTTTGCTGTTCATGCCCCCTCAATTCACCAGTTTTTCACAATTCAACCACTCAAAAGCTGCACCATAATGTAAAAAAATCCTAGTTAAATTTAAACGAAGTGAATTTTTGTGCAATAAAACACAAAATCCTCCACCCATGTAAGTTGGCCCGGTTGGCTTTAAAATGGAACCCTTACATGGAAGAGACGTTGAAACAGAAGTGAAAACAATGCAATACCGCTACTGGTAAGGAAAATGAGTTCGTTCATCTTCACGAAAGCGCAGAATAGAAGTCCTAAGTGGCAGAAGTAAATTATGAAATCCCAGGGCCTACGTGATTATCATGTAACAATGACAGACTTGAGGACTTTGCGTTTCAGATGTTAGAAGGAAGCGTTGAGAAGTTCTCTGTTTATATCACTTTTATTGTAGAATTAATTTGGTGTATTATTGTAATTTAACTAAGGCATAAAGCTTGTCAGGAGTTGTACCGATTAAACTGGAGAGAATTTATTAAAGAAAACTTTGTTAACAAAAAGTAATAGGAAATATAGAGACTAACTAAGAAATGATATTTATATAGAAAATACGTAAATGAAATATAATTCACTCAACCGTTAATTGAAGTTAATACTTCTAGGAGAAGTTAAAACTATATGTAGTTTTTAAACTATTGATATTATCTCTGAAAATATTTAACAGAACGATACAGATGGTTCCTGAAACAATAATACAGCGAAATTAAATTCCGGTTTCACCGGAAGTGATTGCAGCTTCGTTACTTTAAATAGCTTCTGGCATCTTTTTTAGATTTCAAATTTCTATGAAAATCAAATCACGTCTTTTTAAGATGGTGTTTAGAAAGAACAACAATTTGGACGAATTACAACAAATAATTTATAAAACAAGAAATGGGCTAAAAGCAAATATGTGTCGAATCCCGTAAGATAATTTTATGCATTTGCAAAATTTTATATTCATCAGTAAATATTAAACAATATTATCATGATTTTTCTTTTGCAGAGAAACCTTCATTTCTCTGTCAGTTTATGATCCTGAAGAGAGATTGAAACCTCTGAGACTAACATTGACACTTATATGAAGATGATTGAAATTTTTTTAATTATCTCCAGATAATGACAATTTTGTTACCAAAATGTGTAACGACTATAATGTTCAGTGTTTTGCTGTTAATGAAAACTACTTCATTGTAGGTTTAGTCTCTTCATATTCAGTAGGTGGTTTAAAAAAAAAGCAAGTGGTCATTTTGACAGTTGAGTTTTAATTTAAGAGAGATGTTTCAGAAATGCCCATACTGACCAAAACGAAACGCTAATGTATCAAAAGGCTTGAATTAATTACTTGGAAATCGTTTGTACCATCATTAATGGATTTTGTATTTAAAGACTTATTCCACTGTTGTTTCTTGCTCTCCCAGGATACTGCAACTTCGACTAGCTTACAGATTACAAATGTCATCGATTTGCGTGTATTCACATCACGTGCATCTAAAACACTTCCAATTGTTCATTTGTATAGTAAAGTAACCCCAAATCTGCTGTACCCTTAATGGGGTTGGCTCTGGTTCTTGTTGCAATATTAACTGCAAGTTATCAAACCATATAACGGCAATCTTTTGGTCATCTTTTACACTTGTATATAAACAAGGATCCGCATAACTCCCTGAAACCAGAATCACGATCTGGCGACCGGACTGAAAGTTTCATTGTAATCAGTTGCGAACAACCCTCAATCACATATAACAATCAATTTGTCCTTTTTCTTTGAATTTAACACGATATACCCAACGATTATCAAAGATTTTCTGGTTTATTTACCAAAATCCAAGCATTATTTTCTGATAAAGAGCTCATTCCATCCTTCATGGCTTCGTTCTGAAATAGAATTATTTCAGAGCGGTGTGAAGACACTGTTTCTTTAAAACTCACCGGCTCATTAGCTATTAATGCAACAGGCACCCCGTAAAAGTCTGGTTTTTTATCATGGTCTTGTCTCTCAGCTTTCTCTCATTGGGCGAATTACCTTCGTGAGAAATAGCTTCTAATTTTTCGGAATGTTCATCTTCTAAACTTTCATATTGCTATCAACTTGTGTCTTAGTAGGTGATAACACTTCTGTCTTAAAAATGACATCATGACTCACAATTACGTCTTGTAACTGAAGTATCCACACACGATAAATTTTCACGTTTCCTGTGTACAAGACTTTTTGTCCAATTTGCGTCTTTTTTCTTTTGGAATATAAACAGAGCATTATGTGCCAAATACTTTGAAATGTTCGACTTTCGGAATTTTTTCGATCCATAATTATATTGGGCTCTGTTCGATTTAGGATATACACTGCAGTATTGATAGCTTCTGCCTATAAAAATTTTGCAATATGAGGATTTGAATACAACATGGAGCGTGCAGCCTTGACGATAGTACGATTTTCTCTCTCTACAAAACCATTTTCTTCTGGAGTATACGGTACCGTCACGTACCGTATACTCCTTGATTCCCATTTCTTCTAACAAAAATTTCACTTTTTTATTGACATATTCCTTACCGCCATCACTTTGGACTTCTTTTACTTGCTCATCGAATCGAGTTTTCACTTCAGTTAAAAATGTTTTTAGTTTTTCATATACTTCGGACTTTTCTCATGTAACATAAATGACAAGATATTTGCTATAATCATCCTTTAGCAACGACAAGACAAGTTAAAAAACATTAATTTTTTACCTAACGATTGAACGTCCATCGGTAACAGACATCAGAATGTATTAATACCCGTTCTTTAATTGCAAGTTCTTCTGTGTGATCACATGAAGCACATCCATCACAAATTTCATTGTCACAGGTCAGTTCAAATCCGAATCATTTCATAAACACTTGCACGTATTTATTATTTTGGTGGACTAGTCTCTCGTGCCATAAATTAAGTGTATCGATGTTAGATTTCTTAGAAACACATTCGCAGTTTTAGCGGATGACGAAACAATAACACGTAAAACGATGCGATAAAGATTTTCAGCCTTTTCACACACGAGTACCACTTTATTGTCCAGTAAACCATACAATTCTTTCCTTTGTTTTTATCTATGAAATCAGCACCTTTCTGAGCTGCAATCTTCACTGAAAATAAATTTCTAGCCATTTTTGGTCATATAGAATATCATAAAGCGTTCCCGGTAACCATACTCCGTTAGCATATGATTCGACGTTTATTTTTCCACTTCCGTACGCGGCGATTGTTTCTTCGTTCCCGACATGTATCATCAAAGGTTCTGAAAAGTTCTGAAATTCACAAAACCATTCCCTACGGTTTGTAATATGGTTTGTCGTGCCCAAATCAATTAACCAAAAATCAGATTTTTCAATTTCACTGTCCAACAAACGCGTTTCTCATGCGTCTGTCTGTAATTGCGCGCCCACATTTCTCGGACAATTCTTCTGTAAATGTCTTTTTGAACCGCGCGATATGCAGCCCGGACAGTTTTCCGTTTTCCCGCACGTAAAACACTCATTTCCTCTCTTTGACTGTCTTCTTATGAAAATTCTTGCCTTGAAACTTCATTTTTGAGATTAATGCTGTCGTTTCTTCAACATCCGATTAATTTTTTTGAAGCCATAACTTCTTCAGTCATTAAAAGAGTTGTCAATGTCTCAATATTACGTTTCTACGAATCCATGGAATCCCGTAAACTATGTTGTACTTCAGAGGCAGAATTGACAATATCCTGGACATTAACATCGAATCTGGTATTGCACATCCAAGTTTTTTTAATTTTGTTCGCCATCTCGTCAATTTTAAAATATGCGCTGCTACGTTCACCATTCAAATTCAAAAAACTGTTTTTGAATTAGTCCCAAACTCTCGTCGGATTTTAGGTCATAGACGCTATGTAGTATACACACATTTTTCGCGCATTTTCACAATTCATCAACGATTTTGTTTCTACCGTTTTCACAATGATTCTTCGTGTAACACGATCCGCCTTTGTCCACCTTCGAAGCTGGTTTTCGAAGTTCTGCTCTGTACTTTCTGGTTTCACAACGTTCCGTCGCAAACCCCTAGAGCATCTGTAATGTATTCACTACAAACTGCGATTGCTGCCAGTTTTCGGTATCGCGAAGTTTTTCAACTTTTTGCTTGTCAGTTTCCATTCTGACACTTGTCTTTGAATGCACTACAAAACTCACTAGTCACATGCCAAAAACTTCACCGGACTTCCTCAATCACAAAAACAACACTTGTGCCCCGGACCCATAACCTGTAGATTTGGCACAAATTAAGCGTAAATTTGTGAGAGTAAACAACTTCTTTACTTTAGAACGTTTATAGTTGAACTAAATTTTTTATTTTATTTATTTATTTAGATACAATTTATAAAAAGGTACAAATGTTATAATTTCGATAATATAATTTACAATAAACGAATGATTTGGTGGGCACCTAGATGTTGGAACATCTGTATGTGCCCTTTTAAATTTCCTAGAGGGTATATTATTTATTTATATTAATTTTGTATCGAAAATAATACATTATTCACATAGAAAATTGAAATCTTTGAAATCGAGAATATAATACTTATACCTGTATATTCAGTCATTACTACATTATGTCATAATCCTGAGAAACTTTTCATCGTTTTTTATAATGTATGCTTTACTTTTTTTGTTGAAATTTTTCTTATTTCTTATTTGTTTTATATCCGTTGGTAATAAGTTCTAAAACTTTGGGGCCAAATAATCTATAAATTTTAGGTTTATTCGATTATTTGGTATAATTATTTGCTTATTTTCATTAGCTCTAGTCAGATACTGATGGCTGACATAGTTTTGGAGTTTTTCTGTTTTATGAATGTATGAGCAAACTAACTGTATATATAGTGTGTTTATATTACAAATGTCCTCATTAAAGAGCATGCTCGTGGGGTATAATTTATTTCTATTGTAAATTATTTTTACAATAGTTTTTTTTATAACAGTCAATATGTTCTGACCATTTTAGGTGTTTATTTATAATGATTCCTAAGTATTTTATATTCTCTACTTCTTTGATTTCGTCACTTTTATTATCATCATTTATTGCTATACTATTATAGTCTGGTCTATTTACTTTTGTTAAAGAGAATGCAATATATTTGGTTTTTTTAACATTAAGGGATAGTTTGAAAGAGTCTAGCCAATTTTTTACTATTTTGCAGCCTTCTATGACTTTTTCTTTAGTTTCTTCCCAAGTATTACCCGTGAAAATGAGTGCAGTGTCATCTGCGTATGATATAATTTTGCCTTTAACTTTTATACTCAACAATGAGTTTATATATGTAATAAATAGTATTGGTCCTAATATAGTACCTTGGGGTACACCGACTTTTATTTTTTGAGGATTGCTAAGAGTATTGTTTAATTTTAGAACTTGATCACGATCACTTAAATAGTTTTTGAATATATCTAGTACCGTACCTCGAACTCCATAATGTGATAAAACATCAAGAAGTTTTTGGTATGGTAACGTATCAAATGCCTTTGCAAGGTCAATGAAAACTGCTATGCTTTTTTTACCATTGTTTAGGCTATTTGTAATCTCAGAGGTGAGAAAGTACATGGCGTCGGCTGTGCTTACATTTTCAGTAAATCCAAATTGATTTGTATCTAGGATGGTATTATTCTTGAAAAAATGGATTAGTCTTTCTTTAGGACATCTCTAGAATTTTTGCAAAATTATTTATCAAACTAATTGGGCGATAGTTTTGAGCCCTCTTTAAAAATAGGTCACCATAGATTGTTTAAAATATTTAGGTACATGACTCGTTTTAAAGATTAAATTGATAATGTGTGTTATGGGCTGAGTGATTTCAGTGTGTGCCAATTTAATGATATTTGTTGAGATTCCGTCTATGCCAGGAGCACTGTCATTTTTTAGAGAAGAAATATGGTTTATAATTTCATTTTCGGTGGCTGGTTTTAAAAACATAGAAGCTGTACAATAATTGTTTAAGCTAAAAGGGTTATGGGGCACGTCTATTTTCTTTTCCATTTCAGAACCAATATTTATAAAATAATCATTACAGTAATTAGCCATATCTGTGTTATTCTGAAATTCGTCGCTGTTTTCGTTAATGATTTTAGGATTTGTATTTTTAGTTTTAGTTTTTTCATTAGTAGCATCAGATATTATTTGGTACATTTTTTTCATATTATTTTTATTATTCTCAATTTGTAATTTGTAATAGTTGTAAATAAATACCTATTATTTCTGCTTAGATCATTGTTAAAAAATATTATTTTGGGTATTCAGCAGATAACTTTCAAAGAAAACATTCGTTTCTTTCATATACCTTTGGTGCAAGTCTGACCAAAAATGGAAGATCGACAAGACTCCCCCCTACGGTGACTTGTCGACATCTTTCATACACCTACCATATCAAGATTCAGCATGAAAAGTAATAAAACAACCACTCTTTCTATATATTGATGATTCAAGTCTGATCATGCTAATATATATAATATTAAGTATCTCTAGCCCAACCTAGAAATAAATGTAATAAACGTTTGATTGTGATGTAGTATCCTCTAGGTAGGGCTAGAGATACTTAATATTATATATATTAGCATGATCAGACTTGAATCATCAATATATAGAAAGAGTGGTTGTTTTATTACTTTTCATGCTGAATCTTGATATGGTAGGTGTATGAAAGATGTCGACAAGTCACCGTAGGGGGGAGTCTTGTCGATCTTCCATTTTTGGTCAGACTTGCACCAAAGGTATATGAAAGAAACGAATGTTTTCTTTGAAAGTTATCTGCTGAATACCCAAAATAATATTTTTTAATAGTTGTACTTTTGTTTTTTTATTAATATATTTAATCGGTTTCTATATCATTTATATTGTTGTTCTAGTTCGAGGCTGTGATTTTTCCGTAAATATCGATACAAAACAACATACAAAAGTATCAAATAACTTAAAGAACTTACACCACAGAGAAGCGACAATATCTGCGGTTCCTTTGATATTTCATGGCCCGGTTCTAATGACATTGAACATGAGTCAAACACAACCTCTTACACTGAGAGAACTTTAGAGTTTAATGAACACTGAAAGCAATTCAGTATAATATGTTACTATACCATATATTAAATATAATTAATAATAATAATAATACAATATAGTGATAACTACACAACCTATCTGACACATGCGCATACGAAAACGGTTAACGCGGAAAGCCTTGCTGTCGCTTCTCTGTGGTGTAAGTTCTCTGCTTAGAGCATGAGATGGAGTAACCAACTCTAGCCAAAACATTATGCAAGCGGATATTATATATGATTCATGAACGTTAGATATTTAAGTCTATAAAAGAAGTTGATAAGATATCTCCTAGGGGATACTTACAAAGTTATCTGAACGTCCAAAATAATGTTTTTCAATAAGAGAAGGTCTTGGGGATATAGTCTGATAACCTCACTGAATATAATATTGTCCTTCTTCCTATCAATTTGCAAAAAAAAAAGTACACGATAAAGCACACGACTGGTTATGCACATTTATGCGGTGCTCTATCTTGTTGATTTCGTTATCAGATGAAGATTGCAAAAAAAAAACTATGTCAATTTTTGCTGAAATTGAATGAGATAATAGTATCATCTGTTAGACAATTTCACTAACTTTCATGTTACCTGACCATCGTTTTCATAAACATGTTCAGTCAAGAGATAAAAATTATTAAATATCAGCGTAAAGGTTAAAAATGTCCGAGCGCTAGTGGAATTTTTTAGTTCTATCTAACACTTACTAAAAGTTTTCAATGTGTTACAAAACTTAGAAAAATCAGATTGAGTAATTTTTTTTTCCAAAATGCCATGAAAATGAAGATATTTTAATAACCCAGAAGGACGTTCTGCGTCTTTTGAACAATTGGATTTTTTTTTCAAAATTGCAATGAAATCGAAATTTTATTTCTCCATTTAGGAACTATACACACATCTGATTTTTGCTAACAAAACTCGAATTATGGCTTGGGACGGTTTAACCTCATATAACATATATTGTTTTAAAAATCATTTTCGAGTGATTAATCTCGACGAATCACATAGTCGTCCGTGGATACTCATATTTCTTTCATTAATTATCATTACCGCCAATCCCAGTGCTTTCCACCCCAAACCAACTTGCCCAAACCTATCCTTCAGTTAATTTTGTATCTTTTTGTACTAGTCGATAATTACCCTAACTATAACTATCTTCTTCATATGGGTTGAGATTAAATATCCTCGGGATGTGTTGCAAACTTACCATGTGTGATATACAGATCTAATTTATTTTAGATACTTATTAACTAAATATTATTTTAACATTATACAAATTGAAATTATTACCAAAATATATACAATACAAGTCTTCGTATTGAACTCTTACTGTTAAGGTTAAGATCTCGTGTGGTTTTGTGAGTCGAACCGGTAACTGATATAGTTCCTCCTAATCACATCTATTCAAGACTCCAACACAGGAAAACTTTAAAAGTGGTAAGAAAAATGTATTATATATTGGAAAAATGTGCATCAACGGATACATAGAAACACCTCTCACACTAACAGTTTCTTTAACTTCGATCTTACTTACTGAGAAATATTATTTTCCTTAATATTTTACGGTTATTTTTCCCATTAGGTGAAGCTTGAACGAGAAATAGGTACTCGACTGGGATAATTATTATTAGTTATGTCACATTTTAAGTTCAGCAACTGTCATCACAACTAATAATAATTAAAATCTTATTTGTCTTTTTCTTTCGCGAGCTATTTCGAACCATAGCCTTAATATATTAAAAGAAAACTATAGCTTTGTAGGTGTATTAAGTGTCACGGTTAAAGAAATAGCTCGGAAGTTGGAGAGTAAATGGAAACAACGTCTGGTCTTGTTTTCATGTAAATCTGTAAATTCTATTTAAGACGACGTTCAACATATTAATACGACAAGAATCTAGATAAGAATCAAATACCTTTTTAAATGTAAATTGTGTTACTGAATACACAGAGCTCGACATTGTAAAAGATTTCATTTGACCCTCAATCGATTCTGGTGTACCGTATTTTTCTACAGTAAATAATTCAAGAAAACTTGTGTTGCCTCCTTCACTCTAAAGCAATTCTATTTCGTATTTTATTGCTTTACACCAACGACTTTCTAGCTATGGTAAAATATTTGAAATCTATATAAATGCTCCTGGATAAAAGATACTCACTTTCGTGGATTTCTTTAGCATAAATATTTTATCGTTTTATGTATGCAATGCTTAAAGTACTGCTTTTACTTAATTTGCCCTGTTTGTATGTTATTTAGTATGTTTAGGTCAAGTCTTGCAAGTCAATTTTGAAGCACTTAACGACGTTCAGTTGAGCTGAAATTTTGCATATACGTGTAGTTCTGGTGACAATATTATATTTATTTATTACGGATCAGCCCAATTACACATAGAACTTTAAAAAAATATGCTTAAATAACAATTAATAAATTAATTACAAAAAATAAACATACATTTAAAAACGACAGTAAAAAGAATATAATGAACATAAATAAACAGGTCAGATCAGGAGGATATTCTTAATTAAAAGCAAACACTAACTTAAAGTTATCTTAAAGCTATAAATAACAATTATATCAAATGTCTTTTTAACTTATTGACTGAGGTATTAAAAAATCTAGTTGAGTATTATTTCTTACAATTCTACTTGTACCTAAATTAGAACCATATAAGGTTCGATTATTCTGAATAAAAAGCATATATGTAAACGTCTTAAACGTCTCTGGGAAATATAGAAGTCAATTGTAGAGAGTAATTCAAGTAAGTCAATTTGTAAGTCAGTTGCTAATTTTGAATACCAAGAGAATATCTGCGCTGATTCTACGTTGCTTCAAAGTACAAATATTTAAATTATTTAAAATTACATTATAAGTCATATTTTCAGTAGCAATGTTGACCTTATATGCAGCATAACGTAAGAATCTTTCTTGCACTAACTAGTGAAATATATAGTGATTTTATGGCAGCTATGTTTCTAAAATCTTTAGTATTTATAGATTTATTGTATATTAAGTCGATGTGACGTACAAATGTCAGTTTAGAGTTAAAATATACACGTAAATCTCGTACTACTTTTACATTTTCAATTGGTACATTCTTAATTACATACGAATTTATTGATGGAGATATCACTTTACTGAACTGGATATATTTGCATTTTGAAACATTCAGTGTTAATTTTTTACATTTACACCAATTGAAATCTGGTAATATCATCTTGTAGTTCAATTATATAAGTGAAATCTTTAATTTCTTTAAATACTACCACTACTACAACACCATTAATAAACAGATTGAGCAGCAAAGGTGCCAAGTGCGCACCTTGAGGAACACCTCACCTAACTTGAATTCCACTTTTACAACCTGAGCTCGGTAACTTAAATATGATTTTAACTATTTCAAAAGACTGCCGTGAATATATCGAATAATTCGTTTAGAAGCAATTTGTGATCTACTTTATCAAATGCCTTGAAGAAATCTACATCTAAATTGAGTCCACACAGTATCCCTTCTCCAAAGATTTGACGATAAAATCTTCATTTGTTTTTACAATTAATTACACAGTCACAAAAAAAAATCCAAAGGTGAAAGACATCTTTGAAAAATAAAAGTTATTTTTCTTGTGTGGCTGTGTTATTTTTTATTTAGTTGCTTTCATCATGATCAGAGAATATTATCTAGGTATTAAGCAAATCACAACTTACATACATTTTTATTTATTTGCAGGTAATTTCATAATAAAAAAAAATGTATATAAGTTGTGATTTGCTTAATCCTAAATAATATTCTCTTAAAAATCTTCATATAGTAATAAGTTTGTTGTTATAGATCTGCTTTGAAATAATCCGTATCGCTTACTATTAAGACAGTTTTTTTTAAGAACAAGCTTTTTTATTATTTAAGAATTTAATTTAATTTAATTTAATTGAAGAAAAAATAAGTTACGTTGAATTAATTATCTTAAAAGCTCTTTTTTGGTTAATAACAGCCCAGCACAATGAAAAATATAAATGAGTGTTTTAGGGAACTAAACTTTACAAATCCCTATCATAACATACCAAACGTATTTTTGAAATAATACATTTGTAAAATAAGTTTTCTTTAATAATAACTACACAAAATTTGTTTTTATCGGAAATGTATTTTTTTAAATTAATTGAATAAAACTGTTTAGTTATTTACAATCAGTAAATCAACAATTTAAAAGGCTCTTCCTATTCTATAGTTATAAAATGTGTGCATAAAATGCGTAAATGTAGTTTCAATAAGGACTCATATTTTAAGAAACATTTAATATTCCGAATTACAAATGCCCCTTAAAAGAAACTCCAGAGGGCGGCTTTTTGTTGAATATCTCAGATCTAGATTGAACACTGAAAAGCTCCTTAACAAAGCTACAAAAGATCGAATATAAACCTTTTTGTAACGCCTTGTGCAGTTCAGTTAAAGAGCATTTCAAACCAATCAAAGATTTGAAACAATGAGGCTTTCTCTTATTACGCGTCTTTCAATAGTCCACTAAATTAAGCTCGCAGTTAGTAAACAGTTTTTTTCATGACTTTAATTAAGATAAATTGTTCTTCTTGTTATTGATTATTTTATTTTAGAACACTTCTTGTCTAAAAATATAAACAGAATAAGAAAATGCTAAAATGTAACATAACATAAAATTCTTACCAAGGATTATATTGTTTTTAAATATTTTGTTATAACCTTCCAAGTTACATCAATAACACTTTTAAGTATAGGAGGTTTAGATTTGTCTGCGTAAATAAGGTGATTCCTTATCGCGATACCAGGGTTTTGGTACGCTGATTACACAGCCACACACAAAAAAAAAGTTCTGTGCAGCGGACCAAATTATATAGATATGGTGTATTTTTCGACGCTGAATCCGAATCCGTACTCAAAAAAAAATCTATCGTGTCAGTTTTGTTTTTTAGTCAGAAATCCTCCCTTATGGGGGAGTGAAAACTACCGCTAAAACTCAAAAGACGCAGGTGAGTGTAAATAACATGTACAAAGGCCAAATTTTTGTACCTCTTAATGCAAAATATTTGACTCTGGTGCGACAACCAGCCATTACTCTCAAAGGATAGAGACTCAATCCTAGGGAGGGTTAAAACTACCCCCACCCTTCATAGGTTTCAAAATGGGAAAAAAATCAGGCAGGGTGAACAAGTATGGAGTAAATTCATTATAACCACCAATACATGACTAGAGACTACCCTTAAAAGGTAGAGCTACCTTACATATGGCTGCTATTAAAATTCGGAAAAGGTCAAATACTTGTAGCTCATTGTGCCAAATATATAAATCTGGTACGACAACCATCTTTTTAATAAGGTTGAAAATCAACCCTATTGGGGTGGGAGTAAAGACTACCCCATATATGGACGGAAACAGACGGACGGAAATTTAGTTAATTTAGGTATATGGCTTACATAGATAGAAAAAAAAGTCACTGAGAAGATAACATCAAGCGCGGATCTAGAAATTTCAATAATTTTTTTCTCGTCTGTGGCGCATGGGACCCATACGAAATATGGGAAATAACATCTCGAAAAGCACTTCTCTAACGACCCCTAAAAAATTTTGAAAAAGCAGTTTGCGAAATTTTTTTTCAAAATTCGGTTACCCCCAGGTAAAATTATTTTTTTTGTCATATGCATTTTACTTTTAATAAAGGTACAACAATGTGTTTTGAAGTTTATGGAAATATTTTAATTACTAACGGAGATACAATGGATTGAAATTTTGTGATTCACAATTTAACAAATCACAAAATTTCAATTCGTTGTATCTCAGTTAGTAATGAAAATATTTTCATAAACTTCAAAACGTGTTGCTGTATTTTTATGAAAAGTAAAATGCATATGATAAAAAAAATAATTTTAAACGAGTCCCTAGACCTTTAATCGAATTTTGAAAAAAATTTTCGCAACCTGCTTTTTCAAAATTTTTTAAGGGTCGTTAGAGAAGTGCTTCTCGAGATGTTATTTCCCATATTTCGTATGGGTCCCATGCGCCACAGACGAGAAAAAAATTATTGAAATTTCTAGATCCGCACATTCTATATCTATGACTAAAAAAAATAGGAAAAGAGAACCACGGAAAAGATATTTATTTTGAAGATAAGAGAAACAAATCATAAGAAAAGAAAGTATTTGGATTGATGGTCCAAAGTATGATGTAAATAGGAAAATAATAGCTTTACATGGACTAAAAGATAGATAAGTTGATAAATATTAAGATAAACAGTTGAATAAGCAGGTATGGTATAATAAATAAAACACAACTAGTTAATGCTTAATGTATGAATTTACTCCATTTTTATCTACCCTGCCTAAAACTACAAATGCCTGAATTTTTGTTTCGGGATATTAGAAGTAATGAAATCCGTCCGTCTGTGGGGGTAGTTTTTAGCCCTCCCCCCAATAGGAGTAATTTTCAACCTAATTAAGATTGGGTGGTTGTCGTACCAGATTTGTATATTTGGCACGATGAGCTACAAGTATTTGACCCTTCCCGAATTTCAATAGCACCTATATGCATCATTTGAGCATAGAAGTAGCTCTTACTAAGGGTAGAATCTAGTCGTGTGTCGGTGGTTGGAACTAATTTACTCCATATTTGTTCACCCTGTTTAAAACTACAAAAGCCTAAATTTTTTTTCCCGTTTTGAAACCTATGAACCTATGAGGAGATGGGGGTAGTTTTAACCCTCCATGGGGTTGATTCTCTACCCTTTGAGAGTAATGGCTGATTGTGGCATCAGAGTCAAATATTTCGCAATAAGATATACAAAAATTTGGCCTTTGCACATGTTATTCACACTCACCTGCGTCTTTTGAGTATTAACGGTAGTTTGCACTCCCCCATAAGGGCGGATTTCGGTTTAATATATGGAAATAGCCTACTGTGGCTCAAATTTATATTCTCTACTCTCGACTACAAAACATCTACCATTTTTCATACTTCATTAAGAGTTATTACATTATTTCTATGATTTTACACCATTTTAAGGGATGTTTTTGACTAAAAAACAAAACTGACACCTTAGATTTTTTTTGACCACGGATTCGGATTCAGCGTCTAGAAATACATCATATCCATATAATTTGGTCCGCTGTATAGAACTTTTTTTATATATGTGTGGCTGTGATATTATTGAATATACCGGCGGCAGTTATTGTAACTCCTTGAATGGACTTCCAAAGAATAAGGTTCATTTTGAAGTCATATTAACAAACAATCCAAACAATATATTTTAAGCTACAAAGCATTGTAGGGGATCCACGTTTAAAAGAAGCAGGATTGTAAAAAAATACTGTTATAAACACCCCCTCTCTGATATCCGGCTACCGGAGAGGTAGGGTTTACCTTGCTTCATTGTATGGGGCTCTGCCGAGGTGTATCAGGTATTTCTCTAGCTAGTCTTGGGCCGTTTATGGACAAAATAGGAAAAATAAAAAACACTTAACAAACTGCAGAGAAATAACGACAATCTATGTCATCATCATCCTCAAAAAAGTAAACAATATTATAAATCAACTGGGGGCGGTAGCTCAGTGGTTTAGCGCGTCTAGCTTGCATACTGGCGTACCTAGCGAAGCAGGTTCAATCCCTGCTCATCGCGAAATAATTTTAATTATAAAATTATCCCCAAGAAGTGGTTTGGACTCCACTATAAGTTGTAGGGCCTCGTTTCTCTTTACCTAACACAAAATCATTCTGGATTTTCAAGGAGTTACTTCGGTGACTTGAGAAGCGGTTAAGAAAACGAAAACAAAACAAACTAGAATGAGCGACAGATAACTCCAATATCACCAGAATGATGTTGACAACATTTAAAAGAAAATAGTTCATTTTGATGATGATGCCATTACAGGCTAGTTTGTTTCCAATATAATAGGGATGTGGGTAATTTATCACATTATGAATGAAAATTGTATTTATTTTCAATTTGCTTGAAGTAAGTATGTTTTTGTTGTCGCTATTAAGTACGCACATCTCAAAAAAAACTATTAAAGAATGATATCAAATGATTTTATACCAAGCAAAAGCAGCAAAATGTCTGAAATTAGGTATACCGGCGGGCTCAGTGGATAGGGAGAGTCTTGTAACTTTTGAATCTGTACATGATTTTTTCTCAAATTTGGTGTAGTGATACGCGATGTAAAGAACCAAAATGAACGACTTTCGGTTTCAATGCAATTGACATGAAAACCATATTTTTAAATGGGACAACCTGTATATTTTTGCATATTTGAACCCTGCTGACCAAAATACATATGTAACCCAGACGACAGAGACCATTTCATAGTGAACCCCACAACATATTGCAAACTTTTTTCATTCGTGAAAGTGTATAGAATAATATTTTGCAAAGTTTACATTTCGCTCGAATGCAGAACATAAAAAATAAGTGAGAAAAATTTTTTTTTATCCTTTTTTTCAAAATTTGAAAATTAAGTCAGGGTAGGAAAAAATAAAAAATACAGGTGGATAGACCACGTGTTTCTGAACAAAAAATATCCTAATAAAATTTATCGCTAAAGTCACGGTATTCCTGGAAAAAAATAGTGAAATAACTTTGTCACTCTGCGCGGCAAGCGCACGGGTAAATGCATACTACAGAACCTCTAAAAATTCTTAGCTGTTCTATCCAGTAAAATAAAGCTTTTTTTTTTTCTGATTACACGTTTTAAACATCATTATTAGTGAATAGGAGGATAAATAGTGAGTATGGAGGGAAAACATATAATTATGGACGCATACACAGACACCACACAGCTACTGAAACTCTCGCATGAATTTTTACATGCCTTTACTGTATTGTATTTATTACAGGTACACCTATCCACATTTCAGCTATATCCCATGGATTTCTTATACATTTGTTAATGTATTGGAAAAGTTTCAGAATTTATATTCAAAACAATCAAAGATATTTTCATAGTTATAAGGATAAGATCGTGAAAATAGCAATTTCTTGTCATGATATGATTGATCATATTTTCGAAAAAATGCATACAAATAAACGAGTTTGTGTTTGAACATTCGAAAAGTACACATTTTTTCCAAAATAATGATATTTTATTTTTTCCAATGGGTCAGTTTCTCGACAAGTTACAGCCTCCAATATATTTATCAAAAAAAATCATCAAGCAAGGAAATTAAAATTATTTGAGATGTACTTTTTTTTTAGTCCTCGTTACTACAACTCAATAAACCATAATAATCATGAAGTGTACATACTTTTTAACAGTTCTCAATGAAGGAAGAATTTTTTGAACGGCTTTTATTTTTTTCTATATTGTTTATTGCGACGATTGAGTTCGGGCGTGATCATATCTATAAGTATATTTTTCCCATCCATCCTCTGCTTGTATTGTTTAAAACAAAAATGCATCAGAAAGGTACAATTTCCATCTTTTAAGTGAGCCAACACTCATGTAGATTGATCAAATTCTGATTTAGTGACATGTAATTCAGTGCGTCGGTGTCACAGTCATGCGTATTCAAGCGCGTGCACGCATGGATGTCTATTTTTTTCCGGGAAAACCGTGGCTATAACGATAAATTTTGTTAGGACATTTTTTGTTCATAAATATATGATCTATCCATTTGTATTTTTTTCTAGCTTGACTTAGTTTTAAAATTTTGAAAAAATGGATGAAAAGAATTTTTTTTCACATTTTTTTTTATGTCCTGCATCCGAGCGAAACGTAAACTTTTCAGGATATCATTCTATACACTTTCAAGAAACTCGTTAAAAAAAGTATACTCAGTTTGCAAAATTTTGTGGGTAAATACCTTCATCGACTGGGCTAATGATCTAACCGTCAAATATTATTTTGATCTTCAAAAAATACAGATTTTTTTAATTTTCAGTTTTAATCATAGAAGGTCGCGATTTTGCAAAAATTGTTAAAAAAGTTCAACTAAATTGGTTCTTTAACGAAAACTATTTTTTTAAATGGAACTCTTAGGGGACAAATTATTATTTAATTAGATTTTTAAATTGCGAAAAAAATTATGTACTAAATTTATAATTAAAAAAGAAATGCTTTGGTAATCGGTATTTTACAAGAATAAACTAAAAATTAAAAAATCTATATTTTTAAAAATCGAAATAATATTTGAGGGTCAGATCATATTTGCATTGAAATCGCAAGTCGGTCATTTTGGTTCTTTACATCATATATTTGAAAATTTCATTCCATATCACTACACCAAATTTAGACAAATTCATTTGCCCATTTAAAATTTACAAGACTGTCTATCAGCTGAGCCACATGGTATATGAGACCGTTTTAGTAATTTGTTATGGTTTTAATTTTACACTATGATGTTTCGAAACAATGTAAAGATAGATTTCTGTTTCAACGAACATATTATCAATGTAGTCAAACTATACCAGAAAGACAAATAAGAGATAGAATCAGTTTATTTACATAGTATACAATGTATAAAAATAATATCATGAAATATGTATCATTCACATTATTTACGAGTAAAATGGTATTTTCTATTCATATTGATTTAAATATATATTTCTTCTATAATTTTCTGCACTTGTGTATTTATGATTTAATTTAACACATTTTCATACCAAGGAATCTTGAGTTTTCTATGTTATAGATTAAAATTTGAGTATATTTCTCTCTAAAATTAATTTATATTACTTTGAACGCTCAAAGGCGATCGCATGATTTTTCTACAATTTACATTATTACAGATCTATCAGATTGAGAATGGTCCTTATGAAGATTAAAATACAACGCGGATAAACATCAATAGGTAAATTATAATTAAAAGTAGACAATGTTCGTTATAATATTTACATTGACTAGATTATTTTACTTTTCTTGAACGCACTAGAAATAACACGAAAACTATTACATTACTAAAAAAAATTATTATACAGAGATACACACTTTCATTAATCCAAACCTAACAATGTTATCATGAATCGGTTTACACTGTTTTATAAAGTAATTATTTTTAAAGTTTAAGTTGGTAACACACGAGTGTTTAATATGTGCTCTTTGTGTCACACTGCACACATCAAGGCGACAGTCTAGTTTATTCCAAACACGCCGCAACATATCTGCATTGACACATTCCACAGATCTCATAGTGGGTTGTCTCAACTTAATTAATTAAAAAGTGGAGGGATGTAAATCTTGTTTTTCAAAAATCACAAATAAAAAATTTGCACGTTGTAAGATCGGGACTCTGCTCGAGATCGCGGCAGACGTCTGCTGCGTGGCCAATCCAGCACCATGGGTTTGTTTCATCCAGATATTTTCTAATAGTCAGATGTCAGTAAATCGGCGCTCCATACTGCTGAAAGATAAAGTTCCCCTCGTTCTGCAGAAGTATCAACCAATTTATCAACATATAGTGATACGTAGCTCCCGTTACTGTGTTTTCTTCAAAATAGAAGAGATTGTACACTCTTGTACCACTCAGAACATATTGCCTTTTGGAGAATCCTTCACATGCTCCACTCCACTATTATTGTGGGAGGTTCACCTACCGACGATATTCTTCTTCATTATGTTGGAGCATTTCAAAGTAGAAAATTCGGCCTTCACATAGAAGATGCTGTAAGGTGTCATGTTCAGTCTCTTACGTAAATTTTTTCACATAGTTTGTTGTGAAATGTTTCAATGTCGCGCACGTTATTGCCTTTTGTGGATTTCGTTGTTGAGCAGCATAAACACATTCCACTATTTCCTCTGACAAGCGAGGTGTTCTCGAACTTTTCTCTTTATATAAACACCCCGTCATTTAATTTTTTTTATACCAATCTTAGATTTATTGTCTAGTAAGGTGGTAATTTTCTAATACGTGTTCAAAAAGGACGTTGGATATTAGTTGCGAAGTAGTTCGTTTTGGCCAATTCAAACACACTATATGATTTTTCTGCAGCGATAACAGTCATCTTATGCGGACGCAGTACTATCATATCGAAACTGCAACAATTCCAGTTTTTATAAAGTATTAAAAGTGTGAACTTCTTTTGCAGTAACCCTTTGAAATCGTAAGTCGGTCATTTTGGTTCTTTACATCATATATTTGAAAATTTCATTCCATATCACTACACCAAATTTGGACAAATTCATTTGCCCATTTAAAATTTACAAGACTGTCTATCAGCTGAGCCACATGGTATATGAGACCGTTTTAGTAATTTGTAAAAATATGTAAAAATATATATTTACATATTTTTGTAATATACCCGTAATTCCGGCGCACAATGAATTTGTTACTATTCTGATATAGATTTTTCAATGTATAAGTAATAACTTGAAATGGCCTATCGAGTTTTAACCCAGCTCTCGGCTCTCCAATTGTTACGTATGGATTACAGTTCGTAATTTTATACAGAAATTCTACATTCACATAAAAGTCTTGGATTTAGTTATTATCGCTTAAGTTAAAGTAAACAGTATGTGCACACACTATTTATCTCGAGTCCAAGAAGGGACGAAGCAAGTCTCTAGTTGAAGACTTAATATTGGTTTGTTTGGTATCTTCGTAGCGACAAATGTAGTATTTTATATGGGGAATGAAAGAATTTAATAATAGTTATTTATGCTTTTGTATAGTAAGAAATACATTTGAGTCTGACTGATTGTTATTCGACTTGAGAAATACACAAGAAATGAGTATAATTAATCAATCGGAGCCGAAAGTCCCATGTATGAATGATAGCAGAATAATTAATAGTTTAATATAATAAGAATAGTTTAAGATTCTAGTTTAATAAAATAAAAACCAAAATTATAATTCTCATATTCGGTATAATGAAGGCAAAATATGTCCTTATTACATATCATACATAGATATACACTTACTTAAAATATTAAAAAGACTATTTCCGATAGTCTGCTCAAATTCTTACCTTACCTCAATTCAAACCATATCATAAAGATTCTTCATCCCAGCAGCTCTATAATTGTAAGTAGATCAGCGTGATAATCGAACACACTTGCTCACACACATACCCGCTACCTAAATTGGAAAATAGGCAACACTCCTGAAGAGGATTACCTTCTCTCCCACAGTGTCATGTGCCGAAAGTAAGAATTTTTATATTCCATAATGTCAAAAACTTAAATAAATTTATATTTAATCTAAAGTATGAATACATCAAACAGTAACATTTTTAGTGCAATATAAGGATTAATAGAAATTTGTTTGGTTTTTTTAATTTACTATTATATATTTTATTTACTAAAAAACGATCAAAATATTTTCTATTAATAATATGATATTGTCCTACAGACTACATCAATATCTTCAACTGTAGAGTCGTGAAGATACCAATAAATTGTGACGAAACTTCGACTATAGAAAGCTTTTTCCTAACATCTTTCTGGTCCATACCCGTCAACCCTTACCAGCATTAAGCACAGGCCGTCAACCACTAATAAAAATTAAAAATAAACTCAAATAGTCAAATCTGACATGTAGCAGCTTGTTTAGGGTGACCATATGTTCGGAATTTCGCTGGAAAATTAAGCATTTTGGACTACTGTCCAGCATTTACAAGTGTCCAGCGAAAGTCCAGCATTCTAACCATACGTCCGGAATTTCGCTGGAAAGTCTTACAAGTGTCCAGCATAAGTTCAGCATTCAGGTTATAGTGAAGTTACAGCATTACATTTTGTTTGGAAAAATTTTTTTTTGGATACTTGCTTCCCGCTCATCAAAAAATTTTGTGATCAAAATAATTTTTCTTCTCGGCCATCAAAAAATTTTGGGATGAAAAAATTTTTTTTTCAGATTTCTCCCCTCCGCTCATCAAAGAAATTTTGGGACGAAAAAAAATTTTTTTCGGATTTCTCCCCCTCGCTCATCAATTTCAATTTTCGAGGAAAGATATTTTTGTTATTTTCAGCCCAAGCTCAAGGCCCAGATCCGCCCTTGAGTGTCCAGCATTCACTTAACGAAAATCTGATCACCCTAAGCTTGTTAATTGATTGCATTTGGTGTCTCGCTTGACAGCCGACGTACTATAATCAAATTAGATTTTGTTTGAATAAAAATTTCCACCCCGCTGAATTTTTGAGTGAAGCACATTTTCAACATTATAAACATTATAAATAAAATGTCAAAAGCCCTTACAGATATCACTAAGCTTCAAATGTGACAAGAGGTCAAAGGTAAGAAGAAACAGTTTTTTGCAAATATCTCGGAAACTGTTAATTTTATGTCAAAAGCATTTATTAACAAAATTGTAGCTTACAAAATTTACAACCAAGAAGGTTTCGTAAAAGTAACACTTTACAAGAAAAATGGCTGATTACAAAAATTATAGATATCTTCCAAAATTGTATTATTGTCATTGTCCTGTGCTTCTGAGTTAAGTTTATGACTCCTTCTAAGAAATTTGTAGAATCTACGTCTTCTGCCATGTTGTTTGGCTTCTCCATATCACGTATAGTATTTTGAAAGATTAGTCGTTAGAGGAATTGCAAAAAATACTATTTGACAGAGAATACGGTGCAGGGGATAATAATGTTTTCATTGGCTCCAAAACATCATTTACCATCATCCAACTCCAATTTTCTGGATGAAGTGTATTGCCGTGACCTGTTTGCATTTAATAGTGTATCCAAGACAAATGTTGCTGAGTTGCACTTGATGGAAGTGCAGTTAAGTCCAAAGCTTTATTGCTTTGCGAAGATTTAGCCAATAAAAGATATCTCAAGTTATCTATGGAATTCTCTAAAAAACTCTACTGCATTTCTCAAGTCGGCACTTTTCTCCAATAATTTTAATGCTGATTTACTTTCATTAAACAAAGATGATGTCATATTACATCTAGTAATTGCGTGGAAAAATAAAATATGATCTTTACTTAATTAATGAGATCAGAATTTTTTGAGGAATAAGTTTTTGTCTCTCTATCAGAAGAAGTTTGTATATGTATGTAAGTAATAAGGTCTAAGGAACTGAATTTCACCCACTTCTAATTGTTGTATCATCATGAAACTTGGCAATTGTGTGTAGCTCTGATGGCAATACAATTAGTACAGTACCTAGAGGTAAAAAATATGCAAAACTTCGAAATAATGTCAAATTGAACGGATTTCGTTCATTTTTGGCAGTATAATAGTAAATGCTTCACAGAAAAGTTTCTATATTGTGCGTGAGCTTGCTAATTTATGGGGAATGCCACCCCTTCTCAGGGGGTAGTACTTGAAAAATATATATATTTATTGTAGCTGAAAAAGATTCGAATTTTAAGAAGAAAAAGTTCTATGCAATTTTTCACATAAATTGATAGTTTTTAAATTATGACTTCGAAATTGCGATTTTTGCTTAAAAAAGGGGTATTTCCAAACGGCTTTCGTCAAGTATCTCGAAAAGTATTGCTCTATCTGAAAAGTGTTACAGACCAATTACAGAAAGCACAAACTGGGAATTAATTATATTTTTTGTTTATTGATGTAGGATTAATAATTTCGGAGATATTTAAGTTTATATTTGGCATCCAAGTGTTCATAAGATAATTATTTAGAGTGAGAGTTACATATCTCAGAAACTGTGACACCTACATCAAGAATGCTAATAGGTAGAATAATAGGTTATTAATTAAGCTTTCAACTGTTTTTTAATTTGTTTGTGTAGCTTAAAAAACAAAGAAGTTATGAACGAAGCAATGTGCGTCTTCACATTTTTTTAATAACAAAGTTGCCATTTTGTTACTGTAATTAGCCAGTGAATAAAAAAAATAATTTCAAGCACTGTTTTTCATTAATATGTAGCATGATGTAGATGCTCAAATTTTTTCGTTTGTATACAGCACTTGCTTTAGAAAAAATTACAGTTTAAACTATAAAGGTATTTTCGATAAAACGTGTTTTTTTCCTTTTCCAAATATCTCAATAAATATTAGTTTTACTGAAAAATAAAGACCAAAATAAAGCACATAAACTGATAGTGAATTTCGGTTTTTTATTTATTTACATAGATTTAATAGTTTCGGAGATATGAAAGTTTACAAATGGCGTCCGAACATTTATGAGACGAAAAATGCAGTTTAAATGTTAAATATCTCAGAAATTGTGGCACCTACGTCACGCATGCTAAGAAATGAAATTAGAGACAATTAATTGCGCTTTCAATTTGTTGTTTACTCTTTTCTGTAGCATAAGAGATAAAGAAGTTATGATGGAAAAATGTGAGTATTTATATTCTTTCATATAAAAAGGTCGCCATTTTGTTACTCTAATTAGGTAGTAATTTAAAAAAAATAATCTCAAATACAGTTTTTCGTTAAAATGTATCATTACTTAGATGCTCAAATTTTTTTGCTCATTTAAAGCACTTGCTTTAAAAAAGAATGCATTTTAAACTTTAAAGATAATTTCGAAACACTTGGATGTAAAATATAAACTTAAATATCTCCGAAATTATTAATCCTACAACAATTCTACATAATTAATTCCCAGTTTGTACTTTCTGTACTTAGGCCGTAACATTTTTTCGATAAAGTAATACTTTTCGAGATACTTGACGAAAGCCGTTTGGAAATACCTTTTTTTTAAGCTAAAATCGCAATTTTGAAGTCGTTTTTTAGAGTATATTCTCTACCTGTGACTTATTCTACATTTTAGAATATGCTACTGTATATTTAGACACTGGTTTTCTTACATGATCCTGAATTTTTGTCTAGAAAACTATGACATCAAAACAGTGCGTTTTATTATTTGTTAAAGTAAACTGTTATTATACCAACAATCAGTTATAGAGAAGCAAGAGAACAGGATAATACCTATTTTAATTTTTAATAAACTTATAATATTAACATTATGTATTATCATCTTTTATACTGACCTCTTTCCACCAATTAGACAACTTTCTCCTAGTGCTTTAGAGTTTTATCTTAAAAGTTAACATGCTTTCTCGCTTGTTGTGAACAATTTATTTTTAAGTTAGAAGTTGTTCCATTAACAGTGCGGCTCATATATCAGTGCCATGTAGTCCCTACGTGTGCCGACTGTTGTGGTTTGTTACACCGAGATCTTTCCCCATATTCGAACCGTGTAGTTTAGATGGATTTGCAACTTTGTTAATGCCAAATCGGAGGCAGGATAGCCTTTAAAATTGCGATTTTAGAGTGATGAAGGACAAGATAAGTGGTTACATCCGTATCACTATATTTATTGATTATAAAAATTATATATTTAAATTAAATATAATTTTTAAAACAATAAAACTCTTACTCCAGTCTGCAGAAGTTTTTTCAAAGAAAATGTATTTAATTAAATACCGGTCTGAGGTATAGGAGGGTCGATTCTGAGTGGATATGCAAATTTCTGACCTCTGTTGTCCCAGTGGAAACGATGCCTGCCATCTTGAAAACATGGTTGAGTTTCCTTTTTTTGAAATATCTCGCTTCCCGTCAAAGTTACGTAAAAATTACAGACACAGTCTTGTAGAGCTTGAAATCATCTATAATTTTGATTTTACTTTTTTTTTGTAGGACTAGTAGCCCAGTCGATGAAGGTATTTACCCACAAAATTTTGCAAACTAAGTAAACTTTTTTTTAATGAGTTCGTGAAAGTATATAGAACAATATCCTGAAAAGTTTACATTTCGCTCGGATGTAGAACATAAAAAAAAGTGAAAAAAAAATTGTTTTCATCAGTTTTTTCAAAATTTTGAAATTAAATCAAGCTAGAAAAAAATAAAAATACATATGGATAGATCACGTATTTATGAACAAAAATGTCCTAACAAAATTTATTGTTAAAACCATGGTTTTTCCGGAAAAAAATAGTCAAGTGTAACGTTATAACTCGGAGTGAGATTCATGAGTGCACGCGCTTGAATACGCATGACTGTGACACCGACGCACTGAATTACATGTCACTAAATCAGAATTTGTTCAGTCTATATGAGGGTTGGTTCATTTAAAAGATGGAAATTGTAGCTTTCTGATGCTTTTTTGTTTTAAACAATACAAGGAAAGAATTGATGGGAAACATATACTAATATATATTATCACGCCCGAACTCAATCGTCGCAATAAACAATATAGAAAAAAATAAAAGAACTTCAAAAAAATTATTTCTTCATTGAGAACTGCTGAAAAGTATGTACACTTCATGATTATTATGGTTTATTAAGTTGTAGTAACGAGGATTAAAAAAAAAGTACATCTCAAATTATTTTAATTTCCTTGCTTGATGATATGTTTCGATAAATATGTATATGTAACTTGTCGAGAAATTGACCTATTGGAAAAAATAAAATATCACTATTTCGGAAAAAATGTTTATTTTTTGAATGTTCAAACACAAAATCGTTTACTTGTAAGCATTTTTTAGAAAATATGATCAATCAGATCATGATAAGAAATTGCGATTTTCACGATCTCATCCTTATAACTATGAAAATATCTTTGATTGTTTTGAATATAAATTCTGGAACTTTTCCAATAAATTAACAAATGTGTAAGGAATCCATTGGATATAGCTGAAATGTGGATAGGTGTACCTGTAATAAATACAATACAGTAAAGGCACGTAAAAATTCATGCGAGCGATTCAGCGGCTATGTGTGGTGTCTGTGTACGCATTGATAAATGTATTTTCCCTCCATACTCACTAGTTATCCTCCTATTCACTAAGAACAATGTTTAAATCGTGTAATCCGAAAGAGAAAAAAGCTTTATTTTACTCGATAGAACAGCTAAGAATTTTTAGAGGTTCCATAGAATGCATTTAACTGTGCGCTGGCCGCGCAGTGACAAAGTTACTTCACTATTTTTTTCCAGGAATATCGTGACTTAAATTTTGAAAAAATGGATAAAAATTTTTTTTTTCACTTTTTTTATGTTTTGCATTCGAGCGAAATGTAAACTTTTCAGGATATTATCTATACACTTTCACGAACTCATTAAAAAAAAATTAATTAGTTTGCAAATTTTTGTGGGTTTCACTATAAAATATTCTCTGTCGTCTGGGCTATAATGCTTTACGATCTATAATAGTTCGAGACAAACTAAAATTAATGGATTAAATAATATTTTTTTCCATTTGGTGTCTTTGGTAAATCTTACGTTAAAAATAAGTATTATCAATTTGTAGTGCATGAAAAAATGTATAAATGTTATGCAAAGTTTTTCCAATCAATATCAGTATTTTTCTTCAAACGCCATGAAAACATAACATTTCTTAACTCAGTTCCTGACATTAAAGTTTGACTTTTTAGACGGGTGTGCGTTGCCATTAACAACGGACTTTTTCTACGACTGCCTTCGAAAATGACAAATAACGCACAGTAGCCATGACTTGAAACTGTCCTTTTTCACACGATGTGTGCAAAAATCCAGAAAACACAGTACTGTCATGTTTTTCACACAGTCCTATCAAAAACAGACAACTTTTCATTTGTATTTTTGAAGTAGACTAGCATATTCAGGTTCATAGCAACCGACTTGTTTAACAACTAAACGTCAGCTTTGAAGCCGTCAAACCACATCACTTTTAAATAAATTTATAAAAAATGGTTGGCTTTGTCGAAATTTTAAAAAAAGCCTCGAAAATATCAAGAGAACTTTTACCTCAAAGATCCAAAGACAGATATGAACTTGCCTACGAACAATTTATGAAATGGAGAGAATAAAAAAATATCCAGACGTTTTCGTGTTCGACGATGTAGGCGAGGAAATATAGCAGTCAACCTTCAATTTCTTTTGCAGTAAGTCGGATTGAGATGTGGTTTTTGCATTTGCTTCGTTAACTCGTCTAGAAACTTTGTGCTATATTTTGGTCTTGTACTTTTTTGAAATTGCATTACTGCATCGAAAAGTGCATTCTTATAAGCGCATCTTTTCAAGTGATGAAGAAAAAATTTATATCATCCAGAAAAAACTCCCGAATCATACGAATTTCAGTATCCGGGGGTTTTTTGAGTCGCTGGATCTGAATGTGATGTCCAAATGAGCCCCCTGTGCACCTGGAGGTCAGGACGGCACCAGGAACGTCATCACCTGGAGTTCCCTGTAAACTCATGGAAAATCGATCGAAACTCGTTACCCGGGGGTTTTTCTGGTCGCTCGTCCCGAATCTGACATCGGCAACCTCCTCCGGAGGATCTGGTGCGCGCGACCTGGCTAATAACGTCATCTCCTGGAGTTTTACTGAAATAACTTATCAAATCGATCGAAACTCGTTACCCGGGGGTTTTTCGAGTCGCTCGTCCTGAATCTGACATCGGCAACCTCCTCCGGAGGACCTGATGCGCGCGACCTAGCCAATAACGCCATCTCCTGGAGTTTTACTGAAATTTTATCGTCATACTTTCTAACATTGCTTTAATGAATGCTAGTTAATATATTATTATGGTAGAACAAGTTTTCCACTGCAGCCTTCTTCATTATTTCGACGTAAATATCTATGACGCAACAAATTATAAATAATTATTAATTAAAAATAAAAATAATTATTATTATTATTTGATAGAAGTAGAACTAGTTAAAATTTCAAATTTGCGCCTTCTTTATACGAGATTCCAAAATTCCGTTGGTTTAACTTAGTTGCGTCATAGATATTTTCGTCAAGTATACCGGTATATAATTTATCAGTTCACGTGTTTATAAATTATATATAGTGTTTATTATGATAAATATTGAACAAACTCTATAAAGATATTTATTTTATCTATTAGAATTATTAATTTTATTTTTGATTTTCCCCTCGAATAGTTTCAATTGAATCAACTATTCCAACTCTGGTTATAAAGTAAGTTCATTGAAAAAGAGAGGACATGCCCATTTTGTATAAGTCAAGAGGTTGCGGATGTCAGAATCGGGACGAGCGACCCGAAAAACCCCCAGGTAACGAGTTTCGATCGATTTGATAAGTAATTTCAGTAAAACTCCAGGATATGACGTTATTAGCCAGGTCGTATGCACCAGGTCCTCCGGAGGTGGTTGCCGATGTCAGATTCGGGACGAGCGAACCGAAAAACCCCCCGGGTAACCAGTTTCGATCGATTTTCCATCAGTTTACAGGGAACTCCAAGTGATGACGTTCCTGGTGCCGTCCTGACCTCCAGGTGTACAGTGGGCTCATTTGAACATCACATTCAGGTCCAGTGACTCAAAAAACCCCCGGGTACTGAAATTCGTATGAATCGGGAGTTTTTTCTGGAAGATATAAATTTTTTCTTCATCACTTGAAAAGATGCACTTATAAGAATGCACTTTTCGATGCAGCAATGCAATTTCAAAAAAGTACAAGACCAAAATATGGCACAAAGTTTCTAGACGAGTTAACGAAGCGAATGCAAAAACCCCATCTCAATCCGACTTACTGCAAAAAAAATTGAAGGTTGGAGCTATTTTTGTGTTATATTTCCTCGCCTAATGTGATTTTGGTGTACTTTGAGAAATTATCTAAAAAATGTAAGTCTTCCACATTATAGTCCACGATTTCCATGATAAAAAGTATATTGACAACTAAAAATAACATTGATTTGGGGGAGTATAATAAAGTTCAATCATTTTTGAGACGAAAATCTGAAAACTACGTACCGGAAAGGTCTAGAATTCTTACTGAAGAGGATTTTAAGGAATTTTTAACAGTAGTTCCTGACGAAAAATACTTATTTGATAAGGTAAGGAAAAATGCTTTTCTAGACTCTTTTGAAAATCATTAATTACTTTGCTTAGAAAGGGTGCATAAGATTGTGTGTAAAATGCAAAATAAGCATGATTTAGAGAATATTATTTAGGTATTATGCAAATCACAACTCACACTTTTTTATTTATTATGAAAATACCTACTTTCTGTATATTGTTGCCCTAATCTGGGCACGCTAATATACTAGTTAGGTAAATACTTTAAAACACTCATTATTGGAGAACCAATCAAAACAACTACTCTTCTAGCTAATACTGACGAAGTATTGAATTACATGATAGGATTCTTAGCATTTTAAAGAAAAAAATATATTGAAAATACTTAAATCATTCATTCACATTTAGTCATTCACATCTTTTTTATTTAATATGAAATTATCTACTTTCTGTATATTGATACCTTAATCGGGTCACGCTAATACGCTACTTAGGATAACACTTTAAAACACTCATTATTGGAAAACCAATCAAAACAACTACTCTTCTAGCTAATACTGACGAAGTATTGAATTACATGATAGGATTCCTGGCATTTTAAGGCAAAAAAAATATATTGAAGATACTTAAATTATTTATTGAAATTAAGTCATTCACAAGAATTATTGAACCTTACATTCTATTTCAACTCTAGAAAAGTTGTACAAGTTTTTTCGAACTCGTTAGTTCTCATCAGTAGAGTATAGAAACATTCATTCATTATTTACAAGCCTATTCTTGATTTATTTTTTACAATTAATTATTTTTATTTATTTGCTTTTATCATGATTAGAGAATATTATTTAGGTATTATGCAAATCACAACTCACACTTTTTTATTTATTATGAAAATACCTACTTTCTGTATATTGTTGCCCTAATCTGGGCACGCTAATATACTAGTTAGGTAAATACTTTAAAACACTCATTATTGGAGAACCAATCAAAACAACTACTCTTCTAGCTAATACTGACGAAGTATTGAATTACATGAGTTGTGATTTGCATAATACCTAAATAATATTCTCTAATCATGATAAAAGCAAATAAATAAAAATAATTAATTTTAAAAAATAAATCAAGAATAGGCTTGTAAATAATGAATGAATGTTTCTATACTCTACTGATGAGAACTAACGAGTTCGAAAAAACTTGTACAACTTTTCTAGAGTTGAAATAGAATGTAAGGTTCAATAATTCTTGTGAATGACTTAATTTCAATAAATAATTTAAGTATCTTCAATATATTTTTTTTGCCTTAAAATGCCAGGAATCCTATCATGTAATTCAATACTTCGTCAGTATTAGCTAGAAGAGTAGTTGTTTTGATTGGTTTTCCAATAATGAGTGTTTTAAAGTGTTATCCTAAGTAGCGTATTAGCGTGACCCGATTAAGGTATCAATATACAGAAAGTAGATAATTTCATATTAAATAAAAAAGATGTGAATGACTAAATGTGAATGAATGATTTAAGTATTTTCAATATATTTTTTTCTTTAAAATGCTAAGAATCCTATCATGTAATTCAATACTTCGTCAGTATTAGCTAGAAGAGTAGTTGTTTTGATTGGTTCTCCAATAATGAGTGTTTTAAAGTATTTACCTAACTAGTATATTAGCGTGCCCAGATTAGGGCAACAATATACAGAAAGTAGGTATTTTCATAATAAATAAAAAAGTGTGAGTTGTGATTTGCATAATACCTAAATAATATTCTCTAATCATGATAAAAGCAAATAAATAAAAATAATTAATTGTAAAAAGCATGATTTATTTACATTTTTTTATTGTTTTAGTCCCAAGTCCCAAGTCCCAAGATCTTTCACAGTCTCTGGAAGTCTGTATGAATTCTTAAAAATGTACAGCAGCCTTCGTCCTTCCACCGTATGTGAAAAAAGATTCTTTTTGAACGAGGTAAGTGTACCAAGCAAGTAGTAGGAATCAATAAAATTGGAAACATGGTTAAAGAAATTGCAACCTTTTAAAAACTATCCAATCCTGGCGAATATACAGCCCACTCTTTTCGTCGCTCATCTGCTACCAGTCCTGTAAACACAGGTGCAGATTTGATGTCACTAAAACGACACGGAGGCTGGAAATTTAGTGCGGTAACGGAGGGATACATCGATGATTCACTTCAAAACAAGATGCAAGGAAACACATTTCTTATGTAAATTAGGGTACAGTCAAATTACCTGAATTTTTAATATGTTATAGATTTTGACTTTCTGATCAAAAGCTCTCATAGGCCCAACTCGATCCTATGTCTAGTTTTCGAGATACAACTATAAATTCTTGTAAAATTCTGTATCTTGTCGAATTTTTAATTTATTGATGAGGTATTGGAGGTCAAAGGAGCAATTTCCCCTGGGGGTCCTTTCTAATAAATTCAAGGATCAGTAAAACCGTAAACGAATACTTTGAACGAGTGTACTCCATTAGAATGTCCAGCAGACGCTATGGAACCAAAAAAATCAGTGAAATCGTCCACGAGTACTTTGAACGAGTATACCTCATTGGAAGACGCTATGGAACCAAAAATCCAGCTTCCGCAATCTTCAATACAAAATGTTACGATTACCGAACAATTTTTAAAGAAAAGTGGCGTTTCTGGAGTAAGTGTCTAGAATTTCTCCAAGTTTACATTAAATTTAAATTTTTAGTGTTTTGTTAAATAAATAATATGCGTTTACTTATGAAATTGTTTGTTTTAATTGCAGTTGTAGAAAAAGTATTGTAAACAACACGTTTCAAAATATCTTTTCACACTCATTTGACTTGTCTCACTTGTGTGAAAAGATTCGTTTTCGAAACTTGTTGCTTAAAATACTGGCGCTGTGAACGACAGAAAGATAGTAGGAGAGCTGGCAAACATTATGGTGAACGATAAGATTCAAAATTTTCACTGATGGCAGTCCATTCTTTGGTCTTTGGGTATGTCAAAACCGATCGTCTGCCGTTTCAAAGTGGCAGCATTAACTTGAGGGGGTGTATTCAAAAAGGGGTGATTTTCGGTTTTAGTGAACCATATTGTTCAAGAAAAATTTTTGCAGGGGTGACTAATATAGTTAGTCTAGACGGCATTTCTACCCAGGCAGACGATTTTTCTGGTAGCATTATCATAGCAGACGCAACTCAAAATGGCAAAAAATCACATTTCGGTGAACTATTTTGTTCAAAAATAATTTTCGCGTTCTTCGATTTGTCTACTTATGGTTTAATAAATAACGAATCGGCAGACGACAAAATCGGTAGCAGACGCTGTCAAAGTGACAGATCCGGTTTTGATGAACGACATTTATCAAGAAAAATTGTGTAAGGAATGATAAATACAACAACTCAAGAATATATTCTCGCCCAGGCAGTCAATTTTTTTCGTAGCTATGTGTATGACAGGCGCCTGTCAAAGTGGCAAAAATCACGTTTCGGTGAACTATAGTGGTCAAAAATAATTTTTGCGTCCTTCGATTCGTCTATCTATGGTACAATAAATAACGAATCGGCAGACGAAAGAATCGGTAGCATTTTCCTAGCAGACACTGTCAAAGTGAAAAATTTTAATTTTTTTTTCTATATAAATAGGTTTAGAATGTTGCGACGAAATTTTAAGTTTGAATAACAAAAATCTGCCTGTAGGTCGATTATCTATTATAAAGTCATACAAGTTATCCGCCAGAATTTTGATACTTCAAACTATCAGGATGGAAATATATTTAATATCCCGAAGGGTCCATCGATTTTGGGAAACTTTAAAGATGTATTCCCCTCGGATCCTATAATTAGTTTCTATGGTACAGGAGCAAAAGCATATTCCATGCAATCTGTAGGTTTATCAAGAAAAATTGTGTAAGGAATGATAAATACAACAACTCAAAAATATATTCTCGCCCAGGCAGTCAATTTTTTTCGTAGCTATGTGTATGGCAGACGCCTGTCAAAGTGGCAAAAATCATGTTTCGGTGAACTATAGTGGTCAAAAATAATTTTTGCGTCCTTCGATTCGTCTATCTATGGTACAATAAATAACGAATCGGTAGATGAAAAAATCGGTAGCATTTTCCTAGCAGACGCTGTCAAAGTGAAAAATTTTAATTTTTTTTTCTATATAAATAGGTTTAGAATGTTGCGACGAAATTTTAAGTTTGAATAACAAAAATCTGCCTGTAGGTCGGTTATCTATTTTAAAGTCATACAAGTTGTCCGCCAGAATTTTGATACTACAAACTATCAAGATGGAAATATATTTAATATCCCGAAGGGTCCATCGATTTTGGGAAACTTTAAAGATGTATTCCCCTCGGATCCCATAATTAGTTTCTATGGTACAGGAGCAAAAGCATATTCCATGCAATCTGTAGGTGGCGAGTTAAAAAAAGACCATCTTTTTTTTACTTTTTAAATAATATTTATTTGTTTATTTCGATATTACCATATTGTGATACTACCTTGTAGGTATATAGGCATTTTTATATATCAGAGTTTATGTTTTTTGTTAAGTAAGGATGTTAATTTTTTTTTAAATGAATATTTAAGTTATAAGTTGCTTGTGATATCGTATTTAATCTTCCTTTTGGTAATATAAGTTACTGTTATCAATAAGTCGTTTGTATGTTCCTTACGGTATAGCCATATATGATAGATTGATATTCTTATGGGTATACATATTATTTGTTACTCTTAGATTATTATGTTCTGAAAATAATGTATTCTAGGCTTTTTGTTATGTTATTTTTTATTTGTATAGAATCTGTTGTTTAAAGTCAGATTGTTATTTTTGTTTTATTCGCACAGGAAATATAACGAACGAACTGTCACCGATTTTGTGTATGCAGAGAAATTCTTTGTTTGAAAACTGCTGTCTAAGGAATCACTATTTCCACATACCATCAAAGAGGGTAATTTGATGATGGGACGAAAGTAACGGGGTGGCCGTGGCGGTGGTCGATGGCAAAATGTTTTGATAGTTTTGCTTCTCGTACACACACTTGATCACAATTTTATTTCTTTAGCCCATTTAATATGGGGTGGGGGTAGCGGCAGTGGCTGATGTCAAAAAAAAAATTGAGATCTTTGGTTTATTTAAATTATAGGGTGGGGATGGCTGATTCCAACAAATTTTTAAGACCTTGGTTTCTCGTACATACACTAAATCCCAATTTTATTAATTCTTACTTGTTTGATTTGCCTATTTAACCCCATTTGCCCCCAACCCTTCGACAATATAATCTAGTTCCAGATTCGGTTACAGTACATAGATACACCATAAATCAATATATTAAACAGTTCCAGAGTAATTGTGCGCACAAAAAAGATTACAGACAGATTTTTGTTGTTCAAACTTAAAATTTCGTCGCAATATTCTAAACTTATTTATATAAGAAAAAAAAAATTAAAATTTTTCATTTTGACAGTGTCTGCTAGGAAAATGCTACCGATTTTTTCCTCTGCCGATTCGTTATTTATTGTACCATAGATAGACGAATCAAAAGACGCAAAAATTTTTGATCACTACAGTTCACCGAAACGTGATTTTTGCTACTTTGACAGGCGTCTGCCATACATATAGCTACGAAAAAAATCGTCTGCCCGGACGAGAATGTAATCTTTATCATTCCTTACATAATTTTGCTTGATAAATGTCGTTCATTAAAACCGGATCTGTCACTTTGACAGCGTCTGCTAGGGCGATGCTACCGATTTTTTCGTCTGCCAATTCGTTATTTATTAAACTATAAGTAGACAAATCTAAGGACGCGAAAATTATTTTTGAACAATGTAGTTCACCGAAATGTGATTTTTTGCCATTTTGAGTTGCGTCTGCTATGATAATGCTACCAGAAAAATCGTCTGCCTGGGTATAAATGCCGTCTAGACTAACTATATTAGTCACCCCTGCAAACATTTTTCTTGAACAATATGGTTCACTAAAACCTAAAATCACCCCTTCTTGAATACACCCCCCCCAAGTTAATGCTGCCACTTTGAAACGGCAGACGATCGGTTTTGACATAGCCAAAGACCAAAGAATGGACTGCCATCAGTGAAAATTTTGAATCTTATCGTTCACCATAATGTTTGCCAGCTCTCCTACTAAAAGTAATACCCATAGCAACGCATATTTTATTTAATACGCCGGCCATGCGATATTAACACAATGCGTTTTTGGTAGTAAAATTTTTTATTTTTATTTTTTTATAGCTAATCTACGTTTCAAGAAAAAATAGCATGTTTGATTCGGCGTAAAAGCCACTTGTTGTGACTTGCCTGTAATCGTCACAAAAGTATCACTTTTCCTCCTAATAAACGATTATACTTTTAAAGCGCTGCAAATGTCGTTAGGTAGGCGTGCAACTTTAAAAATGTTTCTCGTGGTTTTACTACAGGATGAAAATTATTTTAATAAAACTGTTTTCCAATTGTTTTACACCATAGACGTAAAGTTCAAGGCACTCTTTTTACGTGGTGTCTAACTCTTTTTTTTTATGTTATTATTTTCTGAATTTTTTGGATGGTCCTGCCCTGTCAAAATTCCTATTTCAAACTTATAGATAATTATAAATTTTTTATGGGTAATCATAAGAGCCTATCTGGTTTATAAGGTTTTATACAGTACATTAATTTTGCCATATAGAAATTATATTGGGATAAATAAGTATCTAAAGGAGTCTTAATTGAGTTGGAATACCCTCCAGCCTTCAGTAGAGGGAGCTGTTATACATGTCGCTAATTCATATTTAATCTAATGTGACCTAAGAAACTACCGTGGGCTTGTTAAATTGAAAGTAAAACAGTCTTTTTTACTGCTAATTTATTAACTGCTTTTAGGCTAGAACGCTAGAGGAAACAAGGACTTTTGCAGTATTTAGTGTTTACCACTATATTACTATTGATATTTGAAATATTAATAGTAAGTAAATAATATTTACTTACCTATGTAAGTTCATGGGATTTGGCATTAAAAATATATTTCAAATACACAACCAAAATCTGTAAAAAAACTTATCAATACTAATAGAATTTCTATGGAAAATTTACGTTCAGAACACTATACAAACCTATAAATGCATATAGAAACTTTTAATTACATGTACTATAAAAACTTTTAATTACATATACTATAAAAACTCATCAATACTGGTAGATACCATATGAGAATTTACAATTAAAGCACATTTCAAATACACACATCAAAAATTATAAAAACTTATACATTTTTTTTTTAGTTTTTGTAAGGATTTTTTGACAGGGTAGTTGAATCTGTTCCTTAGTTGCCATTTCCTCATTTTGAACATGGCCACTGTGCTTTACATAAAATAATATTTGGAACGTAGTTGTCACAATTGCCAGGGGGGAACTCGCTATATAGTACGTCGGATGGCTGGCTCTATCGTTCACTAACCCAATACCGAGGTATAACCAAATAAAACCTATTTCATTTTATTCAGCAGGTTTTTTTACATAGGAAATCACTTTTGACGACACTCTCCATTGGTCGAGACTGAAGTTACAAGAAAAACACAAAAAAAAATGAAAATAACAAAATTCAAATTCAACCACGAATAACTTTCAAACTTTTTTTAGCTTTATAGTACAAACGATTCTCTTTAATTTGATGTATAATTTATTACAAAAATAATAACTTTAAAATTAAAAAATTGACCATGATTTAGATGGTACACAAATTGTCAATTTTTTTGAAAGGCCTAACTCATTGTAACTCGCTTATGTATTGAGCTATTCGAATGTTTTATTCACCAAAAACTGCCAAATTTCATAGACTTCATTTTGTCTCAATTAATGCTGGGTCTAGCTCTGTAAATAAAAGCCTTTTAAACACAACGAAGCGCGCTACGGCGACGGAGTCGCGAGGCTTCCCCACTTGTTCCCGGTACATCCCGCGTTCACCATAAATCGCGCAAGGCTACAATCAGCGGCCGTAACAAAAGTTTTAGAATTATCTTCCTTTATTGTAAGATGATAAAATTAACAAATCAAATTGAATAATATGATATTAGTTGTAATAATCTGCTATATATGGTGTCTTACTACGCGGGTAGTGCATTAATAAAGTGAAAATAATAGGTAGGTATCAGACAGATATAACTGATTTTCAGATATATCGTTGTAAAAACCGCTGCCCAAGGAATCACTACTTCCATATCGGGATTTTCTATCCAAGTCACACAACGAAAAAATTTTGTATCTGGAAATAATTGTTTATGGAACTTTAATATTATAATATTTGAAATCCTCTACCCCAAAAACCCATAAAACGATACCCCACATCGCTAGTCCGGTGGGGGTGGGGACAGAGGTGGGAGTGGGGCGTGGATAAAGTAAAAAAATATTTTGAGGTTTCTGGTTCTTGTACACACACTAAATCACATTTTTTTTCATCCCCTTTAATAATGGGGTGGGGGTGGTAATGGGGGTGGCTAATGCCAAAATTTTTTTTGAGACCTTAGCTTCTCTTGTCTATACTAAATATCAATTTTATGAACTCTTATCTGCTTGATTTACTCCAAATTTACCCCAATTTACCCCCCAACTCTTCGACGGAACAAGATAAAAGTATAATCTAGTTCTAGATCTTGTTAAAGTACATATGTGTACCAAATTTCAAGTCAATATCTCAAACGGTTCCAGAGTAAACGAGCGCACAAAAAAAGTTACAGACCGACAGACCGACAGACAGACAGAAATTTTTTTTTCGCTCAAACTTGAAATCTCGACGTTTCATGACATTCTAAGCCTATTTGAACAATAAAAATTTAAAAAAAATTTTTTGTCGTTACTATACGAGGGGTCAACCGCGAAGGAAATCTGGTGTACACCTAGAAGGAAGTCCCAAGGAAGTCCGGGGAAGTCCGAGGAAGTCCCAAGGAAGTTCGGGGAAGTCCGAGGAAGTCCGAGGAAATCCGAGGAAGTCCGAGGAAGTCCGAGGAAGTCCGAGGAAGTCCGGGGAAGTCCGAGGAAATCCCAAGAAATCTTAGGAAATCCGAGGAAGTCCGAGGAAATCTCAGGAAATCTTGCTTTCAGTGATTTTTTGTTCTCTCCAAAACTATGGGCTTTAGACATGTTATATAAGGTTTCTTTGTTTGTCTAGTTGTTCCCCAGTTGCTTTTAGTATTTATGTTAAGTTTCTTTAAATTTTTAATATTTATATACAGTGTGGCCCATTTCAAGTGGAAACACCTTCGTAACCCAGTTATTGACCAATTTCAACCAAATTTGGATCGGTATCAAAGATCTTTAATATTTCTTTTTCAGTAAAACAGAACTTATTTCAGTCAGTGGCGTGTATTTTTATTAAGAAAAAAAGGGTCGATTTTTCGAGAAATCATATTAGGCATTTTTTCTTTGTTGAAAAACTAATGCAATATTATTGATCAGCATAATTATTATGCTAATAATAATTATTATAGATGCATAATTAAATTTTGGCAAAAAAGTACATTCTATTCCTGTATAGAATAATAATAATATAATAATTTTTTTTATGTAATTTTTCATAAAAATGCATAATTTTGGCTCATAAAAGTAGAGACAAAATTTACAGAAAATTTTATGCTCTACAACTTTACTCTCTTGATATTTTTCACCAAAATCTCGACCAAAATGCACAGTTTTTCCTCAAAATAGAAAAAATGGCGAAAAAACGCTAAAATTCATATATATGTATATACTTCTTTTTTAGAAGTGCGGGGGGGTGAAAATCATGTTCAGACAACCCAAATACTTCACTGTTTACAAGTCTCATAACTGTGGAAATATTTTCCATAAAACAGCGATTTTTTGACTAATTTGAAGGGATTAAATAAGTGGTAGGTAAAGTGGAGCAAGTGCACACCGGTTTTTGGACAGTGGACATTATTTGTTGACAATTGTGGGATTTATGTTTTATCATATAGTTTTCAAATTTTGAGTATTTCTTTGTTGGTACATTTGGCGAACAAATCTATAAATAAATAAACCCTAATCAACGGCTAACGCACTACAACCACACTTGATAAATGATAGGAGGGCGCACTTACCCCGAATTTAGGGGCAAGTGCGTATTTGACTGTTAAAGAATCATGAAATCTACTGAAATTGATAGGAGGCAAGATCGTTTTAATTACAATTTTTACTATTTTTTGCGCTTTGCAGATTTGAAATTAATTGATTTCTTCAAAAGTTACAAACTATATTGTACGAGGAATCGAGAGAAAAGTTCAAAACATTAAAAAAATATTTCATTAAACATTCTCAATAAACTGAAAATATTTATATTTCAAATAACAGAAACATAAAGTCCATAATATATTCTCATGTGATTAAGTAAAGTTAATGTTAAATTTATGGAAGTCAAAGTCGAAAGTCCAAGCATCTCCAGGAAGATCTACTTTTCGATCAGGCAAAACCTTAATAATATCTATGTTAGTTATATTATCTACATCTTCCAATTCTGGCCGAAAAAGTTTACCGTGATTAAGTTTTGTGAATTTTACGGTCCATTCATCGTTATTAATTTTGTTGGTAACCTGAAAATGATAAAAGTCAGTAAGATATTGATACTTAAATAGTTAAATGAAGCAATACTTGTCCTACATAATGTCGTGTTGTTTTCTTGGTGCTATATTTGACAATTATCCATTTATCTATGTATGTTCCTGGGCTTGATTGTTCTTGATTTTCATCTTCAACTTCATTAAGATCGCTTTCAGCGTCCATGTCATCGTCAGTGTCAACGTAAGAAAGTTCTTCTTCATCATTTGATGAACTAGCCGGTGGCGTCATGGGTTTCTTAGTCTATCTTGGTTTTTTGAAGTTCTCTTCTTCTTTGAATCTCTCTTCATCTTATTCAAAGCTTTTTCCTTCTTCTTTGAAGCTTTCTCTTTCTCTATTGCTTACATTCTGACCACAGCTTCCGGTGACGTAATGACTTTAGCACCAGAAGGTTCGAATTTATCTTCTGGAAATACTTCATCATTGAAAGGTACCATACCTGCTTTCTTAAAGCCACTAACAATTGCATCAATCTTCAAATATCTGCAAGTTTCTGCCACCATAGTAGAAAACTGCACCTTTGGAACTTTATACCTCGCATTCTTACGTTGTCAGGATACCAATTTAGTATCCTTTAGAGGCTTAAATACTGCCAAGTCAAGTGGCTGTAACAAATGGCTTGTATGCGGGGGCAGTTTTAAGATGGTAATTTGTTCCCTGATTGCAAGCTCTATGATATTGGTAGTCACATGAGTGCTATGGCCATCATAGATTATTAGAACTGGACGACTGTCACCAAGAGAAGAAATCAAACTTTTTTCAAAGTAGTTACGGAATATGTCTGACTCCATCCAGCCATTGGAGCATAGACTTTCTTGGAAATATTTCTGTTTTAGGAAGCCATTCATTTCAGATATTTTTGGCTTTAAATATTATCAGTGGTGGACAGTGGCGGCTGGTAAAATTTTAATAATTTTTTTCTCGTCTGTGGCGCATGGGACCCATATGAAATATGTGAACTAACATCTAGAGAAGCACTCCTCTAACGACCCCTAAAAAACTTTGAAAAAGTATTTGCGAAAATTTATTTTTTTTTGCCATATACATTTTACTTTTCATAAAAATACAACAATAGGTTTTGGAGTTTATGAAAATATTTTCATTATTAACTGAAATACAATGAACTGAAATTTTGTAATTCACAATTTATCAAATTATAAAATTTCAATTCGTTGTATCTACTATATATCAATAAAAATTATTTTGAAAGTGATTTTTTATTTTTAAATAAATTTAATATAATAGAAAAACAAATAGCACAGATTTGAAATGGATATCGATGAAAAAACTCTATTCTTTATTGAACACTATGAGCCACATCTTCCCAGTTGAAAAAAAAAGTTTTCGATAACAAAGTGATTTGTTCAATTTTGGAGGCTTCGTAAATAGTTATTAATGAAATTAAAGGAAATATTATATTTTTTCCTTGGATTTTACCTGCCGTAGAACAACATTTGGTATTCCAAAGCACTCTAGAAGAATGTCTTAACACGCTTAAAAAAAACTGAACATCGACTTAAAAATTCGCGAAAATCTCATGGTATACTCAGAATGTTGTCTTGAATACAAATATGTAAATATTAGTGATGCAACGATTACGATTGAGATTAACCGTAATCGCCGATTATTAGCATTTTACGATTAATCGTAATCGCCGATTATTGCAAACGATTATTTACGATTTGTGGTTTTTAATTTCTACGCTGCGCCGTCTAATATGGAAGATACCATACGACACTGGAAAGAAAAATATAACCTTTCTTTGCTTAAAATCCATCGCACATAAATATTTTGCACTGAAGGCTTCCAGTGTTCCATCAGAGAAGTTGTTTTCCACTGCTTGTTGCCATACAAACAACTAGGAGACAGTGGCGGTCTGGGTGTCTAGGGATTAGTCGGCATTTTACAATAAACATTCAAACTCAGTTCGTCAGCGATCATTCAAACTCAGTTCGTCAGCGATTTGAATATTTTTGCTTCGCATGTATCTAAACGTCGTCCCAAATTTTTTTTGATGAGCGGGGGGAAGAAATCCGAAAAAAATTTTTTAACGTGCAGAGAAGGAGAAAGGACCCCGGAACAAAACCCATGAAAATGTTGATTCGGTGGAATCTGCTGAAATTTTGATATTTTCTAGTTCAAGTCATGCTGATCAAAAGTTCTTATTACTTCAAGCCAATCCTATGGACAGTTCTTGAGATACAGCTTGTCAAAGTTATGTAATTTGCGTCATTTTATACATTCAAGAGCTTTTTACTCTTAAACTATTAACTTTAGCAAAAAGTTGCAAGGGTCGAAATATTTTAGTTCAACTCCAATGGAGCTCAAGAATTTTTTTCAGAATTTTTTAATCAATTTTTAGGTTAGGTAAAATATACATATGTCATATTCCGGCATGCTTCGGTGGGATTGGCTGAATCTTTGCTATTTTGTAGTTAAAGTCATTCTGATCCAAAATTCCCATTGCACTGAGTCTATCTTCTGAGTGGTTTTCGCTCCAGGAGTGCCTGAAGGTCTTAACAACGAGGTAACGGGTAATCTATATGTACGTGTTTATGAATGGCTTCCAGCGTGTTTGTGTACTGTGCGTATGCGTTTGTGTGTATGTATGTGCCAGTGTATACAGAGTGCTCCGGAAATATCGATGACAAACTTCTAGTGCAGATTCTACATGCAAAAATATGTTCGCAAATACCTTGAGCTACGGCCCTTTGAAAATGGCACCCAAAAATTGATTATTATATTTATTATTATTATTATATTTCAGAAACCTTTTGATTTACAGGGACGCGACTTTATACGCATATTGAACAATAATACAAGCTTAGTATTTCTTAAAAATATTTTTTTCCGTGGGTGATATTGAGGGGGGCTGTCGATATTTTGCATTAATTTCTTGTCTTTTATTTTTTTTTCACTTTGGTACAAGAATTTCATTCACTAATTAAAAATGCACAAAAAATGTCCTCTTTCATTTCAGTCGTAGGACTAGTGTGAGAAAAATCGTTCTAATGAGTTTGATGCGGAACCGCTGAAAACACAAGCGTATTATGGTTTTTGGGGTACGCACGGCATGAAAATCACATAAAATACCCATCAATGATTCTTCTTCGAACGATACATGATGCTGGAAACGGAGCACTTGTTCCTGAAAATCCTATGGATGTTCTCAATATTTAAAAACTAAAAAGAAAATATTTTAAAACAACAAAAAGTAAAAATAAACAGATAGAAAGTGAAACCAAAAAAAATGGGATCACCCTGGTTGGCAATGAGAACGCTCTCATAAGAAACATAGTGCCGGTAAGAGCAGGTTCTTTGATAAAAATAATCACACACACATGCACGCACGTACACAAATACGCTGGAAGCCATTCATAAACACGTACATGTAGATTACCCGTTACCTCGTTGTTAGACCTTCAGGCACTCCTGCAGCTAAAACCACTCATAGGATAGGTTCAGTGCAATAGGAATTTTTGCTCAGCATGACTTTAACTACAAAATAGCAAAATTTCAACCAATTCCACCGAAGCATGCCGAAATATGTCATATATATATTTCACCTAACCTAAAAATTGATAAAAAAATTCTGACAAAAATTCATGAGCTTTATTGGACTAGAACAAAAATATTTCGACCCTTGCAATTTTTTGCTAAAGTTAAGAGTTTAGGAGTATAAAGTTCTTGAATGTCTAAAATGACGCAAATTACCTAACTTTGACAAGCTGTATCTCAAAAACTGTCCATAGGATTGGCTTGATGTGATAAGAACTTTTGATCAGCATGACTTGAACTACAAAATACCAAAATTTCAGCCTATTCCACCGAATCAACATTTTCATGGGTGTTGTTCCGGGGTCCTTTAAAAAAAATTTTTCCCGTACCAAATTTTTTTTGATAAGCATGGCTCCTCATTAGACGCGACCCTAGGGCCCAGTCTGCATTTGCCGACTAGCCGACCTGACCAGACCGCCACTGCTAGGAGAAATAGGTTGGGTCGAACAATCCTACAATTAATTATTGATTTTTGTTTTATATGGTTACATGCTTGCCCAGGGTTGGCACAAAAATAGGTGGTTTTGTGGGTTTTTGATTTTAGAAAAACCAATCTGTGTTTTTGTTTGATTTCATTTTTTTTTGCAGGAAAAAAAAAAGCAATTATATAAGAAATTATATTTTTGCCTCACAAATACTTGAACAAAACGATAATAAAAATGTAACGTGTCAGTATATTAGTAAACAATAAAACAAGTAAATAATAAACTTGAGGCAAATAAAAACATGAAACAAATAACAAAAACTTTAAAAAAATTCCTCAAACTGGAATGTGAAAGGCAAAAGATAAATATCTTTTGAAAAGATATTTATGTTTTATTTAAATGTCTGAATCTTAACTAGTTTTGACGCCTTTTCATTCCAAGCTTATTCCTTAGTTTGCTCCAAATATGGCCGAACGCACATATTTACTAGGTTTTCATAACTGAGAATGTGAGAATATATCCAACACAGTCCAGATGTTGTCACACGCTATATTGTCAAAGCAACGCCGAATGAAAGGTGGGAAATTAGACGGGAAATTTGTTTTTATAAAAACCCAGTATAAACCACAATTGCCCAGAAAATTCCATCAAAAACCCACCTAAGTACCCAGTGGGTCGTCTTTTTCTAAAGAAGGTGGGTTTTTGCACAATCTTGGCTTGAGTGGTAATAATTTCCAATTCAGTTTTATTTTATCTACCAAGATTTTTAAGTGGGGCATCTTAATTTACATTATTTAACTTAATCCCTTAATTTGAGAACATCAATAGTAAACTGACTTTATATAACAAGTGGTTGCTTTTAGTAATTAATAATAAAATAGTTTTAATAAAAACAATTGCTTTTTATTGTTATACTATAAAATTTAACAAAGTTTTCTAGATAATCGTAATCGTATTCGAAATCGGCAATTAACCCTAATGATATTCGTAATTGAAATCGTAATCGTAAAAGTAAGAATCGTTGCATCACTAGTAAATATATACAGGTTGTTCCATTTAAAAATCGAAAGTTACAGTAATTTCCGGGTAAACCGGAAATAGTCTCATACCGTTTTTTGTGTCCAAAAATCCATTTTTACAGGTAGTTAAAAAATAAAGGAAATATAGAGGGGGGGGGGGGAGCCACTCGCCTGTGGCACCCGGTATAATGCGTTGAAATATGATTCTCGAAAGGTACATATTACAGACATTCCATTTTTGAAGTAATGTGTGATGATACAGTGTCTGAAGTTTTGCCTTACAATATAGATCGTGTGTTCGAATCCCAGACAGGTTGGATGTTTTTTCTTCAGTTTTTTTTTTATATATATTTTCTTTCACAACCGAGTTCACAACAAAGTTTAGGAAAAACTGACATTATTTACCTACAAGAAAACTGCGGAGAGTATCCTATAGAATGTGTAACAATGAAATAAAAAGCTCAATATATCGGCGAAGAGTATAATGCTTCCACTAGTTTACATTTGAGGTGTCTATTAGTTTTTTTAGTTGCATTAAAACACTCAACCAAAACACACCTAAAATATTAATAATGGAAAAAAAAATTAATAATATTAATTAATTTCTCTGACAACGGTGAATAAACCAAAACATTGGGACACAGTAATTTTGTAATTTGCATTTAAAAAGTTCGAAAATCTCAGGATCGTATAAAGTTAATTTGATATCAACGACCAAGAACATAAAAACATCTATATTGGCTTATAACGACCTATTCTGTCTTACACGTTCCATATTCACTATAACAACGTTTCGAGCAACATTTCCTGACAAACCGACTCGATAGTAATAAATAAACCAGAGAAAATCGGTTCCGAGATCGGTTCGATTAGTGGTAATAATAATAATCGAGATAACAATCAAATTTATTGAATTGATAATCATTAAGTTAAAAATGAGGTTAAAAATATAATTATGTTAATAATATATTTTTTTATATTTTATAAATTAGTTTTAATTAATTTAAAGGTAAATTTTATAAATATTCAATTATAATATATATTTATGAAATTTTTAAACCTAATAAAATTAATTATGCCATTAAGAAAATTGATTATAAAAAACCGCTGACCAAGGAATCACTAATTCCACATCCAGATTTTCTATCCAAGTCTCTCACAACGAAAAAATTTTGTATATGGAAATATTTGTTTATGGAACTTTAATAATATAATATTTTAAATCCTCCACCCGAAAAACCCATAAAACGATACCCCACATCGGTAGTGGGGTGGGGGTGATGATAGGGGGTAGTGGGGGGTGGATGACGTAAAAAATATTTTGAGGTTTTAGGTTCTTGTACACAGTACACACACTAAATCACAATCTTTTCTCATCCCCTTTAATAATGTGGTGGGGGTGGTAATGGGGGTGGCTAATGCCAAAATTTTTTTGAGACCTTAGCTTCTTTTGTATATACTAAATACCAATTTTATGGACTCTTACCTGCTTCATTTACCTATTTATCCCCATTTACTCCAATTTACCCCCAACCCTTCGACGGAACAAGATGAAAATATAATCTTGTTTCAGATCTCGTTAAAATATATATGTGTAGTAAATTTCAAGTCAATATCTTAAACGGTTCCAGAGTAAACGTGCGCACAAAAAAATGTTACAGAAGACCGACAGACAGACAGACCGACAGAATTTTTTTTCACTCAAACTTAAAATCTCGACGTTTCATGACATTCTAAGCCTATTTGAACAATAAAAATTTTTTTAAATTTTTTTGTCGTTACTATACTTCCACTGGACGTGGAAGTAAATCGAAAAAAGGAACTTCGGAAGAAATCTGGGAATATCAAGGAAATCTAAGGAAATTCCAGAAAATCCGAGGAAATCTGGAGGAAATCCGAGGAAGTCCCAGGAAGTCCCAGGAAGTCCGAGGAAGTCCCAGGAAGTCCCAGGAAGTCCCAGGAAGTCCGGGGAAGTCCGGGGAAGTCCCAGGAAATCTTAGGAAATCTGAAGGAAGTCCGAGGAAGTCCCAGGAAGTCTGGAGGAAGTCCGAGGAAATCTGTGTAATCTTCGTCAAAGAGGAAATCTGGTGTACAAAATTTTGGGCGCGGTTGGCCCCTCGTTACTATACTTCCACTGGATGTGGAAGTAAAATCATGCCAGCTAGTAAAGTTTTTACTTTGCTTCGTATATTTTAATATTTTCCATAAAATGTCAGAGGTAACCACATAATCAAAACAATTATTTGCCATGCTTTCACTAACTCGTAGAGGCTCTGAACGATTAGTTGGATTTATGTACATTTTTGTTTTCATGTAAACTGGAAGGGTTAAAATCGGTTCAAATTGGATAGACGCAGACGATCTAAATATGCTTGTGTAAATAGGCTGTTCTTTTTTTTAAATAATACTATTCCTAGTGGGATTTTTACCATCTAGCCTGTCTTCGTTTTGATCAAAATAATCGCTGCGATAAATGTAATTAGTTTCTTCCGAACTTACTGGAGGAACTCCAGGTGGTATAAAAATGTCGTCACCAGTTTTTACTAATACGTGACTAGCTAAAGACGTTAAAAATGTACGTATTTCATCGTAGGAATAACCATAGCCAAAAGAATAAAGCATTATCATTAAGTTATTTTTCTTCTGACGGCACGAAACACGTGTAGTGATATGTAAAGGATTAAAAAAATGGCCTAAGCTGATTGTTTTTTTTTTCCATAAGTATTAATATAAATTCCATTACTATAGAAATAACGTTTAAATCAAATTTGTCTGTCCTGACATATTTAGTATCCACGACATAAATGTTTATAACAAATCTGAAACTTCTTGTTTACATTTATGTTCATTCAGATTAGTAGTCGTGTTTTTTTTATAGTTTTAAAACATCCAGCTATAGCTTCTCTTAAGATACCGGCAGCTTTATCAGGAATTGTCAATTCATTCTCATGAACCAAGTTTTCTTCGCCTGATTCACTTGTGACTGACAAACAAAAATCCTTTTAGCTTTATTATCACTTGAATGAACTGTATTTTCTTTGTGTTCACAAAACACTTTGTTTGCTTAAATGCTTTTCTAATCTCTTTCTTATATTTCCACTGCTATAATAATCTAATTTTTTTTCCGACATTTCTTCAAATATATCATTAAGGCGTGTTTTTAGAAATATTAGAGTTAAGAATTCTTTTTTGCAAAACAGCAAGATAAACCTCCTTAAATAAAATATTTAACGCTACTTTAAATTCATTTTTTTCTTTCAGTTGTTTAGTTTGTACACATTTAATTTTTTTTTGCTAATATATTTTGCATAATAAATTTTATGATAATTTCCATTAGCCCAAATAAATCTGAATAAATGTGTAACCTGCCTTGTATTTCTGTATCACAATGCGACACTGCAGCTTTAATATATATATATATTTTTTTCTAGTTTCCGCACCCGTTCCTGTACAAACTGGTACTTAAAGATGTTCTTAATTTATTCTTAATTTTTCTGGATTTTCTACAAATCAGACAATGCCATTTTATTTTAAACTGATTTTTTTTTTCTTTATTATAACTACATGAAGGCTCACTTGCATTTTTTTATCGCGTTACTAATATCAGAGACAATACGTATTATCTTTGCTAATGTTATTTATTACAAAAAGATGTCAGACAAGAATAATGAAATCGGTATCGAAGGGTGTGTAAATAAGTGCCACTGTTTTATAAAAATTTTAATGAAATGGCATATTTTCTTTCATTTGCACAATTAATAATAGACCTGATGCCAGTAACAGTTGGTTTTTTACCATTAGTTTTTCACTGCTTTCAGCAGTTTCGTAAAACAAACATGTAGTTTTTCTCCATTGATAAAAATGAATCTACAATATACATAAACTGTAATAGCCCACATGTAAGTAAAATAGTATATACTTATTAATATTTATCCAGACAATAATGAGGTCAGCGCAGCAGCCGATACGTTTCTTGATGGGCCGAGAAACTAGCGGGGGCGGGAAAGGAAGCCTCGCGTCTTCGTCGCCGTACTGTGCTTCGTTGTGTTTCAAGGGCTGTAGCGCTTTTAGTTAAAAAATTAGATCCAGCATTAATCGAGACAAAATGAAGCCTATTAAATTTGTCAGTTTTTGGTGAAAGAAAAAATTGAATACCTCATTATATAAGCGAGTTATGGCGAGTTAAGAATTAGAAAAATGTTGCTGATTTGTGTATCTTTTTGAATTTTGCTAGTTTTTTTATGTTAATTTGTTAATTATTGCAATTAATTATACTTCAAATTAAAAAGCAATGTTTATTTGTCAAAACCCAAAAAAAAATGTATTTTTATCTGTTTTAGTTCTAAAGTTATATTTGATTAAATTTTAAATTTCTAAATTTCTTTTTTTTTTTAGTTTTTTTCTTATATCTTCGGTCTCGACCAATGGAGAGTGTCGTCAATTTTGATTTCCTATGTAAAATAACATGCTTTAATAAGTAGTGAAGGTCCCATCTGGTTATACTTCAGTATTGGGTAGGTCAAGAAAGAGAAGGTTTTTCGCGCTCTGCCCGACGGGCTAATACTTTTAGCGACATTTATACAAGGTGGTCACATTAGGAAAGTGTTAGGAAAATAACCATAGAACCAACAGAAAAAGTAATTAATGGCTGGAGGATGCAAACTGTGCATTTTTAATTAGGCTGTGTTACAGAGAACGAAGTTTTGGGTAAATACCTTTACCGATTTTTTTCTTATGCAGAAACAGAACTTTTTATTCATTTTAAAATAATGTATCAAAATATGACGGTGTTGCGAATGAGTAAACACAACAGTGATTTCTCCTTCAGAGTAGGCATGTTTTCCCAAAAACATGTATACTTCAGCTCCAGAGTTATTCTATAGGCTAGTTTCGAAATGGAAACTCTGTATATGAAGGCGGTATTCCAATCTCGAAACCATTTGGATATTATACTACAAATATAATGGGAGTCATTATAAAGTAAAATGAAAATATACCTTAATTGGAAAGGAGACAATGAGTATCTATTCAACATTCAAACATAATGAAATGAATTTTCATAAGCAAATATTTTAAAGTTTTTGGTGAGTGCGCTTTATATTAAAAATATTACTAAATACGTGAATAACTTTCACAATTATAACCAGAAAGTAATATTCTAGCTGGTATACATCATCGGAATTTACGTTTTTTTCAACATGAAAAACCTCTATTAAACTATTATAATAATTATATCCAAGATATCAAAATTAGAGTGTGTCTAATAAGTTCGAACGATCTTGGCGTAGATTGGGTGATATATCAATTCTACATCAAAAGTTATTAATATATTTTCATAAAGACTATTACTAAACGAATGAAGGATGCAGTCGAGCGTTGTCAACCATGAATAGCTCTTAAAGGATATAACTTCCCAAGATTTCTATTTCAAAATGGCATGGTAGAATACAGTACTCCTTATTAAAATTGGGCCAAATGTGTCTTACAAGGTGGTGGCCAGAAATATGTAAATAACCATCTTTTATATAAACTATGCTTCACATTCTAAACTTCTAGTTAATTTAGCTGTAGGATAAAGTGGTTAACCGCGCATTGATAAACCGGCCCTTAACCTCAGAATTAAATTTTTCGTAATCCTAGAGTTTTTATCGATATTATATCATACAAAATGGCAAGTTTTTATTGTATTATTATTTGTGGAAGTGTGGCAATCCGAGACAACATCAGTTTTTATAAAATAACGTCGATTTACAGCCAGAAGAGGCTAGGTTAAACAATTCCAGGCAATTAAAAGAAATGCTTTAAGTTGTTGCATGTTAATGCAAGAATGATTGTGATAGTAATAACTGCTGCTCAAACAAGCAATAAACAATTCATGGTAAAGAAAATTAACATTTTATATTGGTTTGTCTCTATTTTTAATAACTATTTCTTATTTAAATTTTAGTTGAGCGAAGCATGAACTGCACGGAAGGACAGTATATTTAAGAGAATACAAGTCATAATTAAAAATTGACCTACATTAAATAGTAAAATACATGTTACAAATTTTTTATAATATATTATAATAAAAAATTTACAAAAATTACAACAGTGTGCGTAGTCCAATCTATAGGTATATAAGGTATAGACGAGGGGTTAACCGCTGGAAGAAATTGTGTACATCTTATTACATACTTCAAATAGTTTACAGTAGGTACGTCAGTCTTTCATTGTTTATTTTATAAAGTGACTTTTTCACAAAATTTACAGCGGTTAATCTCCAACCATAATAGCCATGTTCATTGCTAAAAAACTAAAAGGAAAGATTTCCTGTTAAGTATGGTGAACATGTTTTGTTTAGACTTGCAACACAATCCCAGTGAGCATTAAGGACCCATCTGAATCTGCAATAGTCCAAGGATTCAATGGCTTTTGTTCATGATGCTAAGAGTTCATATCCTCAAAAATTAATTTCTGCATTAGTAATTATTTATAAAATAACATTTAATTAGGTAAGCATATATGAAAAAAATGGTTGATAACTAATTCTTACCGTTGTAACAAGCTTTTATCCTGCAAATTTCTTGCAGAGTACTTCTTTCACCTAACCACAAACAGCTTCAAGACTTTTGAATGCCTTGAATTCGTCCTTCTGTGTACGTAATTCTTTCAAAAATAAAGTAATTCGCAATATCCCTATGTGTAACATTTGGAAATACATCAATATCCCTTTCGCATCGGGCGTTTTTTTAGGCGACTGGCCTCACAAACGGGAATTTTTTGCGTTCGCGCAATCGTGCGTCTCCCGTTTATTTTAAGAAAAATTTGCAGCTGTTTACACACAATAGACTGCCTGACACACTCAAGAATAAACTGCGAGTATACAACTATTTTTCAGACCACAGCTTTTCTGCAACTAACAAGCTACAGCTTGAAGATGCTTTTAAGCGAATATCAGACCACAATATTGCGCCTCCCGATTTTAAGTAGTATTCACGCATGGAGGTAGAGTTGTATTCACGGCGTTCGAAAATATGCGTCTCCCGCACATATGTCAATCAGAGATTTGCGCGTTTTTGCGGCTCCCGTCGTGAAAGGGATAATTGTACTAAAGTATTTTTTTCTCAAAATATAAGGATTTAATTCAATGGCAGCCGCATACCTAACCTCTATATCAGGAGACAATTCTACAAAATACGAACTAACGGTCATCCTGACGAACAAAATTGTTTATATAGCAGTATTAAGAATAGTTGTAGATGTTAAATAATCCAACAACAAGTTCTTAAATGGCACAAACACTGCAAAATTCACTTTAAAGAAACACGTTTAATCGGCGGATTTCTCAATGACAGCTGTTTGTTTTTCCTAAGGTCTCAAAATCTGTGACGTCGGCGCACGCAACCCATAAACATATTGAGTCACTAGATTATGTTTTTTATTAAATATTACAGCTTGCTAGTACAAACAAGTTAGATTTGTTTAACTAACAAGTAAAATTGGACTTTAAATGTATAAAGTGAAATAACTCAGAAAGTACTCAATTAAATTTGAAAAAATGTATTTTTAAAATGTTCAGAATTAAAATACCATACAAATATCACAATTTCAAAGTCCCTGCAATCGAAAAATTATTTCTAGCATTGCACAGTGGGGAGAAATTCATATTTTTTGTAATACTCGTACTTTATCGTGGTACAGCTTAAAATTTGATATCCAATTCGATGATTTCCACTAAGCATGTTGAAACCGACATTTGTCAGGATTTTCCGGAAAATCCCGACGTGTAGGGGCAAATTGACGTCGGATTCGTGATCAGCGAACCAAAAAACATCATGTTCGAGCAATATACAAAGGTAGGCTTTATTGCTTATTGGAGATCATCGAACTGGATATCAAATTTAAACAGTACCACTATAAAGTACAGTTCGTAATGGGTATTTTAAAAAAATGCATTAAAATCAGTTGAGATTTGACTTGTACGCAGATTATTTACCAAAAATCTGAATTTCTACCCGCTGTGCGTCGCGACGCCAAAACTGCAATAGGCGATGCAATTATTTATGTCATAAATAATTGCATATAACTTCATAACCCTTATAGCAGATTTCAAATATTATTTTTGGTTTAGACTCGAGTTTGGAATATATTGATCTGTGTAGTTTTAGATAAAACACCCTATATATATGATTTAAAAAAAAAAAAAATACTTTCTGTAAATAGTTTTTACTCTAATTTGGGCACACCAACATACAAAATATGTAAATGCAAACTAAAACAACATATTCAAATATTCAAGCGTCACTTAACATTTAGTATAACAATTATAACTGTTATTGCTAAACAATTATTCAGTTACAATGACAAAATTTACTGCATTTCAAAAGAAAACAATTTGTAGCTATTTTGGTTGGTTTTCTAATAATGTATATTTAAAGAGTTGTTTTAGATTGATAGGTATTAGTCAACTATCGTAGGTTAGCCTCTGAAATTTGAACGTGCAGTAGACAAATGTCCTCCCACCGGCAGTAGCTCATTTATGAAAGTGTATGCTATTCGCAACTGTACATGATCAAATGAGACAAACTTTCAGGTAATAATGAAACTTAACCTCTTTATTCATTTAACTCCTAACCATTTGTAAATTCATTTGTATAATTCTAAAGTGTTTATGTTTATTGCATCATAATATTCTGTGTAAAATGTATTCCCAAACATTCGGTAAACTTAAATTCTGTAATAAAATAATTTATAAATAGCCTCATCACCTTTAAATTCATTCATTTGAATCGATTGTTTAAAAATAGCACGTTAGCGTGCCGCAACTGCAGTAACAACAAATTGATGATAAACTGATAAGTAACAATGTAATGTGTTCTTATGTCAATCATGTTAAACTGCTACCTCCGATTGTACTTTCTACGGACAGCTGCTATGCTAGTCTGTCTTCGTTACTCAACGACGTTCTTTGTTCATCTCGTGTGCATCTCAGAGGCCAACCTACGATAGTTGACTACTAGATAAGAACTTTTCTGAATTCTCACTGTAAATAAAATATCTGAAAGTGTTAATAGCTACAAAAATACTATTTGAATCATGAGTGGTACACAAAAGACCATATAATTTAAAAAATGTATCTTTTTACTACTAGTATTTTCATATAGAAGTTATAAAACATTTACTATTTTGAACAATATTACTTTACCTATGCATTTTATGTAGTCGTTAAAGCAGATAAGAAAACTCAAACACATCTTCTCTTTTAACTGTTTTCGATATTATGTGGTTACATTGATAGGAGTATTGATACTGAAAAATATAATATATACATTTTTCACCACGATCATTATTCAGACCATAAACAACGACCTGCAGTTTTAGCTGCAAAATGCAGTTAAATTGTTCGCGGTGCACATTAAATATTCTCCAGCATAAGCAACTTAATGGCCATAATACTGCCATCGCTCTACCGAATATATATTCGAATAAGGTAACAATGCATATTGTATATGCTGTGGATCGAATTGACATTACTAAGACTAAACATGGCAGACGAGAGCAATTAAAACTAAGTCAATAATAATCATGAGCTCATTAAGACCTGACTTTGGGTACAACTGCGATTAAACACAAGTTGAACTTGGGCCGTTGCACGTAAAGCTACTACATCTCCTACGCAACACTACTTGTAACTCGCTAAACTATGTGAAGAGTAAGCTGGATTCTAGTGTACGAAAATTTATAATCGTATAATCGAGAATTCAACCGTGAGATGTAATATGCTTACCTACACATGAAAATCGTATCGTAGCAAATAATGGCCATATAAGATACATTAATTTCTTGTAATTTGTACTTGAATATTTTTTTATTATAAATTTGCTCATTGGCTACATTACATTGAGCACGAATAAAATGAATTATAATTTTTGCTTATTGTACTTGCTATTAATTCCGGAAGAAAGAAAATTGGACAAATAGTTCAGTCGTTTTAGAATGGCAAAGTGGGCAATAAAATAAAGTTAGATACGACATATGTTTTTAACTGCTTCCACGTATGTACAAGAGAGGATGTTAATCCTCTTATACCACGAGTCTAATTTATAATAGGGGCCTATCCGACTGCTGATGCTCATGAGTTAAACTGAATAAGGAAATCTTTCCTGTCTAACTCATCTTCACCCGAATTAGAAATCCCCGTAACTCCTGTGAATTCTATAATATTCTTTAATAAAACCAGGTAACTTCAAAGATTTTCTAAAGAATAATTTTAATTTGTTATAGCTTATATCAGCTTCATAAGCACCATAAATATAAGTGGTCTGAGTTTAAAAAAAATATATATTTAAACAAAATGGGACGCTTCTTGCATCTCCTGTAAAATTCATATTTTAGGAGTAACGAGGTCTTCTAAGTAGAGTGACGACATATTTTATTGCCTAGTTCGCTATCCTAAAAGGACTGAACTTTATATCTTTAAAATAGTCTGCTTGATTTTAAAAATATTGAGAATAATTTGTTAAGAATGTATACAACAAACTTTCTCAAATAAATTTTTCAAACCTTTTAAACATTTTGCAACTTTGAAATCATTAGATGACATAAAAAGATCATCATTTGTACATCTCACAAAGTACAAAAATTGAAAAATGTACTTATTGTTTTAAAATTACAAAAATGTAATGTATAATTATGACCAGTTTTCCCACCTATTTCTTATCATTGCTTTTATACACCGTGACTCGCTTTTGATGAAGGTACCCTCATATATTTCTTATCTGAAGTTCAAATATTTTAAAATTTTGGTAATAAATATATATCTGTAATATAAAACTTTCTTGATTTGACCAATCTTGATTTGCGGGACAAGCGTCCAATCTGGAGGCAAAAATGGGGTAGGTGCATTTTTCAAAAAAATATGTTTTATTATGAAGAATTTAATATCTTCCTATTTAGCGTCCCCAGAAATTCCTCGTATCAAATTTTAAGAAAAAAATCTTTAAAGGTGCTCTAGTTATGAGCACCTAAATATTATTATTATTATTTTCATTTTAATATTACCACTAATTTATGAAAAAAGGTTACACGTGGGTTGCCAATTTCTAAAATTTCTACTTTTATTGAATATATTCGATTTAATTACACAGTCCCACAAAAAAAAGTATTGTAGTTGAAAAGTGAGGTACCATACCGTATGTTTTTTGGTGTGATGAAAACGAATCCAGAATCAGAATTGGCCATCACCCAAGGATTTTGACGTAACCTCAAAAAACTTCTCAAAGATGACCGAGAATATGTTATAGATAAATCTAAAATTTAAGCGTGCATACTACTGTATCTATATATATTTTGGGGCGCTGTTACCAACTTCATGATCAAATTTCACCCACCATGTCAGCATTTTGACATAACCTAAAAAAATCCGTAACTTATCAGCAGATAAATTCAATATAGTGTTGGAACACAGCTAGAGATAGTACTAATGTTTTCGAAGTCCTATAAAAGTGTGTATTTTAGTGTAATAAACTGCAAAGTTTTTCATAAAATTTCTACAAGTTAAGTGAATACCTGTGAAGAATCATATTAAGTAATTTGATGAACATAAATTATAAGTGCATTGTGATTTATAACTTTATAAATAGTAGTGTTTACAGACAGTTTTTCTACCGTACACTGATAAGCCAGAAAAGGCTGTGTGCAAATTCTTTAATTCCAAATGTAATTAATTGTCACAATATATCACAGGATGGATAACTGTGGAAAGTGTAAAACTAAAATCAAAGAAGGTGAAAATATCTTAAATTGCTCGGGGAAATGCAAGCATAGTTATCATGCCAAATGTTTTAACATTTCAACTAGAGAAACGCAATTAATTGAAAATTGTACTGGGATTAAATGGTTTTGCGAAGAATGTTTAACTTATCTTGATACTACAATTGAACTTAATACTATAATAGCTAACTTAAGAGCTGATTTAACTAGTGAATTAGAGGAAATTAGAAATAAAATTAACACAGTTAGTCAAAATATACCCAAATATGAAACAAACCCAGAAGTTAAGACATATGCTAAAGCACTCACAGCAACGGCTAATGAAGTGGTTATAATAAAACCTAAAAATAAACAGGAAAGTAAAAAAACTAAAGACGCCGTATTAAAAAACATAAACCCATCTGCCCTAGAAGTGGGAATAACTCAATTAAAGGACATTAAAGAGGGAGGAGTGATTATCAAGTGCAAGAATAAAGAAGAACGGGAAAAAATAAAAAAGGCAGCAGAAAAGAAACTGAATAAGCAATATCAAATAAGAACACCGGAACTAAAAAATCTTTGCATCAAAATTCTAGATCTAGAAGAAAACATAGGGGAAGAAGAATTAATAAACTGTATTAAAAAGCAAAATACTTTCCTACATCATGAAGAAATACATTTAAAGGTTAGAGTGATAAAACAAATGCGGAAGAAATTTATGGCTATAATAGAATGCGATCCATTGACTTTCAAAAGTATCATCAACGAGAAATATTTATTTATTAACTGAGATACCTGTAGAGTTTTTGAATATGTAGGAGTTTTTCTTGTTTTAAATGTGGGGGATATAATCACCATGCCGAAAATTGTGACCGCAAATCCAGATGTTTGAAATGTGCTGAGGAAGACCACAAAACCGAAGATTGTGAAAGTGACAGTGTAAAGTGTTTTAATTGCATTGAAGCGAAATCAAATCTCAAATTGGATATTAATATAAACCACTCTATATATGATACTAATTGTCCGGTGTACTTAAGGAAATTTAATATTCAACAACAAAAAATTAAAAGAGTACCCATTGAATAGCAACTAATGTTACAAGATGATGGAAAGTCATTGTTTAAATTAAAAATAATGCACCAAAATACACAGTGTATGAAAAATAAAATTGAACAAATGGAAATATTTTTAACTGAACAATGTATTGACTTTGTATGTTTAACAGAGCACTGGATGAGCAATTCGGAGATTGGTAGTCTTAAAATTGCTGGGTATAATATAGCTTCAATTTTTTGTCGAACAAAATTTAAAAATGGTGGAACTATGATTTTAATTAAAAATACTCTTAATATTCAAACAAAAGAAATATGTCACATACAAAAATTTTATAAAGAAAAAATTATGGAGGCTTGTGGAATTGAAGTAGAATTAGGAAAAAATATAATAAAAATTGTTTGTATATATAGGTCACCTCTTGGAGATTTAAATTAATTTATATCATTATTTGACTCATTGTTAAACTACATCAGCAAGAACAAAATCTGTAAAGTTGTAATTTGTGGAGATTTTAATATAAATTATTTATCTGATACAACTGCCAAGAAACGAATATCTGACACCTTAGAAATGTATAATATTAACATGCTAATCAGTGAGCCTACAAGGTATTCTATAAATTCAAGTAGCTGCATCGATTACGTTTGTAGTAATTTTTTCAACAATACATATGATAATTGTATAATTAATCATAATTGTATATCAGATCATACTGCACAAATTTTAGAGTGTCATTTACAGTATCATACCAACATTGAAAAATCCTACATATCTACTAGAATATTCAGTGACAGTAATTTTAACACCTTTTTATATTATATGAGAAAAGAAACGTGGGATAGTATATACACTGCTCATACAGTAGATGAGGCATTTGAAAACTTTATAAATACACTAATTTACCATTTTGAGATGAGCTTCCCAGTAAAACGTATTAAGATGAAAAAATCTAAAAAAAGAAATGATTGGGTTTCCCAGGGTATCAGAATATCTTCTGATAAACTGAAAGATCTCTATCAGAAAACACTACGCACTAATAATCCAGACAATCTTGAAATTTATAAAAAATATAAGAAAGTGTACAAAAAAGTAATACAAGCTGCTAAAAGAATGCATAACGATAGTATAATTAAAAATTCTGATAATAAAAGTAAGGCAGTATGGTCAGTAATTAACCAGAATATTAATGAGAGTAAATTTAATGAAAATAAAATTTATGAAATGGAAGTAGATAACTTGACTGTGACAGATGATAAATTAATTGCTGAGAATTTTAATAAATATTTCATTGACTTACCAAAAAAATTAAATCACAAGTTAAATTCGGAAAACAACAAAACTAATGTTAACATTACGCATGATAATTATTATCCAACAATTTTTCTGGAACCAGTGAGTGAAAATGAGGTCTATAACGTAATCATGCAACTGAAAAATACTAATTCATCGAGCTTTGATAATTTAAGTGCAAAATTAATTAAACAATCTGTATATTACATCTTAACACCACTAACAAATTTAATTAACTGATCTATGTCAGAAGGTGTATTTCCACACATTTTAAAAACAGCTAAAGTAACACCCATCTTTAAGAAGGGTGATCGAACCTTACCTGAGAATTATCGTCCAGTCGCAATATTATCAACTATATCAAAAATTTTAGAAAGAATAATACTTAATAGAATTGTGCAATTTATTTCACAATACAACATACTCACGAACTGTCAACATGGGTTTCGTAAGGGCAGGTCTACTGAAACTGCAATTTTAAATTTTATTTACAATATTTATGAAAATATAAATAACGGTAAAAAATGCATTGGCTTATTTATGGACCTTAGCAAAGCTTTTGACTTAATAAATCACAATTTACTTCTAGATAAGCTATCTACATATGGACTAAGAGGAAAAATTTATAATTGGCTCAAATGCTATCTGTCAGATCGAAACCAAGTTGTTGTAGTAAATGGGATGAAATCTAGTAGACAAGATATATCGTGTGGTGTTCCCCAAGGATCAGTCCTGGGGCCACTGCTCTTTTTACTTTATGTAAATGACTTCCCCAATAATGTCTTAATTAAAGATAACTTGATTATGTTTGCAGATGATAATTCTTATTTATGTTGTTCATCCTCTTTGACAGATGTTATAAATAACACTAAAACGGAAATTTTCAATTTCACCGACTGGTTTAAGGATAATAAATTGTTTTTAAATATTTCAAAAACGGTATTTATAAATTTTACACCAAGAATATCACGAATTGTAGAATCTAATTTGCTACGAATTGAGGGTAAATCTATCCAACAAGTTGACTCAACAAAATTTCTTGGTGTAAATATAGACAACGCGCTTAGCTGGGAACCTCATATCAGTAACTTATCAAAACAATTAACGCCAGTATGCTATGCAATTTATAGGTTACTCTCTATCACTAGTAGGGAAACCATATTATCATACTACTATGCACATTTCTTTTCCAGAATTTCCTATGGTATTATTTGTTGGGGCTCTTCTTCAAACGCACAAAGAATTTTTAGAATACAAAAAAAGGCAGTAAGAAATATGATAGGTACATTAAAATATACTTCTTGTAGAGAAATATTTAAAAAATTAAAAATTTTACCTCTATTTTGTATTTACATACTCCACATATTACTTTTACCCAATAATTTTAATCACGACTACAATACCCGATCAAGCGACGATTTATTGATTCCTAGTCATAATCTATCTAAATACGAAGAAAGTCCACAATATATGGGAATTATAATTTACAATAAATTACCACCCAGAATTAAGAATTTAGATAGACGTTCTTTTAATAATATTATTAAAAATATCTTAATGACAAAATGTTACTATTCTCTACAAGAATTTTTAGATGATGATATTGAAATTTTATTTTAACTATGTTTATATACATACGTGTGATGTTATTTAACTTAGGTTTTAACTTTGTGTTATTGTATTTTATATCTATATGTATTTTTTATCTCTTTTTGTAATGATTTTTTATTGTATTGACGACTTTGGTCAATCATTCCGACGTGTCCCACACCATGTTACTGTATGGTCTTTTGGACAATAAAGTTTTATTATTATTATTATTATTATGAGAAAGGAAATTTTCTTGAAAATAAATTTAAAATTTTGAACTACGCGCTCTCCTCTCGCAAAATTGTTCAAGGGCAAAGGTGGAAATACATTTTTTTCATTTTTCTGAGGTATTTAGAACATTTTAAGATGAAAAACCTAACAACTTTAAACCTAACGTAAGGCATCTAAGAGATGTGTCTAAGCAAGTTATGGTAAAGTTTACTGATAAGGCCATTCACCAGAACGGGCCAAACACTTTGTACTGTAGTAAACTGTCTCCAAAATAAAGCACCCCGATGGTCAAGCATCGCTCATTCTTTAGAGACAGTTTACTAAAATACATAGTGTTTTAGCCTGTCCTGGTGAATGGCCTCATCAGTAAACTTTACCAGAACTTGCTTAGACTCATCTCTTAGATGCCTTAAGCTACGTTAGGTTTAAAGTTGTTAGGTTTGGGACTAGACGCCTATGCGATACCTCAAAAAAGTAAAAAAAATGTATTTCCACCCTCATCCTTGAACAATTTTGCGTGGAGAGAGCACGTAGTTCAACATTTTAAATTTATTTTCAAGAAAATTGCCATTTTCACGAATTTATCTGCGGATAAGTTATGGATTCTTTTTAGGTTATGTCAAAATGCTGACATGGTGGGTGAAATTTGATCATGAAGTCGATAACAGCGCCCCAAAATATATATAGATACAGTAGTATGCACGCTTAAATTTATTTATAAACGTATTTCGATCATCTTTGAGAAGGTTTTTGAGGTTATGTCGAAATCCTTGGGTGATAGGTCAATTCTGACTCCGGATTCGTTTTCAGTACACCAAAAAACATACGGTATTATATCTCACCTTTCAACTACAAGAATTTTTTTTGTGGGTATGTGTTATCAATAAAAAAGTAGGGTACCGAAAGAACTGAGAGCGCTAAAGTCACTGTCGCAATAACGTCACACAACAGTCAAATATCAAATCAGGTGCCTGGGTCGAGGGTAAACAGAAAAAAAAGCCGCCGAAAAAAAATCCGCGGAAATAAAATCCTGGAAAAAAAAGCCGAAGGAAATAAAAGCCGCGGAAAAAAAAGCCGAGGAAAATAAAGCCGCGGAAGAAAAGGCTGCTTTACAGAAAACAAGGTTTCTTTCACTTCGCCGAATCTAGGAAAAAAAATCCGCGGAAAAAAAAGCCGAGGAAAAAAAACCTAAACTCTGCAATAAAACGGAGTAGCGAGTTTTCTAACTACATCTCGACTGCAAGTTTGTGATAGAGCATTGTAATTGGCGTATGTTTGGTATACTGTACAGAATGTGAAAAGTGATGAGATCCGCGACTGGTGGGGAGTGGGTTAACATTTCGAATTGTTAATTATTTAAAAAAAATTACAAGTATACTAAATAAAAAAAACAAGTCAAAAACAAATTATTTTCGAATATACAGGGCGAGCCAAAACGAAGTTACAGGATCAAGTGCTTTCTTTTTAAATGCAATGACTGACTCGAGCTGCGCTCCGGCAAGATTTTAGAAGAGCGCACCATTAAGAAAAGATATGAAAACAAGTACATATCTTACAGCAGCAGTGACCGATTTTGGTTGGAAAGTTACTGAAATTGGATATTATCGGCCTGGCGATATTCCTTGTGATCCTGGGGAGGTGCTCACCAGAGTGAGGTGTTCATAACAGTACATCGAAATTTTTACCATCATGCAAATGTTTTTAGCAGACAATGAGAAGTCTGAAAATATTAGAGATTCTTATAGTGATATAGAATATGATATTGATGATGAAGATGAATATTAGCTAATAATTTGAACTGAATCTTTAAGTCTGAAAATGTTTCTATAAAAGATATTTATTCTAAAATGAAAGAAATATGTTATGTTACCGATAAAGAAATAAAACAAATATGTTAGTTATTCCTCATACAGCTTTTATGTCTAATTGTAATGTATAATACAGTTTTGCCATCTTGGATTCAATATGGCACTCATTTCACCTGATTTTATTGAATGAACACTGTGAAATGTTATTTGTTATAGCAAGTGTGGAAACTAACTAAACTTTCTAAAAGCGACGATTTTTTTTCACATAATTAACAATTATAAATATTAACCTCTAACCTATGACTTAAAAATCACTCTCTTAAAGAAGCTCCTTGTACGAGTCTTTACCGTTGCCATAATTCTATTTTTGCATATCTTGTCTCATCGTTCATAAGTTTTTAACGTAGCTTTGCTATCAGCAGTTTTCTACGCGGCTTTTTTTTCCTCGGATTTTATTTCCGCGGCTTTTTTTTCCGTTCCCAGGGTCGCATCTGTTTACATATTTGATGGTTTTTTGTGACAATGTAAAGTGGCTTTTTTATCCGCGGATTTTTTTTCCCCGGCTTTTTTTTCCTTCGGCTTTTTTTTCCAGGATTTTTTTTCCGAGTATTTTTTTTCCACGGATTTTTTTTCCTAGATTCTAAGGTTCAATTAACTGGGTAACGGTGAAATTTAAATTCATATTTTTTAGCAAACTTTCTTGAAGACATTTCAATGGTTTTATTTGTTTTCGTCCTTTTGAGTATTTTTTTTTAGGCTCTTCTACATAGTAAAATAAAATATTTTATCCATTTATTGCGAAGTTTTTTTGTCTTTGGAAGAACTGTACATTGACACGGTTTCTGAACAATACGCACTGCATTGAGGCACTGAATAATATCCTTAGTCATTTTAGAACATTAATTAATATTATGAATCAACTTTTATACGCTTACATGTATAGAACATTTATTATTTTTTGAAAAACATTAACATGTAAACAATACGAAAAATAATTGTTTTCCTTCCTTTACCAGTTACATGATTAGATAATGGATGTCGTACCCTTTGTGATTTGTGCGAATAGCTTATAAATCTTTCTACGTTCCATCGGTAATGAGACTGCTTCATATTGTATCTCACAAGTTAGTATTTACAATATGTTATGCATAAGTGGCTTATTTATAGAATAACAAAATGTTATAAATGCAAATAAACATTTCCGAAAGTAGTAAAGAGTTTTCTTAATTTTTCCTGTTTTTCCAAGGTAACACTTCTAACTCAACTTCAAAATAACAAAGCTTTTGTTTTTTTTTTCTATATACATGTGTGTGTGTGTGTGTGTGTGTATACAATTACTTGTATCCGTATCTATTGTATTAATAATACATTAATATAATTGAGTCAGGAGTCCGTAATAATGGATTTTTGTCACGATATATTATTTTGAATAATCGATACAGACGAATATATTTTAGTTTTCTGCCTACAAGCTAGTTTTAAATAACTCGCAGAGGCCAATAACTGTTTGATATTAAATACCAGAGAATTTTCATTGCCCCTATAAATTTTAATAAATCATATTCATAAATGAAATAAATTACTTTATTTTTACACGTTCTTTCTGCGTTAAAATTTTCCACAGTTCTGATATTTCAGTAGTTTGCGCGTAAACCAATTGAATTAAAAAATTATGTGAACGCGGGGTTAATACCATAACTTTTCTTTAAGGTAATAAATATTGTATTTAACGTAATTTTGATTTTATTGTTAATTTAATTTATACAGATGATATGATATAAAAATAATGTATTTTACTGACGTTTCAGAAACCGAATATGTTTCCTTTCTCAAAACTTTATTATAAGATCTTTTATGCACTGTGTATACGAAAGTGTATTGTATATACAGTGTGTCCCCGGATGGAGTACTGCACTCCTGTATATTTTCTTATTTTTGATTTGCCGAGAGAAAGCCATTCTTTATAAAAAACTTGTCTTAGGAAGTTATAAATAATTATCAAGCTAAAGATAAGTTATACAAGGTATTCTAAAAATTTGAAAATATAAAATCGACTTTAAGTAAGCAAACCACCTTTTTTAAATATTTTTCTTGAAAATTTTATTTATAGCCCAGGAGTTTTAGTCAATATATCGCTTCTACCCGGAATTAGTTATTGTAAAGCTGAAAATTTGCAGCATTGTAGTTTTGTCCCTACTCTCCCCCGTCGACTTCTCTGTTTTTCGGAGCAACAAAGGCGCAAAAATGGTAGAGCTGGCTGTAAAGTGCAACAGAAAGGTTGTTACTGGTCCGATTTGGATCGAAATGATCATAAAAGCTTGGGAGAAGCATATCCGTTCTTGTTTCAGATGTTACATGCATATTATGTTCCTAATTTTCCGTTCTTGTCATGTCATTTCAAAAATTGAAAAAATTCCGAAATTGCGTCATTGCGGATAAATGAAGACTCGGAGGGAAAACGTATTCGAATAAACATTTCTCTTCATACTTTGGGCTTTCCATCGATATGTCTATCTTCTCTGTAACATCACTTATTACTAAGCTACGCTACGACACTTGGACAGCTAAGTGCGTTCATTGTTGCGTCGATCACGTCTAGTCTAGACAATCAAGCAGGCGCACCCCGAGCTGTCTTTTTAGTTCAGTAGCTGTGATAGTCCTCGGAGTATGTGCATCGGTTCATTGATAAGGGAAAATCGAGTAATCGTAGTTAAGTCATGGTGGACACAGGCGTCAGCTCTGTACAGAATGGGAAAGCAGAAGGCGTGGAAGTTCTTGAAGATGAGATCTGAGCTACAGGAATGCTCCTTTGATTTGGCAAGCCTCCCGCCAACAAGTGCCGTCTGTGGACAACATTCGCTCCGCGCATACTTTCAGGTGAGGGCGTTAGGGAGAATAGTATGAGGGTTTAATCTCTCGAAAAGCTTGCAGCACTCAACTAATGTGCATGTGCCTTTTTGCAAGTCCAGCAATGGCTAGATGTCAACCTCAACCCGGAAGACTGGGGGTGGACATCAGGACACCGGGGCCGGGTTTCGGTTTTTACCACAAGGCATAGCCTGCTATGACTAATTTCCTGTGCCTGCAAGGCGGACTGTGATACCCGGTGCGAGTACAGGCACTCTGGTCTGACCTGCAGTATCATGTGCAGGAGCTGTAGAGGATCCAGCTGCACAATCAGCCAGTCAGTAGAAATGGATGATGATTCGGATGGACCAACTTCCCAGTAGATCAATAATATCAATTGTCTTGCCGAATAAAGTCATTTTCTGAATCTGACAAGTTTAATTTAATTCAATAAATCTTATAAAACACCAATAATATGTAAATAGGAATTCGCAACAAGTCTCATCAGCGCAGCCAGGACAGTTTCACCGGACGCATGACGGGCGCTGCGCCGCGCGACGACACTCGGAGTGGCGTAACTCCGTAACCATTGACACTACAGAGAATGTAGATACAGCAATGGAAAGCCCAAAGTATGAAGAGGAATGTTTATTCGGATATGTTTTCCCCACCGAGTCTTCATTTATCCGCAATTATTTCAATTTTAAAATTTTGACAGCACTAGAACGGAAAATAGGTATGGAACATCTGAAATATGAACGGATATGCTTCATCGAAGCTATTATGATTATTTGACCTAAATTGGACCAGTAACAACCTTTCAACTGCAATTAGGCCCTTGTTGCTCTGCAAAAACAGGGAAGCCGACGGAGGAGAGCAGGGGACTTTTTGGTACGTGTTGCCCTGGACCACAACTACAATCCTGCAAATTTCCAGCTTTACAATAGTTAATTCCGAGTCAACAACTAAAATTCCTGGACCATTAACAAAGTTTTTTCAACTATGAAGATAAGCTTCAATACGGAGTTTAGTTGCAAAATAAGTAAATAACGTAAATGTAAAAATGTAAAAAAAGATAGTTTGTTTAAAGTCGATTTCATGTTTTACTAATTTTTGGAATACCCTGTAAAATTTATATTAAGTTTGACAACTGTTTATGACAAGTAAAGAATGACTTTTTATTGGCAAATCAAAAATAAGAAAGTTTACATTATTGCGATACCCCATTCGAGGACACTGTATATAAATCCATAACTTTAAAAATATGTTTGTTATACTCAGATACTTAATACGTAGAAATGTTGATATAGTCGTCAGTTTTATTTTAAACAATGTTAAATATTAATTTCTTTTTTAACATTGGTAACCAGGTTGTACAAATATTTACGGAATAATTCGACTCATTCAACAATAGTATTGCTGATTCTCTAAAATTTCTTTGCTTTTGCATTTGCCTCTTTTGATAAAATTTTTGCCTATTTCCAGTTTATTCCAGTTCACCCAATCTTGACTGGTTCGAGAACTGAACAACCACTATTTTCTTCAACAACCACTATTTTCTTCATATTTATCAATACCATAGTGCATGACTTAACCAGAGCTGGGCAAAGTACTCATTTAAACTACTTCAAGTACTTATACTTGAAGTGATTTCACCATATACTTTGCACATAAAACTACTTCAAGTACTTATTACTTGAAGTAGTATTTTGCCCAGCTCTGGACTTAACACACAATTATTTAAGGCATCTTGAATGTTTCCAGGAAACTTTCGGGAGTTTCTGGAACAAAGTTTTGATGAAAATGAAAATTTCCAATAAATTGTTTGAATATTCCGAGAGTTTCCACAGAAACCTTTCCCGGAATTTTGGAAACTTTCAAATATTCAAATATTTTATTGAAAATGTCACACCTCTACTTTTTAACCAATAAGATACCTTAATTTTGACTAGTTACCATGGCAATTAAAAAAATTTCCGGAAATTTTTTCGAGGCGCCACGATATTTAAGTGAAAATTTTTTGACAGTTGAAAAGGTAAACATATGATCTACAACCATTAAATAATGTAGATATACCTGTGAATAATGCAAAATTTCTGAATTAACATTATTATTTATTATTCGCTATAAAGTTGCATTAAACATAGTAAGATTTAAATGTTGCTTGAATTCTAACCCATCCTCTCTTCTTAATGGTGAATAGGAAGGTGACGAATTAATTAGATGTCTGTGTTTTAAGGCATATATGTAATATTTTGAAACAATTTTGTTCAAATCTCTTTTACGCAAAAGGCCATATTTACTTGACATCTGCAGCAGACTTTCTTGGATTTTCGTAAACAAACCATTCGACTCTAACGCTTCCTGATCGCAATCTTCCATTAAATTCGTTAAATATATTAATCTTGGATGACATATTTGCGCTTGACTCAACTCTTTGCAGTATTTACATAAATTGTACTTTTCAAAGCGTTCCATTTTTCTCAAATTGTTTAACGCAAATGCTTACAAGAAATGTTTTACATAAAAATATATTTGTTTGCTGGTTTACTATACAGTAACTTAATGTAATTTACCAATATAAACCTCATCTGTCAAAAGCATGGCCGCCTATATCATGGCCACCTACTGCAACAAACCATGTTAATATTATATTTTTTAAATTAGAAGTGTTTGGATTACTTTAACAAAAAATGCATTTCTACCACCTTTAGTAACCTAAAATTATGAATGGGCGATAGACTGAACTAATACCCATCTGAGTTTTAGCATTTGGTGTAACTAAAGTTGGTATTTTTTTTTTATTTAACGAAATGATTTTTTTTAAAATTTATTTCATGTTGAACTAATATCTTCATTGGCAAATCTCTAATGATATCGACTAATAAGCAAAATAATAACGAAATAAAAATTATTATAGGTTTTATTAATATTAAAAACACAATTATTATAAATGTTTGTGGGCTGGCTTGAATTGGTGGGTTGAATCTGGGTACTTTCTGTTTTATTTTGCATTGTGCTCTGATCATGATTAAACTTGCTAGTACTTAATGAAATTCTCCTCATGGATTCAATCATCTGATGATGATGTTCAACGTCCAATTGTAAGTAAGGTTTGATTGACTGACTATTACTGTGTCCAGTAATTTTAATGAGCTGTTGTTCACCAACTCCTTCCTTGGTCAATTTCGAAACAGCTGTTGCTCTTGCAGAATGATTAGTTATTTTTACTTTTTTAGTGTCAATTCCTATATCAGAGGCTGCTGATTTAAACCATGAAGATACAATGTTCTTACCAACTGGGCTATTCTTGCGCCATCCTTTCGAATTGGGTTGACTCCAGTATGGGTTTGGTGTTAAGAATAATCTGTCGGTCTCAATAAGATTTCCCCTTTTTTCCATCAACTTCTTAAACAAACGAACCGGACACATTTGTGGATTATCGAAATTTGTAATCAACCATTTACTATCCGACAGTTTTTTAGAACCACCTTGTGTGGTTTTGGAGAATATTGGATTATATTCTATCCGACCTTTTGGGTTTCCGAAATTATCAGTTTCTTCTTTGAAGTATTGGATACACGCAGAATATCCTTCCCCTCCTCTCCATGCCAGCTCATGTGAAGCTATGTGAAAAAATTTACGTTGCAATCCATCTGGAGTATTTTCATCCCACGTTTCAATAATTTTTTTGTATTCGTCGCTAGTTAAGGCTGAAGCGCTCACTTTTCTTTTTAATGGGTCTCTCTGTAATTTTTTGCGCTTAGCATCGCGTGCAGTTCTGGCGGTCGCAAATTCCACATCAGAAAACGGATTAAATTTTATTTTATATTTTTCGTAATAAATTTCTTGTAACTGCTTAGCAGTAGAGTTCCACATCACTTTGACCACACTTTCCTTATAAACTTCAAAATTTTTCTTTTTCATATTAAATGCGTAGTCCTCTAGTATAGTAGCCACCTGTACTACACTCATACACTCATGAATATTATACAACTTTTCGTCACAAAATTCAACAAACCGTTTCCATACACTTGATTCTGATTTTCGAGTGTTATCTGGTGTTATATTTTGAATTTCTTGTCTAATTACTTGTTGATTTTCTTTACCAAATCGCGACATTTCGCTATACACTTATTAAACTCAACGATAGACCTTTTAAACTAGTAATTATTAAGCTTTGTGACAGAACCGGTTAAACAAAAATGACAAATCAACATAATATGTCAAAAACAACAATACCCTGGCTAACTTGACAAGCAGTGAAATTAATTTAAAATGTCAGGTTGGATTAATAATTTTTTTCCAAATTATGGTGTTAAGTGGTGTGAAATTTTCTTACCGAGTACCACGCAAGCTTAAATTATTCCGGGAAATTTTCTTTCTGGCACGAATATTTTAAGAAAATATTCGTGCCCTCAAGAAAATTTTCGGAAATAATTTAAGCTCTTGTGATATTATAAGTGAAAATTTTCATTTTCATCAAAATTTCGTTCCGGAAACTTTCAAATGGAAAATTTCCTTTCCCCATTCAGGTCGTTACGTCAGATCCAAGCTTGAATGTGCGTCAGTTGTTTGGACTCCACATCATAAAATACGTTTTAATTGTTTAAAACTGTTACAGCTCAAAATTGCAAACATTTGTATATTTCAGATCGCAGGATCATGCTAACTTCCACAAAAAGCTGAATAGATAATCTTTAGTTAGTTTACGGCGTAGGCAAGAAAGAATATCAGAAATATTTCTTTTTAAAATTATTAATAGCAATATTGACGTACCACTATTATTATCAAAACTGCCTTTTACCATGCCAGAAAAATACCAAGCAACAGTTCTGAACTTTACCTAGCTAGCCTAGAAATTATAATAAAATTCTCACCTATCTATTTAATATGCGACAGCCACAATGTGTGTGCGGTGATACAGACATTTTTAGTTTTTTCCTCAATACTTTAAATGCATAAAATACATTTAGCACGTTTGTTTTTCCTTTCTATCATATCTCAATATACATAATATTAAAAAAAATGCTTTCTGTCTTCTTATCTACAATAAGTTAGTTAGGTTTCTTTGATTCAGTTCTTATTAGTACATGTTTTTTTTATTCAAATAACTATTATAAAACTTTACGCATAGAATTGTATTTGCCCCATATGATAAACAGAAATAAAGATTGGAGAAGAAGTCAGCTAAGGGTGATCCAAAAAACCAATAAATCTTAATTTCTATGCGTAGGGCAGCAAAATAAATATAGAAGTTAAGGTGAAAAATAAAGAATTGCTAAATATATATATTTCACACACATCTTATAAACACATTTGAACTTAAATTCTGCAAAATTACCCAGTTTAGAAAGCTCTAACACTACTCATTTTCTTTGATCAAGCGTTTAGAATAGTTTAAGCCATAGGTACGTTTGCCATCCGTTGCTTGCAAATCGAATTATAATAAACCATAGACATAAAAGAAAAGTCGCAGTTTTGGATCCTGCTGGTCCAACTTTAACGATGCTTACCTCTAGAATTACTTATCGCAAGAAACTGACCTTCTGCTCGTTTTCCTCGATATGAAGTCTAGTTTCATCTATTCTATATTCACGTTTGTCATCCAACGCATAGAAATGAGGCAATATCACTTTTAATCTGCTATATCTCGATTTCTATTCATCGAAGCGAGTTGAGGCTAGTGCTGTATTATGCGCAATTTAATATGTTAAAGAATTAATATTCATTCATATCATTGTTATAAAAACGAATATCTGAGAAAGGTATGTTTGGTAGTTAATAAAATCTAAATGTCCCACGTTCATTTCCTGGGAACTTATACTTTCAAATTTTAAATTAAAATTGTCTAACAGAAGTTATCTTGTTTACAAGAAACGGTCCACATGCACACTTATACATATATAGAAACACACAGGCATTTTTTAATACGATGTTTGAGTTCATCGTATTATAAAACGTCTCTTTCCCTGAAATTTTTTGCCGGGTTATAATATACCTATTTGATTAAATCAAATATAAGTTGTTTGTCACTATTTATAATGTTTTTAAGCTCGCATTGTGTTTTCTAAATTAAGAATTTGATCTAATTTTCTATTATTTTTTACAATCCCAATCAACCTCAATGGATTAAAATTTATAAACTGTCATTCACAACTAGGACCTTATCCTTACTTCCATAATTTTATCCACAAGTACACGAATGTCATGTCACTTTACTAGTAATTTAGGTATAAATGTTTATCTTTCCAAATTCCTGTTTACTTATTGCACTTTTTTCTTTCGAACTGCTTGCTTCTCAATTACTTTGTGCATTCGCCTCCATGTAAAATCATTACAAATCAAACTAAAATTAGCATCAAAGAAGAATACTAATGCCAAACTTAGGTCAGTTCTCAACTTATTCGCCCCGTTAGTTTCACTGAAAGTTACTAACCGTTACTCTTATAATAAGAAACCCCTATTGATGTATTTTGCAAAATAAGTTCGAGTTTGGTTTCAGCAGGGATTGCTTTTCACATAATATGAGTATTCTGCTGTTGAAATTATTTAAAATATTCGAAAGCAGTTGTAAAAATTATTAGACGATTTCTGAAAATGACAATATTGTAACCTTTTAATTCCTGCAAAAGGGTTAGAAGCTCCAAGATATGGGCGCCTGTTGATCTTCTTTTTAATCCAAATCCTGCGTTTCCCTCCTGTCATACATATTCTGGCTTATCATGCAATCATATTAAATCATTGTTCTCCTAATTCTCTGGTCTCAGTAGGAATCAAACTCACCGCAAGATGATCAACACACCAGCTCATGGTATCAACTCTGAGGTGAGCCTTGACCTAATAAGCTTTCATAGCTTCCACTAGTATGTGTAAATAAAAAACACCTTGCTAGTGATGGCGAAACCAACCTACTCAGCTGAGTTTATTAGCATGCAAGAAATTTCATATGTGGCACTTACCAAATAAGAGAGAACCACTGACATTCCGCTGAGTTACAACCACCTATTCAAAATTGGTTGTACCTATTGTAACACCTTGTATACATATTATTATTATTATGGAAGTATCATTATTGCTTTATAGGCACCAAAGGCTATTCACTCACCAGTAACCGTAACCCCACCGTCAATCATAGGGATTCAAAGTTTATTTTTGTATCGATTTATGGAAGAACCATAAAGTGAAAAACGTACATGTTGGAAATCCCCAAGAGACGTGGCCATTACTAATTAGCTTATTATATCCCGGATACATTTCCAATGATAATTACTGTACTTTTTTGCCCCACTGTCAGGAAAATTACCCACAATTACTGTCCTTTGCGCATGAAACAAAGAGTAATTTTTTCAAATGGGTTGTATCTGTTCTTGAAATTATAACTGATATTCTTATTGAAACTGGCATTTGTGACAACGCCAACTGTTCATTTCGTTCAATCGTGACTTAAGAATTTTAATTATTCATCAAGGTACATATCAAGAAATTGCACAATTTTTATAGAAATTTTACTTGGCGCTCTCAGCAACTTATTATATATAGGGTTACATCAAAATACTCAATCAAAATAGATCTAAAATGTAGAAAATTTTAAAATTATTAATAATATCCCTGACGAAGGTGAATAAACTGACACCTAAGAAAATATAATAATTCTCATTTAAGAAGACTGAAAAATCCAGCACAATAAGTTAAATTCATATCAACGGTCAAGAAAATAATAGTGGAGTTGCTAAGCACAACAATCGTTCACTTTGTGATACTAACATAACATGAAATTTGGCACAGCGGTAAAATTCTTCTTGGCGAACAAAATTTAATATAGTGCCAAGCGGAAAAAAAAATTTTTTCGGCGGCCATCTTGAAAAAAATATGTTTGCAGACAGTTTTTTTTGGGATTATCTTGAAAACTGTGTACTTGTAACAAAAAAACTGAAGTAAAATTGAAGAACACAAAATTCACTACAAAATAATATTTATACTTTTTTTGTCATAGACCAAACGGTTTTCCTACAATTAGGCCAAATGATCAGCGGTACCGATTGTCAAACATTATTTAATATGATGTCGCGCAGATCGTTTAGTACATTACAGACAGTATTATTGTTATTAGTATTATCATATAAGAATAATACATTAGTAACAATAATAATAATATTAATAATAATAATAATAATAGTAATAATCATCCAGATCCTGATTCTTGGGGGTGGAGTTTACCACCCTCTTTGGACCACATCTCCAGAAGCTACTTCAACTTGTTTCTTGTAAATGTCGAGTTATATGTAGTAAAAAATGTTCATGCGCTCGTGCTGAGTTAAAATGTACGGCAATGTATTTATGTGATGGAGACTGCTGTGAAGCTGACAGTAACTGAAAATTTTAACTTTTAGGCATTCGCTTCTTTGCGATATTATAAAAAATCACTAGAGTAGAAATATTTAGTTAAAATAAAGCTTACAAAAAAAATTTGTCATTAAAAATAGAATTATACTTAAATATATAATTTCCCCGCCACTGAGAAAACTCATTACGCGAATTTTGTAGAAAATTTATTTTACTTTAATTTGTGTAATCACAAAAATATTGATACAATTCGCCGTTTTCTAGATAATGTCGAAGTACTGATTTTTCTGATGATTTTGAATTTATAACGGCCGAACCAATTTTTTTTTTCAGTGGCACTGTATCCCATTTTGTTCGCCGCAAAGAACTATCTACGTCTATGCTCACCCAATTTCAGGTTAGTATCACAATCTGAACGATTCTTAAGAAAATTCGAATTAAGCAAATCCACTATAATTGTAGTAATAGAAAGAAGGAAAAAATGTTATATTTTAAAACCTAAATTATAATAAAAAGAAGGCGTGAACATGCCATGATTGCCCTCAATCTCCATGAGGAACGTAAAAGACATAAGTACATAACATAGTAGAAACTGTCAACATATAGGAAGGAACCATACTTTATTTTGAGGAATACAAAATGTTTTAATTTAAGATTTAATTCTTTTCAAATTTTCTTTAGAGAGATTACGGCTGCATTGAACATATCGTAATATTACCACGATGTTTGTATGGTTTTAATGTTTTTTACAAGCTTTTTGTTAGTCAAATAAAACTAAGCATTAAAAGTATGATTTCAACGATTGTTTTTTTTTTGGGGGGGGGGGGCATTTTTTTTTGGAAATGCAATCTGTATGTTATCAGGAAAGTAAGTTTAGTGAAGTACGGTCTAATTTTGGAGGTGAGCGTTTTTTTTTTGTAAATTGAGCTTAATTTTGAAAATTTTGAAAATGTGTTTTTGTCTCTTTTTTTTAATATCTCGGGTTCATCGGATCAGGCCAAACCTCATAATCAAAATGTTTATAAACAATTGACGAACAACACTACATAGGTCTAAATTCTATCAGCCATTCCGTTTTTCTTTTTGCAAAAAATAAAAACCACGGAAATTTCTAATTTTACATAAACCGAAATTACTAAAAAAAATTAATCTTTTTTTAAAGAAACCTGGTGAAATTATAAATCTTGTAGATGTAACCTGTTATGGAAAATTACAAATAAAAGTATTAATATTTCCCTTAATAATAATTTACTCGATGTAAACACCTATAATTTCACTAGTTTCATTAAAAAAGATTAATTGTTTTTTTAGTAATTTCGGTTTCGTGGTTTTTATTTTCTTGAAAAAAACAAAATGGCTAATAGGATTCAGATCTATGTGGTTTTGTTCATCATTTGTTTACAAACATTTTGATTTTTAGGTTTGGTCTGATCCGATGAAAAGAACCCGAGATATTAAAAAAAACAACGAGACAAAAACACGTTTTTCAAAATTAAAACTCAATTTAAAAAAAACTCTCACCTCTGATATTACTGTACCGTCCTTATAACATACAGATTGCATTTCCAAAAAAAATTGTCCCCTCCCACCAAGCAATTTTTGAAAAAACTTAATTTTATTCGACTATGTAAGTTAGTTAGTTGGTATGCTTAGGTTGAATCTTGCAAGTCAATTTTGAGCCACTTAACGACATCCAATTAAGTGTAGTTCTGGTGACAATATAATAGCATGGTACCAAAAAGTGTGTTTTTTAGTTTTAACACTATAATTTAATCGAATAGTGTATTCACTCAGACGTTGTATTCTAAGAAATGGCGAACGATCCAGTATTGTTTTAAGTGAGGACGACGCAATGAACATAAAACTAAATAAGACGTAATTAAAAATTTAAAAACTAAATTGAATGCAAAAAAACATTAAACTTTAAAACAAGCTTTTATTATTATTTAAGTGTACTAAAACGAAAAAAATAAAATTAAAAAAAATTGTCGTAAAAACGTGTCGCATGAATAATAATAATAATAATAATGAATAATAATAATAATAATAATAATAATAATAATAATAATAATAATAATAATAATAATAATAATAATAATAATAATAATAATAATAATAATAATAATAATAATAATAATAATAATGAGTCCGTTGTGGGAAATGAGAAGTGTCTAATTTATTGGAACTACTCTTTTCCCACAGTCAGGCAAATACAAGCCAACAAGCCTGACATAGTCCTCCTCGACCACCAACTCAAGACAATGTTTGTCGTGGAGTTCTCGGCACCCGCGGAGAACAACATTGTCTTGAAGGAGGAGGAAAAACGGACAAAATATCGAGATTTGCTCTTCGAACTCCGCAGACTCTATCCAGACCATACTGTTAAGATAGTGGTACTGATTATAGGAGCCCTCGGTGGAACGAGACACACACTGCTTTCAGAACTTAAGATCATACCGGCATGCCGAAATTCGGCAGAGGTCTTAGCCGGCAGAATGCAGAAGGCCGTCATCCTCGGTTCATTACGTCTGCTCAGGGCACACGATTCGCGGACCCAGTAGTCACTCACCCCACGGGCGTGGGGAGTGGCTACCGGTACTACCAGCTCCCCTCTGTGAGTGTCGGAGCCACAGAGTTTAAAGGGTGACTGGCTTTTACAAAAAAAAAATAAAAATAAAAATAAAAAATAATAATAATAATAATAATAATAATAATAATAATAATAATAATAATAATAATAATAATAATAATAATAATAGGAGGCATAAGGTCACTCATCTATTCTACATGGATGACCTAAAACTGTATGCCTCCGGAGAGCGAGAACTTCAAAACGCTCTGAGGGTGGTCGAGGAGTACACGCGGGCCATTGGTATGGAGTTCGGGTTGGACAAGTGCGCGGTCGTCCACCTCAAGAGAGGGCGATGCGGGGAATTTTCTGAGGACGCGCAGCTCGCAGACGGAAGCATCCTAAGACATCTGGATGCCGGAGAGACCTACACATACCTGGGTGTGCAACAACACCACATCCAGGATGTGCAACAAATCAAGAAGTCTCTCCGCGGCAAGTACAGACGCCTACTCCGAAAGATTTGGTCGTCCGAACTTTCGGGGAAGAATAAGGCGTCTGCCACTAACATGCTTGCCGTTCCTGTTCTGCTCTACTCCTTTGGGGTAGTAAAATGGACGGTAGATGAGCTGCGCCAACTAGACAGAGATACCCGCAAGATGATGAACATCCATAGGAGTATTCATCCTAGATCGTCCGTTCCTCGTGTTTATCTCCCACGTCATCGGGGGGGCTGAGGACTCTTGAGTCTGGAGTGTATGCATGGCAGAGTAGCACTGAGTATGGCATGTAACATTCTCAGGAGCTCGGATCCGCTCCTGCTATTAGTGAGAGATCATGAAATGGCAGGGGTGGGCGCAGGATTGTTCAAGGCAGCAAAAAGAGCCGCAGATGAACTTGGTCTCGTATTCGACGTCAGGCGAGGTGGCCGGCGCGGTGCTGATCCAGAGTCAGTCACCGAGCTTCAGCCAAATCGTCTGAAAGCCCAAATAAAAGCTGCCGAACAGGAGAATCTGTTCAGGCAGCATGTCGATAAACCCATGCACGGTGTGTACTATAAGAACATAGAAACACTGGGTTTATCGACTAGGCTGACATTCGCCTTTTTAAGGTCAGCTGGGCTTAAGTCGGAGACCGAGGGATTCATTGTGGCCTGTCAGGATGGTGTAATAAACACCTTGGTCTACCGAAGCCGCGTAATGGGTGTAGAGGTCCCTGATATCAACTGCAGGACCTGCCGTCAGGCGCCGGAATCGCTGATGCATTTGCTTTCAGCATGCCCGATATATGCGATTTCGGCCTACATCCACCGCCATAACGCGGCTTTACGAGTGCTATACTACCACCTACGGCACTCGTACGGGGTAGATCAAACACCAGTGCTGCCTTACATCCCCGGAGATATTGAGTCCGTTGTCGAGAACGAGAAGTGCCGAATTTATTGGAACTACTCGTTCCCGACCGTCAGGCTAATTCAAGCCAACAAGCCTGACATAGTACTCCTCGACCATCAGAACAAAGTGATGTTTGTCATCGAATTCTCAGCACCTGCTGAGACAAACATCGCTTTGAAGGAGGGGGAAAAACGGACCAAATATCGTGATCTCCGGTATGAGCTCCAAGTGCTGTACCCAGACTACTCGGTCAAGATGGTCGTCCTAATAATCGGCGTACTCGGAGGGATGAAGCCTTCGCTGCTCTCAGAATTAAAGATCATACCGGCCTGTCAGAATTCGGCAGAATGGTTGGCAGGTCAGATGCAGAAGGCGGTTATCTTGGGGTCCCTTCGTCTGCTTAGGGCACATGATTCAGGTGTTTACAGTCACTAACTCCACAGGTCGTGGAGAGTGGCTGTAATGAATTAGCCGGCGCGGTTACCGTGTGGTGTCGGAGGCCACGGAAGCCCTGTCCGGCAGCGGGAAACCGGAAAAAAAAAAAAAAAAAAAAAAAAAAAAAAAAAAAAAAAAAAATAATAATATTAATAATAATAATAATAATAATAATAATAATAATACAGCTCAGAGATCAAGTATCCTACCTGCGCAGGACAGGTTACGTAAGGGCACCCCGCCAGCTGGAAGAAGCGCCAGCCGCACTGCCACCGCGGCAAAGAGCTGACGGGGAACATCCTAGAAGGTACGCCGAAGTCAATTTAAGGACGAGGGTTAGCCTTAACAGCAGGGCTAACCTAAAGCCACAAGACCTGGCTCGGATGGACGCTGTTATCGATGAGGAAATACCAGAAGACGCCGACATTTGGCAGATCAACTGTGCCGTGTACAACGCTGCTAGCCAACTCGTGCCCCGCGAGATGAATACCAACCCCTCGAGCGGTATCGAAAAGGCTAAGCGGCGTGTACAAAAGATCGAAGGCAAAATACAGTTGGCCAGACAACACGCTTCTCGAATCCAGAGTGTGGTGGAATACGTAACCACTGGCAAGGCATTTACGCCTAAAGTCCGGCGAACAGCAGCCGGACTCAGACGCCAACACCACACTCTAAATCTGACAGTGATGCTCACTATTAAGCAGCACTGTTTAGATAGGATTCGAGCGCTTATGGCTATCAAGAAGAAGCTAAATAGGCGGGTACGAAGTATGCCTATCCCGCCTATTTCAAGAGCCACAGCGTGTTGTCGATAATCCACCAACTGTAGCCGATGTCGAAAGCTTCTGGAAAGGAATCTACGAAACGACACGTCCGTTCGATAGCAACACTCCAGCAATAGCACACTTCGAGGCTCTGTGCCACAGAACCTTTGAAGAGCCGGAAGAAGTGTGCCCGGCAATCAGTCCGGAGGAAGTCCAACAAGCTCTTGTTGGCACCAAGAACTTCGCTGCTCCAGGGCCAGACGGCATAAATAACTGGTGGTGGAAAAAATTTCCTTCCACCCACCGTCGTCTGGCCCGAGTTTTCAACAAGTGGTTGAACGAGGGGCAGCAGATTCCGGACTGGTTTGTCGAGGGACGTACTGTGCTCATCCCTAAAAAGGGTGATCTGTCTGACCCAAGGAATTATAGACCAATCACCTGTCTGAACTCCTGCTACAAGCTATTTACTCGTATCTTGTATGCTCGGACCCTACGGCAGGTTGATCCGGTCTTCCAGCAGATATACGAGCAGCGTGGCGCCAAGAAGGGCATGGCAGGTTGCAAGGACAGCCTGCTGGTAGACCGCTGTATTACGCAGGACTCTGTGCAGTACAAGCGGAATCTATCGATGGCCTGGATTGACTATCGTAAGGCATTTGACACAACATCACATGAACTTTTGTTACATTTGCTCAAATGTCTTGCGGTAGCAGAGCCACTAGTGAGATGCATAGAACAACTGCTGCCACTCTGGAGGACCCGCTTCACCATAACATCAGGTGCACAGCGGGTTACGACAGAGCAGGTGGCATTCAGAAGAGGAGTATTCCAGGGAGATTCTCTGAGTCCCCTCCTCTTTTACATCTCACTACTGCCGTTATCTGTTGAACTCCGCCAAACTCGCGGGTACCACTGTGGACCACCTAGCAACCGGAGGCATAAAGTCACCCATTCATTCTATATGGATGACCTGAAACTGTATGCCTCCGGAGAGCGTGAACTTCAAAATGCTCTAAGGGTAGTCGAGGAGTACACGCGGGCCATTGGTATGGAGTTCGGGTTGGACAAGTGCGCGGTCGTCCACCTCAAGAGAGGGCGATGCGGGGAATTTTCTGAGGACGCGCAGCTCGCAGACGGAAGCATCCTAAGACATCTGGATGCCGGAGAGACCTACACATACCTGGGTGTGCAACAACATCACATCCAGGGTGTGCAACAAATCAAGGAATCTCTCCGCGGCAAGTATAGACGCCTACTCCGAAAGATTTGGTCGTCCTAACTTTCGGGAAAGAATAAGGCGTCTGCTACTAACATGCTTGCCGTTCCTGTTCTGCTCTACTCCTTTGGAGTAGTAAAATGGACGGTAGATGAGCTGCGCCAACTAGACAGAGACACCCGCAAGATGATGAACATCCATAGGAGTATTCATCCTAGATCGTCCGTTCCTCGTGTTTACCTCCCACGTCATCGGGGGGGCCGAGGACTCTTGGGTCTGGAGTGTATGCATGGCAGAGTAGTACTGAGTATGGCATGTAACATCCTCAGGAGCTCGGATCCGCTCCTGCTATTAGTGAGAGATCACGAAATCGCAGGGGTGGGCGCAGGATTGTTTAAGGCAGCAAAAAGAGCCGCAGATGAACTCGGTCTCGTATTCGACGCCAGACGAGGCGGCCGGCGCGGTGCTGACCCAGAGTCAGTCACTGAGCTTCAGCCGACTCGTCTGAAAGCCCAAATAAAAGCTGCCGAACAGGAGAGCCTGTTTAGGCAGCATGTCGATAAACCCATGCACGGTGTATACTACAAAAACATGGAAACACTGGGTTTATCGACTAGGCTGACATTCGCCTTTTTAAGGTCAGCTGGGCTTAAGTCGGAGACCGAGGGATTCATTGTGGCCTATCAGGATGGTGTAATAAACACCTTGATCTACCGGAGCCGCGTAATGGGTGTAGAGGTCCCTGATACCAACTGCAGGACCTGCCGTCAGGCGCCGGAATCGCTGATGCATTTGCTTTCAGCATGCCCGGTATACGCGATTTCGGCCTACATCCACCGCCATAACGCGGCTTTACGAGTGCTATACTACCACCTACGGGACTCGTATGGGGTAGACCAAACACTAGTGCTGCCTTACATCCCCGGAGATATTGAGTCCGTTGTCGAGAACGAGAGGTGCCGAATTTATTGGAACTACTCGTTCCCGACCGTCAGGCTAATTCAAGCCAACAAGCCTGACATAGTCCTCCTCGACCATCAGAACAAAGTGATGTTTGTAATTGAATTCTCAGCACCTGCTGAGACAAACATCGCTTTGAAGGAGGGGGAAAAACGGACCAAATATCGAGATCTCCGGTATGAGCTCCAAGTGCTGTACCCAGACTACTCGGTCAAGATGGTCGTCCTAATAATCGGCGTACTCGGAGGGATGAAGCCTTCGCTGCTCTCAGAATTGAAGATCATACCGGCCTGTCAGAATTCAGCAGAATGGTTGGCAGGCCAGATGCAGAAGGCGGTTATCTTGGGGTCCCTTCGTCTACTTAGGGCACACGATTTAGGTATTTGCAGTCACTAACTCCACAGGTTGTGGAGAGTGGCTGTAAGGAATTTGCCGGCGCGGCTACCGTGAGGTGTCGGAGGCCACGGAAGTCCTGTCCGGCAGCAGGCTACCCGAAAAAAAAAAAAAAAATAATAATAATAATAATAATAATAATCCTATTTAAGACCGCAAAGGATAGGTCAAATAATTCCAGTAGTAATGCTGTGAAAGTGAATCATATAATAATAATAATAATAATAAATAAGCAGGAGAGGCTGACTTTCATCTATCAAGCCTTTGGTGAGTAGCGCCACCACTTACTCCAGCTGGGGTGCAAAACCGAACCGGCAGCCCTAGTGCACCCGGGAGGGGAAAGCTCATTCCCCTCTGGTGTCGGTCGTGGGCTTGCTGGGCTAACCACCCACAAGCCCTCACTTCTGGTTCCTGAAAACAGAAGACAGGGCCCCCACAATCGACCCCGTCCGGATAGGGGTCAAAGGCAAGGTGGTGGGGCCCAACCGGATGGAGCGCCCGTTGACGAACGCTATGGACAAGGACGCTTTGAGTGGACGGATGAGCTAAGTGACGACCTTCTGCAATGCTATGAAAGCAGTGAGCCCGCACGAAGGGGATACATGGGGCGGATGCATGCTCTGTGGTGTGACAGGCATCCAGAGCATGGCGCCTTCACGCCACAAAATCTGCGTGACTATGTATCCCATCTTCGTAGAAGGGGCTACGTGAGGGCTGCTCCTGGATCGGTGAATGAGGTGGACGAAAGACCGCCGCATTCACCGGTTGAGGAAGTGGCTCTCTTTGTTCCACCAATACCAGAGGGCCTCAGTACCAGACGGGGGCTACACCACATAAAAGCCCCCGGGCCACAAGATCTGGTCAGAGTGGACGAAGAACTTCGTGAAGCGCTTCCAGAACGGGCTGACATCTGGCACATAAACTGTGCCGTATATGTCGCTGCTCAACGCTTTTCTCGGCTGGAGAGGCGTAATACTGCCTCCCCACAGGAGAGAGCGGGGCGGCGCATACAAAAGATGGAAGCCAAGATCCGGCCGGCGAGGCAACACGCATCCCGTATCCAATGTGTGATGGACTATATGGCGGCCAATAGGCCGTTCACGCCTAAAGTGCGTCGAATAGCCGCCAACTTAAGCCGCGTCCATCACACACTCAATGAGGCAGTGCTGCGAACCACCAAACAGCACTGTCTCGACAGGATACGGATGCTAGTGGTTTGTAAAAAATCACTAGTGAGGCGGGCGAGGGGGCTGGCGGAAAATAAACTCTTCCGCCAAAAGCCCTCGCGCCTTTTCGAACCGCCTCCACGTGTTGCAGAGAATCCGCCGACTGTAGATCAGGTGGAAAATTTCTGGAAAACACTTTACGAGGAGAAGCTTCCACTCAACCGAGACTCTCCAGCCCTGGCACACTTTGAAGCCTTCTGTCAAAGGCTTTAACAACCAAACGAGGTGTGCCAACCGATAACTCCAGAAGAGGTTCGGAGAGGTCTTGAGGGCTCTAAGAACTTTGCTGCTCCAGGTCCCGATGGGATAAACAACTACTGGTGGAAAAAATTACCCAGTACCCACCACCATTTGGCCAGAATTTTCAATTCATGGCTAAATGGGGAGCAGCAAATTCCTTCTTGGGTTGTCGAGGGGCGGACAGTGCTGATCCCGAAGAACGGAGATTTGTCTGACCCAAAGAACTACCGGCCGATAACCTGTTTAAACGCATATTACAAGGTGTTTACGCGCATCCTGTACATGCGAGTGCTCCACGCAGTTGAACCGGTTTACGAACGGATATATGAGCAACGAGGGTCGAAGAGATGTGTCGCTGACTGCAAGGAGAACCTGTTGATTGACCGATGTGTCACGCAGGACTCCGTGCAGTATAAGCGGAACCTCTCCATGGCCTGGATCGACTACCGCAAGGCATTTGATATGACATCACATGAGCTTATTGTTCACTTGCTCCGATGTCTTGCGGTACCCGGTCCCGTAGTGAGATGCATCGAAGAACTGATGCCGCTCTGGAGGACTCGCTTTACTATTACATCGGGTAACGATAGAGTCCAGACGGAGTCGGTAACATTCAGAAGGGGAGTATTTCAGGGAGACTCCCTCAGCCCCCTTCTCTTTTGCATCTCACTACTGCCATTATCCGTTTCGCTCCGGAAAACCCGTGGATACAACTGCGGTACCCCCGGCGATAGGAGGCATAAGGTCACCCATCTGTTTTACATGGATGACCTTAAACTTTATGCCTCCGGAGAGAGGGACCTACACCAGTCCCTCAGGGTGGTACAGGAGTACACGCAGGCTGTCGGTATGGAGTTCGGGCTGGACAAATGTGCACTGGTCCATCTCAAGAGAGGACGATGCGGGGACTACGGAGTGGACGCGCAGCTCGTGGACGGAAGCATCTTACATCATCTAGATGCCGGAGAGTCGTACACTTACTTGGGTGTCGAGCAACGCTCCACCCAAGAAGTGAGTGTAGTGAAAAACGCTCTCCGCGGCAAGTATCAGCACCGACTCCGACAGATCTGGTCTTCAGAGCTGTCGAGGAAGAACAAGGTGTCTGCTACCAACATGCTTGCCGTTCCGATCCTTCTCTACTTTGGAGTAGTGAAATGGACTCAAGAAGAGTTGCGTCAACTCGACGTAGGAACCCGCAAGAAGATGCATCTCAATAGGAGTTTGCATCCTAAATCGTCCGTTCCTCGGCTATACCTCCCACGACATCGGGGAGGCCGTGGACTCTTGAGTTTGGAGAGTCTCCATAATAGGATGGTTCTGGATGGAGCCTGTAAGATCATCAGGAGTTCGGATCCCCTCCTCTGCATGGTCCGAGACCATGAAAGTGCAGGAATAGGAGCCTTTTTGTTTAAGGCAGCACAGAGAGCAGCCGATGAACTTGGTCTCTCCTTCGACGTCGAGCGGGTAAATCCCGACTCTGTCACCGAGTTCGAACCTGCTCGACGAAAAGCCCAAATTAAAGCTGCAGAACACAACATCTTTCTGCAGCTTCACACGGATAAGCCAATGCATGGAGTTTTCTATAAAAATATAGAGAACCTTGGCTTATCCGAAAGGCTGACCTTTGCCTTCTTAAGGTCAGCCGGGCTGAAGTCTGAGACCGAGGGATTCATAATGGCTTGCCAGGATGGTGTATTTAACACCCTCGTCTATCGTAGTCGTGTCATGGGTATAGAGGTCCCTGATGTCAGCTGCAGGGCCTGCCGCAGCAAAGGCACGACGGAGCATTACGAGTGCTTTATTACCATTTAAGGCACTCGTATGGGATAGACGAAACACCAGTGCTGCCTTACGCTCCGGGGGATATTGAGTCCGTTGTGGGAAATGAGAAGTGTCTAATTTATTGGAACTACTCTTTTCCCACCGTCAGGCAAATACAAGCCAACAAGCCTGACGTAGTACTCCTCGACCATCAACTCAAGACAATGTTCGTCGTGGAGTTCTCGGCTCCCGCGGAGAACAACATTGTCTTGAAGGAGGAGGAAAAACGGACAAAATATCGAGATCTGCTCTTCGAACTCCGCAGACTGTATCCAGACCATATTGTAAAGATAGTGGTACTGATTATAGGAGCCCTCGGTGGAACGAGACACACACTGCTTTCGGAACTCAAGATCATACCGGCATGCCGAAATTCGGCAGAGATCTTAGCCGGCAGAATGCAGAAGGCCGTCATTCTTGGTTCATTACGTCTGGTCAGGGCACACGATTCCCGGACCCAGTAGTCACTTACCCCACGGACGTGGGGAGTGCCTACCGGTACTACCAGCTCCCCTCTGTGAGGGTCGGAGCCACAGAGAAAGGTGAAAATAATAATAAAATAATAAAAATATCTATTTACAAAATATGCATGATATAGGTAAAACACATGGCAATAATTTTTAAAATATAGCGTAAATAAATATAAGGGAAGAATCCATTTAGGCCCAGTCAAGGGTCTGTCTATGGAGGTGGGCATGTGACTCAACCTTGATACTGCAGAAACAGGTTAACTATCACGTACATGCAATTAATTCTACAGCTCCTAGATTGAGCGATGAGTGTCCTTATAGACATATACATATACATACATGTACGTATACACATGCATGCAAACATATACATAACATTATTTCATATACGTATGCTAAAATTAGTAATAATATTGCAGCTGAAAATATGACGAAATAGAAATAAAAAATGCTTACTTAGGTATTTACAATCTGTCAAACAACATTTAATGCCTGTATGAATTTCTCGCGCGCGACAAGCATGAAAAAATTTAATTTTAATTTAATATGCTCCATATGAATATAAAATTTTCCTTCGCTTGTTCTATTGTCCTTATCTGTCCTTATATGTGGAGATATGCCACATACATGCATATATTTATATTTTCAACTCAGTGATTTTGTCTTGTAATTGTTTTTGTGAGGCAATAAAAGTGTTTATTAATATTCATTATTAAAATATCTACCACCAAATTCCATTCAATAATAAAGCCATTGCTAAACATGTCGAGCCTTAGTTTAACGTTTAAAAAGAAAAGTTATTTGCTGCAAGAAAAATTTTAATCATTTTTACAAATCATTCATGGTTAATTGTAATTTCGCAAAGCTATTAACGACGCATTTTATTTTATTTTTAATTCAAAAAAAATCGTTGCAGAATGATTATAAATAATTTCGCATTACCTTCAAGACATAATATAAAATCAATTAATATACAACGTGATCTACCATGATATGCAGAAAACAAAATAGTGTACTAGTCTTCAATGTGGGAAAGCCCCTGCAAAATTTTAGAACGCCCCGAGGTAATTTAGTATATTAAAAATGATTAAAATTCACGAAGATACACCACTGTTGTTGAGTAGATCAAGAATAGGGCGACGAACTGACTTGTGAAATAACACATTGAAGATATTTACATTTCCTTAATTGGCATACAAAGTGAAGCCGGCCGGTGAGATCAAAGTACCGCGTTTTTTGCTTTCGGTCAAACAATGAGGACACCGGCGTGTTATTGTAAATATCTCTTGCTATTGTAGAGTTGACTGGCTTAAGGTCAATGTCTTTTCGATTTATTTCGATTTATTTCGATGTATTTCGCTATTTTCATAGTGTGATTTGATTACAACCAAAAAGTCACTTCTACCCTCTCCAGATTTGCTGTCAATAGTGTCAATCCCAAGTCTGATAAAGTGACATGGTTGTACCCCGTTACGTCAGATTGGTTAAAGTCATTGACGGCGCATTTCTACAAAAGAATAAGGTAATTTTTGTTGGTCATTTTTTTTATTTTTCATTTTTTTAACTCCTTTCCGTGGGGACAACCTACTGTTAAATTTTTCGCATGTCACGGTAGATCACGTTGTATAAGAACGAAAGCAAATTTATCAACGAAGTACATAATAGAAGTAAACATGCTCATGCGCTTTTAGAAATTACAGAAGATATAAATATACCAGAAAAAATATCTGTTTAATACTAAGTCTAAGAAGATTTTCCAATCGCAGGTACATTTAAATAATCACAACAAAAAATTTGTTATGACGTCAGAAAAAGAAATTGTGAAAAATAAGCACATGATAGCTAACGAAGCACAGAATTCTGACAATAAATTATGAGCATATACAGCATAATTTTTATTTCCACTATCTGCACGATAATATCACAATATCAATATGACTAATATAATATTGACATCATATTGATGTGACGGATCAACTATATTTTATTTGAATGATAGAGCAGTTGTAATTTAATATAAAATTTAATACTGACGGATACAATATATTACTTAATATTTATAGAGGTATAATTTATTTATATTTTCCAAAACGACATGCTAAATTGTGTTTTAATTTATTATTTATGATAAGCCACAATAAAGGGAAACCAGGCAAATTTAAGTTGCTGATATAAATAATTGGGTATAATAGAATAATATAGTACATACGTTTACACTACTAGGAAGCAGCCCTTTCAATGAACGTTCAATAAGGGGGTGTAGTAGCCCAGACGACAGAGAACATTTTATAGTGAAACCCACAAAAATTTGCAAGCTGATTATTTTTTTTTTAATGAGTTCGTGAAACTGTATAGAATAATATCCTGAAAAGTTTACATTTCGCTCGGATGCAGAACATAAAAAAAAGTGAAAAAACAAATTATTTTATCCATTTTTTCAAAATTTTTGAAATTAAGTCAGGGTAGGAAAAAATAAAAAATACAGGTGGATAGACCGACCTCGTATTTCTGAACAAAAAATATTGTAATAAAATTTATCGCTAAAGCCACGGTATTCCTGGAAAAAAATAGTATAGTAACTTAGTCACTCTGTGCGGCCAGCGCACGGTTAAATGCATACTATGGCACCTCTAAAAATTCTTAGCTGTTCTATCGAGTGAAATAAAACTTTTTTGCTGTTTCTCATTACACGTTTTAAACATTTTTCTTAGTGAATAGGGGAATAAATAGTGAGTATGGAGGGAAAATATATAATTGTCAATGCATACACAGACACCACTCGTAGCCGCTTAATCGCTCACATGAATTTTTACGTGCCTTTGCTGTATTGTATTTATTACAGGTACACCTATCCACATTTCAGCTATATCCAATGGATTTCTTATACATTTGTTAATGTATTGGAAAAGTTCCAGAATTTATATTCAAAACTATGAAAGATATTTTCATAGTTATAAGGATAAGATCGTGAAAATCGCAATTTCTTATCAAGACCTGATTGATCACATTTTCGAAAAAATGCATACAAGTAAACGATTTTGTGTTCGAACATTCGAAAAATATACATTTTTTTCGAAATAGTGATATTTTATTTTTTCCAATGGGTCAATTTCTCGACAAGTTACAGCCTCCAATATATATATTTATCAAAAAAATCATCAAACAAGGAAATTAAAATGATTTGAGATATACTTTTTCTTAATCCTCGTTACTACAACTTAATAAACCATAATAATCATGAAGTGTACATACTTTTCTACAGTTCTCAATGAAGAAAGAATTTTTTTTAAGAGATTTTATTTTACTTCCACATCCAGTGGAAGTATAGTAACGACAAAAAAATTTTTAAAAATTTTTATTGTCCAAATAGGCTTAGAATGTCATGAAACGTCGAGATTTTAAGTTTGAGCGAAAAAAAAATTTCTGTCTGTCGGTCTGTCGGTCTGTCGGTCTGTCGGTCTGTAACTTTTTTTTGTGCGCACGTTTACTCTGGAACCGTTTAAGATATTGACTTGAAATTTGGTACACGTATGTATTTTAACGTGATCTGGAACTAGATTATATTTTCATCTTGTTCCATCGAAGGGTTGGGGGTAAATTGGGGTAAATTTGGGGTAAATAGGTAAATTAAGCAGGTAAGAGTCCAGAAAATTGGTATTTAGTATATTAAAGAGAAGCTAAGGTCTCAAAAAAATTTTTGGCATTAGCCACCCCCATTACCACCCCCACCCCATTATTAAAGGGAATGAAGAAAAATGTGATTTAGTGTGTGCACAAGAACCAGAAACTTCAAAATATTTTTTTACTTAATCCACCCCCACTACCACCCCCTATCACCACCCCCACCTCACTACCGATGTGGGGTATCGTTTTATAGGTTTTTGGGGTAGAGGATTTTAAATATTATATTATTAAAGTTCCATAAGCAATTATTTCCACGTGCAAAATTTGGATGTGGAAGTAGTGATTCCTTGGGCAGCGGTTTTTTTAAATATTGTTTATTGCGACGATTGAGTTCGGGCGTCATAATGTATATAAGTATATTTTTCCCATCCATCTTTTGCTTGTATTGTTTAAAACAAAAAAGCATCAGAAAGCTACAATTTCCATCTTTTAAATGAACCAACACTCATATATATTGAACAAATTCTGATATAGTGACGCGTAATTCAGTGCGTCGGTGTCACAGTCATGCATATTCAAGCGGGTGCACCCGATCTCGCTTCGAGTTATAACGTTACACTTGACTATTTTTTTCCGGGAAAACCGTGACTTTAACGATAAATTTGGTGAAGATATTTTTTGTTCATAAATACGTGATCTATTAATCTGTATTTTTTATTTCTTTCCAGCTTGATTTAATTTCAAAATTTTGAAAAAATGGATGAAAAAAGTGTTTTTTTCACTTTTTTTTTATGTTCTGCATCCGAGCGAAATGTAAACTTTTCAGGATATTGTTCTATACACTCTTATTACTTTGTCAGAATAAGCTTTACCTTTTTTTGTCGCAACTTAGTGCTACATGTAGACTATGAGTCGGTAATATTATTTTACTATTTATACTTATAATGCATATCGTATAGATACGCTGTTACAAAATAATTTATATTCCTATGGTCCCTGATTCCATTGAATTATTATTTTTGTAGACTATGTGCTAGTCAGAATATGCCATCCATTTTGTAATAACTTACCTCTACCTTAGATGTACCCTGTACGTCTGAATTCTGTTAATACTGTGTTTACTTATTTTGCCTACACGATGCTTTTGTGGTTTTCACAGGAAATACTATAATATATTTTGTTATTTATTATATATTTGGTTGTTTAATTTTGTTCCCACAATAAAAATCAGTGGTGCCCAACAATTAACTTTTGTGAAGTTTATGTTCATTTCCTTGGTTCTGTCTCTATGTACTTGATTGGATTTCCTTTAAAGTAATTACACATATTGAAAATAATACAAATCAATTAGTAAATCGACCCTACCTGAGATCTCAGGCTAGGCTATTTTCTTTTAAAAGTAATATAATGTTATTTCGCCTCTTAATTTGGAGACAGATAAAACGAATGTTCTAAAACACAACTACCAATTTTAATGCAAATCCAATGGAATTGGAATTTTTTAATATATAGTTAAATTATGACTGGCGACTTCGCCATATTCTCGAATATTCTCTACAAAAAAAAATGTTTTCAATTTTTGCTCAAGTTATACCAGACGTAGCCTGATAAAATTAATATGGGATCAGCGCCGAGCCATACCTCACAATTTGAGAAGATTTCATGGAAATAGTTTAAGCGAATCTATAAGTAATGACTGAACAAACATACATACGGGTCGAATTAAGAACCTCCTCTCCCTTTTTCAATTTTACGTAGTCGGTTAAAAGTCGTATCATTTACGGATATTGAGAAGGTCTTCTTTCATCAATTTTTTAAGGTTATATATCTATAAATTGACGTTATGTTGGCCCGGTTGTACAACTTGTCTGTATTTTCTTCCAAGGAAACTCAAACTAAAATTGCGTAAATATTAATTTTCATTTGAATACATTTTTCCTCAAATTTTGTATGGGAACTGTTATCATAATCAGATCGAAATATATAATCGCAAGCGAAATATATTCACGGTTGCAACAGTCTCGAACTACCAATTACTTTTGTCTCCCTAGAAATTAGTGGGTACAATAATATATCTCTAACCACCCCAACCGAATTTGCATAATTTTGATTAGCTGTAAAAGGTGTCAAATAACAAAGTAACATTCCCCTTGTGGTAATAAAACTAGAATTCAACTGAAATCAGCATATGACGGTCATAATTCAAAAGGGAATAAAATATATACAGACACAACTCACGCATCACGTCAAAATCTGGTTGATCCACACACGCAAAAAACATGTAAATGTGATGTTTTTAATGTTCTCCCTATTATTTATATAATAAATTACTTCATTTGTGTAGGTGCTGTGCAAATCAAAATATCGATATATTAGAATATGTTTAAGTACATTGCTTTATACAGGGTATTCGAAAGAAGATAGAGAACATTAGGGTGATCTTAAATCCCCATACATTAATGACTAAAGCGGACCCGTTTTCGAAATACAGTCCAATGAAATTTTGTATTTTGGTTACAATAGTCATTCACCATCCAATGCCTGGGATCCTAATAAAATATCAGCGCCGAACCCAGAATAAAAATATTTTTTAATTATATCTAGAAAATAAAGCTGTGCATAGTGTTTATAAAATTTTTGATATTGAAATACTAATTTACACCTAGAAAGATACAAATTCCCATAAAAAATATTTTGGCACCATTTCAGTGTTTAAATAAAAAAAGTTAAATTGTTGAGGATTCTTTTTTTTTTAATGAGAAATTAAGAGAAAAAGTGACTGCAGGTATCAATAACATATTACTGTACTCTCTGGAGGTCCCATTATGAGGTTAAACTTCAATTTGTATTTTAAATTACGTTAATTAAATTTAAAGTAAATGTAATTTTTTAATCACCTATTTCAAAGTGACCACCATGCCAAATTCAGTTTATTTTCTTAATCGTGTTATTATATTCTATTAATTTAATTAATTTTTAATTCTATTGCAAGAGTAATTAATTGTTACGATCATCTGTTCTTGCCATTACAGTTGTTTTAAAAGTTATAGCTACTTTTTTAATAATCTAGTCAAAATCATTTATATTGTAATTAAGGAGTGTTGTCACCACTGTTCTTCTTCTTTCAGGGGGGCGACTGAGAGTCGCCGCACTCAGGCCTTGTGGCCCATTGTGCTACCGCTACGGATTTATTGAATTCCCCCATCCAGGTCGGATTCTAACCCAAAGGCCAAAACCCTTCCTATAGGGGCATTCCTTATTTTCTCCGGCACCGGAAAACCAATGCCGAAGTGTTTGTGCCACAAGCACATAAGACTAGGGCAGGAAGTAAGGACGTGGATGGAAGTCTCCTCCTCATCTCCGCAGAACCTGCAGTCGGGGTTGTCAACCACCCCCATAGTGTGCAGGTGTTTTCTGAAAGAGCCGTGTCCAGTCAAAGGACCTACCACGATTCTGACCTGTTTCCTATTTAGTCGCAGGATTTGTTCTGCTCGCTTCGGCAAGGGCCCCGAGATCAGGAGCCTCGCTTGCCGGAGTCCTGGGTAGGAGGCCCAGAAGTCAAAGAACTGGGACCGTGTCCAGTCTTCTACTGACTTCTTGGCATTTGATCTAGGGTAACCGAGAGCCGGTTCCGGACCCAGTAGAGGCCTCTGAGAACCCCCTCTGGCCAGAGCGTCTGCCCGCTCGTTACCCTCGATGTTGCTGTGTCCTGGCACCCAGAGAAGCTTGACCCAGTTGGATGAGCCAAGTTCACAGAGAGCCTGTCTACAGTTTTGAACCAGGATTGACTTGGTCCGGACTGATGCAAGGGCCTTGAGGGCCGCTTGACTGTCGCTACATATATATATATATATATATATATATATATATATATATATATATGTGCCTGTTGGAATATTTCCTTCGGATATTCTCCTGTGCGCAGACCAAAATAGCAAAAATTTCGTTCTGGAATACCGTGGCGAATTTGCCCAAGGCATAAGAAGCTTCAGCCCTGGGCCTTTCACCGTATATCCCCGCTCCAGCACTTTCCTCAAACCTCGATCCGTCTGTAATCCAGACGATATCGGCGGGCCTGAGTATGTCCATGAGTGGGTTCCAGTCTTCCCTTTTGGGGATGACAACCTCAAAGTGTTCTGAGAAGGAGAAGGAAGGCACCATTTCATCACTCCTGGCCTCCAGAAGTGAGTGAGTCCCTATCGCTGGAAAGGGCTCTAGTGTGACCTAATTGTTCTCCTCCGGCCTTCCACTGACCACCGCACCTCAGCCTGTAGGCAGCTTTCCGAGCTTCGGCCTCCATCACCAAGTGAAGGGGCACGAGCTCCAGAAGGACCTCCAGAGCTGCTGTGGGGGTTGTGCGTATTGCTCCTGTGATTCCCAAACAGGCGAGTCTTTGGAGTTGTGTTAGCTTCTGTTGAATGTAAAGCCTGGTTACAGCAGGCCACCACACAACAGAAGGATAAGTGATCATTGGTCTTACTATCACAGTATAGTACCACATTGTTACCCTGGGGTTTAACTCCCATGTTTTAGCAAAGGTCCTTCTACATACCCACAAAGTTGTAGTGACCCTTTGTATTTGTCTCTCTATGTGATCTTTCTAGGTCAGCTTAGAGTCCAGGATAACACCCAGATACTTCACCGTCCTGGAGATCGTTAGAGTCGTGTCATAGAGTACTGGCTCGACGAAACCGTCTAGCCTGCTCCTCCTAGTGAAAATTACCAGTACTGCCTTAGAGGGGTTGACTCTAAGGCCCTGGTCGTTACACCATCTCTGTACGATCTGCAAGGCCCTTTGCAAGATTGCAAGAGCCCGTTAACCGTATTTGGGAATTTTCCGGAGATGATAATTGCTAGGTCATCTGCGTAACCTTGAGCAAAAAGACCCTCGTTCTCGAGTTCCTGTAGTAGACCATCGAGAACAAGGTTCCATAGCAGAGGGAAAAGGACGCCTCCTTGTGGGCAGCCTCTCCTTACCGAAACTTTTACTGCCGTTTCCTCGTTGGCAGCTATAATTTGCCTTCCCGCCAACATGGCCCTCAACCATCTAATGATGGTGCCATCGATGCCATGATAGGCGGCCGCGGCGCAGATTGAGTCGAAGGAGGTATTATCAAATGCTCCCTCTATATCCAAAAAAGCACCGGCCGCAAGTTCCTTGTGGTACAGCGCCTTCTCGATCCTGGAAACGATCAGGTGAAGGACTGTCTCCACTGATTTTCCGGCCTGGTAAGCGTGTTGGGACGGATGCAGAAGCGCTAAGGTCAGTCAGTCTTTAACAAACCTTTCAACCAACCTCTCTAATGTTTTGAGCAGGAAGGATGTAAAGCTGATTGCTCTGTAGGATTTGGCAGTATCGTACGATGTACGTCCTGCTTTAGGTATGAAAACATCTTTGACGGCCCTCCAGGGTATGGGAATATACCCGATGGCCAGACAGGTTCTCAGCAAGTGATAGACCGGACGTATGAGTGTCTCCAGCCCTTCCTGGAAAAGTGCCATTCGGTCCTGGGCTTTTGAATGGTTCAAAGGTGGAAATAGCCCACTTGACTCTTTCCACTGTTACCACCCTTGAAGCCGCCCTCCAATCCACCACTGTTGCTTTTACCGCTTACAATATTGTCTTGTAATAAATATAAATCATGCCGTTTACATACACGAGTAGAGAATACGCAAATATGGTTTTCGTCTATGGATATTGCAATGGCAATGCAAAAACTGCTGAAAGGGAATACATACTTCGATTTGGGAATCAACGTGTACCAGATTATAAAACATTTTCTTTCTGAAACTGGAACCGTTCCCTCAATTAAGAAAATAGAACGTCCTGTTAGGCAGACCCGGTAAGAAAAAGATTTGATTTTGAATATGGTTGACCAGAACCCAAAAATCAGCACAAGAAGAATTGCTCAACAATTAAATATTCCTCAAACCAGAGTTTGGAGAACTATTAAAGGCGAATAAATGCATCCTTATCATATGCAAATTGTACAACAATTGATACCAGGTGATGAAGTGTTTCGGTTAACTTTTTGCCGCTGGGTTTTACCCCATAGACGAAATATGTTAAGAGTATTGTTTACCGATGAATCTCAATTTACCCGTGATGGTATAAATAATACTTGAAAGTTTCATATCTGCAGTCACGAACATCCCCGTGCAATAATCCGAAATAATTTCCGACAAAGATTTACTGTAAATATGTGTGGGATGTCCAATAATAATCTCAAAGGTCCTCATATTTGTGAAGGTCACTTAAATGGTGAGAATTATTTAGATTTTTCACAGAATATAATACCAAATTTATTAAATAATGTAAACGCAAGAGAATGTGGTTTAAACATGATGGGGCTACGCCGAAATTTTCAATAGGAGTCAAAAACTATCCGAATGAACAATATGCAAATAGGTGGATTGGTCCCATTGCATGGCCCCCGAAATTACCTGATCTCACAGCCCTTGACTATTTTTTTGTGGAGCTATTTAAAAACTGAAATATACAAAGACGAAGTAAACACCAGAGAGCAGTTGACTTCAAGAATTGAGCACTTTTGCAGTGAAGTTAAAAACAATTTAGAGATTGTTGTGAAAAGTATCAGTCAAATGACAAATCAATCAAGAAAATGTATTGAATTTGGCAGTGCTCACATTGAAAATAGACTGTGATTAAAAAAATTTAATTGGATTTAGTAAATTTGACTGATTTCTTATGTTGTGGTTAAATTTTTAATTTGTATTATTTGTCCTTTTGTTAAGTTTATTAATTACACATTAATTACAAAATATTTTTATTATTTTACTAAGTATATGTGATATGAATGAAACGTAATGCAAATAGAGAACAAAAAGTATATGTTACTAAAACCTGGAGTGACTTTTTTCTCTCCATTTCTCATTAAAAAAAATGGTAATCCTCAACAATTGAATTTTTTTATTTAAATAATGAAAATATTTCTTTATGAGATTTCGTATATTTCTAGGTACAAATTAATATTTCAATATCAAAAATTTTATAAACAGTGTTATTTTCTAGGAATAATTTAAAGAGACTTTTATTCCGGGTCCGACCATGATATTTTATTAAGATCCCGGGCATTTGATGGTGAATGACTACTGCAACCAAAATAAAAAAATCATTGGATTTCGTTAATGCATTACAGAAATAAGGCAAAAAGAAAATTCGTCCAAAAAATATTGTATTTCGGAAACATGGCCGCTTTAGCCATTACGGTATGAGGATTTAAGATAACCTCAATGTTCTCCATCTTTTGATAAAGTACGACCGTCTCCTCACAAATCACCCTGTATATGATTTGATGAGTGCACCTCCAAACATATGTTTAAGAAGGGCAATGGGCCTTTCCCGCATGACTGAATTTTACTATTTCACCACGACCAAACCATATAATAAACTGTAATATAATTTTATATTAATTTAGTTTCTTGCAATTTTGTATGTTCTACCAAATATTTACATTACAAAATTAGTTTTATTTCACTTAATTTGAAACATGAGTTCTAAGGCGCGAGCTTGCAACGTCAGTCTGATTAGACCAATAAAAAGACGTATTTTTAAACGGGAGTTGTCTATTGCCATGTGTATGCCTTTTTATGTGAACATTGTATTTCCGATATCAACTGTCTACTTTGAATAGTACATTTTTTTTCATTACACCGTACTCTTCGTTAACCTGATGCTAAATAAAAGCAAAAATTCTGTCAACCTTTCACTGTCTGAGTCTAAAATCCATATATCATGTTTATATTCTCTATTTTTGATCGTTTTGGTTCACATATGGTATAATATCAGTATCATCTGGCAATGCTGTACTGAAATGCTCAAATCATATTCGATAACCTCACTTTCTATTGTTTATGTTTGATACGATATTTACGTAATTTTATTTTATAATTAGAAAATGCCACTTACAAGGGTTTGTTTTGTACCAGTGTGTCCAATCACTAGTGAAAATACTACCAAGTTATTTTTGCGCGTCCCAACAAATTTAAAAATTCGAAAATTGTGGTGGAAAGTTGCAAAAGTTCCTGGTGTTGTTTATAATGCTCCTGGATTTTTCTGTTGTGAAGATCATTTTAACGTATGTGTATATTGTTACTAACTTCCTTTTAGTGGGCTTGATTTTATACTTTATTTGTCTCTTTAGATTGAAATCACAACCACAAAGCAACCACTCTGGTTGCTTTGTGATCACAACATTTACGTTTACGCAATGTCAATCGGGATTATAAACGGACGTTCTCAATTAAACGTTAGCATTTTACTTTACGAGATTCTATTGGTGGTTCCTAATAAATGTACTTCAGGCACCAATAGAATTGCAAGATATGGAAAACAGAACGCAAGTGAGATGGTTTGGGAACTTGATTTGAGAATGCACCTTTATAGCTAATTCTGGCAGCGGTTTAAGATCATATTTGATTGGTGTGGTTATGATGACGTCACATTGTCGCCCGAAGGCTATCGTTTAAATCTGCTGTTGATTTAGGTAATATTTGAATATTTTCTGTAGTATTTTATGCGTTCAGAAAAAAAATTAAAATTCATTTTTAGTAATATTTTGATAGGATCTTTCCAATAACACAATAAAAAAAAATAGCGGGAAAGGCCCATTCTTTGAACTTTATTTTAATAAATTAGGGTTTATTTAAATAAAGTTCATCAAATCATCACTTATACACCTAACCTATATAAAATATGAGAAAAATTCAAAAACTTGCATTTATAATATTTAGCGTTAACGCAATACATATCACATCACGTAGGAAGATTATCCAAAAATGGAATATCTACCATATACCCAAATAAGAAATAACAGAGCAGCGACGGGCACATATTTCGGCACTATTGGAGCATAGTGCAGCTTAAAGAACAGGATGTGGGTAGAATACACCAGGAAAAATTAAATGTAAAAAAAAACTTTTAGAAAATAAACTTTTGTTATTATTTAAGTGTACTGAAACAAAAAAAAATAAGTTATGTTGAATTAATTCCACAGGCACACAAAATAAAAAAAGTGATTTCTTCTTCTGACTAGACCAACTTATCTTTATGTATTTTCACGCGCTGAATTCGAATCGGAAATCAAAATAACTCCATCACCTACCATTTTTTTGTAAGTCGCGAAAATAACCTAAAAAAAACTCATAATATTGGTTATTTTCGGGATTTACGAAAAATTGGTGGGTGATGGATCTAAAAAGACACCCGATTAATATTCCACACGTCGAAATACATAAGGGTTGTTCATGTTCAGTGGAGCCCTAGAAACAGACCATTTTTTTTTGTGTGCATACCTATGTAATATATGAATATCAGCAGATTCTCCGCCATTCTCTAGAAAACCGCGTATGCAAATGTATTACGGACACACAACATAGTCCGAAAGTACGGTGCATAGAACTATATCTGTTCCTTCAGTTTAACTTACAAACTTCCAGTTTGGTACACAATTTAGGCACGTTAAAAACTTTAATAAAATTGATACTAAGTTAAAGTTAATTGAGGTACTACAAATTGTTTATGGGATGTAAGCCTTCCTGCAATTTCATAGAATTTTTCCATCTATTCATTAATCTGCTTTATTTCAAGTTATGAATAATTCAATTTTGAGACTTATTTATTCTCAGAAATGTTTATAACAATTGATAGTTTAAAAAAACTGTTGCTACTGAATTTTTAATGGTGTTTTAAAATCAAAATATCATAAGAATTTTAATAATAACTTTGTTTATTAGATACATTAGATATCAATATTGTATAATTTGCACAGCTAGTAAATAATACAATACCCCACAAAGGTAGTTCGACGAATGTAGTGAGAAAAATTACAACACATACTTAAAGTACGGTGTATAATAATTAAAATTAAGATATAGTTTAATTTAGATTTCTTTCATGCATTTAATTCATCTATGTCGAAACAGAATTCTAAAGAACCGTAGCTTCTACAGAAAATCTGATGTAAGCATAAGATTCATGAAGTGTATTTTTTTTTATTTAAAGATAATATTTTGTTACGTAATGTTTAGATATACTTTCATTATTTTATTAATTAATTTATTTTTTGTAATATTTTTATTCTATGTTATGATTAACACTATTTAGATGTTGTTCTGGTCTATTATTATATGAATTTCATCACCTAAAAATAAAATTAATTTTATTTAACCTAATAATGTACAGTCGCGCATCTCATAAAGTCTATAAAGATTTCAATGTATTAGGCATTCGATTCCTAAAAGCGTTCCAATAGGTACTCAATTCTGCCTGTCACTAATTCCAAGTTCTTATGCTAATGGCAGAATAAAAATTAGGTTAGCGGTATAATACGGTTATTTTTTCAGCCCAATATAATAATAATAATAATAATAATATTGACCATTTTGGATACAGACTCTATATATGGTAAGTCATTTTATAAAGAATTAGTGACAAATATACAAACAAAATATGTTACAATACAAATTTAAATAAATACGATATATGTATAGTTTATAATCGTATTAAATAAAACATATAAGAATACACAATACAGATATTTGGATGACAAATAAATATAAAAAAATTTACACTGAATGATTAAATTAAATAATTATTTGTTTTGTCAAATTTATTACAGTAATATATGAGTAATTCCTCAAGGTTCTCTATTTAAAAAGTCTTAAACGCTGTAAAAGCTACCTCCAAGTAATATATTTCTAACGGCGGTTTTATAGTGTCTATAGTTTTGGATATTTCAAATGAAAGTAAAACACGGTTATAGTATGGTGAGTGTTTATAATTTGAAGTATGATGTGAGGGGATACTAAGTAGATCCCCGCATCTTGTACTGTACGAATGACAATCGCTTCTATGAGTAAAAAGATTTATATTTTTCTTGGTATACATCAAACATTTTAATATAAATATACATGAAGTGGTTAGTATTTTTTTCATTTTAAATATATGTTTACAGCTCTCATTATAATCCATGTGAAATATGAGTCTAATAAGTCTCTTTTGACCAATAAACACCCTATCCTAGTCTCTTGCACTTATAGGCAGTAATATTATATGAAATATGTGAATTAGCAAGAGCATAGCATATACTCAATAGTCCCGCTTCATCTAAAGAGTTTTGCATTTGCAATATAGCAAAATATGCTTTATGTAGTTGTGAACTCACATGCTCAATGTGCTTGTTCCAGAGCAATTTAATGTCCAAGTGTGTACCGAGCATTTTCGTGTTGTGAGACAACACAATATTACCATGCAACATTATATCGTGCGGCAATTGTCTTTGTAATCCAAAACTAATAATAACTGTTTTATTTTTGTTCAATACCAGTTTATCATTTAATCATTTATTTTTTAATAATAATTATATGAATTTTTTTTTATTTATAATTTTTTAAATTAAATAGCTTATATAGAGTTTAATATTGAAGATATTAAGGAAATTAATTAATTTTTAAGTATTTTTAAAATTATAAAAATTTAATTTTACAATGAAAATGTAATGTTTAATTAAACTATATAAATAGAAATACAAACAAAATTTCAGCCCAAGTAGTAACCTGCTGGAATGTTTGATCAATTAGTATATGGAGTTGTTCTATCGAATCTGTTGAAAATGTTACTGTGTTGTCACCAGCAAACATTGTTAAGTGTCCCGTGGTCAAATAGTTGGGAAGGTTGTTCATGTACAACAAAAATAATAGCGGCCCTAAAACAGATCCTTGAGGGACTCCGTACAATAAAATTTGCAAATCAGATTGAGTATTATTTAGTTGTACTTTTAGTGTTCTCCCTTCCATAAAGCTATTTGTCCATGAGAGTAAGCTTCCTCCTATCCCCATACTATATAACTTTTTTTCAAGAAAGGAATTGTTTATCGAATAAAAAGCCTAATACATTAACATGTTTGTGGTGGGAAATTTATCGTTTAAAAGAATGTTAGGAGTTGGATTAGCGGAATACTGTTTTGCAGAGGACCGATAAGTTTTGTGATGAGAAATGTATATTTTTCATTATTTAAAAAGGCGTTAATGGTGAGGTTAGGTCAGGTTAGTGGTGTAATACTGTTACTTTTGCAGCCGAATAAATTTAATTTATTTTAATTTCGGAAAATGCCTACCGAAGGAAAATATTGTAAGCGTCACAAAGTGACTTTCCGAGATTTCTTCCGATTTTTACCTTTCATATTATGTAGGCCACGAAACTTTTAATTCCATCAGTTGATCTGTAGACTGCAGACTGTCTTTCTGTTATAGCTATATCTATAAAACTATTTGACAATGAGACAAATAATATTTGGAAGATAGTAGATGCTATTGGCAAGGAAGAAACTTGGTATACTTTTATTGAATATACATAGTGAATACCCTAAAAAATGATTAATGGAGAAATGCGACGAAAGGCAATAATACTTGTCATGTAGTTAAATCTAATATACCTTTACTGACAAATATACAATGTGGTCATCATAAGAGAAAGCATAAAAGAGTGGAAAAAGTATTTGGAATGAAGTTCAGGTACTTTTAACGGAAAATTAGTTAATAAAATAAATTTTTTCATAAAACGAATGTGCACATTTTTACATTAATATACGGCTTATAACGAATTCTTCCAAATACAACAGAAATAAATATTGTCTGTAGGTAGTTATTTAATTGTAACATATTCATAATCTTACCTTTTCTAGGGTATTTTACCATTTGCGCATAAATATTAAAAAAATTAATTAACGAAGCCTCTGCGCTAAGATAAAGGACTTTGGGAATAAATAAATAACAATCTACCATGTTTAATGTACTGAAAGGCTATATTTTTAAAACGAAAATAGAAGAAATGGTTTCCAATAGTTATTGATTTAATTTTTAATTATAGAATAATCATGTCTAGTAACAACTTTCTTTTATTTATATATTTTTAGGCGTGAGACATTGTGTAGAAATCAGAAATATTAAGAAAATAACTCTGATGAATTTGGCTCAGAAATTTCTTTATTTAAATTTTTAAATATCTTTGCAGAAGACACGAAATTTCCATTAAAGAGTAAAAAGTAGGTGTAAAAACAGATTATTGCGAGAACGAATCTAATCGAAACATCTAAACAAAAATTCCAACAGTATTTACACAACTTGTGAATACATTTCATAGTTTCCTAATATCGTTTAATTTATGCCATATTGAATAGCTGGTATATGAAAAATCAGGTAATGTCAAGGTAATCACTGGATTCTTTTTAAGGGAAGCCACAAATCACAACAAAACAGCACACGTCGTGAAAATATTATTGATTGAAAGTCTGGTAATCCCCTATCTTAAGCGATTTTTTCCAGCAATTACCTATAATAACGTAGTTGCTGATGTCTGGACATGTTTGAGAGCCTGGATTGTTAACACTTAACTGCTTTTCCGCTAAAAATTCAGTGATTACACAAAACTGCTCTTTGATCACGAATAACTCATTAATCGTCCTTAACAACTTTGTCGTTGTCCGATGTGCCAATAGCAATTATTTCGCAATTTAAGTGTCTGCACAGGGAGCACCGACCCTACTGCGATAAAAATGCATAGAACTTTCCCTACTAGAATCGAAATAAGTAGACAGTCCCTTTTAAGTTATAGCGTCATAATCTTCTATAATCGCTAGAGGTTTGTTTCCGATAGAGAAAAACTAATTTCTCATTCTGTTTGAAGCGTTTCCGATATTATTTCAAAGTGGGGACAATAGCGGAAAGGTATTACAGGACCGTCTTATCGATTTCCTGCTAATCCTTTATTTTTACTCCCTAGACTAAACCTAATCCCTTTCCTAAGTAGATTTTATGGTGTGTTCACTAAGAAGATACTGATAAACTTATACAAAGTGTTTCGTAAAACATTGGATTACTTATCTGAGGATTTTAATACCTTTTGTTTTGCAGACGTGGTTACAGATTGGTTATATATTTAAAATGGAGAGTGGTACTGGATTTTCGAAATATATGAAGCGAAGGCATCAAAATATTATTTTTAACGTTTGATGGTAATAATACCAAAATTGAACCGGATGTTCAGCTGGAAATTTAGAGGGAAATTAATATAAACGCTACCCAAGGAATCACTACTTCCACATCCAGATTTTCCATCCAAGTCTGACAACGAGAATAATTTGTTTAAGGAACTTTAATAATATAATATTTGAAATGGTCTACTCCAATAACCCATAAAACGATATGCCACATCGGCAGTGGTAGTGGCGGTTGGGGTAGGGGGTGGTGGCAGTGGTGGATGAAGTAAAAAAAAATGTTTTGAGGCCTTTGGTTCACGCACACTAAATCACAATTTTATTGTTTTCACCCCTTTCAATAATGGATGGGGGTCGTAATGTGGATGGATAATACCAATTTTATGGACTCTCGATTTACCTATTTACTCCAATTTACCCCCTCCCCCCCAACTCTTCAACGGAATAAGATCAGATCTCGTGAAAATACATACGTGTATCAAATTTCAACTCAATCTCTTAAACGCTTCTAGAGTAATCGTGCGCACAAAGAAAAGTTATAGAGAGACGGACAGTCTTTTTGCTCAAACTTAAAATCTCGACATTTCATGGCATTCTAAACCTTTTTACAATTCATTGTTTTTTATTTATTTGCTTTCATCATGATTAGAGAATATTATTTAGGTATTAAGCAAATCACAACTTACACACTTTTTTATTTATTATGAAATTACCTACTTTTTGTATATTGTTGCCCTAATCTGGGCACGCTATATATATATCAGTTAGGTAAATACTTCAAAACACTCATTATTGAAGAACCAATCAAAACAACAACTCTTCTAGCTAATACTGACGAAGTATTGAATTGCATGATAGGATTCTTAGCATTTTAAAGCAAAAAAGATATATTCAAAATACTTAAGTCAGTTATTTCAATTCAGTCATTCACACTTTTTCATTTAATAAGAATTTATCTACTTTCTGTATATTGGTATGTATTTTAATCTGGTCACGCTAATAGGAAAACACTTTAAAACACTCATCATTGGAGAACCAATCAAAACAGCTACTCATTTAACTAATACTGACGAAGTATTGAATTACATGATAGGATTCAATAATTGTTGTGAATGACTAGGAATTCGATCATGCAATTCAATACTTCGTCTACTAGAAAAGTAGTTGTTTTGATTGGTTCTCCAATGGTTCTCCAATGATGAGTGTTTTAAATTGTTTTCCTGAGTAGTATATTAGCGTGACCAGATTAAGGTACCAATATAGATAATTCCATATTAAATAAAAAAGTGTGAATGACTGGATTTGAATAAATGACTCAAGTATTTTTAATATATTTTTTTGCTTTAAAATGCTAAGAATCCTATCATGTAATTCAATACTCAATACTTCAATACGTCAGTATTAGCTAGAAGAGTAGTTGTTTTGATTGGTTTTCCAATAATTAGTGTTTTAAAGTATTTATCTAACTAGTTAGCGTGCCCAGATTAGGGCAACAATATACAGAAAGTAGGAAATTTCGTAATAAATAAAAACGTGTGTAAGTTGTGATTTGCTTAATACCTAAATAATATTCTCTATTCTAAGCCTATTTGAACAATAAATTTTTTTTTTTTGCTTTACTATACTTCCACAGGATGTGGAAGTAATTAAACAAACAATACATGTATCCCCACTTTTTTATAAATCAAAAGCTACTGTAGGCCAGGCTAGATAAGTGTCAGAATTAAAAAAAATATATAAGTCGTTACAGCAAACTGATAGTGCAATATTGTAGAAAATATCATAACTAATGAAGGAAAAATAATCCGAACCACCTGCGATTATGTGGGGTGAAATGGGATGGGCTTTTGTGGGTAAAAAACAGTTTTTTGCGATTTTTGGCTTAACTACGCATCATATCGAAAAAAGTTAAATATAAGAGTTGTAAGTAATAAAGAGATCTACAACTTTTGTGGAAAGCATTTTTATCCTAACCTCAAAATTTTTCGAGATACACGCAAAAAAACCTTTTTTCCGTTTTTTATATTTTTCTTCCACAAAAATAATTCGAAGTATACCTTTTGGTGTCCCACATAAGCACTAGTTTTTTTTGGAGCAAAATATTTATCGTTGTGTGTTTTTTAATTATTGTCAAAAATTTGTTATTATTTATTAAAATTAATATAATTTTGTAATATCAATGTATGCTACAAACAATAAGTAAAATAATTAATAATTAATTACATTCCTCAACCACGTTTGAATTACTAAACAAACAAAAAGGTATGATCTTGATTTCTATGCCTTCTATTGTAACGGTATTGGCACGGCGTATAAATGACCGCATTTTTATTTATTTGATAATCTAAACATATTTACTATATTTAATAACTTTTAAATTGTAAAAATTGATAAAAATTGCTTTGTTAATTTTAATTATTAAACATAATATAAATAATTTTTTGTAAAAATAATAAACGTACTTTTTAATACGTGATTTTAATATATTTACATTTTGTAGTAAACATACAATTAATAATAATAATAATAATAATAATGATGATAATAATAAAATGGCTTTATTTAGGATTATATTTACAGCATATTCCTCAACTAAGGCGAAGTCTAGCTTAATAGCTACTCAACTTAACCTTTTACATTATAATAATTTAAGCGTGTAGAGTTTATGTCAATTAACAAATGTGTATATTATTTAAAAAAACGTCAAATAAAATTTATACATTTAAATTTTAATTGTTTGGGAGACAATTTTAGATAGGCAACATCTTTCCATTATTTTTATTAGCTAGCAAATATTTTCCCAATCACATCAGGTGTGCCGCAAGGATCGGTTTTAGGACCAGTTTTGTTCTTAATTTATACTGCCGATATTGTCCAACATATCAATTATGGTAAAGTCCAATGTTATCCCGATGACACTCACTTTCATAATAACCTTTGAGAAATGAAACAGATTCGGTTTCCGAAATGTCAGCAAAATATGTTATTTTTATATGTTTGTTCTTATTCATTATGTGTCAAAAAATGCCTTCTAACTGGTCCTTTGACGTAAAAGTCACAGGCGTAGAGGTTATTTTCCAGTAAAACACTGTATAATTGTATTATTTTGTAGATTTCAGGCACATTGTTTTAGAAGAAAATATGATTCACCTATTTGTGGTGCAATTTCTCGATAGGTAGACTACTGTCTGTAGCACTTATTGTAAGAGCTATTCCCACCTCATTTTTAGCTCTGAACCATTTAATCTGTTTCGTTAATACATCTTTCTATACCGGGATGCCTCAGATTAACCGAAATAAATGGATCCTTCTATTTATTATTATATTAAATAAGACAGAAGTTGCTGCCCCAATTCTGTGTAAAGACTACATTTTTACTAGTGCTGTGGGACTTTTATTTAGACGTAATATGAATATGAACTATGTTGGATACGCCAAATATTCATAGAGATCAAAGAGGTGCATATCAGTATCGTCATTAGTAAAATAGAATGAAATTCCCAATTTGCTTTTGAAACTAATTAAAGCATATCAGCGCTGACTACTGGTAAAAAGATGATGGAATGTAGATATTAAAATAATGCTGAAACATTGTTTTCTAACTTTTAATTTTTATTCCGGGCAAATTATGCCTAAAACTAACAAAACTATAAAAACAGTAAAGTTTTGAAATTGACTGGGTGAGTTTGTACAGTGTAAACTAGCTGACGAGTTGCTCAGTGCTACGCGGTGTACAAATAACCGAAATTAACGAACAACACATTTTGGAATAAGTTTTTTGCAAAAACTACTGCATTGACAGAAAAGTTATGTCATAAATTGAAGGCACAAGTCTACTCAAGAAATACTTGTTCCTATTTTTCCTAAAATTAACTATTTTCGAAAAAGTTTACCATCGCTTTATAATGTCCTGATTGCGACATACTGCAGTTATCAGGTATTTTTTCTCTTTATTTGGGTTCCAAAAAGATAGTATGTGAAGTCTAACTCGATAAGGAACTCAAATTACTTTTTATGAGCAAGAAATTACAAAATCGTGGATTGCTCGTATTTAGTTCATCTTACGTTCCAAGTCATTCTGAGAGAAATTAGAGTTGATAAAATAATGAAATAAAACAAAAAAATTTAATTGTAATTCCGTTAGTTTCTAAAATACTACCTCTAAAATCAACCTATTTCTTGCCATTTTTGGTTCCAAAATCGCTCTTTTTAGATTTCTTGAAATAGTGTTGATCTGATGATTATACGTGAAAGTAGTTTAAAATCGATTTAAAGTATACTCAATTTCCTATGAATTAAACAAAAAAACACATACTATAGTCCAGTCAATGAATGGTTTCCTGAGGGAAATGCTGAGATCCCAATTTTTGACTAGAGGGCTGTGTTTGAACTATTTAGGAGGTAAACATACCGAAAGTCCCCGAACGTAGGAGGTGAGGGAGATGCAGGGGGGCACGAAGAAGGTCCTGGTTTTTGGTTGTTCGCTCATATCTCGAAAACGGTTAGCCCTAATCAAAAAGTGGCTATATGCAAAATTAAAGCTGACTAAATTTTCTACAATAATGTTTCTATTCTTTTTTTTTTTTTCGTATCTGCTATGGTTCAGTAATGAATTGTATATCTTTTGAGTGTATTCTAACTTTATTATAAATTTATTATAAATTGAAAATAAATTTTAATAATCATCGTTGAAAAAGATTTCTTGTACAGATATCCGTTTCACAGCAGACTGAACTGAAATATCGAATAAAATAGGTCTTTGCGTCTGTAAGTGTGTGCGTGCGTGTATATCTATGTGTGCGTGAATACCGCTTCTTGTAAACATGATAACTTCTGTTAGACTTAAAATATTTTATTACAATTTGGAACATATGTAAAAGAGTATATTACAATAATCCCTATTGAAATTAGGCCATATCTGTAATACATGGTGATAACCAGAGGCCTACAATTCTCACTTCATAATAATGTTATTAAAAATACCATGTTCCATATTTTAGGATAACACTGATATATCATCTAATTTAAATAAAGTTGGTTTGCCTAACATACACCCGGTATATTGCGGTATTATTTTTGTATGCTTAGTAATATTTTGCTCTGAAATTAAAATAAAACGTATTTTACGTATAAGAGTTTGTAGACTTCTGGTTATCACCATGTATTACAGATATAGCCCAATTTCAATAGGGATTATGGTAATATGCTGTTTTACATATGTTGCAAATTGAAATCAAATATTTTAAGTCTAACAGAAGTTATCGTTTTTACAAGAAACGGTATACACGCACACATAGATATATACGCACACACACACTTACAGACGCAAAGACATTTTTTATTCGATATTTCAGTTCAATCTGCTGTAAAACGGATATCTTTACAAGAAATTTTTTTCTACGATGATTATTAAAATTTATTTTCAATTTATAATAAATTTATAATAAAGTTAGAATACACTCAAAAGATATACAATTCATTACTGAACCATAACAGATACGAAAAAAAAAATAATAGAAAAATTATTGTAGAAAATTTAGTCAGCTTTAATTTTGTATATAGCCACTTTTTGATTAGGACTAACCGTTTTCGAGATATGAGCGAAAAACCAAAAACCGGGACCTTCTTCGTGCCCCCCTGCATCCCCCTCCCCCCACCTCCTACGTTCGGGAACTTTTGGTAAACTTACCAAAAGTCCTTCTAAACTACTCCTAAATAGTCCAAACACAGCCTTCAAGTCAAAAATTGTGATCTCGGCATTTCCCTCTTGACCCCTTATTGAACGTTCATTGACTGGGCTACTAACCTCAACAGTTCGTGAGCTATGACTTCTCAAAGTAGATTATTTTCGACTACTTAATTTTCAAACATGTTTCCCAGGATTGCAATTTTTCGAAAACAAATATTTAAAAGTGCATGCAATATAAAAATGAGTTAAATTATAACGAAAGAATGTAAAATCCTGCGTAGAATATAATGTTATAGTTTTTATATTTTTGGCTCTAAAATCGCATTTTCAGATTGCTTATTGACCACTTGAAGATTAAACTATTATTAGATTTGCCACTTTTAAAAAATCCTCTCAATTGTTGCGGAAATTAGAGCTTTGCAAACTTTTCTACAAAATTGGTATTTTTAAGCAAAAGGAGGAAGAGTCGTTTTTGACAGAGTTACAGTATCTTCGATAAGCTTAGTTTTTTATAAAAACAGAACTTCTCGAGACATTTAGATGTTTACAATGATGAAAATTCAGAACTGATTTTTTTGTTTTTGTAGAAATATTGTTTGCTTGAATAATTTGTGATTTGATGAAAAATATCATTTATAGCGATTTGCTCAAATAAAAAGGCGCAATATCTTAGGTACTTTATCCATTGTTACTTAAACTACTATCAAACATACAATAATTATAGCTTTTTCTTCCATTATGCCATTACTTTTACAAATTTACTAATAAGTAAAATAAAATGGTTTATAACTTTTTAATTGAAATATGGAAACACACACGAAGAAAATTAGTGCTTATAAAATCATCAGCTGTAAAAACAACATTTGATTACAAATAAGTACATGGTTAACTTTTGTTTTCTAAACAGAAATACGAGAAAAAATATGTAAGCGAATCGTGCCTACGGCGTCTGCAAGCAAACAATTTTAGCCTCTATATGAATACGTTCAAGTGAAACTTGACAAGTTGTAGAAATTGTTTTCACACTCTTATTGCTCTTCTCTTCCATAATAAACCAAACCAGAAGGATATAGAGATACACTACTAACACATTTTGTTTCCTCGACATTCGGTTCTACTTTAAAATATTTTGTTTTTTGAAGTAAGAACAACCAATTTTAATGTCTTTTTTAAATTTTCTTAATAATTGGTCAAAACAGGTTTTAAAAAAACTGAATCTTACTCTATGTAGAATTTGAATATGGTTCAAAAATTAGAATTATAAGCGATTATAATGACAGCGAAATAATAATAGTTCAGTCAAAATATCGATAAAAGCCCTCTGTAATAATTTTAGAAGCACTTCATATTACTTTTTGGCAAATAGTCTTTTTCCCGTTGGATAAAGCGGAGATTAATTTAAAAAAATTAAAAAAGTGGAAACCGGCTCACTCTCAATGTTGGTAGTAAAACCAAACTCATTATTTTTTTATTACATATGCTACTGCTCCTGATCGAAATTGTATTAAATTACACAAATCTAGTTGTAAACGCGTCGACGATTGTATATGCTCGAAAAAAATATGCACGTATTTTGATACATCGTGGTTAGTATTTAGATGGGTGACGGTCTGGAGGAACACGGCGATCTCATTTCACCTAGAGGCCTATAAAACATAAAACACACCACAGATAGTAGACAACCCCAAATCCATAGCCAAGGCTGTGCGGAAGGGGGTTACACATTTGGAAAAACGCAGACATACATTCACACCCACCGGTGTTGTCAATACCGAGGCTGGGGGTCGAACCCAGAGCGCGGTAGGCAGTCGATCAGCATATTCGCCACTCAATACGCCTTAACCGATTGAGCTACCGCGCCGGTATCAGTGAATAAGCAGAAACTATGCAATATTAGGCGAGGATTGCGTAGCGGTAAGAGAGTCGGTCTCTTTTCTATTGGATGTTATGCAAGCTATTCTAAAGATAAGAGAAGAGGCTTTCCAGGTTGTGGGTAGCTCTTCTCTTGGTGTCGGTGATTGACCCTGGTAGTAACAATAGGCTGACATTAAATAAATAAATAAATAGAAAAAAAATGAATATGAATAAGAAACGGAAACAAAATCATACCCATTAATACTTTTAGAATAATCTTTTCGTTGCTCATCTTATTTTATACAGCATACAGTGTCATTACCTTTACGGTCTGAGATATCCAGAATAAATATTTTTTAGGGCTACAGTAGATTGGTTAGTTGAAAATCCATTTTCAAATATGGTTTACGACTTACTTATATGGTTTCCTATTAGGTACGTTCTTTGTGGTTCATCCTTTACCGTAGTATAAAATTTTATAACTCAAAGGTCCTACAGATATTTATGTTTATGGTTCAAAAATTGTGTAAAATGAAATTGATATTTAATAAAAATGCGTCGTTCATAATTATCTATCTGTAATGCCGTCACATATTATAATTATAAACGTGAAGTTAGGTTTCCAAAAATGTACAAGGGCAAACTAAACTTCACTTAGCAGAAATCCCAACGTAGACACATTTTTTTAATATTAAATAACAAGAATTATCACGGTCGCAAGTTAGGTTACATCGTTGGCCTCGTCCTTAAGATCACACGGTAGTTTATGTTCCGCTGCTCATTTCGGCGTATTGTTTATAGAAAAATAAGCTGATTTAACTGTATCCCCGGGTCCCATGTCACGTAGCACTTTATTTTCATTAAGTTTCATACGTTCAGTTGTCGTGTTTGTTTACTGTGCGTGCCTAAAACAATGACGAAACGAAAACTTGATGAATTTAAAATAAAAATTAAGAAAAAAATAAAGAAGATTCAGCAAATAATGGAAAATTTTGCTTCAAGTAAGTACAAAAATTATACGTTTTCGTTTTTTGTAAAGCCATTTTAGTAAATACAGTGTCGTCCCATTTTACTTTACCGGTTTGTCACTGAGTAAAATCTTATTGAGAAGTAAAAACTAAATATATGTAAGAGTAACATCTTGCAAAACGAAAAACAGTAGGTTCAACAAACTCTAAATATGACTAATACATGTTTAGTAGTCATTACAATATTACTATTTTCAATAAAATAAATAGGTAAGAGTAATATCTCGCAAAATGGAAAACATAAGATTTAACAATTTCTAAAAATGATTAATAGGACAGTACCTAGAGGTAGAAAATATGCAAAACTTCGGAAAAATGTCATATTGAACGGATTTCGTTCATTTTTGGCAGTATAATAGTAAATGCTTCACAGAAAAGTGTGTGTGCGGGGGCTTGCTAATTTATAGGGGGTGGATGCCACCCCTTCTCAGGGGGTGGTACTTAAAAAAGATTTATTGGAGCTGAAAAAGAATCAAATTTTAAGAAGAAAAGGTTCTATGCAATTTTTCACATAAATTGATAATTTTTAAGATATAACGACTTCAAAATTGCGATTTTAGCATAAAAAAAAGGTATTTCCAAATGGTTTTCGTCCAGTATCTCAAAAAGTATTACTTTATCGAAAAAATATTACAAGACAATTACAGAAAGTACAAACTGGGAATTAATTATATTTTTTGTTTATTGATGTAGGATTAATAATTTCGGAGATATTTAAGTTTACATTTGGCAACTAAGAGTTCATAAGATAATTAATTAGAGTGAGAGTTAAATATCTCGGAAACTGTGACACCCACGTCAAGAATGCTAATAGGTAGAATAATAGATTATTAATTAAGCTTTCAACTGATTTTTTACTTGTTTCTGTAGCATAAAAAACAAAGAAGGTATGACCGAAGCAATGTGCGTCTTCACGTTTCTTTAATAACAACGTCGGCATTTTGTTACTGTAATTAGCCAGTAATTAAAAAAAATTAACTTTAACCACTGTTTCTCAATAATATATAGCATGACGTAGATGCTCAAATTTTCGTTTGTATACAGCACTTGCTTTAGAAAAAATTACAGTCTAAACTATAAAGGTATTTTCGATAGAATGTAATTTTTTTTCCTTTTCCAAATATCTCAATAAATATTAGTTTTATTGAAAAATGGTAGAGACCAAAAATAAAGCTCATAAACTGATAATGAATTTCACTTTTTAATTATTTACATATATTTAATAATTTCGGAGATATGAAAGTTTACAAATGTCCTCCGAACGTTTCTGAGACAGTTTAAATGTTAAATATCTTAGAAATTGTGACACCTACGTCACGCATGCTAAGAAATGAAATTAAAGACAATTAATTGCGCTTTCAAATTATTTTTTACTCGTTTCTGTAGCATAAGAAAATAAAGAAGTTATGACGGAAAATGTGCGTATTTATATTTTTTTATATAAAAAGGTCGCCATTTTGTTACTCTAATTATCTCAAATACAGTTTTTCGTTAAAATGTAGCATTACCTAGATTACCTAGATACTCAAATTTTTTTGCTCATTAAACAAAAAATATAATTAATTCCCAGTTTGTACTTTCTGTAATTGATCTGTAACATTTTCTCGATAAAGTAATACTTTTCGAGATACTTGACGAAAACCGTTTGGAAATACCTTTTTTTAAAGCTAAAATCGAAATTTTGAAGTCGTTATAACTTAAAACCTATCAATTTATGTGAAAAATTGCATAGAACCTTTTCTTCTTAAAATTTGATTCTTTTTCAGCTCCAATAAATATATATATTTTTTAAGTGCCACACCCTCAGAAGGGGTGGCATCCACCCCCTATAAATTAGCAAGACCCCGCACAATATAGAAACTTTTCTGTGAAGCATTTACTATTATACTGCCAAATATGAACGAAATCTGTTCAATATGACATTATTCCGAAGTTAAAACCTCTGGTTACTGTATTATAATACTTGTTTACAGCTATTAAAAAATGATTAAAAGGGGACTGATTAAAAGCACAACAGTCGTGAGAAGCGTTCCAAAAGCAGTTCAGTAATGTCATTTTCGCTTTTTTCACAGGCGATAGTGATTCCCATAGCTTCAGAGGAGCTACAAGTTCCGAAGAATCTCGACTGTCAGCACCAAATCCTGCTCGACTGGAGGCATCTCTACCGCCCCCACCTCAACTCCCTCACTCTGTAGTTGAGGACTAACCAACCACCACAGGTCAATCCAGAGCCAGCTGATACTCTAGAAGCTTTTCTAGGTTTTCTCCCATCAAACGACAAAGCAGAAGGGCCGGATATAGCCGCCGAACTGGCTCTTCGGTGAAAATTATACCTATCCTCGGGTCTGGAAAGAGTGAAGGAAAAAATTGATGGATAACTATAATGTGCCCAGCAACTGCCAATATTTAAATGTCCTATTCTTAATTCCGAAGTTGAAATTTTATTATCAGCTCCAGCTATCAAAAAAGACAAATTCATGAGGAATCTACAAGAAATTATTGTGAAGGGCATTTCAGCTGAGGGTACAGCATTAACAAAAATTTTATCGCAACCCGACATGGTGGACATCACAGTAACCCAGACTTTGGTAGACTCCGAGAGGTTACTAAGAGACATGTTTCACTCAGTATCAGTTCATAGGGAACACCAGATTTACAAATATCTCAGTGAATCTGGTAAAAAATTGCTATTCAACACTTCCTTGTCTGGCTCCGACTTCTCAAGCATCGCACGTAATTTAAACTACCAGTGCCAAGTTTTCAGAAAGAGGATGAAATTTGAAGGAAAGAGGGGAAGGGATCGATATGCGGTATTCAGCAGGCAGCAGGAGAGGTCCCCGAGAGAGAACACGAAGAGGACAGACTCCAAATACAGGAGCTTCAAACGACGTTAGCGGTAAATTATGCTGATAGAACAATGTTTTTTGTTCGTAATTGGGAATTAACCACCCAAAATAAAAATGTTTTAGACTAGGTGAAAAGGTATAAAATTCCTTTCATCAGACAACCATTGCAGAAAAAATGTCCAAAAGTTAAATACCAGATTTTAAAGAAAAAATGCAAAATCTTCTAAAAATTGGTGCAATTCCAGTAAGCATTGCAAAAAAGAATTTATTTCGCCATATATTCTAAGGAAAAAACCAAATGGCAAAAACAGGTTTATTTTAAATCTTAAAAACTAAATAGTTACTAAATAGTATGTCCACTCGGTTACCGAGGATCCGCGTGAATTCGAAATTACCTTCCTCTTGTATTTTTGTTGTTATTTTTATGATGAATTGTAAATTTTTCTGGTTTTTGTCCCTTTGAGGTAGGTGGAAGAGTTGAAAACGTAATCGACTATTTTTTCAAGTTCAGCGCCCTAGCAAATGAGAGAGGGGTAAGTATTAAAACTAAAAGAGAAAAAAGTCAATTTCTCACCTCTTGGTTAGGGTTATAACAACCCCCAGAGGATGCTACGACCCTTCACCCTACCTCAGACCTCCCCTTGTCAATAAACCCCCATAAAAACTTCAGTGATTTCCTTTCTAAACACGCATAATCATCCCACCGTCGAAAAACGGTGAGAATTGTTGATTTTTTGCCGATTAAAGGGGTGTGTGTAGTTGAAAATTTCTCTCACTATTTATTCTAGATTCAGCACCCTAGAAAACGGGGCGTAAGTAGGTTTCGTCAGTGCTTTCTGACCTCCACTAGGATTTTACGGGTCACGTTTATAGCAACTTCTTTCCATATTTTGATGAGGACTATAATAGGCCCTTTAATTCTTTATTTTTTTTCTGGGACACTCGGTATTGTTGAATAGAAATATAAATTTTAAAATAAACGAAATTCATTTGTTTTATTTTCATTACAGTCCTTAAAATACGTCGCATGGATATATAAAGCACAGTGCATACGAACAAAGACAGAAATCAATAAAATATGCATAAATCTTACCTTTTTGTTGTCCCTGAATTTTAACCACCCTGAAATGACAGTCTGGTCAGGGGTCCCTGGTGTTTCGGTGAATAACTGTTCACTTTCCCCGTCGGAATCCGTGAGATCTTCCGTGTGATGACTTCTGATACTTCTTGCAGGAGAACTACAGCAGGAATCAGTCAGTCTCCTGGTAAGAAGCGGTGAATTGTAAGCGCTTTCTGACATCGTTGGCACTTCTGCACTTTGATTCGAATGAGTTATGCGTTTTATATGTTCTCTTGGCGTTTAGAAGAATAGCATTGCATCAAGTTCCTGAAAAAATATATTTTAAATATAATTGCCAGTCTGTCTTACGAAAATTATTAACTCAGAAATTATTTCTACGTATTAAGCAGTAATTTGATAGAATTAAAACAGTTATTATTGAGCAAATATTTGATTTTTAAATAATTTACTGATTAATGTTTTTAATTTTTATTATTTTGGCCAAACAGGCAGTTACTATTATACAAGGTGCATTACTGTTAGTGGCCTATTAGACGTTTTAGAAAAACTGCAGATAATTTGAAGCTGAAAATTTAGAAAGAGAAGTTTTCAGGGGTGCTCTATTTAATGAAAATAACGTCACGTATGTTTGGTTATACCGGAAGTTGACATCAACTTCCTTATTTTAAATGACATGCCTTATTTTTATGCCGGATTCGAATTCTGTTAATTATTTTACATCATCCCCTCTCTAAGAAAACCAATAGTTTTTGAGATATTTCTATTTTAATGAAATCTGAGTCGAAATTCATCCATCATAGTTGGAAATTAATATCCTTCGCTCTGGTAAATTCCGATAACCAATTTTTCTCCCATATGTCCATGGGAGATGAAGCTTATGTGGGCTCAAGCTACAAATGCCCCAAAATATATAGGAAAATGGGGTCCAACTTCAACAGCTTCGACCTCCATTAAATTGCTTGCTTCAAATCTATATAGGTATATACAAGAAAACCCTGACTGACTAACTCACTCACTGATCTATCAACGCACAGCTCAAACCGCTGGGTCTAGAAACTTCAAATTTTGCATAGAGGTTCCTCGAATGGCGTAGGCAACCACTAAGAAGGGATTTTTCGAAATTCGACCGCCAAGAGGGTAAAAAAGGGGGTTGAAAATTTAAGCTTTTTCGGAAATTGTTAGATCTAGATGTGTGACATTTGGCAGAAATATTTTTTGTTGAAATCTATTAGATACGCGTAAGAGGAAATTTCGATTTTCTCTTTTTGAAGGGGTGAAAACGAGGGTGGTAGATGGTTTAAAGCGCACCCGTATTTTTGAAATCGCGTAAGTCAGAAAGGTGATTATTCGAGCGACGGACTCTTCTGAGGAAATAAGAAGACAAGTATTCGACGGTTTTCGAAAAGAGGCCCCCGAAAGGGTAAACCGGTAAACGATTAGACTTAGAAGCGTGAAATTTGGCAGAAATACTCTTTATTGAAATTTATTAGACACGAATAAGATGAAATTTCGATTTTCAGTTTTGGAAGAGGTGAAAACGGGGGTGGTAAATGGTTTAAAGAGTATCCGTATCTCTGAAATCGCGTACGTCAGAAACGTGATATTCCAGAAACGGGCTCTTCTGAGGAAATAAGTAGACACATATTCGATGGTTTTCAAAAAGAGAGGGATGTTCTTAAGCATGGAATTTGACACATACCCGCCCATGTGCTCTATTGTCGATTGAAATAATTATTTTTTCCTTTAACTCGCTCTAACACAAAAATTATCAATTGTTATTAAATTGCGATGCACAGTGGATTTCCTCGAGTATTATGCAGTTTTCTTGAGTACAATGGATGCGCAGTGGGTTTCCTTAAATGCAATGGATGTGTAGTGAATTAGTTTGTCGATGTTCTTAATTCCACGCGGACGAAGTTTCACACGGACGAAGTCGCGGGCATCAGCTAGTGAAACATAATATAGTATTTTATAACCCTAATCGCTTCCCTCTTTTATTCTCTTTCAACCTATATGTGTATTTCCTATAGCAAAAAATTTCGGTTATTGGGTTATTTAAAGTTATTTAGAGAAACGGTTAGTGTACCCAAAGGCGTAGTGAGCCAACTTTTTTGGGGGGTTATTTTTCAAATTTGTCAACTTCATAAACTTAAAAATCCAACTCTGTAAATAAATAAATAATAATTCCTCCAAAAAATTTATGAAGGGGGGGGGGAGAAAATTCCACCGAAATAAAAATTGCCAACTTACATCTCAAAATTGTCAACTTATATCTCAAATTTACAGCTGTTGCCCAACTTTTGACAAGTCTGAACAAAGTATTTGCTCCGCCCCACAGTGGAAAAAAAAGCCTTTCTTGTACAAAAATTTGCCTACAAGTCAAATCTTAATCAATTTTGAACTACCTTGGCTTAAAATGTAGGTTATTGGCTACACTTTCAGAATATACCGCCTAAATTGCAAACCCCGATTTCCTCACCTCAAAAATGTATCAAATATGACTCACTTTTTCTATTTCTACAAGTCAAATCTTGATAGATTTTGACAATCCTAACCTAGCAGGTTATTAGCTACCCTTTCAGCGTATACTGTGAAAGTGTAGCCAATAACGCCAATAATAAGAGAGAAATTTCAAGCATTTTTTTTGCATAAGTGAGCTATTGAAAGCAGTATAAAAAAACACAGTATGAAATTTGTATAAATTCTAATATAGTGCAACAAAACGTTTACAAAAATAAAAGAATTATTAATTATTTCTTAGCAACTGCTTAATATGCTGTCCATTAGCGTACAAACAGTTTAATATATGTGTCATAACACCGGTAGTGGTTGCTCGCAGAACTTCGTTTGCGTCCAGATCTTCAAACGCCCTTCTTACTCTGATTTCCATTGTCGATATCGATGTTTATTTAACCAATTTTTCCAAATAACTTTAAATAACCCAATAACCGTACACTTTAGTTATAGACTTATAATAGCGAATAGGCAGGAATGCGGTATGTGGTCGATGTTGGACCTCATTTTCTGGTCATTATGTACATTTTGGGGCATTTGTTTTGGGCCCACATAAGCTCCATCTCTCATAGGCATATAGGATAAACTGGGTATCAGAATTTACCAGAGCGAAGGTTATTAATTTCCAACTATGAGTTAGTTTTTGCTTCAGATTTCGTTATAATAGAAATATCTCAAAAACTATTGGTTTTTTATATAGTAGCCCAGTAAATAAAGACAAATTTGAGGCCAAAATAGGAAAACATTACGAGAAAGCTGGTTTTTTGTGGAGATCTTCATTAAGACGCCCTTAGTACATCCTGAGAAGTTCGAGCAATTTGAGCCATGTTTTCTTTTGGGGGGGAGGGTGGAGGTTAAAAGAGCGATTTTCAGTTTTTTACCATTATCTCGAAAAGTGTCACTTTTTCGACAAAAACAGTTATGAGCAAAAATATTTCTTACATATTTCACAAAAAAGATCATTACACTTTCTTTTCGTAGGATCAATAGTTTCAAAAATATAGCGTATTTGCTGGCCACTATAATATTAAATAGTTCTGAAGTACGTACAGAAGAAGTAAACATTAACAGTTATTATTAATTTTGAACCCTCATGTGACTGATCTTGAGGGACAAATGGCTGGCACACGGTGAGAAGTTTCCAACAAGCGACGACCGTTAGCCGTTAGTCACAAACTACCAGGGTGGCAAACTACCCACTATATAGACATTCAACGTAAATGGAAGCAAGTTGGACAGTCACGTGGTCATTCCAAAGTTTTCCTTACGTCCAAAAGATCTCGCGGTTGTGAAAAATTGTTGGTAATGATATTGAAAGTTACCTTAAAATAATGAATAGAATTCGAATCCAGCATAAAAAATAAAGCATGCCGTTTAAAATAAGGAAGTTGATGTCACATACGTGACGTTATTTTCATTGAATAGAGCATCCCTCTTCCTAAATTTTCAGCTTCAAATTATTTGTAGTTTTTCTAAAACTTCTAATAGGCCACTAACCGTGATGCACCCTGTATGTATTATACCTCATCAGTTACATTTTGAGAATACCACTAATAGACCAGGAGGCAGTGACATATTTTTAGCACTCATACCATTAAGGCTGATTTTCACTTATATGATAGTTTATTGCATATACATACACGAAACGGCGCGTGGCGATCAGCTGGCACACCCGCGGTGGAGGAAGCTACGAGGACGCCTCCCACGCATAAAAAATTATTGAAATAAAATCAAAGTTGAAATTTTGTATGTTGTTTAATAATGTTAAAAAATGATAAAAAATCATAGTCAGCTATTAAAATGGCGGTGAATAATACGTCCTCTGCTCATATAAACATGTTGATTAAAAGTTTAAATTTTAGTAATTTCATCAAGGTTCAAATTTTGTTATCTAACAACATGTGTAGTGTATTTGACGAAAAATTGAATCAGCTGATGGTAAGAGGGGACAAAATTCATCAGGTAACATTATAAACATTGTAGTTCGAAGCTAACGAGCGGCGCTTGGGCCATATGTATCAAGCATCGTACATTGTTTTCATAACAAAAGCTAACAGCTTTTCCCTCAACTTTGATGGTATGTTTTTATTTCAATAAATAAATTTGCCTCCACCGTTACTTGAACAGCTGACCGCCGTTTCGTGTATGTGTACGTAATAAACTATTACATAAACGAAAACCAACCTTAATGAAATCTCCAAAAGGTTGCTGCCTCCTGGACTATAAGCATTCGTACCCTAGCCTGAATTCGAACTCGCGACTCCGTCCGTAGCTTCATGTGTAACACATTTACCTTTAACCTTTGGAGCCATTTTATTCATCTATTCACATTATAAAAACAAATAGTGTATGTAAAATACTTATTAATTTAGAAGTATTTTATTCCACGTGTCGTTGTGGCCGGTGGCAAGCCCAGACTTAACGCTAAATTTATACTATTATTTATGCCAGCAGCATCAGGGACCTATTTGCTGTAATTTCTTCTCATACTGTCTAAAAGAACTTAGAAAACATTGCGTTACTAGTGACTTTATGTCAATTTCTACTTAAGTGTCTCTTGCATTTATAGATGAAAAATTTTCAACAACCTACTCGTAACAATTCTGTTGGTCAATCTGTAAAACACAAATGGATTAGCGAAAGTACCTTTTCGCATCTGTTGACTGTGTTGACAAAGGAGACAAGTGTGAACTATTTAATTATATTGAAAGTAATTCCGAATTTTCTACTGCTTCAGCAGGTAGGTAGTTCTAGAAAGGGATTATGAGATGGGAGTGTGTTAGTCGGATTAAATTCGTCTTTGTTGGTAAATGGAAAGTTTCTAGTGCAGTAATTTGTGTTTGTAAAATATGTTATCATCTTTCCGTATGTGTGCAACGTTGCGTGTTAGTTGAGAATTTATAGGAGAAAAATTCCGGTGATAAATTCTTTCGTTTATTGAATCTTCGTGAAGTTGTATACGTCTAATATTCTGATGTACTTGTCTGATGTTGTAAGTATTTTATGTCATCTTACCTGCTGTCTTTTATACTGGGTGTCTGAAATTACATTCCAAATTTCAGCAGCATACGTCTAAACAGGGTTAATAATCCAGGTGTTTTAGTTGTAAAATTGACCTCAGTGCTAAATTCGTGCCCTACGAAAAATTTTTTCTTTATTACATTTATTTCGACGTCTTGAATAATACTTGGTAGTTACGCCACAAAACACCTGGAGGATTTCTTAAAAACCGCGTCGGAAGGTCACGAAAACCACGAATTCGCGATTAACTCAGTTTTTATAGTCCAAACGGGAACAACGCTTATTATAAAAATTGTGCACCTGCAAATTCTCTACCTTAAAAGTCCTATACATTTTTTTCGTACGCCTAACCATTTTGGAGATACGACGCGGACTAAGTGAAAAATGCAATTAGTTCCACCAAACCTCTTTCGCACCACATGTTTCGCAATTATCTTGCTTTCTATGTCTCAGAATGAAAATAAATATTACCAAGTTCAAAGCTGGTTAGGAAAAGACATTCATCCTGAGCAGTGGGGCTGGATTAGGAAGAATGATATTTTGCAGCTATAGTCTGTTTTTAAACCAGGAGGACCGTTTCAAATTTACCGCGCAAAATCATACATCTATGATTGGATATGCCTTCGCCGGTTTTACACAAGGCAATAATCGTAAATTATGACATGCATGTCAACTACTATTCAATTTTTAGGTTGGAAATGGAAACAAATTTTGAATTTGAATTGGTTACTAAACCCGGCTGTGTTACCCAGTTATTATTAGGGTTACGATATTATGCTACCGATTCTTTTCTGCTGCCGTAAATTTTTGTGGGGCGCATAAATCCACAGCAAGTAAATGCATATGGTGTGTAAGTCAAGCAGTAGCTAGTTATTCAAGGCCCAATTAATCAATTATATAAAAATATCTCAAACAGTAGATACAGATACTGCAATGTAAGCAAAATTTTTTAAATATATTGCACGATTTCCGAGTGTCATTGGAGCTATTGGCTGATTTGGCTGTAGTCATATAAAAGAATTCAATCACCTGAATTATTCAGAAATCGAAAGCTATTTTTCTGTCTACATGTTCAAACAATATCAGATTAAAACCACAAAATTATTGCGGGTTTATGTACCTATTTTAATAATTGTTTCGAAAACTGTTTGAAATACAATACCAATGATATATTAAAAAGTTTTAAAAGGTAGGTTAATTTAACATTTAATACTACAGAACTATAGAAGAGATCAAGAATTCTCGTGCAAAATCTCGAAAATATAAGTAAAATTCATACTTCTCATACCAACATAATAGAATATTACACACACCTTGTGTTAACTAACTCGTATAAAAAGTTCTAATGAAAAACAGTTGTAACGTTAACTCGAACTTATCCTCGAGTTAACTTGTGAGTTAGAGTTATCTAACTCGAACTTTAACTCGACATTGAAAAACTGGCTGATAGAGGTCAAATAAAGGTCGACGTATTATATAAAGTAACAAAATGCTGTATACTGTAGTGGTGTATTGTTGGTTGCTCAAAACGCCAAAAAGATTCTAGTGTATTTTTTGGTTACTTCTGTGGTGTGAATGGGACCTCTATATTTAGTCCTTCTGGTTTAAAAACAGGCTATAGTACCAACGCAGTTACCACCAGCACCAGACATATTGTTAAATTCAATTTTTTTGCAACTGTACGAAGGGTTGTGCAGGAAAATGTAGCTGTAGGAAAGTAGGACTGAATTGTTCAACAGCTTGTGCCCATTGCCACGGTCACTCCAGCTTGAATACCGCACCTATAATAATATAATAAAGTTTATTGAACAAAGTGTTACAAGATTGATTTAGATACATTAAATTGCTTAATTATTGAACAACGGTACAAGGAAAATAAACATTTAGGTAAACCTCACATAGTTATAAAAACTGGCCGTGAGTGCTATACCGATACTATAAAAAATACTATTTATAATAAAATGACTTAAGTAATAAATTAATTCTATTAAAATTCAACTGTACGAATAAGAGTTATAACTATTAAAATTAAGTATATTCTGATAATTGGATTAGTATATTAAGTATAACTAGTGCTATAATTTACAATTATTCTTAATATTTAGAAGTAGATAATACAATTTTAAATTGGCCGAAATAACTTAAATAATAAATTAATTCTATTGAAATTCAACAGTACGAATAAGAGTTATATTATAATTAGGTACATTCTGATTATTGGATAAGTATATTAAGTATTACTAAGGCTATAATTTACAATTCTTCTTAATATTTAAAAGTAGATAATATAATTTTCAATTCATCAAAAAGACGCCAGTGTCAATGAATCTGTGTAGTATTTGGAATGGATAAGTTAGAAGCCATTTATTTATTTCGTATTTAAATTTGTTTAAGTTGCAGCTTTTAATTGCTGGTGGTATATTATTATATATTCTAGGAGCTAAATAGATAAAGCTTTTTTGTCCTATCGTTTTTTGGGCCCGAGGTACTGTTATTACATTTTTTTCTTTACTTCTAGTGTGATAGTCAAAAGGGAGAGATAAGGCACTCTGTCTGTTTTTATGTTTTAGGTAATTATATTGGTTTAGTATTAAAGCTTTGCAATATAATTTTCTAATAGTTAATAATTCTAATCCATTATATAATAAATCTGTCGGGTAAAAGCAATCTTTTTTAAAAATGATTTTAAAAAATCTTTTTTGCAATTTTTCTAGCGGGTCTAAATTGGTTTTGTTTATGCCACCCCAGGCTAGGATACCGTAGCATAATTGCGACTGTATAAGTCCATAATAAACAGTTTTTAATTGTTTTTCTGTTAATATGTTTTTTAGTTGTTTGAATGTAGAGATGAGATACCTTAGTTTCTTACATACATTTTCTATATGTAAGTTCCATTTTAAGTGGCTGTCAAGAATAACTCCAAGATACTTTATAGATTTTGCACTTTGAATTTTCAGATCGGTTCCTTCGATGGTGATGTTTGTGAACTGTGGAAGATGGCTTTCATAAGAACAGAATTGTAAATATTTTGTCTTTTCTATATTAATCGTAAGGAGATGATTATCGAACCAGTCTTTTATGGTTTTCAGGTTTTTACTTACGAGTTGCACTAGTATCTCCCAAGATCGTGCAGTGAAAAATATTACAGTGTCATCTGCAAACGATATAGTTAAGCCATCTAATGGTAGGTTAAGCAGGTTGTTTAAGTATATACTAAACAAAATTGGTCCTAGGACCGTGCCCTGTGGCAAACCGTAAAGAACGGTTCTGGGATCACTTAATGTATCACCTACTTTCGCTATTTGGGATCGATTTTCTAAATAACTGGTCAAGAGTTCGTGTATTTTACCTCTAAAGCCCATGTTCCAAAGATTTTCTAATATTTTTTTGTGACTTATCGTGTCGAACGCCTTCGTAAGGTCAATAAAAACCCAAATGGAAGGAAGGGTTTGATCAACGGCGTTATATATTTTTCCAACTAATTTTGAAATTGCGTCCTGGGTTGAAGTTCCCTCACGAAAACCAAATTGTTTACTTGATAACAATTTAAATTTGTTTATAAATGATTCCATTCTAGTTTTGATTGCTTTTTCGAAGATTTTTGAAATATGCGTTGTGAGAGATATAGGTCTATAATTTATCGCCTCCTGTTTATCCCCACTTTTATAGACTGGTTTTATAATCGCGGTTTTGAAATGTGAAGGACATATACCGGTATCAAAAATATTATTAATTAGGTGAGATATTATGTCAACAATATCTTTGAGGGTTTCCGATTTCATGTTGTCATAACCGGGAGATTTCTTATTTTTTAAATTTAATATATAGGTTCTAAAAGGAAGGTATTTTTCTGAATATGACTCTCAAAAGTTCTAGATGGTTTCTTAATTTTGTTTGCCATGTTATACCCTATGTCGGAATAGTGATTATTAAAATGGTTTGCTATTTCTTTTTTGTTTGTAGATATTTCATTATTATGCAACTTGATTTTATTTATTTCTGTTTGTGTATTTTCATTATTTGTAATGCTTTTAACTGTCTGCCAAATTATTTGTGAATTATTATTTGCTGTAACTTGTTTTTGAAAGAATTCCTGCTTGGCTTTTTTTATTAAATTATTTAGTTTATTTTTGAATATACGGTATCTCTCTCTTATTGCAATGTCCCCGGGGTTCCTAATGACTTGTTGATAAAGGTTGTCCCTCGTTTTTATTGACTTTACTAACCCTGTCGTAATCCATTCTTTTCGCTTAAATTGTTTCTGCTTCACTTTTACAGTTGACATTGCTATGGCATTTTTTAATGCATTTTCTAAAAGGGTACAGGCGTTTTCTACATCACCACACTTATAAAAGAAATCCCAATCTTTTGTTCCTAAAATATTTAATAATCGTTTTTTATTTATTGTTTCAGTATATATACTTTCCTTTTTTTTATATGTTATATTTTCATTTCGTATGTTTGGAATTGAAACTATAGTACTGTAATGGTCTGAGATATTTGATTGTAGTATAATAATTGCTATGAATGACGAAATAGGCGACATAGAATCGTATCAGAATGAAAGCAATGACAACGATTTGTCATTGGACGACAACGTTTCAGATACCGAAGGAGTCGGAAATATTGACTAATTTAAGATCCGGCCTCCTGGGAAACCATGTAAAAAAAAGCGCGCCGAGCATTATATCTATAGGGTGGTGCGGAAACGAATGCATTTTTTGACTTATTGACTGTAAATAAATGTAAATAAAATCTAAAAGACATTCTGGTAGAGAATAATGATCACCGAGCTTCTTAACAGCAATATTAAATTTTCATTCTGAGACATAGAAAGCAAGATAATTGCGAAATATGTGGTGTGAAAGAGGTTTGGCGGAACTAAATGCATTTTTCACTTAGTCCGCGTTATGTCTCCAAAACAGTTAGGCGTACGAAAAAAATGTATAGGACCTTTCAGTAGAGAATTTACAGATGCACAACTTTTATAATAGGTGTTGTTCCCGTTTGGGCCATAAAAACTCGAATCCGCGGTTTTCGCGACCTACCGACGCGGTTTTCACGTACTCCTCCAGGTGTATCGTGGCGTAACTACCAAGTGTTATTCAAGACGTCCAATTAAACACAATAAAAAAAAAAAATTCGTAGGGCACGATTTTGGCAGCAAAAGTTCGCCTGGAGTATAAATATTGTTTTATAGGGTACCAATTTATTGTCAATAGTTAGTTTTGAGCGTGAGTGTACAAATAAGTGAAATTCGTTTAATGTTATGTATCCTCTATTAATATATTTGTTACATGAGGTTTAAATGACAACATTTGTGAAGTGAGACATCTAGATACTTCTCAGCAACTTCTCAGCAACACTCAAAACAAACCACTAACCATCGATACTCTAGCCAGGACTCGAACCCGGAACTCCGTTATCGCTAGCCTAACACCGTGAACACGAACACTGCGTTACTAAGTCGGCCCGATTTTATTTTCATTTATTTTTGTCCTCGACTTGTCATAGTTCTTCATGATTTTGAAGAGGCGGTTAATGCATAAAATTACTGATCATAAATGGTTATATCGTCTGCGTAAAGGAGAAGGTTAGTAGTGGGAGTGGGTGGGAAGATCAGAAGTATGAAGATTGAAAATAATTAGGGTATCTTGCTGACATCTGACCTTTGCAAAAGAAAGCGAGTCGTTTACACCTACCAAAGTATGACTCTCTGCTGTAATTCTAAATCAGCGTCTAATTTACAGATGTATATTAATTTGTATACTAAACCGTTATGACAGCAAAAAGAGGAGCACAAACACTCCACATCATGACATAATACGGCACACGCGCACGCATTTCACAGATACCTACAGATATATACTCTACCAGAACCAGAAACGGAGGAATTAAAAGACTCAAAAGGAGAAAGAGAAAATCTGTAGAAGCAGAAACGCAAAAAAAGATAAGCATAAACATTAAATCACGAACACAATGCGGCAACGCATTTCAGAAACACCTACGCTGCCCATCCCCCACTCCTTTACCATGCATCATGTGGCTCTCGCTACTGACAACAAGCATGACCCAAATCCAACACGGCATCGGAAACAGAGGAATCAGAAGACTCAGAAAAAGAAGACTCGAAGAAGCAGAAACACAAAAAGAGGAGCATAAGCACTCCGTAACACGACACAACGCGGCAACATACTTCACAAAAAGACTCAGAAGAGGCAGAAGTTCAGAACCAAAACAAAAAAAGGGAGCTTAAATGCTCTCTCACGACACAATGCGGTAACGCATCTCACAAATACCTACACCTCCCATCCCACATTCATTTACCATGCGCTATGTGGCTCTTGCTGCTGGCAACAAGCATAACTCTAATCCAACCCAGCGTGGACGTAGTAGATCCAACTGTATACCTGGGAGTGGCAGTAATGCCTACTGCACGCTGGTAAATCAAATAAACCGTTATGCCAGACAGTGTCGAGGTATTTTCTATGTCTATCAGTAAGATGACCATGCATTATTTTTTATAATAGCTCATTAATGCGTCTTGCATGACTTTGCTAAGAGATAAATAATTGGTTCTGTGTCCAGACATAAAATAGAACTGAGACTTTTTTGTTATTAATAATCTTATGTAATAATATGTTAAATATAACCTTTCTATAATTTTTTACAAAATATTCATTTTTGAGTAGTAACATAGGCCAGTACCTATCGAGGCATTCAGTGGATTTATTAGACTTCAGAATGAATAATCATGATGGTTTCCAAAGATATTATGATGTGGGAGATATTTTGGTATTTTTTAATTTGGGTGAGAAATTTAGAGAGATAGCCATTTAGAGAATTGATCATTGTTATTGAATTATTTGTGCCTGTTCTATTACATTATTTTGAAAGGGAGAGTTTGGGTGGGTAGTATTGCACTGTTGGAGGTGCTGAAAGTGGATTATTTCTTTTTATCTGTGTTGCTAGCATACTGAACTCCTCTATGGGTAATGTAGGACATCTACGCGTGTGTCTTGCTTAGAAGCCTTGTCGGCCTCCGCAACCTATCGACTTTCCTAAAGAGTCCTTGTACTTTTCACTTCAAGTTTCTTCATTTGCATGGCTAGTTCTATATTAATGCTATCTTGTAACGTTTAGCTTTCCTTTGTGCACTTTTCTGCGATGTATGTGCCATTTATTCCAGAGATGGGTAAATGAAACTTTCTATTGAAAGTTCCCTGGAAATTTTTTGGAGTTTTCAGAACGAAGTTTTGATAAAAATCAGAGATAAGTAAAGGAAACTTTCCATATGAATGTTTCCGGAACGAAGTTTTGATAAAAATGGAAGTTTCCAATAAAATATTTGAATATTCCGAAAGTTTCCAAAGGAAACTTCCCCGTAATTTTGAAAACTTTTGAATAAATATTTTATTGGGAATTTTCATTTTTATGAAAATTTCGTTCCGCAGATGGAAACTTTCCTTTACCCATCTCTGATTTATTCTTTACTCAATTTTTAAATTTAATTAGATTGATTATATCGCCCGGGACTATTTCTTCTATTCGTTCTTGTGTCACGTAAGCACTGAGCCCACTGAGTAGTGCGGTCATCCTGATTCATTTAGTTCTGTATATTTAACAAATTCATGAGGAGTTAAATAAATTATTAAAGTAGAGATGATGATTTGTTTACGTAATTTAAAACGGAACATTAATTTGAGTGAAATTGACGCCGAGTTCGGGCTCTTTGAATGCCATTCTAAATATTCTCAATAACTGGGAAGATATTTTTAATATAAATGGAAAAGTCATTTTGAATGGAATTAAAGACGCGCTCTTTTGAATGTCATGCTAGGTGCATTTGATAATTGGGAAGTTATTTTTAAACAAATATTGAAAAGTTGTGAAAATACTAAATAAGAAATGTAAAAAACATCATCATCCTTTTTACCCAGAAGGGAGCTACCAAATGTCTTTATTTAAAATGTTCAGCAAAGTGTCAATTATGAACTAATAGCCCCTGCCATGGGAACGATCTTCATCTTCATGTTCACAACCTCTTGGCAATTATTTTGTAAGTAATGCTTCATTTTAGTCCCTTGTTATGTGGCACGTCTAACAGCATCACGCCATCTACCGATGTGGCCTGTTAAACATACGACATCAACAAATTTTTTTCTTATCAGTTCCTTGGTACTATCAACCCAATACATTAAAGGAAGTGCTTTTCGCCTCTTACAATCTGGTTTTCCCTGAACCATTAATAGTCCTATAAAGTTTTTTATCCACTTTATCTTAGGAACTTAGGTAAGGTGACGTTTCGTCGTACATTCTTTTTACTTCACTCCATATTATTGCATATTTAACTCAACAGGGTTGGGGTGAAATTCGCAAACATATACATTAATAATTACATGTCCAATTTTTTCGGCTATATGTTTAATACTTTTAGTAACTCTTTAACTGTGTACTCATAAAAAAATATAAAATAACTATTTTAAGAACTAACAAAACTTGATGATACTGTTCGTTAAAACAAAATATTTTTTTCGTGATATTGAACCGTGTGATTCCTGATACCGCCTGTGTTTCCCTTCAGCAGACATTAATTATTAAATCAACCCACAATAAAATAGTTGCTACTTTCGACTTACTTTGTTTGCATTTGTCATTTCCTTGTGCGATTTTTTTGTGAGCACTAAAATATTTACAAAATAATATTTTATACAATGTTAATATCAAGTAAACACTGTGTTTATGTTATATCCACAGATACCTACTACTACGCAGATATTTTTATTATTATTTTAAGCAATATTAACTTCGCTAATTTCATTTACTGCGAAGTTATTAACGTTATTATTTAGAATCGCGTATTTCTCCATTCTCTCTTTTATCTGATGAATATCAAAACACGTAGAAACGTAACAAACATTTTTGTTAACATTGCAACGTAAAATACTAGAAACATATTTTAAGATATATTTCTCCATGGTGAATTAACTGTCAAGATTTACTACTTCAAGTGTACCTACTTACTACACTTTTTCTACATTTTACACCTGGACTTTCAGTTTCAATTTGTCTTTTAATTATAACCCTCCGAGTTTTTCAGGTTTTTTATAGCATCCTCCAGTTATTTGCTTTTGCCAAGCTTATTTTCAACGTCAAGTAACTGGGGGAGATATGAGAATGGGTATTAATAAGGTTTGTATAACCCTTAGGTGGTTTTTGTGGAGTTGAATATAACTTATATAACATTATGTGAGGAATTAATATTTAATTTATTAAAAGTCTCTTATTGGTCCTACAAAAATACTCATTTCAGTATTACGTGATATTCTTGAGTTATGTTAATTCCATAACTAAGGTATTTTTAGTATATATTCTGAAAGGCTTAGTATTATAATATAAATATTTATATTTTTTACTGGATAATATCGAATTTAAAAAGATTTAGAAAAGAAAATTGAACTGCCTTCAAGAAATTATGAAATAAATTTTTTAGCCAAATTTTTAGGAGGCGGTTTTTTTTCAAAACTTTCTTTCGCCGTTTTTAGTGGCAAAATATTGCAATTAACGAAACCATATTGGATCTTGAATTCTTAACTTTTGACATCAGATTCGATATCAGCTACTTCTAAAGCACTGAATTACGAATTTTAATGCAATTCCTATGGAATTTGAATTTTTTATTACAAAATTTACTTATGACTAGCGACTTCCATATTCTCGAATAAAAAAAATGTTTCCAGTTTGACAAGATTTTATAGAAATCCGTAAGTAATGATTGAAAAAAAAACATACAGGTTGAATTGAGAACCTACCTCCTTTTTAATTACTTCCACATCCAGTGGAAGTATAGTAACGACAAAAAAATTTTTAAAAATTTTTATTGTTCAAATGGGCTTAGAATGTCATGAAATGTCGAGATTTTAAGTTTGAGCGAAAAAAAAAAAATTTCTGTCTGTCTGTCGGTCTGTAACTTTTTTTTGTGCGCACGTTTACTCTGGAACCGTCTGAGACTTCAAATTTTGTACACATATGTACTTTAACGAGATCTAGAACTAGATTATATTTTCATCTTATTCCGTCGAAAGGTTGGGGGGTAAATTGGGGTATATTTGGGGTAAATAGGTAAATCAAGCAGGTAAGAGTTCATAAAATTGGTATTTAGTATATACAAGAGAAGCTAAGGTCTCAAAAAAAATTTAGGCATTAGCCACCCCCATTACCACCCAGAGCTGGGTAATTCCTTTTGAAAAAGTAATTAGCAATTACAATTCCTTTTTTTTTTTTCGTGTAATTATAATTGTATTTAAGTACTTTTTTATTAAAGTAATTTGGAATTGTAATTGCAAGAAAGTTGTTATAGGAATTGCAATTTGTAATTATATTATTGGAACTATCTAATTACAAATTACTTCTAAACCTACATTAAATATTTATTAATATTAAACATTACATTACCTACCTCTACATTAAAGCAGAATTTTACAGTTTGCATAGTTTAAAATGAATCTGAAAAGCTCAAAAAAGTTACAGACTAGAAACGAGTTTTTGCCGTGGTTCGCTGCACATTTATGTTTTTTATTGTTAAGTACACAAACTTTTGTATTTTTGTTCAATAAACTTTTAAAAACTAAATGTGTTTACTGTTTATTATTATCATTATTATTATTATTAGGCATTGTTATTAAGCTGCCTTTTCTATATATTTATTTAATTTTTCCTGATTAATCTTAAGGTCAAACATACTAATAACGATTCTAATAAATATTAAAACGCAATATTACACAACATGTAATTGTAATTAAATGAATATAATTCCTTTTTTAAAGACGTACTTTGTAATTGTAATTAGTTCCTTTTTAAAAAGTAATTTGTAATTGTAGGCACGGATTTAGATAATTCTTGAGAGGGGGGACGCACATTTAAACTATATATATAGCAGTGGCGGCTGGTGAAATTTCAATTTTTTTTTCTCGTCTGTAGCGCATGGGACCCATACGAAATTTGGGAAATAACATCTAGAGAAGCACTTCTCTAATGACCCCTAAAAAAATTTGAAAAAGCAGTTTACAATTTAACAAATTACAATATTTCAATTCGTTGTATCTCAGTTAGTAATGAAAATATTTTCACAAACTCCAAAATCTATTGTTGTATTTTTATGAAAAGTCAAATGCATATGACAAAAAAAAATAAAAATAAACAGGAGTCTCTAGACCCAGGGGAGGCTAACGAATTTTCAAAATTTTTTTCGCAAACTGCTTTTTCAAAATTTTTTAGGGGTCATTAGATAAGTGCTTCTCTAGATGTTATTTCCCAAATTTCGTATGGGTCCCATGCGCCACAGACGAGAAAAAAAATATTGAAATTTCATCAGCCGCCACTGATATATAGCATTTTGAACCTAAATCTACAAACCTTAGCCTTATAAATTACTGGATCGGTGGGGGGGCGCGCCTCCTGTGTCCTCCCTATAAATCTGCGCCTGGTAATTGTAATTTTTTGTAATTATTTTTCAATTACAAGTAATTACCCAGCTCTGTCTCATTATTAAAGGGGATGAAAAAAAATATGATTTAGTGTGTGTACAAGAACCAGAAACCTTAAAATATTTTTTTAATTTATTTTTTTAATTTATCCACCCCTCACTACCACCCCCACCCCACTACCGATGTGGGGTATCGTTTTATGGGTTTGTGGGGTAGAGGATTTCAAATATTATATTATTAAAGTTCCATAAACAATTATTTCCACATACAATATTTTTTCGTTGTGAGTGACTTGGATAGAAAATCTGGATGTAGAAGTAGTGATTCCTTGAGTAGCGGTTTTTAATGAAGTAGGAAAAAGCGTCCGCCTTGAATATGACATGAACAAAAAGTGATGAATAAATCCGGTGCCAGGTTTTAAGATACATAGCGGTACATTCCTCAATGCTAAAAAAGTTAAATACACAGGGTAGGGTGACCGTACGTAAAGAATTTCGGTGTATTGTCCGGAATTCCAATGGCTGTATAGCATGCTTGGATGTACATCAAAATGTACAACATAACGTTTTGCTTGGAGACACGTCATTTATAATATGGAAAGTCTCTTTTTCTAAAAAATGATGCCCTTTTCTGCTATACATAGGACTCCTTACTATTATTGGATAATCAGGAAAGGATGTTTCAGGGTATCGAATGAATGCCGGAGTGTGGTAGTGTTGAGATTGCATCTTGTGCATGGAGTTTCTTAGTGGTGTAAACTTGCTCTGTTTAGAATTTTTGAGATAAAAGGAAACTTGGAGTGCAGATTGAATTGTAGAGATTTTGGGATAACTTGGTGATTGCGACGGGCTCTTGGGAATGTAAGATCATAAAGGAGTCTGGTATTGCATAGAAAGAGTGTACAGCAGGTTTTGGTTAGAGAATTATTTTTTAATGATCCCATTTATATTAATGTCCTGGCCGAGTTATGCCATAGCTATTCCACCACTTAACCAGGACACACACATAGGCAACAACACCAACCATTCCCTGCGACATTGCCATTTTCTGCAGCTGAGACTCGAACTCAGGAGAGGAGAGCAACTAGTGGTGTTGCTTCTCACACAAACCGATCTAGCTCACTGCTATTGTCTCGACAACACATGGAAAACGCCACTAAACATCTATACCTTAACCAGGACTCGAATCCGGGACTCCGTGGTTGCAAGCCTAATGCCACGACATAAGCACTGAGCCACTGAGACTGTTTCTTCCGTAGAGCTTTTAAGAACTTTATTTATGGAACATAAATATGTAGAGGATTGTCTTGAATAAAATCATCTAGAAAAAGATTTCTATGCTTGTCATGATTTTCTACAGAATCTGCTATGATAGTGTCGATAATATTTTCTAGGGTATCCAAATAACTTTGTAATTACGGTTGTCCTCAAAGAATAAACACTCAATAGCAGAATTTTCGTAAATAGTTTTATTTTTTTTTTTTTTAGAAACACTCACAAGCTTGGAGGACTGGACTTTTATACTCAGTACATCGTTCCTTTTACATAATTAATATTGGTAAGAATTTGTTGCCAAAGTAGCCATAACCGGGATTTTAATCGATAAGTGCTTAGAGCTAAATACCTATATCAGAAACTTTTATCTAAGATTTGGGATAGTTGGAAATAACCCTATGGCTCTAACTATACCTCTCCTAAAATGTTTAAGATGAGGATTATAGTATATTCTATTTTTATTATTATTCGCAATTACGAAAACTAAGAGTATACTAAATTTTATAGCCACATTTTAAATCCGCAAATCCGTCAGTTTTTGTAAGCAAGGTAACGTAAGAAATAATAGTTCGATTGTATTAAAATTTGGACTGTAAGTATGAGATAGACCGAAGAACACTATTGTTTTTGAAAATAACGGATCAGTAAATATAAAAGTTATGAAACATTTTAAGAACAAAATATATGCGTTATAACCTTTGACGAGCTTCTATAAAATTAAAAACACTGCATAATATATTAACAAGCATTTCGCCAGTCAACAAGGTATCATTGTAAGATGATTGAATTTGTTAATATAGCAATTAAAACTAGAACATCTACCAATTTTAAGGAAAAAAACTGCGAAGAGTATACTATAGAATGTTCAACAGTTATAGAGACATTTTGTACTAGATGTATTAAAAACACAGCCACAAAAAAAAGTGATCTGTCTGGCAGACTAGACCAGTGTATCCATATGTACTTGGATCCGCTGAAACCGAATCCGAAGTCGGAATTGTCAGATTGGCTCGTTTTTTACCCCTGACCCCAAAAAACACCCCCCCAAAAAAATGGTCTGCCCGGCGGACCAGACCAGTATATTCTTATACATTTGGACCTGCTAAAACCGAATCCTAAGTCAGTATTGTCAGATTGGCTCGTTTTTCACCCTCAAAAAACACCCCTAAAACAAAAACAAAGTAGTCTGTCCGGCGAACTATACCAGTGTATCTCTATGTATTTTGACCTACTGAATCCGGATTCGAAGTTAGAATTGACAGTTTAGCTCATTTTTCACCCCTAACCCCGAAAAACACACCCCCAAAAAATGGTGTGTCCGGCCGACAAGACTAGTGTATTCTTATGTATTTGGACCTGCTGAAACCGAATCCGAAGTCAGAATTGTCAGATTGGCTCGTTTTTCACCCCAACCCCAAAAAACAAAAAGTGGTCTGGCCGGCGGACTATACCAGTGGATCCTCATGTAATTTGACCTGCTGAATCCGAATTCGAAGTCGGAATTGTCAGATTTGCTCGTATTTCACACCTAACCTCAAAGAACACCTCCAAAACAAAAATGGTGGTCTGTCCGGCAGACCATACCAGTGTATCCTTATATATTTGGACCCGCTGAAACCGAATTCGAAGTTATAATTGTCAGATTGGCTTGTTTTCACCTCCAACCCCCAAAAAACACCTCTCCTCCACAAAATGGTCTGCCCGGCGGACCATACCAATGTATCCTTATGTATTTGGTAAGGATACACTGGTATGGTCCGCCAGACAAACCACTTCTTTTTTTGTTTTGGGGGTGTTTTTTGGGAGCATTGGGGGTTAGTGGTGAAAAACGAACCAATCTTACAATTCTAACTTCGGATTCGGTTTCAACAGATTTTAATACATAAGGATACACTGATATGGTCCGCCAAATAGATCATTTTTTGGGGGGGGAGGGTGTGTTTTTCTGGGTTAGGGGTGAAAAACGAGCCAATCTGTCAATTCTAACTTCGAATACGGATTCAGCAGGTCAAAGTACATAAGAATACACTAGTCTTGTCGGCCGGACAGACATAAGGATACACTTTTATAGTCCGCCGGACAGACCACTTTATTTTTGCTTTGGGGGTGTTTTTTGGGGTTGGGGGGTGAAAAACGAGCCACTCTGACAATTCTGACTTCGCATACGGTTTCAGCGGATTTAATTACATATAGGCGTGCAGATCACCCCCGTTTTAACCAACTAACCGGTTAGGCTGTGGTAACCACTTCTAACCTGGTTTTTCTTCAAGTTCACATCGAAGAGTACTTACAGTAAAAAATTAGCCAAAGTTAGTTGATCGGAACATATAAATAATTGCAAAAAACTATAATTTTTTTATATCACGAATTTTGTCGAATTTCATCTTCAATTCGCGATATCTCGGCAAATAATGAATATTTTTAGATGAAATTTCAGCACAGAACATTTAGTCCAGATGTCTCAAATTGAGAATAAATTAACACCTGAAATTGTTAATGCTTGGACAAAATTTGTGATTGGAATTTATGACTTGAAAAGTAAACAAGACAACATTAACGACGTGAGAGTAATCTTAGCTCGAAAAAAAAAAACTCCTCCGTTGAAAAATTACCTCCATCGTACCCAGCTCTTCTTCAACACATGAAACGCTGTTTTTGGCAAGTGCACGTATGGTATAATGCTCACATTTTTGAAGCACTCAATCTGACTGATTTTGGCTGGAAATTTGAAAATGAAGAACTTTTGCCAATATATTTTGAAGCACCAACAAGTTTGGAGCTGCTTCAAAAGTATATTTGTAATTGCAAATTAAAAAAAACATCTTGTGATAAAGAATTTTGTTCGTGCTACGCTGCTGGTATAAAATTCTGTCTCATTTGTAACTCTACATCAAATTGCTCGTTGCAGCCCATAGATGTTGATTCAGATTAAAAATATTAAAAACAACCCAATGTATTATGTATTTTTTAATTTATCAACAATTAATTTAGTATTACTTATTTCCACTTTACAGTAACCTGTAAAAAGGGAATATGTAACAAAACATTGCATTGATGATAGTAAACGAGTGAACTACGGCAACCACCACAATGAAACATGCCGCGCGTAAACAACATGTCTGCTGCGCGCGGAGACGCTACTTCAAAGTGCGATAACTTTTTATATATACAATATGAATACGTCAAACTTACCAGAAAAATTCTTTAAATATTGTACTTTAATATAAGTTTGTCAAAAATTATCGTATTAAAAGTTCGTCACACAATTTTTGTGTTTGAAAAAAAAAATTAGGCTTGACAAAAGAAATTTTTTGAAAAATCACTATTTTCATCTGTGAAATAAATAAGGGTTCAGACCAATTCAGTATCTTAACGAATAACTTGATCAATGTCGTGCTGAAATTTCATCTAAAAATATTCGTTATTTTCCGAGATATCGCGAGTTGCAGATGAAATTCGGCAAAATTTGTGATTTTTTGCAATTATTTATATGTTCCGATCAACTAACTTTGGCTAATTTTTTTCTGTAAGTACTCTTCGATGTCAGCTTGAAGAAAAACCAAGTTAGAAGTGGTTACCTTGCACAAATCGGTTACTCAGTTTCTAGAGCGCTTATTGGGGGTGACCTGCACGCCTAATAAGGATACACTGGTATGGTTCGCCGGACGATCATTTTTTTTGGGGGGTATTTTGGAGTTAGGTGAAAAACGAGCCAATCTGACAATTCTGATTTTGGATTCGGTTTCAGTGGATCCAAATACATACGAATACACTGGTCTAGTCTGCCGGACAGACCACTTTTTTTTGTGGGGCTGTGAAATCAGCGGCTGTCTGATCCATTTGGTGCAGAGGTTTTTTTTTCATTTTTTTCATCAAAAATTTTAAATATTTTTACAGAAAGTGGCAGAATACTCAAAAAACAGGAAGAAATCATGAATGTGCCACAAATAATTAAATATAGACAATTGTATAGAAACTTCAATAAACCAGTATAATGTTTACTTCTAGTTACTTTCACATCCAGTGTAAGTATAGTAACGACAAAAAAAATTTGGAAATTTTTGTTGTTCAAATAGGCATGAAACGTCGGTTTTAAGTGTGAGCGAAAAAAAAAATTCTGTCTGTCTGTAACTTTTTTTGCGCACGATTACTCTGGAACCATTTAAAATATTAATTTGAAATTTGGTACACGTATGTATTTCAACGTGATCTGGAACTACATTATATTTTCATCTTATTTCGTTGAGGGTAGGGGGTAAAATGGTAAAATGGGGTAAATAGTAGTAAATAGATAAATCAAGCAGGTAAGAGTCCATAAAATTGGTATTTAGTATATATATCAAAAAATGTTTTGGCATTAGCCATCTCCATTATCATATTAAAGGGGGTGAAGAAAAATTGTGATTTAGTATGTGTACAAGAATTTTTGTTTCTCCTCTCCTTCTTGGTAAATAAATAGTAAACTCAATCTCAGCACGTAATTTTCTTTCACATCATCAGAGTTAAATAATTGTACGAAATGCAAAATTTATTGAAAAATAAAATGAAACTGTCCTCGTAACAACCATATGTTGTGCAGTTTTGCTTTCTCATATAAACTACTAATAGTGTTGGTATTGGATTTGATGACTAAAATACTATTAAGGCGGCTCTATTGTACTGACTTAAAATACCAGACTTTACGTGGCTGTATTTTTCGATCAACAAAAGAACAGGAAGCTGTAAGATAGATTCGATATCTATATAGTTAGTTGCCAGAATGAAATCTAAAGTGTTCGCAGAATGGATGGCGATGTCTAGAATTCGAGTCGGCATCGAATTCTCAATCAGGGATACATTGTTGATAATTACGAAAGTTAAGGCATCAGTCTTTGAGAGCATATATACATTAGCGACGTTAGTTTTTTTAGAATCATGGAAATATTCTTCTTACTATATTAAAAAAAATACATTGCAATAAATTACATGTTTACAGTTTTAGTCAGGGTGTCAATCAAAAAAGGTGGAAGTAAGGTATAGTAGTACAGTTTTTATGGTTATCGGCTAATCTAGGGTGTAATTTTTTTAAATTTGGGCATGTGATACATCATTTTCTATGTTTTTCAGGTTCTAGAACACAAATATCTGAGGTCTAAAATGACTTAGGGGCAATTCCTTCTGTATTGCACTATCAAAATATAAAACGGGTGTCGATTGTGACTGGGGATTAAAAACAAATTCGATATAAAAAGAAACATATCTAAGAAATAAGATGCAATTATATTTTACAACAAATAATTCTCCCTTATTTAATAATTTAATATTAAACTTTCTTCTGTAGGGAATTAAAGAGTTATTTTTAATTTTTTACGGAAGAAAGTTAGGATATAATTTAGGCTTATTTTTATCGAAGGACCCTCACTCAAATTATGGATGCGAGACACTCTTGAATAGTATGCGCTAATTATTTTTTCAGATTACGTCTTAATCTTGTCAAGCTAACAAAGTTTAAAAATAAACGTTTATATTATTATTTCAAGAATGTACAATTTTTGTAGCTTCGTGTTATGGAGTAAACAGTGCTAGCAAATTGACTGATGTTAGAACTTCTCTATGGGCTGAAAAAATCGGACAATCCCAAATAAAAGCTCCGTCATTTGCGGCTCTTCCACTAACTACTGAATGTTTTCAAGAAAACGTAAAAACATTTCCAAACATTTTTGTGGTTGTCTGTAATGCATTTCTCTTGGCCAAATATAGATGCCACTCAATACGAGTGGTAGGCTGACGAGTAGAATAGAATTACATCCGATCGCCTTGCTAAAAAAGATTCAAATTACCCCAAATTACATTTTGGCATTAGCAAAATGCTCATGCAAGTAAATAAATCCGTATAACACAACACGATGTAGCTGCGTGGCTAATGGCTTGTCATGCAGTTTAATTTGGAATTGTCTGCAACTAAGCACAGGACATTCTTGCCAGAATCATCATACGAGAATTTCTGAAAATGTAACTTCTGACAGTGAAGATTCCGAAGAATATTAAATGTTGATTTTGACGTTTCGTCGTTTACAGTTTCTACTATAATAATTTAAAAGAAAATTAAAAAAAAACATTACAAAAAAAAAAACAAAAAAGTAAGTAGATCATAAAAAAATATAAAACTAGTGGAAGCATTATACTCTTCGCCGATTTACTGAGCTTTTTATATAATTGTTACACATTCTATAGGATACTCTTCGCATTTTTCTTGTAAATAATGTTAGTTTTTGGACATTCTAAATTTTCTGATACCAACTTTGTTGTGAAAAAAAACATATATGAAAAAAAAATCGCCATGTGAGGGATCGAACACGAGACCTTTGGATTGAAAGGCAACAACAACAACAACAATAACAATTTATTAAACATTTGTATATACATTTATGCGCCTTGCCGAAACCTGTCCCGGAGCCAGCCAGACAACCACGGCGCTGAGTGCCGTGGTGATTGCAGAGCTGGGCGAGGCAGGTCCGGTTTGGCTTAACGACGGATGTCTTAGTTAGTACTCCTGTCTGTCACAGGCAGACTTAAAAACTAAAATAAAATTAAAAATATGTCCACACGGACCTAAAGCTAATTAAAAGAAAACTGTTAAAAATTATTACTCACTAGGCAAAGCACTTATTTAATTTTGGTTGGTGGCACGGGAAAACAGAACTTAACGAAAAAACCCGTTTGAAGTAATTCCACCCTGGTGGTCTTCCTGCCGCCAGGAAAATGCCGTAGAACTTTAAAAAATATATGTAAGAAATATTTTGGTTTTTACGAATTTATAGGTCAAGATGGAATTTAGAAACAAAAAGGACAAAAGAACAAAAAGGATAAAACAAATAGAACATATAAAGGGGATAGAGAAAGTTGGTTATAGGTTTTAGTAAAGATTAAAGGTGGGGAAATAAGAAGTTGTCGTATAGGAAAGTTTGGCTAGAGAGGTTGCCGGAAAATAGGCAACGCCTGGTGTGGTAGGGGGTGTCGGATATCGAAAGGGATTGCATTATGCTGTCTGATTCGGGTTATGTTGCGTGTTAGCGGACTATCGCCCAGTTTGAATTCGTAGAATTTTTGAGAAATTTCTTGGACGTAGTCCGCTAGTGGGGTTATGTCGTGGCAACCATCATATAAATCTCTGAGGGAGGTGTATCTGTCCGAACCAGAGATGAGACGCATAAATTTATGTTCGAGAACTCGAATTTTTCTCATTGTCGTGGCCGGTATGCTGCACCACACCGGCGCCGCGTATGTGATGGCCGGCCTGATCACCATCGTGTACAACAATTTTTTATTTGTCCTGTTGAGTCCGCTACCCCTTGCCAGGAGCGGATACAGACTCCTGGACATGGCGTAGACCTTGCGTACTGTGTCTTTAACGTGGGTGTTGAACGACAGTCGTTTGTCCAAGTTAACCCCCAAATACTTGACGCACTATTTGATTGGAATTTCTTGACCCCTGATCGAGATTGGTGTTAATATTCGATTATCTGTGAACCGGCGCGTGAAGATAATCGACTTGGACTTCTCGGCGTTGATCCGAATCTTCCACTTGTCGTAATACGCCGTGGCACGGGCCATGTGCGCTTTCAGTAGCATATTTGCCGCTTGTGCATTGTGCGAATGCGCATACATGTCCGTGTCGTCGGCGTACTTGGCAAGATTCGTATTTGGGAACTCCGGGAAGTCAGAGACGTACAAGTTGTACAACTTTGGCGACAGGCACGACCCCTGGGGGACTCCCGCGCGAATATCCCGCCGAGTTGATAGTTTGTTATTCACCCTGACCTGCAGCGATCTACCTGTCAGGAAAGAGTGAATAAGTTTCGTTATGTATATGGGAAAGTCCAGTGAGTTTAGTTTGTGGAGCAGCCCCGGGATACATACGGTATCGAAGGCTTTCTCAATATCGAGGAGCACCATGACGGTGCTCTTCCCGAGGTTGTATTGCACCTTGACGTCATTCACGATCCTGACGACCTGCTGCACAGTGCTCCTGCTCCGCCTGAAGCCGAACTGGCACTCGTCATCGATGTGAAGCTCATCCTGAGCAGCGTCTAGTCTGATCAGGATGACCTTCTCCACCAACTTGGAGATCGCCGACAGCAACGAGATCGGTCGATAACTGCCGACGGGCTTCGCATTCTTATTCGGGTTCAGAATTGGCACGACCACGGCGCATTTCCACTGGCTGGGCCAGTGTTGCAGTCGTAGGATCGCGTTGACAATGTATGTCAATTGTACAATACCTTTCCTCGGGAGATATTTGAGCAGCTTGTAATCGATGGCGTCTGAACCTGGGGCTTTGTCATTCGGTAATGTCCGGACAATGCCAGCCACCTCCGAGGGCTTTGCCATGACTTTTAGGAATTCGCGTCGCGTCAATTCTATGCGGTCGTGATCGATGTTATTCGGTATTTGTACGTTATGTATGTCCGCAAAGTGATTAGCTAAGTCGTTCGCTTTCTGCGAGTCCGTCAGTGCCGTCTGTCCGTTTGCTTTTGTCAGCGCGGGTATAGCCTCCCGCGTATTCTTCATGGCCCTCGACAGTTTCCACAGCGAGTTATCTTGAGGATTCAACGCTTCCAGCCTATCCCGCCATTTTCGGTTTTTTGCGGTGTTGATGGCGGTCCTGATCTGCCGTTGCAGTCTGCCCATCTCGGCCTTAGCGTCGACATCGCGATTTCGCTGACAAAGCCGTCTCAGTCTGTTCTTTTCGCGTATGTCTTGTATGACCGCTGCGTCGAGTCGGTCTCTGTACGGGTTTATCGTTATTGTAGTGGCAACACGCTGTTTGGCGTCCTGCAGCACCCTTGTGAACAAAAACATTACAAAAAAAAAACAAAAAAGTAAGTAGATCATAAAAAAATATAAAACTAGTGGAAGCATTATACTCTTCGCCGATTTACTGAGCTTTTTATATAATTGTTACACATTCTATAGGATACTCTTCGCATTTTTCTTGTAAATAATGTTAGTTTTTGGACATTCTAAATTTTGTGATACCAACTTTGTTGTGAAAAAAAAATATATGAAAAAAAAAATCGCCATGTGAGGGATCGAACACGAGACCTTTTAGCCGGAGAGCCGGCCGTCGAATATCCTATGAATAAGATACATGAAAAACTTTTTGTGAGTGATTGGTACTACCACAGACTTAAAGGGAGCCACCTTTTATACGAGCTGATTTTGCCCGCATCATGGATTTTTTTACCTCACTTCCGGTTACGACTTTTAATGTTTTTTTAAGTTATCAATGGTCCCTTGGGGTAAAGCTTTTACCCCACCGGACCGCAGGACATGTACTCCCCCGTTTTCGAGGGCGCGGAACACGATGGTGACAATATTTTTCGACCTAATGTGCAACCGCTACCCCTAAATCGAAAAAACCACCCCTTTTTCCAATTTTCCGGTGCTACGCTTGCGAGGGCTTGCCAGGTCTGGTTTTCTTGGTCAGATTGAATAAAATAAGTAAATATTGACCACAGGTGACCTAACCCACCCCCGGGGGTTGAAACTACCCCCACCCCCAATAACTAAATGCCACGACAACAGCGAAAATCAGCTGGAAAATGGTACACTCCCGTTTTCGAGGGCGAGAAATACGATGGTGATAACATTTCCTAACCTACCCTTTACCCACTACCCCTAAACCTAAATACCTTTTCAAATTTTTCGGTGCTAGGCTTGCGAGGGCCTATCGTATCGGTTTTTTTTTGTCAGTTAGAATAAAATAGTTAAATTTTTACGACAAGTGACCTAACCCACCCCCGGGGGTTGAATCTACCCTCATCCCCAATAACTAAATGCCACGAAAACAATGAAAATCAGCTAGAAAGCGCCGTTTTCGAAGGCGGGGAATACGATGGTGACAATATCTTTCGACCTAGAATCCAACTGCTACCCCCTAAATCGAAAAAACCACCCTTTTTCCGATTTTTCGGTGCTACGCTTTGCGAGGGCTTGTCGGATCGGTTTTTTTTTGGTCAATTTAAATAAAATAAATAAATATTGACCAAAGGGGTGACAGAAAAAATTGAATTGTGATTTACTGTGTGTACAAGAAGAAAAATCTCAAAAAGGGATGGGTTTTTTCGATTTAGAGGTAGTGGGAGAAGGGTAGGTCGGAAAATATTGTCACCATCGTATTCCCCGCCTTCGAAAACGGGGGTATACTGCTTTCCAGCTAATTTTCGTTGTTTTTGTGGCATTTAGTTATTGGGGGTGAGGGTAGTTTCAACCCCCGAGGGTTGGTTAGGTCACCTGTGATAAATCTTTAACTATTTTATTCTAACTGACCAAAAGAAAAAACGATACGACAGGCCCTCGCAAGTCCAGCACCGGAACATCGAAAAGGGGGTGGTATTCAGGTTTAGGTGAAGGGTAGGTCGGGAAATATTATCACCATCGTATTCCTCGCCCTCGAAAACGGGGGTATTTCGTTTTCCAGCTGGTTATCGTAGCATTTAGTTATTGGAGGTAAGGGTAGTTTCAACCTCCGGGTGTGGGTTAGGTCACCTGTGGTCAATATTTACTTATTTTATTCAATCTGACCAAGAAAAATCAGATCTGCCAAGCCCTCGCAAGCGTAGCACCGTAATATCGAAAAAAGGGGTGGTTTTTTCGATTTGGGGGTAGCGGTTGGACGCTAGGTCGCAAAATATTGTCATCATCGTGTTCCTCGACCTCGAAAACGGGGGGGTACATGCCTTGCGGTCCGGTGGGGTAAAAGTTCTACCCAAAGGGACTATTGATGACTTAAAAAACATTAAAAATCGTAACCGGAAGTGAGGTCAAAAAGCCATGACGCGGGCAAAATTAGCTCGTATAAAAGGTGGCTCCCTTTAGGACTGTGGTAGTACTAATCACTCACAAAAAGTTTTTCATGTATCTTATTCATAGGATATTCGACGGCCGGCTCTCCGTCTATTTGGATTGAAAGGCAAATGCTTTAGCCATTGAGCTATTTCATCTTACCACAAAACTTGAATGAATATCGTTCAAGAATTATATTTCAACGGATTAGATACATTATTATGAAATATATATATTGGTAAAATATAAAAAGAAAAAAAATTTATAGGGAATAACATTTCGCAATATTTCTATTTAAATACAAATGACAGAAATTATGAAAAAAATTTTTTTTTTATTTAAATGATTAATAACTTTTTTATTTCCTGATTGATTTTTTTTAAAAACAATAGGGTTCTTCCTCTAGCTAACGCTAACTTACTTTCCAAATTTCAATATAATCGGACTTTTCTTTCTTAAGTTATCGTGCTTACAAGAAACGTGACGGACGGACGGACAGACGGACAGACGGACAGACGGATGGACGGACGGACGGACGGACAGACGGACATTTTGAAAGTTGTTCAGAATTCGTTCACTAACATAATGATATGAAAATTTTTTCTCTACGAGCGATATTTACTGATTTAGAAATGTGCCGATCAAATACAATATACTCTTCGTTTTTGCGAAGAGTATAATAACCCTAAAAAATACAGAATATTAAGTTTGCGTTTGTTTAAAACCTTACTTGATTTGAAATAGCACGACCTTTTAACCAATGTTTTTAAAAGGTCATTCAGCTTGCTCACGCATACCACTTTTAACAACACACAACATACAACAAAACTAGGTACTAGTTTTTTTGCTCCAAAAATTAATTTATTCTCCGAGTCAGCCGCTCTCTTAATAAAGTAAATTAGCAACACTTAAACATTACGCCCTACATGATTTTTAACTTCAAATACTAATTCACAGACCTAAAAAACTTATAAAACGACTTGTCACACACCCATATAATGAAATAATTGGAAAAAACATGTGTTTTCAATTTAAGCCAGTCGCCACCTTGAATATCTCAAAATACCCAAGGGTGCCATCAATCGGAATCATAATGGTAACCCTTTAAAGAACCAAAAACAGCCAAAAAAACCTTTACTATACCTTACTTCCAGGTTAGGGCAAAAATTCTTATTTGGCACCCTGACTAGTTTTTCTTAAAAAGATATTCACATGTATTAACGATGTTTAACAGACGTTAATTTCACATGATTATTAAAATTTGTTCTTATCTACAACGTTTTGCCAGATATTTTGTGATCCACGCTTATTCTACTTGATCTCCCTTTGCTAAGCGGCATGTCTGAGAATATCACGCCCTCTAGCGATGACTGTGGTTCCAATCGTCAATTGCTCATGTGCACCTTCTCACTGTAGCTGAAAACGTGTCGCAGACAAATAGAAATGCCTGTCCATTATAACTGATGCTTGAACTTTCCAAACTAAATTCAGCTAATATATAAGTGAATTAACCGACTGTACATGACGCAGATTCAAATGCCTGGAACATCACCTAAACAGCAACGGGAACTCAAAGCGAGATGTAGAAATGTATACATTACCAAAATACCCGGTTAACATTTAATAATATTCGTAAATATATTACGTTTTTTATAAATGATTAATCTTTGGGGATCCAAGTGAGATCAGTTTGTATCCCAAGCGTCCATAATTGTGATTAATTTAAACAGTGCTATTAAAAAATTATAATCCTTTTAACATAACTTCTATTAGGCCTTTCTGCAATCTATGAGGTCACAACTGGTCATTATTAATTTGTGTATTTCCAAGCAGATTTAAAATATTTAACAAATAATTCAACTTTTTCTATTGATAGTCTTAGGATAGATTGTAGAATGTTTAAGGAGTCGCTTTACCCTGGGTTGGCCTATCTTCACCTCGAGCTAAAAGGTCTTAGATTTTGCTTGACCAGGTATATCTTGCACCCCACTTGGAGTTAGAAACGGTTTTTGTTACAGTATTGGCATACGTATTTTGCAACTGCGAATGATATAACTGTAATGATGATTTTTATTACTTTAACCTGGAGTTGAGCTAATAAAATCTCGTGCAGAGAAAAAGAATAGAAAACGTCAAAAAAAAGTTGTAGAATTTATGACGCAACTGTTTTTTCAGAGGAAAATACCTAATTCGCTAATAGTATAGTACCTAGAGTTATAAATATGTAAAATTTCGGAATAATTTTATACTAATGATAATTTTTCTTTGTGGGTTATTATTGTAGTAAAAGTTTCTATATACGGATACGGATACTTGCTCTCACTCTCAAGGGGTGAAAGCCACCTCTAAATTTAAATGTTCAATATTTGAAAAAGTATTAATGATTTATTTTTGAAACGTAGTACAGTTATGTTTTTGGAATCGCTGATTACGAATCTGAGGTCAAACTTCAAAATGACGGCTCCAATATGGTCGATGGAAATTTTTCCTAAAACAATTGTTTTAAACGGACAAAAAAATTGGGCTAGTTATATTAACGAAAAACAATATTTAAAAAAAAATTAATTACTGAGCAAGTACAATCATTGTTATTGTACGACATTTTGTTAGAAAAATGTGAAAACGCACATTGTATCAGCCATAACTTCTTTATTTTTTGTGAAGTAGAAGCAAACAAAAAATCATTTTAAAGACTTATTAATTACCTTTAATTTTATTTCTTAGAATTTTATGTTACGTTTTTTTTCTAAAATCCCTTTAGTTTAATATGCACTTTTTTTAAAAGCAACCGCTATAAGCGGACGAAAAAATTTGAATGTTTAGGTCATACTATATATTAAGGAAAAACAGTACATGGCAATATATTTTTTTAATTACTGAGTACTTACATTAATAAAATGTCGACTTTTTATTAAAATAATGTAAAAACTACACTGTTTCTGTCATAACTTTTTTATTTTTATGCTATAGAAATAAAAAATCATTTGAAAGGCTAATTATTAGTCTTCCATTTTAATAGGTCTGTTCTGCATTTTTTTTTCTATTTTAGAAATCGAAATTAGAACACTTTTAAGGCAATTCCTAAATCTTTTGGTTTTTATTCGGACGTTTAAGGCCTTAAATAAATTACCAAAGTTGGTTCTCGCGTGACGTCACTTTGTAAATGCTGATCAGGCGACAACCAAGATTTAATAATTAAAAATATTAGAGGTGAAATAAAATGAAATTTTAAGAAGAAAAGGTTCTATGCAACTTTATAATAAAAATTGATAGTCTTTAAGCTATAACGACTTGAAAATTGGGATTTTAGCTTAAAAAAAGGTATTTCAAAACAATATATGTTAAATAACTAGAAAAGTATTACATTGAGCGAAAGCATGCTAGAAAATTTCGAAAAGAAATTATCGGTAACAAGCCCATTGTCAGCATTTTTAACGTATCATAGTTTCTAAGATACTTAACATTTAATCTAGAAACTTCGCCTTATAGAAGTTCATACGCCATCTGTATATTTTCAAATCTCCAAAACCATTAACTCTACAGAAATGCATTCTCAATTTAGTAGCTTTTTTATTTGTCTCTATCATGTTTTCACTCAATGTAATACATTTCGAGTTATTTGAAATGCCTCTAAAATACTATGGCGTCATCTCTCCAACAGTACATAAAAGGAAAACCATTTAGATTTGGTGCTTGACCACTGATTTCGGCTATTTAGTCAACTTCGACATATATCAAGGTAGAATTCAAAAACAAGGACCTGTGTTAAGAAATAGTATTTCATGAAATCAATTAACGGAAAGGTATACTTCTATAGCTAGAACTTCATGCAATGAATTCAAATTTTGGTGCTCATATACCGTGTTGTTAATTACCTATTATTTAGATACTTTTTAATATATATTTTCACATTTTAATTTTATAATTTTTAAACACACTGCATCTTACTTTTAGGACCTAGTATTGCCAAGTGACAACGGAAAATATCTTAGAAATGGAAAATCTGGGAACATGTTCGTCTTATGCTTATCTTTTGATTAGATGCAAGTAAATGATGGTAGAGAGATCAAATCTGGAGGGTTTTAAAGACACAAGATAATTCTTAAATTATCAGTAAAAAATAGAATTGAAGTTATTGTTAATAAACTTAAGTAATGGAAAAATGCATTAGTTTTCTAAGTAAAATTGATACTTTCGTTGCATGCCAAAAAATTACAATTTTTCCAATTGCAACATCTCAAATTAATTTACTGTCTTTTGCACAGAATTTGACAAAGATGTCCTAATTTCTTGTCATCAATTTCTCTCGAAAATACAATGAATGTGTATTATCCAGTAGCAACACCCAATCCTTTTGCAATAGGAATCACTACTTACTGATATATTGAAAACAGTTCTATTTATAGTTATAATATTGAGCCAAAAAACGTATGCAAATTCTTCTTTTTTTTTCAAATCAAATATCATAAATCTTATACGTCAAGTTTAAAAAATCCGTTGAGGCATTTCGAAATATTGACCATGAATAACAATGTCTTCTACTGAAGAAAGTCGTTAATATAGCCTAGCATGCCTAGCATAAACAGAAGTAAATTTAACATACTGAAAAACGTAATTTAAAAGTTACTGGCTTAGATTTACTGTAAGGAACGGAATTTGAAATAGAGTTTATGAACCGTAATATAAAATAGTTTTAAGTACTGCAATAAAATGTGGCAATCAGAGATTTTACTGTGTTCACAATGAATTACTAGCGCTGTCTCCAATCCTAATTAGATCAAATATTGTTTTTGGAATTTCCTATTCTTATGTGAAATCCTCATAAATCATTGATTCCTTTAGTTGTCACATGGGGTTGACATAAACCAGCCAACCACGTATTCCGTAACGCATTACCTTATAATTTCAAGGAACTTGTCATTTCGCGAAGATTTATGAAATAAAATATTTAAGAAAACGAATTCCCTTTTAATGTACTAGAATTTGTATTTGCAGACGCTGATGTTGCAGCGTGGAGTGGCAAATTAATCATTTAACTGTCCGTATAATTAAACATTTTTGAAATTGCTTCATATTCGATAACAGACTGAAAATATTTGTAGAGAATCAAGAGAAATGCGTTTTTCTTGTGAACTACTGAAGAAAATTATTTCAATACAAAGTGCTGTGTTATATTTCTACTGCCGTCTTCCAAATTAGGGTAAGGAAGGCCGCGCATTTTTTATAGACTAAACTAAATACTATTCTATAAAATAAAGTATGCTTTGAAAAAATGTCATTAAATTTTTGTAAAGCATATCTACAGACATACTAGAACATAAAATAAAAAGACTATGAATATATTAATACTTAAACATAATAAGAAAAGTATTAATAAATCAAAAAAGTTTAATTGTTTCAAAAATTGCTCAATTGAGCACCAAACATAAACTGCAATGTTTCCTCAATTCATTAAATGTTACTTTTCTTAAAACATTACTATTTAGTTCTGCATAAAAATCGACAATTTCCTGTTTTAATTCTTCTACTACATTGGAGTTTGTTTCATAAATTCGACATTCGAGAGTACCACAGAGAAAAAAATCTATGGGTGTTAAATCTGAGGAACTAGGAGGAAATTCTATTGGACGATAAGTTCCTATCCATCTTTGATCATATTCAGTGTTGAAATAATTTCGAGGAATAATGGCATTATGTCAAGGAGCTCCATCTAGCTGTAACCACAAATGTCTTCTAATCTGAAGTGGTACATTTTCAAGTAAAATAGGAAGTCTGTTTCGCAGAAATGTTGCAAACATTTTTGTTCTACTAAGACAGTTTCATAAAAATATGAACATATTAAATGACGTTCTACTATGCCATACGATATCTTTATCCCAGAATGGTCCTGTCTTCAAGTTGTCCTTTTATGAATTGGATTTGTGCCTAATAGTGACGATTTTTTCTATTTGTCACAAAGGAACTCTCAACTGTCCATCATATATTGGCGAACAAAACTTTGTCATCTTACAATGTCTCCGCGACAAATCTCACAAATTTTGAATTTTATAGTCATAAAATTTATGAACTTTCAAAACTCTTTGTATCACAATATATTTTAATAACAATTTAAAATAATAGCCATATTTTCAACTGTTGCTATAATTCCTTTTCTTACTTTTTTAATTAAAAACGCTTTGTCATTTTGACCTAGGTTACTAATGTGGAAAATATTTTATGAACTAGATGTTTGTTTTGGATATCTATCTGCAGGGAGAGCATTTTTCTTGGCTTCTCTATAAATCAGCAACATATCCACCTTTTCACTATGCAAACATTTTACAACTGAAAAAATATCTAGTACTTTTGCTTACATCATTGTTAAAAAATATTATTTTGGGTATTCAGCAGATAACTTTCAAAGAAATCATTCGTTCCTTTAATATATCATTGGTCCAAGTCTGATCAAGTTAGCATTTCAACAAGAGTGCCCTCTATGAAACGATCTGTTGACTTCTTTCATACACTGACTATATCTAACATTCAGCATGAAAAACAGTATAAGAAACATTCTTTCTATATATTCAAGATCTAAGTCTGATCATGCCAATATAGAGTATAAGAGCCTCCTTTGCAAGGAAGGAATTTGTTTTAGTATCTCTAGTCCTACCTAGAAGATACTTCATTATAAATAGTCAAACATTTATTACATTTCAAAGCCAAAAACTACTAAAAAGCACAAAGGAAACAAGCTAAAAACGTACTCTTCGCCAATTTACTGAGCTTTTTATATATAATTGTTACACATTCTATAGGATACTCTTCGCAGTTTTCTTCTAAATAATGTTAGTTTTTGGACATCCTAAATTTTGTGATAACCATCTTTATTGTGAAAAAAATTTGATTAAAAAAAAATCCAACCTGTGGGATTCGAACACGGGACCTTTGGATTGCAACGCAAAGCTTTAGCCGCTGCGCCACCACCTATTGCTAGAAAAATTGATTGTCTGTGATATATATCTTTCGACATTCATACATATTTCACTTCTATGAAATATACAGTGTGTCCACGGATGGACTTAACTATACTTATAAAAATGGTTATTTTCGATTTTTCGAAAAAAACTTATTCTTCATAATTTCTTTTGCTTGTTATATAAATACGATTCACGTTGAGAAAGTTTAATTTTGTTATACAGGGTACGCAAAAATTATAAAAATTTAGATTTTCAAAATAAAAAAGTTTAAAATCAAACTTTTTGAGGCATTGGAATTAAGGAGCTTAAAAGCAGTAATCGCAAAGCCAAATAATTTTTTTTTCATGGGAGTTATTGTTATTAAGTTATTTGATATTAAAAATAGACAGAACAATTTTTTTTTAATTAAATGTGAGAAAGTATTTATTTAGCCTAAGTATTTATACAGTAACGTCCTTACTCAACATGAAACCCTACTACGTCAACGCATTTTTCCATCCTTTTTTGAAATTCATTATAAACATTGTGAAGAATATCTGGTGTCACTGTAGCAATGGCATCAGTGATTTTGTTTTTTAAAATCTCAATATTATCTTGCATACATTGTTGGCTTAAGATACCCCCACAGAAAATAATCCATTGCGGTGAGGTCCGGAGACCGCGCTGGCCAGTTTATCTGTCCATGGCGCCCAATCCATTTTTCGGGGAAATGTTCATTTAGCCAATCGGTGACAATCATTGCACTATGCGCTGGGCAGCCGTCCTGTTGGAATACTTCTTCTAAATTCCAAACTTACTTCATCCATTTGTGGCAAAAAGTATTCACTAAGAATTTCTAAATAATAATTTGCATTAAGCCTTCCTTCCAAGGAAAATGGACCAATTACTTTATTGAACGTTAACGCACACCATACGTTGACTTTCTTAAATTTTTGGCTGTTTGTATGACTCCTGAAGTGTGGATTTTCTTTTGCCCAAACGCGACAATTTTGACTGGAGATTGTCCCATTTATTGTAAATGTAGATTCGTCACTGAATATTATATGATGGTGAAAATTACGACTTTCCATTATGCGTTCACCCATTAGTAAAGAGAATTCAAGTCGATATGAATCATCACCTTCTTGAAGTTTATGGATAAAGGTTGGTTTGGATGCGTGAAATTTATTTGCGGATAGAATATTGTGAACGTGATCTAGATACACCACCCGGCTGACTCGCTCTTGCTCTCAAAGGAAGTCGGGGATTATTGCGAACTGATTCTAATACTAAAATTGTTGTAGCATCATTTTCATCATGTCTTTTTTTTGTTTTTTTCACATCTTTAACGTCACCATAAACATCGAATTTACGAACCATATTTCTTAAAGCATTTACAGAAACTTGGACACCTGGAAACTTCCTGTGGGAAACTTCTATCGCATATTTATAGGACACTTCTCCAATACCATAACACTTGATCAAGTAAATGCGCTGCTCTAGGGTCAAAATTTTTCTAAAGATATGAATTGACAAATGTTAACAAGTAACAATGTCACCTAAGCATTATTTCACAGCGGCAATCTTGATTACTAAAAGTTAATTCAATGAAGTAGGACCTGAGTTGAAAAACTATGAAACAACATTTACACCCAAACAACGTTTTTTACAAGTAATACATAGTCTTTAAAACATATTAATCGATAACAAGATATGGGGAAAAATCGATTTAATTTTTAATATCAAATAACTTAGTAACAATAACTTCCATGAAAAAAATTTATTTGGCTTTGCGATTACTGCTTTTAAGCTTCTTTATCCCATTGCCTCAAAAAAATTGGTTTTAAAATTTTTTATTTTGAAAATTCAAATTTTTATAATTTTTGCGCGCCCTGTATAACAAAATCAAATTTTCTCAACGTGAATCGTATTTATATAATAAGCAAAAGAAATTATGAAGAATAAGTTTTTTTCGAAAAATTGAAAATAACCATTTTTATAAGTATAGTTAAGTCCATCCGTGGACACACTGTATATTAGTAAACTTCATAAACAAAAAAAAAAAAAATTATGGAAATAATATCTCGTAAGATTTCCATTTTAGTACAAGCGACAAAAATTAAGAGATTTTTTTTTTTTTTAATTAAATAATTAATTACTTTTTTATTTACTGATCGATTTGCTTCAAAAACAATAGGATTCTTCCTCTAACTAACACTAACTTACTTTTTAAATTTCAATACAATCGGACTTTTCTTTCTTAAGTTATCGTGTTTACAAGAAACGTGACGGACGGACAGACGGACGGACGGACGGACGGACGGACGGACAGACGGACATTTTGAAAGTTGTTCATAATTCGTTCACTAACACAATAATACGAAATTTTTTTCTCTACGAGCGATATTTATGATTTTAGAAATGTGCCGATCAAATACAATATACTCTTCGTTTTTGGGAAGAGTATAATAAGTATAAAATTTTGCTCACCGCATGCATGTCTTAATAAATAAAGTATATCATCTACTTTCGATTGACTCATCTCTAAAAATTGTACAACCTTTTTCGTTCTCTTTGGAACTCATCAGGAGAGATATAAATTCAATTCGAAATAAAATTACTATTAAATAATAAAAAGAAAATATTTTCATGTCAAAAAATGACAGGAAAAATAGTATATTATTCAACGAGCGTGTAATGATAGCTATTACTCAAGAGGATGATGTTTACGACACGAGCCGAAGGCGAGTGTCGTAATTTATCCGAGTGAGTAATAGCTCGTAGAATACTATACTTTTTCTACGACTACTAAACAGGAAGTTGCACTTTAAGGTAAATTTGAGAAGACGCACATTGTATCGATCATAACTTCTTTATTTTTTAAGCAGGAGAGAAAATTTAAAAAGAGACTTTTAGCTTAATCGATAATCTTTAATTTGGTTTCTTAACATTTTTGACGCAAGTGCCTTAGTTTCTGAGATAATTAACTTTTAAAGAGGTATTTTGACTTAAAAACGTTTTTTGACGCCATTTTTAAACCTCCATATCTCCGGAAAAACAGTAAATTGTTCCTCGGTTTATGATCTATGCCTTGGAGATTTTTGCTTTTTGCTAGGAGTGATACTTTTCGATTTATTTGACAAAAACCCTGTTGAGGCGTCCGTTTTCGCAATCTGCAAAGAAGGCGAAACACGAAATCTTTGAACGTTCAGATCTTTTTTAATATATGAGTTGAAGGACCATACTATGTCATTATGGAAAGAGGAAGAATTGCAAGTGATGCACATCGTGAATCGCTCCGGCGAAATCGATAATTCGAGCCTACAGGAGCGTACGAAAAGTGACATTTTTTGACTTTCGGCGAAATCGATGACCTACTTATAGTCCAGGGAAATGAGTAAAAAAAGTACCATGTTCGGGACTGTGACTCATCCAGGCAGAGACCACGATTTTTAGGTAGTATAGGTGTCAATAAATGAAACCTATATAAAATCTGCGGTCGATTTTCTGCATATGTTTATTTACAGCCATTTTAATGCAAAAAAATGGAAAAAACGTGTTTTTTCACACTTTTTCACCTGCCAGTAAAAAGTAAACTATCTTACAGATAAATCAAATGAATCACCTTGTAGGAAATTAAAAAAGCTTTAAAATGGCGGTTGTTAAATGTCGATATAGTTAATTGTTGCTAAGATAATTGCAAAATGCGGAATTTTATTCAATAAACAATATCTTGTGTAAAAAACAATCTACTGTTTTGTCCTTGCGTAAATAGTTGACTCTCATAGTGCTTAATATCTGGTGAAAATTTCAAATCGATTCGTCAAATAGTTTTTGCAAAATTGCATTAATTTATCCCAGAGACCTTTTTTTTGCAACCCCACCACGTCCAGAGAAATCAAAATACAATGATTCTACGGCCTCCACCTGAAAGGGAAAGACTTGATTTACCAAAATGCTTTGTTAGATATCGAAAAAAGTAATTTTCAGACCTGCAAAATGACGTTGCAAAAGAACTCAGATTTTTACCTTATAAACAAATAGAATAATTTTTTAACAATTGATTGTAGAGCATCAGTTTTTCGATATTTGAAAAGCTGATACTTTTACACGAATTTTGAAAAAAAAAAGAAGGTCCTAGGTTAATTTGGGGCAAAGTTAGCAATTTTTTTTCAAAAATTCATAGCTCCTTTGTTTATAATAATTAAGAAACGTAACAAGCGCCATTTTAAAGGGGAAGAGTTCAACTTTTAGTGTAAAAAATTTGAAAATGATTGCACTTTCTCAAAACTGCTGGCAAAGCTTCTAAAATGAGGCTCGAATCAACTTAGCTCGGAGGTTCGCGCATTCAAAAATTGAAACAGCATCTTCAAGCTAACCACATAAGTCATAACTTTGGTGTTTGTTAACCGATTTTGATGTTTCTTTTTTCAATTTAGGGTACCTTTTTGCGTACGTTAATAATATTCAATCTGTTAAACTATTAACATTAATATTAATAATGTAATTTGTTTAAACGTTAAAAAAAATTTTTTTTTTTGCAAAATATCAAAATTTTTTGTTTTGTTCTTGTTGAAAGTTGTAGAAAAGGCTTATGTACACGTAAATATATATCTTATTGTTATAAACAATTGAATTTTTCAAATTTATAAAATAAAAACACTATTCGATATAATTTACATTTTTAAGATATTTTTCAAATTCAAAATTACCATACAATTTATGAAAAGTGCTCTTATTAATTTGCGTATTATTAATTATTAATAAATAATAAAACAAACCATTACTTCCTTCGTAGAAGTATACAACACGCGTGTGAATGTACATGTAGTGACAGCGTTTGTTATGTATAATGTTTTGTATGATACAGTAGAAACTTTCTATGGTTCAACACATCTGCTCCAAAATAATAAGAGAGTAATTTGTTTAAACATTTTACAAAAAAATATTTTTATACATTATCAAAATTTTTGTATTATTCTTATTGAAAATTATAGGAAAAGTTTGTGTACAATTAAATATATAAATTACTGTTATATTAAGTTATAAACAATAGAATTTGTAAAGTGTGAAAAGATACACATTGTTCGATATAAATAACGCTGTAATTTATAATAATACAGAATATTTGTCGATTCACATATAAATTTGCTTAATAATATACCTATACACATTCTAATAAGGTAAAATCAATCAACTCGTATTTTTTTTAGGATCGGCTCATTATCATCAACATTAGAATGATCAAAGTTATCTAACATTAAATTAATATTCTCAATATCATCATCGTCGTCATTACAATTAATTTCACAATCATTTTCAAATTTTTTACACTAAAAGTTGAACTCTTCCCCTTTAAAATGGCGCTTGTTACGTTTCTTAATTATTATAAACAAAGGAGCTATGAATTTTTGAAGAAAAAAATTGCTAACTTTGCCCCAAATTGACCTAGGACCTTCTTTTTTTTTTCAAAATTCGTGTAAAAATATCAGCTTTTCAAATATCGAAAAACCGATGCTCTACAATCAATTGTTAAAAAATTATTCTATCTGTTTATAAGGTAAAAATCTGAGTTCTTTTGCAACGTCATTTTGCAGGTCTGAAAATTAATTTTTTCGATATCTAACAAAGCATTTTGGTAAATCAAGTCTTTCCCTTTCAGGTGGAGGCCGTAGAATCATTGTATTTTGATTTCTCTGGACGTGGTGGGGTTGCAAAAAAAAAAGGTCTCTGGGATAAATTAATGCAATTTTGCAAAAACTATTTGACGAATCGATTTGAAATTTTTACAAGATATTAAGCACTATGAGAGTCAACTATTTACGAAAGGACAAAACAGTAGATTGTTTTTTACACAAGATATTGTTTATTGAATAAAATTCCGCATTTTGCAATTATCTTAAAAACAATTAACTATATCGACATTTAACAACCGCCATTTTAAAGCTTTTTTAATTTCCTACAAGGTGATTCATTTGATTTATCTGTAAGATAGTTTACTTTTTACTGGCAGGTGAAAAAGTGTGAAAAAACACGTTTTTTCCATTTTTTTGCATTAAAATGGCTGTAAATAAACATATGAAGGAAATCGACCGCAGATTTTATATAGGTTTCATTTATTTACACTTATACTACCTAAAAATCGTGGTCTCTGCCTGGATGAGTCACAGTCCCGAACATGGTACTTTTTTTACTCATTTCCCTGGACTATTTATTTATTAAGACATGCATGCGTTGAGTGAAATTTTATACTTAATTTCATTGTGCTTTTTTAATAATTCTTGGCTTTGAAATGTAACAAATGTTTGATTATAATGAAGTATCTTGTAGGTGGGGCTAGAGATACTAAAAAGAAGTCCTCGTAAAGGAGGCACTTATACTATATTGGCATGATCAGATCTTCAATATATAGAAAGATTGTTTGTTATATTGTTTTTCATGCTAAATGTTAGATATAGTTAGCGTATGAAAGAAGTCGACAAGTCGTTTCCTAGGGGAACTCTTATTGATATGCTAACTTGGTCAGACTTGGACCAATGGTATATGAAAGGAATGAATGGTTTCTTTGAAAGTTATCTGCTGAATACCCAAAATAATATTTTTTTATAATTTTACAACTATTCAACTAGAGGTCTCAAAATTTCTTTTGGCACTCAAGCTACCAAGCTACCACTATTAAAGGGGACGATAAAAATAATATTGTAATTTAGTGTGTGTACAAGAACCAATGGCCTCAAAATTTGTTTTGACATCAGCCATTAAAAGGGGTAAAAAAAAAATGCGATTTAGTGTGTGTTAAAGAACCAAAGACCCCCATTTCTTTGACATCAGCTATTTCCACTATCACCAAACCCCGTTATTAAAAGGGGTAAAAGAAATAAAATTGTGATTTAGTGAGTATACAAGAACCAAAATTTTCAAAAACTTCTTTGTACCAGTAACCCCCACTACCATCCTCACCGTGGATATGGAAGTAGGTTTAAGTTTACAGATATTTTACATGGGAAATTATTCGGTAAAAGTTTGCTACAGTTTTGTATAGAATTGAAATGTAGAAATACATATTTATGTTTTATTTAACCTCCAGGGATAGCCAGAGAACACCAAGAAATTTAAATAGTAAGACATATATTTAGAAATAAAGCTTATAAAAGTTAAAAAACATTTTCAACGCAAAACATTGTTCTTGAACACTAGCCTCTGTGCAATAAAATATGTATGTAAATACGTTATTTACCTGGTTTGATGTTTGCAACATAATAAAGGCACCTAGCAATGCAAATGCCCTAGCTATACATAAATTACTAACGCCAAAGAAAAACAGATGGGCTTTTTAGTGAAAGACGTATTTTACTTCAACCCTACAGTATTTTATATTTCTATTTGTCTCTAAAACATATTTCACTATGCTTATAAAATATTTAATATTCCCAGTGAGTTGCCTAGTATTATCCATTTTTCGTTCTGCTAGAAACCTCAAGGGAACAAAAAAACGTCTCACTTAATATTTATTTGAAGCTTGAAGATTTAGGCAACTTCTGTGCACCAGAAACTTTCTCAAAGTTTTCAATAATAACTTTTCAAGTTATTGTGCTCCGAGGTCGGTCACTCGTCGTCCTCGAAGAGTTGCTGTATCCAAACTTAACAAACCGGGAGAACAGAAAATTCGTAACAGCAGTTTTTTTCAATATACCGCGGAAAGGCTTTTTAAATTTATATTAATTTTTCACGCCATTTATATACGTATTCTAAAAGAAAATTACCAGTATTTTGTACAGATGTGCGTATAATAATAATAAATAATGCATAATAAAGGAAGAATTTTGTCTTTTTTTAAATTTATTTACAGAGCAGTACTTTTCTACTTTGTGCTTTTTTCACACTATATTTTTCTTATTCACAACGTCTTGCCGGACGTTTTGAAATCCGTGTATTACTCTAATTGGTCTCTATTAGTTATATAGTACTCATACCGGCATCACGCCACCATCATGGTGGTCTATTATGCCCACAGCATCACACAGTGGGCCAGAATCCGAAAAAGCTGGCCAAAAGTCGAAAAATCGAGTTTCGAATTTAGGACTTTTTTGTCCCAGAATGTTTAGTAGATGACCCCAGGTATAATAAAAACTAGGAGCCGACATCCCCCGAGGTTATTGTAACTTCATTCCGAATGTGACAGTTACACGAAGCGCACCGAGCTGTTTATTTCACGCATGTTGTCGTAGTTACAGAAAGTGCTGCAAAAATTTAGAAAATAGTGGCATTAAAATACATTAAAATGGATTCTCCCCCACAAGATATGTATAATTAAATGTCGAAGGTGAAATTTCGTAATTATTAATTTATAAAAAATTACTAACATTCAATAGGAGGTCGTTTTTTCACAGAATATAGAAAACATTTTTTTCTTTATCAAGAAAAAAGTTTATGTTTCGTTCACACTCGTTCAATGATTTTTTTTTAAGTTGTCCGTTGAACATTCTTGTAGAAAATATGTAAAAATTGGCATTATTGTTTTTGTGGTCGTTTTTCTGATACGGTGCAAAATACAGCGACGCGTTAACTTTGGTTTATAGTGTTGTTTTAGCATAAAAATTCCATTTAAACGTAACAATTTATAATATTTATGTGTTATAAACAATTGTTAAAAAAATTAAAGCATTTTATTATGTCAAAAATGATTATTGAAAAATTATTAATTTTCGAGTTAATTTTTTGGTTGGAATTTATCAAATGCATAAAAGTATGTAAAATTGAATTTAAATTAATTAGTTAATTTAATTTTTTAAATTTGAATTGAAATTCGTAATCAGCGACCTAGAAAACCCCCGAATACCAATTTTCAATTGAAATGATTAACTTTTCTCAAATGTTTGTCGCCATATTGGAGCCGCCATTTCGGTTTTGAAAAAACTATTACCAAATTCATATTCAGCGGCCTCGAAAACCCCCGAATACCAATTTTCAATTAAAATGCCTTACTTTTCTCAAACGTTTGTCGCCATATTGGAGTCGCCATTTTGTTCTTGGAGAAAATATTATCAAATTCGTAGTCAGTGACCTCGAAAACCCCAGAATAGCAATTTCCAATTGAAATGACTAACTTTTCTTAAATGTTTGTCGCCATATTGGTGCCGCCATTTCGTTCTTGAAAAAACTATTGCCAAATTCGTAATCAGCGACCTCAAAAACCCCCAAGAGAAAATTTTCAAACCCATTACTCCATTTTTCGACTTTTGGCCTGCTTTTCCGGATTCTGGCCCACTGTGCATCAACAAGATTCTCTCCAATCAGATCTTGGGTGACATTAGCCCAACGGTTAATCTGGCAAAAAAACATTCGGGAAATATGATGCTGGACGATTGCCTTTAGGGACATATTTCTTGGAGAATGAATCCGTTAATGAATTCATGGTAAACCTGGGTTTAGACCCACATCTCGGAAGATTCAATATGCCGTCTGAATGATTTCCTAACTATTCATGCCTCAAATGAAAACTAGTTTGGTCTTTGTACATCTTGTGTTATTTCTGGATCTCAAATATGATCTTTGATGTATGCCAAAGCTTCCAGAATAATTAGTTATTTCATGACACAAGCACACAGAATAGAAAAGTGGCCTGTTCTATTGACTAGACCAACTTATCTTTATGTATTTTGACGCGCTGAATTCGAAATAGGAGTCAGAATTGATCCATCACCCACTATTTTTTTGTAAGTCGCGAAAATAACCTAAGAAAACTCGTAATTATTTTCGGGATTTACTAAAAATTGGTGAGTTATGGAGCTAAACGGACACCTGATTCGCATTCAGCACGTCAAAATATATTGCGGCTGCCCAATGGAGTCCCAGAAACAGACCATCTTTTTTTTTTCGTGCGCTTGTGTAATACAGAGCGTTTCTTAATGACGTGCTAATATGTCAGGGTATCATTTTTTAGGTCATTTTATATAGAAAAGTTCATATAAACATGTCTAAAACGGCTTAATTTTTTTGCTTTGTTGAATTTTTCTTTTTTTTTTAATCGCTATTTTTTAATATCTCAGAAAGTACTTTAGATATTATTTTCAGTTTCGATAAGTGTTAATAGGATATAGAACTACATATTTTAGTTAGAAAATTTATTTTATCGCTCCTCCAGTGGCGTCCCTGCAACATGTAATCTGATATTTTTTACCAAAAAAGTGGTACGCCATTTTTCCATTTGTATTTTATCTGATTAGCCTGGTCAATTCTACATGAAAGCGATCTTTTGAATTTTTTTCATCAGACGCGCAGTTCTTGATTAAGCCAATTGAATTCGAATTGTTTCATTTAGCAGTATTGACTAATAATTTTTGAACACATACCGACTGGCTCAGCCGACAGGTACAGTCTTATAACTTTTGGATGGGCGGATGGATTTTTTTCAAATTTAGTGTAGTGATATGAGATGAAATTTCGAATTATATGATGTAAACAACAAAATGGCTGACTTCCGGTTTCGATGCGATTTACGTGAAAATCAAATTTTTAAATAGGATAACCTGCATATTTTTGCACATTTGGATTCTGCTGGCCAAAATACATCGATCTGACCCTCAAATATTATTTTGATTTTCAAAAAATATTTAATAAAATTATTATTATTATTTATTTAATTATGAATTTAATACATTATGCATATAATTTTTTTCGTAATTTAAAGAACTAATTAAATGACAGGTTGTCCCATAGGGGTTCCATAAAAAAATACTTTTCGTTGAAAAACCAATATCGCTGAACTTAATGAAGAATAAATCGTGTTTAATGTTAGTATCTGAAGAGATAATATTTTAAAAGTACTTTCAGACTGATTTTTAACAATTTTGGCAAAATCGCGGCCTTCTGTACGATTAAAACTAAAAATTAAAAAATATATATTTTGTATAAATAAAAATAATATTTGAGAGTCAGATCATATGTATTTTGGCCAGCAGCATCCAAATATGCAAAAATATACAGGTTGTCCCATTTAAGAATTTGATTTTCATGTTAATTGCATCGAAACCGGAAGTCAGCCATTTCAGTTCTTTACATAATATAATTGGAAACTTCATGTCATATCACTATACCAAATTTCAAAAAAATCCATTCTCCTGTTCAAGAGTTACAAGAGTATTTTGCCAACTTTGGGGAAATTACTCGTTCGTATAGAAAAGATATGCAATTTTGATTTTTTCGGCCATTTTTGGTGTTTTCTATTTTTTCCAAGATGGCGGTCTATATTTTTTAAGAATTTTATTCAAAATAAGCCAGTATTTCTAAAATTTCTATCCTATTACTAGTACAAGATATATTAAGCAGATAAGTTGAAAATCTGTAAAAGCGTGTCAAAAAATGCATATAACTTTTGACGCACACTGAATTTTTGGCGGAAATATTTTTTTCATAATACATAAAAATTAACAATAAAATTTCAGGTAGAATGTTGTGGCCAAAAAAAATCAATTCGACTGCACTATAACTGCAGGGGAAATATTGTCGTCCACCGTCACATTTTTTAAAAAATTTTTGGGTGATGGCCCTGAATTTTCTTTTTCATATTTTTCTTCCTTGACAGTTGTGTTTACTGCATGTCAAATATTACTGCGTTCCGTTATTTTTTATCACTGATTATACTTTTGTTGTGTCCACCCTGCATATTTTTCAACGGAATTTTTCTCAGTTCTTCATTGGCAGTAGCGTCAATTACCTACCAAATAATATCGTTCTCCGCTAAGTGGTTTTGTAGATATAGCACCAGCAGACAGATAGACAGTCAGATTTACGGACTTAAATGGCTTTAATTTTCGTAATCTACGTACTCTGAAACGTGAAACTCAGGAGAAATTTCCGAGGGTGATTTTTCACTATTACAATACTTCCCTTCGGTAAGCAAGGGAAATGAAGAAGAAGAAAAAAAACATTGGAGCAGAAAAATAATTCTGAGAAAATGTTGCATGCAGCTTTTTATATAAATTGATAAAATCTTTATGTTATAACGACTCGAAAATTGCGATTTTAACTTGGATAAAAAAGATATTCAGAGCGGTTTTCATCAAATACACGAAATGTATTACATTTCGCAAAAAAAAAAATGCCAGAGACAAATAAGAAAGCTACCAAACTGAGGATGAATTTCGTTTTTCTTTTCTCATTTCTGTAGAATTAATAATGGTTTCAGAGATCTGGAAGTATAAAGATGACATCCGAACGTTTATAAGATGAAGTATTTAGTTTAAATGTTAAGGGTGGCGGTGCCGTGCTTAAGAAAATGATTGCGTAATTCGACAATTTCGCTTATATTCTTGAACTGATTGAAATATTACTTGATAAGCCTTTAGAGAAAACTTGATAGAATGATACTAGACTATTGAAATCAATAAAAAAAATTTTTTCGAGTAAAAAAATGTTTCCTTTTTTAGTTTTCAATAGCCTAATAGTCCAGTCGAATTAGACATCATAAAAAATTTTGCGTACTGCGGACTTTTTTTTGTGGAAGTTGTTTAAGAGGGTATAATAAGCAAGCATAGAAAACTACACCCTGCTACATCATGTGCGTCTCCTATTTTTAGGGGTTGAAACTTTGAAATTTTACTTATGTGTCCATATCTGCTTCCCTATTGCCCGTAGGGCTCTTTACCAAGTTACACTTTTTGAAGATTCATCCCTCCTCTACATAAATACACATTTGCCGTAGGACAAACGGTTTTGGCTGTACGAGGCCGGAAAGGTCGCGCTGTCCGAATCTGTACAGGATAAACGGCTATTATTTCCAATCTACAATTCTACACATACTAATGCCCTTAAGGAGGGATGCTGATTTGTGAAAAAAACTTTCATCGAATACAGCGCGGTTTTTATGATACGGGATGTTGAAAGTTTGAAAACCTCTTTTTTTTAAAAAAAAGTGAACTACTTTTTTTTGCTCATTTTTCTTTCATGCATGTACGACCCTAATATAAGAAAATTTACGTTGGTTTCATTTTAATACAATCGTTGGTTTAGGAGCTAGACAGCAAAATATGCCAAAAATTTTGGTATTGTTGCATTAAAAAAACCAAAACCAGTATAATTCTGATAAATGTTTTTGTTTATCCTAAAAGTCCAATTCATTGTGCATAGAAAATGTGTTTTTGTATTTAAGTATGGTTAACACTTATTGTATAATAACGATTTATGTCATGTATTCTCCAGTCTCCTTTTTCACAATTTTTTTTTGCGGCCTTATGGCTCATAGTAGGACAGAAAGCATTATACATGTGGATAGGGCACATAATAGGGTGTTAAAATGGGTCTCTTGTTAAAATGCGATAGGACGTACCGTTTTCGAGTAAAACGCACTTGTTTGGTTATGTTTGCTTTGAGTATTCATTGTGTTCTGAATTGTGATCTGATAAATAAATTCTACATTTTGGTGTTTTCTTTCTTAGGAGTTTGTTTTTTAAATCATTTTCCGATGAAATGGATATATAATAGCTGTTTCTCAAGGAAGGTAAAATTACTGTGGATTTTGTTATAGACACAAAATAAGTTGAAATGATGATTCGAGACAAGCGTGAACCTTCAAATAGGGGAGTGAGAACCCCCTATTCCATCCGAGTCCCTTCATTTTTTCATTAGCAATGTCCCTCATAAACAGAAAAAACAAGAGGCGACACATAGTTTCATTTTTTCGTAGTCAGCGGTGAGAATTTACTAGTCAGTCGATGAAAAGTGTGATATGAAATATTTTTTTGCAAACAAGTGGGTTTTACTCGAAAACGGTACGTCCTATCTCATTTTAACAAGGGATCCATTTTAACACACTAATATGTGCCCTGTTCAGGTATACATTGCTTTCTACCCTACTGCGAACCATAAGGCCGCAAAAAAAATTGTGAGAAAGGAGACTGGAGAACACGAGCGTAGAGGCGACTTCATTGTGAATATCAATCGATATTCCGTTGAAGCAACGTCGAGTGCGGTTAGTACTTGGATGGGTGACCCATCTTGGGAAATACAGCGTTCTCGTCCCACCTTATAGCGGCTTCTATATCAGTGTATACGCGGAAGCTACGTAATTTCAGACGAGGATTACGTAGTGGATATACCATCCTTCGGAGGGGATGTAAAGCAGGCGGTCCCTTGTCTATTAAATGTTAGGCAAGTAAAAGATCCCTACTCTTCCTAAGGGAAGAGGTTCGGCAAAACTTCCAGGTTGGGGGTAGCTCGTCTCCTGGCGACGGTGATAGGCCCTGGTAGCGGAAATAGGTCGACGTTAAATAGATAGATAAAAAAAATAAATAAATAAATTTTCTTATATTAGGGTCGTACATACATGAAAAAAAAAATGAGAGAAAAAAAGTAGGTTCACTTTTTTTTTAAAACAGGGGTTTTCAAAATTTCAACATCCCGTATCGCGGTATTCGATGAAAGTTTTTTCACAAATCATCATCCCTCCTTAAGGGCATTAGTATGTGTAGTATTGTAGATTGGAAATAATAGCCGTTTGTCCTGTACAGAAGACCCCCAAATTCGGACAGCGCGAACTTTCCGGCCTCGTACAGCCAAAACCGTTTGTCCTACGGTAAATGTGTAATATATATATATTATGTAGAGGAGAGATGAATCTTCAAAAAGTGTAACTTGGTAAGGAGCCCTACGGGCAATAGGGAAAAAGATATGGGCACATAAGTAAAATTTCAAAGTTTTAACCCCTAAATATAGATGACGCACATGGTGTAGCAGGGTGTAGTTTTCTGTGCTTGCTTATTATTCCCTCTTAAACAACTTCCACAAAAAAAGTCCGCAGTACGCAAATTTTTTTATTATGTCTAATTCGACTGGAGTATAATACCATTCTATAAAGTTGTCTCTAAAAACCCATCATAAATTTTTTTGAATCGTTTCAGATATGTAGGAAAAATTGTCGAATTACGTTCATCTTACATCTCAGAAACTATACCACTTATGTAAAAAAATTATAACAACTAAACTAAAAGGTTATTAATTAAACTTTTATGATTTTTTTTACTGTTTCTATAGCATAAAAAATAAAGAAGTTATGATAGAAATAATGTGCTACACATTCTTTTAATAAAAATGTCGCCATTTTGTTACTGTAAGTAGTCAGTAATTTAAAAAATATAATTCTCAGATATCGTTTTTCTTTGATCTATACCGTGATCGTTTAAAGCAATTGCTCTATAAAAAAATACATTTTAAACTGTAAAGAGATTTTCGAAAACAAATTTTTTGTTCCTTTGCCAATGTCTCAATAAATATTAGTTTTGATGAAAAAATGGTGAATATCAAAAATAAAACTGGGAATAAATATATATTTAAATTTTATGTAGGATTAATGGTTTCAAAGATATTTAAATTTAAAAATACCGTCCGAATGTTCATAGGACGAAGTATTTAGTTTAAATGTTAAATATCTTAGAAACTATGACACTTGCGTTAGAAATTCTAAGCAACAGAAGTAAATATATTAAATTAAGCTACAAAATGATTCTTTATTTGTTTCTGTATCATACAAAACAAAGAAGTTATAGCCGAAACAATATGCGCCTTCTCTTTCTTTAAACAATGTTACCATTTTGTTACTATAATTGTCCATTAATTAAAAAAAATCTCAAAACTACCGTTTTTCGTTGATATATACCATCAGATTAAAGACTTGCATTAGGAAATATTTCATCCCCCATATTGGGGCCGCCATTTGGAATGTTTGTAATTTTGACTTTAGATTCTTAACAAATATCCTACGTTTCAAAAATATATCAGCAATACTTTCTTAAATATTAAATGCCTAAATTTAGGGGTGGATAAGAGCACGTGCCAGGATCATATAGAAACTGCAGATGATACCTTTTTCTACAATAATTACGCATAGAAAAAAAATATCATTAAGTACATATGATATTATTTCTATTTTTACCTCTAGCTACTCTATTAAATATAGATCTTGTTCTTTCTTTGTTCCAATTCATATTAACCATCAGAAGAATACTGTATCTAACGCATGAATTAATAGTAGTAAAGTACCATAAAACTCACAGTTAATACCAAAGTTCAATGTATTCAGGCATGAATTCTACTGTTTCAACACAGCCAGAACTATTCAGATAACACCATCGCCCAAATCGATTATTTTACTTATTCATCCCCTACAGCTTTTTACATGCACTTCTAAACATACACGAGATAAATCTATGCAGCGAGAAATAGATAAGGGGTTTAGTCTGTAAGTCTAAATCAGATTTCAGGGTTGAACTATCTTTAAAGCCGTTAGTTTTAGTCATCTTCTAAATTTAATCTAAATCTATAAAACGTTTCACGCGATAGTTTGTATGTTTCTATTTCACGCTATATGCAAAGGGTGTGAGTAAGTTAAGGGTGGATACAAAATTGGATTTAATATTGTTGATTTATACAGGGTGATCAATATCCTATTCCATAGCTCTGATTCGGATATAAGAAAAGTTATAAACAATCAAACACATATAGGAATGAAGTCACCTCTGTGTTATTTTTTTTAAACAACGCTAGGTACAGCGACACCTTGTGCCCTAATTTGGCTCGAATATATTAAGTCATGTAAAGGTTGTCCCAAAATTCCCATAATTCCGGAGATTTTATATACTAAATGGGAATCGACATTTTAGAAATAAAGTTTTTTAGCTAACATTTTTTTACAAATATGGTGGAAAATAAAGATTTTATATACACGAAGTTCAAGCTGGCCTCTATCTGCCACGAGCCTTTTGGCCAATAGCCAAAATTGACAAAATAACGCACAAAAAAATATGTTAATAAATTTTAGCAAGATGATAGTGTTTGAGCAGCAGAGGCTCGCAACATGTGTGCCGAGAGCTAGCCCAGCTCTAGTCGGTAGGTTTAAGGTTGACACTACCGAAAAAAAAAATATATACATATAACTATCAGAACTACAAATATATGCACAAAGGACGCCACTAGCAAGACAAAAACTGCAATCTAGCTAGAAGGCTCCCAAAATTGTCAAAGATACCCAAACACTATCTTTAATTCCAAAATTAGGCATTCATTAAGAGGGTAAGTTTTATCATGGGGTGAATTAAAAAGGAAACACACCTCTTCAATCAAATTATGGGCAATAAGTTTATTCAATTTGGTGACATGTATTCAAGTGATAAAAAAAAATTAGGTATTAAGTAGACAGCCGTAAGATTACCTTTCGAAGTAATATTATCAAAATGTTAAGTACTTATTAATTTTCTTTACCGTACGTGATATCAAGGAAGGTTCACAAATTTTGACCTTATATAATAATCAGTAAATGTACATTTAACCTACCTAACAAATCACCCTGTGTGTATAACAACCCAGTTAAATAATGGTAAAAAACTGGCCCCGTTAATCACTACAGAATATTTTGCCAGTTAAAAGAAAAACCCTACATGTATAACCAGTTAAATAATGATAAATGTCTGGCCTTATTAATCGCAACAAAATATTTTGTCAGTTAAAAGGAAACTATATATGTATAACGCACCAGTTAAATAATAGTAAAAGACTAGCCTCGTTAATCTAATCACTACAGAATATTTTGGCGACTAAAAGGAAAAACTCGTAAATTGCTTCAAATTTGACATTAATCTTAATAATTGATATTATCAATAACACCCCCCCCCCTAATAATAATCTTATTTACAATATAAATTATGGACGATACATAAAACTTTAAATTTCTTTAGCAAGGAAAAGGGTACTTAAATTTGTGAATTTAACAAGAGATATATAATTTAATGATTGCCGCCATAAAGGTATTAAAATGATTTTTTTGAGTTTTGAATAGACAAACGAAAATAAAACAAAATATATATAATATGATCGTCCATAAGCACTTATAGGTTACATAAAAGCCTGTATGGCCAAACTGCCTTCTGGAGAGATCCTTGTCCCTCGTAGAGAAACTTCCACGTCGTTCCGATTTACCAAAGAAATCCAATTCACAATCCAAGATGATGCATAAAGTCGCCGTCGTTAAAGTCAATCCGGTGACCACAAGTTGTGTACTAGGCAAACACTGAAATCCAGAGTTTTCCTGCACGTAAATGGTTGGAGCCAAACAAAACCTAGCGAAAGTCCATACCCAAGGTAATGGAACTCTCAACTAATATCGTTGGGATAGACGACGTAAAATCGAATAAAACTAAGTATTAATGAAATGGAAGTTAAGTAAAGTTGAACATATAAACGTGAAAAGGTAAAATTTGAAATTTAAATTGAAAGAGACAACTGTAAAAAAAATACAGGTATATAAGTACATATTTAAAAAAAAAATCAAAACCCAACTTACTGAAAGATGGAGAGCGGCTCGAATCGGTTATCCAAAATATCAAACCATTTGGATATAATTACGATAAAATGGCTTTCTACAATACCAGGAAAATACGTTGAATCGGTGATCCAAAATATCAAACCATTTGGATATGATTACGACAAAATGGCTTTCTACAATACCAGGAAAATATGTTAGTGGAATACGTGCTCCATAGGTTAACAAAAAAAATGCTACTTACAATTTCTTAAAAATCCGTCAAAACGAACATTGTGCGGCGTCCAAAATAACCAAAAATGCACACACAAAATTAGTGAACTTCTAAGATCCCATAATTAAATTAAATAGAAAGCCTATAAAAGGCAATTAAATAGAAAAATTCACGAAAGAAATTTTACCAACGTGCCCGGTTAACCATTTGAGTAAGAACTGATTTTCTAGAATGCCTTCGAATGCGCCTGCGCGGCGACACTTTGTTCATTCTAATACACAAAAATTTGAAGTACGGCTCTTATCCATATACATTTGTAGACAACCATACATATTTTTTACCTCTAGGTACTCTACTAAAAGAGCACTTTAATCCACTACATTTAGTGAAAAATGAGCCGCATCTTCAGACCAATTCATACAAAAGCAAATGTTGGTTTTGCAGGTAGGTTCTGGTGTCCTTAATAAGGTCTCTTTTGTGGCTATACGGGCTACGTCCCCAAAGCCATTCCCTTGAGAAAAAAAAAGGTCTCAAAAGTCCCCGAAGTGGGAGTGTAAGGATAAAATTTGGCAACGCTGTAAAGGGCGAAAATCGTGCTTGGAAACGAATTTTTCGAGATATTTCGGTTTTCATTGCCTCTACGACAAAAATGCATCAGGCCAAAAAGGAAGCTATGGAAATTCTCTATAAAAAAGATAGAGGGTCTTTTTTTCGCATACGCAATAGTTTTCTTGAAAATTTCCAGTCATACCTAAAATCAAAAAATTTATTTGCGGCAGTTTTTATGTTGACAGAAAAGTTTGAGGCAAATAATTATATTGTTAGACATGCTGAAGATGATGCTGACATTTTGATAGTCGAAACAACGCTTGAGGAATCATGTAAAAATACTACGGTTGTGGTCGGGGAAGATGTGGATCTTCTTATAATTTTAACTGCTCATACACCTATTAATAAAAAAAATTTTCTCCTCAAACCAGGCAGAGGGAAGGTCCAACGAAAAATTTATTCTTCACGAAGCTTTGATCACCATAAAGATATTCGAGATCACATATTGTTTCTGCACGCATTCTCTGGGTGTGACACTACATCTGCTCTGTTTAATAAAGGCAAGACTGCAGCTTTGAAAGTGCAGGACTTAAAACTTGTAGCTGAAGTTTTCGAATGGGATAAAATTTTTCCTCACAATCTATAACGCTACAGTTAAAGAAGTTTCCATCGATAACTATCGGTATTCTTGCTTTATTAAAGCTGTGAGCAAAAGCAAACCAGTGAAATTGAATTCATTACCACCCACTCATGACGCAGCTCAACAGCATCTATTTCGTGTTTATTTTCAAGTACAGAAATGGTTGGGTAATGTATTGAATCCTAAAGAGTGGGGATGGATGTTGAAAGGTACCATATTGTGGCCAAAAACAACATCCCAACTTCCTGCGCCTGATTGCCTTCTGAAGATGATTTTCTGCAACTGTACGAAAGGTTGTGGACCATTGTGTGGCTGTCGGAGGTTGGGACTTAATTGCTTACCAGTTTGGGGCAACTGCCATGGATCTTGCTTGAATGCTGAACCGATTGAAAACTCGTCAGAAATAGAAGCCGTCACTGAAGCAGTGACTGAAAGTTCTCGGATTTCCTCGAACGAATCGATGAATTTATAGAAGAAGAAAACGGACAAGAAGGAAATTATTAATTTGACAACATTTTAATAAGTATGACAGTCGTGGATTAGGCCTACCGGGGAAACCACATAAAAAAAGGGGCCAAGTACTCAACCTCAAGGGTGGTATGGAATAGAGTACTTAAATTATCCATAATATCCCATAAGTTCAAATTCAATGCAAGATTTTCAAGAAAACTATTGCGTATACGAAAAAAAGACCCTCTATCTTTTTTATAGAGAATTTCTATAGCTTTCTTTTTGACCTAACGTATTTTTGTTATAGAGGCAATGAAAACCGAGATATCTCGAAAAATTCGTTTCCGAGCACGATTTTAGCCCTTTACAGCGTTGCCAAATTTTATCCTTACACTCCCACTTCGGGACTTTTGAGACCTTATTAAGGACACCCGAACCTACCTGAAAAACCAACATTTGCTTTTGTATGAATTGGTCTGAAGAAAAATCCTAAATGCAGTGGATTACTTGCTGTTTCTTAAAATTAGAGACTACTTTTGCATTTCTTTGCTAATGTGACTAAGAACACCTTAACTTAGCCGCCCCCACCGTATACAAGTTTTTACGCTCATCTTGGTCACAAACAGAATAATTGACTCCTCATCACTAGACATCGAAATAAAAAATCATAAGGAAAAATGACTGACATTTTATATAATAATTGCTTTACAGTATAATAAATATAATTAAAATATAACCATGGGACACGTACGTAATAAATAAATGTAGCTGCATTGAAACTTCAGCTAAGTGTGGTTTGTTGTTTTAATTAACTGGCCTCTTCCCAGCCAGTGCCAACAATTATTATAATGGGTATAAGGGATTTCATAAAGTAAGCAAGCAACGCTGCAAAATGGGGAACTTTACGGCGTTATAACTAGTAGAACATAATTACTTGCACTGCATAAGAATTTTTACAGACTGTTTTAGTGTAACATATTACTACGATTGAGTTAAAGAATATTACAATATTAAGCTGCATATACTTAAGTGATCTGAAAATTTATAAAAAACACAATAGCCCAATCAAGGTATTTACTACAAGAACTTGCAAAATGAATATATTTTTTAATGAATTCGTGAAAGAATAATATTCTGAAAAGTTCACATTTCGCTCGGATGCAGAACATAAAAAAAAAGTGAAAAAAAAAATTTTTTTCACCCATTATTTCAAAGTTTTGAAATTAAGTCAAGGTAGGAAAAAATAAAAAAGACAGATGGATAGAACACGTGTTTATGAACAAAAAATGTCCTAACAAAATTTATCGTTAAAGCCACGGTATTTCGAAAATAAAAAAAAAATTTCAAATAACATTATTACTCGGAGCGAGATCCATCCGCGCGCGCGCTTGTACACGCGTGACACCGACGTACTGAATTACATGTCAATAAATCAGAATTTGTTCAATCCATATGAGTGTTAGTTTATTTAAAAGATGGAAATTGTATCTTTCCGATGCTTTTTTGTTTTAAACAATACAAGCAAAGGATGAATGGAAAAAATATACTTATGTAATTGTACATTATCACTTAGTGCTTTCGATGCATTTTTGTTTTAAACAGTACAAGGATAGGATGGATGGGGAAAATATACTTATATAATTTTATATTATCACGCCCTAACTCAATCGTCGCAATAAAAAATATTGAAAAAAATAAAAGCCTTTCAAAAAAATTCGTTCTCCATTGAGAAAAGTATGTACACTTCATGATTATTATGGTTTATTAAGTTGTAGTAACGTGGGTTCAAAAAAAGTACATCTCAAATCATTTTAATTTCCTTGCTTGATGATTTTTTTTGATAAATATTTGTATTGGAGGCTGTAACTTTCCAAGAACTTGACCCATTGGAGAAAATGTTCAAACACAAATTAGTTTACTTGTATGCATTTTTTTCGAAAATCTGATCAATCCCATCATCATGATCAGAAATAGCGATTTTCACGATCTTATCCTTATAATTCTCTAAAGTTTTAAATATAAATTCTGGAGCTTTTCCAATACATTACGAAATGTATAAGAAATCCATTAGATATAGTTGAAATGTGGATAGGTGTACCTGTAATAAATACATTACAGTAAAGGCAGGTAGAAATTTATGCGCGTGACGGCGCGGCAAATTTGCTTCGATCCAGCGGCTATGTGTGGTGCCTGTGTGTGCGTTCATAATTATATATTTTCCCTCTATAGTCACTATTTATCCTCCTATTCACTAAGAAAAATGTTGAAAATGTGTAATCAGAAAGAAAAAAAAGCTTTATATTACTCGTTAGAACTGCTAAGAATTTTGCTCCAGGAATACCGTGGCTTTAGTGATAAATTTTTTCAGGACATTTTTTGTTGAGAAACATGGATTCTATCCATCTATATTTTTTATTTTTTCCTACCCCAACTTGATTTCAAAATTTTGAAAAAAATTTATAAAAAGAGAATTTTTTTTTTCACCTTTTTTTTATGTTCTGCATCCGAACAAAATGTAAATTTTTCAGAATATTACTCTATACATATTCACGAACTCATTAAAAAAAATTATTCATTTTGCAAGTTTTTGGAAATTTCACTATAAAATTTGCTCTGTCGTCTGGGCTACAATTTAATTTTGTACAAATGTGCACTCAATCGCTGCTGTAATACATTACACAAAGGACACCAGACAAATTTACACAAGAATTAGTATATAGTTCCTCTCATCTCCATTTCATCAATTTAGATAAAAGGCAGGTTTTGAAGGATAAGTCTACCATAGACATGGACCAAATATGACGAAAAAGTACCGAAGTAACAAGAACCTACAAAAACGCTCATAAAAGTTATGCATTAACGTGTAAATTATCTCTAGTGTAGACCAGATTAGAAATGCAGAAGCAAAATTTTAAATAAAAGAGAGGTGAATTTTGTATCTGACTACTTAGCAAGTAGTCCAGGAAATATCTTCGCACCCGTTGGGGAAAATATTCTCAGTCGGTTTTTTTGCATAATCCTATGGAAAATGGTCACCTGAAGACAAATCTGCATGTTGCCAGGTCTAAAAATGGGTCAAAAATATTTTAAACAATTTTTTTTAAACAAGTTGCAAAAATTGTTTATTTTGCTCCGAACAAATTTTTTTTTTAGATTTTTTTGGGCAATTTTGAACAAAGAAGGTCTCCTGTAACTTTTCTCAAAAGTTGATAGTTTTCGAGATATTAATTATTTAAAGTTCGAAAAAAACGCAAAAATGGCCATTTTCATCCCCGAAAAATAATATGAAAAACAAAAAATTTTAATGTTGCTAAAGTCCTTAAATATTCTTTAAACACACCTTAACAGAGCCCCAAAACGTTTTAGGCTATTATGCTATTGCAACCCCTTTTTATTTGATAATTAAGCGCGTGCATCATTATGGTTGGCCGCGACTCATAGTGAAATAAAGAAAAGACGATCGACAATAACAAAACAGCCGAAGTGTCTGCAAGATGGTACCAGTCAGATTCATAGTAGCTTTTTGCGACTGCGTTTGTTGTCTGCGGATTGTGTTGTGTACCTAGTTAAAATGTCTTTTTCTATAGTGGATACTGACATTTTTATTTTAGGAATACATTTCTGGCATTTTTTTAAGCCTCATGGTTGTGACGGATTTTTTTTAGAATTCACAGTAAAAAATCTAGAACTTTGGCATGTCATTTCGCAGCTGAGTATCTTTTAGCTTTACATGCTTTTACCGGCTGCGACACAACAAGCAAAATCGGTACAAAGAAAAAACCATTGGATGTAGTCTATGTAGATAAAAAATATGTAAATGCATTATCTATCTTAGGTATCTATGAATTTGGTAAGGAACAATTTAGAATATTAGGAAATATGTATTTACAGTTGATAGGAAAAACGGTGAAACAGCAGATGATGCACGAAGACTGATATTTAATCGTTCCTGTGGTATAGACATTAATATGGTTAATATACCTTGTACTTCCGATGCACTTTTTCAACACACTTTAAGAGCTTCTGCTCAAACATATATTTGGAATGATGCCTTATATTCTTCCTATACCTACCCCAATTGACTTTACGCAATGGGGATATTATAAGTCAGAAGAGAATATTATATTGCCGAAATTTATGATGAAAAATGCTTTACCAGAAAATGTAGTACTGCCATGTAACTGTAAAAAATGTGTAAAACTAAAGCATGCCACTGTAAAAAAAAAAATAGTTTAAATTGCATATCTATGTGTGGCTGTGATTTAGATGTTTCCGAAAACAAATATGTGACATCTGTAAAAGATGATTATTATTGAAATATATTATTATTTATTGTCATTTGATTCTGTATTTTTCAAATAAAAATTATTATGAAATGTAAATGAATGTTCTTAATTTCAAAATCAATTTAAAAATAAATCCTGATGCTTTCTTAATTCACTGCGGCTAAATCTACGTTAAATGGCTAATTGAGGTTGTTATGGCGCTTCAGTAATTTTTGAGCTGGATTGGGTTTTTGAGATATTAAACACAAACCCACATTTCTTTTGCAAAATCTACATCCAAGAATAAGGTAATTACCACTGAAATATGAGCGCCAGCATGGTACGTATACTCCGCTTGACTGTAAAAGAGACGTAGCACAGGAGTCGCGACCGATCATAATGATGCCCGCGCTTAATTATCAATTAAAAAACAACGGGTTGCAATAACATAATAGTCTAAAACGCTTTGGGACTTTGTTAAGTGGCGTTTAAAGAATATTTAAGGACTTTAGCAACATTAAAATTTTTTGTTTTTCAATTTTTTTTCAGGGTTGAAAATGGCCATTTTTGCATTTTTTCGAACTTTAAATAATTATTATCTCGAAAACTATCAACTTTAGAGAAAAGTTGCAAGAGGCCTTTTTTGTTCATAGTTGTCCAAAAAATCTAAAAAAAAGTCCGGAGCTAAAAAAATTGTTTAAAAAATTTTTGACCCATTTTTAGACCTGGCAACATGCAGATTTGTTTTCAGGTGACCATTTTCCATAAGATTATGCAAAAGAACCGACTGAGAATATTTTCCCCAACGGGTGCGAAGATATTTCCTGGACTCGAGAGGTTGCACGGTATCTATGAGGACTTTAAATATGTCAAACTACACGCCTAAATGAGCATGTAATAAGACATTCAGATATCATTTTCTTTTGCCAACTGGCAACAAAATATCAAAAATTACTGGACTAAAATAACAACAACGTGGTTGAAGAACCTTGAATTAAGTATGATGGCCATAAAAACTACAATTTTCATAAAATCAAATGTTCTAATCCTCTTATATTATAATTTGGCATAAAACGGAAATAGTTCCACATAACTTTTTCAAAATGTGCACATTTCATGAATTTATTGTACAGGCCTTTTAAATCGAATTGCAAATTCGATGAGAATAATAGCTATGCAGCATTTAAATAAAAGCTTTTATAAATAACTCTGATTTTACATTATAATGTTACGAAATCAGCAATACCTACTCACAAGCAAGTTATTTATTAATTAACATTATTTCTTGACATTATTTCTTGAACAAGTTGGACATACAGCTTTTCGACGATGATTTCTCTAGAGGGCATAGAAAATTTGTAAACGTATTTACGCAAAACTTTCCTGACTAGCCTATTTAGCACTTTTTATTTATTCATTATTTTTTCTGTGGGATGACTACCCAGTATCTTTTTTAAACTAAAAGTGCATCAGGTCTTGTTCCTGGCAATAGTAATAACTACATTCCAAATATTATTTTCCTCTGCCCTTTGTTAATTAAACAGTAAAAGTAGTAGTAGTAGTATTTTCACTAAAAGTAAGTCAAATTTCATCCTCGGTAATTGTATCAACTACAGTACAAATGTCATATCCACCCTAACAATTTTTCATAGTGACCACTAGTGACCACCTTGCATATTTTTCTTCCACGACAGTTGTGTTAACTAAACGCAAAATTTTATCCATCACATTTTTTCATAATTTTTTTTATGGTTACCACGCTGTATATTTTTTTATTTTATTCTCCTGTGGCAGTCGTGTTAACTACATGCCAAATATTATCGTTCTTCGTTAAATTTTTTTCAATATTTTTTTTCCATAATTTTCTTTGACAGTTGTGTTAATTTCATGCGAAATATTATCGTCCTCCGTCACATTTTTTCTTTATTTTTGGTGTGACCACCCTGTATATTATTATCTTCATATTTTTCTTTCTTGACAATTGTGTTAATGAAATTAACAATATTATAGTCCCCGTCATGTTTTTTTTTAGGGTATACCTTGTATATGTCACTTCCCTCGCTTATTGAAGAAATGGCAGGGAAGTATTGTATTCTTGAGAAAATCATCCTCCAAGATTTCTCCGGATTTTCACGTTTCAGTGTATGTAGATTACGAAAATACATTTAATTCCACCAGTCTGTTTGACTGCATAATCTGGATATCAAAAATTGGTGTAGCATTCACAAAATTACATCATACAGTGTCTTCGAAAAACGCATCAGGAAACTTTTGAATGATCTTATAGATGTGGCCGCAAGTGCTAGGGTGGCTAGGGCCTTTTGGAGGTGGAGTCCTGGAGTAGTTTTACTTCCACGGCCAGTGGAGGTATAGTAACGACAAAAAAATTTTTTAAAATTTTTATTGTCCAAATAGGCTTAAAATGTCATGAAACGTCGAGATTTTAAGTTTGAGCGAAAAAAAATTTCTGTCTGTCGGTCTGTCTGTCTGTCTGTAACTTTTTTTTATGCGCACGTTTACTCTGGAACCGTTTAAGATATTGACTTGAAATTTGGTACACATATGTACTTTAACGAGATCTAGAACTAGATTATATTTTCATCTTGTTCCGTCGAAGGGTTGGGGGGGTAAATTTGGGGTAAATAGGTCAATCAAGCAGGTAAGAGTCCATAAAATTGGTATTTAGTATATATAAGAGAACCTAAGGTCTCAAAAAATTTTTGGCATTAGCCACCCCCATTACCACCCCCACCCCCTTATTAAAAGGGATGAAAAAAATTGTGATTTAGTGTATGTACAGGAACCAGAAACTTCAAAATATTTTTTTACTTCATCACCCCCCCCCCACTATCACACCCCTATCACTACCCCCCACCCCACTACCGATGTGGGGTATCGTTTTATGGGTTTTTGGGGTAGAGGATTTCAAATATTATATTATTAAAGTTCCATAAACAATTATTTTTACATACAAAGTTTTTTCGTTGTGAGTGACTTGGATAGAGAATCTGGATGTGGAAGTAATGATTCCTTGGGCAGCGGTTTTTTATTTAATGTGTCAAGAACCCTTTATGCTACATCGATGAGATTCAGTACGTTATTTAATATCAATAAGGACGATTGTTCTATGGCATTTATTTTTAAAAAAATTTGGTAGCGGAATATGTTTCCTGATTCATACAAAACATAGTCCCATTTATTAAATACCGTAGGTTCACTGTATTTTATTTAAATTGGTTTAAAATAGTTGTAGAGTCATTTTGTGCCCAGATTTCAATTAATAACACAGATCTACGAAAAAAAAAGTCATGTCCGCCAGACTAGATCATCAAATTCTTATATTTTTAGGGTTGTTGAATCCGAATCAGATGTCAGTTTCCCCTTAACCTAAAAAAAAATCACAAAACACCCTCAAATGTCACTCTTGGGTTGAACTCTAACTCCTGCCATTGAAATCCAATGTTTTTGGGATTTCTGAGTCCGGATACGATGTCGGATTTCCAAATCAAATAACAGTTCTTCCCTAACCTCAAAGAATAGTTAAGAAGATCTAAAATGGCACTCTTAAATATTGAACTGTAAATGTTACCATTGAATCTGTTTGTAAAAAGGTTGCTTTATGTTCTGAATCCCAACGAGATGTTAGATTTGCCCCATCAGGTGACCGTTTATCCGTAACTAAAAAATATAGGCAGAAAAATGTTTCAATCTACAATTTATATTCTGAGACTCCAGAACCGTATTCTTTGAAGCTGAATCTCTCCTTTATTTTCAATTTACCTACTTTAATGTTGCCAATATATATCCCATTATTACGCTTTCATTATTTTATGGTATCGGACTCATTTATCCTCAAAAGATCTATAAAATGGCTTTCTCTTACGTTTCACTTCCTTTCGTACATTTTCTCTCTTCAGAGACTAGCAAAAATGGGCCATAATAGTAACATTCCGTCTCTCTTTATATCGACGCTGCATTTCCTCAACGTCTTGCTGAAACATTTCCGGTTACTTCTCACTATAATCTCTTAAATTCATTTGGAAACAATCAACATGTGAATCTAGAAAATGCAACTTAAAGCTCATCAAACATCCCAAGTTGCCAACATTTTTTACGGTATCAGCTACTAGAACTCTATAATTTTTATCTTTATGATTCCCTAGAAAGCTCTGTGCAACTTTCTCAAAACTGGCCCAAGCAGTTCTTTCATAGTTATTCATTGGCTGACAGGCAGATAGACAGACTGACGGAAGTAAATACCTTTAATTTTCGTAATCTACACACAGTGTGACCCATTAAAATGGAACCTTTATAACTTTTTTATTTTTTGTCCGACTTGAACCAAATTTTACCAAGAGATAGAACAAATTAGGATCTACTTATGGCCAAAAAACATTCATATTAGACATTTTTTATCGAAAAACTTTATTAATGAAAGTTGTTCAGAATTGTCCAAAAACCTAGAGTCCAAAGTTCCAGTAATATTAAAAAATATTGAAATTTTGTGTAAAACAATGTCCGAAACCGAAAATATCATTTTAATTAGTTTCTTTTCTTTAGAAAATTGTGCTATGACAATTTTGTTTGAAATTAAACGCAAGCTGTCAGGTAATTGTCAAGTGATTTGTATTTTTTTTAAATTTTGTCAAAATTTTGGACTTCAAAAACAAAATTCAATATTTTTCAATATTACTGAAATTTTGGACTCTAGGTTTTTGACAATTCTGAACAACCGATAAAAAAATGCCTAATATGATTTCTTTATTTTTTCAATTTATTTTGGTACCACAGGTAGGAGGCGAATGTTTTTTCGGCCATAAGTAGATCCTAAGTTGTTATATATTTTCGTAAAAGTCGGACAAAAAATAAAAAAGTTATAAAGATGCTTCAATTTTAAATGGGTCACGCTGTAGTCTGAAAAGTGAAAATCCTCAGAAATCTTGGAGGGTGATTTTTTACGATTACAATACTACCCTTCGGTAAGCGAGGGAAGTAAAAATAAGTAAGAATTTAAAATAAACTGTTCCTAATCAGTTTAAATTGAACTAGAATTGAAGGTAGAACAGACCATATTTAGTTTACACGATAGGTTGTTCGAAAATAATAGCTTTAAAACAACGCAACATGTAATCAATTAATTGCAATCCTGTCGATAGACATTTGATGAAGGAATCTACTTTCATAACACATCGCATCCTAAACTTTGATATCAGGTGTGAAGGTGAAATTACATTCATATAACGTTGTGTCATTTCCCAACTGTCACAATCCTACAAACTGAAAGGGATTCATCAGACATTACAACAAGATTGTATGATATCAGTAGCATGTTCATGAGGTTTTCAGATTCCGGTTAACCATGGAATCATGCATTTATGTTAGCAACATAGAATTATTAAAAATGGTTATGTCACAATTGGTTCGGTTTTAACTTCTACGTACTTTCGTTTGAAATGAAAAGTAAAACTTGAAATAATATAAATAATATTATTTTTGAGACAGAGTGTCCAAGATGTGGACTATAAAATAAAGTGAGGTGATAGGGGAGGCCATTTCCAATCAAAATAATTATATCCAATTATTTATTGGTGATTCAAAACATGTTGGAGTTTTTTTATTTTTTCATGAAATCGCCAAGTGCATGAAAAATTAATAAAAAAATATATGAGTTGTTTGGTAGTGTTTTGTCTATAGTGGATTTTAATTCGGCTCACATTTCCAATTTCTTTCCATTTTCATGAGCTCTGTTATCCTTTGTCAAATAAAGAAAATGGTTTTGTTAACAATTTTTGTTCACAAAAAGAGTTTAGTGAATTTTTAAGTGACCTTGGTAGAAAAAAAAAATGTTCTGCAGAAAGTTTACCAACACTCAGAGACATCAATATACAGAAAGCAGGTAATTTTATACCAAATAAAAAAGTGTGTAAGTTGTGATTTCCTTAATACCTAAATAATATTTTCCTATCAGAGAAAGTTGTCCACTTAATGCAGACTCGGACACGTATAACACAGGGTTATTCAGAACAGATATTTTCTTATCAATTTCTTTTACAATTAAGTCGTGCATGTTAAAAAATATGCTTTATAAAATTTTGAGAATTGAGGTAGCCGGTTTGTCAGAAATAAAACAGAATTAGAAAAATAAGGAGTTTTATTATTTCTATTATTCTATTTTGTTATTATTCTACCATGTGCTCTAATCTAAAATATCTTTTAAATGGCCGAAACGCCTGCTCGTTATTATTTTAATCAAATTGGTCCTCATTGCGTTCAAATCACTTGCATTGTGTACTTCTCTAATAAACTTTCGAAAACAACAATGCCATGTATAAAAAAAGAATTAAATTAGTCTCAAACACGTCATGTAAAAAGATTTATAGAAAAAAAAATCTGTTCTGAATAATCCTATATGCCATACCATATTAGAATCTGCATTTAATGGACTACTTTTTCTGATGGTCAATTTTTTGCAGTATATTTTTTTTCTTCCAGTAGGACGTCGGCTACACCAAAGAAAGCTGCACTTTTTGATTGAAGTTTTCCACTTTCTGTGGTCATAGTTGATGCTGAAAGGTAACTTTTCAGATAGGGAGCCACTTGAGAATCCGTGCAGAACAGCAAAATGGCGGTCATTAAAGATGACCGACATTAGCCACACTAAATTTTTTGTATATCAGTTCCTAATAGTCCGATTTTCTTTTTTTTGTTTAAAAGCTCTTGCGAAGAGGACACTTTTTTGTCCCTATATATTTATCACTACACCTTAAAGGTTCTGCGCAATTTTCAGAAAAACAAATAATTTTTAATTTTCACCGACTTTTGGAGAATACTGTGATACGGAATTCAAAAACAGACTTTTGAATTATGCTGAGAGGTTCCATGCAAACAGAATACACATTTGTAGTTACTCAAAAACCTGTCTGAAGAACTGTGTCAAAGATAAGAGAGGCGTTGGTCTTCGTTGCCAAGTAGCACAAGCAAATATGCTACCAAAAAATTGGAATGACTACCTCCGCTGCAATCAGACCAAGACAGACCTCTTCAAGTTACTTGGAGAACATGCATTTTTGAAGTTTGATTGGGCTCACATCAGTACTGAGATTGATGGCATAATTCACTCATCACAACCGGATGACACTTCAATTGATGGAGTACAATGCAGGCAACAGGAAGAAGAACACGGTAGGATTTTTCTCCACGTTAAAGACAGTGTTGAACACGAGCAAAAAAAATAATCATTTGCACAGTAGATACTGATGTAGTTGTTTTGGCAATCTCTTTCTTTCATATTCTCAAAATTGCGAGACTTCAGAAGATGTGGATTCTCTTTGGTGTTAGAAAATACATGAGCATTGATGCCATGTTTAAACGTATAAAGCTGTTGGATTGAGAGGATTCCACACATTCACTGAATCCGATGTAACGTAATCATTTGCAATGAAAGGGAAACAGACTGCCTGGAAAGTGTGGAAAACATTTCCTGAAGCTACTGCAGCCTTCCAAGCTATCTCTCTACTACAACAGTCTATTGCTGACGAGACTTCTCAAGTTTTGGAGAAGTTTACTGCTTTGCATTTCTACAAAGACGCAGAAGACTTCTCAATCAATCATGTTAGAAAGCTTCTCTTCACTTCAAAAAGTCCCAGTTTACAAAGTCTGCCCCCAACAAAAGAGGCACTAAGGCAGCATTGCCTTCGATCAGCATACCAGGCATGACAAGTTTGGTGCGTGCTCAGTGACGGAAAACATTCCAGGGCCAGAAGAATGGGGATGGACCATGGTTGCTGGGGAGTGGACGCCGGTTTAGTCTTCGCTTCCTTCTATTAAGGCAACCTGCAGAAAATTGGTTAAGTGTAGTTGCTCCGGATGCTGTACACGATGCTCCTGTTCAAAGATCAAGGTTCCATGCACACTTCTTTGCACGAACTGCATTGGGGGTAGACAATGCAGCAATAAATACAATAAAAGGTATGCGTTTAAATGATTATTTTTAAATTCGTTTCACAGTTTCAAAGTCATAATATTGCTTTGTTGATGCAATGCCTTAATGTTGATAATAATATAAAATTATTTTGTTCCAGGGATAAATTGGAAGATGAAGAAAATGACTGCGTGATCTAGAGTCATAACAGCTGTATAGAAGCAGTTCATTTACATGAGTATTTCTTAGTATTTAGTTGTTTGTAAAAATTTGTTTGGGGTAAATAGATGAAACAAGCAAATAAATGTCGATAAAATTGGGGTTTAGTAGTATGGACGAGAAACCAATGTTTCAAAAAATTTGTTGCCGTCTGCTACTCCCATCCCATTATTAAAGGAGGACGAAAATGTAAAATTATGATTTAGTGTTTGAACAGGATCCAAAGGTCTCAATTTTTTTTGCCCCCAACAGATTTTGTTTATGCAAAATAAATTGCAACATTTGCTTTTTCTGTATCTCAAATACCAATTCAATTCAATTCAAAAAGTATTTATTTATAATTATGTTTACAAATATGCGCCAGAGTCGGATCCCGGTTCAGAGCCGACCGCACAACCACGTCGCGCAGCGTCGTGGTGAATGTGCAGTCGGATGAGGCGGGTTCGACTCGGGCTTGAACTACAATTAATTGGTGGGTTAGGGCTCCTGTCTATGAAGAAAAAAAGACTTAAACCTAACAATTTGAATATTTATAACTAATGGAAGTTTAAAAACACTTATAACTAATTAAAGCTAAATTAAAAACTGTGGTTAGGGGCGCGCGCACAAACACACGCGCACTGTTTTTAAAGGTTTGGTTGGTGATACGGGAAAAACTCAATGAAAAAACCCGTTTGAACGAGTCACAATCTTCATCCGATGGTCTGCCTGCCTTCGGGAAGGTAGGGTGAAGGGGAAATTATGATTTAAAAGGTTTGGGTTTGCGAGAAGTTATTGGTCGAAAGGGGATTTGGAAGAAGAACAAAAAGGGACAAAAGAACAAAAATTGACAAAAATAACAAAAACGAGATTAATAGAGGGAGTAGAACAGGGGTTTTAGAGTAAAAGGTGGTGAAAGGGAAATTGTGGTGTAGGAAAGATTTGGCTAGGGAGGTTGCCGAAAGATAGGCAACGCCTGGTATGGTAAGGGGTGTTTTATATTGAAAAGTATGGCATTATGCTGTCTGATTCGTGTAATGTTTCGGGTTAGCGGACTGTCCCCCAATTTGAATTGGTAGAATTTTTGCGATGTATTTTGGACGAAGTCCGCTAGTGGGGTTATGTCGTGGCAACGTGCATAGAGATCTCTGAGGGAGGTGTATCTATCAGTGGCTGAAATGAGGCGCATAAATTTGTGTTCTAGTACTTTTAATTTTCGCATTGTCGAGGCCGGGATGCTGCACCACACCGGCGCCGCGTATGTGATAGCCGGCCTGATCACAATCGTATACAACAACTTTTTATTGGTCCTGTTGAGTCCGCTACCCCGCGCCAGGAGCGGATACAGACTCCTGGACATGGAGTAGACCTTTCGTATCGTCTCGTTTACGTGTGTATTAAACGTCAGTCTTCTGTCCAAGTTCACCCCCAGATACTCCACGCACCGCTTTATTGGAATTTGGTGGCCCCCTATCGAAAGTGGTGTAAGAATACGATTTTCGGTGAAGCGGCGCGTGATGATAATTGATTCCGACTTCTCGGCGTTGATCCGAATCTTCCATTTGTCGTAATACGCCATGGTACGAGCCATGTGCGCCTTCAGCAGCATGTTCGCTGCTTGTGCGTTGTGTCAATGCGCGTACATGGCCGTGTCGTCGGCGTACTTGGCAAGGTTCGTATTCGGGAACTCCGGGAAGTCGGAGACGTACAAGTTGTATAACTTTGGCGACAGGAACGACCCCTGGGGGACGCCCGCGCGAATGTCCCGTCGAGTTGAGAGTTTGTTATTCACCCTGACCTGCAGCGATCTGTCTGTCAGGAAAGAGTGAATTAGTTTGGTGATATGCGTAGGAAAGTTAAGCGTGTTTAGTTTGTAGAGTAAGCCCGGGATCCATACTGTATCGAAGGCTTACTCAATATCGAGCAGCACCATCACTGTGCTTTTTCCGCGGTTGCACTGCACTTTGACGTCATTCACGATCCTGACGACCTGGCGTACAGTTCCCCTGCCTTTCCTGAAACCGAACTGACATTCGTCGTCGATGTGGAGTTCATCCTGGGCAGCGTCTAGTCTGACCAGGATGACCTTCTCCATCAACTTGGAAATCGCCGACAGCAACGAGATCGGTCGATAACTGCCGGCGAGTTTGGCGTCTTTGTTCGGTTTCAGGATCGGCACGACCACGGCACACTTCCACTGCCTGGGCCAGTGTTGTAGCCGCAGGATCGCCTTGACAATGTACGTCAATTGTACAATGCCTTTCCGCGGAAGATATTTGAGCAGCCTGTATTCGATACAGTCTGCTCCCGGGGCCTTGTCGTTGGGTAGGGTCCGGACAATGCCTGCAACCTCCGAGGGCTTGGCCACGACTTTTAAGAATTCACGTCTCGTCAATTGGATGTCATGGCCAATCAGTTCGTTAATGTCATTCTCGATGCGGTCATGTTCCGGATTGTTTGGTATTTGTGGATTATGGATGTCTGCAAAATGGTTCGCTAAGTCCTCCGCTTTTTGGGCGTCCGCCATTGCAGTCCGTCTGTTGGCGTTAGTCAGTGCGGGTATGGCCACTCGCGTATTTTTCATGGCCCTCGACAGCTTCCACAGCGAGTTGTCCTGAGGATTCAACGCCTCCAGCCTATCCCGCCATTTCCGGTTTTTTACGGTGTTAATGGCGGTCCTGATCCGCTGTTGCAGCCTGCCCATCTCGGCCCTAGCGTCGACATCACGATTTCGCTGCCAAAGCCGTCTTAGTCTATTCTTTTCTCGTATGTCCTGTATGACCGCTGCGTCGAGTCGGTCTTTGTAGGGATTTATCGTTATCGTGGTTGCAACACTCTGTTTGACGTCCTGCACTATCCTTGCGAACTCCCCCACCACATTTTCCAGATCGGCGGGTGTGGTGATGTTGTTAGCAAGTGTTGATGTGTGTCTTATAGAGGCGCCAATCGGCGTCCCTATAAGATGTGATTTTTCGTGTGATGTCTTCCCTCGACATGTTGTTCAATTCCAATAGAATTGGATTGTGGTCAGATGTGAGCTCCTCCAGCGCCACTGGTAGCGTGGAGTTTCTCAGACCCTTGTTGACCACGATGTCGAGGGTAGTTGGCGTTGTACCGTTATCCGGAAAATGTGTGGGATCGTCCGGATGTTGCAGCACGACATTATGATTACTCACGTAATCATACAGAGTGTTGCCGTTGGCGTTGTTGCGATGGCAGTTCCATGCGTTATGTCGAGCGTTAAGGTCGCCTATAAGCAAGCAGCGTGAGCTCGCGTTTAGCAAATTATCAAGACAACCCGCCGTGAACCCGTTCGAGGGCCGGTTATACGCGGCGACGATACTCATGCCGTCTTCCAGCGTCACATACACGTTCTCCACGGAGGTGTTCCGTAGACAACGATGTGTGTGCGCAATGTCAGACTTTACGAGTATGGCCACTCCGCCGCCCCTGTTAATGTCGGCCCTATCTTTTCTAATCTCAAATACCATTTCTACGCAAAAAATACAAAACTACAATTGGAATGATTTTTTACACAATAACTTTAACGTTTATATCAAAGCTCACTTGCCATTCAAAAATTTTTAATTTGGTTCAGTTTTCTTTACAAATTCATTCCACAGCCGATTTTAAAAAACTAAACGCCTTTAGACAGCTTAAGAATATAGCTTTCAAAACGATGAAAAATATAATTGTGGTGTTCCATTTAAAAATCTTGACAATAACAATTTGAAAATATTCCGTTTTGGTTAAGATAATTTCACAACTGCGAAGATATTAAAAATAGGCAGGAAAATTTTGATTATTTGAAGCAGTGTAATGAAAAACATATTCCTATTTCAATCCGTTTAAAAGATATAAGGTATCAAAATTGTGTAAATTTAATGTGATACCTTGTATTAGCATATAAATAAATTAATATGATGGCATACAAATTTTGCCGAATCTCGTTCTATACATGCATTGTGATGTTCTAACATAATTGAAAATTTAAAGAAAAGGCACTTAGTTTAATCGATAAAAATCAAGAATTTTGGAGAACTAATATTAGGATCAGAGATGAAGCCAATAGTCTGGTATTCTGCCTATGATATGTAGTAATTTTACTTATGTCTTTCATATCCACGAAATATTGTCTATTAAAACTGATACGTCCCATATACAGAGGGTTGCACGAGGAAACTGGAGTGGCGTAATGGCAGATAGAGGACACTGATGGCAATTGATGGCTTCCAACATTTATTTTTGTAGTTATTTTACCCCCTCAATAAAAATTGGTAATTGAAACATAATAATTATTGTTAAAAATAAAATAAATGCTTAATTTAATTGTGGAAGTATTTTTTACGTATATCAATCACGATATTTGTTCAAGTATCATATTGTGTTATTTAATGGAATTTATTTCGAAGATGGCAAAAGTGTGGCAAAAAATGAAGGAAGCCATTTTGTTCGGCTTTTTTTATGTATTTGTCGAATTACATATTGAAATTAAAAAAAAACATTGTAAGTAAAGAGCTTTCTCTCTGAAATTTGTTTAAGATATATTTTCAGAAAATAGTGTTTGATTTCGTAGTTCCATAGGGACAGAAGAGTGTCCCTATCGGTTGAGCCACCCGGTATAATATAGTTTTGTGATTGCTACAACAATTTTTTTTATCCGGATGGTGTAAAGTTTTACGAGAAAAGATGTGAATATGAGACACTTTTGATCAATCTTCGCAGTTTTAAATACAAACCGCGATACATCCTGAAAATATTTATCATAGAGAGATCGGATCAAGGTCATTTTCTTCACAAGAAATTAAATAAAAAAAGTGTTTTATGACATTTTGAATAATATCGAGTTATGGGAGGAAATATGAGAAAATGTACCTTTTATGTTCTTTTTTCTTCATATTCTTCCTATTTAAATTCCCTGAGAACTGGTATATTATTTAATATTGCACTCAATAAGTGGGTAATAAACATAATTTAATGTTGCAAATGATATTTATTCAATATTTTAATATTGTTTTCAATGATATAGGTAAAAGGTAGTAGATATGTGAAAATTATACGAATACCTACTGTAACACAAAGGTCGCAGTCAGAGTTCATAATGGACAATTAAGTTTGGTATTATACATAGGGATATTAAATAAGAAAGAAATTGTATTTTCGAATTATGTCGCACTATGTAACCCAGCTTAGCCTGTTTTACAGGGATTAATAAAATTACAAGTTATAACGGACTGCAAAATATTGCGAAACAAGATGAAAAGTCAGATTAAACGTTATAATGTTTAAGGATTATGAGCAGCATACTGATATTCTCGCATTGTTCGTGGTTACCTTCCGCGAAGATTTACTATGCACTGCAGTTTGATGCAGTCTGCACATAATTAAAAATCTCGTTAATTAAGAACTTTTACCGAATCAAGCCACTAGTGTCTAATTCAATGAAATATTGCTTGGTGGTTTAAGTAATTTCGTTAGACTTACTGCATTTTTTTTTGTGTGTGATTACACTAAAACAATAAAAGAGTCTGCAAATAAGAAAAATGATTTAAATATTTTCATCATACATTATAATAATAAACAGACAGACACAGAAATTTTAAAAATTCTGAATCTGAATTATTTATCATATGCAAAAAGTAGCAAATCTAATTCGTACTAATTTCAAAGTAAGAAAAGCATGTAAGGTTTCGAATAAAGTTATTTTACTTCCACGTCCAGTGGAAGTATAGTAACGACCAAAAATTTTTTAAAAATTTTTATTGCCCAAATGGGCTTAAAATGTCATGAAACGTCGAGATTTTAAGTTTGAGTGAAAAAAAATTTCTGTCTGTCAGTCTGTCTGTCTGTCTGTCTGTCTGTCTGTCTGTCGGTCTGTCTGTCTGTCGGTTTGTCTGTCTGTCTGTCTGTCTGTCTGTCTGTAACCTTTTTTTGTGCGCACGTTTACTCTGGAACCGTTTGAGATATTGACTAGAAATTTGGTACACATATGTACTTTAACGAGATCTAGAACTAGATTTTCATCTTGTTCCGTCGAAGGGTTGGGGGGTAAATTGGGGTAAATTTGGGGTAAATGGGTAAATCAAGCAGGTAAGAGTCAATAAAATTGGTATTTAGTATTTACAAGAGAAGCTGATGTCTCAAAAAAATGTTTGGCATTAGCCACCCCCATTACCACCCCCACCTCCTTATTAAAGGGGATGAAAAAAAAAAATGTGATTTAGTGCATGTACAGGAACCAGAAACCTCAAAATATTTTTTTACTTCATCCACCCCCCCACTACCACCCTCCTATCACCACCCCCACCCCACTACCGATGTGGGGTATCGTTTTATGGGTTTTTGGGGTAGAGGATTTCAAATATTATATTATTAAAGTTCCATAAACAATTATTTTCACATACAAAGTTTTTTCGTTGTGAGTGACTTGGACAGAGAATCTGGATGTGGAAGTAGTGATTCCTTGGGCAGCGGTTTTTTATTGGAAATTTTGGTTATTTGATAGATCAGGAGACGCTCTGAGGTGTGCTAGAAATTGGACATACTTTTGTGATGTTCTTACTAATTTGTGCATAAATTTGGTCAAATTTTGTTCAGTTGGACAAAGATGTGTTGGATTGAAGCGTGAATAATTCTACATAAATTGATACATATTAGCATAACAGCAGTTATGTTATAAACTTGATATTAAATTAATATCGGCGAAGTGTTCAGATGTAATATTGATTAAAATCATCCATCTTATAAACAAGTGGTCAAAGCACATGGTGAAAAGTAGGTACCTCGAATCCCAATATCGAAATCCGTCCACTCAAAGTGAAGTACCATAAATTTATTAAATTATAGTATAGTGTAGTGGCATCGTATACCTGCAGAAACTAGAGGAAATATCCGAGAACAGGGAAGAGATAAGTCCTTACATTTTTCACTGTATTAATAACAATTGTACATACAGGTCAATAATTCACTTCTAATTCTTAATTTTTACTTTACTTTATGTACTTGCTAGCTGCTACAGATAGTCTAAAAAATAAATAAACTTTTTGTAGCCCATGCCAAAGTTGCAAAAACCCCAAAAGTACAGGCCAAACATGACCACCACCACCCAGTTTTCGAGGACGGCCAACACGATGGAGAGTGTCACGCGGTCCCTACCCCCCTCGAATTACCCCTAAACGCAAACTTTTCGTTGTCAGGCAAGCGAGGACTTGTTGGATCGGTTTTTTTTGAGGAAACTTAATATGTTCTGTAAAATTTCACAACCAGGCATCCTAACGACTCACGTGTGTTGAAATCACCCGCTCCCTCAATACCGAAACTTGCAAAAAACATCCAGACGTGCTAAAAATTGTCTTTCACATGTTTTCAAGGGCGGGGAACACGATGCTGATATTATTTAGCCTCCCACCTCTAACCAACTACACCTAAATGCATAAATTCACACCTTTTTTCCATTTCTCGTCTTCAGTCATACGAAGACTTGTTGGATTGGTTTTTTTTGAAGAAACTCAATATGTCCTGTAAAATTTTTCCACCAGACATTCTAACGACCCTAACGGGGTTGAAACCAATCCCTCTCTGAATCCTGAAGTGTCCCTCAAGAAGACGAAGGTATCCGTTTTCAGTATCCGTATTTATAGTGAGATCACAAGCCCTCATTGGATCAGGTTTTCTAGGGAGAGAAATTTTTTTATTGCAGCTTAAAAGGAGTTTGATAAAATGGGCTATGCGCATTTATATAGTCATACATAGTCTACTGTTTTATTATATATTATGTATATAATTTTTATTCTTATTCTAGACGTGCGTAATATATTATTAATAATTAAATTTTAATTTATTCTTCGGCGTTTACAAATTAAATGATAAAGAGTGGGAGTCGTCTTCCTTTTACGCGGCCTGCATACAGCGATCCAGCGAGAACCGACCACAAAATATGTGCCGTAGTGCCGTGTATTCTCTGCATATATCTTTAATTTGTTACATGTCCTCGGTATTGAGGACCCTTAAGAAATATAATTAAATAAACATAAATATAAACACGCCACAGATAGTAGACAATATAAATGCAATATATATGGGTTAAGGACTAACTGTACGCATACATAGGTATTGGAAAACCCCGATCCAACAAGTCGTCGCATGCCTGATAACTAAAAATGGGGGAAATGTGGTTTTATGCATTTAGGGGTAGTTGGTGGGAGGCTAAATAATATCAGCATCATATTCCCCGGCCTTGAAAACATGTAGAAAACAATTTTCAGCACGTTTTTTTGCATGTTTCGGTTTTGAAACCTCCTGGGGTCGTTAGAATGTCTAATTGTGAAATTTTACAGGACATATTGAGTTTCCTCAAAAAAATCCGAATCCAACAAGTCCTCGCATGCCTGGTAACGAAAAATCGAAAATAAGGGTGGTTTTTTGCGTTATCGAGAGGGTATGGACCGCGCGACTATCACCTGCACTTTTGGGGTTTTACACTTTTTTGCAAGTTTCGTATGGACTATTGAGATAAAATATGGTCATGTAATAAATTAACAGCAATAACAAAGTAGGGTAATAAATGGTTTTCTTGTATTAAACTTTCTGTAAATATTAAATCTAACCTAAACCCGAAGTAATCACTGGAGTGCTATCAGTTTACTAGTATACTGCGTCAAAACTGAATTTCTTGCAGTACGGAAACGTGATACGTGATACAAACTTTGTTTTAAAAAATAATATCTTTCCAGAAAACACAAAAACAGTGGATCTATTAGGGAACGTAGAAACGAAGACACACCAATTACTGGTGCAGAAAATTAATGATGACGGGAATTGCCTATATGGAACACTAAGCCGTGAGTTAGAAGAAGAAAACATAACAACCCCGACACACACTAATGCTATAAAAAACGTACGAAAACAAATAGCAAATACAAAACAACATAGACTACTTCACCCCGTTCATGCTGGCGTCTATCAGTTAACTGGAACCTCGTTACAATCAACAGAGCACCAACAAGAAAAATATCTGAAATAGCTCGCTACTACAGCATGAAGACTTCCAGAAGAAATACTGCGACGAAATAGAAAAATAATGACGGGAGAAGAATTAGACTGGACATCAGTGCCTTAAAAAATGAAAATTGCTGCAAGAAAAACGTTAAAAAAGAGCGATGACTATGAACCCGACAAGGAAAAAAAAAAATAAGTACGGGCAGATGAAAAAGATGAAGGATCCAAACAAACACCGGACGCGGAACATAAACTAAAAACTAAAAGAAGCACATAAAAAAGAGGGGCATAGATAAATCATGACAAGGAAAAATGTACAGTATTTTTTGAAATCATAGAAACACTTCCAATAGGAGACGACTAACCCAATCCTTCAGACATCTAAAATAATAAAGCAGAAAGAATAAGACCCACAAGAGAAGACGTATACCACTGCAACATTGGACCAGGAAGCTGGAGGAAGAAGGGAACGTAATGAAAGAACGCACTAATAAAAGAAGTAGACCACTGGCCATTGGACAAGCCACTATCAAAGGACCAACTGCTAAAAATAATAGATAGAGCTAGAGGAAATACTGCGCCTGGAAACCGCATTATGGATCGGAAAGGCTAAAGGAGCAAACCGTAGAAATTATTACCAGAGTTTGGATGGAAATCACACCTTTATCTTTGAAATGGAACACGACCATATAGATACCCCTCCCCAAAATCAAGTCACAAAGACATGGAGTTAAAAGCGCGGTAACGACAAATGCCAACAGAAGAAGTCTGAGGAGAGCTGAAAAAGACATCATCCAACTACTCGCAAAAACAACAAGAAGAAAGCTGTGACATAATACGTCAGCATTAGTAGGAAGAAAAACAATAATATATGTAAATGTATGCAATGTACTGGGGACATAAGGAACCTAACGCATCTACTGAAGAAAAGGCCAATGCTGACCAGCAACAGACTAAAAATAGGGAGACCATGCTACACGTGGACACCAACAATCGAGAGGATCATAAACAAACTAGGAAAGGACCAAGCATACTGGGAAACAAAAGCAAATACCATAAAGAAATCGCAACGATATATACTCTGTCAAAACTAGAAACGGAGGAATTAGAGGACTCAAAAGAAGAAGAAGATATTTAGAACCAGAAACACAAAAAGACAAGCATAAACACTCCATTTCACAACATAATGCTGCAACGCATCTTACAAACACCTACACTGCCCATCCTGCATCATACAGCATGTGGCATGTGGCATGTGGCATATGGTTATCGCTGCTGACAACAAGCATAACCCAAATCCAACCCAGCAAAAAGTTATTATAAAGCTATATTTATTCAAGAGTCTATAATGAAACCTAACCTAACTTAGAACAGCCGAAGACGTTGTGAAAAATAATAAGAATAATAATTTTATTAGTGTTATTATACCAAAGTTTTTACACAAGTCAGAAAAACAATACACATAAGTTAAAACAGAAATATAAAACATATTTAAGTGTAAAAAACGGACATATTACATAACGCAATAGTGTTTGTATATAAAATTAAAAACAGGAAACAGATACTATATACAATACAGTATATAGATAAAAGTGATCATTCACACATAGTATTAAAATTTGAAGAAAAATACTCCTCAAAATTGTATAAAGCATTGGTTATTAAAAAAGCTTTTACAGTACTCTTAAATAAATTGTACTCAAGTTCTTTGATTTCTGAAGGCAAATGATTAAAAAACCGTATGGCATAATAATTTGTTCCGTTACGAGATTTCAAAAGTCTTAAAAAGTTAGAATAATAACCTAGAATATAGGTTATTATTGTTTCTCGTGGAATACCTGTGCACTTCGTTATGAGAAGTATAGTTTGATCTGTGTACCTTAATGTGCAATAAACAATGCAAAATGTACACGATAGGTAACGTTAATATTTTTGAGTTTTTAAAAGCTTGTCTACAGTCGTCTTTGTACTTTAGGTCGCCAAAATCCGTACTGCCTTTCTTTGTAAGCCGAAAACATTGGAGCTATAAGTGGAATGTCCCCAAATTAGGGTAGCATATGATAATTGAGAATGAATAAGACCAAGATAAGCAGTAATCAATGTTTCTTGAGAAATCTCATTTACAAGGTTTAGTAATAGATAAATGTTAACTGAAGTTTTATTACAGACAAAGTGTATATGTTTTTCCCACGAGAATTTCTTATCTAGCTGTACCCCGAGAAACTTAATGCTGTTTGTGTGGCTTTCTACAGTTACATTTCTTAGACTAAAAACCATAGTCTCAGTTTTAGACTTATTTAAGCTAAGTTGGTTTGCTGTAAACCATTTCTGAGCCTCTGACAAAAAATATTTTGTTGTGAAAGATTAAAATCATTCATTGCTTCATTCTGATATTTGTCTATTATCATGTAGTGTCAAAAATATGCTTGCATTGTATAAAATGAAATATAGGGCGTATAATGCATATACTTAATGATATTATATCTAAATATATAAATCGAAAGAAAGTTTTTATGTAATTTTGGATAAGTGTTTAAATGCTCCCACAATATAGACGACTATGTATAATTAGTTATAACAGAGGCAATAGATTATTCCCTCTTTTGGTTATTAATGTGGCTGCCTTTAACTTTTTGATGAATGAAACCTCAATGGGCGCATTTAGCATTTTGTTTTAATTCATATTTCGAAAGTACACCTTATAGTTAGTAAATGTGCAAAATACTATATCCTTTTTTCAACTCCTTCTCCATTAAAATAAATAATGAAAATAGAGCGCGCTAAAACGCAGTGTGACGTAAAAACACCTGCAGCGATCGACCGCTCGCCTGGTCCCATATAGTTTCATATGGCAAGCACAACAGACGAATTGGAAATCAAATATTACAGTTAATATTAACGCTAGCGGACTAATTTTTTCACTATATACTTAAAGGGTTAAGTACTTACGGAAAAATAAATTGTAAATTAAATATCACTAAATGAGCCCACTGTCGCTAAGTCTGCAACGTTTCGGTTTATTTACTAAACATTCATCAAGGCTATGCATAAAATTTAAGAAGCTGAAACATATAAACATAAAAGTAAAAAAAAGTTAATAATTTATATGAACGTTTAATTTGAGTTGATTAATTTTCGGTTTGATTTGATTTACCAGCGTATTGTGGGTATTGGCCACTTTCGGGAAAACAGCTAAGCCGGCTACGTCTACGCTGGGTTGAATTTGATGCATCGTCAGAAGTGTAGGATGGAAAGCGTAGGTGTTTGTGAGATGCTTTGCCGCATTGAGCTATGGTAGAGGATGTGTAAAATCCTCTTCTTGTGTTTTTGCTTCTAGAATTCTTCTTCTGTTTCCTTTGTTTTTGATTCTGAGCTTAAATCATTGTGATTTCTTTACCTATTCATTATTTTCCCCGCTGTTCGTTTCCAGTACGCTTTGCCCTTCCCTAGTTTGTTCATGATCCTCATAATTGTTGTTCTTCACGTATAGTATGGTCTTCCTATTTTTAGTTTGTTGCTGTCCAGTATTAGCAATTGCTTTAGTAGATATGTTGAATCCTTCTTTGGACATGTTCCCAGTACTTCATTGCGCACATTTTAATTCTCTTTGTAATTGTTTTTCATCTTATTAATGTTGGTGTTCTATATGGTTGTATTAGTCTTACTATTTTTGCGAGTATGTTCGTTTGTCACCGTTGGTAATATGATGGCTCTTGATAGTTTATTTTTTTCAATAAACGTTAGAAGTGTCCTTGTCCTTATATTCTGTTTTAATTCATAGTCATAGGCGTATGCCGGAACAATCGAGATATTCAATTTTTCCGCGTCTGTGTTAAAATTGGGGATTTCCTTTATTGTGATTTGTATCACTTGATTTAGGAAAGAGGATAGAAGGCATCCTTGCTCGAATTCTTAACAGGTAGTGCGCCACTCCTTTACCGCTTAGAGCCTCGTGACTGGTAGTATTAAATGCCTTCTGGAGATCTATTTCGACTATGTGTGGTTTTGTCACTTGTCTTCATTTTTCTTTCAGGATTCTTTTGATGATATACATATGGTCGTCCGTTGATGAATGATGTCTGGGAGTTTTATGGTCTCCTGATGTTTTTTTCTAGTTATTCGAGCAGGAATTGTACGTAGTACTTATATCTTACGCTGCAGGGAATTATACTTCTGAAATCATTTATACCATGTTATGAGTTGATTATAAAGGGGTACTTATATGGCCGTATTCCATTTCGTAGGCAGAGGTGTGATTTCCATCTCTGGTAATAATTTCTAAGGTAGACGCCTTACGCCTTTAGACTTTCCAGTCCATAGTGCGTTGACTCGTTAATTTTGTCTACTCAGGTGCAATTGTTGGGTACTAGCCTACATACATATAGGTTAGATATTATATCACTATGGATATATAAAAAAACAAACAGTTAATTATCATTATTAAATTCAATTTGAAATCAAAATTAAAATCTTTTTAAATATTAATTATTTTATTTATTAATATAGCTTACTATAACGCTATATATTGGTGACCCCGAACGTCTTCACGCATTGTATATCTCCTGAGAGTTTAAGACAGTTGTCAAAAATTAATTATGGAGACTGAAGTTTAATAACTTTTGACATATAATTTTGACATTAATGTTAAATAGTTATGCCGAAAGTAATCTTCCATGGACATTCTAGACAGCTTTTCCAGTCGCAAACTGCTCGTGCTGTTAACCGCTGATGACGGACGACGTCCATAACGAAGACAACCAGCTAAAGGTCGACCGTTCCATAGATATCTTCGCTAGACACGGATTCCTCAGTCTCTCCATGAAGACAGTACTGAGATACGAATCAAACTAGATTTTCAAAAGACTTGTTATTACTCAATTATGTACATGTATAGGTAAGTACTCTGCTATATGACTCTCTGCAATGTAAAACCAGCTTATCAAGTGTATCAATGTATTAATTATTCACTATTTTAATTGTCTCGCCAGCTTTTCTTTAGCCAAAGCTGCTATAGCTGGTGCGACATCTTTTAGAGAAGCTCAATCCAATTATGATTGCAAACTCATTCACTATTTTAATTGTCTCGCCAGCTTTTCTTTAGCCAAAGCTGCTATAGCTGGTGCGACATCTTTGAGATAAGCTCAATCCAATTATGATTGCAAACTCATATTCACTTAGCACATGCTTGCTATTTTTATCAATTGCCTATTAAAGAAGCTCAATCCAATTATGATTGCGAACTTTTATTCACTTAGCATCATATACACGCTATTTTATTTCAATTCATCAATGGCATATAACATACTCACATTAAGGATAATGTTATTACAAAAATAAATTTCCTTATGTTACGTTATTTTGTCACCTTTCACTCAAATGTGACTTTTCTTTTTACTAATGTCATTTATCCATCAAATCTAACTTTTATTAACCTCCCCACAATAAAATTGTGGGAGGTTACTACAATTAGTCCAAAATCGAAAATTGAGATAACATCAAATCTTTCCGTTTTGAGGTCCCAGGAACCCAAAAAAGTTGTTTTTGAAAAATGTCTGTGTGTGTGTATGTGTGTGTGTGTGTGTGTGTGCGTAGGTCTTGCAATAATTGTGTGGACACACACCACTCTATAACCATACTTATGTGGCCTTCGCTAATTGTGTGGCCATACACATGGCCACACAATTTAAAACCTATTTTTACAACATCTATGTGGCCTCCCCACCCTATATCTGTCGATTTCTGGAAATGGCCACACAAGTATAGTAAAAATTTGGTGTGTATAATCTCGGAAATTTCACCAAATTGTGTGGCCTTGGACAGTGCTGCCCCCAGCGGAAATATATATTATACTGCTATTATTTCCATTTCTTCGTGTGTATTCAAGATGTGTGTTAAATATGTCTTTTATGTGGCCCTAACTGTTTTATTGAATTGGTGGGTGAGTATTTAGTAGGTCGTACTACTATTAATAGAATATTATTATAAATGAAATAAGATCATATTTTATTTGTATAAACGGACCTTTTTTAATCATTATTATTGATATTATTTATTTATTCTTTTATTTACTGCATTTCATATAGGTAAACTTTTTCTTTTTTTTATAATAATTTGAAGAAAAAAAAAAAAGGAATATATCAATACAAATTTGAATACACAGTAACTTCATGATTTGTGTAATGGAGAGGGAAAATTGTCATATTAGGCTTTAGAAATGAACTTTATTAGAGGGAGGCCAACTAGAGGAATAGAAATTTGCTTATAGAAAAAATAGCATTCACATAATAAAAAGAAAACTTTAAACTATATAATTCCAAAAAGATAAGAAATGTTACATAAACTCAACTTCCTTTGTAGATAAGTCAAATACCAAGTTTTGTAAAGATGATCAAAATGTTTAAAAAGTCGAAATTTTTACTTAAATATATTTTAAAACAATGAAAGGTCTTGGCCAAAAAATGAAATGATTCGGGAGAATACGATACTGGAAAATTGCTTTTCAGAACGTATATTTTAGAGAATCGAACTCTCTAAACCCACATCCCGAAAGCATCAGTACGCATCATGTCTATATCCATAACGGTCCATATCTCAGAGGCGTGAAAAAAGATGGAGAAAATTAGGGTGTTAGGTAATCTGATCTTATTACTTTTCATGATATTTCTGTTATACTAAATTTTGCTCAACTGGCACGTTACCGATTTTTCCATATGTATTCCTCGCCGAATTTTACTCGCAGTTGCCAGTATTGTCGACAAGGGCTCCAAAGTATATCGTCTTATTTATTACCACACGGTAATACGTAAAATGCCTGTGGTTATCATTTGCTTGATCTAGAATCATAATTTTCGTTTTGTTGTAATTTACCTACACTTAAACCATTATCAGAGCTTATGTAGGAGTCTGTCCAGCAGGTGTATGAACTAATCCTTGCTTGCTGCAACTAAATGGTTCCAAGCTGGAAATTTTGGTTCCGCCTAGAGCCACACCACTCTGCTACCTCAACATACGTCGCAACACATGTTCACTATAGAGGATTTGTGACGCAACGCAGCCCTGGGTGACGCCTTCGCCAACTTTACATTTGTCTGACTTACTGCTGTCTATTTTCACCAAAACGGAGCTTTCTTCATACATCCCATGAACGAAATATACATATAATTCTCTGCACGAGGTATTAAATTGAAGAACATAAAATTTCTAAACGAAACATTTTAGCCATTAAATAATGTGTGTCATTTTTAGTGAGCTATATGCCTCAGAAATCAAATTTGAAATATAGAACCAACGTAGATTTCGAAAATTAAAGTCTTTCAATTCCGTCAGTCTGTCTGTCGCGTGTTTGTCTGCTTGATGGCGATGTAACTAAAAGACTATTTGACTGAGAAAATTAGTATTTCACGGAGAGTTGACACTATTGCCAAGAAAGAAGCCGGCTATACTTTTAATAAACAAAATTCAAGGTAAACACCCTAAAAAAGTAACTAATGGAAAAAAGTGTTGCTCAGGACAATATATGGCATGTAGCTAATACAATTGTCTAGGCACAAACCTGCTATAGTTTTAATGAAAATTATACAGGCTGATTGATGATTACCCAAAAGGGAAAATTAATTGATAAATAAAAGATGCCAAACAAAGAAGGAAGTTTTGTATATATACTTTTAAAGAATTATATTAATTACACAATATTAGAAAATTTACACGTTCATCGATTGATTTTGCTCTACTCTCTTGAGCTATAAGAACCAAAAAAAGCCCTTACAATATACTACTATACGTTCTACCTATTTTTTTTCTATCGGGTTTTACTGTTATTACCCTCCGTTTTAAGTAAAATATGTTGAAAAATTAGTACCCTACCTAGAAAACAACCACTGATGGATAACAATGTTACCCCCTATAAATATCAATAATTAAATACCTACCTAACGGGATTTTGATATGCTTATAATATAATTCATGCAAGGCCATTAGGCCATACAAGAAGATAGAGTGTGTATTATTGTCCACACAATATACACAAAATTGTGGGGCCTGGCCACACAATTATATTTTTGTAAAAAGTAACATTAATTTTGAGTGTAAGAAAATTTTGAAAATAGAGTTAGAAAGCCCTCGAAATGCTGAGTATTGATTACGTAATAACTTGAAAGACCCCATTTTTTGGCGAAATGTACAGTGTCCACACAATTATTGCCGCACCTGTATGTGTGTGTGTGTGTGTGTATGTCTGTTAGCACGATAGCGGCGAAGCCACTAAACGGATTTGGATGAAACTTTGCATGAGGGTTTCTTTAGTGCTCCAGAAGATCTGAAAAGGTTTTGGTTGAGATCGGATTACGTTTGTTGCTGTTTTGGCACAACAAGTTGTTTATTTTATGATTACTTACAATTTGTAATCGAACCATTGAAAAGCAGTAAAAATTCCGATTTCAACGATATATAACACTTGCACTCTTTAGCTTTGGTTTCCGTGAAAAAAATTAAAAACCAAATAACTTCTTCTTCTTGTGTAAAATATATTTTATAGTGGAACCACAGAATACAGTAACTGCACAGAGGCGAAGTCTTTGGCGGTTCCTTTCAGTTTTGATGGCTCGTTTTCTGTGACCTTGCGTACCAGTTGCGTCTACACCACGGTGTATTAAATAGGTGGTCCGGCACTTTCCTATTATAATAATGGCTTCGTAAGTGCATGGTTTCTATTTACTTTAATAGATGGCGCGAGCAATACGGTCCTACAATTACCTGAGCATGTGCATCGCATAACTAACATAACCTCAAATTTTAAGGTGTTTTCGTTTATTCTCATATTTAATGTTTGTAACCGAAATTTGAAACGTAGGTATAAATATTGTAGATGGACGGATTACGAGTGAATTAATTACACCTACGTCACAAATAAGAAAAATTCTTAGAAACTGGTGCAGATATCGACTTAACTATTGGAAACATCCAATTAAAGTTTGAAACGTAGATGGAAATATTGTAGATGGATGGAATACGAGTGAATTAAAAATACACCTACGTTCTGATGACGTCGTAAAAGCATAAAATTCTTATAACAGGCGAACTGATGATGATATCAAAAAAATATTTCTACAAGACGAGTCACGAAATTTTTTTTTTTTTAATTTCCAAGAAATATCAAATTTTCGGAGAAATGTCACTTTTCAGAAAAATGTCAGATTTTTAAAAAATGTCAAATTTTCAGGAAAACGTCAAATTTTCGGAGAAATGTCACTTTTCAGAAAAATGTCAAATTTTCGAAAAAATGTTGAATTTTCAGGGAAATGTCACTTTTCAGAAAAATGTCAAATTTTCAAAAAACGTCAAATTTTCGAAGAAATGTCACATTTCGGAAAAATGCCAAATGTTTGAAAATTGTCAAATTTTCGGAGTAGTCATTTCAGAAAAATGTCAAATTTTCGAAAAAATGTCAAATTTTCGGAGAAATGTCACTTTTCAGAAAAATGTCAAATTTTCGAAAAAATGTTAAATTTTCAGGGAAATGTCACTTTTCAGAATTACGTCAAATTTTCAAAAAAATGTCAAATTTTCGAAAAAACGTCAAATTTTCGAAAAAATGTCACCTTTCAGAAAAATACCAAATGTTTGAAAATTGTCAAATTTTCGGAGTAATGTCATTTCAGGAAAATGTCAAATTTTCGAAAAAATGTCAAATTTTCAGAGAAATGTCACTTTTCAGAAAAATGTCAAAAATTCAGGAAAATGTCAAATTTTCGAAAAAACGTCAAATTTTCGAAGAAATGTCACCTTTCAGAAAAACGTCAAATGTTTGAAAATTGTCAAATTTTTGGAGTAATGTCACTTCAGAAAAATGTCAAATTTTCAGAAAAATGTCAAATTTTATTAAATGGACTCAAAGGAAAATTCCCAAAAAATACTACGGGTCCATTTGTGGTATAAGTTCTCTGCTAGTGTGTTAAAGCGTGCAGACTGTATGCTGAGTATTTTTGACGTGTCAGGTGTATCGAGAGATTACAAGTTTTTTCGACGTTTATAAAGCCCACGGATGGTGTGAGAGTCCATCCTGAACCGCTTACAAGCTCTACAAGTGTAAGCAATCCCACCGGAACGCTTTCGGTGAGTTTTTTCCAATAAAACTTTAAAAGTGACAGTGACATAATTTAAAAACTATTTCCGCTGCTTCCGGCATACCGCCGGAAATTCTTCCGGCAACATAACCTAAAAATAGTACTACATAACCTAAAAACAATTTAGAACATTGGTACCAACCAAAACATTTTTCAAAAACCAAATTCCCCAGAAAAACATTGGAACCAAAAATTTGACAGCTATCACTTCCCCGACCGATTTAGTGAAAAATTGGTCGAGGCCAAAAGATAAAACAAAATATACCAACTCAAACTTAAACGATCCACCATGAACACTACCCTGGCTACATCTGGCAGGGAAGCTGTCCACCAAGAGTTATATGGTTTTTTCCAAAGATGGCCATCCCTGCCATCCATCCCATTACCAACGAACAGGTTTTTTCGTTTAGTTGTTTCCCGTATCAATAATCAAAATTATTAAGTGCTCTTGCCTACGAACGGTTTTATAGAATTGTGTTTATTTTCATATTAATTTTAGGTCCATGTGGACACATTATAATTTTAACCTAGTCTTTAAGCCTGCCTACAGAAGACAGGAGCTACTTTTCTATTTTTCTCCAAGCCAAACCGGACCTACCCCGTCCAGCTTCACACTCGCTACGGCGGTGTTCACCGTGGTTGTCTGGCTGGCCCCGGGCTAGGATCCGATGAAGCATATATTTGTATTAAAAACATTGAATAAAATATTAATGTTGTGCAGACTATAAATTTAACACTCAAGTTCTTAGGTCCAAATCCCACCGAACGCAAGACTTTTTTTCCCATTGTAATACGAAAAAAATATTTCAACTTAATAAATATAATTAAATGAGATCGTTCATATTGTTTAGTGCTCTTTTCGGCTTCAAAGAATCACCGGGTGGGGAGGTTCCAGCCGCTTCCAGTAGCTGCCGATTTTTTTTAATCTGATTTTTAATATTGATACCTTGGTAAGTTGGTTTCTTCGTTGTAGGGAGGGAGTATATGTAGGGTACTAGCCTACATACATATAGGTTAGATATTATATCACTATGGATATGTAAAAAACCAAACAATTAATTATTATTAAATTCAATTTGAAATCAAAATTAAAATCTTTTTAAATATTAATTATTTTATTTATTAATATAGCTTACCATAACGCTATAGCAATATTTCTTTTAGTGGTAGCTATTATTTCTAGTAGTTGATCCTTTGATGCAATTTATATAGGTAAAAATGTTATTGCAAAAACAGAAAAATCAATACCAAATCTCGTTTAACGGTAAACTAATATTATAAAGATGTACATTTTGCAAAAGTTTTTTTTTCTAATTGTGTATTTCTATAAATTATTGCTTAATGTTTTTTTATTTTTTGTGTCTCTATGTGGTAAATTATAATTGTAGTCCGGATGAAGGTTTAATTAATAAATTGAAACACTAGCAACTTAGCGATAAATTGTGATTTTATACTGTACATAAATCGAGAATTTTCTGCCTCAAAGAATTAAATTCTGCATAAAAAAAATCATCATTATTTTATGAAGAGATGTCCTCATATTATTGCGTTTAAATATAAGCAAATTATTACTTTACTTTTCGCAAAAATATAGACTATATTTTATTTATCAAACAATTTTCTAAAACTGTAAATGTCGCTCGTAGAGAAAAGGACAATGTTAGAAAGAGCTTATTTTTGGCCCCCATCGCGGAACGCATTAAACCCAGAGAAAATGGATAGAAAAGGCTCCAAATTAATAAAAACACGTCTTCGTGGTATCAAAAGGCGAAAAGGAGAAAAATTCTAGAAACATAAAAACATATACTGAATGTGAAGATTATACAGGGTGTCTCACCAGAAACTGCATCGATCCATATAGAGAAAAGTACGCACCAGAAAATTTTGAAAATTTATGGAGCTACTTATGGCAGTGTGGCCAATCCAACTAAAATAATTACAAGCATCTGGCACTTCCGCTTATACCGGAAGTCGATACCAACTTGCTTATTTTAAATGGAACACCCTATATATTTTATGGTTTTCGAAAAGAGTATAAAATTCTGAGTCAAGAACATGTAGTAAGGTATCCTACATGTTTCTGCCTAAACCCAACCGTTTCAGAGATATGTGATATTTAAAGAAAAATTTGACAGGTGTCATGGTTTACAATAATTTTTATAACTTTCTTCATGTAAAAGATACTCATTTGCTTTTTGGTATGTAAAAAGAACACAAGGGGAGCTGTACTATACAATCCAATTACATTCAATAATAGTACACCAAGTGTTCCATTTTTGACGTTACATTTTGTAAACTTCAAACCGCCAAAACTTGTTTAGGTCAAATGGGACACCCTATATTTTTTTACATCAAGTTATGTAAAATTAAATTCCTTTTTTTCTGATATAAGCATTGTGGGCGTTTAAGCTACAACTTTTTGAAATATTTGCGATTTTCTTAGAAATTCAAGAAATGTTAGTGAACATTTTATCGAAGTAGCCATGATTAGAAACAATCAGTAATGTCATCATTCTCTTATGTCAAAAAATGCCACCACCTTAAAATTACAACCACGAAGACTTCTTGACTTTGTTTATTATTTATGTGATAAAATAATATCAAGAACTTGTAGTACATTTGTTACTAGATATCCACAAAAACGGAAAATAACACTAAACACTGTAACATGCCTAATAATTGGATTGAAGATAGTTTGCATAAACTAAAATAGCTAAGATAAAATCAACTAAAAACATGATTCCATTTTAATTTAATAATTGTTCAAAATTCCACTTTCGAACCTCCACACATTTTTCGCACCTTCGGATTAGTTCTTCATAGGTAGCTCTTCTAATTGAATTCTGTGATGAGTTTTGAAATGCATTTCTTACTTTCTGCATACAATCTTCAATAGTTGTTAATGGGCTCTCATAAACTTTATTTTTAGTAGTTCACCAAATAAAACGTAAACTGATCGATAGTTTCTTGTAAAAAATTATTTGTCAAATACGCGTTATGTTGGGGAGCACCGTCGTGCTGATAAAAAATGTTTCTATGTTCGGCGAGAGATAAATTTTCTAAATACTTAGTTATTCTCAAATTTTCTAAAATATTTAGTACCTATATTTCATCTAAACAAAAAAACAAAAACAAAAAAATTAACTATACATATTAGCAGAAAAAGAAATATTTTTAACTTACTGTTTAAATTTTCTTGATAAAATTCTAATTCCACCACTCTATCGTTTCTTATGGCGCAATAAACATTAAACTGCCAACTTTCTCGAAAATTTCGCTCCCTGAACACATGAGGATTCGAGTCACTCCAATAATGCAAATTGTGTCGATTAAAAAGTCCGTTTTTGGTAAATTTAGCTTCATCTGATCATATAATATGTCCCAAATAAGAATCTTCGCCTACAGACGTTATTAGAATAAATTCACAAAAATTTTCTCTTCTTAGGAAATACGTTTCTTTTAATCGTTGAATCATTTGGAACGAAAACGGGTGAAATTTATGTTTAATTAAGATTCTGTGAACTGAATCCTTGCATAGTCCCGGTTCCAGAACAGCTTATCTTAATGACATCTTTGGAAATGCATGAAAATATTCCAGTATTTCTAAGTTTTTGTCATCAACAATAGGCTTCCGCTTTTGAATTCTTGTCTTGACAAAGCTATAGTTTTTAAAATTATCCAGTATGCGTTTTACAGTGTTTGGTGACGGTTTCCGTTTTTGTGGATATCGAGTAGCAAATGTACTAAAAGTTCTTGATATTACTTTATCACATTCTCCATAAATAAAAAACTAATTCAAAAAGTCTTCGTGGGTGTAATTTAAACGCGGTGGCATTTTTTTGACATAAGATAATGACTGACATTATTACTGATTGTTTCTAATCATGGCTAGTTTAATAAAATTTTTACTAACAATTCTTGAATTTCTAAGAAAATCGCAAATATTTCAAAGAGTTGTAACTTAAACCCCCACAATGCTGGTATCAGAAAAAAAGGAATTTAAACAAGTTTCGCGGTTTGAAATTTACAAAATGTAACGTTAAAAATGGAACACTTTGTGTACTGTTTTTGAATGTAATTGAATTGTCAAGTGCAGCTCTCCTCGTGTTCTTTTTACTTGCCAAGAAGCAAATAAGTGTCTTTTACACGAAGAAAGTTATAAAGGTTATTGTGAACCAAATTTTTCTTTCAATGTCAAATATCTCTGAAACGGCTGGGTTTAGGCATAGGTTACATGTTTTTGACTTTTGAATTTTATGCTCTTTTTGAAAACCCTAAAACATACAGGGTGTTCCATTTAAAATTAGCAAGTTGGTATCGACTTTCGGTATAACCGGAAGTGCCAAATGCTTGTAATTATTTTAGGTGGGTTAGCCACACTGACGTTAGTAGCATCCTAAATTTTCAAAATTTTCTGGTGCGTGCTTTTCCCTATATCGATCGATGCAGTTCCTGGTGAGACACCCTGTATATATTTTATGATAACCATTAGGTATTGATTCAGTATAGATAACAAAAGGGTAAAAACTACCCCTATTCACACCCTATTCAGGGGGTGGACACCATACACAGCACCTAATATTAAGAAAATAGAAGCTAAGGTGACTAGAAATGTACAAAATGATTTTTTAATACTAGTTGAGCTACACCTTCAACTGATCCTGACCTATTTTTATAAACAACCCCTATAAGGGCATGAAATAATATTCGTAACAAGTATTACTACAAAAAAGTGCATTAGTTAGCGACCCTGGAAATCACCAAATTACTCTATTCGGGGGTGCAATTCATTTCACAGTCTCGAATACTAAAAAAAATGCCACGGCACTTAGTAATGCACAAAATTATTTTCTACTTGTAAAAGGGACAGACATCCACTTTGTCTTGACGTTAGTATTCTTATTACGAAAAACTACCTCTATATGAATACGAAAAATACTGAATAGTGTGTGAATAGGGGTAGTTTTTATCCTTCTATTGAATTGATACCTAATAGTTATAGTTATAGTTATAGTTATAAAATAAACATAATTCTCGCATTTAGTATAAGCTATTAGCTATTATTCAAAGCAATTTTGGGGGTGATTTTTATATTTTTAGGTGTGAAATAGAATTTTCCTCAGCCTTTTGATACCACGAAGACGTATTTTTATTAATTTCAAGCCTTTTCCAACCATTTTCTCTGGGTCTTACTCGTTCCGCGATGGGGGGCAAAAATTAGCTACTTTTAACATTGTCCTTTGTTTATATCATTATGTTAGTCAAGAATTTTGAACAACTATCAAATTGTCTGACCGCCCATATTATTTTAGAAAAATCAGTAAATGTAAAAGTTATTAAATAAGGCTATTGTGAAAGGAGATGATCGAACTTAAAAATATACTAGTTAAACTTAAAAAAATATTTGTTTAAAGAAACTGGGAAGAGAAGCCTATTTTACGTTAAGCCAATTTGTTTTTACAGCCAAGTAACATTTTAATTTCAAAATCAACGTTGTAAAATTCCATAGTTTAATACTAAAAACATATAATTTATTTCAAAGTTATGATTTGTCGCTCCACTGTGTAGAAACAGATGCGAGGAGTCACCCCATAAGTTAAATTTATGAAATGAAATCTTCATTTTCCCAAGTAAACTTAACGATTAAGGAAAACGATATTTTTCAGTTTTAATATTCCCGGTCCGTAATATAAAACCTGGAGTTGACAAACTCTAATGTTTTAAAATATTCTGCGTTCCGCGTTAAATTAATTCGCCAAAATGTAAATGCGCTTCAGTGTTTTATTTATTTAAAAGTTTAAAGGTAGAAATGAAGATACTGAACTTCCCCGCTATAAGCGAATATATAATTTGCTTTAATTATTTGATATCTTAAAGAGTCTAAATTGTAAGGAATTAATTTAAAAAAATGTTTGAGATGCTAGTGAAAATTTTAAAATATTATTTCTTTTTATCTTCTTCACAAAAAAATCTCTTACAGAATAATATGAATAAATATGAGTACACCACCATAACCCATGAACAACTCACTGAGTTCTTGTTTGCGGGTGAGTAGTGTAACTTAATTATACTATATGTTATATTATTTTTCCCTTAGATACATTTTCAAAATAATCATAAATCAACTTAAAACAAACTAGTAGTTTCATTAGAAAAAAATCTGAAACAGAAAAAGAGCTTTTACTAGGCTTATTGATATATAATATATGGGCCCCCATAATAGATGATTTACCATAAGAAATTAGTTATAATATTTTTATAACAAGCAATTTGACGAGTAATTTAAACATATACAACATTTTCAGGACTACTTAATAATCATTATTTGATTTTCTTTTTCAGCAGATGAACATTAATAGTACGTCTCTTATGCAGATATCTGTTCATAAAATGTACCTGCAAGATATGCAAAATTTATTTGCTCAATCTTTTCGTTGCATTTTGAAACACACGTTTTTATAGTACTGTAGTTATGTCGTAAGTATTTTGTTTTTATAAGACTCCACGGCTACAGCAAGGTGGCTCAGCCGATAGAGATACTTGTAACTTTTGAATGGGATGGTAATTTTTTAAATTTGGTGTAGTGATATGGGATGAAATTTCCAATTATATGATATAAATAACCAAAATGCCCGACTTCCGGTGTCGATGCAACTTACATGAAAATCAAATTTGTAAATGGGTCAACCTGTATCTTTTTGCATATTTGGATCCTGCTGACCAAAATACATATGTCTGACCCTCAAATATTATTTTGATTTTCAAAAAATATAGATTTTTTAATTTTTAGTTTTAATCATACGAGGCCACGATTTTGCCAAAATTGTTAAAAATTGGCCTGCAAGCACCTTTAAAATATTACCTCTTGATAGAATAACATTAAACATGATTTATTCTTCATTAAGCTCAACGATATCGGTTTTTCAACGAAAAATAATTTTTTTAAATTAATTTTTTCCTGAACCTCTCCCCTGGCTACATCACTGTTTGCAATATGCCTATAATATGTATAAGGTTTCAAAATAATCTTTAGCAGAGTTAGAAATTGATATCAAGGGCCTAAATTTGCCAATAACATTATTCACATATGTTCGTCCCACTTGAGGAACTCCGAGGTATTTGAATACCTTGTTTCATTAATATACAGTATGTCCACAGTTAGAGTGGATAAGAGGGTAAACTTTTTTATTTCTCATTTTACGCCGAAAACGTAATAAAACATGTCATGTACAGGGTCGTCAGAAAGTTTAAAAAATCTTAAAAGTATGTAAGAGTAAACTACGTTCAATTTTAACGATATGAAAAACTGTCAATAAGAAAAGTCGTTTAGAATTAAAATTTATGTCAGAATTTCAATTTGTGGATAAATCTACCTAATTCGACTTTTTTTAAAAATTTCAAAAGGATCAAGTGGTAAAATAAAAATTATTTTCTTCTTACAAAAATTATTAAATAAGACATATAAAATTATACACGTAATTATATTAAACTACTTTTATTTTTAACAGCGTTGAAAAAATGTATTAGGAAGATTTAAAGAAAATGTAGTTCAGAATTCCAATTTGTTTATGTCGGCATAATTTTACTATTTTGAAAATTAAAAGAAAAACTGTATAACTGAGGAGTTAGCTTGTGGTTGACAGTGGCATCTATTCATACTCTATTTATTATTTTACTGTACAATATAATTTTCTACTTCATTATTAATAACTATTGTAAAAATGCTTACTTTATCTAATATAGTGTTATGGAATTCGTGAACTTTGCTATCGGAAACTAATCGAAGATTTAATGTAAAATATCCAGGCGTGCGTATTGCACAGTCGACTTGCCGCAAATTAGTACCGACATTTTTAAGAACTGGATCGTTGTTGAAAATACCAGGACCTAAAAAAAATTATGATGAAGATGGTGCCAGTACTTTGTTAGTATTACAGTCAGTAGAGGAATATTGCAGACTGTCATTAAAAAGACGAGCGGAATAATGGGAAGTGGTTAAAAAATATCAGATTCAAAAAATTTAAAAACACAATGAAATATGTCCTTACTAACTCAACCACACCTTAGAAACAGGCGACGAAGCAAAACGTCTATATTTTGTTTGTGAAGTAGAAATTTTCATAAAAAAAATTATATTTACCGACTAATGGGATTATATCTTCGGACCATAGTCGATATTGGAGTGATGTTAATCCTAATTATAAAATAAAATATAGGGAATAATACTTTAAGAAAGTTTGGCTTTGTGCACAGTATTTTACTACGGAATTATGGGGCCATATTTTTAACAGCAATAGTTATTTGAATTGTTGCAAATTTTTTCAGTGATGAATTAGAAAATTTAGCGTTGAACAACCTCAATTCATTTTATTTTCAACAATATGGTTGCCCGGCTCGTTCTGCGGCAAATGTTAGAACCTGGTTACGGAATAAGTTTGATGATTTATGGATTGGTCGGTATGGTCCATATCTATGGCCTTCAAGGTTCCCCGATTTACCAAATATGGATTTTTATTTGTGGGTTCAATTGAAACAAACTGTATACAGTAGACCTTTAGAACACTGATCTGTTGAAATACCGCATTAGGGAAGCTGTTCAGTCAAGGTTAAAAACAGTTACAAGGAGCTTTACACTCGCCTTCAAAAATGCGTGGAGCACGTTGGAAACATGTTTGAATAAAGGTTTTTTTTAAATTTGTTTTAGTTTTCCTATTAAACTTTTTCATGCTGCAAAAATAGAAGTAATTTAATATAATTAGGAGTATAGTTGACTGTCATATGTAATAATTTTTGTAAGAAAAAAATAATTTTTATTTTACCGTAAGTTTTACCTACCGCATGATACAATTTGCTTTTTATGAGTCTTTTTTTAAGTCGAATTAGGCAGATTTATCCACAAATTGGAATTTTGACATAAATTTTAATTTTAAACAACTTTTCTTAGTGACAGTTTTTCATGTCGTTAAAACTGAACGTAGTTTACTCTTACACAATTTTCAGATTTCCTAATTTTCTGAACACCCTGTACACCACATGTTTACTTACTCTATGACAATCATATTTTTAACAAAAGTAAACCTTTTTATGAAGAATACAGTTTCCGCCTAAAATGAGAAATAAAAAAGTTTACCCTCTAATCCACTCAAACTGTGTATTGTATTATTTGCAGTTTCTATAATTAGTGACCCGAAGCCAGAAGGATGATTTACATATATGGCCGTATCGTCGACGAAACTTACGATATCATCCATACAACATTACTATAACATATATTTAACCGACACAGTCGCGTGACACTTACGGTATTAGGCTTGCGACCACGGAATCCCAGGTTCAAATCGTGGCTAGGGTATGGATGTTCAGTGGCGTCTGTAGTGTGTTACCTAGCTGGTAGCCAATGGCGGCTGGTGAAATTTCAATATTTTTTTTCTCGTCTGTGGCGCATGGGACCCATACGAAATATGGGAAATAACATCTAGAGAAACACTTCTCTAATGACCCCTAAGAAATTTTGAAAAAGCAGTTTGCGAAAAATTTTTTTAAAATTCGGTAGCCTCCCCTGGTCTAGGGACTCCCGTTTATTTTTTTTGTCATATACACATTTGACTTTCATAAAAATACAACAACCCGTTTTGGAGTTTATGAAAATATTTTCATTACTAACTGAGATACAACGAATTGAAATACTGTAATTTGTTAAATTGCAAATTACAAAATTTCAGTTCATTGTATTTCGGTTAAGTCCCAACAGTCCACTAATTGGATGACCGCTTAGATAACCGGATTTCGAGTCCCTCGATGTTCTTCTTTGGTGTGCGATTAGGGAAAAAGTGAGTAAAGATCACAGACGATTGAAAAACTCCATGGGAGGGTAAGAAATAAATTCATAGAAGGTATCCCTGCACAATTAAAAAGAGTGTCAAGTCTTATACTGTAGTATGTTGATATTTATTTTTGTTAAGAAAATTAATTGTTTTCAGTTGTTTTTTGCATCCTTGATTACATGGCGATTACTTTATCGGTGCCTGTATATTTTCATTGACTATTGATATTAATAATTTTAATTTTCTCATTTACTTTTCATGTTTATTCCATGAATTACTTTGTAATAATGAATTAGTAGCAATATTGTCATTTATAATTTACGTGTAAAATGTTCAGTATTTTGTATTTTTTTATCAAATTTTGGTATATACCCATTTAAGAGGCTTCTGAATATATTAGCACAATCAGCTTTTTTAAATCGCTAATACGGTTTCTTGAATCTTAGCCTCAATAGAAATCGCGCTAATCTTTGATTGCTGTAAACATAATGTAAAGTATTGTCTCGTTGTACAGTTTCTGATGTTTTACCTTTTTCAAAAAACCCGGTCGAAATCGAGCAATAAATATAACTTTAATTGTGGTGTTCAGGTTGTAAATGTCACACACTCTACATGTGATTAAAAATAACTAATTATCCGCCAAGTACATATTTGATTTACATATTTATTCCGGATTCTCTGAATGGCAGCTACAAGTTACATTAACTACAACAATTATTCAGACAATACGACAACATCACAAACACACGCGAGGGATCAGAACTAAATGATTTATTATTACAAATACCTTCTCGCATCTTCTTATAAATATTTCAAAGCAGAGGGAAGCCAGACGGATAGGTTAACCAATAAACCAACTGAAGCACTTTTATTATTCAAAGCCTCGAACCTCCTGCCACAAAATGCACAAAACACAAACACACAAAGTACACGTTCTTGTTACTTGTAAAAAGTCACTTGAAACTGATCGGTTTGTGCTGTTTATATAATCTTTCAATTTCGTTGATTTAAACACGATATGTTCTATTTGTTTTAGTTTATGTTTTGAAACGCACGAACGTCTTGGCTGTTGGTATACAATTCTATGATATGTTAACTGCACGATATGTTTGTATATCAGATATGAAAGTGGCTCGTCTAATGTCCTTTACAGTGGCTTGAGTATTTGCTGTACCTGAAACAGAATAAATAAAAATTAATTTATTGACTGCATGTAATAAAAAGATTGTACAGTCGTAAAACATTCCAAACAGTCCTGTTAATTTTTACGTATTAATGTAATTCTCAAAGGGTCAAGCCGTACTTCCATGGCGAAACTGCCCCCGATAGGAACCTATATCATAACCTATGTTATATTGAAGAGGGCGCTAATAATAGTTGATCGAGTAGATATTAGCTCTATATCTTAGTTAATTGAGGAGCTATTTGAAAAAAAGTGTCCGGAGACGAATTTTTTTCAAAGCGATATATCTTAGTTAATTTTAAAGCTAGGAAAATAAAAGTAAATGGCAGTGTTATGGTACACTTTACAGTTTATTTTATAGCATTTCCTATGGGCCAAGCCTAAATAAGAGTATTTACAAAATGCAAAGAAAAATTTTGTCAATCGATTTCTATCAGATATAATTGAATTACCACTTTGAAAAAAATATATAATAATAGTCTATGTCTTGTCTAACAGCATGCCAAGTTTCATTAAAATCCAAGAGGTGCAACATGCAAAAAAAATTTTTAAATAAGTGGACTGACTACCTTACGACCACTATGTTGACGCTTTTAATTTGCATTACATTTCAATAGTTGCGTTTTGACAGCTCATAAAAAGTATATCAACGGTTGGTAGTGTCAACTAGCCTATTACAATGTTTTTTTTTATCTACTTTTATAGTGACTGTAGTGGGTCTCAGTTAAGAATGCAGTTGTTTTCGTTATGAGCGGAGCACAGTTTACACAGGATATGGGAATTCCCAAGTAAGTGGAATCCCCCCATGACCGACTCAAGCCAGTTGGTACATAAAATAAAAATTAACGGTTTAAATTAGGGTGACCATATGTCCGGAATTTCGCTGGAAAGTCCAGCATTTTGGAGTACTGTCCAGCATTTACAAGTGTTCAGCGAAAGTCCAGCATTCTGGACCATATGTCCGGAATTTCGCTGGAAAGTCTTACAAGTGTCCAGCATAAGTTCAGCATTCAGGTTATAGTGAAGTTACAGCATTACATTTTGTTTGGAAAAAATTTTTTTCGGATACTTATTTGCTTTCCCGCTCATCAAAAAATTTTGTGATCAAAAAAATTTTTCTTCCCGGTCATCAAAAATTTTTTTTAGATTTCTTGCCCCGCTCATCAATTTCAATTTTCGAGGAAAAATATTTTTGTTATTTTCAGCCCAAGCTCAAGGCCCAGATCCGCCCTTGAGTACCCCCCCCCCCCCCCCCCCCCCCCCAGTAATCTTTCTGGATCCGCCTTGGCAGAAGTGTCCAGCATTCACTCATTCACTTAACAAAAATCTGGTCACCCTAGTTTAAATTGGCTTTTATTTGGCATTTGGCTCTTTTATAAATACATTGAAATTATTTAATCCATGTTTCAGCATATTTTATTTAGATTAATGAAAGCTCATTATAGACGTAAATCCTCACCTACTACTTGCTTGTGCTCGATATCAGGCGAGCTGTTCTTGTCTCTGCCATTCTGAACTCTATCTTTGATCTATCTCGCGCAGCGCACATCGCACATCGAAGTTTATTTAATTGTTTTATGATATTTATGAATATTAATACAAAAGAAATTGTACTAATTGTTCATATATTGTTCGGCTATTTCCTTCCATTTTTATTAAAAACAGACTGCTATAGTTATATTTATCTCTTTTGTTACAAATGAGGATTCACAAACACGGTATCGCCTGTGCTAAACGGTGTGCGATGTGCGAAGCTCAAGTTGTTGATTTCATCACTCTCATTTAAGAGCATGGTTCTATTTAACTTTATTGCGCGAAGTGCGAGGGGCGTCGATATGGCCACTCTCATTTAAAATATTGGTTTATTTAATTTCAGTGTGAGATGTGCGGTGCACCGACGCGACGTAACGACGTGGTCATGCACTTACACGGAGATTATTATATTTGTGTACACTTTTTAGGCAGGTATATGAGAGAGATCAAAGATATAATTCAGAACGGCAGAGACAAGAACAGCTCGCCTGATATCGAGTACAAGCAAGTAGTAGGTTTACCCATTTCTTATAACGCTTTGACATTTTTAGGGGATTTACGTCTATAAATAATGAGCTTTCATTATTCTAAATAAAATATGTTGCAATATGAATTAAACAATTTCAATGTACATATTTATAAAAGAAAAATGCCAATTTAAACCGTTAATTTTTATTTTATGTACCAACTGGCTTGAGTCGGCCATGGGGGGGGGGGATTCCATTTACTTGGGAATTCCTATATCCCTTGTAAACTATTCGTGCTCCGCTCATAACGTAAACAACTGCATTCTTAACTGAGACCGACTATAGTCACTATAAAAGTAGATCAAAAAAACATTGTAATATTCTAGTTGACACCACCCACCTTGATATGTTTTTTATGAGTTGTCAAAACGCAACTTTTCCAAAGATTAATGAAATGTAATGCAAATTAGAAGCGACAACATAGTGGTCGTGTAAGGTGGTCCACTTACTTAAAAATTACAAAAAAATGTTGCACCTCTTGGATTTTAATGAAACTTGGCATGCTGTTAGGCAAGACATAGACAATTATTATACATTTTTTTCAAAGTGGTAATTCAATTTGATCTGATAGAAATCGATTGAGAAAATTTTTCTTTGCATTTTTAAATACTTTTATTTAGGCTTGGCCCATAGGAAATGCTATAAAATAAACTGTAAAGTGTACCATAACACTGCCATTTAGTTTTATTTTTCTAGCTTTAAAATTAACTAAGATATATCGCTTTGAAAAAAAGTCGTCTCCAGACACTTTTTTTTAAATAGCTCCTCAATTAACTAAGATATAGAGCTAATATCTACTCTATCAACTACTATTAACGCCCTCTTCAATATAACATAGGTTACGATATAGGTTCCTATCGGGGGCAGTTTCGCCATGGAAGTACGGCTAGACCCTTTGGGCACGTACTACATGAGATCAAAAGTTTTTGTCTCTCATTTTCCTAATTTATAATAATAAAAATTAACTGTATTAAGAAAACCAGTACATGAAACAAATATATAACAATTATAATTGACATTAAATAAATACCAGTTAACTTAAAACGTGACTCACATGTGGTGTGAGATCCTGCTCTTCCACATAACCTTTTCCTTTACTAAATTCAACTTAAAATACATTGATGATATGCATTAAGATGTGTGTAAAACAAAAACTAATAAAGGAAATTAATTAATATACATTCGACTAATATTAATATAACAGGTGAAAGATAAATAAATGCATAAATAAATAAACTATTCTTTAACCTTCAAGTTTATACAATGAACTGGCCAGTTGGTAAAAATGCAAAATGTTTACCTCTCATATTAGCAAGTAAACATCTCTGCGGTATTTGATTTTTTTGAATACATAAATAGAAGTCTTGCAATTTATTATTTTGTAATATAAACAAATGGAGGTATCTGCATTCCTTCATATTCAACCAATTAATTCCTGTCAATTTTTGTAAGGTATGGACGGTAAACGGCATCTGCATAATTTAAATGACTTAAAATGAATGCCTCTTATCTAATACTATATCTAACGATATTAAGTTAATTAACAATATAAATCCGTTCAAATTAAAATCATTATATTTTTCACGTAACAACTACTTTCACTCTCTGGACGAATTCCTGAATTTTAATCAGTAATGACGCTTATTTTTTAACCAACTTAATAAAATTTTAAAAAGGACGAGGTTCTCAATTCGACCCGTATGTGTTTTTTCTTTAATATTTTTTCAATGATTACTCTGGCGTAGCTTAAGCGATTTCTGTCACACCTGCTGCAAACTGTAGTCTAAGTTATCGAGGTACATCTGGTGTAGTGAACAAAAATTGTAAACATTTTTTTATATCACGAGTATATTCGAAGATTTGGCGGAGTCGCCGGTGGTATCAATTAAAAATTTAGTTCTCGATATAATGACAATTCTTCACTTTAAGCAAGAGGAGCAAAACAATAAAATTTATGTCACAAATCTGCTTTCGTGCTAATCGATTCAACCAAATCCAACTTTGAATATCCGTCCCCTACCGCTTCATTTTTTTTGGCTTCTGAAATAGTAATACATTTTCAGTACAGGTTTTTAAAAATGACATACAAGAATAACTATTGATATGGTTTTACTGCACAAGTGCAATTTTTTTCTAAAGATCCGAACTTTTTCGTATAGCTTTACATTGGAGGTACATAAAATACTCGCGATCAGTTCATGGACTGTCCATGAATTCCTATGAACTGTCCATGAAACACCATGAAATAGTCATCAGATACTCATAAACTAGGGATGGTCAAATCAAGTACCCATCAAATATATATAAAGAGCAATATATATAATATACATACAATATACATACTTTCTGTCAAAGGTCATCAAACAGGACCAGAAGTAATAAATGAGGGTAAATAAACCAAGAAATAAATCTCAATACTAATTTTAATACTAATCTATACTATCTGATCGACCTTTTGTTACTGAAAATATTTCTTTTATTAGTACCTAATTATTTTTCTTAGTAATATTTTACATGTATTATTTTTCTCCATATTCCTATTAGTAATTGATATTATTGTTATAACAACGAAAGTTCTTGCTTTTCCCAATGTCTTCTCTGATAATTTGTACAATGGACCCTTACATCAGAGATTTTACACTCAATGAAATTAAAACTGAAACGGTACTTACCTGTAACGAATGTGACCAGGTAACAAAAATAAATGAGAAAACCCCAAATTTCAAAATATTACATAATAACATACGTAGCATAAAAAAGAATCTCAATGAATTTGAATGTTACCTAAATCAATTCTCCTATAAACCTGACTGCATCATTTTAACTGAGACCTGGCAAATACAAGATCTAGCCTTGCATAATATTGAGGGCTATAATATAAGACCCGAATAACCAACTGCTTAAAGACAATTATGTAACATTCAGAAATATGACAAACAATCTAATTAAAAAAACAAAAATTGATTATTACAAAAATAAGATAGAGGAAAATAAGAAAGATACTAAAAACTTATGGGATACTGTAAAGGAAATCTGTTCTCAAAAAAAATGCAACATAGGATAAATACTATCACCAACAACGGACAAATTATAACTGACCTCAAATCAGTAGCAAACAATTTTAATAACCATTATATTACAGTCGGAAAAAATTTGGCGGATCAGATAATCTCCAACCCTAATTACGACAAACCGAACAATAAAAACATTACTAATTCCATGTTTCTTACACCTACAAATCCTGTAGAAATTAATAATATAATTTTGTCGTTAAGAAACGGCAAATCGGCCGGGGTAGATGGAATAAAGGCAGAGATACTAAAAATTATTTCACCAAATATATCAGAACCCCTAACCTATATTATAAATAAATGTTTTCAAAAAGGCCACTACCCTTCTGCTTTTAAAACATCTATCATCTTGCCAATCTATAAAAGTGGAGATCTACAGCAAATAATTAACTTTAGACCAATATCCCTAATAACTACTTACTCTAAAATATTTGAAAAAATTCTTAAAAAAAGACTTTGCGAGTATCTTAATAAATATAAAATAATATCAAATAGACAATATGGTTTTCGCGAAGGCATCTCAACGCAAGATGCTATACTTCAGCTAACCTCCAAAATGTATTCTGCACTGGACAGTAATAAACAATCACTCTGTGTATTTATAGACCTAGCCAAAGCCTTTGATACGGTTAGCCATGCGCTACTCTTGGAGTGACTGGATAGTATAGGTATAAGAGGAAATACGTTAGATTTGTTTAAAAGCTATCTCTCAAATAGACATCAGTGTGTTAAAATAAACGACTTTGTAAGTGACTTTAGAACGATAGAGTATGGCGTTCCACAAGGAACCGTGCTAGGGCCGGTTCTGTTTAATATCTATTTAAATGATTTATTTTCCATCCAAACTAAAGGAAGTATAATAACATATGCCGATGATACTGCAATATTCTACACAGCTGAAAACTGGATGTCACTCAAATCCATAGTCGAAGAAGACATAAAAAATATTAAAGACTGGTTTGATCACAAATTGCTCACAATCAATTTTAATAAAACATATTACTTACCTATATGCACTAACAATAATAATCTGCCAACATTCCAAAACCTCACAGTCTCAAATCAACTCAAAATAGCTCGTAAAACGGAATTTAAGTATCTAGGCATTATTATTGACTCCCACCTAAGATGGGATAAACATGTGACTTATGTAATTAAAAAGCTACAATCGCTCATATATAAATTAAAAACTTTGAAAGCTATTTTGAACATAGACTCTTTAAAAATTATATATCACTCCTTAGTTGAGTCGCATATTAACTACGGAATATTGGCATGGGGTGGAGTTGGTAAAACGATTCTTAATAATTTAATAATTGTCCAGAAGAGAATCCTTAAAATAATGTTTAATAAAGAAGTCACATATCCTTCTGACAGACTTTTCAAAGAGGCCTGCCTACTTGACCCACGGCAACTCTTTTTTTATCAGTCCATTCTCCACCAACAAAAAACGAAAGATGAATTGAAAAAAAATGACCACAAATATAACACGAGAAATAAAAATCATGCATATTTACCACCTTTTGTGAATAAAACCGTAGGTCAGAAATCGTTCACCTATTTGAGTCCTAGGCTCTATAACCACTTACCTGCAGAATTGAAAAATATAAACCATATCAATAAATTTAAAAAGCAACTCAAGCAATTTATATTTTACACACCCAGAGACATGATTCATGATATGGTTGACCTAAAAATTTAGACCCTTAATGGCTTATTGTTCTGAGACTGCATTATACTGTTTCCTTTTTATTTTTATAAATGTTATCTTACTAACTACTATACCTTATCTTATTATAACTTATCTTATTATAATTACCATTTAACCCAAATTAAATATCTGAGCAACATTTCGTTCTAATGTCTCTTTTAGTACGTACAATTAGTGTTGATTATTGTTTATATAGTTTTATTAATTTTATATCATACCATACTATTAGATTATATTATGTTATGGTAATCATAGTTTACACTATGACATATAATTTCATATATATATATTTTTATATAGCTTTATAATTCTTTTTTGTAAACCCACGCGCAGGCCTTGGCCTTTAGTGTGGCATCTTTGTGTTTATTTACACAATTATTATTATTATTATTTCGTTATACTTATTTTCAAAACTTGTATGTACTTAACTTATTTGTAAAATCATGTAACATTTATGTAACAAATTTTGTAAATAAACCACTCATTCATTCATTCATATAAAGAGCAATAAATGAAAAGGTAGACTGTTCATACAAAGACCTTTGTGATGACATGTCCTTTCTACTAGAAATTGAATCTAATAGCTATGGGCTAAGACATGTAAACACTGGCCTTATGGTTGATGAAACACCCGTTTCAATTGAGAAATATATATTTAATATTAGTGTAAATAAAGTCCCCTTGACAAAAGGTTTAACCGAGTTACTAACCAAGAGAGAACCCAAGGATTTTAACAACGAGGATATACTTCTTTATAAGCGTATATTGATGCAAACTAATACTCAGATGAGAAATTATGGAAAAAAACTTCGTATAAAACCTAACAGTTCTTGAAAGTACCAGAATATTGTATCAAAATTGTTTCCATCAAACAGAACAGATCATTGGAGTTGGAGTTCATTACCGAAGAGGTTAGGAGATGCGTGTACATTGGAATGTAAAACACTGATAAAAACTCAGTCAATGCAAATTCAAGTTGGAAAGATCAATACGATATATCAAAAATGTTTCCATTACCAAGGACCATCCCTACAGAAGATGAGTGCAGATCGAAATGTGATGAAAACACTGATGAAGATGATGAAAATCCATTCAATGCTAATTCCAGCTGGAAAAATAAAAATATTATATCAAAAATGTTTCCATTACCAAGGACCGGCTCCGCAGAATAGCACAGATTGGAATAATATGAAAACATTAATTCTAACATAATTGTTGATATGATATGTATTAATAAATTATTGGGAAAAGATTATCAGGTCCTTGTCAATATACTTGTTGATATGGGGATAATCAAATAATAATCGTTAGTATGCATTTTATTTGCTATCCAACTTGGGATCTTCTTAACTACTCTATGTAACTGATTATATTCAAATGATAACCAAAAATCATTGTTAATACTTGTTCTGATATTAATATAAATTTTTATAAAAAAAATTCATTTAACTTGTAAAATTCAAAGAAATTAATCGCTTTGAATTTTACAAAATGATTGATTGCAATAATTGTAAAAGGAGATATTCTAAAAAGTACTTCCTCTTTACTTTATTATAACTTCCTATTATGTTATACCATTTCGCAACAAAAAAGAGCCTTGCATGGCAGTGAATCAGCCGAAGAATGTTTTCTACGACAGCAATATGAACTGAGACTTTTATTGAGAAACGCGCCCATTGAACAATTTGCTTTTACAAACAAATTATACAGCATGCTCTCGCTCATATCGGTGTTTTCAATGCTGTTAATGATGATTTCATTGCATGATGGTTCTTAATTGAGATGCGATAATGCCAGCAAATTTTTTACAGATTTACGTGAAACCTGGTACAATGGCGGAAACCGAAAAGTAAACGACTATTTGATGCTATGTACTGTGGGCTAAAAGTATATTATTTAAAGGAACTAAAGTGAGGTTATGATGTATTATTTGTTCGTCCCCCAGGCAGGGACCTTGAAATATGTGAAGCTACTAAAGTGGTTGAAAGTTTTTTTTTAAATATCCCTAAAAAGTAAGAAACAAAATTTCACTCAGTTTTACAAATACCTGTCCACCTATTAATGGAAAGTAGAAAGAAACTGTACATTATTACCAAATATCAATTTGAAGTCGATGCAAAACGTATTTTTGAAATTAATATTTTTTTTTGCACCGACTTCAAATTGATATTTGGTAATAAGGTACTTTTCACTAATAGGTAGATAGGTATTTGTAAAACTGAGTGAAATTTTATTTATCACTATTTAGAGATTTTTTTTTATTTTATTTTATAAAAAATCTAAGTATTGCTTTTTACCTATTTTAATTTTGGATCATTTTCTTTTATATGTCCATCATTTCTAAATTGTAATTTATTACAGGTTTGTAATTTTTCACATGTTTATCATCTATACAGTTACTTGGTCGCATACTTGTAATTGGTATTCAGATCAATATAATAGTCCATCTATAATGGGTGATATTATGTGACTTCAGGTTCCAAGATGGCACCGTGTTGTTGTTGTAAAACCCAGAAAAATCGATAAATGACAAAAATCAATTTAGAAAAATTTCTTGTCTCAAAAGACGTTTTACAACAGGTCAACAATACCTAGTTTGAATATATAATATATAACAATACATAGTTTGATTATCTAATAATACATAATTTAAATATATAATTTGAATTGAATTTGTATATATGATTTGAATAATGGGAATAATTTGTATAAACAAAAGAAACTTATGAATAAGGATATACTTCTAAGTGAACTATGGATAAACATAAATGGATAAAATCATTTTGTCTATAATTAGTTAAATATGTCAACATAGGGTAAGGTGTTGAATCAGGTGAGTAAAGTCTAATCATAAAAATATTTAAAGACCATCCGAAGTAGAGTTTATATAAGAATTTTCTGATTCAGGATATCATAAACAACATTCCGGGGTATGAGTTTTATCCATTGTTTTAATTTAGTCTTGAACAAATTTACGCCCTTTATATATTTAACACTCAATGGAAGAAGGTCGATTAGTCTAGGGCTGAGGTATAAATAGGTTTTCCGTCCCATGATATTTTCACGTCTGCCTTGTGGCAACTATTCTGTTTATGTCGTGTTTCATAGTTATGTGTTTTTGGTATTATATATTATATAAATGTCCAAGATGTTAGTTTCCGCAAACAAAGTGTCATTGGAGTAGCGAAGATTCTTACCAAATATTATTTCGTTTATTCACTTTTGCAGCACATTTAAGTTCTCTAGGTAGTATTACTTACTCCTCTTCAACCCAAGATGCCATCTGAGACCTGTGATTGAACTAGCGCATAATAGAGTATTTTCAGGTGTTTTATGTCTAAAATGTCATTGAGGTATTTACCTTGGAAATATAATGCGTAGGTATTTAATTGATTGGTTTCTTTAATTCTTTCCTAATCGATAATTGGATCTTTCAACTTGTTGAAAAATATAAATAAATAAATAGATAAATAACGCGTCATAGATAGAAATCGTCGGAAATAAATAATATGATTTAAAGCGTTTACATTGAAAAGTCATTGTACACAGTTTGCACGATATCAACTTACGCATCTAATAATACTAAAATATAGCTTCTATTCATATGGAATATTAACATTTGCATATTAGAATTTTCGTGTCAGTTTACCATTAAAACTAATACTCACGCCGAATATAATCGGCCTATTTAATGCACAACCCAATATGGATTTTGCGCATCAATGGTAATATTTATTTCAGCAATTTAAGCAAATAGGTTTGAATTGTATTATAACATTTCTAAACACATTAGTATAGTTTCATATCGGAAGGTGTATAAATGATAAACAATGATAGAAAGAGAATGCCCATTATAAAATAACAAAGGGAGTGTAAAATTCAATCGGCAATTTGCGCATGGATCAAGCACCAATACAGGCTTTCTTGGCCATGTTTCCTTAGGTCTATCCGGCGAATTCAAACCTGATTTTTTCAAAAATGCGACAGATACGTCTCTCACAATCAACCCCGCTTGAAAAGGGAGCATATACAGTTTAGGACGTTCTCAGTCTCAATAATGACGAATTAGCTGATGGACATGACTCTTTAAATAGACAGAAAGACTATGGGCTGACCTGCTTAATTACTATGAAAGCAATAAGCGCTTGGCATCTTGACATATCGCTTGTGATGTTGTAAGCACCAGGAATCACGCGCTCTGTTAATAATATTTGCAGGACCAAATATCTCTTTCTGTGCAGAAGAAGACACGGGAACGAACCACGTCTACAGGTAGACTGCCTATAGCAATTAGCAAGTGGCAGGGAAGATTTAGTAAGTACACCGACATCAATTTGAGGGCGAGGTTTAACTGATACAGTTATCTCTAACTTTCAGTGGTGTCAATCCAAATTAATCCAGTACCACATACGCTAGCACAGATAACAGATGGATTCGTTAATCGACGAGGAATTTCCAAAATTTCCTTTCATGTGTATGTATTTTCTCATATCGGTAGTGCCATTTACGTTGCCGCTAAGCAACTCATTTTACAACAGTGTATGGCAAGCGGGTTCAATAGGCATCGGTCTACTGTAGAACATGGCAAAATTGATCAAGATGATAAAATATCAGTTTTCTAAACTATCTTAAAAATCGACTTTGAAAGCTTTTCAGTCGTTAAAGACATTATATCGCATGAAGGGTAAAATGTTGGACTAAAATTTTTCATGTCGAAGTGCGTTATGTCGCTCGGTAACACTAAATTTGGAAGTTATTTTTATCCTGCTGCTTTGACATCGGATGACGACTGATCAAAATTTTATTCATGTCGAATAGCTAATTTTCATTTCTTACCCTAATTCTTTCAAATTAAAAAAAAAGCATCATGAAATTAGTACACGGATATCTCTATAAAGCTTAAAATGGATCGGGAATATCATGCTATGGTTTTTCCTCAATCCGAACTTCTCATAAATTTTGGTTTCCATTCACTCTAGCATAAGGTGCCTAGCTTATCTGGTTTTTTACATAAGGGTATTTATAACAATATATGCTAACCCAATGTTTAGGTATATTTTCATACTCCTAGAGCTAGCTTGAGAGAGGCATACATTCATTTGATAACTGCACGAGCAAATATTTTAAAAAATCTCAGAAATGTAAAAAAACGCATAAAAAAGCCGTCACCGATCGAATCTCGAACGCGATTACGCGTAATTTTCTCTATACCCGAAAGAGCCGAACGTAGCGGAGAGTTCAATAGAAAACGGTTATAGTTATGTCGTGTCTAGGGATTGCAATACCGGTTAACCAGTTAACCGGTTATCAGGACAAAAAACACATGATGATAATTACCGGTTATTTTAATTTTTTACCGGTTATTTCGGTAAATTCTGAACTTACGATATGTCACGTATTCAACATTTCTATTTATGTCAGTGACCAGTATTCACTAAATACAGAGTGACTGTCCCAACACTGAGCACTTTTAACAATAAATAAATAATTTTATAAAAAGTAAAATCCAAACACCAAGCCTTAAGAAATACAATATCTTGCGACAGGAAATTGAATATTTCACTGCCGCAAATATCCGTGGAATACATTTAGAAGTATGTTAATACCAATTCTTATTAACTTATCCACCCACAAATATCGATTGAGGAAGGGCATCTTCAGCTGGTGGTATTCTATGCACAAATATCAGACGACTAACAGATATAGAAAAGCCGCTGCTCAAGGAATCACTACTTCCACATCCAGATTTTCTATCCAAGTCAATCACAACGAAAAAATTTTGTATGTGGAAATAATTGTTTATGGAACTTTAATAATATTATCTTTGAAATCCTCTACCCCAAAAACCCATAAAACCCAGAAAAAAAATTATTGAAATTTCTAGATCCTCGCTTGATTTGTTGCTACAATTCGATAACACACGCATGACACGACTAGGGATTGCAATTTACCGGAAATTTTAATAACCGGTAAATCGGTAAATAAAAATGGAAATAACCGGTTAACCGGTATTTACCGGTAATTTTTAAAATGAATGATTAGGGTGGCGAAAATGGCAATTGTCTTTTTCCATGTACAGAATTATCTAAATTTAACAAAAAACATTTTTATATACGTATATTTAATATAATGAACGGACAAAAGGTTTTTTATCAAAAGGAAAAAATATAAATGAAATAAATTTAAATAAATAATTATTCTGTAACTAACAAAAATATCAACTTAAATAACAAAAATTACAAATATAAACTCAAATAGGGCATTTACTGAATACCTAATCTAAAAATACAATATTTTATAAAAATAGCCTGTTAAAAGGGTTAGTTTTACTTCCACATCCAGTGGAAGTACAGCAACGACAAAAAAATTAAAAAAATTTTTTTTTGTTCAAATAGGCTTAGAATGTCATAAAACGTCGAGATTTTAAGTTTGAGCGAAAAAAAATTTTCTGTCTGTCTGACTAACTTTTTTGTGCGCACGTTTACTCTAGAACCGTCTGAGAAATTGACTTGAAATTTGGTACACATATGTACTTCAACGAGATCTAGAACTAGATTATATTTTCATTTTGTTCCGTCGAAGGGTTGAGGGTAAATTTGAGGTAAATAGGTAAATCAAGCAGATAAGAGTTCATAAAATTGGTATTTAGTATATACAAGAGAAGATGAGGTCCCAAAAAATAATTGGCATTACCCACCCCCATTACCACCCCCACCCCGTTATTAAAGGGGAGAAAAAAAAATGTGATTTAGTGTGTGTACAAGAACCAGAAACCTCAAAATATTTTTTTTCTTCAGCCATCCCACTACCACCACCTATCACGATCCCCATCCCACTACCGATGTGGGGTATCGTTTTATGGGTTTTTGGGGTAGAGGATTTCAAAGATAATATTATTAAAGTTCCATAAACAATTATTTCCACATACAAAATTTTTTCGTTGTGAGTGACTTGGATAGAAAATCTGGATGTGGAAGTAGTGATTCCTTGAGCAGCGGCTTTTCTATATCTGTTAGTCGTCTGATATTTGTGCATAGAATACCACCAGCTGAAGATGCCCTTCCTCAATCGATATTTGTGGGTGGATAAGTTAATAAGAATTGGTATTAACATACTTCTAAATGTATTCCACGGATATTTGCGGCAGTGAAATATTCAATTTCCTGTCGCAAGATATTGTATTTCTTAAGGCTTGGTGTTTGGATTTTACTTTTTATAAAATTATTTATTTATTGTTAAAAGTGCTCAGTGTTGGGACAGTCACTCTGTATTTAGTGAATACTGGTCACTGACATAAATAGAAATGTTGAATACGTGACATATCGTAAGTTCAGAATTTACCGAAATAACCGGTAAAAAATTAAAATAACCGGTAATTATCATCATGTGTTTTTTGTCCTGATAACCGGTTAACTGGTTAACCGGTATTGCAATCCCTAGACACGACATAACTATAACCGTTTTCTATTGAACTCTCCGCTACGTTCGGCTCTTTCGGGTATAGAGAAAATTACGCGTAATCGCGTTCGAGATTCGATCGGTGACGGCTTTTTTATGCGTTTTTTTACATTTCTGAGATTTTTTAAAATATTTGCTCGTGCAGTTATCAAATGAATGTATGCCTCTCTCAAGCTAGCTCTAGGAGTATGAAAATATACCTAAACATTGGGTTAGCATATATTGTTATAAATACCCTTATGTAAAAAACCAGATAAGCTAGGCACCTTATGCTAGAGTGAATGGAAACCAAAATTTATGAGAAGTTCGGATTGAGGAAAAACCATAGCATGATATTCCCGATCCATTTTAAGCTTTATAGAGATATCCGTGTACTAATTTCATGATGCTTTTTTTTTAATTTGAAAGAATTAGGGTAAGAAATAAAAATTAGCTATTCGACATGAATAAAATTTTGATCAGTCATCATCCGATGTCAAAGCAGCAGGATAAAAATAACTTCCAAATTTAGTGTTACCGAGCGACATAACGCACTTCGACATGAAAAATTTTAGTCCAACATTTTACCCTTCATGCGATATAATGTCTTTAACGACTGAAAAGCTTTCAAAGTCGATTTTTAAGATAGTTTAGAAAACTGATATTTTATCATCTTGATCAATTTTGCCATGTTCAACAGTAGACCGATGCCTATTGAACCCGCTTGCCATACACTGTTGTAAAATGAGTTGCTTAGCGGCAGCGTAAATGGCACTACCGATATGAGAAAATACATACACATGAAAGGAAATTTTGGAAATTCCTCGTCGATTAACGAATCCATCTGTTATCTGTGCTAGCGTATGTGGTACTGGATTAATTTGGATTGACACCACTGAAAGTTAGAGATAACTGTATCAGTTAAACCTCGCCCTCAAATTGATGTCGGTGTACTTACTAAATCTTCCCTGCCACTTGCTAATTGCTATAGGCAGTCTACCTGTAGACGTGGTTCGTTCCCGTGTCTTCTTCTGCACAGAAAGAGATATTTGGTCCTGCAAATATTATTAACAGAGCGCGTGATTCCTGGTGCTTACAACATCACAAGCGATATGTCAAGATGCCAAGCGCTTATTGCTTTCATAGTAATTAAGCAGGTCAGCCCATAGTCTTTCTGTCTATTTAAAGAGTCATGTCCATCAGCTAATTCGTCATTATTGAGACTGAGAACGTCCTAAACTGTATATGTTCCCTTTTCAAGAGGGGTTGATTGTGAGAGACGTATCTGTCGCATTTTTGAAAAAATCAGGTTTGAATTCGCCGGATAGACCTAAGGAAACATGGCCAAGAAAGCCTGTATTGGTGCTTGATCCATGCGCAAATTGCCGATTGAATTTTACACTCCCTTTGTTATTTTATAATGGGCATTCTCTTTCTATCATTGTTTATCATTTATACACCTTCCGATATGAAACTATACTAATGTGTTTAGAAATGTTATAATACAATTCAAACCTATTTGCTTAAATTGCTGAAATAAATGTTACCATTGATGCGCAAAATCCATATTGGGTTGTGCATTAAATAGGCCGATTATATTCGGCGTGAGTATTAGTTTTAATGGTAAACTGACACGAAAATTCTAATATGCAAATGTTAATATTCCATATGAATGGAAGCTATATTTTAGTATTATTAGATGCGTAAGTTGATATCGTGCAAACTGTGTACAATGACTTTTCAATGTAAACGCTTTAAATCATATTATTTATTTCCGACGATTTCTATCTATGACGCGTTATTTATCTATTTATTTATTTATACTTTTCAACAAGTTGAAAGATCCAATTATCGATTAGGAAAAAATTAAAGAAACCAATCAATTAAATACCTAGGCATTATATTTCCAAGGTAAATACCTCAATGACATTTTAGACATAAAACACATGAAAATACTCTATTATGCGCTATTTCAATCACAGCTCTCAGATGGCATCTTGGTTTGGAGAGGAGTAAGTAATACTACCTAGAGAACTTAAATGTGCCGCAAAAGTGAATAAACGAAATAATATTTGGTAAGAATCTTCGCTACTCTAGTGCGGAAACTAACATCTGGGATATGAGATAACTATATGGTTAAATAATATATAATACCAAAAACACATAACTATGAAACACGACATAGAAAGAATAGTTGCCACAAGGCAGAAGTGAAAATATCGTGGGACGGAAAACCTATTTATACCTCAGCCCTAGACTAATCGACCTTCTTCCATTGAGTATTAAATAGATAAAGGGTGTACATTTGTTCAAGACTAAATTAAAACAATGGATACAACACATACCCCGAAATGTTGTTTATGATATCCTGAATTAGAAAATTCTTATATAAGCTCTACTTCGGATGTCTTTAAATATTTTTATGATTAGACTTTACTCACCTGATTCAACACCTTACCCCATGTTGACATATTTAACTAATTATAGAAAAAATGATTTTATCCATTTATGTTTATCCATAGTTCACTTAGAAGTATATCCTTATTCATAAGTTTCTTTTGTTTATACAAATTATTCCCATTACTCAAATCATATCTACAAATTCAATTCAAATTATATATTTAAATTATGTATTATTATATATTCAAACTATGTATTATTATATATTATATATTCAAACTAGGTATTGTTACATATTCAAATTATTATTCAAATTATTCTCATATAATTTATCCCCCCTTCTAATCCCGCACAAGTAGATGTATATATCTACTTCTCAAACATATCTGTTTTGTATATTTACCGTATCTACTTACAAATACAAATACAAATACAAATACAAATACATTTATTGGTCTCATAAGCTACAAAATTTGTAGATAAGACAAGTCAATAGAGATAGTTTAAAACAGTAATTACGTATATATAGAAATATAAAAATTGTAAAAATTGGACATTACGATAAATTAATTAAAATGTTTAAAAGTAAACATCAATAATTTACTTACAGAAAATCGTACGTTTATATAAAAACATAAAAATTGTAAAAATTGGACATTACGATAATCAATTAAAATGTTTAAAAGTAAACATCAATAATTTACTTACAGAAAATCCTGTAGACTGTACGGTTCAAGATTACATATATAATCAAATGTATAATTTTTAAACTTTTTAAAATTTGTACACTCTTTAATGTGTTGGGGAAGCGCATTATAAAATTTCAGACACTGATAACGCGGACAATTTTCAAGAAGTGTTAGACTGTGAATGGGTAATGCATAGTCGCCCTTGCATCTGGTATTATAGGGGTGATGTTGTTCGTGCTCTTGAAACTGGTTACTGTGTTTTTTTACATATAAAATGCATTCATAAATAAATAAACCCGGTATGGTTAGTAAGTTGTTACTTTTGAAAACTCCCCTGCAGGAAGCTAAAAAGCCCATTTTATATATGATTCTAATTGCTCTTTTTTGTATAGTAAAAATTTCCCCAAGATTAGAAGAACCACCCCAAATAGTTATTCCATACTTAGTTTTGCCGTAAAAGTTTGAATAATATATGGTTTTAAGCACCGATGTATCAAAAGACCTTGAAAGTACTCTTAATGCATAGCAAACTTAATGCATACTTATGTATTGTTTATCTCTTTGTAATTACTCTCTTGATAAATAAACATTATTATTATAAAGTACTTTGGTTTCGCTCTTGCGAACTACTCCTACGGTGAAATTCGTATAAGGATTTTTGGGGCTAAATGGTATTTTCTATTATTTTGTTAAAAATTCAAAAGCCGCCTTCCGGCATGAAGTTATATTTTTCTAATGGCCATCCGGTGCTCCTGTTCCTTGGTGAAATCGCCGGATATAAATAATTTATAATTATGTTATAGGGGCGAGCGTAGAGGCGACTTCAATGTGAATATCAGTCGATATTCCGTTGAAGCAACGTCGAGCGCGGTTAGTACTTGGATGGGCTCCCATCTTGGGAAATACAGCGTTCTCGTCCCACCTTCTAGAGGCTTGTATATCAGTGTATACTCGGTAGTTACGTAATTTCAGACGACGATTACGTAGTGGATATACCATCCTTCGGAGGGGATGTAAAGCAGGCGGTCCCTTGTCTATTAAATGTTAGGCAAGTAAAAGATCCCCACTCTTCTTAAGGGAAGAGGTTCGGCAAAATTTCCAGGTTGGGGGTAGCTCGTCTCCTGGCGTCGGTGATAGGCCCTGGTAGCGGAAATAGGCCGACGTTAAACAGTTAAAAAAAAAATTGTTATAATTGTCGTTACACGCCTTTCGCACTTTCCTCTTTTTGGAACTTAATATTTTGCCTGCCAACTTTTAAACTTTTACAATTTTCTAAGCCCATGTTAAGCATACTTTTGTGGTTATGTGTTATGCCGCGATTTTTTTACCTATCGTGTCGAACGTCATCGGGCGACGTCAATTTTCGGCGTATTTTCTACTTTTTTCCCTTTTGTGCCATACGTCGTGGGATACTTTAAAAATATTTTCTGTTAGTTTTGGCGCAGTTCCAAGAAATTTGCCTTGACCTGCTGTAAAACGTCTTTTGAGACAAGAAATTTTTCTAAATTGATTTTTGTCATTTATCGATTTCTCTAGATTTTACAACAACAACACGGTGCCATCTTGGAACCTGAAGTCACATAATATCACCCATTATAGATGGACTATATTGATCTGAATACCAATTACAAGAATGCGACCACGTAACTGTGATAAACATGTGAAAAATTACAAACCTGTAATAAATTACAATTTAGAAATGATATGACATATAAAAGAAAATGATCCAAAATTAAAATAAGTAAAAAGCAATACTTAGATTTTTTTATAAAATAAAATTTAAAAAAAATATCTAAAAAGTGAGAAATAAAATTTCACTCAGTTTTACAAATACATATCTACCTATTAGTGAAAAGTAGCAAGGAACTGTATCTTATTACCAAATATCAATTTGAAGTCGGTGCAAAAAAAATTATTAATTTCAAAAACACGTTTTGCACCGACTTCAAATTGATATTTGGTAATAATGTACAGTTTCTTGCTACTTTCCACTAATAGGTGGACAGGTATTTGTAAAACTGAGTGAAATTTTGTTTCTTACTTTTTAGAGATATTTAAAAAAAAATTCAACCACTTTAGTAGCTTCACATATTTCAAGGTTCCTGCCTGGAGGATAAACAAATAATACATCATAACCTCACTTTAGTTCCTTTTAATAATATACTTTTAGTCCACAGTACATAGTATCAAATAGTCGTTTACTTTTCGGTTTCCGCCATTGTACCAGGTTTCACGTAAATCTATAAATAATTTGCTGGCATTATCGCATCTCAATTAAGAACCATCATGCAATGAAATCATCACTAACAGCATTGAAAACAACGATATGAGCGAGAGCATGCTGTATAATTTGCTTGTAAAAGCAAATTGTTCAATGGGAGCGTTTCTCAATAAAAGTCTCAGTTCATATTGCTGTAGTAGAAAACATTCTTCGGCTGATTCACCGCCATGCAAGGCTCTTTTTTGTTGCGAAATGGTATGACATAATAGGAAGTTATACTAAAGTAAAGATGAAGTACTTTTTAGAATATCTCTTTTTACAATTATTGCAATCAATCATTTTGTAATTAATCGCTTTGAATTTTACAAGTTAAATGAATTTTTTTTATATTTACAAATTTATATTAATATCAGAACAAGTATTAACAATGATTTTCGCCTATCATTTGAATATAATCAGTTACCTTAAGAAGATTCCAAGCAAATAAAATGTATACTAACGATTATTATTTGATTATTCCCATATCAACAAGTATATTGACAAGGTGATAATCATAAACTTCAAAATGTGTTGCTGTATTTTTATGAAAAGTAAAATGCACATGACACAAAAAATAATTTTAAATAGGAGTCCTTAGACCTGGGGAGGAGTAATCGAATTTTGAAAAAATTTTTCGCAAACTGTTTTTCAAAATTTTTTAGGGGTCGTTAGAGAAGTGCTTCTCGAGATGTTATATCCCATATTTCGTATGGGTCCCATATGCCACAGACGAGAAAAAAATTATTGAAATTTCCAGATCCGCGCTTGCAACAAATCGACGACGACCACTGCTACTACTACTACGACTACGATAATAATAAATAACAACGGGGTCTCGTCTCACCGACAAGACGAATCTGCCCTACCAAGTACAACACCCTGTCAGGTACGTAAGTCGTCTACAGATAATTCCGAGTTCTAACATCGAAACATTTGTGCGACCCATGATCGTCCGTCAAGAGATCAGGTCGGACACGGCAAGAATCGATCCCACCGCCGACCGTCGATCTCGACGGCGAATAGGGCCAGTGCGACAATCGCGGTGAACCGCGACCGCCTAGTTAAGCCACATTATTTTGAACTTTTCGACTCTCGGAACTCCAAAAGATATCGTTACTACCTTCGACTAGAAAGGATAAGGCCTTAGAGGCGTTCAGGCATAATCCCATGGATGGTAGCTTCGCACCACCGCCCGCTCGAACCAGTGCGTGAACCAAATGTCCGACGAGTCATTAGTAGGGTAAAACTAACCTGTCTCACGACGGTCTAAGCCCAACTCATGTTTCCTATTAGCTCTGCAATATCTCGGTAATTAAAAAGATGAATTTATGATGGATTTATTTCCTCGCTATTTTTTTGTTCAAATTGTTTTACGTTATTTCTATTAGCACCATTGTGCTTCTTCAAAATATTTTTTTCTTTATGCGTCTTTCAAATTAAAAAAGTATAATGCCATAAGTACACGGATATCTCCATAAGAGTGTCTCGAAAGCAAAGCAAAATCGCTTTATCTATTAGGTCGTAGGCCGTTAGTATGTTTTACGAAAAGCTGGAAAGCCTCGTATAACTCATATATTGCCCTGAATGGCATTTCAAAGTGTTCAATCCTGATGAACGATATAATCGCTCATAGCCACAAGCGACGCAAAATTTTTATGATATATATTATTACCGACAGGCCCAATCCTTTCAGCACCAAACCAAAATTGTTAAACAAACATATTTTTTACATATAGTGGAGGACTGTTAAGGAAAACAACGCGTTATTTAGGAACTGGCCGGTAACGCACGGATTTGCCTGAAATTATGTTTATAGGTTACTAATATTGCATACTAAAACTCCTACAATTCAATAATTGCCGCGATTGCTCAGAAATCTATAGGAAATTAAATTTTTTTTTTAAAATATGACAAACTAAATTGGTTCTAACATTACTGCTTCAAAAACTATAATGTTTATTAAAATATCGGCAACAATTTCGAAATACAGAGTGTTTTATATTTTTTGAAAGTATTTTCTTTTCGCCATATATATGTAATGCGTAAACGGAATTGAATCAAAATTTGTATTTTGATTACATTCACCATCAAATGCCTGAGATCTTAATAAAATACAGAGCCGGACCCAGAATAAAAATATGTTTTAATTATTCCTAGAAAATAACACTCTGTATACTATTTGAAATATTAATTTGCACCTAGAAAGATACAAAATCTCATAAAAAATATTTTGGTACAATTTCATTGTATAAATAAACAAATTAAATTGTCGAGGATTCAATTTTTTTTAATGATAAATTGAGAGAAAAACGTCACTCCAGGTATTAGTAACATACTACTGTAATCGCCGGAGGTCACTATGAGGACTAACCTCAATTTGTATTTTAAATTAGATAATTTAAACTGAATTTAATTTTTTAATCACTTACTTCAAAGTGACCACCACGCCAAATTTAGTATGTTTTCTTAATCCTGTTTTATGGCTTATACTATTCTATTAATCTAATTAATTTTTAATTTCATTGCAAGAGTAATTATTTATTACAATCATCTGCTCTTGCCGTTACATTTGTTTTAAAACTTTTTAAATAATCTAGTAGGTACCTGTCAAAATTATATGAGTTATATTATAATTAAGAAGTGTTGTCACCACTGTTGCTTTTACTGGTTACAATATTGTCTTGTAATAATTATAAATCATGCCGTTTACATACACGAGAAGAGAATACGCAAATATAGTTTTTGTTTATGGATATTGCAATGGCAATGCAAAAGCTGCTGAAAGGGAGTACAGACATCGAATTGGGAATCAACGTGTACCAGATTTTAAAACATTTTATTGAATGTTCGTTCCCTCAATCAAGACAATAGAACGTCCTGTTAGGCAGACCCGGTAAGAAAGGGATTTGATTTTAAACCCAAAAATCAGCAGAAGAAGAATTGCTCAACAATTAAATATTCCTCAAACCAGAGTTTGAAGGAGCGGAGATTTATTAAAGGCGAACAAATACATCCTTATCATATACAAATTGTACTACGATTGATTTCAGGTGATGAAGTATTTCGGTTAACTTTTTGCCCAGACAAACTATGTTAAGAGTATTGTTTGTCGATAAATCTCAATTTGCCCGTGATGGTATAAATAATACTCGAAATGTTCATACCTGGAGTCAGGAAAATCTCCGTGCAATAATCCAAAAGTGTTCCCAACATAGATTTTCTCTATTTGTGTGGTGTGGGATGTTCAATAATAATCTCATCTTCATATTTTTGAAGATCACTTAAATGGTAAGAATTATTTAGATTTTTTACAAAATATTCTACCAAATTTATTAACCAATGTAAACACAAGAGGGATGTGTTTACCAGTTCTCACAGCCCTTGCCTATTTTTTGTGGGCTATTTGAAAACTGAAGTATACACAGAAGAAATAAACACCAGAGAGCAGCTGATTGCAAGAATTGCACTTTTGCAATTCAGTTAAAAACAATTTAGAGATTGTTAGAAAGAGTATAAATCAAATGACAAATCGATCAAAAAATTTATTATATTTGGCGTTGGTCACTTTGAAAATAGACTGATAGAGTTTTCTTCCTGAAGAAGATTCAAATATTGTATTAAGCTACTTAGTCAGTATGGTCATTCTGTTGATCAGTGTATTCGAAGGAATGAAGTCAAAGCGCAAAGCTCCACCGGGATTGAAAGATCTTATAGACTTACAAAAATTAATCGATCTGTTAGCAACTCAAATGCAAAATACAATTAGCCTAAGGAAGCTTTGTCTACTTAAATAGCAATATCTGATATCTATAATCTCTTACCTCAGATTTGTGTCTCTTCGTGTGGTGTCAGATACCATGAAAAGAGGATCCGACAGCAGTACATCTTAAAAAGTAGTATACACACAAAGGAAACAAGAAAGTTAGGTACAAATATGTATAATTTTATTTTAAAATGAATCATTTGTTTTCTGTATCAAATTCAGTGCTTTTGCTCAGAATTAGTGGGTAGCTGCAGCTACGATGAGGCATGAACGTAAATGTATATTCCCCAACGCCTCAATAAAATCTAGCCGACAATTTGCTAGAGTGCCACCGTGACTTTGTGATACAGGTAGCCATACTAGAAGACCAGGAAAAGTACATAGCAAAAAACTTCTCCACGTTCTTTTTTTTTCTAATATAAATCCTATGGCTTCGATATTCCTTACTTGTCGCAAATATATAACATGTAAATCTGTCAAGATACAGGTCCACAATTTGGAAATAAAATTTCATTTAACTACCAATTTACACATTTTTGCATTTCTTCTTAAAATATGTATGAACATGCGTTTATCCCTCAGCAAAGTAAATTAACAAAGTACTTAATATCCCTTATGATTTAAACTAAAGCACTATGTTGTCCACATTCTAATATCTAAAGCATGACTAGAACTGATAACAACTCGCTAATATAACTTTAAATAATATGTATCAACATTAGACGTATATTAAAGAAAAATTGATGTACATTTATTACACAGCTCCACAAAATAAAAAAGTGGTCTATTCCTGGAACTCCATTAGGTGACCTCTATGTATTTCGACGTACTGAATACGAATCAGGTGCGCGTTTAGCTCCATCGCTCACCATTTTTCTGTAAATCGCGAAAATAACCTAAAAAGATCCTTAAAAGAGTAGCGGGTAGACATGTAAAAAGTGCCCCCGCACCTACCGAACTAAAATGGCTTCCATAAAATGTCTCGTATGCTCGTCTTGTGTACAAAGTTTGGACTCTACATAGGGTGGAAAAAAAAAAATTTATGTTTTATTTTTTTTCTCACCTCCTATTTGACGGATCGCTTTGTAATTTGGCACAAATAATATTAGTGTTAGGAGAGTTTATTTTAAAAAATATTGCTCTTCTACGATGGTTTTATGTATTAAAAAAAAATAATACATTTTTTCAATGGCCTGAAGGGTGACTGCCCTATTTGACACTATTACCATATTTTGATATAATATGTATTTAAACTGTAACTATAACATATAACAGTTATAGTTTTATTAATGTGGTGGAACAGGATAAAAATAAATAAAAATTATCTGAACTTGCAATATTAGGAGTATATTATTTAATATTTAGATAGATAATCATATAATTCATTCAGAAAAGAGTAACTGAGTGATGCAGAAATTGGACCCATATTGCGAGCAAAGGAAAAAGGAACCCGACCACAATGGAAGGATGTCTCAAACAAAGGAGTAGGATTGAAGGCTTTGTGGTCGCAATGGGATTCACTTAGAGCATCAGACGGGCTTCTTTTATTATTACATATGAACATCTATAATACTTATTTTATTAACCATTAGGAACATGATAACTCATAAATAACAAAATAATTTATCCAAGTCACTTTCCTCATCTAACTGTGGCAGCAAAGAAAGTTTTATTGGTTGATTCGATTCAATTTTTTTACATATTATACATTGCTGCTGTTTTTGCGTTTTAAATTAAGTGAGCTGATTTTTCTCTCAGAACTATTGCTATCAGTTATAGAACTTTCCATTTCGTGCATAACACTACTACTAAGTTTTTTAAAAAGGGAAAAATTAAGTATTAGGTATAATACAAATAATATAACATAACCACGAGTACGATGCACACACTTAAAATTCCGAAGATAAGATACTATACATGAGAACGTAACAGTATGAGATGGAGCTAAGGAGATTTGTTAGACAGATGCGGCTGCGGCAGAGCGGTGGCGTGAGTAGCCAGCGGTCCGGGTGCCAATTGAAAAATGACTTATTTTATATTTTTAGTGCCTCTTCAACTGCCAAAGCACGCACTGACCACGGGGTGTCTTTAAAAGCAGCTTCTACTTCGAGGGCACGCACAAAGCCTCGCTAATACTTTGATATCGTGATATTCTAAGAATTCGCCCGACCTCTTCGGCCCTGATGCCATCTAAAAAAGCTCCCACGGCTAGTTGTTCCTGAAATTCTCTTGATGCACTCGGATATGCCAGGTGTGCCAGTCGCAGCTTCGAATTCTTGTAAGCTTTCCCCAACCTTTTGCGTTATTGATTTTAGCTGAGCCTGGTATACTTGGGCAAGGTGTTGGTCGCCATATCTCAAGTCTAATGCAGTTTCCAAGACTTTGAAGTCCCTTTGCTTTTCCACCGGGATGGTCTGAAGTAACTCTGAGGTTTGGCCCCATAGCGCCAGAACTAATGCCATAGCATTTTCCTCGTTATCCCAGTTATTCGCACTTGCAGCCGCCTCAAATTGTCTCTTGTACGCTGTCCATGAGCTTTGGCCGCAAATGAGGGAGGTTTTAAACGAGGACCTGATGATGCTACCAGCTGGCCTCCTTTCTCTCTCAATTGTCGTTTAAGGCGCTCCACTTCTCCTTTGGCCTCACTCATCTTTTCTTCGATGTCGCTTACTTCCCCTTTGACTTGACTAACTTCTGCCTTGACCACACCTACTTTATCTTCGACCTTGTTTATCTCTTCTTTGATTTCGTTAGTGATTGAATTCATAGCGTCTTGTTGAATTTTCATTTGATCGCTCAGGATTTTCCTCAGTTCTTCCTGGCGTCTTTCTCGTTCTTCTTTCTCCTCTTGATGCCTTATTTCCAGGTCTTCCATTATTTCCTTCAATTCGTGTCTTTCTTCTTGACGCCGCCTTTCTTCCTTTTGACGTCTTCTTTCTTGCTCTTCTTTTTCTTCTTGACGTCGCTTTTCTTGTCCTTCTTTTTCTTTGCGATGTCTGATCGCAAGTGAAATAACTAAACATGAATGAGTTATATGATTACCTATCTAAATATTAAATAATATACCGTAATATTGCAAGTTCAGATATTTTTTATTTATTTTTGTCCTTTTTCCACCGCATTAATAAAACTGTAACTGTTATATGTTATAGTTATAGTTTAAATACATGTTATATCAAAATATGGTAATCCTGTCAAACAGTCGTAGTCACCCTTCAAGCCATTGAAAAAATATATTATTTTTTTTTTAGTGCATAAAATCATCGTAGAAGAGTAATATTTTTTAAAATAAACTATCCTAACACTAATATTATTTGTGCCAAATTACAAAGCGATCCGTCAAATAGGCGGTGAGAAAAGAATAAAACATTTAGGGGTAAATTTTTTTTTTTCCACCCCATGCAGAATCCACGAGCTTAAAACTTTCTACACAAGATAGTCAGCATACGAGACATCTTATGGAAGCCATTTTAGTTCGGTAGGTGCGGGGGCACTTTTTACATTGCTACCCGCTCATACTCTTTGGGTTGTTTTCGGGATTTACTAAAAATTGGTGGGTGATGGGGCTAAATGAATACCTGATTCGTATTTGGCACGTCGAAATACATCGAGGTTGCCCAATTGAGTCCCAGAAACATACATTTTTTTTTCTTGTGTGTGCCTGTGTAATACATGAATATCACCGGATCCTCCGCCATTTTATAGAAAACCGCGTATACAAATATATTACACAAAAATAGTGAAAAGTGGGCTCTTCTGGGTCTCCATTGGATAAGCCCTACATATTTCGACATGCTGAATGTGAGCCAGTTGTCCTTTTAGCTCCATCACCCACCAATTGTTAGTAAATCGCGAAGATAACCTAAATTATGAGGTTTTTTTAGGTTATTTTCGCGATTTACAAAAAAATGGGCGAGGAGCTAAACGGACACCCGATTCGTGTTCAACACGTCGAAATACAACCAATGGAGTTCCAGAAACAGACCACGTTTTTATTTTGTGGAGCTGTCTTATTTAATTCATCATACTTCAATTATGCATTAAGTAAAATTAATCTACTAGTGTATACTAAAGTGAGTAGCTATTTTTTGTAGTTTACATTTTCCGATTATTTAATAAACTTGGTAAAATTATTGTCTCATATTCCCATAAGTAACAGAAGTGAATTTAATAATTAAACACCTTAAGCTCGCCACACTATGCATAGTTTATGATAAATATACTAGGTACTTACATATTAATTACATGGCGAGTGCATCATAATAATGTCAGTGTTTAGTAAAATATCAGATACTGTTTAGTAAGTTTCTATATTATGTAAAGGCTTGATAATTTATAGATGAGTGCTACCTCTTTTGAGGAGTGGCACCTACAAAAGCATTGAAACTAAAAAAGATTCAAATTTTAACAAGATAAAGCTCTATGCAACTTTTCATATAAATTGATACTCTTTAATTTATATCGACTTGTAAATTGCAATTTCAGCATGAAAAAAGAGGTATTCCAAAACTGAGGTATTTCAAATAACTCGAAAAGTATTACATTTGCTAGAAACAAATAAAAAAGTTACTAAACTGGGGATTCATTTCGATTTTTATAAATTTAATAGTATCGGATATCTGGAAGTATAAAGATGGCGTCCGAATGTTTATAAGACGAAGTATTTAGTTTAAATATTAAATATCTCAGAAACTTACTTACATTTACATACAAATATGCTAATAATCAAAAGAAAAGATTGTTAATTAAGCTTTTTCAAATGGTTTTTTAATATTTATATAAAATTGAAAAGAAAGAAGGTATGACAGAAATAATGTGCATTTTTGTATTTTTTTAATAAAAACATCGTCAATTTGGTAGGTACTGTAAGTAGCCTGTAATAAAAAAACTATTTTTCGTCAAGATATAGTATGACCTAGACGCCCAAATATTTTCGTCTGGACGGCACTTGCATAAGAAAAAATTGCATTTTCAGATATAAAGAGATTTTTGAGAAAACGTAAAATTCTTGTTTCTTTGCAATTTCTCAACATTTTAGCGAAAAAATGGTGGATATAAAAAATAAAGCTTATAAACTGAGAATGAATTTGTTTTTATATTTATGTAACATTAATAGTTTTGAAGATATTTAAGTTTAAAGATTACATGCGAACGATTATAGGATAAACTATGTAATTTAATGTTGAATAAGGGTAATTTGAGGGCTTAAGACATTCGCGGACAGTAACTGCTATAGCAGTAAATTTCAGATGATGTTATAGGACACCGCTGCTATAGCAGTACATATTTGAGAGGCCAGAAAGCACACTACTGTGCTAGCAGTAGATTTATAGGTAAGAATAAGTGACGACGCCTATTTACTGTCCCACAGCAGCATTATGAAAGGTATCGATAAGAAAATTAACCCCAATATATGGCAAAAAATATAACTATATTTTTTTTTATATTTCTCATTATTTTAGTAAAATACAGAACACTAACTTAACACTACAATAAATTAAGAGTAAAAATGACTACGTTTTCTTCACGAGAAAAATCGACAAACTGAGGTCAAAATGGCTTTTTTTGGAAAATTGTACCCTTTTTTTAATATATCGAGTTTTTTTAGACATGAGCGCATTTTTTTAGCATGGTGATTTTTTTACATGTTGTTCTTTAGACGTCAATAAATATAAAAATACAAAAATTAAACTGCTAAATAAATGCGCTCATGTCTAAAAAAATCGATATGGTAAAAAAAGGGTACAATTTTCCAAAAAAAGCCATTTTGACCTCAGTTTATCGATTTTTCTCGTGAAGAAAACGTAGTCATTTTTACTTTTAATTCATTGTAGCGTTAAGTTAGTGTCCTGTATTTTACTAAAATAATGAGAAATATAAAAAAATATATAGTTAAATTTTTTGTCATATTGGGGTCAATTTTCTTAGCTTATCTCCTTTTGGGCACTGACCTCTTACGTGGATATATCGCAGAGCAGCTACTGCATATGCAGTAATAGTGCCATTGTGATCTATGCAAGTGTAGCGGGTAGTGTCCTCTCCTTTGTAATCACTTTATTTTTTATGCTTATAAGTTATTCAGATTTGCTAAGCTAACGTAGTTGAGATGTATGGAGTTTTTGTAAACTTATGCTAATACAACTGTATTGAATAATTTGAAATATTGTACGTTAGTTTATGCAATTTATATTTATCCAGGACCGTTCCTAGATGTTTGTGAAAAATTATGTGAAAAAATTTTCATAAAAATCGCACCAGTACTTACTTCACTGTGTTTTTGGGTTCATCCGTAATTTCAGTACTGTCCGCGAATGTGTTAATACAGAATTAAAGATAATTAATCAAATTTTGAAATAATTCTTTGTCTCTATCATAAAAAACAAAGAAGTTATGGCCAAAACAATGTGCTTCTTCTCATTTTCTTAAACAAAATGTCGCCAAAAAAATTCAATAATACTGTTGTTTGTTAATGTCATTACCTAGATACCCAATTTTTTTTGTCAGTTTAAAACACTTCATCTGCCATGTCAAAGTCACTATTTTAAATTTTTCAATTTTGACTTCAGACTCGTAATCAGCCACCCTAAAAATATATATTATATGTTTTAATAATAAATCAGATATACTTTTTCAAATGTGAAATGTCTAAATTTAGAAGTAGTTTTCACCCCTTGAGGATAAGAGTAAGAGTCAAGACCGTACAGAAACTGAAGATAATACCTTTTACTACAATAATTATTCGTAAAAAAATTTATCATTACTATGAGACTATTCCTAAATTTTACAATTTTTTTACCTCCAGGTACTGTGCTAATTAAGAAGTTCAGTTTACAGGAGCTATTTTTAATATTCTGTAAGGAATATAAGTAATTTATCTTTGATTTTGTACAATGATTTAAGTCGATTGAAAGTTTCCGTTGACTTTAGACGGGCGGTATCTTCAGAATCAAATACATATCGGGTACATTACTTTGTAATCGATGGTGTTGTGCGAATGGCCGTGCAACCACAGCTATACATTACAAGCATAGATAGATAGATTTTATAATCGATGATTTTACAGAATCATTAATGACATCACGCTGCAAATCGACACCATCATAGTGCTTTTAGGTTTCGAGGAGAGCATTCGATTCTGTCTGCTTACTGGTCTTATACACATATACTACGTTTGTAATTTTCCATCACACTTAATTAACCTTATCCTGTGTTACTTGAACAACACAATACTCTAAGTTAAAATTAACAATACTCTCTCTCTCGAGAGAGAGAGAGCATTCACCGATAGTTTCTACGTATTGCAACAGTGTCTGACGATTTTCTAAAATCACCTTCCTCACAAAGCCATGAATTACTTATAATGGAGTCAAAATAAATTTCGAATGGAATTGTTTTGCTGCAGCAATTAGGTGCTACAAATGTAATGAGAAGTTTTGGATTAAATCTGTCCATTGCTTCATATAAAATTTGAACAATTTATGTTTCAGCATTGTCTGCTATTTTTCCTATTATTTTTGGTCCTAGTAAGCGCACCGTAAAAATGAAAATACCAAATTGTTCGCAACAAAATTTCGAATAAAACTGAACCTGTGGAAACACTTTTTGATACTTTGTTAATTTGTAAAAAAAAAAATGGAAACCACTAAAAATTGCCTTTTTTGATAACCTAAGAAATACAATAATGCATCAATTTTAACGAAAGTTGGTAAAGCTACCCCCTTTATTGAACTAAACTTTAATGCAACATTTTTGAGCAAAATATTTATTCAAACGATTAAAAATAAAAAAAAAATTCAAACTTTCAATGGATTATTGTTTAATTGCATCGACTCGTAGGAGGATAATTTTTTTTTTAAATGTAGGTTTGAACTTGTATTCTTGTATTCTACAATGGCATCAGGAAGAAAAAAACTATTTTCATTTATAACACTTGAAATTTGTTTATAATTTTAAAAATTATAGTTATAAATAAATTCAAATAACTGATTTTTTTTATCAAAACAAAAACGGTAAACGAATTATTAAAGTTTTTCTAAAAACATAATGATCTACTTGCATTTGGAGCTGAGATACGTTAGTTTTGGCGTTTAAGTCATTTATAAATAAACAACTCGATATTTCTTCTTGAAAGGACTGGTTGTTCTCCAATGCTTATGTTATTGTCTTTGCTAGTTGAAAACAATCCAAAACAAAATTTTTTAAAACGACATCGAATCGGCTTTGAGAACATAACGCTCGTTTTCAATTTTTTATAACTTTCTTAATTTTATAATTTTCATCACAATTTTCATCACGTTTGCCTTATTTAGTTTGATAAAATATCCACAGAGTTGTTTATAACAACTATAATTTTGAAAATTATAAACAAATTTCAGAAAACTGGTTTAAATGAGGATAATTGTTTTTTTTTTTTTCTTAATGCCATTGCAAAAGACATGTATATTTTTCTAAAAAAAAGTCCTACGAGTTAATGCACTTAAACAATAAGCAATTGAAATTTCGAAATCTTTCTTATTTTTAATCGTTTAAATAAATATTTTGCGCTAAAATTTGGCAGGATGGATTAGTTCAAAATAAAGGGCATAGTTTCACCAACTTTCATTAAAAATGATGCATTATTACATTATATTTCTTCAATTATCCAAAAATAGCAATTATTAATAGTTTTTATTTGTTACAAATTAACAAATTATCAAAAAGTAGGAGTGGTTCTATTCAAAATTTTATTGCGATGCGATTACTAAAACCGGAGATAATAAGTGAAATAGTAACAAATTTCAATGTTGAAACAAAAATTCTTTAAATTGTATAAGAAGGAATGGACCCGATTTAATCCAAAATTACTCATGGCTCTTCTTATTATACCTATAACCTCCGATTAAAGAACTTATATCTAGATACATAATTGTACTGATTTGTATGTTGCTGAGATAGTTACAATCTAAGGCACTTCTTCCCATAAGTTCTTGATTGGCTAGTCGATCTATTCGCGGCCGATTCGGGCACGATCGGTTCAGTTCGATTATCATAATCTCATCTCAGTTTGACACTTTTGACAGTGTCCGCCATTAATGTTTTTAGTGTTTTTCGTGTTTTTCGATCAAAATCTGGTGAAGAAGTCTTTTTACTTTAAGTTGTGATTTGCTTAATACCTAAATAATATTCTCTATTCATATTTACACAGTTTAGTTACAATATATTTAGTGCAAAATGTTGAAGTGCTGTGCCGTTTGCAGAAAGCAGTTTAAAAAAGAAGAAAATCGATCGTTCCATAGTCGTAACATGATGAAGTTCAGTTTACAGTTATAAAGTGAATAGCAATTAAATTTGAATATCCTTTCAATACATATTTATCTTACTGTAATATCGTATGCCTACATCACGTTGTATAAAGAGCCGGTAATGCAGGAATTGCAATAATTCATTTTAATGAAAATATTTACCATTCTACACATTTTCTACACACACAACGCCACTGTTGCCTATGGGATGTGATGTTCATCTATTCTTTTTAATGGACATATAATGTGACTATGTTAGGAGCAAACAAGGTATATAGTGAAAAGATAGCTTGTTATGTATCTAGATATAAGTTCTTTAATCGGAGCCTACAACACATTAAAATAATAAGATTGCTGCAGCCAGAAAATCTCTTATTCACCTATTTTGATGATTAATTTGACTCCACTATTATAGATGTATGCAAATTAACTAAACTAAGGATATTACTTTTCATAAATAATAAACATCACATCTTAACGTCAATTAAAATATGCAATGTCTGCAAGAAAATAGAAATCATAATTCATGTAGGTATTAATAATTTGAAAAAAAAAATGTTTTTATTTGAAACAAATTATAGATTTGATGATAAATAAACAAGTTTTCGCAAACACAAAAATATTGAATATTTACAGGGATTTTATTAAATTCTACGAAGCTTTTGCATCATGATAATAATGATGATGTCAACAAGGTTAATGAAACTCGCGTTGAATATAGTATTTGATTGAGTTTTTCCATGGATTTCCGAAGATATCTATAGTGGTTGCACTATAATTATCATATTAAAATAAATCTTTAATACAGATTTAAGAAGTAGGTATATATTGAATATATAAGTAATTTCAATTCATTTTATAAAATGTAAAACCTTTAATATTTTGAATATAATAATAATCTTGTTCTTCTGTTTTTCCTATATCCCTGGTTACTTGAGAATAAGCAACTTAAAAGGATCTTCACTTAGAGGCGAGTGAGTTGCCACACACACTCCTCCGTTAACAAGAAGAACAATTAATCAAATAAAGCATCGATGGCAAAACGTACTTCCTTAATATGAGTTGGCGAGACATCACATCTGTCAACCAACAAAAAGGCAGGTTTGACTCTGTCAACATTGACAGTTACAACTTTACCTTTTTTATCAAAAGTAATTAACTTATCTATACGGGATAAAACATTAAAGGGACCTTTGTACAGTGAGGTAAAGGTGCGTCTATAACGTTCTTTACGAACAAATATAAAGTCACATTTGGAAATCTCGGGATTAACAAATGTTTTATAATTAACATGAGGAACTGGAGAAAAAAGTTTAAATTGTTAAAATAATTGCGTAATTTGTCTGGTGTATCATATGATTTAATGAATAAATCGCCAGGTAACCATAGAGTTTGACCGTAAATTAGTTCGGCAGATGAACATTGCAAATCTTCTTTGGGAATTGTTCTGAAAGCTAATAATACAATTGGAAGTTCGTCTACCCAATATGACGTATTAGCCCTAGCTGTTAATGTAGCTTTAAGAGTGCGGTGAAAACGTTCTATCATTCCGTTGCTTTGTGGGTGGAATGTAGTGGTACGAATTCTATGAGAACCCAAAAACATTGAAAATTTTTATTCAAATTGAACTCCCTGGCCAGTAGTTACCGTTAAAGGAACACCAAACCGGCACACAAAATTCTGAAATAACGTAACGTGCATCAGTCTCTGCAGTAATATACCTAAGAGGATAAGCCTCTGACCATCTAGTAAATCGTTCAATTACTGTCAGAATGTAAGAGTATCCTTTGTATGGAGGTAATGGTCCTACTATGTCTATATGAATATGGTCGAACCTACACTTAGGTATTTCGCATTTACCTAGCGGGCTCCTAGTGTGACGTGAAACTTTGACAGCTTGACAGCTAACGCAATTCTTAGCTCATAAATTGCAATCGGTGTTCATTTTGGGCCAGAAATAATTATGTACAACTAAAGCCCTAGTAGCTTTAATTCCAGGTTGAGATAGACCATAAATATATCAAATATCATCCTTCTATAAATAGTCGGAACATAAGGGCGTAGTTTTGGAAGAGAAATATCGCACCAAATCAATTCATCTAAATCTGAAATCTTAATTCTTTTCAAATCGAAAGTATGTTTAGAATTTGAAGATTGATTGGACAATAAGTGTTTAAGGTCAGAGTCTTTTTCTTGTGCTTTACATAAAAATCTCAAATCGAAATTAACATTCAATGAAGGGGATTTTTCGATTTGACTCGGTGTGTCATGAATACGTGACAAGGTATCCCCTATGACATCTTTACTCCCTATAATATGTTTAATTTCACAAGAAAACTGAGCAATATATTCCAGATGACGTATTTGTGTCGGAGATCTTTCGGTTTTCGTGAATAAAGCATTGACCAAAGGCTTATGGTCGGTAAAACAATTAAATTTTTGACCTTCAAGTAAATGTTTAAAATGCTTAATAGCAAAAAACAAGGATAAAAGCTCTTTATCAAAAACTGAGTATTTGGTCTGAGCTATGGTAAGTTTACGCGAAAAGAAAGCTAAAGGAGTAAGAACTTCTTTGTCATCTCGTTGCACTAAAACTGCTCCCATAGAGACATTTGAACAATCTACTGTAAGTGATAAGAATGTATTATCACTACAACAAGGATGAGCTAAAATAACTGCATCGACAATAGCGCTTTTGGCTTTTAAGAAACTATCCATACAGCCAATAGGAAAATCATCTATTTTCACAATCTTGTAAATTGTAAATTTTGGACGTACCTTTTGGCCAGGAACATATAAATTTAATTTTGATATAAGGTAAGATCTGAGCTATTAGTAGTTTTACAGATTTTACAAATTTAAATTTTGACCAATATATATTCGTATTATTTGAACCTTGCCTTATTTCTTGACTAATTAACATGTGATTCTGCGTTTTGGATCGACAACTAATTTTTAAGGAGCTTCACAGAGTTCATTACATATGTTACGGGACCTCTGTTACAACGCATAAACCAACGAGGTAATTCTATAATAGTATATTATGCAACGACAATTTAATGAGAGCTACTGAGACACGAGCATGAATTATACATGAGCCGTAGGCGAATGTCATAATGAATGCGAGTGTCTTAATAGCCATTAAATGTAAGTTGCATACACTATTTTTTCTACGATCAGTCATAATAAAATAGAAAATTTACACTTTATTTCTGAAATTTATTAATTATAGATTAAAATTTAGGACACATTACGAAAACTAAACTTAGGAAATATTACTACGGATTATTATTTCAATTTCACTTTTACTATCACACATGTTCAATGTTCACCGATTTTAATTGCAAGAAGCACATATGTCAAATGTTCAAGGCAATAGTCGATATTCACAGAATATTGCTATGTGTCGAGTCTCTATTGGTTATAAACTTGTATCTTAAAGGAAAATTTGTATCTTAATGAATCTCATTAAAGTACAAGTAGGGAATGTTTAATAAACGAATTAAAGTATGGGCGTAGAAAATAGTATATTATGCAACGGCCATTTAATGATAGCTATTGAGACACGAGCATGAGAATTAGGACATGAGCCGTAAGCGAATTTCATAATGAATGCGAGTGTCTTAACATCATTAAATGCATACACTATTTTTTCTACGACAAGTCATAATAAAATAGAAAATTAACACTTTATTTCTGAAAAAACAGTAAGTATGTCTTGTCAAAATTGATACATTTTAGATGTTCAAGGCAATAGCTGATATTGACAGAATATTGCTATGTGTCGCGTTTCTATTGGTTATAAACTTGTATCTTAATGGAACATTTGTATCTTAATGAATCTCATTAAAGTACATATAGGGAATGTCCAATAAATGAATTAAAGTATGGGAGTAGAAAAAGTGATTCGAATTTAAGATATCTATGAGATAAAGTGCATTGAATCAACGTAAGCAGAGATATTGGAGAGATGTATTGAGCATTTAGCTTCACATTATTTCACATCATTCGGTTCAAAAATAAGAAAACATAATTAAGAACTTCTAACCAAAATTTTAATACCAAAATTTGAATAATGGTACATAGCTCACCTGACATTTACCAAGATTTTAAAATTTGCAGATAACACCGGCACATAAAAAAAAGTCGTAAATAGAAAAAAACTTGTCAAAATGTATGTATTTTTGTGCGCTGCCATCAGATTTGGCCTGTCATCGGATTTTTTTTCTACATTCGATTAAAGTCAAACTTTGACTTTCATCGAATGTAGAAAAAAATTCCAACGACATAGGCCAAATCTGATGGCAGATTCGGATTCAGCGATTCAGCGCACAAAAATACATATATTTTAACAAGTTTTGTTTCAGGTTCACCTCTTTTTTTTGTGTGCTGGTGTAATTATCAGAGTATACATTTTGATATAAGTTTAGATTTCAAAAATTCCATCGCATGATCAGAAGCCAACTTAATTTTGTTTCTTGGCTGGCAAAATTTTATCACAGTTAATGTGAAGCCTTTTTATATTTAGGTATAAAAAGTGTTGCAACGTCAAAGTTTTACTGTGAACTAACTTTATTTTTTCACTTTTAAACGATTAAAAAAGTAAAATAGTCGTCAATAAGTATAATATTCTGCTCGCGTATAATGACTGTTACGCGCTCGCTGAATAATATACTATTATGAATCATCCACTTTCTTGGAGCTTCTTGGTGTTAATTATACCTGTGCAAATAAAATATTGGGTGGTAATAACTAATATTAAATAATTCGCAATTTTCGTCATTTTTACTCTATAGTGTACTAATCGCGATAGTTCAAAAACAGTTGTTATATTTGTATTACTCTGTCGACATCCCATGGAGATCAAATCAGAAGATGAAATGTCGTTCTGAAGGCAGGAGATAATTGTATAGCAGAAAAGTGACGTGCGACTCTGTTTACCAATGTTTTAATGCACTTTGCTGTCATAATCCATCACAAAAACAATCAGTTATTAATATCTTGACAGAGAGAATTTCTGTATTTTAATAAATAATATTCATCTGGAGAAATGTGGAAACTAACTAATATTACTATACGTTTCAAGAGTAAGCCCATCACATTGAGCATAGAAAAAAAATACGGTACGAAAAATAAGATAAATTATTATGTATTATTACCTTGACTGCATTTGTTTGGATGAATATGGATACTAACTAATATTACTACATGTTTCAAAAGTATTAGACAAAAATGAAATACGAAAATAAAAAATGATAAATCAAATTTCTCTCGCTAAAGTGGTCATTTCTGTTTGCAATCCTAATATTTCGTGATTCTGAGTTTACACTTCTTATTTCACAAAATTTGCAAAAAATGTAAGAGATAAATTGTGAAAACTTTTTACTAACACATTTTTGAAAGCCAAGCGTCAGCTAGGGCAAACTTTACATTTGTGTGACAAAGTGGGGCTTCTACGCTTACAGTACAATACAAGGTGCCTGAAGAATATGGGGCATTACTTCAGGTACGTATAGGCTGAGTGAGTCAAAATCACACTAAAAGTAATAATATTTTGTAAAATATGAGAAGAATTTGCATCCTGTTTTAATGCTGTTTTACCTTTTAATATATACTTTATAAAAAAATACTACGAAGATAGCAACAAGGGTGCCGCTATGTTTGTAGTACCACAAAAGCTTTTTATATTTTGCAAAAGACTTAGTTAGTTTTTGCAACTCACCCTGAGTATCTGTGGTTGACAAATATAGGCCTTTCTGTATCTTGTCTAGCTCTAATGCAAAAAGCACCCCGAAACATTGACACACATATTTTAGAAATTTGGGGTAGAATTTTTTACCGATTTTTGAAAAAAATAATTTTAGTGACGAGGGATTATGACTGACCTTCATTAAACTTTGCATACAATAACAGTATGGTCAATATAAGAAGGACAAATTAACAAAACACTCGGCAAAAAATGTACATTTTTCAACTTGAACAAGAAATATAACTTGCATGATATTAGGCAAATAACTGAATAATTGTAAGCATTAAATCTGGAAAATAATAAATTAATTTATTGAAATTAATCAGATTTAAAGACGGAAATGGTTTAATTGTACAGCAAAATCAATTTTCTTGTAAACGGGTTGTTTCATCGGCATCAAACAAGGAAATCCTATTTTTAATATTTGAGGAAAGTTTAAAGATAAAAGACCTTAAGCGATAAAAGCGTTAATAATACCGATCGTTAAGTCTTTAAATCGTACGTATTTCGTCCTTGTTATGAGCTCTTCAGAAAGACATAAAGCCACTGTCAAGATATTTCAATTATAAATCAAATTTTTTTTTTTATATAAAAATTGAAGTTTTGCAATTAGTTGTCAAATGTCTGACAGGTAAAACATTCACAAATAAAAACAAATAAAATTCACCTGTCTTGTATAATCCAGTAACTTTGTCATTAAAAAAAGGACATTAAATGACATTAAATCTGACATTAAATCAGGTATGGCTGCTTTTTTAATATGTTGTATAGAATTCAAAAGCAATGTTAAATCCAAGTTTACGACCTCGGCAGACCTCCGGACCTTGGTAAAAAATCCAGAAAACTGGAAGATTTTTGTTTTCTTTTTCAGTTTTTGTCACCCAAGGCCTACTTTTTCGGTAAAAACATTTTAGTATTTTCTAAAAGTAGATTAAATTTGCTACAAATTGGTACCAGAGCGGACTCTGTAGATAAAATAGTATCCGAGATACAGCTGTTCAAAGTTTTGCAAAATTTTCATTTTTCGACATTTTTATGGTAGTAGTATGGTAGCATTTCACAGATTTTTGAATTAGAAATTGAATAGAAATTAAAATTTTAATTTTTCGACATTTTTAACAATTTCTAACTTAAAAATCTGTGAAATACTACCATACTACTACCATAAAAATGTCGAAAAATGAAAATTTTGCAAAATTTTGAACAGCTGTATCTCGGATACTATTTGATCTACAGAGTCCGCTCTGGTACCAATTTGTAGCAAATTTAATCTACTTTTAAAAAATGCTAAAAATGTTTTTACCGAAAAAGTAGGCCTTAGGTGTCAAAATCGACAAAAACTGAAAAAAAAAACAAAAATCTCGCAGTTTTTTGGATTTTTGACCAAGATCCGGAGGTCTGCCGAGGTCGTAAACATGGATTTAACATTACTTTTTAATCCTATGCAACATATTAAAAAAGCTGCCATACCTGATTTAATGTCAGGTAAAATGGGTAAAGTTACTGTACTATAATGGAGTTTATATATTCTATAAACGTTTCATAGTAAATTATTTTTTTCTTAGACTCTCACAGCTCAGCGGTAATGAACTCGGTTATAGTTGTTAATTAAATTAACGAATTTTCGCAAACGTTTTATGAGGAGGTTCCACTGAAAAAGATATCTTAGACATCTTCAAAAATAAAAAATGACAACTATTTTAATGGGAAAAAAACAGGTCACACTGGGAAGAGCCCCTCTGCAATAGTTCCACCCCACTCTATATAATTTGTGTATTTTTGCAGCCAGAATCAGTTTCTTTGACTTGTATTTAATTTTTTTTTCTTTCTGCATTTATCATAGACACTGCTATAATATTTAAGCAGCCCGTTACTAAGATTTTCGAGTTACTTTAGCGAAGATCATTACAGCGTTTCTCATCAGTTGGGAAAGCTGAGAGGAAAAGTTCAGGGTGCCGGAACTTTTTACCTATCCTAAAGAGTTCAAATCGGTCTTTGAACATGTAAAGAAGACGAAAAAAATAAGAACTGAAATTTTTTCCAGTTCACATTTGAGAAAAATGATTTCCGCCGCTACAAAAAAAGCAAATTAAGGCTGTTTGTAGGCACAAGCTCTCAGAGAATTTATTTAAATGGAATTGGAATTGAATTTCAAGGTCCCAAATATACAGTAATGATAAAATAAGGATTAAAATTGTTAGGTTTATTATTGTAGTTTCAAACATTAAATACATCGTCATCTGATGAGCTTTCTCTCTTATTGTCTGATTCGTCTCCACGTCTTCTTCTTGTTCCTCTTCTTCTTGTTCTCCTTCTTCTTTTCTTCTTCTTCGCCTTGGTCTAAAATGAATAAGAAAATCAACCTTAATGACATGGCGTCAAGCGATAGAGAGCATATAATTGAGCGACGCTTACCTGGGCATTCAGAGAAAGACTGAGCAATGTTCTAAAAATGTTCCGTTGTAATCTGATTTCCTGAGCTTTCCCGTTGATAATCGCTTTCTTTTTCGTAACTATTTTCCCAAAATTCATTATTTGGTTTTGTTTGATGGTTTGCTCATATCGATTGCCATTAGCATGAACTTGTTGCGGAGCATCCGCCCTTCATTCTCTATCCCCAACAAGAACTTTTCAATTGCTTCTGTGGCAGATTCTCCTGTTGCAATATTAAACAGCTTCTGTGGGTCTAGTTCGTCATCAAACGGATTAATGCTACACTTTATCGTGTCTGTGAACCGTTGTATCTGCTCATGGCTTTTTTGATACTACTATCCCCCCAATTCAGCAATGACTTAACATCCTTTTTGTAGTCCGACTTCCTCTAGTACATGCGAAATCACAGCGGATCTAAGCGCATGACCCATTGCCCAGCGTTGTCGTGCACTGATAGAGTTTGTCAAATACAGAATCCCCGTTAATATCCTTGGAGTATCGGCGTTTATAGTTTGCTCTAAAGTCAAATCTATTGGAATACGGGAATATGGTTTTTTAGTTCGGCGTATCCCAAATGATCCAGCTGATAATTTTATTTCCAAACCAGGATAAGACTTGGCGACATTCACTAGTTTATCCTCGTAAAATAGTAGCCATCTAGAATAATTGGAATTATTGAAAATAAATAGAATATTTCCAATTTGATGCATCGCGGACAAGTACATATCCAAATTTCTAGTGCGGATACTTTTAGTAAATGCGTGGAAGTGATCAATCAGTTTTATGTGCATAATATAGAATTGCGCCGTTTTCCCATTTTGTCCAGCTAGCGTCTTCGATTTATATATTTCATATTCCTCTAGGAGATCAATCGTTGCCTGGTGTTCAATTTCTGAATCTGGACGATTGTTTATTTACCAAATCGGTAATATATTTTTTTACGGATTCATGTATAGATTTTTGTCACTGAGGAACTGATCAAAATGTAATTTCTGTAAAGCCAAGGATATAATTCGCCAACAAATCGCTATTTACCAGCACATCTAACAAACCACAACCTTGTATAAAAGATTCTACTGAATGGAAATATGCCATTGTAACATGAATAGCTCCGAGATCTGAGAGTCCGTGTGCGGTATCACGGATCGCAAATATTGATTTCTACCAAAATTCTTAAATTTTTATATCGATTTCGCGCAGCTACGGCCAACGGAAAACGGCAGTTCGCTTTTTTTTTTATCGTTTTATACACCCCAGTCTACAAATAAAAAAAGTTTTAGCCTCGCTGCTTTGATAATTTTCAATTTGATACAACTTTGATTGATATTATTGGAACTTAGGCCAATGACGGCAGTTCTCGATTAATTCATGCCTTGTTCATCATTTTTAACAAGAATTAATAGAGAACTGCCTCGCCGCGGTATAAAAATTACCACATTTTTTTCGACTGACGGAAAGTCGTTTGCTAGCCATCCGTATCGTTTGTCGAACTTTTTTCATATGAAAAAGTATTTTAGAATTTCATAATTTATAGAGTTTACCTGCGATAGAGCTCGCTGTTATGATAGGAGTTTTTGGTAACGGGCTGCCGTACTATATTGTTTATTACATATATAGTTGTCTACGGATTTGTTATTGTTATTTGTTAGACAACTATCCTCCACAATGTTATACTATATACATGAGATTTTATTTCTCAATATTTTTTATTGAAAATAGTATTTTATATGATCTACTATGGGAATATTCTGTACTTATTAAATCATCTTTTAAAAAATAAATTATGTTATTTTAATAAACAGAAACACTAATATTTATTTGCTATAAATTTCACGTCACTGCAGCTTCGACACTAAACGTATCATTTTCAACCTATTCAAAAACGCCTTTGAATCATTTGAAAATGACACGTTGAGTGCCAAAACTTCAGTAAGAAAGTTACAATACATACACGTTAAAAAATTAAGTAAAGTGTTAATGTTTTTATTCATTATGACTAAATAACACAAAGTAACGTCTTTAACATTTCAATGTTTTATTTCATTTGTTATCTAAATCTACGATACTTCTATTATAAACTTATTGTTACCATAACGTTATTCACACCACTCGTGACTATCACTAACCTAGACATTGATACAAAAATTTAAAAACCCTAATTGTACATGAGCTAACGACATTTTTAGTTGCTATATTCGTTTACACTTGATTTATATTTTTTCATATTAATGTAAGTTATCGACAAAAAAAACTCCTGCCACCTCGTTAGTGGGACAACGCTTGACAGCAGCATTTCAATTATGTTAAAGAAAAGTGTCAATGCTATATGTGTTTAAAGCTTGGATTTTTTGTATTCTTTATTGATATTATAGTGTGATGAAAAATGACTTCCTACCACCTTCATTGTGGACTGGCGTGTTCCTGTCATTAACATAGTCAATTGACCGAAATATTTAAAGCGATTTTTTTTGCCAGTAGTTTATTACTTTAGAAATTGTTAAATTACTTATAATGTCAGCCATTCGACGGAACATGGCTTTGACAGGAGCAAAAATTTCCTGCCAGGCGTTGTCCCTCTGGTGCGAGTGCAGGAGACGATTTTGTGAAAACACAGTCTAAATAGACACAATAAACAAGAAATTCATTTTAAGCAGATCTTTTAAAAAATAATGTCGCTGGCTCCTATACTATAAGGCAAAACTCATATTAATATATATACAGATATGGCCCATTGCACCAGACATCTGCAATTCGTGTAGCACGTGACGTCAAGTAATTGCTCTCTTAGGGCAGCAAATTGTGCAATTTTGGTATTATAACGCATTTCAATAATAGCTGAGAACATATGTTTGGAAGTAAAGACTTTCCTATTAAACTCTATTGGGAAGTTATAGAAAAGGAGTTTCAATCTCAGTGTATATACTGAAAAATTCTAACATGAGAATATAAATCTAGTAAGAAATACAAAACTACCGAAAAAATCACAAAAATCACGAGTATATGCAATTTACATTAATCGAAACTGTTCCTCATGTAAACTGCAGTATATTTTACATTACACTACAGAGCATGGTTTTCAATAACTAATAGAAATCTGTTTGTAAGACAGTATAATATATACTCTAAAAGTGGACCACAGATTTCACTAGAGGTAAATATTATACTCTTCGTCGATTTATGGAAGTCTTTATATTTTAATGTGACGAATAAAACCTCTGAAATTAAGCAATTTGCAATACATGAGAGTCGCATCATATTGCCTAAAAACTTGTCGTTTGTTTTATTATAAATCTTATGTGTATTACACATTAAGTTTAAAATTAATTTGGGTTAATAGTCGTTTCATATTCCAATAAATGCGTCTTCATATGTAATATTTAAAGATTCTCATTAGGGAGACTTCTTGTTGATATTCTAGCATGATCAGACTTGGATCAATAGTATATTTTTACGGGAGCCCACCCATATGTCCCCATCCTTGGGGACATCTGTTTTTCATAAAGATTAAAGCCTAAGGAACAATTTTAGATATGTCCCCCCCCCCCCCCAAAAAAACTGGCTTTCATAATGGCGTCCATGCTTAAAAAAATTTTTGCAAATGTTGTTTTTGTTATTTAACACAAAAACTGAAAAAGATGGAGAAAAACTATCTACACAAAAAACAAAGTGCATGCAATTTTCTACAATTCTATTCCTATAGAATATTTGGATAGGAGTTACCATTTTCCAGATAAATGATTCAGCTCTTAAAATAAAATATAAAATTCAATATAAAACGTAAGTAACACCTCATTCGCTTTCAGGTCCACTATCGCTGTCTCCTGATACATCGAATATTTCTTCCAAGTCTTCTTCCTCTATTGCTTCATTTATGATATCGTTATCATCCTCACTTTCGTCTATTATGATTTGATTTGAAATCATCTCCTGAAGAATTTCAGTAAGCGATTGAGGCAATATTTTATCTGCTGAACACCAAAGAGGTTCTCCATTTTCTTGCAATCCATAAACATTACAGGGCTTTGGAATGTTGTGAATACCTTCGTCGGTTAATCGCCAAATACGCGTTTGGTAAACACTTCTTTTAATATGCTCGATAAGGCAAGCTCTTGATGGTGGAATCGAAGAAAAATCAACTTTAGTGTCAAAGACAAATATTTGTCACCAAATTTCTGTCCAATGGCAATTAGGCGAAGCTCGTCCACGCTAGCACATTTCTTTGATCCATATATAGCACATCTAAACTCCTCTAATGATGCAACTAATTTATCATCAATATTCCAGCTGCTCCCCAAATCTTGAAATGTTCGGATATATTTGGTATATTTGTGAGAAAATAACATTTTTAGGTTTATCTTTCCATTTCCCTTAAAGGCACTGACTGAGTCGCATCCAGTAAATGAATGAAGGCCCAGTAATGCCGAATATTTTTGAGGTCCATACTCTTCTGCTAATGCGGATATGTTAATAAACCTTCTTTTATTGCCAGATCCTGTATCAAAGAATAAAGAAGTAATTTACATTTAAATTTATTGTAATTAGCCAGCAGAGTCCAAAAGATGTTACCATCAACACTTTTAACCTTAATCTGTTCATAACACATTGTTACCGTTTTCGAGATAAATGTCTGCAAATTATAATAATATTATTATTATTATTAATTTTTTCAGTTTATGTTATTTTTTGTTATGTTAATATGAAGTTGTATTCTACGCCTTACAATAATTGTCAGAGTTATTTCCTCTAAATGATTTAGCGATATATGAATTTCAATGTATTCTTAATTTTGGACTCATTTATCTGAAAAATGGTAACTCCTATAGGAATAAAATTGTAGAAAATTTTATGCGCGTTGTTTTGTGTGAAAAAAAGCTTTTGTTCATTTTTTTTAGTTTTTGTGTTAAATGACAAATACAACATTGGCAACAATTTTTTTAACATATGGCTGCCTTTTTAAAAATACAGCAAGTTTTTTTTTTGGGGGCGGGCATGCCTAAAATTGTTCCTTAGGCTTTAATCTTTATGGAAAGTATTGTCCCCAAGGATTGGGGGCGGGTTCCCCAAATATATGGAAAGTACGAATGGTTCCTTTGAAGTTATCTGCTGAATCCTCAAAATAAAGTTTTGCAAAAATTCCACATCAATTCAGAATATTATATAGAATATAGAAGTCCTGAAATATTTTGTGTAAGTTGACAACTTAACATGTAAAGCTATATTTTCATAATCCTAATTCCGACCTAAATTACACGAGTCATAAGGTTCAATTTGTTTAGAGCTTCCATTCCTCGCTGGATCGTGTGACCTGGAGCTTCTGACTAGTTTTCACGTTCGCACTATCCACTGCTATACATTCTATAGCATTTTTCTTATTATACTATAAAGTATTATTGTCTTTGTATACTCTTGTCGAAAGTAACAACTCTCCTCATGTACATTCTCTTAATTAAAATATTGAATATACTCTAGTCTGTAGGAGTTTTTTCAATCAAAATGAATTTAACTCAATGCCGTTTTGAGGGCTCTTAGGGGATACTATCTCAAGTATGTATATGCAAATTTCTGACCTCTGTTGTCTCAGCGGAGATGCCGCCATCTTGTGAAAATGGTTTAATTTTGTTTTTTCGATGTATCTCCCTTCTTATAAAATTTATGAAAAAATGCATTGTTTAGTAAAGCTTCAAATTCTCTATAATTTTAATCCATTTACTTTTTTCATAAGATTAATATTTTACGATTTATGGGTTGAAAAATTTCTTTCCCTTTATCTGTCTTATGTTAAAATTGGTATTATCACGAAGTCAACTACAAAAAGCAAATTCAGTATTTTGTCATTATCACTGACAGAAAAGGCAGCATTACAACACACTTATAAAATATATCATCAGGTGCAGAAAAGGCTCGGATTTGACAAGGATCCTGACAAATGGCGCTGGTGCAGAACCGATCGTGGGCTCGAACCAATCACAACACAGCCGATCCCTCACTACCGACACTTCTCAAATTAATATTTTGCTATTGTAAGGCAAAATGGGGAGCAACGTGTGGTTGCAAAGCATCAGGCATGAAGTGTTGCGTGATTTTTCCAAAGAGTTGGAAAACGTCACTTGTAATACCGCTTAGTAAAATAAGTCAACCCAATGAATTTTCAGACCTAAGGCCTATAAATATTTCACCCGTAATTTCAAACATTTTGGAACGAGCATTATACGACCAGATCTATAGCTACTGTTTAGCTAAATCAATTTTACCTGAAAACCAATCAACCAATCACAGCACCACCAGTGCACTCCTAAAAATTACTGATGACATAATCAGCAGTCGTGACAAAGGCAGTGTAGCTATATTACTGTCACTAGATTACAGTAAAGCTTTTGACACCATGAGTCACCAGCTCCTATGCGCTAAACTTAAATATTTCGGTTTTCATACCACCGCATGTTCCCTAGTTAGGTCATACTTAACTGATAGAAATCAACAGGTAATCAGTAACAGTAGACTGTCAGTCACCAAAAATATAATCCATGGAGCCCCGCAGGGGTCTATTTTGGCACCACTACTCTTTATCATATATACCTCAGATTTTAAAAGAGATTTTACATCACTTTTCTTCTCATTTTTATGCCGACGACAAAAATTTATATTTTGCTGCTAACATTGAAAAATTTCTGCAAATGGAAATTTGTCTTAACGAGGACATTCGCAACTTAGTTACAATATCAAAAAATCATTGTCTCAATATTAACAGCACAAAGTCATCTGCCATTTTATTTGGAAGTCCTAAAGACAGGGAGAGGGCCATAAACAATGTGTCCATACGGGTAGATGGACAGAGGCTGGACTATCAAGACAAAATAAAATGCTTAGGATTAAATATAGATTTCCAGCTTAGGTTCATAGACCATGTCAACTCACTTGTCAGAAAATCGTATTACTTACTAAAAAATTTATATGCTAACCGTCATTGCCTTACGCGAAATATTAAAATTAGACTCTGTGACACATTAATACTGTCAATGTTTAATTATTGTGATATTGTTTATGGCCCGTGTTTAGACACTTACACTTCCACGCGAATACAAAAAGTGCAAAATTCATGTATACGTTTTATTTTTGGGCTGCAATGCAGAGAGCATACAACTCCATTCATCAGGGATATTAAATGGCTTAAAATGTGCAATCGTAGAAGTCTCCATTTGGTATGTTTCACTCACAAAGTTCTGACAACTCGCATTCCTAATTATGTATCAAGTAAATTAACTCCGAGAACATACATACATAATAGAAACTTGAGATTTACAAATCAGCTTACCATCCCCCAACACACTTCTGCCTTATTCCAACGATCTTTCTCTTATCAAGCTGCAACCACTTATAATTCTTTGTCAGAGGAAGTGGAGCCATTGTCCTTACTTGCTTTTAAAAGCAACGCAAAAAAGTTGTATCTAGGTAAACAATGATCCGGTATTTTTGCTATTGTAAATATGAACACTTGTATTTTTTTTTCTTTTCTTATTTCTCTACTCTGTATTTTTTTTTATCTAGTACTGTCTAGAAATGTTAATTGTCTATTGTATGAATTGTCTTGGTTGAGTGGTAGAACAGCTAGTCTGAACTCCGCCAAGACAGTAAAATAAATAAAGACGATTTATTATTATTATTATTACTATTATTATTATTATTATAAGCCAAAATTGTAGCGGAGACATCCTCAACGTGTTTTAGGAAAACGAAATCGTCGACGAAGGCAAATATATGAAAGAAAAAACATGTAGGAGTGACCCTGGACATATTGAGGATGAAGAAATTACAATGAAGTTGTGTCGAGGAAGAAATCGATGAGATTCAACCAGGGCCAGTAAAAAAGTATACATGTTAAATGTAGATATTAAAAAAACTGTACATAACATTTATACATTTTTTCATGCTCTACAAATTGATACTACCTGTTTGTAACTAAGACTTACTACCAAAAGGACCAAAACATTATTCAGCCCATTCATGTTTACCTTTCTCGCGCTATAAATCTTAAAAAAGTAAAAGGATCCAGATTATAAGGAATTTTTCAATCTCTACAATACTGTCTATTTTTATCATAACTTTGACAGGAAGCGATATATTTAAAAAAGAAACTCAACCATTTTTTTAAGACACATTTCCACCAGTACAACTGAGGTCAGACACTCGGGATAGTCCCTAAAATAGTTAGATTAATTTTCATTACCACTAATTATTTTAGGACAGACTGGAATTAATTTATTTACTGATACATGTTGTTAAAAAACAAATGTTTTTGAAGCAGTTTCCATAAACAACAAAACACTTGAATAGTATTGCTCGACGCGCGATTCGCCAACCATGTTGACATTATCAGGAGACATGGAATTCTCCCTTCAATTATCGTGCTTACAGGAAATTGGACCGACGAACTAAGAGGCGGACGAACAATTTGAAAATTATTCAGAATTCGACGTCTACTTACATAATGATATGGAAAAAAAGATTTATTATATTTACTGTTTTAAAAAAGTGCCTGGCAAACAACAATTATTCTTCGTTTAGGCGAACAGTATAACAGGGAAACAATATCTTAGCTTACATTTATATATTATGTATTTGGTAATTAAGTTTTACTTCCACATTCAATGGAAGTATAGTTTTGACACGATATTGCAAACACAGTTTTCATCGACACAAAATTGATATTGTTATTTTTACAGGGTTGATTAATATTATGAATACAATAGTATACACAAGACTTTCATAAATGGTTAAAAGAAATTGTTAGTTACTTTAAAGTAGATATTCTGTGGTTGATATATCTGAGCCGTACCTATTAGGGGTATTTCGCGTCTAGGGTTATGTTTCTATTTAACTTTCTGTGATTGTACTGTTAGAGATGGGATCGATGCGATTTTCTCTGAGTTCAACGCGGCATCAGAAGTAATAAAATTATTGGTACAGGCATAATATCTTGTGCCGCATAGTATTATTGTAGACGCAGGATAGCATTTACTTATTTCTTTTTACATGAATAGTTTCCAGATGTCTTGCACTATTTTGACTTTTAGTTGCTGATTTGTCGGGTCTATTTTCTTTTCCCGTATTTAAACTATTCGGTAATTATTTGCGTTTACAGTTCTTTTCAAAACCAAGTAGTTTATATCAGTAATCGTTTAGGTAAACAATAATACAATAAATAGGAAATGTTTTTATAATGTTTTCTTTCAATTCAATGAAATTCAATCGAGATTTATTTATTTAGTTACTAGTTATGGTAGAATTTTTTACTGAAAAAATTGTATATGAAACATTTGCAGGTCGTAAATGTGTAAAGTTTTATTATTTAACTGTTTTTATTCACTGTCTGTATTGTTCAATTCAGAATTTAATGTCTGCTGTTAATTTAATTGCGTAATTTTCCTGTTGTCTGTGTAATAAACATCAAATACTTGTAAATTAATGCATTTTATCGTTGCACGTTATTGTACTTTTACTTTATTTTAGTTTGCTATTTTTATTGATTTTGTTAGGTTTTTTGGAAGAAATCGGTTTATAAAATGAAATTTACTACTATATTAAATATTTAGTTTATTAACAATGTGACAACAAGAAACATTTTAAAAAACTTTTTACTACAGTGACTATCAAAGCTCATTGACTTTTTAAAATATGTCAAATAGGTACAATATGATATTTGCATTAATTTGATACCCTAAATTATTTAGGCAATGGATTGTTTTTAAGTTACTTCTGACCATCATTAAAAAGGAATATAAATCGCAGATTCTCAGCATGGCCCAAAATATAGGTGAGAATTCAAGGACAAGGGTAGATAAGCTATATATTTTCGCCCACTAATTTCATAAAAATATAAAGTTCTCCTTAAAATCATTAAACGATATTTATTTATAGTTGAACATATGATCTTTATGTTTCTATACGTTTCACATTTACAACAGTAAGTTGTATTAATAGCATTTCAAAGTAAGCATGTTTGCAGTTTATTTGTAATTTTTGACGTTTTTTCGAAATTTTTATGTATATTTCAGTTAGATGCACTCGATGAACCAAGAAAATCTATACCTCATTTCATTTCATTTCATTTGTTGAGAATTTAAGCTTTTAAATAATGGTAAATTTATATTGGTTCATCAAGCGCCTCAATGTATAAAAAAAAAATCTTTCCGCGGGAGTCGTAGTGGTGTCGACGTTGCGTGCGAATTTAAACATGTCAGCGCTCAAAACCACATACTGTCGTATATACTGAATAAAAAAATCCACGACTATCGTATAATAATTGTATTCTACATTTAACAATTGACAAATAATGATAGTCATTATTTCAACCTAACGTATAATGCACATAATCTCATTCTAACGCATCTTTGACCAACCAGGAGTTAGACGTTTTCATTGTAATGCACCAATCAGGAATTAGCAATTTTCATAAAGAATCCATTTTTTCCAAGAGAGTCCATGTTTTTTTTTAATGCCTTATTTAGATTAACGTGCTGGCGAAGTTTAGCTAATGCTACTCTACCACTTAACCAGGACGGCGAGATGAGTGACGGACTCGCATCGGCGTGCTTGACTTCGCCGATCGATGTCCAGTCACTGAAACCGGTACCGTACCTCACCTCACCGCCTCCGAATTCACGTTTTCGTGAATATTTTCATGTTTGACGTTTAAAACGTCAAAGTTTTACTGTAAACTAACTTTGTTTTTTCACTTTTAAACGATTAAAACAGTTATAGTAATCAGCTCGCGTATAATGGTTATTACACGCTCGGATGATCTACGACACTCGCCTTCGGCTCGTGATGTAAACATCACCCTCGCGAGTAATAGCCATCATTACACGCCCGTTGAATAATCTACTATTCTAAAGATCTGTTTTTTTATTACTTGTCAAGACATATACTACTCGGAAAATATAATGACATATGACATGGCCGATGGGCGAAAAAACGCCCTTATCTACCCTTGTTCTTTAAAAATTCATGAAAAAGGCACAAAAATGAGCAAGTGGAATAATGCCAGTGATTTCCGTTTGTGTCTAAATTGTAAATATTTTTTCAACTTAGCGACATCATTCAGAGAGACAGGCAACACTCACAGCTCTAAGTGCATTTAATTTTGAATTTAAAATATGGATGAACAGCGTAGCAATTGGCAAGAAAGAAACAAGCGGGTTATCTTGATGTAAGTCCAAGTACGAAGAAAATGAGACTGTAGAATGATGACATTAAAAAGCAAGATGTTACATCGTCATTCATCGAACCGGAACCATATAGATAGCAGAATCTCGCACACTGGAGGAGGTCAGAGAATGGAGAATGAATGAGACCTACCGAAACCTAACTCCAAGGAAAATAGAATCGAAAAAGCTTATAAACTGTTCGTTGAAAACCATCAAACAAGAACCAAGGCTATAAACTGAAATTTTCAAGGGTGCTGCCCACTATGTCAAATTAATAGGTAAAGCTGAGGAAGAAATAAGTTGTTACTATTGAGACCGCGGAATATATAGATTCTAATAAGGATGATCCTAACTCGCCAACAGCTAAAATTACTTAGAGCAGAAGTATTCAAAGAGAAAAAGATTTTCCTAAATCCAAGTGGAAGGAGGCGCGTCACCTCCTATCATCTGCAATATAATTTAATCTGCACGTTCTGTGTATCGTAGGTGTAGGTACGAAAAAGTGTATGCGTATTCAGTAAAGTGTACCGGTTAGGGTTACGAGACTAAATATCTGTCTTTTTTGTTGTTCTCCTTATATTACTTCACACTCCTTTAATGATATACAGCCTATGTTAAAAGAAAATATTTAACTCTAAATACTGATACTATATTCTCTGCTGGGTAACGCCCGATATGTAGCATAAGTTAACTTTTATTCTTATACGTATGTTTCATCTAAAATGTAACAAACTGCATTTTATTTTAAACTACTCACCGATAGTATATCAACTTTTAAAAGTAGAAGCGAAATGAAGTACCTATCAAATTTTCCATCTAGATTAAAAAAGAAAATATATAGTGTACATTTTCTTCCAGCGGACATAAACTACAATGTTATCAAGAATTTAAGAACCCTATAAATCAACCCTATAAAACGAGGTTTTTTATTACAAAAAAATAAGACACAGATCATAAATTTATTGGTAGAGAACATATGGAGACTTGGAACAACAGTTTCATCTATTTTCCTCTACTTTTCTTTACCTTATGTATTATGTACCTAAACTGTAAAGAGAATGTAAGGAAGTAAATCCTCTTTGGGCATTTTTACGATAAATAATAATCAGACCCTGCCTACTTTTTCTAAAAAAAATGAGAAATTAAAAACTTCCTTAAATAACCTGGTGTAAGTGGTGTGGGAAAGCAAATAACTAAAGATGAAATACAAAAGTTTAAACAACGTTAGAAGAGAGTCACTTATTTATAATCACGTGGTAAAAGTATATTATTTACTATATATTTTTATTCAAATTTTTAAGACTACTTTTTCTATCTGTTGATGAAGCCAACTATTGGGAAACATTTCTTGTAAGTTATGTTTAATTTTTGATTATAATTATTTTCACAATTTCACATAATCATTTGATTTAAGTCATTCGATGCCTTAAATTAAATAATTGGTAATAGTGCGGTTAAAATTTGTTAATTACTGATAACGTTAATAATATAATATATTAATATAAACTAAATAGTACTAATTGCGCACGCATATATATTGTCGCAACTTTCCCTTTGAGTTCCAAAAGTTTTTAATTTCTTACTCAGATCATACTCTACGGAAACAAGATAAGTCTACTCAATATACTCACTATTAAATCATATATTTGAACTTAAATCCAATTTAAGCTGTTTTTTATAACACTTTACACTTATGTTTAGAAAATTTTACAAGCCAACAACACACAACACTAATAAAAGTTCAGTCAGTATTTTTGAAATAAGTCGAAATTTTCAAAACTTATTTGAATGAAGCATGTATAACGGTCGCACCTACGTAAAAAACAGATGGTGCGGAACACACTTCTATCGGTGGCTTCACACGATCGCGTCGCAATACGGAATGAACCTCTAAAGCGTCGCGACGTCCTCATGAGACGCCGCGCGCACAACATGGGCATATCACTGATATCAGCAGATGGTGATTAAACATAGATAACGTTGTAAATTAGCTGAATAAATGAAAAACAGTAGCTGCTGCATCTATTCAACGAACACTAGGTGTTGCGTATGTGCTTTTGCGGCTTTTGGTTCGAATTTTATGACCGAAAGAGAATTTATAAAGCACCGCAAAAAAATTAGCTAGTTGATTTCTCTCATTAATCATAATACCGAGAACTCAAAATGAACTATACACAAATTAAGTACAAACAAAATACGAAAACCAGTATGAGGTAGTAAAAAAGCGATTATTAAAGAATTACGATGTTAATTTACGGCTAGATAAACCATGAAACAATAATATATCAAACGTAAACACATTCGCCTCTTCGCTGGTAAATGTCATAATCAACTCTTTAGATGAAATATGCCCAATAAAGAAAATTAGAATATACTCTTAACTTTTTGATGATAAGTGGAGTAATGAAGAAATTATAGAGTAGTACTTAATAAAAAAAGATTTAAAGTATGAATAGCACTGTTCACAGATGAAAATAAATATTAGGAAGCATACCGATAAAAACAATTTTAGTCAGTCATGCAAAGAAATATATAACAATGAATTACATTCTTATACCTCCAGCTGTCGTAATGGTCAGGAACTATGATCAAGAATTATCTAAACAATTTAAAAAAATATTACCAGATAATAATGCTGCTACTAGTAAATGTCGAGGGGGAAATCACTTAAATTATGTGTCCCACAATTGCAATATTGCACACCATTGCACATATACCTGTCCCACATATTGCATAAGTGATTACCCCCTCGGTAAATGTATTCAATTTTTGAATATTCAGTATATTCCTCCTCACGAGAATCGGTGAAATTATTTCCAATATTAACTTCAGCAAGAATTATGAACAGTTATTAAAAATAATGATCAAAAAGAAAACTTTCACTCATTTCCAGCAAATATCATGGGAAAATAAGATAAGAATGAGAAAAGGTAATTGAAAATTTTAAAAGTCTGTAAAGGTATTTACGAAGGGCAAATCGCAGGGGAAATCTGATGTACACGTTACAGAAAATCTTGGAAAATCAGAGGAAATCAAGGGGAAATCACAGGAAATCTTCATTGAAATAAAATTTGACGTCTGCGTATAGCGTTAGCCTACAGTAAAAGTTACGGGTACGTCTGCTGTAATTGGCTTTTTGGTGTTCTATGAATCGGTCAACGTTTTGTATGACATTTGACAACATGACTGTTTAGTGCTGGAATATCGTTCTTGTTTTGCAATCTTTGCATTTTGTGGAATGTTTGTGTTTTATTATTATTTTGTTTTATTTATGTGTACAATAAATTTGCATTATGCACTTTGTTGAAAATAATAAAAAAATGAACTTCACCCCCCAAAGTACATAAAAGATCCAACAATCGAGAAAAAATTGACGCACAATGCATTCTTGATACGAAGAATTTTAGAATTTTATTTCGTCGGCCATCTATGACCGTTCTATTTGACTTAAAGTGTCCGGGTTTGGTGCATTATAAATATGTGACCAAAGATGAGTTTTACTTTTGCTAACTTTGATGAAATGACTCCTTCTTATCAAAAAGATATTCATTTTTGATTCTTTCGGTCATTTTTGGTGTTTTCAATTTTTGTCTAAGATGGCGGATGATCTATAATACATATCGGACAGGTCTATATTTTTTAAGAATTTTATTTCAAATAAACCAGTATTTTTAAAATTCCCATTCGATTACTAGGACAAGATATATTAAGCAGATAAGTAGAGAATCCATAAAAGGGCGTCAAAAAATGCGTATAACTTTTGACGAATCAGGAATTTTTGGGCGCAAATATTTTTTTCGTAATCAGGAGATCATAATACATAAACATCAACAATAAAATTTCTAGTGGAATGTTGTCGCTGAAAAAAATTGAATTAAATCAATTTGACTGACCAAGAGTATTTATTAATATTATCGGGGGTGCATAAACTACCTGAAAAAATGGAAATAACCACAGCTTTCGATTTTTAAATGGAACACCCTGTATATTTTTACATATTTGGATTCAAGACAATATTCTGAGTATACCATGAGATTTTCGCGAATTTTTAAGTCGACGTTCAGTTTTTTATGCATTGACATTCGTTAAGAGTGCTTTGGAATACCAAAATTTGTTCTACGGCAGGTAAAGTCCAAGGGAAAAACATAATTTTCCGTTTAATTTCATTAATAACTATTTACGAAACCTCCAAAATTGAACAAGTCACTTTTTTATTGAACTTTTTTTTTAATGGAAAGGTGGTGGCTCATAGTATTCAATAAATTATAGATTTTTTTCTCAATTCATTGATATCCATTTCAAATATATGCTATTTGTTTTTCTATTTTATTAAATTTATTTAAAAGTAAAAAATTCACTTTCAAAATAATTTTTATTGATCCTTATAGTTTGCACTAGTACCTATACCTATTAAGAAACAAAAGAGAGAACCAAAGGCTATTATTCACAAAAAAGTAGTTATTCACATTTCATTATTAGACATATGATTTCTTCAAAGACAACCACGTTAAAGTTCAAGAAAAATTATATTGAAAGTGATTTTTTATTTTTAAATAAATTCAGTAAAATTGCATAGATTTGAAATGGATATCAATGAATTCAGAAAAAAATCTATAATTTATTGAATAGTATGAGCCACCACCTTCCCAGTAAAAAAAAAAAGGTTTCGATAAAAAAGTGATTTTTTCAAAGGACCACGCACTAAACTATAATGAAAAGTGGTCCCCGTCAAAATTAAAATTACCTATTAAAAAATGAAGTTTTTGTGCTGAAGAACAAAACCCAGTTTCCAAAAACCACAAAAAATGGCCAGTTTTCGAGCTGCGTGCATTTGAAGATGGTCATCACTGCGCTTTTTCCTAGCATTTCATACAAATGTATGTATTTAAATGGGATATTGTATCCATCTATATACCAATGCATATATATACATATATATTATATACTTTGCTCACACTTTGCGTTACCAAAGATCAACCAACGAGGAGGTGGTGAGCTATTGATCTCTTTTTTATTTTTTTTATTTCCATTTTCTTACTTTTTTGGCTTTTGCTAATTAAGAATTTTTTCATAATTATACAGGCGTGATGATTTTATTTTATTTGTTAATCTCAATAAGTGATTAAGGTTGATGGTTTACTCTGTTACTGTAGAAGAACGCACTACCGGGCGTCAAAATGACGCGACACCAATTTATTTCTCAGGGGGCGCCAGTCGCGTATTACCCCGTTCTTCTACCTCCCAGGCGGGTTCGAGATAAGATGCACTTCGGTAGCCGAGTAATGGGACCAAGGCGGCACTACCACAGATCGGAAATTACGCTCTCTCTGGACCCGAATTCCCTCGTTAGGGGTTTAGGCACCTCTTAATTTCCTGAATTTTTGCATAAAAAAATCCCAACCGAAGAATTTCTCTGCGGAGGGATTAGTTTTGGTACGCGAAAATCACGTTTTGGTCCATTAATAACGGAATATATTTCTCAAAAAACGCATAAAAAAATCCCTATCAAACCTTCGTAAAGCAACCAGAAGGTCGAACGTTAATGCGAATTAACTCGACACATCCGGCTTTCTATACGAAAGTTCCAGGGATTATAGACCGTCAACAGGCCTCAAGATCAATTAAGAAATATTAGTTCAAGGAATCCGTTTATTTAACAGAATTGGTTATACAAAATTCTCAAGAAAGAATCGTGCCTTCCCCAATCAAGGTAGTGACTTTCAGACCATACAAGCGAGAGCGCTCACGCTAACGATCGATTAGGTAGAAAAGATTCATACGTACCTTCTCAGAATCAAAATGTGAGCTTTTAGAATCATTTCAGACTCTGGGTAAATGAATAATTAAGGCTGACTGAAATTAACTTAAAAAAGTTTTACTAAATGAATTTAGTTTCGCTAGAGACTACTTAGCTTTAAAGTTCTTGTATCGTGGAGATTCACGTACTCAAACACATTCAGAGGACTTATTACTGCATAAGTTGAGTGGCGTTCGATCAGTCCACGACTTACTAACCCTTATCACAGTCGATTAATAATATCGATTTGGCAGCGTCTCACCTTCGAGCGACTATTAGGCAAAATTGAATTTTTGGATTTTTATGCACAAGGCGTTTTCCTCTATAACTTTGTCATTTGAAAAGCCCCGTTATTGGCTTTTCTACCATCGCTTTGTCTGGACTACTCAACGCGCTCGACCAAATTGCGAGCCGCTGGGTCAATCCAAACTCTTTCCATGCGAGAAACCGGCCTTGTACATGTGCATTGATTTTTATCAATTTTTGCTTATCGGCACTACGCCGGCTTTGACAAAATCTTCTATTTTGCCTTTTGGATGCAGTGCATCGTTAAAATTTTATGCTCATACTTTAGAATTGTGCTTTCAATGATCGTACCTCAAAGGTCAATGTCTTTGGTTGAGGAATAAAAAATAAAAAATAATTTAAAGTATATTTTCGTGGTACTTTTTAAACTGACTTCGTGGTACTTTTGAAAAATCCAGTTTAAGACCAATTTTAGCGTACTTTTGAAAAATCGATTTTCGAGCCAAATTTCAAGGTACTTTTGAAAAGTTAATCCGCGGGTGAAATTTTGGCGTACTTTTGAAAAATTGATTTTCAAGCCAAATTTCAAGGTACTTTTGAAAAGTTAATCTGCGGGTGAAATTTTGGCGTACTTTTGAAAAATCGATCTTCAAGCCAAATTTCAACGCAGTTTTGAAAAATTAGTCTGCAAGTGAAACTTTGGCGTACTTTCGATAAATCGATTCCTGGGCCAAATTTTGACGCCCTTCCAAAAATATTATTTTTCAAAGTCCAATTTATGGTACCTTTGAAAAAGTATACTATTCATAAATCTTTGTCATTATATACTTCTACTCTGATATTCTGAACCAAAAACATTTTTCCTAAGTGAAAATTCGGTGTTTCTTCGAATTTTCGCCTAGTCATTTCCAACGCCTTATAGAACCCAAAACGGTCCTTGTGGACTGATCTGCGCCTCTGCAGACTCCCAAAAATGTCTTTAAATGAAATTTTTGCCTAAGTCGAATTTTGATTATGTCTTCAACTTAGGACGATTTTGGAGAGTTCTACAACATTACCACTGTCAATAATGCAGTGTAACAAATCATCACTTGGATACTTAATATTACAGCTTATACATACTCGCGAGTCTTCCGCAAATAGCGCGGCGGTCTTGCTAGATTACTACGAAATATCTCAGCTATTTGGCGATTGTTGTCTTCACAGACCAAAGTCTGCATAGTCCTGGGTTTACCTGCTACGTCACAGACAAAGCAGCGCACTCTGTTTCTGAAAGCCATTTCATCAATATTGTAGCAGGGTTATTCTTTAATAATAATAAACGAATATAATAGTTTGAACAAAATAATAATGTTGGAATGCAGTCTTTCAAAAGTGAAAAAATTAATGGTATCGTACAAATAAATGTAATTAGATTATAACTGTCACCAGCCTAGGAAAATATTTAATACATATTTGACGTTTAGAATGAGTGACAGAATACATAGCGATGATTGTTGAAATGTCAAACAAACATATTTATGTCCAAGTGTAACTACATCGAAGAAACCATTTATTCTTTATCGGACTATTTGAATGCTGACGGGTATTTTCCTTGAGATCTCCAACGACATTTTCAATGTTCTTATCGACTCTAACAAAATAGATCGATCGCATATAAAAAAGTAAAGAACAACAAAAAATAGTTAAAATAATAAAAATCAGATCAATCGCAGTGAAGACCATCTTCAAATGCGAGAACTGGCCATTTTTTGTGGTTTTTGGAAACTGGGTTTTGTTCTGTAGCCCAAAAACTTCATTTTTCAATAGGTAATTTTAGTTTTGACGGGGACTACTTTTCATTATAGTTTAGTGCGTGGTCCTTTGGAGGCTTCGTAAATAGTTATTAATGAATATAAACGAATAATTATATTTTTCCCTTGGACTTTACCTGCCGTAAAACTAGCACTCTAGACGAATGTCCTAAAATGCTTAAAAAACTGAACATCGACTCAAAAATTCTCGTGGTATACTCAGAATGTTGTCTTAAATCCAAATATGTAAAAGTATACAGGGTGTTCCATTTAAAAATCGAAAGTTGCGGTCAATTCCGGGTAAACCGGAAATGGTCTGATACCGTATTTTATGTCTAAAAATCCATTCTTACAGATAGTTTATGCGTCCCAAATTTCAAATGGATAAGTTAAAAATTAAAGGAAATATAGTTCTGCCCAAAATAGCGGGTGCCACTAACATGTGGCACCCGGTATAGATATTTCAGATAGTATTTTTTTACAATCAATTATTTTTATTTATTTGCTTTTATCATGATTAGAGAATATTATTTAGGTATTATGCAAATCACAACTTACACACTTTTTTATTTATTATAAAAATACCTACTTTCTGTATATTGTTGCCCTAATCTGGGCACGCTAATATACTAGTTAGGTAAATACTTTAAAACACTCATTATTGGAGAACCAATCAAAACAACTACTCTTCTAGCTAATACTGACGAAGTATTGAATTACATGATAGGATTCTTAGCATTTTAAAGAAAAAAAAAAAATATTGAAAATACTTAAATCATTCATTTACATTTAGTCATTCACACTTTTTTTATTTAATATGAAATTATCTACTTTCTGTATATTGGTACCTTAATCGGGTCACGCTAATATACTACTTAGGAAAACACTTTAAAAGACTCATTATTGGAAAACCAATCAAAACAACTACTCTTCTAGCTAATACTGACGAAGTATTGAATTACATGATAGGATTCCTGGCATTTTAAGGCAAAAAAAAAAAAAAAAAAATTTATTGGAGATACTTAAATTATTTATTGAAATTCAGTCATTCACAAGAACTATTGAACCTTACATTCTATTTCAACTCTAGAAAAGTTGTACAAGTTTTTTCGAACTCGTTAGTTCTCATCAGTAGAGTATAGAAACATTCATTCATTATTTACAAGCCTATTCTTGATTTATTTTTTTACAATCAATTATTTTTATTTATTTGCTTTTATCATGATTAGAGAATATTATTTAGGTATTATGCAAATCACAACTTACACACTTTTTTATTTATTATAAAAATACCTACTTTCTGTATATTGTTGCCCTAATCTGGGCACGCTAATATACTAGTTAGGTAAATACTTTAAAACACTCATTATTGGAGAACCAATCAAAACAACTACTCTTCTAGCTAATACTGACGAAGTATTGAATTACATGATAGGATTCTTAGCATTTTAAAGAAAAAAAAAAAATTGAATATACAGAAAGTAGGTCCAATAATTTTTTTTTTTTTTGCCTTAAAATGCCAGGAATCCTATCATGTAATTCAATACTTCGTCAGTATTAGCTAGAAGAGTAGTTGTTTTGATTGGTTTTCCAATAATGAGTGTTTTAAAGTGTTTTCCTAAGTAGTATATTAGCGTGACCCGATTAAGGTACCAATATACAGAAAGTAGATAATTTCATATTAAATAAAAAAAGTGTGAATGACTAAATGTAAATGAATGATTTAAGTATTTTCAATATTTTTTTTGTTATTAAATAAGTTTTATTCCCTCCACCGTTTTACCCTTCAATCTCCAATAGTGTCACTACTTCACTATTCGTAAACTGTTTATAAGAAATTAATTACAAATTTTAAAAAACAACTAGAATAAACATTATACACTTCGGAGGATTTATTGAATTTTTAATATACTTATTGTGGTACATTATACAGGATAACTTTCACAGTTTTTTTTGTTAACGTTAGTTGTAGGCATTTGTAATTTTATAATGCCATCTTAGTTGATGAAGCACTGTCAGTAGAAAATGAATTTAAAAAAAAAATAATTATATACAACCTATCTGTATCTTGAACCCGCGTTCATTCGATTTCGGGTCAAAAATCAAGTCAAGTCAACAATGCTTTATTTATGTTAAAATTATAAATATATGCCTCCCCGAAACCTGACACGGAGCCAGCAAGACAACCACGGCGCGCAGCGCCGTGGTGAATGTAAGTCCTGGGCAGGGCAGGTCCGGTTCGGCTTAACGACAATAAATAAGAAAAAGTTAAAACTCCTATTCGCCTGTGAAGGATTTAAAATTTACAGTTTGATTAAAAATAATACATGAAAGTACTTAAAAATAATTAAAAACAACACTTTAAAACTATAGCTATTGTGCGCACACAAACACTTAGGAATTTTGATTGCTGGCACGGGAAAAAGAACTAAATGAAAAAAACCCGTTCGAAGCAATTCCGCTCTGGTGATCTTCCTGTCGCCAGGAAAATGTCGTCGAAATAAATATAGTCATTTAAAAGGTTGGGATTTTTATGAATTTGTCGGTCTAAATGGAATTTAGAACAAATAGAAAGATTACATTATGAAGTTGAGGGAAAGATCAAAAGTAGGTAAATAAGAGATTGTGGAAGAGGTTGCCGAAAAACAGGCAACGCATAGTATGGTAGGGGCTGTCTGATATCAGAAAGTATTGCATTATGCTGTCTAATTTGGGTTATGTTGCGGGTTAGTGGACTATCGTCCAGTTTGAATTCGTGGGATTTTTGGGAAATTTTTTGGGCGTAGTCCGCTAGTGGGGTTATGTTGTGATATCGTGCATATAAATCTCTGAGAGAGGTGTATCTGTTCGAACCAGAGATGAGACGCATTAATTTGTGTTCGAGAACTCGAAGTTTTCTCATTGTTGCGGTCGGGATGCTGCACCACACCGGCGTTGCGTATGGGATGGCCGGCCTGATCAGTATCGTGTACAACAGTTTTCTATTTGATCTGTTCCGTCCGCTACCCCTGGCCAGGAGCGGATACAGACTCCTGAACATGGAGTAGACCTCCCGTATAGTCTCGTTTACGTGGGTGTTAAACGTCAGTCGTTTGTCTAAGTTAACCACTTACAGCAAACACTACTCATCAACTACGCATCCGGAAACTTTAATATGATTTATCAACATGAAAATCATATCAACTTTGGATACTATAGTCCATCATATGGCAGCAAAAATGTACTTCTTTCCATTTGCTGTCTATGTGTCAGTTAGTCGGAGAGAAGGGGGTGAAATTAAAATTGACTTTTCAGATATGATTTTTAATGAAATTTGTTGCTGTCCATTTGATGCCTGTTTTAAGGTACCCGAAAAAATTCAAAAACACCGTAGACAGCATTTTTCATGGTTAGGTCTGCCGTTCAAGTCAAACTTCCGAAAATTCCGAAAGTTGGACCTGGACGCTAGTCAGTGAGAATTCGGAAATAATTTTTCTGAGTACATCATTTTAAAAATTTCTGATGATTCTTTCGAAACTAGTAACGTGATGAAAACAGAGTTTTTAGATTTTCGGTGGGCATTTCAAACTATAAATAGAGAATCCCAATTGTGTACATTGAAAAAAATCTTGGTGGTGATCTATCAAATATCTTAATTATACGGCACAAAATATGAAATAAATTGCAAATCAAGTACCTCGTCCCACAAAGAACAGTTCTTGGACCAATTTTTTTTAATTTTCATATTAACGATACTGTGAAATTTGTGAAGTTTTCGCGGACAACACAATGATGTATATTGTGGGTGAAGACATGGTAATAATGTACAATTCACTGAATTATGATTTATCTGTAATAAGTAGACGATTACGTGATAAAAGTTCGAATATAGGTAAGTCTGCAATCTTTCACATTCTAATTTAATTACCGAAGTTAAGGAGAACAAATTAAAAGTAAGTAGTTTGGATGGACATCTTAATTTCAAAGGCAAGGAATATATGCAAGGAATAAAATGTCAAAAAAATATATAGTATAAGATAAGAATAAGTAACTGTTTTAACATGTTTACAAAAATTCGAATTAGTTCGCCCACTGAATTTGACTCAATATTAGTATTCAGCCTAAACCAAAATCAAATACATAATCTTCTAAGATTACAAAGTAAAGTTAGGAGAATAATTATGAAATGTAATAAATACATACTGATAAATAAAATATAAAGTACCTACTTTATTTTATGGATGTTGAACATTGATTTTTTTAAAACATTAGATTTAATTTACAAATAAAACATAAATTGATTCCAGAGTATTTAAGCAATAAAATTTAAATATAAGAATGTGTTCATTTATAATATAAGAAATTTAAATAACTTTTTATAAACACTCCTTAACTAACCAAAAGCTATTACGCTATTTTATTAAGGTCTCATTGTATTTAAACAACTCCCTGATAATTTCAAACAATACAATAATTATTTAAAGTTTAAAAGACAATGAATGGATCAATAACTTCATATATTTTCGAAAATGAAAAAAATTAAAAATGTTTTATACGGAAAAATGTTTTATACTTTATTGTATATTATAACTAAATTAACGTTAATAATATTGATGTAATTCATAGGATAGTTAACTATAATTCTACCTTATGCATTGTATTATTTAATCTATTGTTGTATCTTATACTCGAATATGCATGTTTTAAAGAGCTTATATGCTAAATAAAGAGTATTATTGATATTATTATGTTATATATCTACTTATATACATGTACATGTATGAGCCTTTAGCCATCATAACTTTTGTGAAATTTATTTTTATTTTAGTTAGAAAATAATCAACCCTGGTCTGTGTTATTTTGATTTCAACTTTAAACAAAAGGCCTGAGCAAGTCAATTTTATATTTATGTGAGGCACTTCAATTCATCATTTTTAATGGCAACCTCTTTTAGGATTTGATATGATGCCATTTAAATATTATGAATTTGAATGTCATTTACCTCAAAAATTTTAAACGGCAAAAGACAAATCCTTTTAAAACTTGTTAAATTATTCTTACTTTTTAAAATTGCGCAATTGGTTTCCGAGAAATTGTGCAATTAACCTTTAATACATAATAAAGTAGATTACTTCCGTGTCAGTTGATAAATATTTGAAATGTCCCCCACCAGCTTTCATACAATAGTAATGCCTTTGTTCAAAATGTTGGACATTCTGAAGCATTTCTGGAGTAATTTGACGGCATTCGTGCGTGATACGTTGCCGTAAATCTTCTAAAGAATTGTTAAATTCTCTTTACTATGGTATTTTACTTTTTTAAATGTAAACATGTAAGAAAAATGCTTTGGTGTAAGAAAAAAGCAAGTACATTTTAGCGATATTTACAAAGTAACAATGATTATTCCAGTCCAGTGTCTGATATTCTTTTTATCTCCAATTGTAAATTATGTTTATATCGGGGTATGAATACGTTTTTATTTGTTTCATTCCTTTAAATTTCAAAAATAGTTTGTTCCATTGACGAGAAGGTTGAAATAGTTTCACATTGGGTGCTTCAAAACAATGAATATGAACGAATGGCATCAGCAAAATTCAAACGAGACACGTGTAATTTAAAATATTCATCACGTTTATGTTTTGGAATCAGTAGCAAAATTTCGCACCTAACCTGTGGCAAATAAAAAGAGAATTGTTGAAAATCTTAAAAGAAATAAAGCAGTGTAAGTGACGCTTCTCGACCATGTTAGTATACACTCTAGATAGAGTCAATAAATATTTTCACTTCGGAAAAATTCCGGAAAGCGGTAACTTTTGAGAATACATCTCTGAACATGTCAGGAGTAACATACCAAAAGTTACCAACAATAGTCCGTGAGTGTAATTTGTTATTAAACAAATTAGTTGCAAAATACCAGCCTTTGTCAGATATATCTTAAAATATTTCTTTTCCTTTCAAAAAGTAAGTACGCCATTCGAAAGTACGGGAAATTTTACATAAAAAATGCATATGAAGTTTTTTTGTACTATCAAAAATGTAGACTGACTCCAGATTTTTTTGTTTAACGCACAAAAATGGAATGCGGATACACGTAAGTACGGCAATCGAAGCGCGCTCGGCATAATTAATGGAATTGACCTCACAAAAGCTTAAATGAAACAAAAAACATGTGGCTATTGGATTATCATACTTTCAATTATAAAGACAAATGTATGTAGGAATAGTACATTATGAAGTCGGAACATAAAGAGATTTAATGAAATACGTAAAAGCTCTACCATTTCTAAAAATTTAAAGATAACAACTTGAGTCTTTTACTCTTGAAGTAATGCATAAAAAGATCCGATGAGTGAAAAAAAATCTCAAAAATTTATTTTTGAAAATGTACACTTCTAAGATTTCAAAATTTTGAGAAAATGACAAAATTTGATATACATGGTGTTTCAGCTAAAAGTCCCCTAGGTCACTATCTCGTAAAATAATAAAGATATTTAAAATTTGTAAATCTCCGATAATTGACACCAAAAAAGGTCTTAAATAACTGCAGTTAAACTTGTTCCTTCGCAGTGCACAGAGATGGCGCTGCGGAAAGCAATAATTTTTCGATGGCTGGAACCTTGAAACATGATTCATACGATTAGTGAATATATTGTGAATAATTTTAATTATGTAAAAAATTTTGTAAATACCAGCCGTTTCGGAGCTACATGAATTTTTTTCTCCATTTTTTTTTGTCTTTGTAAATATTGAAAACTCCTGTAACTTTTCTGTTTATCATTTTAGAACATCAGTTATTTAGAACTTTTATCTTAGAAAATTCCATACTTCCTATATTATTACATATTTTGAAAATTTTTATAATTTTCAGAATTTTTCAAATGCAACTAATTTTTAAAATTTGAAATTAGTAAAAATTTTCAAAATATGTAATAATATAGGAAGTATGGAATTTTCTGAGATAAAAGTTCTAAATAATTGGTCTTCTAAAATGATAAACAGAAAAGTTACATGAGTTTTCAAAATTTACAGAGACAAAAAAATAGAGAAAAAAATTCATGTAGCTCCAAAACGGCTGGTATTTACAAAATTTTTTACATATTCAAAATTATTCACAATTTATTCATTAAACTTATGAATCATGTTTCAAGGTTACAGCCATCGAAAAATTATTTCTCGCCGCAGCGCCATCTCTGTGCACTGCGAAGAAACAATTTTAACTGCAGTTATTTAAGACTTTTTTTGGTGTTAATTATCCACGATTAAAAATTTTAAATATCTTTATTATTTTACGAGATAATGACCTGGGGACTTTTAGATGAAACACCCTATATATAACTAACTTTAACCACCTATTTCTCTGGTTTAAATCGCGTTATTAGATCTCTGTAGGTGCGATTTTTAAAGCTTGAAATGTGTACGTTAAGATGCTTCAAAAAAAATTATGCTCTAGAATTTGAGATTTAATGGGTAAAATAAAAGTTAATAACTTTTATAAAAAATTTATTTAGCTTATAGTAGGACCCCAAAATAAGTAAATCTGATGATGAAAACATTTTGGAATATATATAAACCTATTATACTTTTCACGAAATATTGCAAAAATCAAGTTTGTAAAAGTAGTTTGGGCACTTTTTCACAGATCATCTTGTGATGCTATGTACAATATCATGTTTTCTCAGCTTCTTTTTAAGTTTTTATGTGAATATTTATATCGTGTTTTTAATCGAATAGTGTTTTGAATTATTTTATTGCTTGATGGAAGTCGGCCATATTGGATCAGCCATCTAGCTACCTTTTTTTGACATCATAATCTGTTTCAGCGTCCTCGAAAACCCCCTTATATGTCAATTTGAATTAAATTGCTTTAAAATATTCCAACTTATAATAATTTTGTTAAAAACAAAGTTTCACTTTGTTTAAATAATTAATAAACAATTTCCTCACGATTATATGTTTATAACTTTTTATTTTAAGCTATGTAACAGTGATATCAAATGGTTTTAGGAAAATCTAAGTTTCCCATAATTATTCCGAAATAATGCATATTTATTAAGCTTAAAAAACATAGCTCCGACCATAACTTTATTCAATTTGTAAATACATACTGTAAAATCCTAAAAAAAGTAATTACACAAGCTAAAGAGGTATCGTTCTCAAATAACCTAAAAAACTCTAGAAACAAGGTAAAACAACATGGAAATTTGTGAATGGTGTTCTAAAAAATGTAAGTAAGCCTGAAAATATTCATATTGATATCAATAACGAACCAGTCACAAATCAAAAGCAAATTGCGTAGTTTTTTTTTGCAAATGAAGCCTTTAATTTATCTACGAATCTCAATGGCAATATTTCATTTGACAGCTACTTAAAAAGAGTGCCATTTAATAGCAGAATTTCATTCTTTTTCAAGATTATAAGTGAACAAGAAACTATAAATATTGTAAAAATTTTAAAACTAAAAAAATCATGTGGCTGGGGTAAGATATCTATTGACTTAATTAAAAATAATATTAATGTACTCAGTGTCCCATTAACTTATCTAATCAACCTCTCTTTTTCAAATGGAATTTTTCCAGATCATTGTAAAACAGCTGTTGTTAAACCTTTGTTTAAAAAAGGTGATACCACGAAACTTACTATCCAAGCCAACATTATCAAAAATTATAGAAACTGTTGTAAAAATCCAGCTAGTTCAATACTTAAGTAAAGAGGAAATACTCACAACAGCTCAATATGGATTCCAAAAACAGCGAAGCACCTCGGATGCCGCATTTGCACTTATACATAAAATAAATAGCATAATGGAACAACAAGAACCAGTAAATGGTATATTCTGTGACCTGTCAAAGGCATTTGACAGCGTAGATCACCAAATATTATTGGAAAAATTATATTTTTATGCCATTAGAAGACTACCGCATCAGTGGTTTAAATCATATTTGACGGATCGCAGAATATATGTAGAACTTACTGATTCCTCATTCGACCCCATGGGAAAAGTGGCTTCTAGTAAGCAAAAAGTAATCTGCGGAGTACCGCAAGGTTCGGTACTAGGGCCAGTTCTCTTCTGGTTGTATATTAACGACTTAGTATTTAGTTTCCCATCAATATATTTCTCCCCATTTGCGGACGATACGAGTATTATAATAAACGATAAAAATTATGATAACCTAATAAGATACACCAAGATACGATGAATAAAGTAACAGATTGGTTCACATCGAATAAATTATTACTAAATAGAGAAAAAACTTATAATATTACTTTCCAACATCCAAGAAGACCTTTACCAAATCAGTCAATCAAGACAAACTCAGGTGAAATATCAAATACAGAGCATATAAAATTTGTCTCTTTTTATGGACCAACAGTTGTCCGCCATCCAGAAAATTTGGGTGAATACAATGAAGAGCAAAGCGAACGCTTTCACCAGGATATTTCGGAGATGGTGAAGCGGTATCAAGGAAGGTGGGATATCCACATGATGTACTTAAACTATAAAAAAGTTATTTCCCGTGATTTATTGGCATTTGTGCTTTATTCTGTAATAAGGATGGTTTCCACCCTATTATAGGGGTAGATTTTGTACCGACTAAGAATAAGGTAGAACAGGGTCACTCAAGATTCTATTCTGGAATTAAAACATCGAAAACTCCTCCATTTCCCACAATCTATTGCTATTCACGCAGTCTATTTTTATATAAGGGTGGTTTCCACCCTGTTATATGGATAGTTTTGAGACACGCGTAAGATTCATGTACTGTATTCCAAACTATAAAAACTTTAACATTTCTCGCGATTTATTGGCATTTATATACTCTATGCTTGTACAGGAGGAGTTTTCAGCATATTATAAGGGTAGTTTTCCAGTCAATATTCAAGTAAGTGACTGCTGAATATAAAACATTTTAGCTTCCCATGTTTTACACCATTCATTTACATCCATTAATTGAATCCTGATGTATGGGACGGTTTTACTCCATTTTCGGGGTTGTTTCTGGCTGTAGCGTAAAAGTTTGGGGGTATACGAATTTTTTTGACCTCGGATTCGGATTCAGCGTCGAAAAATATATAGGAATACTATGGTCAGTCATCCAGATCAAAAACTTTTTTTTTGGGGCTGTGTTATGTATTCAATGCATTAATGTATAAAAGTACCTATGCCTTGTATGTAAACTTTATTTGGGGAAATAAATGTTATGTTATGTTATGTAGAGATATATCAGGATTTGTTGGAAAACGACTTTAATCCTTTTTTAACCGATATTATAGAGAATGACAGGTTTATCTGGAGGATAATTTGAGATTCAAACAAGATGGTGCTTTTTCTCAGTATGCTAAATTTTTTAATCAAAGATTTCGTAGTTACTGTATTCAAAGAAGAGGCCCTGTTGTGTGGCATGTGAAATTGCAGTCGACCTTATCCTTAAGGGCCCAACAAAAACTTATACGATGAAGGAGCCAGTCATGTCTTCTATAACGTTTGACGGTTCTTTTCCCAACTTTAGAGTGATCCATTACAACTCTTATAAGATGACTGATGAGCTTAGTTCTAGAATAGATGAGTAGCAACAATTTCTACTTGCCTTAGATTGCTACTCCGCCACTCTCCGCTGTATTTATTACCATTGATGCACCTTTTTGTGTTGGTAAATAATACCTTAATGCTGTCAGAAAAGGTCCGATTGCCGCTGTCGTATTATAACAAATGGAAACCTATCAGATAAATGTGTGAGGAAATATATATTCTTAATAGAGATAATATTATTATTATCTCTTGACTGCTTCATTATTAATAATTCTATGGCAGATATTTGAAATATTGTAAATACTTGGAGAATTGGATAGTTTTAGAGAAAACGTAAAGACAATAAATATTGTGATCGAAATTTTAAAAAATGAGAATGTTTCTTTCGTGTCATGCTGACTACATCAGTATAGTCGAATTCATTTTTAATTCATTTTTTTTTTTTCAGCGACAACATTCCACTAGAAATTTGATTGTTGATTCTTATGTATTATGAACTAAAATATTTGCGCCCAAAAATTCGTGGTGCGACAGAAGTTATATGCACTTTTTGACGCGCTTTCACGGATTTTCTACTTATCTGCTTAATATATCTTGTACTAGTTATCGAATGGGAATTTTAAAAATACTGGCTTATTTAAAATAAAATTCTTAAAATATATAGGCCTGCCAGATATGTATATAGGTCATATTGAAAAAAAATAGAAAACACCAAAAATGGCAGAAAAAATCAAAATTGAACATATTTTAGATAAGAAGGAGCAAATTCACCGAAGTTGGCAGAAATAAAACTCACCTATGGTCAAATAGAGTGTACGGACGATGTAAGTCAAATAGAACGGTCAAAGATGGCGGACAAAATAAAAATTTTTAACTCTTCAAGTATCAGGGGGGGCATTGTGCGTCACTTTTTTTTCGATTGTAAGTTCTTTTTAGCGGAGCGGATCTGGTTTTGAAATGAAACTAACTTTTTAAAAAAAATTTTTTTGACAGTTCGGTTACTCGCGTTCTCATTTATCATGTTATCAACTTAGTTCAGCTTAATCACACGGGGTGGCGGAGGAATTCGCATTTAAAATTCGCAAAAACAGATTTTTCCACGGTAACTTTGTTATTATTGACCTGACGAAAAAAAAGTAAAATTAAAAATTGAAGATCTAGCGGAAGCGCATAACCTTGTAGATTTCTTCAAATCGGACGGTAACTTTTCGTGAAAAATGTTTTTGAAAATACTCGTTTTTTTTGCCCTGACACTAATACACAAAAAAGTACTTCCTTAATTTTTTTACGAAAAAAAGAAGTTAGGGGGATAAGATTTTTTTGAGGTAGGTGAAATAGCTAAGAATTGATGGAGCTGGGGGATTGGGGTGGTGGGCCAATTAGGGAAGGGGGGGAGGTAGGGGAAGGAAAATGATTCAACCACCTCGAACTTTTTTCCCCGTCGTGCGATTTTCAAAAACCAAAATGAAATTTGTTCGTTATTACGTCTAATATTTGATTGAATAATTTTTTAAATTTTTTTCAGATAAACCAACTTGTGGGAGGGAAACTTTTTTCCCTGTCGTGCGATTTTCAAAAACCAAAATGAAATTTGTTCGTTATTACGTCTAATATTTGATTGAATAATTTTTTTAATTTTTTTCAAATAAACAAACTTGTGGGAGGAGAAAAACCTTTTGCATTTTTTTAAAAATGCGTTTTTGAGAACGAAGGAAAGGGCTCAGAAGAGAAATTTTTTTACAGGTAAGTGAGATTTTTTTTATCTTAATTTAAAATTTAATTTGACCCTCCATACAATTTTCATCGAAACGAAATAAAATATACTATGGAAAGTCTCGTATAACTTTAAAAATTTAATACAAAATGAAACTTCATTAATTTGAAAAGGACATTTATTAGGCATACACATAGTAATAATAATAATATGTGAATATATAATCAGTATTCAGGATTAAACAATGAAAATGCATTTTTGAAAATTATAAAAAATGCAGTTTTTTTGAAAATTAAAAAAAAAATTAAATTTATCCCCTTAAAGTACCTAAAAGACTCTACAATCGAAAAAAAAACTGATACTTGACGAAGAATTAAAAAATGTATTTCTGCCGCCATTCTTGACCGTTCTATTGGACTTACAGCGTCCAGCTATATTTGACTGCAGATGAGGTTTATTTTTGTCAAGTTTGTTGAAATTACTCTTTCTTGTGGAAAAGATATTCAATTTTGATTTTGTCGGCCATTTATGGTGTTTCCTGGACCCTCCTTTTTTCACACACAAATTTACGTTGAAATTACAGTTGAAACTGGCGACATTTGAGCGTTGATTTAACATTGTTTCTGGTATAATTTTTTACGTATTATTCACATGTGTTCTTACTAGGTTATGTCAGATAAGTCAGTATTTTAAAAATTCCCATTCGATTATTAGTACAAGATATATTAAGCAGATAAGTAGAAAATCCGTGAAGTGCAACTTTTGACGCACCAGGAATTTTTGGGCCCAAACATTTTTTTCGCAATCAGGTCATAATACATAAGAATCAACAATAAAATGTCTAGTGGAATGTTGTCGCCGAAAGTAATCAATCCAACTGTACTACATCTAATTGTAATTTTTATTATTTGCATCAATATTTTAACTGACGATTTCATATTTGTGCCTACGTGGATATAAGTTTTTCTTTTTTTCTTCCATGAAATCGATAAAAAAGTACTTACAATTATCCATAAAATACTGGGAAAGAAAGATACTTGTGACTCTTACAGCAAAAGAAAAATTGGATGTGTTTTTTGACAAATAATATAAATAAAATCAAATAAATTGAAAGCAATGCATTTTGCAGACGTTTCGAAATCGGAATATGTTCCTTTCTCAAAGTTTTATTCACATAAAATCTTGCGTGTGCATATTAAATATACAGCTTTATGAATATATTTATGTTATATACAATAATATTCAGGCAATATATTCCTAGAGATGAACCGCGTTCTTTTACTAAAGATGCCCTTAATCATTATATTAGGCCTATATGGTCCATATTTCTAAATGAAAACTAAACCAAAAACATGCATTTTCCATTCCAAACAATTATTTATCGATGAATATCTCTGCATAGTATGTCACTGAACGAGAGCAATATCCGCCTGAACATTAAATTTATTGGAAATAATTATATTCGCATGTTTAATTATTCTGTCGATGCAGCATTGCTAGCTGGAATTTCATAGCTCTACTACGTTCAGTGTAGATATGTGATATCACTGGCATATTATAACGAAGTTATTAAGAATTTATAGTGAAGTCGAATGAACCTGCTTAAGACAAATTGAAATTATCGATCCCGGCACAATAACCCATCAATTTTAAAAAAGCGACCGCAAAATTCTGATATTGCTATCAATGGCCTATGTTACAAAAAAATATATGACACACATGGGAAAAACAATTCCAAGGCCCAGGAATGGTTTTGATAAGGATCTTTTTTTACCAGACTTTCAAATTTCTATATTTTTCACACATTTTCCAGAAAGGTCTGTAGATACTTGTGGATATCATATAGTGGATGTAACTAATGCTAACGTTGAGATATGTAGGAGGAAGCGAGTTGGTAAGTAAAAGACATTTTCTTGTAAATGTTGAACCCTGCACAAACCATATGGGACAACGGCCTCCGCCAATTCCATTGAAATTGTGGCTGCATATTCTCCAGACCATGCTAATGAAAAGTTACTAGTCACTGCCTGTTCCTATGAATCATTTTTTAGTTAGAGATGCAACAAAGTTGAAAGATTTTGAATGAAAATCAGTATGAATATGCGAGTATGAGTATGCCTTGCATATGTGATCAAAATGAACAGACGAAAAAATACAATCTCTGTCAATTTATTTCAGTTTTATTAGTTATTATAAAATCAAGCGCTGACATCCAACAAACGATACCTATCTGCTCTAACTATGGATTAGCATTTCGGTATCCTCGGCCAACCAAAAAGATACCTCCATTTCGGAACTCACCTTTCTGGAGAATAGCTGTTCAGAAAACAGTGCTAGCATTTTTTATTTCCATAACTAAGTTTGCTTTTGATTCCCATATCATCATTCATAATAATAACGCTACTTAAAATATGCATATAATAAAGTCATTTTTCGGTCAATTAAAAATAATAATACCGCTACTTATCACCCCGCGACTGCCTTGTGAACCTTCCCTTATTGGAGATCTGGAGACTGTTGGACCCAACTTGAAGAGTACAACATCAGGAAAGTGCTGCTAATACACAAGGTATTTCAAATTCAATAATCTATAGTTTACATGCTTAGTTTGTCAGCATTAGGCTGACTGGTCCTTCGTCCTATTTATTTCAGCGTAAATAAACAATAGCAGTATCGTAGTTTCTAAAAATAAGGCCCTAGGATAGCTAGAATATAAATGTCAAGAGCAACGATCACTGTTGATTTAACCAAATGCCTGCGTTTATGTAGAGAAAACGATTGTCGTAAAACCTGAAAATGCTTGCTTTTGTGCATATGTCCATAACACAGGCCTGCGACCAAAAAACTTATTTGAAACTAATAGGGATCTCATAGATTTTTGGGTGCTGAATCCGGGAAAAATAATGAAAAAATTCCATCACCCTCAGTTTTTTTGCAAATTTCATTTTTTCTGGGTGTCAGTATAAATAAAGATCATGGAGAAGAGATATCAGGGTAGATTAGGGTGGCCCATCTTTTTCGAAATCGAAATTTTTTATTTCTCACCCCTGCAAATGGTTCCATTTGAAGAAAAAACAGTCCCCTCAAAATATTATTGAGGCAAATTGAAGGCAAGGGGTGCCGCAGAATGCATTATTATGCAATAATAAAAGTAAATGGAATTATTTACATTCTTTGGTTGGTGCATTGTTTTTTTTTTATTCAGCAACATTTATCTTTAGAATGACTAATCAAGTCATACAAATATCAAAGACATTATCTGTTGGGACTATGACATGTGTCATGCTACTGTAAATTCGTAGTCTAAGAAAACTAGACTAGAAGTTTTTGAAATAAAACTCTCGTTTTATCTTTGTGTATTTTATTATGAAACGTTTTTTTCATACATAGTACCAAATATTATCCTAAATCTACAAGACATATAGTAATAAAAACAATATTTTTTGCACTAGGCCAAAGCATGCGACAGGGTTTCTTTTTTTACATTTGGAAACTGTGATTTATAATCATTTACAACTTGGAGTAAAAACTGTTTTTGGTCTTCATTTTTTGTTAAAATGTCATTATAGTCAGTAATAAGTTTGATTCCTCTCTCAGCGGCATCATTTACAACTTTAATTTTGTTTACAATATTGAAACATCGGCTATAACTTTCATTTTCCCTCCATGTTGTTGGATCATTTTCCAAAAATTCCATAGACAAACCTAATTTTTGAAAAAACTGTTTAGTGTTCTCGCATATGAAGTCCTGAATTTTCTTGTTTTCAACGTCAGTAATGTTACTAATCATAAGTCGTTTAATACCCTCTTGATTTGGTGTTTTCCTATTCAAAGCTTTAACCATTTCTCTTTTAGTGGTAACTGAAATATCGTCATCAAAGAAAGATAAGCCAACATTTACTGAATTAAGGTACCACAAATGGTTCACTATTTTCCTACTTGCTGCTTGAGATACTTCTTTGTCAATATTTTGATAATTAATGAGTTCTTTACAAAAGTCTAAGTCATGAAGCGGTGCTTGACTAGCAAATGACGCTGTAAACCAGGCCTTTACATAAACCTTTACAATAAAGAGACATATATCTTCAATACCTATTTTTTCTTTTTTAGTTGGTTGGAACTGATCTTGGAAAAAAAATATTTTTAGACAGTAAATGGCTTTGGCCATCCAACGTGCATGATGAAATGCCCCTGGTTGATAGAATGTCGTGTGAGTGGGCTCTTCTTCAACAAAAAGTTTAGAAAGCATTAAAAATTCTTTATAATCATCACGAGGCTGTTGCAAAGTTAAAGCTGCATTTAGAAACTTTATAATTTCGGCTTTAATTGGTTGTAAAATGTGTTTAATTTTTGATACCTGAAATCCAGTTTTTAGTTTATTTTGATCTATTTTAGGCCAAAATTCCCTAAAACGTTTAAATAGTGGCACATTTGGACCAGATGAGGAAGGCATTTGTGTGACAAACACACTTCTCAAAACCACTTCAAAAATATGATGTCTACAAGGAAAATATAGAATATCTCTTTCTAATTTTTGTTGCAATAGTGTGGCTGCCCCATTTATATAACCCATGTTTGATGCTGTTGTATCACAACACAAAGCTATTACCTTTTCGTCCAAATTCCATTCACAAAGCACATCATAAACTGCTTCAGTTTGTTCTCTTCCAGTTGAATTGGGCAAAGCTGGTACTCCAAGTAGTTGTTCAATATCTCCACTAGTAACTAAGATAGCAAGTCTATCGATATTTCCCATTCCAGTGAGAGAAGGTAAAAGTTTTCCATCCCAATGGATGACTGGGGCCGTCAATTCAGAATTACCGAAGGCAGTTTTTAATATTTCAGCTCTTTCTTCGCGGATGCGTTGTCTAGAGCGCTGAAGTGTGGTTCTGCTGATGGACAAAGATGTGGTGTCATGTCCTAGTGCTTCTGCTACTGCCGTCAAAATATGGACTCCATACCTGTCGCTTATTTTGCAAGCATCAAATGCAGCGGCTATTTTTTGGTGTGATGGTATTACATGTTCCATACAATCTCCTCTTTTTTTGCTGTGACGGGCCAGGCTGGTCTTGTAACAACTCTTCTTGGGCTTCGATTATTTCATCTTCATTTTCGCTGGAGTCGGCTGAATTACTACTTGATGATGGACAGGTGACTGTTTCCTCTAATCTAGCTTTTTCTTGTTGACTTCGTTGCATTCGTTCGGATAATTTCTGTAATTTCTCCTCAGCTGATTTTTCTTGAGAAGCAAGTTGGTAATCAATACCATGCATAAATCCAGGACATCCCTTTTTTCTTTGGTTAATTAAAAACTGCTTATCTTCATCTATTTTCATCAACTCCAATGCATTTGCATGAGAAATGTCAGAAAGATCGTCCAATTTTTGAACGAAATTTTTTTCTTTACTCCCGCACTGGCCCTTTTAGCCGATTTTTGTAAGTTCCTCCACTCTGCATAAAGTTTATCTAGTTGTTTAACACAATGAAAATCCTGACGTGTCGGAATGTGAGCTTTATTCCAAAAAACTTTTATTGTTAATTTAGCACTTTCATGTACACTTAGCTTCACTTCACGAATGTTATTAAAGAGCACTTGTAATACTTGTCTATTAGACGGCAATTTATTGCCAATGATTTGTGACGAATAGTGTCCAACTAAGTAACTGAAAGTATCCTTTCGTAAGGATCTAACATGAGACTTAAAAAATACGCAAAAAAAATTCACCCCCTATAGAGATGGGCCACCCTAGGGTAGATGGAACGTCAGTATGATGAGACTCCTGCTGGTCACTCATCGAGAGAATCCAGGTGTTACTCACAAGAGGAAAAGTAACAATTGGAGCTTTTCCATGAAGAGGGAAAGGAATACAGGGCCATAAATGTGTACTAAATTAATTGAAAATACATTAACAGTGGCTTTCTTTGTAAATAACTTAATTTGGTATAATAAAACCTTATCAAATTTTTTAAAACACATCTCTGCATTCCAAAATAGCCATATTCATACCTATTAGGTTCAAAATATTGGGTCGAGTTGCGGAAAAACGGTGGGTAATGGAGAAAAATTGATGTCATTTTCGGATCCAGCATCCTTCAAAACTGTTAAATCACCCTAAATAATAAAAAAAGTTTTCATATTTTTTTTTGCAAGCCAGTGTAATTGGCATCAATGATCACGATAGCTTGAGGCGTTTCTGGCTGGAGGTTGCACAGCTCATTTGAGAATTCTGCGACGTGTCTTTCGATGAACACTGGCTTTGTCATGTGTTGAAATCTGTAGACCAAAGATTGTCAAACTGTGGTTATTGGACGGCCAACAGCTTGTCTTGGCGTGTAATTGAACATTATTTTTAGTATTATTATCTGATAAACCTCGTTTTATCTTACGTAGAAATATTAACAAATCTTTTTTTATATATATATCTATGACTTCCTTGACAAGATATGGGGTTGCAGTATGTTTCATGAAACTGAGTCTTGTTTACAAGTGAAATAATATTGAAATCTTTATCTTCGAATTTATTATAATTATTATCAATATTTCGCAGTTACTGCAAAAATATGTGCAATTGTGCACCTTCAATCACATAAGGTCATCAAAATGATGATCACATGATCGCATCTTCTGGAACACAAATGTTCGGCTGCAAGAAAATATTCACACGACACTTTATTGATAGCCTGCATATGTTTCCGATAGTAGGGATCTTTTACTCGCCTAACATTTAATAGACAAGGGACCGCCTGCTTTACATCCCCTCCGAAGGATGGTATATCCACTACGTAATCAATAGCATTGCAAATCAAACAAGAACCATTTCTTTCACGTGATGATACATCTAATCGCATCATATTTGGATCTGCTGCAACCGCTTCTATTTCTTCTAATATTGACCAATTGCAATTTAAGCAGAATCTACTTTCATTATTCATTTCAAGTGGAGGCCATTAGCATCTCGTTTTCATGTCTCTGCCCAATTTCGTCCCCACGTACACTGTTGAGGATTCCCAGCTGGCTCACCGATATAACACCGAGCCTGTCGACGAAACATGAGTAGATTATATAACTGAACGTGAGTGTTTTGTACAAACTAGATTTGACGAAAGCTCGTGGGTGAATCCAGATATACCAATTTTTTTCGACTATACCACTTTTTTGGCATATTACATCTAAATAGATTGAAATTATTTTGTTTACAATCGATATGTAAAGTAGGCTTTTTCGCTTGCATTTGACAGTCTCAAAGTTGACGTTTTATAATAATTATTAAAACAAATAAATTGACAGAAAATTAATTTTGTTCGTCTGTTTATTTTGATCATATGCAAGGCATACTTATAAAATGTTGATAAATTCTGATTTTCAGCCAAAATCTTTCATCCTTGTTGCACCTGTAACTGAAAAACGATGCATGGGAATGGGCAGTGACTAGTAACTTTTCATCAGCATGGTCTGGAGAATATGCAGCCACAATTTCAATGGAAATAGCGGGGGCCGTCTTCCCGTATGATTTGTGCGGGGTTCTTTGTGGAGCTATTTTATATATAAGTATATAAAATAAAACTCCTGCCATGAATGTCTTCTGATAACAATCTTAGAAGGAAATCACAATTATTCATAGTACACGCATTCATTGAACTTTGCCAACAAGATGAGGTAAACCTGAACCTCTCAAACATTTATGAAGAGAATTGTTAACAGGTTCCTCAAACAAGAAATATTACTTTAACTATCACTTAATGTACGTGCGGGAGCGGAAAGTCTTACAAGCTTTGGAAATTGGAGCTTTGTCCACTGGACATGGTAGTAAAGCTGGCAAGGGCGTGCTATGTGATAACTGAAACTTACCACCATCTAACATGCTCCTAGTGGTGCGTGTATGTTCACTTCTTACGCACAAGACATTATTTCTGAAATTGAAGATTGCCCCCACTATGTAATGTGTTTTATGTTTTTATATTTTATCTCCAATATCTATCCTAGAACACTGCGCCATCAAATTAATATTATGTGTCATAGGTGATGAATACATTAAAAAATTTTATGGTAAGAAAATACAGATGCAATATTGATGAAAAATACTAATTCTAAACTATGCTAATTCAAGGACATATCAATGGTAAGTCCCAAATGTTATTAGGAATTATTTCAATTTATTCCATTAATTTAAATAAAGATAGTTTGGCGATAATCATTTGGTGCTGTCAATTTTTCACTTCTGCGCTATGTTAATCGATCGTTTTGAAATTTTAAGGAAAATTAATTCCTAATTACTTTCACAATTTTTTTTTTAATTCTTATTGTTCAACTAGGCTTAGAATGTCGGGAAACGTCGAGATTTTAAGTTTGAGCAAAAAAATATTTGTCTGTCTGTCGGTAGGTCTGTCTGTGTGTAACTTTTTTTGTGTGCACGATTACTCTAGAACCGTTTAAGATAATGACTTGAAATTTGGTACATATATTTTAACGAGATCTGGAACTAGATTATATTTTCATCTTATTCCGTTGAAGGGTTGGGAGGGTAAATTGAGGTAAATGGGGGTAAATAGTTAAATCAAGCAGGTAAGTGTCTATAAAATTGGTATTTAGTATATACAAAAGAAGCTAATGTCTCAAAAAAAAACACTAGCCCCCACCCCATTATAAAAGGGGATAAAAAGAAATTGTGGTTTATTGTGTGTACAAGAACCAAAGGTCTCAAAATATTTTTCTTACTTCATCCATCTCCACTATCACTACCCCTACCCCGCTACCGATGTGGGATATCATTTTATGGGTTTTTGGGGTAGTCGATTTCAAATATTACATTATTAAAGTTCCATAAACAATTATTTCCACATAGAATTTTTTTTCCTTGTGAGAGACTTGGATACAAAATCTGAATGTGGAAGTAGTAATTCCTTGGGCAGCGGTTTTTGTTAGAATTTGTTCTCGAGTTTCTGAATTTGTTCAGTTCAAATGAATAATTTATCCAAAAAATAAAATCTATGACGAAATTTCTCTACAATTTAAAATAAAATCATTCGCCATAAATAACAAGTTTATACTATTTGAAAAATAAAAATATTGCCATTTTGTATATCTTTATCTCTCTATTGTTTCTAAAACTACGGTGGCGCATACGACAAACCAAAGTTCTCGTTATTATTGTATTCAGCGCTATGACCAATTAATCTTTACCTACATCTGGGTTAATATATCTAATTGTTTAATAACCAATGTATACAAATCTCGTGCGGCTGGCTGCGAATATCTATTTGATCAACATTTTGCTCAAGTAGGGATGTTTCCGAAAAAAATATTGTAAAACAGCAGGCTCGAATGATGAAGATGTCATTAATAACCTTTTTTCCTGGGGGATCCTAACCGAGCTACAGTCCCTTAAAGCGAGCACCAGGCGGCCAGACTTTCCCTAGTAACATTAAAATGGTTTAACGTACGGTCATCATGTTGCGTATTCTACTCTTTAATCTGATGAGCCTACAAACTCATCAGATAACCCCCTACTGATATGCAAGGCATGTCATTTACAAGGTAGCGGCCCAAAGTTCAATGTAAAACATTTTTCTTTTACATCGATGAATTACACAGGTTTACAAAAAATAGAAAAGTCCGACCAATGGGATGCCATTACCGTACCCCGGAGGTTTTTACGTGCTGAACACGATGCCGTAGTCAGTTTTGCGCCATCACGTCAGGATTTCGAGAAAACTTAACCCAAATGTGCTAAAAATACCTTTTTCGCCTTCGTTCATGCACAAATTTATTTACTAAAGCGACCCCAAAAACCCCCGACTAATAAGTTTTGGGTCAAAATCTTAAAATTTTGATGAACTTCTGGATTTTAGCATCTGCCATATTGGATCCGCCATATTGAATTTAGAGATTATTAAATTCTGACTTCAGATTCGTAGTCAGCGACCCCAAAAACCCCCCAAGTAACAAAATTCAGCCCAAAATATTGAGTGAATTAATTTGTGCATTAACGAATAAGGTATTTTGAGCACTTTTAGGTTTAGTTTTCTCGAAATCCTGACGTGATGGCGCAAAACGGACTACGGCGTCGTGTTCAACACGTCAAAAACCTTCGGATTACGGTAATGGGATCCCATTGGTCGGACATTTTTTTTTTGTAAACCTGTGTTATTCGATACCTTATTTAATATAGTAACATTTTTGTCTTTTGCAGTTCTTTTAAACATCGCAAGGTGAAAAGTATCTTGTATTTTATACCAAGAGTTTTGGAATAAACCCAAGTTGCAGAAGACATTCACTTAAAAATAATAATTTTCATAATATTGTTTTTGTAATTTAAAAAATATATATTTAGATTTGAAGCTCGGATCACAATAAAGAAACAGATTATACATGTCCACTCAAAGAAAAATAGACCTGTTTGAACCTTTCTTGGGAAAACAAAATCAATTAAAATTGAATCGTTAAGTATTTTAATGCGTCAACTCGTGGAACAATTTTTTTTAATGTACATATTTTCACGTACGTTTCAGTGGTATTTGCAAAATGAATGAAATTAATTTTGAAGGACATTTTTGCTTTTGTTTAACTTTTTTTAAAACAAATCAATTTTTTTCAGTAATATTTTAAACGGAAATGAAATTTGGAAGTCTTTGCCAATATTCAGTTTCATTATTAAAATGTGACTTACAGACTCAAACAACAAAATATTATACTTCTACCTGTATGCATTATGTGGAATCCAGAAACTTTAGGTCCACCACGTAAATCATGCTTTTCTAGAAACAATAACATAAGACGGGATGGAGAAGAATTTGTAAAGAAATAACTCAGCCAGCCTTGGAAGTTGTCAGTGAGAGGATAACCTCCTTAAAGGTCAACGACAAGCCAGCAATAGTGAATTTGGTACAAGTATGTGCCACCTACAACTGCTGGAACACCATATTTGAGTTACTGCAGAGTATACCTTGACATTCACTGCTAACTGATGAACATTCCAAACCATGTTTTCTGCATAAGCACCTTGAAGTACTACAATCTGTCTTGCATTTACATCTTATGATATCGAGCAGAACTGGTGGTGCTGGTTGAAGGTCAGTAAGTACTGATAGGTGTTGACCACCCTGTAATTGTCAACCCCAATCCTCAGGTAGAAGAGATGTATTTCCTTTCCAATCCTGGGCTTGAACAGCTTGAACCATATTTTTTTATCCACCGTTGTACTGAAACATCTGTATCGTAGTTCATCTAAAGTATCAGATGTCTTCTCCTTACATGGTAATAGCATTTTCCCCGGCAGTAATTATGGTCTTCTTTCAGACTGTTTACATTGTTGAATACTTCAGCATACTCCATAAATGATGTTTTTTTCATGATCTTCGTTAGACCTTTGCCTTTGCCAATCCCAAACAACTGTAACGTGGTGTCACACCCCAAAATGAAGTGAATAAATAGCAAGCCGTTACAGACATTTAATCCCAATAACGATTTTGTAGTTTGAATGTTCCATTGTTGGACGTTGGTTGTACGCTTTGGTTCTGGTTTGAATATTACTTCTTTATTTTCCTTTTTAATATAGAAACACAGAAGTATCAAGACATCAGTGTTGTCTGCAATGACAAAACATCTCTTTTTTCAGACACATCAACTGCAGCCTGGGTGATCAGAAGGTCTGCATCTCTACGTACGTATATATTGTCTGACATCCAACAGTTTCAAATCTTTCACTAAGCATCGTCAAATAACGTTGCTTATTCGATTTGTTTGACAGAAAAATAGCCTTCTTCATTGTTAGGTTCATGTACACAGAAAAAACGTTAGGGAAGCTTCTACCTTCACTTCTTCTAATGTGAGTGGCATCCCTATTGGAAGGATCATTCAAATATCCATCAAACACAATCACAACCGATTTACCATACCTTGTAATGACGTAGTTTGCATAGCTATTACAGATGTCTGAGAACAGCATAGTCGATGCAGAATGATAACAGAGGCCCACAAAAGAAAAAAAGTGGTCTGGTACCGACCATACCTATCCCTTGTATTTTGAGCTGCTGAACACGAATCTAACCTTAGTTTTTCCCCAGTACGTCAGGTTTTTTTTTAACAGCAAATAAGTATATAAATATTACGATTCAGCAGTTTTTTGCTGTTAAAAAAAAAACCGGACGTGTTAGGGAAAAACTAAGATCAGATTCGTATTCAGCTGCTCAAAATACAAGGGATAGATGTGGTCAGTACCCCCGCGCAGACCAATTTTTTTTTTTGTGGGACTGTACCACAATCAGTGTGGCGCATACCACAAAAAAGTGGTCTGCGCGGGGGTACTGACCACACCTATCTCTTGTATTTTGAACCGCTGAACATTAATTTGACCTTAGTTGTTCCCTAGCACGTCAGGTTTTTCTTTTAACAGCAAATAAATATATAAATATCACGATCTAACAGACTTTTTTGCTTTGAAAAGAAAATCTGACGTGCTGGGAAAAAACTAAGATCAGATTCGTGTTCAGCGGCTCAAAATACAAGGGTATGATCAGTAGGGTGCATCGAAAAAATATATTTTTTATATTTAAACAACGGCGGGTGCGCAAAAGTTGTGTTATAAGCAACAGGTAAAAATTTTAGTGAAAAATATTAAGGTTTAAGGGTAGCGGGTGTGGGTTAAAAGTCCATTTTTTTTTTTATTTTGTGCATATCTAAAATGGCGGCCGCGGAAAAGTTTGGTCTTAGGGTTGTAATTGGCTGTTAAAAATTTTAAACCAAAATATTAAGACTCGGGGGTAGCGGGTTAGCATCAAAGACCAAAAAGATAGTACGTACCCTTACAAATATTATCGATACTTATTAATTAGTAATATTTTAAAACTGTGTTTAATTAGATTATTAAATTTAGATTACTTTTTATTACCTACGTATTTGTTATCTAATTAATGTACGCATGCCCATAATACAGCATGCGCTGTGTTCTGCAGACATAAAAACTCGGTGAACACTAAACACTGTCAATTTTAGCCGAAACTTTAGATAGATACGGTATTTTCGATAGAGCTGGAGCACTGATTGCTTCTTCAGTACTCCAAGTTTTGGTTTAATTAATGAATCTAACAAAACGCATGTAATTGATAAAAACAAAATTGGAAGAGCTAGAAGCAAGGAGATAGGTGAATTATCATCATGTGGTACGCCAATATCGTGGACTTTGTTTTGTTGGCGGAAAGACAAGACCATAAAATTAGTAAATAACCGTCGAAAGATAACAACCGAGGAACATATAGTTTTAATTGGAGAGCCCCGATCATCATATATGGGGCATGTTACACCTTCTACAGTTTCAGCTGTAAACATCATTAACGCCATTCTCAGTTATTTTGAAAACTCTTGAATCTCAACTAACACCTTAAAAGTCGTCGGATGTGATGGAGCGGCGACAAATACTGGCCCTAAAGGTGGTGTTATATCTCTACTTGAGAAACATTTTAAGAAACCACTTCAATGGTTCACTTGCCAACTGCAAGCAAATGAACTTCCACTAATAGTCGTAGCGCTACACAAAAAAACGTTTCAAATTGTGATAGAAGCAAACCGCTTGGCAGAAAGTTTACTTACATATAATATGTTGATTTGGCTCGCAGCACCTTATCAGGGGTGGCGTCAGATTCAAAATGGCGGAATTTTTCAAAATGGCGCTGCTTATCTTTTTTCTTATGGGACTAATGGGATTAAAATCAAATAAAATACCACATTTGAACTTTTATAATTTAAAAGCAAAGCGTTTTCAAAAAAAAAAAATCCAAAATGACGTAGTTTCTCACAAAATGGCGTCTTTTTTTTAAAAAAGACATAACATTTTAAGATTTCTAGTTTTAATATATTATGTAATACACGGTATTCAAAACTATTAACATAGGTTCTGTGCTATGAATTGAAATAAAATAATTGTATAGAATTTTAGGTGACTATTCAAAATGGCGGTGCACAATGGGGGATTTTGCTTTACTTTTTTTCAAAATTCTGTAAGTCGCTCAATTTTGAACGGATTTTGATGCGGTTGGGCTTAAAATGTTTGAAAAGTTTCACTCTTGGACGTGCAAGTGCCACTTTCTGATAAACTATCACGTACAACCCTTAAAAAATGTAAAAATAGAGAAAATTTTAAAAATAAAAATAAAAATTCAAAATCATTGTAAAAATTAATGCATTTAAGAAAAATATCACTGGGAATTTCTTGGGCAAGTAAAATAATAATGATATATGTAAATTAATTATACACACCATTTTTGGGGGGTGTATTTAGGTGGTGAATTTTGGACTATAATGGAAAAAATGAATATTGGGGGCTCAGAATGGCCCCTATAAGGTATTTTGGTCTCCTTTTTCCATTTCTGTAGTCTGTTTTTACGTACAACCCCTAAAAAATACAATATCAAGCCCAAAAATAGGGTATATTTTAAATAAAATCTCATTTTTTTTAAAAGTTACTACATGTAAGAAAAATAGCACTGGGCTTTTAAAATGTCAGATAAAGATAATGACACATTTGCAAATTAATTGTACACGCCCATTTTGGTCTCCTCTTTCCATTTCTGGATTCTGTTTTTACGCACGCCCCTAAAAAATAAAATATCAACTTCTAAATTGAGGTAAATTCCCTATTTTAGGGGTTTATATTACATTTTCTAAGGGTTGTACGTGATAGTTTATGAGAAAGTGGCACATACACGTCAAAGAGTGAAACTTTTCAAGCATTTTAAGCCCAACCGCACCAAAATCCATTCAAAATTGAGCGACTTACAGAATTTTGAAAAAAAGTATAGCAAAATCCCTCACTGTGTGGCGTGACTAAGTCTATAAGGCAGGAACATAGATATAATTAGACGGATAGTATTCCTTAGTCTTCCGAATCTTCTAAACTACAAAATAAAAAAAACAAAATAAAAATTAATAAGAATTTGTTATAATTTAAAATGAAAATGTTTAAAAGTACTAACTTTTGAATTATGTTGTTGGTGCACATGTCTTTGCAGGAAGTGCATTGCGGAGTACATGGAAGGACACTTCTTTTGCATTTACAGTGGTTACTGCTGCATCTAGTTTTACAAGAGCATTTAGCTAGCCAGGGGCGGACTGGCAAGGGAAAGGCCCGGTGGTACTTCAAGGCAAATACGGGCCCGAGGAGGAAATTTTCGGGAAATTTTCCGAGCCGGGACCTGGAAGGCTTTAAACGGCCCGAGATCGGCTGAGGGCCGATGGGACTTTGCCTCCCTGCCCCCCAGCCAGTCCGCCCCTGTAGCTAGTTCTTGACAAGTCTGCCATACATTTGGAAAAACAGACCATAGAGGAGTCCACATTGTACCCTTTTCAACCCAGCCCCCTATCCTTGGTCAATAGGCCATAAAATATCACCCGACTCGAAGCCTGGTGGGCAACGTGGGATTAGCAGATAGAAACTGACCAGGCTCCGTGCGATGTTGCCATTATCGTGGGAGGATGAACCAAGGTTAAAAATACGCGTTAAGTATTTACTTCGATATATTTTCGGTATGCCAGTGGTAGTGTAGTGGTGGTCTTGAGATATATACAGTATCGGAAAGTGTTTGTTTTGGTACGGCAATAAGAGCAAGCGAGTGCGAAGCAAGCAATGATGTACATTATGGGGCGTGTCACACATTGCCTCTGCTAGAGTACTAGTAGACGCCTTTATTGTGGGCAGTCGGTTAAGTCGTTGAAACTATGCAATCCCAAAAGCAAAACTTTCCGATTCTGTATTTTTGATTGGAACAGAAACAAATTTTTCGCACGTGGAAAATAGGGAATTAGCCCGCAACTATTATAAATGCCGCCATCTTGAATCTTATATAGTGTTATAAAGTATATTTATTAAGTTAGTCACATTTAAAATCAGTACTTTTGCAAATACGCCGCCATTTTGAAATTGACGCCACTTGAAGTAAGGTGCTGCGGGTCAAATCGATTGTTTATGTGTATAGACCGCCTATACCAAGTGGTTTGCTTCTATCATTATTTGAAACGTTTTTCCTATATTTGGGTTCTGCCACTACGACTATAAGGCACTTGATCGAACATATTGACGGAAATACAGCTGGACCTAAAGGATTTTCAGGTATAATAGGAAAGTCAGTTAGTCAAATGCGAGCAGATGCCAGTAGTTGCATTTAAGATTATTGAATCCGAAATTACTGTAGTTAAGGTGAAAGATCTTAATACCGATCAGTTATATTTTTATGAAATATGCCAAGCAGTAATAACGGGATATGTTTCTATTAGTCTTTCAAAACGAAAACCTAACAAAATAGTCCACTCGCGATGGCTGATTACAGCAAATAGAATACTTCGCTTATATGTTGCTCGTCAGATTTGATTATATCAGCAACGTATGTTGTCAGTGTATGCGCCAATGTGGTTCAAAATAAAAGCACATCCATCATATCTGCAAGGTGCTTCAAATGTATAGTAGACCACATAATTATCCAGATATTTATCAGAAGAGTTGAAAGGAGTAGTTGATCCCGTCATAATACGAAATTGATATTTTGCACACCCTGAGAACATACTACAGGGAATGCTGGGCGATGGAAACCGGTGTATTAGGGAGTTGGCCGTTCTCAGAATATTAAAAGCTAGAAAAGGCAACAATACTAACTTAAGAAAGTTTACATTTGCTCCGTTGGAACTAAATGCTACAAATTAGTATGAGATGATTGATTGGCAAGAATGTGAATATAATGAGCCAACATTAACAGTTAATTTATCCGAAGAGGACCTTAATCAAATTATAAATAATCCTGAATTGCCTATGATAGTCGAAATAAAGAAATTTCCTAATCACACACGAGCTGTGGAAAGGGGAGTAAACCTTGTAACTGAAGCTTCAGCGCTGGATGGATTAATTAGAACAACGATTAGATCCCGTGACAAAATTCCCAAATTCAACACAAAGAAAGATTACTACAAGCAAGTTTTACCATAATGTTTATAGTATTTTTATTTTCACTTTTTATTCTTTAATAAAATCAAGCTTATTTTCACATAAGTATCGTTGTTATCGAACTTCCAATAAAGAAATTAAAGTAAAAATAAAGTTTATTATTTCACATTACATGATGTTAAAACAAATAATTGCCCTTAAAAAAAAATGATACCCTTGAGCTTGTAGGGAATAGAAATGGATCTGATGCAGAACAAAGAAAATATCAAGTTAACTTTTAACCCTAACCCGCTACCCTTAAATCTTAATATCTTGATCTTAAGTTTTTACCTCTTATATATAACTGTAAAGCACAACTTTTTCACACCCGCCATTTTGAATATACAGAGTATCAAAAATGTTTACCTTTGACCCCAACTCGCTACCCCTAAGGGTTCATAATTTAATTTGAAATTTTATTATTTACAACCTTATCACACAACTTTTGGGCGCCCGCCATTTTGGATTAGGTAAAAAAAATAAAAATCGATGCACCCTAATGGTCAGTACCCTGGCGCACACCACTTTTTTTCTTTTGTGGGCCTGTGTAATCGATGTAGTAAAGCACCTCCATCGAGAGCGGCAAATTTTTGCGGGCGGAAAATTTCTAATATAAGGCATAATATTTTCCAAATAAAACCGCATTGACGTGCGTCGCCAAGGTAAGATGTTTCACTGTGCCCGGGCGTATTATCCAATGAATAGAATATGGACCGAAATAGTGTGACGTTTCACTCCCACTCTAACTATTCCATCCTATTTCTAACATCGACCTTATTACCACTGTACATAAGACACTGGTCAAAATTGAATTTGAAATTTCAGAAAATCTGTGAATATTTAACTATTGAATTGTCATACAAATGTTTTAACTTTAAAAGCTGTGCCTTCTTGTAATAAAACTGTAATTTTTAAAGTCCTCTTTAGATTTTTTCAGAAATTAATTTTTATTGCGCACGCGTGTATACGTATGTCGAACATATCTGCATCTTTTTATTTGTTTACCTGGACTAGATGAAATTTAAGGTTATGTATAGTGGATTATTTCTTTTATAATTTTCAAGGATTTTACAGTATTTAAAGCGTTTGCATTCCAAATTTGTACTGGAGTCAATAATAATATATTTCAACTGCATCGAAAGAACCTACGTTTGTGATTGAAATTATAACAAAGTAATTTTTAAATACGTATGTATCAATATACTTACCTATTTTTAGCATTGAAAAATGGTTCAAAAACACGTATTGCATTTTTTCTGCGATTGCTCAATTTTTTAAAGATAAAGGAAAACTCATGGTCAAGGCAGAAAGTTCTGTTGAAGCGAGCCATGTGAAAGGAATGATTTATGATCCCGAAGTACCGATTGTTAAGGGACAAGTTCATGCTAGCATGAGAGATAGAATCTATAAAGTAGAGGTGTGTGCATTTTTTTTTAAACATTATCATATTTGACTTTTAACGTAATTAATTGTTTTCAGATATTTTTGAATAACGATAAAAATATAACGGATGCAGAATGTACTTGTCCAAGGGGATTATGGTTATGACATCATATATAGCTGCTCTGGCTCTCTTTGCACACTATAATATTTCTGTAAGGGTACGAACATGCTGAAGATACTACGCAGATATAGAAGTTCAGGCTGCAGTTTCAGTCGATGCATCGAAGCTATCAATTTATGCTAAGAGCAGTTCACTCTGCTAACATCCACGGTATGTGCGGTCAAATTTAAATGTATAGGTTTGTTTTACACGTTGATGGCTTCGATACATCTTCTGAAACTGCGGCATGAACTTCTAGCTGGGTAGCATCTTTGGCATGTTCGTACCCTAACAGATGTAGCATGTTCATGGAATATGTCGTATTTATTAGACAGTTCAATTTTAAACTATTTTAATCATTTATAGATTTAATAGAAATAAGATGTGAATAAATGATACAATATGTAATTTCTTTATTTATTTGTGTTTCTAAGTGAAAATACTTACTTACAAATATTTAAACATGAAGTTGTAGGTTGAAAATCTATGATAATAGTATAAAATAATGGAAAGCAATTAAATTTCAAATGAAAATAAATAAAACAGGCTTTGAGGTTAGAATACAAAGAAATAATCAAAGAACTACGTTCCGAATCATTTTCCAGACACTTGTACAGCGCATGCGCAGAAATAGCCATCCAGAAAATATTTTTTTTATAATTTTCGGTAGAGAAAATTGATTACCACATGTAAAAAACCTAAAATCCAGCTCTATTTTTATATCAGTAGTTAGGTTTCAACAGCTAAATATAAAAAATAACGTACCAATCCTTTGATACATTTTTAAGTAATTTATTTTGACCCTTAAAACACATGTACAGAAGGCATGCTTCAAATACTGCATGGAATGCAATTCAAATTAACCGCCTCATGCATGACGTCACGACTATTGTGGTCCATTATGTCGCTTAGAATAAGATACGCGCAACTGTTTCTCCCCTCTCTACACGCCAATTGTCATGTTATTTGGTGCACACGAAAACCGAAAACGAAGAGTCTCGGCGAGCCCGAAAAAGCGCGAGCGCTCACCAGAGAAACGACTCGGACTACGCGCAGCGCGCATCACTTGTGAGACATATCAAATGCCTTTCTCAAGCTTATTACTGGTAAAGATATTTTTAAATTGCTTTAAATAACGTTTCTGGTTTAAAAAACTTTTCTATTTGATATATATTTGAAGTTAATCGGAGCAATATATGCATTTTATAGATTTCCAGAGTAAATCCAAGATGTCGGCCAATATGGTGGCTTTGCCATACTAAGATTTTTCTAGACTTTTGATATGTTGTTGGGGATATTATTCTAAGCCTAAAAAACCTTAGTTTATTTCTTTTACAATTAGTTTGATGTTTTCATCTAAAATGACTGGCCTAGAAGGTATTAGATGGGAAAACCTTTTGTCAGAATTTAAATCTGGCGACATTACTTAAAATTATATTACTCTCAATCGAAGCACGTGTATTTATGCTAGTTATTTAAAAAATAATGTTTAAAAACATACAGTTTCCTAGAGATTAATATTACATGTTACAGGTTAAAATTAGTATAACTAATTGTCTTACATTACTAAGTTACAAAAAAGATAGCAGAATAGGGATGTGTATGCAATACGGTCCCATTCGAGTCATTTTTACGTTAAAGTAAATGTTTTTACTAAAATGAATGTATCAACAAGATATATAGAAGTTTTTTTGTGCAGGGAGGAGGAGGAGAAATCCATCATGGACACCCAGCGCCATGGATCTACCACGCTGGGTAGTGCTGGACTCTGACCGAGCTGAAACCCCTCCGGCATAGTGGCCCTCTCCCTGTCTTCAGTGTTTCCTCATATCCTGGAACCGCTCTCGCTTACCGTCAGAAGATCAGGTCAATCTTAGTGTTAGGTGTTAAAAATGATCTGCCTCCGCAGAGATGTCCTCCCCTTACTTCTCAACTTCGTTGAAACGATTAGAGGTTCAAGTTTCTTTCGTCTACCTCCTTGGTTTTCATGACTGATGTTATTATGTCCTCCAAGAGTTGCCAGTTTTCCTCTGATTCTAGCATCCTCAACACTATGTCATCGGGTGTAACTGGACCGCCTAGCCTATCCAAGACCCGTTTCCTCTTTTCTCTCCACCTGCTACACCGGAACACGGTATGCTCCTCGTCGTCTATCTCCATACAGTACATGCATTCTCGATTTTCGATCTTCTCGATGTCGTAAACGTACTCTGCAAAGCATTCATGCCCTGTTAGGGCCTGTGTAAGGTAGTACTCATCCTCCCCGTGTCCTCTATCTATCCATCTTTTAATATCTGGAATGAGTCTCCTCGTCCATCTTCCCTTACTCGAGATATTCCATCTCTCCTGCCACCTCTGATACAGCCTATCGTTGGCCTCCTTCCTGCCAGTTCCCTCGTATATCTCCTACCTTTCCTTTGCTAGAGGATCGACGGGGGGGATCCCTGTCACTATTAGCAGATATTATACTAGGACCACTACTATTATTATATTACTAATTTTGTTAATAAAGTCCCTTATTATCATTATTACCATGGACTTAGCGACAACACACTTCCTCAGACGTAGCTGGAAATATTTGACCGATCCCTCACACGTGTTTGAGATCGGCTCTGTTGGAGCCCGTTCCAAATTTTTAAGTCCTTTAGGAGACGTTGATGATGTCTGTTACAACAGCTCAGAGTCCAGGTCCCAACAGGCGTCCACAGAGACTTCTAGTCTTTTCTTAAAATATGCGCAGTTCCCAATAGTGCGATTTTCTGTACTTCTTACTAGGCAGTTGTTGTAGTCGTGGAACTTCTTGAGAGTTCCAAGGATTGCTAAAATTACTGTCACAGCCGTGGACTTTGCATTCCACATTCTGATAACTTTTATTTGGAGGTCTTTGTACTTGCTCAAATTCTCAGTTTCCTTGAGCATCACGTTAGTGTCATTCGGTATGGATACATCTATCAGCAAACAGGATTTCTCCTTTTTATTATGCACTATGTCTTTTCGATTCGAGCAAATTTCTCTGTCAGCTATAATCACCAAGTCCCACATAATTGTCCCGTTGTTGGTATTGACAAACTATATTCATAATATTTTGGCTGCACTGGTATATCGAAATATTTGCACATGACCCAGTGTAAACTGACCACTCTGTTCTATCAGTGAGTGTACTCTGATCTGGTGTTTAATGCTTGATCCTGTGCTGCTATTATTAAGCTTTCCATTTCTCCTTTCAAGCTCGAGCCGTTGGCCACTGCATAGACGTCTTCTTGTCCACTGCTGGTTTTGCGCAGAGTACTTTTATTTTCCTCTTTTCGATGCTGATTTTAATTTATGTTCTTGGCGTTCTCGTCGGTGGTTTCGACTTCCAGGTATTCTTCCTGGATTTTTCACTCTTCCTTCTGGATGGGATACAATTTCTTGTCCTTATCATGCTCTTTAACTAGCCGTGTGAATTTGTCCTTCCCCTATCGAATATACGCGCTCAGTCCCACGATAATGAATCATGAGCAGATTCTAGCTTTATTAATCCACGGCCGCCATCCTTTCTCTTAACGTATTATTACTATTCTGATTATTATTGTTATATTATGAAATGTACATTAGTAAAATGTATAAATAAATATTAAAAGGGAATATAATTTCAGATAATTTTTATTCAATTGCATAAAAGCAAAAAAAGTACATTTTCCAAATTTAAATAATTAATTACTTTTCTATATACCGATCGATTTTCTTAAAAACAGTAGGGTTCTTGCTTCAACTAACACTAACGTACTGCATTTCAATATAGTCCGACTTTTCTTTCTCAAGTCATCATGCTTATAAGAAACGTGACTGACGGATACACGGACGGACATTTTGAAAGCTGTTCAGAATTCGTTCATGAAAAATTTTTCTCTACGAACAATATTTACGACTTTAGAAATATGGCGATCAAATGCAATATACTCTTCGTTTACATATTTGCGAAGAGTATAACAAGGCATTAAAATAAAATAAATAGAAATATTCAAGGCTTAAAAATATATTACAACTAAATTATCTAAGCACGTAGGCGTATTGCAGCATCTTTCTTCATCTTATAATTGATAAAATTTATGTTTGTCATTATGACCTAAAATTTTGTATTTTATCTATTACTAGAAACGTCCTTGCACTATCTTGTAAGTGTTTAAAAAATGTTTGTCATCGTGACCTAAAATTGTATAGTTTTATCCGCTACTAATTTTTTGCAACTCCCAACACTTATTTATAGATATTGTTTAATGTGTGACTTGTTTCAATTGAATAAATATTAATTTTTAAAATTTCAAATTATTCACACGAGGCATATCCACAGATTTTATTATCATCTGTGACATTTCTATTGTACAATTGACTATGGTTAAAGACTGCTTCAGGCAAATATGTTCCTAGTCTAATTTACATAGAGTATGCCCTCGTGATATATTAATGGTGACCGTAAATACTAGGCACATAGTAAACTGTCTCCTCCGAAAGCAAAGAAAGCAGAAGATAAATCTTCAACAATAAATAATTTTCATTAACGTTGGGCGTAATTAACCTTATAATATATTAAGCCAGTTGTAAAAAGAATCGCAAAAAAATTGACGTTTTTCTATTTTTAACAGTAATTAAGCGATCTTGAGGTATTTCACTAAAATTTAAAATATCCAAACATTTTGATGGTAATTGTGAAATATCGTTGTCACTATCTGATGATCAAAATGTCACTATCAATGCTCAAAGTGTTTTAACCTTATACAATTATCTGTATGTAAATATTTTATTTGACTCGGGATTCGAAAATTTTGTTTCGGGTAAACACATTTTTTCGGTATCAAAGCTGCCTCGTAGCAGACCATCCTGTAGGCACTGCAGACTCTTACTGCCGCACATCGCCGTACCCTGGCCAGTCTGTTTCACGTTCTTTCTACTGCCATCGCACTTACCCATACCGGGGCCGCATATAGGAGAATGGAGTGCACCACACTGCACAGTACCCTCCTCTTGCTGCCCTTCGATCCGCTGGTGTTATGCATCAGCCTGTCTATGACCATTGCCAGTCGCCCGGCTTTTTCCCCCATTTTCTTCACATGCACCCTGTATGTCAATTTCGAATCAAGCCATATGCTCAGGTACTTTATCGCCTGGCTCGAACCGATTTCCAGCTCCCCTACCCTCATTTTCACAACAGGGAGATTCCTCTTTCTAGTTATGACCACCAGCTCGGTTTCTCCAGGAGCAAGTTTCAGCTTCTTGCCCCTTACCCATCTCCCTATTTTTGCAATTTTCCCCGCCGTTCTGGCCGTGACTGGTATTGCCGATCAACTTAATGTTCTCCAGTTGGGGTAAGCGTAATGCGTCATCAAACATTCCACAACATTAAGCATATTACCTAAAACCAATTATTAGAATCGACCTAAAAATCAAATAGAATAGTCAAATTGGTCGGGCCTTGCCTACTGTCAGTATCTATTTCAGCAATAACAATAAAAAAATTTGTAATAGTACTTAAACAAAATTGCCTTCTATATTTAACACATCTTGTTTACTATTTATTTTGTTCTTCTGAGTGAACAATCTGTAAATTTTTCTTACTAAGTATAGCTGGTTTGCTACCTCGGAAATTGTATCAACTGCATTCAAATATTGTACTGTGTATTTTTCTCCTTGTTTCTTGACATTTGTGTTCACTACATGCCAATATTATTGTTCTATGAATTTTGAATTTTTTCTCATTAATTACCTCAAATGTTTATCCGGTTTATTTCTTGGCAGCAGCATCAAGAACTGACCAAATATTATTTTTCTACGTCAAGTAGTTTTTTAGAAGTGTCACCAACTGACAAACAAGGAACATACCGATGGACAGACATGATGAACAGACATGATGGAATGGAATTGAAAGACTTCAATTTTCATAATCTGCAGTGAAAATTCTAAAAAATCTCAGAGAGTGATTGTTTCGAGGTTGTAATACTTTCCTTCGATAAGTGAGGGAAGTAAAAAGATACTGACTTGCTGGCCACCGATTAACATTTCGCTTGTGCTTGAGTAAAATATTAACAAAAAGGTATTCGCAATCGGCCACGCCCGACTGCAACTTCTACTCGTTATAAAGTGTCAACAGAAATTTGTTCCATTAAAGAAAGATATACATCAGGATTAAGGCCTTTTTATAGCTGACTATACCAAAAGTAAGAGTATAAGATATATTACACCGATTACATTTTTAATGATAGCAATTTTCTTCAACAATAAAAGTGATGAAGAGTACACTGGAATTTATTGACACTCGAGTTTCTAACACCACTAGCTATAGTAGCTAATAAATTCTGTAGTCGTATACCGTAATGGACTTTTTCATGCAAACGACAAATAATCAAATATTTATTAAAGTAACATTAACTTGAACAGCTTTAGGAAGTCATTATTACCTTTCTGAATGGTAAGAATAAAAAGAACTTTTTCAATTTGCTAAAGATGTTTTGAAAAATTTCTTTTGTCTATTTACTTTTCATAGTGTTCTAATCATAGAAAAATAGTATATTGGATATTTAGGTGTGAAAGCAATACATTTCCGGACGAGAGATAAAAAAATTAAGTTTATTTTCAGATATCCTAAGAAAGAGACCATCCAATTAAATATGTACTACGAAAACGTTCAAGAACTCAACATTAAATTAGTACTTTCTACGCCAGTGCTGGACAATGTTAGTTCGAGATTCGTGGTGGGAGCATTATTTTCGCTACCATCTAATATACAGTTTTAAAATGTTGATCCATCCGTATTTCTCATGAATTTCCCTATTACAGATATTCTTGAAGAAACACACTACTTTCCATATCATTGGTTTAAACATTGCACCAAATGTTATATTACTGAAATTTAAGCAGTTTGAACAATTTGATTTATTTTTATGCAATTTATATATTGTAGTATCTATGTTATATAATATTACAAGCTATCTTATTGCGACTTAGCCATAATAAACCTTCACAGGTATATCGTATTTCACGATAACAGCTTCTCTTATTAATTGCTTATCTTCAAGATATCATATTACACCTTTGTTTCTCATAACTTGTGCAGACTGCAGAACTGCAATTCCTTTGTTATATATTTTGCTTACTCAGGTTCTGTATGTTATAAATATGACTAAACACGCTTTGTTGAATCAGTTATTAAACTCAGTTAGAATGCAACACTTCTAATTTATTGTATTATTCCTTCTTCAAGAGCCAACGTTGGCTCCATTAAATAAATAAATCCTTTTTAAAAAGTCACTCATGTGAACCGTGATCTAACATTGGCGCAGTCGGTAGGATCCGTAAACATCATCAGAACAAGAAGCCTAACTGGTAGTGAAGCGTAAGAGAACAAGGAGAACATCTGCAGAAGGTGCCTAACTAGTGCGTGTACATCTACGAGAACAAGGAGACCTTCCTCACTGGTGGTGGCGGATCCCAATCCCTTGACGGACGAAGAACCTACCCATGGAGATGAAATTAATGTAAGTCATTTTAAGAATCATCTCGTTATTTTCTCATTTTTTACAAATATTATTTATCACAATTATTTACGTGTATTATACCGCTAATACACTCGGCAAATAAAGCCAATTCTGTTATCAAACAAATCCTATACAAGCTACAACGCAACAATTTTAATTTTAAGTTATTTATTTTCGTATTCACGAAACGACTGTGTATTATACAGTTAATACACAATTCATTTACGACGTAACAAAACAAGCTAATTTTAATTTAATTTCCGTATCATACTGCTGATACGTAACCAATTTTAGTTCAAAAATCTCTAAATAAAAAAGCAAAATGCCTGATAGAGCTCAACCAGAGACTGTTCAACCAGTGCCACCGGCACCAGCCGAACAACAACAACAACCACAACAAATTGAGCCTTACAAGCTCTCTGAAATTTTTTCACTAATACCAGAATTCGATGGCAACCCCATAAATTTACAGACATTCCTAAACTCGTGCTCCTGTGCACAAAGTATGGCAATTCATGACCAAAAAATTCTATTAACCATGCACATCAAAAATAAATTAAAAGGCAGAGCCGCCGAACTTATAAATTCACGCAACCCTAGCACATGGCCAGAAATAAAGGCACTACTAGAAACTCACTTCGGAGACTCCCGAGATTTAACGTCCCTAATTCAGGACCTACAACGAATTCACCAATTACCTAGTGAATCCGCCTTAACATTTGTTTCGCGTTTACAAACGCACAATGCGAAAATGCACGCTGCAGTGCAAAAACAAAATTTAACTTCGGAGCAAAGAACCGCGCAAACAAACCTGATTGAAACTATGACATTAAATAATTTGTTAACGGGTCTAGAACCAAATCTAGGCAGAATAATACGTGCCAGTAACCCTCCTTCTATAATGAACGCGATTATTAGAATTCGTAGAGAACTACAACTCTCTTATTTTGAACAGCAAAAATTCCCAAAAAATAGTCCAGTCAAAAATCCAGTAATTCAACAAAAGCGACCACAAGGTCCCAATTTGCAACAAAAGTTTTGTTCCTTCTGTAAACGGAATGGACATGTAATAAGCGAATGCCGCACAAGGCAACAGTCTCAAAACTTCCAGAGACCAAGTTTCCAAGGAAACCCAAACTCACAAAATTTTTCTCATCAAAACTTCGCACAACCGAGTAATAATCAATTTAGTCAGAGGACATTCCCTCAAAATAATCAGCCAAATCAATCACAGCAAAACAGGCCCTCAGCCATAAGGCCGAACCCTAATTTTATGCAACAGCGACCATCAGCTATCCAACCTAACCCAAATTTTAATCGCTTTAACCAGCAAAAAGCTCATCATTTGAATTACGAACCCTATGACAATTATGATAATCAATGTAACTATAATCAATATAATGACTACTCACCCGATTATCAAAACGTAAGTGATAGTTATGAAAATTACGATTCAGGCAACGCTCAAAACTTTTCAGATAATTATACGGCTAATTCTCAATATTATGAGCAGTACGAGAATTATACTGCTAATTCTCAAACACTACAGGAGGATTATACTGCTAATCCTCAGGATTTTCGCTTAGATCCGGAGTACCCCACGGATACTCCAACACAACAAATAGACCAATTCGACCAAATATCAAACCAAATACAAACTATGAACCTCAACGACAATATCGACCCCATGCTGAACTTCCCAGAACAAAAGTTCATGTAAATACGCTTTCTCGTACCTCATTAATCGTAAACTCAAAAAATCTTTATTATATGAAAAACGGGAAATTCAAAATTTTGATTGACACAGGTGCAGATATATCAATTTTTAAACCTAAAACAGCTGAAAATTATAGACGTAGATACCCTGAAAATGTGATTATACAAGGTATTACTGATCAAAAATTTTATATCAACGAATCCGTTCTCATCCCCTTTTCAGATGAGTCACACAAGGTTTATATCTATAATCTAGATATAGATTTTGATGGATTATTAGGCGCAGACTTTCTAGAACATTATGAATGTCGAATAGATTTTAAAAATAAACAGCTAGTCACAAATTTTAAAACTTTACCGTTATTTAAAGTTACGGAAGATATAGCTACAGAAAATTTACCTCTACAACCAACTACAAATTTTACTATAAGAAATCAAAATTTGGACATCACAAAAAATCAAAATGTAAACATCTTAAAAAATCAAAATGTAGACAACGAAAAAAATGTAATCCCTATCGAATCACGTATGAACAAGATTTTCAAATTAAAATGTAACTTGCAAAACACCGAAGCTATACTGTTAACCCAGGAAAATGAAAAGGTACGCCTACCAAATGCTCTTGAAAAAATCGATAACAACGGAAAATTTCTAACATCAATATTTAACGCTAACGCGATACCGAAAACTGTAAACTTTTCTAACCTTAATCTGGAACCAGTAGAAAAATTCAAGGCAATTTTTAATGCAAACTATCAAGAGCCGGATTCCCAACATAAGAACAGAAATTTCGAAATTAAAAATCAAAATTTAGGCAACGAAAATAATTTAATTCCTTATGAACCACATACCGAAAAAATAACTAAACTAAAACGTAATTTGGCTAACACTAATGCCAAACCAGAAATACAGGAAAAAGCAAAAATCCCAGATTTAACCTCCACTGTTGTTAACCTACAAAGAATTAACATTTCTGATACAAAATCTTACTCTATAGACAAACCCAAGCTGACAATTTCAATTTTTAACATTTCAAAAAACGATTTGAAATCACAACTGAAAATAAAAACACCTAACATAGTTTCAAAACCTTCATTTCAAATCGGCAACGAAATATCTCGCAAACCGAAAATTCGGAAAATGAATAAAATTCTAAGAAACATTCGAACTATTTCTTGCAATCAGAATAAAAATAAAGTTCATATACCACACATACACATGAACATAAGAGAACAAAATTTATTTTTAGCATCTATGAAAGCAATAGCAAAAATTGTAGAATTTTCAAACCTAAAATTCGAGCCTATTCAAAAATTCAAATCTATATTTAAGCTTTATTAGCGATACCAGGATTTGTCTCAATCGGATTTCGACACTATGAAAAAATATGCTAGCAAATAATAAATTAAGTTTTACAAACATAAACAATTTTTCAAAATTATTTAACAAACATTTTTTTTCCACCCAAATAAAATCTTTCCAGTAAAATAGTTACTCAAAACAGATTATCTTACATTAAAGTCATTTACTATCGTTTTTCAAAAACTTTCCTATACCTATTAAAATAAAGTATTTCAAAATTATATGATTTATATCATCTCAAATGATTTCTAACATCACCCTGTAAATTAATACTTTTATTTTTTCGATTCACTTCTACGAAAAAATCTTTCCTCTAATTGAATTGTAACAATAATGGAAATAGGAAATAAAATACCCTAACTCTTAATCTTATCGATTAAACAAAAGGTGACTTAAAGAAAATGTATAAATTAAATTCGAAGAAATTCTAACAAGCACATTTATACTTCCCACAGAAGCACGTCTTGTATGTTTATCAATTAAACATTTTATCAAGAATTGCAGGACACCTAACACTCTAGTCTTATATTATATTCGCTATAATGTTTCATTACACGCGTTTTACACATAAACAAGATAACATTCAAGATAAGAAAAAATGCACCAGAAACTTTTTACAATTAAACTGTAACCTAAAGCTAGAATGCATTATTTAAATTAGTAAATCCTTCACAAAAAATCAAAAAAATAACAAATATACAGTACATTGTTTAGAAGAAAAATTAACAATTTTCAGAATGTTCAAATTCCATCATAAATCGTACACGAACTTGACATCTTTTAAGAAAAATGTATTACCTAATTATAGACTAGTCAAACAAGCAACTTTTACATCGAGAATACAAAGATATTATGACTTTCTTTCATCAAAATAATTTACGAGACCTCCATCACAAACTTATTAAGAACATATGTTAACCTGAATTTTACAACGATAAAATCAATATTATATCGAACAAAACAGTCAGACATAAGAGATATTTCATCATCCCTCTATCTCTTGATATTGAATCTGTAATTAAACATCTATTTTTGGTATTATTTAAAAATCAAGATATTTTAGATCTTTGTAAGATATACTTTGTGGAAAATAATCTAGACCTCCCTATACTTGAAATTTTATCATTCACTTTTGCAGAAAAAAGACTGAAAGGTAATAATTTGTCAAAACATTGTTCAAACTGACGAAGACCAAATCCCAATAATCCTAGAACAATATCATAGTGAAAAAAATTATCCACACCGCGGAATAAACGAAACGATTCGGAGAATTAAAGAAAAATACACTTGGCAGGGTCTAACTAAAGATGTAGAAAATTTTATAAAAATTGCGAAACTTGTCAAAAGACTAAAGTATGCCAGAAAAATCTAATAACCCTCTAGTAATCACGGAGAACACCTTTCGAAAGAATTAACATCGATTTATTTGAATTCCCCACTCGAAATTAGGCTTTAACCATTCGCGAAGAATTAACTAAATTTACGCAAGCCTATGCAGTCCCGAATAAATCCGCAAAATCCGTCGTAAACACTTTGTTGTTATCTTTCAACATTATGGTACCCCATTAAGAATCCATTGCGATTACGGTGGCGAATTTGACAATCGTTTGCTCAAAGATCTCTGTACCCTCTACGACATAAAACTGACGTATTCAAGCGTAGGACATTCCCAATCCAACGGATCCCTAGGAAGATTTCATGCTACCTTAGCTGAAATGATAAGAATTCATAAAACTGAAAACCCGAACGAACATCCTTTCACAATTTTACCATATGCAAAAATATGCTATAACAATTCGGTAAATAAAACACACGGTTTCACCCCATATGAACTTATCTGTGGTCATACATCTAATAGACCACCTGATACTCTTCACAACCAAAAAGAGCTAATTACAAAATATGTCAGAGATTTAAACAATAGAACATCTCACTATTTTGAAATTGCCCGCAATCGAACACAAGCTCAAAAATAGAAAGCGAAAGTTCGCTTTGACAGAAATGTTCCCCAAAAACGACCTGAGTACAAACTAGGTGACTTATTTTATGTAAAAGAATCACAAATTAAGAACAAACTACAAAACAAATTTAACGGTCCCTTTAAAACAAAAGAAATTTTTCAAAATTCTGCTACCTTAATTAAACCTCGAAACAAAACAGGAAACTAAAGTTAATTTGCCGCTGATTAGAAATCAATTCTGTTTAGAAGCGAAGTCAGAGTTTAACCTTTTAACAGAGATATCTAGTTCTGTAAAAATTAAATTTGACGAAGTCTTCTCAGACACAAACAGATATAAACGCGGAATACTTAACGGTATCGGAACAATATTCAAATCAATAACTGGAAACCTAGATGCTGAAGATGGCCAGTACTATACTAATTGTATAAATAAACTAAACAACGACAAACTTCAATTGGAAAACTTAATCAAAAATCAAATTTCAGTTACAACCTCTGTTATTAAAAACTTCAACTCGACTATACAAAAAATTACAAATTGACGAGGAAACGTTTAACAAAGATCTCGAAGAAATCGAACACACAATTCAAACGATGACTCAATCTATTGAGGTTGCTCACATAAAACTAAAATTTTTATACATTTCCGAACAACTAATGGCAAGCTATTTGTATATCGAAGACAATCTAAACGATAATTTAAATTCAATAACATTTGCCAGATTAGGAATTATTCATTCATCAATCATAACACCTGATCACTTAGTAACGGAATTACAAGAGATTTCACAGAGTTTGCGAAGGAACAATTTGTCTCTTCCAATTAAATCATCAGCAGTTGCTCAATATCTGGACATTATTGAACTAAAAGCTTTTCAACTAGATTCTAATCTTTGTTTTAACAATGCCTCTTATTGAACCTCAAAATTATAACACCTTTCGTCTATACCCTATACTTATACTTGATAACAGAACTGGTTTACATCACATTTTATCTATTTCACAAAAGTTTATCGCGAGAGACGATGATTCTTTAATGTACATACCTATACAAAATTTGAAAGAATGCAAACCACTCTATTTTGGAACCAAACTATGTTCGAACCTGTTTGCATATCCTATAGACCAAAATGGCATTTGTGAAGCTAGAATACTAAAACCATTGCCGAAACTCCGAGAAAATTGTCAAACTTCCTTCATCATTAGTCAAGGATACAACGTCCAACAACTTGAAGACAACACATGGCTAGTAATTAATTCCGAACCACTTCACATTACCATCAACTGCCCGAAGAGAGAATCCATAACAGAGCTAATTAACAAAAATTCCATCATAAAACTACAACCAGGATGTTACGCCTATGCAGGCATTACTCGAATACAAGCCAGTGCTAAAGACTTTTCCGAAATTAAGGACAATTCACATCCAATCCAAATTCCTTTTGAATGCTGCAATCACATGCCCGACAAAATCGAAATCCCAAAATTAAAACCGCTTAAATTAAACAGTCTCGACGTAGAAGATTTAGATATTGCTAAAAACAAACTGGAGCAATATTCCAAAGACCTAGACGACCTCATAAACGAACCTTTTGTGACCAAACATGTATCTTGGTTCACATACTTCATAATCACTCTCATCATCCTATTAGTTCTACTTTACATAACTTGTAAATGCAGAAGAAGAAGATGTGGAGCATTGCGAATCCAACCCTCAACGGATAACCCTCCTTCACCTCCTTCAGAGCGAAGCAGAGTATTTACCAAATTTTCTAGACTGATCCCTCCAAGAAAGCGACCCGGTATTAGACCTCAAGAAGAAGAGGACATCGAGTTAACATAGACTTTCATGTGGAGTTTTACCCTTGTCTATTAATTTAGACTATTGTATTTTATCCTTATTACGTTATGTAATGTTTTATTATCGCTTACCAATTTTAACTTTTACATTATTTTATTATTTTGCTTTGTATTCATTCAACATTGTTTCAATTTATTTTTGCATTATATTCATTTAACGTTTTAACAATTTTCAAAAGTTGCTGCATAACATCAACTTTTTTATTAAGGGGGAAGTTGTTATATAATATTACAAGCTATCTTATTGCGACTTAGCCATAATAAACCTTCACAGGTATATCGTATTTCACGATAACAGCTTCTCTTATTAATTGCTTATCTTCAAGATATCATATTACACCTTTGTTTCTCATAACTTGTGCAGACTGCAGAACTGCAATTCCTTTGTTATATATTTTGCTTACTCAGGTTCTGTATGTTATAAATATGACTAAACACGCTTTGTTGAATCAGTTATTAAACTCAGTTAGAATGCAACACTTCTAATTTATTGTATTATTCCTTCTTCAAGAGCCAACGTTGGCTCCATTAAATAAATAAATCCTTTTTAAAAAGTCACTCATGTGAACCGTGATCTAACATCTATGGGTGATTATAATATTCCATTCTATAATAGTACCGATAACGCATTTTGCGGATTTTTCAGAAATACTGTCAGTACAGCAATATAAAGGTGTAACCAACGAAACTGGTAGAAGTCTAGCCTTAGCGTAATATAAAAGTTGCTGTCATGATAACTCGCTGTTTTGTTGTTTTCTGAGGATAAGAAATAGTTACAATTATACATATCTTGTCTTTATGCATCTATAGCACCTTAATAAATTTCAGGTTGAATCTTGTCATAAAGTTTATAATTTTAAAAAGGCAAGCTTTCCACTATAATGAAATCCTCGTAGCAGACTGGAGATTTTAGTGTGTGTTTGACGGCGCTTGCGATGCATTTTATACTTATGCTTATGCACCACGTTACATAACAAAAGGTAACAAAAATCTGATATGTATAGAACAGACTTAAAATTGCTATTCGCGATAAAGAAACATGGACAGTTCAAAAAGTATAAAAGACTTAAGCATCCTAACAGCTTTAAATTATTCGGACATCAACGAAGTAACAGGGATTATCAGAACTTTATTAATAATATAGGAACCTCATTTAAAGCTTATAAGCTGATAAGTGTAGATTTAAACAATCCCGAAGCCATAGTTGATGCTTTTAGTAATTGTTTCAAAAGCGCCTTTCTTCAGAACAAAAGCGAGCTTTACGCAAACAACAAAGGAATTCACTTAATAGGTCTAGTTTATCCGGGATGGGATAATTTTTCTAATGAAATTAAAAAATAAAATGATTTGTGGCTCAGACTGTCTTGTTTTTTTTTTATTACAGACAAGGTATTTTCTCAAATATTTGGAAAACCACGGTCGTCTGTCCCCTTTAGAAAAATGGTGATACTAATGAGGTAACGAACTATCGCCCTATTACTTTACTGTGTAACGCAAAGTCCTTGGAGGCATCTTTGTATAATTTCATCTATTCACCTGTTAATTTTTTTTTTTAAGAAAACGTCCACTAATTTATATATTGTATATAGTAGTTGTATATAGTATATATATATACATACAAAAATGAAAAATCTCTATATTTTCTTAATTTCTGAAATGAAGACATGTAAATATAATCCGAAAGTGGCATTCACTTATATGTCAATACAATTTACCCAAATTTTTATTCACATGATGATAGAAGAGAGGGAACGGATTTAATCAATGGTTTTTCGACTGTTTCATATATTGAAGAATATTTTTTATGAAGTAAGAGTGAAATGGGGAATCCACTTTTGTATCACACTTATATTCCAGTTAGGAGAGATTGAATTGCCTGGATTGATTATTTTTATATGCAACTCTCATATGAAGCGCTTCATAATAAAAAAAAATCCCCCGAATGTAAAAATTTAAAAATAAATTAAATGGAGCAAATGGCAGCATATCTACCTATATGCGTTATCGAGATGTGCTGTTATTTGCGTAAACATGAAAATGTACAGATAAAACAGCAAGTTTGTTTGCTCACACGATATACTGCCCCCATAATTATTTTAATGAATTTTGACGATAAATTACGTTCAAACAGTACAAATATTTGGAAGCTGACTACCACTATAGTAGTTTGTGCAACAAGAGTGGATATGATATCCATATCGCACGATAAAGAAATTTTCAATCTTTTGATATGGATAATCCACACGAGTTGTACAGTATACTTTTTCTACGACCAGCTTAAAAAAACTACAAAATTTATTAAACATTAATATATTACACAAATACACACTGACAGTACACACTGACAGTTACTTTGTCAGCTTACGCACTAATTTGATTTTAAAACGAATAGTTGTCTATGTACTTAATACACGAACTGTGATTTTTCGGTTTCATTTCATATCCATCTAGAACTGATATCAAATATATCCGTTCAGTTAACTGGCAGTGCCTACTTATCCATTTTACAGGCTTTACAGAAAACATCAAATTTACATAAGGGAGTAAAAAAAAACTGTAGACAGCCACCGATGGTGGCGCTAGTTACAAATTCGATCAGTGTCTATAGAATGTATAACGATTACATAAAAAGTCCAGTAAACCGGCGAATAGTATAATGATTCCTCTAGTTTTATATTAATTTCACGGATCTTGCTAGAGCAATTATTCGGTGTATTCTTTAAATTTTTTCTTATTTTTCACTTTAAAATGTTCTTGGAAAGGTAGACCTCCTCAACCTGGATATGGGAGGAAGCAGTGCGCGCACACATACGAGATGAGATACTCTCGCTCACTCATAAGAAAAAAAAGTAGAATTCGCGAATTAACCCAGCAAACATAAATATATAGCATATACGTAAATGCTACGTAAACTAAGTTTCGCAGAAGTAACGTGCTATGTAAAATGTGACGCATAATCATATGTGCATACTCTGCGAAATGTCAGCAACATGTGCATATGATTTTTACATAGTGAAGAGGTAACACTGTGACCTCACGGTATAGAACAAATGACGTAGCGTATATGTATATTCAACCACTTGCTATGTAAAGCATAGGTAACTAATTTTATCTCTTTATAATGTAGCATATACACTGAAAAAGAAAAAATGGTTTGATTCAAGAATATATTGGTTTATATATATATACGCAAATAAATATATTCTTCATATAAAACAAGTACATTTATTTCAAGAATAATTAATTTACTACCAGCTTTTGATTACTTGCCACAAATGTATTTGTTTTATATGAAGAATACATTTATTTGCGTATATATAAACCAATATATGCTTGAATCAAACAATTTTTTTTTCAGTGTATGTATATTCAACCACTTGATAGTGACCTATATGTTCTTTAGAAAGCAGCTATACGATATTTTTTCTTCTCCACTGATGTATACCCACCTACCTATCTTGCCTTGCATTCCTAGTAAAGCTCAAATTTCATTTAATTTATTTTATTAACTGTTGATTTAGGAGTGATTAATACTAGTGTCTTTTGTGTAACTATTCTATATTCAAGTTAACTAAGTATCTACAATAAGTGTTAAGCATTTCTCGGGTCGTTTCTGATTGTACTCGTTCTTTGGTCAGCCTTCATCACTCTGACATTTGCTATCTGAACATCAGTTACACAACCTGTGAAAATAATTGAAATATTAGTCTATTTCATATACGGGGTGGTGCACCATTTAAAACTTCCCAGGCTTGTAATTTTCTTATTTTTTTAAGGCACGTCAAATTGTAGATATTTTTAAAGCATTTAAAAAAAAAAAATTTTTTTAAATTGTTAAGAAAGAAATCTTAATTTCCTTTAATATTTTTTTACGTCACCCTGTGCATGAACTACATTAATGTTTTCTTATAAAGGTTTTAATTAGCTTCAATTTATATTATTATGTCATATTCGAAATTCTTTTTGATTTTAGAGAAAGGAATTAAAAACACTCCAAACTGATTTTTTTTTTTTAATTACTTTGAAAGGAATGTAAATAATAATTTTATGCTTTATCTGTAAAAGACATATCACAAACAATATTCAGCGTAATAAAACAGTAACAAAAACTTATATTAAAATGTATTAAGTAGGAAATTGCAAATTTTTTATTTCTTAAGTTTTTTTTATTTTAATAACATAAATTGTGAGGTAAAAAAATATTCAAAGAAATTAAGTTTCCTTTCTTAACCATTCAAAAAAAAATTAATCAGTCTGTATGGATATTTAAAGGCTTTAAAAATGTCTATAAGTTGATGTGCCCAACATGGTCATCGCTTCGAAAATAAAAAAGTTACAAGTCTGGGGAGTTTTAAGTGGCGCACCCTGTATAGTGTAGTAAATCTGGTTATATAGCTTGTATCCCTTTACTAAATTGTGAAGAAAACTAGATACAAACTATTTTGATCAATTTGTTAAGTTATTAAACAATTTATGATAGCTTAAATAATAATGTATATATTTTAACAAAACTTTACGAAAACACGCTTCCAATGGAATGGAAAATTTGAGGTCGATCCGATGAGTTTCAGAAGTATACTGCTTTAAACATGAAACGATGTGCTCAAAGTGCTGTCATTCAATCCGAAAGTCTGCCTCAAAGTTGAGTTTACACTGTTAAAACCCAGCTATTTAAAATCAGATTTGTCTAATCTGTCAGAGATGGTGATTTTGGGACTATTGGAGTATTTCAACATAAGAGTATGCAGCATATAACTGCCAAAAAAAAGGGGAATGAAAATGCAACTAGGAGTGAATGACTTCACGCAGCTTCTATATTCTTGATTAATTTAAAAGCCTCTTAGATCTTAGAACATCTTGGTTTTTTGAATTTCGCTCTAAAATTAGGAGATTTTTTTACAAAATGTAATAAAAAAATATGCTAAATAAGCCTATTAAATCATCACACCAAATTTCAAGTGGAAATGTTTATAACAATGCCAAAAAAACAATAACAAAGTCGAAAATTGAACCGTTGACTGTTTAAGTGCATCAAGTCATAGAACAATTTGTTTTAGAATGTAGATTTTTCTCCTACTCTTCAGTGGTGTTAACAAAATTTTTTTAAACTATTTAAAATCATTTTAAATTTTTTCTCAGAATTAAACAATTAAAAATTATAAGAATGCTTCAAAAGATCACAAAAAAGAAACAATTTAAAAAAACGGGGTTTTCTACGCCAATTGGCAGCCGTGAAGCATGAAAAAAATGCATTTGTTAAATAATTGCCAAAAAATTGTTTTAAATAATTTTAAAATACCTACTTATTTATGCAACAAGTGCGTAAAGCAGTACTTTTTTCATGCATAAGTTGTAGACGAGTGCATCAATCTTGTGAGAATCCCATGATAAAAGTAGTTTCTTTAACAGTAATATAAACAAATTGTTAATTAACGCCACTGAAAAGTAAACAATCAACGATTCAATTTTCGAACTTGTTACTGTTTCTTAAGCGTTTTTTGTATAAATATTAAATTATATTATACTATTACATTCACCGAGAGCCATTTGATATAAGAAAATGTGCGGGGACCTTTACCAAGATGATTTAATTCTACCAGAAGCATATTTTTAATAATGACAAATCTTAATTGTCTTAATTTATTGCAACAAAATTAACCATGAAGTTTCAGACAATTTTAGTTTTCTTCGTAGTTTTATAATGATCAAATTAATTTTTTTTTTAATGGCGATACAAGCAATATCATTAATCACAAGACAACAAGAAAAGGGGCTGCGCTTTTGATCAGAACCATCTAATCCTGTTTTTTAACATGTTGAAAAAAAAAATTATCAGTTTTTGGTTACCACCTCTTTTATCCCCTAAAAAGGGGCAATGGTTTTGCCCTAAGGTTATGATCTAATTTTTCTGAATTATTTTGACGTGCTTAAGCCAATTTTGGACAAAAGAAAAATTGCAGGAAAATATTAGCCTACTTTATTACACATACAAAACCTTGAAATAAATGTACAATACAATAACGAACACAAAGTAGGTGCTATAAGATGTCGGTAAACAATAACCATACCTATGCATAGTACTTACTTCGCAAAAGCTTGTGATCTAGGTTTCCTTGAATTACAACTTCTTACGCTGGATTCAGTTGAACTTAATAATGTGGGAGCAGCACCAACGTACAGCTTTTGTGTAACAAAATCCATGTAATGATATAATTGTCTGTCGAGAATAACGATTGTCCATGAAATAATTCTAACCTATAAAAAGATTACGTTTCATTTAAATAAATATCTTTATAAAAATGGTACAACACAAACTTACTTTTGGGTCATTCACTGGAAAATGGTGCTGCACCTTCAATATAGGTATGTACACCAAATTCGCAAACAAGAGGGCATGTTTATGTTTGCACCTAACCTCTACACTAATAAAACGTCCAAACAAAATAATATTTAAAGAAGTCACAACGCTTTATGGTTCACACTTCTGCATCAAAGTTATTAAAAGACATCATCCACAATTTTTCACAAAAATGATCAAAAAACACAAACGTTAGATTTTACATCATTTTACACTGGCGTGCGACACTGACGCGTTCCACGAGTTCGATGTCGTAAAATGAAGTAGGTAAACATTTTTAAGTAAAATGATGTAGCAAATATGTAAACTTGTGTATAAGTAATTAAGTTAATATGTTGACTTAAATATGATATTATTTTACGTATATGCTATGTAAAATTATGTAAAAGATTTTATATAAAAATGTTCTATTAATCTTACCTCTCAGAGAGGTAAAGTTACATTAATGTTTACTGGGAATATAATGGGGAATTTTTTTAAAATTTCATTAAAGTGTGTGTTTATGTATAAAAACACGACACATCAGCTCTTAAATCGCAGTACTTTGCAATAAATAATTAAAGTTGAGATTCTCCTGAAAAGCAATGTGCCGTCACTTCGAGAAAGCAAGTCTCGCGTGGTGTCCCACAGATGGAGTACTTTAGCCGAGCGGTACCAAGATTTGTAGAGTATAAGGTTCCCTCGTATTCTGCTTTTTGGCAAGACGCGAGTGCGGCAGTGAAAAGTCAGACTATCCTTGTTCTTCTAACGGGCAATATCGGCGCAATTATTTCACTCTAGAAGTCTGAAATATAGTAGGATCTGTAGTGTTACAATCAACAACTTTTCCCGATTACCACCATGCAAAACGGTGACGGCGAGGATAATTACCCTCTACCTCAGGCGGGTTATTGCTAGTGATGAGCGATATCGCGATTTTTCAATCACTACGCGATCAGTGACTGCTATTTTTGAATCACGGTGATTTTAAACAGTGACTGCGATCGCGGTTTAGCGCAAAAATCTGTAAACAGTTATAAGTTTGCCGTGACCTGCTTACATTACATATCTGCACTGCGTTTTAAACAGTGACGACTACGATCGCGGTTTTGAATGAAAGCGGACAGAATCTGCGAGCTTGATATAAATTTGCCGTGATTTGGCATAAATCGCTGCCTCTGCATAAATAATAGGAAACGGAAATAAAACGTGAATACATTTTACTATTTATAGCATCAAATTGTATAATGAAAAATAAATAAATAAATATTTAAATACTAAATATATAAATAAATAAAAATTTTAAGCTTATGAGTCAAAAGTATTAGAACTTAAAACAGGATTCATAATTCAATTTAAAAATAACAACTACTTTGATTTTTTGTCGTTTAATCGGTTTTTTCTGTTATTATAAGTACTTGTCCAGCTTTAGAAAATAATCGTTCGCATGGCACGGACGTTGTTAGCGCACACAGTTTTTCTTTTGCTACCATTGACAATTTTTGGTTATTATCATGCGCTATTAAAATCACTAATCGCCGTGACTTTGTTTACTTCGTCACTGTTGCTATCGGTGATTTTCTAACCACGGTGATTTAATCACCGGCAGTAAAATATCGCCCATCACTAGTTATTGCGAGCTCATTCCAGTTACGAATTCTTTGCTTAATTATTAACATTACACGAATTCTTAGAATAGTTTGAATGAGGCTCTGCTGGTGTAATTTCACATCAGCGCGCACCTCCTAACCTAACTTTCGTGTTTGCTTGTGTGAAAACGTGTTGTGTATTCACGGCGAAGTATAGCCAAAATAAGTATCAACAATTGAATTTTTAGATAAGATATTATATTACAGTTACAGGTCAGTGTTAAAACTTATTTTATTTTATCATTGAATATAGTGTCATAAACTTTAATTTCTTTAAGTACTCTGTTTATTTATAAAGATATGCATATCACTTTTCCACTGAAAATATTTTTCTGAGTTCACATACAGGAGTTCAGGACACATATAATATGCGTATAAATTACCCATATTAAATTGACTCCTTTAAAAAGAAGAGTTATAAACAAATATGCACTAAAATAAAACAAAGTCTTTAGGTATACATGGTAACAGTATATATTTATTTTATATGTTTATTAATTAACTAATTAAAACTATATTATAAACATTTTAATACTTACTTGCTAGTTTTAAACCCACGTACTTCAGCAAGAGATAAACTCTCAGTGTTTTTAATGTAAGAAGCCAACATATCTACACTAGGTAAATTGTCTAATCGTCCTTTTGAAAAACCTGCGTCAGTCAGTTTTAACTTACCACACAAGCTAATATATTAATAAATAACAAATATTCAAAACCACCGAATATTGAAAATGTTCCTTCTAACGAATCTGGTTATGGACTTTTACACGGCGTAGTATTAAAATGTCAAAGCCAAAGCAGAGAATCCCAAAAAGAAAAACAGGAAAATTGATTTATTAATTTGTTCTGTAACTAGTTTTGCTCTACTGGACAAATATATGGCTATTGTCCAGACAGCCTTGGCTTTGGATTTGGGGGTTGTTACTATATGTGGTGTGGTGTGTTTTATTGTTTTCAATATGATTATTAAATCTTACTAATGATCAGTTATGTTTGCGTTTTCTTTTATACTGTGTTAAATTAAAATATTATGAAATAATGAATTTTAGCCATTTATTTTTTCCAGTTAGAGAAATTCAGTCCACGAATAACATTTCGAGCAGACGAGTGGAAATACTTGTAAAATTCAAATAGGACGGTTTAATTCCCACCGGTACAGAGCAAAGCTATATCATGAGGGATTAAAATAGATATAAGAATTCCGTGGCAAATATTTGCAGCAGTCGGGCCGATATCAATTGAGCAGTTGGTAAATTGGCCACGTATGCCGTTAAATGTCCGTGTCTCTCTCGACTGATTCCGATAAAATCTATTATCTGTGCTGTTCCGAGAACGAAAATGGCAAGAAGGACCTTTACAGTACGATTACGCTCAGGATTCAGGTGGGTAATGGAATGTTCAGAGAAAGTTGAGCCGGAAACCCACAATTTAATCGTGGTGTTGTCTGTTCCGATACTTTCATCTCAATATTTATGAAGATAAAAGTTACCAAATAGGCGCAATTATCACAGATTAATTCATTTATTGAGGTAATTTTCGTATTTAAAAGTTGTAAAATTCAGATTCAGATAATTTTTTTAACACTAAATTCAGTTTATTAATTTATTGTCATTTTTTCAAAATACCATGAATTCGAGTATTAAAAGAAAATGAGTTATTTCTCATCGCATATATTTTATAACAGGTATTTCCAAACACACTAACTTATGAGAGATTTAAGCTGACTTCAACGGTGGTACACTGAGATCCGAAAGTTTTCCTACTGGTGAAATTATTTGAAGCTGATTTGGCATGCTGTCGTCAAAAAATTTTAACTTTTACCCGAAGTTGGGGAAGGTTTTTAACTTTTTCCCGAAGTTGGGGAAGGTTTTTAACTTTTTCCAGAATCGTATGAATTTATTCCTCACTTTTATTGACAAGTTGTGTGTTTTTAGTCGTCAAAATGCTAAAAAAATGGTTATAACAAATTTAGTCATAATTACTGCTCTTATTTGTAAGGAAGAAGAAATAGATCACCAAGATTTTGGGTGCGAAATATTTTCAATAATGGAAATTATAAGGTCATTATTACAACCTTCGTTAAAAAAACGCCATAATGATAACCGAAAATACTTTTATTATTTGAGAATCTGCAAACAACTTCAATGAACTGTTGATGTACATAGTTGAAAGAGTTTACAATACTCGAAAACCGTAATCTCAACTGATGTTTTTCTTTTATTCTTCTTCTTGTTTGCAACGTCTTGACAGAAGTACTGTGATTCACGTAATATATGAGTTAACTTCTCTTTACTGTGTGACATTTCCGACCAAGAACCGTAAACAGAAGGAGCATAACCAGTTCTTGCCGGCAAAGTTGTGACGTCACGGCGAGACCCAAATCTGTTGTTTACGTTTCTGCTGGCATTGTCTCTCTGTGTTTAGTGGTGTGATTATTAAGTTTTGTCTACTTATTTACTGGTTTCTCTTTGTAAATCTCATATGCACATCTTCGTATGTATTTTATACGTTTCCTTAAGTTATAAAAACATTATTGATTAGTGAAATTGTGCGCAGAAACAGGGACATACTATTGCTTGCACTATTTTGAATCATTATAGGATTTACAAGACAATTATTATGATTAGTGTTCTATGGTGATTTTGTATATATTATAGAACGAAAAAGAAGCTTAATAATTCGCGTGTTAGATTCACATATTATTCTTCAGATAGAAGTGAAGAAAAATGCCGGGAACAAGATGTGCACTGTATGACTGCAATAACACGTATTGTACAAAGAAATCTACTGGTCAAAATATTACTTCCCACGTTTTTCCAAAATCCAAAGATCTGGTGTCCAAAATCATAAGACATGAATGCGAGAGTAAATGAATAAACAATTGCAAATGGCAGGATAAATTTAACCCAGATACAAGTAGGATTATTTGTTAGGTTCATTTTATGGAGGCCGACTATGATGAACGTGACTTGCAAAATGCGTTTTTGTTTATTATATGGGTATCTACTTTTCCGAGATGTTTTGTTATACTGGGCGTTAATTTTTATAATACATATTTTTCATAATTTAATATTTTGTTTAGATCATTTTTATCAGATTTTTCTGTTTTTTTTTATTATATGTGTACCTACTTTTCCAAGATGTTTTGTTATATTGTGTGTTAATTTTTATAGTACATATTTTTATAATTTAATATTTTGTTTAGTTGATTTTTATCAGATTTTTCTGTGAATTAATTGAATCAGAATCCACTGTAGGTAAGAAAATTTTTTGTCAGTTTCTTTTGTGGATTAAAGATCAATATCCTTCGTATAGAAGAACAAAAACGTATATTTCCTTGAACCAGGCGTTTCATTTCCATGACTTTCTTTAAATAAATTTGACATAATTTTGTCAATTTTTGTCAGAAACTTCCACGCTTTGCCTACTTGCACTGTAATTCGTATGAATTTCAGGAATTTAAAAGCTAATCAGGTTAAGGCAATGAAGATGAAAAATACAGATTCTAATTCAAGCAGAAAAAATATCAAAAATTAAGTAAAATAACAAACTGAATAATCAACAATATATTATAATTTGACATTGAGTGGAAAAGGAAAAAAATTGCTACATTCTTAAACCTTTCCGCACACGTTTAGTTCACGATATTTATATACAAAGAATACTGAAAATGAGTGTTGTGCGTGTGCGTTAATATTATTAAAAGATTATGCTCCACACAATGCATTTTAATCGGCAACGCGCTGGAATAGGGTGCGCGGCTACGTCATAGTAATGGCGGTACCGTGCGAACAGATTTGCTAGATCTGGCTATCCTTGGCGTTTACGGTTCTTGATTTTCGACATGACCTCAACAAAACTCATTTCAATCGGCTCTTTCGTGATATTAGCCCGTTATTTTGAAGGTCGAGCTCTTCTTTTTCCTTGGTCTATCTTCCATTCTATATTGTTCTCTCTTCAGTTAATAGGGCAAAAAAATCAGAGAATTTGAGAGAATACGATGCTGGAAAATCGCTTTGGAGGATTTATTTCTTGCAGAATGTTGGCACATTGGGCTTCTTCTCTTTGTAGCATTTTAAACTGCTACAACTCTAATTTCTAATGATTTGGTATTTAATAGTATATTATTATATGAGCGATTATGATAACCATTATTCACGAAGATGATGTTTGAGCCCACGAGCCGTAGGCGAGTGGCGCAAATCATCTGAGTGAATAATGGTCATAATCGCGAATGTAATACTATGCTTTTTCTACACCTATTAAATAAATAAATTAAACATTAATCGGTATCTATTTGTAAGAAGTCGAAAACGTAAACAAACAATATGGCGGTACACTTGTCACTGTCACGCGAGTTGATTGTCAACCGCAGCGGCAAGAGTTGATCGCGGTCGATTTAAAATATCATTGAATCAGCGAAACAGTGATTTTTGAATTTGTATTTGTGATTGGCCGGATGCAGTGAATTATGAATCGATAATTCACTACAATGAATTATAGGTACGATTTTTCACCAAAAAAATGCTAATAATTGTCATATAATTAAATAGGTGTAGAAAAAATAGATTTAGTGCCGCCTAAACATTCATTATTTACTTTCAGGGACCAAGTTACAGGTTACGGGTAGGCAACCAACTTGCATCTTGACAGTACGGTGTGTTGTATACTGTGAAACTCTTGGTCCGGTAATTTGATGATAATCCTTTCAAGGGTGTATAACTGGATTAGGTTTATTTATTCATTTATTAGGGTTTAATAGTTTCAGTCTATGGAGTTTACTCTTCTTATGTTCTTAAAATTGGGTATAACATGTTTTGTAGCTCAAGGTCGTAGAGGAATTTTTTGTAACTAGTTGTATGTTGGTAACGCTGGGGTAACGTTTGAAAGACGTCCTTCTTGCGAAAACCGCGAAGCCTTGCGGACACGTTCTTCTTTTGGGAGGAATTTTGGTGGCATCGTAGCTAAAGTGATATTTTCATGGATTTGTGGATGATGCCCTAGCGTGTTTTCTCGTAACTGCTCCTGCCGCAAATAGAATAGAATAGAATAGAATATTTATTTTTCAGTTTAGTACAATATAATACAATAATTCTAAGGCAATTTAATTGAAAAATTAATGTAGATAATCTACAAGAAGCCCAAGGCTTGACAGTAGATAGTAGGTATCGACTAGTGAAAACAAATATTATCCTCTGAAACACGGTGTTTTTATAAACATAATCATAAAGCTCAACTGCAAAAGTCTAATGACTTGCTCGCAAGAATGAATTTCATTAAATGTTTATCTGATGTTTAAACAAAAAAATATATATATACATATACACATATATACATATATGTTATATAATATTACACGCTATCTTATTGCGACTTAGCCATAATAAACCTTCACAGGTATATCGTATTTCACGATAACAGCTTCTCTTATTAATTGCTTATCTTCAAGATATCATATTACACCTTTGTTTCTCATAACTTGTGCAGACTGCAGAACTGCAATTCCTTTGTTATATATTTTGCTTACTCAGGTTCTGTATGTTATAAATATGACTAAACACGCTTTGTTGAATCAGTTATTAAACTCACTTAGAATGAAACACTTCTAATTATTATTATATTCCTTCTACAAGAGCCAACGTTGGCTCCATTTAAGTAAATAAATCTTTTTAAAAAGTCACTCATGTAAACCGTGATCTAACATTGGCGCAGTCGGTAGGATCCGTAAACATCATCAGAACAAGAAGCCTAACTGGTAGTGAAGCGTAAGAGAACAAGGGGAACATCTGCAAAAGGTGCCTAACTAGTGCGTGTACATCTACGAGAACAAGGAGACCTTCCTCACTGGTGGTGGCGGATCCCAATCCCTTGACGGACGAAGAACCTACCCATGGAGATGAAATTAATGTAAGTCATTTTAAGAATCATCTCGTTATTTTATTTCATTTTACAATTATTATTTATCACAATTATTTACGTGTATTATACCGCTAATACACTCGGCAAACAAAGCCAATTCTGTTGTCAAACAAATCCTATACAAGCTACAACGCAACAATTTTAATTTTAAGTTATTTATTTTCGTATTCACGAAACAACTGTGTATTATACAGTTAATACACAATTTATTAACGTACGCAACATAACAAACTATTTCAATTTAATTTCCGTATCATACTGCTGATACGCAACCAATTTTAGTTCAAAAAATTTCCAAACAAAAAAGCAAAATGCCAGACAGAGCTCAACCAGAGCCAGTTCAACCAGTAGTGCCGACGACAGCCGAGCAACCAGAGCAAGTCGAGCACGAGGTAGAGCCTTACAAACTCTCAGAAATTTTCTCGTTAATTCCGGAGTTCGATGGTAACGCCATCAACCTCCAAACTTTCCTAAACTCATGTCAGTGTGCCCAACGCATGGCAATTCATGACCAAAAAATCTTATTAACTGTTCATATTAAAAGGCAAAGCTGCCGAACTAATCAATTCTCGTAACCCTGCCACATGGCCAGAAATTAAGGCACTCCTAGAAACCCACTTCGGTGACTCTAGAGATTTAACAGCTCTTATCCAAGACCTACAACGAATTCACCAATTGCCTGGTGAATCTGCACTAACATTCGTTTCGCGTCTACAAACGCACAATGCGAAAATGCACGCTGCAGTGCAAAAACAAAATTTAACTTCAGAGCAAAGAACCGCGCAAACAAACTCGATCGAAACTATGACATTAAATAATTTGTTAACGGGTCTAGAACCAAATCTAGGCAGAATAATACGTGCCAGTAACCCTCCAACTATAATGAACGCAGTTATTAGAATCCGTAGAGAGCTACAATTCTCTTATTTTGAACAACAAAAATTCCCAAAAAATAGTCCGGTCAAAAACCCAGTAATTCAACAAAAGCGACCACAGGGTCCCAATTTGCAACAAAAGTTCTGTTCCTTCTGTAAACGGAATGGACATGTAATAAGCGAATGCCGCACGAGGCAACAGTCTCAAAACTTCCAGAGACCAAGTTTCCAAGGAAACCCAAACTCCCAAAATTTTTCGCATCAAAACTTCGCACAACCGAGTAATCAATTTGGTCAGAGGACATTCCCTCAAAATAATCAGCCAAATCAATCACAGCAAAACAGGCCCTCAGCCATAAGGCCGAACCCTAATTTTATGCAACAGCGACCGTCAGCTATCCAACCTAACCCAAATTTTAATCGGTTTAACCAGCAAAAAGCTCATCATTTGAATTACGAGCCTTATGACAATTATGACAATCAATGTAACTATAATCAATTTAACGACCACACATCCGATTATCAAAACGTAAGTGATAGTTATGAAAATTACGATTCAGGCAACGCTCAAAACTTTTCAGATAACTATACGGCTAATTCTCAATATGAGCAGTACGAGAATTATACTGCTAATTCTCAAACACTACAGGAGGATTATACTGCTAATCCTCAGGATTTTCGCTTAGATCCGGAGTACCCCACGGATACTCCAACAGAACAAATAGACTAATTCGACCAAATATCAAACCAAATACAAACAATGAATCTCAACGACAGTTTCGATCCAATGCTGAACTTCCCAGAACAAACGTTCATGTAAATACGCTTTCTCACACCTTATTATCCGTAAATTCAAAAAATCTTTATTACGTCAAAGATGCAACTGGTAAATTTAAAATTCTAATTGACACAGGTGCAGGTATATCAATTTTTAAACCTAAAACAGCTGAAAATTACAGACGTAGATCTCCTGAAAACGTAATCATATAGGGTATCAGTGATCAAAAAATTTATATCAACGAATCTGTTCTCATCCCCTTTTCAAATGAGTCACACAAAGTTTATATCTATAATCTAGATATAGATTTCGATGGATTATTAGGCGCAGACTTCCTAGAACATTACGAATGCAAAGTAGACTTTAAAAATAAACAACTAGTCACAAATTTCAAAACCGTACCACTATTTAAAGTTACGGAAGAAACTACAGTAAATTTACCTTTACAACCGACTATTAATTCTGATACAAAAAATTCAAATTTAAACATCAAAAATTTAATTTCTATTGAACCTCGCATGGAAAAAATCTGTAAACTAAAATGCAACCTGCGAAATACCGAGGCTATACTGTTAGCCCAGGAAAACGAGAAAGTACGCTTACCAAATGCCATTGTCAAAATCGATCACAATGGAGAATTCTTAACTTCAATAATAAACGCAAACGCTATTCCAAAAACCATAAACTTTTCAAATCTTAACCTAGAGCCAGTACAAAAATTCAAGTCAATTTTTAACTTAAACGCGCAAAACTCTGACCAACAACTAATGACGGACAGATCCTTCGAAATCAGGAACGAATTGCGCTTGGATCATCTAAACGAAGAAGAGGCCGAAATAGTAACGCAGCTTTGTTTAGACTTTCAAGATATATTCTATTTAGAAGGAGACAATTTGACCTTTACTAATGAAATCAAACACCCTATTGACACCGAAAATTCCCGACCTATATTCACTAAATCGTATCGATATCCTCAGGTCCATAAAGAAGAAGTTAAGTCCCAAGTATCGAAAATGTTAAGTCAAGGTATTATTCAACCCTCAATCTCACCTTGGTCCTCTCCTGTCTGGGTAGTTCCCAAAAAACTGGACGCTTCTGGTAAACAGAAATGGCGCGTCGTAGTCGACTACCGCAAACTCAACGAGGTTACAATTGGTGACAAATATCCTCTGCCCAACATTTCCGATCTTTTAGACCAACTTGGCAAATGCCAATATTTCACAACCTTAGACTTGGCTTCTGGTTTCCACCAAATTGAAATTAATCCCGCAGATATTCAAAAAACTGCTTTCACAGTTGAGAACGGTCATTATGAATTCGTGCGAATGCCATTTGGACTCAAAAACGCTCCATCAACTTTTCAAAGAGTTATGGATAACATCCTGTTAGGTATTCAAAATGAACGATGTCTCGTCTACATGGACGATATCATTATTTACTCTCCTACAATTCACGAACACATTTCTCGTCTAACTGAAGTCTTTAAACGCCTTCAAAAAGCCAACCTCAAAATTCAACCAGACAAATGCGAGTTTCTCCGCAAGGAAGTCGCTTATTTAGGACATCTCATTACAAAAGACGGCGTAAAACCGAACCCTTCGAAAGTTGACGCTATTTTAAATTTTCCTCAACCGAAAAATCCAAAAGAAATTAAATCATTTCTAGGCTTAGCCGGATATTACAGGCGCTTTATCCCAAATTTCTCCAAGATAACCAAGCCTCTAACAAAACTACTACAAAAAGACGTACCATTTCTCTTCAACAATGATTGTATAAATTCCTTTCAAAATTTGAAACAAACTTTAACGACAACTCCGATATTAATCTACCCCAACTTTGATGAACCTTTCGTTCTAACCACTGATGCGAGCGCATTTGCCGTCGGCTCGGTGCTGAGCCAGGGGCCTATTGGCAAAGATTTACCCATTGCCTATGCTTCTAGAACCTTGTGCAGTGCAGAAACTAAATATTCAACGATTGAACGCGAGCTTTTATCGATAGTATGGAGTGTAAAGCACTTTAGACCATACCTGTACGGTAGAAAGTTCAAACTTGTCACCGACCACAGACCACTCACCTGGCTATTCTCTATAAAAGATCCAGGAAGTAGACTTGCTCGTTGGCGACTCAAATTAGAAGAGTACGATTACGAAATAATTTATAAACCCGGCAAAATCAATAAGAACGCGGATGCACTTTCCAGAATCAAAATTAATCATTTTTCTGAATGTTCCAAATTCTATTCAAAGGTTCTAGCCGCGAATGACGAAGAGTCAGACGACGACGAAAACCCAGACAATAACGAGATCACTGACGAACAAATTTCCCAAGAATGCGAAACTTTCGCCAACTTATATAAGGCAACATCTTTAATTGACTATTCGAAAATCAAAGCCTCGAACAAACAACTTTTGTATCGAGAACACAAAGATATTATAACTTTCTTCCAACAAAATAACCTACAAGACCTCCATCATAAAATTATCGAAGACATATTCGAAGAAAACCCCGAATTTCATAACGATAAAATCAATATTGTATCGAGCAAAACAGTCAGACATAGGAGATATTTTATCATCCCTCTACCTTTTGATATCGAATCTGTAATTGAACATCTATTTTTGGTATTATTTAAAAATCAAGATGTTTTAGACCTTTCTAAGACATGCTTTGTCGAAAATAACCTAGACCTCCCCATACTCGAAATTCTATCATTCATTTTTGCGGAAAAAGACTTAAAAGTAGTAATTTGTCAAGATATCGTCAGAACTGCCGACGAAGATGAAATTCCAATTATATTGGAGCAAAATCATTTTGGTAAAAATAATCTACACCGCGGAATAAATGAAACGATTCGAAGAATTAGAGAAAAATACACTTGGCAAGGTCTAACTAAAGACGTTGAAAATTTTATAAAAAATTGCGAAACTTGCCAAAAGACTAAAGTATGCCGGAAAAACCTTAATAACCCTCTGGTAGTCACAGAAACCCCAAGAACACCATTCGAAAGAATCAATATTGATTTATTTGAATTCCCTACTCGAAATTACGCTTTAACCATTCGCGACGAATTAACTAAATTCACGCAAGCATATGCAGTCCCGGATAAATCCGCAAAATCTGTCGTAAACACTTTGTTGTTATATTTCCAACATTATGGTACCCCATTAAGAATCCATTGCGATTACGGTGGCGAATTTGACAACCGCTTGCTCAAAGATCTCTGCACCCTCTACGACATAAAATTAACTTATTCAAGCGTAGGACATCCCCAATCGAACGGATCCATAGAAAGATTTCATGCTACTTTAGCCGAAATGATAAGAATCCACAAAACTGAAAACCCAAACGAACATCCTTTCACGATTTTACCATATGCAGTAATATGCTATAACAATTCGGTAAATAAAACACACGGTTTTACCCCATATGAACTTATCTTTGGTCATACATCTAACAGACCACCCGAAACTTTGTACAACCAAAAAGAATTAATAACTAAATACGTTAGAGATTTAAACAATAGAATATCCCACTACTATAAAATAGCCCGTAGTCGAACACAATCTCAAAAAGAGAAAGCAAAAGTTCGCTTCGACAGAAATATTCCCCAAAAACGACCTGAATACAAAATAGGTGACTTAGTTTATGTAAAAGAATCACAAATTAAGAACAAACTACAAAACAAATTTAACGGTCCCTTTAAAATAAAAGAAATTTTTCAAAATTCTGCTACCCTATTAAATCTCGAAACAAAACAAGAGACTAAAGTAAATTTTGATAGAATGAAACCATATACTGAAAATTAAATTTATTTTCAGGTTTCTCCTGCTGTTCGGATCAGCACTCTGTCAATACAAAATTACCCCGATCAATAACACTGTTGGTGTATACTATCACCAAGACACGGACATCGTGGTGACAAATGACAAATGGACTCTACTAGTGCATAAAAATATTTCATCCCTCAAACTAGCTTTTGACAAGAATCAAAATAATTTAGACAGAATCTTGAACACCCTCGATGGTGCTGATCAAAAATCAATCCTGTTTAGAAGCGAAGTTAAAACAGAGTTTAACCTTTTAATGCAAATAGCTAGTTCACTAAAAACGAAATTTGACGAAGTCTTTTCAGACACAAAGAGATATAAACGCGGAATACTTAACGGTTTCGGAACAATATTCAAATCAATTACCGGAAACTTAGACGCCGAAGATGGCGAGTACTACACTAACTGTATAAATAAATTAAATAATGACGAACATCAATTAGAAAACTTAATCAAAAATCAAATCTCAGTTACAACTTCTGTTATCAAAAATTTCAACTCAACTATACAAAAATTACAAATTGATGAGGAAACATTTAACAAAGATATCAAAGAAATCGAGCACACAATTCAAACTATGACTCAAACGATCCAAGCTGCCGAAATAAAACTAAAATTTTTATACATTTCCGAACAACTAATGGCCAGCTATTTGTACATCGAAGACAATCTAAACGATATTTTAAATTCAATAACATTCGCCAGATTAGGAATTATTCATTCATCAATCATAACACCTGATCACTTAGTAACGGCGTTACAAGAGATTTCACAGAGTTTGCGAAGGAACAATTTACCTCTTCCAATTAAACTATCAGCAGTTGCTCAATATCTGGATATTATTGAACTAAAAGCTTTTCAACTAGATTCTAACTTAATATTTGTTTTAACAATACCTCTCATTGAACCTCAAAATTACAACACCTTTCGTCTGTACCCTATACCTATACTTGATAACAGAACTGGTCTACATCACTTTTTATCTATTTCACAAAAGTTTATCGCGAGAGACGATGATTCTTTAATGTACATACCTATACAAAATTTGAAAGAATGCAAACCACTTTATTTTGGAACCAAACTATGTTCGAACCTGTTTGCTTATCCTATCGACCAAAATGCCATTTGTGAAGCTAGAATATTAAAACCATTGCCGAAACTCCCAGAAAATTGTCAAACTTCCTTCATCATTAGTCAAGGATACAACGTCCAAGAACTTGAAGACAACACATGGCTAGTAATTAATTCCGAACCACTTCACATTACCATCATCTGCCCGAAGAGAGAATCCATAACAGAGCTAATTAACAAAAATTCCATCATAAAACTACAACCAGGATGTTACGCCTATGCAAGCATTACTCGAATACAAGCCAGTGCTAAAGACTTTTCCGAAATTAAGGACAATTCACATCCAATCCAAATTCCTTTTGAATGCTGCAATCACATGCCCGACAAAATCGAAATCCCAAAATTAAAACCGCTTAAATTAAACAGTCTCGACGTAGAAGATTTAGATATTGCTAAAAACAAACTAGAGCAATATTCCAAAGACCTAGACGACCTCATAAACGAACCTTTTGTGACCAAACATGTATCTTGGTTCACATACTTCATAATCACTCTCATCATCCTATTAGTTCTACTTTACATAACTTGTAAATGCAGAAGAAGAAGATGTGGAGCATTGCGAATCCAACCCTCAACGGATAACCCTCCTTCACCTCCTTCAGAGCGAAGCAGAGTATTTACCAAATTTCCTAGACTGATCCCTCCAAGAAAGCGACCCGGTATTAGACCTCAAGAAGAAGAGGACATCGAGTTAACATAGACTTTCATGTGGAGTTTTACCCTTGTCTATTAATTTAGACTATTGTATTTTATCCTTATTACGTTATGTAATGTTTTATTATCGCTTACCAATTTTAACTTTTACATCATTTTATTATTTTGCTTTGTATTCATTCAACATTGTTTCAATTTATTTTTGCATTATATTCATTTAACGTTTTAACAATTTTCAAAAGTTGCTGCATAACATCAACTTTTTTATTAAGGGGGAAGTTGTTATATAATATTACACGCTATCTTATTGCGACTTAGCCATAATAAACCTTCACAGGTATATCGTATTTCACGATAACAGCTTCTCTTATTAATTGCTTATCTTCAAGATATCATATTACACCTTTGTTTCTCATAACTTGTGCAGACTGCAGAACTGCAATTCCTTTGTTATATATTTTGCTTACTCAGGTTCTGTATGTTATAAATATGACTAAACACGCTTTGTTGAATCAGTTATTAAACTCACTTAGAATGAAACACTTCTAATTATTATTATATTCCTTCTACAAGAGCCAACGTTGGCTCCATTTAAGTAAATAAATCTTTTTAAAAAGTCACTCATGTAAACCGTGATCTAACATATATATATATACACATATATACACACACACATACTCATTTTTAGGATAAACCGTGTTTTATGGAAAATATACATATATCGATACATGTTCAGATGTACACATATATACATACATATACTCACACACACACACACACACCACACACACACACACACACACACACACACCGACACATAATAATTTATATAATTATATTATACCTATATAGGGTATACAAGGAACAATTTACAATAATATGATTATGTTAAGGTTATATGAATATAACTTATTTTTAACATATATAGAAACGCATTTAAATTAACTTAAATAGATTTTAAAAGAATACTACTTATTATGAATAAACAGAAAAAAATTTTTTTTTAATAAATTAGAATTAAAATGGATGCTTATTCTATAAATTAATATACTATTTGTTCATATTATTACTCTTATGGATTTACGTAATAGTAAATGTTTTTGAGATCTAATATTTGATGAATTTTTAAACGTGGCTGAAGACTGATCCATTGTTTTATTTTTTTTTTAAATAAATTTTCAGAGTTTATTGCTTTAATCTCTATTGGAATTAAATTATAAAGTTTCGGGCCAAGATATGTAAAACATCGTTGCGACTTTGTTTTATGAATTTGTGGTATTACTGTGGCGTTAGCTTTATGACGTGTGTTGTAGTTATGGCTAATATTAATTAATTCTCTTCTGTATTTATATTGCCATACTAATATGGTTTGGCAATATAGTTGGATATCAAATATTTTAGTTTCTACAAATAAATTGTGTGTTGGGCAAGTACATTTTAAGTTGTATACCTTCTTTAATATTAATTTTTGTATATTTTGCAGATTTACGATTACATTATTTGTAGCGCTACCCCAAGCCAAAAGTCCATAGACTAGATGTGATTCAACAAGTGAGTAGTATAGTATCCTCATTTGGTCCACCTTGAGTAGTTGAGACAACCATTTAAATTTATATAACAAGTATCTTAGTTTTTTTGTGATGTATTTAATGTGTGTGTGCCATTTCAAATTACTATCTAAGTAAATTCCCAAGTACTTCACATGTTCGACAGATGACAACTCTATATTTAGATTGTTTATTTTAAAAGTAAGTTTGACAAAATTCGGTAGATGAGTTTTATATGAAGCAAACGGTATGAAATTAGTTTTAGTATAGTTAATGGTTAATAGCCTATCGTTGAACCAGTCAAATATTCTGGGTAAGTCAAGCTCTACGGTTTTTTTTAATGTTGGCCAGTCCTTATCCCTATAAAAAATGGCCGTGTCATCGGCAAAACTTAATACAGTTCCTCTTGCACTTTAAAAAGGTCATTTAGGTAAATATTAAACAATAAAGGTCCAAGTACCGTACCTTGAGGAACTCCATATTGTACTATCTTTGTATCACTAAAGGTATCTGAGATGTTGGTGCACTGTCTTCTATTTGTTAAGTAACTTTCCATTAGTTTATATGGAGTTCCCCTAAAACCAATGTTTTCCAATACATTGAGTAACTGGATGTGGCTGACTGTATCAAAGGCTTTAGTTAAATCTAAAAATACACAAATGTTCAAAGTGTTCAGAAAGCTGTGTTTAGCTGAACCTTCAAGTTGGCGTTTTTTTTTTGTTGGGTAATGCTCTCTCTACGGAGGTAATCTTTTTATTTAGAATTTGTATAATGGAATTCTTATTTGAGTTGTGCATTGCAGAGTGTTTGGAATGTTTGAATCCAGTGATTTGTTCTGGTAATGTTCTGGAAAAAACACGTGGTCTAATATTGGTTATGTTGATCCTCTTGGAAGCGCCTCGTGCTGGCTTGTTCAATTGGTCTTGGTCCGCGCCATACTGTCACTCACTGTGATGAAATTGTTCATCTTAATCCAGGAGCACTTCTGCTGGAGTAACAGCTGATCACTGGAATGTTGTGGGGATAAGTCGCACGAAGACACTGAAGCGCTGGGAGATGAGCTCTAGGTATCAAGGGGGACGACTCAAAATCTGGCCGGATTGCCGGAGTTTATAAGGTTTTTTCTTTCTTAATTTTCAATGGCTTTAAGCCACCAATTTAGTAAATTTTTTTGTGACAATAATTAAATTAAATTATCTTATGATATCAGATCATCTATCGATTCATTGTAAACCTTCGGTTCGATTTCAAGTGTATTTAATTAAATGAATGTTTGTGAGCATGTCGCTGTAAAAGTAAATATGGTACCATGAATTGATTAGACACTGCGTAATAACATAGTAGGACAGAATCGTTTAGTTCTGTTGTCAACTTTTAACCTCACATATGTACCTCTTTTAGTAAAAATTTTTTTGTAAATTTGTTAGAGAGAAAAGTACCTTGCCCTGTCACTTTCTTAAATTCATATGCGAACAATATAATTTAGAATTCTTCAAATTGAAATTTTAATTCAAATCACCAGTGTAATTAATCTTAAATGTTATTTTTGTACATACAATTTGGGTAATTTTAATAAATGTTGTCCATGTCTAAGTGTTCTCATTTCTTGATACTCGTCCAAACTTTGTTTAGACTTCATAATAAATAACTACGTACTATAGTTAAAACGATACTAGTTAAAATTTCAGTATTTTCCATCGCATGTTATATGCCAGCTAAAATTTTGTTTCTTGGCTGACAGAATTTCATTTCTAAATTAACTATTGGCCAAGTGGCGCCCTCTATTGTTAGTCTGTGTTTACTCTATTACTCACTCCTCTTTCTGCTCTCCGAAACAAACTAGCTGCCGTACGCATGTGAATGTTTTTTTATGCATTAGGCATAAAAAGCGTTGCATCTTTACCCAATAAAAAATGTACGATCCCGATTAGGATTTCGGATATCGGATCCACGGGAAATTTAAATATTGTGGCTTAAGGTTTACTAATAGAAATAACACTTTAAACTTATTTCTACTAAAATTGAACCATGTGCCATATAAGTTTGGTTCATTTTAGTTTCAATGTATCGTCAACCTGAAAATCGCACGTAGTTGTATTTGTCATTTTCTTAAAAAACGCACTAATAAATTTTGTTATAAATATTAAGAAGCTGTCTCTAGATCTGATAATTAACAAAATATAATAATATATAATAAAATATATAATTAAAATTAATTAATAAAATTATATTAAATAAATAACCCCTGTTTCTTTTTCTTATCCCCAATGTCTTGACAGACGTCATGTTTGGTGATCTATGGATTATTCTAGCTGGCTTCACTTTGATCTAGTCCATTTAGTCATGTCTCAAAACTGTAAGGTTACTAACATCTTATGATTTATTGTTGAAAATTTGCAGCTCGAAGGTTGTAAAGTGGAAGCATTTTTTAATTTTAAAATAAAGTGATCATTTTGCAGAGAGTGTAAAATTCTTGTAACTTTATTTAAACTGATGTGAATATTATATCTTTCGTCGACAAATAAATAATATGTATGACATATTAATCGTTCATAATAATATTGGAAGTTAACTGAGATTTTTGAAACATGATATGCTTCTCTGAAAATAATAATATAATAATAATAATTAAGCAGAATTTTGGATCTCTAAAAAGGTAAATCCACCAGTCCTCGGTTATACCTAGAACTACCAGGATCAACTCGAAATGGACAATACTGAATTTGGTACTGAAGAGGAGGATTTGAAAGCGTCCTACGAAACCTAGAAACCTCACTGTATACCGTTTCAAAAAGGAGAATTACCATTGTTATTGTTGATTTCACAGCTAAAGTTGGTTCCACACTAGAAGATTACTACTTGTGGGGTGTTGTGGGCGAATTTGACATCTATAATAACGAAATAAAATGGGTGAACAGCTGAATCAGTATTCCTAGGCAATATTCATAAAATTATAGTTAATTCTCCAATCCAACATCTACAGCAACTTTTCACTTGGCTGTCACCTGGTTGTAGATATTTGAATCAGACCGATTATAGTATGAAGAAACGGAACAAGAATCATCAATAGATCATTGTAAAACTATACCTAATGCTAACCGAGGCTAAGAACAGCAGTTCCTTCTATGCAACTGCTTGATAAAGCTAAAAATGTGTCGAGCGAAAATACAGAACGGATGTCTTAATGGATCAGTCATGATCACTGATGGAACAGCCTATCAAACTGAACTCAGTGAATCCATTCGAGGAAGTAACGAGTCCGAACATTTTCCCAATAAGAGTGATTACTTTCGTTAAGCCTTTTCGGATTATTATCAGCCATCACTGGCAGCAAGACAATGAAGGCAAACTTGTAATGTTTAAATCAGATGTGGGGGCAGCCAAATACTAATAATATTACAGCCAAGGCGCCTAAGTTAGTGGGTAAAGATGTACTAGGAATCCTTTACAGAATATGCCCAAAAATTTTGAAGGAAGAAGTCATAATTGGAGATCTTCAATTCTCGTGCCACTACATAAAAATGATGAATAATGTTCATTACAATTGCAATTGCTGAAATTAATATCACATGCTGTATATTCGTCAAATTAAACTTCAGCATTATTTATCTTGACAAATATCCCCTGCGAGTAAATACCGAATCTACGGCTACTTATTGAGAAGAAAAGAGAATTTTCCATGTCTATGTGTGTATCTTTGCTTCTATTAGAGACGGGAGCACCTAGACATCTGTTTTTGATGAAAGTCGGTAATACTAACTTCGGTACATGTAGGATTTGCAAGGACACTAGACAAGTTTGTGTTCTGTTACCAAAATAATATAGCTTGAAGTCCTTGTAGACAATATTGACTACTGCGAATCTGAGATTCGACGGGGAATAAGTAGCAGTAGTATGTTCGGCAATTTTTCAGCAACGTGGACCGTTATGGAGACATATGCTTTCGAGATGTTCGACTGTCACGACAGCCCATCGCTCGATATAAGAAATACGCCACCAAAATGACTCCTCAGTAGCGTACTCTCCTAAAATCTCTAATTTTTTGTAACTGTTTGTCCTTGTCCATTAGGAAAGAACACAATATAGAATGGTTAATGGTAAGGATAGCGATGAAGACGGCGTCATCCAAAACCTGATGTTACCAAAGAGCTGATGGGAAAATTTTGGCGAGGGTATGGGTCTCACAAGCAACCTTGATACATGGCATCATGCTCTCATCCAGAGTAATGTATGAGTCGAAATATTTTATTATTAACGAACTTATCTCATAATGTTAAATGCAAGTGAAAGACCAAATTAGAGATATGGGTTCTGATAGAGTGACAAATCTGCAAAGAAAATATTGTGTGATATTTTATTCCACGTTGGAATATTTGGTAATAAGTGTCATGGAGAAAACTAAACTGGCATCACTGAAAGAAGTAAAAAATCACTGCATATGTTGACCAACTCGTCTAATTCCCAAACTTTGTAAAAATTAAATACCTACAATATAATAATCATACCATTATTATACTCTTCGCAAATACGAAAACGAAGAGTATATTGTATTTGATCGGCACATTTCTAAAACCGTAAATATTGCTCGCAGACAAAAAATTTTCATATCATTGTGTTAGTGAACGAATTCTGAACGACTTTCAAAATGTCCGTCTGTCCGTTCGTCTGTCCATCCGTTACGTTTCTTGTAAGTACGATAACTCGAGAAAGAAAAATCCGATTGTACTGAAATTTGGACACTAAGTCAGTGTTAGCTAGGGGAAGAACCCTATTGTTTTTGAACAAAATCGATCAGTAAATAAAGATGTTATTAATGATTTAAATTTGAGAATTTTTTTTTTTTGATTTTTGTTTTTGTAAAAATTCACATTTTTTACATTTTTTTACGTGTTAGGCAGTTCTTACACTTTTGACTCGGGATCCAAGGCTCCCAAGTTCGAAACCCCACATGGGGCATGGTATAGTTTTTTTTTTTTATTTTAACTTTATTTTACACTGAGTCTTTCACCAACTAAGTTCGTACTATAAAAGTAAAAATATCTAAAACTAACATTATTTACAAAAAACTGCGAAGAGTATCCTATAGAATGTATAACAATTATATAAAAAGTTTAGTAAACCGGCAAAGAGTACGTTTTTAGCTTGTTTTTAATATCATTAATGCCAAGCTTACTTCAACTTTAGTAAGTTTAACATTAAAAATATTGAAAGCATTGGTATGATTATTATAATAGAGGCATTTCATTATTACAAAGTTTGGGAATTATACGAGTTGATCAACATGTGCAGTGATTTTTTACTGCTTTTACTGATACCAACTTAGCTTTCGCTATGACACTTTTTGCCAAATTTTCTAACGTGAAATAAGTCAACTGTAAAAAATTACATTACAATTGGTATTCAAAAAGTGGGAGAAACAATTGCACAGTTTTAGTAAAAAAAAAAATGCAAAATCGTTAAAAAACACTAAAAACACAACGTTGCGTTGTGCAAAATGTTCCAAGACGAGTTTGTTTATCTGCAACAAGACATAGAAATATTTGTAGGCTTAGGCAATGCATGTCCTAAATGTATATGCGACGAAACAGTTGTCAACTCCAGCAGGATAAGATATTTTCACAGTCAATAAGTTTCACAGTCTCTATTAAGCAAATAATATATGATAATAAGATTTGGACTTAAGCCAAATTAAATCTTCCATAGTAACAAGACCTTATGGAAACAAACACGATAAGAACAGTAGTCTTTACCTTTGTCATGCCATATCACAATAAATATTTATTCGGACTTCGGAAAATGTGGCAAAGAAAATGCGTTAATTTTTCAATTCATTAGTGCGTGAACTCACCAATTGCCACATTAGTGTGAGAAAGTGAAAAATTATGCTTCAATTAAATGATTTCACATTAAGGGCCGGTACTTTCACTTAAGTAGAAATAGACTTTATACGGTGAGTCACTGTCTGCCAGATAAGATAACCGAAGCTTACTATCTGCAGGATAACTTGCAGGTAGTACTTAGTACTTCATTCAAAGTATACGCTCGGTTAACTATTAAAGCTATGATTTTAGATACTTCCCAAAGTAAGTGTTGCCAACTTAAGACAGTGTAAATTAGGGAAATTTTATGCTTCAACTAGATATAGAAAAGATCCCCTTACTGTGGTCTGTTGCCGGTTTATGAAATCTGTGTCATTTTCATGATTGTTTATCATATTGGTTGAAATAATTGTGCATCATATAACTAACATTACCTGAGTTTTTTAAGTTTATTTTCATTTTTACTGTTTGTATCGCATTTTTAGCTTATAGCCATATACTGGCTTCAGGCGAACATTTAAGAATCCACTCAAATAATTTTTCAATATTGATGGTTAATAAAATAGACTGCTAAATTATAGGTTAGATTTCCAACCTACAAAAATAATCTTATTTTGTTAGAACAAAGTATTTAAAATATGCACATTACAATACAAGTAATCTATGATATCATTTTATAAATGTTTTATTTTGCTAAATATAATTATTTCTATCTAATTATAAATTTAAAATTAAAACACAATACAAAACAAGCCAGATTTTTAAAAAGTTAGGTTAGATGATAAAGTAGCAATTCTGTCAGTTACAGGGAATCCGCGTGGGCGTGGCTAATTTTATCCGTTAGATAAAATCGTTATCTGAAGGTCTAGGTGCCTGTAACGACATAACTCTACTAGCGGACTATGTTCAACAGATTTCACAAAAATTCTACGAAATCAAACTGAGCGATAGTCCGCTAACCCGCAACATAACACACATCAGGCAGCATAATGCAATTCTATTTAATTTGAAACACCCATTACCATACCAGACCTTGCCTATTTTCAGGCAACTTCCATCTTAGCCAACTTCTTCACTACTATAGTCTACCTTTACTCTATCTTTATCCTCACCTATCAACTTTATAATCTTAACTCCCTCTCTATTCCCTTTCTGTTTGTTCATTGTTTTATCTTTTTTATTCTTTTTGTCCTCTTTTGTTCCAAAATTCATCCCTCGACCGATAACCTTCTTGAACCCACAACTGCTAACTTCCTCTACTTTCCTGGAGGCAGGAAGACCACCAGGGTGGAGAATTACTTCGAACGGGTTTTTTCGTTGTGTTTTGTTTTCCCGTGACAGTAACCAAAATTTCTCTAGTGTTTTTTGTGCGTGCACAGTGCGACAATTTTTAAAATATACATTAATTAGTTTTAGGCTCTTATGGGCAACATAGTTTTAAGGCATTGTTGTTTTTAAATTCGCTCGGCGAATAGGAGTTACAACTCCTCACCTGAATTACCGTTCTTAGCCGAACCGGACCTGCTCCGCCCAACCTTACACCCACTACGGTGCTGCGCATCGTGGTTGCCAGGTTGGCCCCGGGTCAGGTTCCGACTAGGCGCACCTGTACTTTTAATTATAAATAAAGTCTTGTTGATTGATTGATTGATTGATATGTTATCCTAAGTATAACGCATACTTATTTGGTGGGTATCACTATTTGTAGGTGAAGATGTAGAAGAACCTAGCACACTGCGTCTGAGTGATGCGACACCAATTTATTTATTGAGGGCGCCAGTCGCGTTCTCCCTTGTTATTATGTGGTCTTCCACTCCCAGGCGGGTTCGAGATAAGAAATACTTGATAAGAAATAGGCCAAGGTTGCATTCACCGTAGATTATTAATCACGCTCCTTCCGATGTAATTATACTTATTTATCTAATGTAATGGATTTTATGCTTAATGAACTCTGAATTGTTTTGATAAAAAAAGTCCCTCTCGAGCTTCCGTAATCTGACTATGGTATTGAGATTCAAATTTACACAATTCCGGTCTCGAGGGATGAGACTTACAACGAGTCATAAAATCAATAAAATGCAAACATTCAAATAATACCATTTATTGACTACAAAGTACATTTAAATCATGGAATATCCTATCTAATAAATCATATAATTTGAATTTAATCGTCTCCCACAAGTAGGGCAAGATTGGCCACCTCTTCTAGAGAGTTTTTATAATGCTACCATGCAATGGAAAGCGTGCGCTAACAACCGATTTGGTAGAAAAGATTCACACAATTTCCCTAGAAATTGATGAAAGCATTTTTGGGTTTTTATTGCGGCTAACATGAAATAATATAGAAATATTTTGCTTAAAAAATTTTGGGTCGCTTATGATTAGCTTTAAAGTTCTTATTCGTGATTATATAATTCACCAGAACGGAATTTCAATTGAGTTCAACTATATACGAGTTATATAACTTTTTGTCAGTCTCACGACGCACACTGGGGCTTTTCGTAGTTGGTAGTCCCAAAAAGGCCTAGAGCCTATAAAATTTGACCGATTCAATTTTTTTTTTTAATTTCTTCCTTAGAAAATTTCTAAACGATCCCTCCCCTCACGAGCTTTTGTGATAAAAAATACTCTGCAATAATAGAAGTTGGTTTATAGTCCAGTCAACTGGGGGTTTCACCTCTAATTTGAGTGCTAATGAATTGATTTTGATAAAACCTTGTGCAATGTTTCTGTAATGACGTTAATAAAAGAGATGAAAAAAGATTAAAGTAATGATAGGAAGGGGTAGAAACATCCCTTTTATCACGGGTTCGGTAACTTGTAGAATTAGGTCAAAAATGAAAAAATACATTTTTTGGCACAAAATAATATGTTTTTACTCTTGCGAATTTTTTCGAAAAATACATATTTTTCGAGATATGGCCATTCGAAAATTCATAAAAGTGGGAGAGTTGAAAAAAAAATTGAAAAAATTCAGGTGAATGTATCATTGAAATACAAGACTTTTTTATTTGCAACTTTTCTGTAAAGTGAGTTTTCGCCGAATTTTAAACATGAAAAACTGCCCCTTCTCTGAAATTGTAGCGCTCTAAAAATATGTAATGTAGAAGTTTGAAAATTCAGACATATACATTGAAGCCTTCTAAACATTTTTTATCTCTCAATTTCAAAGAAATGGGTAGTTTTTCATGTTTCAAAAAGGTGTTTTTTCATTTTTGACCTAATTCTACAAGTTACGGAAACCGTGATAAAAGCGGTGTTTCTATCCCTTCTGATCATTTCTTACTATAATCTTTTTTTCAGCTCTTTTATTAACGTCAGAAACACATTGCACAAGGTTTCATCAAAATCCATTCATTAGCACTCAAATTAGAGGTGAAACCCCCAGTTGACTGGACTATAAACCAACTTCTATTAATGCAGAGTAATTTTTATCAAAAAAGCTCGTGAGGGATCGTTTAGAAATTTTCTAAGGAAGAAACTAAAGAAAAAGTTATTTGAATCGGTCAACTTTTATAGGCTCTAGGCCTTTTTGGGACTACCAACTACGAAAAGCCCCAGTGTGTGATGTACCGGTCCTCATATAGGTTCAATATAAGGAATGGGACACGAGTTCACCTTCGACCGACTTTTTGACAAAATGGCTTTTTGTCTTATTTATGCACAAGGCGGTTTTGTCTATAACTTTGCCGGACTTTGCCCTTTGGAAAGACCTGCATTTTCTTTCTATTGATATTTTAACGCACTCGTCCAATTTACAAGCCGTTGGATGAATCCAAATTTGTTTTATTCGAGAAACCGGCCTTGTCCATTTTTACTAATTTTTTCCTATGATTGCATATAAATGCTACGCGTCTTTGTCATATTTGTCAGTTTCGCCATTTTAATACGTCACATCGTTAGAATTTTATATTCGTTCTTTTGAATGATACCCATAATGACTATCTCCACTTTCATTGTTTTCCGTGGGGCGATTAAAAAGTTAAAAATATTCATAAATATTTTTAAAGTTATATTGTTTCTTTTTCCTTGTCCAAAAAAATATTTTTAAAGTCCAACTCTGGCGCACTTTTGAAAACGTATCTTAAAAAGTATACTGTTTTCTTTTTCCTCTTTCTCGGTATTTCTTAGAATTTTCACCTGGTTGTGCCTTACATCTTAACGAACGTGTATAAGTCCATTTGTGCCAGTTTTCGACTTTCAAACTTGTATACTATGTTCAAATATGTCTAAATGAATTTTTCCCTAAGTCGAAATTTTTTATTTAGTCTTCAACTTCTGGGATGTTTTATAACAAAAACACCGATGTTTTACTTATCTCCGATATAAACCGTATTCTGCATATAAATATCACTATGAAGGTACCGGGCCTAAGAATGCTAATTCTAATTTTGACAACTGTCACTAAAATTGAAAATATGACAAATGTATTTGGATTTTTTAATATTTCATATATTCCTGTATGATTGTAGAATTAACTTTGTTCGCAGCACGTAAAGGAAGTGTTTGTCGCACTTGTTATGCGGAATGACAGTTTTCTTATCAATTTTAATTCCTGAGCAAATCTTCGAAATTAAATTCTGAATTACCCTCTGTATATATTTAGGTACATTTTCGTCTTCTTGTATTCTCCAAATTGACAAAACATCATTAATTCGCACAGACAAACTCATGAATATGTTTCCAGCCTCTAAGAATATTCCATTTCATTCGCATTAAATAACAAATGATGAACCGATATTGTCATTGGCTAATTAATATAAATGGCCCAAGTGACTACAATGAAATGTAATGCAAGACAAATCGATTAGAGTGTGTCAAGCAATTTCCGTGCATTCATAAAACCCTGCATGTCTGTTGAGATAATGATAAATCGTTGGCCCTACTAGTTATGAAACTGAAACAATATATTTTTATATTTAAGGAGAATTATAAAATATAGTAAGAGCAATGGATCTTTGAACTGACGTTACTGACGCAGGTAGCAATCAAAGAGAGTTTGTAGATTGACGTCTTACTCCTTACAGTCGAACATCCTGGAATTGATAAAAGGATGTATGTTTTCCACAATCTATGACCTACGCACGCTCGTCCTGCGCGTTAAATTTGAGAGTAATGATAACGCGTACCTCTAGACTACATAGAAGAGCATCGGTCTCGTATTTCAATCAGCAGTGGCGCATGTATTGTTTGTTCTTAGTAACACAATTATTTCATTATACCTCAATTCGCAAGCTAGAAATCTGTTTTTTTGGATTTTGGATTTACTTTATTAATAGTATAAATATACTGTACAAACTACACTGATAAATGTTTACAATAAAAAAAATATTACAAATACACATAATTAAAAAAAAACACACAAAAAAGAAGTTAAAATACAACTGTTATGAAACTAATTTCACTTATTATTAATAATTTTTTATTGCAGCTCTAAACTAGGTAAATCTCTGATATTTTTAGGTATATTATTATATTCCTTAAGTCCATTAATTAATAACGACTTTTGCCCTTTTGTGGTTTTTCTGTGATCTACATAATATTACTTTTCCGTCTCGTATTATAAGAATGAACATCTTTAACAAATTTAATTAAATCACACAAATAACTTGGAAACACATTATTAACAATTTTATAAATAAATACCATAGTTTGAATATAAACAATGTCATTGACTGAAAAGATATGTAACACATTTAACATTAAGTGAATAGGTGTATGCAGATCGCATTTTAATATTGTTCCCATGCATTTATTTTGAGTGATTTAAGGTCATTTTTCAAACTTTCATTTACTGAATGCAACAAAGTAGTGCAATACATAAAATGTGGCAAAACAATGGTTTTATATATTGTAAGTTTAGTGTAAGTTGAAAGATCTTTACCTACTCTTTTCAGAAAATAATTTTTTTTGCTGATTTTCTTTATTAAATATTCAACATGTTGCTTAAATGATAATTCACTATCTAATATCACTCCTAGGTATTTATGTTGGCTTACAAATTCAATTTTTTCATTGCCTATTATTGTCACTATATGATTACTACTATTATATTTATCAACTTGGTTTTTTGTTGATATCATCATACATTTACATTTTGATGCATTTATTTTTAATTTTTGGTATTCAAAATACCTAGATAAATTATACAAGTCTTCATTCAGTTCAGTTGTTAATATATTGTGGTTTTTCACATTTATCAATAATAGTGCATCATCGGCAAATAAATGTGGTTTACAATTTTTAATTATTTTATACATATCATTTATATAAATCAAAAACAGCAATGGACCCAACACACTACCTTGTGGAACACCATAATTATTAGCCATTTCTTCAGAACTTGTATCTCTTATTTTAACCACTTGTTTCCTATTTGACAAATATGATTCAAACCACTGTAATACAATTCCACTTGCACCATATGAATTTAAATTAATTAGCAGTATATCCCTACTTACAGTTTCAAAAGCACGTTTCAAATCCAAAAAAGCCACAAGTATCGTCTCACCCGTATCAATAACTTCCCTCCAATTGGTTATTATAGCTTGAATAGCTGTTTCACATAAATGTTTTGATCGAAATCCTGATTGGTTTTCATAAAATATTTTATTTAATTCGAAATGATTCAGAATTTGTTTACAAACAACACATTCCAATACTTTATCCAATACAAAAGGCATATTTAATGGTCTGAACTCACAGGCGATTGAAGTATTTTTTATTTTAGGGATTAGATTTATTGTTGTCACTTTTAATTATTCAGGAACGACACCTTCATTCAGTGACGTGTTAATAATATTTACCATGACATGCCCCGAAACCATAAAAATATTTTTAAGCAACTTTACATTTAAAATTGCATCAGAGGAACTTTTGTTTTTTAAATTTAATATCATTTTTCTCAATTTTGCCAATGATATCAATTTAAAATCTTTTATTTCAATGTAGTTTATTTCATTATTCTCTAAAATAAAATCTGAATCAGGAATACTTCGGACTATCTCTTTTATACTATCTACAAAATATATATTAAAGTGTTCAGCAATATTTTTTTCTCCATTTTCTCTTCCATGTGGAAAAATTATTTCATCAGGAACTTCTGATTGCATTTTGGTCTTTACCAATGATTTTAAAGTGTACCACATTTTCTTATTATCCCCCTTTTGATTATCAATTTTGTTTGCATAATATTGTTTTTTATTTTTTCTTATTAATGTTACGGCTTCATTCTTTTTTTGTTTATATGCTATCCAGTTTTCTGCTGTTCTCACTTGTTCATATTTTTTATATAACTGATCCCTAATTTTAATTTTTACTTCTATATCATTATCCCACCACTTTTTATCATCTCGATATTTTTTATATTTTATTGGGGCAACTTTTTCTATAATTTTTGTTGTATTGTCAATAAATTCATTATATAATATATCTACATTAGTATTGTTTAAATCCCACCTACAGTCTATAAGTTTCACATGTATTTCGTTAATGTTTGCCTCATCCAGTTGTCGATATTTTTTTATTTTATTCACCTGATGCATATTATCTTTAGTATTAATTCTTACATTAATTTTAATAATATTATGATCTGTTATTTTAGGGGAGGTTAAGACTTCAGCAGAAAATATTTCATCATCCTTATTCGTTATAACCAGGTCTATTATTGATGCATAATTTTTTTCAATTCCTATAGGTTGTTTAACCAACTGAACTTTTTGGCAATTTTTTATACCATTATTAATTTTATTACCATAAAATGAACTTTTGCTAATGTCAATGTTGAAATCACCTCTTAACAAGAACTGTTTGTCATCAAGGTCACTAAATAAATTGTCTAGATACCCTATAAATTGAACCGTACTTGAACTTGGTGATCTATATATGATTTTATTGTACATTTTTATTTTAAGTATTAATGTCCACCATTTTTTATTTATACAGTCTTTCATATGTACACTACAATTTACATCTCCACGTACATAAGCCATCACACCACGGGTATGTCTGTTTTGTGAATTCACCACGTATGCTTTATAATTTTCAATTTTGTATTCATTTTCAAAAATGTCACTAGTAATTCGCGTTTCGGATAACAACAATAGGCATGGTTTTACTGTTTGTGCAAAGTTTGATTTTTCTTCCAAATGTGCTAGATAACTTCTACAGTTGTTCTAACTGAGTCTACTGCCAATGCCAATCTGATTCTTTATGTCTGGTCCAGTCCAATTTATTATTATTATGTATTATTTTAATAAGAACTTTGCTCCGCCTATGATACGAAGTCATTATCAGCCTTTAACAAATTAGTTCAAGCAAAATAGGTGATGACGTCAGTTGAAAGATCCATTGCTCTGTAATCCCCCTGTTCGCACCTAAAGATTTATTTGGCATTTTGAGACTGCACCGCTTACTAATTTGAGTTTTACTGCCTAATTGTTATGCCACATATGTATGTACTTGATATCTCACAAATAATCAAGGAAGAAAATCTAAGGGAATATGTAAAAACATACAGGGTTTACCATTTAGAAAACAACCTTAATTTTTATATCACATGACATATGCAAGCAATTGTTTCTTTAATTGGGTTTAAAAAAAATATAATATACAGAGATACAACTTTTATGTGAATTTTTTTGTATTTCCAATAATAAAAGAAATAAACGGGGGAAATATGTAATGAATAACCCTGTACAAGATTCTGAATGATTGACACGAACTCCTAGAAAATTTTAAAATTGATTAGAGGGGCATTAATGAGGAACTGAATACCTCCCTTTTTTATATTTAGTCTGGAGTTAAGGAAATACCTAGCTTTTACTTGTATTATTATTCCGGGAATATGGTAATATTGAGTACAGAATTCAGTTGGAAATTTCTTCATTTTATTAGTAGATTCATATATAATAGTTAGATCGATCAATTCGCCATGTAGGAATTTAGTAAAATATTTATTAAATATGGATTTTGAGTTCTAATGTTATCTACTTATTCTATCGAGTAGTTTCGTTTATGCAGCGGAATATTCATACTCTACGATCGGCATTCCATGTTTTTTCTCATCTGATATTCAGCCAACATAATAAATATTCAGATTTGTCTACTTTTTCTGAAAAGCTTTTATTTAATCTAGATTAATTCATTGCAAATAATTTCTAGAATATTAGTCACCCGCAGCATGAACTAAAAGTAAGAAGTCATTAATTTTTATGCTGCCTCTAACAGTTCTTGAGGAACTTTTATCGTATAAGTTTCTAGAGATGTTCTAAAAGTTATAATGTATCTTGATAAATAGTATGAAATATGACGGGTTTTAACGTAGACGATTATAAAAATTAAGTCTTGCTAGATACTAGACGACATTGCACGCAAATATTTAACCGCAATGTTGTGAAAGAAATGCATGTTAGTGCTGCTAGAGGAAATGTTTTAGTTGGTTATTCCCTTTGACTGAATAATTATGTTTAAATTGAATTATGTTACATTGGTTTTGCTAAAATTAAATTTGGCTCGTATTAAAATATCACTGAATAAATTATTTAGTTGTAATTTAGATATGCTATAAATATAGGAATTAACTGATTGATTTTACAAATTACCATGTAACATGTATTAAATGAGATACATAAATGAATCAAATTTTGAAAATCGTTTCTATTCATCAAAATTAGGACGTCCCACCACATTGGAAGTTGTATTTTTCTTTTACGGATATAATTCTATATTACATTGTGTCTCACCGGGAACTGAATCTATCGATATAGAGAAAAGTACGCATCAGAATATTTTGAAAATTTTAGGAGTTACTAAAGTCAGTGTGGCCAATCCAACTAAAATAATTAAAAGCAGCTGGCACTTCCGCTTATACCGGAAGTCGATACCAACTTGCTTATTTTAAACGGAACACCCTATATATTTCAGGGTTTTCGAAAAGAGTGTAAAATTCTGAGTCAAAAATACGTAGGATACCCTATGCCTAAATCCATCCGTTTCAGAGATATTTGACATTTTATAGAAAATTTGACAGGTGCAACGGTCTGCAAGAACCGTTATAACTTTCTTCGTGTAAAAGATCCTCATTTGCTTCTTGGCACCTAAAAAGAACACAAGGAGAACTACGTTCTACAACTGAAATAAATTCAATAATATCATACCAAGTGTTCCGTTTTTCGCGTTACATTTTGTCAACTTCAAACCGCGAAAACTTGTTTAGGTCAAATGGAACATCCTATATTTTTTTACGTCAAGTTGTGTAAAATTGAATTCCCTTTTTTCTGATATTAGCATTGTGGGGTTAAAGTTTTCAACTTTTTGAAATATTTGCGATTTTATTAGAAATTCATGAATTGTTCATGTAATCATTTCATCAAAATAGCCATGATTAGAAACAATCAGTCATTATCTTATGTCAAAAAATTCCAGCACGTTTAAATTACACCCACGAAGACTTTTTAAATTTGTTTATTATTTATGGAGAACGTGATAAGGTAATATCAAGAACTTGCAGCACATTTGCTGATCGATATCCAGAAAAACGGAAACCATCATCATCATCATACTGGAAAATTTTAAAAATTATGGCTCTGTCAAGGCAAAAATGCAAAGAAGAAAGCCTATTGTTGATGACGAAAACATTGAAATAGTCATTCTGGGATATTTTCATGCATTTCCAAAGATGTCATTAAGACAAGCTGCTCTGGAATCGGGACTATGCAAGGATTCAATTCACAGTAAAACATAAGTTTCACCCGTTTTCATTCCATATGGTTCAAGGATTAAATGAAGACAGAATTTTTGTGAGTTTATTCTAATAAGGTCTGACGGTGACGATTCTTATTTGGGAAATATTATATGGACAGATGAAGCAAAATTTACTAAAAATGGACTTTTTAATAGACACAATTCGCATTATTGGAGTGACTCAAATCCTCATATGTTCAGAGAGCGAAACTTTCAGGAAAGTTGGCAGTTCATGTTTACTGTGCCATAAGAAACCATAGAGTGGTGGCATTACAATTTTATCAGGAAAATTTAAACGGTAAATTAAATTTACTCTTCTACTAATATGCATAGGTAAATTTTTGTTTTTTTTTAGGTGAAAGATATCTGAATATCTTACAAAATTTGAATAATGACTATTTAGAAAATTTACCTCTCGCCGAACATAGAAAAAATTTTTATCAGCATGACGGTGAGCCCTCCGCCCCCGCCCCACATAACGCATATTTAATTAATAATTATTTACAAGAAACTTTTTATGATCAATGGATTGCCAATAATGGACCTTTCTTATGGCCTCCTCGCTCGCCCGAGCAGTTCTGGATTATTTTATTTGGGGAACTATTAAAAATAAAGTTTATGAGAGCCCATTAACAACCATTGAAGATTGTATGCAGAGAGTAAGAAATGCATTTCAAAACATATCACAGGATTCAATTAGAAGAGCTACCCATGAGGAACTAATCCGAAGGTGCGAAAAATGTGTCGAGGTTCGAGGGCGGAATTTTGAGCGATTATTAAATTAAAATGGAATCATGTTTTAAATTGATCTTATCTCTGCTATTTTAGTTCATGCTGTATCTTCAATTCGATTAATATGCATGTTACAGTGTTAGTGTTATTTTCCGTTTTTCTGGATATCGATTAGCAAATGTGCTGCAAGTTCTTGATATTACCTTATCACATTCTCCATAAATAATAAACAAATATAAAAAGTCTTTGTGGGTGTAATTTAAACGTGCTGGCATTTATTGACATAAGATAATGACTGATTGTTTCTAATCATGGCTATTTTGAGGAAATGATTACAACAATTCAGGAATTTCTAATAAAATCGCAAATATTTCAAAAAGTTGGAAACTTTAACCCCACAATGCATATCAGAAAAAAGGGAATTCAATTTTACACAACTTGACGTAAAAAAATACAGGGTGTTCCATTTGACCTAAACAAATTTTCGCGGTTTGAAGTTGACAAAATGTAACGCGAAAAACGGAACACTTGGTATGATATTATTGAATTTATTTCAGTTGTAGAACGTAGTTCTCATTGTGTTCTTTTTATGTGCCAAGAAGCAAATGAGGATCTTTTACACGAAGAAAGCTATAACGGTTCTTGCAAACCGTTGCACCTGTCAAATTTTCTATAAAATGTCAAATATCTCTGAAACGGATGGATTTAGGCATAGGGTATCCTACATATTTTTGACTCAGAATTTTACGCTGTTTTCGAAAACCCTGAAATATATAGGATGTTCCATTTAAAATAAGCAAGTTGGTATAAGCGGAAGTGCCAGCTGCTTGTAATTATTTTAGTTGGATTGGCCACACTGACTTTAGTAAGTCCCAAAATTTTCAAAAATTTTTGATGCGTACTTTTCTCTATATCGATCGATTCAGTTCCGGGTGAGACACCCTGTATATAATATAACTGGTTAATTTTTAAAAAATATAAAACTACAAAAAAATGTTTAATTTTAGCATAATTTAAATTTTCCACCTGCTAAAAACCAATAAAATAGTTCGAGGGTTTCGGCTACCAAATAACGCCAACATTGTGTTTTAGTATTTGACATTTATTATTAATGGTTCGTAATGGTGCCATTAATGGCATTTTATAGACGTAATATTCAAGGACAACTGTCAATCCAAAAGTTAGGTTAGGCTGACTCCGCCATCCCGTTATTTAGCTGGTTGAGTAAGCAAAAAAAACTGGGGAGCGAATCTGGTTTTAAAATGAGACCAATTTTAATTTTTTTTGACAATTCGGTTACATGCGTTCCCTTTTATCAAGTTAGTTCAACTTAATCGCACGGGGTGGGGAATTCGCATTTAAAATTCGCAAAACACGTTTTTCCATGATAACTTTGTTATCAGTACTTGACGAAAAAAACCTTAAATTAAAAATGAAGATTTCCTGGAAGCGCATAATCTGGTTAATTTTTTTCAAATCGGGTGGTAACTTTTCTCAAAACATTTTTTTGAAAAGCGTATTTTCAAAAAAATTACTTTAATTTTTTCACGAAAAAAAAAGGAATTAGAGGGATGACATTTTTTTGAGGTAGATGAAATAGATAAGAATTGACGAAGCTGGAGGATGGAGGTGGTGGGCTAACTAGGGGAGGGGAGGTAGGGAAAGGAGAATCATTCAATTCCCTATAACTTTTTCTCTGTCGTGCGATTTTGAAAAACCAAAATGGAATTTGTTCGCTATTACCTCTAGTATTTGACTGATTATTTCTTCAAATTTTCTTCAAATAAACAAACTTATGAACTTATGAGAGGGGAAAACCTTTTGCATTTTTTCAAATGCATTTTTGAGTACGAAGGAAAGGGTTCAGGTGAGAAATTTTTTTACAGGTAACTGAGGATTTTTTTTATCTTTAATTAAAAAAAAATCGCAATCCAAGCAATAAGAGGGGATGACAGGGCCATAATGCGTTTGCGAGAATAAAGGTTAAGGAAAAGGGATAGGGACTTCGGACCTTGGTATTCGGCAATATAAATCTTTTTCAATTTTAATATTTTATCAATCTACCCTTATCAAGTATTAAACTTATTACAAATGATTATTTAACATCGTCACTAGTTTTTGCGGCCAATTCCTCTAGTTTTAAGTGTCTGTTGGATATATAAAACAATTATTTTTCCGTAAACGCGTATTTAAAAAAAAAATTACGAAAAGTTACCTTCTGATTTGAACAAAATTTAACCAGATTATGGGTTTCCGCGCGATCTTCAAATTTTAATTCAACTTTTTTTTCCTCAAGTCAATAATAAATTAAGTTATCGTGGAAAAACGTATTTTTTCGAATTTAAATGCGAATTCCTCTCTCACCCCGTGCGATTAAGCTGAACTAACGTGATAACATAATAAAAGAGAACGCGTGTAACCGAATTGTCAATTTTTGTTAAACGGCGTTACCATATTTTATTTTTGAAATGGCTGAAAAATTATAAGTAATATCTATGCTTATAAATTGTCATTTAAATTATCATATTTTACCAATTTTATTCATGTCATTTTTTTAAATATTTTCTGTATTTACTTTTTTTTTTATTGGAATGATAAATTAAGGGAGATGGGGAGTCCATATTTCAGTTACATACGATGAATTACATTATTATTCAGATTTAATGCAATTATAGACGTGTAACCTTGTTGTTTGATTATACAAACATATTGAATACCCTCACTCTGTACATATTTCTTATTAAGAATCCAGCCTAATAGCCTGTAATAAAAAAAAAGAGAAATAAGCAATACAAATCTCATTTTCTTTTTTAGCGAAATCTTGCTGGCTCATTGTAGGGATCTTTTTTCTGCTGAACTCGCAGCATTGCAATTATTCTGGGAAAGGATCTAGAGGGTCCTGCTATTAGTCCGACAATAGATAATCAATGGCTGCATCTATCAATCACGTCGTCCTTGGCACGCACCAAATTAACGGAACCGAACGGTGTCTCATACACTGTTGCCACTTCTTGCAGAATATCCCTCTTTATCAGAAAGGGATTTCTAAAATGCATTTTATTTCTTCTCGTATATTTCGTGTATAATACTCTGAATTGAACACTTGACATGATTTGGGAAATTGTAGCAGCAGTTACATTTTGTATATTTTGTTTATTGGATAGAAATATTTTGGGTAGCTACATTAATTTTTGTGTCCCAATGTCGATAATTTATTTTAAGAGGACTTTAAGCAGTAAAAAATGACTTAAACTGAGTGCAGATCACTAAACACTAGCGCGCGCAGTTCAATGAAACGAATTGTGACCTTTCAAAATGGAGCATAATAGAAAAATACGTTCTTCTCGACAACAAAAATCTTAAAGAGAATTACATAACACGAATCACATATGATACTTGTCTACATTTCCAAAATGTCTCAATATATGCATACGGAATAATTGTAATATTTTTGTTCGTGTGAAAACGGATAAGATTCACATATTCATATATTAAAGATATAGGTGAACGTGCACTGGCTTATTATTAATTTCAGCCCCTTATTGTTCTCAAAAGCTAAAAATTTGCAAAAGTGGTTTAATCAAAGTGAGTGCTTTAAAAAGCGATGTTTTAAAATTATATTTTATGACTGAATGGGTGATGTGAAATCGTTTCGTTTTACTACGAATTTCTGCATTTACACTGGCAACAATGCAGGCAACGACTCAATGTCCTGCCATTCCCATTTCAAATTAAAACACTCCTTCTCGTTTGATTGTTTTCTTATTTAGGAACCAGAATAACAAACACAAATTTATCCATTGTGTTAATTTAGATTTTCCTCACGCTATCTAAATATTTCAAGAGCGGTGTTTCAATATTCCTCTATTTTATTCATTGTACGTCTTTGAGATAATTCATTATTTAGTTGTTGATATTACTCAAATTAAGTAAAATTGCATTTTCTGTTAGAGATTTTCGTAGACAGATATATCGACTTTTTTGTTAATTTCGTACTGTGGTGGACTACAAAAGGTTAGGTAAACTTTTTATGTAAGTTCACGATGGAAGAGGAACGAAAATGGTAATATAAAATTAACATATTCAGTTGTTTGCAGTAAGTTTGCATTTTAATAGAGTATGTGCTAAATAAGAACATTCTTATTTAAAAAATCGTTGAAAACATGTAGAAATTGAATATAAGATTTTAAAATATTACAATATCAATTAATGAAATACACGCATTTCAAACACCAATACCATCACGATGATAATCTCATAAAGCTATAAATAATAGAAGAAGAAGTAAGCATACTTGCATACACGCAAGTGGAAGTGGGCCTTTTTTTCACTTTTACGAAGATAACATAGCCACACACACAAGAAAGTGGTCTGGCCTGTGGACCAGACTAATGTATTCTTATATATTTGGACCCGCTGAAACCGAATTCGAAGTCAGAATTGTCAGATTGGCTCGTTTTTCAACGCAAACCCCCAAAGAAGACCCCCTCCCAAAAAAATTGTCTGTCCTGCGCGGCGGACCATGCCAATATCCTTCAGTTTCAACGGGTCCAAATACATAAGGATACACTAGTCTCGTCCACAAGCCAGACCACGTTTTTTTGTGTGGTGCAATTAAGAACAGTGTAAGTAATTACTCCTTCTCTATTCTCCATGCACTAAACATTGCTAGCAAAATGCCAACTTTTACAAATTTGGTTATTTTTTTGTTGTCAACTTGATTGTCTTGTATATACGTTTATAATTAATTTGCGCTTGGAATTTTGGTTCATTTGAATGCCTATACGAACTTTCCTCTTCTCGTGCCTTTGTTTTGTTTGTTACTTTATCAATATTTTGTAAATTCCAGTCCCATGTCTTGAGGGAAATACTATTGGAGATAATTCACCTGTTCATGTCGTCTGTTCACACTGACTCCATTAACTGTCATCTTCTTTGCTTCGGTGTCTCTTATTTTTTTCTGCTCTTCCTTTTTCTTGAGTGTTCCCTTTTTTGTATCGTTAACCCGACAGGTAGGATTCCTAGTACCACGAGCACACCCTCCTACGAAGCAGTGAAATTTCTCTTTCTACACTCGAGATTTTAGTTCTGCAGGTCATGACGTCCATAGGCCGGCCCCAAGTCAGTATAGCTCATAGCGTTAGAAAATCCGCAATCGAGCTAAGCTATCGCCTTTCTTCCAGCTCAGGTTGCTTCAGGTGTTCCTTATATGGCAGGTATTGGTCTATAATAACCTCAACATATTTAACGGTCTTTGGGGAGTTCTTAACTACCTTTTTGCTGGCGATATTTTTCTTTTACTAGGTATTACTACTTCAATCATTTCCAGTGCCAATTCCAACGTTTTGTTATCATCCAGTAATCTATTATATCTAAAATGCTGTTTATTCTATTAATCAGCATTTTCGCTGTATTATATGTAACCATACATATGCTATCACTATCAGCTCCTCCGTTAATATTGCCTCCAGCACACGAGGGTCCCATTGCTAAGACTTGGGGAACTCTGCTATTAATTTCATATTTTATGAATTCTTCATTTGTTTAATCGAAATTTCATGCAGATAGCTCCTTTTTATAAAAAACAGATAATTTTTCGTCAAATCCTTTAGAGTTTTCTTCCACGTTGCCGAGTTAAAGGTATTTTTTGACATCAAGTTTAAATAATTCTTTCCTGAAACCATGGTGCCTTTCTGAAGGCCCCCTCTGAGTTTCCAGATCTGTATTTAGTTTAGCAAATATCACTTGTGTTGTGAATGATAGCTCAGTACAAGATATGAATTGTTTAAATGAGAAAAATTTAGTTATATTAAAGAGGATAATAGGTTTAATTTTCTTAGTAGTATTGATACTGATAGTACTGATTCTGGTTGAGTGGACTGTGAAGGACTTGATTAAAGTTGAAAGATTTTTACTTGGTATGACTTTTATTTTTCAGTTGACAACTCTATTTTTCTAACAACTTATATCGCCGTGGAAACTTATATGGCCTAAATCTAAATATACAAACTATTCTTAACATGCCCCCCCGCCTTGAAAGGATAACTTTCAATGATACTTGTAAATATCATCGACATTAAGGATGAGGGCTATGAATGTCTCATAAAGCTTATGATAATAAACTACACTTCTACAGGTAGAACACATATTTTTGCGAATGAACGCTTCACTAAACCACTTGGAGTTTGTATGGTCGCAACCCTGGAAATTCCATCTGAACCTGGATGAAGCTTCATAATTCGTCCTAATTTCCATTGCAAAGGAGGCACGTTGTCTTCCTGGATTATGACCATTGCACCTTCTCGTAATGTTAGTTCATTGGTTTTCCACTTTACTCGATGTTGGAGTTCGGATATGTATTCTTTGGACCAACGGGACCAAAAGTGTTGCTGTAGTTGTTGAGCTCGTTGGAACCTTGATAAACGGTTTTCTTTTAATTCTCGGATATCGGGATCTGGTAGCGAAGTGAGTCGTTTGCCAATCAGAAAATTAGCCGGTGTAACTATGTCAAAGTCGTTAGGGTCTGTCGAAAGTGGAGTCAGTGGTCGTGAGTTTAAAATAGCCTCAATTTGTGTGAGTGTTGTATAAAACTCTTCAAATGTCAGCAATGCATTAGACATAACTCTTTTCAAGTGATGTTTGCAGGATTTAACTCCTGCTTCCCACAGGCCGCCAAAATGGGGACTGTGTGCTGGTATAAATTTCCAGGTAACTCCTTCATTTGAAAAAACCTCTGTTAGAGTTTGCTTATTGTCATTGAGAAAATCCCCTAACTCCTTAAGTTCTGACTGTGCACCAATGAAATTTCTTCCGTTATCGGAATAAACACATTGATGTTTACCACGTCTGGCTATGAATCGTCGAAATGCGGCAATAAAGGCCTGGGTAGTTAATTCTGTTACCAGTTCTAAATGTATTGCCTTTACAGAAAAACATATGAATAAACTAACGTAGCACTTTATAGTTTTGCTGCCACACCCCTTTCTGTCTTTTATTAAAAAATAGCCAGCGTAATCCACGCCAACGTTATGGAATGGGGGATATGGCTGTACTCGCGATGCAGGTAATACCCCCATTATAGGATGTGTTTGTTTGGGGTTAGCTCTAAAACATTTTACACATTCATGAACGACTTTCTTGGCGAGATTTCTACCACAAAGTGGCCAATAGTTTTCACGTAAAGATGATAACATTAATTGTGGCCCTGCGTGTAATAGTCTTATGTGTTCATGTGAAAACAGTAACTTTGTTAAGAGATGTTTTGATGAAAGTAGTATCGGATGTTTCTTATTATAATCAAAATTAGAAAGCTGTAGTCTACCGCCTACCCTTATAATGCCCTCTGAATCTATAAAGGGATTAAGCCTTAAAATATTTGATTTTGAGTTCAATGATTTGCTCTTTTGTAAACATTGTAACTCTGAAAGAAAACTCTCAATTTGTGATATTTTAATTAGACACTTCGCAGCCTTGTCTAATTCACTAATTGTTAGAGTACCCTTTATACGAGATTTGGAATTCTTACAATTGAATGAGAATCGGATACAATATGCGATTACTCGAATCATACGTTTGTAATTTGAAAAACGTTTGAATAAATATGACACATTGTTTGGCACAGTTACAAAGGATTTTGTAATTGTTTTAAGTTCAGGAAGATCTCCATCAAACTGGGACTGTATAACTGGCCATGTGTCTTCGTCACTAGTTAGCCACGCCGGTCCATGCCACCACATGGAATAACTCTGTAGTAAGTTTGGTGCCACACCACGTGATAACAAATCAGCTGGATTGTCTTTGGTTGAAACATGTTGCCAAGTATGAGGTTCGTTTAAAGACTGAATTTGTGTTACTCGATTGGCAACGAATGTTTGTAGTAAATGAGGGGAAGTTTTGATCCAGCACGGTGCTATCGTGGAATCAGACCATAAGTATATGCCATTAAATTTTAATCTTAAAGAAGCCGTAACCCTTTTAACTAATTGAACAAGAACGAGTGCTGCGCACAACTCCAGCCTCGGAATTGTGGTTGTTCTTAAAGGTGCTACCTTTGTTTTGGACATTAATAATGATACCTGAGTATGTCCATCTGAACCAATACTACGAATATAAATACAAGCCCCATATGCATCCTGTGAACTGTCAGCGAAACCGTGAATTTCGAGTCTGATTGGTGACGTACATATAACATGTCTAGGAACTTGCATTTGGTTTAAATGATGAAGTTGATTTCGAAATTGTTGCCAGCTGTTGCTCAACCCGGGCGGTACAATTTCATTCCATGAAAGTTTATATAACCATAATCGTTGAAGTAGAATTTTAGCTGTATATAATACAAGGACTTAACAAACCTAATGGATCGAATATCTGCGAAACTTCAGAAAGAATGACACGTTTTGTAATTGGCTTGGAAAAGGAAATTTGACTGATGCTGTATATAAGAGCATCAGCTTTACAAGACCAATAAATACCTAAAGTTTTCGCATTTTCTATTTCACCAAATTGCACAGTATCTGTAGAAGAACTAGTAAATCGAATATTTTAGAGAACTTCATCACTATTAGATATCCACTTTCGTAGATTAAAACAAGCGAATTTTAGTATTGATGACACTTCGGAACATAAAGTAATTGCATTTTCAATTGTATCTGCCTCTGATAGCATGTCGTCAACGTAGAAATCATGAGCGATTACTTCAGAAGCGTTTGGAAATAGATTAGCATTATCAATTGCTAGCTGTGTTAAACAGCGAATAGCAAGAAAAGGTGCCGATGCTATCCCGTAGGTAACGGTATTTAGCATGTAAGTTTTGATTTCCTTAGATGGATCCGATCGCCAAAGTATTTTTTGCAAATGTCTTTGTTCAGGATTGATTAATACCTGTCGATACATTTTTTCAACATCCGCACACACAACAATTTTGTGTTGCCTAAACCTAAGTAGAATTGTAAGTAATTGATCTTGGATTGTAGGTCCAATTAACTGGATATCATTGAAAGAATAACCTGTGTCAGTTTGAGCTGATGCATCGAATACCACCCCGAGTTTAGTAGTTAAACTGCTTTCTTTTAACACTCCATGGTGTGGAAGAAAATATGATGTGTTATTATCAACAAGTGATTCGTTACTGTTAGACATATGCCCTAGAAGTTCGTACTCAGACATGAATTCGCAATACATTCGATTAAGTTTAGCATTTTTTGCTAATTTATGTTCTAAATAGTGAAATCTATCCAAAGCGATATGTTTTGAGTTTCCCAATGTGCTAGGAGAAGCGTTTAATGGAATTGTGACAACGAACCTACCATTCTCATCACGATAAGTTGTGTTTGTGAAAATTTGTTCACATTTTTGTTCATCGATTGAACGAATTGTTGTTGAAGAAGACTCTCCTAATTCTCAGAATTTTAATAGCTGTTCTTGGATGTCGCCGTTGATACCTAAATTACAGTGAATATTGGAAATTTAAGAGTTTGAAAATACCTGACCTGATATTATCCATCCAAGATAAGAATTCTGCAAAACTAGTTGATTGTTACGCAAACATAATTGTCCAGAGGATAGTAATCTATAAAATAAACCTGCACCCAAGAGGATGTCAATAGGGCCCGGTTTGTTAAAGTTTGGATCAGCTAATCTGAGATGTGGAGGAATATTGACAAATGATAAATTGATTGGTTTACTTGGTAAATAATCTGTGATTTGTGGCAAAATCAAACAAGAAATGGAACTTTCGAAATTGGTATGAAATGAATGAATAATGACAGTGCACCTATCTTTGATTTTCGAAATAGTTTGTCCGATTCCCATGATTGCTAAGTTTACTTCTGCCGTTTTCAAAGATAGTTTATCACATAATTCACGAGTAATTAGATTGGACTATGAACCAGTATCTAGAAGAGCTCTACACGTATGAGAACAGCCAGATGCATCCAATACTTGAATGACTGCTGTAAATAATAAAACCTCGCACGATTGTTCGACACTATGATTTGATAAAATACAATTCGAATTTACGCCACTAGTAGTAGCCTGATTACTCGTATTAAGATGTGATTGATTTTGTGAAACAACATCTGATTCACTGACATGTACCTGTTTATCACTGTGCAGCAGTGTGTGATGCCTTGATCTGCATTTGCGACAATTACCTGCCCTACAATAGTTTATAAAGTGATTACTTCTCAAACAGTTGATGCACAGCTTTCGATTATTGACTCGTTCATCTACTGACAGATTTAAGAATTTACTACATGTATTGATGTAATGATTACCTTTGCAAAAGGCACAGATAATATTCTTTATATCTAAAGAATAAGTTGAATTGTTTGCCTCATCTGTGGAAACTTTGAATGTCTTGGGTGGATTTGATTTATGAAAAATACCTTTGGGTTTAGAAGATTGTTTAGAATCCACACGATTGAATTCTAATGTTTCCAGCAAATCAGCCTTATTTTTGATAAACTTAGTAAATTCATCCATAGTTGGAAGTTCATTGCCTTTTTTGTATTTTTCCCATTCACGTTCTGTTTGTTTATCAAATTTACGACTTAGTAAAAAGATTAATAATGTACTCCAATGCTCCGTTGGTTGATTTAAAGATTGCAATGCACGTCAATGTTTCAGAATGACATCTGTCATTTTACGAAATTCTAATGAACTACCAGTGCTTATGCTTGATGAATCTACTAAGTACTTAAGATGGTTGTATACCAAAAGTCTCGTATTATTATACCTATCGCACAAAAGTTGCCATGCTATAGCATAATTTTCTTTTGACACATCTAAAGAGCATATTACCTGCTTCGCATCGTCTTGCAGCTGAGCACGTAAATAATGAAATTTTGATATTTCTGGTATTTGAGAATTTTCATGGATTAAAGATATAAATGTGTCTCTAGACTCGAGCCAATTTGCATAATTTCCTTGAAATTTTGGTAATTCTATTTGTGGTAATCTAACGCCAAACTTATTGGAGGTGGAATGCACTGACATTTCATAAGGAGAACGGGATCTTATATTACGGTATTTTATTTCCATATATTCAGCTATGATATTTTTACAATCAGTAATGAGTTTGAAATACAAGTTTTCAAATGATGCGCGTTCTTGGATTTGCTCCTCTAAGTTTTCGTGAGAAATTTCAAGAATTGTTTGACATTTATTAAAATCATCTAACAGAGAATCTTGTTTTTCTAGTCTATGTTCTAATTCTCTAATTTCTGAAATATTAAGAACTTCATTTTCACCTAAATTAGCAATAGTGTTTATAACTGGGTCTAAATGTTTCTTAAAAAGTGTTAGTCTTGCCTTACATGACCCTCGTTTCCTGATAAGTGATTTTATTTCTTCATCCATGATGGATAATGAAATGAAAGATTTATTATTGTAATAAAGCGTTGATTGGCTAACTTACACAAAGAGATGCTGAATAAGTAAGAGTACTCACTTTATTTTGTAATTTGTTAAGTTTAAGTTGTCAAATTTCTGATAGCGTGCTTCAAGCTGGTGACGACCTCCTGATTGGACCACTGATATGTCGCTTAGGTTGGTGCGTTACCTTACTAGCTTCGTGTTTCGACTAGTTCACTAGTTGCTTGTTGAAGAGTATTGCGTTTTTACCAGTAAATAATCCGTCTCGAACTGGACCAAATGTTGTGAATGATAGCTCAGTACAAGATATATACTGATTCTGGTTGAGTGGACTGTGAAGGACTTGATTAAAGTTGAAAGATTTTTACTTGGTATGACTTTTATTTTTCAGTTGACAACTCTATTTTTCTAACAACTTATATCGCCGTGGAAACTTATATGGCCTAAATCTAAATATACAAACTATTCTTAACAACTTGTTCAAGCAGCCTGTCGGCTACTAATGAGCGCACTGGTTTATATGACTCTGACTCCCCGTCCTGTTTATTAATTTTTCTAATTATTATTTCTAGAGCTCTTCTCCATATCTTTAGACAGATGCATTAATATTTCATCCATAGTCCCTGAGAATAATTCCTTGTGTTACCTCCTTTTTTGGGAATGTGCTATCGAGTCCGAAGGGTCTTTCTACTTTTTATTCTCCCATTTCCCAGTTTTTGCTCCGTTACCATATTTAATACACCTATTGAGCCATCTTAGAAAATTTGGGTTTCTGAAGTCCTTACCTTCAAGTTTTTTGTTGCACTTTGCTAAGTACTCCCATGTCTTGGTCGATTTTATTATTACTCTTTTTGGTTTAGTCAATTTTCTTTCCTAAATCTATTCTAATTTCATCGTAGTCCTGATTGAGCTCTAGTACTTCATTGGATTTTTCTCGTTCTATATGCTCCTCAGAAATACACACAGCAAATCTAGTTTAAAAATTTCCTCCAACAGTTTCGGAGTTGGTTTCAAATAACGAAGTCAAAATTTTCGAATAGAATCTTTTTGCTTATGACAATAAATAAAATGACAAGTCTTGGATTAAATCTGGCCATTGCTTCATATAAAACCGCTGCCCAAGGAATCACTACTTCCACATCCAGATTCTCTATCCAAGTCACTCACAACGAAAAAACTTTGTATGTGAAAATAATTGTTTATGGAACTTTAATAATATAATATTTGAAATCCTCTACCCCAAAAACCCATAAAACGATATCCCACATCAGTAGTGGGGTGGGGGGTGGTGATAGGGAGGTGATAGTGGGGGGTGGGTGAAGTAAAAAAATATTTTGAAGTTTCTGGTTCCTGTACATACACTAAATCACATTTTTTTTTCATCCCCTTTAATAAGGGGGTGGGGGTGGTAATGGGGATGGCCAATGCCAAAAATTTTTTCGAGACCTTAGTTTCTCTTGTATATACTAAATACCAATTTTATGGACTCTTACCTGCTTGATTGACCTATTTACCCCAAATTTACCCCAATTTACCCCACAACCCTTCGACGGAACAAGATGAAAATATAATCTAGTTCTAGATCTCGTTAAAGTACATATGTGTACCAAATTTCAAGTCAATATCTTAAACGGCTCCAGAGTAAACGTGCGCACAAAAAAAGTTACAGACAGACAGACCGACAGACCGACAGACCGACAGACAGACAGAAATTTTTTTTCGCTCAAACTTAGAATCTCGACGTTTCATGACATTTTAAGCCTATTTGGACAATAAAAAATTTTTTAAATTTTTTTGTCGTTACTATACTTCCACTGGACGTGGAAGTAATAAAATTAAAACAATTTATGTTGCATAACTAAATATACCGATTTGTTCGTAATAATATTTTATATAAAACTAGACCTACAAATAAACTTTCTAGTTCGAAAAAATTGGTTTTAAAATAAAAAAAACTTAAGTAGTCGATGAAAATTTAAAGGTTTGTAGGTTTCACCCTTAACTGTTTGCTCACTGTTTAAGCAGTTAAACCCTTGGCAGATTTTACATTGAGACAAATAATTTACTCAAGTTTACACACACTGACATCTTAAAGTAATACAATCTCTCATGCAAACGCATGATATTAAAAATGTGGATTCAGGCGCGGTTTTTAAAGCAAAAACCCATATTTTCCACTTCAGTTCCACAGTTCTGACAATATTTTGTTCCCAAGCTATTATTGCATTTGATAATAGGTTCTATAAGAATGTTACACAGCGGCTGCAGAAATAAGATGAAATATTTCCAATTTTGCTATTTTATTCATTAAAATTTTTTGGAAGGTAATAAATTTATATTCGTTAAGTGAATATTTTCCGTCCTTTAATTCGTATAAGAACAAGAAAACAGTTTCTTCTCATTTTTGAATTTCATCGGATTCAGCATTTATTAAGTTGTGTCATGCATACTCCTTTTGAGTATCTGAAATATTCTTATATGTACTTTAACAGCCTCGATTAATAACAATGCAGAGCCTTCTATTAGCTATAGCTGTTTGTAATCACCAATTCTTTCACTACAGTTTCTTATTATTTCTGCCACAGAAACCACTTTGTCACCTAAAATCACCTCTTCACAAATAAAATTATATCTCTCCTGATTTTCGGCTATTATTTATAGGATAAATACACTAACAATTCTGTGTATAAAACGAACAGCATTTATATTCAACGTATCACACGGATTGGCAGGCTTTGCAAACACTCGAAAATTAGATAACCCACACACATGTGCGCATGTGCACACATAAACGCAATCACGTCAGGCCTGTAGCTGGGGGGGGGGGGGGTGCAGGACGGGCTATGCCCATCCTGGAATAATTTTCGCTCAACCTGCGGCGACCGCAAGGGGGGTTAATTTCAACTGCCTTCCCAATATTTTGAGAGATTGGGTTAAAAATTTTTTTTTTGGATTTCTCCCCCCCCCCTGAAAAATTGTTTGCCCGCCCTTAAAGCACTTTCTAGCTACAGGCCTGAATCACGTATACGCATGCCTACATACTCAAGGCACTATCAACTCCCTAAAAAAAAACGTCATTTTTAATGGGGATGTGAAAGTACCTCAACTTCTACCCTATATATCTCAGTAAATATTCATTGTACAGAGGATACTAAAAAAACAAAATTGTAGGTATTTGACTATCAGCAAAATAAGGGATTTTTTTAAGAATAATTTTTCTCGGGATAATTTTAAAAAACCAATTTTTGACCCTTTTATAACCCTAAAAATTATCCTTCTACAGCTTTTGAAGTTTGAGACTTATCGCTTTCTTAATAACCTGCAATCTTCCAAATGTTTTCTTTTTCCAAATTTTACCTCAACTCTTCTGACAGTTTGGTAAATTGTAAAAAATAAGAATTGACAAAAATTACTCTTTTTATAAAATAAGTTTACGAGGATTTCTCGGTAGAAGAAAACTGCAATATTGGACTAACTTCTTTATTAGAACAGCTTACAACACTTTCTGATGGCTGCGAGTTTGGTACGGATATTTATATGTCCGGTTTATCAAACTTGTGGCCATTTGATAATATTTATAACTATATTTATTAGACGTTTAATAATCAAAATAAAATAATGGGTAAACAAGTGATAGCGTAAAACTATCAATATTATTTATAACGATATTTATTATGACATTTACTAGTATCGCTATCAAAATAAAAATAACGAGTAAACAAGTGATAACGTATAACTCCTCCCTTCTTAAAATGGATTCATATCCTTTACATGAAGGTTTGAATCTTGGAGTTCAATAGGTTCATTGGGCGGTTTGCCTTTATTTATAATTTTTATGTTAAATGGCTTTGTCTTGAAATATTTAAAGAAAACGTAAATTAAAATTACAAAGATAATCAAAAAAATAAGAAAGTAGAGAGTCCAAGTGTGATGAGTAGGAGTCTTGAAGTCTTCAATTTCTAGTGGTTGGAGTTGCTTCAGTGATTCAGACATTTTGCTTAAGTCTGCGGGAAATTCTTCTAAGTGAAGGTCTGGTAGTTGGGACATAGTATATCTGTCAATTTTCGGTAGATAGAATGGACGTCCTTCAAGTCTAGTACTATCTATCGAGTAGGTAGTGTTTTTAATAATAATGCTACAATTGTGTTCGAGTGTAACTTCGCTGATAGTATTTAGTTGAATTATTTCTTGTTCTGGGCGTGAGCTTTTAATAACAACTTCTTCTCGAGGGAAGCAAATAATTTTATCTTTGGAAATCCTTAATAGAAGATCGGTATTTACTTTGATCTTTTGTAGAACACAGTCGTTAGGTTGTTTTCCTTCTAACAAGTTAAGGAAGCAATTGGAAGTCCAAGGTAGAGGTTCTCCATCACAAATATGGTATTTGTTGATCGTTTGGCAGGCAGTGTCTTTCCATAAATGGGCAGAATGATCAATACTCAGTACTAGGTAGGGTTTTGGTGGTATGAGGATAGTGTTATTTAAGGAAATAGGAATTAACTGGACTAATTGAAAGTCTCTAATGTCAAAGAGTGGGATAGTTAATTGAACATAAATCAAATTCCTGTTAACTTTAGTCTGAATGTGAAATAATCTGTAATATTCATCAGTGTATTTTTAAGAGGTTTCTAGAGTTATAAAGAGTTACTAAAGTCTTCAAAATATGTATTAAGTCTGAGTGAGACATGAAGAAATGATGTATAATTCCTGAATAGGAGTTTACTAGTGCATTCTCTAAAGTTTCTAAGTGATTTAAAATGAGTAGAAAGTTCTGTGATATTTGGTTTGCTAAATTATTAAGTTGGTTTATTGTCGTGTTCAAGTGAAACATGATTGATTTTTCATTTGTTTCAATGACCCTTAAAGTTTTGTTTATTCTATCCATTAGTTGCGTATACAGAGAGGTTCTTAGGTTTAGTTGAGCCGTTAAAGAATGTTGATTCCTCATAAGAGTATTTAACTTTGAATTTATGTCTTCTAAGTCATCTGCGTTAGGAGTACCGTATAAGAATTTATTAATTTTTCCAACAGCATTAACTAGTCCTCGTTTTTTTCGATTCATGGGTTGAAAGTTTAGGAATTTTGAATATACTAGTTTCGAGAGTTGGGTTAAACGCGTGTTTGAATAATTAGTACATATATTTGGGAAATCTAACATATTTTCGGTAGTCTATTGGATTTGATTTTCGACTATGTTTAAGTCGATGATGTAAGAGAATGAGTGATAGTTATTAATAAGTCGGGTTGGTTGGTAAGTCATTAGGTAGATGGGGTTATGAATGGACTTGATTTTTAGGCAATATGTCCTCAAAATCAACAGTAGTACTAATAGGAGTGGTGACATGTTTGTTGATCTTGTCCTGGATTAGTCTCTGTTTCACCTGAAACGAGGGTTCATCGTCAGAATCATTGTCTGGGGTTTGTTCGAGTGTATTGTCACGTACTTGATTTTTTGTAAATCTTCCTCTATTAGTAATGATAACGGGTCCTTCGTCTTTTATTACTGTTGCTGATATAAATTTAGGGAGATTCTTTGCGCGTGTAGCTTGGGAATTTCTAATATAAACTATATCGTTCGGATTATAAATTTTTGGTTCTTTGCGTTTTTTATTGATTTTTGCTATGATGTTTTCTTTGTCTAGAACTTGGTTTATTCTGAGATGTTCGTATAGCTCTTGAGTAAGGTTTTTGTGTTCCTGTATATAGTCTGAGGTGATAATTTCGTCTGATATTTCAAACGGAGAGGGTTTGTCTAAATGTCCAAAAAGAACTTCGAAAGGGGTGTGTTTAGTAAGGGAGTGTAACGACTCGTTGTATCCGATAGTAGCCAATTTCATTAGGTAGTAGTTGGGGAAATTAGTATTTTCTGAGGTTAGGCATCGCATGCTATCTATTAATGAACTATGGAAGCGTTCAACAGGACTGTTGGATGTATGACTGTCGGTACTGGTAAAATGTAAAGATATTTTATGCAGTAGTCAATGATCATGGTGTTATTGAATTCTTTTCCTTTGTCACAAATTATTTTGTAAGGTTTTCCGTAGTGTTGAATAAAGATTAAGAGGTTTTGTTGTACTTCCATTCCTGTTTTAGACTTTAAGGGATAGCTTTGTCCGATTTTCGAGAAAGGGTCGAAGGTAGTAAGGTAACATTTATTTGAAAAGTGAAAAAGGTCTATGTGAATAACATCTAGAGGTTTCTTGGGTATTGGTGTATTTTGGGATTTAATTTTCTGTGGGTGCCTGTCGTATTTACAAGTGTTACACGTGTGACAATTTTATATATTGGGCAACTTGATAGTTGATATTAGGCCAACAGTATTTTCTCATTATTAAACTAGTTGTGACTTTGGTTCCGCGGTGTACAGTTTTTCCTTCGTGCATATATTTTATTATTTGATTCTGTTTATCTTCTTGAGAAATATCTTCAAGAACTTTATTTGAAATTATACAACTCATTGAGTCGTTGGAGTTTAAGAACCTTTGAAATATTCTAATTGTTTTGTTTGATAGATTCGTCGTTGAAATTAAAACAATTTTGAGTATTTTGAGGGGAACGTAAGAACTGTTTTACAAATTTAAATACCTTCTCATCGGATGTCCGTGATTTTAGTACAATTCTGTGTCTCTTGTATCCGGGGAAAGGTGTTTCTAAGATATGGGTGTTAGTGACTGCATTGTCGCTTTCTTTTATAAAAATCTGGTTTTTATAAATATTGATGGCTGATTTTGAGTAAGGCATTGTGAATGTGGAACTTGAAAGAGCTGTATGTACAGTGTTGTTGTCGAAAGTATGTTCGTCAATGTCTTTTATTAAATTGTCTGCGATTTCTGGGTCTACTTCGGGTAATTCATCTAGAATTGATTGTAGATCTGGAGAATTTACAATCATGGAATTAGTGTCATCATTGTTGATGGCATTAAGTTCTTGTATAGGGGGTCGTGAGAGACAATCTGTGTTTACGTTGAGTTTTGCCTGGTTAGCGAAAGAAGGTTTGTCGTCAGGAAAGTAAAGTATGTTGGGATGTTTCTCGAGGTTGGGATTTTTCTGAAACGAGTGCATTTTTCTTCGAAATTTAAATGATCTGTGCGGATAGTTTTTATTTAGATCGATTTTTTGTTTAGAGCTTTCTAGGGGACGTATGAAAGTTTCGAAATCTGGATATGATGTAACATCGAAAGGCTGGTCGAAGGTAGCTTGTGTAGAGAATTCCTTCATATTATGAAGTTCTACTGTCGCATTTTTTGCAGTGGTTAGGGTTTCAGGGATAGTAACTGTGCCGTTTGAGAATGATGGAACTAGAATTTCTTCACTGTAAATATCTACAGGTATCTGTTTTACAAGCACGTCATGTGACTTTAAATCATAGGTGCGTGATGTGTCGTTAGGAGTTCTCAATAATAGGGGTGTGCAAACATCATGGTTAAAGAGGGCGTTATTTTTGAAATCTAATAGAAATTTAAATTTTGATAAGTCTTCAAATCCTATTAGACCGTCGTAAAATTCATGAAAGTTGTATACTAATACGTCAAGTGTGTCGCCTGAGTTAAATTCGTCAAAGGCGGGGATTTCAGCATGAAATTGTATGTCTGTCTCTCCGTGACACGTTTTAATTTTTGTAGAGCTAGTGTACATACAATCGGGATAGAAGTTTTCAATTATGTGGGGTCTAATGATAGTTTTGGAGCAACCTGTATCTATAAGAAGTTTCATTGTTGGGTTTCGAATTTGTATATATGGTAAGCTACAAGGGGCGAGTACTGAATTCAATTCGACGATTGATCGTTCCGAGGCTCGTTGAGAAAATTTACGTCCTCATTGTATTTTTCATTTTGATTTTGGGACTCTTCTGGCTCTTCTGGAGTGAGATTGATGTTTTCGGAAATATTTAAGTCTGCAAATCGAGGGTTAGGAATCTCAGGAGATTCTTCTGGGTAATAGTAGTAGCCTACTGTTGGATCAAGTTCAGCCGTGTGTAGTTCTTGGGCTACGAAGTTTTGGGGACTCGATTGTTCGAACCGTGGGAATTGTCGTTTAATTTGGGAGTTCGTGTGTGGTCGAAATTGGGGCGAAAAATTCTGTTTGCTCGTTGAAGGGTTGGCAAAATTTTGTCTAGGTTGGACAGAAACACCAGACATTGGAGTGGGTTTATATGACTGAGTGTTTTGTGGTCTTGGTTTAAAGACTTTTGATTTTGATTTGTATTCTGTCTTCCGAATACTTGTTGGTTGGTAGGGAAATGTGTTTGAATAGTTTGACGTGGGGGTAAATTTATTTATTGGTTGAGATGGAAATTGAGGTTTAAAGCTATGATTTTGGTTGATATGGAAATTATTTTTTATGAAATTTTGCGACGATGTCTGTCTTGATGTTTTGTTGAATTGTTCTTCTCTGACTACCAAATTTATAGCTTCCTCTAGTTTTGTGAAGGGGCTTAAACGTATCATGACTTGGTAGTTTTGTGGTAAGGAATGGGTGTATGTATCGAGTGTCAGTTTTTCGTAAATTTTGGTATAAGCTGTCTTTTCTGCAGCTCCGTCGTTTGATTGGGAAAGTTTTGCTAACAGTAAACTTTGTAAGTTTTGCAATCTTAACCCAAAGTCGTGTAGTGATTCATTATTGTGTCGGGTCGTTTGTCTTAGGTCATGTTCAAGATTTGCAATTGATCTTGGGTCTGAGAAGTGGTCTATTAACGTTTTGCGGATGTCCGCCCAGGAATTTAGGTCAAAGCGGCAACCGACTATGGTGAGAGCTTGCCCGTGTAATTTTGATTTAATTGATTGAAGTAGAAAATTGTTTAAATTTATATTATCAGGGGTATCGTTTGGTTTCGCGTAGTTAGCTTCGAGGGCCTTACAGGCTGTGACAAAGTCATTGAGGGCGAAAACATTGCCGTCAAATGGTCTTATGGTATCAACATACATTCGTAATAATTGATAATTAACCTGAGCCATCTCTGTATTTTGAGTACCAACAGAAAGAATAGGATTTAATTTACTGGGTCTTAATCTTGCTTGGATAGGTGTATAAGTATTATTTTCTGGTTCGTTACTTGTGCCAGGAGATGCAATAGCTTCCTCTAGGCTTTCGAGTAAATCAGTGAATGACATATGAGTGGTTTACTTAATTATATCGTCGAGGATCTGACTCTTCCCTGTCTGTAAATTACAGAATGTAATAAACAGCAACTTAATTCTTTAGTTGTCTACGATAGACTGACTTAGCAACTAATATTTTTTTCCAAATATCACACAAATTCTATTAAGAGGTAGTAAGTGAATTTAGAAAAATTTAATTTCAAGACCGAAAGGATCACAAGAGTTTGAAAATTAAACAATTAAGTGACTTTCAATTTGAATTTGAGAAAGGAGAGCGTTCTAAGGAGCTGAGTATTGACTTACGTTTTCTTCTCCTCCACGTAGGTTGTTTGGATAGGCCTCAACAATAAAGATTGACTTCTGGCGTCGTACCTCTGGGACTTCTTGCTCGATGCAGGATTTTTCTCAGGGGGTGACTCGATGCACTGAACAACTTGCCAAAAGGGCACTATCCTACCGACTGCGCCAAATAAGTTTACGAGGATTTCTCGGTAGAAGAAAACTGCAATATTGGACTAACTTCTTTATTAGAACAGCTTACAACACTTTCTGATGGCTGCGAGTTTGGTACGGATATTTATATGTCCGGTTTATCAAACTTGTGGCCATTTGATAATATTTATAACTATATTTATTAGACGTTTAATAATCAAAATAAAATAATGGGTAAACAAGTGATAGCGTAAAACTATCAATATTATTTATAACGATATTTATTATGACATTTACTAGTATCGTTATCAAAATAAAAATAACGAGTAAACAAGTGATAACGTATAACTTATATCATTTAAGAAACTTTTCTGCAAAATTTTAACGCAAAATATTTATTTAAAAAATCAAAATAAAATGCGAAATTTCATTTATATTGTTTAAATGCATCGAATCTTAGGGTTACAAATTTCTTCAAAATCTAGGTTTTTACATGTATTTACATTGGTATTAAGAAAAAAATTGTTCTTTCTTTAAACCATATATCTGGAATTTTTACAGTTTTCGAAATTTAAATTCAAATAGTAGTACTTCTATTTTTACTAGTCAATCAGTCCGGGATTGCCCATTTTGCCTAGGGATCTAGCGTGGACTCCAAACCACGGTCCTCGACCACCAACTTTGACCCACTCTGGTCCACCCACCACCTTTCATGGCGGCGCTAGCCCGGGATTGTCTTCTGGGCCAGCCACCGCCTTTCAAAGTGGTTCACTAGCCCTAGGATTGTCTCTGTTGGCAGCCTACCGACTATTAGACGAGATCATGGATCACTGATCCAAATGCCGGCCGGACTCGCTCCCCACTGATCGAGTGACGGAACTTAAACCGGTGATCTTACCTCATCCCCTAAATTCAAATAACTAAATTTTTATCAAGCCAAAAACGGTAAATGAATTATGAAGGATTAAAAATGCTCTACTTGCTTTTGGAGCCGAGATATGTTAGTTTTTGCGTTTCGGTCGCTTATAAATAAACAAACTGATATTTCTTCTTAAAAATTGGACTGGTTATTCTCCAACACTCAACTCAACTCAACTCAACTCTCAACTGTTACAGAAAATCCAAAGCTACAGTTTTTACAATAACATTTTACAAACTAGCTTTGAGAACATAACGCACATTTTTAATAGATTTAAAACTTCCTTAATTGTTGTAGCAGAAATGGAAAATCAACCTAACCGGATCAATAACCACAAGTCCATAAATACAGATTTGTAAAACTTTTAATATTACTGATATAATAATAAAAAGACCACGATTGGAATTTGAACTGCGTATCCAGTTATCTTGCGTATTGAGCTATCTGACGAACCTGGCCTCTAAAAACCTAACATAACGTGTAGACCTATTTGACGACTCTTGGATCTTTAACATAATTGATAGAGACCCGGTCATCGGACCCGTGTACACTACCTTCTAACAATTGTGGTTTTGGGTTATTTTCAACTAGCCGAAACAAATAAATAAGTACTGAAAAATAACCAGTCCAAATTTTAAGAAAATATTAATTTGTTATGGTCGAAATGAAAAACTAACGCATGAATGCTCCAAACGCAAGTACATAATTTTTATTTAAATTTTGTTTGTTTTTCAGGTTGGTCTCACCTGCTTTCTTTAAAATGTATGCATTAGTGCATCATATTTCTTAAATTATACAAATAGGGCAATTTTTAACATTTTGTATTTTTTTATAGTTTAACAAGTTATCAGAATATTTACTAGTGAAATATTTTGTCGAATTCCTCTATACGTTTCCTTAAATATGAATAAAACCAGACTGCAATCAACAGCCATTCTTCGGACGAATGTCCCGCCGAGCGCTAAATTACGAATTACAAGCCTGGCCACGTTAAGTGCAATAACTATGTATTGCCACAAAATGCTAAAGTTTCGATTGCAACAGACACCAGCCGAAAAACTTATTCCTACTCAAAGGAGCTCTCATGCCAGCCATTCCATACTACTTGCAGACTGCAGTTTTGAGCTATTGGCTCTCGTTAGTAGGTAGGTCTGAGATGGCTGGAACGAGGCCCTTGTTCACTCTTGGTACATGACGGGATTTATAAAACCACAACATGCAACAAAAATGGCAGGCTCCAGCTAGCGGCTGATCTCCATTATAATCGAGATAGCAGTAGTCCTAACATGGGCTCAGTTGGTAGGTATGCTTTCAGAGGGCAGAATATTTACTAGTGAAATATTTTGTCGAACTCCTCTATACGTTTCCTTAAATATATAAGGAATAAAACCAGACTGCAACCAACAGCTATTCTTGGCTCAGCGCTGAATTACGAATACAAGCCTGGCCGCGTTAAGTACAATAACTTGCAGACTTGCAGGCAAGGCTTGTAATTCGTAATTCGACTCTCGGCGAGGTATTAGTTCGGAGAATAGTTGTTGGTTGCAGTCTGGTTTTATTCCTTATATATTCAAGGAAACGTATAGAGAAGTTCGATAAAATATTTCACTAGTAAATATTCTGCCCTCTACGGACGGGCTTGTAATACGTAATACAGCGCTCGGCAAGGCATTAGTCAGGAGAATAGCTGTTGGTTGCAGTCTGATTTTATCCCTTATATATTTAAGGAAACGTATAGAGGTGTTTGACAAAATATTTCACTAGTAAATATTCTGCCCTCTAAAAGCATCCCTACCAAATTATCAGAATGTTTATATATAGATTTAGTTTTGTCCAATATTTTATTGTGAACAATTTTATATTTTTACTTTTGCGATGTGGTTAGGTACTATTGCCAAAGATAATAAGGAAGAAAACAGAAAATTTTAATTTTGCATCACGACATTGATTAAATTTTATATGAAGCAGTGGACAAATTTAATTCAAAACTCATTATATTTGTCACACCTAATACAAATCTAAACAACAAAATCGCTGCAGCAAGTTAGTTCCTTATTTACCTTTATCAATGCTTAGTTTGACTCCATTACTAGTAAAAAATAATATTTTCCAAATTATTAGCCATTATTATACTCTTCGCAAAAACGAAGAGTATATTGTATTTGATCGGCACATTTCTAAAATCGTAAATATCGCTCGTAGAGAAAAAATTTTGATATCATTGTGTTAGTAAACGAATTCTAAACAACTTTCAAAATGTCCGTCTGTCCGACCGTCCGTCCGTCCGTCCGTCCGTCCGTCCGTCCGTCCGTCCGTCCGTCCGTCCGTCCGTCCGTCCGTCCGTCCGTCTGTCCGTCCGTCCGTCCGTCACGTTTCTTGTAAGCACGATAACTCAAGAAAGAAAAATCCGATTGTACTGAAATTTGGACAGTAAGTTAGTGTTAGCTAGGGGAAGAACCCTATTGTTTTTGAGCAAATTCGATCAGTAAATAAAAATGTTATTAATGATTTAAATTTGAGATTTTTTTTTTTTGATTTTAATGTTTTTGTAAAAATTTACATGTTTTACGTTTTTTTACGTGTTAGGTAGTTCTTACGCTTTTGACTCGGAATCCAAGGGTCCCAGGTTCGAAACCCACATGTGGTATGGTATAGTTCTTTTTAATTTTTACTTTATTTTACACTGAGTCTTTCACCAACTAAGTTCGTACGATAAAATTAAAAATATCTAAAACTAACATTATTTACAAAAAACTGCGAAGAGTATCCTATAGAATGTGTAACAATTATATAAAAAGTTTAGTAAACCGGCGAAGAGTACGTTTTTAGCTTGTTTTTTATTATATTACTCTTGTGTATGTGGGTATGGGTTCAAGCGCCACCTTGTACAAGATATGAATCACATCCGGCATTGTATATATTTCAATTTTATGTACATTGGAACAAAATATTTATATTATCACATTTCGGTCGTTAATAATGAAAATTTTCATTACATTTAAAATTATTATTGCGGCGTACACAAAATTATACTAATTTGTTAACACAGCTACGCCAACATAGATTTTTGGACATAATTAAATTTGGATTTTATTGCTGATAGCACATATTATATTTTACGCATTTGCGAAATCGTTTTCATTTCACAATTTGCTAAACTATCAAATGAGTTAATGAGGATGAATGATTTAATGAACCGATTAATTAACTGGTAATATATGCAATTGTTACGTTACAAATTTAATTTGGAACAGATAACTTTATTATACCTATTTGACGAATTTAAATGAGTGTATCAAATTGAACTAAATTAACTAATCGCGACACAACATTATTTATAATATTATCCATATCTCAATGTCATTCGAAATGATTCTCAAAGAATGTCTCCTATAATCAAGGGGTATTGGTTTAAACCCACTTAATTTCTATTCGATCTTGCTTCTTTTTTTAGTCGAGCTGTAAGGCTTTATAATATTCGCATAAATAAACAATAAAAAAATTATAAATCTGTCAGTTTTAATTTAAATAATAATAACTCTGTTTGAGGTTAAGGAAAGGTTGCAGCGTCCAAATTGAATTTTGATTTTGTTTAGAAGCCACATATCTGCTTCAGAAGTTCGAATTGTGCTTTCCAAGCGAACGGACGTGTCCGAAAAACGCTGCCATTAAAACGTGAAAACGCCCGCTAAAAGTCCGCTAAATTTGATAAAAATTAGGTGAATTTGTAGAGTAAAGAATTCCACGCAAATCGATATATTATAACAAAAGAACAAAATTGAAATAGAATTAATATTTGAAAATAACTAATACAGAGTATTTAGTGGCAGAACCGATAGTGCAGTGCTAGGCATAAAGAAACAAGCTTAAAGGACCAGGCAATACACAAGAGGAATAGATAAGCGAAGTATCTTCTCATTTTTAAAGTACCACCCAAGTTTATTTATCCAAGTTTATTTATGTCTTAATGATTAACAAGTGTCTGCCGCATAAAGCCGTTGCAATGCTTTTTAGGTCCAAGCTCTAGCTAAATACAAAGTGTAAAAAATATAACTTTTGAGGTGTCAAGTAAATAAATAGATAATTTCGTACATAAATTATATTTGGATCAAAAAGAATGTGTTGTGGTGTTGTATGTTTTTTATGTAAATTTTTAAGGTGTCAAAGGTGAGTGCTAGGTTTGGGGAATAATACATACCTGGGACGTGCGATTAGTGATTAATTTCGTACATAATTTGTGTTTGTATTAAAAAGAGTGTGATTTTGTGGTGTTGCATATCTTTCTATCAAGTAAGCGACAGGTTTGAGGAATAATACATATCCTGGGAGGTGCAATTAGTGACTAATTACGTACATAATTTGTATTTGTATTAAAAAGAGTGTGTTTTTGTGGTGTTGCATTCTGCATCATAAATGCTGTAATAAACTGGTGAGGGGCTGATTCAAACGACTTTCTTCGAAAATAGGAGAAGTGATTATGAAACCATCGACCGCTGTCACCGCAAATTTATAACAAGGCAATAATGGTGTTATTCCTTAGATAAACAAGCGTTGACTTGGGTAATAAATGGACAATCTGATCAGTGGCGTACTATTGGCTTAATACGCCGGGGGCCGAATTTCTTGCAGTTCAATGAAAATGCATAGTTTTTCTCAGGAAATGGTATCTATACACAAGGATGATGAATCGAATACAGAACATAGTACCACAAAATCAAAGAAACGGGGGAACGAGTCAGGGGCAGTAAAGCGGCGGCAGGGGGGCATACAGAAAAAGTGATAACACATACACGAGAAGAGGTATACCACGGCAACAGTGGAGATAAACTAGAGGAAGAAGAGAAAGCAAAAAATGAATGAATCAAATTAATACAAGAAGACCCTTCAATAAGCCACCATCCAAGGAATAAATGCTAGAAATCACGGTAGTGATAATAATTAAAATTAAACTAGAAATAATCAATGAGGTATTGTTGATATACTGCGCCAGGGCTGAGTTCGCACATCACTTCAGCGGAGGTATGCCTAGCGAAGGTTTCTTTAAGAAAAATGGTGTTCTCTAAGAAAACTCACACATAACGTTGATAATTTCCTGATCGATGCAGAAGAAGAAGAAGAGTTGGACCAGCGGAGAGGAACACAAAATAGATGAATATTCCCTAAGAATACCGAACAAATTGAAGTACCTAGGAACAGACCGGACGAACCAGCTAGAGAGGAGAGAAACAGTAAAGGAGAGAATCAAAACGGCACAAGGGTAACATACCGTTCATTGAGAAAAATAAACTATCATGGAACCTTACCAAATGTATGTACATAGCCGTCATACGGACAACGATGATATATGGAGTCAAAAACGCGGCAACAACAAAAGCCAACAGAAGAAGTCTTTGAGAAGAGCAGAAAAAACATGGTCCAACTAAAACAAGATGAAAACAGCGACACAAAACATCAACATAATAAAAATATACGCAATGAAGTACTGGGGACATACCCAAGGAAGGGACGCAACACATTTACTGAAGAAAGCGCTAGTACCGCACAGCAACAAACTAAAAATAGGGAGACCATGGTGGAGAAGGACAATTGAAAGGATCAGGATCAACAAATGAACACCACTAACAAATCGCAAGGATATATACTCTACCACAATCGGAAACCGAGGAATCAGAAGACTCAGAAAAAAGAAGATTCGAAGAAGCAAAAACGGAAAAGAGAAGCAAAAACACTCCATATTACGACACAACACGGCAACATATTTCACAAGAAGAGTCAGAATAGGCAGAAGTCCAGAACCAAACACACTAAAAAGGGAGCTTAAACGCTCCCTCACGACACAATGCGGTAACGCATCTCACAAATACCTACACCTCCCATCCCACATTCCTTTACCATGCGCCATGTGGCTCTCGCTGCTGGCAACAAGCATGACCTTAGTCCAACCCAGCTTGGACGTAGCAAGCCCAGCTGTATACCTGGGAGTGACAGCAATGCCTACCGCACGCTGGTAAATCAATCAATCAAGCCACATATCTGCTTCTGTATTTTTGACACTCATAACAAATCAATCAATTTAGTGCCTCTTTTCCACAAACAGACTCAGGTTAGCAAGGACGAGCAAGGAAGGTTATTAAATAGAAGAATAACCGAAAAATTATCCTATTCGACGAAATATGATTTTTTTTTAAATCTTCAAAGAAATATTTCTAAAAAGTAAGAAATAAAATTTCGCTCAGTTTTACTACCATCTGTCTACCTATTAGTGAAAAGTAGCAGGGAACTGTATCTTATTACCTAATATCAATTTGAAATCGGTGCAAAAATGCCTAATTTCAAGAATATGTTTTGCATCGATTTCAAATTGATATTAGGTAGTAAGGTACAGTTCCTTGCTACTTTCCACTAATAGATAGAAAGATATTGGTAAAATTTTATTTCTTACTTTTTAGAGATATTTTTTGAAGATTTTTTTAACCTTTTTAGTAGTTCCTATTGTTTAACTTATACATAGTGAAGGACACTATTGTGAAATTCTCTTAATGTTGGGCACCATGTGAATGTTGCCAAACAACAGGTTGTTTGTGAATTAATTGAAATTCCCGGCGACTCCACCAAATAATCGAATATTCTCGTAATATGAAGTCGGTTAAAAAAAAAATGGATTCCAATTTTTGTTTGAGATGTAGCTTTATAAATTTAGTAGGAGACCACCGCCAGACCATGGCCTACAGTTTGCAACATGTTTGACAAAAATCGCTTAAGCTACGTCAGAGTAAACATTGAAGAGATATAAAAAAAAAACATAACACACGGGTCGAATTGAAATCCTACTCCTTTTTTAATTTTTTTGAAGTCATTTAAAAGAGAGAACAACATAATTTAAAACAATAGACATAAATATTCAAAATATTTATTTAAGAATTACTATTTCAGTTCTATATAAAAATATACGTACTCCAAACAATATTAGTCTATATAATGAAGGCGGAAATAGTGTAAATATTTCGTGCAAAGACGAGATTACGCCCCCCCCCCCCCCGTTTTCGAGAGTGTTTAATATGATGCAAGTGGTGGGAGAAGTCTTTAACCGCCGCAACCCACTGAAGCGGCCAAAAACGACCTCCATTATGGATCCCTTTATATTTTTATATATAAACGGGTCTGGGAAGTGATTTATCGACTGGTTATTCTTGAAATAACATAGAATGGGGTTATAGAGTAAGTGAAATTCAGACCGCAGGCCTAGGGGGTTGATCAAACCCTCCCGAGGCCAGAGGTGGAAAATCTTTTTTTTTTTTTTCAAATGATTCGGTTCAAACGCGTATCCCCCGTTTTCAGAGTCGCTGGGACAGAAACCACCACTCACTCACCAGAAAGCATGCTATCCAGGATTTACAGGTTTTTCGACATATGATCGTTATTCCTGTGCATATCCCTCAATTTTTTACGGAAGAGAAGGTAGTAACGACCTCGAACTCTTCCAAGGGGTGTAAAATTCGTTAATTACACTTTGGATCGTCAATACGCCGTCCCTCATTTTCGCAGTCGCTGATCACGATAAAAATATTCACTTTCAACTCAGACTTTCCCCAACTCCGACTTTCCTCAGACCCTATAATGGACGGAAATTTACTCTCATCTACCAGCTGTCGCTGGAGCGATGATAGTGTAGGTTGCTGAGTTGATGATAGCGATGATAGTGTAGATTTCTTCGTCGGGGAGTAATGAATAATAAATTTTGTCGCCAATGGCAATGTTGTTTATTCAAAGAATTACATGAAAATATTTTCTATGTAGTGTTAGAATTAGTTAGCAAGCTTTACTTAAGAAAAAGCCCACCCCGAGGAAATTTCAATTCCATTAGATAAAAGTATTTGCAGACGAGACCCAAAAATGTCAACATTTGCACGCTGCCTCCAACTGAAGGAGCGATCAAAGAACACGCATTGCGTGTTTACTTTCAATGTCAAGCGTGTCTTTCAAACGATCTGATCGCTGCTCAGTGGGGGTAGATAATAAAAGATAATTCTTTGGAGCCAAAATTTTCAGAAAGCAAATTGATACCAGATTTTTTTTTTATCAATATTAGCACTGTATTTGTAAGAATAGCTGTTCAAAGCGATGCAGTTGTTTAAAATGTGTCGAAAAACCTGTAAATCTTGGGTAGCATGCTTTCTGGTGAGTGAGGGGTGGTTTCTGTCCGTTTGAGGGATGGGAAATTGGAGCTAAAAATGAATATTTTTCTCGTGATCAGCCACTCCGAAAACGGAGGGATACGCATTTGAACCGAAGCATTTGAAAAAAAAATGATTTTCCACCTCTCGCCTCGAGAGGGTTTAGTCAACCCCCTAGGCCTGCGGTCTGGATTCCACTGTCTTTATAACCCCCTTCTATGTTATTTCAAGTATAACCAGTCGATAAATCACTCCACTACATATGAAAATATAAAGAGATCCATAATAGGGGTCGTTTTTGGCCGTTTCAGGGGCTTGTGGCGGTTAAAAACTCTCCCATCACTTGCATCGTGTCCAGCACCCTTGAAAATGGGGGGAGAAGGTAATCTCGTCTTTGCATGAAATATTTACAAAAAAAAGTCGTCTTATAATGCTTCATTAGATAGACTATACAAAGGTATGCATGATAAGCAAAATCGAAGACATCTTTTGGCATAGAAGCTCACGTATAATTTCCTCATCTTCTCTGTAGAACAACCACTTCAAAAATTTTAAAGGGGAACATCTGTTGTCACATGTTTTGATGAACCTTTATATAACTTACAGCGAAAAAAGTATAAAAGTTAACCAAGAAAAGAGATACGTTAAATTTATGAACCAAAAATGTGAAAATATTCAAATATAATTTAATTAATTATTCAAAATGCCCACCACCGACTTCTATACAGTAATACAAATGTTATTGGAAATTGTCTGCCTGTAACACCTCTGATGTTATTCGACAGCGTTCATGCTCTTAGCTCCTCTAAATTATCAAATTTAGCAGCATAAACTTAGATTTTAAGGTCACTCCATGGACATAAAACCAGTGGTGTTATATCTGGGGATCTGGTTGCACATTCAACTGAACCTCTTCTATCAGTACATCAATCAGAAAGCCTTTTGTCCAACTTTGCCTCACTGGTAGTGAATAACGGTGGGGAACATCATCCAGTTGGAAGAATATCTTATCTCCTAAAAGATTGCCGTATTCCTTTAAAACCTACTCATGGGATGTATCTTATTTTCTAGTAAATTGAGATACATTTCTCCATTTAAAATACCCGGAAGGAGAAGATGACAAATGATATAATTTCATAAAATACAGGGGCCGTCATTTAATTTTTGCGGTCTTTGGGTATGATATTCCCTATAGAGGTGAGTTTTCATCACACCAATATTTGCAGTTGTATCTATTTACACATACTGCAAGAGAAAATTTACTGCTATAATCAGATACAATGCAAATCCAGCTTTGAATTTCATTGAATACTGTTAGACATGATATCGTAAAACTTGATGATAACCGTCCTCCTCATTCAACTCACGTAAAGTGATAATTTTGTACAAATGGAATGTTGCAACTTCAAGAATTCTGTGAACACTAGTTTGCCTCCCCAGAATCTTCATACAACTATCTAAAACTTTTATTTCCAGCTTGATCTGCTTCAAGATGTCCCAGTAAAACTATTTGAACTTCTTCATTGGTGACAATATACATACGATGGTCTGTTATTGCTAGCCGAATCGGTTTCATCAAATTCTCTTACCAGAATCATTATATAATATGAGCCGAGCATTGTCACCAGGTTAGTAATGCCGGTAATAAGATTTTAAAATTTCTTTACTTTCATCTAAAGAATAAACCATTATTAAAACATTATTTAACACATTTGCCACGCCCTTTATTTAAAAAGAATAGTAGCTTGAGCACGACAGCTTTTTAAGTGGGAGCGGGCATAGGTTCAAGTATTTCAATTTTGTTTATAACAGGTAGTTAAGCAGTTTATACAAGCCTTTAAGTAGACCAGAGCAGGCGCCAGTTTATTTGATCTTATTAAACAAATAATAACGATACAGCAGGCAGAATGAATAAATAATGAAAAGCAGGTTTACTATTCAAAAACCTTATATTACATAAATTAATGAAGTTAGTTAGTTAGTATATGTATAATGATTGATATGACTTAATCTAAAAAAATGAAACAATAAAACAATATGCAAAAGCACTAAAAATATAAACAATATGAAATATGACACGCGACTTCTCATAAACAAACAATAAAATAAATGTTATCAACACTATCAACTGTATCAACCACCAGTTTCCTTTTTTTGTTAAGTAATTTTTTTGATTAAATGGCAATTATGTATACTGGTCGTTACGCAATACGCCCCTGCCCCTGCTTTTTATCTAACTGAGAACGGCTGGGACATATCCTCAAAGGTTCAGTATTATGGTTACATCGGCGTTTATAAACAATTTGAATATTAATCTACATAAAATACTACTCCAAGTAAAAGATGGGTAGCTACATTAAAAAGTAATCAACATAAAGTAGGCTACGCCAGTTACAAGCTCACAAATAGTGAGTTCTTAAATGTTATTGTTAATAGTTATATATTATAACACCTATTATATTTCTTTTTAGCAATAATTCAATAAATACCAGGGACTCTTTTGAGTTTACATTAAGTCAAAAAGGTAATACTTCAAAATATGAATATTTGTAAAAATGTATCCATGGTTCTCTTGACATCAGCTGTCTCATCTGAGGTTGATAAACAGGAAACTGTGTGCTACCAAATAATCTGCAGGCTATGTCTTCATAATATTTCTAAACTCCGACATGAAGTTCCGGCTCGACCATGTGACTACGTGAACTATCTCTCCGAGAGCCTCGAACGGTCAGGAGTGATATAACAGACAGGTACAGGTAAAATCTTATTTTGTGTTGCTAATGTTGCAAATTAACCATAGCAAATCGAAAAAAGGTGAAGTGAGGGTGAGGTACATACATACATACAAGGTATCTCAAGAAAATCATTATCGTGGAACGATAAATGTAACCGCTACAGTGAATGTGTAATTCACTTTAGATGCCCTAAGTGATACAACAATAATTGTATTCAGTATTGAAATGAAACATCGCATACTATTTGAAAAAACTTAAATGGGATGAAACAGAAGTGTTTTGTATTCACTTTTAAAATGAACTTCTATTATTTAGTTTTTGTTTGTCATTTATTTTTGACCTTGTATCGGAAAAAGTACAATACTGAACCAATGCTAACTATTACTAACCCTGTTGGGCACTTAGGGAGTAGAAGCATTGCTGGCACTTCGTTATCGAACACTACGAAACGATTCGACCAGTATGCGAAAACAAACCACAGTCGTAAGGGTTAAAACACTTTCAAGTGATATAATTACTCTAGATACGCTCCCAATTAAAATGTTTGGAACGGTGATTCTACAAAGAAAGAAACAGTAGTCACAGCTAAAGGTATTGCATGAAAAGATATCATATCGACATTTTTTCTTGAAAGTTTACTTTTATTTAGGGTATTTCATTTTAAATGGGACACCTTGTATATTAATCTTAATGCAAAGGAAATATTATCAAATCAGTGGAATTTTGCTGCAAGGTGATAAATAAATTCTATATTCTAGATTTGACACATTTATAGTTATTACTTCGAATTTTGGCATATCAAACCAAGGAAAATTTAACAGAAGCTGCAAATTTTGCTGGAGCACAGTACGAAGAATTGGTATATGTGTTAGTAATAATGATTAATTATAGTCATGAGCTTGAAATTTTCATCCAATTGTATAATAAAATAAACCTACAAAGTAGGCGAATTTAAAAAACTAGAACAAGCCTTGTTGAAATAATGTTCTGTTCTGGTTTTTACTTTTTGTATAAAATGAACAGCCTATATTTTTACAAGTCGAGATAAAACTAAGATTGGGTCCAGTAAATTGAAACAAAACCCAGCGCCTTCTTTATCTAGAAAGAAGTAAAGAAGCGCAAGCCTAATGGAAATATTTAATCCCATAAGTGGCTGGAGAAAATTAGCAGGATTAGTTGGTTATTTAAAACGCCAAAAGTAATAAATAAAGTTGTAAATCGAATTATCCAAGAATTTTACCAATATATTGAATAGTTGAAGCCGTTACTTTGTGATAATTAATTATTATGTTCTAGTAGAACATTATGTCCATCAGGAAAAGTCATAAAAAACAACGAGTGATAAAAAACATAGTTAAAAAGTGTTTTATTACATTTGCCAATAACTTGATTCAATACTTTAAAACAGAAGAAGGATTTTAACCACACCGATTAAAAAAAGACGTCACACAAATGAATAGTCATACTACTAATGTCGAAATTAGAATGAAACAACATTTCTGGTATTAAGAATTTTGGTTAAAAAAACAAACGTATAACAACACTTATTTTTCTCTTTCTACTCCATGTCATATTTTTATACATTTTTGGTGAGTATTTTGGATATAATCTCGTGTTCAATTTCATTTATTTTAAAGTAATACAACACATTTTTATTAACCTACAACACAAAAAGGAGAGGTCTTATAAGTTTGTCTGTCTTGTTTGTGCGTCTGTCTGTGGCTTTATATTAGTCCCTTGAAGTAAAGCTCTTTACCCTAAAAGTTCTGTGACATGTACCCCCCCCCCCCGTTTTCGAGGGCGGGGAACACGATGGTGACAATATTTTTCGACCTACCCTCCTCCTAAACCGAAAAATCCACCTCATTTTTCCTATTTTCCGGTGCCAGGCATTTTTTATTGGAAAATTTTATTAATGAAAATTGTTCAGAATTATTTAAAAACCTTAAGCACAATATTTATCAAAATAAAAAAATTGAAGGTAAATACACACATGGTAAAATTTTTCGCTTTAAATCTCGAGAACTAGTCGTAGTAAGATTTTGACTTTTTGGTAATCAATTAACGTATACCCAAGAAACACAATTTGAAAGAATTACGCAAATTAACCGAGAGTTTTATCTTTTGTGGACCTCTCTAAAATTATATATATTTGGAATCAGCTATCAATGGACAACCAATGTATAAATATACAGGGCGTCTTATTAGAATGAGTCACGCGTGTTTCCATATTTTTGACTCGCCCTGTATAAAATATACAAATTGGGAATTTCGATAATTATGAAACAGTACATTTCATTTCAAAAATAATTTTCTCAAAATTTTGTTGTTTCAGCATAAACATATCGATTTTAAAAATTCACTTCGTGTTCTTGGTGGCTCACCCTGTATATAAGGGCATATTTTTATCACAATATATTATCTGACGTTACAGGAATAATTAATAGAATCCTTCAATTGCCATGAATATATTTTATAAAAATAGCCACTTTTTAACTTTAACCTCCTGTATCTCAAAAACTAGTCAAAGGATTAGATTGGGCCCATGTTACTTTTAATCGGGAGATCCAGATCTATAACATACTAAAAATTCAGAAAATTTAACCGAGAACTATTTCATGTAAAAAAAAAGTGTGGGGTCCTTTAAAAAATATAAAAAAGACTATTAATTAACTTGACAACTACCTGACAGCTTGGGTTTAACTTCAAACAAAATCGTCATGAATTTTTTAAACAGAAAAACCGATTTAAGGGATATTTTCGGACTTTGACATTATTTTAAACAAAATTGCAATATTTTTTAATTTTGATTAAACTTTGGATTTAGGAATTTTGGACATTTCTGAACAACTTTCGTTAATGAAATTTTCCGATACAAAAATGCCTAGCACCGGACAATCGGTTTAGGGGTAGTGGTTGGAGGGTAGGTCGGAAAAAATTGTCACCATCGTGTTCCTCGCCCTCGAAAACGGTGGAGAAAATATCTTGACGTCCGGTTGCAGAACTTTTAGGCTTTTTGCCTTTTTCTGGTTTACTTCAAGGGACTATATCCCGCTAATATAATTTTGATGCTGTTTTGCTATTTGAAAGAATATTTTATCAAGTAGTTTTTAGCAAAGATTCATCTCGGCAAACCTTCAGCGAACTGAACATCGTTAATAAAGAGTTAATTATTGTTACCACCATGTTCCTAAAGGCGAATGCACATGCCAGTGATTTAAATTAAAAACTTAGTTTTCAATTTATTGAAAGAAATAGTTCGTCGAGAAGATTTATTGTAAGGTTTCATCTCGATAAACATTCAAAGAGCTGCACTACATCAAAAAAGAATTAATATTTTCACGTAGCTCTCTAATGTTTCTACCTATGTCGATGTGGTTTTCCTTATGAAATAAGTACATTACGAAATGATTGTAGGACATGATCGGGGTTTTTTTAAATCTTCCATTTTACTTGTTAAATGCATACCCAATGTTTCGCTAAAAAAAAAATGGAAATATTATAGCTAAAAAGTGCATAAAAAATCTGAAGAAAATAAAATAATCTCTTCTAGGATAGTATTAAAAAGCAGTTGCTATTTAATATCTAGTATCTATGTCTTTGTAGCGAATTATCTTTAAGAAATTGCTTGGAAGGCGATATGAGAAAAATTCTAAACGTTTTTAAATTTCCAAATATTATTTTTCTCTGCCATATTTCAATTATTTATTTTTTAGAATCACCACCCTGTATACTTTTCACCAAAGGTATATCAGGTTTCATCCTGGATAATGGTGTCAACTACATTCCAAATATTCTTTTTCGTCATTGAGATCATCCTGTATTATATTATTTTTCTCTCTAAAATTATATCAGATATCCACGTCGGTAATAGTGTCAACTACATTCCAAATATTATTTTCCACGGTCGTCGCCTTATTTAATTATTTTTTAGAGTAACCACCCAATAACTCTTCGATGATCTACTTCAGGACCTTCAGAACGAAGGTCTTTGTCTTTTTCCGCAATGTTATGCAAATGGCTTGGCAATTTCATCTCAGGAAAATTAACGATCTCCGGGATGGTGAAGTTCTGGGTGTTATTCTGGACTCTAAGCTGACCTATAAAGATCACACATAGTGAGACGAATGCAAAGGGCCACTATAATCGATTGGGTGTGTAGAAGGACCATATCTTACCTTACCTTACCTTACCTTTGGAAGAACATAGGGGATAAACATCAGGGCAACGATGTGTTATGGTGAGACCAATAATTACTTATGCTTCATTTGTTAAGTGTCCTGCTGTAACCAGGCTATAAATTCAATAAAAGGTAACACAACTTCAAAGACTCACCTGTTTGAGAGTCACAGGACCGACACGCACAGCAGCTCTGGAGATCCTTCTGAACCTGGTGTCCCTTCAACTGGCGACTGAAACCACCACACCTCTGCCTGTAGATTGAGGTGTGGAGGTCAGTGGAAGGATGGAGAAGAACTATTAGGTCACCCGATGCAACAGAGGCTCACTCACTTCTGGAAGCCAGTAGTGATGATATAGTACCTTGCTTCTCCTTCTCGGAATCATTTGAGATTGTCATTCCCAAAAGAGGTGACTGGAACCCACTCAAGAACGTGCTCAGACTTGCCGATATCGTCTGGTTCACAAACGGATAGAGGTGCGAGGGAAGTGCTGGAGCGGGGGTATACGGTGAGAAACTCAGAAACTTTTTTATTCCCTGAGTAAAAAAGAACTCCGCAGTTTTTGGTAGGAAAATGACTTTCTGTTATTTGCTCTGAAACTTTGGGAAAATAGTCTTCGAAGCAACCTGATCAAAAGTATCAATGAATTCGGAAAAAATAGAAATAAGTTTTTAACCCAACCCACCCCTGTAAACGGCCAAAGACCACCCCTTTTCACCGTTTTTTAATGGTGGGATGATTATGCATCTTTGAGAAATACAACACAAAATAAAAAAAGGCAATTTTCCGTCTCTTGGTAGGGTTGAAAACAATCCAATTGTTGCTACCGCCTTCCACCCTTCTCAGACCTTCCTTTGTCAATAAAAATTAATAAAAACCTCAATAAACTCCTTCTGAAGGACGCATTGGGTTAAAAACTTGTTTCACTATTTTTTTCCAATTCAGCACCCTCAAAAAAGGGAGGGAGGGGGTAAGTAGGTTTCGTCAATATAGCAAATAGTCGACTACTTTTCGACTCCTGCCCTCCACTAAAAATATCATTTTTGAATCAAATAGATGAGTTCTGATCGTCCGCAACTCAAAAATTTTAGATTTTTCGGACTTACTACCATTGAGATCAGGATGATTCAAAGAATGTTTTCCCAAATTTCCAGAGCAATCGACCGAAAGCCGTATTCCAGAACGATATCTTGCTGTTTTGGCCTGTGCATATCGGAATATTCGCAGTAAATATTCTAACACACACACACACACACATTTTATATATATATATATATATATATATTGTTATGTTTTTTTGTATTATTATTTTATTGTATAATATATTAAAAATTTTATTTGTACTTACTTAAAATTTTTAAACTCTCTCTCTCAGGGTCTCGAGTAGGTTCAACAGACGAACAGGGTGAAAGTTGAGTGATTGTACATTTGATAGATATTACTTTCTTTGGTTCAATTGAAATTTATTCTGTTGAGCGCCAGGTGACCTTATGTCAACCAAAATTAATTAGTCAATAAAACACCAAATGTAAAGAGAGAAATAACAAATGAATTTATTTTATTCTTGCCAAAATTTGTTCACTAGATCAAAACTCCCTGTATAATATTTTATGAAATTGGTTTGACAAAATTGTTATTTAGGTTACTTAAATTTAATTAAAACTATTGGCCATTTATATTGTCTATTGCAATTTTTGTATAGAGATCTCAATATTAAATAAAGTCAGAATTTCTTTATTTCTTTGTGAAGACGAAACGAAAACGTAGTAAAAGCTTTTACCTTACCAAAGATTCGGTTGCGTTCGGTGTCACGTACCGGTTCAGACGCACCTTTACACTTGACAGATCTTTAACTGCAGTTGCCACTCTTGAAACTCGACGACTTCACCCCAGACCGCTGGCTTGAGATGTGTTGTTTACTTTCGACCTCGATATTTGGAATTTCCACACTTAATTCTTTCTTCTATACCATCCATTTACTCATGAAGCACTATTTTCAATACAGGTAAGTACCTGACATTTATTTTCGTTGCACAGTTGAAATTTGTTTACAAAGCCTTCTTACAATTTTGTTATTTACAGCTTTAACACGTTCAATTTATTTGAAATATAAACTTATTTTCACATATCCATGAATATTGTTGAGTCATTAAAATTTCGTTTTATGTTTATCAATTTTATGCAAACTTAGTAATTATTTTCTCATTTTCTACCTTTTTTAAAAAGTTAGGTTATGTGATCACGTTCTAAAAACGCGTATGGATTCGTTAAATGCTTGTTAATGACTGAATTGCGAATTACGGCTTTTAATTGGCCGTAATCGTTGATTTTTGAAGTTTACTACCCACTTGATTTTGATTGACATTTATTATTTTTTTGAATTTGAACTTATTTTTCTTATTTAATAAATTGGACGACTTTTGCTAATTGGGTTTTATTCTGCATGTTTCATAGATCATTTCGGTATACAATACCTAGGGTTTTACAACCTATTTAATATGTTTCTCGGTTATGTGAAATTAGGTTAAATTTTGTAAAATTCTCTCTTACAAGCTAATTTACATATTATTTTCATCTACATGTCGAATCTACATACTCTAATGAACATTTTGGCATATATTTTACTTAACCTACACTTAATTTTACTTTGCTAACACAACATGTTTTTTCAGGCTGTCGCAGGCACTACATTTTGGCCCCATTCTATGTGAGCTTCAACCTGTGTTCAAAACTACTACACTAAAAGGTTGTCCCTTATGAATGTCCACAAGAACAACGTGAAATTTTGTTACTATAATACCAGTGAGAACTGAAATCTTTTAAAACCTAAGAAAACTAGTGTCACCCCAATGTTTTCACCTGAGTGAGTCCTTTTTCACAGTTTATTCTGAGAGTGCACACTACAAAAAGTAAGTTAACCTATTAATATTTAAAGTACACCACTTTTAGTTAGATTACGATTGTTGTTTTTATCACTTTTTCTAAAAGTTTGATTTTGGGCGAAGCTTCTCGCTTTGAATTTTTATTATTTTATGTCCTGTTTATGGGATATATTTTCCCTAAATAAATCTTATCTAAAGTGTTACAATATGATATTTACATAGTTTATTTAGTGTTTTATTTAATTTAATTAATTTTTATGAATAATTTTATTACATAATTTATGTTTTTCGAGAGTGATTATGTCTCTATATGTGTTCTTGGCACAATATTGTAAAATTTATTATGAGAAACAGCTTTTAGCAATTTCTGAGATTATTTTGCACTTCTCAAGATTCGTGCTTACTGAAAGTATCATCAATGCCCTATATTAAACAACAATTTCTTAATAATAACATTTTATTTTAACATTTGATTCAAACATACATGTGTGTCTACTTTGTGTTTCAAATATTTCATTTATCTGTACGCAATTGCTGTATTTATTAGTTCACCATGTTATATTTCGCAACATTATATATATATATATGTAGTGGCAGTCAAGCGGCCCTTAAGGCCCTTGCACCAGTTAGGACCAAGTTAATACTGGTTCAAAACAGGCTATCTGTAAACTTGGCTCATCTAATTGGATCAAACTTCTCTAGATGCCTGGACAGTAGGCACAGTAACATTGAGAGTAACGAGTAGGTGGATTCTCTGGACAAAGGGGGCTACCCCAAATCAACTGCCAAGAAGGCAATAGAGAACTGGGCTTATTCCCAGTTGTTTGATTTCTGGGCCTTTTTCATAAAACACCTGCACGCTATTGGTGCAGGTCTTGCGGAGATGAGCAAGAAACTTCTATCCATGTCCCAACTTCCTGCCCTAGTCTCATGAACTTGAGGTACAAACACTTCGACATTGATCGAGACATTGATTTTCCGGTGCTGGATGGAAGTGATGCCCCCACTGGAAAGATATTGGCCTCCGAGTTAGAATCCGGCCTGAATGGGGAATTGCATAAGCTTATATTAAGTGAGTCTCAACTACATGCCAAATATTATTGGCCTTCGTCATATTTTTTCATTAATTATTTTTTAGGGTGTCCACTCTTAAGGTGTGTCCTATTTTTTCGTTGGAAATAGCGTCAACTACCTACCAAATATTATTTTTCTCCATCAAGCGATTTTGTAGATATAGTGCCGACAGGCAGACAGACACCAGACAGATAAATGGACTGACGTAATTGATGACTTTTATTTTCTTAATCTATTTAGTCTGAAACATGAAAATCCGAAGAATTCTCAGAGGGTGATTTATTAACAATTACAATACTTCCCCTCGGTAAACCAAGGAAATAAAAATTATAGGGTCTCGAATATTATTAAAAACCTAAAATGAATGAATAACCTTCATCTAATGAAGCTAAAACTAATACGTCCAAATCCAGTATAAGAATATTTGCGCACATCATAAGTATTATTTTGTGTCAAATAATTTCACGATGAATAATCAGGTTGAAAGTTGACGTGCCAGACTGTCATATACATAACCGCTTTACACATTCTTGGAAGCTTTATGTAAATCTTTATCCAGGATAAACAGTTATCTACGAAGTGTGTCCTAGTCTGTTCCCCTAGGAAATATATCTGAATTTAAACTCTGCATTTAAAATTTCTTCCATCCGATTTAAATTGTGCAGATCGGCGCTAACTAATGCATCTGTCGGGGCAGGATTTCTGTGGCGTTAGCGCATCCTGATGCTCTTGTATTGTACCACAGCAGTGTACGATTTAGTGGGACTTGTCTGCAGCAGCCACAGACAGTGTCAGAATGCTTAATGAAGCTTAGTTTTTCCTACTCGAAATACACACTTCGTATATATACAAATGTTGATGGGAATAAAATTAACTTTTATTCGCAGTAAGAAGTAGGAATTAAGTAGTTAAACTACTTATTGTCTTGTACACCAAGCTGTTATTACGACAGAGACAACTCAACCAAAAATATGATAATTTGAATGTATTATAATGTACAAGGCGTTTTTTTTATTAATTAATGAAACTTTAGCTCAATGGTTATCATGTATATAACCCAATAAAATAGTACAATGTACTAAATTTCCCTAATCAGAGAATTAAAAAATCCTTAACGTGTAATTTTTTTGATCTCAAATTCGTAACCAGTTATACAGGGTTACTGGTAAGTTTACGTACTGGTTTGTGGGCGTGTTAGTAGAGCAATTTGCAATTGATTTAGCCATAATATCTATTTTTTATGCAAATTCCAACTTTGATAAAATAAAACTATAAGATCTAAAATTTACAGTTGTAAACCTTAATAAATAAAATTGAATAAGTTTATTAACTTTTAGCTCTTGTATTTTTGTCTCATCAAAATACTGTTTGTTACATAACGTTCTACTGTATAAATTAACGTGGAAAACTGAAATATTAAAAAGAAGTTTTGTTCTTATTTAACCGACTTCGTAAAATTTAAAAAAGAAGGAGGTTCTCAATTCAACCCGTAGGTATGTTTTTTATATTTATTCAGTGTTAAGCCGCTTAATACAAAAATGAAAAAAAAAGATTATTATAAAATTCTCATTAATAAAAATAAAAATTCTTCTAAGTGTCTCCGGGAATGTGTAAACGACATCTGCAGTAAAGCCACGCCTACAACAGAAATTGAAAAAATTGAATTAGATAATGGAGAAACAATAACTGACAAATTTGAAGTATCCAATGACTTTAATAATTACTATAGTGATCTAGGAGGAAAATATACCAGCAAAATAATGACACCAGACAACTTCACTGAAACTATTGAGGCTTTGAAAAGCACAATATATTTATGCCCTACTAATGAAACCGAGATCCAAAACATAATAAAACAACTAAAAGAAATATAGTCACCAGGAAATGATGATATACGCGCAAAAACGTTAAAAGAAATTTTGAGCTAGATAGCTGCGCCACTAACGTACTTAGTGAATACGTGTTTTGATACAGAGTGTTTTCCAAAATCTTAGAAAATGTGTGTCATAAAGCCTCTCTATAAAAGCGGTGACAAACTGAAAATCATTAACTATCGGCTTATCTCTCTAATATTATACATTGCTAAGATTATAGAAAAAGTCCTAAAAGTTAGAATTGTTAATTTTATAAATAAATATAAGACAAATAATAAATTATAAACAATATCTAAATATAAGACTCTTTCTGAACAACAATGTAGTTTAGAGAGTGGAGATCAACTGAAGATGCAATATATTTATATAATGCATTAGACAAAAAAATACATACCAACAATATGCATCATCGTTGATCTCTAGGTGGTATTTGACATTGTCTGCCATAATATATTATTGGATTTGGGTTAAAGCACACATAGGCATAAAACATAATGAATACGTTGATAAACTGGCTAAAGAAGGCGCTTCCTCAGATCCACACTACAATACAAAATTAGTTTAGCAGACGTGTATAGTGTACTTAAATTTAACCAAAAAGACTTATGGAATTATCAATGGAATGAATACTGCTTTACCAACCCTACTAGGTATACACCCCAATATACCTAATAAACTCTGGCATGAAGATCTCCAAGTATCGAGAAAGTATGTAACATCTCTCATACGTTTAAAATTTGGCCACGCATGTTACCCCGCGCACTTACATAAAATTGGTATTTATACCTCACCAAATTGTGATCAATGTAACACGACAGCTGACCTCGACCACATATTTTTCGGATGTTCAAAATATCGAAATGCCTCTACTACATTAGTCAACAATATTACAAGAAATTGCGATATAATGGCTCCGTTCAATATGCTCAATTTATTGACTATAGGATCTAGGAAAATTTATACGCATATTATAGGTTTCTTAGAAGAAACTGGAATAAAGTTGTAGGTTATCTTTGTTACCGTATGTTTTTCCTTATGTTATTTACCCTTCCAACCGAGGTCCTCCTTGTAATGTCTAATTTAAAATGTCCTGACAGACCCCAGGACGAGAAGTGTGTGACCCTGTTATATCCTTTTTCGTCATCTTCTATATATATTCTCCTCTCTCTCGTGTTAGGTTAGATATAGACATAAGATATTTTATCATTTTCTCATACTTATCATAGTATTCATGTATGTTGTATAAGCAACAAATTAATTTAAGGTTTTAATTAACTTTTAAAAAAAAATGCGGCTGGCAGTATGGTCCTTGACCGAACGCCATATAAAAAAAAAAAAAAAATATATTATTGGAAAAGTTGAAATGCTATGGATTAATGATTAATGATATGGGGTAAAATACATAATATTTTAAAAAGCTATATTTTAGATAGCCAGCAATTTGTTAAAATCGACAGCATCGTCAGCGACCTAAGGACTGTTACATATGGCATTCTTCAGGGCACAGTACTATACACGTTACTGTTTGTAATATACAGTGTGTCCCCGGATGGACCTAACTATACTTGTAATTTTATTATTTCGTATTTTAAGAGAAAACCTACCTTCATAAAAAGTTTTTCTTATCGTGAAAAGTCATTAGTCATACTCAGACTTTCAAAGTAACATACAGGGTGGTTAGCAAATAAGGAAACGTGAATTTGTGCCAAGAGTAAAGTATTCGATTTTGAGAGGAATATAAAAATGTTACTGAAAGAAGTTGTTTCTAATGTTAATAGTAGTCCAGATATGAAATTCGAACGTCGCATCTCAAAGTTGATATTTTTGGGAAAATTATGATTAAAATAATTTCATGAATTTAACGAAAGTACATAATTTACTGAATAAAATGATAACAAAACTATTCTAGGTGTTGTCTTCCTACTGCTACACATTTTTCAATATTTTTTCTAAATTTTTCATAAACTAAATGAATTGTATCTTTGTTTATGTCGGCTATTGCTTCTGATATTTTCTACTTTAAAAGGTTTAAATTGTCTTTTAAATCATGGGCATACACTTTTTGCTTCAGGTATCCCCATAAAAAGAAATCAAGAGGAGTTATGTCTGGGGAGCGTGCAGGCCATCTTATAGGACCAAACTTTCCTACCCATTTATTGTGGAAATGCTGATCTAACTAGTTTCTTACACTAATTGCACTGTGTGCAGGACAATCACCATGTTGATAATACAGTTTTCTTCTGTCCTGTAAATTTATATCATCCAGAGCGGTCATTAAAAAGTTTTCCAACATCTATATGTAAGTGTTCTGTTTTACGGTTGCGTCGAAAAAATAGGGTCTAATAATTTTTTTATAACATATTGCACACCAAACATTTACTTTTTTATATCATTGACTTTTAGTAATAATACGGAAATTTGGATTTTCTTCCGATCAGTGCGTACAATTTTGGTAACTAACAACTCCATTCGTAGTAAATGTTGTCTCGTCGGAAAATAAAATCCTTCTATACAAAAATCTATAATTTGTTCCTCCATTAACAAACAAATTTCTAAACGAAAAGCGTCATCCCCTTCTTCAAGCTTATGTAAACTTACTGGTTTGTATGGATATATTTTATTATTTGTCAAAATTCTTTGCAAACGGCTTTTACTAACATTTAAATCTAATGACCTTTTCCTTAAAGATTTATTGGGATAATTTCTTACCGAATCAATAGCCAGCAATGTAGCAGCATCATTTTCATCATGAATCCATTTCTGTTTTTTTATAGTTTTCACATCCCCAGTGTTATCAAACTTTAAAATCAACTCTCGAACACAGTTCACTGAAACGTACACCTCGGCATATTTTCTATTGAAAAGTTCAATTGCATATTTGTACGATATTTCACCAAACCATCCCATTTAACTAAAGAAATTCGTTGTTCTAGAGTCAACATTACTTAAAAAGTTCTCTGACAAGGACTTGACTTTATTATAAATAAATGTCAGTGTATGTTGTCATGGACACAACACATAGAATAGTTTTTTATTCAATAAATTATGTGCTTTCGTTAAATTCAAAAAAATTATTTTAGTCATAATGTTCGCAAAAATATCAACTTTGAGATACGACGTTCAAATTTCATATATTGACTACTATTAACATTAGAAACAACTTCTTTCAGTAACATTTTTATATTCCTCTCAAAAAACTAATACTTTACTCTTGGCACAAATTCACGTTTCCTTATTTGCTAACCACCCTGTATGTTATTTTGAAAGTCTGAGTATGGCTAATGGCTTTTCAAGATTAGCAAAACTTTTTATGAAGAATGACTTTTTCTCTTAAAATGCGAAATAAGGAAAATTACAAGTATAGTTAGGTCCATTCGGGGACACACTGTATATAAATAGTATGCTCAACTTGAAAAGAGGTACAGTTCTTAGTTTTGCTGACGACACAGCAATATTATATCAAGCGAATTCTTGAGAAAATTTGAAAACACGTGTAGATGTTGATTTTAGAATTATAAGAGACTGGTTCCAGCATAATAAACTTACACTAAACTGTAATGAAACAAAGTTTTTATCCTTCACTTCATATGCAACTAACTTGCCAAATATGGTCAACATAACTATTGCAATACAAATTCCGGAAGTTGATCTCATAAAATATTTGGGCGTAATAGTGGATCGATATTTGCGGTGGGACCTACAAGTACAAAATGTTATTAAAAAAATTAGAGGCCTATTACCACGGTTCAAATACTTAAAACAATATTTAAATATATCTCACCTCAAAGTACTATATTATGCACTCGTACAATCTCAATTTTCTTATGGCATTTTAGGCTGACGAGGGGTAAATGAATGTCACCTAAAACATATAAAACGATGCAAAAATGGATTATCAGAATAGTATACAACAGAAATATTAGATATCCTAGTGACTCATTATTTAAAGAAAGCCAATTATATAATACCAGACAATTATTTTGCCATAATATATTAATCAACATAAAAAACAAAAGAATCAATTAGAGCCGGTTAACCACAGATATAACACAAAACATAAGGTAAATAATGTTAATGTAAATTATATAGTAACTTACCTGAAATAATTAGGAATATGAACAGTTTTAACACATATAAAGTAAAAATAAAAAAATGGATTCTTGAAACTGACATCTCGGTTTAGCAATTTAATAAATTCAAATAGTTCTTAAGATGAAAAGAAAATTAATCAATCTAATCGTTTTATTAAAAGAAACTTAAATGATATCTGTCTGAATGAAATATTTGTTTTATTTAGGTACCTAACCAATGTGCGTTGTGTAATATGTGTGTATATGTATGTATATATGTCACATAAAATAAACCCATCACAAACAAGCAGTACTACTGATTGCTTAAGTGATTACTGTTTATTTACGGTGATTATAGTTACCTTATTATACATTTGTTTATTTACATTTTAGTTTTTATATTTTATTTATTACTATAGGTACTCTATAATAATTGTACATTGCACAACTAGCGTAGCAACTTATAATTTTAAATGTAATTTCGTATACAAACTTTATAGGCGTAGTTTAAGCTATTTCTGACAAACCTGTTGCAAACTGTAAGCTATGGCCCGGCTGTTGTCCCACACTGAATTTATCAAGCTACACTATTAGTCCAGTGTTTGACGGTTTTTCGCTCAGAATTCTTTCGTAAAAAACCGATTGACGTAAAATTTGGAGAGTAATTAGGGGAGGGCACAAGGAACAAAAGTTATATAGTGCCGATGTGTGCTTCTACCCTGGGGGTGGGTGCCACCCCTTCTCGGGGGTGGAAATTATTACATTCAAAATAACTGCAGATATCGATAGGGGAATAAATTCTAAGCAAGCTAATTGTGATTGAAAATGTTGATTTTTCGTCTAAAAAATTCATGTTTTAGAACGATTTTTCGCGAATAACTCGAATACCTTACGTTTTATCAAAAAAAAATATTATAAGCAAAAATTAAGCTTATAAAATAGTAAATCGATTTGTTTTCTTTCTTAGTTCTGTAGATGTAATACGAATCGAGTTATGGCTCGTTGAAGATGAATTTTTGTTCGCCGAAAACTGAATTCGAACCTTTCAACATTAAATAACGGAAAAACGGAAAATTTTTAAAGGAAGACACATAAGACATTTTTAAAAGTACGTGAGAAGACCTTTGGTAAAAGCAGTTAGCATAAAAAGTAACAGAGATGATGAAAATAAAATGGTTGTCTCGTTTCTTCGGAGAAAAAATCAGCAATAAAACCAATGGCTTCACCGCAAGATTTGAAATTGAACGTAATCTATTTACAATTTACTTTATTTAAGTACTAACAACATGTTCTAGAAGTTTGATCGGTGATGCCTAGATTTGAAAAAAATTGATTCAAATTTGAAATGATTTTTTAAATTTCTTAAAAAATTTTCATTTTTTCACAATAATTCAAAAACTAAAGGAGATACGTAAAAAATACTACAGTACAAAAAGTAAGTTTTTCTTTTGCTGAAAATTTTATTTTTTTTTAATTTCTCTAGGATAAAAATTAATTGAGATAACACCGTTATAAGTTTGCATTTGAGTGCAAGGACCACCTTTCCCGAGCCCTTTAAACTCAAAAATCTCAAATACGAAGGGTTCAAGGAAGTTCAACTTTACATGCATTGTAGTCCTTAAAATTCTCTGCAAAATGGTTTTTGAAGCTATTGAATAGCTTAAAAATGAAAGAAGTTATCGTTGAAAAACTAATCGCCTTTTTTCAGTGAAATTTTTGGAGCATGTAAATTGTCTTATTTTCGATAATTTTAGAGCATTTATAAATACATGTATGATATATTTTATGATAGTACTTCAGAGCTGGAAGAAATTTTAGAAGCCGGTAGGTACTGCACAATATTACTGTACGGAGCTGCTAAGGAGAAGACTTATCAGCGTCTCTCGAGCAGATGCACTATAATTCCTTTATTAAAGCTATCTCTAAAAACAGTGCTGTGAGATTATCATTCCGACAGTTGATGCTCTGAATGAGACACAAGAACTCTTCAAAATGATATTCTCTAATTGCAAAAAAAGATGCGGCGGAGCTTGTAGCTGCCGAAAAGTTGAACTTTGTAATGCAACATGCCCCGGTCACAACTGTCAAAATTGTCCTACAATTACAGACCAACGGAGGGAGGTCGATAGTGATGATAGTTCTTCTGATGATCGATAGGTTTTCAATAAAATAAAACATGCTATTATAATGTAAATAAAATTTTTATTTTTCCTCTTAAAATTCATTCAATAATTTAAGTTTTTAATTCCAAATAAATATGGTAGTTAATTTTATCACGAGGGCGGTTTGTAATGGATGAAACGTTGCAATAAATCATAAATTGTGTTATAAACAGTGACGGGGTTTTAATACATTATAAATGCACCATTAAAACATTTCAAGCTGTTGAAAACTAATTTTTTAAAAATTTCATCATAGGGGTTTTAAAGGGTTGAAACGTTGTAACACATCATAAATTATATTCCAGGATATGGAATAATGTTTATTCTACGTATTTAAACATGATTTCAATCTATGTAACGCTTAAATCTATGTTTTTAAATTTGTTCTCAGAAGGGATGGTTTTCACCCCCAAAAAACAAAAAGCACACATCAGGAACATATAACTTTTGAAGAGGAGGTTTAGATGCGCTTAATTACAAATTTTCATCAAAATCGATGTTGTGCGAAAGAATTCTGAAGTAATACCCTATTTTTACCATCAAACACTGGACTATAGGTAAGGTGAACAAAGATTTGAAACGATTTTTTTTATTATGACCATTTTCGAAGATTTGGCGGATTCGCCGGTGACATCAATTAAAAACTTACTTCTCGATCTATAATAATGATATTTTTTTACAAACAACGGGCATTATTATATCTTCCTATCATGTCATATACCATTTTGCAATGAAAGAGAGCCTTGCATGGAGACGAATCAGCCGAAGAATGTTTACAAACAAATTATACAACATGCTCTCGCTCATGTTGCTCTCAATTGCTAATAATGACGATTTCATGCACGATGGTTTTAACTGAGATACAATAATGCCAGAAAATTTTTTGTAGGTTTACTGAAATCTGATACAGTGTCGGAAACCGAAAAGTAACCGACTATTTCATATTATGTACTAAAAGTATATTATTACAAGGAACTAAAGTGAGGTTATGATCTATTATTTGTTTATCCTCCAGGCGGGGACCTTGAAATATGTGAAGCTACTAAAAAGGTTGAAAAAAAAATTAAAAAAATATTTCTAAAAAGTAAAAAATAAAATTTCACTCAGTTTTACAAATATATGTCTGCCTATTAGTGAAAAGTAGCAAGGAACTGTGCCTTATTATCAAATATATCAATTTGAAGTCGATGCAAATAAAAAATTACTAATTTAAAAAATACGTTCTTTAGATAGATTTTTTTAAATTTTTTGTTTAATTTAACAAATTTCTAAAAAACAACATAAATTAAAATATCTCAAAAAGTGTTGGGTTTCGCTTAATGATTTTTAAGTTAAATCAATTGCAAATGAGCTTTACTAGCATGACATGAAAGGAATACACCGACTGTATACAATGTTTCATTAAATTAAGGGTAGACAAAGAGCAATTCCTGGTACAGGGTAGTAAATGAAGAAGATGCATTTTATTACCAAAATTATTTTGCAAGAACAAAATGATTTTGAATTTTACATGTTTTTTTCGCCTCTGGATAATATAAATAACTTAAAAAAGTGCACTGACATTCTTGCCGTGTTTTTATGGAAGTTAATATGTGCTTATAAGGGGCATTTACATAGTGATTAGATCAGCCCCGTTAATTTGGCGAAGGCCCAGTCTGTATAATGTCAGTAACTACTCTGTGCTCTTACTATTGACATATGTTAATAGATTGTGAACTTTCGCAACAGTGGAGGGAGCTGTGGGCGCCTCGAGGGCAGTGTTATAGTGCTCTGTTTTGCAGACTGACACGCAAGGGGTACCCACAGCAGTGGAACGCCATTAATCAATATACCCACTAGTTATTTATGTGCCCTTGTGATTCCTCCAACGGCTTCTGAATGACTTAAACTTGGCACAGGTATGTGTATGCTAATGTAGGCCGAAGAAAACTACCCTGAGGGTTTCGAACAATGGGCTAAGATCCCATTCGGAGTAAGTACGATAAGTTTTGATGAAAACATATGTTAAGGTATGCAGATTTTTATTTTAACATACGGAAAGCTCGTCGTGAATGGAAAGACGTCAGTGACTAAATTATTTGATGGCGTGGAAAACAGGAAAGATAATCTAAATATAAATAGTACATACAGTGTGTCCTACTATTGCTTTGTTCCAGATGTCGGTGTTCGACCTACTACGATTTTTTATGCCCCCAAATTCGAGAAAACATGTTACAGATTCTTTGTATGCGTTTATAAGGACATTTTAAAGCGCCTTTGTACCAAATTTCATTTAAATGCGTCAAAGCAAGTCAAGGTTCGGATTAGTTTCTTCTAATTTTCTAATCAAGTAGGCCTTGGGGAAAAAAAGCAATAGAATGAAAATGGAAAAACATTTTATTTTGAATAACAAGTAATGAAGTAGGTAATTGTTTTCTTTTGAAAAATTATTGGCTTTTTTAAGTATAAATAAACGTATACGGTTTTTCATAAAAAGTTTTAAGAAAACAATGACTTCATTACTGGTTCTTATTCCAACTAAGAATTTTTTCCCTTTCCACATTGTATCGTTTTTTCAATGTCTACTTAGCCTTTTACTAGAAAAGTGAATTAAGCTACTTCCAACTTTGGCCCCCAATAAAATAAATACTCTTTAAGACATTTAAATGAAATTTGGTGCAAAGGCGTTTCAAAATATTTTCATTAATGCTATGGTGCCAGATTTTGAATATAAAAGTCCGTAATATGATCTCTCGAATTTTGGGTAAATAAAAAATCATCGATTATTTATCTCCTAAAATAAAGATATTATAGGCTTGAATCCGCCTTAAGTGGGATACATACTCTATATGTAAATACTCTTATTGAATAAAGACTAAGTACAATACTATATTACTATTTTGTACTATACAGTATGCCCACTATTGTCCACAGTTAGAATGGATAAGAGGATAACTTTTTTAATTCTCATTTTACGCGGATAATAATGTTAAAAATAATGTTAAAAATATGATTGCCGTGCCATACCTAATGTGACTTTTTTAAAAAATTTCCATAAATATCAAGTGATGTCATGCGGTAAAACTTACGGTAAAATAATAGTATATTATATTACTAGGAGTAGAACGCACTCTTTTTTTGTGTTGAGCCCAGGATTTGCGGCTGAGGCGAAGCCGAAGCCGCAAACTGGGCGAAACACAAAAAAAGGCGTTCTACTCCGTGTAATATATACTATTTTTTCTTCAAGCGTATTAAAATGCAAAAATTCATTTATTTATCATAAATATACAAATATTCAAACTACAGTCTTACATGTTGACACAATATGACAAGTGGCTAGTGGATAGCGCGCCACCGGTGGCTTTCGGTATTAACATTATGTTACTAGTAAAACAATACCCACTGCGGTGGCGCTTTCGGAACTAACATTATGTTACTAGTAAAACAATGTCCACTACGGTGGCGTTCGGTACTAACATTTTGTTACTAGTAAAACAATGTCCTACTTCTACTTCTGTTTTTGGTGACATAATTTAAACATTTTAATACGCTTGAAGAAAAAAATTATTTTCTTCTTACAAAAATTATCAAATAAGACAGCTAATTATACTCCTAATGGTATTAAACTACTTTTATTTTTAACAACATTGAAAAAATGTATTAGGAACATTTATTAGAAAAATGTATTTCACAATTCCAATTTGTTTATAAATCGGCAAAATTTTACTATTTTGAAACTTTAAAGAACTGTACAGCTAAGGAGTGACAGTGACATTTATTTATCCTCGATTTGTCATTTTACTGTACAACATTATTTTCTACTTCATTATTAATAGCTATTGTAAAAATGTTAACTTTATAGCAAAAAATTTATCTAATACAGGAACTAGTGAGTCTTGCTATCGGAAAGTAATCCAAGATTTTGCGTGTTGCACTAGGGTGGTCTAGAAATGTCCTAATTTTTTATAGAGGGTCCCGATCCCCCCAATTTGTTTCCAAATCCGAAAAAAGTAAGTATGTATTTTTTGGTTTTTCAAAATTTTTATTTTAAATGGTGCCTATGGAGATTTGAAGTTTCCCTTTTAAATTGTATGAGGAAAAATCACTTTTTGGGATTTTTTGAATAATTGTTCAGGGTTAGGACTTGAAGAGGACTATCCAACGAAGAATTCGATGTATATACATATGGGTTTGTCGCCCCTAACACACCTCCACGGTGCCCCGAAAACTACCCTTAAATCACATGTTTAGTGCGCAATGTCTGAAATGAAATTCTAGGGCCATATTTTTTTTAAGCAATAGTTATTTGAATATGCTGCAAACTTTTTCCAGCGATGAATTAGAAAATTTCCCGTTGGTTGTATTCATTTTTAAAGCCAAAAAAATCATTTTTTCAAAAATTCTCAAAATACATAAAGCGTAAAGTCTTTTAGATAATGTATCTATCAAGGTCAAAAAAATGTAAGCGTACACATAATAGTTAGAACTAACAAAAAACATAATTTGGATTTTTTTTTTCTTCAATTTGAAATTTACTGGAACCAAAAAGCGCACACATTTTATGTTCAAAGAATCGAAATTTTGACTTTATTTTTCTTGTATCATTTTTGATTTTGCAGACTTTCACCCCCAACGAAAAATATTACTTTCCGGAAATCACAACCTAAAAAATATTAACATAACCTAAAAACCAAACCAAGTGCAATACCAATCTAAAAATTTTCGAACTGTCGACTTGTCAGCGGTTCAGGATGGCCTCTCACACCATCCGTAGGCTTTATAAACGTCGAAAAAACTTGTAATCTCTCGATGCACTTGACACGTCAAAAATACTCAGCATACAATCTGCACACTTTAACACACTAGCAGAGAACTTATACCACAAATGGACCCGTAGTATTTTTTGGGAATTTTCCTTTGAGTCCATTTAATAAAATTTGACAATTTTCTGAAAATTTGACATTTTTCTGAAAATTGATATTTTTCCGAAAATTTGACATTTTTCTGAAGTGACATTTTTTCGAAAATTTGACATTTTTCTGAAGTGACATTACTCCGAAAATTTGACAATTTTCAAACATTTGACATTTTTCTGAAAGGTGACATTTCTTCGAAAATTTGACGTTTTTTCGAAAATTTGACATTTTTCTGAAAAGTGACATTTTTCCGAAAATTTGACATTTTCCCGAAAATTTGACATTTTCCTGAGTTTTTGACATTTTTCTGAAAAGTGACATTTCTCGGAAAATTTGACATTTTTTCGAAAATTTGACATTTTTCTGAAGTGACGTTACTCCCAAAAATTTGACAATTTTCAAACATTTGGCATTTTTCTGAAAGGTGACATTTCTTCGAAAATTTGACGTTTTTTCGAAAATTTGACATTTTTCTGAAAAGTGACATTTTTCTGAAAATTTGACATATTTCTGAAAAGTGACATTTCCCTGAAAATTTAACATTTTTTCGAAAATTTGACATTTTTCTGAAAGGTGACATTTCTTCGAAAATTTGACGTTTTTTCGAAAATTTGACATTTTTCTGAAAAGTGACATTTTTCCGAAAATTTGACGTTTTTCTGAAAATTTGACATTTTCTTAAAAATCTGACATTTTTCTGAAAAGTGACATTTCTCCGAAAATTTTACATTTCTTGGAAATTAAAAAAAAAAAAAATTTCGTGACTCGTCTTGTAGAAATATTTTTTTGATATCATCATCAGTTCGTCTGTTATAAGAATTTTATGCTTTTACGACGTCATCAGAACGTAGGTGTATTTTTAATTCACTCGTATTCCATCCATCTACAATATTTCCACCTACGTTTCAAACTTTAATTGGATATTTCCAGTTAAGTCGATATCTGCACCAGTTTCTAAGAATTTTTCTTATTTGTGACGTCATGTGACGTGGGTGTATTATTAATTCACTCGTAATCCGTCCGTCTACAATATTTATACCTGCGTTTCAAATTTCAGTTCGATATCTTCAACCGTTCCCGAGTTATCAGCCGAAATCACTGAACACCTCTGTCATTATTAGAATATCACCCCGTACATTGCACTGCTTTGAGGACAAAACAAGTGAAATTTTTGTTTTTTAATTTTTTTCACGGAAACCAAATCGAAAAAGTGCAAGTGTGATATATCGTTGAAATCGGAATTTTTACTGCTTTTCAATGGTTCAATTACAAATTGTAAGTAATCATAAAATAAACAACTTGTTGTGCCAAAACGGCACTAAACGTAATCCGATCTCAACCAAAACCTTTTCAGATCTTCTGGAGCACTAAAGAAACCCTCATGCAAAGTTTCATCCAAATCCGTTTAGTAGCTTCGCCGCTATCGTGCTAACATACATACACACACACACACACATACACACACACAGACATTTTTCAAAAACAATTTTTTTGGGTTCCTGGAACCTCAAAACGTAAAGATTTGATGTTATCTCAATTTTCGATTTTGGACTAATTGTAGTAACCTCCCACAATTTTATTGTGGGGAGGTTAAAAATTAGAGGCTTATAACCACGGTTCAAATACTTAAAACAATATTTAAATATATTACTATATTATGCACTCGTACAATCTCAATTTTCTTATGGCATTTTAGGCTGACGAGGGGTAAATGAATGTCACCTAAAACATATAAAACGATGCAAAAATGGATTATCAGAATAGTATACAACAGAAATATTAGATATCCTAATGATTATTATATAAAGAAAGCCAATTATATGATATCAGACAATTATTTTGCCATAATATATTAATCAACATAAAAAACAAAAGAATCAATTAGAGCCGGTTAACCACAGATATAACACAAAACATAAGGTAAATAATGTTAATGTAAATTATATAGTAACTTACCTGAAATAATTAGGAATATGAACAGTTTTAACACATATAAAGTAAAAATAAAAAAATGGATTCTTGAAACTGACATCTCGGTTTAGCAATTTAATAAATTCAAATAGTTCTTAAGATGAAAAGAAAATTAATCAATCTAATCGTTTTATTAAAAGAAACTTAAATGATATCTGTCTGAATGAAATATTTGTTTTATTTAGGTACCTAACCAATGTGCGTTGTGTAATATGTGTGTATATGTATGTATATATGTCACATAAAATAAACCCATCACAAACAAGCAGTACTACTGATTGCTTAAGTGATTACTGTTTATTTACGGTGATTATAGTTACCTTATTATACATTTGTTTATTTACATTTTAGTTTTTATATTTTATTTATTACTATAGGTACTCTATAATAATTGTACATTGCACAACTAGCGTAGCAACTTGTAATTTTAAATGTAATTTCGTATACAAACTTTATAGGCGTAGTTTAAGCTATTTCTGACAAACCTGTTGCAAACTGTAAGCTATGGCCCGGCTGTTGTCCCACACTGAATTTATCAAGCTACACTATTAGTCCAGTGTTTGACGGTTTTTCGCTCAGAATTCTTTCGTAAAAAACCGATTGACGTAAAATTTGGAGAGTAATTAGGGGAGGGCACAAGGAACAAAAGTTATATAGTGCCGATGTGTGCTTCTACCCTGAGGGTGGGTGCCACCCCTTCTCGGGGGTGGAAATTATTACATTCAAAATAACTGCAGAAATCGATAGGGGAATAAATTCTAAGCAAGCTAATTGTGATTGAAAATGTTGATTTTTCGTCTAAAAAATTCATGTTTTAGAACGATTTTTCGCGAATAACTCGAATACCTTACGTTTTATCAAAAAAAAATATTATAAGCAAAAATTAAGCTTATAAAATAGTAAATCGATTTGTTTTCTTTCTTAGTTCTGTAGATGTAATACGAATCGAGTTATGGCTCGTTGAAGATGAATTTTTGTTCGCCGAAAACTGAATTCGAACCTTTCAACATTAAATAACGGAAAAACGGAAAATTTTTAAAGGAAGACACATAAGACATTTTTAAAAGTACGTGAGAAGACCTTTGGTAAAAGCAGTTAGCATAAAAAGTAACAGAGATGATGAAAATAAAATGGTTGTCTCGTTTCTTCGGAGAAAAAATCAGCAATAAAACCAATGGCTTCACCGCAAGATTTGAAATTGAACGTAATCTATTTACAATTTACTTTATTTAAGTACTAACAACATGTTCTAGAAGTTTGATCGGTGATGCCTAGATTTGAAAAAAATTGATTCAAATTTGAAATGATTTTTTAAATTTCTTAAAAAATTTTCATTTTTTCACAATAATTCAAAAACTAAAGGAGATACGTAAAAAATACTACAGTACAAAAAGTAAGTTTTTCTTTTGCTGAAAATTTTATTTTTTTTTAATTTCTCTAGGATAAAAATTAATTGAGATAACACCGTTATAAGTTTGCATTTGAGTGCAAGGACCACCTTTCCCGAGCCCTTTAAACTCAAAAATCTCAAATACGAAGGGTTCAAGGAAGTTCAACTTTACATGCATTGTAGTCCTTAAAATTCTCTGCAAAATGGTTTTCGAAGCGATTGAATAGCTTAAAAATGAAAGAAGTTATCGTTGAAAAACTAATCGCCTTTTTTCAGTGAAATTTTTGGAGCATGTAAATTGTCTTATTTTCGATAATTTTAGAGCATTTATAAATACATGTATGATATATTTTATGATAGTACTTCAGAGCTGGAAGAAATTTTAGAAGCCGGTAGGTACTGCACAATATTACTGTACGGAGCTGCTAAGGAGAAGACTTATCAGCGTCTCTCGAGCAGATGCGCTATAATTCCTTTATTAAAGCTATCTCTAAAAACAGTGCTGTGAGATTATCATTCCGACAGTTGATGCTCTGAATGAGACACAAGAACTCTTCAAAATGATATTCTCTAATTGCAAAAAAAGATGCGGCGGAGCTTGTAGCTGCCGAAAAGTTGAACTTTGTAATGCAACATGCCCCGGTCACAACTGTCAAAATTGTCCTACAATTACAGACCAACGGAGGGAGGTCGATAGTGATGATAGTTCTTCTGATGATCGATAGGTTTTCAATAAAATAAAACATGCTATTATAATGTAAATAAAATTTTTATTTTTCCTCTTAAAATTCATTCAATAATTTAAGTTTTTAATTCCAAATAAATATGGTAGTTAATTTTATCACGAGGGCGGTTTGTAATGGATGAAACGTTGCAATAAATCATAAATTGTGTTATAAACAGTGACGGGGTTTTAATACATTATAAATGCACCATTAAAACATTTCAAGCTGTTGAAAACTAATTTTTTAAAAATTTCATCATAGGGGTGGTTTTAAAGGGTTGAAACGTTGTAACACATCATAAATTATATTCCAGGATATGGAATAATGTTTATTCTACGTATTTAAACATGATTTCAATCTATGTAACGCTTAAATCTATGTTTTTAAATTTGTTCTCAGAAGGGATGGTTTTCACCCCCAAAAAACAAAAAGCACACATCAGGAACATATAACTTTTGAAGAGGAGGTTTAGATGCGCTTAATTACAAATTTTCATCAAAATCGATGTTGTGCGAAAGAATTCTGAAGTAATACCCTATTTTTACCATCAAACACTGGACTATAGGTAAGGTGAACAAAGATTTGAAACGATTTTTTTTATTATGACCATTTTCGAAGATTTGGCGGATTCGCCGGTGACATCAATTAAAAACTTACTTCTCGATCTATAATAATGATATTTTTTTACAAACAACGGGCATTATTATATCTTCCTATCATGTCATATACCATTTTGCAATGAAAGAGAGCCTTGCATGGAGACGAATCAGCCGAAGAATGTTTACAAACAAATTATACAACATGCTCTCGCTCATGTTGCTCTCAATTGCTAATAATGACGATTTCATGCACGATGGTTTTAACTGAGATACAATAATGCCAGAAAATTTTTTGTAGGTTTACTGAAATCTGATACAGTGTCGGAAACCGAAAAGTAACCGACTATTTCATATTATGTACTAAAAGTATATTATTACAAGGAACTAAAGTGAGGTTATGATGTATTATTTGTTTATCCTCCAGGCAGGGACCTTGAAATATGTGAAGCTACTAAAAAGGTTGAAAAAAAAATTAAAAAAATATTTCTAAAAAGTAAAAAATAAAATTTCACTCAGTTTTACAAATATATGTCTGCCTATTAGTGAAAAGTAGCAAGGAACTGTGCCTTATTATCAAATATATCAATTTGAAGTCGATGCAAATAAAAAATTACTAATTTAAAAAATACGTTCTTTAGATAGATTTTTTTAAATTTTTTGTTTAATTTAACAAATTTCTAAAAAACAACATAAATTAAAATATCTCAAAAAGTGTTGGGTTTCGCTTAATGATTTTTAAGTTAAATCAATTGCAAATGAGCTTTACTAGCATGACATGAAAGGAATACGCCGACTGTATACAATGTTTCATTAAATTAAGGGTAGACAAAGAGCAATTCCTGGTACAGGGTAGTAAATGAAGAAGATGCATTTTATTACCAAAATTATTTTGCAAGAACAAAATGATTTTGAATTTTACATGTTTTTTTCGCCTCTGGATAATATAAATAACTTAAAAAAGTGCACTGACATTCTTGCCGTGTTTTTATGGAAGTTAATATGTGCTTATAAGGGGCATTTACATAGTGATTAGATCAGCCCCGTTAATTTGGCGAAGGCCCAGTCTGTATAATGTCAGTAACTACTCTGTGCTCTTACTATTGACATATGTTAATAGATTGTGAACTTTCGCAACAGTGGAGGGAGCTGTGGGCGCCTCGAGGGCAGTGTTATAGTGCTCTGTTTTGCAGACTGACACGCAAGGGGTACCCACAGCAGTGGAACGCCATTAATCAATATACCCACTAGTTATTTATGTGCCCTTGTGATTCCTCCAACGGCTTCTGAATGACTTAAACTTGGCACAGGTATGTGTATGCTAATGTAGGCCGAAGAAAACTACCCTGAGGGTTTCGAACAATGGGCTAAGATCCCATTCGGAGTAAGTACGATAAGTTTTGATGAAAACATATGTTAAGGTATGCAGATTTTTATTTTAACATACGGAAAGCTCGTCGTGAATGGAAAGACGTCAGTGACTAAATTATTTGATGGCGTGGAAAACAGGAAAGATAATCTAAATATAAATAGTACATACAGTGTGTCCTACTATTGCTTTGTTCCAGATGTCGGTGTTCGACCTACTACGATTTTTTATGCCCCCAAATTCGAGAAAACATGTTACAGATTCTTTGTATGCGTTTATAAGGACATTTTAAAGCGCCTTTGTACCAAATTTCATTTAAATGCGTCAAAGCAAGTCAAGGTTCGGATTAGTTTCTTCTAATTTTCTAATCAAGTAGGCCTTGGGGAAAAAAAGCAATAGAATGAAAATGGAAAAACATTTTATTTTGAATAACAAGTAATGAAGTAGGTAATTGTTTTCTTTTGAAAAATTATTGGCTTTTTTAAGTATAAATAAACGTATACGGTTTTTCATAAAAAGTTTTAAGAAAACAATGACTTCATTACTGGTTCTTATTCCAACTAAGAATTTTTTCCCTTTCCACATTGTATCGTTTTTTCAATGTCTACTTAGCCTTTTACTAGAAAAGTGAATTAAGCTACTTCCAACTTTGGCCCCCAATAAAATAAATACTCTTTAAGACATTTAAATGAAATTTGGTGCAAAGGCGTTTCAAAATATTTTCATTAATGCTATGGTGCCAGATTTTGAATATAAAAGTCCGTAATATGATCTCTCGAATTTTGGGTAAATAAGAAAATCATCGATTATTTATCTCCTAAAATAAAGATATTATAGGCTTGAATCCGCCTTAAGTGGGATACATACTCTATATGTAAATACTCTTATTGAATAAAGACTAAGTACAATACTATATTACTATTTTGTACTATACAGTATGCCCACTATTGTCCACAGTTAGAATGGATAAGAGGATAACTTTTTTAATTCTTATTTTACGCGGATAATAATGTTAAAAATATGATTGCCGTGCCATACCTAATGTGACTTTTTTAAAAGATTTCCATAAATATCAAGTGATGTCATGCGGTAAAACTTACTGTAAAATAATAGTATATTATATTACTAGGAGTAGAACGCACCCTTTTTTTGTGTTGAGCCCAGGATTTGCGGCTGAGGCGAAGCCGAAGCCGCAAACTGGGCGAAACACAAAAAAAGGCGTTCTACTCCGTGTAATATATACTATTTTTTCTTCAAGCGTATTAAAGTCTTACATGTTGACAGAATATGACAAGTGGCTAGTGGATAGCGCGCCACCGGTGGCTTTCGGTATTAACATTATGTTACTAGTAAAACAATACCCACTGCGGTGGCGCTTTCGGAACTAACATTATGTTACTAGTAAAACAATGTCCACTACGGTGGCGTTCGGTACTAACATTTTGTTACTAGTAAAACAATGTCCTACTTCTACTTCTGTTTTTGGTAACATAATTTAAACATTTTAATACGCTTGAAGAAAAAAATTATTTTCTTCTTACAAAAATTATCAAATAAGACAGCTAATTATACTCCTAATGGTATTAAACTACTTTTATTTTTAACAACATTGAAAAAATGTATTAGGAACATTTATTAGAAAAATGTATTTCACAATTCCAATTTGTTTATAAATCGGCAAAATTTTACTATCTTGAAACTTTAAAGAACTGTACAGCTAAGGAGTGACAGTGACATTTATTTATCCTCGATTTGTACAACATTATTTTCTACTTCATTATTAATAGCTATTGTAAAAATGTTAACTTTATAGCAAAAAATTTATCTAATACAGGAACTAGTGAGTCTTGCTATCGGAAAGTAATCCAAGATTTTGCGTGTTGCACTAGGGTGGTCTAGAAATGTCCTAATTTTTTATAGAGGGTCCCGATCCCCCCAATTTGTTTCCAAATCCGAAAAAAGTAAGTATGTATTTTTTGGTTTTTCAAAATTTTTATTTTAAATGGTGCCTATGGAGATTTGAAGTTTCCCTTTTAAATTGTATGAGGAAAAATCACTTTTTGGGATTTTTTGAATAATTGTTCAGGGTTAGGACTTGAAGAGGACTATCCAACGAAGAATTCGATGTATATACATATGGGTTTGTCGCCCCTAACACACCTCCACGGTGCCCCGAAAACTACCCTTAAATCACATGTTTAGTGCGCAATGTCTGAAATGAAATTCTAGGGCCATATTTTTTTTAAGCAATAGTTATTTGAATATGCTGCAAACTTTTTCCAGCGATGAATTAGAAAATTTCCCGTTGGTTGTATTCATTTTTAAAGCCAAAAAAATCATTTTTTCAAAAATTCTCAAAATACATAAAGCGTAAAATCTTTTAGACAATGTATCTATCAAGGTCAAAAAAATGTAAGCGTACACATAATAGTTAGAACTAACAAAAAACATAATTTGGAATTTTTTTTTCTTCAATTTGGAATTTACTGGAACCAAAAAGCGCACACATTTTATGTTCAAAGAATCAAAATTTTGACTTTATTTTTCTTGTATCATTTTTGATTTTGCAGACTTTCACCCCCAACGAAAAATATTACTTTCCGGAAATCACAACCTAAAAAATATGAACATAACCTAAAAACCAAACCAAGTGCAATACCAATCTAAAAATTTTCGAACTGTCAAAAAATAAAATTCCCCAGCAAAGTTTAGAATAAAAATTTTTGACAGCTGTCAGTTTGACAGATTTAAAACTAACAAAGTTCATCTATAACAAATTTGACAGCTGTCAGTCTGACAGCTGTCAAAAAATCATCTTCTCCTGAAACCTTTTACATCTGACATTAGTGACAAGCAACCAAACAACAACCTTCCCCGACCGATTTACCGAAAAATCGGTCGAGGCCAGAAGATAAAAACAATATTTATCAGCTCAAATTGAAACGGTCCACTATGAACACTTCACCGGCCCCAGCTGGCAGAGAAACTGTCCACAAAGAATTATATTATTACCTTAGCATAACCTAGTTTTAAGTCTGCATATGGCGGACAGGTGAGGCGATGAGGCGCATTTTTGTACCAATAGCCCCTACAGAATTTTGCACACTAAGTTAACTTTTTTTTTAACGAGTTCGTGAGAGTGTATAGAACAATATCCTGAAAATTTACATTTCGCTCGGATGCAGAACATAAAAAAAAGTGAAAAAAAAAACACTTTTTTCATCCATTTTTTCAAAATATTGAAATTAAATCAAGCTAGAAAAAAATAAAAAAATACAGATGGATAGATCAAGTATTTATGAACAAAAAATATCTTAACAAAATTTATCGTTAAAGTCATGGTTTTCCCGGAAAAAAATAGTCAAGTGTAACATTATAACTCGGAGCGAGATCCATGAGTGTACGCGCTTGAATACGCATGGCTGTGACACCGACGCACTGAATTGCATGTCACTAAATCAGAATTTGTTCAATCTATACGAGTGTTGGTTCATTTAAAAGATGAAAATTGTAGCTTTCTGATGCTTTTTTGTTTTAAACAATACAAGCAAAGATGGATGGGAAAAATATACTTATATATATCATCACCCCCGAACGCAATTACCGCAATAGAAAAGGTAGAAAAAAATAAAAGCCCTTCAATGTTGTCTTCATTGAGAACTGTTAAAAAGTATGTACACTTCATGATTATTATGATTTATTAAGTTGTAGTAACGAGGATTCAAAAAAAAAAAGGTCAAAGATCTCAAATCATTTTAATTTCCTTGCTTGATGATTTTTTTGATAAATGTATATATTGGAGGCTGTAACTTGTCGAGAAATTGACCAATTGGAAAAAATAAAATATCACTATTTCGGAAAAAACGTATACTTTCCAAATGTTCAAACACTAAATCGTTTACTTGTATGCATTTTTTCGAAAACATGATCAATCAGATCATGATAAGAAATTGCGATTTTCACGATCTTATCTTTATTCCGATATAGCTGAAATGTGTGTACCTGTAATAAATATTATACAGTAGAGGCACGTAAAAATTCATGCGAGCGATTCAGCGGCTATGTGTGGTGTCTACGCATGGCATTGATAATTATATATTGAGACAAGGTCATTTCACTATTTTTTTCCAGGATTACCGTGGCTTTAGCAATAAATTGTATTACGATATTTTTTGTTCAGAAACACGTGGTCTGTCCATCTCTATTTTTTGTTTTTTCCTACCCTGACTTAATTTCAAAATTTTGAAAAAATGGTTAAAAAAATATTTTTTCACTTTTTTTATGTTCTGCATCCGAGTGAAATGTAAACTTTTCAGAATATTATATTATATATTTATACACTTTCACAAACTCATTAAAAAAAAAATAATTAGTTTGCAAATTTTTGTGGGTTTCACTATAAAATATTCTCTGTCGTCTGAGCTACAAGAAATGATTAAATTTGTTTTGTTGTTGTTTTGTGCAGACTATAAATTTAACACTCAAGTTCGTAGGTTCAAATCCCACCGATCGCAAAACTTTTTTTTCAATTTTAATATGAAAAAAATATTTCAATTTAATAAATATAATTAAATGAGATCGTTCATATTGTTTAGTGCTCTTTTCGGTTCAAAGATCCACCGGGTGCACTGTAGGGAAATTCCGGATTTTACTGTTCAAAAATCTCTAGAGACCTTAATATCCATCGGATCGGGATAATATTTTTCTTTAAATTAAAGATAATTAAATTCCCTACACATCTGTCGAGGCAAATTTTTAAATGACTCGGTCAACTTTTATTAATGACATAAAAAAACTGTCAAAAAACTGCAAAACAAAATATTACAAATTTAAATAATGAACCAATATCGCTATATTCATATGAAAATTAAATGTTTCTGTCTACACATAGTAAATAAACTATATAGTAGTAAAATCAAACTACCAAATACACAATTTGACAGCTGACAGCTGTCAAAAAGATAAAATAAACATAAAAAACATAAAAAAAAATAAATTGAATCGACAGATGTGTAAGGAATTTAATTACCTTTAATTTAAAAAAAAATTATCCCGATCCGATGGGTATTAAGGTCTCTAGAGATTTTTTAATCCGGAATTTCCCCACAGTGGGGAAATTCCGGGGTGGGGAGGTTCCAGCCGCTTCAAGTAGCTGCCGATTTTTTAGTAACATTTTTGTTTAATTTAATATGTAATAGTTTAATTATGCATGACCGATTTTTTAATAATATGATTAATATCTACAAAGAATTATGTCTAGTACTTATTTAATGTGTCTTGCTTTTTTAATATTTATTTTAAGATTAAAAACAAATTATTTCATATTTCACTCTTGTTCAGAATAATATCCCGCTTTAGCTAATAAATCATTTAATTCGTTATATTTAAATACTTTTACTGAAATATCTTCCACGTCTTGTTCCTTTGCTGATATTTGACAAGAAAATAGTATGAGGAAATGAGATAATTATTTGTAACCTATTATAATCACTTAATTTTAATTCATTGATATTTTTTAGCAACATTTTCTTTTATATTAATATTTAATAATTTAATTATGTATGATCAATTTTCGAACAATATGGTCAATATTTATTCATTTTTTTTATAAATAATCTGCAGTTAATTGATGTTTTTGTGGCAATTATCAGATTAGCGGTTTTCCGGCCCGTTGTTTTTGAGAAGGTCCAGTAGGGATCTTGTTAGAAGACTTGACGAGGATCTGCGGAAGCTTGTAGAAGATATACGTTAAGTCTAATTATGTTGTGTACTACCTGTAAAGCCTTGTGTACACATAATCTTGATTCCCTTAATAACAGCATAAATACTAGCTCTTGGAGAGCAAGAGGAGTATAAATTGCTTATTACACCCTAGTTTAAGATGCTGAGTAATGTAGGGTATATTGAAATAACGATAACAATATTTTGCAAGCAAGTAATGGTCAATTTAATACAACAAACTAACACAACTGAAAGTTATAACCCGGATTTATCTATAAATTTCAAGCCGATGTTAACTTATATAATATCAAAACGAATGGCGCTAATACTAAAATATTATTTGGTTAAAATATGTTAAATAATTAATTATCATCATCTTTGAGTGCATTAATAGTAACAATATTTACTAATTAATAAACAATAATAATAGGGCTAGGAGGAAATGTACTTCTTATTTTTTTTAAGATGTTAAGGTTATGTGTTTTTGAAAACTTGTGTTATATTAAGCAAACCAGTACTTTCATTTGAATTACTTAAATTTTGAAAAATTAATACGTCTTTACATGCGATTGAGAAGGACAACACTTCTCTGTTGTCGAAAATCATTTTGACGTAACGACGTACAACACGTGCTACCTATTATTTACGACTATTTCATAACAAATTGTTATAAAAAATGACTAAAGAGAGCATGCGCACTCTTTTCATTCAACGGGCACGTCACGCGCAGCTCGCGAATCTTTGCTTGTTTCGATGTTTAAACTTTGAAGCCTGGCAATAGTAACTCATGAACGGTTTTTTGCAGGCAATACAATACCATCGTCTTTGTAATAAAATTATCTTTATTTTAATGTATATTTCAATAGGCAAGCAGATCAGTGCGATCATCTATATCAACTCACCTGTTTATACCTGCTTGCCCGGTAGTAGTGAACAGAAACAAGTAGGCAATATAACTTTTTGCATATTCGTTATGCTTTATACTTTTGATTTGTATTGAATTCGTTTGGTAAGCATGTGAGTGAAAGATAGGAAAAAACGTTAGTTACAGTTTTTTTAATTAAGGATAGCCACGAACATATTTTAATAGGCAATACATTCGCGACATATTCATTTATATAATATTTGATAAAAAATACGTTTCATCTGGTAAGCAGATGGATGAAGGACGACCTCTCTTCGGATCTTGTACTATTAATAATGGGTATGGATAATCGTGAGAGTGCCTCATGCCAACAAATTTCAAAACCTTGGCTTCTCATACATACATTCAATCCCAATTTTATGGGCTCTTACTTGCTGGCTTTACCTTTTTACCGCATTAACCTCAAACTCTTCAACGGAAGAAGATCAAAGTATAATCTACTTTCAGATCTCTCAAAAAATTTAAAGTCAGTATCATATATACCGTTAGTTGCAGACAGATCAATAGACAGACACAAATTTCTATTCTGCTCGAACTTAAAATCTTGACATTTCCATGAGGTTCTAAGCCGATTACTTCCACATCCAGTGGAAGTATAGTAACGACAAATTTTTTTTTAAATTTCTATTGTTCAAATAGGCTTAAAATATCATGAAGCGTCGAGATTTTAAGTTTGAGCAAAAAAAAATCTGTCTGTCTGTCGGTCTATCCGGCGCCTGTCGGTTTGTCTGTATGTAACTTTTATTGACTTGAAATTTGTTACACATATGCATTTGAACGAGATCTGAAGCTAGATTATATTTTCATTTTATTACGTTGAAGGGTTAGGGGGTAAATTGGGGTGAATGAGGGTAAAAGGGTAAATCATCCAAGTGAGAGTCCATAAAACTGATATTTAGTATATACAAGAGAAGCTAATGTCTCAAAAAAAAATTGGCATTAGCCACCCCATTACTACCCCCACCCCATTATAAAAGTCGGTGAAAAAAAATTGTGATTTAGTGTGTGTCTCGGTGTGTGTACAAGAATCGAATTCCTCAAAATGCATTTTTTACTTCATCCATCCCCACTACCACCTCCCTATCACTATCCCCACTTCACTACCGATGTGGGATATCGTTATATGGGTTTTTGGGGTAGACGATTTCAAATATTATATTATAAAAGTTTCATAAACAATTATTTCCACATACAAAATTTTTTCGGTGTGAGAAACTTCGGTAGCAAGCCTGGATGTGGAAGTAGTGATTCCTTGGGTAGCGGTTGTTTTACTGTTACTATACTTCCACGATGATGTGGAAATAATTAAGTGCTGATTTTGCAATTTTAAATATAAAAATAAGGGTATCGGTCATAAAACTTAAGATTTAAATAACATACACATAATGACGAGACAAATAACGTAGTATATTTTGCATATTACATAGGTTAATAATTTAACCAAAGGGTATTATATACATATATAGTGACACTAACAGGTTAATTTATTATAAATGTTAATGATGTGAAGTGTAATCTTCTTTTATGGCTTAGCTCAAGGTGATTTATAATCTACGGAAATATCACGTTCAATAGCTGAAATGGCTAATGCAGACAACCATCCTGTCTTGTCCAGTCGTATTTCTGCAATGCGTTTCCAGCTGACATACACATGCAAACAAGCCTTCAGAAGTCGTCGAATTCATGGGGGAAGTAAAATATAAACGAAATATTTCGAAATCCATTTGAAACACTACTTTAAAGTTTTCTTCCACACAAACTGTTGCCCTCTCTTCGATATTCTTCCCCTGGTTTGTTTATATATGATAAAGACATTGTAGTTCCGCAACTAAAAGGTCTTTACAACCCATTAACGACTAGCGTACCTTATATGATACATCATACTACCTACTCCATAAAAGACTGTGTAACTATTCCTAATGGAAGTTTGGAATGTGCGTCTGCGATTTTAGGTTGAATAGTATACAGCGTGATCTATCATGATATGCGGAAACTAAAATGGTGTACTAGTCTTCAGTGTGGGAAATCCCCTGCAAAATTTTAAAGTGTTCTGAGGTAATTTAGTATATTAAATTGTTAGTAAATTTGATATACTACTGTTATTGAGTAGGTTAGTAATAGGTCGACGAACTTACTTGTGAAAGAACGTATTAGAGATGTTTACATTTCCCTAATTGTCATAAAAAATGAAGCTGGCGAGTGCGGTCAAAGTGTCGGGCTTTTTGCTTTCGGTCGAACAATCAGGACACCGGCGTGTTATTGACGGGTTTAAGTAAATATCTCTTATATCTACTTGTTTTCGCAGAGTTCACTACCATAGGGTCAATGTCATTTCGATTTATTTCGCTATTTTTGTAGCGTGATTTGATTAAAACCAAAAAGTCACTTCTATCTGCTCTAGCTTTGCTGTCAATAGTAGACTGGCGGTACATGACCAGTCAGGTGCAACGTTTTTAAAATGCATGCCAATCATATATATGAATGAATTTACCATGGATATGCCAGAAACGCAAATTTTAGGCAGTCGTCGCGTGCAAATCGATTTTTTTTTGTTTTTTTTTGTGTTCTTTTCTTATTTTAAAATGGATGCCAATAGTGCCAAACGAAAAACCTTGAAAAAAAAATCCAGAATCAAAATCATCCAAAATCAAAAAATTTTACGATTTAATGTGCGCATCAAAAGTTGTTTTGCGCGCGGAAACTGCACGCCAATAAATTTCCGCTGGATTCTTTTCCCCGGATTTTCGTTTGGCACTATTGGAATCCATTTTAAAATAAAAAAAACACAAAAAAAAACAAAAAAATCGATTTGCACACCCTTCTGCACACGGCGACTGCCTAAGATTTGCGTTTCTGGCATATTCATGGTAATTTCATTCATATATATGATTGGCATGCATTTTAAAAACGTTGCACCTGACTGGTCATGTACCGCCAGTCTATAGTGTCAATCCCAAGTCTGATAAAGTGATATGGTTGTACCGCGTTACGTCAGATTGGTTAAAGTAATTGGCGGCGGATTTCTACAAAAAAATAAGGTAATTTTTTTGGTAATTTTTTCTAAATTTGTCAGTTTTTTAACTCCTGTTAAATTTTTCGCATGTCATGGTAGATCACGTTGTATAGGTTTGGCGGGGTAATCGGCGGGAATAGTTTAACGCGAGGTTGTATCTGTGTTTGTTGTGTAATATTGATAGTTTGTCAAGCGGAAAAAAATGAGTCACAGTAAACACTAAGTTCATTTACGAATTGCTGTTTCAGAAAATTTACATAAATCTTCCATTTTCCCTTAAAATTAGAGTTTAAGAACACTTCTATGATGGTAAATTATACCCTAACCTATAAATCTGTTTCTAAACACGATATTTTTGTTGATGTAACTTATATCCCAACTAGCACCAAAGTAAGTAAATAACTTCATTTGACATATCCGTAGTCACTGCCTCGTAGTTTTTACCACTAGCGGTTACTTTAGAGTTATGTGACTTCTACGTAGCTTTTCTGGTGCATGGGGATGCTTTAGTTACCAGTGAGACGACCTTCGAATTTGCAACCACTTTCAAGTAGCTTTGATAGTGGCTGCGATGCTCTGGGAACCTTCACTATCCGTTTAAAGTCGTGGACCTTGTTAGTATCATTTATTAGTGTTAATGACGTTATCGCTACCTGCAGAACTGAACTTCACCGTGCACGGCTACTACGAAGTGCGTATTACCTCTTAAATTCACCATGAAGTAAATTTCACCATCTAGTTCCCATTGTTAACCATAAATAGGAAAGGAGGGACGATATAACGAGAGGAATGAAATACCTAACCTATATAGTTTATGCTTGTTTTGTGCCCTTTATCTTTTCCAAATTTAGGTTGTTTACCATTTTAAAGTAATAACATGCTATTCTGTGTTGAATTTCATATATTTATATTTTCCGTTTAACACAACTCGTTAAGTGAGGAAAACAAGTAGGTATTCTTCATATTGTTTACCTGCTAATGTTTTTCAAAAGATAATAAATGTTCTATATAGGTAATATGTAAGAGTACGAAGTTGCTCCATAATATTAATTAATGTTCTAAAATAACTGGTAAGAGTAAAAGTTATTATTCAGTACCTAAAGACAAAAAAACTTCACAATAAGTGGATAATAGCTTTAAGAAATTGGAAAACCACCTAGCAAATGTATATGTGTATATAGTCAACATTTTCTACAGGATGATTTTTTCACTAAAGTAAGTTATTCATATTTGTATCTGCATTTATAGATATGTTGCAAAATACCTATAATAATCTCTTGGGTTGGAATTTGTTTCACTTAACATAATTTGCTAGATGTTTTTCAATTTTTAAAGCTATTGGCCACTTACTGCGAAGTTTTCTATCTATTTGGAAAACTGTGCATTAACACGAGTTTTAAACTATATCCCCTGTACTGAACATTGTCTTTTACACTTACTAAGAAATTTAATTGATGTTGTGAAGTAATTTTGCACTCTTAACTATGTTGAACTTGTATTGTTTTTTGAGAAACAAACAGGTAAACAAATACAATAGTATTGAAATAAAACATAATTAAAACAAATCATTTATTCAAATTTCTCTTCTTTTTCACAATATACATGTGCATGTGGTTAAAATAATTCCTAGTTTGCTTATAATATCCGGATTGGCCTGCTTTACAACTACATATGCATTTTCATTTATCAGCATCACCTTATAAATTCATTCTAACTTCATGGGAGCAAACAAAGGGCAAAGATTTGTTTTCTCACGGCGTCTTCAACTTAGCAGAGAATTACATGTCCAGCTGTAAATACCACTTCACCTTCCTTGATGGGTCTACTTCTGCATGCAATTTAAGTAAAGATATCACACAATTCTAATTCTACCTTCGGCATATTTGAAAACAGTTCACAAATGTAAGAAAATTAATAAAATAACAGACGTAACGTTATGACAACTACATGTTTTCGTCACCATTTCCGATATATTGATTGAAAATATTGAAATTCACTGATACCATCTGCTGATGTGATTTTCCCCTATAGACAAAAGTCAAAATTAGGGGCGCGTTCAGTTTAAACGTCGCGTGTCGGACGTATGGCAGCATACCTGGGCGCGGCGATCAGAATTAATGTTGGAAAAAATGTAACTATGAAGTGGCAGCGGGAACCTTGCTGCAACTTTAAAGTGACGCTTCAGTCCCATTCGATACTTTGTAATAAATATAACTTTAAAGTCACATATTTTCAGTTCTTGTCACTATCCTCAAGTAACAATTACTTTCAAGTCGCATTTCTTAATAAAAACGACTTCAAAGTGATTCTTTCTGAAATACGCCATCTTGCTGGCCAAGGCTTATGACACCATTATTACTACAAGACATGAACCATAACTTCATAAATAACTTAAAAATTTAATTTATCACTATTTCTGCACCAAATATAATAAATTAATGAATCAAAATTATTTTTAAGTTTCAAAGAACAATAAAAAAATAGCTTTCAGTATCCAGGTTGACACATTCTCGCATGACATTAAATATTTTAAAGACAATATTTTAATTAAAAAATGCAAATTATAAAGGCGCGTGCCAGATTTGGATGTTTTATCATTATGTTTGGCAATAAACTTGCATTCGTTTTAATTTTGATGCTTAGCCATTGGGAAATTGTACAAGTTTTTCCTTCTAATATTATACTATTCTAATATTCTATTAAGTTTCTGAGTTATGGAAATGGATAGCAATAATCATGTAGGAATGAAACACAAGTATAATAAAATCAGTTGCAAGACAAAGCAGGCAACATTCATTTGATAGAGTGGGGCGTGGTAAAGTTCCCCGAAAGTCGCAGTTTACACTCCGCGACGTCACCGCTACATAATCACAACGCCATTGGAACGTAACCGGACTAGTTCCGGGAACGTAGCCGGAACGTTGCGGTAACCGAAAAAATATTCCCCATTTTGGTCGTACTCACGTAATGGGAACGTTCCTGTTATGCTCTTGCGACTAGTGACAGAACACTTTAAAGTACCTACAATAGTCGTTGCTACGTTTCAGCAACTAATTGTGCTAGTTGGGATGGCACTCTAGGCTACTAAAATTTATATAAGTCCAAAAAATGTAATTGTTTCAGTTTGACTGCACGAAATTGCTGATATGTTAGAGAGAGATGAATTCTGGGATAATTATGATAATGATAGCACAGGTCGTGTTTATACAGAACCTCCTGAAAACAGAGGCGATTGGGATGAAGACTAGGGAGATGAATCTAGTGATAATTTGACCGGCAGGTATTTGCAAGCGGCTGCTAAAGTTCTACATAGTGGGAATAGTAACCGTTAATAAGAAATGTAACTATTCCATAGCCAACTTCTCGACGATTTGTTGTTATTACTGTTCCACGATCTACTTATTGTTAGTAATTTTTGAGAAAAGCCGACTTTGGAGTTATGTATCAAACAAATTGTAAGTTGTGATGTATCATTGAATATTAAATTTAGAGCTAAATATGACACCCTATAGAAACTAGGTATAGAAATATGAAAATTGGGATGACTTCCGATTGGATCGGAAGTTCTATTTGGACTGAAAATTACATGAAATTCTACCTTTAATCACATATGTTATGAATATCCAAAAAATCAAAATGAGATATTTCAAAATAATCGAGGTATTTCATGGCACCCGGTATAACTAAAATTTTTAAAAAGTGTGTAATTTACGTTAAAAAAACTGCTACTTATTTCATAAGAAACGGCAACGGGTATTTCAAAGCAAGTGTTTTTCGTACTCCAGTAAAGCCTTCATTTCTTAAAACCCAGACAGCTTTAGTTCCTCATAGAGAAATATGACTTCATGCTATTCACGATTCACAAAAGGAACTACAATATATCATAATAATATGAAATCAACCCCATTCTACGTTCTCCCGCAATATAAGAGCATGTATTTATATTATAAGTATGTGGAAGGTGGAACTGTGAAAAAGGATCTAAATAAAATAACACTTATATTCAATATTTGCTAATAATACATAATCTGGTCGAATGTGTTTCAATTAACAAAATCCTTTGGATGTGATTAAAGAGATCTATAAAATACTCCGAGCATTAATTCTTGTATTTTTCACATTCTTTTACAAATTGCTGAAAGCACGAGAAAAAATGTGTAAACGTTTTTGTTGAAATTTTCTTGAAGATGATGATAATACACAATATCAGCCAATAAATAATTTTATTCTGAATGAATAAAAAAAATCAATGAATGCCTTTATTTTCTGCTTTATATTCAGTAGAAGATTTTAGTATTCTTCTTCTTCTTGTTCACGACTTCTAGTCAGATGTTTTGTTATCCATGAAAATATTCTAGTTGACCTACGGATGCTGTATAGTGCGTCACGCCATCTGTCACGGTTGCCTGTTAAGCGAACAGCTTCTTCTCGGTAGCTCTTTGATGACATCAACTCAACGCTCTTGCCATCTTGTTTTCCCTGAACTATCAACCGTTCTATATTGTCCTCTCTCCGACTGATGTGACCAACAAAATTAGAGAATTAAAAAAAACATTTTTTACTTTTTCATTTAAAAAGACACAAAACTGGGTTGGACTGTCTTCAGTACCCCACCTTATATGTACAAACAACTTTAATTTCTTTACTGCAGAACGTAATTCATTAAATCAATAAATTAGACAATAAATATATCGGCTGGACTATAAGGAAATTTTTCTGTTACTCACCGGCAGAATTAATTCTATAAAATAATGTTTAACGACAATCCGGTGCAAAATAATAATTTTATCAATTTCAACATAAAACGTAATGCACTTTATATTCTCGCAGTCCCTTCTTTCCTGAATAGCTAAAATCTCTATTCTCTAATATTAAAAACTATTTCGTATCTTTACACATGACTGCAAATTTTTACCATTTCACCCTAGCGATGAAATCTTCCCTAAAATAGACATAATTAGCCAATTCACTAACATGTATGAGTCTCACACAAAAGACCGTAATGATAATAAAAGGTTCACATTTGGGGCTTAGATTATGGTCACGTGCTTGTAAAAATGTCCTGTAATTTCCATTAGCGAGTACGCTGCATTAACTTGAGAAAAAAATCTGAATAAAATGTTTCAAAAGAAAGTAAAAGTCATTTAAAATATATTTCCTGGATGAATTTAATTCTGTTGCATTGATTAAACTGCCAAGTTCAATTAATTGTTGAGTTGCCAAAAAGATTCTGAGGAGAAATCGTACTGACATTGATATATTTTTCTTGGATATAAATACATTGACACTGATATAATTTTCATTAACAGACAACTAATTCTATTTTGATTTTTTCAGACTTTAAAATTAAATATTTTCTCTAACCCACGTGTCCGGAGCTAGACAGACATCCACGACGCACAGTATCGTTATAATTGGGGAGTTGTATGGTCAAGGAGCTAATTACCAAGAAGCAATTAGTACAAAGCTCCTATCACCTGAGATGAAATTAAAATAGTGTAAGGAAGAAATTTGAAATACTACTGTACGACCGGTACACAGAAATAAAGAATCGAATTTAAACTTTCTTGCAGAGTGCAATGATACATTTTAGATTAAAGGAACCCGCTCATTTCTTATGGAAAGTGGCCCAGGGTTAAATTGGCTGAATTTTTAATATATTGTATATTTCGACTTTCTGATCAAAAGCTCTTGGGCTCAACTCGATCCTATGTCTAGTTTCTGAGATACAACTATAAATTCTTGTAAAATTCTGTATCTTGAACTTTTAATTTATTGATGGAGGATTCGAGATCAAAGTAGCAATTTCCCAAAGTTTTTCAATTATAGTTTTTTGATCAGGAAGATACATACTTTATGTAAAAAATGTTTTAGCTAATTTGACCAAATATTTTTTTCACTTGTTATTATACTCTTCGCAAAAACGAAGAGTATATTGTATTTGATCGGCACATTTCTAAATCAGTAAATATCGCTCGTAGAAAAAAAAATTTTATATCGTTATGTTAGTGAACGAATTCTGAACAACTTTCAAAATGTCCGTTTGTCCGTCTGTCTGACCGTCTGTCCGTCTGTCCGTCCGTCTGTCCGTCCGTCTGTCCGTCCGTCTGTCCGTCCGTCTGTCCGTCCGTCTGTCCGTCCGTCTGTCCGTCCGTCTGTCCGTCCATCACGTTTCTTGTAAGCACGATAACTCAAGAAAGAAAAATCCGATTGTATTGAAATTTGGAGAGTAATTTAGTGTTAGCTAGAGGAAGAACGCTATTGTTTTTTAACAAAATAGATTGGTAAATAAAAAAATTATTAGTAATTTAAAATTTAAAAAATTATTTTTTAAATTTTTTTATGGTTTGTAATAAATAGAAACCTTGCGAAATGTTATTTCCTATCACTATTTTTTTTTAATATATTTTACTAATGTGTGTTTCCTAATAATCACAATAAATTTTCTAATGGTATATATTACACTCATTAACAATTTTAGTAAATTCAGACTGTCTTCTTGGAACGCCAACGGTATAGGTAACAAAATTCCTTTTTTAATTAATTACTTGACGAGGCATAAAATCGACGTTATGCTGCTAAATGAAACAAAACTCGACAAACGCGACAAGCTACACGTCCGAGGGTACACGACAATCCGCAAAGATAGGGCCGACATCAATAGGGGAGGCGGCGTGGCCGTACTCATAAAGTCAGACATTGCGCACACGCACCGTACTCTACGGAATACTTCCGTGGAGAACGTGTGTGTGACGCTAGAAGGCGGCATGAGTATCGTCGCCGCGTATAATCGGCCCTAGAACGGGTTCACGGCGGGTTGTCTTGAGAATTTGCTGAACGCAAGCCCGCGCTGCTTGCTCATAGGCGACCTTAACGCGCGACATCACGCATGGAACTGCAATCGCAATAATGCAAACGGCAACACCCTGTACGATTACGTGAGTAATCGTAACGTCGTGTTGCAGTATCCGGACGATCCCACACATTTTCCGGATAACGGTACAACACCTTCCACCCTCGACATAGTGGTCAATAAGGGTGTGAGAAACTCCACGCCACCCGTGACGCTGGAGGAACTCACATCCGATCACAATCCAATTCTCTTAGAATTGGATAACATGTCGAGGGAAGACATGACACGCCGATTGGCGTCTCTATAAGGCACACATAAACACTCACCTAACACTTGCAAACAACATCACCACAGTCGCCGAACTGGAAAATGTAGTGGGCGAGTTCACAAGGGTACTGCAGGACGCCAAGCAGAGTGTTGCCACAACCATAACGATTAATCCGATTAAGGACCGACTCGACGCAGCGGTCATACAAGACATACGCGAGAAAAATCGACTGAGACGGCTTTGGCAGCGAAATCGCGATGTCGACGCTAAGGCCGAGATGGGTAGGCTGCAACGGCAGATCAGGACCGCCATCAATACCGCAAAGAACCGGAAATGGCGGGATAGGCTGGAAGCGTTGAATCCTCAAGACAACTCGCTGTGGAAGCTGTCGAGGGCTATGAAAAATACGCGGGAGGTCATACCCGCCTTAACAACACCACACGGACAGACGTCGATGACAGACTCTCGAAAAGCAAACGACTTAGCTGACCAATTCCAAAATATACATAACATACAAATACCAAACAATCAGGAACACGACCGCATCGAAAATAACGTAAACGAACTGATTGGCCATGACATCCAATTGACGAGACGCGAATTTCTAAAAGTCATGGCCAAGCCCTCGGAAGTTGCGGGCATTGTACGGACTCTACCAAACAACAAGGCCCCGGGTTCAGACGGCATCGATTATAGGCTACTCAAATATCTCCCGAGAAAAGGCATTGTACAATTGACGTACATTGTCAACGCGATCTTGCGACTGCAACACTGGCCCAGCCAGTGGAAATGCGCCGTGGTCGTGCCAATCCTGAAGCCGAACAAGAACGCGAAGCTCGTCGGCAGTTATCGACCGATCTCGTTGCTGTCGGCGATCTCCAAGTTGGTGGAGAAGGTCATCCTGATCAGACTAGACGCTGTTCAGGATGAACTTCACATCGATGACGAGTGCCAGTTCGGCTTCAGGCGGGGCAGGAGCACCGTGCAGCAGGTCATCAGGATCGTGAATGACGTCAAGGTGCAATGCAACCTCGGGAAGAGCACCGTCATGGTGCTCCTCGATATTGAGAAAGCCTTCGATACCGTATGGATCTCGGGATTACTCTACAAACTAAACTCATTGGACTTTCCAACGCACATCACGAAACTTATTCACTCCTTCCTGTCTGGCAGATCGTTGGAGGTTAGGGTGAATAAAAAACTATCAACTCGGCGGGACATTTGCGCGGGCGTCCCCCAGGGGTCGTGCCTATCTCCAAAGTTGTACAACTTGTACGTCTCCGACTTCCCGGAATTCCCGAATTCGAACCTTGCCAAGTACGCCGACGACACAGCCATGTACGTGCATTCGCATAACGCGCAGGCGGCTAATATGCTGCTGAAAGCGCACATGGTCCGTGCCACGGCGTATTACGACAAGTGGAAAATTCGGATCAACGCCGAGAAGTCAGAGTCGATTCTTTTCACGCGCCGCTTCACAGAAAACCGGATTCTAACGCCACTTTCGATCGGGGGTAGAGAAATTCCAATTAAGCGGTGCGTGAAGTATTTGGGGGTGAACCTAGACAAAAGATTGACGTTTAATACACACATTAACGAAACGATACGCAAGGTCTACTCCATGTCCAGGAGTCTGTATCCGCTCCTGGCACGGGGTAGCGGACTCAACAGAACTAATAAAAAGTTGTTGTACACGATGGTAATCAGGCCGGCCATCACATACGCGGCGCCGGTGTGGTGCAGCATCCCTGCCACGACAATGCGAAAGTTGAGAGTATTAGAACACAAATTTATGCGCCTCATTTCAGACTCTGATAGGTACACCTCCCTCAGAGATCTCTATGCACGTTGTCACGACATAACTCCACTAGCGGACTACGTCCAAGAAACATCGCAAAAATTCTATCAGTTCAAACTGGACGGTAGTCCGCTAACCCGCAACATTACCCGAATCAGACAGCATAACGCAATACTTTTCGATATAAGACACACCCTACCATACCAGGCGTTGCCTATCTTCCGGCAACCTCCCTAGCCACACCTTCCCTCTACCATAACCTATGTCTACCCTACCCTTTATATTTCGCCAACTTTACATCTTTAACCCCTTTCCACCTTGTTATGTTTGTACAATTTTGTTCCTTTATCTTTTTTGTTCTTTTTGTCCTTTTTTTGTATTTCCAAATTCCCTCTAGGCCGATAACATCCTATAAATCTAAACTTTTTAAATCATATAACTTTTAACCTACTCTACCTTCCTCGACGGCGGTCAGACCACGAGGTCGTCATTTGTTCGAATGGGTTTTTTCGTTAACTCTGTTTTCCCGTATCAACAATCAAAATTTTCCAAAAGTGCGTTTGCCTAGTGAGTTTTTAGTTAGTTATAGTGTATTTTAATTAGTTTTAGGCCCATGTGGGCACATGTTTTTTCATTTTCAATTAGTTCTTAAGTCTGCCTGTGGCAGACAGGAGTTTCTATTTCTATTCCCAATTTAATTACCGTTAAGCCGAACCGGAGCCGCCCCGCCCAGCCCCACATTTACCACGATGATGCACGCCGTGATTGTTGGGCTGGCTCCGGGCCGGGATCCGGCGAGGCGCATTTATGTTCGTTAAACACGTAATAAATTTGTTTTGTTGTTGTTGTTGTTGTCTCGCAATCCAAGGGTCCCGGGTTCGATCCCTCACATCGTGATTTTTTTTTTCATATACTTTTTTTTTCACAACAAAGTGGGTATCACAAAATTTAGAATGTCCAAAAACTAACATTATTTACAAGAAAAATGCGAAGAGTATCCTATAGAATGTGTAACAATTATATAAAAAGCTCAGTAAATCGGCGAAGAGTATAATGCTTCCTCTAGTTTTTATATAGATTTCCCGGCGTCTTCGCCAACATTTTTCAAACTTTCATTTTTTTCTACGCTACTTTTATTAAAACAACAAATGTTTTAGTGCAAAATATTATAAGGGGCTATTAGAACGTATCACAATATAAAATGTGTGAAAAAATTCGTGAATTCTAAATTTTTTTAAATGTACAAGAGGTTCCTTATTCAAGCGAGACACAGAGAAACAGAATTTTCGAAAGTGATGGAAAATCCGGAACTAACTTGCGAACAAAAACATGGTGTTCTCTTGATCCTGCCGTATTTCATTTCACGGATCGTAATAAATTATTTTAAAATTTGTCGTCAAAGTTGCAAAATAGGAAGTAGATAGGACGTCATACAAAAAAATGTAGCCATACAATGAAAGCAGCACTGACGTGCTGATTGATTGTGCTCTAAAAGTACTGACACTGGCAACGCTGCTCATCATGAAGCCAGCCGAGCGGGTGCCGTGACATCATCCGCGCGCTATCGGTCGTTTCAAATATGTTACGAATTGAAAATCAAATATTGCAGTTAATATTAACGCTAGCGGCCTAATTTTTTCACTATATACTTAAAAGGTTAAATAATTACAGAAAATGCAAAAATAAATTGTAAATTAAATATCGCTAAATGAGCCCATTCTGATATCTGATATCTGAAAAAACGTCATTATTAAATGTTCGACTAGAAGACCGAAAAGTTTTCTTTATAATTCTATTGTAATATTATTTTTAATGTTTAAGTGTTTGTTTAATTATATTTTCCACACAGTAAATTGCATAAAAAACACTCCGCAGTCAGTTCTTATTTTGCAGGAATTAGACAATCTGACAACCTGTCGAATTATTTTGGCAATATGTTGTTGTGGACAAACACGGGTTTATTTTAATTAACTCGCGGAAACGTAGCCAATGCAACCGAAAAACAAACTCTTTAACAAACGTTCAATGAATGAAAAATAATATAATATAAAGCTTTACCTCTGGAATGAAATTTCAAAATAAGTGTTTTTAATTTTTTATCAATATATACCACTTTTTTGTAGTCCATTAGTAAAATCATGTTCCACACTTTATTCCCAAGAGAAAAAAACGAACATTAGGTTGAGAAAAGTGTTACCGTGGAACTGACAATTTCAGAGCGTAAGACTGGAAAAACATACCTACCATTCAATTTGTAGGACAATGTGGCCATTTTATTTTAATTTTTATTAAGCAATAGTAAAAACTGGTTACTAATCATTTTTTTGATGTTGGGAGTGGGGGACGCTTCGGTCAAATCATCGATTTTGTAGGACAAACATTTTTTCGTGTTTTTTATCAAATTATCTGAAGATTTAACTGAAAAACTAACTGTTACTAATAAAATATGAACAATCACCCAATCGACATATAAACACCCAAGCGCAGTTATTAGCTACCACTACCGAGAATTTTCGCAGAGAGAAAATTTGTGCGTCTCGTCAAAACGAAGCTATTTACGAAAATTCAGCCTGTTACTAGTCATTAAAAAAAGGGGCTCTGTACTGTATAGATTCGCACTAAATTCAAAAAATACAGAAATTTCGTCTAAGGTATATATTTGAAATACGAAAATATTTTTCATAGGTAATTAAATCTAAGATGACCATTTGTTTATAACGTATACTAAAAAACATGTGAGTGAAATCTACTTCTTGTTTTTACGATGAACTAAATTATTTGTATACTAGATTGACTGTATCGATCCTCCGTGTTTCAAAGTTGTATATTAAATGTAATCTTATAGAAATTTATTTATAGATAATAATGCTTAAAATGATTATTCATTGTTTAACATTGATTTAATTTATATCGGAACTCAAGTCCTTTAAAAAAATAGTTTGCGTGAGATTATAACGCAAAAAACAGCTTGCTTACTATAATATGTAAGTCTAATATTGAAACTTTGAGAACCATGCTCTTAGTTTGAGTTGACAGATCTCGCTTGATCTAAATCACGGAAACACTAAGTCACCTTATCAGTTCGCCGCGATACATCTTGTACCGCAAAATTAACATGAAATCCCATCACGAGGATCAACACAGGTGGTCTCCTAAATGACTTGATGGTGTGTCGCATAGAAGTTAAATTATTTCACGGTAAATTAAGCAGTTTTAGAAATTGACTCGATAATGAATCTTATTGAACTTATCAAATAACGAGCATATTAAAAAGGTTGAATTCAGCATATAGCTGTGAACTAATAATTTATTAAAAACCATTCTAGTGCCAACAAAGGCTTTGTTGTATAAATTGATTGAAATTCGATAGGAAATTTGGAAATATTTCCGGTATATATTAATATCAGAACTTTGGAGAAAAATATTGGCATACTGTTGTTTACAGACACAATATTCTCTATAATGGTGTTATCAGCTCTTACAGACATTTTTTTTCTTGAATCTTTGATATAATAACCTTGATTTATCGAGGTTCCTTGCACTACTCGATGTAAAATTTAGAAAATCTGAATAGAATCTAAAATCATTATTTCTTGAGAAGATTTTAATTTTAGTTAATAATAACTAAATTTCATTAATAAATTAACGTGACCGTGGTAACTTACCACCTTACTTCTTCTGTTGCAAGGCAACCATAACATCGATTTTCTTTTTAAATTTTGGATCTTTTGGATGGCCCTTCACATATAGCTAGCGAGCTCGTGACAGAAGTTTCTAAATGATTTGATCATCAAGCAGGAGTTATTACTTCTGGCAATTGTGTTGTCAATTGACACCACTTCAAACTTGAACTTCAAAAAAAAGGTCTACGATATCATGTGATCACTTATATCTCTTGTTTGAACTTATTTATAAAATTATATAAATCATTTCGAACTCAAGCTCCTACAAAGGGGGTTTCCGCCAGAGTATTCTGTTATTTATATTCAGTTTTAAAAATAACATATTTCTGTATGATGCTTATTGTAATTGAATGTAAATAAAATATTATTCTTATATTATTATAAGAGTACCCGGAGCTGAGGTCTTTGGCGATATTTTAAAGATTTTTTGAGTTAAAAAAATTCGGTCAAAAATAGAGGATGGTAAGATCGATAATAATTTATCAGTTGAGCAAAATATTGCATGATAGAAATATCACGAGACACAAGAAGATCACTCTTGCTAACGTTTTAGTTTTGGGCAATTACGGAAGCAGACGGATAGCATATCGATGCTTTCGAGATGAGTCTGGAGACTTCTGTTATGAGTTCCCTAATAGTTCGATTCTCCAAGAATAGAGAATCCCCAAAAGCGACTTTCCAGCATAGTATCTCCCGAATCTATTAATTTTTTGCCCATATCAACCGGAGAAAGGATAATATAGAACGATTGATAGTTCATTAGGGACAAACAGATGGCAAGTAGCAAATGTTGGATTGATGTCACCAAAGAGTTGATAGGGAAGAGCTTCGGTGAGGTTATGCGCCTAATAGGCAACTGCGAAGTTGTGAATAAGAGGAAGAAGAAAAGCAAAAGAAAAAACAGGAAAAAATAAGAAAAATGGAAAAGGAAAGAATTGATCAGTAAATATTATAACAAAAATGTTCTGGAGCATCCCATAGTACTATGAGTTCCTTAACAAAGTTGAAAATTTTAAATGTTTTGCAAAATGTTTTCATTAAAATCTGAGATTAAGGTGATAACATGATTTTTTGTACAGTCACGGCCAAATGAAATTAAATAATTTAAGCACGAAATCAGTAAATTTTAATAAACAAAAAACCGCTGCGCAAGGAATCACTACTTCCACTTCTAGATTTTCTTACCAAGTCTCTGACAACGAAAAACATTTTGTATGTGGAAATAATTGTTTATGGAACTTTAATAATATAATATTTGAAATCGTCTACCCCAAAAAAACCCTAAAACGATATGCCCATGGCATAGTGGGTGTGGTTGAAAAGGAGTGGTAGTGGAGGTGCATGAATTAAAAAAAAATCGAGGCCTTTGGTTATTGTACACACACCCTTTTAATAATGGAGTGAGGTTGGTAATGGGGAGAGTGGCTAATGCTAAAAATTTATGAGACCTTAGCTTCTCCTATATATTCTAAATACCAATTTTATAGATTATTACTTGCTCCTTTATCCCAATTTACCCCCAAACCCTTCAACGGAATAAGATCAAAATATAATCTAGTTCCAGATCTCGTCAAAATATATACCGTGTACCAAATTTCAAGTCAATATCTTAAACGGTTCCAGAATAATCGTGCGCACAAAAAAGTTACACACTGACAGATCGACAGACCGACAGAACGACAGACAGAAATTTTTTTGACAAGAACAAGAACAGCAATGGGTCAGCATAAAACAGTATACCAACGTGAACCTGATATTTGCCTCGGTTAAAACAATAGCATATTTAAACTACCAAGCCAAATTCCCTAGATAAAGACTTTATTGGCAACCCAAAATAATGTGATACACAAAAAATACCAAATCAATCGGCGCCTCGTGCAATGTGCCACGCACCTAGATAAAATGTCTTTCTGGAACAAAATTCGAAGAATGACCCCAAGCCATTTTTTCCTTATCCATTGCCAACTTAAGCCACAGTCCGAAAATATTCACTCCTGTTCTTTAGCCAATGGAAACGCCTCAAAGAAGATGCTACAATTAAATGGAAACTGAACCTAATTAAGAAGAAACATTTAACAAGTCTCTTACATCAGACAATAACATAGAACAAATCATATTGACTAGTATAAACATAAACTAAAGAAATAGCTCTAAGTTTAAAAGTTTTCACATTCAAATGCTACAAATATATAAAGCATTAGGAGTGTTCCCTCCTAGATAAGACACGGAAAATGGTATATTTGCCAATCACAGATATTTGCTGTATACAGGGTCAAAAACGACACAATGATACTGCAGATAAAACATTGAAAAAAAATCGCTAAAGGTATTTACCCAAAACTTCTCCTCTATTTTTTATTGATTCTTTTTATTCACAATGTCCTGACGGACGATTTATGATTCATAAGAGAAAAACTGACACGATATAAATTTTTTTTTGTCCAAAATTGGCGTCAGCGCGTCAAAATACTTCAGAAAAATTAGATGAAAACCTTGTAGACCTGTGTGATTCACAACAGTAATCAACACATAAAAAATAAACATTATTTCTAAATAATTAGGGAAACAAACGTAAATAAAATGACTTTAATATTTTTTTAAAAAAGCACACATTACCTTACTAGTTGTTCAAAATAGCCATCACCGGCCCTAACACATGCTCTAACACGTTTTGAAAAATTAAATGATACTCTTTGCAATGTGTCCTCTGATAGTTTCATATTGTTGAAAGTGTCAGACAAGTTTCCCTTAAATAGTTTTCATCTTGAATGATGCTCGAATACACTTTTTGTTTTGTTTCTCCCCACACACTTCGTGGAAGCCATTTCTGAAGAGCTTCTTGGCCTCGACCTATTCACCTTTCACGAAAATTATCTTAAAGCCAATTTCTCACAGTCAGTCGGTAATGTGGCGATGCTTCATCTTGTATAAACCACATCTTACGTATATATTGAAGTTCAACATCTTCTAGTAAATTGTAAAGGTCTTTTCTTAACAACTTTAAATAGTTTTCTCCGTTGAGGATATTAGGTAGCTCCAATGGTCCCAAAATATTGTTTCCTAGTAATCCGACCTAGTAATTAATTTTAATTTTAAACTAAAAAATCGGCAGCTACTGGAAGCGGCTGAAACCTCCCCACACGGTGGGGAGCTGTGTTTGCATTACATCGGAAATCAGAGCACTGAGCAAACAGATAAATTACACGTGACTTTGGAGCCATTTATTTCATGAACAAATATCGAACGAACTGAAGTGGACTACAAGCAATCTGTTAAAACATAACCTCTCATGTTTATTTATGTTGCATGTTAATCAATTGCCGGATATTATAAGGGTATTAACAGATAACGTTTAGAAAATTTTGTAGAACATTGGATAGCGAAAAAAAAATAGTAACACAGAATTTAGCCCAAATGACACTCTAATCTCAACAAGTCAATAACATTATGGATAATTCAAGCAGACTATGCATGCGTCAAATTAAAATCTTCCTACTCGATCAAAAAAGGTTCAAGCAAGTCGAGCTTCGTCCGAGGCCTTTATTTTGTAATATTCGAATGTTTCAGATTTAGCTCGGTTAGCTCGATTTGCATTAAATGAACGATTGTGACGCGTCCTATCATTCAGACGTAATATCCGAACACGGCTACAAAACAATTGTTACCTTTAAAAAAACCAACTAAAATAAGTTTTGACATTGTCAAAAATATTTGGGTTGGTAACCTTTACGAATGTTGGTTTTTAGGTTATGAAATACATTTATGGACATATAGGCCAGTCTATTGAATACTACATACGTATAATAAAACATGCGTATCACTGATATCTAGCAGCACTTAGTTATTTAAACGTAAACTTGCCTTGCCCATAACAATGAATACATTTGAGTTTATCTTTCTTGCACAAACTTTTTACGCAAATCTAGCCTCATAATATTTATATAGATGTAAAGATTTATATGCCTTTAACTGCTGGTCTGTGTAGAAGCTGTGAGTCAAAACTAAGTAATTTACCATATCAATTACGGACACACAAGGTAAAATAGACAAATCTGCAGAAAGATCTTTAGTCTCCACTCAAAGCGTGTATGAGTCAATATTGTCTATTATTTTGATTTTCTCATGATAGCGACACTTTACACCACCCATCATGAGGGGTTGAATAATATTCACTACATGACATTATTACGAAAACACAGTTTCTCGAGAAAAACTAGAAAAAAATATAAAACCACGCAAACTGCGTTTGGTTGCCCCTCAAGCAAAATATCCGACTTGTCAAAACCACGTGACCTAAAATGGTCTATACAATAATTTCTCAAGTTTTTCAAGTTAATTCTCATTTTTAATGTTCGTATACGCATTTTTAGCTTGGAGCCACAATGGCTCCAAGCAAATATTTAAAAATTCACGCAAATAATTTTTTTGATTAATAAAAGTAGGCTGCTGTAGGTTTAAGTTAAGTTTTCTAACCTACAAAAAGAGTCCTATTTTATTAGGACAAAATAATTAGAACTTCATAAACATTACACTGTACTAGATTTTAGTGGAAAGTACGGGAACCAGGCAGAAATTTTAATAATAGCTACGTAATATTCTTAAATTTTTTGAGGTTAGTTGTTACATCACGTACCATAACCTATAAATCAACATTCACAAAGGTTACCAACCCAAATATTTTTGACAGATGACAAAATACATTTTCCCCTAACAATAATACCAATAATATTTTTTGGATGCTGTCATGTGTGCACATATAACGAATTCTTTTTAATTTTTTTAACGGAAACCACATCGAAAGGGTACAAGTGTGATATATCGTTGAAATTGGAATTATTACTGCTTTTCAATGATTCGATTACAAATTGAAAGTAATCTTAAAATAAATAACTTGTGCCAAAACGGCATTAAACGTAATCCGATCTCAACCAAAACCTTTTCAGATATTCTGGAGCACTAAAGAAACCCTCATGCAAAGTTTCATCCAAACCCGTTTAATAGCTTCGCCGCTATCGTGCTAACAAACACACACACACACACACACAGAGACATTTTTCAAAAATCACTTTTTTGGGTTCCTGGGACCTCAAAACTAACTACCACTAATTGTAGTAATTTTATTGTGGGGAGGTTAAAATGCCTCACTTTCTTCTAATGAAGGTTCTCGTCTTCCCAGTAAAAAATGTCACTTTTGGTAAAACAAAATTCATCAGTGAAGAGGATACGTTTCATGAAAAAAGTGTTTTGATGATTTTTTTCAATAACTCAATTGCAAAAATCTATTTTTTTTATAATCTCCGGGTAGTAACTCTCGTACTTTTTTAAGTGGAAGTGATGGAGTTGCTGCTCATGTAATGTCCAACAAACACTTGAGTGTGAAATATTTTATAATACACTAATACGCCTAGTATGGATAGTAGGGTCTTCCTCAATTCTCTCTCTTGCTTTGGCAGCTGGATTTCGAATGGTACGATTTCCTCCCCCACGATTTTGTACTTTTAATGAACTGGTCTCTACTAAACGAATATCGATTGAAACAAACATACCTCTAGAAGGCGCTTTTCTTCTTGGAAACAATTCTCTATATATTCCTTCAGCCGCTCTTGAATTTCCATAACACTGTCCGTAAACAAAATTCATGTAGGCTAATTCTTTTAAACTATATTCAACTGCCAGAATTACCTAGGTAAGGATAAAGAACTGGAATTGACAACAAATGAAAGTGAAAAGTTTCAAAGTTTTATCTGCAGTATTGTTTTGGCAACGTCGTTTTGACTCAACCTGCACACTACAATCGATACAATAGCAGTTTGAAAGTTATAGACAGAACTACTTCAAAAATTAACCTTTAAGGGCAAATAGTTTCGAACAGGATTTTCCTTGAAAATAAGGTGATTTATAATTTTAAAAAATTTTTAACCAAAATATACTTCTTCCTGAGACACCTTGTATAGTCGATAGAAATAGATTTCTCCTATTCAGTTATTTCTTTAGTTACTGTTACTGTTTATATAAATTTGCTAAACAAGTAAATCGTTCAATTTCAATTACACGTAAGTAAATAAGTAAAGGTCCTGGGGCGACAAGTATGGGATAGCAGCCACAATGGAAAGTGAGGGCAACATTTTTTCTGTAGGACGGCCTCACTAAATGGTGTTTTCCTGTAAAAGACCCAGTTGCGGTGCACACTAGTTTCTGAGATATACGCGAACCAAAGAAATTAATTACTTCCACATTGAGTGGAAGAACGACAAAAAAATTTTTGAAAATTTTTATTGTTCAAATAGGCTTAGAATGTCATGAAACGTCGAGATTTTAAATTTGAGCGAAAAAAAATTCTGTCTGTCTGTCGGTCTGTAACTTTTTTTTTTTGTGCGCACGTTTACTCTGGTAAATTGACTTGATATTTGGTACATATAAGTACTTTAACGGGACCTGGAACTAGATTATATTTTCATCTTATTCCGTCGAACGGTTGGGGGGTAAAAGGGGGTAAATGTGGGGTAAATAGGTAAATCAAGCAGGTAGGAGTCCATATAATTGGTATCTATTGTATACAAGAGAAGCTAAGGTTTCAAAAAATGTTTTGGCATTAGCCACCTGCCTCATTATTAAAGGGGATGAAAAAAAATGTGATTTAGTGTGTGTACAAGAACCAAAAGCTTCAAAATATTTTTTTACTTTATCCACCCCCACTACCACCCCCTCCAGCCCACTACCGCGTGGGATATCGTTTTAGGGGTTTTTGGGGTAGACGATTTCAAATATTATATTATTAAAGTTCTATAAACAATTATTTTCACATGCAAAATTTTTTCGTTATGAGAGATTTGGGTAGAAAATATGGATGTGGAAGTAGTGATTCCTTGGGCAGCGGTTTTTTTTTGTTTATATGACCTGGCACAGTAACGAAATTTTTATCATGAAGCCCCTTAATTATGTACTAAAACATATTTTTTTCAAAATTGGAAGAGTGAGAAAATAGGGCAGGTCTAAACTCCTTGATAATACAGGTACTTGATATATTTATTTATTAGAAAATTTGTTTATTTAAATATTTACGTACACAAGTAAGGTAATATAAAATATTAATGTTAATAAAGTTGGCTACAGATAGGGCGACACGATCAGACCGTATGTTTTTAAATTTATTACCAGCAAAGTGTCCATTTCACAAATGTTTGATTGGTTTTGATATAAACTTTTGTAATTGAGTTGAATAAAGCTATTTCCAAGTAAAAAGGGAATGTATGATTTTGCACGGTAATTACGGGTAAAAGTTTGTATTTTCTATTTTTTCTTAGATCAGGTTCAAAATTGATATATGGGGTCATCGTTGCCTAAGCACTTTTTCTTAATAAAACTTTTTGATATCTTGTCAATTCGACCCATTCTTCAGTACCACCGTCAACTATTTTTTACATTTCCGCCAAACTGGTGAATACATGACATGTCAAAATGTTATTTTTTAACCCCCGACCCAAAAGTTTGACTCGTATGTTTGTATGCCTGTTGTCTGTCTGTCTGTGGCTTCATATCTCTTCAACGGGTGATGCGATTTTGATGATTTTTTTTATTTGAAAGAGTATTTTGTCGAGAAGGTTTTAGGCCATATTAGATTTTGATGTTTGGTCGCCATCTTGAATTCGCCATGTTGAACTTCTCTAGAAATTGTCCGATTGAAGTAAAATTGAAAATGTCCGGACCATTAGGAAGTTTCCATTTTTCTCATTTTCTCGTAATAAATAGTCGTAAAAATCTAAAAAATATATGTAATTTTTTTTTTTTAATTATTTCTATAAATAAAAAAGTTATAGTCCTTCCAAGTTTAAAATGCCGCGATCATCTGGGCTGAGCTCGATTACGTCACAATACATGATTCCGCCAACAGCGAGCGGGCACGGGCACCTTTATACTCGCTGGCAGGCACCGACAGTTTATAGCCAGCTTGCATTTGAGAGCCCAAAAAATTGCTAAAACATGCAATTTTGGCACGTTCATATTTTTCGAAAAACACCATTGGGACGGCCGTATGATGTCGCGACGTAAAGAGGAAGTCTTCCAGATAAACTTGATCGTAAATTGCACGGCGAAATTCGAAAATTCGGCTCGGCACGAACGAATCAAAAGTGACATTTTATGACATTTCAGAAAATCCAGCACATACACTAAATAAAGGGAACATACAGCGCGCCGCCGGCATGGCAAGTCAGCGCGTTGTGTATTGTGACGTCACGGTGGGCTTCAGCCGAGGCGAAGTATTCAAATAAGAAATTGAATAAGTTCGTGAGTTTTCCAGATATCGAAATAATTTTTGTTTTGTTTGACTAGTTATCTGAAAGTCTACTAAATGAGGTTGAATGTACATGATATTTCTAAAATAGGAAACTTCCTAATTATGGTAGTATTATAAAAAATAATATTTTAAAATTTTTTAATAAATTTATTATTACTTACCACTTTAATGGTTTAATGGGTCTATAACATAAATATCTAAAAGCGGTCAAAATATATTAAGCCATTAGAGAGAAAAATTGTTTTTTCATTTTTTTTTTATTTTGAGTATATCTCAAAAACTAGAGCGCGCAACGACTGGGTCTTTTACAGGAAAACATCTGTTAGTGAGGCCGTCATACAGAAAAAAATGTCACCCTTGCCTTCCATTGGGGCCGCTATCCCATGCTTATCCCCCCCCCCCCCCAGGCTCTTTATTTATAAAACACACATGTATAAATATATAACGGAAGGTATGTACAGTTGTATTCATTAAAAAAAGGTATAGATGACTTTTTATTGGAGGTTAGCACATATCTAAGGTTGTCAAGAATGCAAATCATTGTCGTCGGTGTTATTATTTTTGAAAGTGTATAATGGTAGCATTTGATAAACTTTGGCAGTAAATAAATAAAAATGCCTCCTCATGATCTCAAATTGAAAATGTACCAAAAAGTATCCAAAATCGAAGATGGATGGACAATTCGTGCTATAGCACTGTTTTATAATAGAGTAAATTTGATCAAGTAATAGAAAAAGATTATTATATAACCAAATATTAGATTTCATTTTAAGTATTTTTGCTATTGTTGTTTTCTGTTTCGTTTAAATTTTTATAAAACTGTTAAATATAAATATAATTGAATATACTTACTTATTACTACAATACTTATTACCACTAGACTTATTACTTACTATACTTATATTAATTCAATGGATATTAAAAACTGAAAGTTATATTTACATAAAATATCCGAATTGTGTACCTGTTAATATATTTTTTAAATTAGTATATTTTATAATTTGTTCCTAACATCCAATTAGATAATTCTTGAGACCACGGGAAGTACCTACTCTGATTAAGCTATAATTTGATGGTGTTATTATTTTTTCTTGTGTATTAGTATACTTTAATTGAAGACCTAAGTGGATAAAGGTTTTATGTCGCATTTTTAAAAAAAAATACTTTCTGCAATTTTTGAACACCCCCAATATAGATTTAACACCCAATAAACTTGTAATATTTTATAGAAACTTTTTAATTATAAAGGCGTCATGTCGTACATACAACCAGTAATTTTAATGGATGTACACAGTTTTGGGCAGAAAAATCTAGTTTCATAACAGCTTGATATTGTTCTTTAATATTAGTGTAAACAAAAGAACATAACCCAAATTTATCTATTTTATGAGGTATTATTCATTTGAATGGAAGACAAAATAAATAAGTTCCAACTCGGAACCGTTTTGTTTAATTTACTCAAAACTTTAAAAGTGTGACATAACACCTTTATAGGTCTTCAATTCATACTAAATTGTATGTCGCTTGCTCCAATTACATAGAAAGAGAAATACACCAATCTAATAAAAAACACTTATAGATACCAATTCTTGGCGGCAGAAAGTAATATCTCTTTTAGTGAATATTAACCCCAAAGCTTTCTCTGCAGAGCACCCCCCTGAAAATAATCGCTGGAACATAACCATCTTCTGTGTAGAGAAAAAGCAGAAGTGTCCGTGATTGTACGCATTGTAATGTTCTGAATGAGTCACTATTCATTTTGTATTGTTATTTCTAGAGAAAATATGGTGCACTCATCCTCAATGTAAATTACTTGTAATCACAGACTGCATTCAGGACCGTTCTTGAATATTCGGTATTGCTAAATGCCAGACTGAGTTGTGCATTACGAGCACCATGAAAATAATTGCAATACAAGGTAATATATTAATATAGTAATATAAATTCACGTTTACTTTCCAGTAAATGATCTACTAGAGAATATAATTTTTAGCAAAATACCAAGGTAACTTTAAACTAGTGGAAGCTTTATACTCTTCGACAATTTACTGAGCTTTTTATATAATTGTTACACATTCTATAGGATACTCTTCGCAGTTTTCTTGTAAATAATGTTAGTTTTGGACATTCTAAATTTTGTGATACCAACTTTGTTGTTAAAAAAAATATATAAAAAAAAAATTAAAAAAAACACCACCCTCTCTGAGGGATTCGAACACACGACCTTTGGAAAAACCGAGGGCCCGAGGGTTTGTAAGTCGCCCAAGGGCATAAACATCTAATAATTCCCGCGGTGCATACAAACTTTTATGTCATACTAGTTCGTTATTGCATCCACAATATTATTTAAAAACATCCGAATATTCAGTTTGATTATAACAACATTTTCATTTTATCATATCGTTGCTAAGGAAATGCTTTATTTATTTGTTGAATAAACAAATTTTGCTATCTGTCAAACTTAAAAAGTCAAAATGCAGGAACGTTTTGAAATTCCTGACGAAATCGCAAAAGAAAGCAGAAAAAGCAACACAAAACTTGCTGCCGAATAAATCGAGAGACGCCTACAACAGAGAATATGACAAATTACTAAACTGGATGGCAGAAAACTGTGTAGAACATATTGATGAAACTGTGCTGCTTGCATACTTCGGCGATCTCGCTGAAACATTTTCTTCGACTTCCTTATGGTCCAAATATTCAATGGTAAAGAAGACTTTATTGGTTAATAAAAATATTAACATCGCCAATTACAATAAGTTAAGCGAATATTTGAAGCAACAGTCAAAAGGATACCTGTCAAAAAAGTCTTAAGTTCTGTCTAGAGAAGATGTTTTAAAATTTATTCATGAGGCACCGAATGAGATGTTTTTAATGAACAAAATTGCATTAATATTTGGTGTATTTGGTGGATGTTGGCGACAAGAACTTGTGAATATGTTAGTTACTCACGTAAAAGATAGAAAATCAGTTTTCGTGGTAAATGCCAGAGACAAAAACCGATAAAAAGCTGAAGTTTGAAGCTGATGTCTTTACGACCACGTGGTTGTTCAGAAAAAAAACTTTTTCTGACCTATAGACAAGGCCGCTGTAGTGTACAGCCAGTTGGAAAAAACACATTTGGAAAAATCCCATTCGTCATTGCGAAATATCTGGGCTTGAGCGATCTAACTATCACCGGAACCTTCCAGAATTGCCAGTTTAATGTGAATTCGACTAAATAAAGTTAATTATATTATTTACATAATACTTTAATTTCATATTTTCTAATTAATAAAGTTTATTAATGAGTTAATCAAAAAATGTTTTTTTTTTGTGTACAAAAAAATATTTGCGTGTAAATAAATATGATCCGGAGATGTAAAATTTCCGAAAAAAAGCCCATATAGGTCCATTTAAGAACCTGCCCATGGGCTGGAGATACCTGTATACAATATTCATATAAATAACAATTAAAATAACAATAAACATCACTATCAACCCAATACAATATGTGCACGTAACCGACACACATTGTACACATATATAGTTTTTCTATGGGAAAGTTAAAAAGTTAATAAGAGAGTTAAAAAATGATTATTAATCTATAATTGAATGAATTTCATATCTGTTTCTGATAAGGATCCATTTACTTAATTTGTTATTAAATTTCTCAAGAAATCAGGTAGTCTATTTCGCATTCTGGGACCAATGTGAATGAATCTTCTTTGTCCTATCGATTTTTGAGCTCTTGGTAGAATTAAATTAGCTGCTATTCTATTCCGCGTTTCATATCTATGACTAACTGTTTATGTATAGTGTCGGTTTGAATACATAAAAACCATGGCAGTTTTAAAGAAAGGTAGCCGTAAGACGAGTATCTTACATTCAGCATATAACAAATCAGACGGGTATCTGAATGGTCTTTTGAAAATAATTCTTAGGAATCTCTTCTGCAAAATATTCAATGGCATTAAATGTGTTTTTCTTATACCACCCCAGCCAATAATCCCATACTGTGATATTGATCCGACAAAAAAGAATCAACATAGATACCTAGATATTTCACCGACAAGGACAGATTTATCGTTATGTCATTATCAATTTTTATATTATCCTTATCAGGTAAGTATTTCTTATACGTTGTAAAATGCACAATTTTGGTGTTTGCTATATTCACAGTTAATACATTTGATTTAAAATAATTAAAAATTCTTTTCAGGTCATTTTTTGCTAGAGCGAAGGCCTCATTCAAGGTATCGGCTACGTACACCACAACGGTGTCGTCGGCAAAAGACAATATTGTTCCAGAAGAGTTTAAGCTAAGTAATTGGTTAATATATATTAAGAACAATACAGGTCCAAGAACAGTACCCTGGGAGACTCCAAATGTTACCACAGCTTCGTCACTCAGAATACCGTCAAATTCCACTCGTTGTTTCCTATCCGATAAATAACTTTTAATTATATTGTAGGCATTTCCTCTTATTCCTAGATGTTCTAGTTTATCCAGCATAAGTCCGTGACTCACTGTGTCAAAGGCCTTTGCCAGTTCCACGAAGACACCCAGGCATGCCATTTTATTATCTAAAGCTTCGTACAACAAGGTTGTAAGTTTGGCGACTGCATCCTGAGTAGAATTTTTCTGCTGGAAACCAAATTGCATTTCACTTAAAATTTAATTTTTAGCTACACCAGATGCGAGAGATGGTCGATAATTGGTAAGTTTATGTTTACCCCTCGTTTGAACAATGGTTTTACGGTGGCATATTTTAATTTTGATGGGAAGATACGACTTTTTATTATCAGATTTAGTAGAGCACTGATTGGTTCTGAAATATAACATGCCATTAGTTGTTATAATTTCTATAAGTTGGGGGTAAATTGGGTAGCCACCCCCGTTACCACCCCCACCTCATTATTTAAGGGGATGAAAAAAATTGTGATTTAGTCTGTGTACAAGAACCAAAACCTCAAAATATTTTTTTACTTCATCCACCCCCACTACCACCCCCTATCACCACCCCCACCCCACTACCGATGTGGGATATTGTTTTATGGGTTTTTGGGGTAGACAATTTCAAATATTATATTATTAAATTTCCATAAGCAAATATTTCCACATACAAAATGTTTTCGTTGTGAGAGACTTGGATAGAAAATCTGTATGTGGAAGTAGTGATTCCTTGGGCAGCGGTTTTTCCTCAGCTCCTTAGTGACATCAGCCCAAGGAGGTATCTTCTTCACCTCTTGCCATCTGGTTTTCCTAGAAAACGTCTTCAGATCCACATCTCGAAAGCATTAATAGGCCGCCTGTCTGCTTTCATAGAAATCTGCTCAGTCTCCAATCGTAATTTTGGTTTTGTTGTAATTTACATATAAATCATAATCAGAGCATATTGTCTGAGTCATGTCCAGCAGGTGCGTGAACTAATTCTCGTTAGTACAAAATTGTATTGTTTGCAGTTCTCAAGTACGAAATTTTTGTTCCGCCTGTAGTTGGTTATCTACCCTACCAGTTTTCTATCACATGTCGCAACACGTATTTACTATAGATGTCAAATACAGAACACAGCCTCTCTGGCGCCTTTAAACTGAAAACTTTAAACTTATCTGAGTTCGTTATCTACATCCACAAAAGCACAATTTTTTCATAAACTCAGATCAGATGTTTGGGTGCCCCCATCTCTAATAATACAGCCTGCAGTGTATTCCATTTCACATTATAAGAAGCCTTACAGGAGTCAACGAAACAATGGTACATAAACACGTAATATTATTTTGCCCTTTCAAAATTCAATATTTGCTCTCTAGTACAGCGTCCCTTCATCTCTCACAGCTTGCCAAATTGACCAAGAAGGCTTGGACCGGTTTAGTTTTCTTCGCAGTTACATAAAAAACCCTTAACCAAAAACATTCGGGAAGGTCAGTTTTCTTCCCAATTTCTTAGATGTTAACAGGTTTTATTTCCCTTACTTACCGAGAGGAAGTATTGTAATGCAACCGTCAACCGCGCTCAAAATTTTGTACACCAGATTTCCTCTTTGACGAAGATTTCCTCTGATTTCCTTCTAAGTATACACCAGATTTCCTTCGCGGTTTGCCGCTCGATTGTAATAGAGAAAAAAACACCCTCCGAGATTTATCCAGATTATCACGTTTCAGACTATGTAGATTAGGAGAATTAAAATCATTCAATTCCATCTGTCTGTCTGTCTCTCGGTCTAGTGTCTGTTGGCGCTATATCTACAAAACCATGTGACGGAAAAGAATAATATTTGATAAATAGTTGACGCTATTGCCAATGAAGAACTGGGATACACTTCTAGTGAAAAATATACTCCAAAAAAATAATTTATAAAAAAATGTGAGAGAAGACAGTAATATGTAGTAACACAACTGTCAAGGAAGAAAGATATGAAGAATATACAGGGTGGCCACCCTAAGAAAAATAATGAAAAAATGTGACGGAGGACAATAATATTTCGCATATATATATACAACAGAACTGTGAAGGAAAAGTATGAATAAAATATACAAGGTGGTGACCCTAAAAAAAGTTGTGAAAATAATCGGACGGAGAACGATAATATATAACATGAACATAACTCTCTAGGAAGAAAGATATAAACAATACACAGGGTGATTACCCAGATAGCACCATCTGATTCCTGGAACAATAATTGATTATACGTTTGGAAGATTCAACTATTCCTAAAATAATTTTTAAATATTCCAGATATTACAAGAATATCCTTTCTTATGCAAATGGCACTGTTTTTAAATATTCTAGGATTATCTGAAATGTATATTACAGGAATAATCAAGTTAATCTAGGAATATTTTAAAAATATTATCAATATTTTTTCTCCAGTAGAATATTTCTTTAGGTATAACCGTGTATTAAGTACGTTCAAATATATTTCTATTTAAAGACTTTTGTGACGTTCTGATAAGTACATGTAATTTAATAATAAATCGACAAGTAAATAACCAATTTTAAACTAAAATGACATTTGCTAGTTAAGATATTGTCTTTTTGACGTATCATTGCTCAATATACGTGAGCGAAAGTTAACCGAAAAGAACGACACTATCAGAATAATACGAAACTATATACAGAAAAAAGCACGATAATTGCTTGCAGCTACCAATTTTTACCTGTTGTCGTCAGTGTCAGTATTCAGTATCATCAGTGCCATGAAGATATATATTATACCGCAGAATTTATATTTTAGACTGCCGACACGAATTATCGGGCGAATACTCATAGACCAGTAGTAGGACTAAGTCGGCGACATAAGCAAATCCATCTACCAACATCTATTATAAACTTGAAAAGTCTTCGAAATGTATCAAATAGAGTCAAAATTCTACAGATAAACGTGACTTATTAATTGCCTCCGATGTAACGACATTGTTACATCGGAGGCAATTCCAACATTAAACCGGGTTTTAGCCGACGTTGTGTGTTTAATGGGAATATTCCTGTATTTTTTTCCTGGAATAATATTGTCTCTTTTTCAAAAATTATATATCTACTAAGAATATTAGACTATTGTTCAAAAGGAATATTCTTCTATTATTCTTATGAAATATTCCAAGATCAACATGTTAAATTGTTTATATTCTTAGAATAACAGAACCGAGAACAGAACAATATTTCGAATATATACTATCCTCAGAGGAGATCTACAAATTATTCTTAGAATATCTTGTGTTATCTGGATAATCCAAAAAAATAATAAAAAAAAATTATGGAAATAATATTTGAACTTCAGTCGACAAAACTATCGAGGAGCAAACCTGACATACTTTCAGTGAAACATACGCGCTGGTCACTTTAAAACATAAGAAACGATAGAGGAAAATGATTGTGAGAAAATGTGATTATTTTGATATAATTTTAATTAAAAAGGTATGCATGGTGGTCATCCTACAGAAAAAATTATTCGTAGATAAAGGACGCCATAGCGAGCTCAGTTATTAATGTGTGCAAGTTAAACCCTATAAAGGTCGAATATTGTAACGTTATCCTGAAGCTCCTTTCATCCAAAAGAGAGAGAGTAAATGTTGTTAATTCTTATGACGATTACACAGCCCCACAAAAAAAAATAAAAGTTCTGTACCAGAGACGTGAATACATAGATTTTGTGTATTTTTTTATGCTGAATCCGAATCTGCAGCCAAAAATATGGGTTACCCAGGTAGTTTTTTAGTAAAACACAAAAACATCCCCTAAAATAGAGTGATACGGTAAAGCTATATAATGAAATGCAACAATTTGTAAATATTTTGAGAAAACATTTTAAAATAAGATTTTGAGCATTAGAAAGAAATATATGCAAATTAAATCCATACCCACCCCTACGAGGGGGTTAATTCCACCTTTAAGATCAAATAACGAATGTTATAGTGCAAAACAATGTGAAAAGCCATAACCTCGTAGTTTGTAATTCCAAATATACAAATGTAGGTTGACAGACAATATACCTAAAAAATATAATATAATCTTATTTTTAAGGGGCGTGAAACCACCTCTGCAGACCTAGGTATTTTTTACCCCATTGAGTTACATATTTTTCTATTCAATGGTTTGGTCTAAATTTTGTTACCGCGGGTTTTTGTGGTCGCTGCATTAAAATTTGAAGATTATGGCTGAAACTGTTACTCGGGGGTTTTTGGAGTCCCTCATCACGATTCTCTGTTGACGCCTATTTGGTAAAAATTATAAAAAAAATTGTCTGTCAAACTTACAGATGTCAAACTGGCAGATGTCAAACTGACAAATGTCACACTGACAGGTGTCAAAAGGGATAAACGTCATTTTGACAGATGTCTGACGGGATAAACGTAATTTTGACAGATGTCAAACTGGCAGATGTCAAAGGGAGTAAACGTCACTTTGATAGATGTCAAACTGACAGCAACCCCGACGTGGTCATAAGATTAATAATAATAATGTACTATTCGCCATTCAAATTTTCCACCAAGCTCATGTAACTCGTTAGGAAAGGTTTACTTTCAAGCTCTAAATTATAATTTCCCACGATATTGCCACGATGATCACTTTTATATATTTGGCTCCAAATCGTCCCTATTTCATTCGTCCTCACTTTCACATTTAAGCGATACTGCACACTGCAAATCGAATTTATATTTCTTGTTTCTCATTTTTAGACATTTGCCTATTTTTACTCAAATGCCTCAATTTTTTTAAACATTCATAATATATTTCTTTGGGTGGTAAATACCAATTTCTATGGTACTTTTTAATCCGCCATAATGGGTCCGCCATTTTGGATTTAAAAATTTGCGAATTAAGACCCCAGAATCGTAATCAGCAACTCCAAAACCCCGAGTAATAAGTTTCAGCCATAATCTTCAAATTTTGAATGCTTTTCCTATTTTTACATCCGCCATATTAGATACACCATCTTTTATTCAGGAATTTTCGGATTCGGACTTCAGATTCATAATCAGCGACCCCAAAAATCCGCGGTAACAAAATTTAGACCAAACCATTGAATAGAAAAATATGTGACCTAGGCCTGCAGAGGTGGTTTCAAGCCCCTTAAAAATAAGATTATATTATATTTTTTAGGTATATTGTCTGTCAACGCACATTTGTATATTTGGAATTACAAACTACGAGGCTATGGCTTTTCACATTGTTTTGCACTATAACATTCGCTATTTGATCTTAAAGGTGGAATTACCCCCCTCGTAGGGGTGGGTATGAATTTAATTTGAATATATTTCTTTCTAATGCTCAAAATTTTATTTTAAAATGTTTTCTCAAAGTATTTACAAATTGTTGCATTTCATTATAAAGCTTTACCATATCACTCTATTTTAGGGGATGTTTTTGCGTTTTACTAAAAAACTACCTGGGTAACCCATATTTTTGGCTACGGATTCGAATTCAGCATAAATAAATACACAAAATCTATGTATTCAGGTCTCTGGTACATAACTTTTATTTTTTTTGTGGGGCTGTGTTATTAGTATAGGTGAAAATCTAATTACATTTTCTCTGTTAACAAAATAAAGGTAATTGTCAAAATCCTTGTCATTTAAACGACAGCTGAGATTTTGTATGCAACTGTATTGGTGGTGATTGTTGAAATAACAAACGTATCGATAAAATCAAAATATATCGATAAAAGTTTTTGCCAGTCTAGCCTGTTATGAACATTTTTACCGATAATAGTATATTATATTACTAGGAGTAGAACGCCCAGTTTGCAAATCCTGGGCTCAACACAAAAAGGCGTTCTACTCCGTGTAATATATACTATTTTTTCTTCAAGCGTATTAAAATGCAAAAATTCATTTATTTATCATAAATGTACAAATATTCAAACTACAGTCTTACATGTTGACACAATATGACAAGTGGCTAGTGGATAGCGCGCCACCGGTGGCTTTCGGTATTAACATTATGTTACTAGTAAAATAATACCCACTGCAGTGGCGCTTTCGGAACTAACATTATGTTACTAGTAAAACAATGTCCACTACGGTGGCGTTCGGTACTAATATTTTGTTACTAGTAAAACAATGTCCTACTTCTACTTCTGTTTTTGGTGACATAATTTAAACATTTTAATACGCTTGAAGAAAAATGTTGTTTGTGTGTTAATCAGCATTTACGGACCAGGATAAGATAACTACCTTTACATTTTATTGCGGTGCAAGCTATACTATACTATACTTACTATTCACGTCTTAACAGACCAAAACTCTTTCCCAATAACCTAATGTTCTGGAGAGTGTCCTCTCTGCCTCTTGCCACCTGAGTTTCTCCGAACTATCAACCGTTCTATATTATCCCCTGTTTGGCTTATGTGATAAAAAAAAGAAGAATCGGGAGAATACGATGCTGGAGAGTTGCTTTGGGGAATGTATTTCCTGGAGAAGTGAGCTGTTAGCGTGATGGGCTATCCAGACAATTCGCAGCAAAGACCTGCATGCTATCTCGAGAGTTTCAATACACCGTTTGTCTCTCTCCCTAACAGTTCATGTCTCAGGGGCTCAAAGGAAGATGGAGGAAACTGGGGTGTTAGCAAGTCTGATCTTGGTACACCACGTAATATTTTTTTCATGAAAAATTTTATATAGCTGTACAACCCTATATAATAATTCCGACGAGAAAACTCCTGTTTTTAAAATTATTTTGCTTCATTCCAAAAGTTTTTGCTATACTTCTTGTATTGTGTACAGCAAGTATAGCAAAAAATACTATTCCAAGCTCTACTCCACTGAGACTGTTTCCATTAAAAAAGTTAGGCAAAAGATCTCCTTACGTATATTCTCGCGTATATTATATCCAAAGGATTTAATAAAGTATGGCATTAAGATCTTTTAACTAAGTTAACATTCTTAATTATTCAGTAGTGCTAGCACGTGTATATAAAATTTTCGCTCTTATCTTTCAGTTTACGTTGTTTTAAACCTCATCAGAAATGCTGTACATCACTTTTGATGTTTCATAATAACAACTTGCTCTCTGCAACGTCTAACCGTATGTACAGTTTTTCTGCTAGAAAATGTAGACAAATAAGTAAATTCGTAATAACTTCTATAGATCTGAAATATTTTTGACCCTTCAGTATTACCAATGACTATCTTACCTTACAGAAATATCAATTAATTATTTTGTACAACTTTATATTCTGCACCTTACCAAATTAGTACTGGTACAATTTGTTACTGTTACGATCCTGTACATACTTCCCTTAGCCTTTCTTGCTTTAGAGTTTTCAGTCTGATTGACGGTTAGAGAGGGTGGGAGAAAACGGAGCTTCGCGTAAAGTATTTTAATATTACATAAATCAAGTGGTCTTTGACTCTAAGTTATTTTAAACGAGAAACTGGTTAACATACCAATATGGGAGAAGTGAGGAAGGCATAACGCTTCTGAAATTTATACGTCATATAAATTATATTTTGCCAGTATTTAAATTATTTTTACCTCGGAATATCACACGAAAAGTGTTTTCGTACATACATATTTCAAAATTTTGTTTATTATGTAATGAAAGTTTCGTTTTTTTTTTTAATGTGGTCTATCAGAGGCCAAAAACATAATTTATGGTATAAATTATAAGTTATACAGAAGTTATAAGCAACTTATAATCAATAATGGAGTTCCACGAAAATATAACGGGATAACTTAATTATTTGGAAACTGATTTGAATAAAAAATGCAACACCAAGAATTCGACGAGAAATTTTTGCGATTAGAAGTGAACAAAATATTAGAACTTTTCTGGTCTATTTTTGTGCTTTTTTATTTTAAAATACCGAGTGCCGTTTTATTGAAAATTGAGAAAGGAATCCAAATTAGGTCCGGTCCGACCGATTTTCAAGATTTTATATGCAATATGAAACATCATCGCGAAAATAACTAACAGAAGAGATTTTTGAAAGAACTTGTGCAAAAATATCAACTCGTAGTTTTTATATCAAATAGAATGCACGATAGTATTTACGACACATTTTGTACATTACTTGTACATTACAAATTAAAATAGCCAACCGTTCAAGCTCGTAGTTGCACGAGCTAAGTTTTCGTTTAACGATTCATTTGTGTATTTTTTTTTTATTGAATTGATTCGATATGTCTATAGAATTCAAATCTAGGCCCTTTGACCTACATGACAAACAGAATAAGTAATTTTAGCCGGAAATATATAAAATAATTAAAAAGCTTTACCAACACACTAAAAATTTTCTTACTTTTAATAGAATTGAATTTTTGCACTGTTCTGTGGAACATAAACAAAATTTTGTCGTATTTGACACATAAAAGCATTTTAAGTTTTGACAATGGAAAGCGAATATTTTTCCGAAACGTTAATAACTGTTCAATTTCTATTTTTTTTAATCATATATTATTTTAGAGAATATTATTTAGGTATTAAGCAAAACACAACTTACACACTTTTTATTTATTATGAAATTACCTACTTTCTGCATATCGTTGCCCTAATCTGGGCATACTAGTTCTTATCTTTTTGTTCTTATCTTTTGGGTTTCAAAAAATATTTAATCAATATTCAAGAATACAGGGTGATTCAGCTTCTATGATCGATAATATATTTTCAACTATTTCAGCTAATAATCTTTCACCAGTAATCATTGAGAGTGATTTATCAGATCATTATTTACAAAAAATATCAATTTTTTTTTATTGCAAAAAATAACCAAATTGAAAAAATTGTACGTCCAAAAAAAAAAACAAAATAAAAAATATTAATGAAATATATCTTAGTCATCTGCACTTGTTTTTGTATAGAAATTTTCAATTCAATTTTTTCAATTCAATTCAATTTTATTCACAATTTTTTCACATACATACTATGGCTTTTTATAATTGTATAACAGGATGTTTTGTTAATGTGGTTTTGTTGGTACCTAGGTAATTATTAGACAATAATCACCTGTACGTACCCGATCTTACAAAAGGGAAATAAATTAATATAATAGCTATTAACATTTTAACCATAAAGATTGAAATTAAAATTAGAATAATTGAATGAGCAGATATAGTGAGATGGCAAATTCAATCATGTCTGTTAATTTGACATAATTTTGGCAAATGCGATAAAATTCTGTACAACATACAATTTACATACTTTGCTAAATTTTTTGGGATAATTTATATTCTTTATAGCTAAGGGTAACAGATTATAGAATTTTGGGCCTAAATAATTTATAAATTTTTTATTTATATTTGTTCTATTTTTGGGTATTATTAAGTGCTGGTTTACTTTAATTCTAGTATTGTACTCATGTGTGGTATAATGTTTTACTTTTGCATGCTTGTGCATAAAACAGCAAGTTGACAGAACGAATAGGCTGCGAACGTTACATATCTTATCAGAGTATAGCAGTTTTGTTATGTATAATCGGTTTTTTCTGTAGATTATTTTAAGAATTGTGTTTTGAGCCACAGCAAGATTTTTTAAAGAGTTGTTGTATAGACCACCCCATACTACTATGCCGTATCGAATGAGCGATTCTATTAGGGATTGATACAGGGTTAGTAAAAGATTTTGGTTTAAGAATTGTCATAACAGGTAAAATTTGTGTATGAGTTGTTTTCTTTGAGTTGAGCGATAACTTGTACATATCGAGCCAAAGTTTTACTTTATGTAGACCTAACTTTACTTTTTCTTTACATTCCTCCCATGTGATTCCATTGAATATTAGCACAGTATCGTCAGCGTAAGAGATAATTCTACCATTGATATCCATTTTTGTCAGGGAGTTTATGTATATATTAAATAGAATTGGACCTAGTACGGTACCTTGTGGTACACCAATTTGAATTGCCTTTTTATCACTTAATGTTTCTCTAATTTTAACTCATTGAAATCTATTGGTCAAATAGTTTCGAAAGACTGTCTGCACAATGCCTCTTACACCACAGTTCTCAAGAGCACTAAGGAGTTTTTCGTGAGACACTGTGTCGAACGCCTTTGCCAAGTCTAAAAAGACTGCTATGCATTTTTTCTTATTGTCTAGTTGATCCGTTATTTCTTTTGTTAACTCGTACATAGCGTTTTCGGTACTTAAGCCCTCTGTGAATCCAAATTGATTAGGTGAAAGCAGATTATTAACCTTGAGGAAGTTGATTAAGCGTTCTTTCAGACATTTTTCAAAAATCTTTGTTAAATTATTGATTATGCTTATAGGTCTATAATTATTGATTATTTTGGGATTATCTGATTTATGAATGGGTATAATTGTCGCTATTTTGAATTGACTTGGAACCAGTCCCGTTTTGAAAGTTAAATTTATTATATGTTTTAACGGGTCCAGGATATATAAATGTATGTTTTTAATCATTTTTGAGGTGATTCCATCTGGACCAGGTGTACCATTATTTTTTAGACTATTTATATGTCTGATTATTTCATTAACCTTTACCGGTTTCAGAAACATGGATCTATCTACATGCAGAGAGGTGTCTATATTGTTGTTATGTTGCGGGATTTGTTTATACATGTCCATACCAATACTTGAAAAATAATTGATAGAAAAGTCAGCCATATATCTTTATCATTGCTAAAGGCGTTGTTAGTGTTGTCGTATATTTGTATGTTTTTATTGCAGTTCTTATTGGCTCCATTGGTGGCTTCAGATATTAGTTGATACATTTTTTTTATGTCGTTTGTGTTTTCGCTTATTTTACTTTTATAGTAGTTGTTTTTGGCATCATTTATGATTTTTTTTAGAGTGTTACGATAGGCCTTGTATTCATGTTCTCTAGTAGCAGTATAATTTCTTATTAATTTTTTTTTTTCATTTTTTCTCGTTTTTTTATGGATATAATTATTCCGTTACTTATCCAAGGTTTATTTTTTTGTATTGCCTTTGATTTACAATTACTATGGTATTTGATTGTTCTAAAAAGTTTAAGATTTGAGTCATAAAATTCTGCATGGCGACTTCTGGGTCATTTGCGTTTAATACATTTGATCAATTTGCTTCGTTAAATAATCTTTCTAGTTTATTAAAGTCTGTTTTTACTATTTTGTTTATGGTTATAGGCGTTTGTACATTGTTTATGTTTTCCTGGTTAATATTTAATATGATAGGATAATGATCTGTGATATCATAATTTATTATAAGTGATTTATAATTTATGTTGTTAATATTCAATTTCTTTTTGACAAATATATGGTCAATACAGGTACTTGAGTCATTTGAAACCCTGGTTGGTGAATCCACATACGGCTGCAGACCGTGTAGAGCTAATGTTTCTAGATAGTTATTTACTAATGGGTCATTAATGTTTAAAATATCAATTTTTATATCACCTATGACTATTTCGATGTTTTTATCCAGGTTGTTGGACAGAAAGTTATCCAGATCATCTATAAAGGCTTGGGCTATTGTAGAGGGTGGTCTATACAGGGCTGTTACTCCAATTGTAATGTTATTTATATCTAGATTTATTCTGCATATACTTACATTTGTGAGGTTTAATTTGTATGTTGTTGCATTTGCATTTATTTCTGATTTAATAAGTAAGAATACCACATCACATTTATATTGATATTGCCTTCATTGTAATATGTGGTATATCCCGGGATGTTAAATTGAGAAAATGATTCAATTTGCCAGCATTCGCTTAATATTATTATGTCACAAAAGTAAAGTTTAAATGAGTCTAAAAAATCTAACAATTCATCAAAGTTTTTGCGCACACTTCTTATATTTAAATGTAGGACGTTTATAATTTTTCCACTTAATTTTATTACGTTTGTAATATCGTTAGCACCTACATATTCACATTTGATGTCAGAATCTAATCTATCAAGTATTTCCATTTCTTGCTGACTAGCCATACACCTGCTCTCCATAATTAATTTTATTTCTTAAAATTTGTAGCTGGTACTTGTAAGATGGACATTCTTTACTGTCCGCTTCGTGGTTTGTATTATATTGTGTTTTGTGTTTATAATTTGCGACTTCACAGTTGTTGCATTTCTTAACGAGCTTTTGATATTCATTCGTATTATGTTCATTTCCACAGTATCCGCACACTGTTTTATTAGTACAACTTACATCTTTGTGATAGAAACCTTTGCATTTAAAACATTGAGGTACACTGATGTCTTCATATACCGGATATCGTTCCCATCCTATATACAGTTTTTTATTATACATTAATTTATTAAATAAGACTGGTGAGCACTCTGCAAAAATAATGTATTCTATGGCTTTTGTTTTTTTTACATATGTAATTTTGAATTCATCATTGTCGTCAATACACTTATTTTGTTTCCTAATTACTTGTTCCCATACGTCTTCGCTTTTGTTTTCCCATACGTCTTCGCTTAGTTTTGATTCCACAACCTCATATGCATTTTTTTATTTTGTAGTAGCCATGCTTTTTAGTTTGTCTGCATCCTCTCTGGAACTACATTTTATTGCAATATTACCTGTTTTGGTTAGTTTGATGTTATTAACTCCTATATTTAATTCAGCAGGGTTTATATTTTGGATGACTTCTCTTTTGGTAACCGCTGATTCTTGATTTTTTTTCGGTTTTATAATAACGCTTGGGTAATTATTTGTAGGTTTGCTTGCGTAACGCCGACTCTCACTTCCTTCAGCTGTTATGCTCGCATACGATTTAGGGGACATATCTTGGTATACGCATTGTGGATGATTGCCTTTTATTTTATTGGGTTCCAACACGGCATTTTTTAAAGTTGTTATTTCTTTGTTCATTTCTTCGATCATTAGTATTAAACCGGCTAGTTTATCAGCCTGCTCTTCATTGTTACAGAGCTTGTTCTCGTTGTAAACAGTCACATGACAGGATTTACAGCGCCAGTCATTCTTCATCACATAAAATATTTTGGCTATCTTTTCGAAACATTTTACGTGTAGGGTAACATTACAACCCTCATTATTGCATTTTATTGCACTTTTTCTTATGCCATTATGACATATTTCGCACTGTTTTTCGGTACTCAACTCGGCTCGGGTGGGTTCTACCTCCGTTGCTCCCGTCATCATAAATATTTATTCTTATTTTCCGTCACTGATACATCTGGTACGCTCACTTGTAGTGGACTTTTATGGCCGGGATTTCCAATGATGGTCGGAAACCCCTTAGCGTCGATAGACCTTCTTCCTGGGAAGGGCACTAGCTCGGGCACTGTTTAATCACGTTTTAGACACGACCGATTCCTTCGAGTACTAAACTACTACGTTAGGTAAATACTTTAAAATACTCATTATTAGAGAACCAATCAAAGCAACTACTGAATTACATGAAAGGATTCCTAGCATTTTAAGGCAAAAAAGTTGTGTTTTGCTTAATACCTAAATAATATTCTCTAATCATGATGAAAGCAAATAAATAAAAAATAACTGTAAAAATATATTGTTTTATTTAACGACCTTATTTTAGTTTATATATTTTTTAGGTGTGGGACCGAGTGTAGGACATTTTATGATAGTCAGAAATTCTCGAAAACCAACTTTCGTCTGACCCTTTTAGCGCAGAGGTTTCTTTTACTTTTTGAATTATTATCTCACAAATAAATAATTATTTATTTGTGAGATAATAATTCATTCATTCATTCAGAATTACAGACAATACTGAATATACTTAAAGACCACCGTGAGTCTATTGTCGAGTGTATAATTTAACTATTTTATTTGTAAGAGGTGAAACAGAACGAGATATTGCAGATCACCGTTGCAAAACCCACATTTCAATCCTATCAAGCATCCGTGGGATGAACATATGAAACATATGAACATACGAAATATCCTTAAACTAAACTTCAGTTCATAACTGGAATACAGCGAGAATTGTTGATCTAAAAGTAATGTATAAAATATACCTATGAATAACATAGTCCACATTTAACTATGGAAACTGTCAGTTGATATTTCTGTACTTCTTTTAGTCTTCAAAAGAATTACCTCTAGCTACTCCGCATCTCTATGTAAGTGGGGAATAAGTCCAAAGACTACTCTTTGGACGTACACCTCCATCACGAAACCCTTCATAACATATGCGGCACTTGTGACACTTGTGTATTGGAGCTCCCAGGGGTGCTCCACAATTAGGTCTCGTCTATGTCAAGTCCAAAGGCTAGCTGGTATTGGAATAACTTCAGCAGCTGCATTGGAGACCATCCTTGGACTCACTCCCTTGCATATCGAAGTGAAAATGGAAGCTAGGAAAGCAGAAAATAGACTGTTTAAGAGTGGAATGTGTTATGCGACGAAAAAAGAGCTGGGGCACACAAAGGTCTTGGCTCTACTTGTAAGGGACCAACCAGGTCGTCGCTCAGTCAGAGGAAGCAAAACTCTTAACCATATTAGTATACCAACAATATATTAGAAATCTACCAGCAAATTTTACCTACCAAACTTTACAAAAAATTCCTTAAAATTCTAGTAAAAGTAGAAAAGAAGAAACCTACCAAATGTGGCAACGCTGCATCTGAATACGATGTCGTTGAAAGATGACTGTCAAATGTGTGGGTTGTAATATAAAACCATGACTCATATTCTATACCATTGTGTACAAATAGGAGCGTCAAGGTATAAGTATCTCGAAAGGCAGTTTTTACAACCGGAGGAACTACGGAATTTGCCCTGGAAAAGACTGCTCTCCTTTGTGGAGAGCACTTGCCTTTTCTAGGGAATCCTAAATGTCGCGAATGTATAATGGGCCGATAGGCTGAGTACTGCGATCTTCAGATTTGCTTGCGTTTCTAATAATAATAACCTCTAGGGCACTGGATTTGCGCATAGTTCTTTCTTTGCGTCATCAGCAGATTTATCGTACTAAGAGCTCGAAAAATAACTTTAAAACAAAACCACTTCTGCTATTTCTTATTGCATGCGAAATTTGAAGAAAATCGATAGGGACCTATCTTTTGTAGAAAAGTTTGATTCAGATTAATATATCGTTTAACTCTTAAACGCCTTTAGAAATTTTACAATTTTTAGAACAACTAATTTTAGTCAGTTAAATGACTGAACGAAGCTGAGTATCATTATGAAGAAGGCTAGTCTTTATTTAAGGGTTATTGTCAACTGGAAGGGTTGTAGCACAACAATGGTATTAAAATATTGCGCTAGGTGGTATGATACTATTACTTCACATTTTTCTCCTTTCACATTTAGTAATTAATTTATAACTATTTATAGTTCGTCTAATAGAATCTTTAGCTGTGCCTTCGCTGGATAACAAATTATTCAGCTATAGCGCCCACCTACTCGACAGTAAGGATACTATAATTTTTCTTCTTTTCTTTTGTTCCATTATTTGAATTTGAAACTATTTGTAACTGATAAATCAGAATTTGTAACTGCATCATCGCCGAGTAATACATTTTTAAATCATAAATCATAAAAAAAATAATTGAGATACACTTTGTGAAACATATAGGGATATGTTTCAATGCAAGAATGTTTTCTGGTTTACTATTACTGTCCTTACTCATGATTGTAATCCATTTTAATTATAATATGAATTTATATATGACAAATCATATGAAAACGAATTGTAATTGCTAAATCGTCTAATTCTCGAATGTTCCAAGAAATTCTCATGGACTAATAAACGGACATGTAAAAATATACGATTTTATTAACTTTTACTTTTTAGTTAATGAAAGAAACGAAATTAGATGTTTCAATAGAACCCTACTCACAGCCTGATAATCACCAAAGCTTGAAAGCATACCACCCTTTATGTCGTGGTCATTTCTCGTGACACGATAACTAACAAAAGAACAGGGAGATTAACTTGAATTGGTACGCACATTGTGTGAAATTATATTACGATTTTTCTTAATGAAAATATTCAGAAAGCAAAGTTGAGAGCAGAAATTTCTAAATATGTTTAAAATCGCGTTGTACCTAGCGACTAGTGAATATTTAATTATTGCCTGTAAAATTTGTCACGAAATTAGCCTGATACAGTAGCTTGTATAGTATCTGAGTCAGGAGACTCGACCTCCTTGAAATCATGTAGTGTCTTATTATGACTAAGAAACTACTTTAGAAACGTAATGACTTTCCTTACATTGACAATATTAAAGTGTTAAAAACTAAAATACACACCATACAAGTTATTTTATTAAATTAGTGCCATACAGGGTGTTCCTTAATGAAATTCTAATATTTCAGGATGTGATTCTTTAGGTCATTTTATGAAGAAAAGTTCATATGAACATATGTTCGCAATGGCTTAAATTTTTTGCTACCGGGTATTGATTTTTTTTAATGGTTATTTTTTAATATTTCAGAAAGTACTTTAGATATTATTTTCAATTTTGGCATGTGTTAATAGGATATAAAACCACATGTTTTAATTAGTAAAGTTATTTTATCGCTCCACCAGTGGCATCCCTGCAAACATGTCCTCTGATATTTTTTACCAAAAAAGTGGTGCGCCACTGACATTTTTCCATATTAGCTGGTCAATTCTACATGAAAACAGTCTCTTGCATTTTTCTCGTCAGATGCACAGTTTTTGATTAAAACAATTAAATTCAAATTGCTTCATTTAGCAGTACTGACTAATCATTTTTGAACACATAAATCTAGTCATTCTGGAATACATGGCGTTTTTACAAACATCATTTTCAAAACAATATTTGTTGACATAAAGTAAGTTGCTGGTGTTCAAAACCACCTCATCGTATTATTTATTCGATTTTTAGTGTTTCATTGAATTTATTTTATTTTCTCGCTGTTTTTATTCGAATATCTCAGTAAATATGGTGAATTATACTAATGCGGAAATGGCGACAATGCATTACTAACTCTTTATAGCCCATATTATCAGAGCATCTTTTAAAATATATATAAGTGTTTTTTATTGAGGTATTACCTTTCATTACAATGTATGATGAATAACAAAAGAATTTGCACCTTGCCCTTAATATTAATATTAGGGGTGTGTAACTTAAATGTATCATCGGGCAATAATAACAGTATTAAGTTATTTCAAAAGATATTTATTGAGTATGAAACTTTACAAAACAGTTTTGCGTAGGTCTTAGACAGAAATGTACCTTACATTTAGTGCAAAAAATTTTTGGTATACCAATACAACCGGGGTATTTGCACCTTCCTCTTTTTTCTTGAAATTCTGGCCAATGCCCCGTGAAATCTCTTCTTGTGTCAAAGGTTGGCATTGCTGAAGGTTTTCCTTTCTTTGCTTTTTGTTCAATTTCGTGTTGCACACCTGATGAACTAGGCCGTCCTCTTCTTTTTGGTCATTATAGTGATCACCCATCGCACATAAGGTGTCAGCAATAGCTTGAACTGAAATAAACTTAGGCGATCTTTTTTTGATACTTCAGAAAAGTTACAATCCCTTCTATACAAAAGCCAACTATTTACTACACAAAAATCCATAAGATGGAAATATAACTTATGGTACCATTTCTTGCTGCGAATTTTTGTTCTATAAAAGGCCACAAGGGAATCAACTAAATCCACACCTCCCATAAATTGGTTGTAAATGGTCACAGCATTGGGACACTCTACGTCAATTTTAGATTTGTTCTTAAAATTCCATCGTTTGACCTGCTTTGTTGGATAAGTTCTAACAAAAGAACTTGGTAAATAAACTGGCTTGTTGTCAAAGCACTTTGTAACCAAGAGTTCAACGCCTTCGACTACTGCACTTATTTCTTCCATAGCTCCTCTTCCTTTTTTCTTCATTACCTTGTCATCTGTAAAAGTACAACCCTCTAAACGGTTGGACCGTACTCTGCCCAAACTGAGTATGCCTATCTTGAATAATTCTATCTGTAGTGGAGGCTGTTCAACCAGTTATCGACGTAAACCTTTCCGGGAATTATCTTGGCAAGTCGCAACACTACATTGCCGCTCACTCCAATATCAGGCAGTTGGGGATCATTGTCTACAGCTCCACTGTACAGCTTCCAATTGTATATAATACCATCTGCGCCGCATAACACCAATGCTTTGTACCCCCATTTTTTTGGCTTTGCTTTCAGGTACTGTTTTATCGAGTGGTGACCTTTGAACGGTATTACTTGCTCGTCAGCACATACTTTTTCATCCATGGGAATTTTTTTAGAATTCTCAACCACTTTTTCCATAAAAGGACGAATTTTGTACAATTTACCATTACTATTCGGTAAATAAGTATTGTCGTTGAAATGAATTCGGGATTTGATTTGCTGCCAATGGTTTCGTGACATTGTGTCTGCTACTCTTGACACCCTAGTTTCCCGCTGCCAAAACATTCTGGTTCTTAGTAAACCATAAATAGACATCAAAAATGTGATTCCTATAAATTTTTCTAGTTCTGTAACAGACAATAACAGAGGCTTTCTCAAATCAGTTTATATAGCAAATAAATTACTTTGTTCCATTATATACTCTAATATATCTCTATCGATTAGCCTTCGAAAATAGCCATAAGGAGTATCAATATTGTCTGGTCCGTTGGGTAAGCATCCTTTCCAAGGCAGAATGGGGCGGATTTGCCGTGCTCTGCTAACTGTCCACTTTACTTCTCTCTTTTTTTTTTCATTTTTCCTTTTTCATTTTCTTGTCTGTTTGTTATATTTGACAAAGACAAATAGTCCTCAGGTTCCCAATCACTTCGATCTTCTTCACTAGATGTGCTATTCTTATCCTCATCAATATTCAAGTCTGTTTTACGAACTTCACTTTCATTATACTCTGATTCTAATCCTACAAACTCATCTTCTAAATCGTTATCACTTAGAAGTCCTCTGCATTTTTTATTGTCCTAATTAGTATATGCTTTGTCTGTGACTTTTTGCCATAAAACATTGATGTATTTATAGTTGATGTATTTATAGTTGTATCACCAAACCTGTAAATAATGTAATGTGACCACTGTAGCCCATTGTAACTTGGAAGTAACATACCTATTTTTAGTTGCCATGGTGTAAAATGATGAAGACTTCAGTGTTCAATTAAATATAAATGACCTCTGCACCTTTATGACTCACAAGATATTTATATATATATATATATATATATATATATATATATATATATATATATATATATATATATATATATATATATATATATATATATATATATATATATATATATATATATATATATATATATATATATATATATATATATATATATATATATATATATATATATATATATATATATATATATATATATATATATATATATATATATATATATATATATTTGTTTATAAGTAAATTCAATATTTTAGAATGATATTTATTCGTTTTATACACTTGCTATTCATTAGCCGCCATTACTGCTACATCATATGGAAAATAAGTTTAGATTTTTGTATACATCTGTTAGATGGCGTCCTATGCAAAGAACTAACAAGCCATATTGTAACTTTCAAGTTACTTTGGACCATTATAATGCTAAGTTTTATATTTAAACGGTAATACTAATAAATTTATTATGTTACTTGAGTGTTACATGGGGTCATAAAGGGCTAATATGGTCTGGCAGAGGGTAATGCAACAAAAGCCAGAAGTATTTATCAGGAAAGATATCGTGTCTTGCTAGATAGCTTTTCGACTATTCATCGCTGTCTTTGTGAAACTTTTAGTTTCCAAAAAGGTACTTAGTACTCGACTATCAGAACACCCGAAATTGAGGAAGCGGTGCTGCAGAAAATCGACGAGGATGTTTGTCGATTTCCTGATAATCGACGGACATCCTGAAACAAGTACGAGGAACATTGCTAGAGCTCTAAATATTTGTCATCAAATTGTTTGGCGAATTTTGGTTGATTGTTTGTTGTTTCCGTACCATATTCTAAGAGCTGTTACTTTCCAGGGATTTTCCACACCGCGTGAACATCTGTCAGTGGTACCTTCAGAATGTTATACTAAATTCGCAGTTTGTGTCACAAATTATGTTCATAAACGAAACAAATTTTTTTAGGAATGCTATTCAAAATTTTCATAACACAGGTCGACAAAAAAAAATTTTTTTGCTCCACGGACTAAACTTATCATGCTTTAAGTATTTTTACCTACGATCACTACTGTAAATAGTAAAAAACACACTACCTGCCATCTATGTAAATTGAATTTTACACATTGTAAACAAAACGCACTGTAAACAAATCGCACGGTAAACAAAACGCACAGGACACGCAATTATAGGTGGCTTATATCGCTGACGCGGGGTTTACAAAAACAAATGCGCCTACTTAATTTTCAAATGCTGTCAAAACTGACATAATATTTGTTGAATAATATTGTTGACTAGTAAACTAAATCCAGATTTTACTAAATAACTAAATAAATATGATCGTAGGTAAAGTATAGTACATAATTCGAGTTGTAAGGCAATTACGCACTCATGGAAATACGCACTCGCCGCTACGCGGCATCGTGCGTAACTTTTCCATTCGTGCGTAATATGCTTCTTACATCACTCATTGCGTAATATACTATTGTGTACTGAATCCGAATTTTCAATTAAAAAAATTTTCTACCGCTTAGATTTCGAGTAAATGTCAAAAATTGACAAAAAAAACGTATTTTGACGATATAAACCGGGATTTACTCGAAATCTACGCGGTATAAAAAATTTTAAATTGAAAATTCGGATTCAGCACACAAAAATACTTAAGGCATGATAGGTTTAGTCCTTTGAGCAGATTTTTTTTTGTAGACCTGTGTAATAATCATGTGTGGGCGGATGAAAACTGCCATGCCATAACCCATTTCCAAGAGCAATTTTCGGCTAATGTGTGGGTAGGAATTATTGATAGGCCGTTTTTTTTTCTGCCAAGACGTCTTAGTGGGCAATCTTACCTGCATTTTCTCCTAGAAGAACTACCTGTGTTGCTTCAAGATGTACCAACGCGTCAAGGAATCAAATGTGGTACAAGCACGATGGAGCACCTTCGGGGTAATTCTTCGCTCATTTACATGCGATTTATCCTAACCCTTGGATACCTCAGCAATGACCAGCAAGATCCTCCGATCTCAATAGTTTGAATTTGTTTTTTGTGGGGTTATCTCAAAACCCTGGTGTATAAACAATACGGAATACGCCGGAAATATTTGAGCGAGTGTGCAATTCAATGCGAAGAGGAAGCATGCCTATTAAGTGGAGGTGGCCATTTCCAACAATTTTTATAAAACAAAATTTATCATTATCAATGTTAATTAATAATTAGTTTCAATTTGATTTTAATTGTTTTAATCAGGAACTGTGCGTCTGACGAGAAAAACGCAAGAGACTGTTTTCATGTAGAATTGAGCAGGTAAAAAATATCAGAGGACATGTTTGCCGGGACGCCCGCCACTAGTGGAGCGATAAAATAACTTTTCTAACTAAGACATATTAACGCATAGCAACATTGAAAATAATATCTAAGATACTCTATGGGATATTAAAAAATAACGATTTAAAAAAATCAACACCCTGTAGCAAAAAATTTAAGCTTTTGCGGACATATGTTCACAAGAACTTTTCTTCATAAAATGACCTAAATCCCGAAATCTTAGCACGTCATTAAAACATTTCTTCATTGGCCAAAGTATTATTCTTTAAATTTGTAGCTAGTATTTTGTTATAGATAATTTGCCAGCAGTCAATCCGTGACATTATTAAAGTTAAACAAAATTTTATAATAATGAAGAAACTAGATGAAATTAAAGGTTAATGAAGTGATGTGGATTATTCGGTTCCAATTCGTCCTACGTTAAAAGAAGTTCTAAGAGGAAAAAAGTTGATAAAGCTCTGCATAAAGGAAAAAGAGATAATGTTTTAATACTGCCTATAATACACCCTTCCAACACTGTTTTTTTACAATTTTTATTTCAGATATCGTACTTTTCAAATTTATTGAAATACGTTTTAATTGATGATCACAAAAAGCTATTCAAACTTGAGTTAAAATACATTTAGTTTCCTATGATATAAAAACACAAACATGCTTACAATTTTCCAAAACTGAAGTTTATTTTTATCAAATATTCAACGCCTAATTAGACAACTACAAAAAAATGCTGCTAAAAGTGGAAGAAATTTTTTTAAATAAATTTAAATCTGGTCTTCACTTGTTCAAAAATTAAATTTTATTCATATTTATTATTTAGCAACTAGTTAGCGCCACATGTCGCCAATGGATACAAATTTTGCATACAATGTATAAAAATGATATTTAGAGGTGGTTCAAAAACCATCAGAATGCGAGTCTTGCTAATCTTTTTCGAGGTTTGAGGATTTATTTTAGCTGTTATATAACACTAAAAGAGATCACAGTTATCAATTTACCATTAAATGTCATTTAGTGCCGCCGAAGGAGGTGTGGAGAGAGATTTGAAAAGACTTACTTATTGGGTGCATTCTGTATATACTTTCTTAATACCTTGGTATTCCATCTCCAAATGGCATGGTAGTATTATAAAATTCTTGCCTCCAGTAGTTTATTGGCAAATTTTCCTAATATTTTCACATCGCTTTTTCACGTATGCTGTTTTTCAACATGCGCTTTGATTTTAAAATTTTTCCTTATTACAAATTTTGTGGCATAATAGAAATATAACTCCACTCCCCTCTTCGAAAGCAATTACTTGTAAATGTGGAATGGAAATTAGTACCTTATTATTGGTTTTGATATTGATTGCGATTATTACAATACGTTTTACATTTGAAGAAAACGTGATTTCGATTGAACTGGAAAGTATATAATTCCATAATCGGTTTCCACAGATGTTTTGTACAACACGTCCATTCAATTTTTATATATATCTAGTATTTCTTCAATTCTGATACTTCATTAAAATATACCTGCTTTCAGTCTTAAGGACATCTGAGGAACATTATCTGAATTGTTGCTATGGCTGTTGTAATACTGGGCAGTTATTTACATTAATAGAATTCTGAACAACTTTCAAAATGTCTGTCTGTCCGCCTGTCCGTAAGAAAGAAAAGTCCGATTGTATTGAAATTTGGAAAGTAAGTTAGTGTTAGCTAGAGGAAGAACCCTACTGTTTTTGAAGAAAATCAATCAGAAAATAAGAAAGTTATTAATGATTTAATTAAAAAATATATATTTTCATAATTTTTGTCGCTTGCACTTAAATACAAATCTCGCGAAATGTTATCTCTATAATTTTTTTTTTGTTTATGCATTTTACTAATATATATTTTATAATAATATGTCTAATGCGTTGAAATATGATTCTCGAAAGATATATATTACAGACATTCAATTTTTGTTGTGATCTCTAATGGTCCAGTGGCTAAATTTTTGCGAAAACAATGCGAAAACTAAAAGTACTAGAACACAAATTTATGCCCCTCATTTCAGCCTCTGATGAGTACACTCTATGCATGTTGCCACGACATAACTCCACTAGCGGACTTCGTCCAAGAAACATCGCAAAAATTTAATCAATTCAAACTGGGCGACAGACAGCTAACCTGAGACATTACACGAATCAGACAGCATAATGCCATACTTTTCAACTTGAAACACCCATCACCATACCAGGCGTTGCCTATCTTTCGGCAACCTCCCAAGCCCAATCTTTCCTATACCAAAATTCCCATTTCACCATCTTTTACCTTTCACCACCTTTTACTCCCAAACTCCTTCTCTATTCCCTCTATTAGTCATCTGTTTTGTTAATTTTGTTAATTTCTGTTCTTTTGTCCCTTTTTGTTCACTTCCAAATCCCCTCTCGACCAATAACTCCTTGTAAATCACAACTTCCTCTCCACCCTATCTTTCCGAAGGCAGGCAGATCATCGGAAGAATGCTGTCATTGGCTCGAACGGGTGTTTTCATTAAGTCTTTTCCCGTATCAATAATCCAATTTTTAAAACTGTGCGCGTGTGCTGTGCAAAGTAAAACCTTAGTGTAATTTTTAAGTGTTTTTAAAACTCATTTTAGTTATAGTTCGCCAAATTGTTAGATTTAAGTTTTTTGTTCCAATGAACAGGAGTTCTAACTTTATACTTCTCCATTTATTGTTTAAGCCGGAGTTAAACCCGTTTCACCCCACCACCCATCTACCACGACGTTGCGCGCCGTGATGGTGTGGTCGGTTCTGAATCGGGACTTTACTCAGGCGCACTTTTGTATTATTAATTATAATAAAACCTTTTTGAATTGAACTGAATTGGATTGAATTGTTTTGCAATCTAAAGATCCCGTGTTCGAATCCTAGTCAGATTGGATGTTTTTTTTTTAAATTTTTGTTCATATCTTTTTCTCATAACAAAGTTTACATCACAAAATTTAGGATGTCCAAAAACTAACATTATTTACTAAAAAACTGCGAAGAGTATCCTATAGAATGTGTAACAATTACACAGGGTGTGCCAGAGTTCTGAATTTGATCGATTACGGTTGTATTTGAAATGGTGGAAAGATATTGTCTATAGATTATTTTCTTGGTTTTCAATTCTGAATAACCAGAAAATATGTACAGTTATACGGGGTATTCCGTTTTCGTTGGCCGGGCATCAACTTCGTTATTTTAAATGGAACACCCTATATTTTTTTCCTTTATCGAGTCACCCATCTAATTATATTCACAACTCTATTAAGGTGGTAGGTACTTAAAATGAACCGCTTACGAAATAAACGAGATTTTTTGACAAAAAGTGAGGTTTGCGGATAAGTTTTTGAGTACCTCTGACTTCATACACAAGAGAGTTTACAAAATTCTGCTTATACTGTTATATTGGGCATATTACGGGCTAGTAGGGTAGAATAGTTATTAAGGTACCAAGGGTGTTATAAGGATAATAACGCACCTAGGTCGGCAGTGTACAATCCCGAGGGCCTCTGGCCCGAGGGAATGTACGTCGACCGAGGGCGTCATTATCCTATAACACCCGTGGTGCCTTCAACGTTTAATGTCCTGCAAGTCTGTTATTTAATTCTATTTTTTTTTTGACATTTACGATTTATTAATTTGACATCTATTATGTTCAGAACGATTTGATTTAAAAGAGAGTTAAAATCAAAATTGTTTGCAAACGCCGCCGTTGTATAGCAACGCATTTTGTTTGTCAATAATGCTATCATAATTTGCTTGTTTTGGGTTGTATTATAATTTTATAATGCCCTAGGGCGTTATTTTTCATTTAATGTATCTCAAAATAAGGTGGTTATTGTAAAATAACAGACTTGTAGGACATTAACGTTATTAACATTAATCTTATACAGAGTGCTGAAAAAATTTAGTTTATTTTTTCGCTAATAAAAAAGGCCGTAATTCAATTTTTTCAAATGGGACGTACTATTTTCAGTTCTGTCATCTAATGAAGTGTTAAATTATCTTTCCATTGATATATCATAGTAGGTATTTATCTTTAGGGGTTGCATAGATATTAAGGTTAATTGTCTTGATCAGATTAATTGTGTAGTAGTACAAGCAGTTTTCCATAATTAATTATTAGTCTTCTGAAATATTGAACTGAATTATTATTTTTTTTACTTAGAATTGTTGGACAAAGAATTGAAATTAATGCCAGCACGTATGTAATAAAGAATTTACTCATAATAAAAAAACAATAATTTTATTACCTTTTTTTTATGGGGCTATGTAAAGGTTATAGTTTATCGCGACACTCCCACCACTGTTGATGACATGAAAAATAGGATCAGACGTGCCTTTGCATCCTTTACTCCGCAGATGCTGCAAGAAATGCGTCATTCATTTAGGAAGAGGATTCAGATGTGTCTCGATCGAAATGGTGAACATTTTGAACACTTGTTAAAATAATTATAAATAAATAAATATATTATAATATCTTTCCACCATTTCAAATACAGCCGTAATCGACCAAATTCAGAACTTTGGCGCACCCTGTATAAAAAGCTCAGTAAGTTGGCGAAGAGTACCTACGTTTTTACCTTGTTTCTATTTTTATTTACACGGGTGTAGAAATTATTTGGTGACACGATACCAGCTACTCCGGTACTAAGAGGTTTTCAAATGTTATACTTTTTGTTTTTGATGTTACTCTAGTACAGGGGTGTCGCAGGAGTTTTTTTGAAGGGGGGTGGGTTAATAATTCCCAATACCCATTACAGGAATTTTCACAACTTCTCTATTATACAGGGCCGGGTTAAGGATTGACGCGCCCCTAGAGGAAAAAATGAAAAAAGAATACTTCAAAAATGAAATGAAATTTCTCTAATTCTCCTAACTTGAAGCTTGAATTTCCCAACTCGACCACGATATTGGGGGGGTGAGCGTCCCCCCATATCTCCCATAGCGACACGCCTGGTTGCATCTACGTCAGTTGGACGCGCGACAATTGGACACGCGACAATTGGACACGCGACAATTGTACACGCGACAATTGGACACGCGACAATTTGACGCGGCAAATTGGACGCGCGACAATTGGACGTGTAACATTGGTCGCGTTTTTAAAAAAAAATCATGTATACACACTCTAATCTAACCTAAAACAACCTAAATAATAATAATTACAAATGCAACATAGAAACGGGCTCACCATGAAAAATAAGTCACACTAAAAATATGGTTAACATAAGGAAATAATCAGCCAAAAAAAATATCAAAATAGTACATATAATAACATAGAAATTATAAAACATAATTTATTTACACTTGCAGTTGGGCAATTCCTCGCAAGTATTTCAAAATGCTTATGCTCGCGTAATCAGCAACCACTGTTTGTAATCATAACAAGGCTATGCAATATGATTATTTTTAATAAACGCGTCCAATGTAACACGTCCTATTTTACCGCGTCCAATTGTAGCACGCGTCCAATTGTTACGCGTCTTATTACCTGCGTCTAATTGACGGAACACCCGCCTGGTTCTAGATGCTATTTTTGAACCAGAGATATTAGTTGGTAAAATGATGTCTTTGTATTTTTGAAATATAGTATTGGTAGAAATTGTAGTATTGAAAAGAATTTGTTGTTTACGGATGTTGAGTAATCGAATATCTTCCTATTGTTTGTTAATGCTGGACGACCACCCATGTCTCTTTTTTTGAACAGTACATAAAATCACAAAAATAATTAGTATTAACTCCGGAGTTACAATTCTGGTGAGTCTGGAGACTATTGTCTGATGCAACCAAAGTAATTCACCCCCCCCCCCCCCCGATTTCGAGGATACTGAACACCGTGGTGATGGCAGAGTTTCTCGTTAAGGTGACCGGCGCTCGCAAACGGCCAAAGACCACCCCCAAATTGGGTCAAACGCGTATTGATCATGTTCCACGGAACCTAACGGATCTCCCGTTTTCGAGAATTCCAATTATAGGGAGGACCTTGGGACGCATACCTGATACCCGCCCACCCCCTCAATGGCCAATAACCACCCTCCAAAGGCGTGAGACAGCGCTCTCATCATACCACTGGACAAAAAGGCTTCCCTTCCATTTCCGAGCATGCACGAAGAGGACCACGAATCGTGTGCTTGACACCTCCTCACCCCCTCAATGGCAAAAAAATAGCCCTTCGCATTTTCATAATGAACGTAACTACACGGGTTTAAAGAATGTAAAAAATAAATTTATAAAAAATAAATAAATAAATTTATTGTTTTTCTTTCACATTGTCAGAAAATCCAGCGTAACTATATACGCAGTACTTAATTGTCTGCGTCAATAAAAATAGTTTATATAATACAATATGCTGAGAACGCACTCTCATCCCTTTGGAGGGTTGTTATTGGCCATTCGCGGGGGTAGGTTACCCCAGGGAGGAGTTCTACCGTCACCACAGTGTTCAGCTTCCTCGAAAATGGAGGATCACCAAGTAAGAGTCCCTCAAACAATTATAATACTTGTTAACCCCGTTTGGGGATGGTTTTTGGCCGTTTGCTGCGGGGATGGGTCACTCCAACGAGAAATTCTGCCACCACCACGTTGTTGAGCAACTTCAAAACTGGGGATCACCAAGTAAGAGTCCCTCAAATTATTATAATATGCGTTAACCTCCATTTGGGGATGGGTATTGGACGTTCGCGGGGGTCGGTCGGTCACCCCAACGAGAAATTCTGCCATCACCACGGTGTTCAGCATCTTCGAAAACGGGAGGGAGAAGAACTAATCTGGTTGCATCAGACAATAGTCGGGTTGTCATCCGACTCACACAATCTACTATATAATACCGAAATGGAAACAGTTAAATTAAGTTCAAGTCAAGCGTCTATGTCCATGTTTTCATTTTAGAGTTACATAACACATAAACTATAACCCCGAATTTCGATAGCTTCGTATTCTCATGATTTGTTAATACTTCTCAATTAACTGTTTTTCTATGTTGTGTTCAGAGTTTTATTCAGAGGCATTAAATGTTGCTAATTAGGTGCTAAATAATGGATAAAAATAAACTATAATTTTCCAAAAAGTGTGAGCCAACTTCACTTACCTAATAGTTCTCGAGCATTTTTTTAAATTAACTCTGTAAGTACAGGAAAATGTGTTAAATTAATAAAAAAAATTATAAGTCTGCGTAACACCCTGAGAATATAATGTTCCAATCCAAATAGTTTCCAAGGAGCCCACGTTTTGTTATATCTTTAGCTCGATAATGGTTACAGATCGGCAGTTTTCGTAGCCACTTCTTGTGTTCCACAAGGTTCGAATGTTGGTCCTCTACTCTTTGTACTTTGTATTAATGATTTATGGAGTAAAATTAATGGAAACAAGCTACTTTTTGCCGATGATTTAAAAATATTTAGTTGGGTCTGAGGATGCTTGCAATAGCCTTACAGGCTGAAGTTAGTAAGTTACAAAACTGGTGGATATTAAATAAACTTCATTTGGATATTAATAAATGAAAAGTTTTATCATTCACATTAATGAATGATACTATTTCCTCTATTAAGAATAACTAGTTTTAATTACGTTTTTAAAAAACATATTAACAGTAAGACATTAACTCAAAAACATCAGAAGCTATGAGGAGGCTTGATTTCATTGTAAGAAATTGTAAGAATTTTCATAACTTACAAGTTTTGAAAATTTTAATTCATTTGTGAAGTCGAAACTTAAATATAGTTCCATAATCTGGAGTTCACGTGATAATTATCAAAAAGATGCCATAACTTTTAAACGAACTCGAACTGTATTTCGAAAAAGTAATTCTTCATTTTATATTTAAATTCATTTTTTCTACAACCCAGCGTCATTTATACTTTCAAATTTCAAAATGACCAAAAATATTAAATATGAAAATAATAATGTATAATTACAATTAATTATTTTTTATTTATTTGCTTTTATCATGATTAGAAAATATTATTTAGGTATTATAATAATTACAACTTACACACTTTTTTATCTAATATGAAAAAAATATAAATCACATATATAGTCACATATCACTTTGAATCTGTAATGGTTTTGATAGATTAGGTTTAGATAAGATAATCTTAGAACTTTAATTACATAAAAGAGAACAAATGTCAATTAACCCACTTAGATCAATCCGTAAGATAATATCTAAATGATTCTCGTACCATGTAATTCAATAACTCGTTAGTATTAGCTAGAAGAGTAGTTGTTTTGATTGATTCTCCAATAAAGAGTGTTTTAAAGTATTTACCTAACTAATATATTAGCGTGACCAGATCACTGAACTCTACTATTATAAATGGAAGGCCAATATAGGTATATGCGCGTGACCAAAATACGGCAATTACGCCACAGATTAAAAATTAAAATGTGAAGCCACGCGTCGACGCAGTAGAGAAACTGATGTCTGTGCTGGAACCAAACGGCTGACTACGGAAGTTATGCGCTGATGCGATTCTGTGTTTTATTCGTTTCCCTTAGATTCCGTAGCGTAAGTCTTGGATTAGATGAAATTTCCAGAGTCGGTGTCACTCATTTTATTCTTTGTTTATTTCTGTCATTTTTGTAAAGTTGTTATAAACTGATTATTTTGTGAAATATATTTTGTGACTGTTATAATCAGTTAATAGAGACAATATGGTGCAATCTTGTATGGTACTGTGTTGCATGAATCGTTGCAAAGTCCCGGGTTGTAAACAGTTGCAGTAATAATAAGACCGGCTCTGGCGTATTTTGTAGTGCGATTGCGCTCCGCTTTACGGTCGCCATACTTGCGCGAGGTTCAATTTCACGTAAAAATTGGTATGGATATTGACCTTCCATTTATATCGTAGAGTTCAGTGGACCAGATTAAGTCACCAATAGACAGAAAGAAGGTAATTTCATATTAAATAAAAAAGTGTATAAGTTGTGATTTCCATAATACCTAAATAATACTTTTTAATTATATATAACTTGTAAACGAATTTTTTCGCGAAAAAAGTCATTCCTCATTTTCTATTTAAAATCACTGTTTCGATCACCCACTGTCATTCATGCTTTCAAATTTGGCAATCCTTAATGTACGAATAATTTACTCGGTTGCTAGTAAAAAATGTTTGGTAATGTTTCAATGAAAATTCTTGGCATATCAAATTTGAAAGTATAAATGACGCTGGATTGTAGAAAAAATCAATTCAAAGAGAAAAGAAAGTGAAGAATGAATTTTTTCTAAATAACATTCTTCTAAAAGTTATTAATTATTTAATATCTTAAACACATAATTTTAGGGGGCCGTAATTGGAAAACAATAAATCAAAACGAGAATCAAAATGCCTTTAAATTTTGGATATAGGGATGCTAAAGCAATAATATTACATTAGTCTGTCAATAAAAAGCAACAGACCCGCATTACACATAATGTTACTAGCCTCCACCTCGGGAACGTTTCTTAGCCTTACTGCGTTGCGTTGGGGTGACTTCTATTACAATCTACAAAATAATAATATTTATTAATAAAAAAAAAAATCTGATTTTGGTTCTAGGGGCTCTAATGTATGGTAAAACCATACACTAGAGCCCCTAGAACTAATATTAATGTATATATTTTCTTGTGGACATGCCTATTGCATGGACGCCCACTGTTCCTAGTTTCCTGCAACTAATGAATTTACTGTAGAAAAGGATAAATTAGAATTTGACATTACTATTATTATAGAGACGTGGAAAATGTAGGAGGGTTGGTAACGTGATGAACTTTTTGATAAAAGTGATGTAAGTAAACTAATGTAATGGGCAATACAAACGCAAAAGGGGTGAATACATTTAATTCTTTATCTGTGAAGTAATGCATACGTAATTGTATATTAATGACTCAACTAATGTTTCCCAAATGTGTTATTCTTTTGAAATATTCACACAGGAAAATATTTTATGATTATGTGGGATTAAAGGATTTCATCAAATAATGCGATTTTTTTGTTGGTTTAGAAGATCTTTCAAAAATATTGTTTTAAACTGGAACAGGTAATAATTTCAGCAGTAACTCAGCAGTAATAAAAACACATTTTATTTATTTTAAACTGGTGGTATTTTGGAGATTCTGATTATAATGTGATTGTTAATGAAATATTAGAATAGTTATATTCTCAAATGCATTCATTTGAGAATATTATTTTGTGATATATCGTTATAATTTATTGTAACGAGGCGACGCAGAAGTGAAATTTTATTTCATAATTTTTAACGAACTTATTTTTTAAAAGGAACTTGCGTCGTATTTTCTAAGTTTTAACGTCAAACTCGCTATGGAATGGATTCGTCATTTGAATTTTTATCTTCACATCAGGAACCCAATTCTTGAAATCATAAGAATTAATTTTCCTGAGAAAACTTTCTCATGCTATAATTCTCATATGAATCGACAAATTAAGAGAATTAGTATTCTTGAATTTCATATGAATCAAATTCCTATGAGAACGACATTGGAACGTATGTCAAATTACATGTATTTACTAATATTTGCAACAGCCAATGAACAAGTTGAATTATTAGTAATCTTTGTATATCTACTATTGGCAACACTGATAACACTATTATTTTCTTGATGTTCATGTTTTGGTTTGTTAAGTTAATATTACTTCCACGTCCAGTGGAAGTATTGTAACGACAAAAAAATTTTTAAAAATTTTTATTGTCCAAATAGGCTTAAAATGTCATGAAACGTCGAGATTTTAAGTTTGAGCGAAAAAAAATTTCTGTCTGTCTGTCGGTTTGTCTGTCTGTCTGTCTGTCTGTCGGTCTGTCTGTATGTCGGTCTGTCTGTCTGTAACTTTTCTTGTCCGCACGTTTACTCTGAAACCGTTTAAGATATTGACTTGAAATTTGGTATACGTACATACTTTAACGAGATCTAGAACTAGATTATATTTTCATCTTGTTCTGTCGAAGGGTTGGGGGGTAAATTGGGGTAAATTTGAGGTAAATGGGTAAATCAAGCAGGTAAGAGTCCAAGAAATTGGTATTTAGTATATACAAGAGAAGCTAGGGTCTCAAAAAAATTTTTGAGTGACTTGGATAGAGAATCTGGATGTGGAAGTAGTGATTCCTTGGGCACCGTTTTTTTGTATTTAAGTTTATTGACAAAGATGATTTTAGACGGATCAAAGGCGGCTGTTAGAGTACACGGAGAATTATCATCAACTTTCGACATTAATCTAGGAGTAAGACAAAGCCGATGCACTCTCAAGCATGCTCTTCAATTTGGTACTTGAAGCTGTAATGAAAAACACCAATTACGGAGGTCATATTGGAATCAGATCATCTCAAATATGTGCCTATGCAGACGATGTAGCTATTATCGGCAGAAATAAAACCCAGTTTCAGGAAACGTTTACTCAAATTCATCAAGAGTTGCAAAAATGAAAATGAAAAAAATACGTGGAAGTGAAAACAATGCCAACCAACAATAACAACAGCATCCAAATAGAAAACTGTAACCTTGAACGTGTGGAAACCTTTACATACTTAGGAGCGGAAATTCACCAAACCAATTCCATAAGCAGTGAAATCAAGGCACGTATAGTCAGTGAAAATCGATGTTACTACGCCCACAAAAAGTTAATGACAAGTAGACTATTAGACAAAAATACGAGTAGAAAATTAGACCTGTAGTAATATATGGATGTGAGACCTGGATCACGACAAAAAGAGATGAGGAAATACCCCGAATATTCGACAGAAAGATCCTGCGAAAGACACCTGGACCATTCCAGAACTCTGATGGAATATGGAGAATCCGCATAAATGCTGAATTGAATCAGATCAATAAAGGAAGTGACATTAAATATATAAAAAGTCAAAGACTGACATGGCTGGGACAACTAAGAAAATCTATGAGTGGAAACCTGCTGGAAGACGAAGAAGAGGAAGACCTAGGATGAGATGGATAGATGATGTAGAAGATGACCTGAGAATATTAGAAACTGGAGAAGGAAAACTCAAGAGAGAACAGAATGGAAGAAAATAGCCGGACAGGCAAAGTATAACATTAACATCATCTTCAAATAAGCCAAAATTTAGTTCCTCATCTCCTATAATTAACTTCTCAATCTGTATACATAACCTAAAAGTAAAATTCCATAAGAGAATTTTCGAATTCCCGTTAAAAGCCCTTGGAAATTTTTTCAATTAAGATCGAGAGAAATATTTCCTACGATTTCTTTGAGAATGACGTAATTTTCTCATGAGAATTAATTCCTATGATTTCAAGAATTGGGTCCCAGATAAGGTATGACCTACTGCGAAAATAGATAACTGCCAATTCTAATGGAAGTTTGTTAAAATTTGACTTCTCTCTAGTTTTGAGAGTGTCCTTTACCGGGCACTGGTCGTAGTCGTACCTGTGGCACAATCTCGGCCTTCTTCAGGCAGGGAAAATCAAATTTGTCAAAATCGTCGCAAATAATACGGATCTGCAGATGATCAGCAAAATCTTTAAAAGGACCGGATACTCATCCGAATTCCATCGATATTGCAGGGCAGAAATGTATTTTCGCTCTGTACGTAGGGGTGATCATAAAAGTCAACTTTTTTTTTCTTTTTGGGCAGAGTACGCAAAAGGTGCCTTTTTGGTTTAATAATAATACCCCAAAATATTGAAAAAAAAAAATATCTACTGCCGTCAGGAACATATCAAACTTTTGTAATTTTTTTACTACGCTTTTCGCGGTCGGTAATGAAAGAAAATACTGCAGTATATTAATTGTGACATTTACTAAGAAATAATGTAGTAAATAGTAATAGTAAACAATAATGTAATCACTTAAATGCAAAAGTCCTTCTTAGATAAAAACTTGGGCATATTCTTGCGAGAATCCAACCGGTTTCGAATAAATCCATCGCGTCTAAATTCCCCACACACGGTTTTAGCGGCTTCCGTCACTACTTTAACCGTTCTTTCCACACCTTGAGTGTTGTTTGGAAACTTCGGAAACTCAATGTTACCAATTTCTCCGGTAGTAACCATGTTGTTAAGTTCTTCATCGGAAATTGAATGAGTAATAGGTGGTTCAGTCACATTCAAGTCCTACCTAAAAATCATGTCACAATATCTCTTGGCATCTAATTCAATTTGTGGAACGTCAAATTTTCTTAGAACAGATTTATTTGCCCCTTTTCTTGCCTTTATTATTTTCCTAAAGCCTAATTCTCGAAAAATTTTGGACTCATCTGTCAAAAGAGATAATATTACATTCTCTGGATGCGCAAAAAACGCGTTGCGTCTTATAACTGGATCAACTACGTCTTTTAGATTTTGTGGCAGATAGCGGGATAACGACATTAGTTTGTAAAAGTGACGACTTCCATCTTTACATGATGGTTTTGTTTTAATCGCAAACCATACCGGAGTATAAACTTTCATCACATAAGTTGCTAGCATAATTAAAGAATCGTCAGGCGATGTAGTTGAAATATAGAGTCGTAAAATTCTGCTGGCCAATGTTAACCTCCTCGCATGAGATAACTTTCCTGGGCTACGTAAAGCAAGATCTTTAGAACAAAAGCCACTTCTGACAGCTTCGTAAATTTCCTTCAAGTGTTTTTGGTCAGTACTGAGATCGTTGACTTTGAGCTCTGGAAGCTGCGGGCCATCTGAGCAGAAAATTCAACAATGGGAAGCCTTTCACAATCCACAATTGACTTGCAATCGACCCAGAATAGCCTAGCGGACCAGTAGTTTCACCATCAACATGTTGAAATAGATGACGCAGTGGTAACTCATTATAATGCAGGAGGCAGATAAACCATTGAAACGGTTTGTTTAATTTCTCTTTGATGCGTCTGATAATGCCTTTGTGTTGTCCCGTACTTACTACAGTTCCATTTGATCCAATAGCCACAAGTTCATCAATAGAGATGGAATTTTCAGCAAGGAATTCAAAAACTTTTGATGAAACATTCTCGGCATTGCCAGAAAGTGGTGTAATATGCCCAAAATAATACGAGCCAGGTTCTTGCACAATAGCATAATGTTCTTCTGTTACCCACTTTGTATAGGATTTCGCATCTATTTTTTCACTACACATAGTTCTGTCTTTTCGACCGTCAAAATAAAGACCTTTTAACAGTTCGGCCGTTTCCTTGTGTTTCGTTTTTTTATATTCCTTAGACTTTCACGTTGACGTTTTATTTTCATTCGATCCACAACATGAGAATGGTCGTCACTTCTAATTCACATCCTGCAAAGCTACATTTGCAATCATAGCAGCCGCTGCACTAGATACTCCAGTTCTTTCGGTTCTGAGTCTGTAGTTTCCGCCTCTGGAGCTTGCAACGACATTGGTTCATCATCATCATCAATTAAAGTTTCTGATTCATTGGCATCTAAATCGCTGGATTCTGAACTAACATTTCCAACAGACACGATGGTTTGTGAACAAACATTGTCCTTATTCGTTTGAGTTCGCAATAAAGTTTTTTGTTGACGAAGGTTTTTGTTTTGCAGTTGTTTAGTAGTTTCAGAATCAATACGATTCATACTCATTTTTAGAACACTTCTCTGATACAATAGGAAGGCTTTTTCTATTTTAGGTACTTTTCTATCTTTTGCACATTCACAATGGAGTTTGCATTTGCAAGCAGCCACATCGATTAGTAATTTAGCGTTTTGTTTAAAGCACATTAATTTTAATTTAAAATTCTTTCTCTGTTTGTTGGATGGTAATGATAAAGACTTCTTAATTGCGACACATTTTAACAAATATGTTTTAATCATTTCCAACTCAAATAGATATTATCTTCTTGGCAACTTCAGCGGCAATCTCGTTAAACTATGTCTCTTTATTACACTTATATTTTAATCTATTTCTCACCTTCTGATAATATTTCATCATGCCCATGTAAGTTGGTAGAGTCACTCCATTTAGATCCTCGGGTGTACCAAATAAAGGACAATTCATATCGGTGCGTGTTCTTATACTTTTCTTAAATTTAGTACTCTTTTTAGTGGAATCGGTTGGAAATTTGTAAACAGAAGAGTTAGGTTCTGTGTTTCGAGCCTTCATTGTAACCAAACCTGGAATAAGTAGATAACTTAGATGATTGGTGTTTAGCGAAGTTGTCTTTAAATTGAAAACACTTTGATAACTAACCTAAAAATGATACCTCACTGTTAATATACAGTGTGTCCCAGGATAGATGTAACAAGTGGTGTAATGAACCAAAAATTTTGGAATTTTGGAATGGTATTTGGGGATTGAGTCCTGCTTGTTGTAAAACTAAAGTGTACTAAAAATGACTTGATTTGGTGTTCTAGAGGGTGTTTTATAAGCAAAGTTGTAAAAATCACCACTTATAAAGTACCTTTATTTTTCAAAGTATGAAAAAATTCCACTAAGAAAAGTTATTTAAAATGCAATTTCATACCTCTATTCCAAATTTCAGGAATACAAAATTATTTTTTTGGAACTTCCCATTTTTTCAGTATTTTATTTTGAACCATTCAATTAAAACTGCATAGAAATTATTTTTTGTGAATTAATATTTAAAGTTATGTAGAAGCTAAAAGTAGGCTATGAGAAAAGCAGTGGATGATTAACATTTGCTCCTACACAACTTTAAATATGAATTCAACTCTTAATTCGCAAAAAATGGAAAGTTTCAAAAAAATAATTTTATATTTATGGTTCAGTAATGAATTGTATATCTTTGGATTGTATTCTAACTTTATTATAAATTTATTATAAATTGAAAATAAATTTTAATAATCATCGTAGAAAAAAATTTTTTGTACAGATATCCGTTTCACAACCAGCGTTACCACATTTGGTAGATTTTTATTTCTTTTTAGTAGAATTTTAAGGATTTTTCACAACAGATTGAACCGAAATATCGAATAAAAAATGTCTTTGCGTCTGTAAGTGTTTGTGTGCGTGTATATTTATGTGTGCGTGTATACCGCTTCTTGTAAACACGATAACTTCTGTTAGACGTAAAATATTTGATTACAATTTGGAACATATGTAAAACAGCATATTAGCATAATCTCTATTGAAATTGGGTCATATCTGTAATACATGGTGATAACCAGAGACCTAAAATTCTCACTTCATAATAATGTTATTAAAAATACCATGTTCCGTATTTTAGGAAAACACTGATATATCATCTAATTTAAATAAAGTTGGTTTGCCTAACCCACACCCGGTATATTGCGGTTTACGTATGAGAGTTTGTAGGCTTCTGGTTATCACCATGTATTACAGATATGACCCAATTTCAATAGGGATTATGGTAATATGCTGTTTTACATATGTTCCAAATTGAAATCAAATATTATAAGTCTAACAGAAGTTATCATTTTTACAAGAAACGGTATACACGCACACATAGATATATACGCACACACACACTTACAGACGCAAAGATATTTTTTATTCGATATTTCAGTTCAGTCTGCTGTGAAACGGATATCTGTACAAGAAATTTTTTTCTACGATGATTATTAAAATTTATTTTCGATTTATAATAAATTTATAATAAAGTTAGAATACAGTCAAAAGATATACAATTCATTACTGAACCATAACAGATACGAAAAAAGTTAATAGAAACATTATTGTAGAAAATTTAGTCAGCTTTAATTTTGCATATAGCCACTTTTTGATTAGGGCTAACGGTTTTCGAGATATGAGCGACCAAAAACCGGGACCTTCTTCGTGCCTCCCTGCACCCCCCCCCCCCCCCCACTTCCTACGTTCGGGGACTTTTGGTATGTTTACCTCCTAAATAGTCCAAACACAGCCCTCAAGTCAAAAATTGTGATCTCGCCATTTCCCTCTAGACCTCCTTATTGAACGTTCATTGTGTGAGCTATTATATGCTTTTTATGTTATGAAATGGTTATAAAACTTGACGGTACTTACTGAATAATAATAATTAATGCGAACAAATCCTTTTATCCTTGATACACTGCAAAATTGGCACCTAACAATTTTCGTTCACTCAATAATTGAGCATTATGAGACAACCTGTCGGTAAATCAACGTACTAAACATTGGGCGTCAAATTCGAAAATATCAAAATTTCAGATGAGTGCTGAGGGCAGTATACAATTTTTTATTTTTCTCTACTTCAGGATTCTGTCCATGGTATCAAAAGGCAACTTTTGAGCAATCTGCCCAAATAAAAAAAAAAATTTTTTTCGAAAACCGACTTTTATGATAACCCCTCCAACTGTACGGGGCAAAGGGCGCCACGCACGGATGGCTCGACGAGTTTCGTTTCGAGAAATCTGCCGCGAGAAACAAGACAAACTTGGCGTCCTTGCCGCCAACAGAACCAGCAGCTTACGAACATTCTCTTCGCACATATCATCAAGTACCAATGTAGTATGGGAACGCTAAAACTCCGCAGATCTGGGGCTGGACCAATTCGCAGAATGGCTTATTTCTCCGGATTTCCTGTTAAAAACGATTTTGTGCAAATGTGCGAAAGGCTGCAAAGGCGCATGTAGCTGTCGAAAAACCGTATGTTCGGATTGCCGGGGCCGCGCCTGTACTAATGTCGAGGTCTGCGACATCACAAAGCTGGAGGATGACGATGTTGCGAATGTAAAACTCGAAAAGTTCTTCGACAATGATTCGACAGATTCCGAGGCAGTGACTCGGAACATGAAAGCGACACAGAGAAGCGAAATTTGGAAGGAAGTGTTATACGTTTAGCTCAAAAACGGCGAAAAATAAATTGACGTGTTTTATTCATTTATTTACTTATTTATTTTTATTTTATTTATTTTTACATACACTGTTCAGCAGGTACAAGTACCCAATTACAGAACAGGAATTAGCAGAAATACAAAACATACTAACTAATAAGAAAAACAAAAGTAGGTAACAGAACAACCAAGTATTTAATCCAATATTTTAGATCTTATATCCTTCAGGCGACAGTTAAAATATCAAGGTCGCTAGAAAATTTATTTGAATTGTTACAGATGGTAAATAAAGGCGACTTTTTTAATATGTTGGTATGAAAGGTGGGCTTGTAGAAAACTTGGGCATTGCGAGAAGTCAATCTAGGGACTTGAAAATTTAATTTGTTGACTACCTCAGGTGCGTCAAAATCGCTGTGTAACACTTTAAATAAGAATACTTGAGAGAGGTAGATTCGCCTGTCTTCAAGAGTAGACATGGAAAACCTTTCAAGCAGATCTTTCTGCGGAAAGCCAATAATATGGTAGGTACCATCAGATTTGAGCCAGAGTAATTTGACAAATCTACGCTACACAGCTTCTAGGTTGTTTTTATGTACATCATAGCTAGGACGCCAAATAAGTGATGCATACTCGAGTTTCGATCTGACAAATGATTGGTACAGAATTTTCAATGTATCAGTATTAGTGAATTCACGACTAGTCCGAACTATGAATCCAAGGCTCTTAAAGGTTTCAGAGATAATGGTGTCGATGTGAGGAGTTCTTGTCAAAAATTACGCCGAAGTCACGAAACACTGTGGGTCTCTGAAGTATGGCATTATCCAAGTGGTAATCAAAAGCAATTGGTGATGTTTTTAATGAAAAGGACAGCACGTTGCACTTGTTGGCATTCAAGTACAATTTATTGTTTATACACCAGTTATTTACTTTATTAAGACAAGTTTGAAGTTGAAAGCATTTATATTTGAGTAATATAATTATTATACAAACCTCTATGTATATTTAGTTAATAAATTGATAGATATAATTTAATAGACACAGTAAATCAAGTGGCATGTCAGTCAATGTCATTATTATCAGTACTCGCAATGAGGTTCTCGACTTCTTGCGGTGCTAGCTCCGAAACTATTACTCCTACAATAAAGGGTCAAATAATTTTTTGAAGAGAATTTTGTCTTCTTCACTTTTTTTAGTTTACCCTTTTCATTTTACTGTAAAACATACTGGAAACGAGGAAATTGCCAAAAACTGATATTTTGCACCTATTCTCGAATATTTCGAACTTTCATTGTAGGAAACTTGAGACTTTATAATAATATTTGATATCCAAATGAAGCGATTAAAACAATTTCCAGCTTTTTCGTTTTTTTTTCTAGCCAAAACCTGGACTGGCCTACTATTAAAATATGTATTTATCTATCAATTATTAAATTATGTTATGAAAAGTATTTGTCATTTTAAATACGTTAAATTAAAATTTGCAAATTCATTAGTAACTTCCGTCTACTTCTTGGTCTGCAAATTTGGAGACAAATGTGGCGTGTTTAACGTCAATATATCGCAGTAAGTGTATGCAGGAAAGTTTCACACGAAGCTATGCTGTTGCAGTCGACAATTTATATCCATATTAATTTATAATGATTTTACATAATTTTTATAGAAGCATGTTGTTGAAATAAGTTATACTACGGTTAAGCACGTAAAAACATTTTATAAGAATGGCTCGTAAATTCACGCAAAGCATGTGTGGTTCTGTAGAGTCTATTAAGTGTGTGTGATGAATATCGAAGCATAGAATCAAAATTCAAGTTTTAAATTACTGATAAAGCTGCATCCTATATTATACAATTTCACATAGTTAAATTTGATATTATTTTTGGGATTTTTTACTAATATACCAGGAATTTTACGAACACGCAACAAGAACTATAAACTACATATTAGGGTTAACCTGGGAATAATTTCTCTAAACGGGAGACTTCGCAAATATATAGAAGGTACTAGTAATGCAGGGAAATTAGCCAAAAAAAGGAGGAAACCTGGACAAAATTAGTAAAAATCTGAATTTTTGCACAGACATTCTTTGAGATGTCCCAAACCCAAATCCACAAAAGCCACAAAAATCCCAAGATATTGAAGGTCAAAGTTTTTTGAAAATATTTCGCGTCCTATGCATCGGATGCCCATGAGGTCAATGTGCAAGTTGTAGAGAATTAAATTATCCAGAAGTCTTTTTTATTTTTTACCAACCCCCTTCCCCTTTCGAGATATTCAAGGTCAAAATTTCAAAATCGGACAGCAATAAAGTTAACGTGAAAGTTGTAGAGAATTCAATTTTATCTACAAGATTGGTATTTTGCATTTTTTCCCAAAACCTCGCCTTTTTTAAAGTTTAAAAAAACGTTTTTTTGCAAATACCCCATTTCCTATGCATCGGACGTATATGAAGCATTATTATTATTATCGACAATATTCTCCGAGGCGAGGTGACGGTGAAAGGAATAACAGACAATCAGGGGCGCCAGCTCGGAGGGGCGCAAACTGAGGAAAAAAAATTTTTAATGTACCATTTTTATTACTTTTCGTTGGAAGATAATATCAAATAATATCAGTATCTATATCAGCTAAAATGGTAATAATGCCGATTAGTCGAATATTATCAAAACCTCCTAAATAATTCAAAAATGTAACACAAACGTTTTCGTTTAGCTATGAGATACCTCACTACTTGTACCTCAAGATTCTCGACCTGTCATTGACTGACACGGGGTCGATCATTAAAGATGTTGTATAAATGAAGGAAAAAAATTCAGAATATTCAGAAAATTGTTATATAAACATATCATTGAATTTCATTGTAGATAATTTACAGTTTATAAATAAATAAAACAAATAAATGGCTTTTTGTTTTGTGTGAAATATTAAAATAATAAAGAAGAACCTTCCTCTAACTAAACTTTTGGCGGTATGGTCCTCTCATTATAATTATTCTGATTCTTATGATAGTAATGATTATAACTTTAGCGATGATGACAGTTTACAGAATGAGTTGGAAATCAATGAAATTGCGTAATAATCGACGCAATTTTCATGGATTAGGTCTACATACACAGGGAAAACCATGTAAAAAAAACGCGCCATGCATTCTACCTCGTGGGTGGTGTGGAAACGAATGCAATTTAAAAAATATTTTTTAGAAACTGTGAATTTACTAATCTTACAGATAATCAAGTTCTCTACTGTTTGTAGGTAGACCTCGTCGCGGTCCAATGCTTAGGGAGCGAGATACTCGCAGAAAAGCAAGTTTTTGAAACGTTGACCTTGAATATTTCGAAAGGAGATGTTGGTAAAAATAAAAAATACGACTAGTAGATAATTTAATTCTCTACAACTTTCACATTGACCTCATGGGCATCCGATGCATAGGATATTTGCAAAATAAACTTTGACCTTCAATATCTTGGGTAGCCATCTTGGAATTTTTGTGATTATTGTGGATTTGGGTTTGGGCCACCTTAAAGAATGTCTGTGCAAACATTTAGATTTTTACTAGTTTTGTCCAGGTCAAATTCTAATTTCCCTGGACTATAACTATTAATAACATATCAAAAATCCGCCTTCGTGGATGCTGTAATGGCCATATTGGCAAATGGCGGCCGTTTTTAAGTTTTTTCCTATCTCATTAACGGATGGGAATATCTAAAATGTTTTAGATAATATTTGGGAAATGCATATCTTTGTTAAGAATATCATTCTCGTATCTGCAATGGTTATCGAGTTCCGGGCCAACAAAAATATAAAAAATATATTTTTATTGAATTTTCATTTTTCAACGTGATGAATATGTCAAGATATTTTCTTTAATTCGGTTTGCATCTCATGTAGTTATATTTTGTTTCAATTGATGAAAAATTAAGTGCCGGTAGTAGCGCTGGGAACTAGTACTATGAATATACAGTCTTCCTCTAAAAGAATTATTCGCATGTGAATCCTTAATAAGTTACTTAAAAAATAAACATTTTTTTATACTGATTGTGAAACTCTAGTTTTAATAAAAAAAAGGTTCACAGAAATATTTTAATTAAAATAAAACTAAAAAATATATATATATTGGGCTCGCAATTTTAACACCACTTAATAAATACTTCTCCACCTCGTCATCTCGATTATCATGTTCAGTGACAGAATTAGATGAATTCTCACAAGCACAACTTTCACACTCACCGCAGCAGTTTTTTTGGCACTGGAGGAAGACTTGTAGGAACTGATTACCACAAGATTGACAAAGATGTAGGTTCTTGACTAGCCACAGCTGTACTTGTAATAAATTCTAAAGGACCGTTGAGCAGCTGCCATTGTTGTGGATTGAAGTGCGGATAAGTTAAATTGTGTCTGCACGTTTTGTTTCCCTGTTCATTGGTGGTAAATATGGAATGTCTCCGTTCATCTAAAGTCCTATTTCCGGATTTTCCATACTTGGCAATTGTGAATTTCTCACCTGATTTAGTGATGTCCCTCTAGTTGAATTTTTCAATTCATAAATATTCTTTGTGTGCAACATCCGTTGTCATATTAGTGATCCTAAAGTCTTTGTGTTGATGCTCTGATGTATAAGGAGAGATATCTAGCAAATCTTTAACTGTTGCAGCAATCTTTGTTGAAAGTGGAACACATAGAATCCATCCCATAAGTGTCTCCACAAGCCACATCCTCTTGTTAAACCATCTAATGACTTCATTGCTCTCAATATTAATAGTAAACCTTTTAAAATCTTTCTGCTTTATAAATTGAAGGCCCATTATTTGCTGTAAGTAAAGTCTATCATGAGCTTAGGTTCATACCTTTTATACAAATAAACTGCTAAAACAATATGAATTGGAGAATGAAATGACCGAGGTCTGCAAGATGCTATAACAGAATGATTTATAAGCTTCTGAAATAATGAATGATTATTAAAATTATTCTTCTAAAATAAGTGCTACCACCGCCATTTTGGAGCAGCAGATATTTAGTTTTCCTCTCATTTAACAATAAGGTGATTGAGATGCAAACTGAACTAAAGGAAGTATCTTGACATATTCATCACTTCAATAAATCCAAATTGGGGCGAGCGTACAGGCGTCTTGACTGTGTACGTATTTCAATACTTACAATGAAGCAACGTTCAGGGCGGTTAGTACTTGGATGTGTGAAAACCGGGAATACAGCGATCTCGTCCCACCTTCTAGCGGCTTGTATATCAGCATATATGCGGAAGCTAAGTAATTTCAAGACGAGGATTACGTAATGGATATAGCATCCTTCGGAGGAGATGTAAAGCAGTCGGTCCCTTGTCTATTAAATGTTAGACAAGTAAAAGGTTCCTACTTTTCGACAGAGAAGGGGTTTGACAAAATTTCCAGATTAGCTCGTCTTCTGGCGTCGGTGATAGGCCCTGGTAGCAAAAATGGACCGACATTAAACAAACAGATAAAAAAAAATCCAAAGTTAATCCAAATATTTTTTTATATATTTTTGTCTGCCCTACAACTCTGTACCCGTGGCGCAGATAAGAGAAAAAATATTCTTAACAAAAATATCTAATCCTTAAACTCTTCAAATTTTATTTAAAATATTTTCCGATATTCTCGTCCGGTAATGAGATGCGACTAAAAAAATGTTGATTCTTGGTATGTTATTACTGTACACTAGTAATATAACTATGCGAAGTCTCAGGTTTAGGGGAATTATTTCCAAGTAAGAAGTTATTTTATTCTAATATTGAAGAGAACATGTTTGACTTACTTGATCCATGAAAAAATATTTGTACAAGAATACTTAAACCAACCGTCTGCCGAAACTATGTGGCAGCGTTATTGTAGGAGAGGAGCAGAAAACTGATATAAATAATCCAAATTCGAGTTAGAATGCTATCAATAAATTAAAAGTTCCAAAAGATACAGAATTTTACAAGAATTTATCATTTATTGATGAGGTATTAGAGGGTAATTTCTGAAAGTTTTTCAATGCGAGTTTTTTTTCAAACATTCTTCAAACTTTACGTTTTTCTACGGTATTTTTATTACAACAATAAATCTTTTTACTGCAAAATATTATAAAAGGTTATTGGTTATTAGAAAGTATCGCAATATAAAATATATGAAAGAGAATCATGAATTCGAATATTTTTTAAGCTGACCTCTTGTACATTTCTTGAGCTTTTGTCACATTCCACAGTGTCAAAGGCCTTACGGTAGTTTAAAAAACAGAGGTACATAGGCACGCAATATTCTATTACCTTCTCGTTATGTCATCGAAAATTTATTACTTGATCTCTGATACCTCGTCCTTTAACAAAGCCTGCTTGCTCAGGATATATTTGCTAAGACAGACAATTCTGAAGACTGAGTTGAAGAATATTCAGCATTATTTTACTGGCGTGCGATATTAGTGCCAGCAATCTGTAGTTTTTTTTTTTTTTTTCGAGGGGAAAAACCTTCAAAAGGTTCAACCTGCACTGGTGTCCAAGCGTGCAGGGATATGTGGGATTCTTACCGCACTAAAAAAACCCCCTCTTCCTCTCCGGAACTGTAGCTAAACATTTCTTCGGAGGCTAACGAGTTCTATGGAACTAATATCCGTGCTTCTTCTTCTTTTGCCTTCATGATGCTGCAGCACATGATAGCCTCCCACTTCTCAGCGGCGGTGAGCATGTTTACCATAAAATTTTGTGGCGTGATTATCAGGCCAACGTCTCTGTTTGCCGTGCTCCTCTCGTCATTCCACCTAGGGCAGTGGAACACGGTGTGCTCTGGGGTATCGGGTGCTGGGCAGTAAATGCACGTGTCTGCTTCCCGCTTGCCGATTCTATATAAATAGCTGCCGAAGTTGCCGTGGCCACTTAACGTTTGGGTATGGTAATTTAGGTCTCCATGTTTTCGGGCAGTCCAGGCTCTTACGTCCGGGATAAGGCGGTACGTCCATCTTCCGTCTTCAGAGGTGTCCCATCGCTCCTGCCAGCGTTCCATCAGATAGTTCCTGTAGACAATATTCGCAGCTTTGTCTGCGCCGTGGCCGTATGCACGCTCTTTAGCGAGCAAGTCGGCGGGTGGCATCGGCGGGTGGCACCGCCGATATGACTTCCAGGCGCAGCACGCCCTTATCAGCATGAGACGTTGTGTCTTCAGTAGCCGGTTGCGGTTACGCACGGTCTTTAACGCGGTCTTTAACGCGTCGACCCACGCCGGAGCGGCATACAATAAGATGGAATTTGCCACAAAGCTCAAGAGTTTCCTGGCGTAGGTCTTGGGCCCTCCGATTCGTGGCATGATCTTGCGGAGGGCCAAGGTCGCTTTCTCTGCTCTGTCGGTGGCGTAATCAACATGCCGGTTCCACGACAACTTTTGGTCGATGTAAACCCCTAGGTAGTTTATAGCTGGTTTAGCGGTCACCACCGCATTAAGGACATTGACGCTCATGTTGTTCACCCGTTTGTGCCCGGTCAACGCAACTGCTTCCGATTTCTCAAGGACAATTTCTAGGCTGTGGTTATCTATCCACTGGTTTATTGTACGAATGGCGGCTTCGGCCTTGGTCATAGCGCGCTCCTCCGTTTTGTCTATGGCGATAACGATAAGGTCGTCTGCGAATGCAACGAGTCGACAGTCGTCAGGGATGTAGGGGCTTTTTAGTGCGAGGATGCCATCTTACAAAACATTCCATAGGAGTGGTCCCAGGACCGACCCCTGCAGAACGCCGCACGTGACATCGCGGACGTGGTCGTCGATGATTAAAGATCTTTCCGTGAGGTAGCTCCTCACAAGTTGTACCAGGTACGCTGGTACTCCTTTGAGTTCTAGCGCTTCAACAATTGGGGTCCAGGGGGCCATGTTGAAGGCATTTTTCACGTCGAGCGCCACAGCTGGGCAGATCTCTCTTTGCCTCCAGTTGCCCGCATTCGCAGTGCGTGCTACTCTTATGACCTCCTGAATAGCGTCGGTCGTGGAGAAACCCTCTCTAAAGCCAAATTGGCTGTCAGAGAGGCCCCCTCTCACATCGAGTTCCGCGGTGAGGCGAGTCGCAATGATGTGTTCCAGGACTTTCGCCGTAGTGTCGATCAAGCAGATAGGCCTGGGTGCCGTACCCGGCGGCTTTTCCGGTTTGGGAACAAGCACTAATACTGCTCTTTTCCACCTGTGGGGGATTTCTCCGTTTGCAAAGATGCCATTAAAGACGTTCTCGAAGTAGGCTGTGTGGTGGGTGATCGCTAGTTTAACCACTTCTGGGGGTATCCCATCAGGCCCCGGGGCCTTATTGGATTTTAGCTTTACAGCCGCGTTGCTAATTTCCTCCGCTGTAACTGGGGGTGGTGGGGGGTCCCCAATTGCCCTTATCCAGTTAGTTGTTGGGCGTATTGGGAAAAGCTCACTCGCTAGTTCCAATTTACGATCCGTACTGAATGCTAGTTTTTCACGGCACCAGTTCTTTTGCATGCAATTCTGTAGCCGTCTCCCCAGATATCGTTATCGACGCTCTCGATGATTTCATTCCAGCATCTGCGCTTGGACGCTTTGATGCTGGCACGTAGGTCATTTCTGGCCTCTCGGTAGGCCGTATAGTTCCTGGCGGTTACGTCGACGAAACGCGCTGTTTTGGATCTAGTCCAGATCCTTTTTAGTTTGAAACATTTTTGGCGTAGTTGCGCAATTTCGCGGTTCCACCAGTATGCTGGTTTACCGCGCGGATGGCACACGGCCGGCAACGCGGCCTTGCAGGCCCTAATTAGGGCCTCAATTACGTTGTCGGCGTTTGGATCGTGGGGTTGACCCAGCTCGTGCCGTAGTTTCTCAGTGACCGCCTCCTCCTTGTCGGGCTTGTAGCACCACCTTCCCTGGTGGGGGGTTCCCGTGTTGGGGCGTTTAGCGGATGCTCCTCAAGGAGTCGAAAGCTGATAAGTTGGTGTTCACTGAGAGTTTCATCTTCCAGTACACGCCGATCGCGAATTTTTCCCGCTAGCTCGGCGTTGGCGAGCGTGATGTCGATTACGCTCTCGCTGTCACCCCTTCTGAATGTAGCCTCGTTGCCTACGTTTGCCTCAATAAGGTCGTGGCCCGCCAGCCATTCGGCCAGCATTTGGCCTCTTGCATCTTGTATGACAGAGCCCCACAACGGATTTTTTGCATTGAAATCAAATGTGATAATGACGCCCCGTGTGTGCCCAGGGGCCCTGACGCACGTCGTGAGTTCATCTAGGAAGTTCGCGAATTCCTCTATGGTACAGTTCGGAGTCTTATAGCAGGAGAAAATCCCAACGCCATCGACGATGCACCAAGAGATGCCGTCGGCGCTGCCGGGATTGCAGACGCTCCTGTTGTAGACTCGTATTGCCGTATCCACTCTGTTGTCTTTAATCCATCTGCCATTGTCGCTAACGTGCCTTTTATTGGGCTCGGAAGTCAGAAGGACATCTGCCTTATGGACCTCCTTAGCATGGTAGAGGATGTCCTGAGCTTCACGGCTCCTATTCAAGTTGACCTGCAGGAAGCAGGTGGGCTTTCTCACTATTGCGGTTTTCTGCGGGAGTTCTACCGCTGGTGGCCCCTCCGGCGTTCCGAGTTCTACCGCTGGTGGCCCTTCCTTCGTGCCAGTGTTAGCGCTTGTCTAAATGCAGGGCATTTACCGTCTCCGGCTTTATGCCCCTCTTCGGAGCACGTGGGGCAACGTTCAGGGTTGGGACAGTTTTTAGAGAGGTGTCCATCTGAGCCGCATTTGTAGCACATGCCAGACCTGTCTGGGCCCTTGCAGTCCGCGACTGCATGGTCATAGGCCCAGCATTTATGGCACCTGGTTAATGCCATCCTCTTCTCGACTGAGCATTTGACACACCCGATCCTTATATGTTTGCTGGCAAGTAGTTTTGCCGCGTCGCTCTTGTTGATTCGGAGAGTCACTGCCTGGGTGTCACGCGCGTTGGCTCTAAGCTCGCTAAGTTTGTACCTTATTTTGTCCAGGCTACCGACCTTACAGTCGATCGCGTTAATAACTTCGTCCCTCGCAGTGGCCGCGTCGATGCCCCTTATATGGAGTGTCTCCATGTCCTCATCCAGCCCCATGGTGTGTAGGCTAACCTCTTCGTTCGGAGTCTTGATTGCTTTCTGGATCTCGTTGAAGGCTTCCTCATTTTTGTCCAGTGTTATCACAAGCTTACCATCTTTGGTACTCTTGATGCCTCTGATGCTGTTAGTAGCAGCGTTTCCTTTTATGCAGTCCTTGACGTTGCTTAGGACCTCTTTGTATTCCTTTCCTTTTTGTTCTACGATGAGCGCATACGTGCTCCGATTCCTCTTTTGGTCTTTGCTACCTCTTTGCGGTTTTTTAGTTGCATAGATTTCTGCTTTGGTGTCTGTGTTATGAAATGTCGCTTCTTCAAGTTTTCGGAAACTCTTTGGGCCTATCGCGTTAATATGGTGTAATGCCACCCATTCGTCTCTGTTAGTTTCTGCCTTGATCAGTTGTAACTTCTCTCAGGTGTCCTCGATTGTGCCATCGAGGGGGTAGCCCCTGATCACTTTCCTGCGTTTGGGACCGTACTTTAGTGCGTTGCTCAATCACCTCGAACTTCTCCTCTATGCCGACCAGGTCCGGGAATCTATCTCTATATTCCCTTTGTACGCCTTTGTCCATTGTGGTGTCGTCTGCTTCGACCAGGACCACTTTAACTACATTGTCCTTGGTGTCCAGTGGGCTACCTGATTTCTCCTCGGTGTGGGTAAACGCCTCTTCGTTTCAGTCCTTCTTTTCAGCCTCTTTCCATGCTTTTAGTGTGTCGATCCCTTCAAGGGATGACAACACCGATTTTGCACCATGCCATGGTGTCGTCTGTGTCCCGGCCTCTTTGGTTGAAGGCTTTGTTAGCAGCCTCGTGTCTGTCATGAATCCCTCAGTGGTAATTACTTTATATTTGTCAATCCATGCCTTGATAACGGTACCCCCTAGCGTGGCTGTTCCATTTCTCAGTTTTGCTGCAATGTCCTTGATCTCCCTTTTAGTGTTGGGGTTCTCCGTTATTTTCTGGTCGAGGTACTGACTGCAGCTCCTTACCGACTTGATTACTTCTTCGAGGATGGTTGCCACAGGGTCCACTGTGCCAGCATCATGTTCGACGGTCTTGTCGAATTTCCTCTTTCTATGGCAGAGTTGGATCTTTGTAATTGGCCGAATACGTTAATCCTACTATGGCGGGGGGCCACTTTCGCACTGTTGTCGTCATTACAATCCATCCATTACAATCACCTCTGGTCTGTCTGCCATACTTGTTGAGGAGCATCTGCCCCTCGTCGAGCTATGTTGAAGTGAGCTCCTTCTCGCGAAGACCTCGTTCTCGTCCATGCTACCAAAGTCGATAAGAATATCATTGTTCGTGCCTGTATCTGTCGTGGTGTTTCCGTTCGTTTTAGGTTTATTGGTAGACTCCATATATGTCCCACGAGTAGGGTCGAACTAAAGGTCGACTCCCGGGTGACGCCCATCCCGAAAGCAAGGCATTTATACTGGGGTGCGCCAGGTGCCCCACAGGTTTTTACGACTTCGCTGTCGGTTGTTTTATAGAAGTTGCCTCCTCGCAAGCCGGCCGGTTAAGTCAAGCTCCCTGGTCTCAGCTACCACGCGGCATTCCCCTGCGGTGCCATTTTTTTCTTTTCCGCAGAGGTCGTTGAAGCGTGGGCTGAGATTACGGTATTCAGCGAACGAGTTGCACGGCTCACTGAGGGCTCGGATACCCTGGGTGCGCCAGTTCCCGAAGCTACGCCTACGGCGTGAATCCTGAGGGTTGAGCTATCCTTAGTCTCCGTCACAGTGCCAAGATCGAGCCGGTGGGGAGCCCCGCGGGACCCCAAAGAGACATACGAGACCCTACAACCTGCTACCCTACGAGAGCAGGACTCCCACCAGCATGTCACCCGAGAATGTGACGGATTAAGCCCCTCCACCTGCGTCAAGGTCTCACAGCTCCCCGGAGGGGAGCAATCTGTAGTTATCACAGATATCTGTCACTCCCTTCTTATGAAGTGGCATGAAGACTGGGGTTGTCCAATAATCGGGCCAGCTTCGTATTTCCCATATTCATTGACATAGTCTATGAAGGATTCTCACTCCATCTTCACCAATTAACTTAAGCGTCTCGGTCGTGACATTATCGACCCATCTGCTTTGCCAGTTTTGAGTTTTTATATAGCTGCCTCTACTTCTGATTTAAGTGTTGAATATTCCTGTTCGTAGCTCTGTTTTCAATCATTTTCTAACTCGGAGTGGTCCCTTTTAAAAAGTTTTTCGTATTATTGACGCCAAATCTCAATGACCTGATCCTCATCAGTTCTTATAGTACCGGTGGAGTCCATTAATTGACCACTTTTAGGATTTAAATTTATGTGTAATCACTCTTACTGTTAGGAACAGATTTTTGCTATTATTGTGGCCAGTATGTGACTACAGTTTTTTACAGACGTCTTGCAAATATAGTCCAATCAATGAATGCCCAAAAGGGGATTATAGAGGACATGGAAGGCGGATAATTTTCCGCTGGGTTTTCGGTCAGCACCGGAGCTAGATACTTTGCCTTGTGCTCTTGTAGAAGAACGCACTACCGGGCGTCAAAATGACGCGACACCAATTTATTTCTCAGGGGGCGCCAGTCGCGTATTACCCCGTTCTTCTACCTCCCAGGCGGGTTCGAGATAAGATGCAATTCGGTAGCCGAATAATGGACCAAGGCTGCACTACCACAGATCGGAAACTACGCTCTCTCTGGACCTGAATTCCCTCGTTAGGGGTTTAGGCACCTCTTAATTTCCTGAATTTTTGCATAAAAAAATCCCAACCGAAGAATTTCTCTGCGGAGGGATTAGTTTTGGTACGCGAAAATCACGTTTTGGTCCATTAATAACGGAATATATTTCTCAAAAAACGCATAAAAAAATCCCTATCAAACCTCCGTAAAGCAACCAGAAGGTCGAACGTTAATGCGAATTAACTCGACACATCCGGTTTTCTATACGAAAGTTCCAGGGATTATAGACCGTCAACAGGCCTCAAGATCAATTAAGAAACAATAGTTCAAAGAATTCGTTTATTTAACAGAATTGGTTATACAAAATTCTCAAGATAAGAATCGTGCCTTCCCCAATCAAGGTAGTGACTTTCAGACCATGCAAGCGAGAGCGCTCACGCTAACGATCGATTAGGTAGAAAAGATTCATACATACCTTCTCAGAATCAAAATACGAGCTTTTAGAATCATTTCAGACTCTGGGTAAATGAATAATTAAGGCTGGCTGAAATTAACTTAAAAAAGTTTTACTAAATGAATTTAGTTTCGCTAGAGACTACTTAGCTTTAAAGTTCTTGTATCGTGGAGATTCACGTACTCAAACACATTCAGAGGACTTATTACTGCATAAGTTGAGTGGCGTTCGATCAGTCCACGACTTACTAACCCTTATCACAGTCGTTCAATATTATCGATTTGGCAGCGTCTCACCTTCGAGCGACTTTTAGGCAAAATTGAATTTTTGGATTTTTATGCACAAGGCGTTTTCCTCTATAACTTTGTCATTTGAAAAGCCCCGTTATTGGCTTTTCTACCATTGCTTTGTCTGGACCACTCAACGCGCTCGACCAAATTGCGAGCCGCTGGGTCAATCCAAACTCTTTCTATGCGAGAAACCGGCCTTGTACATGTGCATTGATTTTTATCAATTTTTGCTTATCGGCACTACGCCGGCTTTGACAAAATCTTCTATTTTGCCTTTTGGATGCAGTGCATCGTTAAAATTTTATGCTCATACTTTAGAATTGGGCTTTCAATGACCGTACCTCAAGGTCAATGTCTTTGGTTGAGGAATAAAAATAAAAAAATTTTAAATTATATTTTCGTGGTACTTTTTAAACTGACTTTGTGGTACTTTGGAAAAATCCATTTTAAGACCAATTTTAGCGTACTTTTGAAAAATCGATTTTCGAGCCAAATTTCAAGGTACTTTTGAAAAACTAATCTGTGGGTGAAATTTTAGCGTACTTTTGAAAAATCGATTTTCAAGCCAAATTTCAAGGTACTTTTGAAAAGTTAATCCGCGGGTGAAATTTTGGCGTACTTTTGAAAAATCGATTTTCAAGCCAAATTTCAAGGTACTTTTGAAAAGTTAATCTGCGGGTGAAATTTTGGCGTACTTTTGAAAAATCGATTTTCAAGCCAAATTTCAACGCAGTTTTGAAAAATTAGTCTGCAAGTGAAACTTTGGCGTACTTTCGATAAATCGATTCCTGGGCCAAATTTTGACGCCCTTCCAAAAATATTATTTTTCAAAGTTCAATTTATGGTACCTTTGAAAAAGTATATTATTCATAAATCTTTGTCATTATATACTTCTACTCTCATATTCTGAACCAAAAACATTTTTCCTAAGTGAAAATTCGGTGTTTCTTCGAATTTTCACCTGGTCATTTCCAACGCCTTATAGAACCGAAAACGGTCCTTATGGACTGATCTGCGCCTCTGCAGACTCCCAAAAATGTCTTTAAATGAAATTTTTGCCTAAGTCGAATTTTGATTATGTCTTCAACTTAGGACGATTTTGGAGAGTTCTACAACACTCTCAACCCCACAACTCTGGTGGTAGCTGGTTTCCCAACCAGAGCTATACCTGGTGAAATGTGCGAAATGAATGCTCTTTTGTTACCCCCTCGCTTGGTGGAAACGATGAGGGATCTGGTTTAATATTTGCTACTGATTTAAAAAATGAATGGTACCGTGGGTGTTGAGGGAGCTCTCCTTTGCATTTAAGCATGCATAATCGTTCAGCTTCCTCAACATCAGCATGAGATAAGGAAACGCTTTGGCTGCTCTTCGAACATCGGGGTGTTTTTGGTAAAGTTTTATGAAACCAAGTTTACTCTTCCGGAATGTTGCAGATGTTGAATCGCAGCCAATAAATGCATGCAACAGAATTTCTTTAGTCCTAGCTGCTGCATTTGGTGGATGAAGTAAACATTAGTTTGAACTTTTCCTCTGCCAGGTTTTATTAATAAAATATTGTGGTCTGATGGAGTCTTTGCAGTAAGCATCACAGCGAGGTCTACGTCTTCCCCAATGAGAGCCACATTTGAAGTTTCTCTTATGGACTGTTCAATAGCTCCTTGTTGCGTTGTGATGCCGTTTTTGTGTAGTTTAGACCTCAGTGGGTTGATCAGCCTATCTTTATTGTGCTGATTGGAGAGGAATAAATCTTGATTCACTGTTATTTCAGTTGAACTATCACTACAAAGAGCAGTGCATGCGCTACGTGAGATATTTTCTTTTGTAATGACGAACGTCAATGGGTCTCCTTCTCTATAGTATGAATTTGCTGTACAGTGTTTGACGCCGATCCGATTCATTTTTTTTTTTTTTTTAGAATTTTTGACATTGAAAATGTTTTTAGTTTCGAGGTATGGGGCTTACTAAATAAATTACATCTTAATCAAAATTTCAATTTTTTTTTTATTAAATTTTGGACTTAGGGCTTTTGAAGTTTCATTAACAAAATTTTCGGATAAAAAATGCCTAATATGATTCTTTATTTTTTATTAATTTATTTATTAATTATCGGTTTTGGCTGGCGAATATCTCGGAAACTACAACGCATAGGATGAATATGAATATAGGCATTCTTGTAGGAAATTTACTTTAATTTAATCTTGCATAGAATATTTTTCCATACGACGCATCGTTTCCGAATTATAAGCGAAGAATCGAAAAGAGGGACTTTCCACCCCTCCCTCCTGAAGCTGCACGGCTAGGGGCGGGGACTTTTAGTATGTTTACCTCCTAACTACCTCCAACACATTCCTGAAGAGGAAAATTCCTCCCCCGCCCCTCCATGTCCTCTACCACTCCCTTGTTGACTGGGCTAGGCATTCTGATCTTTTCGACAAAAGTCTGAATTCTTCGCGTCGTCCGGTTCTTAGGCAGTGTTGAAACCTTCAAACTTTTCCTGGCTTTTACTTCAGTTAAAGTTTTGGCAGTTGTGTCACATTTCTATGTCCTCTTTAAAAGAATTCTACACCACATTTGGATCTTTGTCATTTAATGAGTCGATTTCACTTATATATTCCTCTAATTTATTTTGGAAAGCTGGACCTCAGTTATGTGGGGAAAACCTTTTTGTATTTGGATTCGAAACGTTTCCAGCTTCAGCGAGAAGGTGTACATGAGCAATTGGTGATCTGAACCATAGTCAGCAGCAGATGTAGTTTTACAGAGCTTTATTGAAGATCTCTACCGATTTTCTATCATAGTGGTCTAGAATAACCTCACATATTCTTCTCAGCACTACTCTCTCGGTACATTCCAAAATGGTTTCGTCAATTTTAAGTGTCCAATTACTGTCCATATGTCGGAACGGTATGCTAAAACCGATTTTATTAGAGTTTTACAAGGCTTGCAGTTTGTGCTTCTAGAGATGTTGTTTGACTTAAGTTGTAGGGCAAGTCCAAAGTAGCAGTAGTAGTAGTATTGGCAAGTTTTATTTCGACTGTTCTGTATTCATGGCTGCTAACGAAAGAAAATATACTCTTAGTCTATGTAATGAAGCATTATAAAACGACTTTTTGTAAATATTTCGTGCAAAGACGAAATTACCTTCCCCCTCTGTTTTCGAGGGTGCCGAACACGACGCAAGTGGTGGGAGAAGTTTTTATGGATCCCTTTATGTTTCCATTTATAAACGGATCTGGGGAGTGATTTATCGACGAGTTTACTTGAAATAACATGAAATGGGGGTTCGAAAGTAAGTGGAATCCAGGCAGCAGGCCTAGGGGGTTGATTAAACTTCCACGAGGGATAGAAAATCATTTTTTTTTTTCAAATGATTCGGTTCAAACGCGTACCCCCCCGTTTTCGGGATCGCTGATCATGGAAAAAATATTCATTTTTAGCTCCAACCCCTGCTCATCCCATAAACCACCTCTGACTCACTAGAAAGCATGCTATCCAAGATTTACAGGTTTTTCGACACATGATCATTATTCCTGTGCAATTGTGCATTCCTTCATATATTCATGCATATGCCTTCATTTTTCACGAAAGAGAAGGTGGCAGCGACCTCGGGGGTGGCTTTAACCCTTCCAAGAGGTGTAAAATTCATTAATTACAGTTTGAATCGTCAATACGCCCTCCCCCGTTTTCGCAGGCGCTGATCACGATAAAAATATTCACCTTCATCTGGGACTCTCCTCAACCCCTATAATGGACGGAAACTTGCCCTCATCCACCAGTTATCATGACATCAAATCACTTATATAATGTAACGTTAGAATTAGTTGGCAAGCTTTATTTAAGAAAAAATCGACCCCGAGAAGATTTCAATTCCATTAGATATAAGTATTTGCAGACAAGAGCCAAAAATGTCAACATTTGCACGCTGCCTCCAACTGAAGGAGCGATCAGAGAACACGCATTGCGTGTTTACTTTCAATGCCAAGCGTGACTTTCAAATGATCTGATGCTACTCAGTGGGGGTGGATAATGAAAAATAATTCTTTGGAGCCAAAATTTTCAGAAAGCAAATTGATACCAGATTTTATTTACCAAGATTACCACTGTACTTGTAAGAACAGCTGTTCAAAGCAATGCAGTTGTTTAAAATTAGGGTTAACATCTGTTTTCTGTAAAAACTGCAAAGGCGAAATGTGTGAAAATTATACGCCAGATGATAAAGATGTATTCAGAAGAGAGAGCAGATGACGATGACGATAATGATATGATTCTTTTAATTTAATCCCTGAAATTGGTTTAAGGGATTCCGATTCAGATTCGCTCACTGAAACGGCGGACGAAGAAGAACAAGAGATCGCGTGCGATGTGCATTTTGAAGAATATGAAGATTGTTATGCAATTTGTAAACGACCTAGGTTTTTTTAATTAATTTTAAGCAAATAATTTATTCTGTCATAAAAACATCTTCATGTAATTCTTTAAATAAACTGCGACGGATACTTTCCGGTGCGGCCGGAAAGCGGTCACTTTTGGCACCTTAGCAACGGTTCGATTCCTCGGGCGCCACCTTTACAATTTTTACGTGGGGCAAAGGTCCCACACTAGCCTCTTAATACAGCCTGTTACAGTAGGGCTGGGATAGCTACAGTGGAGAAAACAGTAACTTCCAGAGGGTCAATTGGGAAAATTGGATTGTCACACAAACAGCAGTAAAACACAGAATTCGGTAAAACAAAATATCTATTTATTTCCTATACTCTACAATACTATCTTATTTATTAATATTATTTACGCTAAAATATACCAGTATACACAAGACAAAAACCTAGGCTATGGTAATTATGATGACGTTACGGTGAGGTTACGGTGATGTTACTTAGAGCAGGCAGAAGCAAAGCAGCGGTATGAAGTCGCAGTAATGCGGTGATGGACGGTTAACAGCGCGAAGTGGCAAGGCGACAGGTTCCTGTTTACTGCTGGATACGTCTAGAATCGTGGAGCGGCCGACCACGACTGTTTGTTCTCGCGAGTTCTAAAATAAACTTTCCTCTCTCAGTAAGCCGGTAGAGTGGGAGAATGTGCAGACACGGTGCGTAGCGGTAAATGACGACTTGAATTATTTACAGGTGAAACGGTTAAATGAAAAATATTTTACAAGTCAGAAATCGCGGACTTTACCATTATTTTCTGTCTCCCGGTCTTAGAAAAATTTCACTTACTCTTATTTCCGGAGCTGGCTGCAGTACGTCCAGTCAGTTGGGTGGCTCGTGAGGAACTCAACTATCTGATCTCGGCGCGTCGGGTATCTAGTCCACTATCCCCTCTATTCACGGTGCTGACGGGGAGACGGTGCGTGTGGATTTGATTGACGTAGGCGCAACTTAGTACAGTGTCGCGAAAATATAATTCAAATATTGTAACTTACGTCTGCTTGCGGGTTCCCTGGAGAAGGCACTTCTGCTCGCTGTCGTTCACTGGTAGCAACTGACTGCTTTCTGCAGAGAGCACGATTTAGTATACACTTCCAGAACGGTTGGGCCTGGTGGGGGCCTATTAGTTTATGCGGTGCTATAATTGTTTTTCACAGCCTCGTAATTACTTCCACGTCCAGTGGAAGTATAGTAACGACAAAAAAATTTTTAAAAATTTTTATTGTCCAAATAGGCTTAAAATGTCATGAAACGTCGAGATTTTAAGTTTGAGCGAAAACAAAATTTCTGTCTGTCTGTCGGTCTGTCTGTCTGTCTGTCGGTCTGTCTGTCTGTCTGTAACTTTTTTTGTGCGCACGTTTACTCTGGAACCGTTTAAGATATTGACTTGAAATTTGGTACACATATGTACTTTAACGAGATCTAGAACTAGATTATATTTTCATCTTGTTCCGTCGAAGGGTTGGGGGGTAAATTTGGGGTAAATGGGTAAATCAAGCAGGTAGGAGTCCATGAAATTGGTATTTAGTATATATAAGAGAAGCTAAGGTCTCAAAAAAATTTTTGGCATTAGCCACCCCCATTACCACCCCTCCTCCTTATTAAAGGGGATGAAAAAAAATTGTGATTTAGTATATGTACAGGAACCAGAAACCTCAAAATATTTTTTTTACTTCATCCACCCCCCTATCACCACCCTCACCCCACTACCGATGTGGGGTATCGTTTTATGGATTTTTGGGGTAGAGGATTGCAAATATTATATTATTAAAGTTCCATAAACAATTATTTTCACATACAAAGTTTTTTCGTTGTGAGTGACTTGGATAGAGAATCTGGATGTGGAAGTAGTGATTCCTTGGGCAGCGGTTTTTTTATTAAATAATCTAACAGAAACATATTTATTTTTGGAAAATATAAATGGTTTATTCGGGTTGAAAATACGCTTCATTACAAAACAACATTGCCATTGACGACAAAATGTATTATTCATTATTCCTCGATGAAGAAATCATTATACTCTACTCAGCGACCTACAATATCATCGCCCCAGCGAAAACTACTGGTTTCCGTCCATTATAGGAGTTGAGGAGAGTCGGAAATGAAAGTGAATATCTTTATCGTGATCAGCGGCTGCGAAATCGGGGGAGGGCGCATTGACGATCCAAAGGGTAATTAACGAATTTTACACCCCTTGGAAGGGTTGAATCAACCCCCGAGGTCGTTACCACCTTCTCTTCTGTGAAAAATGAAGGGATATGTACAGGGATAACGATCATGTGTCGAAAAACCTGTAAATCCTGGATAGCATGCTTTCTGGTGAGTGAGGGTGGTTTCTGCCCTTTTGAGGGACGACGAGGGGTTGGAGCTAAAAATGAATATTTTTCCCGTGATGAGCGATCCCGAGTAATACGAGTTCGAACCGAATCATTTAAAAAAAAGTGATTTGTTTAATCAACCCCCTAGGCCTGATATCTGGATTTTATTTACTCTATAACTTTCTTCCATTATTATTTCAAGTATAACCCGTCGATAAATCACTTCCCAGTCCCGGTTATATACGAAAACATAAAGGGATCCATAAAAGGGGTGGTTTTTGGTGGTTTAAGGGGCAGTCAAAGACTTCTTGCACCACTTGCATCGTATTCAGCACCATCGAAAACAGAGGAAGGAGGTAATTTCGTCTTTGCACGAAATATTTATACTATTTCTGCCTTCATTACATAGACTATCTCTCACCGATTCGATATCGTGGTCTTCTATGTTTAAATTTCTATAGGAATGTATTAAATTTCTTGATTTTTCGATGTTGCTAGCATGTGCTTTCCTTTATTCTGTCAATAATTACACAACATAAAAAATAATTAATATTTAACTTTCCATTCGTAAAATTTAACAATGCTTTCATTACATATGCCTGGGGATGATATAATAATTTTTTAATTAATTCAAATTTTTGCTTAACTTAGGTATATTCAACTGTTAAGAATTAGTGAAAATAATAAATAAAATCCCAATATTTTTTATACCGCACCCTACATACAGTTACATCTGCACAACATCGTAATTTTTTTTATTTGCTCTGCATACTCACATACTATTATGTGAAAACCGCAAAAATCCAGGCGCTGCTGACCCCGGTCAGTAAATACCTTCAACGGCACTTCGTCTAACCACTGATGGGCCGTTTAGCACTATGCCATGCCGACCACTGACATTTGCAATGAAATGGCTCTTAGTCCCTGTTTGACTGCTTGCCGGTAAATCTTGGTAACGACCGCGGGACTTGAACGCAGGGGTGAATTGTACAATGTTATTGCGTTCCCATGCATTCTGGGTATGCGACTTTGTCTGTGAATAATGGATTTACTGAAGACTTTCGACACAACGTCAGTTATATATTGAGGTTCGGGTTAACTTTGCTATAAATCAGCGCTTATCGAAGTGCCTGTTTCAGGAAAAAGACTAACAATATGGTTGTTTGGCCTTAAGACAAGACAAGTAGTACAGAGTTGCAGTCGGGCGTGACCGTCTGCGAATACCTACTTGACCCATTTTGATCGAAAATGGTACAATTCACTGGAATTGAGGATAAGCAATAACCCTTTCACTTTCTTATATACGTAATATGTAGGGGATGTAATTTTGTATAATTTCAGTTTTGAGATTTTACTGAATTTATACATTTTCAAGTTCCCGGAACCCAAAATTTTATTAATTAATTCACACGATAAGTACTTTGTAGGGCAACCACTATTTGGGTTGTGTCTTCGCATTCGCAGTCAGCAACGCCGCATTGTAAACTTTCACAAAGTCATGTTAAAAATATTTTAATAACATTTATTTTTAAACTTAAATTGATGTATAGGCACAGAAGACCTATAGCTCTTCTGTGATATAGGTAATTAATCTACTTTCTTTCAAACATAAGAAACACGTTGTATATTACAGCTCCAATATATCGTACAGCTTGGCATTATTTTTTGTGCTTAATCACAAATTTTGGTTTTAAAATTTAAATAAAATAATTTATATAAAATATGACATACACGTCTTTGGCAATCACTTTCTAAGATGAATGTGACCCAATTTCAATAGGGTACATTCTACTATGCCGTTTTACATACAGCGTGTGTAAAAAGTAGTGAAACATGATCGTAACTTTTAAAATATTGATTATATAAAAAACCCTTGGACGGGTCGCTTTTTATTTTCAGTTACGCAACTTTTGGTGCAATTTATGATTTTTAGTTTTACACACCCCCATCCCCAGCCACTCCAACTTTTTTTTTAAATAGCAACCTACCCTTTGTGATACTTCAAAAGAAAGGTAATTTAATAGGCTATTCAACGGCGCACAGTGGCACGAATCGTGATTTTTTCGTTCAAAATTATCTAGAGCACTTGTTTCGCAACCGATCGGGATATATTTTTTTAAATACTCGTTATTTAATTTCCAAAAAACGTAGGAGAGCCGATTTTTTAATTATGCCAGCCAAAATTATTGAGCTTAGCCAAAATGGCCATTTTTACTTCCACATTCAGTGGAAGTATAGTAACGACAAAAATTTTTTTAAAATTTTTATTGTTCAAATAGGCTTAGAATGTCATGAAACGTCGAGATTTTAAGATTGAGCGAACAAAATTTTCTATCTGTCGGTCTGTCGGTCTGTCGGTCTGTCTGTTTGTAACTTTTTTTGTGCGCACGTTTTCTCTGGAACCGTTTAAGATATTGACTTGAAATTTGGCACACATATGTACTTTTACGATATCTGGAACTAGATTATATTTTCATCTTGTTCCGTCGAAGGGTTGGGGGGTAAATTGGGGTAAATTTGGGGTAAATAGGTAAATCAAGCATGTAAGAGTCCACAAAATTGTTATTTAGTATATACAAGAGAAGCTTAGGTCTCAAAAAAATGTTTGGCATTAGCCACCCCCATTACCACCCACACCCCATTATTAAAATGGATGAAAAGAAATTGTGATTTAGTGTGTGTTCAAGAACCAGAAACCTCAAAATATTTTTTACTTCATCCACTCCCGCTACTACCCCCTTACACCAGCCCCACCCCACTATAGATGTGGGGTATCGTTTTATGGGTTTTCGGGGTAGAGGATTTCAAATATTATATTATTAAAGTTCCATAAACAATTATTTCCACATACAGAATGTTTTGTTGTGAGTGACTTGGATAGAAAATCTGGATGTGGAAGTAGTGATTCCTTGGGCAGCGGTTTTTATTTAAATCTTGATAAAACTTACAAATAAAAACTTTTTTCTTATCCAGTTTACATAAATGTTGTTACTCGGAGGTTCTTGAAGTCACTGATTACGAATCAGATATCCAAATTGTCATAAACTAACCCGCAAGATGGCGGAATCAATGGCGGCTATAAAATGCTAAAAAATGATGAAAAATGAAATATTTTTGTTAAAGTTTTCGCCGAGAAGTTTTGAATATTTCTGATAGGTACTTTTAAGTTAAAATAGACTAAATTTTAATTTCAAAGAAGAAATTGAAGATGGCGGGTCCAATATAGCGGTAATAAGATAATAACACTAACTTAAAAATAAATTAAATGCATTAAACTAAATAGGCTATTCCTAAGAATTATTAAAAAATTTAAAAAGGAACAAATTTTTTGAAATTTTCAAATGTATCCAATATGACTGCCATACGTTAATTACACAGGCACCCAAAAAAAATGTCGAGTGCTAGAAGGCAGACCCATGTATTCCCATGCATTTCGACCCGCGGAACATGAATCTGATGTCCGTTTTGCCGAATTGGCTCTTGCATTTTTGCTAACCTCAAAAAACACCTTAAAAATTCCAGAAAAATCCCAAACAAGTAAATAAAAAGTTTAAATCAGCTGATCACTATATCTATACGTAATTTGGGGCGCTGAAACTGAATATGTGGTCAGAATTAGCCGATCAGTTAGGAATTTTGTCATAACCTCAAAAAACATCTAAAAAATGCCCAAAAATCCAAAACAAATAAATTGAAAGCTTAAACCAAGGACTTTAAAACTAACATAACCTAAGGCAAGAGCGTTACACCAATAACTTTGTACCAAGAGCTCTAAACCTAACATAACCTAATAAGGCAAGAGCTTTAAACCAAGAACTTTAAACTGAAAATTCTTAACCCAACATAACCCGAGACAAGAACTTTAAACCAAAAACTTAAACCTATTATAAATTAAGACAAGACTGTTAAGTTCCTAAGGCAAGAATTATTAAGGTTTAGAGTTCTTGGTTTAGAGTTCTCTGTGTAAAGTTCCTGTCTTAGAATATGTTACATTTAGAGTTCTTGGTGCAAAGTTCTTGCCTTAAGTTTTGTTAGATTAGAGTTATTGGTTTAAAGTTATTTGTGTAAAATTCTTGCCTTGTTTTTAGTAAATTTTATGTTCCGAAATATCGAAAAAAAAAATCAACGCTAAAATAAAAAAATATTTATCTAAAATGTTATAGTGTGGAAATAGTGGATAAAGTTTTCCATGGTACCTTGCATTATATGTATATGTATAAGATGTTGGACAAATGGAAAGAACGTTAAAAAGTAAAATATACAAATCCAACGATATAAAAGGAGCCTGGAATTCGTGAAGAGTGTTATTTTTCAGCAATACAAATGTTTCTGGAATTAATGCTAAAAAAGGGTTGATGGAAACTGATTGTTCCGAAAGTCAAGAAGATGACAGTGAATATGAAGATAGTGAATGTGAGTGTTCAAGAACTAAAACTCCCAATATTTGGTGAAATGATAAACTTAATAATGTTATTAGAAATCTTGGTCTATCTAATGGTAGGGAAGGATATTTAGCGGTGATTATGGAAAAAGACAATTTAGTATCAAGTGATGTTCATTCTAGCTCATACAGAAAAAGAGAAAAAGACTTTAGAAAATATTTTACACAAAGAAAAGAACACTTGCTCTTATATTGTCAAAATGAAGAAGGGTTGATGAATATACTTAAACCTATCACCTATCATATAGATTTTAGATAAATATTTTTTATTTTAGTGTTAATTTTTTTTCGATTTTTCGTAACCTCGAATTTACTACAAACAAATCAGAAGGAATTCGCATTACTTACACAGTTGTGCAAATTTCTTGTACTCTTAGGAAGCCAAGTTTCCCACTTCACTAGAGCTGCGGTTGCATGATGACGACGCCCGCGGTCCCGCTTTCCCAACCTGACCGGCCGCCGATACTGGGGTTTCCCTCCCCTGGGTCGTAAACTCTTTCCCTACTTTTGCCATGATGGGATTTTTCTTGCCTAGGAACTTAGCCGAAATAAATCGTTGCATGTCGACGCCACGTGGAGGTGTCCTAGTCGCAAAAATAGAAAAAGAAGCAAATGGCACATGACAATCAAACAGAATAAATAAAATTATACAATTCTAAACAGCTCTAAGAAAAAAAGTAAAAAATCATCAAGGGAGGGTGTAGGTAAATGTTAAGACCAAACTATATTCCTCTCTCAACAGAGCCAACTTTGTCTGAAATTTTTTTCCTGAAAATGTCACTGTTCAGTATATTTTCCTTTAGATACTTGAAAATTTAAAAGTTACCCATCTCCGCTTACTAGGGTTGATGAGAATATTGTATATTGAAATTATATTTCTCTATAAAGTTTGTAGATTGCGCTTTAATTCTGACTACGGTATTGTGCTCAGCTCGTGAAAATACGTCGGATATTATATGTTCAGATATTGTGTAGAGCAAAGTCAATTTCGGGCTATGATTCAGTCATTTTTGGGTACGTTTTCGTCCTAAATATGGATTTTACAAGATATTCGATCGTCGCGCATAAATTCTGACCTTGGATTCAGTTTCAGTGCTCCAGATAACGTATAGATATAGTGATCAGTTCATGTAAGCTTTTTATTTACTTGTTTGGGATTTTTCAGACATTTTTTAGGTGTTTTTTGAGGTTATGTCAAAATTCCTAACTGATCGGCCAATTCTGACCTCAGATTCGATTCGATCTCAGCGCCCAAAAATTCATATGGAAATGGTGGTTAGCTCATTTAAGCTTTTTATTTGTTTGTTTGAGATTTTTCGGGCAGTCTTAGGGTGTTTTTTGTTAGGAAAGATACAAGAGCCAATCCGGCAACGCGGACATCTGATTCGTATTCAGCGGGTCGAAATGCATGGGAATACATGGAATACGCCTTTTAGCACTCGACATTTTTTTTGTGTGCCTGTGTTAACAATCATAAATATGCGATTCAGTCCTCCATTAATTCTAAACATAACCTTAAATAGGCTATATTAATATTTCTTTTTTTTTATCTCCAAATAATATTATTTAAATGTGTTTAGAATAATCAACAATTAAAAAAATCATCAACTCAGTTGGAGTGTTAATATTATTTAAACAACACAAATTAAATAGAGAAATTTAAAACTTAAGGCTATATTCAAAATTAATGTATGACTTGAATCGTATATTTATTATTGATAATTAAAGTATGGCAGCCATATTGGATATATTTGAAAATTTCAGAAAATGTTTTCCTTTTTAAATTTTTTAATAATTCTTAGGAATAGCCTCTTAGTGTACTGTTCTTGGGAATAGCCAGCCTATTTAGCTTAATGCATTTAATTTATTTTTATGTTAGTTTTATCACCTTATTGCCGCCATCATATTGGATCCGCCATCTTGAATTTGTTCTTGGAACTTAAAATTTAGTCTATTTTAACTTAAAAGTACTTATCAGAAATATTCAAAACTTCTCGGCATAAACTTATATAGCCGCCATTAATTCTGCCATCTTGCAGATTGGTTTATGACAATTAGGATATCAGATTCGTAATCAGCAACCTCAAAAACCCCCCGAGTAACAAGATTTATGTAAATTGGATGAAGAAGAGAATGTTGGATCGCTGTTACATCTTTCCTGCATAATTTCGCAATATCCCACCATATAATCAAAGAGTCATTTTCGGATAATTCCTGACATCTTATATTGATACAGTTTCTCTTTTTTTTAAATGGACTTGGACTTTGGACAAATATCAAAATCATGAGCAAGTTTTCGTAAAGACGGTCTTGGATTTTCCTCTACAGACAGCAAAATGTTACGTGACTTTTCACCACCAGATTTTGGTAAGTTTTTGACATTACCAGTTTGTCGCAACTTTTTAATCATCCGACTGACCGTACATTTACTTACTCCATTTCTATTAGGGTAACGTTAATTAAAGAGAGCACATATCTCATCTTGGGTTCTTTTACGGTCATGTCCCACAAATATTAAAATTTCAATTCGTTGTTGTTCGCTTAAACGCTCCATAATGTAAGATTCACACAATGACTATCTAATCGTACAATTATTTTCTGACACCTTTCTGACATTTCACATGCATGGCATCCTTAAAATTTTGAAAATGTATGCATGCGTTCGGGAAACAAATCACATTGACGGATTTCGATTTTCTTTACGCCGTTGCATATCCTATTAAAACAACTTTCTTTTGAGATATCACAAAGGGTAAGTTGCTAATTGAAAAAAAAGTTGGGGTAGCTGGGCATTGGGGATGTGTAAAAGTAGAAATTATAAATTGTACCGAAAGTTGCTAACTGAAAATAAAAATCGACCTCTCCAAGGGTTTGTTATATAATCAATATTTTAAAAGTTACGGTCATATTTCAATACCTTTTGCACACCATATATCTGGTTTGAAATAAAAATTTGAAATCTAACAGAAGTTTATCGTATTTACAAGAAACAGTCTACACTTCGACATTTTTCATTATATATTTGTGTTTGGCGGATATTTGTAGCATTGAAATGGGTATTTGACTATTTTGTATATTTCGCACTAAAGGCAAAGGAAGTTTTCTATGATTAGAATTCTCCTCGGTAGAAGAAAAAGGTACAAAAATCTATGAAATTATTTACATAAAACTCCCCTCTCTATTTGTCATCTTTTATTTATCAATTACTTATTCTGTTTGATGACCATCCTGTATATACTAAAAGTAACAGTTTTTCTTCCTGACAATAGTGACAACTACATTCCAAATATTACTTTCCACCATTGTTTCTTAATTATTTTTTAGGGTGCCGCTCGGTATATTTTGCATTAGAACTATAGCATGTTTCTTCCTGGACAATTGTTCTCCGTCACATTTTTTCCGTAATTATATTTTTCTATCACCCGAGTCTCGTTGGCATCATCGGGCAATATAAAAGGTAAATTAAATCCGCAAAAACTTCCGGGACGTTCAGAGCGAATTTGAAAAAAATGTAAAGTGTTCGCAAAATCACTTTGTTATTTTTGTCACAACTTATAGTTGTTTCTTGCCTTTTGAAAAATTTAGTTTTTAATATTGTCAATAACACGTTCAAAAAATGCACAATGTAATGTTTTTGTTTGTTTATTTTCAAGTAAATGAAGTTAAGTGTATAAGGGAACCCACCACAGGGAGCGTAAGCCTTTCTTTATATTAAATACTAGCCTAACACAAATCACGCACATTCAAGTAATGCCATCAACAAGCGAATTTATGCAAATCCAGATCTGCATCTCATTGTTACCAAACCAACTGGAAGATATGAATGATTCTCCAGTGGGAGGGTGTATTATTTAAATATACAAAAGCTTTCCTGCAGCTTACTAAGTCTATTATTTTGCAGGAATGATGGGAAATGTAGGCCATGCTAGTTTTGTAACGCACAAAAGTTATGCGAATGAAAGGCGTTTGAGTACATGTGTTTTTTAAATTTTTCGCTGAATATCATGTTAAATAAGGTAACGAAGCACGTATAACGAAACAGAAGATGGTAAAGCTTTATTCGTTGGTCGCACATTCACTGACTGTAGCATTAAATTGAAATTCATAATTAATGTGTGTGCACCCAGTGCCCATGAAATATCTTGAGTTATACTCTTGTTGAAAATAACTATCCCACTTAAAAGTCAGTTAAATAGACACAGTAGAGCCAAAGTAAAATATACAAGAAGCAGCTTCACATTTGACTTCACAAATATGCATATAAAGCAATAAATGATAGTGTTTTGTCTTATGTATCTTTGTGGTCTTAGTCAAGGCATATAACACTGCTAGTTTGCTAATTGTCCTGATCTACTAAGTGTATATCGTTTTCTGAAGACGATATATAAATTGATGCAAAGCTATTTAAATGAACTAAAAAAAACTTTGAAGGTATAACTGTGTATTATGATATTCCTCAAGGTGCCTCCTTTGGTCCACTCCTATTCCTGTAATATATAGTTGTTCTCGTATTTAGAAACCTTTCTTTAAACTATAAAAATTGAAACTGAATTAACGTCTAAAATAATATATTTTGTTCATAAGTATATCCTCATTTATCATACCATCATACTTACTTGGGGCGGTGTAACAAATTAATTAAAAAAACTAAAAATCATACAATAATATTTCACCACTCAACCAGGATACTTACGCACAATATAAACCACGGATGCTATAGTTACAAAATATAACTTTAACTAAAATGTTTAAATCAAAATACCAAACACAAAGGACTAAAAAAACGGTCCTCCAAAATAAGCACAAATAATCTGGTATGCGAGTAGTTCCGACACAACAAGGAGCCGGAGCTGGAATTTACAGGATAAAGACAAAAACGAAAGTCTCAATAAGTCTAGGAAAACACGCCAAAGTGTTTCAGGCTTAAGTAGCCGCCCCACAGTAACGCGCAAATAAAATAATAAGGCAAGGAACTGTAAACTAGCCGATTACCATTTTTTTCAAGTAGCGCAGGCAATTGATTCCATGCAGGTCATTTCGCGACTGTTTAAATGTCTTCATGGACCTAGAAAGTCAAATTAAAGTGGCATGAGTACTAGAAATCAAGTGGCAATATCAGTGGAAATATTGAAAACTCGATGAATTGTCTATGAAAGGTGTATCTAAGGAGCTAGTAGGACCCGAACCCTTTTGCAGCATGAGTACGCAATGCTTATGAGCATCAATTAATAAATGGATACAAAATAAATCTCTGGAATGGTTTGAGTGTTTCCCGAGACAGATACAGGCCAAAAAGTTTATTAAAGAACAATCGACCAAGTTTACGGAAAACTTACTATAGCAAAATAGAAAGGTCATTAGGATAATGGTGGGTTTCTATCTGGAAACTGTCGGCTTAATAGAGATACGAGTCTTATGTTTTTAACACAACATGCAGATTCTGTCAAAAAGAAGAGAATACCCCAATCCATGTGTTATGCCACTGTGAAGGTCTAGCGAAACTGGAATTCCTACTACTTGGCGAGAAAAGACCGAGAGCTGATAGATACACTATTTGGCTCTTATCAAAGCTAATAGGAGGTTTGATACACAGGGCAAAGCTGATAAGAAGTTTTAAAAAAAACTAGAGCAGCAGCACCGCACTAGATACACGGGGGGTCACGGTGGTCAGGGACAATTTGTCAGCTCTTTCTTTCTAATCTACAATATAACCATTCCCTGCGATATTGTAATCAGTCGCAGCTGAAACTCGAAAAGATAACAACGGCTAGTCGTGTCGTCTCACTCAATTGCGGACTATCCCGCATTTACCGTTTTGGTAACACATTAAAAACGCAACAGATCAACAATATAATGACAACCTCATTGAAAGTCTACCAAACAGATGTAGAGTTGTGAATAATAATAAAATAATAGATGTGCCTATGCCCTTCGCACTTCCTTTTAAATTTTATGCTACAGATTCAGTGATATATTTACCTCAATTTTAGTCTTTTGTTGTTTAAAAATTGAACTACGACTTCTGCAATTTTTTTGAGTAAAAATAAAGGTTTCCATTTATTTTCTTCTTTGTGATGCCATAAAAAGGTTTACGAAATACTGGTTCAGAAGATCACCTGTCAACTTTTATTTCTACTTTTTTTTCATACAATCAACCATTTTTGAGTGAACTGCAAGCACTGCCAAAAAAAACACACACACCCTTCCCTCCAAAATGGTCTGTACTGCGGACCATACCAGTGTATCCTTATGTATTTGGTAAGGATACACTGGTCTGCAAAACGAGCCAATCTGACAATTCTGACTTCGGATTCGGTTTCCGCGGATCCAAATACATAAAGATACACTAGTTTGATCTGCAAGCCAGACCACTTTTTTGTTTTGGTGGTGTTTTTTTGGGGTTGGGAGTGAAAAACGAGCAAAGCTGACAATTCTGACTTCGGATTCTGTTTCAGAGGATCCAAATATATAAGAATACACTGGTATGGTCCACCGGACAGACCATTTATTGGGGTTCTCTTGGAGTTTGGGGCAAAAACGAGCCAATCTGACAATTCTAACTTCGGATTGGATTTCAGCGGGTTTAAATATATAAGAATACACTGGTCTGGTCTGCAGACCAGACCACTTTTTTTGTGTGACTGTGTCATTAAACCAAGAAAGTAAAATACTTGTAAAATAAAACTTCTGCGATGAATGATTTTAAATATCGTGAAAATTGGTTCTATATACATCCAAGAATGTGTAAAAAACAAACCGAGTAGCATCAACTTTGATTTAAATTTGGTGGTAGCACAAGGAAAAATTCGCTCCAGAAAATTTTAAAAATGTATAGAATTACTAATGTCAGTATGGCCAATCTAAAGAAAATAAGTACAAGCATTTGGCACTTCCGCTTATACTGGAAGTCGATACCAACTTGCTTATTTTAAATGGAATGCCCTATATATTTCGAAGTTTTCGAAAAGAGCGAACAATTCTGAGTCGAAAACATGTGACCTACTCTATCCCTAAACCCAACCCATTTTATAAGAAATTTAATAGGTTTACGGTTTGCAATAACCTTTATAATTTTTTTACGTAAAAGATCCTTATTTGCTTTTCAGTATGCAGAAAGACCAAGTGTTCAGTTTTGTACGTTATTTTTTGTCAATTTCAAACAGCGAAAACTTGTTTAAATCAAATGGAATACCCTGTATTTTTTGCATTAAATTATTTACAATTAAATTCCCCTTTTTCCCATGTAGACATTGTAGGAGTTTAACATACGAATTTTTGAATTAATTGCGATTTAAAATTGAATTATAAAATTGAATTGACGATACAATTATGTAAAATAATCATGCACAAATAAATTGCTCAAAACATTCTCCCTTTGGGTGGCTCAGCCGATAGAAATACTCTTATAACTTTTGAATGGACGAATACATTTTTTTTAAATTTGCTGTGGTGATATGGGATGAAATTTTCAATTATATGATGTAAAGACCCAACATGATCGACTTCCGGCATCGATGCAATTAACATGAATATCAAATTTTTAAATGAGTCAACCTGTATATTTTTGCATATTTGGATCCTGCTATACAAAATACATATGACCAAATATTATTTTGATTTTCAAAAAATATAGATTTTTTTATTTTTAGTTTTAATCATAGAAGACCGTGATTTTGACAAAATTGTTAAAAATCGGTCTGCAAGCCCCTTTAAAATATTTTCTCTTCATATACCAACATTAAACACGATTTATAAAAACTATTTTTTTTACATGGTACTCCTATGGGACATCTTATTTAATTAGATCCTTAAATTACGAAAAAAATTATATTCATAATATCTACCTTCTCTTTGTACTAAATTTATAATTAAAAAAGAAATGCTTTTATATGATCTACTTTTTACAATAATAAACTAAAAATTAAAAAACCTATATTTTTTTTAAATCAAAACAATATTTGAGGTCAGATCATATGTATTTTGGCCAGCAGGATCCATATGCAAAAATATGCAGGTTGTCCCATTTAAAAATTTGATTTTCATGTAAATTGCATCGAAACCGGAAGTCGGCCATTTTGGTTATTCATATCATATAATTGGAAATTTCATCCCATACCACCACACCAAATTTGAAAAAAATCCATTCGCTCATTCAAAAGTTACAAGAGTGTCCCTATCAGCTGAGCCACCCGGTATAGAGGATTATTTCACTCATTAACGTGATAGCCAATGAATGCCCGTTTTTTGACAACATTGCACCAATCAAATGGTAAACTAAGCTCGGCTTTTGACAGTACCAACACGAGAAATTTATCGCTCTAATTTTTTGTATCGACGCGTCTACAAATATCGCGGTAATATTTTGATGTATGTCATGTTTTGTTTCGTGAAATGTTTTCCGGAAATAGAACCGCTCGAGCTTTTAAATTTTATCTATAAATTTCTTCTCTAGCTTATTACTAATTGTTAACGTAACTTTTAAATTGTAGTCTTGTATTATATACGAAGTAATATAATGATATAAATATAACATAAACACACCACATAAGTTGACAACTTCCAATTTCAAAGTCAAGGCTGTCCGGAATATATAGGCTAGAGACAAGTCACAGTAACTCAAAACTGTCCACTATAGAACATAATTCATTGTACTTAATATTCTCTGTGCTTAAACAAGCAAACCTTAATCTAATCGTTAAACTTCTTAAATTAAAAATAAGTATTAAATAGGTAAATATAAATATCAATGAACACTTTAATATAATAATTCTTCAATAAAATAATTCAGAGTACATATTTTGCCATGTGGATGCAATATATCGTTACTAGATGGCGGTACTATAGCAATACTCCATCTGATATCGGGAACCTTAGAACAAAAAGTCGGGAAATTGGTAAAATGTGTTAGTGCTCTATGTCTTTCGTAATGTGGTTGGTCAAAGCATGCCCGAGAACTCTTTACACTGAAGACCAGTCTATGCATACAATAACTGTAGTGCAAGATATATTGTTTTTCTTTATTTTCATTACATTTAAAATATGGCGAATTCCGTGAACTTTAAATTTCTTCAGCAACATTTGATAAACATGTATTTGTATTTGTATATGTTTTTGTTTTTTACTAGGTGAGTCGGTTTGGAAATGCATTTTTATGTGAGATAAATAGAGAAATTGAAAATAAAGGTCAGTACACTCTAGAAAATGATAAGAAAACGTCTAAAGGAAAATAATTACACAGCATAATATTAAAAATGTATTTAATGAATTATTTATTCGTGACATATTCTCTCTAAATACCACTCGTGCTTTTAAATTTTATCTAAAAATTTTTGCTCAAGCTAAGTTGCCAAAAGGTAATACAATTCGTGTCAATTGGCACCTTATTATCTAAGATTAAATTATCAATTTACACTCTTTACGTTATCGGCCAACAAAGCTTTCGAAAAAATTAACGGATAATATTCTAAGCATTAGTGATATTACATACATAAACGTTTACTCGAAAACAGTTGATTGTACAAGAAAGTCGTTAAATTTAATAGTGTTCATCAAAACTCGTAAGACAAAAATATTTGGTCATCCTTGGCATACTCTAATAATCGTGTAGCCTTTCGAAATAAAGAAAATTATATTAAATTTAATAATCGCACGTCAAGCCGTTTAAAACTAATTAGAAGAAAATCATATGCCTGACACCCACTTTAAAGGATTATAATTTGATTAAAGGATAACATAGGTTAAAATGTTTTTATTAGACTTGAATTCCTCAATCTACAGTGGAATTTAAAGCGTTTTCTTTTTAAACACCCTGTATTTTACTTGTATCTTGTTTTACACTAAACGTATTATATATTTTCTATTTTAGTTCGTTCATTATTTACCCCAGTTAAAATCAATTTCTAACTACACCAATATATACGTCTTAACGGATTTTCTATTGTTACCATGAATTGTTCATATTCTAAGTACCCTAACAATAATTTAATATGGTTGCAAAGCCTTTCAAGTGGTGTAGGTACAAACTACAACATAATTTCAGCTCCATTTTGCTCGTACTAGCAGTTTCAAGTAATGAAATTAAGTAAACCAGAATCCACATTGTTTCACCGCTTTCGTAAGGTTGCGGAGTGCAATAACCACTAACTAATATGATTTGCATGACCGTTGCTCAATTCATATTCATCCGGAAAATGACTACGTTTATCTGAGATATGTCCATTCATATTCATATAATAGTCCGCTCTACGACCCTCTTGAAGTGATCGTTTTTCTAATGTGGAAATTAAAATGTTTATGTCTTTTAATATCGTCAAACGTTTAGAAGCATAGTTAAAACACTTAAAGGATAATGCCGATTAGAAGGAAGAAACAGTGGGATAACAAAATTTTCTTTATTGTGTCAAATAAAAAAAGTCAGCATGAGGTAACTTAATTTAAAAAACCTATAAAGGTAAAGTAATATTACTATGAGAAGATGACAGCAAAAAATATGCGCAGAAACGAGTTTGTGCGCTCCATCATTCTAAGCCAATGAGAAAGAATTACGTGACATTCAATGTCAACACCAGTGGTGGCGGTGCCCTACAGTAGAGCGGCGGCGACGGTAATAATAATAATAAAACAACATTATTAGGCAAAGTTTAGTACCACTTACTATTCTTACACTTCTCCTGAACAAAGGTTACTCGTAATAGTTGGCAAATTTTAATCTACTCCATTTTCACAGTTCCTTGACCGCGAAACTTTTATTGCAATTACACATCCCTATACCCCAAATAAAGCTACGCCACTGGTAAAAATATTCGCGCATTTTGGCTCCGCCCTGTCATCTTCTCATAGTAATACTAATATATTTACATGAAGCTTCCCTCTCTGCTTGGCATAATTTATTTATGAATAATTTTTTTAATTAAAATTATATTACATTTTTCCTGTGTAACGGTCATTTTTATTCATAGGCATAAAAGCCCTTAAATTACATTATTTCGTATTTTCCGTATATAAATTACCTATTTTGTTACCTCTTAAAAAATAAATTATCGCCGCTACTGTAAGGTTCTAGAAGGTAACGTAACCGTCGCCTAGTTCTCGGCTTTACTGGTAAATATTTGAAAATAATGCCTTTCCTCCAATGAGAAACCATAGTTTAAATTCGCGGGTTTAAGGAGTGAGGTATTTCGACTACTAGTGGGGGAAGAGATAAATACCGAGCCAAACGGCGACCATGACACTTTCCACGGCCGCTTTAAGCGAGCCCACAGTCAATCTTTTAACCAAATTTGAGTGAAGATATTAAAAGTTCCAGAATTTAAATGGTTTAGTTAAACCATAAAAATTATAAATTAATTATTTATTTAGTCTCTTTCCTTCGTTTAAGCTGGTTAAGGAATTTGACAGCCAGATTATGTGTGCTTTTGCGAGCTGTACATTTCGAAATAAGTATTGTTATGTGTAATATCTACCTAAAAGTGGCTAAATAATAGTGCGTTCAATCTACGTTTTCAACTTTAAATAGGATTGCAGTTTTATTGGTAATGTCCAAAGTGAACTTATGTAAGTACCGTTCTGAACTTTATATTTTCCTGTTTATGCACGAGTCATCAATTTGGGAAGATTTGAGCCAGTAGTTTATCAAGTTGATCACAGTGTAGTGCGTGTTCGTTACCTTTACGTTTTCGTGAACACTTCAAGCAAGCTTAATTTGTACTTGCTAATTTTTTATCTCGACTAAACACTCAAATTTACTTTTGGAGTGCTATATGTTTAATATTAAAATTTATCTTTACGTATTTCGTTCGAGGAATTATGTAAATTTTTGTGGGTGTATAAATACTCCCATTTGTACCTTTTAGTTAAGTCTTCTAGCTTGTTTTTGCATTTAAACTTAAATAAATATTTAATTGCTCATTCTTGGATAATTTGCTCGGAAAATAATTCTGATAAGTGAATGAACAATCATTTATTTATTATTAATAGTTTTTTTCTTGAGGAATTGGCCAATCTCCCTTTATTCCGCTTTATCTATTTATCTTTTGTATTTTATACCATTATGTCTGTCTCTCCGTATATCTGTGAATTTGTTTGATTATTTGTTTGTACTTCTTTATTCGTTAGCACAAATTTATTCGCCCATACCCTGTAGTGTTATTCTCATTTGCTCTACCACTTTGTTAATAAATTAGTTTATTGTTAATTTCGTATTTTTATTTATTTAGAATTCATTTTAAATAACCCCAAGAGAGACAGGGCGTTATAATTGGCGGTGCCAACGTGGAGCTAGGTCTAATTAAAAATTTTAATTAGAGAATAAAATTTGTGCTTTCGAAAAATATTTTTTTCAGGTTACCTATTTGTGATTTTTGTGTATGTACCTATGTAAATTTTATGTTCCGTTTTTGTGTAAAGAAATTGTATTGCTCAAAGTTAAAAAAGCAAACATAACCTTGTCGTAAAATTCCGGTTTACAGTACCGTTTTTTATCTTTGTCTTGTGTTGAAAAATAACAAATTACCTAATGTTTTCAACAGTAAATTAATAAGTACCTTTTCAGTAAACATTACGTATATCTTTTCGGCAGAAAGTTTTTGTCTTTTCAATATATTTGTATGTAAGCCTTTCCGGTAAATTTCGTGTTATATTTTTATTGCGTTTGTAAGTTTTTTTGTCTTTACATGATGTAAAAGCAGATATCAGGATAACAGAAAAGAGGTTTCCGTCGCGTAATAAATTCTTTGTTGGTGTGTTTTGTTTTTTTAAAGAAATTAAATAAAATGTCGTAATTTCGGTATGGTACCTATCTATGTGGTAACATTAAATTTAACTTATGTAGTATGGCTTTAAGTGGCTAGTTTAATTATTTAGTTTTTTGTTCAATTTTTCTGGCAACTTTGTGCGTACCTAGTTAACTTTTTATATAGTTTACCTTTTATATTGAGTAACTAAAGTAAATTCTTTATGTTATTTCAGTAGAGTCAGTGCAGTAGAGTTATAATTAAATTACATTTAGTTCAGTCTCGGTTTATTGTAGGATTAAAAGAATTTGATAATTTCTATATATGGACAGGGGCGGTTCTGAGTTTTTTTAATTTAATTATTAATATTTTTTAACTTTGTTTATTAATATCTTTATTGGGTTCTTTAAAATTTTTAAGGACTTATTTGTTTTTGAGTACGTTATTTGTGAAATTTTAAATTTGCCTTGACTTTAAATTTTTTTTGATTCCTTTATCTACCTTTTGTTCAGTTGCCTTACAAACTTTTAAAGTAGAATTTTTTGACTTTCGAAACTGATTTGGACGCATATGTATGTGAGTGGCTCAATGGTTTCGCCGTTAGCTTAGGAATTTTTAGGTTTTAATGGTTAACTATTTGGTCGCTTGTAAGTATTTATTTAGTGAGTATGGGTCAATAAAATCGTATAGTTTCTATTTTATGTTACATTTTAGTAATTTTAAGTTCAACTTTTGCACTTAGTACATTTTTCTTGTTTTTCGTTTGATGCTACCGTACCGATTTTATTTTTTAGTGATTTTGGTGTCTTATATGTTTATCGATTTTGAGTATTTTTCTAGTATGACTATTTGTCATTTTTGTTTTACTTATCCATTTTATGTCTCCCTTGCATTTTTGGATTCCCTTATATTTTTTGTCGTGTTTTGCATTTCTTTAGTGTTTCTGTGATTCAGTAGTACTTTTCTGGTTTTACTTTTTTGTTTATGTTTGAATCTATGGTTTTTGCTATCTTGCTAGGTGTTTTGGCGCACATTGTTTATGTTCAGTATTTGAGTACAGTAGCTTACGCCTTTGTTAAAAAATATTTTGGTAAAATATTTATTTTTCGTAATAAATTTAAAATGAAAATAGAACTAAATTTTTAAATTCATTTCGTGCGTTATGTTCGGTTTAACGATTTCGTTTTTTGTGCTTATGCATTTTAGTAATTTTGTTGAAGATTCACTTTTTACAATTTAAATTTTGTTAGAAATTAAATTATATCTTTTGGCTATTTCAGTAAAATTATTAGTAGAAGTTCGGTTGGATTTAATATCTTTTGAGTTTAATCTCGGTTTATGTGAACTTTATGGAATTTGATAATTTTTATGTGGACAGAGACGGCTTGGGGATTTTTGAATTAAATCATTAATATTTTTGACTGTAGATTTTGTTTAATTTTGTTATTGTGTTGTGTTACTGTACCGATTTTGTTTAAAGATTTTGGCATAACCTTACATTTTGAATCTATTGCATTTTTAAATTTATTTCCTTTTTTTGATGTCCTTTATATATTTTTTAGTACTTTACATTTCTTGATACCTTTTACATTGTCTACATTGCTTTTTTTGTTTTTTTGGTGTATCTGTGAATAAGCAGTGCATTTTATGTTTTACCTTTTCTTAAAGTATGAGTCTATGTTTTCGGTATCTTGTAATGTATTTTAGTGTACATGACTTTATGTTTAGTTTCAGTGAGTAGTGTGTGACGTCATGTGACATATTTCTTTTCGTTCAGTTTATTACCTTAACCTTTTGGGGTAATTTAAACTTTGTTTCAGTCCAATTCGTACATCTTTTAGTATCTTGTTAGTTGGCAAATTGTTTGTTTCCTTTCTTCGTTCAGTTTTAGTAAGTAAAGGTTTAGTACCTACCTTACTTTTGTTTTTGCCGTACATTTATGTTGAATTAAATAAGCACATTTTGTAACTTATATACGTTTTGAATTTAAATCTGGATTTGTCCAGTGTATACATTTTTACGTATTTCGTTGTGCTTTGGTGTTTTTACCATTTTGTTGTGTTCAGTCTAGTAATTAAATTTTTATTATTTTATTACGTTTCAGTATACATATTTTGCGTTTGGCCTGGCAATACATTTTTGCTGTATTTCTGTTATATTGCGGTATGTTATGAGAATATGGATGTAAGTAACAATTTTGTTAGTGTTTGGGTCTTGTTGGCTTGGGTACTAGTTTGGATATAATTTGGTCCTCTATTAGTGCTTGAGGTAGTTTTAGATTTTTACATTTTCTTAAAGTTCGAGATTCCATATGTCATATATTTTTTTTTGAGCATTCTTTAGTAGAGTTTCTTTTAGCAAATTTCTTGGAGTACATTTTTGAAATTAAGTCTTGAGTCTTTTACGTTACCTTTCGGTTGGTGTTTCCCCTTAAAATACCTGGCGCCCTTCATTTTCTTTTTGCATTTTACCTTTTCATTTGTTTACCTTCACATGTGTTTACATTTCTAGTTTGTAATTTTCTGCCCTTTTGTATATTTTCTATTTTGCCTTTTAAGTACATTTTACAGTTTTGGTAACCTGAAATAATTATTATGGTTTTCTTCGTTATGTTTTATGTATATACCTTTTCTGCTTAAACTTATATTTGAGCAGGGCTGCGTTTAGTATTTTTGTATATAGCTTACGTTTTGTACCTTTTTGTTTAGCGTTTTTCCTGGATGGCTAAAATTAGCACAGGATGCTTTTATCTTTTTGTATAATTATGCGTTGTACGTTTTGTCGTACATTTATCTGTATAAAGTACCTTTCCCTCTTGCTGTGTGCAAATGTGGATTTTATTTTGTTCTATCTTTTGATGTACGTTAGCTTATCGTACATTTTGTTATGTATCTTATGTTACCTTTCTGGTTTTCTGTGTGTAAGTACAGAGTGATGTTTTATATTTGTTACCTTACGTTACCTTTTCTGGCTAATCTAAGCATTAGTTCAGATTTACTTTTTTAGTACGAATTCTTCGTGCGATACGTTACCTTTACCTTTTTTCTGGCTAAGTTTTACTTAGTGCAGGTTATCTTGTCGTGCATACGATATGTGCGATTACCTTTGTCGTACGTTTTGTTTTCGTGCGTCATATTTACGTTTACCTTTACCTTTTCTTAGCTAAGATAATAATTAGCACAAGAATATACGTTTACCTTTACCTTTTCCTGGCTCAAAGAGTTGAGTGCAGAGGTCCATGTAAGTCTTGGCTGACCAAAAGGGTTAGTTGCAAGCTGGGTCTGGCTAGTTTTACACTAGTTTACGTTTCGCTTCCTTGGCTAAAATATATTAGCAGATGATATTTCCGTTCTTTCTTGTCTAGCTAAGTCTAGTATGGGCTTTTTTAGTGATGTTATTGGCTAAAGGCTAATATTTTAAATGCGTTTTATCTTGACTAGTCTTGCCTAGTTTGGGATAGTTATGATTTTTTAGTTAGTTAAAAGCTAACAAGTTGCTTTCTGCATATAGTGTTATTTTCCTGATTGGAAAAATTTTGTTGCTTAGCAGACTGAGTGAATTTGTCTTGGTTTATCTTTGCACCGCTTTGTTTTTGTATATTTGCTTTAATGGTCTTAGTTAAAAAATTTTAAGGCCAAATATTTTTGTTGTTACTCTACCTATGTATTAGTCTCTGGAGGTCTTCAAATGACTTGGTTCTTTTCTATAGATCTACTTCCCTTGTCATTTGGAAACTTTTGTGTCTGGTAAGCTAAATGAATTTTTTTAGTTTATTTTAACACCATTTTGTCCCGATTTAGTCCCTTTATTGGTTTTTATCAATAAACTTTAAAGTTAAAATTTTATATTTCCTCGTGGGTTCGACTTTGTCCATATGTTCGTTTTCATTTTGATGTGGTTCATTTTTATTCAGCTTCGTTTTTAAATTAATACAGTAATTACATTCTTCTTCTTACTACGTTACCTTCTACTATATTACCTTATGTTTCCCTTACCCTTCCTGTGTGAAGTATGTGTGAAATCCGAACGTCGAGTATTTAGTTGTGTTGTTCCTCTTTTTAGCTTGAGATGTATTGATGTATGTGACGCGAATGTAGTATGTTTGAAAAGCTAAAGAGATATTCCCTATTATTTTCCTATACCTTAGTTATTCCGGTCTCCATCCTTTTGGGAAGGATCCCGCTAGTAAGGAGAGGGAGAGTGTAACGGTCATTTTTATTCATAGGCATAAAAGCCCTTAAATTACATTATTTCGTATTTTCCGTACATAAATTACCTATTTTGTTACCTCTTAAAAAATAAATTATCGCCGCTACTGTAAGGTTCTAGAAGGTAACGTAACCGTCGCCTAGTTCTCGGCTTTACTGGTAAATATTTGAAAATAATGCCTTTCCTCCAATGAGAAACCATAGTTTAAATTCGCGGGTTTAAGGAGTGAGGTATTTCGACTACTAGTGGGGGAAGAGATAAATACCGAGCCAAACGGCGACCATAACACTTTCCACGGCCGCTTTAAGCGAGCCCACAGTCAATCTTTTAACCAAATTTGAGTGAAGATATTAAAAGTTCCAGAATTTAAATGGTTTAGTTAAACCATAAAAATTATAAATTAATTATTTATTTAGTCTCTTTCCTTCGTTTAAGCTGGTTAAGGAATTTGACAGCCAGATTATGTGTGCTTTTGCGAGCTGTACATTTCGAAATAAGTATTGTTATGTGTAATATCTACCTAAAAGTGGCTAAATAATAGTGCGTTCAATCTACGTTTTCAACTTTAAATAGGATTGCAGTTTTATTGGTAATGTCCAAAGTGAACTTATGTAAGTACCGATCTGAACTTTATATTTTCCTGTTTATGCACGAGTCATCAATTTGGGAAGATTTGAGCCAGTAGTTTATCAAGTTGATCACAGTGTAGTGCGTGTTCGTTACCTTTACGTTTTCGTGAACACTTCAAGCAAGCTTAATTTGTACTTGCTAATTTTTTATCTCGACTAAACACTCAAATTTACTTTTGGAGTGCTATATGTTTAATATTAAAATTTATCTTTACGTATTTCGTTCGAGGAATTATGTAAATTTTTGTGGGTGTATAAATACTCCCATTTGTACCTTTTAGTTAAGTCTTCTAGCTTGTTTTTGCCTTTAAACTTAAATAAATATTTAATTGCTCATTCTTGGATAATTTGCTCGGAAAATAATTCTGATAAGTGAATGAACAATCATTTATTTATTATTAATAGTTTTTTTCTTGAGGAATTGGCCAATCTCCCTTTATTACGCTTTATCTATTTATCTTTTGTATTTTATACCATTATGTCTGTCTCTCCGTATATCTGTGAATTTGTTTGATTATTTGTTTGTACTTCTTTATTCGTTAGCACAAATGTATTCGCCCATACCCTGTAGTGTTATTCTCATTTGCTCTACCACTTTGTTAATAAATTAGTTTATTGTTAATTTCGTATTTTTATTTATTTAGAATTCATTTTAAATAACCCCAAGAGAGACAGGGCGTTATACCTGGCAATAGTAATAAACTACATTTCAAATATCATTTTCCTCTATGGTTTATTATTATTTAAAGTGTATATTTTCACTAAAAGCATGTCAGAATTCCTCCTCGATAATTGTGCTAATTATACTCATTCTATTATTTTCGCCATAGTTTGATAATTACTCTTTAAAGTGACCAATCTGTACATTTTTCATATTTTCTTCCTTGGCAGTTTCACAGCGTTGTTAATTATATGCGAAATATTATTGCCCTCCGTTACGTGTTTTCGTTATTTCCTTATAGTCATCAAACTATGTTTTTCATAATTTTTTTCCTTGACAGTTACGTTAACTACATGCCCAAATATTACTGTCACATTTTTTCCCTTAATTATTATTATTATTATTTTTTGAGATGTCCACCCTTTATATTTGTCACCGAAAGTATACCTTAGGTCTTCTTTCTTTTTCTATAAGGCAATATAAAGATATTTTTTTGACCAAGTTACAAGTATTGTTATTTTGGGCAAAAATAGGAAATATGAAAAAATAAAAATTGTACACACATCAAATACATATACATATCTTTACATATAAAAATACAAAAGAAAGAAATAAAGAAGAGGCAAGTTCATACAAAATGGCCAGAGTATACTAAACAAGTAGGAGACAAATTAGAAAGGTATCATCTTTGTATTTAAATATTCATCAATTGAATAGAAAAAATGTATTAAAATGAGTTTTTTTATTGTATTCTTAAAACTTTTAAAATTGAGAAATTTTATGTCACTAGGAATGTGAAATAGAGAGATGGGTAAGGGGCAAGAAGCTGGAACTTGTTCCCGGAAAAACTGAGCTGGTTGTCATAACCAGAAAGAAGAAAATAAGAGTAGGGGAGCTGGAAATTGGCCCGAACTAGATGATAAAGTACCTGGACATATGGGTTGATTCGAAATTGACATACAGGGTGCATGTGGCGAAAATGGAGGAAAAAGCTAGGTGAGTGGCAACGGCCATAGGCAGGCTGATGCGTAACACCAGCGGATCGAAGGCCAGCAAGAGGAGGGTGCTGTGCAGCGTGGTCCACTCCATTCTCCTGTACGAGGCCCCGGTATGGATAAGTACGATGGTAGTGGAGAGAAGGCGAAGAAGACTGGCTAGTGTACAGCGGTGTGCGGCACTGAGAGTCTGGAGTGCCTACAGGAAAGTCTCCTACGAGGCAGTGCTAATAATGACAGGGATCCCCCCTCGACCTTCTAGCAAAGGAAAGGTGGGAGAGAACTGGCAGGAAGGAGGCCAACGGTAGACTAGGTGAGATGGAATATCTCGAATAAGGGAAGATGGACGAGGAGGCTCATCCCAGATATTAAAGATGGGTGGAGAGAGGACACGCGGACGTTGGGTACTACTTTACACAGGCCCTAACAGGGCATGGATGCTTTGCAGAGTACGTTTACGACATCGGGAAGATCGAAGATCGAGAATGCGTATACTGTGAGGAGATAGACGACGCGGAGCACACCGTGTTCCGATGCAGCAGGTGGAGAGAAGAAAGGCAATGAGCCATGGATGGGCTAGGCGGCCCAGTTACACCCGATGACATGGTGTTGAGGATGCTAGATTCAGAGGAAAACGTTCCCTACTTAACTATTCTGTTATAGCTTTTGCAACTGGTTGGATGGGCTGTGGCCAGCTGCCACCCCAGCCCCCGCAGCCTCCTCTGATGATGGTGATGGTGATGAGCCAGTGGGGGCAAAGTAATAATTTATTTTTCTATCAAAAAAAGGTATATTTTACCAGTATTTTTCAACTAGTTTGTTTATAACGTTATTAAAATATTCATATTTAAATGCATGTGTGCTAAAGTTCCAACTACCTAAATTTATTTTTCTATTAAAAATCTGCATATTTTAGTTATTATGTTTCAATTCTGCAAAAAAAAAGTTCTATATTCTTGTATAAGAAGTTAATATGCAAATCAAAGTCTTACCAGTATTTTTCAACTAATTTGTTTATAACGTTATTAAACATTCATATTTAAAGTTACTAAAGTTCCTTACTTAACTATTCTGTTGTTATAGCTTATCCAACTGGTTAGATGAGCGACGGCTATACTTCGTAGAGGACAGCGACAGCGACAGCGATGATCCACCAAATCTAGTGACATTCTATATGGATGAGCGTTGGCGGACCACCACCTCTTCCAACTCAGAAGAAGATGATATCAAGCCAGCGCTCCACCCATTCTGGATGGATGGGTACATCGCTGTCGCTGAACCAGCACCCGCCGCCACCCCACGAGCTTCTCCAGGTCCCCCAGGATTAGAGCTGATGGACCTCGAGGAGGATGATGTGGGGTACAATTCAGACTAAATTTATTTTCTTTATTTGTATTTATTTATTTATTTATTATATAATATATTATTGAATTTTGTTCTTTTATTCCCAATTTTCCAACATTCTTCTTTATCAGAAGCCCCCGTCTGCAGATTTCAGGTGAGCAGACAATGTCAGGTAGCAGACAATTACCTGAGCCACCTGAGAAAAAAATACGTCAGGTGTGGGATTCGAACCCACGCTTCATTACTGAAACCACGCGAATAAGCCTGGCGCCTTAGACCACTCGGCCAACCTGACCTCCATCTGCAGACGGTATTTTTTTGTATCCAACATTCTTCTTTGTCAGAAGCCCCCGTCTGCAGATTTCAGGTGAGCAGACAATTACCTGAGCAGACAATGCCTGGTCAGGTAGCAGACAATGCCAGGTACCAGACAATGTCAGGTAGCAGACAATGCCCGGTACCAGACAATGTCAGGTGTATGAGCACACCTGCAATCACCAGAAGCTCTTGCAGACTTCCTATCTGCAGACTACACACCTGCAATCTTGCACCTCCTTGAGTCTGGGAATTTAGGACGTGGTGCCAGGTGACAGGTGACATCTGCAGACAACACCAGAAGCTCTTGCACCTCCGCACACCTGCAATCTGCAGACTCCAGGTGAGACGGACAGGTGACAGGTGACATCTGCAGACTACACCAGAAGTCCTTGCACCTCCGCACACCTGAAATCTGCAGATTGCAGACTCCTATCTGCAGACTTCACACCAACAATAACCAGAAGCTCTTCAGCACACCTGGCTGTCCTTTTCTACCTCCGCATACCTGAAATCTCCAGATTGCAATCTGTAGACCACACCACCAACAATAACCACAAGCTCTGCACGTTCTCTTCACCGACAACAATCACCAGAGGGTCATCTTCATGGTCTCTCTCGATGGACACATGCCATCCACTTCATCCACCAAAAAATGAGGAGTGGGGGGTTCCAGAAATCCTATTGCTTATCTACTCATGATAACATCAGTCATGAAAACCAAGGAAGTAGACGAAAGAAACTTAAACCCCTAATCGTTTCAACGAAGTAGGGAAGTAATAAAGTAAGTGTATAGCTTTCCTCTGCGGAGGCAGATCATTTCTAACACCTAACACTAACATTAACCTGATATTCTGATGGTTCCAGGATATGAGGAAACACTGAAGACAGGGAGGGGGTCATTATTCAGGAGGGGTTTTAGCTCGATTAGAGTCCAGCACTACCCAACGTGTTAGATTCAGGGCGCTGGGTGTCCATAAGGGATTTCCCCTCGCCCCCACATGCACAAAAAAGGATTGTGATTGTATAATTGAAAGTCTAGACACTTTTTTTCTGTGATGTTGTTAATCTAAGATTAAGCTGCCTGAGTTGATTGGCAGAGATAGTGTCATACGAATAAAAATCTGAGTTTGTACAAAAAAAATTTACGTTCTTGTTTTCAAGTAAAGTAACATTAATGTGAAGAGGAGGAACCGACATTATACCAAGACTCTTAACTACCCAGCATTAACAATTAAACTGTTTTTTTCTGCAACGAAAACATTACAATTGCATGAGATGATCCACCGTATAGGAGGATAGCGTAATTAATAGCATGAGCATGTCGTATAACGTCAATTACCTACCAAATATCATTCTTCTCCGTCAAATAGTTGTGTAGATATACTTACGATACTTTCCTTCGATAAGCAAGGGAAGTAAAAATCATCATGTATCAGTCATAATAATACTAATATAAATTCTAACAACTCATCTGTAGCACCCATATATTCATTTAGTCAATCCTCATCCGAAATACCTTTTGTAACAGCCCAAAACATGATCTATAGTAGCAGTCATTCAAGTGGTAACAGCAGCATACCAATTTATCCTTCTTTTTTAAATTTAAAAACCACAGCCACGACTTATACTACAACTAACTACAACATGTGTAGCTATAGTCCATTCAACGCCCAAATGCTCACCTATACCAGTAACTTCTAATTATATACCTAACTTTGAAATACCAAAACAAACTCACGACTCAGAATACAATGGGAACTCCTCAAGTAACTCCGAGAAAAGAAATAAATCCGCCCCTAAAAAACACCCCTCTAAGAAAAGAAAAACTCAAGATCGAAACAACAAAACCAAGACCTTGCCCCAGTACAGAAATTATCAGGAAACACCTGATCCAACTCATACACGTACACCTACCCTACAACTCACCCCTAAAACTATACACCAAGTACATCCTCTACAAGTAACCAATCCAATAGAAATGCACTATCTCGACAGCAAACCAGACGAAACTCACCAGATAACACACAAGTTACTAGACAACCATTACCTCCCCCCATACACATCTACACTAAAAATCACAAGGGCACTGTACAAATGATAACATCACAAATAACACCAAACCCAGGTTTTAAATATAACAACTCACTTATTTGCTACTCAAATGGTCCAAATGAACATCATAAAATAATTACAATACTAGCAAGAAATAAAATAGAATATTATTCTTATGACGTTGACTCTATGAGACCTCTCAAGGTCGTGGCCAAATATATACCTCTAGATACAACAACAGAGATATTAGGGATGAACTTAACATGAAAGGCTTAGCTTTTATTAGCATAACACGAGTGATGGTCCAACAAAACAGCAGAAGGGTACATTAAGTTAAAATTAGTTACTATTATATTGTATACAGGGTGCGCCACTTAAAACTCCCCAGACTTGTAACTTTTTTATTTTTGAAGCGATGACCATGTTGCGCACATCAAATTATAGACATTTTTAAAGCCTTTAAACATGCATACAGAGTGATTTAAAAAAAATTTGAAAAAATTGTTAAGAAAAGAAACTTAATTTCCTTGAATATTTTTTTACCTCACCCTGTACATGAACTGTGTTAATGTTTTCTTATAAAGGTTTTAATTAGCTTCAATTTATGTTATTTAAAAGAAAAAAAATTTAAATAAAAATTTTGCGATTTCCTATTAGTACATTTTAATATAACTTTGTTTTTAAAAATATTTATTACTTTTATTTCTTATTGCTGTTTTGTTACGTTGAATATTATTTGCGATAAGTTTTTTACAAATAAAGCATGAAATTATTATTTACATTCCTTTCAAAGTTATTTAAAAAAAAATCAGTTTGGAATCGGAAAGAGTATTTTTAATTTCTTTCTCTAAAACCAAAAAGAATTTCAAATATAACGTAATAGCATAAATTGAAGCTAACTAAAACCTTTATAAGAAAACATTAATGTAGTTCATGTACATGGTGAGGTAAAAAAATATTCAAAGAAATTACGTTTCTTTTCTCAACAATTTTTTCAATTTTTTATTTTAAGTCACTCTCTATGTATGATTAAAGGCTTCAAAAATGTCTACAATTTGATGTGCCCAACATGGTCGTCGCTTCAAAAATAAGAAAGTTACAAGCCTGTGGAATTTTAAGGGGCGCACCCTATATGGTAATCAAAATTAACTACTATCTTCATAGTTAACAGTTAGCTATCGTAACAGAGCGGGAAATAAAATTTCTCCTTTATTTAACAAACAAGGATAGTTCGATTTTACCCCCTCCACGACCTCAATTCAACTTTAGGTAGCACAGTGGCTACATCTGTTACAGAGAGACTAATTCCACTACTACTACTACTACTAGTTAACTGTTATGCAACCCTAAATACTTAGATCCATAAATAGATAGGTTATCTAAGGGTGAAATATGCAAACCTAAATACTTAAATCTGTTTGTACATTATGCCTATGAGTAAGTGGGTTAAAATCAAAGTTTGTGAGTATAGTTTAAAAATTTCAGAGGGCAAATTGGGAATGTTTAAAAATGTAACGTTGGTACTGAACAACAACTATTAATTTGATTTGACCATGGAGGTAGAATATAAATAAGGAGTAGCCATAAAGCTTATATCCTACAATGAGAAACGGCCGCAGAAGGCGTGGCTTGTGATCATACTGTCATGAACGGCTCGCCAGGTCCTGATTTAAAAAAAAGTTTATACAGCATTTGAAGAGATACATGCTACTTGACTTTACACATTGACACTACCATATATCAATCCAGTAGAGTAATGAATGAGATGACGGTTTCACATTTCAAGCAAATATTGACATAATATAATCTAAAATAAATAGAAAATAGTTTCAACATATCTTTTGAGTACGGACCTGTTTTAACCTATAAAACTTTGATTTTTACAGCTACTTTGTTGACGTTTCGATCATTCTAAAATGAGGAATGTGCTGCCACATTCTGCTTGTTATGGCGACTCCTTATTTATTCAACCTCCTTGGATTTGACAGAAATGTGAACATTAAATAATGTAGAAAACAAACTAATGTTATAGACCGTGGGATAGTGACAGATTTTTTTAAACGTTTGGTTCCTATCTGGCCTTTTGGGAGCCTTTTGTGCCTGATTTGTACTAGCCATTTTCGTGTTTATCAAACGGTTATCCAGGGCCCCTCAGCGGAAAACAAAAAAGAAAATTTCATGAAAATGAGCAATTTCAAACGTTTTGTTCCTATCTGGCGTCAAGTTAGACTTAGGTTTTAAAGAAAAACATCCGACGGAAGCTTATCGCCAGACAAATTCCGTGGGCCGGAAGGCCCGAAATTTCAATCCGAAGTTGTAAGAAAAAATGGTCAAAATAAAACGATTTGGTTCTTATCTGGGAATTGTATATATAGGTAAATAGATTATAATTATCGCGATATAACAAACGCCAGACAAATTCCGAGGGCCCAACAGTGAAAAAATTATTGTTCAAGTTGTCAACTATTCCGGGAAAATCAAACGATTGGTTCTCATGTGAAATGATTTTTTCTGTAAAAATTAACCAAACCGAAAATGTATTGTATCATTCACAGACATTTTTAGTGGGCCAAACATATTTTAAATCTTAAAAGAAGTGCACGAAAAAAAGCCATTTTTTCAAACGATTTATTCCTGTCTGGCATTTGGATTTTAAAAAGATATGGTAATAACTAAACCATATTTCAAGTCCCAGACAAAAAGCGTGGGCCAAACATATTTTAAATCTTAAAAGAAGTGCACGAAAAAAAACCCATTTTTTCAAACGATTTATTCTTGTCTGGCATTTGGATTTTAAAAAGATATGGTAATAAATAAACCATATTTCAAGTCCCAGACAAAAAGCGTGGGCCAAACATATTTTAAATCTTAAAAGAAGTGCACGAAAAAAAGCCATTTTTTCAAACGATTTATTCCTGTCTGGCATTTGGATTTTAAAAAGATATGGTAATAAATAAACCATATTTCAAATCCCAGACAAAAAGCTTGGGCCCAGCCGTAGATATGTTGAGTGAAAGTATCGAAAAATCAAAAAACAGTCGTGTAAAAATCGATGCATTTTCAAACGATTCACACTCGTCTGGCATTTCATTAGCTTGTCATTGTAAAACAGTATTATACACATTTAAACAAATTTGTTTCGCGTCACTACTTAAATGCCGCAAGCGCGGATTTATGGGGGGTAACAGGGTAACAAGATTCCGTAAACAATCAACTTTCATTTTAAAATTTCATAATTTTTATTATTTTATTTTATATTTTTGAATATATTTAGTTGTGTTTATAATTTTTTTTGAGATTTTTTCCCGAGGAAAAACGTTTTTGTTGTTTTCAACACGCGGCTACGTTACCCCCCCCCCCCCAAGCTCAAGGTCCAGATCCGCCCTTGAAATGCCGTTTTTTTTCTCACTTGAAACTCATTTGGAATTTGATTTTCTTTATCACTGGAATCAATATAACTGTCACTCTCACATTCATAATCCCTCGATCGAATAATATTTACAATAAATAAGTTACATACTAGCAAAAGGACAAATATAAATTATTACATATTAATATATAATTTACAACTCTGCACTACACCATAGAAACTGAGAGTCCTCGTAAGTCCGTACCTGTTTCATTCTCCCTTGGCGTAGGTAGTCAACCACACGAAAGTGATTTCTTCTCTCATTTTAATGCACGCGACATAAGACACGTAAGATGTGATGTGGTAGAAACATATATGGTATGCATTGTTTTCGAGCGACGCTGCTTTTTATACTCCCCGCTCGTCCCGGGGTGATTTTTATTTATCGTTTGCTAATGGGGAACTTGCCCATTTTTTTTGTATTTCATTAAAGTGTGTGTTTATGTATAAAAACACGCCACATCGAATATCAGCTCTTAAATCGCAGTACTTACTTTGCAATAAATAATTAAAGTTGAAATCCTCGCTACTCCTCACGAAAAGCACTGTGACGTCAGATCGAGAAACTAGTCTCGCGTGGGGACCCACAGATGGTGTACTTTAGCCGAGCGGTATGTCTTCACCCTAATTAATAGACTTGGTGGCGGTTGGCTTTGAGACGTCTGCATATTTGGTCTTTTGCTCTTTATGTTAGAGAAAAAATAAAAAAAGTGTCGGAAAGCTCAATCAATTCTCTTTACATAAGCTATCTACAAATTTTTCGAAAAAAACAATAATTATCAAGATATTCGAGGAAATGTAGGAAATTACACGATTTCCTATAATGTATGTAAATCTAAAAAAAATATTTTTTCTCAGAAACCTTTGTTTCGAAGGACCGAGATTAACGGAGCGTCAAAGTAGTACATGATATTAAGTGAACATCATATATGAGATCGATTTCAATTAATTACCGATTAATTACGGTGACAAAATGGAGAAATTTTACCGAAAAAAAAAGTCCCAAATCCCGCCCCCCTCTAATTCCTTCCTTTTTGTCGGAATTCAAAAAATTAAAAAAAGAGTTTTAGCAAATTTTATTCTATTTAAATTAGCTAGTCTTTTGGCGTAGGAGCCAGGATTAAAAAGTTGCCAACTGTAGAACCTCAAAATTTGCGATATATCTACAGCTGCGCCCCAGATTTTTGTCTGGCACTTGAAATATGGTTTGTTTATTAACATATCTTTTTAAAAAAACAAATCCCAGACGAGTGTAAATCGTTTGAAAATGCATCGATTTTTACACGACTGTTTTTTGATTTTTCGATACTTTCGCTCAACATATCTACGTCTGGGCCCAAGCTTTTTATCTGGGAGTAGAGATATGGCTTATTTATTAACATATCTTTTTAAAATCCAAATGCCAGACAGGAATAAATCGTTTGAAAAATGGCATTTTTTTCGCTCTTTTCCTTTTGTCTGGCTATCCAGGGACCCAGCCAATTCGTCTGGGAATCTTAAATTGAAACTACTTATTGCCTAATATTAACAAAAAAACAAATGCCAGACGAATGTAAATCGTTTGATTTTCGCGGAATAGTTGACAACTTGAACAATAATTTTTTCACTGTTGGGCCCTCGGAATTTGTCTGGCGTTTGTTATATCGCGATAATTATAATCTATTTACCTATATATACAATTCCCAGATAAGAACCAAATCGTTTGATTTTGACCATTTTTTCTTACAACTTCGGATTGAAATTTCGGGCCTTCCGGCCCACGGAATTTGTCTGGCGATAAGCTTCCGTCGGATATTTTTCTTTAAAACGTAAGTCTAACTTGACGCCAGATAGGAACAAAACGTTTGAAATTGCTCATTTTCATGAAATTTTCTTTTTTTTTCCGCTGAGGGGCCCTGGATAACCGTATGATAAACACGAAAATGGTTAGTACAAATCAGGCACAAAAGGCTCCCAAAAGGCCAGATAGGAACCAAACGTTTAAAAAAATCTGTCACTATCCCACGGTCTATTAAATTACAATTAGTGACTCACGTATATATATTTTTTTGCCGTAAGCGAGTCATTTAAAAAGAAAGATCAAAACAGTGACAATTCTATTCGAGTTGAAACCCAATTGCAGGTATTCTTGTTCTTGCAAACTGTTATTACTTGGCGTATTAAAGGCGGAGAAGTCATCAAAACTGTAACATATACAAGCAGATTTTAGGAATTTGTAATATAAAATAACCTGCGACACAAATATCGAAACTTTTCTTACGATGACATAAATTTTACCCACCCTATTGCACATCTTTTTGGGTGTCTAATGAAGAAGTTTAGGAATATTTTCAAAAAATTATTATAAAAAATTAGTTATACAAAAGATGATAGTTACAATCGCTCTAAATTTGAAATTGGCTTGTTTTCACATGTATGCAGACGTCTATAGTACACATAGACACACACAGATCTGTTTTATTTGATATTTGAATACTGGTATGAAACGGATATCTGCATAATTTAAAAAAGAAAATTATATATTATATGATATATCTTCTTATAGTATTAGCTTAAATTATTACTATTATTATTAACTCTATATAATAAAAGTATACATCATTTATTGCTAATATCCGGAAGCTAGATACTAAACAAATCATTCTAACATCAATACGATCCAAATCACTGTTACAAACGAATCCACCTAGATACTGGCATGCAGATTTTGGCCGTTTGCATAAACAGTTCTTAATTAAAGGCGGCCGTCGTACCACTATGACATAACACATCACGAGGAACTCATTTCGACCCGGCACGGCATGGGACAAACCCTCTAGATCATTAAGAGGGATGCATCACTGCAATAATTACTCCCCTCCGGAAGGACCCTCAAGATTATTTTGGATTGTCCTTGAGGGAGTGTGTAAGGACAGCTTAGCGTGGGTGAAAAAGACACTTTTACTGACTCACAAAAATGCTTGAATTACAGTCGTATAATTTTAAAGATTCGTGAATGGAATTTCTTCAAGGAATGTCGTATATCAAGAAACTTTCTCTCAAAAAATATCACTACTGACATAAAACGTTTCTGACATTTTACAATAGACAGTTGATACTATTATATTGTAGTAAACAATTATTATAAGTGAGTAAATTCTTAAATTACACAATATTATTATTATTATCATTTTCATTTGCAATTATAATTGAAAATAAATTATTTGTCTTGAGCAGAGATTACAATAAGAAAAATATTTATTAAAGCTAAAAAGTTTATAAAAATGTATAGTAGTAGGCAATTTGGTCATACAAACATAGAAAGAGTTTTATTCCTGACTTATGTCATATATACAATTTATTAATAAGGATGATAATAAATCAGATGCAATACAATAAGTACTTACTAAATAAATAAAACTAAATAAAACAATGAAAAGTATAACTTACAATATGCTTAATTTAATAATTCTAAAATAGTAGAATAAAAATGGCAATTTAATTAGGAAAAAAAATTGCGCCACTATAAAATTTGACATAAGTGTTCATTAGAAGAACACATAAAAATAAGTTTACCACCCAACACCATGCAAGGGGGTTTTTATGGGAGTGTAAAAATGTTTAACAGTTATGAAGAAATATTTCCAACAAAAGTTGTAGCTGCAGAAATTATCGTAACGTAGGTATCTTAATACGCGATATGATCAATTCTCTCCGAGATATAAATGTTTTAAGTTCGGGTGGTTTTAAAGATGTGTTGTCATCATTTCTTTCTTTCTTATAGCTTTCTTAATAGTTTCAATTGCCGCAGAGCTAAGTTTTTCATCAATTGAAACTGATTTTTCACAAAAGAAACATACAATTTTCCTCAGTCGTTTCCTCCATTTTGAAGAAAAAGTTTATTTATTTACCCCAAATCATTATTTACTATACGTTCTGAAATTTAAATACGCACAAACTGAAATACAATAAATCCGTTATTTTTGCGCAAAAATTCAGTATTTATGTATTAGAAAAACATTTACACAGGTGTAATATACATTAGAAATCAGAAAATTTTAGAACGCCATATGAAAACAAGAAAACAGCTAAAAATGCGTCTGTATACTGTCGGCCGTTTATGTAAACTCAGCAGATTTAGTATAAATGGAGAATGTTTCAAGGACAGACAGCCGCTACAATGGAATGTTTCAAAGACATGCATCAACTGCAATGGAACATACACTATCGGAAATTTTTACATTTGGAATTGCATAGTTTCAACGACTTAACCGACCGCCCACAATAAAGGCGTCTACCAGTACTCTAGCAGAAGCAAAGTGTAACACGCCCCTTCGTTCTCGCTTGCTCTTATTGCCCCCACCAAAGTGAACATTTTCCGATAGTGTATAGTTTTTGATATGAACTATAGGTTCCCTTGTTGCAAAGGAAAAATAAACAGTAACTACGAAGGAACCTACATTTTATTTTATGAACTGTTGCTTTGAGTTGATGCCTGTCCTTGAAATAAGTTCCGTTGCAAAGGAACAGCAGCTGCAAAGAAACCTACAGTTTATTATATAAACTATATGTTCCTTTGTAGTTGGTGCTTATCTTTGAAACATTCCATTAAATAAGTATTAAAAAGTATTCAATAATATAGACAAAATATCAGATGCTAGATAAATATAAAATCAAGATTTGTATTTGAGTTTTTAATCCACATTCTGAATATTTTATTGTATAAAATAGTGTTACCATTAGTGTAAGCTCATTCGGAAACATATTGTAAATTTTAGACAAGTAATATAGGAAGTACTTTTGGGTTGACGTTTTATGAGAGATAGCAATAATTTCTATAGACTCTAAGGGTACTTATTCTCAGAAATATCTTGTAATCCTGCATAAATGCGAACAAAATCACACATTAACCCATATAAAGTAAACTTCTTCTGGTAGCCACAGAGTTAAAAAATCAGTTGGATTAAGGTCAGATTCCCGAGGAGGTTAAGATACTGATACAACGTATCCAATCCGGGAAATGATGAACTTTTATTTAATAATTTTTAGTCACCATTTTGTGAAGGTGGTTGAATTTTTTTTTAAATGTATTTTTCGCTCCTTTTAGTAGTCTCCTATTTAACCTCAACATAGTAAAATAAATAATATGTCGTTTTGAATATTTAAGCTTTAAAATCAGATTCGTTATCAGAAACCTTGAAATCGACATGTGAAAAATTTCATGTATATATATTGCAATTTTGGCAACCATATTGAAATCGCCATCACGAATTTTTAAATTTTAACATCAGATTTACTTTTCTCACTAGAGCATTCACCAAATTTGAGATTAAAAAAAAAATTCTTCCCAATTTTTGCTCACCTTATACTAGCCTATGGTGCAGTTGAATTGATTTTTTTCGGCGACAACATCCACCTAAAATTTTATTGTTGATTCTTATGTATTGTGACCTCTTGCTTACGAAAAAAATATTTGTGCGAAAAAATTCCTTGTGCGTCAAAAGTTATATGCACTTTTTAACGCGCTTTCACGCATTTTCAACTTATCTGCTTAATACAGTATCGGAAAGTGTTTCATTTGGTGCGGCAATAAGAGCAAGCGAGAGCGAAGCAACTAGGCTATTCTTTTTTATCGTATAACACATCCTACTCGTGCCACCTGCTTTCCCAACCACATGTGCGTGGGCAGCTCTGTCTGCGGAATTTCAGTTTGTTTCCGTCTTGCACTGAAATTTTTAATAGCAATGATGTACGTATTTTCTTGATGGGGTGTGTCATTATTTGCCCCTCTGCTAGAGCACTGGTAGACGCCTTTATTGTGGGCGGTTCGTTGAAACTATGCCTGCCACACCAAAACCAAAACTTTCCGATACTGTATATCTTGTACTAGTAATCGGACGGGAATTTTAAAAATACTGGCTTATTTGGAATAAAATTCTTAAAAAATTTAGATCTGTCCGATATGTATTTGTCAATCCGCCATCTTGGAAAAAAATAGAACACCAAAAATGTCCGAAAGAATCAAAATTGAATATCTTTTCTATAAGACGGAATAATTTTACCACAGCTGGCAAAAATAAAACTCATTTATGGTCAAATATAATGCACCAATCCCGGACACCGTATGTCGAATAGAACGGTCAACGATGGTGGACGAAATAAAATTTTTAATTCTTCGTCAATTATCAAGGAGGCATTATAGGTCACTTTTTTTTCTTTTCGATTGTACGTCATTCTATGTACTTTTAGGGGACATAGTTCATGTTTTTTTTATTTTCAAAAAAGTGCGTTTTTTTATTTTCAAAAAAAGTGCGTTGTAAAAATTTTCAAAAATGTATTTTCTTTGACCCTCCATTTTTTCAAACAAATTTTCATCTAAGTAAAATGAAATATACTATATAAAGTCTCGTTTAACTTGAAAAGCTTTATACAAAATGAAACTTACGAAAGCGTAAAAAGGCCATGCCATTAATAATATTTTTTTACTCTGAATTCACAATTGTTAAGTCGGAGAATTCACAATTGTATCTCAGAATTCACAATTGTAAGTCAAAATCACAATTGTTAAGTCAGAATTCACAATTGTTAAGTCGGAATTCACAATTGTTAAGTCGGAGTTCACAATTGTTAAGTCGGAATTACTAAAGTAGTAATAATATATAGGAATGGTAGACAAAATATGCAATTTTATCGCATTCCTCTTGGCTCTGAATGATATTACCACCATTACTAGAAACACAGTGTGCTTGCAACAAATGCTGGTAAAAGGAACTTTGTCTAAATCAGAGGAGTCCCGCCGCTTTGGCAGGCAGGTCTCCAGAGTCATTTGCGTACCAGTTTCGAGCTTTTGGCTCTCGTCAGCCCAAAGCAGACTCGGACACCTTTGACGCTGCGGACTCCTTTTACTCTTAATAAAGTCAGTGACTTGTAAATAATGTGAGTGGGTCCCTCCAATGGAATTATTTCTACAAATAATTAAAAACCGCTGCCCAAGGAATCACTACTTCCACATCCAGATGTTTTATCCAAGTCACTCACAACGAAAACATTTTTTATGTGGAAATAATTGTTTAAGGAACTTTGATAATATAATATTTGAAATCCTCTACCCCAAAACCAATAAAACGATAAAACCCATGAAACGATACCCCACATCGGTAGCGGGGTGGGGGTGGTGATAGTAGGTGGTAGTGTAGGTGGATGAAGTAAAAAAATATTTTGAGCTTTCTGGTTCTTGTACACGCACTAAATCACAATTTTTTTCATCCCCTTTAATAATGGGGTGGGGGTGGTAATGGGGGTGGCTAATGCCAAATTTTTTTTTGAGACCTTAGCTTCTCTTGTATATACTAAATACCAATTTATGGACTCTTACCTGCTTGATTCACCTATTTACCTCAAATTTACCATAATTTACCCCCCAACCCTACGACGGAACAAGATCTAGTTCTAGATCTCATTAAAGTACATGTGTGTAACAAATTTCAAGTCAATATCTCAAACGGTTCCAGAGTAAACGTGCGCACAAAAAAAGTTACAGACCGATAGACCGACCGACAGACAGACAGACAGAAATTTTCTCGAAGTTTCGTGACATTCTAAGCCTATTTGAACAATAAAATTTTTTAAAATTTTTTTTGTCGTTAGTATACTTCCACTGGATGTGGAAGTAAAACTAATGAAAAAACCGCTGCCCAAGGAATCACTACTTCCACATTCAGATTTTTATTCAAGTCACTCACAATGAAATAATTTTGTATGTGGAAATAATAGTTTATGGAACTTTAATAATATAATATTTGAAATCCTCTACACCAAAAACCCATAAAACGATACCCCATATCGGTAGCGGAGTGGGGGTGGTGATAGGGGATGGTAGTGGGGGTGGATGAAGAAAAAAAATTTTGAGGTTTCTGGTTCTTGTACACACACTAAATCACAATTTTTTTTCATCCCCTTTAATAATGGGGTGGGGGTGGTAATGGGGGTGGCTAATGCCAAAATTTTTTTTGAGACCTTAGGTTCTCTTGTATATACTAAATACCAATTTTATGGACTCTTACCTGCTTGATTCACCTATTTTCCCCAAATTTACCCCAATTTACCCCCCAACCCTTCGACGGAACAAGATGAAAATATAAACTAGTTCTATATCCCGTTAAAGTACATACGTGTACCAAATTTCAAGTCAATATCTCAGACGGTTCCAGAGTAAACGTGCGCACAAAAGAAGTTACAGACCGACAGACAGAAATTTGTTTTGCTCAAACTTAAAATCTCGACGTTTCGTGACATTCTAAGCCTATTTGAACGATAAAATTTTTTTTAAATTTTTTTGTCGTTACTATATACTTCCACTGGATGTGGAAGTAATTAACTTGGTTATATTTTTTTCTAACTCGGAATTCACAATTGTACGAAGGAATTTATATAGATGAAATAGTCCTATAAATATTCGATTATATTCGATACACGTTTCGCCAACCATGTTGGCACCATTTGGAAATGACTAAAACTGAAGAATGTATTTTATTTATACCAAACTAATGTCATGGTTTAACGAATTCAATCAATCCCGTCAAACCTATCTACACTCTGTCTCGACTCGACAAACCACCACCTGCTAACCAATAAAGAGAGATATTTGGGATAAGGCCTTCCTCACTGTTCATACACTTTTTACATTTTGCAATTTCTATGCTTTCTAAAGCATCCTGCTGTCTTTAATTTATTACATTCCTTCTTAATCTTCGGTTATTTATCATAAGGAACTTAAGGCTGATTTTTCAATGCGAGGTTAAGCACTTTATCATACAGATAAACTAACTAGAAGTTTAGAATGTGAAGTTGCAATATTAAAATGTTTAATAGAAGCACAACCTAAACTTCTAGTTAGTTTATCTGTATGATAAAGTGCTTAACCTCGCATTGAGAAACCGATTATAATTTGAAGAATGTTGGACTAGCGAAACGTCCTAGTATAACTAGATTCAAGGAGGGTAATATGACCCATCTCAAAAATTGAAAAACTTGAAAATTTAGTGTTGCCCAGCCCGACATAACAATCATGGAATATATATTAACAATTTAAGGTTAATTAGGAATATGAGAAACAATAGCCAACTGCATGCAATTGAAAGCTTATAAAAACTGCAAAATGTAAAAGCAGTATGAATAGCGATAAAAGTCTTATTCCAAAGTGCTTAACCTCGCATTGAGAAACCGATTATAATTTGAAGAATGTTGGACTAGCGAAACGTCCTAGTATAACTAGATTCAAGGAGGGTAATACGATCCATCTCAAAAATTGAAAAACTTGAAAATTTAGTGTTGCCCAGCCCGACATAACAATCATGGAATATATATTAACAATTTAAGGTTAATTAGGAATATGAGAAACAATAGCCAACTGCATGCAATTGAAAGCTTATAAAAACTGCAAAATGTAAAAGCAGTATGAATAGCGATAAAAGTCTTATTCCAAATAGCTTGCGTTATTGGTTAGTAGGTCATGTACTGAATAGTAGTTGCGTTGAACCATGACATTAATTTAGTACAAATACAGCATGTATTGTTTAATTTCCATTAGTTTTTAATCGTCTGCAGATGATGCCAATATAGTTGGCGAAACGAGCATCACGTATAGCATTTGAAAATTCGTAGAACTAATTCCGTTAGAGGAACCCACTCACATTATTTACAAGTCACTGTCTTTGTGGTGCTCGAGTTTATTAAGAGCAAAATGAGCCCACAGCGTCAATGATGTTAGAGTCTGCTTTGGGCTGGCGAGAACCAATAGCACAAAACTAGTACGCAAATGACTGGACAGCTGCCGAAGCGGTGAGACTCCTTTAATTTAGACAAAGTTTCTTTTACCAGCATTTGTTGCAAGCACACTGCGTTTCTAGTAATCTAGTGATGATGGTAATATCATTCAGAGTCAAGAGGAATGCGACAAAATTGCATATTTTATCTACCATTCCTCTATATTATTATTTCTTTAGTAATTCCGACTTAACAATTGTGAATTCCGACTTAGCAATTGTGAATTCCGACTTAACAATTATGAATTCTGAGATACAATTGTGATTCCGACTTACAATTATGAATTTGGACTTAACAATTGTGAATTCTAAGTTAAAAAAATATTATTAATGGCATGGCCTTTCTACGCTTTCGTAGAAACTTCTTTAATTTGAAAAGAAAATTTATTAAGCATACACAGGGTAATAATAATAATATATGAATATATGATCCATAATCAGAACCAAGCAGTCAAGACTAGAGTAAACGAATGCGCTTGTTATTCTTAGTGCTATTTTGTTCATCAGCATGATGAACAAAATAGCACTAAGAATAACGAGCGCATTCGTCGTTTAGAAAAAAATGTTTGCGTAGATATTTCAATCACATTATGAAATCTTCGGTTAGTCAAAAAAAAATTCTAGATAATGGTAAAAATAAGGATAGCTTTATAACATTATTACGCAAACAGTTACTATATAATGACTTTAATGTTAAAATGTGCACAGAAGACAATTTGAAAACCAAAGACAAGACAAAGAATTTTTTTTTACTAACCGAGGATTTCATAATGTAATTGAAATATCTACGCAAACATTTTTTTATAAACTACGATGCGCTCGTTATTCTTCGTGCTATTTTGTTCATCGGCATACCCATCAAAAATAATACTGCTCTAGTCTTGACTGTTAGGTTCTGATTATTGATCATATATTCATATATTATTATTATTACTCTACGTAGCTTAATACATTTCGTTTTCAAATTAATGAAGTTTCATTTTGTATTAAACTTTTGAAGTTATACGAGACTTTATATAGTATATTTCATTTTATTTCGATGAAAATTGGGTGAAAAAAGGAGGGTCAAAGAAAATACATTTTTGAAAATTTCTACAATGCAATTTTTTGAAAATTAAAAAAAAATTAACTCTATCCCCTAAAAGAATATAAAATGACGTACAATCGAAAAAAAAAGAGGGACGAACAATGCCTCCTTGATAATTGCCGAAGAATTAAAAATTTTATTTCGTCCGACATCGTTGACCGTTGTATTTGACATACGGTGTCCGGGTTTGGTGCATTATATTTGATCATAAATGAGTTTTATTTTTGCCAACTTTGGTGAAATTACTCCTTCTTATAGAAAAGATATTCAATTTTGATTCTTTCGGCCATTTTTGGTGTTTTCTATTTTTTCCAAGATAGCAGATTGACAAATACATATTGGACAGATCTATATTTTTTTAAAATTTTATTCCAAATAAGCCAGTATTTTTAAAATTCCCGTTCGATTATAGTACAAGATATATTAATAGCGGAGCGGATCTGGTCTTGAAATGAAACCAACTTTTTAAAATTTTTTTTTTACAGTTCGGTTACACGCGTTCTCTTTTATCATGTTATCAACTTAGTTCAGCTTAATCACACGGGGTGGCGGAGGAATTCGCATTTAAAATTCGCAAAAACACGTTTTTCCACGAAAACTTTGTTATTATTGACCTGCCGAAAAAAAAGTAAAATTATAAATTGAAGATCTCGCGGAAGCGCATAATCTTGTAAAAATTTTTTCAAATCGGACGGTAACTTTTCGTGAAAATTTTTTTTGAAAATACTTGTTTTTTGGGCCAACACCAATACACAAAAAAGTAATTCCTTAATTTTCTTACGAAAAAAAGAAGTTAGGTGGATGAGATTCTTTTGATTTAGGTGAAATAGATAAGAATTGATGGAGCCGGAGGATTGGTGTGGTGGTCCAATTAGGGGAGGGGAGGGAGGTAGGGAAAGGAAAATTATTCAACCCCCTCGAACTTTTTTCCCTGTCGTGCGATTTTCAAAAACCAAAATGGAACTTGTTCATTATTACGTCTAATATTTGACTGAATAATTTTTTTAATTTTTTTCAAATAAACAAACTTGTGGGAGGGGAAAAACATTTTGCATTTTTTTAAAATGCGTTTTTGAGTACGAAGGAAGAGGTCAGAAGAGAAATTTACAGGTAAGCGAGATTTTTTTTATCTTTAATTCAAAAAAAAAATTTTCGCAATCCAAGCAATAGGAAGGGAGGGAGGGGGCATAATGCGTTTGCGGGAATAGAGGGATAAGGAAAAGTGATAGGGACTTCGGAGCTTAATATTCGGATATATAAATCTTTTTTCCATCTTAATATTTTAATCAGTCTACCCTCCATTAAATATTAAACTTATTATAACTTATTATAAATAATTATTTAACACCGTCACGAGTTTTCGCGGCGCATTTCTCTAGTTTTAGGTGTGTATTGGATATATATAACAATTATTTTTCCGCTTAAGTCGCTCTAACTCAAAAACGGCACAATGGATTATTCTCAATGTGTTAATATGTAGGTCAAATTTTAATAAGTGTAGAAAGCATTATTTTTTTTTCTAAGGCTATGTAGAAAATTTGCATTCTCAAATATAACATGCGGGAAACTTTTTTATCTTTCGAAATAGATACCAAGTGTATCAAGAAGTAACGAAGATAAAAGATGGACGTAACTTTTTTATTTGAAACTTTTTTTTCTAGAATTAGCAGTTTTCGAGAAAACTGCAAATGAGTGATTATTGGCCAGGTACTGCAATTAATTGCTATTAGATTTCCACACGTTTGCAGTACCTGGCCAACAATAACTCATTTGCAATTTTCTCGAAAACTGCTAATTCTAGAAAAAAAAGTTTCAAATAAAAAAGTTACGTCCATCTTTTATCTTCGTTACTTCTCGATACACTTGGTATCTATTTCGAAAGATAAAAAAGTTTCCCGAATGTTACATTTGAGAATGCTAATTTTCGACATAGCCTTAGACAAAAAATAATGCTTTCTACGCTTATTAAAATTTGACCTACATATTAACACATTATGTTAACAAATATATATATAACACGATAAAAATTTGAGAGTAATCCATTGTGCCGTTTTTGAGTTAGAGCGAGTTGAGCGGAAAAATAATTGTTATATATATCCAATACACACCTAAAACTAGAGAAATGCGCCAAAACTCGTGACGGTCTTAAATAATTATTTATAATAAGTTTAATATTTGATGGAGGGTAGACTGATAAAATAATAAGATGGAAAAAAGATTTATATATCCGAACATTAAGCTCCGAAGGTTTTCCCCTCCCACAAGTTTGTTTATTTGAAAAAAATAAAAAAATTATTCAGTCAAATATTAGACGTAATAACGAACAAATTCCATGTTGGTTTTTGAAAATCGCACAACAGAGAAAAAAGTAAGAGGGGGTTGAATAATTTTCCTTTCCCTACCTCCCTCCCCTCCCCTAATTGGCCCACCATCCCAATCCTCCGGCTCCATCAATTCTTATCTGTTTCACCTACCTCAAATAAATCTCATCGCCCTATCTTCTTTTTTTCGTAAAAAAATTAAGGAATTACTTTTTTGTGTATTAATGTTGAGGCAAAAAAACGAGTATTTTCAAAAAAAATTTTCTCGAAAAGTTCCAATCCGATTTGAAAAATTCTTTACCAGATTATGCGTTTCCGCGAGATCTTCAATTTTTAATTTTACTTTTTTTTCGTCAGGTCAATAATAACAAAGTTATCGTGGAAAAACGTGTTTTTGCAAATTTTAAATGCGAATTCCTCCGCCACCTCGTGTGATTAAGCTGAACTAAGTTGATAACATGATAAAAGATGTGCAACCGAATTGTCAAAAAAAATTTGGTTTCAAAACTCCTCTTTTTCTCGCCAGATCCGCTCCATTATAAGCAGATAAGTTGAAAATGCGTGAAAGTGCGTCAAAAAGTTCATATAACTTTTGACGCACAAGGAATTTTTGGGCATAAATATTTTTTTCCTAAAAATCAACAATAAAATAGGTGGAATATTGTCGCCTAAAAAAATTTAATTAAATCAATTCGACTGCACTACTAATATAACTATAATGAGATTATTGCTAAGCATACGCTATAACCAGAGATTAGACGTAAATTTTGTGCTACTATTGTGAGTAGTTAACATTAATTTTAATTGCCATGTCATGAGCTACATGTAAATATTGAGCATTTTTAAGAAGTGTGGTAAGGTATGATGAAGTGCATGTCATCCGCATTGCTTTGTATGGAGTAGTAATTTATGTGTTCGTAAATGTGGGTAGTATAAATGAAAAATAGCAAAGGTCCCTAGTGCAGAGTCCTTGGAACACTAGTTCCCAATAGTTGGGTAGACGATGTTCCAACTTTGGTACGTACTTTCTAGGAGCAGTCGAGGATTAAAAAAATTCTTGGAGTCAAAGCTATATAAATTCAGCTTAGCGCACAATAATCTATTATTTATATAACGCAAGGGGCCTGTCAGAGGTAATTGACACTTTGTGGTTTTTATTTCAACGCGCTAATCAGCAAAGATGTTAAATTTTTATTTGAAAACATGTAAATCTATGTAAAATGTAAACAATTTTGGTGTTTTGTTTTTTGTTTTGTTTTATTTTAGCTCGTATATTTTAGTATGTGGAGCAAATTTTGAACACTCTCTGTATAATATGTATTTCGTAATCGAACTCCCTTTTTTTTTAATATTGCAACGAAAATAATCCATTGCAATAAAATTATATAATTCGATTTTAAATAATATTAAATATATGACGTTTGCACATTTCAAAACGAAGAGAATTTTTACTTTTTGTAAACAAGGCGTTCAATATAAGTGTGCTTATGGTAAGCAGTCAGAGCAGCTTTCGTAAGTTTACCAAAGGGGAAAAACAATATTCAATATGTAACTTTAAAAGCTGGATAAATACTCTGTAGGTTTTCACTTTCCGTAGAATTCTAACTTTTACAAACTCGCTAGTTTTAAGCATTGCATTTATCTTCTTGCATTTCCTCTATGTTTTATGGATATGATAATAAATTGTTCATCCTCTTCAAGTAGATAAATCCTATTACGACACAAACGGACGCACGGATGCAGAATCTGTGGTATAAAATGTATTCTATTCATCATTTGTATTAATTTGTAAATAAATATACACTCATAAATTGTAGATTAATATTCATGTACTTTTGTGACTGAGAACGCAGAGTGATACAATTATATTTCACAATCTCCTCCTCATGGTTACTTAGTTTCCGCCTCTTAAGTTATTGAGTCATAATGTTTAAATTGAGATTTTTTCTTTTATTTTTTTCTTCACACCGGTCGATCTCTGCGTTATCACGTCGTTTTCTTGTTTCGTTCGAGTCATCAATTAAGTCAGTGTAATTTGTGTGCTTTGTAGATTCTGTATATCAATTACAATGGTGAAAAGTAGGAAACATATTCTTGCACTCCAAAATTGAAGATTGAAAAAGTTGTAGATTCAAATCATTACATAGTGAGTAGAAAATTGTCACAACAATATATTATTTTAGCGAATGTATTGTTTCAAGGCGATTTACACATGTATCTCATTACACTAAGCACAGACACAAGGCTGGTTTTACACACTATTGGCATATGCCCGGAAATGTGTGTAACATGTTTTGTCATTCGTATGAATCGACATGAATAATCTCTGCATAATTACAAGCAGAAAGCTAGTGCGAGCCAATAAAATGTGGTAGCCCGTTTTCTGTCAAGATTGCCTCTCGTTTTTTTTTTTTTTCATAAAGTATTAGAAATCATGAAAAAACAAATTATAGGGTACTCGCATATCAAAGGTGATTATAGGATTCACCTAAGACATAAATATACAAAATGTATATAGATGACTCGATTGTGACAAAACAATCTCAAATAAAACACGTAATTCTTGTATATATAAGAGTCACATCATTCACTTAAACTTTGAAAAGCAGTAGTATGACATGACATAATTGATTTATGAAATTAACAAAAGTGGTAGCCAGTAGGACAGCGCATCAATTGACTAACATAACCTACAATTTTAAATTTTTGTAAGTTAATTCTTATTTTTTATTCCGCATTTTTCACTTGGAGTCATACTGCTTCTAAGCCAATATTTAAAGATTCACTAAAATCATTTTTCAATATTGTTGATTAATAGAAATGGACTTCTAATTATATGTTGGATTACCAACCAAGAAACGTCTTGTATTATTAGGACAAAGTATTTGAAACTATAAATATTCAACTGCACGAGAGATAGTTGGGAGTAAAACTGATTTTGATTGGTGAATAAAAAATATTACAATTGCAGATTTTAATATTTCGATAAATGAAGATGTTCTCGAAATCTTCTAAACATAAATATATATGTTATAGTATTAAAATGTTTTACGATTGTCTGTTTTTAACGAATTGAAATATTTTTGTAACAGTTAAGAAAACTGCAATGTACTGTTAAGAACTGAAACTACAAAAAACATTGCATATAAATGATGCTTATACTTACAAAGCAGATGTAATAATTACATTTTTTAAACATCCAATTTGATGCAAGAACCTTTTGCTTCAGTGAACTCTTGTCAGCCTTAGTTCTAAATTATAAGGAAAGTAACAAATTTTCTAAGGGGTTCTTAAAAGGAATCTCTAATGAAGGGTCAAGTATTCCAAAACACAATAACACCTGATATTCTGATATTCATATTCCTCTTAAATAATCAAGAGTTATCTGTGGCTAACACTCTAAAATTTTATTTTGAATATTTATGAGACATTCAACCTGCAGGTTAAAATCAGCTTGACCTTACATGTAAAAAGACTCACGTAGTAGCAACTGCTCAGATTATAAGTAGGTGGGTCATACAACTTCTCAGCGAAAACCATATTGTTGCTACAATATTTTAAACTATAATCATGTTTTATATTTTTCAGAGATGGGTCGAGGGAATTTTCCATATTTGATAAAAGTCATGTAAATAATGTAATTGTATGCACTTATTTGGTATCAAAATGAAGCTTGCATCATCATGAATCAGATTTCACCATAAAATAGGCTATCAATATTCCCAATGGAGAGTTAGAAGGAAAACTTCTTGGAAACTTTCGGAGTTTTCAAAACGGAAAGTTTACGGGAAGTTTTACTTTTTCCATTGGGCATATTAATAGTCTATTTTATGGTGAAATCTGATTCGTGATGGTACAAGCTTTATTGTGATACCAAATAAGTGCATACAATTATATTATTTACATGACTTTTACAGACTTTTATTAAATGTGGAAAGTTTGCTCGACCCATCTCTGATATTTTTTCATAATTATTCATAATTAAAAACTCAAATATTTGGATATTGACCTTTGTTTATGGGATTTTTTTCAATTCTTTGATATAGAATCACCCCTATAAATTAATGACTGCATACCTGAAACACCCTGTATACACTTGATATTAATATAACGATATAATAATAATTACATAAGTAGTTAACGTGGGTTTTACAATCTTTTTATGTATAAGAATATTTATAAATAAACCGGAGACAACCCACAAAAGTAAACTTGCACGTGGGTACAATTTGCTTATTCACATTTTGTAAAATATTAATAATAATAATAATAATAATAACCAAGATGATGTATGTCATCGAGTTCTCGGCACCTGCTGAGACAAATATCATCTTGAAGGAGGGGGAAAAACGAACTAAATACAGAGATCTCCGGTATGAGCTCCGAGTGCTATACCCAGACTACTCGGTCAAGATGATCGTCCTGATAATCGGTGTACTTGGTGGAATGAGGCCTAAGCTGCTGTCGGAATTGAAGGCCATACCAGCCTGCCAAAAGTCAGCCGAGTGGTTGGCAGGCCAAATGCAGAAGGCAGTTATCCTGGGGTCCCTCCGTCTTCTTAGGGCACACGAAACTGGAATCTACAGTCACTAACCCTGCGGGATGCGGGGAGTAGCTGTGGATACTTCGCTGGCGCTTCTCCCGTGAAAATGTAGGAGGCACGGGAGAACTGTCCAGCATCGCGCACGCGAAAAAAAAAAATAATAATAGTGATCGAATGGACAAAAACAGAATTAGAACAACTAAACAGATTGGTCAGAACAATACATACAAAATACAGAGCACACCACCCAAGATGCTCACAAGAAAGGTTTCATATGCCAAGGAAATTAGGTGGAAGAGGAAAAACAGACATCGCCAATGCACACTACACACAAATAATTAACCTAAGAAAATACTTCCACGAAAAAGTAACATCTAGACTACACGAAATAATAACAGAAATGGACGACAAGATGACACCACTCAACCTAGCGAATGTACACTACGACCCAAACATCAATATAGATACGAATAACGCCAAAATAGATAGATGGATGAGTAAAGAAATGCACGGCAGATATATAAACCAACTCAATAATAACAACATTGACAAAGAAAAATCATGTGTGTGGCTAACACATGGGAGTCTATTCACCGAAACGGAAGGGCATATGATGGCAATCCAAGATCAAGTAGTTGCCACGAGAAACTACAGAAAAGCTATCATTAAAGAGCGGAATATGCCAACAGAAAATATGCCAAATGCAGAATGTGTGACAAAACATCAGAAAGTATAGAACACATAACTGGGGGATGCCCTGGCACCAAAGGAATATACCAAAAGGCACAACAACGTAGCTGGAACCGTCCATCAAAAAACCTTGAGAAATCTAAAACTAATAGATGAGGAAGTACCCTATTATAAATATAAACCAACATCAGTTATAGACACAGAAACCTATAAGATATACTGGGATAGACAAGTAGTAACACGGAACACAACAGACCGGATATAATAATTACAAACAAAATAGAAAAAAAGACCTACCTGATAGATATAGCTATATCCCTCGTACACAATATCATGAAAACGAAGACAGACAAAATACATTAATATATGGAATTGGCACAAGAGATGAGAAACATGTGGCACCAGGAAGAGGTAACGATAGTACCAATAATAATAGGGGCAACAGCAGAAGTACCAAAATTCACCCTAGACAGCCTAAGAACACTAGAAATAGCTGAATATATGATATATGAGCTCCAGAAGATAGTTGTGCTAGAAACATGTGCAATAGTGAGAAAGGTCCTCAACAACAACAGCTAAAATACAATTACATCTTGCTTCACAGCCGATGTAACTGCTCTAGCGAAGTGCAAACTTCGTGAACAAACAACATAATAATATTAATAATAATGATAACAATAAGTAGATTGACAACATATTTCTTAATGTAAGTAATTACATTTAAGCTATTATTCATATAATCCTCCCAGTAGGAAATAATTTTGGTATACATACTTTCTGTACATTTTTCATTTATTTTTTTCCTTTTCGAAAGAGAGAGACAGAGAGTACAAAACAATGATAGATTGAACTTCTTACCACCTCTGAAGAAATTTAAGTAACTTTCATGAATCTACTGTGATTTTTTTACAAAATTATTGTAAATTACTGTGTTCTCCATGGCACACTATTGTTAATATTGATGTTAAATTTAACCATTTTTCTAAATAACTGTACGTTTTAGCTATAGGGAATATACATATAGGTTGAAAGGTACTCTATTGTGAGAATTTCAACAGATTCAAAGCATATTGTCAAATTTCCCTGAGTAAGAAGACATTATTATTATTGTTCCATGTTTTATAGGTCAATAGGACTATGAAAACCGTTTAAATGTTTTACTTCATATGAATAATAACTATCTCTCAAGCTTACATGAGAAGGCAGACGCCAAAATGCTGCTTCAAGCTATTCTTGCTATAGCTTGCGCAGCTACTCAAATACATATATATTCTGTTGATACCATATTGATCATAATATTTCCACACCTTTCCCACGATATTTTGTATATGGGTTCCTGGAAAAACTGTCAGGTACCAATTAATTTCACCAATCTCGTCAATAAATTAGAAAGACAGAAATCCTCTGCTTTTAACTTTCAGTTTTTCAAAAAAAGAAGTGTCTTGTTAGAAGATATTTGTCAATTTGAGGAGAATGTACTGTCGGCACTTAAAAAGCTTAGGACATTATTTTAGCAGTTGAAAAGTTTGTTTGCCAGTTGTATACACTACAGACCAAGCTTGTTAATATAGGTGATGTTGAGCGTCATTTAAAAAGAAACAAGTTGCAGAATCAAATCTGCTCCAATTTTTCGGGCACATTATTTAACCATAGAATAGTATAGAGACAAACAACCTCACTCTATGCTTCCAGAGCCAACCAATTTACGGTTGGAGAATTAACAAAAATGGCTGTCACTCATATGATCGTTACTTTGTGTACAGTTAATCTTCTAGAACTGACGAACTCGTCGCGCGAGCGATATATTTTATAAAGCTATTTAATCAATATATTCATATAAAAATTCTTTGTAAAAAAAAAATTCAGCCACAATTTGATTTCTTTATATTTTTGATATTAAGTATCAGCTAGTTTATGAACTTCAGTTTGTTTTAGTGTTCCCAGAGAGAGGATGGGGGGGTTCATTAAGTAAAAGAGTTGTTTTGTGGTACTGTGCCGATTTACTGTATTTGTAGAAAAATGTCAATTTTTGCGCGGTTCAAGTTTCTGCACCCCGCCCCAATCCTTCCTGTCCCTCGGCATAATTTCTGAAAATCATTTTGTGTTTCCTACTGCTTATATTGTGTAATTTTGGGACCTTCTTTACCCATTTTATGGACAGAATCTGCAATTGTAAAAGGGGCTTCAATATATTCATATGCTTGAAGGATAGAAATAACCTCCTTTACTAGAGTAATTATGATGGTGGGGAATTGCATCAATCAGACACGATTTTCAGATGTCCATCGACTTGTTTCACGTTCCAGGGGGATCAAAAAATAAAACAAAATTAACTATTTGCTTGTAACACTAGGCAGCACACGGGATTACATTTGCTGCCGCACTGAAATGTATTTTCTTAAAAAAACTCGTTAATAAGACTTATGATCTGAATACATGCTTTATTTAGAAAACACATCTTAGTTATATCGTTAATATTGAATAGAGCTGCCAACAGCGCTGCGTACCTGTGTCATATTATTTTCAATAGATATTAAACCGTGTTGTATATAAAATATAACTTACCTTTTATTTATATACTTTGTCGATTTCTAACCGCGAGTTTATTATTGTAGGTGTTTAATTCTTTTAATAATGTACAATTTATGTGATATAAAAAGCATACTTGGATCCAGATAAAAACAACAGACATTGCTCCCTTAGGCATGCGTAGGCATTCGCTAGCTTTAGAGCTGGATTTTTTATGAGAGTTTATGTTGTGGGGTGTTATAACGACAAATATATATTTTCCCGCAACGCGCAAATTTTGTGAAAACATAAATTTCATTATTTTAGCAAGCATTTTAAATATTTACATAGTAACTGGAATAATCGACTACATACCTAGTAAATAGTTTGCCAAGTTTTAATGTACGTTCAGGGAGAAGTCTCCGAATCGCAAATTTAAATATCAAATTAAGTTGCCTCTGAAGTAGTTTCCACAAACACCAAAACACTTTTGCGTTTCGCCAACCATATTGACATCATCTGGAACCGCTTGAAACTGTTCAGTGCAGAGGCGGTCAAGGTTCACGAGTCAAATTAAGTTACTTTGCAAGTATTGTTACAATTGTCCGTTATGAGTATGAGAGACGTATCATGAGGACATTTGACTTGCTAAAGGTGTTTGTCAATTAAAGGCAAATACATAAAAAAATAATTTACTCAAGCAGACGTTTGCTACTAAGTATTCGTAATAAAATGAAAAAATGAGCAATAAAGTTGAATAGGCACCTAACTAAACTCCAGAACACATTTTTTAGACAATGTGACTTCCAAGGCCACTCGGATCTTATGGACCTGTTGAAAAACTGACTCCGACTAAAAGTAATGCATTGACTGTGGTAAAACATTGCGATATCAGTAATAACATATGCCTCCCTGATCTGGTGGCACAAAGACGGAAAATGGGAGGCAACGAGAAAATTAATAAAGTTGCAAAGACTAACGTTAAGGATAAAGGCAGTGCTAACAACTCCTACCGCAGCAATGGAGGCACTACTCTACCTACCTCAACGATACGTGCGTGTCATGTCGTGAAAAGTGAGGCACAGCTAGCACCCTATAGGCTAAAAACAATTCATTCCAAAAAAAATGACATCATACCGAGATATCTGGACATATAGAAAAGAATCGACTACTAAACAGAATCAGCACAAGCCATAAATTCAAAAAAACCTTCAGGGTACACATACTTGCGAAGATAAACGATAGCATATGGATCAAAAACGTTAAGAAGCACTGGAGCAGGAGTGCCAGGGGATCAACCAAGGACAAACATTAGCCTGACTGGGTAGTACCGCAATAGTACCGTTTGAAGTACGAAGCAGAAGTCAGATATATAAATATATGCAAGAAGAATAGTACGGAGGTCATGCACTAACAGAAAAATCCGTATTATCACTGGCAGTCAAGCAGTTCTCAAAGCTCTGGATGCACTAGAGATACGTTCCAAAATAGTAAAAGACTACCTTGCTTTCCTGGCAAAACTGGCATAGCACAATAGCGTACAACTGGAGTGGACGCAAGGAGACCAAGACAATGTAGATAGTGAAAAGCAGATAAACTTATATCACATAATAAACTATTAAGTAAAAAGTCACAACTTTTTTGGATAGGCGCGCCAAGAATTAGACAGTCATTGCTAGTGGACCAGCCAAAACTATGCCAACCAACTGCTAAAACTGAACAGAAAACACCTAAGATGTACAATGGGGATAATAACAGGACATAGACCAAGAGCCCGCCGACCACTAATTGTGTGTCATAAGTTTACTCCCAAAATGTGTGAATTGCTGTTAATTCGAAGTAGTAGAACATAGAAATGTCAACGCCAGCCCCATTTTTGGTACAGGGGTGTACGGCCAAATATGTAAGAAATATGACTTGTAAAAGTAAAATTAAACAGCCACAAATAAGTCGTAGGTTTATGGATGGGGGTTGGAGGGATTTCTTAATATACCCCCAAAAATCATGAATCCAGACTCTCATTCATTTTAGATGGTACAAGAAGGCATAATTTTGAAAAAAAAGTGAGGTAAAAAAATGATAAGTTTAAGAAAAGGGCAATCAGGAACTTGGTAAGTATGAAGCTCCTAAGTGAAAATACATTCACCATCTTTGAAAAGTAGTGCGAAGATCTAGCTGTTCACGATAATTGACGGCGTATCGGAGATTCCTACCGCATGTACTAGTTATCCGTGTAATTCGATAAATGTCATAAATTTACGACTAGCAATCAGATACTTGGTAACTATGAATCTCGTGAGTGCGAAAATACGCGCGCAATCTTTGAAAAGTAGTACAAGTGCCAACTAGAGGTGTTGAAACGTGTAAACGCCTGGTTCCACTATAATTTTTTATTTTCATTCTAATAAAGTCTTTTTTCTGATTAGTTTCTCTTCTGGTTTCAATTATTCTCTCTTTAATTACCCTATCGGATATGTGACGCACACATACACACACACATACATACACACATGCATGCACACATATATGTAAAAAAAACATATGTAAATCGAAACACAGTTTCCTCTCAAGGCAGACAAGAATTCGAATTTTCACATCTTCTTTTCTATCATCATATATCAAAGTCAATTATTTAGTTCAGTACTGCCGCTTCGATATAATCGTACCAAGCTGGTATGAAAAGATCCTATCCGATGCGTACTATTTAAAAAAACAAATTGAACGAAATTTATACGCCTTCAAAAAAGGACTATAAAAATTTTTTCAAACATTTCTTTTACCCTTTTTAGTATGTATTTCGAATATATTTTCGAACTCAAGAGTATCATACTTATCAAGTTTCTGATTGCCAGTCGTAAATTTATTATATTCATCGAATCGTGAGGTGAGGTACGGTACTAGTTTCAGTGACTGGACCTCGATTGGCGAAGTTAAGCATGGGCGGGCGAGTCCGCCACTTGGACTGGTATCTCATCCCGTCGTCCTGGTTAAGTGGTAGAGTAGCATTAGCTAAACTTCGCCAGGACGTTAATATAAACAAAGGCATTAAAATAAAAATACACGGATAACCAATATATGCGGCAGGAAGCTCCGATACTCCATCAATTACCGTGAATGACAAAACCTTCGCATCACTTTTACAAAGATAAGATGGCGAATGTATTTTCGCGATAAGGAGGTTCATACTTCCCAAGTTTCTGATTTCCAGTCGTAAAATGACACTCATCGAATCACACGGATAACTAGTAGACGCGGTAGGAAGCTCCGATACGTCGTCAATTATCGTGAAAGGCAAGACCTTCGCACCACTTTCCAAAGATGACGAATGTATTTTCGCATTCAGGAGTTACCAAGTTCCTGGTTGCCATTCACAAACTTATCATTTTTTTTTACCCGACTTTTTTTCAAAATTGAGCGAGCGAAGCGCCTTCTTGTACCGACCAAGATGAATGGGAGTCTGGATTCGAATTTTTGGGGGTAAATTAAGAAGTCCCTCCAACCCCCATGCGTAAACCTATGATTTACTTGTGGCTGTTTTTTTACTTTTACAAGTCATATTTCTTGCACATTTGGGGGTCTGCCGTACGCCTCTGTACCAAAAAAAGGGCTGGCATGGACATTTCTATGCTCTGCTACCTCAAATTGACAACAATTTACACATTTTGGGAGTAAACTTACGACACACCATTAGTGGTCGGCGTCTAACAATGCACACTAAACAAACATCAAATCAACATAGAAGTGAGAGACAATCCAGAATATTGGAGAGGAAACTGCTCACCACATCTTATGTGAATATCCAGCCTTAGTGGCTGAAAGGTTCTCAGACTTCGTGAAACCACTTGTGACTACGGAAGTGATACAAAGAACTCCCATTGATCGTACTCTCGCCCTTTTGGGAGGAACGGGACTAAAGAGCTAACGAGATTATGAGGTACAATAAGCTTAAACTTCTGTACAGTAATCCTGGCACTGCAACCTGTAAGGAAAACAACTCACATTAAAGTGTCAAAAAATATACTGTGTCCCAAATTGGAGATGGATGTATTGCTGTATTGGTTAATTGTGGACATAGAAAGACGACTACCGGGTGGCTCAGCCGATAGAGATACTCTTTGAACTTTTGAATGGGAATGGATTTTGGTGGAGTAATATGCCCAACTTCCAGTTTCGATGCAATGGGCTCATTTAATGAATTTCATTTAGTAGTTGTTACTTCTTGTGGATAAAGTATTACTTAATATTAGACGATATTGAAAATTTTAGATGAATCCAATATGTGGTTTTCGAAATATACGACTTTTAAAGAGCACGGTGCGACCAACATCATGACGTCAGAGGATAGTAATATAAATCGGTGAAAATAGTTGATAAACTGAAATTCTTCACAAACACGCATAAGTTTCAAAACACACTGCTTAAGTTAACGATTTGTAATATTGTGACTCTATAATAACGCGCTGCAGCTAGCCGCTTCGGCTAGCGGGTTCCTATCAAGTGACGTTACGGCCGATACTCGACCGCGGATGCGGTCTATTTTTATGATTTTTTTTAGACGATTTATAGGTCTCACAAAATTCTTTTGCACAAGGTCTTAAAATTATGAGATCTTTCAGATAATCAAATGAAAAAAAGTGCTAAATGAGCCCATTTACATAAAAATCAAATTTTTAAATAGAACAATCTGTATATTTTTACATATTTGGATCCTGCTGGCCAAAATACATATGATTTAACCCTCAAATATTATTTTGATTTTGTAGTTTCTCTTTTAATTTAAATAATTAATTATTGTAAAAAAATCGATTATCTAAGCATTTCTTTTTTTAATTATTTTAGACAAGGAGAAAGTAGACATTATGCATATACTTTTTTTTTGTAATTTAAAGATCTAATTAATTAACAGGTTGTCAAATGGGAGTTCCATTTAAAAAAATGTATTCTTTGTTGAAAAACCAACATCGTTGAACTTAATGAAGAATAAATCGTGTTTAATGTTACTATCTGAAGATATAATGCTTTAAAGGTGCTTGCAGACCGATTTTTAACAATTTTAGCAAAATCGCGGCTTTCTATAATTAAAACTAAAAATTAAAAAATCTATATTTTTGAAAATCAATATAATTTTTGAGGATCAGATCATATTGTATTTTGGCCAGTAGGATCCAAATATGCAAAAATATACATGTTGTCCCATTTAAAAATTTGATTTTTATGTCAATTGCGTCGAAATCGGAAGTTGGCCGTTTTGGATCTTTTCATCATATAACTGGGAATTTCACCACACGAAAGTTGAGAAAAATCCATTCGCCCGTTCAAAAGTTACAAGAATGTTCCTATCGGCTGAGCCACCCGGTATACTGAGAAATATTGAAGGATTTTATAACCGTTTCGGCAGCTTTTTTAAATTTGATCTAGTTATCTTCATTTGCAAGATAATTTCAAAAAACTGAAATGGCTTTTTCAGATTGCTAAAAAGCTAGACTTTTTTTCTTATGGTCACCATAAGAGTTTATTTTATGGTTGAATAGTGCTCTAAATTTATTTTTGTAGGCTCCCAAAAAAAATAAATAAATAAAATAATAAAAAAAAAGTATATGTTTTGCTAACCAAAAAAACTAATATTGTTAACAAAAAAATAATCGTTTACAAAAAAAATAATTGACTGATTAGTTAGTAATTTAATGAGTGATGGATAGCTAAATATGAGCAAGGCAAATCTAAAAGAAAATGCGAATGTTATAAAAAAAGAATTACAGGCAAAATTTAGGAAAAATGAATCGGTTATTCAAACCAAACATCAAAGATCCAAGACACGTTACTGCTACTCTAAATTTTAAGGGGGGCCGACAAAAATTTATAAACCTGACTAACTCATTTGAGGTCGTGGTCTCAGTGGTAACGATCACCTGGAATTAAACTACACAAATATCTTAACAAGCGTATATTTCATGAGTTTAACAATTATTCAAGGATTATAGTAATAATTATTCAAGCAAAGGTTGACGATTATTCAAAAGTTATAGTAATAATTATTCGAGCAAGGTTACGGTACACCTTACCAAAAAAAAAGGGGATATGATTTAGCTACAATGAGTGTCCAGTGACCTAAATGTACCTGGTGGTCTCCCTCGAGGATAGTCGAGCGATATCAAATAGTGAGGTTATTTTAGAACAAACAGTACCTAGAGTCGAATGGCTCTCGAACTATACACTCAGTAATAACGCAGAAAAGGCCTTTCCCTTGCTGTACAGGGGAAGAGTGTGTACAATTATATTATGCAAAGCAGACTGAATGTCTAAATGTGGACCTCCATCATGACCAATATACTAATATTTAAAATGGCACTCGCCTAACCGTACAAAATGCCAATAATTATTTAAAAGGAAATTCCGTATTAATATGACCTACACTACTTACAAAGGTACTAAAATCATGGCCTCTAAGCCAACTTGCACTAACTTACATGTAAAAGATTGATACGAATAAATATATACGAATAAATACATATAACTTACCACGGACAAATTAAAAATTCAGATAAAAGGTGGTCAGTGACTACCACACGAACAAGGTTAATAAACTAATAGACCGACGAGTCTTAATTACACATGAAACAATAATAAAAAAAGTAACACACACAAGGGGTGAGTGGTGGTTGGGCTTCAGCTTCAACTTCCAGCAGGACAGCGAAAGTAAAAGATGTAAAAATTACTTACAGTCGGGGGCCTCTCGGGCTTATGTAATACTCCAAGGGTTCCGATCCGTCTTTTTGGCCACTTAAAGTGGGTCGCGCGATTGTAGGTCGCCGGCAATGGGGTAGCAGCACCCCAGCTCTGCCTCTACAGCGATGTCTCCCAAGACTACCTCTCGCCGTCTAGGTTCCCATATTCCATGGAACCAGCACACATCATAGCAAGGCCGAACACACCAGACACAAGTCCTCACAGCTATCGAGGGGAGGCTTCCCGAGGGTAAGAACCTCCAAGGGTGAGACGTCTCCAGCGAAAATCCGCCAGGGAGAAGGAAAGAACAGACAAGAAAAGAGGAGCAAAGAAAAGAAAAGAACCCTGAAATATAATAAGAGCAGAACTTAGTTCCTTGTTAAAATAACAAACCATTACGGACGTCTCCGGTTCTTTTCACCACAAGTTAAAATAAGGCAAAATGGCGGGGCCACGCCAGCTTCGTTTCCCAATAATTTGGTTTCGTTGAAGGTTTCCACATCAACACAATAATATTCAAAATCCCAACTGATATCACACAATAAACAATCAGGAAACCTCTCGAAATTAGGGCTGCGTTTTACAAATCCGTGATTTCCACGTCTTCTAATATTCACACAAACTTACACGCTCACCAGCTGACGTTCTACCTTGACCCCGAAAAAGTGATTACTGTTGCCGTCTCGCCCGGTAACCACACTTCCTACAACGGTCGAAATCGAAATCGATGCCACCGATATGCAACCAAATATACTCGTCGTCTAAGTGTACGCAGTGTACCAAGAAAAAGGCGTTCTAATAGATCTTTGAGTTACAGCCACCAAGGAGGCCGTAACACTTTCACTATCACAATATCAGAAAAAAGTTAGTAATGTCAGAAAAAGTTAGTAATGTGTAAAATTTTAAAAAATATGTTTCTTAATAGGCTACAAGCAATCAATATATTTATTTTAAAAAATCCTGAATTATTTATCATCTTTTAACCTAAATAAATATAAGAGAATTAAATAAATTATTCAAATTATTTGGACATATTGAAATCAGAGATAAGTAGCCTAGCTAAATAATTGTACCGCTAATAATGAACACTATAAACCTTGTTACTATGACAAAAGATAAAAGACTGTTTAGAGAGTAGAACTTGCAGTTACGCCTGGTCGACTGAGAATACCTATGTGACTAACCATGGGGTACCAGTGAGAGCAAGAAATATAATAAAACAGTTTATATAACAAGAAAAATTACATCACCCTATATGAGTCATAGAGATCAATATCAATATGTGGTATTCTGCCATACTACTTTACAAAAGTTTCAAATTTGAAATAGAAAATTGTAAATATTTGTGTGTACTCAGTCAAACACCTAAGTAACATTTTGATCTAAAATCGTTATATAACATAATTTATATTAAAACATGATTGTTTACACGCCTATGGTGATCACCCTCTATGACGCATATGGTCCATAGAAAGTAATCTACCATAATTTTTCTCTCTTTTTTTATTATAATTATTGTGTTTGATGTTGACAACCTGAAACATTAAGGCTATAGAAAATCTTGCCAGTTTTATTCTAATTTAATTTACGTAAATACAACATGCAAAATAATTTATATTTTTTCTAAACGAAAATATAGATACGGTAAGTGATAATTTAATTGTTCCCCCATTATCATCCTCTCAACAATGCGCTCGCTGTTTGCATTTTAAGTAATTTCAGTAGCAATTAATAGAGATTCCCTATAGAACTCTGTCAAAAGATAAAGTCAGGTGGAGAAAGCGGATGGGCACACTATTTATAAAAGTCACTGGGGAAATGACTCCAGAAAAGGGTGATTATTACCCTTGACTTATGAATAAAACTTCTCAAGAGTTCCTTTTGTATCCGTAGCCGATGTAGAGCAATAAATTAGTACAACCACCAGCCGGCTGTAAGAAAGGGATTTTATACACGAGTCATTATGTGAATACAAAAAACTTAATTTGAATCATAAAGAATATTTAAGTTCGGGTCAAAGTATGCAATGAGTTATGAATAACTTAAAGATCGCAGTTTTTTTGTATTTTAACATATTAGACTAGTGGAAAAATGTCTCGTATGCTGCCAAAAGTAAACATTTTTATTTATTAAACAACGTTATTCATATATTTTGTTAATTCTAAAAGACTTGACTTGACGAGCGGGGGGAGAAATCCCAAAAAAAATTATTTTTTTTTTATTTTTCGGAATCGAAGGGGGCGTTGTGGCGATTGCCACCACGCTACCATGGTCAGTCCGCCACTGTTAACGATGATCCATTGGCCACTATGGCTAATCATTGACGTTAAGCTAAAAGCCTGTTATTATTTATGTAGACCGCAAGACCTAAAAATCTAACAAAAAATGATCCATTTTATCTGTTTTATCTATATTCACGGCCAGTTTAAAACAGTTTTTATGGGGGATGCGAAATTGTTATAATACCGAATGACTTCTTCTCCTTTGCTCCTTTATTTTCTTTATATACGATTAGTCGCGTTAAGATAGATATTTCCTAAGAAATTTTCTGGCAAAGGATTGATTGGCCTAATTTTTTTTGCAAATTATTTATTGAAGGAACATTGGTAAAAAGAAAAAACTGGCCGCTGGGGCTATTTTCATTTTGTTATTAATAAACAAACAATTTTAAGCACCAAACAAGTTAATTAAATTTGTTAATTTGTTACCTCGGAAACTATTTGAGAAAACTGACTGAAAATGTATACTCGGGGGATTTTGAGGTCGCTGATTACAATGTTGAAAATTGAAAAATTCAATATGGCTGACTCAAAATGGCGGCTATGAAGTATATAAATGAGATTTTCTGGCTTAAGTTTACATTTCTGAAAAAAATTACAAGAATAAAAAAGTGTTTAGAATGCCATTTTGCAGCTAAATATATGATTTATGAGTAACTCTCCTTCACTCCAATTGAGGGTTAACTTATTTAAATAAAGTTTTTTTTAATTACCCGTTGCTGAATTAATTTTACTGTTAATTAGTTTAAAGAGCACACAAATTTAAAATACAACGCGCTTTCTTGATCCCAGGATTTACATACGGTAAAGACACCCTCCTTATACCTCTTTAATATTAGTACCAAACTTTTCAATAGGAAGAGATCAATAATACGTTGAACACATTATTTTATGATGATGAAATCCACGATGTTCAAGAAGAAGAAAGAAATGAAGATGAAGAACAAGAGGAGCAACATTTTCATTTATAAACAACTCAAATGAAATTGAAAAAAAAATTATTTTAAAGAATGGTGTTTAATTAAATTTATATTTTTATATATTTTTTAAGTAAACAATTTTTTTAATTGTGTAGAAATAAATAACGAAAAAAAAACGTTTTTAATTTTTTAACAATTCTTTCCTTACAATATTAAAACAATTTTTACTTCTGTAATTTCCACGTAACATGCACTTGCACATAAAGTTTAAATTGTATACTAAGCATTTACTATTTTAAGATCATTGTTTTCAATTTTGAAAATTATATGTTTAAAATTAAAACAATAATAATTGCATTAAAAAATATTATGTAATATATTAAAAAATATATCGCGTTTTTATACTTTATAGTCGCCAATCTTGAATTTTCCAATTTTCCTTTAAAATAGTAATCAGTGACCTCGAAAACCCCCGAGTATACATTTTCACTCGGTTTTTCTCAAATACTTTTCGAGATAGCAAATTAACAAATATACTTAATTTGTTTAGTGCTTGAAATGCTAGTTTATTAATAGAAAAGTCCCAGCGGTCTGTTTTTTCGTTTTACCAATGTTACTTAGATCTCAATAAACAGTTTGCAAAAAAAGTTATTCCGATTGGTCTTTTGTCAGAATACATCTCAATTTTTAACTTTTCTATATTGATGCGACTAGATGGTCATTTAATTTTTGGAGTACAAAAGAAATGTAAATATGATTGAAGACTTTTGATGAATCGAAGTTGTCTGTTTACGTTTCCAGCAATTATGACAGGCCACTGTAGATGTATATATTTTCTGTAGATTGTTTATCTATACTCATATACATACAGCGCTCAGGGCTAGAGGCTAGAACAAGCAGATTTGGTGATGCTGTTGCCAGCCAGGATGATTTAATTCAAATACAAGACGGGGGTTGCTCGAAAAGTAATAATTATTTATGGTATTGGGTTTTCACTATTTCCAGTTTTTTTATGATTTTATGTACATAATTACCAAATGCCGAAAGTGCCGAATATTGACCGATTTGCCGAATCGGCTTCAAAGTTGGGGGGGGGTCACACCCCACCCAATACCCGCTCTATATCCGGCCCTGATCTATATTATTCATTCTATCATATATTTTATCTATTTTTATCAATTTTATCTATTTCACTGATTTTATCTATTCTATGTATTTAATCTGTTTTATATACATTTCTGTTATTCTTTTATTTATTTTATTGATGAGCTCATTGGACTAGATCGATCTATATATAAGGAAAATTCTTCTGAAACTATTTGGTTAGGCCAGCTCAAAGATCTAATGAAGCAATTAGGCTGTATTGTATTTCTAAATTTGCTAAATAATCACTAAAATAATAAATCAAAATCGTATGTCGAAAACTAAGCACCATTATTGTTGTGATGTTCCTGATGTAAACTAATAGAATAAGGCCAGGGCACGTGGGAAAGGAAATAGATTTCGACACAGTCAAACAACTAAAACCTCGATATTCCACGAAATGAATTAATAATTGCAATTTTCTTCAATCACAACTGATTTTAAATAATGCGGGAGCCTACTGCTTTGCTAAGCGACTGCAAGACCACAACTAACATTTAGGCATGGCGCACGCAAAACTAACTTTTTGTTTCACTTTTTATATAGGTATTTTTTAATTCTGAATTAAATTAAGTACTAATTTCCAGAATAAATTATGTTTTCTAAAGGGGCTTCACCACAATTTATTACTGTCACTCGGTAATGTGGGTGATCCTTACAGTCCGAAAACCATAGTGATAGGTATTTCGCGTTTTTTTCATACCACTGAAAACCTTGGTTTTATTATGAGTTTACCTTTGGAGGACACCGCGAGGTAAGTGACAGACGTGCTAAGTGTATCTCCCAAAATTAAAGCTTCTAGATTCATCAAATGCATCACATAATGACGTTAGTGACTGAACAAATGCTCTCTATTTTATTCCTAAGGCTTTCGCAGAGCTGGTGATGATTTGTAGAGTGGTTGTCGAGTTTTTTTCTGCATTGAACATTTTAAGCATTCAAAATGTTCAACGCAGAAGATAACTCGAAAATCAGTCTACAAGTTGAATGCTCTTCTTTCTTATATTTATTCGATAACAAGCTTTAACTTAAAACCGATTTTAGACGGTAAGAAATACACAAAAAATTATCTGCCTAGCTTTTCGTTACACCTTACATTTCTACCACTGTATGCCTTAGACCTTTTTTATATCCACCCAATATACTCGACTGATATAAATTGTACTTGGCTGGAATAGGGTCGTTTCCTTCAACAAAATTTAGAAAATATTGTTACATGATCAAAAAGTATATTAAATATACATTGCATATATCATATTAAAAAAAGTTCTAATCATCACATGCAAGAACAAATTGGTTTTGAAAATGAAAAGGCGGTAAACGATGACGTATCTGATGATCATTCAATTCTAGAGAATTTTCATGTTGGTAGTGGTGCTCTGTTGATTTGTTGTTTACATTCAATATTTGTTTACATTTACATTGTGTCTTTAATATTTAATATTTGTTTATAATGGAACCTAATTTTGTGAAAGGTACTTCAGAGAATTTACCTATAGTGGATTTTTATATGGTACATGAGTTTTATGTGGACAATTTGAACTATTTAAGTGCCGAATCCCGAAATGTTAAACATTTGAGATTAGTATTTCTTTAAAATACATACTATATGACTCACGTCGATACTAACTTTGATCTATTAGTCCAGTCAACAGAGCGCTAAAATGACCAAAATCTCTAATTTGAGTGCTAATGAATGGATTTTGATAAAACCTTGTGCAATGTGTTTGAAATGACGTTAATAAAAAAGTTGAAAAAATGATTAGAGTAAGAAATGATCGGAAAGGGTAGAAAACACTCCTTTTATCACGGGTTCCGTAACTTGTAGGATTAGGTCAAAAATGGAAAAGAAACAATAAATTTACCTTTTTTGGCTCCAAATAAGATGTTTTTACTCCTGGGATTTCTTTCGAGAAATGCATATTTTTGCATATAAGGCCAGTCGAAAATTCCTAAAAGTGGGGGAGGGGAAATGTAAAAGTGGAAAAAAATCTGAAAAAATTCAGGTGAATGTATATCATCGAAATACAAGACTTTTTTTTATTTGCAACTTTTCTGTAAAGTGCGTTTTTACCGAGTTATTCCGGAAAAACATGAAAAATTACCACTTTCTTTGAAATTGTAGCACTTTAAAAATATGTAATTTAAAAATTTGAAAAATCAGATGTATGCATTGAGGCCTTCTAAACATTTTTTGTCTCTTGGAATTTTTTTGTAACTTGCTAATTTTCCGAGTTACAGGCAGTTTTTCACGATAACTAATGTACTACATTTTTTGCACATTAAAAAATACATGATAATTTAAAAATCATATTGAACTTTTAAAAATGGTATAACTATATAGGTTTCATACTTTTTTATAATAATATACATAAATGACGTTCATTTTTCGAATTTTCATGTATTTTTTGTGCAAAAAATATGGTACATTATCTGTTTTGTGAAAAATTGCCTGTAACTCGGAAAATTAGCAAGTTACAAAAAAATTCCAAGAGACAAAAAATATTTATAAGGCCTCAGTGCATACGTCTGAATTTCAAATTTATAAATAACATATTTTTAAAGTGCTACAATTTTAAAGAAAGGGGTAGTGTTTCATGTTTTTCTGGAATAACTCGGTGGAAACGCACTTTACAGACAAGTTGCAAATAAAAAAAAGTCTTGAATTTCGATAACATATTCACCTGAATTGTTTCAGATTTTTTTTTCAACTTCTTCATTTCACCTCCTCCACTTTTAGGAATTTTCGAGAGGCCATATCTCCAAAAATATGCATATTTCGAAAAAATTCACAAGAGTAAAAATATCTTATTTTTGGCAAAAAAAGGTAAATTCATTGTTTCTCTTTCATTTTTGACCTAATTCTACAAGTTACGGAACCCATAATAAAAGGGGTGTTTTCTACCTCTTCCGACCATTTCCTACTCTGATCTTTTTTTAAGCTCTTTTGTTAACGTCATTACAAACACAGTGCATAAGGTTTCGTCAAAATCCATTCATTAGCACTCAAATTAGAGGGGAAAGTTGACTAGACTATATGCTAACAGCAAATAAGCAAAGCAAACGACGTCCGTCGATTATTCCTTTATCTAACTGCGCATGCGCTCACATCTGACGTGGCGATGGGCGCGAATTCAAAATTTCTTAATTTAAATAATTAATTTCACTATTAAAATGACTTTAGATTGTAAAATAAAACAATACGGGTCAAATAAAATTTAATAAAGTATTTGAACATAAAATTTTCAAAAAATGGTCAACGACACTATTGCACATTGTTTAGGAGCCTGAACCATGAGGATTACACTTAGCATATCTGCCACTTACCTCAGGACACCTTTCACAGATAGACTCAGGATTTCCAATGATATGAAACTCACTCGAAATATTTGTCGCTGGCTTTTCGACTGTTATCTTGCATGTACCAATTATTATGTCTGTAGTCAACTAGTAAGTCAGTAGTGTCGTTTCTTAAAAACCCCAAATAACTTTCACAATTTAGACTGTAGGAAACTCAAATGATTCCAAAATACTTTTTTTCCATATTCCGAGCCAATAATTTATATTAATTTTAAAGTAACCATGCCACACTTAATAAAATAAGTTCCATCCGTAAAATGGTTCCCGTTTTATGAAAATAGGTCTCGTCGATTTTATTCAACAATTCAAATACAAAAGTCCAATCATTTTTTATAATCTTCGGGGAACAGCTCTTGTACTATTTTGATGTGGAGAGGATGGAATTACTGCTCATATATTACCCGCTCAACATTTGACTGTGGAATGCCTTTGAAGCAGTTTCCACGAACATCAACACACTTAAATACTACACTCGAATACCGTCACTCCACGTGTGTTTCACCAATTATGTTGGCATTACCTGAAGATGATTAAATGATAAAAACCAATTATAATCACCTCCAGAGAATGCCAACAAGGTTGACGAAACGCGCGTGTTCGAGTGAATTGTTAATGTATTTTGGTGTTTGTGGAAAATGGCAGCATCACAACGAAGGTTCCAGCCCCTTCCATGATTGTGGAATATTTTCTAAAATACTAATACGTCCTGTGCTGATAGTTTATGGATTTTCTTCAATCATCTGCGGAGTTTTTCTTCGGGGACAGGATGTCGAGTCGTATAATTGCCACCATGAATTTGTGCTTTTAACGATCCGGTAACAATTAAACAAAATATTTCTAGCGGGCAGTATTCTTCATGGAAATGTTTCCCTACATCTTGTAGCCGCTCTTAAATTTCTAAAACACTGTCCGTAAACAAGATGCATATCGGTCAATTTTGTAAAAGTATAGTCACTTACAGATAGGGATAAAGAAACGAACGATAATAAATTTAGAATATTAGTTAATAAGCAAGCGCTTTATGAAACGTTAAATTTTTTGAATATCATAAGAATTATTTCAATTGTATCTATGCATTTGAAAATAATTAGAAGAGCTTATCAAATTTAGGCACGCCGACACGACGATTTTCCTCGAAGACGGTGCCCCCTTGCGAGAAAAGTAAGAGGAACCTTTTTATGTAACATGGAGTTCTGGATAAGAATATTCGAAAGGCAAATTACTCATGCGCGAGGAAAGAAAACGAATTTAGTACGTGTGGAAGTCACAGTCTTTACTAAAAACGCCAAAATCGGATCTCTTTACAGTCTAGGAGATAGCTTCATATATTGGGCCTGGGATATAACATGTTGGAACTGCTGTTATGTTTTAGCAACTATTTTATCTTATATGAGTCAGACCCCCCCCCCTGCCCGTTTTGGTGCTAGCCGACCCAGAAAATATTTAATTGTGGGACAGAGTGTAACACTTTGGGGCTTGGTGTTAGTTGAAGAGGGTATCTTGGCGATAAACATTCGATACAGGCCAACATTTTTTCCGTGCAATTGGTAGCACTGGCGACATCAATTATGGCCAAAATTGGAACGTAGTATAACACTTTCTGACCAAGCGGAAAATTTTCGTTGTCAATGCTCATGGCTGGAAAACCATATGCCAATATTTTCTGCTTGCCCATTTTCTAGATTTTTGGCCATCTTTTGTCCAAAGACGGGCCAAAACTGGTGCTTTTTTAAAAAAAAATGTTGGCACTTTCTCAGACTTGTAGTTTTTGTACCAAAGAATAGTATCTGTGAGTATCAACATTTTTCTCAACGTAACCCCCAAACCACCCCCAAAACTCCCAAACATTCAAACACCGATTATTATGCCAAAAGGGCTACAAAAATAACACATTTAGCGAGTAATGATCGAGAAATTATCTTTTCTAGCATAACAAAGTTTAAAAATCTCCCCCCCTCCTCCAAAGAAAAGCCCCCCAGAAAATCTTTAAATTGAAAAATGAAGGTAACTCAACGCGTGAAAAAAATGTTTCATATAAAATAAATCTTGCACTTACTTTACACACAAATATATGTACTTTAAGTTTATAATTAGGAAATTATTAAAACTGCAATGTGAAGAAAATTAAATTCATGAATCAGAAATTAAATACATAAATTAATTTTGTTTCTGAATGTAAAAATGTATTTTTGAATTTTTAAAAAATAAATTCTCAAATACAACCGTGGATTTTGATACTAAAAAATGGATTTTTTGCATATATTTACGCAAATGTATCATAGTACAGAAATGAATTCCAAATGAAACTATAAACTACCAAAAATATTTGTGAAAATATTCTTCGTTTTCAAAAAAAATGTATATAAAGTGAAGAATTGGTAACAAATAATAAAAGGCACGTATCCAGCAGGGTGCAAAAGAAGCATTTGCCCTTCCCCCAAAATTTTGAGGCCCCTTTAACATGCCAAGGAAGAAACGAAAAATATGTATATAGCTTGATTTTGCCCCCACCAAAAAGATAATGTTTTTTTGGGGGGGGGGGGGAATTGTGTACAGTTATTTCAATTAATTAATTATCACATTCATTGTCTAAGCTCCGATGATCTTTTTCGCAAAATTATTAAAAATCCGCAAATGGGGGTGATATTTGGATCGAAAAGGGGGGGGGGATCGTTAATAGGCCAACGTGCTGGCATTGTATGTCTTACCTAAAGAACAGCATCATTCAATCCACTATTTGATCGAAAATATACATTTTTTTGCATAAAAATTTAATTGGGGTTGAATAGGGAGGCTTTTTTTTGGGAAGGGGGTAGATTTTTTAACTTTGTTATGTTAAAAAGGATGATTTTTTGGTCATTACTCGCTAAATGTGTCATTTTTGGAATCATAAGCGGTATTTGAATATTTGGAAGTGGTTTGGGGGCTTACATTGAGAAGAAAATGTTGGTACTCACAATTGTTTGGCACAAAAACTACAAGTTTGAGAAGGTGCCAACATTTTTTTCTTAAAAGCACCAGTTTTGGCCCGTTTTTTGGCCGAAAGTCCAATTTTTTGCCAAAAGATGGCCAAAAATCTGGAAAATGGGCAAGCAGAAAATGTTGTCATATGGTTTTCCAGCAATGAGCATTAACAACGAAAATTTTCCGCCTGATAAGGAAGTGTTATACTACGTTCCAATTTTGGCCATAATTGATGTCCCCAGTGCTGCCAATTGCACAGAGAAAAAATGTTGACATATGTCGAATGTTGATCGCCAAGATACCCTCTTCAACTAGCACCAAGCCCCAAAATATTATACTCTGTTCTACAATTGAATATTTTCTGGGGAGGCTAGCGCCAAAACGGGCGGGGGGGGGGGAGGTCTGACTCTCATAAGATAAAATACTCAGAAAAATATTTGCTAAAACATAACAGTAATGTCAACATGTTATATCCCAGGCCCCATATATGTAGCTATCTCCTAGACTATTATTTTCAATACTTTATCTGCAGATCATTTCGGCAGCGTCATTTTTTTTTAAATTAAATACTAAGTAACTTGTTTCTTATTACTATCGGATAATTATATGAAGATAAAAGTTAGATTTATTTTATTTTATCGACTTAAATTAAGTATATAAAGTACAACAAATTTGACAGTGGCTATGACAATGGAAGATTTATTTTTCATGGTTTATGAAAATCCTCCCTAATGAAAACTTTTAACTTTTCAAATAAATTTCCATCTAACAGAAAATTTTAATACCTAGAGGTATATTATTAACACTATCCGTTGAAATATATCAAAATCGGTTTATGTGAAAACTTATTTTTCTCCTTTTTGGGGGACATTCGTACACTAGAAGCCACCAAGATCGTTACTTTACACGGAACCTGTATTGTACATCATTTTCCATCTAAAGTGGATGATTTAATAAGAAAGGACTAATACGTTTGAGGTATGATGTATTAATTGATAAGTATAAGTATATACTCATGTAATTATAAACGGTGCGCATGATATAAAGTTGTGTACTTAGACAACCAACTATGTAAATGAATTCAATCCTTGTAGTATCTAAAGATTCTGACGGTGGCATGTGTCTTATTAAAGAGACAGGATATATAGATAAAATGAATAAAAAAATATATTTAAACACACTTTTATTAAAAAGTATAAACAATTACGCTTAAAAGGAAAGAAATGTTTGTTGCTCTGCTATCATAGTGTCTTTGAGGTTACATGATTAAATATAAAAACCTAGGGTGTTTATGAATGTACTTTTCTTTAGTGAATTCTTTATAAGCTCCTTGTGCTTTTATTTTTAGTCCAATGAACCTAAAAATGCCGTGACGGCAGAAACAAATATTATTTTTTCCTTTTTAGTGCACTTTTAATAAGAAAAGAAATTGAAAGAGGTTTCATTTATGCTAAAAGTTTACAACATTTCAAAAATAGACAATTTTTTCACCGATACCCAACGAAAGGTTTACACCTGCCTGAGTCATAGTTAAAATGTTTTACTAATGATAATAGTTAGAAACAAAGAGTTTCTTACAATTCATTAAAATGTTAATTACGTTAGAACTTACATTTACACTATAGCCTCAGTATTGCTTCTCAAATTGATACCGCTTGCTACAAAGTGAACATTTGACATAGAGAATTTAATATGCCTTAATGAATTTTTTGATTTTTGAAAATAACCACCGAGGTAACCACTTATTTTATCACAATATTCCTCTCATTTTGTCACAATTATTCACAATATTTTTAACAAGGTTTCAGGTGATGTATCAAAATCTATGTCGATGCTTTGCAAAGCTTTATTTAACATCTAAATTACTGGTCGTAGATACAGCTCTCAAAAAATTTAAAGAATCTTTTTTCAACAACTTCCCTATTTCTTCTTATTCGCAACGTCTTGTCAGATGTTTTGTGATCTATGCTTACTAATTAGTTGGCCTTCGTTTGCTGTATAGCATCTGACGACATCAATCCATTTGTCGCGATTGGTTGTTAGGCGTACGGCATCGCGGGCACTCTCCTTGACGCCCATATAGTTGTGTTTACTTTTGAATATCTAAAAATCCCCGGTATTTAACAACGGATAATTTTATATTTTAAACGATTACACAGAAAACATTAATAACTAAAAGTGTGTATTAATTCAAACAATCCACACAAATTAGATATAAGAAAGCAAATAGAGGAAATAATTTATAAAAGGTACATTTTTTGGAAATATATTCTCGATACTAAGAATAAATATCCAAATAATTACTACCTGTCAAGTGTTTGAATCCTTTTTAAGGGAAGAAACTACCCTCAATACGGACTCGACACGGTCATGGTTCTTCGCGTCATCTCTCGAACACTTCATCCTGCGATGAAGTTGTACAGAAATAGAAATATTGCAAATTAAAGGAGATTACAAAGATCCCTACAGGGAATGGCCTGTAGGAGGATAAGTACCACCTTCTGTTGAATTGAACTAGACTTTGAACCGATTAGTACGCACTTAATTTGAGTTCCATAGGATGGTGGGAACATGGTTGAAATTGGGTCCAAATTTCAATGAGAACCTATGTACTGACAACTTTTTCAATCGAAGCAGGTTGAAGATAAGTTACAATGTTAAAACCACTGATGGTTTTAGATGGATCATCATGTGAGCTTTCAAGGGATATAAAGCGGCCTGCGGGGAAACGTTAGTTCTGCAAAGTAGTAACCCATTCCCTCCGAAGAATCGACGGATCACTCGCCAAAGTACTGACTAAGCTCGAGGTTGTTTACCTATGAACTCGCTGCAGTCACTTACTGACTAGACTATGCTCCCTATTGCCTCCCTAAGACATTCACTTTGTTGCTGTCATTCGTACACTTTCTCCCTCTCTCCCTCTTTATAGACCAATTTTTGTAGTCTCCTCGCGGTGCGAGTACTTTGACAATATTAATTCATTTATCTATACCGGGTGATTCAGTTTGGTATTCGCGCCCTGCATCTTTTTTATTTAAACAAAAAACTAAAAAGAAACCGTATATATTTGAAAATCGCTTGTCAAATTCTATCAAATGACGTTCTTAAATCATCTTTGTTATCACATATGCCAAGGTACCGATAGTCATCTTTTTTTTTTTTTTTTTCAAATGGTATACTATACCTTTTTTGACGATTGTTGTAGACATTTTCTTTCTGAATTCAACTACGTAAAGAAAGTACACACTTCCAAAAGAAGAAGTTCGAGAAAATTAATAAAATATGATAAAACTGCATTCAAATGTTTAGTTTCTGAATCAGCATAGTTGGCCATGGAAACAACTAAATTTTAACATTGTAAGTAATGTAACTAGTACTACCTAGGCGAATCATACGAAAGAGAGAGAGATTTCATGGAGGATCGAATACGGCATTGATGAGAAGTAAAAATTCCGAAACAAAGTTTGATATTTTTACTGAAAGTTCTATTTTTAAATTATTATGGGCCGTTACTATCGGTCCCGATTAAACTTTAACCGTCGGCCAAATCATTGAAAGTACAATTGTTTCCATGATAACTGAATTGGTTTAACCCACCCTTAACGTTTAATCGGGATCGAAAATAACGGCCCTATGTATTTCATTTTTATAAAAACAAAAGTTAATACCGTATCTTTACTTTATTACTGATAATAATACTCAACAATAATATTAAAAGAACAATTCAAAATAAATAACAACTCCCAATAGAAAACTACTAATACTTAAGAGAACTAACAATTAAGAAAATAAAAACATTATTTATTACTTCACATGTTCGAAGAGACCTCCGTTCCCTTCTAAACATAATTGTCTGTTTATCACGACTTGTATAATACATACATGTTGAAGAATTTGAACATTTAATTTGCGGCATTCAACTCTTATTCTATATTCAAGATCTTCGACGTCATTTAGAGGTATAAAGTAATCTTTTTCTTTTAGATAAGGCCAAAGGAAAAAATCCAATGGTATAAGATCCAGAGATCTGGTAGCACAACTCCCTCACTACGATTTCCGATCCATCTACCTGGATAAGCTGCATTTAAATAATTCGTTACAATTATAGCATTATGTGGCAGTGCCCCATCTTATTCTAATAGCATGTTATGCCTAAAGTGAATATGAAATTTAACATTCTTCTATTAAAAACTGTAGATAGATATATTTCTCCAGTAAGTGTGCCTTTTTAAACTTTCCGCTAGGGATTCCGCACCATGCATTAATTCCCCAGATATTTTGGAAATCAGTTTCTCTAGACAGTGAGGATTATCCTGAGACCAATAATGGCAGTTATGTCGATTGACTCTTCCACTACTATGGTAGAGGGATTCATTTGACCACATGATAAGATCTGAGATAGTCATTTCTTGAGCAACTGCCAACCATGTTACAATTTCCCGCAATTTCCAGGAAGCAAGACCTGATCTAAATGTGTTTTATATGGTAGCAGTTTATTGTCTTTCAGAATTCTTCGAATTGAAGAAAATGAAATATCAGTCACTGTCGCTAACTGATGAATAGAAACATGCAGGTCCAAAAAAACACGGGCTAGAACTTTAACCATTTGTTCTCTATCTCGTGCGGTTCTGGGTTTAAAAACGTCTCTTTTTCTTTCAAAACTTTCACTTTTACCCATATTTCTTGCCAATTTTGCAAACATTTTGTCTGATGACATTGGCCTATTTCGAAAGCGTTCCTGATATAATACTCTAGGCATTAGAGACCATATAGAGCCCTTACCTGGAAAATTCATGGTAGTTCTGGAAATAGGCTTACTTTACGTTTGTTGGAGTGCTGAATCCGAATTATTAACTTTCCCCCAGCAACCTCCTCAAATATTGGTTTTTTATTTTTTTTATCGTTTTTTCGTTTAACAGAAAAAATACCCAGATATTCGAAAAGTAAACAAAATGTACAACAAAAAGGTCCTTTGGCATTTTGACGTACGGCGAACGGGAGGGGAGTGAGTGGGTCCCGAAACATGCGCCTCGGCTCCGCACATGCATTTGAGTATCATATGGCAACTCCACAGTTGTTCTCTCGTCTTTCGATCTTCTTGGGGTACCCCCCCCCTCCCCTGCCACGTCCCTCGAGCTAGCATGTTGTTGTCAAGAAGCCTTTCCCTTTTCTCCCCGAGTTATGACACCTGAATTGATAGGAACCTGTTGATAGCGATCGTAGTTTTTTAGGCGTCTTATCCTTTATATTGTTTATTGTTTCCATTGCTTTAAACATGGTTGATGTGACTTTAAATTGTTTCATTTGCGAGCAACCGTTATCGGATGACACAACAGTGAACGTGACGGAAAAAGGTTTAAAATCTTTTCAAGCGACGAGTTTGAAGCGGAAAGATAGTGAGTATGATCTTTTTATCGGGCGTACGACGATTGTGGTGCATAGGAAACTAATCGCATTAACAAGAAACTAATCGCGTCGTATGTAAAAAACAGACCAGTGCCGGAATATTCCGTGATTCAGCGAAGGCGCTCCGAGACATATTGATTCACCGCATAAAAAACAATTCTGTTTGAAAGAAAAACTCCGTGTCTCGGAGCGCCTTCGCGGACTCACGGGATATTTCGGCACTGGTCTGTTTTTTACATACGATGCGATTAGTTTCTCATTAACTTATGACCTTTGACACTTCCTATGCACCACAATCGTCGTACGCCCGGTTAAAAGATCATACTTCCCATTCTTCCGCTTTAAACTCGCCGTCTGAAAATATTTTAAACCTTTTTCCATCACGTTCACTGGTGTGTCATCCGATAACGGTTGTTCGCAAATGAAACAATTTAAAGTCACATCAACCATGTTTATAATACGAGAAAATAGTTCTCATGCGAAACAAAACGTTTTTTAATGCAATGAAAACAATAAACAATATAAAGTGAGGATAAAACGACTGAAAACCGCGATCGCGACCAACAAGTTGTCATCGATTCTTGAGCAGTATGCAGGTGTCATGGGTCGGGGGGAAAAGGGAAGGGTCTCTTGACAACATCATGCTAGCTCGAGGGGCATGTCAAAATGTCAAAGGACTTGTTTCGTTGTAAATTTTGTTTACTTTCTGAATGTCTGGGTATTTTTTCTCTAAAACGAAAACAAACGATACAAAAAAATCATAAACCAATTTTTCGGTTTTTTTCTCTAAATTTGAGGGTGTTGCGGGGGGAATTTTTGGTGGGAAGTTAAAAATTCGGATTCAGCGCCCCAAAAAATGTAAAGTAAGCCTAATTCCAGAATTACCATGAATTTATCCAGGTAAAATTCTCTAATGCCTGGCTTATAAACGTTTACTGTTTCTTCCGCAGTTTCCATAAATTAATATCATGTTAAATTTCTCTTCATCAGTGTAAGATACCATTGTATCAATCTATTTAGAAGTGTAGCATAAAACAAAAATGAATAACATAATCACTAGTAAACGGACAAAACAGTACTTTCTATGGCTAACTACGCTGATTTAGAAACAAAACCTTTGAATTAAGTTTCTTTTTTTACAGAATTCAATGCAGAAACAAAATCTCTACAACAATCGGCAAAAAAAAGCATAGGATATCATTTGAAGAGAAAAAGTTGACTATCGTTACTTTGGCGTATGTGATCACATATATGATTTAAGAATGTCATTTGATAGAGCTTGACAAGCGATTTACAAATGTATATGGTTTGTTGCAGTTTTTTGTTAAAATAGAAAAGATACAGGAGCGCGAGTACCAAGTGAATCACCCAGCATATAAAAATATTCCTTCCACATAATCTGAACAATAATTGTATATTTGTGGTGAATTACAGTTTTTTTGCAATATTTTCTTGGGTCAAATGCCATTTGGTCTCCTATATCACAAACTACTCTGCTAGTAAACCTGTAAGATTAGTTATATGTATATTATAAAATAAAAGCAATTGGCAACGACAGCGTCTATTAAAGGAAGAAAAACTAGCTTGGATATCGAAATTCAGGGAATCGTTTTAATCAGATCAGAATTTATTGGTTGCAATCCAAAGCAGCCAGCCTTACGTTCAGAGATAGATGCGGTGAATTAACGACCAATTTTATTTAATTTAAAACACCCTTATCGGGCAGTTTGCAGTAAATATTCTTTAAATAGGTTTTGCGTATTTTGCAGTATCACAGCTGTCTTGAGGAAATAATCTCAAGGTGACAAATTAGAAGAAATTGAGGGGTATCAACTTAATTGCCTTTAAAATACACGAAAACGGAGATCAGATAATAGATTTTAAATGGAAAGTCTTGTAAGGTAAGAACGAGAAATAAATAATTGGACTAACAAAAAGTGAGGCAATAAATGTCAAATATTAACATATATTAACATTGAGTTTCATCGCGGCTACACTGAAAAAAGTACACGTAAAATTGCAGCCTCATTACATTAGAATTCATTGAATTTTACTATTAGAATAATGTAATAAGAAATTGCTACAGACAAATACATGTATAAATACATGCCACATGGAAATATACATAACTTTCGAATTTGTTCCTGTCCTAAAGTGACTTTACACCAACTGTCTGTTAAATTACAATGCAATTATTCACATTGGGTGCAAATGTACTAGCTCTCTTGTTAATTTACAGACTTTTTGTAATGTTACAACGAATATGTGAATTCACATTATTACTAAATTAAAAAAATTAACTAACTAAAATTACAAGAATATTGTAGCCGTGTAACCAATAGCATTGGTAAATTTTATCACGTGATGAAGACTACAAAAAACTTGAAGTAAATCATAAAACTTGTCGCCATTGTGCATTTATCATTTCTGGCGGTGATTAATTCCTTTAATTTCAAGTATATCATAAATTTACAAAACCCAAGTAAGTATATTTAACTAGATGAAGCAAAATGTGGTATTTAAATGTAATAATTGTCACACTAATCACGGTATTAGCTTGAATGCCACCAAAATTACCAGCAAAATGCTCCTGGAATTGTATTTTGGATGCGCAGTGACTTTTCTCGAGTATTACAGATCGCAGTAGGTTACCTCAAGTAGTATGGATGCGCAGTGGGTTACTTTTGGGCTATTGTCTATGTACAAAAAAAGAGGGTTGAAAGGAACTAAAACGTTAAAGGGTTTTTATTGTTTCTTATGTTCAATTGACCCCAAGATATGAAAAAACCGCGGAGTGCTACCATTTAAAGTGGTGCGTTTTTGAGATCAAAGTAAAAAGGTCCATTTTTCATATTTTTTTTTGCTCGAAAACTATGAATTTTTTCTATAAACACGTCAATAGAAAAGTGTGTAGAGATTTAAATTTTCAATCGAAATGGCACCTTCAGAAGTCAAAATTTTTTTTTTTACAAAAATACGCCCAAAAAACAAAACCAAAAAAAACGCAAAAATGTAATTTTTTTATTTTTTTTTATTTTAGCCTGTAACTATTTTTCGGGTACATTTAGGCATAGACATTGCTGCATAACAAAAAAAGCTGGCATTTTACCAGTTAAAACGGGTTAAAATGAGATTTTGTAAACAGTTTTACGATTAATAGTGACCGAGATGTAGCGTTTCAAAGTGTGCAACTTTTAACTTTTTTTGCTAATTTTTACAATTTTTTTTTCAAATTTCGTCCTGTAACTTTTTTCTGAGTGAATTTAGGTGTAGACATTATTATATTAAAGTGAAAGCTGACTTTACGCCCGTTGAAATGGTGGCTGGTAAAAGTCTCTACGACAAATAGAAACCTAGATCCACCGTTTCGAAGAGTGTTACTTTTACTAACTTTCTTCCAATTTTTACGTTCTTTTTTAAATTTCGGCGTATAACTTATTTGTCAAATGCTTTAAATACAAATATTGCTACACTGAATGACCTCGCAGCATTCTTGTTTAAATGATCTGCAATAGAAGTTTAACCCATCTTAAAGTATTGTTTTTTGTCCTTATTATCCTTATCCATTTTTCGTATTTCCGGCCTCAGAAAATCAGCTTACTGGCACATTTCGTGATGATTTCCTGCAGACGGAATCAAGATACCTATAAGATATGCATGCTGTCCTTTTTTGGTATTAGTAAAAAGAAATTCTTGAATTTCATTAATAAGAATATTTTGCTTTTGGAAAAGTATTTAAATGAATTTTTGTGTGAAAATGCAAGTCCAGCAGCCATCGGTTCTGCTTCTGAATGTATTGTAACATTACTATACGGTATGAAAATTGATGGCCAAAGCACTTGTCGCTATAAGTTATTTCAGAATACTCAACAGGCGCGAAATTCTCATTGTCCCGATTGCCTCCAACAACTGATGCTGCTAAACATCATGGTTTAAGAACTTACTTGCAAATGCATGCAACATTGGAAAGGAAATATTGTAAATCCTCTCATCTGAGGTTGGAAAAGTTGAGAAAATGGACTAGTACCAATTTTGACAAATAAACCTCCCGCACCACAAGTTTTGCTAGAAAAAATAGCCTGTAAATGCACCAAAGGATGCAGAGGAAACTGTGGTTGCAGGAAATTGGGAATGAATTGCTCCATTTTTTGCAAAGAATGTATGGGAATGAACTGTGAACACGCTGATGTACCTCAAATAACGGAAGACGATGTTTATATAGATGCCGATGAAGAAATCGACTTTGATTTTGAAAATATGTTATATCCAGCATTTGAATAATTTCATAATGTAAATTATTAATCTAAGTTATTTGAACAAAAAAAAACACGTGATATAATAAGGTTCAGAAGTGGAAAAATGTAAAAAGTTATTTTTTAAGTACAATAATCTACTATATCTAGACTGTATCTTGGTTACTATTGATCACATAAACTTCTATTGCAGACCATTTAAACAAGAATGCTGCGAGTACATTCCATGTAGCAATATCTGTATTGGACAAATAAGTTATAGGCCGAAATTTAAAAAAGAACGTAAAAATTGGAAGAAAGTTAATAAAAGTAACACTCTTCGAAACGCTGTATATAGGTTTCTATTTGTCGTAGAGACTTTTACCAGCCACCATTTCAACGGGCGTAAAGTCAGCTTTCACTTTAATATAATAATGTCTACACCTAAATTCACTCAGAAAAAAGTTACAGGACGAAATTTGAAAAGAAAATAGTAAAAATTAGCAAAAAAAGTTAAAACTTGCAAACTTTGAAACGCTATATCTTGGTCACTATTAATCGTAAAACTGTTTACAAAATCTCATTTTAACGGGTAAAACGCCAGCTTTTTTGTTATGCAGCAATGTCTATGCCTAAATGTACCCGAAAAATAGTTACAGGCTAAAATAAAAAAAAATAAAAAATTGCATTTTTTCGTTTTTTTGTTTTGTTTTTTGGACGTATTTTTGTAAAAAAAAATGTTTTGACTTCCGAAGGTGCCATTTCGATTGGAAATTTAAATCTCTACACACTTTTCTATTGACGTGTTTATAGAAAAAATTCATAGTTTTCGAGCAAAAAAAAATGAAAAGTGGACCTTTTTACTTCGACCTCAAAAACGCACCACTTTAAATAGTAGCACTCCGCGGTTTTTTCATATCTAGGGGTCAATTGAACATAAGAAACAATAAAAACCCTTTAACGTTTTAGTTCCTTTCTACAGTACATGGACAATAGACTATTTAAGTAATATGGATGCGCAATGGCTTTCCTAGACTACAATGGATTCATATGTAAAACATGTTTTCACTTTACACTTCCCATTATGTAAACGCTATTTTTTTCATTATATTTATATGTTTATACCTCATAGTGCCTCCTGATGCAGTTTTATTTTAAGTTATTTACTGCGATGTATGTTTAATTTAGTTTACTTAAGTTCAGTTTATTATTTTGTGTATTTATGTTTTATACCATGGTGCCTGGGAATGAGGTTTTATTTTCAGTTATTTACTGTGATGTATGTTAAGTTAAGTTTAGTTTAGTGTATTATTTTGTGTAGGTATATAGATTCCAGAACGATGGGGAAAAAGTACCGCAACTATCGTTTCCTCGCCCTCGAAAACGAGAGAAGACCGTTCTTCTACCCTTCCACAGTACTTTCGGAATGTTTTATCATTCAGGGAGGGGGTGGTTTCAACCTCCGAGAGTTGAAGATTTAAGAGAGCGAATAGTTGCCTGGTGTGAAACAATACGGAATACGACGGAAATATTTGAAGACGGGCGGAACCATGCCTATTAAGTGAAAGTGGTCATTTCCAATAATTTTAATAAAACAAAATTTATCATCATCAATGTTAATAATAATTAGTTTCAATTTGAATTTAATTATTTTAATCAAGAATTGTGCGTCTGACGAGAAAAACGCAGAATTGACGTAGAATTGGCCATAAAAAATATACGCATGGAAAAATGTCACCACTTTCTTGGTAGGAAATATCAGAGTACATGTTTGCAGGGACACCACTGATGTAACGATAAAATAACTTTTCTGACTAAAATATGTGGTTTCACAGCCTACTCACCAAAATTAAAAATAATATCTAAAGTACTTCCTGAGATATTAGAAAATACCTATTTAAAAAAAAAATCAACATCTAAATATTTGCACGTCATTAGGGAACACCTTGTATATCTCAGATCTGTACTACAATTTTCTTTGTATTTTATTAAATAAATAGTTGGTAATAGGTTTTCCTGTTATGAAAATGTTTAAAAAGAATCCTATAATGTGTATTAATCTCCATTCATACATATGTAATAGATTGAAAAACAAGCGAATATAATGTAATATGGCCATATTTGGACACAGTCGTGAAATATTGTACACCAGAAGTTTTTAATTTTTTTAAATGATATCTGTCTTCTTGTGAAAGGTACAATATTAACGTAACTTAAGTGCAAAAGAACCATAGTTTCAGAAAGCAATATTTTAGTATGATTATCTGTATCCTTTTAAAGGCGTATAATTATTCTAAACAAAGAAAAGCTATTTTACAAGTAATATTAACGTGTTAAGAAACTTTTCACGCTAGTGGTTAATGTAATGACCTCATTATTTTTTTGACTAATCAGTTCTCCAACATAAGAAGTTCCAAAAACAATATTTTTTTTACCTTAATTAGTATTTAGTATAAGAGAATTTCAAATTATCCATTGGTATATAAAACTTAGATCTTGATTTATACAAAATTCTTCCATTTGAAATTTCGAAGGGGAAAACTATACATTAGCTGAATATCATAAGCATACACATACAGTTCCGAATATAGCGAATCATATTAAAAGGAAGTCGTCCAAGGATAGATCCTTGCGGAACACCGATACAACTACTCTTCTAGTTTTTTATGTATCAAGTTTCCTGTATACTAGTAAACTGGTTGCATAACTGTATTTACCCACAAAAAATTGCAAACTGTAAATTTTTTTTTAATGATTTCGTGAAAGTGTGTAGAATAATATCCCGGAAAGTTTACATTTCGCTCGGGTGCAGAACATAAAAAAAAGTGAAAAAAAATGTTTTTCATCCATTTTTTCAAAATTTTGAAATTAAATCAAGCTAGAAAAAAATAAAAAATGTAGCTGGATAGATCACGTATTTATGAACAAAAAATGTCCTAACAAAATTTATCGTTAAAGCTACGGTTTTCCCGGAAAAAAATATTCAAGTGTAACGTTATAACTCGGAGGGAGATCCATGCGTGCACGCGCTTGAATACGCATGACTGTGACACCGACGCACTGAATTACATGTCACTAAATCAGAATTTGTTCAATTATATGAGTGTTGCTTCATTTAAAAGATGGAAATTGTAGCTTTCTGATGCTTTTTTGTTTTAAAGAATACAAGCAAAGGATGGATGGGAAAAATATACTTATATATATTATCACGCACGAACTCAATCGTCGCAATAAACAATATAGAAAAAAATAAAAGCGCTTCAAAAAAATTCTTTCTTCATTGAGAACTGTTGAAAAGTATGCACACTTCATGATTATTATGGTTTATTACGTTGCAGTAACGAGGATTAAAAGAAAGTACATCTCAAATCATTTTAAATTCCTTTCCTGATGATTTTTTTTGATAAATATATGTATTGAAGGCTGTAATTTGTCGAGAAATTGACCCACTGGAAAAAATAAAAGATCACTATTTCGGAAAAAATGTATATTTTTCGAATGTTCAAATACAAAATCGTTTACTTGTATGCATTTTTTCGAAAATATGATCAATCAGACCATGATAAGAAATTGCGATTTTCACGATCTTATCCTTATAACTATGAAAATATCTTTGATTGTTTTGAATACAAATTCTGAAACTTTCCCAATACATTAACAAATATATATGGAATCCATTGGATATAGCTGAAATGTGGATAGGTGTACCTGTAATAAATACAATACAGTAAAAGCACGTAAAAATTCATGCGAGCGATTCAGCGGGAATGTGTTGTGTCTGTGTATGCATTGATAATTATATATTTTCTCTCCATACTCACTATTTATCCTCCTATTCACTAAAAAAAATGTTTAAAACGTGTAGGTAATCAGAAAGAGAAAAAAGCTTAATTTTACTCGAGAGAACAGCTAAGAATTTTTAGAGGTTCCATAGTATGCATTTAACCATGCGCTAGCCGCGCAGAGTGACAAGGTTACTTCACTATTTTTTCCAGGAATACCGTGACTTTAGCGAAAAATTTTATTAGGATATTTTTTGTTCAGAAACATGTAGTCTACCCACCTGTATTTTTTATTTTTTCCTGCCCTGACTTAATTTAAAAATTTTGAAAAAACTTTTTTTCTACGTTCTGCATCCGAGCGGAATGTAAACTTTTCAGGATATTATTCTATACATTTTCACGAGCTCATTAAAAAAAAAATTATTCAGTTTGCAACTTTTTGTGGGTTTCACTATAAAAATGTTCTCTGTCGTCTGGGCTATATTTTGATCCGGAATATACAGCTGAAATATGCACTATTATTCATTAAATACCGTGTAAAACTAATACTTCTTCCTGGTTTATGCTCTCGGGTGTAAATAAATAATACCACCTTTTTCATTTTCCAGTCTCGTTCTCGTATGATTAACTTGATAGATATTGCCACCGATTCACCTACTAGTGTACTAAAATAATTGTAAGTAATATTTTAACTAATTACATTGTAAAATATTTGAAAAATCGTTAACTAAAGCATTTCCATATATAATTTATATCGTGATTAGGGTGGCGAGAACTATAACACGTAACACAATAAATAAGAGTTGGATATCTGCAGTTTACGAACAACATATTTTTATTATTATACTTGGCATATTTGCACTTTAACACATTGATCTAACGTTTAAAATATACGAGCAGGCAATAATATACTAAATCATATCAAACGATTAATCAGATATCCCTCCAGAGCGCGACGTCATGACCCTCTAAAGAAATATGTATGTAAATAACTCGACACAGCAATTATAAAATTAAAATCTTTTATAATTTATTACAGTGACCGTATACAATGGGGATTTCAGTCAGTGACGTACTTTCAACTGATCTGACAGGTATTTAATGTGCATCATTTTATAACCTATACCGCGTGGCAACGATACCACTAGCATTCTTTTTTGCCCCTTGTTTTCATATCAAAATGAAACTCGGCATAATTAATATAGAGTAAACGGCCATATTTTGACGTATTTGAAGATTTTTTCGGAATTCCGGTTTTGCCGGAAGTGTCACCAATTCTTGATTTTTAAATGGAACACCCTGTATAGTATAGTAATAAGATGAACACAATAAGTGTGAAGTACTTTTCCTTCTTCTTTTGCTTCTTCTTCTTCTTCGCAACATCTTGACAGACGTTTTGGGATCCACGAATTATTCTAAACTGCTGCCTAACTGAAACGGGCCAAACGAATTTTTAGGTTGAATTTAAAGCCACATTTGAGAAGGAGAACAGATATCAACATGTAAAAGAAATATGTGTAAAAGAAAAGCGTTTTTTTTACCAAAAAAATTTATTTTCTTGAACTAATTTTTTTAGTCGCTGGTTTATGAGTAAAAAACCAATTTCTCAATATTTTGATATTCTCTTATTTTATTAGATAGCGATTTTCTTATAAAAACCTGTCATTTTTCCATTTTTTCGCCATTTGGCCTCTCTTTGCTCTATGGTACATCTGATAGTATCACGCCATCTGTCATGGTTGCCTATTAGGCGTCCGGTCTCACCAAAGCTCTTTCTCATCAATTCCTTGAAGGCTTTAGCCCTGTTTTTAGGAAACTGTCTTCGCCATTTGCCATCTGATTTTCCTAAATAATCAACCGTTCTATATTATTCTCTTTCCGGTTTATAATCTAGTAAAAATAGACAATCAACCTCGCATAGAGCTAAAAATTGATACAGACCTTAAAGACATCATTTCAAATGAAATATCAAAGTTCCTGTGGATTCCACATGTGCTAAACGTTTTATTCAAGGTCAAAGGTCAAAGAAATCAGTTTTTCGCAGATATCTCTTAAACGGTAAGTGTTGTTGTAAAAATAATTAATTCTAAGGTTGTAGATTATGCGTTCTTCTACAAAAAAGGTGGATTGATTTTGCATGAGGTATCATGATTTCAAAATTGCAAATACTAATATTCACTCTCACGCGGCCTGCATAAGTCATGGAACGTTCAATCTAGGATGTCTCAAAATTACCGGAGGAGCTCGTAATGACAGATTCTTTACAACATTCTGAGACAAAAACCTTGACACAATTATGACGAGTCTCCAACCGTTTTCGAGCTAGACTCTATCGAAGTTTCTCAAAAAAGTTCCCAATATGAGGCTAACGATTTATTAAATTTGTAGATGGGCGCTGTAAATAAAATGAAATAGGACAAAATTATATTTTGTACATAAATAAAAGAGTTTTAATTGGTGAGTTAAATGTTCAAAATGGCCCTCTTCCAATGGCAAACAAAGACGTAACTCGTCTGCTTAAATCCTGCAAAGTTCTTTGCAATATTTCCGGTATAACTGTCGCTAATACTTCGGATATTTTGTCCTCTATGTCGTCTGTAAACATATGACTTTAACTGACCCCAAAGAAAATAGTTAAATGGGTTTAAGTCAGGCGATCGGGCAGGCCGGTTTATAAGGCCACCATGTCCTATCCACTTATTTGGATACATTCAGTTTAATATTCCCCGTACGTGCAATGAATAATGTGGTGGAGCACTGTGAGTGGAAACCACATGTTACGACGTTGTAATAATGGCACATCTTCCAACAATTCCGATAGGTCTTCGGTTAAAAATGTTCCGTAGGTTTGTCCGTTCAAGCGAGCAGGAAGTTCATATTGTCCAATCTGTAAAAACAATTTTAATATTACCTACCTTTTTTTTTAACCCCCGACTCCAGAAGTTATAAGTTTGACGCGTATGTTTGTATGTCTGTCTGTCTGAGGCTTCATATCTCTTCAACGGGTGATCCGATTTTGATGCACTTTTTTTATTTGAAAGAGTATTTTGTCGAGAAGGTTTTTGCCATATTGGATTTTGATGTTTGGTCGCCATATTGATTACAAGCTTTTATTTAACTTGCCTTGTTCTTGTGGGTCAAATCTTGCAACTGAATTTTAAAATAGTTATCCTCAACCGATTGAGCTGAAATTTTTTATACACGTTTAACTTGGATGACAATGCATGGTTAGCTAAGTGACGTCATTCCAAATCCAATGTGGCGGACTCCCAAAGATGGCGGACCAGTTATTTTTTATGCACCCCCATGATATGGGTATCAAATGAAAGGGTTTACTGAGAAGAATACGAAAATAAAATTACATCACACTAAATTCAATATGGCGGACGCAACTGAATTTTAAAACAGTTATCCCCAACCGATTGAGCTGAAATTTTGCATACACGTTTAGTTTGGATGACAATGCATAGTTAGCTAAGTGACGTCATTCCAAATCCAATATGGCGGACTTCCAAAGATGGCGGACCAGTTATTTTTATGCACCCTCATGGGTATCAAATGAAAGGGTTTTCTGAGAAGAATACGAAAATAAAATGACGTCACACTAATTCAATATGGCGGACGCCCCAAGATGAAGGGCAAAATTTTTGAGTTTTAACACTATAATTTGATCGTATAGTGTATTCGCTCATACGTTGCATTCTAAGAAATGGTGAAGGATTCGGTTTAAACTATAAGTTTTATATCGGATAAGAACGACGCAATGAATACACACTTCTCCAAGAAATTAACGCACCACCAAAAAATAACCAAAAGTTTGAAGTTAGTTAATTTTTAACCCCTAAAAAGAGAGGTGTTATAAGTTTGACGCGTATGTTTGTATGTTTGTCTGTCTGTTAGTCTGTGGTTTCATATCTCTTCAACGAGTGATCCGATTTTGATGCACTTTTTTTTATTTGAAACAGTATTTTGTCGAGAAGGTTTTAGGCCAAATTAGATTTTGATTATTGGTCGCCATGTTGAACTTCTCTAGAAATTGTTCGATTGAAGTAAAATTGAATATGTGCAGATAATTATGGTAGCCGAATATGATTTCGGCTTTATTTTGATTCGGTCATATGAAACTGGTACGATTAGATACATTGATCGGGGTTTTTTAAAAATTTTCAATTTTTTAACTCCCGACCCAAAAAGAGGAGTGTTATAAGTTTGACTCGTATATTTGTATGTCTGTCTGTCTGTCTGTCTGTCTGTCTGTCTGTCCGTCTATCTGTCTGTCTGTGGCTTTATGTCTCTTCAGTGGGAGATCCGATTTTGATGCAGTTTTTATTAAAATTAAATATAACATAAATATATTTATAAAAGAACCGGTCTTGTAGACCGTGTGCGACTAGCAGAATACAAAATTGGATCGCGTCGTTTAAAAAGTTCTGTGTGGGACTCGTGATATAATGATACGCTATGTTGTATGTATATGTTTAGTTTAAACAGTATAAAATAAAATTAAATTACAAATTTAAAAAAATCCCGACGCAAAAATATCGACTAAATAACTAATATAAAAAAAATAAATTAACACAACTTTAAAAATTATGAAATAATTTTGATTCCATATACGAACTCTTATGATTTATTTAAATCCAGCTTACTTTTTATTTATGTCCTCGAGATTTGCTTTCTTATACGCATGAATATGTCGGGGGCTGCTGTAAAGACGAACTACTAAATAGTTGTATTCAAAACAGCAGCTTCCGATATATTCATGCGTATAAGAAAGCAAATCTCGAGGACATAAAGAAAATGTAAGCTGGATTTAAACAAATCATAAGAGTTCGTATATGGAATCAAAATTGTGTTAATTTATATTTTTTATATTAGTTATTTAATCGATATTTTTGTGACGGGGGTTTTTTTAATTAGTAATTTAATTTTATTTTATCATTTATTTACCAAAGAATTCCCGAAAATACCCGCCCACAAATTTTCATTGAACCTATTCTGAAAACTTCTGGGTCTAAAAGCATGTGGTTTCTCATTGGCCCAAATATGGCAGTTGTATGTCTTCTTTCTGGAAACCGAGGCGTATATTCTCGCGCAGCAGCTTCCGAATTACGTTCACATTTACCATAAATTATCATTTCGCAATATTCTTCTGAAGTGTGATTCATTTTGATAGTAATAGCAAATGTACGGAACTGACAGATACTACCAATAAATTTAGTACGCTGGTCATAATTCATTTTGTTTATAGCGCCTACATATACAGAAACTTCAACAGAGTCTTGCTCGAAAACGTTTGGAAACTCGACATAATTGTATTAAGGTTTTTGTCTAAGAATGTTGTAAAGAATCTGTCATTATGAGTTTCTCCTGTAATTTTGGGACACCCTATATAAGTTAAAATCTCAAGGCATTGGTTTGTGTGCGACTCTCACCATAAAATACACACAGCTCCAAAAAAGAATTGTTTATATAGACAAGTATAGATATTTAAGTTTTGTAAAAAGCATATGGAACAACAAAAGTGTACAGTTATCCTGTCTTCCTCCAACATCTAGTGCTGCTTATCGACATTTATATTGTATCTGCTATCAAGTCCAAGTATGGCTAGGTAACGGACTGGACTCTGAAGACTGGGGATGGGTATTAAACAATAACGGTTTGGAGTCAATTCAGAAAACGTTTTAGTCCAGTCAATGAATATATTGTAGAATGCATGGAATATGCGAGACTTTTTGACTTCAGAACTTTGTTAGAAGTAGTTAGTAGGTAAACATACTAAAAGTCCCCGCCCCTGGGTGGTAAGCTGACGGTGGGAGGGAGGGGGGAAGGTACCATTTTTGTATTTTTCGATTATATCTCGGAAACGGTGGACTCTAGAAAATATGTTTTAAATAAAAATGGAAGCTAATTAAATTTCCTATAAAATTGTTTCCATACATATTTGTCGAATTTCCAACGGTTTTCAAGATATACGTTACTGAAAATCGATAATTTTCGAAAAAAATATTTTTTAAGTGGATATCAAATTGAAGAAAATTTAATGCTCTACAACTTCGTTTCTTACAATTTTTCTGAGAAATGATCGTGGGAGGCACTAGAAGCAAATGTTTGACAAAAAGAGTTAGGTAGAAATGATTCGAAAGGATGGTACAATTCGAAAGGATGGTACAAGAATATCCCAGTTGGTAAGAACATTGTATCTTCATGGTTTAAATCAGCAGCCTCTGATATAGGAATTGACACTAAAAAAGTAAAAATAACTAATCATTCTGCAAGAGCAACAGCTGTTTCGAAATTGGCCAAGGAAGGAGTTGGTGAACAACAGCTCATTAAAATTACTGGACACAGTAATAGTCAGTCAATCAAACCTTACTTACAATTGGACGTTGAACATCATCATCAGATGATTGAATCCATGAGGAGAATTTCATCAAGTACTAGCAAGTTTAATCTTGATCAGAGCACAATGCAAAATAAAACAGAAAGTACCCAGATTCAACCCACCAATTCAAGCCAGCCCACAAACATTTATAATAATTGTGTTTTTAATATTAATAAAACCTATAATAATTAAATTTATTTCGTTATTATTTTGCTTCTTAGTCGATATCATTAGAGATTTGCCAATGAAGATATTAGTTCAACATGAAATAAATTCTAAAAAATCATATAGGTATATCCACCATATTTCGTTAATTAAAAAAAAAATACCAACTTTAGTTACATCAAATGCTAAAACTCAGATGAGTATTATTTCAGTCTATCGCCCTTTCATAATTTTAGGTTACTAAAGGTGGTAGAAATGTATTTTTGTTAAAGTAATCCATAACACTTCTAATTTAAAAAATATAATATTAACATGGTTTGTTGCAGTAGGTGGCCGTGATATAGGCGGCCATGCTTTTGACAGATGAGGTTTATATTGGTAAATTACATTAAGTTACTGTATAGTAAACCAGCAAACAAAGATATTTTTATGTAAAACATTTCTTGTAATCATTTGCGTTAAACAATTTGAGAAAAATGGAATGCTTTGAAAAGTACAATTTATGTAAATACTGCAAAGAGTTGAGTCAAGCGCAAATATGTCATCCAAGATTAATATATTTAACGAATTTAATGGAAGATTGCGATCAGGAGGCGTTAGAGTCGAATGGTTTGTTTACGAAAATCCAAGAAAGTCTGCTGCAGATGTCAAAGTAAATATGGCCTTTTGCGTAAAAGAGATTTGAACAAAATTGTTTCAAAATATTACATATATGTCTTAAAACACAGACATCTAATTAATTCGTCACCTTCCTATTCACCATTAAGAAGTGAGGATGGGTTAGAATTCAAGCAACATTTAAATCTTACTATGTTTGTACATCCTACGTTTTTTGAATTATAAATTGTTAACGCATAATAATTTAACAAATTTGTGTTTTCTGTTTAATGAAACTTTATAGCGAATAATAAATAATAATGTTAATTCAGAAATTTTGCATTATTCACAGGTATATCTACATTATTTAATGGTTGTAGATCATATGTTTACCTTTTCAACTGTCAAAAAAATTTTCACTTAAATATCGTGGCGCCTCGAAAAAATTTCCGGAAATTTTTTTAATTGCCAAAATTAAGGTATCTTATTGGTTAAAAAGTAGAGGTGTGAAATTTTCACTAAAATCAGTCTCCGAACCTTGTTTGATAAATAAAAATTATTTTTAAGGTTAAATTAATCCCTTCTTATATACTTTGACAATGTGAATAAACAATTGAATGTGAGAGAAACAAATTCTAAGTTCTTCAACGTTTTGAAGAAGCTCGTAAGTTAGAAATCGCATTTTTTCTATTTGAAAGGGAAAAAATATGTAAAATGAAAAATGTAATTTTTTACTACTAAGTATACAATTGATAAAAAAATTTAAAAAAAAATTAATTTACATTCATTTTAATGTCCATTTTTTTTTATTATTAAATTATCTTAAGACTAGCTTAAAATCTGTTTTTTTTTTAACTTTGGATACTTGTTTTACATGGAGTAGAATATATGAAAAATTTAGACTTTATTTTAAAAGATTTTTTTTTCAAAATTTCTAAAATTCAATTTGTAATTTAATTTGAAAAAAATAGATATATCTGCTGATTTTAAGCTGCTTTTAAGCACCCAATTGTTTTTGAACTTTAGGATGCTTAAAATATGTTTACTAAAAATTGGATTGTATTGTTGTTTCACATTGCATAGAATGGATGAAAAATTTTCATTTCATTTTAAATATTTTTTTTCCTTTCAAATGGAAAAAATGCGATTTCTAACTTACGAGTTTCTTAAAAACGTTGAAGAACTTAGAATTTGTTTCTAATCACATTAAATTATTGTTTATTTTCATTGTCAAAGTATATATATAAATATAAATGATTAATTTAACCCACCCTAAGTGTCTGTGCACCCCCCCCCCCCGATCCTTTAGGACAATGTTTTTCATAAAGATTAAAGCCCAAGGAAGAATTTAAGACATGTCCTGAAAAAAAATGGCTGCACTTTCAAAATGGCGTCCATTAAAAAGAAATTTGCAAATATTGTTTTTGTCATTTAACACAAAAACTAAAAAAGATGGAGAAAAACTTTCTGCACAAAAAATAAAGTGCATAAAATTTTCTACAATTTAGTTCCTATACAATATTTGCATAGGAGTTACCATTTTCCAGATAAATGATTCATCTCTTAAAATAAAATATAAAATTCAATATAAAACTAACACTACGGAAGCCAACCCTAACTGTCCGTGCAGTCCCCCCTGATCCTTGGGGACAATCTTTTTCATAAAAATTAAAGCCTAAGGAACAATTTAAGACATGTCCTAAAAAAAAACTGGCTGTACTTTCAAAATGGAGTGCGTTTAAAAAAAACATGCAAATATTGTTTTTGTCATTTAACACCAAAACTAAAAAAGATGGAGAAAAACTTTCTGCACAAAAAACAAAGTGATAAAATTGTCTACAATTTTGTTTCTATGAAATATTTGGATAGGAGTTACCGTTTTCCAGATACCACTGTTACCGTTTTCGAAATAAATTATTATTAATTTTTTTCAGTTTATTTTATTTTATTTTTATGTTAATAATATATATATATATATATATATATATATATATATATATATATATATATATATATATATATATATATATATATATATATATATATATATATATATATATATATATATATATATATATATATATATAATATTATAAGCCTTACAATAATTCTCAGTTATTTCCTCTAAGTGATTTACCGCTATATGAATTTCCATGTTTTCTTAATTTTGGACTCATTTATCTGGAAAATGGTAACTCCTATCAAAATATTGTATAGGCACAAAATTGTAGAAAATTTTATGGACGTTGTTTTTTGTGAAAAAGTTTTTGTTCATCTTTTTTAGTTTTTGTGTTAAGTGACAAAAACAACATTGGCAACAGTTTTTTTTAACATATGGCCGCCATTTTGAAAGTACAGCCAGTTTTTTTTTCTAGAACATGTCTTAAATTGTTCCTTAGGCTTTAATCTTTATGAAAAACGTTGTTCCCAAGGATCGGGTGAGGGGTGCACGTGCAGCTAGGGAGGGCTCCCCGACTATAACCTTTAAAATAATTTTTGTTTATTCGACAAGGTTCGGAGACTGATTTTAGTGAAAATATCGAAGAAGACGTGATTGTAAAATTTCAAAAAATTTCGAAAACTATTTTCAAATTCTACAGCCATTTAAGTGTGGTTTTCACCCTTAAAGGGAGTTGAGATACACTCTCATAGTCACAATGTACTCTCTTACCTTATTTTGAAGCAAAAACTAAAAAATAACCAATGTAACTATATTTTTTGTATTTTTTGTCGAAACAACCCCCGTTTTGACATTTACCCATTTTGAACATTTACCCTAAATGTTTACTGAATTATTATTTGAATAACTAAGGTTTTATATTTATCATATAAGAAATACACTTTACTAGAATATTTTACATTTTTATTAAGAATATTTCAAAAAATCCTATTAAGGGTGTTTTTCGGTATTTTAATTTTTAATTTCTTAATCAGCGACCCAAAAATAGTAAAGGATATTTTCTGAGTAAAACTTTTAAAAAACAGAAATTCGGATTTGTACTTAAGTAAAATACACGAATTTCATATATTTATAGGATTTTTTGAGGTTATGTTGAACGTTTTTAAATTTGGGCAGTGCTCAAACATCGGGTGATACTTAACAATTATTTTAAAACAAATTTTTCAAATCCATTAATAATTGAATCGGTCATTTGAGAAACGACACTAGTCCTTAAAAAGTAGAACTGAGAAAATTAAGAAAAACTCTCCAGATTCACCATTTCAAATAATCACATATAACAAAAACATAATTCATTTAATGTAAACAATTGTAGATCAGAATATTATATCCAGATGCACATTTTGGCAAAACCCACCTGGGATTTTCCAAAACAAAAATTGGACTTGTGTCGTTTCTCTAGTGACTCTCTGGACTTGATGTGATTTTTCTAGCGACTCTCAAAAATCAAAAATGAAAAACAGTTACTATTAATTACACAAGCCCGGAAAAACAGAAATTGTGGACTGTGCTGGGGTACTGACGATACATATCCCTTGTATTTTGAATCTCTGAATATAAATCTGATCTTTGCTTTGCCCCAGCACGTCAGGTTTTTTATAATATCAAAAAAGTGTTGTATCGTAATACTGCTTACTCAGCTCATTTAAATTAGACTCCAAAAGTGGTTCAACTTTAAAACTTCAAATAACATTGTGGTACTTCAGTATTGATCACATAACTCAAAGAAACCGTAAAACCTCATAACTTCTTAACCCCATAACCCTAGGAATCCGATGAAAACCGTGGAGAATTTTGATTGGGGAGTTAATGAGATTGTGACCTGTGACGAATCCTTGTGCTTGAGTATCATACATCCTTAATCCCATAATCCCATAACGTCAGCATCCCATAACCCTATAACCTCGTAACCTCTTAACATGCAGATCCAACGAGAAAAATGGAGATTCCAAATATAGGAATTCATATCACTGTGACATTAGAATCTTGAAAGCAAGTACCCTATTGCGCCATAGCTCTTCAATGGTAAATTCTCTAACCTTGTAACCCCATAACCCTGAGGATTCTATGAAAAAAATAGAAGGCTCTCGATTGGGGAATCAGTTAAATTCCTCCTCGGAACCTTGTTACTTTGTTACCAAGTAAACCTATAGCACTCCAGCAGCAAACCCCTCTGCTTCATAACCCAGTAACTCCGTAAACTCATAACTACATAACTCTGGGGATATAATAGAGGAATGTGAAGATTCTGAACAGGAAAATTCGTGAGATCGTGTTTAGCGTTCTATGGAGAAAGAACACAAGTCCGGACTCGTGTTGTTTTAAAATGAACTCATTATTTTAAACGCGCACTGCTTACGTACTATACACGATACATGTGTGGTTTATCTATGAAAAGATGCGTTTAGGCTTCCACAATGCATTTCAGCAAAAATGTCATTTTTGGTAGATGGTGGACTTGTGTGGTTTCTCAAATGACCGATTCAATTGCATTGTAGACGGATTTTTGTCTAAAAAAATTGAAACATTTCCCACTGTGTGCCAGTTTAAAATTTCTTTTAAAAAGTTTTGTTGGATATGAATTCCTTAATAATAAAGCATGTAATGATAAATATGAATCGACAATGGTATGTACTTTTTAAAATTATATATTTAACCCTTTCATATCTGTAAAATAACATTTTGTTATAATTTGTAAAATCCCAGTTATTTTATAATATGCGCTACGGAAATGGCTTTCATAATTGTATGAGTTTCGATTAAGTATCAGGATAGCCGAGCGGTAGAGTGTAATCTTGAGGTCCCGAGTTCGTATCTTGTGTCCTATTTTTTTACCCGGTTTTTTTAACTTTATTTTCCTTTTATAAAAAACCACTGCCCAAGGAATCACTACTTCCACATTCATATTTTTTATCTTTTTTTTTTTTTGACGATCGGCATCAAAATGGAGCTTGTTCTCATCTTCTTTTTATGGACTCTTATTTGCTTGCTTTGCCTATTTATCCTTATTTACCCCACTTACCCCCGAACCCTTCAACGGAATTTAATCAAAATATAATCACAATCTAGTTCCAGATCTCGTTATAATACGTAAGTCTACCAAATTTCAAATCAATAGCATAAACGGTTCAAGAGTAAACGTGCGCACAAAAAAAGTTACAGACCGACAGACAGAATTTTTTTTTTCGCTCAAATTTAAAATCATGACATTCTAAGCCTATTTCAAAGAACAAAATTTTTAATTTGTTTTGCGTTACTATACTTCCACTGGATCTGGAAGTAAAAAATTAATACATGTAAACAGGTGTCCTATACGAAATTGCACATATTTTAATATCCTTGGTGGTTTTCGGAATATTTACATAAAAACGTTTATTTCTCCTATTTCGCAATTACGCATTAAGTGACGAACTCCACATTCAAATGCGAGGGAAAGGATCCCCACTAAACCTAAGGGAAAATGGGTCCTCATCAAAAGTCGAGATAGAAAAATTGACAGTTTTCGAGTTACAGGGGGCCAAACATGCGGAAAACGGGTTCATCGGATTATTGATTTCACATAGTTAAATATCACAAATACTATAGTTATATAGTGCGCAGTTTGAATAGTTTGTGTAAAAGGTGCGCCATTTAACATGAGGCGACCATATATCTCGAAAACGAGATTGCCCTACCTACAAGGTGGGGTAATAGTGCGTCGGACTTCGATATCTCGAGTTCTACGATAGCTAGATATTAAAAAAAATATAAGTAAACCAGATAAAAAAGACTAACCGGAAATTATTTTAGAATATACAGGGCGAGCCAAGGCGAAATTACAGGATCAAGTGTATTTTTTTAATGGAATGCTAAGTATATCAGTACATTTTTTGAAGCCCCTTTTTAGACTCTATTCATTCCTATATTATTATTGACTATCTCCAAACCACTTGGATGTAATGAATTTTTTTGTTGAAATAATGCCATCTACAGGTACATATTGAAAAAATCACCAGAGTCACAGTTATTGGTTTTAAGAAAAACTTATGTGAATGCTAGTTACGAAACATCTAATTAATGTTTTTTATAAAAGGAAAATAAACTTAAAAAAGAGATACGAACGATACGAACTCGGAACCTCAAGATTACTAGCTTCACACTCTACTGCTCGGCTATCCCGATACCTATTCGAAATTCATACAATTATGCAAGCCATTTCCATAGCGCTTATTATAAAACAGGCTAAAAACGTAGATACTCTTCGCCAATTTACTGACCTTTTTATATAATTGTTACACATTCTATAGGATACTCGCGTTTTTTTGTAAATAATGTTAGTTTTTGGACATCCTAAATTTTTTGATAACATCTTTGTTATGAAAAAAAAAACAAAGCAAAAATTTAGCCACTGGACCATAAGAGACCACTACAAAAATTGAATGTCTGTAATATATATCTGTCGAGAATCATATTTCAACGCATTAGATATATTATTATAAAATATGTATTAGTAAAAGGCGAGGTAAAAGGCATAAATAAAAAAATATATATTATAGAGATAATATTTCGCAAGATTTCTATTTAAGTGCAAGCGACAAAAATTAAGAAAATATATATTTTTTTAATTAAATGATTAATAACTTTCTTATTTAATGATTGATTTTCTTCAAAAATAATAGTATTCCTCCTCTAGCTGACACTAACTGACTTTCCAAATTTCAATACAATCGGACTTTTCTTTCTTAAGTTATCGTGCTTACAAGAAACATGACGGATGGACGGACAGGCAGACGGACAGACGGACATTTTGAAAGTCGTTCAGAATTGGTTCACTAACACAATGATATGAAAATGTTTTCTCTAAAATCCCAGTTATTATACTCTTCGTTTTTGCGAAGAGTATAATAACTGGGATTTTACAAATTATAACAAAATGTTCTTTTCCCGATATGAAAGGGTTAAATATATAATTTTAAAAAGTACATACCATTGTCGATTCATATTAATCATTACGTGCTTTATTATTAAGGAATTCATATCCAACTCTTTACACAAAACTTTTTAAAAGAAAGGCCATGGCAGGTTAAGATAAGTGTCCGTGCCTTTGCAATCTTTTTGCGTGTGGTTCCTTCCAGCGATGTATCTTTGTGTAAGATACTACCACAAAAAGTTTTTCCCTCAGAGACTTCATAATATCTGGGAAAAAATTTTTTTTCGAAAATCCGAAAAAAATTTTTTTTTCTTAATCAAGTGAACCAATTTGTTTGTATATTTCACATATATTGTGAATATACTCAAGACAATTTATTATTGATATTTTCATGAAATCTTTTCCTGAAAAAACAAAAATTGATGCTTTTGAATTTTTTGAAAAATTTATATACGTACTTACACGTTAGCGACCACCTTTATTTTTTTACTAATTATACGCCATACAATAAGCTATAACATATATTTTTTACAAAACTCTATCGAAGGAATAACATAGTCAAATTGGCAAAGATAATGTTACGTGTTTACACCCCGTTTAGTAAACACCCTGTAACGTGTGTTCGGAAATTATAACACGTTTTTTTATTATGTATTTTTATTATTAAACACATAATTTTTTATGTATTACCGTTTCGATGGAGCTTTGTAGAAAATGTATATATTGTGAAAAATACATCTCGTTATTTCAAAAAAATACGTAGGCTGCTCCAAAAAATTTTCAATACGTGTAATCCAAGCAGTTGTTCATTTATATATTTATTAATATATCGAGTTTCTAACCAATTTATACTCTTTTTCTTTATTTGTTGTAATCAGTACGTAAGTAAATACATTATTGTTTAGTGTTACCCTGGTGTTATAATTTCCGAACCCACGATACAGGGTGTTTACTAAAGGGGGTGTAAGCACGTAACATTATCTTTGCCAATTTGACTAGATAGAGTTTTGTAAAAAATATATGTTATAGCTTATTGTATGGCGTATAATTAGTAAAAAAATAGAGGTGGTCGCTAAAGTACAAGTACGTATATAAATTTTTCAAAAAATTCAAAAGCATCAATTTTTGTTTTCTTCATGAAAATATTTCATGAATATATCAATAATAAATTGTCTTGAGTATATTCACGATATATGTGAAATACAAACAAATTGGTTCGCTTGATTAAGAAAAAAATGTTTTTTTTTCGGATTTTCGAAAAAAATTTTTTTCCCAGATATTATGAAGTCTTTGAGAGAAAAACTTTTTGTGGTAGTATCTTACATAAAGATACATCACTGGAAGCAACCACACGCAAAAAGGTTGCAAAGGCACGGACACTTATCTTAACCTGCCATGGCCTTTTAAACTGGCAGTTTATGATGTCATTTTCATTTTTGTACCAGTAAAAATATGAGATATATTTGTACTGGTAAAGCAATACGCTCTTCCTATAGAACGTGTCACATTATGTAATGTAAGTACTGTTATACGCTTCAAGAAAAAAAAATATAACTATGCAAAAAGAATTCAAAAACACGTTTTCATTAAAAAAGCACCGTTATTTACATTTCATTTTTTTGTCATTGTGCAAATGAATTGCAATTGAAGTTACTGTTACCTACCGTTAATTTAAATTGTATTTTTTAGTTGTAATACTAAGTTGAGCGCCAATTTATTAATAGCAGAGGTTATTTTTTAAAAATGGGGAGCGAGCGACATTTTTGTCCTTCACGACAAAACGACAAAAAATCGACAATTAATCCAACCATTGAAGTTGATGTTATCGTTTATTTAAACTGATTTTTATGGGTGATAGTGCTAACTTAACGTCAAGCTAGCATTACCAGGGGTTATTTTTAAAAATAGCGGGGCGGCAATTTTTTTCCTTCATGACAAATTTACGACAAAAAAACGACAATTAATCCAACCATTGAAGTTGGCATTATCGTTTATTTAAGCTGTTTTTATATGTGGTAATGCTATCTTGACTGTTAAGTTAGCATTACCAAGGGTTATTTTTAAAAAATGAAACGCGACAATTTTTTCTTCACGACAAATTTATGACAAAAAAGCGACAATTTATCCAATTGTAAAATATCCGAAATTTGTAAGTGGTAATGCTAACTTAACACACGTGACAAATTTTGCTCAACTGCCAGTTGAATGTCAATCTTATCAGTTTTCAATATCACACACCAATTTCATCTTCGCAGTTGCCGGTGTTATTGTAGAAGAACGCACTACCGGGCGTCAAAATGACGCGACACCAATTTATTTCTCAGAGGGCGCCAGTCGCGTATTACCCTGTTCTTCTACCTCCCAGGCGGGTTCGAGATAAGATGCACTTCGGTAGCCGAGTAATGAACCAAGGCTGCACTACCACGGATCGGAAACTACGCTCTCTCTGGACCTGATTTCCCTCGTTAGGCACCTCTTAATTTCCTGAATTTTTGCATAAAAAAATCCCAACCGAAGAATTTATCTGCGGAGGGATTAGTTTTGGTACGCGTAAATCACGTTTTGGTCCATTAATAACGGAATATATTTCTCAAAAAACGCATAAAAAAATCCCTATCAAACCTCCGTAAAGCAACCAGAAGGTCAAACGTTAATGCGAATTAACTCGACATATCCGGTTTTCTATACGAAAGTTCCAGGGATTATAGACCGTCAACAGGCCTCAAGATCAATTAAGAAACAATAGTTCAAAGAATCCGTTTATTTAACAGAATTGGTTATACAAAATTCTCAAGATAAGAATCGTGCCTTCCCCAGGTAGTGACTTTCAGACCATACAAGCGAGAGCGCTCACGCTAACGATCGATTAGGTAGAAAAGATTCATACATACCTTCTCAGAATCAAAATTCGGGCTTTTAGAATCATTTCAGACTCTGGGTAAATGAATAATTAAGGCTGACTGAAATTAACTTAAAAAAGTTTTACTAAATGAATTTAGTTTCGCTAGAGACTACTTAGCTTTAAAGTTCTTGTATCGTGGAGATTCACGTACTCAAACACATTCAGAGGACTTATTACTGCATAAGTTGAGTGGCGTTCGATCAGTCCACGACTTACTAACCCTTATCACAGTCGTTCAATATTATCGATTTGGCAGCGTCTCACCTTCGAGCGACTTTTAGGCAAAATTGAATTTTTGGATTTTTATGCACAAGGCGTTTTCCTCTATAACTTTGTCATTTGAAAAGCCCCGTTATTGGCTTTTCTACCATTGCTTTGTCTGGACCACTCAACGCGCTCGACCAAATTGCGAGCCGCTGGGTCAATCCAAACTCTTTCTATGCGAGAAACCGGCCTTGTACATGTGCATTGATTTTTATCAATTTTTGCTTATCGGCACTACGCCGGCTTTGACAAAATCTTTTATTTTGCCTTTTGGATGCAGTGCATCGTTAAAATTTTATGCTCATACTTTAGAATTGGGCTTTCAATGACCGTACCTCAAAGGTCAATGTCTTTGGTTGAGGAATGAAAAATAAAAAATAATTTAAATTATATTTTCGTGGTACTTTTTAAACTGACTTTGTGGTACTTTTGAAAAATCCATTTTAAGACCAATTTTAACGTACTTTTGAAAAATCGATTTTCGAGCCAAATTTCAAGGTACTTTTGAAAAACTAATCTGCTGGTGAAATTTTGGCGTACTTTTGAAAAATCGATTTTCAAGCCAAATTTCAAGGTACTTTTGAAAAGTTAATCTGCGGGTGAAATTTTGGCGTACTTTTGAAAAATCGATCTTCAAGCCAAATTTCAACGCAGTTTTGAAAAATTAGTCTGCAAGTGAAATTTTGGCGTACTTTCGATAAATCGATTCCTGGGCCAAATTTTGACGCCCTTCCAAAAATATTATTTTTATAAGTCCAATTTATGGTACCTTTTGAAAAAGTATATTATTCATAAATCTTTGTCATTATATACTTCTACTCTCATATTCTGAACCAAAAACATTTTTCCTAAGTGAAAATTCGATGTTTCTTCGAATTTTCACCTGGTCATTTCCAGCGCCTTATAGAACCCAAAACGGCCCTTGTGGACTGATCTGCGCCTCTGCAGACTCCCAAAAATGTCTTCAAATGAAATTTTTGCCTAAGTCGAATTTTGATTATGTCTTCAACTTAGGACGATTTTGGAGAGTTCTACAACATTATCCGCAAAGGTTACAAGGCATACCACCTTACTATTTCACAATCACTAATCCTTCTCGTGTCTAGGGTGATTTTCAATTGCTCTATCCACATAATTTTCATTTTGTTGTAGTTTACACCTAAACCGTACTCAGAGCAATAGCCTGTTAGAAGGCCTGTGATCAGCCTTAGGTCGGACTTTCCGAGTTCAAGAAGCCTTGTGGCATTCTTTATCGTATAGGTTATAAACCTGCTCGCTAGTCTTTGGCCTGGAGTATTCCTTCAGTAGGACTTCTTTTATTCCTTTTCCCATTTTTTGACCTCCTCTGTTATGTACCCTTAGAAAAGAAACAGAACGGTTCGGGTCCGAAAATTGGGGCTTCAGTCCCCTTTCTTGCGAGGCTGTCAGCTAATTTATTGCCTTCTATTCCATCATGCCCTGGCACTCACATCAAGTTAATCTTGTTGTTTTTTGCCAGTTGTTTCAGGGATTGTCGGCATCACAGGCAATTTTAAACTCGAAGGTATAGGACCTGAGAGTCTTTAGTGCTACATGGCTATCTGAAAGTATATGGATCTTTGCCCTTCGAGTGTTTCTGTTAAGGCATTCCTGGGTACACAGATCTATAGAATGGATTTCTGCCTGGAAGATGGTTGGGGTGTGGGCTTTAGATAGCCTGCATTTAGACCCCGCTGCGCCCACACCAATCCTTTCGTCCATCTTGGATCCATCTGTATACTAGATGAGTGACCCTTTCTCCAACCGAAGTACTTCGACTCTGCTCGCCTGACGGCGTTCAATAACCACATCAATGGCCAGTCATACTTGATTGATATTAAGCCAGTGGATTTGGTAATGGATTCAAATTAGATTAGCTCCAATATCCTTAACTGACCAACCAGGTCGCCTTAATTTAAGTCCCTGATGCAGCTTAGGGTACTAAGTGCTGCCTCCTTCCTCACATGCAAATGCAGAGGAAGTAAGTCCAGCATTGCCTCCATAGCTGCTGTAGGACAGGAGCGCATTGCTCCTGGTAGTCCCTAGACTAACAAGGCGTTGCAGTTTCTACAGCTTTCCTTGTGCTAGTTTCTCTTCTGTATTTGACCACCATACACATGATGCGTAGGTCACCATAGATCTGACAGCCGAAAGATAGGACCAATGTATCATTCTTGGCTTCAGACCCTAAGTCTTACCAAACAGCCTACGGCACGTCCAACTAGCCGTGGTTGCTTTTGTAAGTGTCCTTTCCGAATGTGAGTTCCAGGTAAGTAAGGATTACTCCTAGACCTCACTGGGAAAATTCAGTACTGTTCCATTTAACATAGGAGCTCTCAAATTTAGTTCTCTCCTTTTGGTGAATGGAACAACTATTTTTCTCGGATTGGCAGTAAGGCCCTCTGACGAGCACTACTTAGATATTATGTTTAAGGCAATTTGCATGTGGCTTAAGATCATAACCTCATGCCTACCTCTCGTAGTAACGACCTGGTTATCATAAAAATCGAATTTGACTTACTGTACGACAGTCGTATAAAATGTGGTGAAAAAGTAAGTATAATAATAATAAATTGTTTTTATTGTCTTTATTAGAGAAAAGAAAAACAATTTCCTTAATATATGGGGCAAAATTTAGCTTAACGGCTATTCTAGCACTTATTGCGTTCCAACATTCATTTATTTTTTCATAGTTGAGTTACTTTTTAACCATTTAATGTAACCTACATCTGAATTTAATACTATAGATTCGAAACATCCTGTAAAATAGGTATTTATCTAGCAAGGCCAATATTTGACATCTTTGTATCAAATTAATAGACTTGAAATTTCATTAATCTCTTCAAATAATATAAGCATTAGTCAAGATTTGCACTGTTAATTAACAAAACACGTTTCTATCGAAATATTGGTAAATGTATTCCATTGTTGGCGTCTACTGTAGGATTTACTCATTCATATATTTACATTTAGAAAGCGAGAAACATCTATATTCGCATAATAACAAATATATATTAGTTGTCAATATTGCCACTACTAAGTACATAACGTAATTAGTAATTAACACTTTTGTCCCCGCAATTAGCTGTGTCTTATTCTAAATTTAATAGCCGGTGTATCCAAAGGATCCAGACAGATTGAACTTGCCCTTAGATTCCCACACACATTCAAATCCGACTGGCCAAATAGATAAGAGATCGTAGAGTTATAATAAGTGCAAAAAAAGGCGCCATATACCCTAAAGAAGAAACATTGAGACAGCGACATATTTCGAAATTATTGTCCCTTATCAGCATACCGCAGTTTAAAGAAAAATGCACATAAGGCTTTACGTGGCAATTTTTCTAGCCTAGCTCCAAAATTGGGCTTAACAGACACGAAAGGACAAGAGTACTGTATACAGTGTATACTCTACTTTCGATCCATTTAATTATTGTTCCTTATCTGTCATTTCCAGATCCTGTTCTTTAAGCTACGCTACGTTGATGAGACACAATAATTCTGAAACCTTTCATACGTAGCTCTTTCATTGTGTCTTCTTTATTGTATATCGCTTGATTTCCTCTTTTGTATTTTTAACTGGCCAACTTAAATTTGATTTTTTATAATGGTGGTACTCATATCGCTGTGGATTTCAAAACAACACAGGCGATTGTGAGTGGTTTCGTATACGTTTAAATGGCTCTGCAATAAATGGTAATTAACGGAAACTTCTGTGGCGCAATAAATTTAGTCATGTGCCTATTTTAAAGGCGATTAATTTTTCAAGAACTCTTGAAATATATTTTTGTCAGAATTAAACGCGCTGAAAAATCTAGCACATATGTTTGACCTAACAATAAGAAACACATGGAGCAAAAGCCAAACCTGCATTGACACCTGGAGTAATGGAAGCTCAATCTCACAAATAGATCATATCCTGGTAAGCAGAGAGATGAGAGAAAGGATCAAAAACGTTAAAGCAAAAAGGGCAGCAGAAATCAATACAGACCACAAAATCCTATACGGAAAATTCGAAATAAAAGAAGAAAAAAGTCAAGTCAAAAAGTCATGGAAATAAGAAAATACCACACAGTACCTGGAACAGTTCTCTACTACAGCATGAAGACTTTCAGAAGAAATACGGTGAAGAAATAGAAAACCAACTGACAGGAGACCAATTAGACTGGACACCAGTGGGCGCAAAAATAAAAATTGCAGCAAGAAAAACGTTAAAAAGTGACAGATCACCTATGAGCCCGACAAGAAGGGAAAAAATAATAAGTACGAACAGCTAAAAAAGATGAAGACCACAGGCAAACAACAACCGACGGGGAACTTAAACGAAGAGCTAAAAGAAGCACTGGGGAAAAAAGAGAGGTGGAGAGAAGCCACGACTAGAAAAAATGCAGATCATTCTTCGAAAAGAAACACTCCTAACAGGACAACGATATCTGAAAAAATATATACAAGAAACAACAGTACCCACAAGAGAAGATACATACCAATCCAACATTGGACCAAGAAGCTGGAGGAAGAAGAGAAGGCAACTAAAGAACGAATAGAACTAATAAAAGAAACGGACCACTGGCCCTTGGATAAGCCACCATCAAAAGACCAATTGCTATAAATAATAGCCAGAGCTAGAAGAAACACCGCACCTGGAGTAGACAAAACAAAAATACACTACGGTACGGAAAGCCTAAAGGAGCAAACCGTGGAAATCATCACCAGAGTATGGACAGAAACCATACCTCTGCCTATGGAATGGACCACGACTATACAAATACCCCTCACAAAAACCAACTCGCCACAGAATATAGATGACTACAGAAGAATAACATTCTGCAGCATAGGATACAAATACTACGCACAATTCCTGCTCGAGCAACTAGAGAAGTACATTGGAAGACCGCCAGACTACCAGACAGCATTCATCAAAGGCAGATCAACGGACGACCACTTATATACCACCAGAAGAATACTGGAAGAAAAATGGAGAGAAGGGACAAAACTGCACATAGTCGCTATAGATCTCCAAAAGGCATTCGATACCATCAGTCACGAGGTCATAGTTAACACCCTATATAATAAAGAAGTACCGCACTATCTAATAAAGAAGATAATAAAAGCTTGCCTGCAAGAAACCACTGCCATACAATGGTTTGGACAAATGACGGAAACCAGACAAAAGAACAGGAGTCAAACAAGGGTGCCCCCTATCTCCCCGACTATTGATCACGGTCTTAGACCAAGTAATACAAAACACAAGGGAAACACCAAATTTCAACAAAGACACGGAAACACTGAGAATCCCAAACGTACTTGCATACGCCGATGACCTCCTAATCGTCGCAGAAGAAGAGCAACAAATTCTCAACTTCCTAGAAAATATGAAACCGCATCTGGACACATCTGGGCTGAAAATAAACTACAAGAAAAGTCCAATAATGCAATGAAGTACTGGGGACACGTCCAAAGAAGGGAACCAACACATCTACTGAAGAAAGCACAAACACTGAACAGCAGCAAACTTAAAATAGGGAGACCATGTTACACGTGGAAAACAACAATCGAGAGGATCATGAACAAACTGGGAAAGGACCAAACATACTGGGAAAGAAAATCGAGGAGAAAAAATTAATTCCACAAAGAAATCGGAGCGATATATACTCTACCAAAATCAGAAATGGAGGAATCAAAAGGCTCAGAAGAAGATTTGTAGAAGCAGAAATACAAAAATAGGAGCACAAACAGCAGCGACACAACGAGCCAACATATCACAAGAAGACCTAGAAGAGGCAGAAGTCCAGAACCGAAAATACAAAAAAGGGAGCTAAACGCTCCCTCACCACACAATGAGGTAACGTATCTCACAAATACCTACACCTCCCATCCCACATTCCTTTACCATGCGCTATCTGGCACTCGCTGCTGGCAACAAGCATGACCCTAGTCCAACCCAGCGTGGACGTAGCAGGCCCAGCTGTATAATTCTTGGGAGTGGCAGAAATACCTACTGCACGCTGGTAAATCAATCAATGAATTAAAGAATTAAAAAGCAAAATACTTTTATGAGGTCAGTGAGTGCCGGGGAACCTAATTGTGGCTACTTTGAGCTTTTGGCTACCGGATACTTTAATTAATTTAATTATAATTACACCGCATGATCAATTTTTGTGTTAATTTCCCATGATATTTTTAAATAGAGTATAAAAAATATGGCTTAATACCATAATTATCATTGAGAAATGTACTCGGTCTCACCATTTCATCATTAAAGCTACCACGAAGCAGGTTTTTCTTACGTATGTTTGTTACTATAACTTTGAGCTAGAATTAATAAGACTTCTATCCAAGAAACAATACATAATATTTTTTTTCTTACGAGCGTCCGAGAGATGACATTTCCCCCACTTAGAAATGGATTCCTGTACACATTTTTTTCTACGTTGATGATTAAACATTTTTGTCCGGTTTAATACCAGACCTATTTGATTAAATGCAAATGTAATGATACATGTAGTTCTTCTAAGTTGAGTATGATCATCTCACATAATCATCATTTCAATCAATGCCTTGTTGAGTGTACCCTGGTTACCTTTTGTTTTAATTTTTCTTTCTAATGAGCACATCTCTCTCCATAATGTTGACATTGTATTGACAGTATTAAACTACAATAGTTATTAAGGTATCAAGGGTGTTATAAGGATAATAACGCACCGAGGTCGGCAGTGTACTTCCCGAGGGCCTTCGGCCCGAGGGAATGTACGTCGACCGAGGGCGTCATTATCGTATAACACCCGTGGTGCCTTCAACGTTTAATGTCCTACAAGTCTGTTATTTAATTCGAATTTTTTTTTTGACATTTACGATTTATTAATTTGACATCTATTATGTTCGAACGATTTGATTTAAAAGAAAGTAAAAATCAAAATTGTTTGTAAACGCCGCCGTTTCATAGAAACGCATTTTTTTTGTCAATAACGCTATCATGATTTACTTGTTTTGGGTTGTGTTCTAATTTTATAATGCCCTAGGGCGTTATAGATATTCATAACGCCCTAGGACATTATTTTTTATTTAATGTATCTCAAAATAGGGTGGTTATTGTAAAATAATAGACTTGTGAATTTCTAATATTTAACACCCCTGCACTATTGATTTAAAAAATTGAAACGGAACCATCTGAGCATATCGAAGAAACTGATGATTATTATCCACATACTTCCGATTTTTATAGTTTATATTACAATAGCTGTGGATATATTTAAAAATCTTCGATTATTTTAAATTACCACTTATACAAATATCTATTTTCTCTAAATTTAACAATTAAGGAATCAAAGAATAAAAGTCATCATACACAAAGTAAAAGAAATCATAGACCAGATGATTAAAATTTTAAATAAAATTTCTAATTATTTCTCGTCACGCCACTGTGCCTTCTATTTATTTGAAATCAGGAAGGACAAGGTGGGTGGGGTGATAGCGGTACTCTGGGGATGCCGATATGCAGGGAGATAAAGGATACTCCGATTGTTTTAAATACCCAGACCTATTTGTTATCTAACAATTAAGTTTATCGTTTGATATTTGTTCGGTAACCATTTCAAATGACACACTAGGGGAGGAAACAACATGGTGGAAAAAGTATTGTTTGAACAAAAAGAAGCAAAACGAAATCATATTAAAAGCATAACAAAGGAAGCTTGTACAGGATTATACAGAGTGTTAGCTGTTAGTTCAATATCGACATATTTGTACTCGTAAATAGTCGTTATATTTTAAGAAAAATAGCCTGGATTTTTCTAGGAAAATCTGCCTTTATCAAATCGTACAAAATAACATTTAAATCTTACGAAACCGGTTACAGAAAACAGTTAACCCTGAAAAGTTTGACAATTTTCTTTATAACAGTAATAATAACAATTTTTACACAAAACTGTGTAGCACAGTAAATTCTACATCCATGTCCAATCACAGCTCACTTGCTTTTTAACCGACAAAATTTAAGAAAAAAGAAAATAACGGTTTGTCTTTTACAAAAAAGTAAATTTTATATGTACTGAGTTCCAGAAACTCTCTCAGAATGAGGAAGCAGACTCTGCCTCAAACCGCGATGATTTTTCCTAGTTTAAGTCTGTATTATACTTAGGATATATCTATCACTGATGGAACTTGAGAAAGGCTAGCTACCCAAGATATGAGTAATGAACACAATATCTCTTGGCGTGAGATATGAAGCATTTAGCCGACTGAGGAAGTAATCTGTATCACTGGATGGCTTCTAGTGGAAGTAATAGTATTTCCTTGAACGCAAAAACATCCAGACCTTTACGGAAAGTCGACAAAATTGAGAGGGAAGTAGGTGGATTAGATAGACAAAATATGTAGGTAAAAAGAGTCAATTCATGACCTACTTGCTAGGACCGATACTGAAACAACTAATACCACTGATTATGTACACGAGTTTTTATAGATAAATGATGTTGATTTTCGAGATATGTTAAATAAACCGGTGGGACAGCTTTACGGAAAGAAAAGCATACAAAATAAAAGATGTATTGGTCCTAAAGGTCGGCTCGTTGATCAGAAACGTTGGTAACGTTTGATGAAAAAGGTGCTATGGAAGTTTATGTTTATTTTTAATTTATACATTATGCTCCTTTGCATTTTTAATGAAAGCATAAATAAACGAATTTAAAGTGTAGTCAGGCATAACCAACTACGAATACTTGTTTGGGTTACATTTTGCTCGAATACGCTTCAACTTACTTTTATGTGGTGCCACTGAGATTAGGTGAACAGCCAACATTTAATTTTTTTTTCTTTCAAATAAGCATTTGCAGTTAGCATCGCCCCACTATATATCTCTCACTTGTTTCGCAGTAGTCTTGTTAAAAATCCATCTAACAAAATTTTGAAGTAAAGCTGATATATGACCTAATCTACATAAAATTTGTTCAAATCTGACAGATAGTGTGTCCGTCAATTTTTTTTTTCATTATTTTTTTACAGTGCCCGCCCCTGTAAATTTTTCACTAAAAGTGTAACCCATTTCTTCGTTGAAAATATCATCGATTACTCACCAAATATTATTTTTCTTCATCAAATAATTCGTGTACACCGACAGACGGACTAATGGAATTCTGATATTAATGAGATACCTTAATTTTCCTAAAATTCGGTAACCGATCACGCTGTATAACGAATATGTCCCAATTTCAGATGGAGTATTCTACCAGGCCGTTTTACAAATGTTCCAATTTTGAAATAAAAAATGTATTTCTGAAAGAAGTTATCGTATTTAATAGTTGTTCGCATTCGGTAAGGTCTAACTGCAACATTCATTTGTTTCGTAATAGTCTTATTTCAATAGCACTTTAAAGTAAAATTGATATATCTTTTAATCTACATAAAGTTCACTCGAATCTGAGAGACACACTGTAGATTATACAGTTTCAGTATCTTTTATATATTCGTATTTTTGTATGCTTAATCGAAACCTTAGTAACATTTTACTCTATAATATGAAATAGTTTGACAATTTTAATAGGAAATATTTCACCATGTCATTTTACATACGTGTCAAATTTCAAACAAAAATTTTATGTCTAACAGAAATTGACGATTTGCACGAAAGAAAGTTTGGTAAAAAGTGTCATGGCGCACAGTATAAACATGTTGACCAACTCGTCTAATTTCCAAACTTTGCAACAATTAAATACCTATAATATAATAATCATAACATTGTTTTCATTATCTTTAATGTTAAACCTACTTCCATTGAATATAAATCATCTTTATTAGGTTATTTAGTAGTCTACAATATTTCAAAAATGTCGAATATGCAATTTGTCAATCACTGCTGCCAACTGTTCTAAACTGAGAGTTGGAAACAGTGTTTGACAAATTGCATAATTCGACATTTTCTAAATATTGCAGACTACCAAACAACCTAATAAATATGATTTATATTCAATGGAAGTAGGTTGAACATTAAAGATAATGAAAATAATGTTATGATTATTATATTATAGGTATTTAATTGTTGCAAAGTTTGGAAATTAGATGAGTTGGTCAACATGTGCAGTGAATTACAGTGATACCAATCTCGACACTTTTTACCAAACTTTCTTTCGTGCAAATCGTCAATTATCATGTTTAGAAGAAACGATCTACGCACATAGAGACACTCAGACATTTTTTTATTAAATATTTGTGTTCACATTGTTATGAAACGGATTTCTGTACAATTTTTTTTCTACGATGATTATTAAAACCTGTTTGATTAAATAAAATAAATATTTCTAATTTGTAAATATTTATTGCCAGATTTAGAACTGTTTATACTATAAATAAACTATTTTGCACATTATAGAAACATTACACAGGCACACACAAAAAAAAAAGTGAATTACCATATTACTATCATTTGCGGATAATATGGGGGCACCTGAATACGAATTTCATAGTCCCGATGGCTAATTTCGCTCCAATTTTTCGGAAATCACCATACAGGGTGGTCCCAAAATCCCGCAACGGTATATTTATTCTTATCAGACAAAGCAAATTAAAAATATGATATTGGTACCCTTAGTGAAACTGAGGGTGAAACAGGGCCCAACTTTGAAATCTCAAATGAATACCCTAATTTTTTATACCAAATTCTGATTTAAGTTCGAATACATTATAATTTAAATTTTTGGCCTCTTTTGGGACTTAGGGACCCAAAAAAGCCCAAAAAATAGCCTAAATTGCCTGAAACCATCCAGATTCGAAATTTCATTTGGTAACTTTTTACGACCGAATACGCAATAATTTCAATTTTTTTGACCATATTTGGTTAGTAAGGGCCCAAAAGAGGCCAGAATGGGACTTAAAATGATCGAAACTGTTCATGATAAAATATGATATAGATTAGTTTTTTGACTATGATTTTTTGTGCCGTTTTTTGTGCATCATAGTAGTCCAGAAAAGGCTGATTGATAGCACTACGTTAATCGCCAAGAATAGATACCATAACCAAAAGGACTCCATGGCACGTATCTCCGGTGACTTTAAATCCTTCTTTTGATCATAACCTTATTCAAACGGACAATCTTATTTTATCAAGTGTTTAAATTGATGACCCTCAATTGTCTGGCAATATATTTTGTGTAAATAAAGTATTTCCAATACATTTAAAAAATTCACTTGGCATTGAAGTTTCATGTATACTAGAATGGGCTCAAGCCCATTGTATCTCCTGCGGAGGGCCTGAGTGCTTTGCACTCAATTTGAGCGCTTTGCGCTCAATTTCACGTTTCAATCAATTTAAAACTTTTATGAAAAGTTGTCTTTTTCCCATATATTTCAAATTTCTTTAAAATTTGACATATTTCCGAAAATTTAACATTTTTTAATAATTTTAATTTTTTTTAAAATTTGACATTTTTTAGACATTTTACATTTTTTTTAAAAATTTTACATTTTTAGAAATTTTAAATTTTTTTAAAAATTTGACATTTCTTTGAAATTTTACATTTTTTTAAAATTTTTCTCTTTTGCGACGTGGGTGTATTTTTGGTTCGCTCAAATTTCGTTTTTTTCTTTAATAGTGCCACCTACATTTCGAATATGAAGTCAGTATCTCTGCCCGTTCGTGCGTAGTAATAATTTTTCTTTTTTGTGACGTCGGTGTATTTTTAATTCACTCGAATTTCGTTTTTTCTTCAATAGTGACACCTACATTTCAAATATGATGTCAGTATCTCTATCCGTTCGTGCGTAGTAAGTGTTTCTTTTTTGTGACGTAGGTGTATTTTTGATTCACTCAAATTTTGTTTTTTTCTCAATAGTGCCACCTACATTTCCAGTATGAATTTAGTATCTCTACCCGTTCGTGCGTAGTAAGAATTTTTCTCTTTTGTGACGTAAGTGTATTTTTGATTCACTCGAATTTCGTTTTTTTTTTTTTTTCAATAGTGCCACATATATTTCAAATACGAAGTCAGTATCTCTATCCGTTCGTGCGCAAGAAGCGTTTTTCTTTTTTGTGACGTAGGTGTATTTTTGATTCACTCGGATTTCGTTTTATTTTCAATAGCGCCACATATATTTCAAATATGAAGTCAGTATCTCTATCTGTTCGTGCGTAGTAAGAGTTTTTCTATTTTGTGACGTAGGTGAATTTTTGATTCACTCGGATTTCGTTTTATTTTCAATAGTGCCACATATATTTCAAATATGAAGTCAGTATCTTTATCTGTTCGTGCGTAGTAAGAGTTTTCCTTTTTTGTGACGTAGGTGTATTTTTGATTCACACAGATTTCGTTTTTTCTTCAATAGTGCCACCTAAATTTCAAATATGAAGTCAGTATCTCTATCTGTTCGTGCGTAGTAAGAGTTTTTCTTTTTTGTGACGTAGGTGTATTTTTGATTCACTCGAATTTCGTTTTTTTTTTCAATAGTGCCACATATATTTCAAATATGAAGTCAGTATCGCTGCCCGTTCGTGCGTAGTAAGAATTTTTCTTTTTTGTGACGTAGGTGTATTTTTTATTCACTCAGAATTCGTAATCTATATCATATTTTATCATGAACAGTTTCGATCATTTTAAGCCCCATTCTGGCCTCTTTTGGGCCCTTACTATCCAAATATGGTCAAAAAAATTAAAATTATCGCGTATTCGGTCGTAAAATTTCCCGACCAATCTAAATTCGGAATAAAAATGAAGTTACCAAATGAAATTTCGAATCTGGATGGTTTCAGGCAATTTAGGCTATTTTTGGGGCTTTTTGGGGTCCCTAAGTCCCAAAAGAGGCCAAAAATTTAAATTACAGTGTATTCGAATCAGAATTTGGTATAAAAAATTTGAAATTTCAAAGTTGGGCCCTATTTCACCCTCAGGGGGCCACCTGACCCAAAATCTGATTTGCGCATTCGATTGCTTGGAAAATTTCACTAAGGGAACCAATATCATATTTTTAATTTGCTTTGTCTGATAAGAATAAATTTTGGGACCACCCTGTATGGTGATTTCCGAAAAATTGGAGCGAAATTAGCCATTGGGACTATGAAATTCGTTTTCAGGTGCCCCCATATTATCCGGAAATGATAGTCATATTTCTGGTAATTCACTTTTTTTTTGTGTGCCTGTGTATTAATAAACCTTGAATAAACCTTGCATATAATTGTAAAATGTACGATCAACAAACAAGACTGCTTCTTCTTTAAGAGTAAGCAGCTTGAAGGGATTTACATCTTAACAAGAAACAAACAAATGGCGTTTAGCGGTGCTGTAATTATTTGCCTAATTTACGCCAGTGAAAGGAAACCAGAATCGTGCCGCATTATGCATATTATGTGACAAGCTCTGTCGTATTCAAAATACGTCGCTTTGTGGTTTCTTACATTGGTAAAGTAGCGGGTTATATTAGGACAATCACAACGAACTGATTAAATAAAAATATAAGATTTTTCACAAGATCTTGTCCACAACTTGACTAAGTGTATTATCTACAGTTGCTTTGACATAATGATCTTGATATTTATGAATAACTGCTCTTCTTTTATAAATACAAAAAATTTCTAACTCAGCAATTAGTTAAACTGTTTATGAACAACCATGGGTCCACATAAAATTGTCACGATCAAATATAATAAAAATATACAAAAGAACATCATAATCGTGATTTGATGAATAAAGGGAAGATACTCTCGATATGAGTTCTAGATTAGACCCAGTGGCGTATGACGTTACTCGGTGGATCTTTTTCAGAAGAGTAGGAATTTTTTTACTTGCTTAACATCAACTGCTTTACATCTCTCCTCTCCTTAAATTATATATCTTCTGCGTATTAGTGGAAGTAAGGAGTCGGAAAGTATGCAAAATCATGCTAAAGTTATGAAACCTATTTCGGTATTGAATACGAATAACAGGGTGAAAAAGTTTTTGGTAATGCGCACCCCCTTCAACGGCCAAAAACCACCCCTTTTGCTTATTTCTCATATGACAACTTGGCATCGACTATTTTTGCAGGGATTCCTTGTTTTCCATTGGGATATAACAGATGGTGAAAGCTGGTGTCAGGTAGTAGACCGCAACCGCTGTTGGTGGAGTCTACCCTGCCAGGGGGTGGAAAATTGTTTTTTTTTTCTCGTTAAAGACGTTTACCCCCGTTTTGTAGGATGCTGATCAAGGACAATGGTAAGAGTGAATTGTAACAACCTCAGGAGTTGGTTCCACCTTCCCCCCCAAGGGGTGAAGAATTGTTTTTTTTTATTTTCTAATTTATATATTGAGTGGGAGTGGTTTCAAAGTCACCATTTGTTAATTTTACATCTTCATCAAAAATGAACCTATCCTCGCAAGGATTTGAAACGGGATATAAGGAAGAGAATACTCTTGGTAAATATTTCTGTTTTTAATAAATTATATATTCAGAACACGATTTTGAGTTTAATATAATATTTTTTGCAAGACATTGATATAACCTAGGGAGCTTACAAAGAGAATTACATGGTTCATATTCCTCGAAATAAACATCACATTCAATGCTATTGCCTCCTTCTTGGATCGTCCAGTTCCGATTCATCATCGGAAGTATACATTTCGGATACAAAATTTAGGAAGTTTATAGCATTATCATAACTATTATCATTAGAATCGTTTGTTTCTGTGCTTGGTTCATCATCTTCATCCTCTGACACACAATTCTCACAAAACTTACATTGATAAGTCTTACAAAAAACGCCACATCATAAACCTAATTTTATACATCCGCATCGTTTCGCACATCAGTCTTTAAAAACGGAGTCAGAAAACAAATAAAATGATAGTACGAGTCCCTAATATCAGCGGCATACGGACTGATCGCTCCCAGGGAAATGGATAGATTCCGGGGTTATAAGCGCAGTAAAGGCGGCAAAAACAAATAATATGATAGTACAAGTCCTTATTATCAGCCAAGTCGCTACCTATTATTATTATGAAAGAGGTGGTTTCCGACAGTTTAAGGGTGAAAGAAGGGTCGAACCAGCGTAAAACATTTTTTTTTTATCAGAATCCTCTTTAACAAGAAAAACAAAGAAACAATTTTACCCCCCTGACGGGGTAGATTCCACCCCCAAGGGCGGTTTTGATCTATTACCTGACATCAGCTTTCACCATCTGTTATATCTCCATGAAAAAGCAAAGAATCCCTGCAAAAATAGTGGATACCAAGCTATCATATGGAAAATAAGCAAGAAGGGGTGGTTTTTGGCCGTTTCAGGGGGTGCGCATGACTAAAAACCGTGTTCAGCACCCTCGAAAATGGTGGAGGAATAGGTTTCATAACTTTAGCACGATATTGCTTTTTTTCGGGAAAATCTCGACTATGCAGTGTGTCCCAGGATAAATGTAACAAGAGGTGTAATGGACCAAAAATTTTGGAATTTTGGAATGGTATTTGGGGATTGAGTCCTGCTTGTTGTAAAACTAAAGTATACCAAAAATGACTTGATTTGGTGTTCTACAGGGTGTTTTATAAGCAAAGTTGTAAAAATCACCACTAATAAAGTACCTTTATTTTTCAAAATATGAAAAAATTTCACTAAGAAAAGTTATTTAGAATGCAATTTTATACCTCTATACCAAATTTCAAGAATATAAAATTATTTTTTTGAAACTTCCCATTTTTTCAATAATTTAGTATTTTATTTTGAACCATTCAATTAAAACTACATAGAAATTATTTTTTGTGAATTAATATTTAAATTTATGTAGAAGCTAAAAGTATGCTATGAGAAAACATAACTCTAAATATGAATTCAACTCTTAATTCGCAAGAAATGGGAAGTTTCAAAAAAATAATTTTATATTCCTGAAATTTGGTACAGAGGTATAAAATTGCATTGCAAATAACTTTTCTTAGTGGAATTTTTTCATATTTTGAAAAATAAAGGTACTTTATTAGTGGTGATTTTTACAATTTTGCTTATAAAACACCCTGTAGAACACCATATCAAGTCATTTTTGGTATATAGAATGTTGAAAATTGTGTTTCTTTTCAGTTTTTCTTAAATATCTCTGGTTGTATAACTCGTGTGCAACGAATAAAAAAAGAGATTGTACATAATAAAATTCCTCAGAGAACTAGATTTATCTGAATTTTTTTGGTTAATTTGTTAAGTTGCAATAAATAAAAAAAAATAAAGAGCAGCCATTTTTAAACACTTGATGACAACTTTTAGGAAAAGATGTGTGGAGCTAAATCGTCATACCAAATTTCAAGTTAATATGTTGACAACAACATCTAAAAAACAAAGTTGAAAATTGAATCGTTGATTGTTTAAGTGCATCAAATCGTACAGCAAAATTTTTTTTTCATATTGTAGCTTCTTTTATCTTCTTTTCGGTGATATTACAAAAAAAAATTAAATTTTTTCCTACTTTGTTTAATTAGGTTTCCAAATTCACTCTTCTTTTCATTTTCCCCAAAAATAAAAATTATTAGCATTTGTTAAAAGCACATAAAGAAAGAAACAATTAAAAAAAGTTTTTCCTACGCCAATTAACACATGCTAATAATTTTTATTCTTGAACAAATTATTGACGAAAAAAGTGAATTTGTTTAAGAAGAAAATTAAATAAATTAAGAGAAATGGCTTAAAAAATTTAAAACAGTTTTTTGTTAGAAACAAGATAAAAGAAGCTACAATCTAAAAAATTTGTTGCTGTACGACTTGATGCACTTAAACAATCAGCGATTCAATTTTCGACTTTGCTTTTGTTTTTTTTTAGGCGTTGTTGTCAATGTACCAACTTGAAATTTGGTATAACGATTTACCTCCAATGGAGGCATCGTTTCTTAAAATTTCGTCAAAATAGTTACGTTATTGTTTAAGCTATCATCAATTGTTTAAAAATGGCTGCTTTTTGTTGTTTTTTTTTTATTGTAGCTTAACAAATTAACAAGAAGGTTCGGATACTTAATTTTCTGCGAAATTGTATTATGAATCATTTCTTTTTTTATTCATTGCAATACGAGCTATACAACCAGAGATATTTAAGAAAAACTGCGGAAAATCACAATTTTCAACATTCTTTTATTTAAACAAATGACTTGCGAGGCAAATATTTATTCCAAAACTTTTTCCTACACTCCTTGTAATGTTTCCGACAAGTTCCAGCAAAAAAAAAATTGCTATTGTAAAACAATTCCCTTCCAAATTTTAATTTTAATCCACTAAATGCCAACTAATTGTATGTTAAACGAACCAGATTTGCATACCATATATGACAAGTTGGAATACATGCCATATAGTGTGTTTAATCTCAACTACAATCAACGGTGGAAGTGATGGTATCAGTTGAGTGACCCAAAGAGATTCAAGTAATTCTCTAAAAAAAATATGCTTAACGACTTTAGTTCTGGGGTTGAAAGGATTGGGATTGACGGTAACAATATTTATCAAAAAAAAATTGGTTCGCTTGTGGCTGGAGCGAATATATCATTGGTCTGGAGTGAACATTTTGAAATACTTTGAACACAATACATGTGTTAAAGGCTATGGTATACAGTTTCCGTCAAAAAGTCTGCACCATATAGGAAGATGCTGAATTTCTTGGTGCATACCTAGTTGTTCTCTATTTTTACAATGTTAATTTTTTCGAAATTTTTTAATGCAAATTGTTTAAGAAGAGTTTCATTTAGCGATTTATAGTAAAAAAATTCGAAAAAGTTAACATTGGAAAAAAAAGAAATATTGCACACATTTGGTCAAAAAAGTACTACTAAAAGTTCTTCAAAGTTGATTTTAATCAATTACTCTGGATGAAACTATTTAATAGAGAGAATTATTAATAATAGAAAAAATTTTTAAAATATAGTTCAGGAATTATGCGTAAAAAAGTGGAACATTTTTATTTTTAAAATAGAACAACCAAACTTGATATCTGGATATAACTTCGCATTATAAGCAACTTCTTTAAATAATATTTTTCGAAATCTTCAAAAATAAAGGTTGTTTACTGTTGAGACAATTTAAAAAAAAAAAAAAATCCGACCTAAGCGCCAGGTCTAACACACATTTGTGCAGCCCCTTTTCGTTTGAGAACATGCACTAACTTTTATCAAAAATAACATTATTCAGAAAGTCAATAATAACAGAATTTTCCATTTGGTGTAGACTTTTCGGCCGACACTGTATAAGGAGCTAACCTGATTCGTGTACTAATTTTATGATGCATTTTTTAATTTGCAAGAATTTTGGTAAAAGTTAAAAATTAGCCATTCGGCATGAATTAAACTTTGGCTCAATCGTCATCGGGTAGCTGTGCCCAATTCTCTTATCGCCGGATAAAAAAAAGTCTTTGTAATGTTAAAAACCGTTGTTTGGATTAATTGGATTTTTAGTAACCAGTTTTGAGAATACCTCCACAATGAACGTAGATTTTGTGTCAGATTTTAGTGCAGTTTCGAAAAAAATTGTTGCACTTCCCAAAACTTGTGTTGCTGAACAACGTTACAAGTCAAAGGACCCCGGAACAAAACCCATGAAAATGTTGATTCGGTGGAATCGGCTGAAATTTTGGTATTTTGTAGTTCAAGTCGTGCTTTGTTTCTACATATTAATTTTCCATTTGACATTTTTAGTACTTTAATACCTGATTATGATTCCCTGGTTAATTCAGCATAAAAAAAGGCCTCTTTACAATTAGCCATATGGCAAGCCGTTTTCGAGTAAAAGCGGTCTAAACGAAATATTGCGTATTCGTTTGCTAAATACGCATTATTTATTTTTTAAAGTAGGCGTAAAACAATAACTTTTATTAATCGAAAAAAGTTAACCAAGTTTCATAAAGTTGTCCCAAATCGTTTCCGAGATAATTAGTAAAAACACCTATTTTTGCGCCATCCTTAGAGGGCCGTAGCTCCCTTAGGAAGCATTTCCGGACACATGTTTATAGGAACTTTTCTTACTATTTTTGCATGGAGAATTAGCACCTAAAGGGAAAGGCGGGAGTTTCGGGACACCCTGTATATGTCATATTTTGGCATGCTTCGGTGGGATTGGCTGAAAATTTGCTATTTTGCAGTTAAAGTCATGCTGATCAAAAATTTCTATTGCACTGAGTCGATCCTATGAGTGGTTTTCGCTCCAGGAGTTCTTGAAGGTCCTAACAACGAGGTAGCGGGTAATCTATATGTACGTGTTTATGAATGGCTTCCAGCATGTTTGTGTACTGCGTGCAAGCGTTTGTGTGTATGTATGTGTCAGTATCTACAAGGTTTTCTGGAAATATTGATGAAAAACTTCTGGTGCAGATTCTACATGCAAAAATATGTCCGCAAATACCTTGAGCTACGGCCGTTTAAAAATTACTCCCAAAAACTGATTATTATTTTATATTTCAGAAACCTTTTGATTTACAGGGACGTTACACTATAAACATATTGACGATAATACAAGCTTATTTTAAAATGACATTACATTTTTTGTACACTGGAAGCCATTCATAAACACGTACATATAGATTACCCGTTACCTCGTTATTAGGATCTTCAAGCACTCCTGGAGCGAAAACCACTCATAGGATTGACTCAGTGCAATAGGAATTTTTGATCAGCGTGAGTTTAACTACAAAATAGCAAAGTTTCAGCCAATCCCACCGAAGCATGCCAAGATATGACATATACATATTTTACCTAACCTAAAAATTGAAAAAAAAAATCTGAAAAAAATTCATGAGCTTTATTGGACTTCAACAAAAATATTTCGATCCTTGCAGTTTTTTGCTAAAGTTAATAGTTTAAGAGTAAAAAGTTCTTGAATGTCTAAAATAACGCAAATTACCTAAATTTGACAAGCTGTATCTCAAAAACTGTCCATAGGATTGGCTCGATGTAATAAGAACATTTGATCAGCATGACTTGAACTACAAAATACCAAAATTTCGGCCGATACCACCGAATCAACATTTTCATGGGTTTTGTTCCGGGGTCCTTTCTTTGCAATTTCAAAAATTCGTGTTGCCAAGCGGCACATCGCGTCGTGTCGCCGGGTGACCTAATAAAATTTCCAATTTTAGCGTAGTTTCCAAAATTCTACCTCGTCAGTCGAAATAGCGTCTTTGAAGTCTGAAAAATTTTCTAAGTTGGGTTTTTGGGTAATTTGGAAAAATTGCTGTTTTCTTATTTTGATCAATTTTACTACTTTTAACATATTCACCAATTGACATCATTGGCGAAGCATACCTCATCTCTAGTCATAGTCGTCACGGACATTTTGTCACTATACATTATCCTAGATGTCCTCGTTGCAGTATGTCTCGGCACGTCTGAGAATATCACGCCTTCTGTCGCGATTGTCTCTTTCAGATAAAGATCTCTACAATACGATGAATATTTATGAGAGCACCTATCCTAGACTATCCGTTTCTCGCCTGTACCAATTCATGTTAATTCACGTCAAAGGTGGGACCAGGGACTCTTGAGCCTGGAATGCATGCATTGTGGAATAGTAGAATATGACATGAAACATCCTCAAGAGCTCAGAGTCCATTTTGCAATTAGTGAGTGATTTTGAATATGTTAGAGTGGGCTCAGCATTGTTCAAGACCAAAAAAGTCCCAGAGTTGAATAGAGTTAGTTACTGAGCTGCAGCCAAATAGTCGTCAGATGGGGGCTAAATGGAAACTGCCGAATGGGAAAATCTGTTTAGGCTGCATGTCGATAATAGGCCGAAAATTAATTATCTGTAAGCAACAAACACTATTCATTAATATCTCTCAAAATCAGAATTATATATTGAAAATGAACATATTGAAAACCCTTAGTTCTGGTGATTCTTACTAACAGGCAAAATTTCTCTATTGATATCTTCCGCTCATCGAAAAAAAAAAATCAATAAATCCGTTGTGAATTTGGTTCTCTTAAGATTTCACAGTTGATATTTCAAAACAACGCAAGCTTCGCTGAAACTACTAATAGACGATTTTTAAAAGTATTATGCCCATATTTGCCACTAACAGCATCATATATATCATGAGGTTTCGTGATGATAAAGGGTCTCGCCGGTTAAGTATATGGAATTGGGCCCAGCGGCTTATTGGGCTATTCATTCACATGAATGTTGCTTATGACTTAGAAATGATCAATAAAACATATAATAATCCTCTACCCCCTATATTACCAGAATTATGGGGGTAACAACCCTCAACTTTAAAATTATTTGTTTTCAAAACTATTGAAGATAATTAAATGAAATTAATAGCAGATGTTGATATAAAATAGCTTTATATTTTACATTTATTTTTACATTTCTATTGCGCCATTTAGTATATAAAAAAATAATTTAATATTCGAGGTTGTTTTTATATTAACCCCTTGAGTGACACCTACCAAATAAATCTATATTATTTAACACTAACATAATTATCATGTGTAAAAATTACTTCAAGGTCAGATTGGTGGAAGATTCTTAAAAATATAAACCTAGGTAATGAACACTGGCACACACAAATAAAATTAAGTGTGAAGACCTAGACCACTTAATTCTTTCTCATAATAATAATAAAATATACTATTACTTTTAGCTTGGTTCTCATAATTTTTTTGTTTTGCTTAAGAAGTATTGATTTTATTAGATAATATGGTTAGGCCATTTTAATTAATCCACAGTAATATCTCCTCAGGAAGGGACCCTCGCGAAAAATGTTTGAGACAAAATTTGTTCCGTTCAGAGGGAGACATCTTTTGGACAGAACAATTTTCCACATCTCACCCTGATGAACGAGGAGTGGGGCTAACTTTTGAATTTTTAATGGTACTGTCGATGTTTGTTCACGTATTCTGATTCTACGAAAAAAATTACATACCTTTTGTACCAAACATTTTTTCTTCCACCCACTCTGATGAACGGAGAACTTTTGAATTTTGAAAAACCTCCAGGCGAACATCTCTGAACGAGGGCATTTTTAGGAAAAATGTTTCAAACAAAAGATGTCCCTCTCTGAACAAAGCAACTTTTGTTTAAAACATTTTTCCTAAAAAGGCGCCATACGATCATACCTTTCCTAGAGGCCATACGATCTGTGATCGTAAACATCAACAGACAGACTTCATTGCACTGTCGATGTGTGAAATTATCCAGAGCAATGAGAGGTCAGCACGTGACGCGATCTTATCCCAGTTAGCAAGTTCAAATTTTGATTGTATGAAGTGGTGGTGAAATTAACAACACGTTTTCAAAGAAATTATTGAGTTTAATTACCAGAGCGGTATTGAATATTTACAATTAACAAAATATGCTAAAACTAAAAATATAAATTGGCATTTATTTAATTTTACGGTTGCAACCTTAATCTGAATTTAATTTAATTAGAAATGACGAAAAGTTTTATTTGGGTACCCTTTTATTTACTCTAGTGATATTATACATGTTCCAAATCGGTTTGTTAACGCAACACCACAGAATAAGGAACTACCAGAAGCGGCACTCTCAGCACCGCCTTTGAGGGTTTTTTGTGACCTTCGCCATTTTGTTGTTGGTAATTTTGACGGGAAATATAAACAGCATGTTTATAAATAAACTTTACACAGGCTGAATACAATTACGTTATTCGAAGAATTCTATTTGTAATGGGTATTAAAACTGGATTAAATTATCTCCACGAACAATTGTATTCTTAATATGAAGTCACAAAATGTATTGATATCCATTGTATTGATTTCAATACATTTTGTGACTTCATATTAAGAATACAATTGTTCGTAGAGATAATTTAATCCATCTCGCCTGAGAAAATCTGTAATTTCTTACTGGGAGGTTGTTCTGGGGAAATATCAAAAATTTTTCTTTTTAAACTATCAAGTTGAGGGAAAATAGTAGCAATCTATTTTGATACATATTTGTCATGCGCACAACATAAAATTGTTATAAAGTTCGGCTGAACTTTTACTTGCCAAATCCCCACGATTGCATGCTTCCAACCACAATACGGACCTTAAAAGATTGGAAATATTTTATAATTTACATCACTAATAAAAATACCTTTGGGGATCCTTAGGAAACTTAAATAATAAACTATTGTCTTTTCCTGTCGTACTACTTGGATATTCCTTAACAGTGCAAACGGTTCCACCTCGTTTACTCATATCGGTAATAAAAATTACTATTAACAATACTTTCCCGCTATAATATTTTACCTATTCACAGCACAATAAAACTAGAACCTTTTAAGAATTTATTTCGGTATTATGTCAAAGCTGTCATTTATTGTTTTAACTTAAAACAATAAATGAACTGACGGATGTACTAACAACAAAATGGTGGCAATGGAATTGCGGGAAGCCCCAAAAATGATGTATTTCAAAACAATGACTTTTTAATAAAATGGGATCTTGAATTTGGAATAGTTTTCGTATATTAATATTTAATGTACAATATGTACTTGAAAAACTTACAATTAAATAACAACTTAACCTAATGTTTACTATATAATTTCTAAGTTCAAATATGCGTTCATTAAGCATATGAAAGTAATGTAAAATTTTGAAAAAGTAGAACTTGCTATTTGATAGAAAATACACATTTGTGCAAAACTGTCATGTTTGGACATAATGCAAAATTGTGCAAAGAGCTTTGTGACCAACGTGGATGACATAGCAATATATTTATTTGGTATCAAAGGGTTGATATAAAAACAGCACCCTCAAAAATTAAATTATTTTTATATACTAAATGACGTAATAGGAATGTAAAAAAAACGTAAAATATAAAGCTATTTCATATCTACGTCTCCTATTAATTTCATTTAATCATCTTCAATAGTTTTGAAAAAAAATAATTTTGAAATTGAGGGTAACAACCCCCATAACTCTGGTAATATAGGGGATAGAGGTTTATTATATATTTTATTGAGCATTCCTAGTCATAATCAACATTCATGTAAATTAATAGCCCAATAAGACGCAGGGCCCAATTCCATATACTTAACCGGCGAGACCTTTTGTCAGTTTGAATGTCATTACCATACTAAAATTCAGAGTAAAAAATTTAAGCCATTGCTTGTAATCCAAAATTATATTTTTTTCTACAATTTTTTTTCTTTTCATTCGAGGGCTTTTTCAGTGCGATATTTTTATCGAGAATTAACTTACAGAATATTTTGGACTGAGATCACGAGTATGAGATTCAGTTCCGGGAACCTTCCTCCCCTGAAGTTATAATTACTTATATATAAGTAATATCAATATTACTTTTGCTGATTGTATTGATTTATGTTGTATGTAGATTCATATAAGTGTTTCTAAGAAATGATGTAAATGATTCCAAACTTTTAATTTTTCGACTAATAAATTAATTATCGTTCAGAAAAACCATAAAAATTAAAAAAAAAATAGTTTCTCAGGATATCTGCAGAATGTCACAAAAACAACTTTTTTATATTCAATATATTTTTAAAATATCCAAAATTGGAAAGAATTATTTGTAGACCGTGCAAAACAAATATTTTCGGTGAGAATATATTAAAATACCACTAATTTTTATTTTTTCTAAAAGGCAAACTCTCAATAATATTTCCATTTCTTATTTCTACGCTACTGGACATCTGTATTATTTGAACTGAAAAGAGAAAAGGGTCCATTTAGTGCCGGCATCTCATCAAACTCGTGGGGATGCACTCACCCTACACCCTGTAGAAAATAAGTGACATACGACGTGACGAGTGCTGCGTGGTCATTACCGCGGTCAGTTTGTTCCTCCCTCTGGACTTTAACAGGGGTCCAACCGTCCTTACATACATCCATCATAGTCTTCTTTCTGCTTCTGAACTAATGCTTAAGTAGACAAGACAGTGTTGTCGAGTAGGGAAATTGTTTTTACGAACTTCTATATCTACTGCCGCACTATCTGCTGAGTGTTTGAGGGTCATCAATCGAGTTTTTTTGATGTCATTCCTTTCACATTTTCTTGTTTCAGTGAATCTTAACTTACATAATATCAAGACAACCAGTCGGTTCTATTTGCACTTTATTTTGTAAATAAAATAATTTTGCCAAATTAATCCAAATGCTTGACAGTCAAGTTTCGGTGACTTTCATTGAGGATATTGAAATTTAAATTTAATTTTTCAGAGACAAATATTTGTAGTAGCTGTGTGAGTTGGAAATATTTGAGGACTTTAGCTCGAACTTCGTAATAATTAGTTGTTTTAAGAGCTTATGTTAATCAAATACTTAAATCATATTGAACAGTAGTGTTCAATATGACTAAATATCCTACAGAGATTTATGTATTCATATATTCTTCTTCCTCCGTACACCATACGATCTACAGAAGAATAGTTAGTACAAGTTAATTAAGGTATGATCCAATGTCCACATTTTCGGCAAATTATGTTTACGAAATCAAATACAAATACAATATTAAATACAAAATGGAGAACTCTTACTAGAAACCTTGTATCATGCTGCACATTATGTTGTTACAATTAATTCTACACATATTTATTTACATACATGAATATCTTTTCACAACTAATTTGTTCTTAAACAACATGGTTGCTGTACGATGTAACCAGAATATTAATAACTTTTTTTTTGTGTATGTCCCTAAAATTATAAATCTACCTTCCAAAATTTAATGACCTATTGTCTTTCTTAAAAATAGTTTGTAAAGAAAAATTTTGAGCAATTTCTCAATTATTCGTTGCACTTATTAGACTATCATATATTAGCGGAAAAATCATTAAATTTTCTAAACCCCCAAAAAACAGATCCGATTTTGATGATTTTTTTTAATGCTTGTTATATCCAATTATTCAAAATCAGAAACATGAGTGATGGGGAAGATAATTTTTTGAACCTCAAATTTAAAGTCCGGTTTTTCAATAAAAAAATATACCGGGGGGTTTTCGGAGTTACTTATTACGAATACATTGCCAAAAAAAAAAGATTTTCTGGAGTCAACATAAAAAAAAAAAAAGGCCGCTACAATATGCCGCTAAAATATGGAGGATGGAATTTTTTTCTAAAGCAAATTGAGCATCTAGGTGATGATTAACAAAAAATAGCATTTATATTTATATTTTATATATTTTATTTATTAATACCAAAAAAAATTCATTGCTAGACAATAAAAAATGGCGACATTTTTTGAAAAAAAATGTGAAAACGCACATCAGCTTAGGCCATAACGTCTTTATTTTTTATGATACAGAACCAAGTATTTAAAAGACTAATTAATTATCTCAAACTCTGTCTCCTAGAAATTTTGTTGGAGGTTTTATAGTTTCTAAGATATTCAACATTTAAACTAAATACTTCATCCCATAATCTTTAGGATGCCATCTATAAACTTAAATATCTTCGAAACTATTAATCCTACGTAAATATTCATACTCATTCTCAGTTCATAAGCTTTATTTTTGATATCTATAATTTTACTTCCACATCCAGTGGAAGTATAGTAACGACAAAAAAAATTTTAAAAATTTTTATTGTTCAAATAGGGTTAAAATGTCATGAAACGTCGAGATTTTTAAGTTTGAGTCTGTCTGTCGGTCTGTCTGTCTGTATGTCGGTCTGTCTGTAACTTTTTTTTTGTGCGCACGTTTACTCTGGAACCGTTTAAGATATTGACTTGAAATTTGGTACACATATGTACTTTAACGAGAACTAGAACTAGATTATATTTTCATCTTGTTCCGTCGAAGGGTTGGGGGGTAAATTGGGGTAAATGGGTAAATCAAGCAAGTAAGAGTCCATAAAATGGGTATTTAGTATACAAAAGAGAAGCTAAGGTCTAAAAAAAATTTTTGGCATTAGCCACCCCCATTACCACCCCCACCCCCTTATTAAATGGGATGAAAAAAAAATTGTGATTTAGTGTGTGTACAAGAACCAAAAGCTTCAAAATATTTTTTTACTTCATCCACCCCCACTACCAACCCTCTACCACCACCCCCACCCCCACTACCGATGTAGCATATCGTTTTATATGTTTTTGGGGTAGACGATTTCAAATATTATGTTGTTAAAGTTATCTTGAGTAGTATGGATGCGCAGTGGGTTACTTTAAGTAGTATGGAGGCGCAGTGGCTTTCCTCGAGTACAATGGATGCGCAGTAGGTTATCACGAGTAGTGTGAATGCGCAGTGGCTTTTCTCGAGTGCCATAGATGCGCAGTAGGTTACCTCAAGTGATATGGATGCGCAGTGGGTTTCCTCGAGTAAAATGGATGCGAGTGGGTTACTTCAAGAAGTATGAATGTGAAGTGGCTTTACTCGAGTAAATTGGATGCACAGTGGGTTACCTTGAGTAGTATGGATGCGTAGTAGGTTTCCTCGAAGAAAATGCTTGTAGTAGAGGCTTTACTTCTATCGTGTAGTTTATAGTTATATCTTTGTCTTGCCATTTTCTGCGTATTAGTTCGACATTCAGTTGAGGTATATTAACGCAAAAAAAAATTTTGGAAATTTTCATTGTTTAAATAGGCCTATAATATCAAGAAAGGTCAATATTTTAAGTCTGAGCAAAATAAATTTGTCTGTTGCGTCGGTGTGTATGTTAGTCTTGTATCATTTTGGTGCTTACGATTACTCTGGAACCGTTTAAGATATTCACTTAAAATATGGCACACGTATGTTTTTTAACGAGATCTGGAACTAGATTATATTTTCATCTTATTCCGTTGCAGAGTTGAAGGGTAAATTGAGGTAAATGGGGGTAAATAGGTAAATCAAGCAAGTAAGAGTCCATGAAATTGGTATTTAGTAAATATAAGAGGAGCTAAGGCCTCAAAAAAAATGGCATTAGCCATCCCCATTACCGACCCCACCCTGTTATTAAAGGTGGTGAAAAAATAGTGTGATTTAGTGTGTGTACAAGAGTCAAAGTCATCAAGAATTTTTTTCACAGATGTGGCATATAATTTTATGAGGTTTTGGGGTACATGATTTCAAATATTATACCATTAAAGTTCCATAAACAATTATTTCCACATAGTGGAGTGCAAATATAGTATTTTGTTGTAAGAGACTTGGATGTGGAAGTAGTGATTCCTTGGGCAGTGGTTTTTTTGCTTAAACTAATATTTATTTAGATATTTGCTAAGAAAAAAAATTGCGTTTTTTCGAAAATCCGTTGATATTTTAACATGCAATTTTTTTCTGAAGCAAGTGCTGTAAACGGACGAAAAATTTTGAACGTCTAGTCTACTATATGTTAACAAAAAGCAGTACATGAGAACACATTTTTTTTAATTACTGACTACTTACATTAACAAAATGATGGCGTTTTTATTAAAAAAATGTGAGGAAGCACATTGTTTCTGTCATAACTTTTTTGTTTTTATGCTATAGAAATAGGCAAAAAAATCATTTGAAAGCCTAATCAATAGTCTTTCATTGTCAGCATTTTTGACGTAAGTGCCATCCATAGTTTCTGAGATATTTAACATTTTAACTAAATTCTTCGTCTTATAAACGTTCGGACGCCATCTTTATACTTCCATATCTCCATTAATGTTACAGAAATTAGAAAAATATGAAATTCATCTCCGATTTAGTAGCTTTCTTGTTTGTCTCCAGCATATCTTCGCTCAGTCCAATATTTTTCGAGTTATTTGACAAAAGTCGTGTTGAAATACATCATTTTTCAAGATAATGTCCCAATTTTCAAGTCGTTCTACTTAAAGACTATCAATTTAAATGAAAAGTTGCCTAGAACCTTTCCTTCTTAAAAGTTGATTATCTTTCAGTTCCAATGATTTTATTTTTTTTACTTGCCACCCCCTACAAATTAGCCCCAGCGGGAATGGTCCTGATATTGAATAATTAAATATAACAAACATTTAAAAAAATCAACAAAATGTTCTGTTTTTGAGGGTTTAGAAGTAAAAACCTTCATTGACTCATCAGCAGCAAGTTATTCATATTAAGAATATTGGGCAAGATAAAAAAATGTGCATATACTTTTTTACCGATCCCACTTCAAACGGTGATCTAACCAAATGCCCAAATATTTTATTTTATTGTTTCTTAACTTTCTGTATTTTCCGTCACCAAAATTGGGCCAGATGGAATCTGCATCCGATAAATTCAATCCGACTTTAAAGCTATGCGAATTGCTACTTCAAAATCACAAACTGCTTTTCTGAGATTAAAATTCGTAGTCGTGTCTTAGCACTTTTTCCTTATGGCATTAAGAACCAACGGAATAACTTTCACTTCGTTTATCGGGTAGCAGAGAAAATACCAAAGGTATGTTATGTCCGTTTTCGACAGTGTGGATAATGCAAAATTGCAGGAAATATTTAGCGCAGCAGGAAAACGTTCCATCAACGTAGATTGTGTTTTGCTGGCTGAGGTATCGAATGTTAGTCTCGCAGCAAAATATGATAATGCTGTTCAACCGATTATTCAAAAGTAAAAAGTTCTAATTTTTTTAATTTTAATTTTACTTCCACATCCAGTGGGGTATAGTAACAACAAAAAAATGTTGAAAATTTTTATTGTTCAAATAGGCTTAGAATGTCAGGAAGCGTCGAGATTTTAAATTCTGTCTATCTGTCGGTCTGTCGCCTGTCGGTCTGTAACTTCTTTGCGCGCACGATTACTCGTTTGAACCGTTTAAGATATTGACTTGAAATTTGGTACACGTATGTACTCTAATGGGATCTAGAACTAGATTATATTTTCATCTTATTCCGTCGAAGGGTTGGGGGGTAAAATGGGATAAATGGGGGCTAAATAGGTAAATCAAGCAGGTAGGAGTATATAAGAGAAACTAAGATCTCAAAATATTTTTTGTCGTTAGCCACCCCCATTACCACCCATTCATTATTAAAGGAGATGGAAAAAAAATTGTGATTTAGTGTGTGTACAAGAACCAAAAGCCTCAAAATATTTTTTTACTTCATGCACCCCCGCTATTACCCCCCTATCACCACGCCCACCCCACTGCCGCGTGGGATATAGTTTTATGGGTTTTTGGGGTAGACGATTTCAAATATTATATTATTAAAGTTCTATAGACAATTATTTCCACACATAAAATTTTTTCGTTATGAGAGACTTGGATAGAAAATCTTGATGTGGAAGTAGTAATTCCTTGGGCAGCGGTTTTTAATGTTAGTTCTGCAGAAAACAGCTTCTATGCTTCGTGGGCAGGACAAAGGCAGTAAAATAGTTCTTCTTGACCTGTACATACTGAGACGTACGTTTTCAATAAATTCACACTATCTTCTTTCAACGCGCAGCGTGTATAATTTTGCTTGGTTTTTTGGTTTTTCGTTGATATCTTCAGTAGCTTTCCTCTTAACACTATTATTCAGTTTCCGTAAGGAAAAACATTGTTGGTTGTTAGATACCTATTTTATAAGGGACAATTAGAACTTAATTAAGTATTTGCACACAGCAACAAAATCGTTTACGAAAGCCTCATCTGTAAATATAGGTTGTACAAGAAGCTTATCATAAAATTTACAAAATCCCGTTTGAACAAAAAGAATATTAAAATTTCAGACAAAATAGGTTAAATACCTTAAACCACGAACATAAATTAGTTAACTTACCTCAACTTCAAGATTTTCATTTCCTGGGTGACGATGTTCTTCTACTCCACATTTCTTCAACAGAATTGACTCGGAGAAATCAAATATTATCCTAGCAGAGCAGGATTTATTTGCGCAGTGACATGCAACTCCTGCAGAAGTTTTACGATCTTGTCGGAACTTGTAACCTTCAACAACAAATAACTTTTTGCCACGAGCACTTAACATGGTTTCAAACTCCATACTTCTCACTCAAAATCACTCACTTTTTTGGGTTCAAGATTGAGAGAGCGTTTAATTTTGTTTCAATCTATACGCAGCTAGCTCGGTAGGTATGATGTACTTAAATTCTTAGAAATATCGGTTAAATGCGGGGCAATAAACTTAGTTGCCCTTGCGCGTAAATGAAAGGTTCGTGTCTCTTACCTACTTTTGAAAAAGTAATTATGAGGGTTCATTTCTTAACCGCTGCGCGCAAATGCAAAACACCCCTCAAGAGTAGGTCTCGTAGTTCCTCCGGCTGTGAAAACTGCATTCCACGATACCTATAGCTTGAAGCTCCTATTGATGCAAAATGGCATAGAATATGAGTGATAGTTTCATCTTTAACTCCACACATCCGACCATCTTAGCGCCCAAATTTTTTAGCGCCCTTGAAATTATCTTGCCACGGCTGCAAGCAGCCTCGGCGATAATTTTTTTCTAGAGATAAAATATTTTCATATTCAGTTAAATTACACAGGCCCACAAAAAAAAGTAGTCTGCGCCGGGGTACTGACTATACCTATCCCTTGTATTTTGACCTGCTGAATACGAATCTGACCTTAGTTTTCTCCAGCACGTCAGGTTTTTTTTTAAAGCAAAAATGTCTGTTGGATCGTACTATTTTTATATTTATCTGGGTTAAAATAAAAACCTGACGTGCTTGGGAAAAACTAAAGTCAGATTCGTGTTCAGTGGCTCAAAATACAAGGGATAGGTATGGTATAGCCAGTTAGGGCTATTAAATAAGTTAATAATTAGATTTTTTAAAAGTTTTAATTTAGATTTCAAATTCGATTTTTTATAATAATAATATGTTATTGTCATATCCATAGTGATTGATATACGCCTATATGTGAGTAAGTACGCTACATATACTCCCCCCCCCCCCTACAACGAAGAAACCAACTTACCAAAGTATCAATATTTAAGAAAACATTTGAAAAAGAAGTCAGATTTGACTGATAGATGACAAAATAACGAGTTATACACCTAACCCTTACGACCTACTTTCATTTTTTAATTCTTATTGTTTCATATTATGCATAACAATTATAATGTTATAAATATCATTAACCTTGTTATCAAAATAATAAACATTCCAGTGACCTCATTACTGATAAGTAAATAGTATAAATACTAATCAACTTGCAATTGTAAATCAGTTCTACATTAATCACCAAAATCAATAGAAAGTAAAGTAATTGTGACTAGCTAGTTTAATAAAAGCTCTCAAATAAATTTATTGTGTTTGGCTCCCACGACCCAGCATAATTGGCGCAGTCGGTACTCTTTTTGAAGTTTGGCACTGTTTACCAGAAGACTCGACCAGGAGAATTTTCCAGGAGAATTTCTGCGGACAAGATATTTGTGGATTGGTATAATTTGTCGATTGGTCCTAGTAGTCCAAGGATTGAACAAGAAGCCTACAATACTTCAGGGAAAACTAGTAAGTTCCTATTTTACCTTTCCTTTTGGTTTAATAATTGATTGGTGTGGAACTCAAGGAATTATTTCAATTCGCGAGTAACATTTTGACTGTTTATCAGAATAATTACTCATAGATAATTTTGGAATTATTGTAATTCGCGATTGATTATTATTGACTGTTTATCAAAATAACAATCATAATTAAGACTTTTTCGGAAATTTTGACTCTATATCAGAATTTCGATTAAAACTTGACTGTTTATCAAGTTTAATCAGTAGTTAAGAACAAAAATTGAATTTGTTATTACTTTTCGACTGTAAAAGGTAACTTTCATATTTTTCAAAACTAAAAATGGCTGACGCAGATGTCGCTATTAATTTTCAATATTTTAAAATGCACATTGATGTCATCCCTAGATTTGATGGCAGGGCATCTCTTTTGATAGACTTTGTTTCGTCGTGTGACGAATTACAAGCTACATATGGCACGGGAAACAATGAAGTTCAAAATAAATTTGTTTTGAGAGCGATACGTAACAAACTTTATGGACAAGCACAAATTAACGTTTCAGCTCGAAGAGACGCTAAAGATTGGGCAACAATAAAACAAATTTTAATTGATACATTTGGCGACGCGAGGGATTTGCCAACCCTTCAAACAGAATTAATACATCTAAAATTTAATCCTAAAAAAGACACAATATTCTCATTTGGTAATAAAATTCAAGATTACGAATCACTGTTGATTTGCAAACTTGAACAATCCAATGACAGTGAAGAGGTTAAAAATGCAATGAACACAGTATTTCAAAGATTAGCATTAGACACGTATGTTAGAAATTTACCATTCAATTTAAAACAAATGATAAGAACAAAGGAAATTACTAAATTAAATGAAGCAATTAAGATAGTTACAAGGGAAGAACAATTTAATAAATATACAACAACAGTAAATTCATCCAATAATATATATATACCCATACAATATAAACAAATGCAACCAAAACAATTAATCAAACAACCTAATCCTAATAACCAACAACAACCAACTAATAATGTTTGGGCACCAAAAAAACAGTAACACTAATTACCAAGCACCTATGGATGTTATATAAAATTATACGCTTATTACCAAGACTTAGCCATAACAACCCTTCACAGGTATATCATATTACATGATAACGACTTCTCTTATTAATCGCTTATCTTAGAGATATTATGTTTCACCTTTGTTTCTCACATTTTATGATGACTGTCGAATTGCATTTCCTTTGTTCTATATTTTGCTTACTCAGGTTCTGAATGTTATAAATACGACTAGACATGCTTTGTAAAGTCAGTTATTAAACTCACTTAGAATGAAACACTTCTAATTATTATTATATTCCTTCTCCAAGAGCCAACGTTGGCTCCATGTAACTAAATAAAAGTTTTTAAAAAGTCATTCATGTGAACCGTGATCTAACATTGGCGCAGTCGGTAGGATCCGTAAACATCATCAGAACAAGAAGCCTAACTGGTAGTGAAGCGCAAAAGAACAAGGACAACATCTGCAGAAGGTGCCTAACTAGTGCGTGTACATCTGCGAGAACAAGGAGACCTTCCTCACTGGTGGTGGCGGATCCCAATCCCTTGACGGACGAAGAACCTACCCATGGAAACGAAACTAACGTAAGTCATTTAAGAATCATCTCGTACCATTTTTACTATTTTATTATTTTTTCGCAACTTATTTTATTAAAAGTGTATTATACTGCTAATACACTCGGCGCACAAAGCTAGCTCTCTTGTCAAAGTGAATCCATTCCTTTACAAACGCAACGAAACAAGTTCATTTAATTTTAAATTTATTTATTTTCGTATTATACTGCTAATACGAAACATTGTGTATTATACAGCTAATATACAATCCATTTACGCACACAACGTAACAAGCTAATTTAATTTAAGTTCGTATCATACTGCTGATACGCAGCCAATTTTTGTCCAAGTAATTTCTAAATACAAAAAGCAAAATGCCAGATAGAGCTCAACCAGAGCCAGTTCAACCAGTGCCACCGGCACCAACCGAACAACAACTACAACAACAACAACTACAACAGCAACAATTACAACAACAACAACAACCACAACCTGAGCAAATTGAGCCTTACAAGCTCTCTGAAATATTTTCTCTAATACCTGAATTTGATGGCAACGCCATAAATTTACAAACATTCTTAAATTCCTGTCATTGCGCTCAAAGCATGGCAATTGGAGATCAAAAAATTCTTTTGACCGTCCACATAAAAAATAAGTTAAAGGGCAAAGCTGCCGAATTAATAAATTCTCGTAACCCTGGCACCTGGCCAGAAATCAAAGCATTATTGGAAACCCACTTTGGGGATTCCAGAGATCTAACGGCCCTAATTCAGGACCTACAACGAATTCACCAATTGCCCGGTGAATACGCTCTAACATTTATTTCGCGTTTACAAACGCACAATGCTAAAATGCGCGCCGCAGTGCAAAAGCAAAATTTAACCACAACGCAAAGAGCTGCACAATCAGATCTCATCGAAACGATGACCTTAAACAATTTATTAACAGGCTTAGAACCGAATTTAGGCCGCATCATACGTGCTAGCAATCCTCCTAGCATACTGAAAGCCGTAAGCAGAATTCGTAAAGAGCTACAACTCTCTTATTTCGAACAACAAAAATTTCCCAAAAATAGTCCGGTCAAAAATCCTATTATGCAACAAAAACGACCAACTTCAAATTTTCAGCAGAAATTCTGCTCGTTTTGTAAACGAAACGGACATGTCATAAATGAATGCCGTACAAGGCAACAAACACAAACAATGCCGTCAACCTCACAAAATTTTCAACGACCAAATTACCCAGGAAATTCAAGTTTCCAAAACTTTTCACAAAATAATCAATTTAGTCAGAGGACATTCCCTCAAAACCAACCTAATCAACCCCAAAATAGGCCCTCAGCTATAAGGCCAAATCCAAACTTTAACCAACAAAGACCGTCAGCTATTCAACCTAACCCGAATTTTAACCGCTTTAACCAGCAAAAAGCTCATCATTTAAATTACGAACCTTACGATAACTATGCCGATCAATTTAATCAATACAATGACTATTCACCCGATTATCAAAATGTAAGTGACAGTTATGAAAATTACGATTTAGAAAACGCTCAAAGCTTTTCAGAGAATTATACAGCTAATTCCCAATATGAACAGTACGAGAATTATACTGCTAATTCTCAAACGCCACAGGAGGATTATACTGTTAATCCTCAGGATTTTCGCATAGATCCGGAGTACCCCACGGATACTCCAACACAGCAAACAGACCAATTCGACCAAATAACAAATCAAATACGAACGATGAATCTCAACGACAGTTTCGACCCGTCGCTGAACTTCCCGGAACAAGGGTTCATGTAGAAACACTATCACATTCATTGTTGACCGTAAATTCAAAAAATCTATACTACATTAAAGATATCACAAACAAATTCAAAATTCTAATCGATACTGGCGCAGGTATCTCTATTTTTAAACCAAAAACAGCGGAAAATTACAAACGGAGATTTTCAGAAAATGTAATTATACAAGGCATAACCGATCAGAAAATTACTATTAGTGAATCTGTTCTTATACCCTTTACGGAAAACGACCCACATAAAGTTTACATCTACGACCTAGATATCAGTTTTGATGGACTGATAGGAGCTGACTTCCTAGAGCACTATCATTGTATCGTCGACATAAGAAATAAACGATTAATAACCAATTTTAAAACAGTTCCACTTTTCAAAGTAACCGACGATTCGTCGAAACCCGAATGCGACAAAATCCAACCAAACCACAACCCTAATCAAAATAAGATTCAAATTGATGGCCGTACCGAAAAAATTTATAAACTAAAATGTAACCTTAGAAACACTGACGCTATTTTGCAAGCGCAAGAGAATGAAAAAGTCCGTTTACCTAATGCTCTTGTTAAAGTAAACGAAAACGGAGAATTTTTAACAACAATAATCAATGCTAATGTCATCCCGAAGACTGTCGATTTTTCCAATTTAAATTTAGAACCTTTACAAAAATTTAAGTCAATTTTTAACTTAAACACGCAAAACTCTGACCAACATCTAACGACTGACAGATCCTTCGAAATCAAGAACGAATTGCGCTTGGATCATCTAAACGAAGAAGAGGCCGAAATAGTAACGCAGCTTTGTTTAGACTTTCAAGATATATTCTATTTAGAAGGAGACAATTTGACCTTTACTAATGAAATCAAACACCCTATTGACACCGAAAATTCCCGACCGATATTCACTAAATCGTATCGATATCCTCAGGTCCATAAAGAAGAAGTTAAGTCCCAAGTATCGAAAATGTTAAGTCAAGGTATTATTCAACCCTCAATCTCACCTTGGTCCTCTCCTGTCTGGGTAGTTCCCAAAAAACTGGACGCTTCTGGTAAACAGAAATGGCGCGTTGTAGTCGACTACCGCAAACTCAACGAGGTTACAATCGGGGACAAGTATCCTCTGCCCAACATTTCCGATCTTTTAGACCAACTTGGCAAATGCCAATATTTCACAACCTTAGACTTGGCTTCTGGTTTCCACCAAATCGAAATTAATCCCGCAGATATTCAAAAGACTGCTTTCACAGTTGAGAACGGTCATTATGAATTCGTGCGAATGCCATTTGGACTCAAAAATGCTCCATCAACTTTTCAAAGAGTTATGGATAACATCCTGTTAGGTATTCAAAATGAACGATGTCTCGTCTACATGGACGATATTATTATTTACTCCCCTACAATTCACGAACACATTTCCCGTCTAACTGAAGTCTTTAAACGCCTTCAAAAAGCCAACCTCAAAATTCAACCAGACAAATGCGAGTTTCTCCGCAAGGAAGTCGCTTATTTAGGACATTTAATTACAAAAGACGGCGTAAAACCAAACCCTTCGAAAGTTGACGCTATTCTAAATTTTCCTCAACCGAAAAATCCAAAAGAAATTAAATCATTTCTAGGCTTAGCCGGATATTATAGACGCTTTATCCCTAATTTCTCCAAGATTACCAAGCCCCTAACAAAACTACTACAAAAAGACATACCATTTCTCTTCGACAATGATTGTATAAATTCTTTTCAAAATCTGAAACAAACATTGACGACAACTCCGATATTAATCTACCCCAACTTTGATGAACCTTTCGTTCTAACCACTGATGCGAGCGCATTTGCCGTCGGCTCAGTGCTGAGCCAGGGGCCCATTGGCAAAGATTTACCCATTGCCTATGCTTCTAGAACCTTGTGCAGTGCAGAAACTAAGTATTCAACGATTGAACGCGAGCTTTTATCGATAGTATGGAGTGTAAAGCACTTTAGACCATATCTGTACGGTAGGAAGTTTAAGCTTGTAACCGACCACAGACCACTCACCTGGCTATTCTCTATAAAAGACCCAGGAAGCAGACTTGCCCGTTGGCGACTCAAATTAGAAGAGTACGACTACGAAATAATTTATAAACCAGGCAAAATCAATAAGAACGCGGACGCACTTTCCAGAATCAAAATTAATCATTTTTCCGAATGTTCCAAATTCTATTCAAAGGTCCTAGCCGCGAATGACGAAGAGTCAGACGACGACGAAAACCCAGACGATAACAACGAAATCACTAACGAACAAATTTCCCGAGAATTTGAAACTTTCACCAACCTATATAAAACAACATCTTTAATAGACTATTCAAAAATCAAAGCCTCAAACAAACAACTCTTATACCGAGAACATAAAGATATTATAACCTTCTTCCAACAAAATAACTTACAAGACCTACATCACAAAATTATTGAGGACATATTCGAAGAAAACCCCAATTTTCATAATGATAAAATCAATATTGTATCGAGCAAAACAGTCAGACATAGGAGATATTTTATCATTCCTCTACCTTTTGATATCGAATCTGTAATTGAACATCTATTTTTGGTATTATTTAAAAATCAAGATGTTTTAGACCTTTCTAAGACATACTTTGTCGAAAATAACCTAGACCTCCCCATACTCGAAATTCTATCATTCATTTTTGCAGAAAAAGATTTAAAAGTAGTAATTTGTCAAGATATCGTCAGAACTGCCGACGAAGATGAAATCCCAATTATATTGGAGCAAAATCATTTTGGTAAAAATAATCTACACCGCGGAATAAATGAAACGATTCGAAGAATTAGAGAAAAATACACTTGGCAGGGTCTAACTAAAGACGTTGAAAATTTTATAAAAAATTGCGAAACTTGCCAAAAGACTAAAGTATGCCGGAAAAACCTTAATAACCCTCTAGTAGTCACAGAAACCCCAAGAACACCATTCGAAAGAATCAATATCGATCTATTTGAATTCCCCACTCGAAATTACGCTTTAACCATTCGCGACGAATTAACCAAATTCACGCAAGCATATGCAGTCCCGGACAAATCCGCAAAATCTGTCGTAAACACTTTGTTGTTATATTTTCAACATTATGGTACCCCATTAAGAATCCATTGCGATTACGGTGGCGAATTCGACAACCGTTTGCTAAAAGATCTCTGCACCCTCTACGACATAAAATTAACTTATTCAAGCGTAGGACATCCCCAATCGAACGGATCAATAGAAAGATTTCATGCTATCTTAGCTGAAATGATAAGAATTCATAAAACTGAAAACCCGAATGAACATCCGTTCACGATTTTACCATATGCAGTAATATGTTATAACAATTCGGTAAATAAAACACACGGTTTCACCCCATATGAACTTATCTTTGGTCATACGTCTAACAGACCACCTGAAACTTTATATAACCAAAAAGAGTTAATAACCAAATACGTTAGAGATTTAAACAACAGAATATCCCACTACTATAAAATAGCCCGTAGTCGAACACAATCTCAAAAAGAGAAAGCAAAAGTTCGCTTCGACAGAAATGTTCCCCAAAAACGACCTGAATACAAAATAGGTGACTTAGTTTATGTAAAAGAATCACAAATTAAGAACAAACTACAAAACAAATTTAACGGTCGCTTTAAAATAAAAGAAATTTCTCAAAATTCTGCTACCTTACTAAATCTCGAAACAAAACAAGAAACTAAAGTAAATTTTGATAGAATGAAACCATATACCGAAAATTAAATTTATTTTCAGGTTTCTCCTGCTGTTCGGATCAGCACTCTGTCAATATAAAATTACCCCGATCAATAACACTGTTGGTGTATACTACCACCAAGACACGGACATCGTGGTGACAAATGACAAATGGACTCTGCTAGTGCATAAAAACATTTCATCCCTCAAAATAGCTTTTGACAAAAATCAAAATATCTTAGACAGAATCTTGTACACTCTCAATAATGGTGATCACAAGTCAATTATTTTTACGAGTGAAATTAAAACAGACTTTAACCTTTTGACGCAAATATCCAACTCTATAAAAACAAAATTTGACGAAATCTTTTCAGACACAAAAAGATATAAACGAGGAATACTTAACGGTATCGGTACAATATTCAAATCCATAACTGGAAACTTAGATGCTGAAGATGGCCAGTACTATACTAATTGTATAAATAAACTAAATAACGACGAACATCAATTGGAAAACTTAATCAAAAATCAAATTTCAGTTACAACTTCTGTTATTAAAAACTTCAACTCGACTATACAAAAATTACAAATTGACGAGGAAACGTTTAACAAAGATCTCGAAGAAATCGAACACACAATTCAAACCATGACTCAAGCTATCGAGGCTGCTCACATAAAACTAAAATTCATATACATTTCTGAACAACTAATGGCAAGCTATTTGTATATCGAAGATAATTTGAACGACATTTTGAATTCAATAACATTTGCCAGATTAGGAATCATTCACACTTCAATCATAACCCCTAATCATTTAGTAACAGCATTACAAGAAATTTCACAGAGCTTACGTAGGAACAATTTGCCTCTCCCCATTAAATTATCGGCAGTTGCTAAGTATTTGGATATTATTGAATTACAAGCGTTTCAAATGGATTCTAACTTAGTATTTGTTTTAACAATACCACTTGTTGAACCTCAAAATTATAACACCTATCGCCTATATCCTATCCCGATACTTGATAACAGAACTGGTCTGCATCACATTTTATCTATTTCACAAAAGTATATCGCGAGAGACGATGATTCTTTAATGTACATACCTATACAAAATTTGAAAGAATGCAAACCTCTTTATTTTGGAACCAAACTATGTTCGAACCTGTTTGCCTATCCTATCGACCAAAATGCCATATGTGAAGCCAGAATACTAAAACCGTTGCCGAAACTTCCAGAGAACTGTCAAACTTCCTTCATTATTAGTCAGGGATACAACGTACAAGAACTTGAAGACAACACATGGCTAGTAATTAATTCCGAACCACTTCACATCACCATCAACTGTCCAAAAAGAGAATCCACGACAGAGTTAATCAACAAAAATTCCATCATCAAACTACAACCAGGATGTTACGCCTATGCAGGCATTACTCGAATACAAGCCAGTGCCAAAGACTTCTCCGAAATTAAGGACAATTCACATCCTATCCAAATTCCTTTTGAATGCTGTAATCACATGCCCGACAAAATCGAAATTCCAAAATTAAAACCACTCAAATTAAACAATCTCGACGTAGAAGATCTAGATATTGCAAAAACCAAATTGGACCAATATTCCAAAGACCTGGATTACCTCATAAATGAGCCTTTTGTGACCAAACACGTATCTTGGTTCACGTATTTCATAATCACTCTCATCATCCTGTTAGTTGTACTTTACATAACTTGTAAATGCAGAAGAAGAAGATGTAGAGCATTGCGAATCCAACCCTCAACGGACAACCCTCCTTCACCTCCTTCAGAGCGAAGCAGAGTTTTTACCAAATTCCCTAGATTGATCCCTCCAAGAAAGCGACCCGGTATTAAACCTCAAGAAGAAGAGGACATCGAGTTAACATAGACTTTCATATGTGGAGTTTTACCCTTGTCTATTAATTTAGACCATTGTATTTTATTCTTATCACATTTATGTAATGTACTACTCGCTTATTATTATTATCATTTACCAATTTTAACTTTTATGTATTTTATTATTTTGCTTTGTATTCATTCAATATTGTTTCAATTTATTTTGCATTATATTCATTTAACGTTTCTAACAATTTTCAAAAGTTGCTGCATAACATCAACTTTTTTATTAAGGGGGAAGTTGTTATATAAAATTATACGCTTATTACCAAGACTTAGCCATAACAAACCTTCACAGGTATATCATATTACATGATAACGACTTCTCTTATTAATCGCTTATCTTAGAGATATTATGTTTCACCTTTGTTTCTCACATTTTATGATGACTGTCGAATTGCATTTCCTTTGGTCTATATTTTGCTTACTCAGGTTCTGAATGTTATAAATACGACTAGACATGCTTTGTAAAGTCAGTTATTAAACTCACTTAGAATGAAACACTTCTAATTATTATTATATTCCTTCTCCAAGAGCCAACGTTGGCTCCATGTAACTAAATAAAAGTTTTTAAAAAGTCATTCATGTGAACCGTGATCTAACATGGATACCTCCACAGTAAATAAAACATTACAAACAAGAAACATACAACCTACACCTATGATGACTTCCACCATAAATCGAAGTACTAATCCATATTATAGAAGAAGAAATGAAGAATTACGTCACACTCAAGCAGACATTCCAATACCTACAACATTGGAAGAAACATTTGAACAACTTGAAACAATGAATGCACAAAACGTTCAAGAACCAACACAGGTAGAATATCATGTAGATGAAAATGCAGCACTTCTAGGAGACCCACGACTTATTGCTGAAGAAGATGATGAAGATTCAAATTTTTTCAATCAGCCTCAACACAACTCAATCACATAGTAGAATGTTATAATGTCATGACTACTAACTCACTACCATACATCCAATTACAGCACCCACCTATTAAACTCCTAATCGACACTGGAAGCACAAAAACCATTATAAAACCCTCTATTATTCAAACTTATTGCCCTCAGTTCATTTATTATAATCCCGTAAGTCTAAAGACTAGTACAGGTGAAGTTATTGTCAACGAACAAGCTGAAATTCCAGCTTTCCCTGAATTTAACTCAGATCAAAAATTGACTAATTTTATACGACTTTCATGAATTCTTTGATGGAGCTTTAGGATTCGCAGATTTAAGAAAACTTAATTTAAATATTTCTTTTCTACATAAAACACTTTCCAATAATTACTGTTGTCTACCTATCAAACTTAAAACACCATCCTTACTTATCACAATTAATAATGATAACACTAATAAAATATCACATCCAACCATTCAAGAAAGCAAAATACAACAAATTTTTTCCCCAACTTTACCAACTAATTCTCATTTATTAATTCAAGGCTTCTCAAATGAAAATCACTCCATTCAAGACACAGTTAATACAGCACCTAATAATATATCATCATTCGAATTATATCATCATAATACCTTTTCCTTTGATCATAAAAATCTAAATCAATTCAATTCTTCCAATATTTCAGTTAAAAGACAACAACCCCATTCTGATAAAATTAACATCCAATCCCTCACCGGAACAAACACTCTAATCAAACCTTGTCGTAAAAACCATGACATTCATCTAAACTCGGAGGACAAATTGACATTTACAAATAGTTTTAAACATCGTTGGAAACAGCGATTTAAAAATAAGATGACTGATGCATTAAGTCGAATCAGAATTGTAGAATTCAATGCCAATGACACAACTAACAATACAGATAATATAAGCACTCAACCTCAGGTAGATGATGAACTTGACAAAATAATTGCAAATGTACTAGCAAACGATACAGAACCAGAACCACAACTATTAGAAGAGATGATAGACACAGACGATCAAACACAACATACAGCACAAGAAGATCCAGTTTTCACAATGCCATATACGGAACAACCTGTAAACGCATATAAAAACCAAATAATAATAACGGAATCTAATCACACTCCAAGTGAAATTTGCAATTCAACAACTATTTTCAAAAACATTCGACATACAATAACTCTCAGAGCAAACTTAGATGATATCAAAACATTACATTTTCTCAAACAATTCATATCAATAGATGGAAACACTTGTTTTAAATTTGGAACACCTGCATTAGAAAGAAAAATAAACAGAATATTACGAACATCATTATTATACCACAATTCAACAAAAACACTAATCTCAAATATTTTATTACAAGACATACAAACACCAGAAGAACAACATCAAATTATCGCTTATCACCATCAAGGTAAAACTTGTCACCGTGGAATTAAAGAAACTACAAAATCTATTCAGAAAACATACTATTGGCCCAATATACAAAAAGACGTGACTAATTACATAAATTCTTGTCAAACATGTCTTACTTCCAAATACGACAGAAACCTTCAAAAAATTAAATTAAAACTGACTGAAACACCCGATAAACCTTTTGAAAAAATTCATATCGATGTTTTTCACAAAAATCAAGAAGATTTTCTAACAATTTTTTATCCATTTTCAAAATATGGTCAAGCTTATTATTTAGAACATAAAAATAGCATATGCATTATGGAAAATCTTCTCCACTTCTTTTCACATATGGGAATACCTAATAAAATAATTGCAGACAATGGTACCGAATTCAAAAATCAATTAATAACAGATTTTTGTTTATTACACAACATTGCCTTACATTACACAACACCACATCATTCCAACTCCAACTCACCAGTAGAAAGATTTCATTCGACTATAGCAGACTCTATACGATGTCTTAGAACAGAACAACAAAAACCTATAAAATACTTAATGACACTAGCAGTTATGCAATACAACAACTCAATTCATTCTGTAACACAAATGACACCATTTGAAATAATACACGGACCGAGAACAAATCCTTTTGATTTATCTCCTCAAATTATTATATCTCAATACATCGACAACCACAGAAAGAATTTAGAAAGGATAAATGAAATCACTAAAAAACGAATAGAAAATAAAAAGGACGAAGTTATTCATGACAGAAACAAAAAATTAACAGACCCTACTCCAATTCAACCCAAGGATACAATATACATTAAAACTGGTAAACGCGTTGCAAAACATTTACCTAAATTTAAAAAAGCGACCGTACTACAAGACAAAGATATTGCTGTTGCAACAACGTCAGGTGTGCGACATAAAAATCAAGTCCAAAAACAAAGAAGAATTACTATTAATTCTGGATCTTTGTTACAGAAACGTAATGATGACACAAGTATTCATCCCACTACTATTACTCCAAACATTGACCCATCTAGTACAGTCAGATATAACTTTCGACCCCGTACAACACCCGGTAGTCTTCCAAAATTTAGGCTTTGACGTTCGTCTAATTAGTCATTACCATCAATTCATACACGAATTAGATATAAAACCACTCGTAGACGCTTATTATAATACAATCTTTCACTTAAATAAAAGTTATGAGATAGATACTAAAAAGAATAAAGATAAAATTGATTACGCACTTCTCAATCAAGCTGAAACTTTAGAAAAAATAGTTACCAATGAATTTCATAAAGTAATTCCCAGGCGACTAAATAGAGTAAAACGAGTTAAAAGAGGCGCACTTAATTTTGTTGGAAAAATAGACAAAGCTTTATTCGGAGTAGCAACTGAAGAAGACATTGCTAATTTTGAATCTAAACTTAACACTTTAATGTCAAACGAAAAAACACTTGCAACAGAACTTAATCTTAGAACTTCACTCTTTACAACTTTTGCAAATAAAACAAATGAATTAATGGAAAAAGTACTATCCAATCAACAAAAACTTAATGAAAATGTTAAATATTTGATGATTAATTACAATACAAACGAACAAAGACAAGTCGTGATAAATCAATTTCAACTTTTGTTATACTACTTTCAGCAAATTGAACAAACAATAACTTTCTTAAAATTAGATACAGTCTATCCTTTCCTCTTAACAGATCGAGATATGCAAACAATTATGATTAATTTACGTTTAATATATTCACCTGAACACTTGCTAAAATTCAAACAGCCATATTCATATTTTCAAGCTATAAAACCTTTTTTAAAAAATAAATATCTTGTATTTCTGCTTACATCATTGTTATAAAATATTATTTTGGGTATTCAGCAGATAACTTTCAAAGAAATCATTCGTTCCTTTCATATATTATTGATCTAAATCTGATCAAGCTAGAACATCAACGAGTAGTCCTCTTACAAACAAACTTGTCAATTTCTTTATACATTTACTATGTCTAACATTCAATATGAAAAACAAGAAAATAACCATTCTTTCTATATATTGAAGATCTAAGTCTGATCATGCCAATATATTGTCATATATTTCATTGTGCTTTTCAGTAGTTCTTGGCTTTGAAATGTAACTAATGTTTGTTTGTGATGTAGTATCCTCTAGGTAGGGCTAGAGATGCTTGAAAGATTTCCTCGCAAGGGTGGATTTCTGATAATATATTGGCATGATCAGACTTAGATCTTCAATATATAGAAAGAATGGTTATTTTCTTGTTTATCGTATTGAATGGAGTATCCTCTAGGTAGGGCTAGAGATTCTTGAAAGATTTCCTCTTAAGGGTGGATTTCTGACAATATATTGGCATGATCAGACTTAGATCTTCAATATATAGAAAGAATGGTTATTTTCTTGTTTTTCATATTGAATGTTAGACATAGTAAATGTATAAAGAAATTGACAAGTTTGTTTGTAAGAGGACTACTCGTTGATATTCTAGCTTGATCAGATTTAGATCAATAATATATGAAAGGAACGAATGATTTCTTTGAAAGTTATCTGCTGAATACCCAAAATAATATTTTATAATAAAACCTTTCTTTCAACAATATGATTATGTAATTTATGTAATGCTCTTTGTACCCATATTGACGACGAAAACTTCAATATCGCTTTTCGAAGTGATTCCTGTACCAATTAATAATTTAACCATTATTTCACCCAAACCCTACTTACTAGTTGACTCTACTGACAACTATCAATGGAGTGCTACTGAGCCAACAAGATTGGAAGATACCTACTTCATTCAAGATCACCTACAAAATACCAAGGATTGCTTCGTAGAGTTACTTCGCAGAAGAAAAGAGGCAAAAGATGTTTGCAAACTAACAACGATACATATGAAAACACCCCATGTGGGACATATTGCACCTACTGATTATATCATAATGATTGATGATATCACTACCTTCGAATACACATGTCATCCAAAAACTATTTCCTATAAAACAATAATTTACAACACCAAAATCACATTGGGACCACATTGTGAATTCTATATAAACAATCAATCTTTTGCGTATGAACCTCCACTCTACACGAGTACCTCATATTTGCTACCTAATATTTCAATGGAAACATTTTCTTTTAAGGAAATATCCAGTCTATCTCTAAAAGAATTACATTCAATACAACATAACATTGGACATCTAAAACCAGTTCATGTAAAAAACTTTTCTATCTCTCCAATATATGATAATCTATGGATTATTCTACTTCTCGTCATACTCATTCTCATTATTATCCTTTACTTCTGTTGGAAACGAAAACAGTCCTTTCCAAAACTTAATTTTTTCATCAAGAAGACAACCAAGTCAACAGATGTCTCATTCAACAAGGATAAAGAAGAAGTCAACATACCGATGGAATCAATGAAAGCTGACCTCCAACATAAAGGACCCCAGCTTCCATTCTAAGAGGGGAAGAGTTATAGACCTAACCCTTACGACCTACTTTCATTTTTTAATTCTTATTGTTTCATATTATGCATAACAATTATAATGTTATAAATAGCATTAACCTTGTTATCAAAATAATAAACATTCCAGTGACCTCATTACTGATAAGTAAATAGTATAAATACTAATCAACTTGCAATTGTAAATCAGTTCTACATTAATCACCAAAATCAATAGAAAGTAAAGTAATTGTGACTAGCTAGTTTAATAAAAGCTCTCAAATAAATTTATTGTGTTTGGCTCCCACGACCCAGCATAATTAACGTAACACAGGGAAACTTATTTTTGTAATAACATTATCCTTAATGCGAGTATGTTATATGTCATTGATGAATTGAAATAAAATAACATGTATATGACTGATGCTAAGTGGAATAAAAGTTCGCAATCATAATTGGATTGAGCGTCTTTAATAGGTAATTGATAAAAATAGCATGCATGTGTGGTGCTAAGTGAATGAAAGTTCACAATCTATAAATTGAGCGTCTTTAGTAAATTATTGATAAAAATAGCATGCATGTGTGGTGCTAAGTGAATGAAACACAATCTATAAATTGAGCGTCTTTCGGAATTGATTGAGTGCATTGAAGAAATTGAGGTAAGTGATAAAATAAAATAGCATGTATTTGATGATGCTAAGTGAATATGAAAGTTCACAACCGAGCATTGAGAGCGTCGAGATTGAGCGTCATTCAGTAAATTAAAATTGATTGATTGAATAGCACAGTTAATAGAAATGAATTGTGAATTAATTAAAATAGTAAATAATTGATACATTGATACATTGATAAGCTGATTAAAAAATGCAGGGAGCAATATAGAGTACCTACCCAACATGTACATGATGAAATATGTAATAAGAAGTCTTCTGAAAATCCAGTCTGATTCATTTCCCGGTACCATCTTCATGGAGAGACTGAAGAATCCGTATCTAGTGAAGATATCTATGGAACGGCCGACCTTTAGCAGGCTGCCTTCTTGTGGACGTCGTCCGTCGTTAAAGCGGTTATCAGCTCGAGCAGTTGCGTTCGGCCCCATATTCACGTCGTGACGCAGCTGTCGAGAATATCCATGAGAAATTATTTTCAGCATAACTATTTAACAACACTGTCAAAAGCTTCAAACCACAGTCTTCATAATGAATTTTTTGACAACTGCCTTGAATTCTCATGGTATACGTGAATACGTTCGGGGTCACCAATATAACCAGTTAGGGCTATTAAATAAGTTAATAATTAGATTTTTTTTAAGTTTTAATTTAGATTTCAAATTCGATTTTTTATAATAATAATAATATGTTATTGTCATATCCATACTGATGGATATATGTGAGTAAGTATGCTACATATGGTCAGTACCACGGCGCAGACCACTTTTTTTGTGGGCCTGTGTTATTAATAGGTAGTCTGTAAGATGGGTCACTTATGACTAAACCTTCATAACATTTTAAATTTTTTCAACGAATCGAATGTTCGCCATTATTAAATAAACAATGAAAAACAGTGCTAAATAAACAATTGCCGTCACGTAATATGGGAATAGCAAGTCGATCCGTGATGAAAGGAAATATTCTCCAAAAAATAATCAATGACAATTTATTTTAGAAATGAATAAAACAACAGTGAAAAAACATAAATTATTTTGATGTTTCCGACTGCAGTGCGTGATACACACGCTGGTCCCTTCTGCTAATATGCTTGTATTCCATCCATCAAAACTTACTGTGCCCTCCATATTTAGTTCATCACGAATATGCGGAGATTGATGTGGGGGGGGGCATAAGTACGGAACAACTATAGTTCGAGCGCAGTTATTGATTTAATTAATTAATTAATTTCGCATTTACGTATGAAAATAATAATTAAAAAAAATTAAAAATTAGTTATGACACTGTGAATACAGAGAACTTTAATTTAAAGAGAGAATCATCAAAATGCTGCGAAGCCGGATAAGAAAAATGCCTTGGGTTTTAAATGTATAGATTACTACTTACCACCGAAAATAACTATTACATATTATTAGTTCTTTTCAGAACTAATAAGTTCACAAATTATCATAGATAAAGCAATTAAAAGCGCATAAAAATTTAAAAGGACTGAATATAGATAATTTCCATGCACGCCTATACTGTGTAAAAAGAAACTAGATTTTAAATTAGAGATTGTACACATCTGCCGGTGCGCAACGTTAGTTGGCTTTTCCATTTATTATATATAGAGTTTCAGGGTCAATAGCCGTACGAAATTCACGTCTGAAAAGATTACTGAAAATGCATTGATAGATCTGCATATGATATAATAAATCCATGATAAATCCCTAAATTCTGACATAAACATAACAAACATAAAATTCAAAGTAATCGGTCACGTGTCTTATAATCTTTTATCAAAGCCCTGTATAGTGTAGGTAGGTATATGAGTATATTCTATCAATTTCCTTTGCAAGTCAATTGTAAAAACGTGTTAAAAAAAGGTAATCATTTTATGACAAAGTTTTCGTCCAGCACGCAGTAATTTCGTCTTCATTTGCTCGAACTTCTAAAACGTCAATATTTCACCTCCCACTAATTTACGAAATGCAGTGTAAAAAATGACAAATCGAGTGTACTTATCATAGGACACTCTGAGAAATTGGTCTACATAAGTGCTGGGGCTCAAGTTGGGGAGAGACAATATATCGGTGAAAGTGAAGCAAGGTAAAAGAAGTTAAACCATGTTATCAAATTATAAAAAATCCATACAGGGTATAAATTCTGGTTTATATAGAAAATATTAAAAACAACTTTGAAATTGGTTGAAGAAATATGATAATATTATAGATAATATAAATATTAATCATAGTATTGTACCTGTAAAGAAAACTGTAAATTAAATTTGAAAGCCCACCCACCGACCGTCTGGCAGATTAGATGATTCAGATAGTCTACATAGCAGTGTTGGTAGAATTAAGCTTTTATTTAATCTGTCGGTTGTGCTGTCTAAGGTTATTTAGTAAAGGTGTAGCTCTTAAATAGGATCAAAAACCATAATGTTTGTGTCAAAAAGGGGGAAAAATGTTATTGCTGAAGGTGCGGAAAAAGTACCGTCAAAGGAAATCCTTGCAAAATTGTACCACTACAGTTCTCCGAATTTATCTTATTTGCACCAAAAATCTATCGTCCAGTGAAAGGTATATTATCTTTGGCAGCAGGTGGTATCCTTCTTGTAGTTGTAGAAATAAAAGTGCAATATACTCAATAAGTAGTTAGTTAAGAATTGATCACTTACCTTATTACATTATTCTTAAAAGGAAGTTTAATTTTGTCAAAAAATTCTCATAAAATATTTGATCCTCCTATGTAACATTAATATTTAAGTGCAAATATATACTAGTATGCAGATGTAGACAATCAAAACGCGCAGTGAGAAATGTACGTAAGATTTTATCACTATTGTAAAAAATTACACTCCAAATTGGTCTTAAATAAGTGACAGGAACAATTTGTGCAAATAAATAATGTCTTACTGGAATAACGATATTGTACAGTTCTTGCATTAACATTATTTGAAATTGTTATACAAGGAGTTCACAAATATAGCTAAGAGTATAAATAATATAAAGTTCCACTGCGAAAATTGATGAAATACTCCTCCGAAGTCAAGAAATGCTCTTAGCACGTATTACTGTTTGGATAAGGTACCTTTTCAAGTTAGTTACAACAGATATTCATCTGTAAAATTGAAGAAAGCTTAGCAATATAATAATTTTATATATTTTATGATACATTCGCCAAATAAATTTGGAGGTAGTGAAATTTTCCCTCACTTGATGGTGGCAGTTTTTCGTCGAGTACAGCAGTCGCGGGTAAGGAGTGATTGCTGATTTTCCAAGAACAGAAGAAGGGGGCCACGTAACTTGTGAACGAAAGCGGAAATTCTCAGTGGTCATGTTTTGCCTTAAGTAAACTATCACTTTGTTTGATTTTTAATTAAGCAACCAGCAATAATACACCTCGATGTATTGGTAGTGTCCGCTGTAAAACTACACTTATTCCATGAATTTGAGGGAACCTTCATTTAGATTAGTAATATTACAACATGCTAAAATCTGTGCACTGTAGTTTCATGCTAGATAGAACAAACACAATCTGAGCTGGAACAATTCTTGGATTTGAAGCAGTAAACTAAATTCAGAACTTCCGTAGGTGCAGGATCGGTAGCTAACCACTGAATTGTAGTTACCTTGATAATCAAGGATGATCTATTGCGGAAGGGACAATCATGAATTTATGGAAAGGTGTTTTCCAAATAGCCGCCTGATAATTTGCCCTCAAATATGCAATTTAAGTGTTGAACTGCAAGCTGTCAATTTATTTAAGTTTTATTAATTGGCCTATTGCACGTATTGTCACACCTAAAACAAATTAAAACAATAAAATCGCTGCAGCCTGCCAATTCCTTATTCACCTTTTTGATGCTTAGTAACAATTTATATTATAACTAGCTGATGCCCGCGACTTCATTCGCATGGAAGACTTCTTGCGCGTTGAATTGTGAACATTGACATATTAACTTTCGCCTATAAAGGAGTACTACGTACTCACTGAGTAATCCTATAGCACTCAGGAAGTACACCCGAGGAAGCCCACTGCGCATTCATTGCACTCAAGAAAAACATCTGCGCGTCCATAGTACTCGGGGAAACCCACTGCGCATCCACTGTACTCGAGGAAACCCACTATACATCCGTAGTACTCGGGGAAACCCACTGCACATCCATTGTAGTCGAGAAAACCCACTGCGCATCCACTGCACTCGAGGAAACTCACTGCGCGTCCATTGTACTTGAGGAAACCCACTGCGCATCCATAGTACTCGGGGAAACCCAGTATGCATCGTAATTTGATAACAATTCATTATTCTATTTTTGTGTTAGAGCGAGTTAAACGAAGAAGTAATTATTTGAATCGACAATAAAGCACATGGACGGGTATGTGTCAAATTTCATGCTAAAAACATCCCTCTCCCTCTTCACCCGTTTTCTTTTTGAAAACCGTCGAATACGTGTCTCCTTATTTCCTCAGAAGAGCCCATCGCTGGAATATCACGTTTCTGACTTACGCGATTTCAGAGATACCCTTTAGACCATCTACCACCCCCGTTTTCACCCCTTCAAAAAGTGAAAATCGAAATTTCCTCTTACTCGTGTCTAATAGATTCCAATAGTATTTCTGCCAAAGGACCCCGTACACATTATAGGGGAAAAACGACTTCGTCAAATTGGCCGAATTTTTGATATGACGTTGAGTCATCATCCCTATAAAAATTTTTAGTAACATTGGCGTCCAAAAAGCTCTCGTTTTTAAACTGGACTACAAAGAGTTGACAAAATCGGGATTTTTCGATTTCGCGTATGTCACGGGAGATCGGCGTATTTTGTCGCTACTATTCACATCGACGCAGGCAATGTGGTGTTTTTTGTATATACATATTTAAGTTTATGTAAAATATAGGGTTGTGCTCCGCTCTCTGCCTTGCCCAGGATCAACGAGCAAATATTATTTTCAAGGAATCATCTGATACCCCGTGCTGTATTCTACACAGAACCTCATGAGGTTTTTTTTTTATATATAACGTGACAATTATTATTACTAATAATAATAATAATAATAATCTCCATTCATTATTATTTATTTTTTTGTAAATATTACTTTTATTCACACGTAATTTCCACTTTTCATTCCCAACATTCTTCAAATATTTTTCAAATAGTAAATAATAATTTGATCATAGGTGGCTTCTGTCAAGTATTGTGAAAAACAAATATACTTGAATAATATCGTGTGTTCATAATTAAGTAAATTCCGTTTGAAAAAGCTACTAAACTACAGGTAAGTAACATAAAATTAGGTAGGAAATGTTTGTAGAAAGTTGTAATAATTTTTTTATAACTTCTTCGCGTTTTCGTTCAAATTCAATACAAATGCATGAACTATTTTATTAAAGAGACAGAACATTATTTACATAAACAGAAACATATAGTGTATAGGTATTTGGTTTTTCCTTATACGAGCGTTTTTTTCAGAGCTGTTTCGCGTTTGTTCTATAACATTTTGAAGGCACGTATAATGGCGCAACGCATTAATTGCTTCGTTTGCAACAACCGCTTCATTACCAGAGTTATGAGAATCGTATTGAATTTTGATTCAGAAAAAAAAGGTAATCGCTTTACGTTACCGAAACGAACTAAATAATCCACCAATTATTGATATCAACAATAATACACGAGTATGTATCAACTGCGATGAATTGTTGAGGGCAGACTTAGCAAATGCTGATGATCCTGAATGTATCCGACTCAGAGTTTTAAAACATAAATCGTCTGATATTTGTTGTATTTGTAACAATAGGCCCCCTGCTTTAAGTCGCATTTCTGTTAAAGCAAGAGTCCAAATATATCTTGATACTAACATTTATTTTCCTCAGTCTATTCGTCTATGTAACCACCACTTACGATGGCATGGAATTCCTAAATAGACCTATAAAATTACAAGGAGCAGAAGTTTTGAACTTCTTTACTGAACTTCGTAATAAGGCGTTGATTAAGAGAGATGAGCAATTGACTGATCCAAATATTTTCTCAGACGAAGACTTTCGAACAATAACTTCATTATCAAAACCTCAATTTGAGGATCTTTATAACCACTGCGATCCCGTGAATGAGGCAAATAATCGACAACGACGTGTTAAAAAAAAGGATCTCCTGGCGTTTTGTGTAAATTACGGCAAGGCAGATGATTTCTTCAAAGTAATATTTGCTTATACTACTCACCAAGCTGTCAGCATGGCTATAGGCGTTGTAAGAAGATCATTAATCATGCGTTTTGTACGTAAAAACATAGGATTCAACGCCTTAACTCGCGAACAGTTTATTGAAAGACATGTAACAGATTTCGCTAACGTTTTGTATAATGCTGACCCTAACAATCGCAAAGCTATCGTCATTGTTGATGGTACCTACATCCTGAAAAATCAGGCAACTACCGGCCATTGCGACAATCGTATTCCATACATAAAGGTCGGCACTTGGTGAAACCTGCATTACTAGTTGCAACGAACGGTTATATTTTAGATATCCAAGGACCCTATTTTGCTGACGGCAAAAATAATGATGCCGCAATGCTTCGGACAGTACTACAAGAGAACATTGGGGGTATCAGAAATTGGTTTCGAGAGGAGGATATATTCCTTGCCGATCGAGGATACCGTGATATTATTCCTTTTCCCGATGGATTCAACTTTGACTATAAAATATCCCCGAGTATACAACCAGGGGAGCCCCAATTCACAACAGAAGAAGCCAATAAAGCAAGAATCGTGATCATTCAGAGATGGGTTGTCGAAGTTCGAAATGGATACATCAAATCAATATTTCGCGTTCTCGACGGTATTATTCAAAGAGCTCACGTCCTTCACCTGACAGACTTTTATTTAATAGCTGATGCGATGATCAACAAGTATCACGAATTAATTTTAATGGAAGGAAAAACTGCCGAATTGGCTCAAATGAATGAAAAAATAGATGATTTAAATGTATTTCAAATATACATTGAAGCCGAAAACTTGGAAAGAACTTAGAAAGAAGACGCAATTTGGTCCAGGTTTGGTGAAAACTATCTGCAAGGCTTCCCACGATTAGATTTAGAGTACCTACAATGTTTAACAACACGAATATATCAGTTAAGTTTGACACCATCTTACGTTCAAGACAAAAAAGATCTCGACGGGTCGGAAATATTTGAATTTGACGAAAATAGTGATGATCCAGAACTGCTTCGGAAAAGAATATATTCCCGATTTAGAAACGCTACGAAGTAACAATTGTGGATCTTATTTATCCAAAATATTGACGAACATGAAATGGACCAAGACCAAGAGGGCCCAATCGCAGGATACTATTGCACCTGTAAGTCCGGAGCCCACATAACCAATGTTCTATGGTATTTCAGCAAGTTGTAAAATATCCCGATCGTGCCCTTCTAAATTATATTAAAAATGCATGTAACAGGTGGAATCCAAATAACGACCAGCTAATAGTTAATATTGAGGACTAGAACATAGTAATCAAAGAATACAGTAACACAAATACATCCACCCACACACATAGCCACTTACGCACACATCCTCCACCATACACACACATGCACAACACTGACAAACTACACATGGGATCAGAAATCCGCCACGCCCCCGTCGTTGATCCTGGGTAAAGCAGAGAGAGGAGCACAACCCTATATTTTACATAAACTTAAATATATATACAAAAAACACCACATTGTCTGCGCCGATGTGAATAGTAGCGATAACATACGCCGATCTCCCATGACATATGCGAAATAGAAAAATCCCGATTTTGTCAACTCTTTGTGGTCCAGTTTAAAAACGAGAGCTTTTTGGACGCCAATATAGGGATGATGACTCAACGTCATATCAAAAATTCGGCCAATTTGACAGAAGCCGTTTTTCCCCTATAATGTGTGCGGAGTCCTTTCACGCTTCTAGGTCTAACCGCTTCCGAAAAGCTTAAAAACCTTCCCCTCCCCGTTAACCCGTTCGGGGGGGGGGGCTCTTTTTGCAAACACCATCTACTCATCCCTTCAAAAAGTGAAAATCGAAATTTCGTCTTACACGTATCCAATATATTTCAACAAAAAATAGTTTTGCCAAATTCCATGCATCTAGATCTAAGGAAAGAGCCTAAAATTTCAACCCCCTTTTTCACCTTTTTTAGGGGTAGAATTTCGAAAAATCCATTCTTAGTGGTTTCCTACGTCATTCGAGAACCCCCATTTGAAGGTTCTAGACCCAGCGGTTTGAACTGTGAGATCAGTCAGTCAGTAAGGGTACTCTATTACAATACAATACAATACAATACAATCTTTATTATTCCTCTTAATGTTACAGCATACAGAGAGTTGAACATTGTGGGATCGTCAGCTGGTACATATACATATATATGTAGATATATATTATCAATAAAAAACATAGTTAATGGATAATTAAAAACAAATAATATATAAATATTATAGTAGTCATAAACTCCACATAGATAAATACAACAATATTAAACATTTTGAGACGTAACATTATCATTAAAAAAATCTTCTACAGAATAGTAGCATTTACGGATTAAAAATATTTTTAATTCTGCTTTACATCTTAACACCTATATATCTAGGATTTTGCTGGCATATAGATAGCCTAGAGAACGGTAAAGTCATGTCATTTTTGGTGCGTGTGTCGTAGTCGTGAATATCCTTACGTGTTTGTACACGTAAGGATATTCATTATATATATATATATAGATTTTCTTATTAATATTTTAACTATTTTTTTTTCTGTGTCGGTAGATACTTCAAACACTAAGAAGCTCACGCAGTCTAATTTTCTTGACAGTTACCTTCTAACTATTATTGTCAGTCTTATGTTGTGTCCTAGTTTACGTATTCCTGTACAATGGTATATTATTCAACGAGCGGTAATGTAGGTAAAACTCACGCAGATGAAAGTTTGCAGCACGAGCCGTAGGCGTGTGCTGTAATTCATCAAGTGAGTTATTACCATTACCGCAAGTTGAATACTATACTTTATCTACGATCATAACAATAAATATTAAATTGAGAAAATTTTGTTTAAATTATTCAGTTTGTTTATTAATAAAATTAACTGTCAAATTTAATTTCTGCAGCCACATTTATATTTGTTCTGTGATTTTTCAGGTAATAAATTATGTATTGTATCATAGCTACTTGTTTTCATTCTGGTGGTGTACATATTAGTTCATCTTCACTAACCGAATTCATCATTTTTGGCACAAACTTAACTTGATTTGAAAACGTCGAAACTATTCAAACATGATAACTGACCTTCCTCCTCTCAATAATAATAGACCGATCTGTGTCACCGTATCGAAAAAGAATTTCTCAGCGCCAGCTTCGTGTCACGTGCGTTACATCGATTGAAGAGGCTAGACATGAAGATAAAGGTGATTGGCTCTGTACCTAGTTAGTTATAATAACTCACGCATTATAACTCACACTATTTATTTATGGATACTATTAGTTGTTCAGAAGCAGTTAATCATTTCGTACATAACCTAATAAGAGTAGATAAAAGTATATAACGGAGTCTTTATTTAAAATGGAGGAAATGGCGATTGCGCCGGTTAGAAATTTGTTTAGCACAAAGTTTATTTTTTAACTATTTTATGTACTCTTATTAGGTTATATACTAGTTAATAAACTGCTTTCGAATAATTAATAGTATTCATAAACAAATAGCGAGAGTTACAATGAGTGAGTTATTATAATTCACGGGTACAGAGCCAATCACCTTCATCTTCATGCCTAGACTGTCTAATCGACGTACTAGCCAGGGAGGCAGCGACAGATTTTTCGTTAATATATTTAAGGCTAGATTTTTTTTTCCATGATAACTTAGACAGTATCAATGATGAAGGGGTAATTCTACCAATCTATAAGTTCTGCAAAAATGAGTAAAAAATTAAATAACATGTTGCAAAAAGAGGTATCGATTTTCTGAAATGTCACAAAATGTCACTTTTGATTCGCTCGTGCCGAGCCTAATTTTCGAATTTCACCATACAATTTAAGATCAGGTTTGTCTGGAAGACTTCCTCTATACGTCGCGACATCGTACGGCCGTCCCAATGGTGTTTTTCGAAAAATATGAACGTGTCAAGATTGCATGTTTTTGCAATTTTTTCTGCTCCGAAATGCAAGCTGTTTTTGCTATTATTCGGAGATATCTCCGAAACGGTGGGAGTTAGCTTGAAATAAAAAATAAGATCACGAGTATTTTCTACTGCGAATCTTTTTGCTACCATCAGATTTTTGATTTTTTTTTTTTTTCGTTTCGGAGATAACTACTGAAATATCGGTCATGTACGGCAAAACATCGCAAATTTTGAGCTTCTACAGTTGGCAACTTTTTAATCTTTGGCTCCTACGCCAAAAGACTACTCTAGCTAATTTAAATAGAATTAAACTAAAACTCTTTTTTTAATTTTTTGAATTCCGACAAAAATGAAGGAATTAGAAAGGGCGGGATTTGGGACTTTTTTTTTTCGGTAAAAATTTCTCCATTTTATCGCCGTAATTAATCGGCGTAATCGCCGTAATTAATCGCGTAATCGGCGTAATCGCCGTAATTAATTAAAAATTCTCCCATATCTAGAATCTCTTTTGTGTCTGTTTTCCCTGAAGCTGTAATGGCAATATATACTGTTTGAGGTAAACGTCTTTTCCATAGCTTTATCAATAAATCTTGACTAACCATGCTGAATCCTCCAACCATATTCAGCATGGATCTATAGAAATCTGAAGGTTTCAGATCGCCCATTTGGGAACCTGATAACAGATCATTCAGACGTTTTTCCTCACTCGATGATAAACGTGAAATTAAAACTTTCTTTAAATTTATATAGAGATCCGTTTCCGGGGGATTAGATATTATATCGTATATATTGTCTATCACATCTAATGGCAAATTAGCTATAACCTGATCAAACTTTTTCTTGTCATTGACAATTTTTGCAACAGAAAACTGTGATTCGATCTGGGTAAACCAAATTTCTGGTTTTGATTTCCAGAATGGGGGTAATTTGATAGACGTGACATAATGGGTTTGAGGAAAATCCTCGTCTGAAGGTTGTGTTGGCATAACTAATCGATTGTGATTGATTGATTGATTGATTACTCTCTTAGATAAAAAGGGAATGTACTTTAACTCACTCACCGACAGATGACAGTACTTGTAATGTACAACTTCAGTTGATTGAATTAGGAAATTACCATAAATTATAGGAACATCTATTCAACTTTGGAACCTCTATTCAAAATTCATCGGGAAAATTCTTCTCTTCATAAAATGGTCAATTTATAACGGTAGTTGATATATTGAATCTCTTCTTGTATATATTTATCACGTTGGACATACAATTTTCACTTCTGGCATATATTTATGACGTTGGACATAAAATTTTCACTTCTGGCATATATTTATCACGTTGGACATAACATTATCACGTCGGGATCACCAAATTTATAGCGTTATCGCTATAAATAAAATTAAAATCGAAGTTAATATACGTATATTTGTTTTTAATACATGTTCATATTTTATGTGATATTAGTATTTTTTAGTATATTGATATTGTATTTTTATATCGAATGTTTTTTATTTTTCTTAGCGACTCCATGGAAACTTCTCCATTGTGGATCGAGTTTTCCTTTTTGTTTCTTAGCGACTCCATGGAAACTTCTCGCTTTTGGAACTTCTCGATTTCCAGTGAGTGAGTCGCTATAGTCGCTATAATAGGCAGCCGCGGCGCAGATTGAATCGAAGGAGGTATTGTCAAATGCTTCTTCAATGTCAAGAAAAGCACCGGCCGCAAGTTCTTTGTGGTGCAACGCCTTCTCGATCCTGGAAACGATCGAGTGAAGGGCCATCTCCACTGACTTCCCGGCCTGGTAAGCGTGTTGCGACGGATGCAGAGGCGCTAGGGTCAATGCCCCGTCTTTAACAAACCTTTCAACCAACCTCTCTAATGTTTTGAGCAGAAAGGATGTAAGGCTGATTGCTCTGTAGGAGTTGGCAGTATCGTACGATGTGCGTCCTGCTTTTGGTATGAAAACCACTTTGACGGCTCTCCAGGGTATGACAATATATACCCCATGGCCAGACAGGTTCTCAACAAGTGGTAGACCGGACATATGAGTGTCTCAGACCCTTCCTGAAGAAGTGCCGGGAACACTCCATCCGGCCCTGGACTTTTGAATGGGTCAAAGGTGGAAATAGCCCACTTGATCCTTTCCAATGTAACCACCCTTGAAGCCGTCCTCCAATCCGCTGCCGTGACAGCAGCGCGGGGAGGCCGAGGGACTGGCATTTCCTCCGTCTCCACTACGGATTCGGGGAAATGAGTTTCTAGTAGATACTTGAGGCACTCCTCAGTGGTAGATGTTAGTCTACCAGAGGGGAGCCTCAAATTCTGTAGTCGTGATGGGTTGTCTTTTTTGAGGGCTTTGCAGAGCCTTGCGGCTTCTGGAAGGTCTTCTATGCTTTCGCAGAAGTCCTTCCAGGCTGCCCTCTTGCTGTTACGAATGTAACTTTTGTAGAGGCGTTGGGACTTTTTGAAGCTGTCCCAATCCTCCGGAAGCTGAGTACGCATTGCCCTATTGAAGAGCCTGCGTGTCTCTTTACGTAGAATTTGGAGCTCCCTGTTCCACCAGGGAACCTTATTCCTTTCCTTTCTTCTTTTAAGAGGACAACTGCTCTCATATGAGGCAGTGATCGCTCCATTTAGAAGCTTAGTGGAGGATTCTATATCCTCTATATTCCTGGGTATAATAACCCTCGGTATTTTGCTCGAGAGGGCTCGCCTGTAGGCGTCCCAGTCGGTATCTTTGGGATTCCTGTACCAGCTCTCCTCTGAGGATGGAGCGAAGTCCAGTTTGAATCTAATGTGACGGTGATCCGATAAGGAAAGTTCTGTCGATACATTCCAATTTTTAATCAGTGGGACCGCAAGTCTGGATCCCAGCGTGATATCAATGACCTCCTGCCTCCGATGAGTGACGAAGGTGGGCGCATTACCTCGATTTATTATTTCTAAATCGGTAGTGTACAGGTACTGTAATAGACTGCTGCCCCAATATCATGTACTACTTTGGACGTTTGTTAATCTTGGCCCCTCGAAACAAAGGTTTCTGAGAAAAATTATTTTTTTAAGATTTACATACACTCTATAGGAAAACGTGTAATTTCCTACATTTCCTCGAATATCTCGATAATTATCGTGTTTTTCGAAAAATTTGTAGACAGCTTGTGTAAAGAGAATTGATTGAGCTTTCTGAAGTTTTGTTTATTTTTTCTCTAACATAAAAAACAAAAGACTTCTGACCGAATACGCGCTCCGGGCTATTGCAGTTCGCGGATTAGTTTTGCATTTTCCGCCGTGGAATATTAATCTACAAAGCTGATTTTTTGTCTACAAGCAGTTTATGCACTATTTTGATTAAAAATCACATTCTACCTCCGCTGAAAAGTCGCATAACAAATATAAAAGTGGGTACAAAAATTAAATTTTACAGTTAATTTTATTAATAAACAAACTCTAATTTAAACAAAATTTTCTCAATTTAATATTTATTGTTATAATCGTAGATAAAGTATAGTATTCAACTTGCGGTAATGGTAATAACTCATTTGATGAATTACAGTACTCGCCTACGGCTCGTGCTGCAAACTTCATCTGCGTGAGTTATTACCTACATTACCGCTCGTTGAATAATATACTATTGTTAGCAGATATAATATTAACAAAAAATAGTAAAAAAATATGAATATGCTACAAATAAACAATAATAGACAATAACATTCATTGTCCGTAATATTATCTATTATTTCCAATAATTCGTACCATAGCACCCTATTGTAGCAATCAACAGTGTCATAGCATCCCAATTAAATGAATCATTAAAATCCATAACTGTTAGCATAATAACTCATGCACTTGTGAAATACTTTTATTTTTGTTTGTTTTATTCTATGGCTATTGAAATTTAAATTGTCCATTTTAATTTACGAGAGTTATAAGCGAGGTTATAAGCGTTTATCTGTTTGGATATATTTTAATACTACTGTATAATTGATGGAAAATATAGGCACTATTAATGATTTTAATCAGGTGATAAATCAGGGCTATAATTGGACGGAAACGATATAACTACAAACGTTATTGTTTGGCGAGTTTGGGGATATTTATATGAATGGAATTATTCCGATTGTTTTATTTGTATAACAAAAAGGTCATATATTTAAATTGATGTATTGCTTAACACTGCAAGTGAATGGTATTAAACGCGAAATTTCTAACTGGTGTCAATAGAAGTCGCATGCAGATAAACGGCCAACATTTTTGTTGAAAATTTCAATAACTAGGTGCTTACAGTACACCCAAAGATATTTGGTACTACAAAAAGTTGCAAACAAGTCTATAATGCACCACAAAGACGCTTCGAAATATTAATTATCACTAAAATTTTAAAGTGTCGGACAAATGTCGGTATGTTTTAATACTGAAATAAAATAAATAAACTTTAATTTTTCTTTTACCTTCACTAGAATATATATATTTTGTTACTTCAAGCTTAAATTTTTGAGGATGATCTGCCCAATTTAACGATTCCAAAAACTATATGCAGTGAAATAGTACAGTAACTAGAGGTGTTAACTTCGGAATGATATATGAAATGGATTTCGTTCATTTTTGGCAACGTAATAGTAAATGCATCATGGAAAAGTCTATATTATGCGGTGGCTTGCTAATTTATTGGGGGTGGATACCAATCCTTTTCAGGGGGTGACAACTAAAAAAAAAAAAACAAAAACGTTGAAGCTGACAGACAATCAAATTTTAAGAAGAAAAGGTTTTATGCAAATTTCATATAAATAAAAAGAGGTATTTTAAATAGGTTTTGGCCAAATAACTCGAAAGGTATTACATTGAGCGAAAACATGCTAGAGACAAATAAAGCTACTACATTGAGGATTTTCATTTTTTTCTAATTTTTGTAGAATTAATGGTTTCGAAAGTATAAAGGTACGGCGTGAATATTTATAAGATGAAGTATTTAGTTTAAATGTCAAATATCTCAGAAACTATGGCACTTACGTCAAAAACGCAAACAACCAAAATTAACGACTATTAACTAGACTTTCAAATGATATTAGTTTGTTTGTTGCATAAGAAACAAAGAGGTTATGACAGAAACAATGTACTTTTTTACATTTTTTTAATATAAAATATAAATATAAATATTAAAAAAAAAATAAAATAAAAACGTCGCCACTTTAGTAATTAGTAGTCAGTAATTAAAAAAATACATATGTCGTAGTCATTTGATGAAATCCGTCTTTTCGTGAAAAGCCTAGGCAGTTCATGAACTGCCGGCATATCATGCAAATTCTTGAGGTTACACAATCTGCCTAGGCATTTCATGAAAAGCCGTGGTCGTCTAGGCACATGATGTTTAAAGTCGTTTTACACGATCTGCCGCGAATTAGATGTTGACTGTTCATGAAGTGACTACTGATACCCGGCGGATTGCGTTATATTACTTGTTACCGATTTGTTTTGTTTATTATGGAAAGTAAAAGTGAAAAAGACTTGTTCAGTGATCATTACGAAAAGTACTATGAAGCAAAGCCAAATAAACGACCGTATACCATCAGCCAATTAAACGAGGTGTGTATTTTTATACAAAAATTTTAATTAATTTTGAGGTTAGGTTAATATTTATTTGGTACGTTTCGGGTTTTAGATTGATAAGGAAATTTCTAATGCCAAGACAAGTAGCAGTAAATCGAGAAGAGATTATTACTTACTAAATACGTACGACGTTATATCAGTAAACGTCGAGAAATCAGTAATTAGAAAAGAACACAATCCAGATGGTTCCCTAATATATATTATTCCCGAAGAAGAGATATATAATAGATTAAAGGATATTCACATAAATTGCGGACATAGATCTAGAGATAAGATGATCAGCATCGTTCATCAAAATTGTTTCATTCCAAGACCATGCATTGAATTGTTTGTAAAATCATGTATGACATGAGTAAAACTATTGGCCAAAGGTGTTATTCGTACATAGGACCAAAAATATATAATATCTTACCAGATTATATGACAAGTCAGAACTCTAACAACATTTTTAAAACTAAAATCAAGCAATGGATAAACGGCCAAGCAAGGAACAATATACACCAACTTATAGATCTAAAAAACAATTAAATCATGTATTTACTCCTACTTTTTTATTATTTTTTTATTATTTTTTATTGTTTTTTATTATGTTTTTATTTTTTTTATTTTTATTTACTTATTTTACTCATTTATTTTACTTATTTTATTAATTTTATTAACTTCATTTAGCTATCTCAAATTCATCTCCATGAAGGAACATACAGTGAAATAACTATATGTTATACTTTGTTATGTATACCCGACATGTATTGCTTTTTAAACTTTGTTTTAAATCTGTATGCACGAGCGAGATAGTGAAGTTATTATGTAGTTTAGAATGTTGCAATAATAAAGAGGCTTACTCTGGTGAAAATAAGGTAAACTCAGTCCACGCAAAAGGTTCAACCTTCTGTGGACCTAATGTTTGTTGAATCTCAAACTTGTTTTTAAACTAAGCACTCATTGTAATCTTGTATTTTCAATAAACTTTATTATTATTATTATTATTATTATGCCAGAAGAAAAAATCGAAAACAGTTGCTAAAGTTGTTGTGAAACCTATTATTTCGAGTAACTTTATGACTAGAGGACAAGTAGATTTGATAGATCTGCAATCTATTGCTGATGGTGACTTTAAGTGGCTCTTAAATTACCAGGACCATGCAACTAAATATTTATGTCTTAGACCTTTAAGATCAAAACGAGCTGTCGAGGTAGCGGAAGAGTTGCTGAAAATATTTTTGCAATTTGGCGCTCCTTCGATACTTCAGGGTGATAACGGCCGTGAATTTGCGAACTCAATTGTAGATGAATTAAAGATTATGTGGCCGCAATTATGTATAGTACAAGGAAGGTCACGCCATCCCCAAAGCTAGGGAAGCGTTAAAAGAGCTAACCAGGACGTAGAGAACATGCTTAGAGCATGGATGCTTGATAATAAGTCAAAAACATGGTCGGTCAATCGGATGCCATTACGTTCAGTGGCAAAAAAATAATTCTCTACATAGAGTGATGATTTAAAGCCGTTTTTGGACTGACCCGAAGCAAGGTCTGAAATCAACAAAAAAAAACTCAAAGTGCCATTTCAACTATAACCACCGAAAAGGAACTAGACAAATTGCAGAACGAAATCGATGCCACTCCACAATATGAAAATGATCAATACGAAGCACCAAGAATATGTTGAAAATGAATTAGGTGTTCTAGGAAGCGCAATTGTACTAGAAGTGGTAGAAAATTCAACAGAAGTTGATACTAACAAATGAAATGAAACAGCAGAAGGTAATGTGGTAATCCAACTGTCAAATGAAAATAACTTGCCTGATTTTGGCAATAATGTTGTCGATAGAGATGATGCGCAAATTGAAATTGCTGCTATTGAGTTACACAATTTTGCAGAAAATAATGCAGACAACTGTATTATTTGCCAACACAACATAACAGAAGACCTAAGTAGATGCAATATTTGTAAAATGCTAGTGCATTCAAATTGCACCAACGGGGAAAACACGTGCAATTTTTGTAGCTCCGCAGAAACTATAAAAACTCCCCAGGAAAAATGCTTTGCGGGACAAAAACGCCAAGCAGAACAGATGATTACGAATACAAAAAAAAGTTACCAAACATAAACATGGGGGACTGTGTTTTAGTTAATGTTGATAAAGTAGATCGCAGCCCAGGGGATCCACCGAATCTTATTTCGGTAGTTACAGATATTAAAAACGATGTATATCAGGTTGCTACTGTCGGTGGAATTATCAAATCGTGGTTTAATAGACCTGACCTAATAAAAGCAACATCAAACTTTGTTAACCTTCATCAGATAAATACATCTAAATTTCTATCAATTAGAGAAGCCGTTACTGACGAATATTTGTTCAAAGGGCAGGGGTATGTAAAATGTTCATACCAACCTTCTAAGGTGCAATGTAAAACCAAGAAATGCAAATGCCTTAAAACAAAATTGTAATGTAATTCTAGATGCCACAAAAGTGGTCCATGCGTCAATAAGTAACAAAAAACCTGTGCATAGGTAACTATTTTATTTTACTGTTCTGTTCTGTTAATTATTGCTTTGAAGAATCTTTCTATTTTTGTAAAGAGAAATTTATTTTTCAGTTGTAAAATAAATGTATTTTATTTTAGTGTTCCGTTTGTTAGTTGTTAGAAATTTGAAGAATCTTTCTATTTTTGTAAATAGAACTTTATTTTTCAGATGTAAAATAAATGTATTTTATTTTATTGTTTCGTTTTGTTAATTATTACAAATTTGAAGAATCTCTCTATTTTGTAAAGAGAACTTTATTTTTTAGTTGTAAAATAAATGTATTTTACGTATTCTTTTTTATTGCATCCATATAGACAATAGATCAAAGAACACAATCCGCCGAGTATCAGTAGTCACTTCATGAACAGTCAACATTTAGGCAGATCGTGTAAAATGACTTTAAACATCATATGCCTAGACGACCACGGCGTTTCATGAAATGCCTAGGCAGATTGTGTAACCTCAAAAATTTGCATGATATGCCGGCAGTTCATGAACTGCCTAGGCTTTTCACGAAATGTCTGATTTCATCAAATGACTACGACATACTCTTTGTTTTTGCTAAAAGTATAATAAAAGATATGTCTTGATAAGTGATTTGAAAGTAAAAATATTTTTAAAATCTTTAGTATAAGATTCCTCGGGGGGGGGGGGGGGAGGGGGGTGTATTGGGGTTTAGAAAAAGTAGTTGTTGGGGTTGGGATGTTCTGTGTGAGTATATTTCGTTAGGTTCTGAGTGTGTGGTATATTTCGAGTTCTCCGTAAAGTAGTTCGTGTGTGTGTAATGCTGTCTTATTGCCTGTGGTGCGCAATGTCATATGTCAGGTCGGAGTGTCCAGTCTAAAAGTTCGGTGAAGTGAGGTATGGTATTGATTTCAGTGGCTAGATCTCGATCGGCGAAGTTAAGGCACGCCGGACGAGTCCGTTACTTGAATGGGTTACCGTATCTCATCTCGCCGTTCTGGTTAAGTGGTAGAGTGGCATTAGCTAAACTTCTCCAGGACATTAATATAAATAAAGCAATTAAAATAAAATAAATAAAATAAATGTAAATAATTTTGGGAGGTCTTTCTAACAAGGTCCTTGGCCCCCTTCACATGTGTGATACGATGCAGCTCCTCAGGAGGTCAATTTTTGAGCGTTCGTTTTTTGAAAGCGAATCGTAAGTTAGCGAAAAATACTAAAATGCAATTTTCGACTGTTTGCTTTTAAACGAACACGCTTATTGACGTTTATTTTGAAACGTTTTTCAACGAGCGGACTTCAAGCACTCGAAAACAATGGTATGTAGATTAAAATTGCACTTTAAGACGACAGTCTTTGGCAAAATATTGTTACCAAATACATACAAACTAAAATAAGGCACTTAAGATGTGGTTTTAACTATCTATATCTACCAGAAATTATAGTATCCAAACTTAAATTGGAAGAAATTATTAATAGAATCATTACATTATGGAATTAATTAGTAAATTTTTTCTAGGGCTGCACCAATCTGTTGTAGTGCTGCAACTTTATCTCGTTTGAGCTGAATATTTTCTTCTAAAATTTCTAGTTTTCTTTTGTAGTAGCCCTCTTTGATTGATAATTTCTGAGTTAAATTATCTTGAAAAGTTGTGGCAGCTCTTGCTGCCCTAATTAAGTTGAGAGCTTTTCTAGGTAAATTTTTTACTGGCACGTTTCCCCCCGAGGACTCCACGTTTTCCGTTGATTTTAAACCGGTTGGGGTTTCTGCGATGGCTTTCAAGACACCATTGTCACTTCAGCACCATCTGGTATCTGAAATATTGTTACATGATTTAGTGTATCATTTACGCCCCTAAGATTTTCATTGAATTCAGCCACATATTCATCAACTGCATGGCCTTCAACTCCAACTTTTGTCAATAGACTGAGCAGCTCGTTTTCAGTTGTAGCCATTGATTCTTCAGAGAAAGGTCCTCCTCCAGTCCCCGTATAGCTTTTTTTATTTTTACTCTCCTTTCTTTTAGTTCTATTCTTTAGATCTTGCCAGACCTAAAATAATTACAATTTTAATTGTATTGTGAGAAATTTAATTATTTATAAAAATCTCACCTTCCTCCAGCTCATCCAATCTTTATTTGCTCCCGGAATGCTAATTAAAAGTTCAGTAATTTGCTTCCACAGGTTTTGGGCGTCAACTTTGGTAAAATTATTTCGTTGCTTCTCACTTACTAAATTATGATGTTTATTCATGAACTCCACTAAAAGTTTTTTTTGTTTTTCGGACAAAAGCACCAAAATGCAAAAGCAAACACGTGAAAAATGTAAGGAAGGTTATAACCAGTTATTATGGAAAAGATGTCAAATGTCACTATCAATTGCGAGTATGAAACGTTGCCAAATGCCCCGTTCGTTTTAAAACGAAGCACTCGGGAAACAAAAACGAGCACCTCCAAAAATTCGTATTTACAAGTACGATCGTTTTCAATTGAACGTTTTTAGACGTACACGCTTGAAAACGAATGTTCTCAAAAATTCGCGCCCAGTAGTGATATATCTGAGTATATTTGTCAGCAAGCAGGAGTTTTTGTTCTATATGGTCTAGATATGCTTATGTTGAGTGTTGGAATCTCCGTACCAAACCACATAACCGTATAATAATAGAGGGCGAAAGAAAACTTTATACAGTTAGTTTGTTATCCGTTGTTAACTTACTCCGTCTGTTGACCAAATGTCAGTATACTGAGGGCTACCAAAGTCTTATTAATAGCTTGACTTGTGTGAGGACCAAAACAAAGTCTTTTGCCTAGAGGGACCAAGTATTTGACCGTGTTTCGTTCTTGTACATCCGGTCCGTCGATTTTCAGTTTCGTTATCGTCTTAATGTTCTTGAATTTTCTTTGTACTTGATTCATTTTTCTGACTATTAATCTTATCATCAGTCGCGTCAGGTGGAAACGGATTTTCTGAGTGGCTGTTTGAGCAGGTCAAGGCAGATCTGCGCTCGCCTGAACGCTCCTAACGGGTAAATCTTAACGTCTGAACTTCTATAGCGATTGTAATACAAGTTGGGCAGTATATGAGGTAAATAAGTATCTTTTAGTTAGAAAGTTATTTAATGGATTTAATAATGTCACCTCATATTTCAATAATGTATTTAAATGTATAAAAGTTTGGCGTAAAAGTATTAGAGTTATTCCACTCTTGTTTTCCTAGATAAGATACTAAAAGCGCCATGTTTCTCAGTAACGGATACTTACTGTACCTACATAGTGTCTAAATTGTATTACAACAAACAAGGTAATTTGGAATTTAAGAACAAAAAATCATCTTCAATGTTTAAGTTTAAGAGCGGATAGCCCGAAGGGGAGTGTGTCCTGGAAAAAAAATGTTCAACATATTTTTAGTGTGATTTTGTCTGTAACGGTACGCTTCCGAAGTATTATCCCATATTCCTGGAACACCTTGTCTAAATCAAGCATAGTGTATGTACTCCAGGCAATAGAGAATATTACCTGGAAAAAATAGGGGGATTTAGATTTATAAGCTTACCTTATGTTTTATGGGTCACTGATTCCGAATTTTTCACTTCCCACCAAAAATCCCTCCGGAACACCCTCAAATTTAGAAAAAAAACCGCTGCCCAAGGAATCACTACTTCCACATCCAGATTCTCTATCCAAGTCACTCACAACGAAAAAACTTTGTATGTGAAAATAATTGTTTATGGAACTTTAATAATATAATATTTGAAATCCTCTACCCCAAAAACCCATAAAACGATACCCCACATCGGTAGTGGGGTGGAGGGTGGTGATAGGGGGGTGATAGTGGGGGGGTGGATGAAGTAAAAGAATATTTTTAGGTTTCTGGTTACTGTACATACACTAAATCACAATTTTTTTTTCATTCCCTTTAATAAGGGGTGGGGGTGGTAATGGGGGTGGCTAATGCCAAACATTTTTTTGAGACCTTAGCTTCTCTTGTATATACTAAATACCAATTTTATGGACTCTTACCTGCTTGATTGACCTATTTACCCCAAATTTACCCCAATTTACCCCCCAACCCTTCGACGGAACAAGATGAAAATATAATCTAGTTCTAGATCTCGTTAAAGTACATATGTGTACCAAATTTCAAGTTAATATCTTAAACGGTTCCAGAGTAAACGTGCGCACAAAAAAAGTTACAGACAGACAGACAGACCGACAGACAGACAGAAATTTTTTTTTCGCTCAAACTTAAAATCTCGACGTTTCATGACATTTTAAGCCTATTTGGACAATAAAAATTTTTAAAAATTTTTTTGTCGTTACTATACTTCCACTGGACGTGGAAGTAATAAACAAAAAAATTGTTTTTTTGTTTTTTTTTTGTTTTTTTTTTCGTTTTAGATAAAAAAATACCCAATATTAAAGCAAACAAAATTTATAACAAAAAAGGTCCTTTGACATTTTGACGTACGACGAACGGGAGGGGAGCGAGTGGGTCCCGAAACATGCGCCGAGGCTCATGTTTCGAGGCATGCTAGCGCTTCCCCGTTTGTTCAACGTTAAAATGTCAAAAGATCTTTTTTGTTGTGAATTTTGTTTGCTTTCCGAATTGTTCCTAAAACGAAGAAAAAAAAACGATTTTTTTTTTGCTTTTTTTCTTTAAATTTGAGGAGGATCCGGAGGGAACTTTTGGTGGGAAGTTAAAAATTCGGATTCAGCGCTCCAAAAAACGTAAAGTAAGCCTATCTCCAGGACTATCATGAATTTTTTCAGGTAAGGGGGCCTATATGATCTCTAATGCCTGGAGTACTCCAGACATTCTAGAATTTTACCTAGATACTACAAGTGAATTATCTTCTTCATCAGACAGAAGTTCAATATTTCCTTCAGAATTCATACATGAAAGTCTTTGGCAGTGTCTACGCATGACAACATTTCCATCCAGATATCCTACATTCACATCTATAGGTACAGTTGGATTTACAAGTGCACGAGATGAGTGTCACCAACTTTGATAAAGCAGGGTTTTTGATGCATGTGGATTTTAAGATGTGTCCCTTTTTTGGTCATCCCCAATCGGTAGGGTTCATCTTGTTTTCTTTCCATTGTTGAACCCGTAGGTAGATGCAGCATGAATGCTAAGTTGCTCTATCACAAGTTGGAGGCAAGGATGTAAGGTTAAACTGTTTGCCGACTGGCTGTTTATATGATATGATGGTATCTGTAGTTTTTAAAGATTGCTTTTAAAGATTGAACCAATTGAATAATAACCAGAATAACTTTAATAAAGATGAGTGTATTTATATTAATTATTTTGACACTACAAAATTCTATCTATATATTTATACGTAACAACAAAATAACAAAAATCTCATGACATTTTAAGCCTATTTGGACAATAAAAATTTTTAAAAATTTTTTTGTCGTTACTATACTTCCACTGGACGTGGAAGTAATAAACAAAAAAATTGTTTTTTTGTTTTTTTTTTGTTTTTTTTTTCGTTTTAGATAAAAAAATACCCAATATTAAAGCAAACAAAATTTATAACAAAAAAGGTCCTTTGACATTTTGACGTACGACGAACGGGAGGGGAGCGAGTGGGTCCCGAAACATGCGCCGAGGCTCATGTTTCGAGGCATGCTAGCGCTTCCCCGTTTGTTCAACGTTAAAATGTCAAAAGATCTTTTTTGTTGTGAATTTTGTTTGCTTTCCGAATTGTTCCTAAAACGAAGAAAAAAAAACGATTTTTTTTTTGCTTTTTTTCTTTAAATTTGAGGAGGATCCGGAGGGAACTTTTGGTGGGAAGTTAAAAATTCGGATTCAGCGCTCCAAAAAACGTAAAGTAAGCCTATCTCCAGGACTATCATGAATTTTTTCAGGTAAGGGGGCCTATATGATCTCTAATGCCTGGAGTACTCCAGACATTCTAGAATTTTACCTAGATACTACAAGTGAATTATCTTCTTCATCAGACAGAAGTTCAATATTTCCTTCAGAATTCATACATGAAAGTCTTTGGCAGTGTCTACGCATGACAACATTTCCATCCAGATATCCTACATTCACATCTATAGGTACAGTTGGATTTACAAGTGCACGAGATGAGTGTCACCAACTTTGATAAAGCAGGGTTTTTGATGCATGTGGATTTTAAGATGTGTCCCTTTTTTGGTCATCCCCAATCGGTAGGGTTCATCTTGTTTTCTTTCCATTGTTGAACCCGTAGGTAGATGCAGCATGAATGCTAAGTTGCTCTATCACAAGTTGGAGGCAAGGATGTAAGGTTAAACTGTTTGCCGACTGGCTGTTTATATGATATGATGGTATCTGTAGTTTTTAAAGATTGCTTTTAAAGATTGAACCAATTGAATAATAACCAGAATAACTTTAATAAAGATGAGTGTATTTATATTAATTATTTTGACACTACAAAATTCTATCTATATATTTATACGTAACAACAAAATAACAAAAATCTCAGATAGTTCCTTTTTCTTTGCAGTGGTCCTAAAACATTATTTAATACGGCCCCTCAATTTAAAATGTATTTTAACAAATGAACAAAATACATTTAAATTGCTAAAAAATGATAATTAAATTCATGGACAGCTAAACAATTTAGATAACCAACAAGCTTAATCTAAACTTTTATAATTTTTCTTTTCCTAAAGTAAATAAATCGGCAGAGTTTTCGTTAGCGCTAACGTACTTTATTTTTATTTCTTTCTTTAAACAAAGATCTTTGATGAAGTGATATTTTATTACTACGCTTTGAATTTTCAAAATTTTTAATCATTGAGATTGCACTAAGATTGTCAATTTTCAAAGTAACTGGTTCAGATTCAGAATCGCCAAATTCGGATAAAATACCCTTCAAATTTACCAGTTCTCGAGCCGCTAATCCTGTTGATATATATTCAGCCTCCATTGAATACAAAGCTGCGCAGTTCTGCTTTCGGGAATGCCAGGCAATCGGATTCCCAGCATGAAAACACCGAATCCATTTACACTCTTTCTAGTATTTCGATCACCTCCCCAGTCTGCGTCACACATGGCTTCTAAACCACTTTCTCCTTTTGTGTACATTAGTCCATAGTTTTCCGTCAAATTCAGCAACTTTCCATACTTGCGCCGTAGATTTGTCCAGATATCGGCTTAGGTAAGAGACACTGAAAGTAATATCAGGTCTTGTCACAATCGATAGATACATTAAACTACAAATCAGTCTTCTATACGGGATATTCTGTTCTACTGGATCGTCTTCATTTATCTGAAAATTCTGTTCCATTGGAGTAGCTATTGAACGACTTTCTTCCATTTCAAATTCTTTCAATAAACGTAAAATCATTTCTGTTTGACAAATTTTAAGTCTTTTTCGGTTTTATTTATCACCATTCCTAAAAATGTTGTTACCTCTGTCATTTTCTTTACTTTAAATTCATTGTAGAAATTTTCTACTACTTTATCTACTTGACCATCAGGTCCAGTTATCAGGACGTTGTCCACAAACAGTACTAGATAAACATCATTTTTTCATATAAGCAGTAGTCATATTTGGATCTTTTAAAATTCAAGTTTGACATAACCTCATTAAATTTTATATTCCAACATTTTGGTGCATTTCGAAGAACATGTAATGGTCGATTTAGTTTTAAATATTTTGATTTAATTTTTAAACCTTCCGGTGTTTTAATGTAGACATCATTTTCGAGTGTCCCATTCAAAAATGCTGTTGGCACATCTATTTGCTTTAAACTCCAGTCTTTTTGTACAGAAATTGATATTAGAATTCTTATCGTTGGAAGTCTGCACACTGGTGCATAGCTGAATTCTTCTCCGTCGTTGGGTACTTGGAGTCCTGTCGCAACTAACCGTGCCTTTTTGGTTCCTTCTTATTTTACTTTAAAAAGACCATCTCGTGTCTATAGCTACTTGACCTTTGGGTAACTCGGCTGGTGTCCAAGTTTGTAATTCTTCATGTGAATTTAATTCTGTATTTATTGCTTGCTGCCATTCTTTAGATCTGCCTGCTTCTTGATATGTTTTGGGTTCTTCTTCTGATGCAAAAAGTAAGCAATACGCTACATATATTTCATAATCATCTAAATTTTTGGGTCTTGTTATATTTCTTCCTGATCTAGTGGTTATTTCCATCATTGGTCCTCTATTGTCAGAATCACTTGATCTTTGATCTCTTTAATCTTGTTTTTCTTCTTCTTTTGTTATCTCCTGGTCATCGTCTTTAATATTTTCCGTCCCATCTATTTGATTTTTCTCTTTATATCCCATTACACTCTCATCAAATCTTACATCTCTACTTCTTATTACTTTTTCTTCATTTGATAACCATAACATGTAGCCTCCACCACAATATCTAATCATAATTGCTTTCATTGCTTTCGGATCAATTTTATTTCCTTTTGGTAGAACAGTATACCAACCAGTTTACTAAGATCGTTTCTTTCACGACGTATTTTTGACGGTGCTAGTCCTCTGGGTAATGCTGATGTAGGAGTTCTATTTAATTCGTATGCTGAACATTTTAAAGCTTCTCCCCACAATGGGCCTTTCCCGCTATTTTTTTTTATTGTGTTATTGGAAAGATCCTATCAAAATATTACTAAAAATGAATTTTAATTTTTTTTTCTGAACGCATAAAATACTACAGAAAATATTCAAAATCAACAGCAGATTTAAACGATAGCGTTCGGGCGGCAATGTGACGTCATCATAACCACACCAATCAAATATGATCTTAAACCGCTGCCAGAATTAGCTATAAAGATGCATTCCCAAACCAAGTTCCTAAACAATCTCACTTGCGTTCTGTTTTCCATATCTTGCAATTCTATTGGTGCCTGAAGTACATTTATGAGGAACCACCAATAGAATCTAGTAAAGTAAAGTGCTATCGTTTAATTGAGAACGTCCGTTTATAATCCCGATTGACATTGCGTAAACGTAAATGTTGTGATTTCAATCTAAAGAGACAAATAAAGTATAAAATCAAGCCCACTAAAAAGAAGTTAGTAATAATATACACATACGTTAAAATGATCTTCACAACAGAAAAATCCAGGAGCAGTATAAACAACACCAGGAACTTTTGCAACTTTCCACCACAATTTTCGAATTTTCAAATTTGTTGGGACGCGCAAAAATAACTTGGTAGTATTTTCACCAGTTATTAGACACACTGGTACAAAATAAACCCTTGTAGGCGGCATTTTCTAATTATAAAATAAAATTACGTAAATATCGTATCAAACATAAACAATAGAAAGTGAGGTTATCGAATATAATTTGAGCATTTCAGTATAGCGTTGCCAGATGACACTGATAATTATACCATATGTGAACCAAAACGATCAAAAATGGAGAATATAAACATGATATATGGATTTTTAGACAGTGAAAGGTTGACAGAATTTTTGCTTTTATTTATCAGGTTAACGAAGAGTACGTTGTAATGAAAAAATATGTACTATTCAAAGTAGACAGTTGTAATAGGAAATACGATGTTCACATAAAAAGACATACACCTGGCAATAGACAACTCCTTTTAAAAATACGACTTTTTATTGGTCTAATCAGACTGACGTTGCAAGCTCGCACCTTAGAACTCATGTTTCAAATTAAATCAAATAAAATTGATTTTGTAAAGTAAATATTTGGTAGAACATACAAAATTGCAAGAAACTAAATTAATATAAAATTATATTACAGTTTATTATATGGTTTGGTCGTGGTGAAATAGTAAAATTCAGTTATGCGGGAAAGGCCCATTCTTTTGGTATGTCAGAATCTATAATTTTCGTTCTCAACATGTTTAATAGCATTTGATTCATTCTTTCAGATTTGCCATTAGATTGAAGGCTATAGGGCATAGTATATTCTAATTTCATACCTCTTTGTTTGCCAAATTTTTTGAAATTGTTTGAAGTGAATTCTCCTCCATTGTCTAGTCTAAGTCTTTTGATTTTTACATCATGCTGTGTTTCTAATTCTTGAACACACTCTATTAAATTGTATTCAGCCTCATCTTTGGCTTTTAAAATCTTAACCACTGCAAAATGTGAATAATCGTCTAATATTGCTTGAAAGTATTTACCTCCATCGAATATGTTCGGTGTTATCGGCCCACAGATGTCAGTATGTATAAGTTCACCAATAGCATTTGTGCGTCTCTCGTTGCTTGCAAATGGGGATCACGTGGACTTTCCTTCTACACAAGTTGAACATATTTTTCCTGAATATTTTAGTCCAAGTTGTTGCAAAGCTTCTTTTCCGACATGACCAAGCCTCCTATACCAAATATCTTTATCTGTTGTGATATTGCAGTTCTTATTCTGACTCATTGTGCTGTCCATAGTTAGTACATACATTTCGTTACTCTTTTCACAGATTAAAACAAAATTCTTTCCACTAATTATAGTTTTATCTTTTTCTACTGTTATCTTAGGGCCTTTTGACGTCATTTTTGCTGCGGAAAGTAGATTATGTTTTATCTTTGGCACGATCAGAGTTTCAATAGTTATGTTTTGCCCTTGAAATTTAGCTTTTAACGTACCTGATTTGTATGCCTTCAGAATTTCACCGTTTGCGATATTGTGAATTGATACATAATTTGGCAATGTTTTGATATCACACATATATTTCTCTAGATACTCTTGTACAAAGTGGTTACTTGCCCCCGAGTCCAAAACAAATGAAACTTTACCTTCTTTTCCATTGCATATATTTGCTGCATATGGAGCTATGGATTCTTCAGCTGTGTGGGCCTGCTCTTTCGTGTTTGGGTTATTTCTTTCATTTTGATTTCTGTGACCTCTATTCCCTCTATAATTCTGACCTCTAAAACCTCCAAAATTACCTCTGTATGCACCTCTAGTGTACTTATGACCTGTCTGGTTGTGTTTCGGACAATGTGCTTGAAAATAATACTGATTACCACATGTATAGCACACTGTTGTCGTTGCCTTGAAGTTTACTTCATTGCTTCCATCATATTTACTTTCTTGACGTGAATTTAGTTTTATTTCTTCGTCTAATAATCTAGCTTTTACAAAATCGATTTTGACATCTGAAAGTGTCTCTAAAGCTGTCACTACTGAGTCATATTTTGATGGTAAAGATAATAATAAATGGCATACTTTGTCAACTTCTTTGTCAAGATCTTTTAGCTCCCTTATTATTGTATAGAATTTCATAAAGTGGTCCTCCAGCTTTTCATTTGTCCCAGGTCTTAAACTAAGTAGTTTTCTCCATAAGGAGAGTTTTGTAAAGGAACTTGATCGGACGAATACGCCTTTTATTATGTCCAGATGTTTGTCTGATACACCATGTACTACTATTGACTGCGCTTTTGCATTCGCCTTATTGAATTTACTCTTTTCATCAGTTGTTGCATTTTCACCTGGTGGTGCTTCTAGAGCTTCACTGCACAGTTTTCGTTTTAATATAGTCACTATTCTTAAATGAAATTATTACCCTCCAAGATCGGTACTAAAACACTGTCGAGTCCTGACATTTTACTGCACTTATAACTGTTTACAGTTTATTATTTTACGAGATTTCTGCTAGTAAATACCTGGGCCCATAAACGTTTAAATATTGATCCAATTGAATAATAATCAGAATAATTTTAGTAAAGATGGGCGTATTTCTATTAATTATTTTGACACTACAAAATTCTATCTATATATTTATACATAACAATAAAATAACAAAAATCTCAGATAAACACAAAAAACATAAACACACCACAGATCCATAGCCAAGGCTGTGCGGAAGGGGGTTACACATTTGGAAAAACGGAGACATACATCCACACCCACCGGTGTTGTCAATACCGGGGCTGGGGGTCGAACCCAGAGCGCGGTAGGCAGTCGATCAGCATATTCGCCACTCAATACGCCTTAACCAATTGAGCTACCGCGCCTTGAAGATAGTTCCTTTTTCTTTGCGTGGTCCTAAAACATTATTTAACAGTAGTATCGTAAATCATCTAAGATAATATTTCTTGATCGTCCAAATAAGCAAAGTAGAAATTTTTCTCCTGCAGCAGCTGCCTCTTCTTTGATTGAAGGAAAATTGTTAAACACTTCTGTCTTCTCTAAGCACACGGTTTTTTGTAATAGCCTCCATGCGTTATGTTTACCTTTCTCAGTCATGGTAGATGTGCCACAGTCTTCCCAAGCTTATAAATAAATTTAATGTTTCACTTGTTTTATATAATACTCATATCCAAAACCATAACAGCACGCTTATTTGCACGTAACTCCTCCGTGCGTCGGATTTTTTTTATTTTATTGCTTATTGCTTCAATAATAAAATTTCTGGCTTTATGGCAATTTTTATATATGAAAAAAATCTGTAAAACTATTTACGCAAAACTTCCCTCTCTATTTAGCACTTTTAATTTATTCATTATCTTTTCTGTAGGATGACTATATTTTTTGTAACCAAAATATTATCAAGTTTTCTTCCCGGCAATAGTGACAATTACATTTCAAATATTATTTTCTTCCGCCCTTTCTTAATTAGTTATTTTTTAGAGTGACCACCCTATATGCGTTTCATTAAAAGTATTTCATCCCCGGCAATTGTGTGTGTCAACTACAGTCCAAATATTATATCTATGATGATTATTTTTCATAGCGACTCTGACAGTTGGCTTAATTGCATGCGAAATATTATCCGCCACATTTTTTCATAATTTCTTTAGAGTGACCACCCTGTATAATTTTTTTATATTTTTATTTTACAATTATGTTAACTACATCTTCCCTCTTCTCCTTTTTAAAAATTTTTTAGGGGTTGTCCCCTGTATATATTTTTTCATATTTTTCTTCTTCTACAGTTGTGTTAATTGCATGCGAAAAATTATAGTCCTCTTTCATGTTTTTTTAATTTTTTTTTAAGGTGGCTGTATATTGTTTTGTTCATATTTTTCTTCTTTGGCAGTTGTTTTAATTGCATGCGAAAAATTATCGTCTACCGTCATATTTAGAAAAAAAAATGTCATCCTCACATTATTTAATTTTTTTAGGGTGACAACCTTGTATATTTTTTTCACATTTTTCTTCATTGACAGTTGTGTTAACTACATGTCAAATATTACTGTCTTCCGTCATATTTTTTTCCTTAATTATATTTCTTATTCGGTCCACCTTGTGAATTTTTCAGAAGAAGTGTATCACAGTTCTTCATTGGCGGTAGCGTCAACTACCTACTAAATATAATTTTTTTTCGTCAAGTGGTTTTGTAGATATAGTACCAACAGACAGACTGATGGAATTAAATGGCTTTAATTTTCGTAATCTATATACTCCGAAATGTGAAAATCCGGAGAAATCTCGGAGAGTGATTTTTTCACGATTACAATACTTCATTTCAGTAAGCGAGGGAAGTAAAAAGGATACTAAGAACAAAAAATAGGTAAAGGTATTTCCCCCACACTTCCCTCTCTGTTTATCGTACTTTAATAGGGAAGTTTTGGATAAATACCTCGCAACGTCTTGCCGGATGTTTTATGATTTATAAATTATTCTATATTTTAATATCATATATTTTTCATATTTTTGTTCTTAGAAAATTGTATTAACTGCATGCGAAATATCATTGCCATCCGTTACATTTTTTTGTATTTTTTTTAGAGTGATCACCTTGTATATTTTTCATAGTTTTTTTCTTTGACAGTTGTGTTAACTTCATGCGAAATGTTCTTCCGTCACATATTTTTCTTTGGGTGACTACCTTGCATATTTTGTTTTTCATATTTTTCTTTAGCAGTTGTGAAATATTATTCCTCATATTTTTTCATAAATTTTTTCATAAATTTTTTCGTATGTAATATCACTAGTGCTTAAAATTTTATCGAAAATTTTTTCGAAAGCGTGTTGCCTGGTAATATAAAGAGTGCAAATTGGCAGTTTATTATCTGATTAAATCCCGACCGCTTTAGCGGGAGGGATTTAATCTTTGATAATAAATTGCCAATTTGCACGAGTTATATTAACTAGGGGCGACTTAGCTTGAGAAAAAATTTTTAGATAAAATTTAAAGCACGAGTGGTATTTGAGGAGAATATTTCACGAATTCATTAAGTACATCTTCAATATTATGTTTTCTCATTAACTGCCTTCAGACGTTTTCTTGTCACTTTTTGGAGTTTACTGACCTTTATTTTCAATTTCATCACTAATTTGATATACAGAAATATTTCCAAACCGACTCATATTGTCAAAACAGCAAATCTGAAACAAACGCAGTAGAAACAACGGAGATTCGCTATATTTTAAAATAATCTAGTGACGTTTCCATGGCAACTAGTAAATAAAACGAGTTGAAACCTTAGATATTATAATATATAGACTGGCTTAACACCTTTCAGGCGTTTCTGAGGTGCAATACGACGAGGAACGATAGAGAGAGCACTACTTTAGTACCGAAGTCTCGCCCAAATAAAATGTACACCCATGGTTCTGAGATTGACATAGAGAGCGCCATCTAGCGCTACAAGTTATATTCCATAATAAATAAATGTTCATCGACTCATATTTACGTATTTAATCCTTACTTTTAACTTACGAAATTTATGAATTATGTTGAGGTTTGCTTTGTTAAGCAAAGAGAATTTTAAATACAACAAATTATAATGTTTGATGCACAGCTTTGATTCAACGAGTTACTTTTTGGTAGATTATCATATGTAAGTACTATACATTTTTAGTTTGTTCCAGAGCGAATGTGTACTTGACATTTATAATAAATGATTTGCTTACTTTTGTAACTACGTTATCGAGCTATTGAAAGCTGTGCTTGACTTGTTCCTGTATTATGAGCTATATTAAGTACAATCTTTGTGTGTAATTGTTACCTGATTGAACACTAGGAAAACTGACATAGTTACAGATAGGCAAAAGTTACAGCCTATATATTTCAGACAAGATTCGCTTTGGAATTGAGGTGTGTTTTTGTTTGCTACTACATAATACAATATTACAATTTACAAGGTAAGTACGTTAACAATTACTTAGTAATAAGCTAGAGAAGATATTTATAGATAAAACTTAAAAGCTCGACAAAAAACGTCAAAAAATTTTCGCATATTTGCCGCTGCAGCGACCTAAAAAATTAGAGCGATAAATTTTGCATGTTGGTCCTGTCAAAAGCCGATCTAGCTTGAATTACCACTAATAATGACGTTTGATTGGTGCAATGTTTTGAAAAAACGGGCTCTCATTGGCTATAGCGTTAATGAGTGAAATAATCAGGGTAAATACCCTGAACAATTTTTTTATATCTTTCTTTCACAGTTGTTTTAACTATATGCCAAACATTATCGTTCTCCGTCACATTTTTTCATTATCTTTTTGGGGTGACCTCCGTGTATATTTTTTTCATATTTTTCATTTTTGACAGTTATAATTAACTACATGTGAAATATTATCGTCCTCCGTCGCATTTTTTAAATTTTGTTTGTATATTTTTTTTCGCATTTTTCTTCGTTATTTTTGCATGTAAGTACATTCAAAATTTTGTATTGTATTTTTATAAATATTTTTCTTCTTTGACAGTGGTATTAACTGCATGCGAAATATTGTCCTCCGTCGTATTATTTTTGTTTATCTTCGGGTGATCACCATGTATTTTTTTTCATATTTTTTTTAGTAGCTGTGTTAACTGCACGCGAAATATTATCGTCCCCCATCACATTAAAGAAAAAAAAATTGGGTGGCCACTAGGGTGGGCCGAATTTTAACAATTTCGGAATTTCGATTTAGAATAGTGAGGGAAAGTTGCGTTTTAGCAATACAAAGAAAATGTTTATTTTCGATTTTTATGTCAATTTAGTTTTTTCACCCTCTACCGAGGATTAAAAAATTTGAAAATTTTAAAAAACTGAAATTTGCAAAATTGACTTGGAATAGGGTGGAAAAGCTTCATCTTGACAAAAGAAAGAAAATATCTATCTTTAATTTTTTCATCAATTTGCGTTTTCCACCCTCATATCAAAGAATAACGTGAATTATATTCCGTATTTTTATACATTTGACTTTATTATTCGTTACCAACCCTTAAAAATGATACTTGTGGAGCAGCTCTTCGCTTTTTTTAACATGTATTAGGCCAATAATAAATATTAAAAAACCCAGAACTCACCGCGGGGAGGTGGCTGCTTAGCGAGTTCCATCCCACCCTCCCTCTTCCTAAACTCAAATTATTTATTAGTTAAAGTCTTATTTAGTTTGAAACTGTGGCATTGATCTTCGTGAATATATATTTGCTTTAATAAAACCATCCCTTTTATCTATGCCAACAACTGAACCTTCCACCGCTTGAGTGTGACATGGATATGACTCAAATTCTAAAATTTTCTCAGGATCATTTATGAAATGCTCGATATCTTCAGCGCTCATGCTTTGTAATATCGGAGGACAGGTAATCTCATTTTCCTGCCAGTTAATCAAATCGATGTAATCATCAGCTCAAAATTAAGTTTTGGTATTGTAAAAATCCGAATATTATGTTGATTATCTTCATTAGTTTTTTTTTCGCATTGATAATCCGTCTAAGAGCAAGTTCTCTAACAAACTAACGAGAATCGCATAACATACACAACAAAATGTTCTCTGGATGTGCAAAATATGAGTTGCGCTGGATCACAGGGTCAATAATACTTTTTAATTTTTGGCTTTAAATATCGGCTCACCTTAATAGTTTGCAAATATGCTTTGCTCCATGTTTAAATGATGGATTAAATTTTATTAAAAACCACATGGGAGCATATACTTTTAAAATAAAAATAGTCAACTGCTTTAAATTTGTATTGGGATTTTCTGTACCGACAATGCGATTCTCGCCAGTTTGTTAGAGAACTTGCACTTAGACGGATTATCAATGAGCAAAAAAAAATTAATGAAGATAATCAACATAATATTCGGATTTTTACAATACCAAAACTTAATTTTGACGCTGATGATTACATCGATTTGATTAACTGGCAGGAAAATGAGATTACCTGTCCTCCGATATTCACGATATGTAAAATTAGTGACGGAAGCTTCATGTTCAGTTGTTGGCATAGATAAAAGGGATGGTTTTATTAAAGCAAATATAGATTCACGAAGATCAATGCCACAGTTTCAAACTAAACAAGACTTTAACCAATAAATAACTTGAGTATAGGAAGAGAGAAGGTGGGATGGAACTCGCTAAGCAGCCACCTCCCCGCGGTGAGTTCTGGGTTTTTTAATATTCATTATTGGCCTAATACATGTTAAAAAAGCGAAGAGCTGCTCCACAAGCATCATTTTTAAAGGTTGGTGACGGATAATAAAGCCAAATGTATAAAAATATGGAATACAGGGTGTCTCACCGGGAACTGAATCGATCAATATAGAGAAAAGTACGCATAAGAAATTTTTGAAAATTTTGGGAGTTACTAAAGTCAGTGTGGCCAATCTAACTAAAATAATTACAAGCAGCTGGCACTTCCGCTTATACCGGGAGTCGATACCAACTTGCTTATTTTAAATGGAATACCCTATATATTTCAGGGTTTTCGAAAAGAGCGTAAAATTCTGAGTCAAAAACATGTAGGATACCCTATGCCTAAATCCATCCGCTTCAGAGATATTTGACATTTTATAGAAAATTTGACAGGTGCAACGGTTTGCCAGAACCGTTATAACTTTCTTCATGTAAAAGATCCTCATTTGCTTCTTGGTACATAAAAAGAACACAAGGAGAACTACGTTCTACAACTGAAATAAATTCAATAATATCATACCAAGTGTTCCGTTTTTCGCGTTACATTTTGTCAACTTCAAACCGGGAAAACTTATTTAGGTCAAATGGAACACCCTGTATTTTTTTACGTCTAGTTGTGTAAAATTGAATTCCCTTTTTTCTGATATTAGCATTGTGGGGTTAAAGGTTTCAACTTTTTGAAATATTTGCGATTTTATTAGAAATTCATGAATTGTAATCATTTCATCAAAATAGCCATGATTAGAAACAATCAGTCATTATCTTATGTCAAAAAATGCCAGCACGTTTAAATTACACCCACGAAGACTTTTTAAATTTGTTTATTATTTATGGAGAATGTGATAAGGTAATATCATGAACTTGCAGCACATTTGCTAATCGATATCCAGAAAAACGGAAACCGTCACCAAACACTGTAAAACGCATACTGGAAAATTTTAAAAATTATGGCTCTGTAAAGGCAAAAATGCAAAGAAGAAAGCCTATTGTTGATGACGAAAACATTGAAATAGTCATTCTGGGATATTTTCATGCATTTCCAAGGATGTCATTAAGACAAGCTGCTCTGGAATCGGGACTATGTAAGGATTCAATTCACAGAATCTTATTAGAACATAAATTTCACCCGTTTTCATTCCATATGGTTCAAGGATTAAAAGAAACAGATGTCCTAAGAAGACAGAATTTTTGTGAGTTTATTCTAATAAGGTCTGAGGGTGACGATTCTTATTTGGGAAATATTATATGGACAGATGAAGCAAAATTTACTAAAAATGGACTTATTAATAGACACAATTCGCATTATTGGAGTGACTCAAATCCTCATATGTTCAGAGAGCGAAACTACCTACCAAATGTTATCCTTCTCCGTGAAGTGGTTTTGTAGTTACAGCGCCAACAGGCAGATAGCTAGACAGACAGACAGACGGAATTAAATGGCTTTAATTTTCGTAATCTACGTACTCTGAAACGTAAAAATTCGGAGAAATATTGATTGTTTCACGATCACAATACTTCCCTTCGGCAAACGAGGGAAGTAAAAATTAGACAATTTGTGGCAAACGGTGTACGCTGGAGTCATTTTGTTGCATTGGATGTGGTCAAACAAAAAGAAATGGTAAAAACAAAAACGATTGCTAATTTTATATTGAACAGACTTTATTTGAAATTTCTTTCGATACACTGCATAATTTTTCAAAAATTGCAAAAAACTTAATCTTATTCGCTATTTTGGAAGATTTAGGCAGTAGTACAACTTTGATTTTCAGTGCCTTTTAACACATTAGTTGGGTGGCCACGTACTATAAATATACCAAATCCCTTGCTTTTAAGAGTTTTATCTAATTTTCATATGATAGCACTATTAGAACTAGCTATTATCAATAATTGACCTCTAGTGTACGATAAGCGGTATTTTTATTATACACTATAATCTTGATATTTTTGAAATGATTAATAAGAAGGCTTATCTACTTACACTGCCACTTTTGGGTACTTGACCCATTTGTTATTTTTTCAAATCATGCAAGTTTGATTTACTCAGCACGCAAATCAACTTGTAATTTTCTTAGGCATTCCATATTACTCGGTACTCTCCAAAAATTGCATTTAACGCAAAGATAGTATTTACATGTTTCGACTAATGTCCCTAGCATCAGGCAATTATTATAATTGTTGTAAATGACTGAATCTCAATAAATGTTGCAAGTATTTTCAATAGATTTGTTTTGCTCTAAAATGCTAGGAATCCTATCCTGTAATTCAATACTTCATCAGAATTAGCTAGAAGAGTAGTTGTTTTGATTGGTTCTCCAACAATAAGTGTTTTAAAGTGTTTACCTAACTAGTATATTAGCGTTAACAAATTGAGACACCAATATACAGAAAGTAGGTAATTTCGAATTAAATAAAAAAGTGTGTATGTTGTGATTTGCTTAATACCTAAATAATATTTTCTAATCATGATGGAAGCAAATAAATTTTAAAAAAATTGTTGTAAAAACTTTAGATAGTTATATAATCGTCTTTAACTTTTTAGGTTTCTAATTTCAAATAATGTAAGTTGTACAAACGTTTATCATAGTTATAAAAACTGTCTTAATACCATGTGCTGCTTGGGATGGGCTGTATAGGGAATTCGTAACAAACTTCTCCAAATCCACATTTCGAAAGCATCAACACTCGTTATACCTAGATTGTAGATTGTTCTTTCAGCCCTATAGTGCAGTTGAATTGATTTTTTCAGCGACAACATTTCACCTGCAATTTTATTGTTGATTCTTATGTATTATGACCTCCCTATTAAGAGAAAAATATTTGTGCCCAAAAATTCCTTGTGCGTCAAAAGTTATACTTTTTGACGCGCTTTCACGCATTGTCAACTTGCCTACTATACTAGTGATCGGATGGCAATTTTAACAATACTGGCTTCTTTGGAATAAAATTCTTAAAAAATATAGATCTGCCCGATGTGTATTTGTCAATTTGAAAAAAAAACAGAAAACACCAAAAATGGCCGAAAGAATCAAAATTGAATATCTTTTCTATAAGAAGGAGTAATTTCACCAATGATGGCAAAAATAAAACTCATTTATGGTCAAATACAATGCACCAATACCGGATACCGTATGTCAAATAGAACGATCAAAGATGGCGGACGAAATAAAATTTTTAACTCTTCGTCAATTATCAAGGAGCAATTGTCATTGTTGATTATACGTCATTTTATGTACTTTTAAGGGATATAATTAATTTTTTTTAACTTTCAAAAAAGTGCAAATTTTAAAAATGTGTTTTTGGACCCTCCTTTTTTTCACCCAGTTTTCATCGAAATAAAATGAAATATACTATAGAAAGTCTAGTACAACTTCAAAGGTTTAATACAAAATGAAACTCCATTAATTTGAAAAGGAAATTTATTAAATATACGCATGGTAATAATAATAATATATGAATATATGATCAATAATCAGAACCAAGCAGTCAAGACTATAGTAAGTATTATTTTTGATGTGTACGCCGATGAACGGAATAGCACTAAGAATAACGAGCGCATTCGTCGTTTAGAAAAAAATGTTTGCGTAGATATTTCAATCACATTATGAAATCCTCAGTTAGTCAAAAAAAAATTCTAGCTAATAGTAAAAATAAGGATAGCTCTATAAAATTATTGCGCAAAGCGTTAATAGGTAATGACTTTAACGTTAAAATATGCAGAGAAGACGCCGATACTACAATCCCTAAAACTGCTATTGATTTGAAAACCAAAGACAATCAAGTTACATTGACTTTTTGATTATAATGACTCAACTAGAATGAAATCATCATAAAAGAATCTATTTTTACAAACCTTAATAAAATAATTGGCAAACATTATGATGAAAATAGAATCCACCTACCAAGAGGTAACAGAAAAAAGCTGTTTAAGAATATATTTTCAAGTCCAAAAATGATTAGGTTCTGAGAAAGATCCGTTACAATTCGGGTGGCTTAAAACTGAGAATGGTTTAATAGTACAGTAACTAGAGGTTTTAACTTCGGAATAATGTCATATTGAACGGATGTCGTTCATTTTTGGCAGTATAATAGTAAATGCTTCACAGAAAAGTTTCTATATTGTGCGGGGGCTTGCTAATTTATAGGAGGTGGCACTTAAAAAATATATTTATTTATTGGAGCTGAAATAGAATCAAATTTTAAGAAAAAAAGGTTCTATGCAGTTTTTCCTATAAATTGATAGCTCTTAAGTTATAACGACTTCAAAATTGCGATTTTAGCTTAAAAAAAAAGTATTTCCAAACAGCTTTCGTCAAGTATCTCGAAAAGTATTACTTTATCGAAAAAATGTTACAGACCAATTACAGAAAGCACAAACTGGGAATTAATTATATTTTTTGTTTATTGATGTAGGATTAATAACTTCGGAGGTATTTAAGTTTATATTTGGTATCCAAGTGTTTCGAAATTACCTTTAAAATTTAAAATGCATTTTTTTTCTAAAACAAGTGCTTTAAATGAACAAAAAAATTTGAGCATCTAAGTAATGCTTAACGATGAACTGTATTTGAGATATTTTTTTTAAATTACTGGCTAATAAGAGTAACAAAATGGCGGCCTTTTTATATAAAAAAATATAAATACGCACATTTTTTCGTCATAACGTCTTTATTTCTTATGCTACAGGAACGAGTAAAAATAATTTGAAAGCGCAATTAATTGTCTTTAATTTCATTTCTTAGCATGCGTGACCTAGATGTCACAATTTCTGAGATATTTAACATTTAAACTGCATTTTTCGTCTTATAAACGTTCGGACGCCATTTGTAAACTTTATTATCTCCGAAACTTTTAAATAAATAAACAAGCGAAATTCATTATCAGTTTATGAGCTTTATTTTTCAATAAAACTAATATTTATTGAGATATTTGGAAAAGGGAAAGAGAATTACGTTTTATCGAAAATACCTTTATAGTTTAAACTGTATTTTTTTCTAAAGCTAGTGCTGTATACAAACCAAAAAATTTGAGCATCTACGTCTTGCTATATATTAATGAGAAACAGTGTTTGAAATTCCTTTTTTTTTAATTACTGGCTAATTACAGTAACAAAATGGCGACGTTGTTATTAAAAAAATGTGTAGACGCACATTGTTTCGGTCATAACTTCTTTGTTTTTTATGCTACAGAAACAAATAAAAAGCAGTTGAAAGCTTAATTAATAACCTATCATTCTACTTATTACCATCCTTGACGTAGGTGTCACAGTTTCTAAGATATTTAACTCTCACTCTAAATAATTATCTTATGAACACTTGGATGCCAAATGTAAACTTAAATTTCTCCGAAATTATTAATCCTACATCAATAAACAAAAAATATAATTAATTCCCAGTTTGTACTTTCTGTAATTGGTCTGTAACATTTTTTCGATAAAGTAATACTTGACGAAAGCCGTTTGGAAATACCTTTTTTTTTAAGCTAAAATCGCAATTTTGAAGCCGTTATAACTTAAAAACTATCGATTTATGTGAAAAATTGCATAGAACCTTTTCTTCTTAAAATTTGATTCTACTTCAGCTCCAATAAATATATATATATATATATATATATTTTTTAAGTGCCACCCCCTGAGAGGGCATCCACCCCCTATAAATTAGCAAGCCCCCGCACAATATAGAAACTTGTCTGTGAAGCATTTACTATTATACTGCCAAAAATGAACGATATCCGTACAATACGACATTATTCCGAAGTTTTGCATATTTCTTACCTCTAGGTACTGTACTATAATGCCTGATGTTAAGAGTGAAAGTAATGCTTTTCCTAAAAATTTACTAAATAATATTTCGTGTAAATGTAAGAAACACCGTGAAAATAATCAGTGTAGCTGTAGAAAACTGAATATATAATGTTCTATTATACGTGTCTATTGCAAAAGGAAATAATTGTGCCAATGCTTCTTCTACCTTTGATGAATCGGCTATCGATGAGGAATGCGGTGAAATTATGGCATATGATGGTAATGAAACTAATATAGTATATTTCATTTTGTTTCGATGAAATTGAGTGAAAGAAAAGAGAGTCAAAGAAAATACATTTTTGAAAATTGATGCACTTTTTTGAAAATTAAAAAAAAATCTATCCCCTAAAAGTATATAAAATGACTTACTTACAATTGAAAACAAAAAAAAAACGTGACGTACAATGCCTCCTTGATAATTGACGCCATTTTTGACCGTTCTATTTGACATACGGTGTTCGGGATTGGTGCATTATATTTGACCATAAATAAGTTTTTTTTTTGGTGAAATTACTCTTTCTTATACAAGAGATATTCAACTTTAATTCTTTCGGCCATTTTTTGTGCTTTCTATTTTTTTTTCAAAATGGCGGATTGACAAATACACATCGGACAGATCTATATTTTTTAAGAATTTTATTCCAAAGAAGCCAGTATTTTTAAAATTGCCATCCGATTACTAGTACAAGATATAGGATTATTAAGCAGGTAAGTTGAAAATGCGCGAAAGCGCGTCAAAAAGCGCATATAACTTTTGACGCACAAAGAATTTTTGAGCACAAATATGTTTTTCGTAATCAGGAGGTCATAATACATAAGAATCAACAATAAAATTGCAGGTGGAATGTTCCCAGTGAACACACATATGGCTGTTACGTACCAAAGAGAGATTGTCAAGGTAACACACACCATATTACCAAATATATCTCTATTATATAAACCATCTTCAAATGCTATATACATTTAAGTTATTAACAAACATGCCTGTTTGTTAAATACAAACATTATAATATGTTATTTTTACATAACTGCTGCATTACAATAACAAGTATTTTGTATATTTACATGCCATATAATATTTATGTATGTCTGTTATCATCATGTAGATTTTAAGTTATATTGCCTGTTTGTTAAATAATAACATTAAAATATGTGATTTTTACGTAACTGCTACATTACAATAACAAGTATTATGTGTATTTATCAGCTATATAACATTTATGTATTTCTGTAATCAGTATGTACGTTTAAAGTTATATTGCTTGTGTGTTAAATAATAACATTAAAATATGTGATATTTAGATAATTGCTACATATTACACATCAACCATCTTATATGTTTACACCAGATATAACATTTATATATTTTGTGATCATCATGGACATTTTAAGTTTTTCTACAATTACATTACACATATATATTTAATCATGTAATTTGGTAAACTACAAACGTGAAACAAGCTTGCTTACATATGGAATGTCAAAAAAGTTTGGTTAAGTATATATATTATGTATATTGTTTTGGTGTAGTAGCTGCTATAGTTAGGTTATAACATCAATGACCAGTGTAGTTTAATCAACATAATAATAGCATGCCCAATGAAAATAAGAAGCTCTTTTACCAATTAACGCTTGTGATATTAAACAAAAATGTCTTCAGATGCCATTAAGTGGCAATGAAAATGTAATTGTGCCTATATAATAATTGATGATTTATTCGTTTAAATACTCTATAAATTTATTAAAATAGTGATTAGTGTTACCGGCCGTTTTATTTTTTTATGTATCTAATAACAAAAAATAAAACTCGCCGATCAAAAACTAGTTTAATAATCCCGTATCTTCATACAGTTGGATAACATTTTAATATTGTGATGTTTTAAATTTCCCGGTAAATCTGGTTATAAAATTATTATAGGACATCTCTTTCGCACTCTGTATTACATAGTTCGTGCTAGAAAAGGATACGAAATTAACTCAAATATCCCTAACTATACCTAACAAAATAACCTAATCGTAATATTCTAACCTAACACAAGTGACCCTGAAGGAGGTGCAACGTGACTTCTAGCGTGCGTTTTTAACATTTTAAAAATATCGTCTTTGTTTTTGTGTGGAATCAAGTTCAGAGATCAAAACTATTGTAGGTAAGTACGTAGAAGTGTAAATCATTAGCACCTCGGTGCAGTGTTAAGTCGCTTATTAGGTACCTACTTATTTGTTGGAGTTTTATTGACATATTTCCCAATCTTGAAATTGAAATTTAATGAAATTTAACTAAGCTCAAGCCAAAGAAAAATTATAGGTGCTTTATTGTAGCTTAAATTGTATAATCACAGTCATTAAAACTACACATTTATATAAGTAATAAATGGAAACAAAGTCCTTGGGCAACGATGTAACATATTGTTGGTACCTATAGGTAAAGACAAAGAATTTCTAAAAAAGTTAGAAGTTGCTTTTAAGTAAATAATACACAAAAGAGTTATAAAATTTTGTCATAAACTATTGTTCTAGCTGCTGTTAACGAAACGTTCCCACATTGTGAAAAAGAATTTGAGAACATCGCTAGTGAGTGGTTCAGACTGTCAAAGCAAAGGCTACAGAGAGAAAACAAGAAGCTGGAGCAGTTATTGTACCATAATTTATTGAGATATGTATGAAAAAAGGAAACCAGGCGCCAAAAACTAGTTTTAAGATAATTAAGTTTTAAGTATTAGTCTGCTTGCAAATTCATGCTGACAGGTTTGTCTGTAAGTAAAATTTTTTTTATATAGGAAATTTGTTTTCGTCATTATCTGAGTATTATTGTCACGTTTGTTGAATTTTTCTTGTTTCTAATAAATTTTTAGCTCCTTTTTGAATAATTGAAGAATTCTTGTTTTTTTATTAACTATTTTCGTTCAGAATTTTAGTTGATATATGGTACAATTAAATTTGGATAACCATACATTAAACCAAATTTTATTCGGATGTTAAATATATAGTTCAAAAAAGCATTTTTCAGTCACTAGAGTAAATAAGTAATAAAACTAAAAATTACCTGTGTTAATATATAGATAATAAAATAATAACTCGACTGTCAAAAATAGTATATTTTGTGTATGTAGGTGTATAGACACTTAGAAAATGCAGTGTCGTACTTCTCATTAATATACCTGCGATTTTCGTTTCTACTGTTCGTTTACATCTATATCAAAATCAATAGTGTTACTTCAACGTCACCCTCAAAATCCACAGTTTTTAAATGTAAAAGTCCGAGCATCATTTGGAACAAACTTCATTAAGCTTTTAATGTCTATCTTTTTCCCTGAAACTTCTTTTAATGTAAGATAAAGCTGTTCTGTTTTACCAAAAACTTATACACTTTTCTTGTCTCTAAAGTAATCATGCTAATGTTTATTTCTTCGTAATTTATAGCGGAATGAAAATGATTCATGTATACTGTCAGGCTTTTCTTTATTTTTTTTACCTTATTACATAGCTTGCAATCAGCTAACTTTTTCTATTTATGTTATTTTTCTTCAGCTATTTTATCTTCTATGTTTTCTGTTAACCAAAAGTTTGCTTGTGCAAAAGAGAATGTGCAATTTGGCATTTAGTTCCTTTATTAATTTGGCAGTTGGTTTATTTTTGATTACTCATTATATAAATGAACGTACCCTTCTTGTATGACTGATTAATATATTATTATGATATATGTATTTTATGAATATAAAAATTATTTATTTTAGATTGGCCTTTTTTTACATCTAGTTTTTCCTTACTTAAGCCATATTGTAACAGTAGTAAAAGGTGTCCCCGGATGGGATTAGCTATACAACAAATGACCAAAATTTTAATTTTTGGACAAAAAGTCACTATAAAAATTTCCGCATTTTTAAAAAAATACGATTTATGTTAAAAAAAATTATTTTTTTTATGAAGGAGCAGGGTGCTTAAAAATTCCAAAAATATGAATTTTGCCTAAGAGTAAACTACCTTTATTTTTCATTTTTAATAAAAAAAGCCATTTGAAATACTTTTCTTTCATAATCCTAAATTTTTTAGTATCCGTTACGGAAAAATAAGAAAACTGAGGTGAGGCATTGGGGAAAAAGACGTATTAAACAATTTTTTCAAATTGTATTTTCCTTAAAAACGAGAAAACTAAAGGTAGTTTGCTCTTGGGTCAAATTCATATTTTTGAAATTTTTGAGCGCCCTGCATAAAAAAGTACATTTTCTTAACACATTGTATTTCTTTAAGAAACAAAATTTTTTTATAGTGACTATCGAAAAACTAAAATTTAGGTCCACTTGTGGTATAGGTAACCCCCATTTGGGGACACCCTGTATATTATTTGCTACCCCCTTGTGTATATACCACGGAAATTGCATGTTATATAGCACACATGTAACATCAGAACATATTTTAAGGTAAATATTTTGAAATACAATATATGTCTTTTACATGTATGTTATATATTTGCCACATACGAGTATGTTACAAGTTATGTTGCCATTACATGGCTATAACTTTTTTTGTGGCTGAAATTTTAAGGTCCATGTACCTTACATTTACCATACATCCAATATCCTTGGATATAACATGTTGAATAGATTACGTAAGAGAAACATACCAGGTATGTATCCGTGTTCACTGGGTTGTCGCCGAAAAAAATTAAATTAAATCAATTCGACTGTACTACTACTTCACATCGACCTGAAAAGATCTTTTGTGAATAACGAGTCAGTCAATTTGCATGCATACAATGTTTAGACCTAGCACACCCTAGCACAACCATTTTTAAAGCTAGCACACCACTGCGTAAATAATAAATGGGGGTTGTTTTCGAGGGGGGGCAAGTTGACGCTACCCCCCCCCCCCCCCCAGTTACTTTTTCTTCTTCAATTTGCTAGCACACAATGTTTAGACCTAGCACACCCTAGCACACCTACTTTCAAAGCTAGCACACTTACAGGGGCGGTAATATACAAGGTGTAAATTTTTTCCTCAACCTCCCCCCCTCAGTTATTTTTTGTCTTGAATTTGCTAACACGCAATGCTTATATCTGGCACAACCACTTTCCCAGCAAACGCTCCTACATGGTCGATAATATACAGGGTAGAAGTTTCGTCCCGCCCACAGATATATTACATTATCTGTTATTACTCAGATTACCTTACCAAAAATTATCACATATATAATGGAGGGTTGAAATAGAGATGTTAATATAGAGTTGATGTTAGCCCCAATGTATAGAGCAGCGATTTCGTAAGTCTATCGTATCGTTTTTTTTTTCTTGGCGTAGAACCAGGTCAAACATGTTAGGTTCATTTGGGTATGTCACCGGGCATATGAAATCATAGTTTACGACATTTTTTTGTGGTCTCGAACTTTTTAAATCAATAAAAAGTGAAAAAAATGTATTTTTAAAGAAAATTGTTTTTTTTTGTTTCCACCGCCATATCTTTAAAACTATTAAAGGTACCGAGATTTGTTTTGTATCAAATTAAAGGCCACACTGTAGCGCTTTTACCAATATAAACGGTTTGGGTAAAATTCGTACTTTCATTTCTCTAAAAATCAAATAAACTAAAAATATATATTTTATGTATTGAAATCTTCACCAATCGATAAACTTTTTTATTTTTGAAAATATTTACATACATGCAGCGAAGAAAATAAAGCCTAATAATCACAAAAGTTTTTGAAACAATATACTTTTTCCTAAAGTGTACCGTTTGGCAACAGCGATTTTTTTTATCAGCGCTAAATGCGAAATTGGGACGCAATTAATACACCTCGCATGCTAGTTACAGTAACTAGAGGTTTTATCTTCGGAATAATGTCATATTGAACGGATTTCATTCATTTTTGGCATTATAATAGTAAATGCTCCACAGAAAAGTTTCTATATTGTGCGGGGGCTTGCTAATTTATAGGGGATGGATTCCACCCTCTCTCAGGGGGTGGCACTTAAAAAATATATATGTTTATTGGAGCTGAAACAGAATCAAATTTTAAGAAGAAAAGATTCTATGCAATTTTTCACATGAATTGATAGTTTTCAAGTTATAACGACTTCAAAATTGCGATTTTAGCTTAAAAAAAAGTATTTCCAAACGGCTTTCGTCAAGTTTCTCGAAAAGTATTACTTTATCGAAAAAATGTTACAGACCAATTACAGAAAGTACAAACTGGGAATTAATTATATTTTTTGTTTATTGATGTAGGATTAATAATTTCGGAGATATTTAAGTTTATATTTGGTAGTGTTCCGAAATTAAATTTAAAGTTTAAAATGCACTTTTTTCTAAAGCAAGTGCTTTAAATGAGCAAAAAAATTTGAGCATCTAGGTAATGCTACATCTTAACGAAAAACTGTATTTGAGATAATTTTTCTAAATTGCTGGCTAATTAGATTAACAAAATGGCGACCTTTTTATATAAAAAAAGTATAAATACGCACATTTTTCCGTCATAACTTCTTTATTTCTTATGCTACAGGAACGAATAAAAAATATTTTGAAATCGCAATTAATTGTCTTTAATTTCAGTTCTTAGCATGCGTGACGTAGGTGTCACAATTTCTGAAATATTTAACATTTAAACTGCATTTTTCGTCTTATAAACGCTCGGACGCCATTTGTAAACTTTCATATCTCCGAAACTATTAAATCTATGTAAATAAATTAACAAGCGAAATTCATTATCAGTTTATGAGCTTTATTTTTGGTATCTACCCATCTTTCAATAAAACTAATATTTATTGAGATATTTAGAAAAGGAAAAAAAAATACGCTTCATCGAAAATACCTTTATAGTTTAAACTGTATTTTTTTTCTAAAGCAAGTGCTGTATACAAACCAAAAATTTGAGCATCTACGTCATGCTATATATTAATGAGGAACAGTGTTTGAAATTCCTTTTTTTAATTACTGGCTAATTACAGTAACAAAATGACGACGTTGTTATTAAAAAAATGTGTAGACGCACATTGCTTCGGTCATAACTTCTTTGTTTTTTTATGCTACAGAAACAAATTAAAAAACAGTTGAAAGCTTAATTAATAAGATATTATTCTACCTATTAGCACCCTTGACGTAGGTGTCACAGTTTCTGCGATATTTAACTCTCACTCTAAATAATTATCTTATGAACACTTGGATGCCAAATGTAAACTTAAATATCTCCGAAATTATTATTCCTACATCAATAAACAAAAAATATAATTAATTCCCAGTTTGTACTTCCTGTAATTGGTCTGCAACATTTTTTCGGTAAAGTAATACTTTTCGAGATACTTGACGAAAGCCGTTTGGAAATACCTTTTTTTTTTTTTAGCTGAAATCGCAATTTTGAAGTCGTTATAACTTAAAGACTATCAATTTATGTGAAAAATTGCATAGAACCTTTTCTTCTTAAAATTTGATTCTACTTCAGCTCCAACAAATATATATATTTTTTAAGTACCACACCTTGAGGGGGTGGCATCCACCCCCTATAAATTAGCAAGCCTCCGCACAATACAGAAACTTTTCTGTGAAGCATTTACTATTATACTGCCAAAAATGAACGAAATCCGTTCAATATGACATATTTCCGAAGTTTTGTATATTTTTTACCTCTAGGTACTGTAGTATGCAGGGTTGGTCAGATTAGTCGCGTAGAAGTGGCGGTTGTCGAAAATCATTAAGTATTCATTGTTCGGATAAAAATTGTGACAGTCGAAAATGTGCTTGTTTTAAGGAAGGCCTAAAATGTTGCAACGAGTGCAAATGTCGTTCCTGTAACAAAATTATTAAAGATTTCGAGGCAGATATGAACGAATTAGAATGCTATTAATGTAGGGCCTACATAAACTACATACTACATATTTATCTATCCAAATAGAAAATTTATTTCAACAATAAAACTCATTTTATGGGTGCGTTTTTACTTGCATTCATTTAAAAATATCTAATAAACTTACTAATTAGTTGGGTAGTTAGTAACACTGATTGATATTTACAGATTAGGTATTTATATCTACCTACGTCTTTTTATTATTAAAAGGAGACTATTTAATATTTTTTGTACAATTTCTTAACATCAACAACATATGATCAATACTACTGTACAATATATGAAATATTGAACAATAATATTGATCCCCTAGATCTTTTGATCACTACTGGTTTTGTACCTATTGGTATAAGTTAAACTACTACATACACCCCGACCGGAACCGTCAGATCGTTGCAGTCGGCAGGCTTGCTACAGCCGAGCGCGCAAGAATATGACTTTGGCCCGTTAAAAAAAAAATCGCTGACTAAATACTATGAACGGGACATGAAAAATTTTTATCCTAAAAACTTTTTTCAACTATTGGCTTCAATTTGTACGCAGCATGTATATTCAAATTTTCATAAATAAATTTTTTTCTCGATTGCCTAAAATTACGCTACTGAAAATAACAAGTTTGAGTTTCCTATTATTTTACCAACTTAAAAAAAAATAAATCGGGTTCACGTAGGACGTTGTTCGAAGCGCTATTGTGTCTACTTTAATCTAAAAAAAAATAGCTTGATAGCACAAATATTTTCAGAGATATAGCGGTGGAGACGTTAAAAAACCTATTTCATTAAAAATCAATTTTTTTGAGTTTTTCCGAAATAAAAAAGTTCTCGACCACCAAAAAATATCGTAAAAAATGATTTCGTGTACACGATTATCTTACAAAAGAATCCCACTAAGTCTGGTTTGGTTCTACGCCGGTTTTTTTTTCTCGAAAACTAAGCGACTTTACTTCCAGATTTTACTCTACTAGTACTTCTTTTTCTCAAACTTGACAGCATACAATGTTTGCACCTAGCACAACAAAATAATTAAATAAATAAATTAAACTTTATTTCATGAATAACTTTTACAATTATTTTAGTAAATATAATAACACAAAAATAATAACGACATACTTGAAAGATAACATACAGTGTTTTTCAAAAAGCTCTCATCATGGACGAAAAACTTTTATTATTGTTTCCATGGAAAATTAAATGATCAGTCAATATCTCCTCAACTGTTCAATATAAAAATTGTACGAGATCTAAAGTGATATATTTTAAAATTATTCTGACATTTACGGGATGTTTGACATAGTGGTGGCAAGTATTTACATGGATTTTTCGATGGAACACTCGGTAGTAATTTATATATTTATATTTGACTCCTAGTTCTCTATACTGGTATATATCATGTTTGAATGTTCACTGCAGGGTTGCCACGTTATTCCATTTTTTCCAAATACTTTAGGCCATTTTATAGCCTACGGATACAGGCATACCTAACGGTAAATGAGTTTCTTATGACGATCTGTTAAAGAAACCTCAAGTAGCTTCACCTTCAACCGCTATAAAATCCATTTTATTTCTCCATTCATGCTAAAATGGTTAATGGACACATAATATAGATAATAAAACGATATTTAAAATAAATATGTAATATCAAGAAATCATTTTTTTTAATTTGACCTGTAAATATATATTTATTTTATATGAAGATCTGGTTTTTAGTTTTTTCTACTATTCGGTCTTGTTTTAATGTGTGGGAAAATTTTATAATTTTCTTTTCCTATTCTTATAGAAAACGTCGATCTAAGCACTTTTTGTTCCTTTTTTTTACTATTTCAGCAATTTCTCCCATGATTGAAAAATGCATTGTCAAAGAAAAGTGTGAAGCCCACAGACCCCGCACTTTTTAAATGCAATTTTGGTTTCATTTTCGGAAGCTGAAACTTGCACAGAGGTAATTCATGACGTACTGATCAAAAGGCTCCACGGTCGCAAAATATTTTAAATATAGGATTTCGAAATATTGGAACAAGAATTATTATCGACGAAGTTACGACTTTCTTCGGCCAATATCTCGAAAACCTGCCATTAAAATTTTTTGTGACCATGGAGACTTTTGATCGGCATGTTATGCAAATGCATGTCTTCGCAAAATGTCAACTCCCAGGAGTGAAAGCCAAATTACATTTAAAAGGTGCGGGGTCCTTTATGAAAATGCATTTTTTCAAAATTCGAAAATGATATATGATATATATATATATATATATATATATATATATATATATATATATATATATATATATATATATATATATATATATATATATATATATATATATATATATATATATATATATACTAAACGTAATTTCTCTCTAAAGCCACCCTCTATACATCCTTATTTTAAAAATAAGGAAATTGACCAGACTACAACAAATTGCAAGTCTGGCGCGTTAAGTGTAATAATCACATATTACTACGAAACGCTGTAATTCGATTTTAGCAAACACCGACCGAAAGACTTATTTCTAAATTAAAGGAACTCTCGTGTCAGCCACTGCACACCACCTGCAGACTGCAGTTTCGAGCTGTTGGCTCTCATCAGTGCAAGGTAGGCATGCAGTGACTGGCAACGAGATTTCGGGTGACATGGTACATGTTATTTTTAGAGATTTTTAAATAATTATATGTTTTTAACGGCGCCCAACATTCTTTTTTGTATAATTTATCACTGTAAAAATTCTTGCAAAACAACCATATTCCAGTAAATTTAATAAAATCAAATCTATTCTCAACTACAGTGTTTTATTGATCGTAAAATTCCTGATTTGTATATTTTGAACCTACTTTAACCCTGAGAGGAGTGAGTCTGCAAGAACAGACACTCATGCAAAATAAATAAAATAAAAATTTATTATCGTTTTTCCACACAAATATTGGGAAACATAATAATATATATATATATATATATATATATATATATATATATATATATATATATATATATATATATATATATATATATATATATATATATATATATATTATTATGTTTCCCAATATTTGTGTGGAAAAACGATAATAAATTTTTATTTTATTTATTTTGCATGAGTGTCTGTTCTTGCAGACTCACTCCTCTCAGGGTTAAAGTAGGTTCAAAATATACAAATCAGGAATTTTACGATCAATAAAACACTGTAGTTGAGAATAGATTTGATTTTATTAAATTTACTGGAATATGGTTGTTTTGCAAGAATTTTTACAGTGATAAATTATACAAAAAAGAATGTTGGGCGCCGTTAAAAACATATAATTATTTAAAAATCTGACATGAAATTAGTTTACAAAACGAAAAAAGGAAAACTCTGATGTGGTTTTATTCTTACGTACTAGTGAGACTTTTTACCTTAACATCCGTTCGGTAGCTACCGCGCGACCGCAAACACCAAGATGTGGAGAGAAATCCGCTTCTAGTTGTCGTTGCTAACTTGGCTGTAGTGTTGACAATCGACAGTACAGCTGATGTGATATGGACGATCCTTCTGTTTCGTTCTTGTTTTGTTGCAATTAAAACTTCTCTGGATACTGGATTATTGCTGAAACGATGCACTATTTCGTTGCACTTAAATTCGTGCCGAGGTGAGTACCAAGATATATTTTCGAAGACGACTTTTACATATAGGGAAACTGCCCTTGTTTACAAATTTACAAATTTACAAAATTTGAGATTTATTTTCTTAATTCTCGTTTTCATATAACCAAGGAAACTATTTTTGAGTCATTACAATACTCTTACTTTGATTTATATACTTAATACATTTACTTGACTTCAAAATTTCAATTTTCTTTTTTTAAATATTTTTAGGTTATGTCTTCCGCTAAAATTTTACGTGCGGTTAGTTTCGTTGTTGAGTAATGACTGAATTGTAAATTCTGGCTTTCTATTGGGCCAAAATGAAGTATCTGACAGGATTTTACGCCTTGATTTTTTTGAAAGAAAATTTTAATTTATGAATTTACTTTTTCTAGCTTTATGTTTTATTAAATGTTTATTTTACTACTTGAGTTTTATTTCTCATGCTTTTCTGAGTATTTTGATATGCAATACATATTGATTTGTGCCTCAATTGCAATTTTTCATGGTTATGTGAACTCGGACATATTTTAACAATTTCTAGCCTTAATACCTAATTTTAGCTACCAAACCATATTCCTGCTTATAATTTAAAGTACATTTAACATTTATTAACACAATTTCAAAACCTTACTCTATTATTTTTACTAATACTGAACTATGCATTTTAGCATGTCGTTTGAGGAGAAACTTGTCACCCCCTACAAAATACTACATGATGTGTTGGACAAAACTACACTAAATCTATGGACCTGGCCAAACTCTATAACAACAAAGTGAAATCCCTGTCAAAAAAATCTCATCAATCCGTATTGAAAATTATCAAAAATTAATAAGTATCTATGAGAACCTATATGGTCAATAAGTTTCTATAAGAGTTAGGTAAAGTTGCTGTTGAAATTGTTATCAGTTTATATCCGCATTGACCAGCAAAATGAGTCAAGCCATATCCATTTGTTAATCCAAACATTTACTTATACCATATCAATGAGAATTTATGAGCACAGTATCTAATGTAATTCGTGCGGCTTTCCGTGATTAAAAGTCAAGTGTTTCTTTAAGAAACGAGCTGCATTAGGTTAGAACAGTTTGGATTTGCAATTGAAGATTACAAATTATAATGTTTGAATAGGGATTTATGAGATCAGTTTCTATGAGTATTAATGTTTTTTTTTCAGTAATATATTAAATGTGTTTTCATTTGTTTGAATGGGTAAAAAGAAGGGTCAGTTTTCAACTGCAATTACAAATACAAGTTTAATCGCTTCGAATGGGATTATATGCGATCAATTTCTAAAAGTATTTATGCTGTTTTCCGAATATAGTTATGATGAGGTTTAATCAGTAACAAATTGTTAACTACTTGTTATGATATGGTCGGAAATTCCAAGTACACATTTAGTATTCCTTCAAGAGGATTGATGAGAGCAGTTTCTACGAGTATCTATTTGTTGTTCCTATAGTAAATTTTATAAGTCTTTATCAGCACAGATTCGGATTTAATTTAAATATGAAAATTATATCAGAATAAAGCAACCAAATATTTTAAACAGTATCTATTTGTAAATCCAAACATTTACTTATACTATCTCAATGAGAATTTATGAGAACAGTATGTAATGTAAAACGTGCGGCTTTCCGTGGTTAAATGGCAAGAGTTTCTATAAGAAACGAGCTGCATTAGGTTAGAACAGTTTTGATTTGCAATTGAAGATTCAAAATTATAATGTTTGAATAGGGATTTATGAGATCAGTTTCTATGAGTATTAATGTTTTTTTTTCAGTAATATATTAAATGTGTTTTCATTTGTTTGAATAGGTAAAAAGAAAGGTCAGTTTTCAACTGCAATTACAAATACAAGTTTAATCACTTCGAATGGGGTTAGTTGCGATCAATTTCTCAAAGTATATATGCTGTTATCCGGATATAATTGTGAAGAGGTTTAATCAGTAACAAATTGTTCACTACATGTTATGATATGGTCGGAAATTCCAAGTACACATTTGGTATTCCTTCAAGAGGATTGATGGGAGCAGTTTCTACGAGTATCTATTTGTTGTTCCTCTAGTAAATTATATAAGTTTTTATCAGTAAAGATTCGGATCTAATTTAAATATGAAAATTATATCAGAATAAAGCAACCAAATATTTTAAACAGTATCTATTTGTAAATCCAGACATTTACTTATACTATCTCAAGGAGAAGTTATGAGAACAGTATCTAATGTAAAACGTGCGGCTTTTCGTGGTTAAATGGCAAGTGTTTCTATAAGAAACGAGCTGCATTAAGTTAGAACAGTTTTGATTTGCAATTGAAGATTCAAAATTATAATGTTTTTTTTCAGTAATATATTAAATGTGTTTTCATTTGTTTGAATGGGTAAAAAGAAAGGTCAGTTTTCAACTGCAATTACAAATACAAGTTTAATCACTTCGAATGGGGTTATATGCGATCAATTTCTAAAAGTATTTATGCTGTTTTCCGGATATAATTGTGAAGAGGTTTAATCAGTAACAAATTGTTCACTACATGTTATGATATGGTCAGAAATTCCAAGTACACATTTGGTATTCCTTCAAGAGGATTGATGAGAGCAGTTTCTACGAGTATGTATTTGTTGTTCCTCTAGTAAATTATATAAGTCTTTATCAGTAAAGATTCGGATCTAATTTAAATATGAAAATTTATATCAGAATAAAGCAACCAAATATTTTAAACAGTATCTATTTGTAAATCCAGACATTTACTTATACTATCTCAATGAGAATTTATGAGAACAGTATCTAATGTAAAACGTGCGGCTTTTCGTGGTTAAATGGCAAGTGTTTCTATAAGAAACGAGCTGCATTAGGTTAGAACACTTTTGATTTGCAATTGAAGATTACAAATTATAATGTTTAAATAGGGATTTATGAGATCAGTTTCTATGAGTATTAATGTTTTTTTTCAGTAATATATTAAATGTGTTTTCATTTGTTTGAATGGGTAAAAAGGAAGGTCAGTTTTGAACTGCAATTAGAAATATAAGTTTAATCACTTCGAATGGGGTTATATGCGATCAATTTCTAACAGTATTTATGCTGTTTTCCGAATATAATTGTGATGAGGTTTGATCCGTAACAAATTGTTCACTACATGTTACGATATGGTCGGAAATTCCAGGTACATATTTAGTATTCCTTCAAGAGGATTAATGAGAGCAGTTTCTACGAGTATTTATTTGTTGTTCCTACAGTAAATTATATAAGTCTTTATCAGTATGCATTCGGATCTAATTTAAATACAAAAATCATATCAAAATGAAACCACAAATATTTTAAACAGTGTCCACCTGTAAATCCAAGATAATATTATAATGAGAATCCATCACAACAGTATCTAATGTAACGTGTGCGGTTTTCCGTGGCTAAATTTTAAAATTATTTGCAATAAATAAGCTTTAACGGATTCGAACAGTTTTGCATTTCCAGATGAATAGTTTTAATTGTTAGGGATCTATGAGGTCAGTGTAATGTTTTTTTTTCAATAAAATGTGTTTTAATTGGAAAATAAACATTACACAAAGACACTGATCTCATAGATCCCTATTTAACAATTATAACTATTCATCTGGAATTGCAAATTAAAACTGTTCAAATCCGTTAAAGCTATTTATTAAAAATACTTTACAAATTTAGCCACGAAAAGCCTCACGCGTTACATTAGATACTGTTCTGATTGGTTCTCATTAAAATACATCTTTAAATGTTTGGATTTACAAGTGGATACTGTTTAAAATATTTGGTTGTGTCATTCTGATATAATTTTTGTATTTAAAGTAGATCCGAATGCATACTGATAAAGACAAATTTTCTATTGGAACAACAAATACATACTCATAGAAACTGCTATCATCAATCCTTTCGAAGGAATACTAAATATGTACCTGGAATTTCCGACCATATCGTAACATGTGGTGAACAATTTGTTACTGATCAAACCTCATCACAATTATATTCGGAAAACAGCATAAATACTGTTAGAAACTGATCGCATATAACCCCATTCGAAGTGATTAAACTTGTATTTGTAATTGTAGTTGAAAACTGACCTTTCTTTTTACCCATTCAAACAAATGAAAACACATTTAATATACTTATTACTGAAAAAAAAACATTAATACTCATAGAGACTGATCTCATAAATCCCTATTCAAACATTATAATTTGTAATCTTCAATTGCAAATCAAAACTGTTCTAACCTAATGCAGCTCGTTTCTTATAGAAACTCTTGCCATTTAACCACGGAAAGCCGCACGATTTACATTAGATACTGTTCTCATAAATTCTCATTGAGATAGTATAAGTAAATGTCTGGATTTACATATAGATACTATTTAAAATATTTAGTTGCTTTATTCTGATATAATTTTCATATTTAAATTAGATCAGAATGCATACTGATTAAGACTTATATAATTTACTATTGGCACTACAAATACATACTCGTAGAAACTGCTATCATCAATCCTTTCGAAGTAATACTAAATATGTACCTGGAATTTCCACACGTAACATATAGTGAACAATTTGTTACTGATCAAACCTCATCACAATTCGGAAAACAGCATAAATACTGTTAGAAATTGATCGCATATAATCCCATTCGAAGTGGTTAAACTTGTATTTGTAATTGCAGTTGAAAACTGACCTTTCTTTTTACCCATTCAAACAAATGAAAACCCATTTAATATATTACTGAAAAAAAAACATTAATACTCATAGAAACTGATCTCATAAATCCCTATTCAAACATTATAATTTGTAATCTTCAATTGCAAATCAAAACTGTTCTAACCAAATGCAGCTCGTTTCATATAGAAACTCTTGCCATTTAACCACGGAAAGCCGCACGTTTTACATTAGATACTGTCCTCATAAATTCTCATTGGGATAGTATAAGTAAATGTCTGGATTTACAAATAGATACTGTTTAAAATATTTGATTGCTTTATTCTGATATAATTTTCATATTTAAATTAGATCCGAATGCATACTGATAAAGACTTATATAATTTACTATTGGTACAACAAATACATACTCGTAGAAGCTGCTATCATCAATCCTTTCGAAGTAATACTAAATATATACCTGGAATTTCCGACCATATCGTAACATGTAGTGAACAATTTGTTACTGATCAAACCTCATCACAATTATATTCGGAAAACAGCATAAATACTGTTAGAAATTGATCGCATATAATCCCATTCGAAGTGGTTAAACTTGTATTTGTAATTGCAGTTGAAAACTGACCTTTTAATATATTACTGAAAAAAAAAAACATTAATACTCATAAAAACTGATCTCATAAATCCCTATTCAAACATTATAATTTGTAATCTTCAATTGCAAATCAGAACTGTTCTAACCAAATGCAGCTCGTTTCATATAGAAACTCTTGCCATTTAACCACGGAAAGCCGCACGTTTTACATTAGATACTGTCCTCATAAATTCTCATTGGGATAGTATAAGTAAATGTCTGGATTTACAAATAGATACTGTTTAAAATATTTGATTGCTTTATTCTGATATAATTTTCATATTTAAATTAGATCCGAACGCATACTGATAAAGACTTATATAATTTAATATTGGTACAACAAATACATACTCGTAGAAGCTGCTATCATCAATCCTTTCGAAGTAATACTAAATATGTACCTGGAATTTCCGACCATATCGTAACATGTAGTGAACAATTTGTTACTGATCAAACCTCATCACAATTATATTCGGAAAACAGTATAAATACTGTTAGAAATTGATCGCATATAACCCCATTCGAAGTGATTAAATTTGTATTTGTAATTTCAGTTGAAAACTGACCTTTCTTTTTACCCATTCAAACATGTGAAAACACATTTAATATATTACTGAAAAAAAAACATTAATACTCATAGAAACTGATCTTATAAATCCCTATTCAAACATTATAATTTGTAATCTTCAATTGCATATCAAAACTGTTCTAACCTAATGCAGCTCGTTTCTTATAGAAACACTTGCCATTTAACCACGGAAAGCCGTACGTTTTACATTAGATACTGTTCTCATAAATTCTCATTGAGATAGTATAAGTAAATGTAAAGACTTATATAATTTACTAGAGGAACAACAAATAGATACTCGTAGAAACTGTTCTCATCAATCCTTTTGAAGGAATACTAAATGTGTACTTGGAATTTCCCTCCATATCATAACAAGTAGTGAACAATTTGTTACTGATTAAACCTCATCACAATTATATTCGGAAAACAGCATAAATACTTTTAGAAATTAATCGCATATAACCCCATTCAATGCAGCTCGTTTCTTATAGAAACGCTTGCCATTTAACCACGGAAAGGCGCACGTTTTACATTAGATACTGTTCTCATAAATTCTCATTGAGATAGTATAAGTAAATGTGTGGATTTACAAATAGATACTGTTTAAAATATTTGGTTGCTTTATTCTGATATAATTTTCATATTTAAATTAGATCCGAATCTGTACTGATAAAGACTTATATAATTTACTATAGGAACAACAAATAGATACTCGTAGAAACTGCTCTCATCAATCCTCTTGAAGGAATACTAAATGTGTACTTGGAATTTCCGACCATATCATAACAAGTAGTTAACAATTTGTTACTAATTAAACCTCATCATAACTATATTCGGAAAACAGCATAAATACTTTTAGAAATCGATCGCATATAACCCCTTCGAAGCGATTAAACTTGTATTTGTAATTGCAGTTGAAAACTGACCTTTCTTTTTACCCATTCAAACAAATGAAAACGCATATAATATATTACTGAAAAAAAACATTAATACTCATAGAAACTGATCTCATAAATCCCTATTCAAACATTATAATTAGTAATCTTCAATTGCAAGTCAACCTAATGCAGCTCGTTTCTTATAGAAACACTTGCCATTTAACCACGGAAAGCCGCACGTTTTACCTTAGATACTGTTCTCATAAATTCTCATTGATGTGGTATAAGTAAATGTTTGCTGCTCCATTCTGGTAGAAACTGATAGAAATTTCAGCAGCAACTTTACTCCAGGCTCCAGTAGAGGGAGCTGTATACGTGTAGCTAATTCATATCTAATCTAATGTGACCTAAGGAACTGAAGTGTGTTTGTTAAATTAAAAACAAAGCAGTTTCTTTCACTGCTAACTCATTCATTGCTTCTAGGCTAGAACAAGAACACCCGAGGAAATAAGTACTTTGCAGAATTTTGTGTTTACCACAATATTAGTATCTCTATTTGAAATATGCAATTTAAACTGTACATTTGTCGGCATGCATATCCAAATTAATACTAATAAAAAAGCAAAATGGAAGTTTACAATAAAAATACATCTGTAAAATATACAATTGAAACTGTACATTTGTTGACATGTATATCCACATTAATACTAATAAAAAACAATGTTGAAATTTACAATAAAAACATGTTGATAAATGGTGTGTTACATACGATAGATACTGGAGAAAGGACGGACTGGAACTGTTATGATATTACTTATAGAAAAGTTTAGAATCTCTTTAAAGTTGTATCTGTAATTCCATATGTTTACAGATATAAGGGCAAGGGTGCATTTGCAGACACTAAACTGTAGATTTGTTGATGTATATTTCATATAAGTACTCATGAAAGGGCAACATGATAATTCCAAATAGCTTATTCGGAATTACTGTTTCATAACCGATTTAAAACTTAATAAAACAGATAAAATCCTGTCTGTATAATACTAATATAACTTATAGGAACGATAAAACCGCATCACTTTTTTTTTATAAGTTTCTATGTGGAATTTTTGGCAGGGATACTCTAAGAAAAAACCTTTTTACAAACTATTTTACACATTTTTAAGAAAAGTTCATCTGACAGCTATGTGATTTTCCCACTGTGGGCCCCATTTGAAGTTTAATTTAAGGGAACTTACGTCGTAGAGTAAGTATAAATCATATTGTTTCTGTTTTGACACATTTTATCCTATTACGATAGGTATTTTTATGAAATACTTGTGAAGTTTGGTTTCAAGCGTAACCTCCCGTTTAAACTTTTTGTTATTTTCTACCCTGCTTATGTAGTCCTTTTATTATAAGTTTGTGCTTGTTTAAGCTTACAAATTATCACCTTTTTAATTGTTTATTGTTAAATTTATGATTACACTTTTTATTTATTGATAAATTTTTATTGTTTTTAGGTTCAAACCACCCTCTCATGTGTGTCAAGAGTTCCTGTTGGTTTGCCACCATTTGGCTTTGTACAAAAGTTTATTTAAGCATCGTTGCACTTTATCGATACCTTGTTTTGGTGTTATTCACAAATAAAGTCTTCCAATATACAGGTATGCACTATTTCCTTACTGCTAGATATAATACTAAATTTATTTACAATTCAAACACTTATTTCTAAATTCAGCTGCAGTGCTTTTTTCTAACGACATAAACCTGCCTCCAGCATGTGATTGGAGCGCCTCTGCAACTCACAAGCACTCGTGCATAAAGTAACCACCATCAGTGGCATTTCTGAGTTTTATTTGATATAGATTACTAATTTTATTGTTTAAAGTGAATTGTTCCAATATATTATATTGTTTGGGGAGAATATTGCGACAAAATATATATATATATATATATATATATATATATATATAAAGAATTAGAAGTCAAATATAAATATATAAATTACTACTGAGTGTTCCATCGAAAAATCTAAGTAAATGCTTGCCACCACTATATCAAACATCCTGAAGATGTCAGAACATTTTTTCTGATTTCAAACAGTTGAGGAGATATTGACTGTCCATTTAATTTTCCATGGAAACAATAATAAACATTTTCCCACCATGATGAGAGCTTTTTGAAAAACACTATATATTATGTTTTAAGTATATCATTATTATTTTTGTGGTATGTTATTATATTTACTAGAATATTGCAAAAGTTATTGATGAAATAAAGATTAATTTATTTATTTAATTATGTAGTTGTTGTGCAAACATTGTGTGCTGTCAAATTTCAGAAAAAAAGTACATCTCTCTATATTAACCTCTCAATTTCTATTATATATGTGATCATTTTTGGTAAGGTAATCTGAGTAATAATAGAAAATGTAATATATCGGTGGGCGGGAAAAAATTTCTACCCTGTATATTATGGACCCTGTAGGAGCCTTAGCTTGGAAAGTGGCTGTGCTAGGGTGTGCTAGGTATAAGCATTGAGTGTTAGCAAATTCAAGACAAAAAAATAACTGGATTTACACCCTGTACATTACCGCCCCTGTAGGTATGCTAGCTTTTAAAAGTAGTTGTACTGAGGTGTGCTAGGTCTAAACATTGTGTGCTAGCAAATTGAAGAAGAGAAAATAACTGGGGGGGGGGCAAGTTGACTGAATAACTCTACAATTAGTTGTTCCCCAGGACTCCCAAGCTTTTTACAAAGATTGTGATTTTCCTGGGGGCTAATTTCCCTATGTCTTCAGGCGTTAGTTGCACCTTTTCTAGGTACTTTAGCCTAGTGCGGACTAGCATCTTGCATTCACAAAGAATATGTTCCACATTTTCTATTGCAGTATCGCAGCATCTGCACGAATCGTTGTCTGCCTTGTCCATGTTCTTAAGATGGTATCGCCAATATTCTTGGCTAAAGATATCGGTCTCGGATGATTGGGGCCGGGCAGGACTATTGCCCTTTACCCCAATACATCGCTGTAGACCGGGGACCAGCCTCGTGCAGGGCGGGCGAACTTACTTTACGTCGGCCCCACTCACAAATGTGAGCGGTGCAGACGATTTCGGCCCACCTCCCTGGGTCCTGGCTCATTGGACCTTGCTGGCTAAGGCCTCTTCTGGCATTCTTCTGTCTTGATCTTCTTTTCTTCGCCAGCTTGCCCCCCTCCCGGGGGGTAGTCATCGGTCAGTTGGGTGTTTTGGGTTTTTGGCAGGAGTGACTGCCAGTACACAGAATGCCAATTGGCATCCTGTCATCCGGATCATCGGTAGGGTAAGGATGTAGCTCGAGGAAGGGCAGACCTAACTGCTTTGGTAGCATTTTCGGTCTTCCCGGAGCTAGGGGGACTACAGGTACTGGACGGTTGTTTGTCCGGTACCCGCAGGGTCTTGGGACGATGGTATCTTAAGGGGCAATGGCCTGTTAAAATGCCTGTCATCAGCCTTAAGACGGACTTTTCGAGTTCGAGAAGCCTTGTAGCATTCTTTGACGAATAAGTGATAAACTTTTTCGCTTGTCTTTGACCTCGAGTATTCCTCCAGTAGGACTGTTCCTTTTCCCATTTTAGGACAGAAGCGGATTTAGGAGGGGGGCGAAGGGGGTTTCGCTCCCCCCCCCCCCCCCCTGAAGAAATTTTTTTGTATGTTAACTTCCTTACTATATGAATATAATTTTATAGTATAGGTATATGAGTTTCACTATAAAATATATTTTCTATATTAAATTTCGCCCCCCCCTCAGAAAAATCCTAGATCCGCCCTTATTTTAGGACCTCTTCCATTATGTGCCCCGTGGATAAGCCACAAAACGGTTCGGGCCCAAAGAATGAGGCTTCAGCACTTTTTTTTTTTGCAATAGCAGCTTGTTATACCTTTATGATTTAATTTTTCTGAACCTTAGATAAGCCACAAAATGGTTCGGGCCCAAAGAATGAGGCTTCAGCATCTTTTTTCGCAAGGGCGTCAGCTTGTTATACCTTTATGATTTAATTTTTCTGAACCTTAGGCAACAGATAATTCCCAACTTTATAATGTATTTATATAAACCATGGTGAATTTTAGAAGGAATTTTATATTTACCTTGACACACAACTACTACCAACACGATTTTTCAATGACATATATTTTTATTTTATGTATTATTTCTTTTTTTGAAAGATATACAGGGTGCGGCAGAATGGAAGGGTGTTTTTGAAATGGGAATAACTCGGCTATTTTTTAAATAAGAAAAAAAATTATTACGAAAAATGAAAGCTTACATGTTGCCATTAAACAACCAAAAAATGGAAATCATGAAAATATAATCATTTTTTTTAAATTAAAAAATTTAAAAATTTAAAAAAATTAAATTCTGAACCCATCTGACGATTGTGTCACGTTTCGGGACCGGACTGCGAACGCACGATGTTTTCTCGTCCAGATAATCATTGTGATTAACAGATGGCGTATCTCCCCGAGTTGAACGACCATATACCTCCATAAACGCCTTGCTCAACAACAGGGATTTCCGGGTATATACCCAAAATCTGGGTATTTCGACATGTACGTTGGGTAAAAAGTGGAAGCGGGTAAAACTGGATATTTAAGAAAAGAGTAAAAAACATTAAAAAAAAATATGATAGGACCTTAAAATAAACGAAGTACATTACATTAATTAATTAATAATTTTTGTCATGAGTGTCATCTACTAGCCAAATATTAGAGAATTAACCTAATCTTTGTACTAGCCATGATACAAAGAATACAAGGTATGACATTGCGCTTGTGGGCGGAGCCAAATCGACAGTTGCTTCGTCACGCGGTGATAATTTTCTACCCGCTTCCTTCGTAAAAGTGAATTTGCCGACGTCTGTGGAAGTTGTTTTTTGGATTATTTTACTTATTTTGGTGTTCTTGCAATAACTTTCAGTTATAAAAATGCGTTGTGCATTGGCATCATGTAAAAGTGACAATATGTTTAAAACGTATTTATGCGGAGATAAAACTCATTTATAAAGAACGATACTTACTAAAAACACTAAGAATCCCTATTTATTCAAAATTCCAATGAGTTCAGACAAATCCATGATACAAATTCTTTGTATCATGAGGAAAATCCTATATAATTTAAAATCCCGCTATCACCGCGTGACGTCTTGCGCCAACCGGACCGAATTTGGCGCACTATCTAGCATACCTTCTATTCTTTGTATCATGTCTACTAGCAGCGAGAGAAATAATTTTCATGTATATCTAATATCTGCTGCCCGTTTCTTGTTATCGGCGCTTTAAGCGCACTTTCAACTTTCTTAACAGGATACAGAGAGAGAGAGAGAGCTCTGTTTCGCTTCGGCAATATTATTGTATGGCAAAATAAATACAAATAATATTCTCTACTCCAGTTTTCGACTTTAATTTAATTCTCTATATTAATTTCACACCTTGGGTAAATATTTAGGAAATATAAAGTAATGGATCGGGTAAAATCGGGTATTTTTAAAATTCACCGCGAGGAAATCTAAAATTCTTGTTGGCAACACTGCTCAACAATCACAGACTAGCCCGATTTCAAATACTCTTCGACTGCGAACGCATATGTTCTCTCGTCCAGATAACCATTGTGACTAACAAATGGCGTTTCTCCCCGAGTTGAATGATCATATCCACAACGCTCTACTCCCGTCCGTTCGCGTATACTACCCAACCTTTCTGCCGCACCCTGTATATTCAATCTTAAATGTGTAAGAGACAATTTGAAGTAATCTGTACATTTTAAAATTTAAGTGCAATTAGAATTCATTTCAGTTATTTATTCGATAAATGAACATTTTTACAAAGAATGTGCGTTTTCTAATTTTTTGCTTGTGTATTTTTCAAAACCATGTTTAACTCCTTGTTTTGCAATGGCAAAATTGATTCAGTGCGTCAATTCAGGGTTCCGAAAAATAAAACTTGTCTTGTCTTCTTTGTAAACAGAAAAATTCATAGAAACGAAGAACATATAAAATCCATTGTTTTTAAACACAATTGTCAAAGATAATTATCCTGTAATAATGTTATCTCAAATTGATGCTTATAAAAACATAACTAAAATTCATTCAGATACGAAAATTCACGAGTTTATCAATTGCAGTAATTTACGATTTGACCTACATAAAGAATGTTGATCTATGATATCTAGGAGCAAAGTGACGTCAACTTGATAGCGAATTATGACTTGAAATATTATATTGACAGAATTCCTATAATTAGTAAAATTAACAACAAAAATAGGGAACAGAAAAAATGGATAACACTAAATCTAATAAAATCTACAATTAAAGAAAAATGAAATTATACAAATAATTGTTGTAAAATCGAAATCCATAGTAAAGCAAAAAATGCATGTAAGTTATTTTACCCAATTGGCAATGACACTAATTCCACAAAATATTACTTGAATTATATACCAAAAAATTCAAAAAAATCTTTACTACATGACAAACATAATTCTCTTCAGTCGTTCTTTTTCTATGAATAATTTTTTAAGCTTGTCAGTTTGTATATTTTTTTACTAAATATGTATCAGGTCTTGTATCTGGGTAATAGTATCAACTGCATATCAAATATTATTTTCCTCTGTGGTTTTTTGACCAATTGCCTTTTTGTGATGACCACCATCTATCTCTATCGATATACAGTGTGTGTAATTGCGGACTGGGCATGTACGTCCACGTAGCGCGAGAGATATGCCAACCCAGGTAATAGCAAACTCGCCCGTCAGCGGCATTTATTAAAAAGTCGGCGCTAGACCAATAAGGCATCCCCGTTCTCAGTTATTTTATTTCAGCCAGCTGGCACACGCGATGTTGCAATTCTTACTCCCTATGCCCAGCCCGCCACTACACAAACTGTATAAAAGAATACCCTGACTGACTGACTCACCGATCCATCAACGCGCAGCTCAAACCGCTGGGTTTAGAAACTTCAAATTTTGCACAGAGGTTCCTCGAATGACGTGGGCAACCATTAAGAATAGATTTTTCGGAATTGGACCCATAAGATGATGAAAAAGGAGGTTGAAATTTTAGGCTTTTTCGGAAACGGTAGATCTAACCGTTTCCGATGGGTGAAATTTGGCAGAAATATTTTTTGTTGAAATCTATTGGAAACGAGTAAGACGAAACTTCGATTTTCACTTTCGGAAGGGGTGAAAAGGTGGCAGATGGTTTAAAGCGCAACCGTATTTTTAAAATCACGTAAGTCAGAAACGTAGTAATTCTAGCGATGGACCCTTCTGAGGAAATAAGAGGACATGTATTCGACGGTTTTCAAAAAGAGACCTCCGAAAGGGTGACCGAGGAGGGGGAGGTTTTTGGAAATGGCTAGACCTAGAAGCGTGAAATGTGGCAGAAATACTCTTTATTGGAGTCTATTAGACACGAGCAAGACGAAATTTCGATTTTCACTTTTTGGAGGAGTGAAAACACGGTTGGTAGATGGTCTAAGAGGTACCCGTATCTGTGAAATCGCGTAAGTTAGAAACGTGATATTCCAGCGACGGGCTCTTCTGAGGAAATAAGGAGACACGTATTCGACGGTTTTCAAAAAGAGACCCCCCCCCCCCGCCCCAAGGGGTGAACAGGGAGAGAGATGTTTTTAAGCATGAAATTTGACACATCTCGCCCATGTGCTCTATTGTCGATTAAAATATCATGTTTTACTTTAACTTGCTCTAACACAAAAATAGAATAATGAATTGTTATCAAATTGCGATGCGCAGTAGGTTTCCCCGAGTACTATGGATGTGCAGTGAGTTTTCTCGAGTACAATGGATACGCAGCGGGTTTCCTTGAGTGTATTTTCTAAGTACTTTAGGAGTACGCAGTGAGTATGCAGTACTTCTCTATAGGCATAAGTTAGTATGTCAATGTTCTTAATTTCACGCGGACGAAGTCTTCCACGTGAACGAAGTCGCGGGCATCAGCTAGTATATGTATATTTTTCACTAAAGGTATATCAGTATTTCTTCATTTTAATAGTATCTACCACTGTTTATTACTATTCTGCTCTGTCGTTTTTTCAAAAATTATAAATTTTCAGGGTAACCGTACTGTGTACTTTTCTCTAAAGATGTACCAGGTTTAGTTCTTTGAGAGTAATACCAATTACATGACAAATATTATTTTCTCCTCCCTAATTTTCGTAGAGTGGGACCATTAAAACACAATAGCATTTAACGGAAACATATCACAAAATGTCACATGAAGGAGGGATCTGATACGCCACCTAACGGGAGAGGCGCGAAAATCGACCATGATATTTTTATTTCGTTTCGTGTTTGAAGTGCCAAAGTGCAAATACGTTCTCAATTTTTCCATTTCATCGTGATGGGATAATTTTTCTTCCTGTAGGAATATCAAATCATATAGTGAAAACCGTAGCTAAATTGATTCATAGACAGAAGGTAAAGAACACTCAAAATTCGGCGGTAGAAATATATAATTGAAGAAGAAAATCAAAATACTCCGACAGATAACCCAGATAGCATTTATTATTCCACGAATGTACATTTTGCATTCCCAATGTTCTAATTGCATTCTGTACTTGCCATGTATGTTCCCTCAACATTCCCATATAAATAATATTTTCACATATACAATATGATTATACATACGATATAAATGGAATATACAGAAAAGTTTATATTCACAGTCACATATACTGTGTACACGTATCAGGGAACGTTCTTCGTATATGTGTTCATGTACATCGTATAAACATTCGTCAATGATTTTATCTGTATAATACAGGTATATTTTTTGTAGAAATATTTGCATCGCCCGAGCGCCGCGCCGACAGTAATATCATCAAAAGTTCAGCACTTTTAACGCGAATTGGTTCGATTTTTGAACTAATAAAAATAAACCTGCATCACAACTGATGAGACAGCAATGCTAGTTTTATAGTACCTATCTACCTACCTACCTACAAAAATAATAATGATATTTCTCTATCTATATAGATTTGATTTAAGTACATTTATAATCATCCCCTGTGCGGTGTATGACGTTTTATAAATTTTAAATCGTTCGTCAATATTATTGTATATATGAAATATATTTTAAATTTTGAATCCAGACTTTAGATTTGTGATCGAATATTGAATAATAATGAATATGAAATATTAAATAATAATGAATGAAATATTAAATAATAATGAATAATAACCCTTTTTTAATTTATGTACTGTGTTCAATTAATTAGTAACTATCTCGGTAACTATCGGCATTTCTCAAGCAGATAGTTCAGACTTAGAATGGGTATTTAATTACTTTTTATCTTTTATATTTAGATTTCCGTTTTCCATGTCATTACAATCCCCTTGTAGAATTTTTTAAATGCGCGCCACGGTCCTTAGGTTAGTGCGCATGCTCCACGGTCAGTCACGATTCTGCTGTCAAATGCAAATGTCGATTTCTTCAATTTGTGTTTTGTTTTTTGTTTTCCCGTGATTTATTAATTAGTCCAAGTATACATTAATTGCATTGCAGTAAGTATTTTACAATTATTGTATACAATATAACTACCACATAGTTTTGTTGTCATTTGCAGATATTTCATATTTAGACACTAAAGTTTAATGTGTATCCCTTTGTACATATTATACTAAGCATACCACCTATATTAGTTATAATAATTACGGCGTTTGTAGGTATCGATTTTTAGAAAAGAAACTGAGGTGTCTTTGTAATGGTCTCGGTCCACGAAAAGGAAGCTTGGTGGTCACCATTCAAACAATTGACTGATCACTGAAAAACAGGTGAAAATGCAGATGAAATGTGAACACTTTACGGGGTGTTTAAATCTTATTTTCAAGAAGGTAGGTTCGATCTATTTCAATATTAAGGAGCTTTTGTTTATTTAAATCACAACCATTGGATTTGATTACAACATACGAGTTGTGATAGGTATTTACCTATTTGTAGTAATTTGCTTTATACCTATTTCAGAGGATTATAGAAGAGCTGCAATTAATTGAAAAGGGCAGAGATCTGATGTACAGAGTGAATAAAAACAAATGAAAGGACTATGTACAAAAAGCACGTCAGATGATATCGAAGATCATATTGGAAGCCGTCGACTTCCTAAGAAATTTTGTCTTTACTAGAAGTTGAAAGAAGATAGGTATGTTGTTTTAATAACTCTGGTAGGCATTTAAAATCAAGTACCTGAAATTTCGAACGTTCACTTGAACGAATTTCATATGAAAAAGAAAAATTAATAAAAGCCACACTTCGATTTAGGTGTAAAAACTTAAGTATTGTGGATATTTATTGTCAGCAAATGTGGCAATGAAGTGTTTATGCCTAAATCGATATGTGGTTTTTATTAACTTTTCTTTTTCATCTAAAATTCATTCAAGTGAACGTTCGAAACTTCAGGTACATATAAAATCACACGTTAAACAAATCCTCGTCATAATATGATACTCTCAACTATGACAGCGGGTACCGATATTCCTGATCTTTGACCTTTCATATCTCAAAAACTGGCGATTTTCAGATATTGTGCCCATGAAAACTTTTGATCAGGATATTATGAAGTACAACATACTACATTTTCAGCCCATTTGACTGTACCTTCTTTTCCATTTATTTTGTGCCTGCCGTGTCCTTTCTCGTATATACAAAAAAATGTTGAGTATTCTATAATTAACATTTTTAACAAATTGCCGGACAACATAAAAAATCTCACTTTAAAAACATTAAAACTAGAACTCAAACGGATACTAATAAAAAAAGGCTTACTATACGGTGGACGAATATTTCACTGATGTTTTAATACATTACTAAAAAACTTACTTTTGTACTCTCAAACTAGGCTGTTCTCAAATTTATCATTGTATTGTATTGTTATACCATTTTAATATTTTAACCAAACACATTTTTATCCAAACTAGGCATATTATCTATTTTAAAATTAACTTTAATTACTGTTGTCGTCCTCTATTTATTTTCACTGTTACCATTTGTTAGTGTTTCAATTTTATTATGATATGTATTTTTTACATTAATATTAACTATATTCTTTTTTTCTGTTGTATTCTCTTAATGTTTTTGACGTGTTCTACATTCAATGAGGTATTGTATGTAAAAAGGAACAAATAAATGTATCTATCTATCTATGATAATATCAATTTGTTTAATTTATGTTTGATCGGTTTTATTTTTTCTGTAAGATCTTTGTAAGATGTTTTTATATTTTTCAACTTTATCATGGCCAGTTTTTAAAGAGAAATAAGTACCTATTCAAATATAATACAATGTATTTTCTTTTGTAGTTGGACTAGCACGTGTATCTCCTCCTCTGGACAGGAAGGAAATACCTTCTTAAAAATTGGAAAAGCCAAAAGAAAGTATTCAGCCAATAGGCATTTAGGATCAGTCACAGATGATGTGTTGAGAATGAAAAGTGGACTTTCGCAATTACAAGTATCACCATCGGCAACACCTGGACACTTGGTTTTGAAAATGTAAGCCCTCCAATTTTTACTATTTTTTACTTACTGACAAAAAATTCGTTATAGTAAAATATGACAGTTCATAAGTTGCAAAGAAAATTTTTTTGTTAAAAAAAATCTGAATTGAAATTTTTGTCACAATTGTTTTTTATTATTTCAATTCATTTTTGTAACAAAAAATAAAAATATATTTAAAGTAACACAACTGTTTTATTTATACCTCTTCCTATTTTATAATTTAAGATGCATACTTAATTGTTACAACAATGTAAAGTAATTAATAAAATAAAATCATGTTTTGTTCTTGGCAATTTAAAACACGATTTGAAATAGATAAAACTTTAAGGTAGTGTAATATGATCATTAGATTTTTTCATAAATAACACGTTAAATATGATTTTTAAGCTGAAGTTTTAGAGTGATAAATGTTTGATCCATTTTAAAATGGTTTTTAACAGATCTTATTAACGTAAAACTATTTTTTTTACATATATTAGTGGACCTTTGTAAAGTATTGTTATAGCAAATACAGTTTTATTTAAGTTTATTTAGCATTTGTGTGCTCCATTCAATAAAATTTGATGAATAAAACATTTGAATTTAGTGGAAAACTGATAGTAAAAACAAATTTTCTGTGCATATATTCCACATTTACTTACATAATATTCTTCACAAGGAATATGAAATGTGGAAAATTAGAGTAAGTACCTAATAATTGACTGTAACAATTAAACTTTAAAATTAGATATTGGATTTATTATATGCAAGTACTTCACTCATATCATGTATTCTCTTGAGTTTAATTATTATAATAATTTATTATTTGCTATAATCATAGATGAGTCGCTGCGTCATACTGAACATATTCAGAATGAAGCAGCGACTCATCAGTGATTACAATAAGTAATAAATTTTTATAATAATTAAACTTTGAAGAAAATACATGACATGAGTGAAGTACTTATAGCTGCCACTGATACTTAATGTTCATTCCTACAATATACATGCATCATAGATTTATGATCCATGTGTAACATACCAGGCACCTACGGCTTAATTCCTGCGAAGGTAGTACTCATATACCATGAACATGCAGTGTACATTGTGAATGTAGGATGGACCGTCCTCCTATATACCTCATGTATCTATCAGTATGTCAATATACGTTTCTGGTTCATATCAAGTTCCGTTTTGGTCTATGGGTACGTTGTAGGAATCTTACTCGTATATCGAGAGGCGGTCATCTGTACGTCTCTCTGACATTCAGATTTTCTACACGGAATACAAAATGAATATTCATTCTTAGTTCCATGGGTACATAAAGTACGTTCCCGAGCACATACTCTGAATGTAAAAATGCTATCTGGGAATGAATAAATAAAAAGTAAAAAGTGTGTCACACAAATGTAAAACTTTGGCTGCCCTTGACTTTTAAAGTCAAAGTGCAGATAATTTGAAAATATTTAAACAAAAAAAAATTCAAAAGGTCCTGAACAGATTATGATTAACAAATAAGTAAAACGTATGCTCATAATGCTCAGATTTATTTCACATTTAAAAATACAATTTCTTCTTGACACTCGTTTCCGTGTCCAGCGGGACATCCGCTGGCTAAGGCTCCACGGCAGTTGAAGGGCTGTGCAGGAACGAGGTCGAGGTGGAATAAAATAAATTATCCCAATTATCCTACTCCTACCTACCTAGTAGGTTTATTAGGGAAGTAAGGTAGTCTTATGTCTTACGACTTAATATAACTGATTTAACAAATATAACTCGTAGAAAAAGCACATGTACTATTTTATATTTAGATTGTTGAGACAGGAAATCAACTCATTGAAAGTACCTGCTGTAGACAATGAAACGCAAAAGGAGAAAGGCTATGCCAAGCCGTTATGAACTTTTTGTAATTATTAAGTTTTGATACCAAATGTGTTTGAAGTTTTAAATAATTATATATGTTTTATGTGTTCAAATTTAGAATAATAAATTAGAAACAAAAATAAATAAGGAACAAAAATAAAAACTACATAAAGGAAAGAGGAAAAAGAGTTGAGAAAAGCGAGAAAGATTGGGTAATAAGTTTAGTTTTAGTGAAACAATTGGTGGCTACAAGGGCTGCCGAAAAATGGGCAGCGCCCGGTATGGTAATTTCTGTTTAATCCGAAACGGTGCATTATATTATGCTCTCTTATTCATGTAATGTTGTTTGTTAGCGGACTATCATCTAGTTTAAATTGGTAAAATTTTTGTGATATGGTTTTTATGTAGTCCGCTAGTGAAACAATGTCGTTACAACGGGCGTACAGGTCTCTGAGGGAGGTGTATCTGCTTGAATTTGATATGAGGTGTAGGAATTTTCGTTCTAAAATGGAGAGGTTTTAATTGTCGTGGCCTACGCGCTGCACCACGCCAGCGCTGCGTATGTAAGTTCTGGCCTCACGACGGTCGTGTATATCAATTTCTTGTTATTTCCGTTTAGTCTACTATGCCCTGCCATTAGAGGGTACATACACTTTAGACAGGGAATAGACCTTGCCTATAGTTTCGTTATGTGCTTGTTGTAACTCAGCCTTGTGTCTAAATGAACTGCTAGATACTTCACGGATTCTTTTGTTTGAATTTTGACCCCCTTGATCGAGATTGGTGTAATAATTTTGTTTTTTGTGAAATTTTGGAAAAAAAACCATAGCCTCCGATTTCTCTTCGTTAACCTTGATTTTCCACTGGTCATAATACGCCGTTGCTCGCGCCATGTAAGCTTTAAGCAGCATGTTAGCTGCCTGAGCGCTGTGGCTATGTGCATACATGGCCGTGTCATCGGCGTACATGGCCAGCTTGACATTAGGAAGACGGGAAATCAGAGACATATAAATTAAATAATTTAGGTGAAAAACACGATTTATACAAGACTTAGAGCTAAGCCAAGCTATTTGTCATAAGTTGCCTCATGGGGTATACATGTATTCTGAAATTTCTGTCTGAAAAACTGGTAAATTAACCCGCCATCTACCAGTGCCTAGTGATTAAAATCCGAGTTACAGCCTATCAAAGGGAAAGACGTTAGTTACCTCACATAGTAGAGCACATAGGTAAAAAATATGTAAAATTTAGGAATAATCTCATATGTAATGATAATTTTCTTTCATGAGTAATTGTTATAACAAAAGATATCATCTTCAGTTTCTATATCGTCCCGATCTTGATCTTGCCCTAAGGGGTGAAAATCATCCCAAAATTTAGATATTTAATATTTGAAAAAGTTTTGCTGACTTTGAAAAGTAGGATATTTACGTCTTTGGGATCGCTGATTACGAATCTGAAATCAAAATGGCGGTTCCAATATAGCGGATGGAATTTTTCTCCAAAGCAAGTGTTTTAAAAGGACAAAATATATTAACGAAAAACGGTGTTTTTGAGAATTAATTACCGGACAATTACAGTAACAAAATGGTAACATTTTATTAAAAAACCATATGAAGACGCATATTTTGTTTCAGCCATAACTTCTTTGCTATTTATGCAGGCCTGTAGCTAGAAAGTGCTTTCAGGGCGGGCAAACTATTTTTCAGGACGGGCCCGTAAAAAAGTCCGAAACATTTTTTGATGAGCGGGGGGGGAGGGGAAGAAATCCAAAAAAATTTATTGATAAGCGGGAGGGGAGAAATACAAAAAAAATTTAATCCAAAAAAAAACTTTTTAATCCAACAAATTATTTTTACCCAATTTCTTTCATAATATTAAAAAAACAGTTAAAATTGACCCCATTACGATCACCGTAGGTCGGGCGAAACTTATTCCAGGACGGGCAGTGCCCGTCCTGCCCCCCCCCCCTGGCTACAGGCCTGTATTTATGATGCAGAAGCAAACAAAGAATAATTTTAAAGCTTGATTAATTCTGGTCCTTAGAATTTTTAATGCAAGTGTCACAGTTTCTAAGTTAACAACTGAGTAACTTTCTTATTCGTCTCTAGCGTTTTTTCGGTAAATGTAATATTTTATTTTTTTATTTTAGGAAAACCGTTTTGAAATGCCTTTTTTTTCAAGCTAAAATCACGATTTTCAAGTCATTATAACTTAAAGACTATCAATTTATATGGAAATTTGCGTAGAATCTTTTCTTCTGAAAATTTGACTCTCTTTCAGCTCAAATAGTTTTGTTTTTCTTTGGGTGCCATCCCCTATAAATTAACAAGCCCCTGCATAATATGGAAACTTCTGTGTAATTTAATTACTATTAAATTGACAAAAATAAACGAAATATAATTCATATGACATTATTCCGAAAACCTCTAGTTACGGTACTATGTTTAAAATTATAATAGCACTTTTGCAAAAGTACTAGAAAGTGGGAAATGTGTAGCAAACGTCTCCACCTGGACGCGTTCTTAGGATATAGTAAGTCAAAAATCTGACTCAACTTACCCAACAAGATTAAACGTAGATTAAAGATAAATTTCGAGAATGCCGTACCGTGTCCCCAAAGATACTTTTTTTTTCAAATCAGTCTGCAGGTCTTAATAGTTAAGCAATCGGATTTTTTTTAAATCTTCGCTTTTTCATTGCCCATCGATCTGTCAAGCCAGATTTTCGTTTTTTGTCTCCGATTTTTCAAAATTTTTTATGAAAATTCAAACTTCTTTGGAAAATTTTGAAAAATCAGGGACAAAAATTGAAAATCTGGCTTGACAGCTCGATAGACAATTAAAGACGAAGATTTCAAAAAAATATTCCAATTGCTTAAGTATTAATACCTACAGACTGATTTGAAAAAAAGTCTCCATGTATATTCGATGTGCATCTGAAGCCGATACTAAATTAAGAATGTATTACAGACTATTATGACAGACATTTGGTACAGACGCAGACGCCCCAAAAATAAGACAAAATCAGACGCAATTTACCTCATAAGGTATATGCATGATTTTTGAGAGAAAATAAAGGTTTGTTAATGTAAAGTTATAATACATTTCGAAAATACTGACAGTCAACTAGCACGGGTGAATGGAATAGCTGGAAGGATAGTAAAATTCCCTAAGCCCCGGGTCGGTGCTGATGCTTTCCCGGGCCGGTTTGCCCTACCCCATCCGCTACTGTCAACTAACAATAACAGACAGATTATTATAGAGTGAGATCCCAGAGCCGCCAGACCTACGTCATTTTAGCAAAGCTAATATTTTGACAGCAAATAGTGTAATAGCTGGATTATTTTACAAGTGACACGCTAACTAAATGGTGTAAGCGTCAGCCTCTAAATCCGAAGGTCCGAGGTTCGATCCCTGAGCGTTTTTTTCAAATATACGTACTAAGAAAAAAAGTTATGGTCAAAAATAATAAATATTTCCCTTTCGGTTGTCTCTTTCTTGATAATCGCCACCTTAAGTTAATATTTGTTGAAAAAAAAAATCTGAGAACGCTCAAGATCGAACCTCGGACCTTCGGATTTAGAGGCTGACGCTTACACCATGTAGTTAGCGTGTCACTTGTAAAATAATCCAGCTATCATAATTTAACGTACTGAGTAAAATTCTTATGCACCTTTTCTACCTGTTTTCTGCAAAAGGGCCCCACTTTCAAACTAGCAAATACGCATACGTTCTTAACTAGATATTACACTATTTGTTGTCAAAATATTAGCTTTGCTAAAATGACGTAGGTCTGGCAGCTCTGGGATCTTGGACTATTAGTAAAGTGTGACGCAATATGAGTTAGTCGGCAAACGTATCTATGCGAGAAGATGCTGTGAAGAACATTGAATTAATAATTATCGAAAAAAATCTTCCCATATGCCTGGAACTATTAGCATACAACTATTAAGAGAAAGAAGTCCCGAGCCCTTATGTAAAAAAAAATTAGGGACCGTAATTCGGAAAGTTGACCACTATGCACTAGCAGATGGCAGGTTATTTACTACCTATGTTCTTTCACAAAATTTCAAAATATTTGTACCTTATGAGGCACTTATTATTTCCCGCTTAATGGTAGGTAATTGTTTTGGAATATTTTATTCGGTATTATACATGAAGCATGCGACATCTAGTGGGAAATAATTATACTTATCAGATTCACAATACAGCAATCGTCAACTCGTGTCTTTATTTTAACAAATAGCACAGTGTGTTACAGTTAACCATTTGAAATGGAAGCAATTTTATAGCAGCGCGCTGCATTTCGTTTGATGCACAGGCCCAAAATGGTCTGCGGATCGATGCTCTAGTATTTAACGACAAAGCACCAGTTTAGAGTCTGGCAGGAACAAGCGTGCTTGTTTTTCCGTTTATATACAGCGTGCTTTATGTATTTTTTCCAAACTTTCTTTTGGTTGTCACTTTGTAGAGGAATGGAACAATAAGTTCATATTTGACACATATAATACACTAGTTATCCTGAATAAGTACTTGTATCACACACAAGAAATCCAGGCCCGGACTCGAAAAAAAAATGTTTGGTCGTTGGTCAAGAAAACAATATCCTAGATATTGTTTATAATTTATTATTTGTGGCATATTCATGATTGCTTATGTTTGTTGGGTATTTTGCCACTGTAAAAATATTTAAAAATTTTGATGAAATAAACTTCTGCGCCAAGAAGATCAGACAGAGGCTGGTTTTTATACTTCTATTACGAAATGTCTCACAACCTAAAAATATATAAACTGAAACAAAATGTTAAATGATAAACACAAGAAATTAAAAAGAAGGCAGTTGATATTTCGGAAAATAGTTCTTTTTCCGTTATCAAAAACTTTCCCAGCAAACACACAAGCATCGGCCGAAATGCGGTTTAATGATGGAAATGATGGGGAATCGGTGGCATCAAATGCCAATTAAGTAACAACGTTTTACTAGCGGTGGCTAAAAGTCACGTTTATGGTAAACGCCCTGTCAAAAAAATCTCATCAATCCGTATTGAAAATTATCCAAAATTAATAAGTATCTATGAGAACCTATATGGTCAATAAGTTTCTATAAGAGTTAGGTAAAGTTGCTGTTGAAATTGTTATCAGTTTACATCCGCATTGACCAGCAAAATGAGTCAAGCCATATCCATTTGTTAATCCAAACATTTACTTATACCATATCAATGAGAATTTATGAGCACAGTATCTAATGTAATTCGAGCGGCTTTCCGTGATTAAAAGACAAGTGTTTCTTTAAGAAACGAGCTGCATTAGGTTAGAACAGTTTGGATTTGCAATTGAAGATTACAAATTATAATGTTTGAATAGGGATTTATGAGATCAGTTTCTATGAGTATTAATGTTTTTTTTCAGTAATATATTAAATGTGTTTTCATTTGTTTGAATGGGTAAAAAGAAAGGTCAGTTTTCAACTGCAATTACAAATACAAGTTTAATCGCTTCGAATGGGATTATATGCGATCAATTTCTAAAAGTATTTATGCTGTTTTCCGAATATAGTTATGATGAGGTTTAATCAGTAACAAATTGTTAACTACTTGTTATGATATGGTCGGAAATTCCAAGTACACATTTAGTATTCCTTCAAGAGGATTGATGAAAGCAGTTTCTACGAGTATCTATTTGTTGTTCCTATAGTAAATTATATAAGTCTTTATCAGTACAGATTCGGATTTAATTTAAATATGAAAATTATATCAGAATAAAGCAAGCATTAGGTTAGAACAGTTTTGATTTGCAATTGAAGATTCAAAATTATAATGTTTGAATAGGGATTTATGAGATCAGTTTCTATGAGTATTAATGTTTTTTTTTCAGTAATATATTAAATGTGTTTTCATTTGTTTGAATAGGTAAAAAGAAAGGTCAGTTTTCAACTGCAATTACAAATACAAGTTTAATCACTTCAAATGGGGTTAGATGCGATCAATTTCTCAAAGTATTTATGCTGTTTTCCGGATATAATTGTGAAGAGAAATCAGTAACAAATTGTTCACTACATGTTATGATATGGTCGGAAATTCCAAGTACACATTTGGTATTCCTTCAAGAGGATTGATGAGAGCAGTTTCTACGAGTATCTATTTGTTGTTCCTCTAGTAAATTATATAAGTCTTTATCAGTAAAGATTCGGATTTAATTTAAATATGAAAATTATATCAGAATAAAGCAACCAAATATTTTAAACAGTATCTATTTGTAAATCCAAACATTTACTTATACTATCTCAATGAGAATTTATGAGAACAGTATCTAATGTAAAACGTGCGGCTTTCCGTGGTTAAATGGCAAGAGTTTCTATAAGAAACGAGCTGCATTAGGTTAGAACAGTTTTGATTTGCAATTGAAGATTCAAAATTATAATGTTTGAATAGGGATTTATGAGATCAGTTTCTATGAGTATTAATGTTTTTTTTCAGTAATATATTAAATGTGTTTTCATTTGTTTGAATGGGTAAAAAGGAAGGTCTGTTTTGAACTGCAATTACAAATATAAGTTTAATCACTTCGAATGGGGTTATATGCGATCAATTTCTAACAGTATTTATGCTGTTTTCCGAATATAATTGTGATCAGGTTTGATCCGTAACAAATTGTTCACTACATGTTATGGTCGGAAATTCCAGGTACATATTTAGTATTCCTTCAAGAGGATTAATGAGAGCAGTTTCTACGAGTATTTATTTGTTGTTCCTACAGTAAATTATATAAGTCTTTATCAGTATGCATTCGGATCTAATTTAAATACAAAAATCATATCAGAATGAAACCCCAAATATTTTAAACAGTGTCCACCTGTAAATCCAAGATAATATTATAATGAGAATCCATCACAACAGTATCTAATGTAACGTGTGCGGTTTTCCGTGGCTAAATTTTAAAATTATTTGCAATAAATAAGCTTTAACGGATTCGAATAGTTTTGCATTTCCAGATGAATAGTTTTAATTGTTAGGGATCTATGAGGTCAGTGTAATGTTTTTTTTTTTTTTCAATAAAATGTGTTTTTATTGGAAAATAAACATTACACATAGACACTGATCTCATAGATCCCTATTTAACAATTAAAACTATTCATCTGCAATTGCAAATTAAAACTGTTCAAATCCGTTAAAGCTATTTATTAAAAATACTTTTAAAATTTAGCCACGGAAAGCCGCACGCGTTACATTAGATACTGTTCTGATTGGTTCTCATTAAAATATATCTTTAAATGTTTGGATTTACAAGTGGATACTGTTTAAAATATTTGGTTGTGTCATTCTGATATAATTTTTGTATTTAAAATAGATCCGAATGCATACTGATAAAGACAAATTTTCTATTGGAACAACAAATACATACTCATAGAAACTGTTATCATCAATCCTTTCGAAGGAATACTAAATATGTACCTGGAATTTCCGACCATATCGTAACATGTGGTGAACAATTTGTTACTGATCAAACCTCATCACAATTATATTCGGAAAACAGCATAAATACTGTTAAAAACTGATCGCATATAACCCCATTCGAAGTGATTAAACTTGTATTTGTAATTGCAGTTGAAAACTGACCTTTCTTTTTACCCATTCAAACAAATGAAAACACATTTAATATACTTATTACTGAAAAAAAAAAACATTAATACTCATAGAAACTGATCTCATAAATCCCTATTCAAACATTATAATTTGTAATCTTCAATTGCAAATCAAAACTGTTCTAACCTAATGCAGCTCGTTTCTTATAGAAACTCTTGCCATTTAACCACGGAAATCCGCACGTTTTACATTAGATACTGTTTTCATAAATTCTCATTGAGAGAGTATAAGTAAATGTCTGGATTTACATATAGATACTATTTAAAATATTTAGTCGCTTTATTCTGATATAATTTTCTTATTTAAATTAGATCCGAATGCATACTGATTAAGACTTATATAATTTACTATTGGCACTACAAATACATACTCGTAGAAACTGCTATCATCAATCCTTTCGAAGTAATAGTAAATATGTATCTGGAATTTCCACACGTAACTTGTAGTGAACAATTTGTTACTGATCAAACCTCATCACAATTATATTCGGAAAACAGCATAAATACTTTTAGAAATTGATCGCATATAATCCCATTCGAAGTGGTTAAACTTGTATTTGTAATTGCAGTTGAAAACTGACCTTTCTTTTTACCCATTCAAACAAATGAAAACCCATTTAATATATTACTGAAAAAAAAAACATTAATACTCATAGAAACTGATCTCATAAATCCCTATTCAAACATTATAATTTGTAATCTTCAATTGCAAATCAAAACTGTTCTAACCAAATGCAGCTCGTTTCATATAGAAACTCTTGCCATTTAACCACGGAAAACCGCACGTTTTACATTAGATACTGTCCTCATAAATTCTCATTGAGATAGTATAAGTAAATGTCTGGATTTACAAATAGATACTGTTTAAAATATTTGGTTGCTTTATTCTGATATAATTTTCATATTTAAATTAGATCCGAATGCATACTGATAAAGACTTATATATAATTTACTATTGGTACAACAAATACATACTCGTAGAAGCTGCTATCATCAATCCTTTCGAAGTAATACTAAATATGTACCTGGAATTTCCGACCATATCGTAACATGTAGTGAACAATTTGTTACTGATCAAACCTCATCACAATTATATTCGGAAAACAGTATAAATACTGTTAGAAATTGATCGCATATAACCCCATTCGAAGTGATTAAATTTGTATTTGTAATTTCAGTTGAAAACTGACCTTTCTTTTTACCCATTCAAACATATGAAAAGACATTTAATATATTACTGAAAAAAAAACATTAATACTCATAGAAACTGATCTCATAAATCCCTATTCAAACATTATAATTTGTAATCTTCAATTGCAAATCAAAACTGTTCTAACCTAATGCAGCTCGTTTCTTATCGAAACACTTGCCATTTAACCACGGAAGGCCGTACGTTTTACATTAGATACTGTTCTCTTAAATTCTCATTGAGATAGTATAAGTAAATGTAAAGACTTATATAATTTACTAGAGGAACAACAAATAGATACTCGTAGAAACTGTTCTCATCAATCCTTTTGAAGGAATGCTAAATGTGTACTTGGAATTTCCGACCATATCATAACAAGTAGTGAACAATTTGTTACTGATTAAACCTCATCACAATTATATTCGGAAAACAGCATAAATACTTTTAAAAATTAATCGCATATAACCCCATTCAAAGTGATTAAACTTGTATTTGTAATTGCAGTTGAAAACTGACCTTTGTTTTTACCCATTCAAACAAATGAAAACACATTTAATATATTACTGAAAAAAAACATTAATACTCATAGAAACTGATCTCATAAATCCCTATTCAAACATTATAATTAGTAATCTTCAATTGCAAGTCAACCTAATGCAGCTCGTTTCTTATAGAAACACTTGCCATTTAACCACGGAAAGCCGCACGTTTTACCTTAGATACTGTTCTCATAAATTCTCATTGATGTGGTATAAGTAAATGTTTGCTGCTCCATTCTGGTAGAAACTGATAGAAATTTCAGCAGCAACTTTACTCCAGGCTCCAGTAGAGGGAGCTGTATACGTGTAGCTAATTCATATCTAATCTAATGTGACCTAAGGAACTGAAGTGTGTTTGTTAAATTAAAAACAAAGCAGTCTCTTTCACTGCTAACTCATTCATTGCTTCTAGGCTAGAACAAGAACACCCGAGGAAATAAGGACTTTGCAGAATTTTGTGTTTACCACAATATTAGTATTTCTATTTGAAATATGCAATTTAAACTGTACCTTTGTCGGCATGCATATCCAAATTAATACTAATAAAAAAGCAAAATGGAAGTTTACAATAAAAATACATCTGTAAAATATACAATTGAAACTGTACATTTGTTGACATGTATATCCACATTAATACTAATAAAAAACAATGTTGAAATTTACAATAAAAACATGTTGATAAATGGTGTGTTACATACGATAGATACTGGAGAAAGGACGGACTGGAACTCTTATGATATTACTTATAGAAAAGTTTAGAATCTCTTTAAAGTTGTATCTGTAATTCCATATGTTTACAGATATAAGGGCAAGGGTGCATTTGCAGACACTAAACTGTAGATTTGGTGATGTATATTTCATATAAGTACTCATGAAAGGGCAACATGATAATTCCAAATAGCTCATTCGGAATTACTGTTTCATAACCGATTTAAAACTTAATAAAACAGATAAAATCCTGTCTGTATAATACTAATATAACTTATAGGAACGATAAAACCGCATCACTTTTTTTTTATAAGTTTCTATGTGGAATTTTTGGCAGGGCGTTGGCCCGAAATTGGCACTTGAACGGCAGATTAGCATCGAAATCAAACGTCTAGAATTAATCGTATATTTATTGGGATTTGATGCGCATTATTTGATGTCATGGGCTAGTCCATGTTCTGTGGGTATGGGTAAGATCAAAGACGATCCCAGTAAACATAGCAAGTCCGGCAAAGTGCCGGGCCAATAAATTTATTGCCGGGCAACTGTCGCTTGTCGTGTAATGATGCTGGCCCTTATAAGTAACTATAGGGCGATGATAAATATGCTTTGATGGCCCAACAATGATAAAATGTCAATTGACCGTTGATTATTTCAAAATTAATCTGTAATATAGCTATTATGTTTTATTTAATCATAAAATAGACACATCCAGTCTTTTTTGTATTAATGTAGGAAAAAATATGAATTATATATACCAGCACCACCTAGCACTGGCAAGTGCAAATTCACAATTGATCAGTCATCAACACAACGACAATGTTCTTGGACAAGGCTCATAAATAGCGTTATTGGTTATTTTTTCGAGTTTTGTAGTTTTACTTGTTTATTTATTGAATAGTCTTTATTGTCATGAAGAGGTAAGTAATTGATGGCTTTATAAAATATATGTTATGTTCAGTTTATGGATAAATTATAATTGTGCCATGATTTGCTTGAAGGTTATGTTTACAATTTTTCGATTAATTTAATAATAAGTATTTTAATTTTATATTTTATTTTCAAAACGAAATTAGGTATGATTTTCTATTTATTTTTATTTTAAGGTCTGTCAATTACACTTTTGGCAGGATAAAATTGAAACTGAGACAAGCGTGTGTACACAGGAAGGGAAAAGACTGACGGCTCCATTACGTCACCCCCGTTTGATAGAAGGTTTGCTATACTAATTAATACTTAACTTCTTTTTAGTTCATTTTCTTTCTATCATGTGCGATACCTAGTCAGTTTTCAAATTGTATTCAGTATATGTCGAAGCCCACTAATATCCATCGGGAATATATATCCTACAGATGGTGTTGATACTAAATATTATGTAAGAAAACTTGTTTCAAATAAGACCAGGAGAAGATATATACGTTGGAATATGAAATGTATTTTATTATGTTCAGAGAACTGCATTTTGATGATTTTTAATGTTAACGTATTGAATAAATTTTAATTTTTTCTTAGTAACTTGGACTCAGTTCTTAAGACATGATGTGTCAAGACTTCATAGAAATGTACCGGTTTTCATTTTTTTAGAAGGAGCAAATCTAAAAACCACGTTATATTTATTTAAACAAAATTTCATTTAGACGTTCCCAAATATGTCAGTTGACAATTCTAATCAAGCAGTATGTGTTACGTGATGCAAGAAGTTTTGAATATAAATATGCATATGGTGGTAACTTAACTTTTAAACCAGCAAAAAAATTTTAAACAGAAAAATTCTGTCTTAAAGGTAATGGGTCGTTACTTATGGCCTAATTAAGTTGCAGGTGTCCCATATCGTTATGTTCAAATTTTGGGAGCATAGACTTAATTGTAAGATTAAAAAACAAAAGTGGCAGTGCGATTTTTATTCATTTCGAAGTTACAGACCTATTCAATTTATGAACACTAAATAAAAAAAAACTTAATCATGTGGGAATAAATGACAAAAAACGAACCATTTGACCACGGATGACAGATGCTTTTTTTGTATTTACTGGTCAAAAATTTTATAGTCCTATAACTTCCATGTCTCGAAAACATTGCTATGATGAAAAATAAAAATTTTAAAAATGAGTAAGGTTTTAATGTCGTCCTCTGTATGTGCACTATTATTAACTTGTTATTTTTAGTCGCATTGGTTGATTCACAAGTATTGTAGATTGGTTTGCAGATTATAATGTTGAAAACAAAAAATTTAAATGTAACATATTTCTTTTGCATGGAACATCCTCTATGTTTTCAGATATTTTAAAAAAAAATTGTTTTAAATACTAAACAAAAAAGATTATTTATCCGAACAACAGAAAAATTATGACAGTTTTTTAAATTTAGAAATATAATTTTCAGTGTGTCAAAATGAACACCTTAATTTTGTTCCGATTTTAATCTTCCGAAATATTTGAAAATATACGAGGCATTTCATTTTAAACATTAGTTAATTTCTAACTTTAGCTGATGGTGCGGGAGCAAAGTGGCTTTTTCGGACACTCATCATTACAAACATTTTCTATGCGCTGATTAATTCTATCGAACTTAAATAACGACAAAATAGACTTCTGGCATATGTCAGCCCGTCTAGTTGGCCATGGTTCAAGATATAAAAATCAGTGAAATTATATCATCGTTACAAAGCCAAGTTTTTTTGTGTGTACACATTTTATGTTTAGAATGAATAAAATAAGATCGCCAGAAAGTGTGGGCCATCAGGGGAGCAACCAGAAAGCTCAAAGAGGTAAAAAAACTGAGTTATATAACATCATCGTTACAAACTTTTTTAAAGTTGAACATGTTTATTTAAATGTTTTGAACACAGAAAAAAATTCCCAGAAAGAAACTCCCATCAGTAAGGCTAGCCAGAAAGAAAATGTTTAGGATTTTTAAAGAAAATTGAATTTTTTTTTGCATATTTCATCTCAGAACTCTAAACTCATCGTTACAAGTTCTGGCTCCTTTTTAAAACGTAAATATAAGCTCGTTCAACAATAGAATAGCCTCCCCGTAAAGTTCTTAGTGTCAACAAAAGTACCATAGGCTCTTAAATATACAGGAATTTAACACTTTCGGCTAACTTGACTCCGTACCGTGCCTCAGATGTATTGTATCATTATTACTTTTCTGGTTGCGCCTCCTGACGGCCCACACTTTTTGGCGATCATATTTTATTTATTCTAAACATAAAATGTGTACACACAAAAAAAATGAGCCTTGTAACGATGATATGATTTCACTGATATTTAAACAGTGTTCGTGACGCTCCTGACAGGAGGTGCCCCGCCAGAAGTCGATTTTATGAATCGTTATCATCCATTAAACCATAAAAATATCTCAAAGTTCATAAAACGATGAGCTGCCGAAAAAACCACCTAGCTCCCGCTCTATGATTTGTGTTATGTATAAATATACATGTGTGTGTGTCTCTGTCTATGGAAGATCTAGTCTCTCGAGTCTAATAGGCTCCTAGAGGTGCCATGGTTCTTGAACAACATTTCGACAGAATCATCGGTCATCTTTAGGTTCTTGCTGGTAGCTGCTTACTACGGACCATCGTTACATGAACTGAGCATTTCTGAACTAAGTCAGTTCAAATAAAGAAAAACCTCAGTAGAGTAAACAGCTAAAGGTCTTTGGTCACACAAATTATTTACATTGCCATTACATCGGTCTATGCTTAAATAACTGAATCGTCCAGATTACTTTTGAAAGTCAGACCTGTATTGCACCATGCACTACCTAGGAAGCTCCTATAGCAGTTTACCCCTGGAGTAGGGGACATGGCTGCTTAAACAACGTTTCGATAGAATTACATATGCCATCTTTAGGTTCTCACTGATATATCGGTGAGAACCTAAAGATGGCATATGTAATTCTGTCGAAACATTGTTTAAGCAACCATGTCCCCTACTCCAGGGGTAAACTGCTATAGGAGCTTCCTAGGTAGTGTATGGTGCAATGCAGGTCTGACTTTCAAAAGTAATCTGGACGATTCAGTTATTTAAGCATAGACCGATGTAATGCCAATGTATATCAGTTGTGTGACCAACGACATTTTACTGTAGGCGAACCTTATTTAAACATTATGTGATAGTACGTACCAGCATTGGTAGTCAATCGTTACTTATTCGAAAAGTACAGAATAACGGCATCTTGCCTGAAGAGGACCATTAAGTTTGATGGGTTTAAGTCGGAATTTAACGTCGGGCCGCTTAAGTCATAAAAATAGTGGCCGCCGGCGCATTTTGATTCTGGAGATGCATTGGAAGCCAGCATTGTACCAACGCTTCGTTTTCCGGCAAGGGGTTATTCCCCCGACAGCGGCCTAATGTAAATGTGTTTGTTGGGTTAACTTTGACACGCTTAAAAGTTAAAGTTTTTGTTAACGGAAAAAGAACTATTTTCCAAAACGTCAACTGCCTTCATTTTAATTTTTTGTATTTATGATTTAACATTTTGTTTCCATTTATATATTTTTAGGTGTGAGACATTTTGTAATAGCAGAGGTTTATTTCATCAAAATTTTTAAATATGTTTACAGTGGCAAAATACCCAACAAACATAAGTAAAACAATACCCTGTATATGTTTTTTTTGTAATTTCAATATTACATTCGTACATAAAAACAGAACAAAATGGCTTCATTAATTTTTTTGCCACACTTATTAAAGGTGCTTACAGACCTATTTTTAACAATTTTGGCAAAATCGCGGCCTACTATGAACTAAAAATTAATAAAATTTATATTATTCGAAAATCGAAATTATATTTAAGAGTCAGATTATATGTATTTTGGCCAGCAGAATCCAAATATGTAAAAATATACAGGTTGTCCCATTTAAAAATTTGATTTTCATGTCAATTGCATCGAAATTGGAAGTCGGCCATTTTGTTATTCATATTGTATAATTGAAAATTTCATCCCATATCACTATACCAGATTTAAAAAAAAACATTCGCCCATTCAAAAGTCACAAGAATGTTCCTATCTGCTGAGCCAACCGCTATAAGAATTTGTAATACGTAATTAGGGTGGTTGTCATAATGAATTAAAGTTTGTTACAGAAATCTAGAACAATGATAATAAGTAATTTTAGGGTAGAACTTACAGAATAAGAAGACAATTGAGAAAACCCTATTTTGACGTTATGTTTCCAACATGACGACCGTAGTGGCAACGATGCATTTAAGGAAAATTTTAATGAATGATTTTATTGGCAACCCACCTACGTTATATAAAAATTTTAGTAGGAATTATTCACGAGCCATCTGACAGATTAACCGTGTTATAATCCTGAGTACCTGTATTAAAATGTTAGTTGCATATTTGAGTATTTAAGGATAATATATCTTTTCTACAACCATTGAATAATTCATTTACTATACTTTTTTTAACAAGTAATGGGGCACATTACTCACGGACGTGGGTAAAAACGCATTACTTAATAGTCTAGGACCAATCACAAGAGTTCATATTCATTAATCAACAGTTTTTGTGGAGCAATCACAAGAGACGATTAAAAGTTCAAAAACATCGCGTGTGTCATAACTCAATTCAATCCGTCATAATAAGTAGCTTTGGATTAGATCAATAGCAGGAACAAAATAATAAGCATTGGAGAATAACCAATCCAAATTTCAAGAATAAATATCGATTTGTTTATTTATAAATGACCTAAACGTAAGAACTAACGTATCTCAGCTTCAAATGCAAGTAGAGCATTTTTTTTTTTCAAAACTTGGCTTTTTTAATCTGCTTTCATTACTGTTTACCGTTTTTGATTTCATAGAAAACCAAAGAGTTACTTGAATTTGTTTATAACTAAAATTTCAAAAACAACCATAAACAACTGCAATAAAACGAGTTTAAATTTTGAAAAAAAAAATGTTTTTCTCCGTGATGTTAGGATGCTACAATTTGAGCCATCGTACATGTTTCTTGGTCTTGATGGCAGGCTTTCACATGGGTGCAAAGTTTGATCAACAATTCTATATTTGAGCCGTTTTAGTAATCATTCTGATTTGAAATTTAAGTGGTGATTATACTTTATAAAATTTCATTGAATATTATCCAATATTTTTGAAAAAACAGTGATCTGTTTAAAAACACACAATTTTGCAATGTTTAATTTTTTTTTAAACAATAATAACAATTGGAATGAATTATAGTTTATGTACTTGTATTGTACAGCTCAAAACGAACTTTTTCCTTTTTTTTTTTGTTGTTTTCCACAGGACTTATAGATTTCGAGATATTCAAAGAAAACCGATGGAAAACACGTTCTAAAAAATTGAATTGTTCAAATAAGCAATACGCCGAACTCGCAGAAACTGCAAAACTGAGCTGTGAAGTGAACTTAAGTGGACCCCCTGAACACGTTAAAATAAAAAACTACCCTGACCAGACAATTCACATTAAAATTCTAATTTTACTCCACTAATTCCTAAGTTTATAACCAATAAAAACGCGAAACACACCAATATTCTGTCAATATCGATTGACTGACTGACCAGACAATTCATATTAAAATTCTAATTTGACTCCACTAATTCCCTACCTGTACTTTAATGAGATTCATTAAGATACAAATTTTCCATTAAGATACAAGTTTATAACCAATAAAAACGCGAATCACACCAATATTCTGTCAATATCAACTATTGCCTTGAACATCTGACAGATCTAAAATTGATCAATTTTGACAAGTGATACTTACTGTTTAGTGTTTACCTAGTAAATTTTAAAACTTTGTGCTTCTTACAATTAAAATCAGTGAACATGTGTGATAGTGAAAGTGAAATTGAAATAATAATCCCTAATATTTCCTAAATTGTAATCTATAATTAATAAATTTCAGAAATAAAGTGTTCATTTTCGTATGTAATATCACTAGTGCTTGAAATTTTATCGGTAAAATTTTTTCGAAAGCATTGTTGCCTGGTAATATAAAGAGTGCAAATTGAGAGTTTATTATCTGATTAAATCCCGACCGCTTTAGCGGGAGGGATTTAATCTTTGATAATAAACTGTCAATTTGCACGAGTTATATTAACCTTATGGCAACTTAGCTTGAGAAAAAATTTATAGATAAAATTTAGAAGCACGAGTGGTATTTGTGGAGAATATTTCACGAATAAATAATTCATTAAATACATCTTCAATATTATGTTCAGTAATTAATTGCCTTCAGACGTTTCCTTGTTACTTTTTAGAGATTACTCACTTTTATCTTTAATTTCATCATTTACGTCATATAAAAATGCAGTTCAAAAGCGACTCATCTAATAAAAAACAAAGTAGGTTTAAATTATGACAATCAAGAAAAACAATATACGTTAAATCATAGGTACTGTAACTTATAAGACTAGTCGTCACAACAAAGCACGCTTCGACCAATCACATTACGGGTGAAACGACACAAATTACATATTACCAATCTATCGCTTTTACGTTCTAAGGCTGCCGGCTCAGATGGTATGGCACTGCCATCTAGTAACTTAACTGCTAACTGGCCTAAACCCTAAACAGAGAATTGAATTATTATTAGAGGAGCGAAAAAGAGGTAAAATTGTGTCGTTTTTTTTATCAGCTTAGAACAAGATCAGACACAGTGGGTGTTACCGACAACATCATTTTACACATAAAAACACGAAATACGACATTTTTTAGTGGTCACAGATATTCTTTTTTAAAAAAAAGTGTAAAATCTAATTTTTTTTAAAACATGTTTTTTTTGTACATCTATTGCCATATCTCAAAAATGAATTGAACTATCGATGTGAACTTTTTTTGTTATAAAACACACACTTAAGCGCTTCTTTCTATACATAGGAGTGCTAATAAAAAAAATGTGAACATGCCAAAAACGTAGATGACCCTGAAAGTTTAGAGAATACGCCATCAAATTTTCACTAAGCGAGGAACTTTTTTGTTTTTGAAAATTTTGTGTAACATGCTATGAAGAAAATGAAGTCAATAGACTAAAAAAGTTTTTAGAAAAAAAATATTTTCATTATTAGCAACAGTTTGCTAGTTACGAATTTTTCAGTATGGAGGAATTGTCGAAGCGTACACGCGCGGCACTTAAGAATAATAATGATTATGTATTGGGTGTAACGGAACTTTTCATTATTATTTTTTTATGTTTAGGACTGTTTTATCACGTCTTAGGATCTGAAAGGATAACTTATTTTTTCCAGTGGCGCATTAACGTTGAAGGCAAAAAGGAATTAAAAATCTCAAATAGAGTATCTGGGATAAAAATGCATTGGGATCTCGAAAACGGTAAAAAATAATATTATAGTAAATGGAAAAAAAGTTGCGCAACTAGGGCGCTAATAAAATTCCATAAACAGAAGTTTAGGAAAAGTAATAATTTTGGAGTGTTTTGATAAAAAGTAAACTATCGAGTTTTCCTTTTTTGCGTTATTATTGGAGCTAAATAGAAAAGACAGTTCCTTAAAGTACTTTTTTTTGAACGTGGCAATCTTAATATTTGTATCCGACATTTCCTGTGTCAGAGTCCCTATCCGAAACTCCCATGCATTGCATTTTTACCCTAGATCCACACAATAATTGAGTAAACGTGTTATTTTCGCCTAAATTAGGTAACAAAAAAGAAAAAAATATCCTAAATTAAGTCTCTTTTAATATCCGCAGCCCCAATTATAGAATGGCTTGTGCACAAGATTATCGTTCTCCTCTATTACTACGCCTCATAAAATCCACTCCATTTTACAATGAAACTTTTTTATCTTAAATATTTTTTTAGCAGATAATCCACGCACAATTCGCACAATGGCCCTACGTTCTACAATATAATACAAGTGGTAATAAGTGAGAGAATATCGTTACACATTTTACTTCCACATCCAGTGTAAGTATATTATCGACAAAAATATTTTTGAAAATTTTTATTGTCCAAATAGGCTTAGAATGTCATGAAACGTCGAGATTTTAAGTTTGATCAAAAAAAAATTCTGTCTGTCGGTCTGTGCGCACAATTACTCCGGAACCGTTTAAGATATTGACTTGAAATTTGGTACACGTACCTATGTATTTTAACGAGATCTTGAACTAGATTATTCCGTTAAGGGGTTAGGGGGTAAATGGTTGTAAATAGGCAAATCAAGCAAGTAAGAGTCCCTACAATTGGTATTTATAAGAGAAGCTAAGGTCTCAAAATTTTTTTGGCATTAACCACCCCAATTATTCAAAGGTGCGAAAAAAATAAAATTGTCATTTAGTGTGTGTACAAAAACCATAGGCCTCAAATTTTTTTTTACTTTATCCACCACTACTACCACCTCCCTTCCACCACCCTCAGCCCCACTACCGATGTGGCATATCGTTTTATAGGTTTTTGGGGTAGACGATTGCAAATATTTTATTATTAAATTTCCATAAACAATTATTTCCACATTCAAATTTTTTTCGTTGTGAGAGACTTGGATAGAAGATCTGGATGTGGAAGTAGTGATTCCTTGGGCAATGGTTTTATAATTTGACCTTCGACGAAAACGAATAACGTTGATCGGACACCGCCCTGAGACTAGTTGGTTTTAGTGGACGCGTACTCAATTTCTGCAATTCGCGCGCTCCAAAAAAATTACTGTACCTAAACTATTAAAGACACAATAAGAATTATGCTATCAAAAACTTTTTTGGTCTTTTGGCTTTATTTTCTTCGCAGCATGTTATACAAAATTTCCAAAAACAAAAAAGTTTGTAGCTTAGTGAAAATTTGACTGCGTATTTTCTGAACTTTCAAGGTTATCTAAGTTTTTAACTTGATTAAAAATGTTTTAATTAATAACACTATAATACACAGATAGAAGCGCTTAAGTGTTTGTTTTATAACAAAAAAAAGTTCATGTGGATATCTCCATTCGTTTTTGAGATATGGCATTAGATGTTCAAAAAAACATGAAACAAAAAAAAAACAAAATTTTACACCTTTTTAAAAATAATAAGGTCGGTGACCACTAAAATATGTCGTATTTCATAATTTCTAATAAACATCGACCTACTTAACGAAATCGTATGTCTCAGTTTGTTCTAAGATTAAAAAAAAAACTCGAGAAGGAAGCGACTTTTCCCCTGTTTTTTACTCCACTATATATTAAAGTGTTTATTAATATATATTTATGTATTTAATCCTTGTTTCTAATTTGAGAAGTTTAATAGTTAAGTTAAGGTTTACTTGTTTAAATAGAGAGACTTTAAGTACAACGAATTATAATGTATATAGTGATACTGTAGAGTTTTGATTTTCCAAATATGTGTTAGCTGCTTTGTGATGATTGATGAATTACCATACGTAAGTACCTACATTTGTGTATTTATCATGAAATAACTGATTTGTCTGCTTCGTAGATATTCATATTTAATTTTAGTTGTGAAAATTATTTTGTAATTACGTTAGGTATTAAGCCATTTAAAGCTGTGTATAACTTATCCCGAACCTATATAAGTTCCACACAGCATTGGCTTTTTAGGTTATTAATACAATACTACACTTTACAATTTACGTTAACAATTAGTAATAAGCTAGAGAAGATATTTATAGATAACATTTAAAAGCACGATTTGTCCTATTTGCCGAAAACATTTCACGACACAAAACGTCAAAAAATTTTCGCAATATTTGCCGCTGCAGCGATCTAAAAAATTAGAGCGATACATTTTGCATGTTGGTACTGTCAAAAGCCGATCTAGCTTGAATTACCACTAATAATGACGTTTGATTGGTGCAATGTTGTGAAAAAACGAACTCTCATTGCCTATAGCGTTAATGAGTGAAATAATCTATTTTATCATGACTGGTCGTAGAAAAAACATTGTATACAACTCACATTTAATGGCTATTAAATGGTCGTTGCATATAATATACTATTATCAGTCACTTCATAATAATAATTATTATTATTACCGCAAATAATATTTCTACTGATAATCCATATACATGTTCCACAGCCATAAATAGATATTAGAAAATAAAAATCAATATTAAACCTACAATATTTAAATTTATGACAATTAAAGATAATGGTGGTGACGCGCGACCTAGTTTTTAAATCCTCCTAGATCAAGTAGCTTAATTAAATCGAGGACTATTCTGAGTAAAGAACGCGTGATATACTTCACCTGGTCATGCAGAGGGAAAATGTCAAATCGTGACTGAGCATGTTTTTTAATCTAGGAAAAATGAAATTCAAAGCAAGTAGAATGGCTCAAAACATAACTGCGTGCAGGCGTAAAATCTCGGGAAAATAATTAATTTTGGTACGTCGCGTCGTGAGACTTAGGCAATTACTAATTTTAGTTTTATCGCCTACGTAAATTTATGGTCTTCAATTTTTTTATAATAGGACAGCTAATGCATGCATTTTATATTATTTCAATAATGTGCAGGATGTCTTGTTAGTGAATGGACAGTTTAAATCAGTTCAATATATGATGATTTAACCTAACTGACCTTATTATACCAAGTTACAAGGATACATGACTTTCTTCAGTTTCCGCGAAAATTTCGATAAAAATCAATAATTGAGAAACTGATTTACAAGATTCCAATTTCTTTTTACATAATTAATACTAAGTTGGTTAAGGCAGGTTATGCAGAATTTAATTTTGACACTTTTTAATTCAAAAAACTTTTATGAAAATTGAGAATTTTTTAGAAGAACGATAATAATTTAACTGAAGGCAAAGAAGGCTGCCAAAGTCTTATGGGACTTTGGGCCCAATACGCCTAAGTTTGTAAAGTGTACCAAGTTATTGTACTTGGTCTTGCAAACAAAAAAGTCAATAGTCGTAATCCCCACAATTGAGCTATTTCTAAGATATTCGTTTGCGAAGCCGCTTAAGTGTATAAATTACACTGGCCTACAAATGGAAAAAAGTCATGCTCAGCGAACTAAACCATTGTATTCCCATTTATTTCGAGTCGCTGAAATTGAATATGACCTCAGTTATGGCCTTACTTATCATAAATTTTTCAAGTATTTCAAAAAAGTGCTTTTTTTCTTAGATGGTTACACTGTATGTGTCAAGACGTTAAATACACAGCCACACAAAAAGAAAAAAAGTTTGTCAGAATTGTCAGATCCGCTCGTTTTTTCACCTATTACCCCAAAAATCACCCTCCTCAAAAAAAGGTGGTCTGGCCTGCGGACCAGACCAGTGGATCCGTATGTATTTGGACCACCTGAAATCGAATCCGAAGCCAGAATTGTCAGATTGCTTCTTTTTTCACCCCCAACCCAAAAAAAATACCCACCCAAAAAGTGGTCTGGCCTGCGGACCATACCAGTGTATTCTTATGTATTTTGAGCCTCTGAAACCGAATCCGAAGTAAGAATTGTCAGATTCGCTCGGTTTTCACAGCTAACCCCAAAAATCACCCCCCCCCCAAAAAAAAAAGTGGTCTGGCCTGCAGATCAGATTAGTGTACTCTTATGAATTTGGGCCCACTGAAACCGAATCCGAAGTCAGAATTGTCAGATTGGTTCGTTTTTCATCCCCCAAAAACCACCCACCGCTAAAAAGGTCTGTCCGGAGGGACTATACCAGTAGCAGGGTATTCTTATGTATTTGGTAAGAATACACTGGTCTGGTCCAGTTTTTTTTTTGTTTGGGGGTGTTTTTTGAGGTTGGGGGGTTAAAAACGAGCAAATCTGACAATTCTGACTTCGAATTCGGTTTCAGAGGGTCCAAATACATAAATATACGCTGATCTGGTCCAGAGGCCAGACCACTTTTTGTTTTGTTTTGGGGGTGTTTTCTGGGATTAAGGGTAAAAAACGAGCGAATCTGACAATTCTGACTTCGGATTCGGTTTCAGAGGGTCCATATATATAAAAGGATACACTGGTATGATCCGCAGGCCAGATCACTTTTTTTGGGGGTTTGGGGTGGAAAAAGAAGCAATCTGATAATTCTGACCTCGAATTCTGTTTCCGCGGGTTCAAATACATAAGGATACATCGGACCAGACCACCTTTTTTTGTGTGTGGCTGTGATATCAGTTAATAATGCTCTAGTGGGTACCCCATCTTTTTCCGCTCAATTTTCGGCAAATTGAAGGTCATATTTGTAATCAGCATTCCAAAAAACATAAGATACACTTTTCTAAGGTGGGAGCATTGGGCCCAAAATTGACATCCTTCTTTCGTAGCTTTGCTATTGAATTACTTCCACATCCACGCAAAAACAAATATTGAAAATGTTTATTGTTCAAATAGATTCAGAATGTCATGACACGTCGAAATTTTAAGTTTAAGCAAAAAAACTTCTGTCTGTTGTTCTGTCGGTATGTCGGACTGTCTGTCTGTAACTTTTTTGTGCGCACGATTACGCCGTTTTAGATATTGACTTGAAATTGACTTGAAATTTGGTACACGTATGTATTTTAACGAGTTCTGGAACCAGATTATATTTTGATCTTATTCCATTGAAGTATTGGGGTAAATGGGGGTAAGTGGGTAATTCAATCATAAAATTGATATTTAGTATATATAAGTGAAGCTAAAGTCTCAAGAAATTTTGGCATTAGACGCCCACATTACTACCCTCACTCCATTATTAAAATGAGTGAAAAAAATAAAATTTAGTGTGTATACACGAACCAAAAGCCTCAGTTTTTTTTTTACTTGATTCTCCCCCACTAACAATGTGGCATATCGTTTTACAAGTTTTTGGGGTAGGCAATTTCAAATATTATGTTATAATTATTTCCACTATACTCCGGGCATTAGAAACCATATAGGGCCCTTACCTGAAAAAATTCATGGTAGTCCTGGAGATAGGCTTACTTTAAGTTTTTTTGGAGCGCTGAATCCGAATTTTTAACTTTCCACCAAAAATTCCCTCCGGAACCCCCTCAAATTTAGAAAAAAAAATGGTTTTTTATTTTTATCTTTTTTTCTTCGTTTTAGGAAACAGATACTATCGGAAAGTAGACAAAATTTGCAACAAAAAAGGTCCTTTGACATTTTAACGTTGAGCGAACGGGGAAGTGTTAGCACGCCTCGAAACATGAGCCTCGGCGCTGCGGGTCTGCATGCACTAAGTTTAGTCAAAGTCAAAGATTGCAGGTTTGTTGAGGGTTTCTGAAATAATAATGCAATCGCCATACTTAGCGACAAGTTGAGCCTTGATTGTTTTAATTTAAGGTTTATAGTCACATTTTATTTGATCTACAAGTTGACACTCGTGCTCATTTTCTTCGAGAAAAAAAAATACGTACTTTATGGCAGCTTGTACTTCAAATCCAAGAGCGCCACGCTTCACAGGTTCTTTAGATTTGGGTTTTAGATAGAGTGAGCTTTTTCATGCAGGACAAATGATACCGAGCTTGTTCCGCCACTAAATCGCCTTCCACAGAAGTCAAGCGACACACAAATGTATCACCCCAATCTACTTTCCGATTTTTCGCAAAATCTATGGTCTCCTGACAACAGCATGCTAGCTGCCACTTAAACATGAAATCCCTGCAGTGGGGCTCTCCAACTACGGATACACGAGGAGAGTATTTCTCATAATGGACCTCGGAACTGGCAGCATACCTACCTTTGCTAGAGGAAATATGGAGACTTTCATAGACGTCATGTGCTCTACACAGGAAGTAGCCAAACGAACATCAGGATGGGAAGTACTGGTCGCGAAAAACCGGAGTGACCACAGAGACACAATATTTGATATCGAGAATAAGTCGCATCGTTCTATGGAGCTGAAAAGCGAACTGATGGTAGTCCCGCATATGTATTTTCGTGGGCTTGGAGTGATTGAAGCAAGCGACCAACTGCACCTGTTAATACATGTAATTTTGAACATTGAACCACTTCTTGGCCGGCTCAGACACGCGTCGTTTACCCCCTGCACCCCGCCGAAGGGTGAAATTTTCAAATGACTGTATCTCGGTAACCGTTTGAGATAGCGCGTCCGTTCAAACGCCAGACTATTTGTATTTGAGAAGTGATTAATAATGATCATTACACTATATATGCGTTTTTTAGTACTTAGCGAGATATTTTTAAAAAGCTAATATTTTTAGAGCAACCAATAACTTCAAAACGGACAGTTCTAATAGAAATATGCATCGAATAAAAACTATTGCCTATACTTTTAGCTTTATTTTGGTGTAGACATATCTGCACTTGCTGTCATCCAAGGTGGTTTAAATAATATATATATATATATATATAACGGAGGACCGCATGCTCGGGCGCATGGACTTGGATATGGTTGAGACCCTACTTCTTCAAATAAAGGCCATTCGATTAGGCGATTGGGAGTTACATTTATCGGCTCTTGACTTGATCACAAAATATATCTTTTCGATGGACTTGATTAATTACTCCGGGATGATAGCATGGTTTTTGGCCGAAATACAGGAGCTAAGAGGTACCAGTATCTGGTAAAAGTTTTTAAAAGGAAATTGGGTTGTGAATAAGTCGAATAAGGTTTTCAGTTGTCTGGGTTCAAACGAAGCGTTAGAACATAAGAACAGAGCTTTGAAGGTTACTGGAGGTCTGGTCGGATTAACACAGAAACCAGAGGCTATGGCAAAGTTTTTTTTGACATCGTCTGAACTTGACAGAATATGCATATGCACTCTGATAAATCGAAACTGATGGGAGTACTGGAGAGTCTATCTTCAGGAATTCAGGTCACAAGTAAGTAAACCATATACCATAATAACACAATTTTCCTTTACTTCTATGTTTTTAAAAATCTTTTTAGATGCTTTCGATAAATTAAAATATTACAATATCGCCATTGTAGATGGAATGGCCGAAATGCATACTTTGCAAAAAACTAAGATAGTGAGAACTTGCTTAAATCTATGGAAGAGCTTTGACACCTATATACTCCAAAAATATTCTCATTTTGACGAGTTACATTTAATTTTTGATACCTATAGAGATAGTTCTATTAAGGAACTAACAAGACAAAAACGGTAAAAAACCACAAAAACGCTCAAGCACTTCCATACTGAAGATTGTACTAATATATCAAACATACAAATGAGAGATATTTTATCAAACGATGATACCAAAGAAGCTTTAATTAATTGCTTCTCCAAAAAAATTGTAAAAAGCAAGTTATTCGGCAATCAAACTTTAATAATTGCTTGGAAAGAAACTTGCTATTGTAATGACACTGGTTATGTAAACGAATTGCATTGTATTTATGCCTCTGAAAAACATTGTTTCAAAGGATCAGTGCCGCTCAACATGTTTTCGCCTGGCACCGACGTATTAACATTGTTAATAAAATATTATGAATTAATGATCCTCGATACTTTGTGTATTATTGGTAGTGGTGTTCATAAGAGAAAGCTTGAGATTAATGTTTTATGGAAAAATCTAAGTGAACTGCAAAGAGAAGCACTTCCGGCATTACATGCAATTTCTGGCTGCGACAGTACTGGTGGATTCTTTAAGAAAGGTAAACAAGCCGCCTCCTTAATTGGTTCTTAAATCTGATATTTAATTTTGCAGGTAAACTGACATTTTGGAAAGTTTTTCAACAGGCAGATGACAAGATCCTTAAAGCGCTTATTTCTTTAGGCGACAGAGAAACTGATATAAATACAATCATAGGCGATTTAGAAAAATTTATTTGTAATGTCTATGCTCCTACCTCAAATATTTGCTCATTGGCCGAGTCAAGATGGTGGTGTTTTACAACAAGAGAATGATCAATTACCACCCACTAAGGGAAGTTTGTATCCAGCGCTGCAAAGAGCAAGATTACAACTTTTTATTTGGAATAGTTCTCACATTCCAAAAAGCGACGTGTTGAATCCTACTGATTTTGGATGGCAAAGTAACGAAGCACATCTGTTTTCTGCACACATCACACAAGATTGCGCACCACCAAAAATATTAAATTTGGTTCGATGCGGCTGTAAAAAAAATAAATGCAATACTAAACGATGCAAATGTGTCACAAATCAGTTGAAATGTGTGAGTGCGAAGCTTCAGAAGAACTTTGTGAAAATTTAGAAAGAGAAAGTATTAATTTGAATAATGGTGACTCAAGCGAGGAAGAAGAAGAAATTGTGTTATAACACTTGCATTTTATTAGACTTATAGAATGAGAATTTCAGTTCAAATTTAAAAACATTTGAAGAAACTTACAATCTATAAGCTTATAATTAAGTTAACCACTACTATTTAAATTATTTAAACCACTGTAGATGACTGCAAGTGCAGATATGTTTACACCAAAATAAAGCTAAAAGTATAAGCAATAATTTTTGTTCGATGCCTATTTCCATTAGGACTTTGCGTTTTGAAGTTATTCGATAACATTTAAAGGGGTTGTTCTAAAAATATTAGTTTTTTTTAAATATCTCGCTAAATACTAAAAAATGTGTATATATTGTAATGAACATTTTTAACCACTTCTTAAATACAAACAGTCTGGCGTTGAACGGACGCGCTATCTCAAACAGTTACAGAGATACATTCATTTGAAAATTTCACCCTTCGGCGGGGTGCAGGGGGTAAACGACGTGTCTGAGCCGGCCAAGAAGTGGTTCAATGATCCATATTAGATATACTAACAGATGAAATGCGTCGCTTGCTTCAATCATTCCAAGCCCACGACTGCCTTATTTTAAAATATGCGGGACTACTATGATGGTCGATTGAAATTCCTTCAAAGCTCTGGTGGAATGAAAGCTAGATAGAAATGGAGGACGACACGATGGAATTCTTGGAAGAAACACTGAAGGGAGCCTATCGTGGTAGCACGTACTGGAGGGATGACGACATAGCGGCCAAAAGACGCGATTGCCTAACAAAAAGAAGAAAGCCACGAGAATGGCAAGAGCCGATAGTATTGCTGACGAGGACAAACTAGCAGCAAAGGAAGCATACAAGGCAGCAAAAAGGAGCTGCAGAAGAATATAAATACCTCAAAAAGCAAATACTGGGATCAGTTGTGTGAAAAACTGAAAGATGACATTTTCGGACATGGATACAAAATAGCAGCTAATAGCTTAAAAGCATACACCTCCTATGCCTTGGACATAAATACGAAAATTGAAATAGTAGAGGAGCTCTTCCCAACGAGAGAAGACAATAGGACAATAGGAGCATACGGCAAGAGTAGAAAATATAGATCCATTCACACAAGAGGAATTGAATCAGGCCTTGCAAGGTCTAAAAGTCGGGAAAGCCCCAGGCCACGATGGTATTTCCGCAGAAGATATCAAGGTAGTGGACAAGATAGCACCAAATTGTCTCCTAAGTATTCTAAGCAAACTACTGAGAGAGCGAAATTTTCCAAAAAATTGGAAGAAAGCGAGATTAGTACTGATACCAAAACCAAGAAAAAATGGCATAGATACAGTAGCATATAGACCAATATGTTTATTTACTACTAAACAAGCTATATGAAAAATTAATAAAAAGAAGACTGGAAGAAGAGAACACAGACAGGCTGTTGGACCACCAGTATGGTTTTCGAAAAGACAAATCAACACTGCATGCTGTAGAAAAAGTGAGACAGTTAATCAGTGACAATGGAACAAAGAAATGAGGAGCATTAATCGTTCTTGATGTCCGGAACGCTTTTGTCACCGCACGTGGGGAGAAATCATGAAGTAGTTAACGAGAAGGGAAATCCCACAGTACCTCGTTAACATCGTGAGCACCTACCTCGATGAAAGATCGTTGGAAATCGAAAGATAGGAATATCTCAAAGCCAGCTGAAGTACCACAGGTTCGATATTTAGTCCGACATTATGGAACATCTTATAAGATAGAGTTCTGAAAGAGATAATGTTGGTGGAGACCTGGGTCATCGGATTTGCTGAGGACATTGCTCTAGTGCTAGTAGCAGACAGAGCAGAAGGACTAGTCTCCAAGGCAGATGACGCTTTGGAGATCATAGACGCATGGATGAAATGCCATTACTTAAAGCTCGCCGCAGAAAAAATGGAGGCGGTTACTCTCAAAGGAAAAAGGGACAGAAGACATATCAGCTTCTAACTGAGAGACCTTCAAATTGTTCCAACAAATACGTGAAGTACCTAGGAATAATAATTGATGACAATTGAACACTCGACGAACACATCAAGCGTACGATCAAGAAAATAAACACAAATATAGTTTCACTTTCGAGAATTATGCCCAATATAAAAGGACCTGGAAGCAAAAATTGGCAGGTTTTATACAACGTGACACAGTCAGTACTGACCTATGAACTGCGTTATGGCGCGCGACCATACAGTGAAGACCGCACAGACAAACGCTAATAAGCACCCAAAGTAAAGCACTATTAAGGGTCATAAGCGGGTATAGGACGATATCTGCGAGCGCAACATAAGTACTGGCGGGGATACTCCCCATCGACCTTTTAATAGATGAAAGAAGAAGACTATGAGTTAAGATAACTATGTAATTGTATGTTTTTCATCATGTTTTTGTATAAATATTCTTGTGTTAGTAAGTCTGTACCTAGTTTTTTTTATTTTTTAAATTTTTAATGTGTATGTGACTGCATGCATCTCTGAATGCATTCAAAGACTCTAATAGTGATATTTTTTCCCTTGACATGCCAAAAGTATTGTAATATATAACTTGGTCGAATAAATTTCTGTTTCTGTTTCTGTTTCTGTTTCTGTTTCTGTTTCTGTTTCTGTTTCTGTTTCTGTTCTTGTTCCTGTTCCTGTTCCTCTTCCTCTTCCTCTTCCTCTTCCTCTTCTTCTTCCTCTTCCTCTTCCTCCTCCTCTTCCTCTTCCACTTCCTCTTCCTCTTCCTCTTCCTTTTCCTATTCCTATTCCTATTCCTATTCCTACAGATTATTTTACAACTCTGATGTTGACTGGACACGAATTCTTCAAGATCTATACACACAGGATATGCAAAGCGGAAGAGGAAATATATGCATACTGCGAACACAGAGATACAGTAGCACATACAATATTCGAATGCAATAGATGGAAAGTCGATAAAGACGGGTAATCTAGAACTTGAAATCATACTAAACGAGAACAACATCATAGAAAAAGTGATGCAATCAAAAGAATAGAAGGAAAGGGACATGCAAAGAAGACACGATTACTAAGACAGAATCTTCCATATTCAGACGTATGTTGCAAAGTGATTCTGGGGTGTGAAAGCGAAGAGGTGGAGGTTTTTGTGGGTACAAATCCCACACTACCACAGACGATTTCCCCCACCGAAAAAAAAAGATAGATTGATAGATAGATAGATATTTATTGATTTAAGTACATTTACATAGGATAGGTAAGACAGAAAAAATAGTATATAATTCAAATATACCTATATAATTATATAAAGATATAAACCACAAACATTTTTGTATATTACTTAACAAACAACATAGTAACATTGGTATCAGAGGATAAAAATATAAATTACATACAGAAAAATAAAAATAAAATAAACTTATTACCTGTTTATACAGTTATTCTTGTAAATAATTTAATTATTTTGCTCGGAAAAAGTAATAACCTCCTCAACTGAATAGAATACATTTTCGAATAAAAGTTTCTTTAGTTTTGATTTGAAGCTAGTCGATGTGGTAGCAGTGCTTACGCGCTAGGCTTATAAATATCATATGAATCAAAAGCAAATAAAATCCAACGCACATTAAACACTCAAACAATACCCAATAATAGCTTCATTCTAGTATCGAAAATTCCACCAGTAAATATATGGCAAGCCAGAGCAAAGCAATGGACAGCAACGAATTCTGACACATAATATGTGGTTCTGCCATTCCAAAACCTAATAAACAGGGCCCACTCAGTAATCTCATCACGAAAGTCTAAGTCAAGGAGAGGAGCAACCTAAAGGCGCATACTCATTATCGTCGACTTTGCCGATCGGTAGTTCGGCTTTGTTGCTCGGCTTTGCCGAGCAAAATATTTTACAGTGGCCACGTGATTATTAAAACAGCTTGTATAGAGATTGTGAATAATAAAAATAATTAGGGAAACCAAGAAGGTTTGAGTATGTGTATGTATGTATATATGTGTATATATGTATGTATATTTATGTGTTTTTATGTAATAGTTTTTGTTTTTATCAATCATTATTTTTATATTATAATATAATTGTTTTTAATTATTTAACTATTTAAAAATGTTCTTATTATATAAGCTACTTGTGACAAAATTTCTTAAACTTACATCTTTGTAGTTTTCTGAAATGAATAAATATTATTATTATTATTATTATTATTATTATTATTATTATTATTATTATTATTATTATTATTATTATTATTATTATTATTATTATTATTATTATTATTATTATTATTATTATTATTATTATTATTATTATTATTATTATTATTATTATTATTATTATGATCAAGTCTGAGTAGTAGCAATTAGAGCATAGGTATTTTATAAAAATAAAAACCACTGCAATTATTTGCACGCTGGTTGGGTTATGTCTTCCCGCCTCAATTCTTTTGAAGTTTTCGCTAACAGGCGGTAAATGATTCGGCACGCCGCCGCCGCCGCCTCCGAACTTCTTTTCATGCTGAACCAAACCGATTGCAAAGCAGAGGATAATGAGTACACCCATTAATATGGGAGAAGATTGCCCTGAACAGAGAATCCTCAGTAGCCATCGGTACGCAAGGCCATTTCCAGGCATTCATAAATAAAAATTACGAATTAAATAGACGCATTAATATTAAACAAGCTCTTCACCAATTTACTGAGCTATTTATATAATTGTTACACATACTATAGGATAGTCTTCTCAGTTTTCTTGTAAATAATGTTAGTATTTGGACATCCTAAATTATGTGATACAACTTTGTTATGAAAAAAAAATTGAGAAAAAAACATCCAACCAGACAAACACGGCGTGTAGCGCCATGTTGAATGTGGGGTTGGACAGGGCAGGGCTGGTTTGGCTAAACGATAATTCATAAAACAATGTTAAAACTCCTATGCGCCTGTGACGGATTTAAAAAATAACAATAAAATTTAAAAGATGCTGTCCACATGGACTTAAAACTAATTTATATAAAACTTAGAAACTAGTCACTGGTTATAGCACTGAATGAATTTGTTCTGTTGACTCGGGTGAAAAGCTAAACGAAAAAACCCGTACGAGAACTGCCGACCTGACGGTCTCCCTGATGCCAGGAAAATGTGGTGGAAAAGGATAGGGTTTCAAATGTTTGAATTTTTAAAAAGGTCAAAAAGGAATTTTTTATAAAAAAAAAGAACAAAAAAAAACAAAGGAAATAAATAACGAGAACAAAAATAGAACATAAAGAAAGAGAATAGAAATGATTGGAAAGATAAAGTTGAGGAAAGATCAAAGGTGGGGAAATAATAGGTTGTGGTATAGGAAAGTAAGGATAGGGAAGAGGTTGCCGGAAGATAGGTAAGACAAAACTTTAGCCACTGGACCATCACACACATTACTACAAAAATTGAATGTCTTTAATATATATCTTTCGAAAATCATATTTCAACGCATTAGATATATTATTATAAAATGTATATTAGTAAAATGTAGAAACAAAAAAATATGTATTATAGAGATAATATTTCGCAAGATTCCTATTTAAATACAAGCGACAAAAATTAAGAATTTTTTTTTTTTTTTCAATTAAATAATTAATAACTTTCTTATTTACTGATTGATTTTATTCAAAACCAATAGAGTTCTTCCTTTAGCTAACACTAACTTCCTTTCCGAATTTCAATACAATCTGACTTCTTTCTTAAGTTATCGTGCTTACAAGAAACACAATTATATGAAATTTTTTCTCTACGAGCGATATTTCCGGTTTTAGAAATGCAATATACTCTTCGTTTTTGCGAAGAGTATAATAAACGGCAAAGGTAATTGTTAATTTGAATAAAATGATTGATTTCGCTAGCGACGGCGTAATGATAATATTAGTATTACAAGAATTTACGCAAAACATTCTATCTAATTAAAATTTGTAATTTGTAATAGAATTAAAACCCCCATGTGGAACGCGAATGGAACAATAAACTAGTGGAAGCATTATACTCTTCGCCGATTTACTGAGCTTTTTATATAATTGTTACACATTCTATAGGATACTCTTCGCATTTTTCTTGTAAATAATGTTAGTTTTTGGACATTCTAAATTCTGTGATACCAACTTTGTTGTGAAAAAAAAAATAAAAAAAAAAATCACGATGTGAGAGATCGAACTCGGGACCCTTGGATAGCAATCAATCAATCAATCAAGCATTTATTTAATATTAAGAGTACAATATGTGCCTCTTCGGAGCCCAACCCGGAGCCAGCCACACGACCAGGATAGGGTCCGGGACGAAACTCTTGCCGCTACACCACCATTTCTTATTACTAAAATTGTTAATGAGTGTAATATATACCATTAGAAAATTTATTGTGATTATTAGGAAACACACATTAGTAAAATGTATTAAAAAAAATAGTGATAGGAAATAACATTTCGCAAGGTTTCTATTTATTACAAACCATAAAAAAATTTAAAAAATATTTTTTTAAATTTTAAATTACTAATAACTTTTTTATTTACCAATCTATTTTGTTAAAAAACAATAGGGTTCTTCCTCTAGCTAACACTAAATTACTCTCCAAATTTCAATACAATCGGCTTTTTCTTTCTTGAGTTATCGTGCTTATAGGAAACGTGACGGACGGACAGACGGACGGACGGACGGACGGACGGACGGACGGACGGACGGACGGACGGACAGACGGACGGACAGACGGACGGACAGACGGACATTTTGAAAGTTGTTCAGAATTCGTTCACTAACATAACGATATAAAAAAATTTTCTCTACGAGCGATATTTACTGATTTAGAAATGTGCCGATCAAATGCAATATACTCTTCGTTTTTGCGAAGAGTATAATAAAATAAATGAAGATTAATAAATTACTATAATAGCTATAATATATAAAAGCTATAATTTTAAAAACGAAACTAAAACAGGAAAATTTTCAACATTCCTAACTACATTGCATACAAAAAGTAAAGCTATTCTAATAAAAAATAATGTGCTACACCTCCCCCGGCCTCCAAAATATATTCCTGTGGAAAATATTTCCATAGAATTGATTAAACCATTAACATGGATGTTTACTAATAGTAACATAAATGAGCGGGGGAGAGAAATCTTATTCGGATGAAATTTTAATACTCGGAATCAAGCAAGTATTTTGATACTCGGATTAACCGAGTACTATGATACTCTGATTACCCGAGTATTTTAATTCGAATTCACCCAATATAGTACAGTGCCTAGAGGTAAAAAATATGCAAACTTCGGTATAATGTAATATTGAACGGATTTCGTTCATTTTTGGCAGTATAATAGTAAATACTTCACAGAAAAGTTTCTATATTGTGCGGGGGCTTGCAAATTTATAGAGGGTGGATGCCACCCCCTCTTAGGGGATGGCACTTAAAAAAAAAAAAAAAAGGTATTTCCAAACGCCTTTCGTCAAGTATCTCGAAAAGTATTACTTTATCGAAAAAATGTTACAGACCAATTACAGAAAGTACAAACTGGGAATTAATTATATTTTTTGTTTATTGATGTAGGATTAATAATTTTGGAGATATTTAAGTTTACATTTGGCAACCAAGTGTTCATAAGATAATTATTTAGAGTGAGAGTAAAATATCTCAGAAACTGTGATACTTACGACAAGGATGTTAATAGGTTATTAATTAAGCTTTCAACTGTTTTTTTATTTGTTTCTGTAGAATAAAACAACAAAGAAGTTATGACCGAAGCAATGTGCGTCTACACATTTTTTTAATAACAACGTCGCCATTTTGCTACTGTAATTAGCCAGTAATTAAAAAACGGGAATATAGTATGGCGTAGATGCTCAAATTTTTTGGTTTGTATACATCACTTGCTTTAGAAAAAAATACAGTTTAAACTATAAAGGTATTTTCGATAAAACGTAATTTTTTATTCCTTTTCCAACTATCTCAATAAATATTAGTTTTATTGAAAAATGAATTTCGCTTGTTTATTTATTTATATAGATTTAATAGTTTCGGAGATATGGAAGTTTACAAATGGCGTCCGACGTTTATAAGACGAAAAATGCAGTTTAAATGTTAAATATTTCATAAATTGTGACACCTACGTCATGCATGCTAAGAAATGAAATTAATTGCGCTTTCAAATTATTTTTTACTCGTTCCTGTAGCATAAGAAATAAAGAAGTTATGACGGAAAAATATACGCATTTATATTTTTTATATAAAAAAAGTCGCCATTTTGTTACTCTAATTTGCCAGTTATTTAAAAAAATTATCTTAAATACAGTTTTTCATTAACATGTAGCATTACTTAGATGCTCAAATTTTTTTGCTCATTTAAAGCACTTGCTTTAGAAAAAAATGCATTTTAAACATTAAAGGTAAAACCCTTGGATACCAAATATAAATTTAAATATCTCCGAAATTATTAATCGTACATCAATAAACAAAAAATATAATTAATTCTTAGTTTGTACTTTTTGTAATTGGTCTGTAATATTTTTTCGATAAAATAATACTTTTCAAGATATTTGACTAAAGCCGCTTGGAAATACCTTTTTTTTAAGCTAAAATCACAATTTTGAAGTCGTTATAACTTAAAAACTATCAATTTATGTGAAAAATTGCATAGAACCTTTTCTTCTTAAAATTTGATTATATTTCAGCTCCAATAAATATATATATTTTTTAAGTGCCACCCCCTATAAATTAGCAAGCCCTCGCACAATATAGAAACTTTTCTGTGAAGCATTTACTATTATACTGCCAAAAATGAACGAAATCCGTTCAATATGACATTATTCCGAAGTTAAAACCTCTAGTTACTGTACTAATACTACAGTGGAGAGTTTGATTTGAAATACTTAAAATCTAATCTCGACATATTGGGATGGTACAGTAGTAATCCAGGACATACTTGATACATACGGAACTTAACCCAATATTTAGATCCTCGCCCAATATTTAGATACATGCATTTAGAATTGGTATTTTGATGTATGATTAATTAACAGTTTACAATAATTTCCACTGTTAAATACTATATAGGTATAGGGTGATATAGGGGCAGGTTGCATCCTTTTAGACCGGAATTAACTAAATATTGTTTCTAAGGACCCAATCAAACTTATTCCATGTGTTTTGGTTCATTTTCTGAGACCGGACTTGGTATCAGCTACTTCTAAAATATCTAACTAACCAATTTTTAAGGCAATTTCGACGAAATTTGATTTTTTTATCACAAAATTATTTTTTATCACTTTCACATTCGACATATTCTTGACTAAAAAAATCATATATCCAATTTTTGCTCGCCTTACATTAGATGTAGCTATTTTAAATTATTATGGGACCGAAAAAGATTCCATAGAAATCTCTTAAGCCAATCCAGAGCAATATTGAACAAATATTAAAAAAAAATGTATAACAGTTATCGCAGGTTGTAATATAAGTAAACCAACAAAACATACGTATTGGAATGCATCATCTACTCTGATTGAATTTTTAATGGCACACGATATAATAATTCGTATAAATGATTCTTCCGCGATAGTGAAGAAGACTGCTCAAGAATGATTACAACAGATATGTTTGTTCTTAAATATAATTTCCTTTTCTTTAATTTTGGAATATACCTTTTGAATTCAAAAGTCTAGATTTTTGATCCCCTCTGCTGGAAAATTGCAAGTATAAAAACTGATAAGCAGGCACTCTTATCAAAAACTGAAATCAAGTTATCTAACCAATATATAAATGTTCCGACGATTATTATTCATTTCAAAATTAAATAAATTGAATCGCGAATACTTAGTTCTTAATGTGGTTCTAATCTTTTCATCATGATTCAGAAGTTAATAAGTTTCGTGATATTACTGGGACCAGTTTCGCAAGCTGCGAATATTTTGGCAATTTTACCAACTCCATCATATAGTCATCAGATAGCTTATTCGCAACTATGGAAACATTTATCATTAAGAGGTCACAAAGTAACGGTAATAACAACAGATCCAATGAAAGATTCGTCTCTGGAAAACTTAACTGAAATTGATGTCAACTTTTCATACGAATATTTTAGTGATTTAAGTAAATTGGAAGAAATTACAATGACAATGTGGAATGTATATGATTGGACTCTATCGGTAGGTCAAAGTATATCTGAGGCTCAATTAACATACGCTCCAGTTCAGGATTTAATACACAACAAAACCAGCTTTGACGTCGTCCTAGTGGAATTTTTCTTCCCTGAATTCTTGGCATTTGCAGAAATATATGAATGTCCAAAAATTCTAATCAGTTCTCTGGATTCTAGCATATACTTTCATCGGCAAATGGGAAATACGTGGCATCCTGCTTTACATCCGGATTTGGCAGCACCTTATACTGGATCGTTAAATTTTAGAGAAAGGATAATGAGTACAGTGTATAGCTGGTACGTATCATACTTATATGATTATAAAATGATTCCGAATAAGCAAACTTTGGTACAAAAATATTTTAACATCAAATTGTGCCTTGAAGAACTAATTAAAGACGTTGATATGCTGTTCATTAATGTGAATCCTATTATACAAGGTGTAAGAGCAATAGGTCCTACAACAGTGAATGTTGGTGGTCGTAAAGAAAAGACAATATTCTCCAAACCTTTACCAAAGGTGAGTTCCACACTTTAATATATTGTTTTATAGATAAACCTCGTAAACGTATTAATATTTAATTTGTGGTTCGATGGCCTATATCTTTTGAAATAACTAAGATATGAAAAAAACGCAAGGAACATAATTGACGCTCTTTCCAAGCTACGTTTTGACATTTTCAGAGAAACTAGTAAGCATCATTTTAAATTCCAAAAATTGAAAATGGCCGCCCTATTTTTTTTTTGAAATATTAAAATTTCCACACCAGATTTAAAGTCGCTGTCTGATTTTGACACCAACTTGGTAATAAAGTTATCAGCTATAATATCCCAAGGACGTTGATAATACGAAATAATTTTATCACAGTTTCGGAAAGCACTCGCTTGGCGGAGGGATATTACCTAAAAACAAGGTGCTTGAGGAAATTGTGATAAAATTATGAGCGATTTATCAACGATCGATGGGTATTCGCATAGAAATTTTTTTGTAATTTATTTTATTTATTTGTTCAAAACTATTTATTAAAAACACAATTATTATTAGAGCAATTTGGAAAATTAAATGTAGATTATGTATTATGTATTATTTAGTGTTTTTTCCTCTATTATTATATTCATGAAATCGTTATTTGTGGTTCCAAATCGACATTGTCAAAAAATTAATTTTAAATTATTGAACTGTCAAACTGGATGACATAAGTGAAAAAATCCCTAAGGGATCTTATCAGTGTAATTTTGTTCTGATTGGTTGTTTCAGCACATGTGATTAGAAATGGGCGAATTTAATAGGATTGCTACCTGAGCTAAAAATTTTAAGATAAAATCATTGCTAACTGCATTTTTTTAGATTTTTCAATTTTAATGTTTTAACTGTTTGAATTATCGCTCTACAGCTTTTATCATTTGAACTAATTGAGACATCAAAAAAACTCGAAAGTAATATAATATTTTACAACTTTCTAAAACACTTTTTGACGTTTTTTAAAAAAGCATTGTTTTTTCATTCAGATTATTTCTTTTTCAAATATAAATATTTCCCCGCCAAATTTAAAATCACTGTCCAAATTCAATCACAACTTGGTAATAAAGTTATCCGGTCAAATCAGGGCTAGCTTTTTTTACTCCAACTGCAGATCTGTACACAAAAATCGCTTTGTGCTCAAATTAAAATGAATTAAATTTTGAAAACATGAAATTTTTATTTGCTCAGAATAACTCTGGATCCTCATTCGATGTCTTGATCGAAAGATCAAATATGGAACTTTTAGATCGTAGATTGTTTACGAGATCGCTTGGCCCTAAATTGACCTTTCTTTACCTTGACCTAAAAAGTCTTTTGTGAATTACCCTACAACACACTGTTGCCCAGGATTCTAAGACTTTTTACAAAGCTTATGATTTTCCGGAGAGCCTATGTTTTCAGGCGTTAAAAATGGCGGTGCCGTGCTTAAGAAAATGATTTCGTAGTTCGAGAATTTCTCCTATATCCCTGAACCAATTGAAAAAATTATTTGATAGGCTTTTAGAGGTACCAGATTATTGAAATCAACAAAAATTGTTTTTTTATTTTTGCACGAGAAAAATTTTTTTTTCCTTTTTTAATTTTAAATAGTCTAGTACCATTATATAAAGTTGTCTCTAAAAGTCCATAAAAAAAATTTTTGAATCGGTTCTGGGATGTAGGAGAAATTCTCGAATTACATTCACCGAACCGCCCACCTTAATTCCGCCTGTGCCAGGCACTTTAGTCTAATGGTGAATAATACCTTGCATTCGTAGAGTATATGTTCGGCAGTTGCAGAATGTGCATTTACCATCTCTTGTTCTTGAGATGGTATCTCAAGGGGCAATGACCAGTTAGAAGGCCTGTGATCGGCCGTAGGTCGGACTTGTCGAGTTCGAGAAGCCTTGTAGCATTATTTATCGAATGGGTCATACATTTTTCACTTGTCTCTGGTTTGGAGTATTTTTCCAGTAGGACTTCTGTTCGTTTTCCCATTTTTTGGACTTCCATTCTTTATGTGTCCCTTAGATAAGCCACAAAATGGTTCGTGTCCGAAAATTGAGGCTTCAGTGCCTTTTCTTGCAAGGCTGTCAGCTAATTCGTTATCTTCTATTCCCTCATACCCTGGTACCCATAAGGTAACCTTGTTATTTTTTGCCAGTTGCTTCAGGGATTGTCTGAATTCCCAGCCAATTTTGGACTCGAAGGTATAGGACCTGAGAGCCTTTAGTGCTGCCTGGCTATCTGAAAGTATATAGATTTTTGCCCTTCGAATGCCTTTGTGGTATAATAGAAATAAGCAAAAAAACACCTTGAGGTGGAACTAATTGCAACAAAGATGATTCTTGTTGTAAATGATAGGTAACACGCTCCTAATCAACCTACTAAAAATGTACATCCGAGCTATTGCGCAAAATGCATTTTTTTGGCCGCCAAAACATGAAAATTTTTTTTAAAAATTATAAAAAATCATGTTTGGTATCAAATTACAGGAAATTTCATGCTGAAAAAGAATATAATATTGGTTTTCAAAAGTAAAAGTAAATAACAAAATGGGGGTCGAAAAACTGAAAGCTTTTGCAATGTGTTCAAAAACATCTTTTTATTACTCTAAGCGGCTTAAAATTCCTAAGTAGCTTTAATTTCGCTCGCAGTTTAAAAAAAATGTTAAATTAAGAAAAATAATTAAAACTTTAATTATTTAAAGGTAAAATTTCACATTAAACAAAATCTAAAATTTGAAAAAGTTATACAATATTTTTTTTCTACGATTGTGCTGAAAGTCAAATTTTCTAACTTCAAAATGAGTGCAGAAAATATCACTTTGCCGCACGCCGTGCGGCAAAGAATTTACCACACGCCTTGATTACATCTTCACGCACCGGAATAAAATAGTGTGCTTACCTTAAAGAATTTTATATTACTTACTTTAAATTCTATAAATGTACATTAATTACACATGAATTGCAATTACAAAGTCAAATTTACTTACTTCAGAATGACAGCGGAAAATGTCACTTTAAATAAAATCACAAATTTAAAGCAGCAAATTCAAAATTTTGGAAAGACTTTAAAAAGGGGAATAACTTCACAACCGTAGAAAAAATAGTATGTAACACACGTGTGGCAAGCTTCATTGCAAAACTCGTATGATAGGAACACTCGCTGCGCTCGTGTTCCTTCTTTCATACATCGTTTTGCAATGAAGCCCTTGCCACACTTGTATTACAATCTACTATTTTATAACAAAATCATATTTATTTCATTAAAATTAAATCGTCATTCATCTTCATCTAAATCAAAACGGTCTCCTGTGTTTGTACAGTCCTTTCCACAACAGTTTTTACAAACTACTGAACATGGAAGTCCATATCGGCGACATTTATATTTCATGGTGTCACATGGTTCTTCAACTATAGTTTGTCAGGCACATTTAATCATACTTAAGAGTTTGTCCGGTGATGGATTGAAGTCAGTTAATATCTGCTGAAATTCTCAATCAATCAACTGCCAACCCCATGGTGGGTAGGATCGGGGGTTGGCATATTAAGATTTTTCTAATTAAAACACTGCAAATGCAGCAGATGTTATTTCGCTGCATTTTGTGTTGGAGGCAAACGAGCTATATCAAATTCCTTTTTAGCTGAAGCTATTTTCCTAATGTATTGTTCATAACGAAGCACATTCAGGTTGCTTTTGTCAATGTTACCTCCATATAGTGACACAATAACTTTACAGCCAATTTCGATCAAATCTTCCTTAGTAACATCTTCGGATGATACAAAATGGGAGCCCATTCGCTTAAGATTTTGTACTATGATATACTTGAAAGCAGAAAATTTACTTTTGCTAAATAACGCACTGGTGGTGTGACACCCTGTTAATGCGTGAACAAAAAGTAAAGTTTTGCAAGCCTCCTCTCCAATAGATCTTTGCGTGGCTTGAATGTCACGAACTTTATCAGATTGTGTTGCAGACTGCATTAAAATGTTGCTAGAAGAATGATGTAGTAGGATTAAAATATAAGTATCAACAGCTACTACAGTGACATGTTTTTCTTGGTCTGTGTTTAAAGCTTCTTTGACGATTAGTGTGTCTGCATCACCTTCTTCTTTTTCTTTTTTTGCATTTTTTGATGTTTTTTCAAGATGGAGGGCAAATAAACGTATTTTGCGCGACAGTATGGATGTATATTTTTAGTATATTGATTAGGAGCGTGTTACCCACCATTTACAACAAGATTCATTTTTGTTGCAATTAGTTCCACCTTCAACACTGCTTCTACTATACTATTGCTAAGGCATTCCTTGGCATACAGATCTATAGCATAGATTTCTGCCTGGAAGATGGTTGGGGTGTTGTCAAGGGCTTCACATAGCCTCATTTAGATGGAACATAGTGGTGTCACTATGCAAATTTTAAACTTAAATTCAGGAAATCAGGGGGACAATAATACTCGTAGTAGTGCAGGCAAACGGTCAAATATGGGGAATGTCAGTTTTACACCCAAAAGTGTTTTTATCAGATAGTTTATGTTTGAAAATGTATAAGTATATCATAATATAAATTGTTTACACATCCAATAATTAATAAATAATAATTGAAATTCAAATAATTTGATTATTTACAAGGAACTGGCGAATTCTGACGAATTTATCTGACACGTGCGTGATCATACCTTTATTTATTTTATTTTGAGTGTCCATGTTTATAGATCGGGAGATAGTGACAGATCCCTGAGACGACGATTAGTTAGCGTAGGGTCAATTATTATAGGTACTTGACGAATTATAAGCGTAAAAAGAAAGTTTCTTCGATTGCAGCGACATTGCAAATTAATTCTTCATTTGAAATTGAAAACCAACGTTTTGAACGATTAGTTAATGTCTGCAAGGTGGTTTTTGTGAAACTTTGACAAAAACAATCCAGCGGAAGTTAATCTGCAGACGATTTCCGCGTGCAAGAGGACCATAAAAAATTAACTTAACTTGCAAGAAAAATGGACTTTTGAGAACAATGAGTTCGTGTCTACCATTTAACTAAATTATCATTAATGATATGAAAATTTCCAAAAACTACTTTGCAGACGATTACGACATGCACATCCGTTCATGGTGATTTTTAGAAACTGTATTACTTTGCACATACTATGTAATGATAAGTTAGGAGTTGAAACAGAATATGTTATGAAGTTTATGCGATCAAATGTTGATATAATCATTGGCGGACATTTTGGACTTGCAGAACATAAAAAAAAAATCGAAATTTGAAAAATTTTGACATTTTGAACGATTAGTTAGCGTCTGCCATTAATTTATTTGTGAAATTTATGATAAAAAAAATACTTTGACAATTTGCAGACAATCTCAGCATGCACAAGATAATATACAACAATAACAACATTACAAACGAATTCAAATGTTGTCGAATAATTAGTTAACGTCTGCCATTTGTTTTTTCATGAAATTTATGATAAAATATAACGATTCGACAATTGGCAGACGATTTTAGCATGTACAAGACTATATAAAATAATAACATCTCAAAAAAATTCAAATATTATTGAATGATATATTTGCGTATTCATTTTTACTGGTAATAGGTTCGGTGCTAATTTAGTAGTATTTTGATTGGCATGTTAATAAGATGTAGTGCATTCAAATTTAATTGCTGAAATCTTAAATAACCGACAAAATTGCTTAGCGGAATAGTGTTAATTACGAACAAACAAAATATAAACTTCATTACTTCATCATAAAAATGACGAAAATGACATAAAATCGAAATTTATGAAGTTACTGCTAATATGAAAAGTGTTAAAATTCCTGTATAACTTTTATTGAATTTATTAAATTTGATTACTTGACCGTCACCATTTACTTTTTCCGGGAACGCGGATTACTTTTTTTTATCAAAATTGAAATTTCAAAATGGCGTCGTTAAGATGGCGGACCATTTTTTCATTTATGATCCGATACGACTGAAAAGCGATATCTGTGGGTTTCCGGGGGCGGAGATTAAGATTTTTTACTAATATTGAGAAATCAAAATGGCGCCGCCAAGATGGCGGACCATTTTTTTAATTTATGATCCAATGCGACTGAAAATCGATATCTGTGGGTTTCCGGGGACGCGGATTAAGATTTTTTTATCAATATTTAAACTATTACCAATAAAAATGGTATACGTGATTCTATCGCTCAACATTTGAATCTTTTTAATGTTGTTATTGTTGTAGTGGCGGCTCGTGATATTTTGTGCAGAGGAGGATTGATATTTAAAAGACAATTAACTTGGAATATGATTAAAATTTGTACATTTCCTCACTGTCCCTGGATATGCTGCTAGAGGAGGCTCATGCTGCTACAGGAGGCTCAGCCTCTCCTGACGAGCCGCCACTGTATTGTTGTATAAAGACGTGTACATGCTTAAATCGTCTGCCAATAGTCAAATTCATTACTGTATATCATAAATTTAATGAAAAAAGTAATGGCAGACGCTAAACTAATTGTTCAACAACATTTAAATTTGTTTGTAATGTTGTTATTGTTGTATATAATCTTGTGCATGCTGAAATTGTCTGCCAATGGACCGCATTAGTGTGACTTCACATAATTATGCAACCTCTGTATACTACTTTCATGGCACAAGGGTTGCCTGCCAAGCACACTAGAACTTGACCCTTAACGCATATGTTTATAAGGCGACATTTTCGAGGATAGAAACATAGCGTAGAATTTTATTTGATTTCTCCCTTGGAAGAAATATTTAAGAACTTTCAGTTACCATTTATCATGCACAAGGTAATAAGAAAATATACGCAAGTATAAAGAATTACAAAAACTGTATTATGAAACTGAAATAAAGTTTTTATAAATCAAACATGGATATATACATTTTAACGTATTTCTTAAATGTGAAATAGGTATTAGAAGCCCTTAAATATTATATTAGACGGGAGAAATAAAATAAAATTCTAGGCTCTGTTTCTATCTTCGAAAATATCGCCTTATAAACATATGCTTTAAGGGTCAAAGTTTCAGTGTGCTTGGCAGGCAACTCGTGTGTCATGACAGTAGTATGTAGAGGTTGCCTAATTCGTAACGTCAGAACTAATTGAGTCCATTGTCAAATCATTATTTTTTATTATAAATATCGTGAAAAAATTGACGGCAGATGCTAACTAATCGTTAAAAACATTTTCAAAATGTATACAAGTTTTTTTGAGTCTGCCAATTATTTAAACATTTTCAAAACGTCTGCAAATTTTTATTTAGTTATATTAACATAATATCATACACATATTTAAATTGCAAACTCTAATTAATCGTTCAATGGTATGTACAAAGTAATACAGTTAAAATCACCGCGAACTGACGTGCATGTCGTAATCGTCTGCAAAGTAGTTTTTGACAATTTCCATATCATTAATGATAATTGAGTTAAATGGCAGACGTGAACTCATTTTTCTCAAAAGTCCATTTTTCTTGCAAGTTAAGTTAATTTTTTATGGTCCTCTTGCACGCGGAAATCGTCTGCAGATTAGCTTCCGCTGGATTGTTTTTGTCAAAGTTTCACAAAAACCACTTTGCAGACGCTAACTAATCGTTCAAAACGTTAGTTTTCAATTGCAAATAAACAATTAATTTGCAGTGTCGCTGCAATCGGAGAAACTTTCTTTATACCCTTATAATTCGTGAAGTACTTATAATAATTGACGCTTAAATTGGCAGACGCTAACTAATCGTTCCCGGGGATCTGTCACTACCTCCAGGTCTATTACTAGTTGTTTTAAGCAAGTGTGAACTTTTGTGATTATTATATAGTCCAGTAGGAATAGATGGAAAAAGGATAATTTTACGAAATGTCGTTTACCCGCATTTTTTTTTAAGTATAGTTTGGGATGTCCACAAACATATAAAATAATAAAATTAAGAAATCGTCAATTTTTTGTAATTTTTCGCTTTATTTGCAATATAACTCGTAAATGAAGCATTGTTCGAAAATATATCAAGAGACAGAAAAGTTGAGGAAATTGGTTTTGAACATTTTATTATTCTCTACATTTTTCCAGAAAATTTTTCGTTTAAGAGCTACAGATGAAAGAACAATGCCAATTTTCTGTTTTTTAATTTTTTTTTAAGTGAATATAATAAATATTAATACGAAATATACATCGTTATAATGTGAATTGTTTAAATGTCCACTTCACAGTTGAAATAAAATATATTTACAGCCTATATATAATTTACATGTTAAACAGAAAAAAAAATAATAAAACTTTTCAGGTATCGAGGTATTAAAATGATGAGAAAATAAATAAACAAATATATATTTTCACAAACAGACTATTTATGCATAGTACAGTGTACATGCGTTTCATGTATAACTTAATAGAATAGAATAGAATAGAATAGAATAGAATAGAATAGAATAGAATAGAATAGAATAGAATAGAATAGAATAGAATAGAATAGAATAGAATAGAATAGAATAGAATAGAATAGAATAGAATAGAATAGAATAGAATAGAATAGAATATGTTTATTTAACAAATTGTTCTACAATGTAATTGTTAAAATCTGAAACATAATGATAAATGAAGTAAGCCCCCACATGCTATTTAGAGCACTTGAGCGTGCTTGGGCACACAAAAATATATTAATTGCTAATTAGCACTTAATGTGGGGGCTTAGTTCATTTATCATAATGTTTCAGTTTTTAACAATTACATTGTAGTAGAACAATTTGTTAAATAAACTTATTCCATTCTATTCCATTATATTCTATTCTGTTCTGTTCTGTTCTGTTCTGTTCTGTTCTGTTCTGTTCTGTTCTGTTCTGTTCTGTTCTGTTCTGTTCTCTTCTGTTCTCTTCTGTTCTATTCTATTCTATTCTATTCTATTCTATTCTATTCTATTCTATTCTATTCTATTCTATTCTGTTATACATGAAACGCATGTACACTGTACTATGCATAAAATAAATAGTCTGCTTGTGAATATATATATATATATATATATATATATATATATATATATATATATATATATATATATATATATATATATATATATATATATATATATATATATATATATATATATATATTCGTTTATTTATTTTCTTCAAACAGTTAATGCTGTTGTCCTCACGTCTTTACTGTTGTGTAGTACCTAAGCTACAGAAAGCATTTTCGTCTCTCCTTTTGAAAAATTATTAGAAGGTTACCACCCCATACAGCACACCAAATAACGATTACGAAGTGTTCGCATTGTGACGATGTATCTAGATGCAGACACAAGGTTACACAATTCTACGATGTAAATGTGCTACGTTTACACATTGTAGGCAAACACGTATGCACAAAGGTTAAACGTCCGCCTCACAATGTAGCCACAGTATACCATTTACATACACACAAATAATTTGATCCACAGTGTGTTATCGGATGCACAGTGATTGACTTCCTAATGTGTCAGACGAATGACGTCTTATGCTAGACGTTAATTTTTTCAGGTTATATTTGGTAATCCCCCCACAGGTTTTTAGCAATGGGAACATATAAAACTACATACTAGTTAGTAAGTCTACTTGATAAAAATAAAGTAATTAATGCATATACGTTTTGTCCTATGAATTTATTTGTTAGCCATCCGTATATTTTATTTACATTAACTATCTAATATTGTTTACCATCACTCCAATTTCTTCTCACAAGGGTTGCCTGTAAATTATAATGTTTATTAAGTTTTATTAAATTCATTTTTACTTACCTTTGCCAATTGCGGTGGGTAGGGATCGAACCTACACGTTTCTGTTGTCCGTATTACAGTACTGACGCTTCTACCAACTGAGCTATCGTGGTGATTGTTATTTCGGATGCTAAAAGCAGTATTTATGATGTGTGAAATTGAATTTCTAGCCTTATTTAAAATATATGAAAATCTTTCAAGTTCTCTTTTTTTTTCTCTTTTTTACGTGTTCCCAAACCTGAATTTTTCGAGTTACTAGTATTTTTATTTATTTATAATTATTAAGAACTTATTTAATTTAATTAAACTGTCACCAGTGTCACCTGAGTTAAGAATTAAAGTTTTAAGTTGAAGTACTTATACAAACCTGGGAAACGTGTTGGAGAAAAAACGGTCAGGTATAATATATCATTTACAACATAAATAGAATATTTAATGGTCTAAAACAGACCTAAAATTGAAAAGAAGTATATTCGTACATCGGTTTTATAAGCAATTATTACCTTGAAAAAAACAACTGAAAGTTTTTTCGCAACTATTTTAACAAAAAAAAAAAAAAAAAGACAGAGTGAGCACGGATCGAACCGCGTACCTCTTGCCTCGCCGCCTAATGTTTAACTCACTCAACCACTGACTTCTGTTTGAATACCTGCTTAAAGACTTTATAGTAGAACACGCAACGACTAGATTTTGCTTTTTAATGCATTTTAATCTAATTTTATGATTAAAAGAACTCGATATCTTTAAAACTGCCGAATCTTTACAAACTCTTTCGAATATAAATTGTTTTGGATATTGTTAAAAAACAAAAATGCCTGCTGTATGTGTGGCTATGACCACTCTTATAGAGGAAAGAGGACACATGAGATACACATGGCTGGTATGCTCACGCTGACGCTTTGCGCGCGCACACTGTTCCATGCTCGAATAGTCGAATGTAGACACGACAAGACACAACTAAAAAGTGTATATATAGTTATTTGTATCATGTATATATATCGCACTTTTATGTGGTGTATGCAGTAGGCACAAGTATTATATAAAGCCTCACACATACATATGACTTAAACCTTGTAGGCATCTTCTACGGACGTCAAATTGCAACATTCTAATGATCCTTCTTTACGTTATATAAAAATGTTTAGAATCTTGAGTGCATACAGTATACAATTATTAAACGTTGTATCACATAAATCTGTCAATATAAACATAAGTGTATCTCATATGTGTACGTCAGTACTAGTTTAACAATTAGATCTACCTTAACATATTTTGTTTCTCATGTATATATCTTGTAGAGACGTAATTACAATTGGACGTGCTGTTTGGGACATGAATCACACCAAAGAAAAATAACGCGGTCTTTTTGACGATATGGTCGTATGCAGATAAACCAAAATTTTAATCAGTCGTCACTTTCACAAAATGCTACTTGCAGTGATACACACTCGTGTGCATACGTCTCGCTCTTTGCATCGTTTACCATGTGGTTTTTACAGGTCATGCCCGTAATACTCAAAAATAACAAATTGTCCAAAAAACTTAGTAGTCCGCAATAACAACAAAAAATTTAAAGAACTTAATAATAAGAAAATAAATATTTTCATAATTGTGCACTCCCTTTGACCCTTGAAACTCTGCATGTCTGTAATGACTTGATCGACCAAAAATTTTAATAAATTTTAGCAGCAATATTTAAAAAAGTGGCACAAAATATTTTGAAGGAATAGTTACTAATTTGCATTTCCGTTGATAAACAAATTCATCTATAATCCTTTTTTAATAAAATCTATATATATTCAGTTCCATTTTATTTATGATAGTTATAATAAAAGCATGTCTAGGACATACGTTTTGACGTACATAGCCCACCATAATAGAATTTTTGTTTATTCAGCTAGTATAACAATTTTTTACCTAAAATTTGTATTTGTTTTGTTAATTTGATAAAATTTTTTGGGGCCAAAAATCTACAATTTTTTTGTTCTACCCTAAAATAAATTGTGTAACGACGCCTGTGAGTAAGCATAAAACCTGATTATCAAGTACTATTTATTCAAAAAATTTGAAAGTTATCTAGCAAATATATATAAATTTTCTAACTGTTATTATTGGTTGTAAAATTAAATATACCGTCTCTTAAATACTTAGTTTTTCATGTGGTTTTAAAGTTTACAGCATGTTTCAGAAATTAGTAAGTCTTATAATATTGCTGATACCATTCTCGCAAGCTGCAAATATTTTGGCAATTTTACCAACTCCATCGTATAGCCATCAGATAGTTTATTCACAATTATGGAAACATTTATCATTTAGAGGTCACAAAGTAACGGTTATAACAACAGATCCAATGAAAGATCCGTGCCTGAAGAACTTAACGGAAATCGATGTGAAATTTTCCTACGTATATTATAGTGACATAAGTAAAATTGCAGAAGATGATAAAACGACTATGTGGAATATTTATGATTGGCACCTGCCTATAAGTCAAAGTATATCTGAGTCTCAATTAACATATCCCCCTGTTCAATCTATAATACACAGCAAAACCATCTTTGATGTTAAACAGAAAAAAAAATAATAAAACTTTTCAGGTATCGAGGTATTAAAATGATGAGAAAATAAATAAACAAATATATATTTTCACAAACAGACTATTTATGCATAGTACAGTGTACATGCGTATAACTTGATAGAATAGAATAGAATAGAATATGTTTATTTAACAAATTGTTCTACAATGTAATTGTTAAAATCTGAAACATAATGGTAAATGAACTAAGCCCCCACATGCTATTTAGAGCACTTGAGCGTGCTTGGGCACACAAAAATATATTAATTGCTAATTAGCACTTAATGTGGGGTCTTAGTTCATTTATCATAATGTTTCAGTTTTTAACAATTACATTGTAGTAGAACAATTTGTTAAATAAACTTATTCCATTCTATTCCATTCTATTCTATTCTGTTCTGTTCTGTTCTGTTCTGTTCTGTTCTGTTCTGTTCTGTTCTGTTCTGTTCTGTTCTGTTCTGTTCTCTTCTCTTCTGTTCTCTTCTGTTCTCTTCTGTTCTCTTCTGTTCTATTCTATTCTATTCTATTCTGTTATACATGAAACGCATGTACACTGTACTATGCATAAAATAAATAGTCTGCTTGTGAATATATATATATATATATATATATATATATATATATATATATATATATATATATATATATATATATATATATTCGTTTATTTATTTTCCCATCATTTTAATACCTCAATACCTCAAAAGTTTTTTTTTTTTTTCTGCTTAACGTGTAAATTATATATAGGTCTGCAACTATATTTTATTTTAACTAATTTAGCGACTTTAAATCATGTTCAAACAGGGTGTCGGTCTACAACGACTCCTTGAGCTTGGTGTGGTTGGCGTGGATCGAAAATTAGTTGAATAGGAAAAGCAAATAGTTAAGGAGGGGTATCATTTTATATGAAAATTTGAGCTCCCATGTACACGAATGAACTCTAGGTCAAATAAAGGGCTATAAATCACTGATCGAAAATGTTAATGGGCACTTCTTTGTATGACGCCTCCGAAAAGCTGAACAGGAGAATTTATATTAGGTTCTTCTCGCTACTTATAATGAAAGATCACGTCATCTCTTCCAAGGCCATTTTTTTGACCCAATCATAATCTTCTCGGTTATATATCTTAATTCCACTGTGTTCTCATCCGTAACCAGAGCACCTCCACGCGGTGACGATGATAATGTAGAAGAACCACTACCGGGCGTCAAATTGACACGACACCAATTTATTTATTTAGCGGCGCCAGCCGCGTTCTGCCCCGTTCTTCTACTCCCAGACCGGTTCGGGATAAGATGCACTTCGATAGCTGAGTAATGGATCAAGGCTGCACTACCTTAGATCATTAACGACGCTCTCTCAGGACGTGATTTCCTGTTTTAGGCAGAAGGTATCAAAACCTTCTGATTAATTAAATTTTGGCATAAAAAAATCCCAATCGAAGAATTTCTCTCCGACGGGATTGATTTTTTAACGTGATTCTCGCGTTTTTATCTGCTAATAACAGACTCTACACCAGGAGATTTCTGAGAAAAATGCATAAAAAAAATTCCTATCAAACCCCCGTTAGGCAACCAAAAAGCGGAGTATTAATGTGAGTTAACTGGACGCATCCGGTCTTCCAAGTTCCAGGGATGGTAGATTAGCAACAAGTCTCAAGATCAATTAAGATGCAATTAGTTCAAAGAATCCGTTTATTTAACAGATATAGTAATATACAAAATGGATATAGCAAAATTATTATATTAAGAATCACGCCTCCCCCCCACTAAGGCAAATGGCAAGTGAGACCGCTTACGCTAACAATCGATTAGGTAGAAAAGATTCATGCAAACCTTCCCAGAATCAAATGCAAGTCTTTTTAGAGATGTCTTAGACTTTTTGTAATTTTATAATTACGGCTGACTGATTATAACATAAAAATGTTTTACTAAAAAATTTAGCTTCGCTAGAGACTATTTAGCTTTAAAGTTCTCGTATCGTAGCGGATCACGTACTCAAACAAATTCATGAGGACTTACTACTACATAAGTTAGATAGCGTTCGGTCAGTCCACAACTTACTTGCCCTTGATGTAGCAAAATCGCGACGACCACCTCCAAACGACTTTTGGGCAAAATTGAATTTTTGGTTTTTTATGCGTAAGGCGTTTTCCTCTATAACTTTATTATCAATTTTCTGCTTATTCTGGCTGCTAGGCCAGTAGGCTTAAAATCCAAATCGGAAATAATTGCTACAAAAGGTGTTATTGTTTTAATGGCTTCATTTGTTGCTTAATATCACTGTCCTAGCCCCCCCGACGGAGTTGTGTTTAAGTTGTGGGGGGTAAAAATGTACAACCAAAAGGGGTATTTTTGCTGTTTTACGGTTATATCTCGTAAAGGACTCACAATATCGAAAACATAGTCCTATTAAAAAATGTAGGGCATTAAATTCTGCATTGAATGAAACCAGATGCATATTTTGGACCACCCGTTCTCATACTAGTGCTCATCAAAGTTGGACAAATTTTACATATTTATGAAAAATGTGTTATTTACAGTATATTAAACATAGTACTATAGCACTCCGTTATACTAGTCTTATATTTAATAGATAAAATATTAAAATTATAGAATATATAAAAAGATAATATCAAAAAATGGTTTCATATAGAATATTATGAGATCCATTCAACTGATATAAAAATGGAGGCAGGATAAGAAACACAATTCTTGAAATCGAAGCAAAAGACACACTACTCTGAGGTCATCTTTACCGCGTTAATTGTGGTGACCATGACTTAGGAGCAATTCCCAAATACGTATCTGGTCTCATTCAATGTAGAATTTAATGTCCTACAACTTATAATAGAACTATGTTTTCGATATTTTGAGTCCTTTACGAGATATAACCACAAAACCGAAAAAATACCCCTTCTGGGGGTACATTTTTACCCCCCACCACTTAAACACAGCTCCGCCGGGGGGGACCTAGGACAGTCATATTAGGCAACAAATGAAGCCATTAAAACAATAAAGCCTTTTGTAGCAGTTATTTCCAATTCGTCTAATTTTTTGATTTTACACTACTGGCCTATATGGCGTCTTTGTCAAGTTCGTCGGTTTCTCCTTTTAGATGCATTGCATCGTTAAAATTTTACATTGAGTTTTTAGAACAGGACATTCAATGACCTTTATGGTCAATGTCTTTGGCGGAGGAATAAAATGGAAAATATTGGAGTACTTTTTAAACTAGCTTCGGCGTACTTCTGATAAAAATCATTTTCAAGTCCAATTTTGGCGTACTTTAAAAAATTATATTATATTTTTATCCTTGCCACTATATACTTTCACTCTCATATCCTGAACCAAAACATATTTTCCTAAGTGAAAATTCTGTGTTTCTTCGAATCTTCACCTGGTTGTTTCTAATGCCTTATGGAACTCGTAACGGTCCTTATGGACTAGTCTGTGGCTCTGAAATCCCTCAAACTCTTGAATATGTCCTTCAATGAAATTTTTGTCTAAGTCGAATTTTCCTTTTGCTTTCGACTTGGGTCGATTCTGGAGGGTTCTGCAACAATAATAAGACAATATATTTTGTTTTGTTTGTTTGTTTGGTTACACATAATGCCATCATATCGGATAATAGAGCCCTCCGCTGCAGCGGGGCCATCCACTGGAGCTAGATCTGGAGAGGAAAGTGCACGAGCGTGTAGTGCACGTTTACGAGGAAGCCAGCGTGACGTGCGGCATTAACCCGAAACAGCAACTGGAATGCCTTCAAACAGTTATTGCTGTTGTCCTCACGTCTTTACTGTTTTGTAGTACCTAGGCTACAGAAAGCATTTTCATCTCTCCTTTTGAAAAATTATTAGAAGGTTACCACATGAATCACACCAAAGCGGTCTTTTTGACGATACGGTCGTATGCAGATAAACCAAAATTTTAATCAGTCGTAAATTTCACAAAATGCTTTTTGCAGTGAAAATCATTTTCAAGTCCAATTTTGGCGTACTTTAAAAAAAATTATTTCTTCAAAGTCCAACTTTGTTGCACCTTTGAAAAATTATATTATATTTTTATCCTTGCCACTATATACTTTCGCTCTCATATCCTGAACCAAAACATATTTTCCTAAGTGAAAATTCGGTGTTTCTTCGAATCTTCACCTGGTTGTTTCTAATTCCTTATGGAACTCGTAACGGTCCTTATGGACTAGTCTGTGGCTCTGAAGTCCCTCAGACTCTTGAGTCCTTCAATGAAATTTTTGCCTAAGTCGAATTTTCCTTTTGCTTTCGACTTAGGTCGATTCTGGAGGGTTCTGCAACAATAACAAGACAATATATTTTGTTTTGTTTATTTGTTTAGTTAACACATAATGCCATCATATCGGATAATAGAGCCCCCCGCTGTAGCACGAGCGTGTAGTGCACGTTTACAAGGAAGCCAGCGTGCCGTGCGGCATTAACCCGAAACAGCAACTGGAATGTCTTCAAACAGTTAATGCTGTTGTCCTCACGTCTTTACTGTTGTGTAGTACCTAGGCTACAGAAAGCATTTTCGTCTCTCCTTTTGAAAAATTATTAGAAGGTTACCATATGAATCACACCAAAGAAAAACAAAGCGATCTTTTTTACGATATGGTCGTAAGCAGATAAATCAAAATTTTAATCAGTCATCAATTTCACAAAATGCTGCTTGCAGTGATACACACTAGTGTGCTCGCTCTTCCCATCGTTTACCATGTGGTTTTTACAAGTCATGCCCGCAATACTCAAAAATAACAAATTGTCCAAAAAACTTAGTAGTCCGCAATAACAAACAAAAATTTAAAGAACTTAATATTAAGAAAATAAATATTTTCATAATTGTGCACTTCCTTTGACTCTTGAAACTCTGCATGTCTGTAATGACTTGATCGACCAAAAATTTTAATAAATTTTAGCAGCAATATTTAAAAAAGTGGCAGAAAATATTTTGAAGCAAGAGTTACTAATTTGCATTTCCGTTGATAAACAAAATCATCTATAATCCTTTTTTAATAAAATCTATATATATCCAGTTCCATTTTATTTGTGATAGTTATAATAAAAGCATGTCTAGGATATACGTTTTGACATACATAGCCCACCATAATAGAATTTTTGTTTATTCAGTTAGTATAACAATTTTTTACCTAAAATTTGTATTTGTTTTGTTAATTTGATAACATTTTTTGGGGCCAAAAATCTACAATTTTTTTGCTCTACCCTAAAATAAATTGTGTAACGACGCCTATGAGTAAGCATAAAAACTGATTATCAAGTACTATTTATTCAAAAAATTTGAAAGTTATCTAGCAAATATATATAAATTTTCTAACTGTTATAATTGGTTGTAAAATTAAATATGCCGTCTCTTAAATACTTAGTTTTTCGTGTGGTTTTAAAGTTTACAGTATGTTTCAGCAATTAGTAAGTCTCGTAATATTGCTGATACCATTTTCGCAAGCTGCAAATATTTTGGCAATTTTACCAACTCCATCGTATAGCCATCAAATAGTTTATTCACAATTATGGAAACATTTATCATTAAGAGGTCACAAAGTAACGGTTATAACAACAAATCCAATGAAAGATCCGTGCCTGAAGAACTTAACGGAAATCGATGTGAAATTTTCCTACGAATATTATAGTGACATAAGTAAAATTGCAGAAGATGATAAAACGACTATGTGGAATATTTATGATTGGCACCTGCCTATAAGTCAAAGCATATTTGAGTCTCAATTAACATATCCCCCTGTTCAATCTTTAATACACAACAAAACCATCTTTGATGTTCTGGTGGAATTTTTATATCCAGAATTTTTGGCATTTGCAGAAATATACGAATGTCCAAAAATACTATTTAGTTCTGTGGATCCTAACGTATACTTTCATCATCAAATGGGAAATCCGTGGCATCCTGCTCTGTATCCGGATTTAATTACACCATATTTTGGATCATTAAATTTTAAAGAAAGAGTAATAAGTACACTCTTTACCTGATATGTATTATACGTACATGCATTTAAAATTATTCAGGAAAAGCAAACTTTGGTACAAAATATTTTAACATCAAACTTAATCTTATAGAAATAATAAATGACGTTGATATGCTATTCGTTAATGTTAATCCCGTAATATAAGGTGTAAGGGCAATCGGCTCTTCAACAATCAATATTGGTGGAAGAAGAGCTAAGACAGTATTCTCCAAACCTTTGTCAATGGTGAGCTATAAAGAGTATTTCTGTTGTATAAAAAGTCATAAGTATAATAATATCAGTATTTGTAATGGAATAGAATAAGATATTATTTCATTAAAATGTCCAATTGATGAACCACAAAAAGTACACCGATGAAAAAAAATTTAAATGGGTAAGTTATCATTTTAAAGATTTTGTATTATAAAAATATCCGTAGATCAATTCTGAAGTTATAGATGTGACCTGAAGAAATTGGAAGATATTTATACTCTTACCTCTACAAACCTTTCTTCTACGCCGAAAAATGTGTTATTTTCTTATAGTAAAGAATTTTTTTCACCTTCTACAGAAGGAGCTGTCTATGTGAACGTTGATTCATAAATGCTGATTCTCATATAATACGTGTCTGAATACGCTCATCTGAATATTAGTCCACTATGGTTTCTAATATATTTTGCAGAAAGAACATTAAACTGATTACCTTGAGCGATTTGGTAGCCTTATTGTCGATTTTCTCATTTTGGGAATAAAAGTGACTTTTATTGATATCTATATTAGCACAATGTGTCTACAGAATTGTGTGAAAAGAATCTCCTTGGTCTCCTTGAAGAAATGACATAGCATACACATCATGAAACATGCAACATCATTTACGCAACTTCAAATCCAGAATGAGCACTGTCTGGAAGGAGATTGCATGTTGAAAAAATTGGAACACACAACAACTTTTATTTCCGCTACATTTCCATTTCCACGCACTCTTGGATATCTGGCTGTATTTCCACTTCGCACGTGAAATTTTGATGGTCCGCCATAACTATGGTTGCTATTTTGTTTATAAAAGATGGTCGAACAAATAAGGCCACTACAACACAACAATGGCGGACTCGGCAACTATTCTGCATGGCTAAAACAAAAACTACCAGCTGCTGTAAAGAGAGTTCAAGAGCATGACGTAAGCTCAGACATACGTTTGCTCTTGTATCTTTCTTTTACTAGAGGATATGCGAGAATAGCAATTATAAATATGTTTCCAAGCTTTGTAAAAATGAAATCCCCACAATCATATCATTGTTTTCGTTATCTTTAATGTTGAGTCTACTTTCATTGATTGGAGATCTCCATGAATTTGTTTTGTAGTCTACAATTATACAATTTATCAATTTATCAGAGTTGTCAGTTTAGAAGTTAGGTATTTCATGATTACAAAGTTTGGAAATCAAACGAATTGATCAACATGTGCAGTGACTTTTAACTACTTTTAATGATACCAATCTAGTTTTCATCATGATACTTTTTACCAAAGTTTCTAACGTGAAATAGGTCAATTGGTAACTATTTTTTTTCTGGCATCATCGAATATGACGCTTTATAGATAGTCACAGTTGCAAAATAAAAATAAAGCATTAGTTCATTCATATAAGTTACATGGAGTACTATGCAGTGAGTCTAAAGAGTCTGGAACTAATTTAATAAAATTAAAGTAAACTTTTTCCGCAGGATCTCCCGGATATATCAAACGATTTAGAAAAAAATAAATGCATTAATCCTCCTATATATATATATATATATATATGTATATATATATATATATATATATATATATATATATATATATATATGTTTATTTTACACGAATTTTTGTTAATTGAAATAGTAAATTTATTTTTTAATGTTATTTTTTTTGTTGTTGTTTTGTAATATATAAGGATCTTAAAAATGTTTTCATTTGCTTATTGTCGAATTCCATATTTTTATTCATATTTCATGCCGAAACGTAAATGCTCAATATTTGCAATAAAACTGCTAGTATATTAATCGTATAAAATATTGTACGCATGGTTTTAGTAGTTAGTTACTTCTGGTGTTATATCAAAAATGTTTCGTCACGACCCTGCCCCGAATCGCCACATCGCATCGCCAGTCAATAAAAGACATAAAGATATTTATGTAAATATCTAAATAGTGTGAAATGTGTATCTAATGACGCTAAGGCACGGAATCGCTTGCTTTACGTGTTAATACATACGGCCGCAAACAATAATCCACTCAAAGTAAATATCGTGAAAGATATATTGGTCTTGGTTGAATCTTAATAAACCACGGCAAGGAAATGAAATACGGAAAGTCGTGATCACGTCACGCTTTTCTCCCAATTTTACTAACAGTCGTTACCTGTGATTTCTTAATATCAGTGATTAAATCACTGTTCGTGATATATCGCCCATCACTAGACGTGACTCGATGGACTTTTGAAGTGGCACCCACTATCCCCATCTCCCTGTTTTCACCGCCTCTGGCCCACTGCGCACCAACACGCGCTCGTTAGATCTTCTTGATACCTGGTATGTATGTTGGGATAAGGCGAGGGGAATATTTGACGCTGCCTTCTTCCCCTCACCCCCTTACAAACTCGGTCCGGGTAATGTTTTCAAACATTCTGACTGGGAGTGTAGACGGGAGAGATGACTGGAATGGCATTTATTTGAAATGGTACCCACTACCCACTACCTCTCCACCTCCTCCGGCACACTGTGCACCAACACGCGCTCGTCGGATCTTCTTAATACCTGGTATGTATGTTGGGATGAGGCGTGGGGAATATTTGGCTATGCCTCCTCCCCCCACCCCCCCTTCCAAATTCGAGGCACACCCTCTAACTCGGTCCGGATGCGGTTATCGGACGTTCTGACTGGGTGCTTCAAAGGGGAAGATGACTCGATGCACTTTTGAAGTGGCACCCACTACCCTCCTTTCCCTCTCTACACTCCTCCGGCCCACTGCGCATCAACACGCTCGTCGAATCTTCTTGATACCTGGTATGTAAGTTGGGATTTTCGATTCGAAGTGACAATTGTCGAATGGAAGTGACAATTGCCGAAGTGACAGTTCGGCATAATTATATAAAAAGAAAGTTGTTAGCCCTTATACGCCTTCGTAATAATCGTAATAAGATGTCTCATAAGGGAGATTTCTTATGTGATATACTAGCGTGATCAGACTTGGATTAATAGTATATGGAAATAACGAATAGTTTCTTTGTAACTAACTGCGGAATTCCCAAAATAACATTTTTCAATCAGTTTTTTCTGCCTCTATGGTACATTGTCCACAAAACGTCTGTCAATGCGTCGTAAATAAGTAGTATATACTCATAATATCATAAAAAGTACATGGTTAGAGTAATTAATAGATGTTATTAAATGATTCAACAGAATCAAATAATATTTTCGTATTTTGTCACATCAGTATAGTGTTTATTGGTATATATTAGACCAACCCAAAAAAAAAAATCTTGTCATATTTTATGTCTCACCCTGTAAAAATGTTATTTTTTATGTAAAAGAAAAAATGCTCTTTTGATTAAAAAAAAAATGAATTTTAAAATGTGCTACCACGCTTTAAAGTACGCTATTTCAATCATTTTGAGTTATCTACAAAAATTAGGCTGCGGGCTTCATCTAATATACGTTTTTTAGTGCCAAAGTGGTTTTTCACTTTAAATATTATATAAATAATTGAAAATTATCGTGTAAAATTTTTTTGTAAGAAACCCGATAAAAAAAATCTACTTTAAAATGCTAAAAAACGGACAAAAAGAAAATCTCAAATAAATCTGCTTTAGGCCTGCCGAAAATACTTTTTTAATATGTTCCAAAACATGTCTAAACCAAAATTTACTATAATTTGCAAGCGAGCAGAAACTAGAGTGCGAAAATTAAAGTTTTCAGGGTGTATTTCACAATTTTACTAATAAAAGCACCAAAAATATATCATTAAAATTGTAAATAACTAATGAAGTTACTTAAATAATTTTTTTTTCTTGGAAAATTATATTAAATATAGAAAATATTGTTTTTTGAGGCCCGGGTTTTTAAGGATAGACTAGAATTTGTTTAAGTTATTCACCATTGTAAATAATTATTATTAATAAAAATTTTTAAATTTATTATATATTATTTTTGTTTTTGTACATTTCTTTGTTTCTGCACTTTGTGTTAACAGTAAAGCTTGTTTTTGTTCTTCATCTATTGTAATAACATTATTAAATCGAGAAGACAACGCAATTTGACATTCAGCAGAATCATTGACAACTTTGAGATTTATGCATACATTTTTTCCACACACATAATGATGGCCTGAATTCCATAGATAAACAAATACCCGAATAATTTTTTTTGGATCTACAAAACCTCTAACATTACGTTGCGGCTCCCGTAAATTTTCTTTTTTTGAATTTTGTATCATTTTTATTTTTATTTCATGAGTCACTTTATCATCAAAAAATGCAAGGCACACGAGTTCCTCCGAAAGATTCCAGAAGTGATCGGTGAATTTATTTAATAATAATAATATTTCTTGTCCTCGTCATGAACTTGTTAGAAGATTTATATGAATATTAAAAAATAAATAAAAAATTGTCTCCATTATTATTAAATAAATTCACCTCTGGTATCGGAGGAACTCGTAAGCCTTGCATTTTATGATGATAAAGTAACTCATGAAACAAAGATAAAAATGATACAAAAGTTAAAAAAAAGAAAATTTACGGGAGCCGCAAAGTAATGTAGGTTTTGTAGATCCAAAAAAAAATGATACGGGTATTTGTTTATCCGATTTTATATCAAAAAAAAGTTTAAATTTTTTTAAAATTACAAATATAAACGTTGACTCTTTAAAGAAAAATACAGATCTATGGAATTTAGGCCATCATTATGTGTGTGGAAAAAATGTATGCATAAATCTTAAAGTTGTCAGTGATTCTGCTGAATGTCAAATTGCGTTGACTTCTCGATTTACTAATAATATTACAATAGATGAAGAACAAAAACAAGCTTTACTGATAACACAAAGTGCAGAAACAAAGAAATGTACAAAAACAAAAAATATATATAATAAATTAAAAAATTATTATTAATAATAATTATTTACAATGGTGAATAAGTTAAACAAATTCAAGCCTATCCTTAAAAACCCGGGTCCTCAAAAAACAATATTTACTATATTTAATAAAATTTTCCAGGAAAAAAAATATTATTTAAGTAACTTCATTAGTTATTTACAATTTTAATGATATATTTTTGGTGCTTTTATTAGTAAAATTGTGAAATACACCCTGAAAACTTTAATTTTCGCACTCTAGTTTCTGCTCGCTTGCAAGTAATTATAGTAAATTTTGGTTTAGATATGTTTTGGAATATATTGAAAAAGTATTTTCGGCAGGCCTAAAGCAGATTTATATGAGATTTTCCTTTTGTCCATTTTTTAACATTTTAAAATCGTTTTTTTTTGTCGGGTTTCTTACAAAAAAATTTTACTCGATAATTTTCAATTATTTATATAATATTTAAAGTGAAAAACCACTTTGGCACTATAAAACATATATTAGATGAAGCCCGCAGTCTAATTTTTGTAGATAACGCAAAATGATTGAAATAGCGTACTTTAGAGCGTGGTAGCACATTTTAAAATTCATTTTTTTTTTTAATGAAAAGAGCACTTCTTCTTTTACATAAAAAGGAACATTTTTACAGGGTGAGACTGAAAATATGACAAGATTTTTTTTTTTTTGGGTTGGTCTAGTATATATATATATATATATATATATATATATATATATATATATATATATTATTTATTTTTATTTCTATTTTTATTATTATTATTATATTTACATTATTGCAGGAGCTTAAAGAATTTCTAGATGGTGCCAAGCGCGGATTCATATACTTTAGTTTGGGAAGCAACGTGAAAAGTAAAGATCTCAATAAAAATACTTTAAAATCCATAATAGAAACTTTAAGGGAGATGCCATATAAAGTGTTATGGAAATTCGAGGCCGATGACTTAACTGGAAAACCTGATAACGTAAAACTGGTCAAATGGGCTCCTCAAGAAGATGTTCTATGTGAGTAACTTTCAAATACCTACATTGTATATACTAATAAGTTTGTCTTCAATTTCTTACCACTATTTCTAGTATTATATTTAGTAAAATTATTAAAATTTTTATTAAATAAACCCCAAAATAAACATTTGAAGCAAAGGGAATAGAAGATGTTGGTGTATCATCGATTATTTAGGCACTGAAGCAGTCCTCGTAAAAACTAAATTATTGAACACTGTACTCATGATGATGCTAACTTGGTTGGTAAAACGCGCATCGAGTGTAGTGTTCAGTGTTTTGGTGTTTGTGTGAAAAGTATTTCGGAGCTAGTGACACCAACCCTTCCGCCATGCTTTAGAATTACTTATATAATCGCCTCTTACAACTAAAACGTGTGTTTTAACCCAAAATTAATTATTTTATTAATCGAGTACAAATGCTTATACTCCTTATGTCCTAAATTCAGAGTGTATATATTTTTTAGTTTTTATTTTGTCTACAGGATGATTAGCCAAATCCTTACGTCGTTGTTAAATTTCATCGTTCTTCCAAATTTGTTGATTTTTTTTAATGTTAATTGTCATTTATAAACAATAATGCTTCTTCAGTTATGTATATTATTAAACAAGATATATTTTTTTGCAAAAAACGTATAATTGCAATTGAGAGTAACTTGATCACGTTGAGGTCTTCAAAATCTATGGGAGATTAAGGTGATATATCAGTATGATACACTTAGCACTCTTTTTGGACCAGTGGCGTACCGCAAAGAATTTCTAAAAGGAGTTTTTTAAATGTTTCGGCGCGCAGGGCCTGGCCCAGGAGGTGGGTAGGGGGGGAGCGTCCTCAACAAAATGCGGGCAGTTGGTTCCAAACGCGGTTGGCAAAATCTACCTAACCATCTCATACAAATATATAATTTGAATTTTACACTGTAACTCCTACAATCGCCAAATTAACACAATAATAATTATTAAGCGATTGGCAACTCTGTAAATATTTTATTTGATTTTATTTTTCATGGAAGCTAGGGAAGCACAGCATCCCTTACACGACACGGAATCTCTATTTTTAATATTAATTTTACATAAATTCATTTACTAGAAATACTAGAACTAGCAATGGTTTTTAAATAGAATCTATATGATTCTACTGATCTAATAGCCCAGTCGATGAAGGTATTTAACCACAAAAAGGACCCCGCACACAATACATAGGTTTTGAGGCTCCGGTCAAATTTCGTGAAACTCTGGGAAATGGTAGTTCTCGGTGAGTAGAAAAAAAGTCTAAATGGGCACGAAGCTCCAAACCCCATTGGTTCCGAGATAAGACCAGCTGAAACTCTAGAAGCAACCCGTACCAAACTACAAGTGAGCTAATCCAGAACAGAGTTTAGTCGCTTATTTTTCTTGAAATTATTGAATTTCATACCACAAGCGGCATAACCCACCTAACCATCAACCCCTAACCCACCTAATCTCTAGAAATCACCCCTTCTAAACCACAAGAAGGCTAACCCACCTGGCCCTGGGAACAGCGAGTTTAATCGCTTATTTCTCTTGAAAGAATTAAATTCCACACCACAGGCGGGCTAAACCACCTAACCACCAACCCTCTAACCCACCTAACCTCTAGAAACCACCCCTACCACACCACCAGAAGGCTATTTCACATGACTCTCGGAATAGTAGTACAAAAGTCTGAATGGGCGCCAAGCTCAAAAATATACTGGTTTTGAGCTAGAGCTGCTTGAACGCTGCGATCAGCAAATATTCTGTTCGCTAAAAATCGCCGAATATTCAAATACCGTTTTCATGGTTTAAAATCCGCCTATACTCCCTACTACCAAGAATTTTCGAAGAGGCGGTCAGATTATCGATATGGTGACCCATAATTGGTCATTTGTTTCCTAAAATGAATCAAGGATCTCCCAAAATGGATCAATTTTCTGATATCTCTAAGAAACAGCCGAAGCTCGTATCAGAGGGTTTTCAAATTATAGTGATTATAAATCTGGAGTCAGATCCCACCCTCCGGACACCCTGGCAGTGGGGTAGTTCGATTGCTCTTGTTATTTACAATCATTTGTTATAAAAAAAACCAACCTACCCCCAACCCCACCCCCTATTGTGTCATAATACTTTGGAATATTATAAAAATATTTTACGGACGTTCACATAATAACAGAAATGTCTACATAACCTACACTTCATGTGTTCAAGTGTCTGCATCTGCTACATTTCATATAATAGTATATTTACGCCTGAGGGTAATAAAGAGAAAGGCTATCTCTCTTTATTCCCGAGGGTTGTATACTATTTTTTTTTCCACAGTAGCCTTTAAAATAGCAACTTTCTATACCCCGGGCATAAAGTTGCTACTTTAAAGGCTAAAGAAAAAAATGTACATATCGATTGGTCCAAATTCAGCTGGTCTTATCTCGGAATCAATGGGGTTTGGAGCTTCGCGCCCATTTAGACTTTTTTTTCTACTCACTGAGAACTACTATTTCCAAGAGTTACACGAAATTTGACCGGAGCCGTAAAACCCATGTATTGTGTGCGGGGTCCTTTGCACATTGAATAATTTTTTTTTAATAAGTTCGTGAAAGTGTATAGAATAATATCCTGAAAAGTTTACATGTCGCTCGGATGCAGAACATAAAAAAAAAAGTGAACAAAAAATTTGTTTCATCCATTTTTTCAAAATCTTGAAATTAAGTCAAGCTAGGAAAAAATAAAAAATACAGATGGATAGATCACGTTTTTATGAACAAAAAAATGTCCTGACAAAATTTATCGCTGAAGCCACGGTTTTTTCAGGAAAAAAATTGTCAAGTGTAACGTTATAACTCGTCTCGGAGCGAGATACATGCGTGCGAGCGCTTGAATACGCATGACTGTGACACCGACGCACTGAATTACATATCACTAAATCAGAATTTGTTCAATCTATATGAGTGTTGGTTCATTGAAAAGACAGAAATTGTAGCTTTCTGATGCTTTTTTGTTTTAAACAATACAAGCAAAGGATGGATGAGAAAAATTTACTTAATTTACTTATGTATATTATCACGCCCGATCAAATCATTTTAATTTCAGCATATTATTTTATACACTTTCACGAACTCATTGAAAAAAAATTATTCAATTTGCAAGTTTTTGTGGGTTTCACTATAAAATGTTCTCTGTCGTCTGAGCTATAATATAATATTGCTAGGTGTACATACATATTTTTCGTTTGTTCCATTGTTCCGTAGTTTTTTGGTAGTGTTTTGATATTGTGATATTAGAGAACAAAGTTTAACTTGGTATTTAAGGAACTTCTTCCTGTTTCCACTTATTCTTTTTCTTTACTTTATTTAGGCTACTTAAAGATTTTTTTATTTTTAATGTGATCAAAGACCTATTTTTGTTTAACAATTCCTATTTTTTTATTTTATTAAACCAAAGATTTTTAAAATTTTTTTAAAGTAGTGTTAGGTTTAGGTACAAGATGATCCAACAAGGATTGAACAAGGCCATTTTTCAAACGATACAAATATTTGTCAAAAACCAAAAAAGCTATAGCGACTATAGCGACTCACTCACTGGAAATCGAGAAGTTCCAAAAGCGAGAAGTTTCCATGGAGTCGCTAAGAAACAAAAAAGAAAACTCGATCCATAATGGAGAAGTTTCCATGGAGTCGCTAGGAAAAATAAAAACATTCGATATAAAAATATAATATTAATATATACTTAAAAATACCAAAATCACATAAAATATGAACATGTATTAAAAACAAATATAAGTATATTTACTTCGATTTTAATTTTATTTATAGCGATAACGCTATAAATTTGGTGACCTAATTAGATTAGGAAATTGTAAAAGTAATTTGTTATATTTATCTGTCAAAGGAAATAATTTAAGTGTATCTAACCTATAATTGTCTAAAGGACTATTTTTAATAAAACAATTAACTGACAAATTAGTCTTGTTATCAATTATTCGAGCTCCTTTAAGATCGACAACTAAACCAAAATGAGACAAGAAATCTGCTCCGACTATCGGTATGTCAATGTCTGCTATATTGAAAACGAAAGGAAATAATCTACGTAAGTTTAGATTGACTTTTAACAATTTCTTACCGTATGTAAAAATGGTTGAACCGTTAGCCGCGGTTAATATCGTATCGAAATTCTTTTTTAAGTCTGTGAAAGCATTGCGTGGCACCACAGATAAATCGGCACCAGTGTCAATTAGGAAGTTCATTTTGTTAGATCTATCGTAAATAAAAAGTCGACGACGTTTGCTGTTAGAAATGTCAAAATCAGACGTCATAAAATTATCAAACTTCAGTCATCTTTGAGAATTATCAGATTTTTTACAATTCTTACTGAATTTGCACCATTCACCTCCACAACGATAGGCATTGGCACCATAAAGTTGATGGTAGTAACAAATAGTATTGTCTGTACGATCAAATTTATTGGAAACATTATTACGGCTGGGTGAACGATTGCGATTAGTGGTACGAGTTTGTGAATTGCTTCTACTTTTGCAATTGTTGCAGCATGAAGTAGAAGGTTGAGGCTCGAAGGATTGATTGGAAAGTCTGGATTCTAAAGAGTTTAATCGAGAATTAAAAATTTCTTGTTTTTGTAATACTTGATTAATTGAATCATGGAAAGTGATTGAAAAATTTTTGATAGTGGTAGTTAAATCTGATAACGGGGTTGACTCAGAGTCAAGAGGATTTTTGGAGTACGATGCAACCATTGAATTTTGACAGGACTCCCAGATCCGATCCGCAATATCTAGAATCTCTTTTGTGTCTGTTTTCCCTGAAGCTGTAATGGCAATATATACTGTTTGAGGCAAACGTCTTTTCCATAGCTTTATCAATAAATCTTGACTAACCATGCTGAATCCTCCAACCATATTCAGCATGGATCTATAGAAATCTGAAGGTTTCAGATCGCCCATTTGGGAACCTGATAACAGATCATTCAGACGTTCTTCCTCACTCGATGATAAACGTGAAATTAAAACTTTCTTTAAATTTATATAGAGATCTGTTTCCGGGGGATTAGATATTATATCGTATATATTATCTATCATATCTAATGGCAAATTAGCTATAACCTGATCATACTTTTTCTTGTCATTGACAATTTTTGCAACAGAAAACTGTGATTCAATCTGGGTGAACCAAATTTCTGGTTTTGATTTCCAGAATGGGGGTAATTTGACAGACGTGACATAATGGGTTTGAGGAAAATCCTCGTCTGAAGGTTGTCTTGGCATAACTAATCGATTGTGATTGATTGATTGATTGATTACTCTCTTAGATAAAAAAGGGAATGTACTTTAACTCACTCACCGACAGATGACAGTACTTGTAATGTACAACTTCAGTTGATTGAATTAGGAAATTACCATAAATTATAGGAACATCTATTCAAATTTGGAACCTCTATTCAAAATTCATCGGGAAAATTCTTCTCTTCATAAAATGGTCAATTTATAACGGTAGTTGATATATTGAATCTCTTCTGGTATATATTTATCACGGTGGACATAAAATTTTCACTTATGGCATATATTTATGACATTGGACATAAAATTTTCACTTCTGGCATATATTTATCACGTTGGACATAAAATGATCACGTCGAGATCACCAAATTTATAGCGTTATCGCTATAAATAAAATTAAAATCGAAGTAAATATACTTATATTTGTTTTAATACATGTTCATATTTTATGTGATTTTGGTATTTTTAAGTATATATTAATATTATATTTTTATATCGAATGTTTTTATTTTTCCTAGCGACTCCATGGAAACTTCTCCATTATGGATCGAGTTTTCCTTTTTGTTTCTTAGCGACTCCATGGAAACTTCTCGCTTTTGGAACTTCTCGATTTCCAGTGAGTGAGTCGCTGTAGTCGCTATAAGACGAACGATATTCGATATTTTTCACAACTTATCTCATCCTGGTATTAAAGCCACTAGACTGTTGATTTCAAATAACTATTTTTGGCCGAAAATGAACACAGATTGCAATTTATGGTCAAAATCGTGCATTAACTGTCAAGCTGTCAAAGTCAGTCGACATACGCGAAGTGCTCTCGGGAACTTCACCATCCCGAAAATCAGATTCGACCACATCCACATAGATTTGGTAGGACCATTACCTCCATCCAAAGGTAACTCTTACATTCTTACGGTGATTGAACGATTCACTAGGTGGCCGGAAGCGTACCCTCTTCGCGACATCACAGCAGAAACAGTTGCACGTACTTTATTTCAAAACTTTGTTTGTCGATTCGGTGTTCCCTTGTCAGTAACGACTGATCAAGGAGTACAATTCGAGTCAAGATTATTTAATGAATTTGCAAAGTTTTTAGGTTTTCATAGAATACGTACAACTGCATATCACCCCCAGAGTAACTCTTTAATTGAAAGATTTCATCGCTCACTTAAGACTTCCTTGTTAGCTAGAGCCAATACATCACATTGGACAGATGAATTACCCATCATTTTATTAGCATTTAGGACAATTCCCAAGGAAGATCTGCAATGTTCACCTGCTGAACTCATATATGGTCAAACCCTTCGTTTACCTGGCGAATTTTTCGTTGAATCATATAATTCCCCAAATATTCCTTATTTCATTGACAAATTACGCATTTATTTTAATAATTTAAAATTTGTTCCTCCAACTTCGCATGGCAATTACAAAACTTTTGTTAGTTCAGATCTTGCCTCTTGCGATTTTATTTTCGTTCGCATTGAACGTTTAAAACGTTCATTTACTCCTTTATATGAAGGACCGTTTAAAGTTTTATCTCGTTCAGATAAGTTATTTACCTTTAAGAAAGGAGACAAAGTCATAACTGTCAATATTGATAGGGTTAAACCGGCTTTTGTATTAGTTGACAGATGTGACACTTTGCCTACCCCGATTAAAAAAGTACGTTTTGCAATCGACACGTTGATTGATTGACTATTTTCTTTTTTAACGAGGGGGTGTATATAGCGACTATAGCGACTCACTCACTGGAAATCGAGAAGTTCCAAAAGCGAGAAGTTTCCATGGAGTCGCTAAGAAACAAAAAGGAAAATTCGATCCATAATGGAGAAGTTTCCATGGAGTCGCTAGGAAAAATAAAAACATTCGATATAAAAATATAATATTAATATATACTTAAAAATACCAAAATCACATAAAATATGAACATGTATTAAAAACAAATATAAGTATATTTACTTCGATTTTAATTTTATTTATAGCGATAACGCTATAAAAGCCATTCGATGTATTTTTTCCGCAGAAACCAAAAATTATCATAAATGAAAACAAATAAATTGAAAACAAAAGAGTTGTGACACAAAAACAGCATATTTCATTTTATATTCATTTTTTTATTATAACTTTTGGATTCGGCGGAAAAAATACATCAAATGGTTAATTTAGTTTTTGTTATAAACGTTTCTATCGCCGGAAAAATGACCTTGTCCCGTCTTGGTTAGAGCACCCCGTACATTGTACATGAATTTTTTGACTTGAATTTGAATTCGATTTAATTTTTTTAGTTTTAGTTTTAGGCTTCGGTACAGCCCTGTCGGCGCGCGGCGGTACGACTCGTGGATGATATCCTTAACTCTTGACATACTCCTAATAGGTCGCGTGCGTTGACGTCACAGATTCTGAGACCTTAGGAAAACAAACAGCTGTCATCGAGTGACGTACCGATTGAACGTGTTGTTTTAAAGTATATTTTGCCGTTTTTGTAATATTTTACAACTTAATTTTGGATAACTTAACCTCCACAACTATTCCTAATTATTTCATGTGGTGAATTTTGTTCGTTAATATGGAGATAAGTTTATATTTTACGAAATCGTCTCTTGATGTAGAGGCACAGAATAAGGAACTACCAGAAGCGACACTCTCAGCACCGCCTTTGATGGTTTTCTGTGACCTTCGCCATTTTGTTGTTGGTAATTTTGGCGGGAAATCTAAACAGCATGTTTATAAATAAACTTTGCACAGGCTGAATACAATTACGTTATTCGAAGAATTCTATTTAGAATGGGTATTAAAACTATTAAAGTAAACTGGATAAAATTATCTCCAAGAACAATTGTATTCTTAATATAAAGTCACAAAAAGTATTGAAATCAATGCAATGTCTCGCCTGAGAAAATCTGTAATTTCTTACTTGGAGGTTGTTCTGGGGAAATATTAAAATTTTTTCTTTTTAAACTATCAAGTTGAGGGAAAATAGTAGGTAGTGCTGTTGGTAGCAATCTATTTTGGTACATATTTGTCGTGCGCACAACTTAAAATTGTTATAAAGTTCGGCTGAACTTTTACTTGCCAAATCCCCACGATTGCATGCTTCCAACCACAATACGGACCTTAAAAGAAGAAACGTTTACAATTACTCGGAAATATTTTATAATTTACATCAATAATAAAATACCTTTGGGGATCCTTAGGAAACTGAAATAGTCTAATGTCTTTTCTGGTCGTACTACTTGGATATTCCTTAACAGCGCAAATGGTTCCACCACCTTTACTTATATCGGTAATAAAAATTACTATTAACAACACTTTCCCGCTATGATCTTTTACCTATTCACAGCACAATAAAACTAAAACCTTTTAAAAATTTACTTCGGTATTATGTCAAAGACTGTCATTTATTGTTTTAACCTAAACCAATAAATGAACTGACGGATGTACTAACAACAAAATGGAGGCAATGGAATTTTGGCGGGACGCCCAAGTGTCGTTTCTGGTAGTTCTATTTTCTGTGGTAGAGGTTAGGTATATGGAAAAAGTTGGTGTCATCGAATTAAATCGCTTATATTTTGAGAAATGATGAGTTCACAACAAATATTGGTGTATTTCATAATATTTCATATAGAGATATTGTAAATTTCTTGATTTTTGTGAGAAATGCATAGACAGGATGAGTTCAAGACATTCAAAAATCTTGAAGCTATTTGTGGTTGGGTGAAAGAAGTACCTACTATCCAAGAAATTCACAGGATAAAAGCTTTTTGCAAAGGTAGGAATAAGTTGTCGATGATCAACCCTTTTTTCAATATATGTTTACCTAATTAAATGTTGCTTAATGAATAATTGCTAACGTACAAATTCATTTTTCAGGTTATGAACTCTTAGCTTCGCATCTTCAACAAAAGCCATCGACTTCTTGGACTATTGCTGATCTAGTTGGTCCTTCTGTACTCATTGTGATTGTGTTACTAGTCTAGACAAGATTCTTTCACTACCCAGTGTCTTTCCCTTCAATTTTTTGACAGTAAACAATGGCTGTGGCTGAAGGCTTAAGTGTTATGAATTTTGTGAAAAATACCATATAAACTAAAGTACTGTGAAAAGGTGTACACAATTTCTTCCAGTGGTTGACCCATTACCTATGATACATCTATAGATTGAACTATACAAACCATTGTAATTTGTGCAAGATCTTTTTCTTATCGTGTGCTATTAATGTTATAAATATGTCTAACGTGTATTTTATTAAATACGTATATTCACTTTTTATTTTATTTATCACTCGTATTATTGTTGTTAGCAGTGAATTGAAATAGTCGATTATGTTGAACCTATATATACATGCATCTTTGCATCTAACTGAAAGTAAAACTAAATATACTTACTAAATAACAAATTATTTATTATCCAAGGTTCCATTAGTACTCATAAGATGAATCAACAAGAAACTTCAGGAGATACAAAGAAAGATCTATATTGCAATAAAAAAATAAATGATTATGTTATACATTTAAGTCCCTATACTATCTAAGTAGTAACATTCAACGAAATTTACAGCCACAATTTGACAGTTTCAAAACCCATTCGGGCATTATTTATGTGCTCACTGACTTTAGATCACTTTCAGTCTTAGTTTCATAGTTTTTGAATGTTAAACAATCCAAAACTGGGTTTTTAAATACCACACAACATAAGTACTTTAAAAGGACATTTAGTTGCCAGACCAATCGCTAACAACACTACTTTGAATTTCCTTAATTTATGCACTTCATCAGATATCTGTGTACTTTCCTCCTTGATGTGATTTAAAACAATGTTTGCTATTACATTCCTTTATCCCTCGGCATCAACTCTTTCCTCGCTCAACTAAAATTTAAACATAAGAAATGGTTATTAAAAATGCTGACAAATCAATATAAAGTTTTTTTTACCATGAATTGTTTATTGTTTGCTTTAGCAGTAGTTATTATCACAAGCACTTTTACTTTCACATCTGGGTTTTAATTTGTATCCGATATTAACAAAGAATACCTAACTGGATGGATCATAGTGGTCTTGAATTACGGCCGTCTTTTCTATAACATATATCCACACTAAAAATCAAATTCTTAAATCAGCAAGCAACAATTTACCATTAATAAAATGCTTGGAATACCCCAGTAAAATAATTCCTTTTAATTGCTTGATCTTTTAATCCTAACTTCTTCTGGCTATAAATCGGCGTTATTTTATAAAAACTGATATTGTCTCGGATTGCCACACTTCCACAACTAATAATACAACAAAAACTTGCCATTTTGTATGATATTATGTCCATAAAAACTCTAATATTATGAAAAATGCAATTCTTAGGTTCAATCAGTCGCCATTTGACAGCAATGATAGCGGTTTGTTTTCCTAAGGTCTCAGATCTGTGACGTCACGCGCACACGACCTATACCCCTTCTACTCAGAGTTGTAGTGGCACCTGGCGCATCACTATAGATGTTAAATAGGATTGGTGTAAAGAACACAATTTTGTCTGTCGCCTTTGTCAATTTTACATTTGAACCGTATTATGCAATACGATCAAATGAAATATTTTGAGTTAATCATATTTTATTGTAATATAAATATGCGTCCATCTGTTGAAATATACTTATTTTCTCTTGCGTCTAAAATTTGACGTGGAAGAAAATGCCGATATGGTAAACCTTAGTTTTTCATTATACAATAAAGTTTCAAGCTTCTAGGCATAAAAAACTATAATGCTATCATCAAAATCCTCTTTGCAATATCGAACCAGAGTCCATAAAGCAAGATTAAGAGATAACCGAGTGGCTTGGATCCATTCTATGAACTGTATCACAGGTTGAACATTTCTACAACAAAGAAACAACACTCATAACGATATGTGTTGGTTCTTTGTTGCAGAAATATATAACCCTTGATATGTGGTAAGGAACATGCAATGATTTAGAAAGTTTCAGTGTGTCTTTTCAAATTGAAGATGAAAAATTTTTGCTGACAACATTCTAAATAGTAGATTAAAAAAATAGCTATTGCTTTCAAATAAGTTCGGCAAGGACACTTGCTTAAGTGTATCAACCTTTTTTTTTTGTTATTATTTACGGTTACCAGAAATTTATTGTCATATGCCTTTTACCAAGACGCATTTAGAAATAGCCAATGATTTTGAAATTCATATCTGTTTTCAGTTTCATAATAATAGATTCAATAAAAATGCATCTTAGAATGTTCTACTGTACACTGATTAAGAAGTTTCTCATTTTGCAATAAAGATTCAGCCCACTTTGTATCTATATATTTAAAACACAAGGCATTTTCTTTTCCGGCTTCGCCAGATTTTGATTATTCTCCTTTAAAATAAAGCTCTTTATCCACTCATTTTTTTTCTAACGTACTGATGGCCCCTTCTACATCAAATGCACATGTAGAGTCCGCAGTTGACCAAAGAGATCCGAGTAAATTAGTCAGAGCCAGTGATTGCCAGCGTGTGTTAATTTTCACTTTTGTTTTAGCCATTTCTAGGTCAAAGTATTTTTTATACAATATCTCTTTTTATCATGGAGCGACATGTTATTCCCATTTTAGGTGACGACAATTGTTTATTTTTTAAAATTATGAAGATCTTTTGGTGTTAGTGACCCATCTTATACACAGTTCATTAATAACACAGCCCGACAAGAAAAAACAAAGGTCCTGATCTGGATGATTGACCATGGTATTCCTATGTATTTTTCGATGCTGAATCCGAGTCCGCGGTCAAAGAAATTCGTGTACCTCTTAAATTTATGTGCAGAGCCAAAAATATCCTTTAAATAGGAAGACAGACAAGGCGGAGCAAATGTTCGAGGGTTGGAGAAGTTATTACAGAAGATGTAAAAAAAAAATAATCTTCCCACATCCTTCTGCGCCATCCTGTTTCCCACTCATGGAGGGATGTTCTTACCTGCTTTAAGAATTGGTCTTGCTGTGCAAACACATTGCCGTTGGAAAATTTCTCTTCTCTCAGATTGAAAAACTTCAGAATGCATATTTCCGGTCTTAAAAGTTTTTAGAATACTTCCTGAATTTGGGGGTGGTTTCCACCTGTTAGACGGGTACGGGCAAAGCAGTTGAGGGCTGTTCTGCACAGTGTATTGCGACAATTGTGCAGTAAAAACAAGAAAAATTTGCTCTCCCACATCTTCCTCCACCCCCGTCCAGCAGAGGGTAATTTTCACCCCTCTAGGGGTTGTTTCTTTGACTGTGTTCACCCTCCCCATGTCTCCCTTGCATTCTCAAGAGCTTGTAAGCTATAAGATTTTTATGACGCAGATCTATGTCCGGAGGGGTATAGAAGGGGTGTAGAAGACGTACCAACCCCTTTGGCAATAATAAATGAGAGCATGAGGGTTGCAAAGTGCCCATTCATACTTCTTTCCATAATTATACTGATATTCATAACTTTACCCCCATTTAAGAGATATTTTTGGCTCTGCACATAAATTTAAGGCGTATACGAATTTCTTTGACCTCGGATTCGGATTCAGCGTCGAAAAATACATAGGAACACCATGGTCAGTCATCCAGACCATGACCTTTTTTTTTTTGTAGGGCTGTGCAATTCAACTGAATATGAAAATTTGTTTTCGCTATATGGTGCATACTTTGGTTATGTGTATTGCATTGCATTAGTCAATTATTTCTTAATTATTTATTTATGGCATATGGAGACGATAACAACGAAGGAAGTGTTCGGAACATATAATTTGTAGCTAATTATTATCGTGAAAAAATCACTTTCCGAAATGTTGATGGATAAAAATAATATTTAGGTATTGCCAAGAAAGAGACCTGACAACTCTCAACAAGAAATATACAGGTTGGATACTTAAAAAAATAATAATAAAAAGAGACGAAAATAATATCTGGAATGTGGCTGACAAGAATGAAAATCTGATACAGTTTTGGTAAAAAAAATATACAAAGTGGTCACTGAAGGGAATAAGATAATTAATGAATAGAGAAGGGAAATTTTTGCAAATAATTTTAGAAGTTCTTTATGTTCCTTGCTGTTTATTAATGCGGGAAAAGAAATATTGAAGGTCCAATCAGTGCATTAGCACTGACAGAAACTGAATGCGGTGTTATGATATGAAGTTAAATACGTAAGCAGCACTTCCCTGGTGTTGTAGAATCTTGAGATGGGCCCAACAATCTCCAAATCTCCAATAATAAATAAATAAGTAAATAAATAAATAAACACTTTATTTGCCTAACAGGTACAACCCAATTACAGGGCAAAAGTTATATTCAAAGTTTAATCAACAAAAATTATCAATTAATTTAAGTTAAAGATTTGTATGATTTTTTTTTAGAGAGGAAAGTAGGACAAAATGAAACTTAAAAGTAAAAGCTAATTGTAGAAAAACATATCTATATCTACACATTAATTGTATACTTAAACACACATATACTTATAATTTCTTAGTGGAGAGAAAAAAAAACTTATATACTAAAAATCTGTCTTGCACAATTTATCACTTCATTTTGAGAACACGTGTTTATATCACAAAATTCACTTATTTTATTATAGTAATTACAGGTGATTTTAACATCACATTTGTATTAGCACTTTCACAATAAAACATTATATTTCGACGAGAATGCAACCTTGGAACGTCAATATTTAACTGAAAAAGAATTTCTGGGCAGTCAATTTTATTACGGATGGTTTTATATAAGAATACCAAAAAATAACAAATTCTTCTAAATTCGAGGCTCTCAAAATTAAATGTTCACGCCTCTTTCCGGATACTGTCCTGTTGATTTGAATGTAATAAATTTTAAAAACTTTCTCTGAATTTGCTCTAAACTGTTTTTGTGAGTTTGATAATGTGGATTCCAAATTATTGCTCCATATTCAAGTTTTGATCTTACATATGAGTAGTACAATAATTTTAATGCCTCCAGATTGGTAAATGATTTGCAATTTCTCAAAATGAAATCAAGCATTCTAATTTCTTCATTACATTCAATTCTAGTATGTTCTCCAAAACTCAGTTCCGTGTCGAAGTAAATACCCAAATCTTTAATCAATATATCACGCTCTAGTATCGTTTCATCTATAGAATAATTGTAATTAAACCAGTTCTTCTTTTTCGTATATGATATAATTTTACATTTTTCGACATTCAGATCTAGTTTATTAACATAATTATCTAGTTTATTAATAATGTAAGGTTCACACAGGTATTCGCGGTATATTAGCGGTTTATTATTTTATGTCATGAACAAGTCGACCGAACTGACCTTTTTAATTTCTGTTAGCGTTTTTATTATATAAATTTTCTGGTTGTTATGGTAATCAAAGAAAAACTTGGTAAAGGAATCAAAGTTACTAGCTGTGATTTCTGAACATTCGCTTACCAAAGAGAAATATTGTAATCGTGAAAAATCAGTATTTCAGATTACTTAGGATTTTCACATTTCAGATTTAGATTATGAAAATTTAGGTATTTCAATTCAGTCATTCAGTCTGTCTGTCGGTCGTCTCTTGGCTCTATGTCTAAAAAAATATTTGACTGAGAAAAATAATATTAGGCAGGTAAATAAGGCTTATTTCCATGCAAAAATCTGGTACATTTTAATCGAAAAATATAGAGGCTGAACACCAAAAAAAAAAACCGCTGCCCAAAGAATCACTACTTCCACATCCAGATTCTCTATCCAAGTCACTCACAACGAAAAAACTTTGTATGTGAAAATAATTGTTTATGGAACTTTAATAATATAATATTTGAAATCCTCTACCCCAAAAACTCATAAAACGATACCCCACATCGGTAGTGGGGAGGGGGGTGGTTATAGGGGGATGATAGTGGGAGTGGATGAAGTAAAAAAATATTTTGGGGTTTCTGGTTCCTGTACATACACTAAATCACAATTTTTTTCATCCCCTTTAATAAGGGGCTGGGGGTGGTAATGGGGGTGGCTAATGCCAAAAATTTTTTTGAGACCTTAGCTTTTCTTGTATATACTAAATACCAATTTTATGACCTCTTACCTGCTTGATTGATCTATTTACCCCAAATTTACCCCAATTTACCCCCCAACCCTTCCACAGAACAAGATGAAAATATAATCTAGTTCTAGATCTCGTTAAAGTACATATGTGTACCAAATTTCAAGTCAATATCTTAAACGGTTCCAGAGTAAACGGGCGCACAAAAAAAGTTACAGACAGACCGACAGACAGACAGAAATTTTTTTTCGCTCAAACTTAAAATCTCGACGTTTCATGACATTTTAAGCCTATTTGGACAACAAAACTTTTTTTAAATTTTTTTGTCGTTACTATACTTCCACTGGACGTGGAAGTAATAATTACGGAAAAAATAATATTTGATATGTAGTTAACAGAATTGCTAAGGAAGAAACCTATTTTGGTTTTAGTGAAAAACTGGATTAAATACGTCAACATTTGACGGAGGATCTATACAGTAGACTTTTTTGTTTTTATGAACTACTGTAGGAAAAAGTGAGATCATTACGTTGAGACGGGACCGCGAATTTCTCGAAAATGTAAGTGTTGGTAGTAAGTTCAAAGGTGTGCCTCAAAGAATACTTTCTAGGATACATTCTTAAACATCCTTATTCCGTTAAATTTCGACTGGCTCAACTAGTCATATTTTAACACACATAATAAATATTTAAATCATACAATATATATATACAATATATTGACAAATATTATTGATGCTACATAGAGTAAATAACTGCAGCTGAAAATCGATAATGTGCACATGGCAAAGAACGAACCATACAAACTTTTATACGCCATTTTCTTAGTTTATGTAGGTTTGGATCCCTGTTGCATAACACACGATTCATTCGTCGGAGTTCGTGTTTTTCACCAAAACAGAGTTTTCTTCATAAAGTCGGCGAGTAATAAACACCAGTCGCCTGGTCTAATAATGCGAGACATACCTGCAACGAGGCTGTTTATAAAATTTTGAGGTATGGCCTGCCACTCTTCTCGAATAGCTACGACAAGTTGCTCCAATGTCTGCAGTGAATTTTCTCGAGGGCGAATTTTGTATTGTATATTGAGATCATAAGTGCTAAATGAGGTTTACATTGATGACTTGGAAAAAGAAAAAGAGTGACATAATGTTGGGCAGTCTATCTTATTCGACAGACTGCCTAAGAGTCAGACTGACCACTTTATATCTTTCTCATCATGAACGATACGGTTTGCCCGCACTTCAGTTCGAATTAAGTTCAATATAGTCTCTATTGCAAACAATAAAGATAAACTATTGTTGTTATTGCTGAAAGTAATGAAATTTTGTTATTTGCAGCTCATCCAAATATAAAATTATTCGTCACCCAAGGAGGACTTCAGTCAATAGAGGAAGCTATTTACAGTGCAGTTCCACTGGTGGTAATACCATTCTTTGCTGACCAAGACAAAAACGCAAACATAATGGTATCGAAAGGAATTGCAAAGAAAGTGGAGAGAATACCATTTGTGCAAAAAGCTGATTTAAAGGATGCTATGTTAGAAGTTTTAGAGAACCCAAGGTAAAAAAATTAAACTCGTTACATAATAAATATGATTTGACATCTTATGCTTGTTGGGTATTTTGACACTAAAAATGTTTAAAAATTATGATGAAATAAACAGTGACATAATGTCCAATGTAGGTATTTCATTATTTTAACTCTTTGACTATGGTTACAAAAACTGTGGTTATAAAATAGTACTTATCACATTATAGTAATATAATATACAGCTATTTCAGCAAAAAGTCCGTTACCAGACAAAAAAAAATTGTAATTAATTTATTTCTGTTTCAGTTATAAGAATTCGGTGAAACGGCTTAAAGACCTAGCTTTAGACACTTCTATGACTGGTCTAGAAAAGGCAATATGGTGGACAGAATACGTAATAAGAAATAAAGGAGCAAAACATCTAAGAAATCCTGCAGTAGATTTACCATTTTATCAGTACTATCTTATTGATGTTATTAGTTTTCTGGTTTTATCAATCATTTTAGTTTTATCAGTAGTAATTGCTCTGGTGCGAATATTATTTAAAATAATTTTCAACAAGCTTAATCACAAAAATATATCGAACGATAAAAAACTACAATAGATTTTCCTATTTAAAATAGTAAATAAGTTATGTAGCGATTTTATTTTAATTACTAATTACCTATTTTAGTATTGTCATCAGTATAGTAATCGTTCTGGCAGAAATACTAGGTATTTAAAATAATTTTCAACAAATTTACCCAAAAAACAATTTGGGTGCTAAATAACTAAAATAAATTAGATTGTGCTAAGTTTGTTGTTTTATTTTAGTTAACAAATTTTGCAGATTGAAAGGCTCGAAATAATAAGTTTTACATATATCAGAGAGACCATACGTATAGCTGCTATCTAACCATTGATTTGTTGATATTTATGTTAGGTGCTTTTGTTAGTTCTTTCAAGATTTTTTCTAGACAGAATTGTTTAGTTCGTAAGTTATATATATATATATATATATATATATATATATATATATATATATATATATATATATATATATATATACGTAGGAAAACACCCGGAACTACACCAGCACTTCATTTAACACCCGCGAAAATCTAAGAAACCACATATATATATATATATATATATATATATATATATATATATATATATATATATATATATATATATATATATATATATATATATATATATATATATATCAAAAATATATATTCTTTTAAGAGAAGAGTTCGAATGTTATTGATAGAGAAAGTGTTTTATAGTGTATCAGAATACTTAAACGATAGTAATATGCAGTGATTTTTAAAGTATTTATTATTAGTGTAAGATGTACTATATTTTTTTAATTCTGTATATTGTTTTTAACATGTTTTGTTGTGTGTGCACGTTGTGCATCTTTAACTTGTTTTATACTTTTACCTTGTAAGCTCTTTTAACACGTTCACTGCTGATGGGATTTTGTTAGGTACTCTCAGATGCTGAGTAGGTTTTTGACAATAGAATATACATAGGACCAGATTCCCATATGATCACATCAGCAATGCGCAATATACTACTGCGTCACCATATGGCGACATCAGCAGCGAACATGTTAAATCAATAAATTATGATTATTATTACAAATTAGCAAAGTTTCGCTGATTCCGCCGAAACCTAATTTCCATAACGGTTGTTCCAGGGTCCTTTATGGCAGTTTCAATGGACCATCATAAATTTTTGAAATATCTGAATTTTTCAATTTTGAATTTTTTCCTTCGAGGCGCTGTACGACCACAAAAATTTACTTGCGAGTATACCTACACAAACCATGTCTATCATATATCAGTTTTCGACAAAAGCATATGGTAAGGCACTTTTTTTATAAAAAAAATATTAGAAACAAATAAAAGACACAACTTATTTAAGGTATATTGATAAGAGCGAATAGCGGTGGATTTAATAAATTAAAGTGCAAGAGAGATAGAGTGAAAGGATTTGGCAACACTGTAATTAAATACGATTATCATAACTGTCATATACTAATCTGCTACATTTAATCTGGCTATATTTCGTTCGTGCCGAGCAGAATTCACCAATTTCGATATGCAATTTACATGAAAGTTTTCCTCTTTACGTCGCGACATTGTACGGTGTTCTTCGAAAAATATGAAATGCCAGCTTTTTTTTACTATTTTTCGCAGATATCTCCCAAACAGTAAGAGCTAGTTCGAAATAAAAAATTCGGTGGAACAAGTATTTTTCACTGTGAGTCTCTTGCTACCATCAGAATTTTGATTTTTCTTTTCGTTACGGAGATATTTACTGAAATGTCGACAATGTAGGGCAATAAATCGCAAATTTTGTGCTTTAAAAGTTGACAACTTCTTAATCTTGACTCCTGTGGCAAAAGACTACTCTTGCTAATTTAAATAGAATTAAATTTGCTAAAACTCATTTTCTATTTTTTGAATTCCGACAAAAATTCGGGAATACGCTCATTTCTCAATTTTTTTTTATTATAAATTCTGAATTTACAGTGTATGCAAAATTTTATAATTTTCTGATGCTATTTTACTTGTTAAAAAAATTACGAAAGCAGCAAGTGAACGCGCCAGACGTAACGTCATCGGCCCCGACAGCCGCCAGCCATTCGCGTTCCAACGGAAAGTGGCAGTCTGTATTTTCTTCAGTACTTACTGCTGCATTTTCACACCTTTTATTTCGGCGCCAATGAACTCTCGATTTGAGTTAAAATAATCCATAATCATGATAACATTTACCTCTTAATCCGGTGATTTTAGCTTCAAAAATAACGATTTATCGGAAAGTTTTGGGACTAGCCAAAAATTAGTCTACCCCCTACAAAATTTCCTCAGGAATCCGAAAAAAATAGTGTTGACCACTCAAAATGGCATCTTTAATTGGGTTGTTGACGAATTTTTAAAAAATGGTGAATTATGGTAGTGGAGGACTTAATTTAGTTATATTTAATTTGGAAGAAAAATTCTTAGCGCAACATATTTTAAAAAATTGTTAAACTTCGACTATTTGAATGTGCCGCGAAAACGGTAGTGACATCATAACGGCAGTTAGATGTGAACTTATAAGCAGAACAGAAGAAGACGAATAAGTTGACATTGCTGACAAGAAAGAAAATAACCTCATATATCAAAAGTAAATTTGATGTTTAGCTAGCAGTGATTGATGTTTGCAGTTATTGTTAATATTTTTTTACAAAACGACTAAGGCAATATATCTGTAAAAGCTAATTCTGACATTCTAGGTACTTGCGGTAGATATATTTATGGTCAGCGAATTTTTAAAAAGAGACGATCGTTTTGACATTGCAATGGTTGGAAGTGCAATAACTGCAAGGTACTTGCGTTACAGCTGCTATAGACAGTACAAACTATTGTAATTTCTGCAAGAACTTCCTTTATCTTATCTTATTATTACATAATATGTCTAATATGTATTTTATTATTTAATTTAGATGAATTTGTATACATGCGTATCTAACTGAAAACAACAAAATAAGTTTATCTACTAAAGAAATTATTTATTATCCATTGATACTCACTTCTAAGAAGAGTCAGAATGAGACTTACGACGATATCAAGAAAGGTCTGTATTATAACAAAAAATAATAAATAGGTAAGTACTTTATGCTAGTAGTATTTATCTAAGCAATAAACAATGATATGTATTTATAACACACATAATTCAAAGGGCATTTATAACTACAATCCAACGCATTCGTAGCCATTTCCCAAGATCCCTAAAAGTTATATACGTTACCTGGTAATTTCGGCGGGGAAAACGACAGGGGGGCACGCTGACGTCATCTTGGTACTTTTTGAGTTGACAGTCTGTTGATTTCCGTATCTTACGAATTTATTTGGGTGTTTACCCAGACAGCACCGTATATTCTAAAAATATTCTGTAATTATGCAAAAAAGAATGAATATATTCTGATTAATTCTGGAATAATCCTGGAATATATATATATAAGATAACGGATTATTCCAGTAATATAATTTTAAATATATACCTGGAATATTCACCATGAATATGATAGTAATATTCATTTTGGAATATATATATTCCCTCCTGGGTCAAGAATAATCCATGAATATACTTTGAGAATGAAAGTATAATATTAATTGTTACTCAACCAAATCAACGTTTTATAAAAGCTTTTAATTTTTTCTGTAAAATGTAACTTAAATATATGCATGTATTATTTATTTCGATTAATAAAAAATATTTAATATGATTATAATGATTATATTATACAATGATGTTATTCCCAGTTTTAAACAAAAGCTCAATCCATATTTTTTGTCATCAGGTTATCAGGTTTGAGCAGTGTAGCCAAGATTAGAATTCAGAAATAAAGCCATGCACGTATATAGTGTTTTAAACTACCCGCGATTTTTTCCTATTTACGTATTTCATACCATAACCTCAATACCAGAATTTACGTGCTTTAATCGTTTGTTATTGTTGAGCACAGATCAAATATTATATATACTGATATTGTTGAGATACTTAAGTGTTTTTATGTGTAGTCTAAGTGATAAGTGACCGATGAACAATAAGTAAGTACATTAATCTTTTTTATAGGGAAAATTTAACAGGGCATCACGCCACTTGTAAATTTTCTTACTAAAATGAAAAGAAAAAAAGGGGATAGAAATACCTACTACTGGTACTGGCGCAGCTTCATAGAGAAGTTAATAGAATTCTAAAACTCTATTAGACCATAATACTGATGATATAAATCAGAGACAGTTATTGCAGTTGAACCAAAGCTTACCAACAAATTCTTCACATTTACAAGAAAGTACTTATATCATAGCATCAGTCAAAATAATTCCCAAACTTTTAATCATAGTACTGCAGGCACCACGAACTTAATAAGTAGTGTTCATTTAGAGACTATTGTTAGAAATAATGTTTCAAATAGTGGCAGTGAAAGTAATTTATTGGAAAGCGATTCTGGCGAAAATTTTAATTGTAGCGCTAGTTTTGATGAGCAGCATGACAATGACATACAAATTTTTAATCGAGCACTACTTCTAGTCAAGCATTTGTGCAGCAACACGATCAAAATTCAAATTAAATTATTGATAAATTACGTAACTGGGCTGTCGCATATAAAATTACTATACTTCCTAGATTATGTCACTAGCAAATGATACCTAGACTTAGAGGCAAAGACAAATAATTTGTAGTAACTTTTATAACAAGTTTTCATTTTAATCAATCTTCTCTATTATTTTTTGTAAAAGGATATTAATTACTTGTTTGTATTTTTTTTTCTAGATTGATAGTATGTGTAGATTGGGTGGTAATAATTACAAGGAATGTTCACGCTGCTTTATGAGTAAAGTAATTAGTGTGGACTTAGCCAAGCTTTACAGTTTACATGGACACAAAGACAAAAAAGTGTTTTCCAAAACAGCACTTTTCGCAACAGTTACAGGTAATTATTTAACATAATATATTTGTTTATGGTTCGGATATATACTTGCTTAAATGAGGAATAAGCCTGTAACTCTCTATTTTTTGCACGATTTGAATATATATATTTTTTAAGTATAGTGGCAAAAATTCTATGTGTAGGTGACAAATTTGGTTTTAATTCACATACACGGCCTCCTGCGAAGCGTTTTTTCACCAAAAACAGTAAATCATATTAGCAATTTTTTTTTAAAACAGATATGATATATCCTTTTATTTTCATTTTTTTAATGTAATTTTTTTCTTTGATTTTGATGAAACTTACTATCAAGACATATGGCGTGCTGAAGAAGAGTCAACTTCAAATAACTATTTGAAAGGAAATCGCTAATATGATTTAGTGTGTTTCTTGGCGAGAGGAGAGGAGATGAAGTAAAAAAAAAATCGGATTCCTTTGGTTCTTGTACACACGCTAAATCACAATTTTATTTTTTTCACCCCCTTTAATAAGGGGATGGGGGTGGCTAATGCCAAAAAATTTTTTGAAATCTTAGCTTCTCTTATATGTACTAAATATCAATTTTATAGGCTTTTACTTGCTTGATTTACCTATTTACTCCTATTTAACCCAATTTATCCCTCAACCATTCAACGTAATAAGATCAAAATATAATCTAATTCAAGGGCGGACCTAGAAATTTCAATAATTTTTTTCTCGTCTGTATCGCATGGGACCCATACAAAATATGGGAAATAACATCTCGAGAAGCACTTCTCTAACGACCCCTAAAAAATTTTGAAAAAGCAAATTTGCGAAAAATTTTTTCAAAATTCAGTTAACACCCCCCCCCCCCCCCCAGGTCTAGGAACTCCTGTTTAAAATTATTTTTTTTTGTCATATGCATTTTACTTTTCATAAAAATACAACAATACCTTTTGAAGTTGATGAAAATATTTTCATTACTAACTGAGATACAACGAATTGAAATTTTTGTGATTTACAATTTAACAAATCACAAAATTTCAATTCGTTGTATCTCAGTTAGTAATGAAAATATTTTCATCAACTTCAAAACGTATTGTATTTTCATGAAAAGTAAAATGCATATGACAAAAAAAAATAATTTTAAACAGGAGTCCCTAGACCTGGGGGGGGTAACCGAATTTTGAAAAAATTTTTCGCAAACTGCTTTTTCAAAATTTTTTAGGGGCCGTTAAAGAAGTGCTTCTTGAGATGTTATTTCCCATATTTCGTATGGGTCCCATGCGCCACAGAGGAGAAAAAAATTATTGAAATTTCTAGGACCGCCAATGATCTAGTTCCAGATCTCGTTGAGATACATATGTGTACCAAATTTCAAGTCAATATCTTAAACGGTTCCAGAGTAATCGTGTGCACAAAAAAAAGTTAAAGATCGACAGACAGACAGACCGACAGAAATATTTTTTTGCTCAAACTTAAAATCTCGACGTTTCATGACATTCTAAGCCTATTTGAACAATAAAATTTTTCAAAATTTTTTTTTGCGCTACTATACCACGACGTGGAAGTAATTACAAAATACAAAAATATGAGTTGACTCTTGGTTTTACCACTAGCTTTCTTCAATATTCAATTTTAAATTCTAAATAAAAATCCCCTAAATCGTTTTCTTTTGTTTTAGAAACAATGAAACGGACAGAAGTTTAGTCTTAAGATAGATTCAAAATATAAATATGTTCATTAAATATAAATAATTTAATTAAAAATTCTTCAATATTTTCAATATTTTATTTTCCCATATTTGTAGAATTTTTAGGAAGAAGGCACTAATATGCAAGGAGTGGAAAGTTTTCAGGTGATTACTGTTATTATTTTACATTTTAATTTTTATATAATTTTAAATCGAAAAGTAAGATAATCAAGCATCAAGCTGAAGGAGCTGCTATAAACAATTGCGAGCGTCTTCCCTCATCCAGGTACGTTGTGATGACGTATTAGTTTTATTTCTGCTTTTGCCAAAAGTGGCCCACGTATACCAGAGGGCTTCTATATATTCTCACGGGAATATTCCTGAAACCAGCCTAAGGGAATATCCTATATAAACCTAGATTATTCCAGGAATATAAATATATATTCCAGGCAAAAGCTGTGAATATGTTTGAAACATATAAATATTTCTGGATTATTCCTGGAATAATTTGTGAATATTCTTAAAGGAATAATCTAGGTTTATGTAGGATATTCCCATTGGCCGATTCTAAGAATATTCCCCGGAGAATTTATATATTCACGGCCTATTCTAAGAATGATTCTTTATTCTCAAGAGTACATTCCAGGAATATTCTAAGATTATATTGTGCTGTCTGGGTATGTGATTTATTTTGTGGAATATTTTTTGAATAAACTGTTATAGACTATATTTTGAGACTTTCGTTAGTGCATTATAGTATTTAGTGACCAGGAGAAGAAAAAAACTGATATATATTGAAAGTAGGTATACATACATTACAAATATTTTATGCTTGTTTATATATGATCGAGGCTTGGATCCCAGCAAACACACATACCTATCTGATACATAAACCAGAGTCTCATCTAGGTACTGCGTCACACTTGGGAATTACATTGCGACTCACATATCTGCATTTGAGATAGCTCAAACAGTTCCAAATGTCCACATTGGAAACATCGCACTGTGAATTAAAAATTAACTCACATTGGCATCACATGAAAGTTTATATGCTAAATCTCGTTTGTTGTTAGATGTAAGTCACAACAGCATCACTTTGTGAGATAATAAGAGACTCGCAGTACTAACATTGCGACCTGCATTTTTTATATATTGAACTCTCATGCGTGTTAACTATGTCGTCTTTTCTTTCGGATGGAAGAAAAATAAAAAATATAATTATATTGTAGTTCCATATGTATATTATTTACATTAACATATCTAATATTGTTTACCGCACTCCAGTTTACTCATAAGGGATGCCTGCAAATTATAATGTTTATTAAATTATTAAAATTCATTTTTACTTACCTTTTTACTAGTTGCGGTTCGTAGGGATTGAACCTGCATAGCTCCGTTGTCTCGATTACAGTTCTGACATACATTTAATATTTAAACCATTTATTAAGGTGTTCACTTTCTTACATGTCAAATTTCAAATTTTAAGGTATCTCATTTTTATGCTTGTTTACAATTATACATAACTACGGCGTTACAATCGCATGTCGCGTGAAACGGACGCAGTGGCCGGTGTTGTGGCATGAGGATTACGCTATAAACATTTTGACATCGGTAGTCCGATATAAAAGCAATCATCCAAGAACTGATGCTGATTGCGTTAATTTTTTTATTTATGTCGAAAGACTAAAAACGGGTAAAAGAAAATTGAATTGTGACATTGTTAATGGAAAATTAAGTTACATTTTTCAATATGCAGGAAAAATCTATATATATAAAAAACCTGCTTTAGGCAATTGCACTAGTCATATAGTAAAAAGGAATATATTTGTTGGAATCAAAATGTTATTGTGAATAACCATATAATTTCTGTGTCCAGCCGATGGATTTTCATCAACGTGAGTTCCTCGATGTGTGGGTAGAGTTGGGGGTGGTTTGTCTGTGGTGTGTTGTTGTTAGGTTCTTCTTTCATCATATATTGGTAGTTTTAGGTGTATTAGTTTGTGTGTGTGCGTTGGGTTGTCTTGTCGTCTGATGTGCGTCAAGTTGCGAGTTAATGTTGATTGCTGAGTTTTTGTTTTGAGGAATTTCTGGGAGGTCTCGACAATAAAGTCTCTGACCATTGGCATTTTAGTTAGCCTATGCAGTTCAGCAATTGTAATAAGGCGCAGTATTTTGTTTTGAGTTATTTGTAGACGCATGCACTGCTTGTCTGAAATTATGTTCCAAGACACGCAGGCATACGTCAGTAATGGTTGGAAAATTACCTTATACAGGGTTAATTTATTGTCTGTAGATAGTCTACTACGTCTGTTGACCAACGGGTAGAGCTTGCTGAGTACTGCATAGGCTTTATTTATGGTTTTAGTGACATGTGGTGCGAAGCAGAGTCTTGTGTCGAGGGTGACCCCCAGAAATTTCACTGTCTTGTTTTGTTGTATTGTTTTGTCATTGATTTTCAGTTTTGTAATGGTGAGGATGTTGGTGAATTTTCTGTTGAAAGTGATTGTCTCTGTTTTGTCTTCATTTATTTTTATTTTCTATGTTTTATAATAGTCCATCAGTTTGTCTACGTGATATCTTACTTTCTGTGTTGCCGTCTGTGCGTAGAATGATTGGCCGTAGATAGTTGTGTCGTCTGCGTATAGTAAGCATGTTTGTCGTAGGGTGTGTCGGTATGTCTGATGTGTATATGTTAAATAATAAGGGGGAGAGGATAGAACCTTGAGGAACTCCTGCTGATAATCTTTTTGGCGCTGAAAGTTCGTTGCCCACGCGCACCAATATATATCAGTCAAATATGTAACTCTTAATAAGCGATACGATGTAATCTGGTAATTTACATAGATTTTTAAGTTTATATATTAGACCGTTGTGCCACACGGTATCGAAAGCCTTCTCGATATCGGTCAACAACATAACGGTGCACTGTTTTTTATTATAACCTTGGAGGATGTCTTGCACGACCTTGCATAATGATAAAGTTGTACTATGACCGCTCCTGAAGCCAAATTGGTGGGCAGGGATGAGTCTCTTTTTATCAACAAATTTATTTAGGATATTTAATATGACTTTTTTTGCCAGTTTGGCCATACTGTTTAGCAATGAGATGGGGCGATAGATTGCTGGATTGTGGGGTGGTTTATTTGGCTTCAGGATTGGTATTATAATGGCAATTTTTCAGGTCTTTGGGAAATATTGCAGTTTCAGGATGGAATTTAGGATATAGGTTAACTGGACTAAGGATTTTTGGGGAAGGTTTTTAATGAGGATATTTGGGATATTGTCCGGTCAAGGGGCTTTATTGTTTGGGAGGTACTTGATAATTTTTTTTAATTCTGTGGGAGATGTGAGTATTTTACTTAATTTGTTTGGAGGGATAGAATGTGATATCGGGATTTTTTGTGCCTCTCGAGTGACCTGGTCGTGGTGTGGTGTCGAATTTGGTGTTGTCGAATTCGTGTATTGTAAGTGCCTCGAGATGGCTTGTGCTTTATCTGAATCTTTGTTGTAGTTAGTTCCGTTTTGTATAAGTGTAGGCACAGGTATAAATTTTCTTCTAAGTATTTTAGTCATTTTCCATAGGGAATTATATGTTCTAGTGAGTTTTTTTATCTTGTCCTTCCAGGTGTCTTCCCTATGTTTACATAATTTTACTTTAATATTATTCTGTAGCTCGTTTAATCTAAGCCTGTCAATGTTACGCCTGTGTCGTTACCATCTCTTTTTAATTTTATTTTTGAATTTGATTAAATTTTTAATTTCATCTGGTATAATGTCTTGCCAGGGTTTTATGTTTATTTGTTTTGTTGTTCTTTCTTGTGCATATTGTATGTTCTTTGTTAGTTTATCTATTTCATTGTCAATGTCCTGTCTGGTTTCGATAAGATTATTTATGGTAGTCTTCTCATTCAGGATTTTTCTATATTTCTTCCAGTCTATGGATTTATAATTAAAGATTCGTTTGGTCGTCTCATTCTTGTTAGTGGCCTGGATATACAAATGTACAGGATTGTGATCACTCGAAAGGAGGGGAAGAGAGTCTAGGTGCAGAGGATGGGGGTAATTCTTATTAATGAGTATATCTATGTGGGTTGGGGATGCGTTGTTGGTAGGAAAATACGTTGGGGTGTCGGAAGCTAAAACTGCAATGTTGTTTGCCTGTGCACAGTCGTGCATAATGCGACCGTTTCTGTTGTTGCGGCGATTATACCATGTGGCATGTTTAGCGTTCATATCGCCCATCAGGAGAACTTTGGTGTGCGAGAGCAACTCTCCCAGCTCCACTTGTGTGAATTTATTATTTGGAGGGTTGTAAACCCCTGTAATAATGATGTTGTCCATTAGCTGGACGGATATATTCTCAATTGATATATCTTTGGAGGGGATGAGGAGGTGTGGGATATTCTTTTAAAAAAATAGCGACACCTCCCCCCGTTGTTAGCCTGTCGTTCCTATAAACATAAAAATTAGGAATATTAACTTTCTTTTCGGGTATAAGTTTTGTTTCAGAAATAACGGCTATATCTATTACCTCAGAGTATAGATACAGCCGAAATTTATAAAATTCTTATAAACAATGACTTTCATGTTATTTTAAGTTTCCAACTGATCAGGTAATTTGTTGTAATACGCAGTATTATGTATTTCTCATATTCTAATGTTTTGGTTATTAATTTTAACGAATTATAAAATATTTTTTCCGCTCTACTTATACATTTTTTTCGTCATAATAATAGGACTATTAATTTTTTAGATAGATTTATGACTAAGTACTGCCTTGCTTCAAAGAGGTGTAGCTTTACCTTTGCCAACAGTTCTTTTGACATTTACTGGACTATTTACGAAAACACCATGTGCTTTGTAAGCACGATAACTGAAGGACCAAGAGTCCGATGTCCGATAGTATTTAAATTTGGACAATAAGTTAAAATTAGCTAGAGGAAGAGCCACGTTGTTATTAAAAAAATTCCAATCTGCAAATACAACAGTTAAGACATCTTAAGCAAAAAATGCAAATGTAAACTGTTATAACTCTTGATAAGATTTGACAATAACAAAAATTCTGCAGAATTTAGCTAGAAGCTCTTTGCCAACCAAGCTGGCATCATCAGGAGACGATTAGAATTACAAATATAGCAATTATATCTAGAAAAATCAACTTATTTTCAACAAACTGCAGAATGTCATATAGAATATTTAACAGTTATATAAAACTTCAGTAAACTGGCAAACAATATTTACATTCAGTTATTTATTTTTGCTTTCTATTGACTTTGACTTTTATCATGTGGGCAGTTCCAATAGAAAAAAGAACAGTTACATTAATTCTTCAACGTTTGATCTAACATTGTTCTATTTTCAAACTTCTCAAACAGTCTAGTTCACAAGTTCAAACCCGTGTTAATTCTTGATAAAGCTCATAAAAATATGAGTGAGGGTTCATTCAATTCGGAATGACACCTAAAAAAATATGCAAAAGTTTCAAACCCGCACATAAACAATTGCAAAAGTTATAAACAAATTAAGATTGAAAAAATAACGAGATTCGTTTTTTGCAAATAACTCGAAAACTATTAATATTTAAGAAATAAAAAAAAGGATTCTTAAAGAGGAATAAATTTCCAATAAAAAACTCTTGACACCCGGAACTCTATCTCTATTATTAATAATTTTAATTTAATGTTGAAAATGGGGCTCCAATGCTCTGAAACCGACCGTAGCAAGTAGAAACATTTTTTTATATTGTTAAAAATTAATTTAGAAATTAAAAACAAATATGGTATTATTTAGACACTTAAAGGAACAATATCTCGCTGGAAAAAAAATTTTTCGCCGATTTTTCATAAAATGAGCCTATTGTTAATTAATAAATTTTTTTAGAGTTTGCGTTTATATTTCAAGTCGGATAATTAATTGTTAAACAAAAGCCACTAAAACTGTTTCGCTCCGTGGAGACCTTATGTCAACTATACTTTATGAGATTATGACATTGCGATGATTTTAATCTATTAGTTATTAATTATTTAAGCTAACAAAAAACTAAAAAATGAAAAAGAGAGGTTGAAATTTTTTTTTATTAATTTTAATTATTATTACTGTTATTAAATTCAAAAATACTATAAGATTAAATAAACTTTAAATCTTTAGTGCTATTTGTTTAAACAAATTTTATAGACAAATAGATAAATTACGTATTTTTGAAAAATATTTTTTGCCATTTTATTTGTTATAAAATATTAGGTGATTTAAAATTTTTTTCAACTGTTTATAATCAATTTTTCCTTTTTTCATTATTTAAACATATTATAAAAAAAATGATTCTTAAAATTTATTATTTGCAATTCTCTACAAGAGAAAAAATATTTTTGTTGTTAATTTATTTGTTTATTTATTAATAAACAATTTGTTATTAACAATCGCTGAACGTGTTTATATTTTTTTTGATAGAAAAAAAACAAAAACAACCTTATACATAAACATGTAAAAAAAAAATTAATATTTAAACTTTAAAATTCTATAAAAAAAAATATCAAAAATTTTTATGTATACGGTTGTTATTTTTTTCCATAAAAAAAATATAAATACATTCGGCGATTATTAATAACAAATTGTTTATTAAATAAACAAATGAATTAACAATAAATAAAAATTTACCACCTTGGAGAGAATTGCAAATAATAAATTTTAAGAATAAATTTTTTTCTTAATAATTTGTTTAAATAATGAAAAAAAGAAATAATTGATTATAAACAGTTAAAAAATTGTTTTAGGATTTTTTTTTTAAATCATATTTTATAACAAAATGGCAAAAAAAAATTTTTCAAGCATACGTAAATTATCTATTTGTTCATAAAATTTGTTTAAACAAGTAGCACTAAAAATTTAAAGTTTATGTAATTTTATAGTATTTTTGAGTATAAAAACAGTATTAATAATTAAAATTAATAAAAAAAAATTTCAACCTCTCTTTTCCACTTTTTAGTTTTTTGTTGGCTTGAATAATTAATAACTAATAGACTATAACAATTAAAGACATCGCAATATCATAATCTCATAAAGTATAGTTGACATAAGGTGTCCACGAAGCGAAATAATAATAAATTTAGTGGCTTTTGTTTAACAATTATCCGACTTGAAATATAAACGCAAACTCTAAAAAAAATTGTTAATTCACAATAGGCTCATTTTATGAAAAACGGGGATCCAACGGGATATTGTTCCTTTAAGTATCTAAATAGAACTTTGGTGTGCGAGAGCAACTCTCCCAGCTCCACTTGTGTGAATTTATTATTTGGAGGGTTGTAAACCTCTGTAATAATGATGTTGTCCATTAGCTGGACGGATATATTCTCAATTGATATATCTTTGGAGGGGATGAGGAGGTGTGGGATATTCTTTTAAAAAAATAGCGACACCTCCCCCCCTTGTTAGCCTGTCGTTCCTATAAACATAAAAATTAGGAATATTAACTTTCTTTTCGGGTATAAGTTTTGTTTCAGAAATAACGGCTATATCTATTACCTCAGAGTATAGATACAGCCGAAATTTATTGAGTTTATTATAGAGGCCGTTCGCATTCCACATGGAGACTTTTAATTCCATTGAACTTTATACTTTGGTAAGATATTTTGTGTAAACTCTTGCATTACAGCAATTATTTCCATGGGAGCGCGAACGGACTCCAACATTCTGTTGAGATGTGCAATCGCTTTTATTGTTTCCTGCACATTGATCAATTTATTCAATTTTTCAGTTTCTTGGATGAGTCTGTTAAAATCTGAGGTGTACGCGCCACCAGTCATTGCGTCTACTTTATTAGATCGCGCCTGATTGCTTGGTTCTGTGTTGATATGTTGCTCCTCCCTCCTGGGCTGGACATCGGACTGATATTGGGACGGCCTGCTGGCTGCAGCCTCGTTTGCGGTAGGTAACTGCTGCTTTCGATTCTCCCAAGCATTCGTTGTTGGTACGGGAGCCGTAACATATTGATTCAGGTTATTATTTTCTTGGACATTCTGTATTTATATACGTTGCACTCCATGTTGCTTGCAGTATGGGGGCCGCCACAATTTGCGCATTTAGCTGCGGTGGTGTTAGGCTTTCCGCATTCTCGTGTCCAATGATTTTCGCCGCATTTTACACATTTTCGTTGTCTGTGACAGTTTGAGGTGGCGTACCCCCATGCTTGGCATCTTCTACATTGTGTTAATATCCTCTCATTTTTCCTTCTCTCCCAATCTACCTTGGTGTGTAGTAGATATCTAACCTTAGTTTGAAGATCTTTTAGTGTGACTTCATGATCTGTAACCATGAGGTAGACTTTCGTCTTCATTTTGTAGATTTGTTTGATTATAACATTGTGGTTATCCTCAAGTTCGTCCTTTATTTCTTGAATATTTGGATTGCCTAGCAATCCACGTAGTACAAAAGCGTGTGTTTTTTCAGAGTTTATGGTGTATGTGTGAAATTCTACGTTTTGTGACACCAAATTATCCTTATATTTTATATATTCATTTTTATCAGCAATATATAGGAGTGTGCTTTTTGGCGCATATTTGATATAGAATCCATTATGGATGAATAGTTTAAGTTCTTTGGTAAGTTCTGAGTGATTATTTACTGTCCCCTTGAGCACGATGGGTGGGTTCTTATACATATTTTCAGGTTGTTACTGTTGTGTTTTTGTTATTATTTTTTGTGGTTTTAGGAGTAGATGCGGTTACTTTTTCCTTTATACTTTTTTCGGTTTCTGTTTGTAGTTTAGAAAATCTGTTTGCGGTGCTTATGTTTGAGTTCTCAGTAGTTTATAAGATATTAGCAATTTTTGTTGTCTTCCTGGGGACAATAAAACTACTATGATCTGTTTCCATCTGAATTGGGGATGGTAGTGTTGCCTCAGGAGAAAATGGAGTATTAAGCTTGTTAATATTAATTTTTTGATTCCCTATGTATACATTAGAATCGTCGATTTTTATTTTTCCCTCTTTGATCAGTTTTGATATAAGTTGCTCGCTTTGTTGTTGCTCTTTGAGGGCCTTCCGTTGCGTCTCGATGGAGGAAATAGTTATTTCAGGGTTTTTTGGTAAATTGTAGTCTTCTTCTTGCGTTTTCATTGTGTAGGAGATAGGAGGTGTATCTGGGCGTATTTCAGGTATGTTTTCCTCGGGGGGTGTGTCACATTCGCTTCTACGCGATGTTTCGTGCTCCGAGTGCCGTGACGATGGAAATTCTTTAGATTCTTCGAATTCTTTTCGAGGAATTAGTGTTTTGTTGGCCGTTATCAGCTCGATGTTTTTACTGATATTTTTGTTGGTAGTATATATTCTGGACTTAATATTTTTAAACTTATCTACCTTTGGTTTTTTGATTTGAATAGACTTTATGTGGATACTTCTGTCCTGCTTACTCTTCTTTGCTGGGGCACTGTCCTTATCTACTTCTTCATCTGTGTCGAATTGAACGCTTTTAACGCCACCACTTATTATGATTCTGTCTCTATCAGGTTCACTATAAATTAATTTTGTGTCTTTATCACTGTCTTTTTCACGGGTTAAGGTTGTGTCTTTGTCACTCTCGCTATTTGATATATCTGTTTTACGCTCTGTCACATTTTCGGTTGCAGATGCACCTGCATGCGCATTTTCTGGTTTGGTTTAATATCTTTAGCAGTATGTTTCCTTGATGTTGATCGGTTTCTCTGTTTGATCTTGTGGTCCGTAGACTTAGTTTGTTGTTTAAGAAAACTTATTTTCTGTAGCTTCACCGAATCTTGATCCACGTTGCCGCAAGTCCTCGTAGAAACTCAGTTCTGACGCTCATACACACTGAGCTATCTAGGTGTCCGTTATTTTGGATGCTGAAAGTGGTATAGTAATGTGTGGGAAAAGTATTTGATGAGATTATGAGGAATAATAAGTCGTTTATTATGTGAAATTGAATTTCTAATAGAACTTTTGACAAACAACCTTATTTAAAATATTATGTGTATTAACCGTTCAAGTCCTTTTTTCTATTTTCTATTTGTGTTCCCAAACCAAAATTTTTCCTGTTAGCATTTATATTTATTTATAATTATTATAGGATTTTAATGTGAATTGTCTGGTCAGGACAGTTTTTCTGTTTTAACATGTTCAGGGGATCAACTTAAGTTCACATCTCAGTTTTGCAGTTTCTGCGAGGTCGGCGTATTGTTTATTTAAAGAATTTAATTTTTTAGACCTTATTTTCCATCGGTTTTCTTTGAATAGCTTGAAATCCATAAGTCCTCTGGAAAACAATAAAAAGAAGTAAAACGTTCTTTTTGAGTTGTACAATAAAAGTACATAAACTATAATTCATTCCAATTGTTATTATTATTTAAAAAAAACTGAACATTGCAAAATTATGCATTTTTAAACCAATCACTGTTATTTCAAAAATAATGGATAATATTTAATGAAATTTTATAGCTCTTATGAAGTACAGTCAAATCGAAATGATTACTAAAAGAGCTCAAATATACAATTGTTGATAAAATTTTGCACTCTTGTGAAATCCTGCCATCAAGACCAAGAAATGTGTACGATGGCTCAAATTGTAGCATTTTATAAGTACTTTAAGATCACGGAAAAACACTTTTTTTTTTTTCAAAATTTAAACCTGTTTTATTGCAGTTGTTTATAGTTTTCGAAATTATAAAGTTAGTAGTTATAAGAAGTTATAAACAAATTCAAGTAACTCTGATTTTTTTATGAAATCAAAAACGATAAACAAGTAATGAGAGTGAGATACGTTAGTTTTTGCGTTTAGGTCACTTAAAAATAAACAAATCGATATTTATTCTTGAAATTTGGGCTGGTTATTCTCCAATGCTTATTTGAAGACAATCCAAAGCTACAATTATTAAAATAACATCGAATAAAGCAGCTTTGAGAACATAATGCACATTTTCGATTTTTTTATATTTCTTTTAATTTTTGCCACGAAAATGGCAATCTAACTTGAACAACTACCCTTATGTTCATGTATACAGCTTTGTAAAATGTTTAATATTACTGATACAATAAAAAAATATATTTCGCGAGCAGGATTTGAACTCGAGACGTCCGCTTCCTGAATAGAAAGTTCCTTACCCACTGAGCTATCTGGCGACTAAAGTCCAGTTTGTAAGAACATAATATAACATTTAAACATATTTGGTGATTTTCGGATCTCTAACAAAATCCCTAAAGATCGCACTTTCGGGACTCGATACAGTATCTTTTAACAATTGTAACTTAAGATTATTTTCATGTAGCAGAGACAAAATAATAGACATTGGAGAATAACCAGTCCAAATTTCAATAAGAAATATCGATTTGTTTATTTACGTAAAATCTAACGTATCTCAGCTCCAAAAATGCAAGTAGAGCATTAATTTTTTTTGAAGTTGGCTTTTTTAATCTACTTTCATTACTCCTTTACCGATTTTTATTTTGCAATTGCAATTGCTCTTTGTGATCTAATCTGAAGCCATTAGTTTCTTGAAATGGTGTCTCTTTAGCTTTACACATGTAAATCACATTATTCCTTTGGTAGAAGCATAATGAGAGTTATTTTGAATAGGCAAATGCGAGTTACATTTTTATCCCTCCCGAGATGCTTTTGCGCTATTCATGCGAGTTAAATAATAATTTTTAATGATGCCAATAAAATTATATAATGCGATCTCGTTGGGTGATACATTTATTCAATTGACATCTCTTTGACTTAACAAATGTAAATCAAAATGTGTTAGTCAATCGGCATTACTGCGATGTCTCAGAGAGGTCTGTGTTTGCTGGGATCTATTTATCTTATATTTATTAAGTGCCTAATATCTTAAATACTATATTAAAAACTGAAAACACTTACTATATAATATGACGTGAATTTACTTAATGAATATATCAATAAACAATAACTGGATTCACTTGAGTGGAAATGGTATAAGAACCATTGTAATTTAGATTAAATTAAAAATTATTGAAATCCAGTGTAATTTTTAAAAATAAATATATTTTTTGTTAGATGCCAGGGTATATGTGTGCAGTGGCTGTGTGTAAAAGCAACAGCGAAAGGGCAAAAAAGATTGGCGAAAAATTACTTTTCATTATTTCCCAACAAATGAAGCACTGGAAAAAGAGTGGATTAAAAGATGCTATAGGAATGGCAAATTTGTTTTGAGTCACAACAAAATATGTAGTAAACATTTTGCTATTGAGGACTATATATGAAGACGCAATACAGGCAAAAGTAATGGGTGTTATGCCGAAGAGGCTAAAAAAAAATAAGGTAATATGATATTTTATTTGTTAATTTGTCACAAACTTTAACTTCTTACATTTTTTTAATAATTATCTTAATTATTATTTAAACTAACATCTGACATATTTATTTTCAGCCGTTCCACATTTAAATTTACTGCCAAATAAGGTGTCGGGAGAAGCTTCTAAGGCAACTGAAAGTGAATAGAGAAGCCAAAATAAAGAAAGAAGTGAATTTATTCAAAATATTCTTAAAGCACAATATGCTAATGAATTTGAACTAACCTGTCTGTCAGATATAACTAACCTACCTGGTACTAGTGATGAAAGCGATTTCGAAAAACTGAAACGTTCCTATGATGCCCTTCTACTAGAACGTAATAAAGAGAAGAAACAAATTAAGGAATATCAGGAAGAAATTGCAGAAATAAATTTAAGAAATGCAAAACTACAAAAAGAAAATGATATGCAAAAGAAAATAGAACTACATGTTAATGAAATTCTTTCTAGTTTTTTAACTAAAAATCAAATTGAAATCTTGTTGAAGAAGAAGACAAAGGCAAGATGGAATGTAGATGAAAGAACCCCGCACGTTTCTTATGTAAAATAATGCCCGGTAGATTTGGTTAAAATTGAAATATGTTATTTATGAAATCATCCTGAATAAAAGTCTCCATGGAAGCAAGGCCGAAAAATTAATAGTTTTTAAATTATGGAGCTTTGTCTATCCGTGGTATATCAAATTGGGAACGAATTATGATGTGGCTGAAGAACAGCTCGAGTTTGACACGAATTTTCAAAATTAGAAATCTCACAAACTAATTAGCCTCCTCCCTAGATATGAACCACAATAGGAACCGGAAGTTGCACGATTAAGTCCATTTTTTGGAGTGAAAACTTTTTTAGTCTTAGTATGGACCTGCACATTAAGTTGGTATAAAGGGTAAATAAATGGATTTTAGGCCCCCTCACTAGATATGGACCACAATAACACAGGACTGAAGTCTAAACCGGAAGTAGCATAATTAAGTCCATTTTGAAGGGTGAAAAGTATTTCAGTGTCTATATAGACCTGCGTAATAATTACGTATTCATGGTAAATGAACGAGTTTCAGGCTTCCTCGCTAGATATAGACCACAATAACACAGCACAAAAATGCGAACCGGAAGTTGCATGATTAATGTCCATTTTGAAACTTTGCAGTCTGTATATAGACCTGGGTATAATAACTTCTAGGTCGCACTTCAGCACTATGTTATTGTGGTCCATATCTAGCAAGGAGGCTTGGATATCTATTTATCTTATATTTATTAAGTGCCTAATGTCTTATTTACCCTTTATACGTACTTAACACGCAGATCTATACTGAGACTGAAAAAGTTTTCACTCTAAAAAATGGACTTAATTATGCAACTTCCGGTTCGTATTGTGGTCCATATCTAGGGAGGAGGCTAATTAGTTTGTTGGATTTCTAATTTTGAAAATTCGTGTCAAATCGAGTCTATACTACGTATAGACAACTTCAAAGCTCCATAACTTAAAAACTATTAATTTTTCGGCCTTGCTCCCATGGAGACTTTTATTCAGGATGATTTCATAAATAACATATTTCAATTTTAACCAAATCTACCGGGCATTATTTTACATAAGAAACGTGCGGAGTCCTTTCCAAAGCATTTACACTGCCTTATTTTGGTATGCGGGGATATATATATATATATATATATATATATATATATATATATATATATATTATATATATATATATATTGATGAAACACACGTTTCTACCTCCAAAGTAGATACTGACACGACGTTGTCACCTCATATATAACGTTGCTACCTCCGTTTTCGGTGACAACGTTTTGCTTTGTTTTGCACTGTATAGCATCATAGAAAGCATAAGGGGCCTAAATTAAAATTTTCGTCTGGAGGTGACAAGTGACCTCCCATACTCACAAATTTAATTTTTAGTTCAACTATAGATCGGTGGCGCTAGTGTCGCCCTCACTCGTACAACCGACAATACGTTGTTACCTCCGCTTCTATATATTACTTTTTGTAGTATAAACTCTACGCTGTGACCTCCAAATATTGGCAACGTCGCGTTATAATCTTTGCCATTCTCTCCGTTTATATTTATTACATCTACAATACGATTTTGCCCGAACCATGTTACCTGCATATTTACAGTTCATTTGGGTATAATGTTATTTCCATGGCAGTTTTTTAACTTTCAGTATTTTAAATTTTATTGAAGTCGAATAGTTGAATGTAAGGAATAGTATTTTGACGCCCAGACAATATTGCACAATTTTCTTCAATAGTTTTCTAGGTCTTGAATAATTGGTATTATGATAAACAAAATCTATTGAAATTAAAAAAAACCGCTGCCCAAGGAATCACTACTTCCACATCCAGATTCTCTATCCAAGTCACTCACAATGAAAAAACTTTGTATGTGAAAATAATTGTTTATGGAACTTTAATAATATAATATTTGAAATCCTCTACCCCAAAAACCCATAAAACGATACCCCACATCGGTAGTGGGGTGGGGGTGATAGTGGAGGGTGGATGAAGTAAAAAAATATTTTGAGGTTTCTGGTTCCTGTACATACACTAAATCACTTTTTTTTTCATTCCCTTTAATAAGGGGGTGGGGGTGGTAATGGGGGTGGCTAATGCCAAAAATTTTTTGAGACCTTAGCTTCTCTTGTATATACTAAATACCAATTTTATGGACTCTTACCTGCTTGATTGACCTATTTACCCCAAATTTACCCCAATTTACCCCCAACCCTTCGACGGAACAAGATGAAAATATAATCTAGTTCTAGATCTCGTTAAAGTACATATGTGTACCAAATTTCAAGTCAATATCTTAAACGGTTCCAGAGTAAACGTGCGCACAAAAAAAGTTACAGACAGACCGACAGACAGACAGACCGACAGACAGACAGAAATGTTTTTTCGCTCAAACTTAAAATCTCGACGTTTCATGACATTTCAAGCCTATATGGACAATAAAAATTTTTTAAAATTTTTTTGTCGTTACTATACTTCCACTGGACGTGGAAGTAATATACTATAATATTCAATATTGTAAGGGAAGTGAAGTTTTCCATGTGATACAATTTTAATTTTTATTGGAAAATCACAACTTCCACATCCAGATTTTCTATCCAATAATGATGAGGGTGGGGATAATAATGATGGTGCTAAAAGAATTTTTGTACTTCCGGGACGAAAATTGTTACTGTACTTCCTCTTAGGCGGAACTAAAGTGCCACATTTACTACCTTGGGATTTAAAAACAAATTAATCTCGCTCTCATAGCAACCACCATCAAAAATGAAATTTGAGAAATGTCAATTTAATATTTTTCTCTAACGTCAAAGTTTTTAACTGTCAGTAACATTAATAATAATTCAGTGATATCCCTATTCAAACAATTCCTGTTGAAAGATTAGTTCCTGAAGTGCAAAAAATAGCGTATATAGGGGGTCAAGAAATACCGGTTACAAACTTTTGGAGCAGTTTCCACATACAAAAATATGAAAACAAGTTCATAAAAACATATGTCCGCAAATGCTTCCTAATTGAGCTACGACCCTTTAAAGATGGTACCCAAAAACTGGTATTCCATCATTCTTTTTTCAATTAACTAATGGCAATGAAAATTAATTACAATGAGGTTATTGTGGCTCTATTTGACTTAATTGTTACCTGAAAGCTTGAAGCAAGCCTACTACGAGATGTTTTATTCAAATCGTGTTTTCAACGGTTCTCCATCAAACTAATTACAATGATTTTTCTCAAGAACGGTTGGTCTTACGACTAAAAGAGGACCTTTTTTGTGTTTTCTTAATTAGTGAATGATAAAATATTAAATATTTATTTATTATATCTATTTTATGTATATATTTATAATTATCTAATTAAATTTATTCTTGAGAAAATTGCATAAAACGTTACTTATCTGAAGATTTTATTTAATTTCAAATAATTTTTGAATTTCGTTTACGGCATATAAGTAATACGTTAAATTTTATAAATAATTTTTTTTTGCTGTTGAAAATTTCACTTTCATTGAAACCAAAATGATACTAGCAATCAGTAACTTTTTTAGTTTTTTATCCGATTTCAACAAAATTTGCCTCAAAAGTAAAACATAGTAGGATCTACTTATGACCAAAAAACATTTGCCCACACATAAATACCTCTAAATAAATACGAAGCCACCTGCGATACCAAGATAAACTGAAAAAATCAAAAGAATATACAGGGAACCGGGAACTGCATCGATCGATATAGGAAAAAGTACGCACCAGAAAATTTGGGAAATTTAAGGAATTACTAATGTCAGTATGGACAATCCAAAAAAGATAATTACAAGCATTTGGCACTTCCGCTTATACCGGAAGTCGACACCAACTTGCTTATTTAACCCTATATATTTCGAAGTTTTCGAAAAATACCGAAAAATTCTGAGTCGAGAATATGTAGCAAATTCTATCCCTAAACTCAGCCGTTTCAGAGATATTTGACATTTTATAAAATGTTAACTGTCTCTGAAACGGTTAGGTTCAGGGATAGGGTACGTGTTTTGACATTAGCCACCCCCATTACCACCCCCACCACATTATTAAAGGGGATGAAAAAAAATTGTGATTTAGTGTGTGCACAAGAACCAGAAACCTCAAAATATTTTTTTACTTCATCCACCCCCACTATCACCCCCCTATCACCACCCCCACCCCACTACCGATGTGGGGTATCGTTTTATGGGTTTTTGGGGTAGAGGATTTCAAATATTATATTATTAAAGTTCCATAAACAACTATTTCCACATACAAAATTTTTTCGTTGTGAGTGACTTGGATAGAAAATCTGGATATGGAAGTAATAATTCCTTGGGCAGCGGTCTTTTTCTTATTATTAGTGTTTTTATATTCAAAAATACTATAAGATTACATAAACTTTAAATTTTTCTTGCTATTTGTTTTTTGCCATTATATTTGTTATAAAATATTATGTAAGTATAAAAAATTTAAAATTTTTTTGATTGTTTCTATCATTTTTTCCTTTTTTCATTATTTAAACAAATTATTACGAAAAAATTTTATTCTTAAAATTTATTAGTTGCAATTCTCTACAAGGCGGAAAAAAGAAAAAAATTGTTGTTAAATTATTTGTTTATTTAATAAACAAGTTGTTACTAACAATTGTCGAATGTGTTTATATTTTTTTTAGATAGAAAAAAAAAATAACAAAAATAATCGTATGCATAAACATGTCAAAAAAAATTTTGTTATATTTTTTATAGAATTTTAAATTTATATTTTTTTTGACATATATATGTATACGGTTATTTTTTATCTAAAATGAACATAAACATATTCGGCGATTGTTAATAACAAATTGCTTATTAAATAAACAAATAAATTAACAATAATTTTTTTTCTTTTTTCCACCTTGTAGAGAATTGCAAATAATATATTTTAAGAATAAAATTTTTTTCTTAATAATTTGTTTAAATAATGAAAAAAGGAAAAAAAAATATTATAAACAATTTAAAAAAATGTATTATATTTTTTTAATCATAATAGGAGTAAATATAATGGCAAAAAAATTTTTTCAGAAATACGTAATTTATCTATTTGTTTATAAAATTTGTTTAAACAAATAGCAATAAAAATTTAATCTTATAGTATTTTTGAATATAAAAACAATAATTAAAACTAATAAACAAATTTTTCAATCTCTCTTTTTCATTTTTCAGTTTTTTGTTAAGTTAAATAATTAATAACTAATAGACTATAACAATTAAAAACATCGATATGTCATAATCCCATAAAGTATAGTTGACATAAGTTCTCCACAAAGCGAAATAATTTTAGTGGCCTTTGTTTAATAATTATCCAACTTGAAATATAAACTTAAACTCTAAACAAATTTGTTAATTAACAACAGGCTCATTTTATGAAATATCGGTGAAACAATTTTTTTCCAACGGGGATATTGTTCCTTTAAGTGTCTAAATAATACCATAATTTTTTTAATTTTTAAATTAATATTTAATAACATAAAAAAATATTGTTATTTATTACGGCCGGTTTCAGAGCATCCTAACGGCTTAGTGTTCGTCGCACGGAGTTCTATTTTCAACATTAAATTAAAACCATTACTAATAGAGATAGAGTTTCAGAAGTTGGGACTTTTTTATTGGACATTTCTTCCTCTTTAAGAAGATTTGTTTAAAATTTCTTAAATATTAATAGTTTTCGAGTTATTTGCAGAAAACAAAACTCGTTATTTTTTCAATCTTCATTTGTTTATAACTTTTGCAATTGTTTATGTGCGGGTTTGAAACTTTTGCACATTTTTCTAGAAGTCACTCCGTGTCCAATGAGCCCTCACTCATAATTTACGAGCTTTATCAAGCATTAACACAGCTTTGAACTTGTGAACTAATAATCTATATTCTTAAAAACACTTTTCGAGAATTAACAATTTGAGAGGTTTTTTATCATTAAAAAAGTTTGGTACCAGAAAAAATATCATCAATGTTTAATTTCATAATAGTATAGAAAATGTCATATTTTTTGACAAGAACATAATATATTTTCAAAACTAAATTATGTGCAAGAGGTAGGTATATTTTTATTATAATCCGGACAGCCGGCGGGTATTCAAACTCAGACATCTGTAAAAAGAAGCGGGAAAGAGCTATCCCTAATTATTAGCCAAATTTAGTGAGAAATTGCCTCAGATGGTAGTATTATTTGATATTGGGCTACACAAACTGTACAAAGTAAATTTAAAACAGATGGAGATTTGCTTAAATTATTTGCCTCTATTGCAGCAAGATGATAAGATGATGCAGTTTTAGAACATTTGTTGTATATAAAATATACAGGATAAGCTTTAAGTGTGTATTTGGACCCTAGACAAATTACGTGGACTATAATTGATTGACATTGTTTATTATTTTTTAACAAACAAAAACATGTAAATCTAATTGCATGAATAATGATAATAATAATAATAATAATAATAATAATAATAATAATAATAGAGACTATTGTGAGTAATAAGCAGTTCTAAAAAAATTTTTTCGTATTTTTTTGAAAATCAAAAAAAATCTGGAATTTAAAAAAATAATGTATTGAATGGGTTTCTATAGATACCAAGAATACTTGATTTAAACCTAAGTACGCACTTAAAACTCACCCTGTATACTTTAATTTTTGAAATTAATATTAGTTAACTAATTATTATTCAAATGTTTTTATTTAGTTTCATTAATGACTCTTTAAAAGATAAACTTCAAATTTAACTTCAATATTATTATTAAATAATAAAGATAATAGTAGTGTATTTTAAATTGCTGAATTAATAAAGAAATATACCTACTTTGAAGAGAGCAGTGTATCACATAAAATATAGAACTGCAGTTGAATTTTTTAAAGTCGACAAAATTTCCTTCATATGATTTTTTGTTGGTTTATGCAAAAAAAAATTACTGTACGATGAAAATTTACGAAATCATTTCCGAGATTCTTACAAATACATGATATTTTTTAATTATTATAAAGGCTTTAGAAATAGCTCCATACATCCAGCAATGTAAAAATCTTTATCAAAATAACCCACAACCCTAAATAGGTAACAAAGTAGTAAAGAAAGAAAGGGGACGAGGATAGGAAAAATCAAAGATAAATACAGGGTCGCATTTTTTTCTCGCCTAGGGACTCGTCAGGACATTTTACACACAATACTAGGCCACGGAATGGGGAAAATTATACGATACATGACTATTGCTCAGTAAAATCTTTAGAATGAATCGTACAGAAAAATTTCATGTGACATTTTTTTCATGGTTTTAATAGGTCAATTGAACGAATTCATGATCATTAATTATTTCTTCTAACCTGAAAATGTGCGGTTCTTTGTGAAAAAGCGGTGTTTGAATTTTTTTGATCAGATAGTATGATAAAATTGTTAAAATATGAAAATAAATCATATAATTTACATTATTTTCTTTCAGTTGAAACATAACTTGTTGACATACCTTTAAAATTATGGGTTTCACAACCATTTGAATATAGCCGTGCGAAACGAAAAAAAGAAACGTCATAATATGGCGACTATATTTAAAGAAATACTGATAATTAAACAATAATTATGCAGAACGTTGTTCTATATATAAAAATAGATACCACACGTCATGACAGGCGTTTTGTATATACATATATGATGGCTGCATGCAATTGCTGCATGGTACCTCCAGCAGCATCATGCCACCTGTCGTTGCCTAACTTGGTTACCTGTTGAATGTATATGATGTCAGCAAAATTTAATATTTTTATGTTGTTAATACTGCCTAATGTTTATTTTATTTGAAAATATATAAAGTGCTAGTTAAGTGAGTTTAGTTTCGTTTTGCAAGCTAATCAGACAATTTAAATGCTCAAAATTTTGCAGATAATTTAAGGCACTATTATAGACACCTCATCAAATGAATGGGAAAGTTTAAATTTTACCTGGCGTTTTACTGTAGAATTTAAATCAAAGTCTTTTAATGCAGAGGAAATTCTACTTTTGGAGAAACTTTTAGCTTCAACTTTTATCTGCAAATTATATAAAAGGAGTGGCTTACAATAATTTAACGCTAAAATAAGTAGTATGTCTCTAGTAATATTGATGGTATACAATATAATATGCATCTGCTTTCAAGTATTTCGTATTTCTATTACGTGATAATTGAAATTGTAGGTGCATAACTAGTTCTATGAATTAATAAGTCCGGTACAGAAAAAAGGTCGTCAATGTATTTATAGAAAATATCATCCTTAAGAAAAATATATCGGTTTCATCTGGTTCTATTTTAGAAAAAAAAAACAACAATTTTCGAAGATAATTCATTTTTATTGCGATCGCTCGGTCGCATTTGTAAAAGCACCTAATTTGGGAAAAACCAAATCTCTAATTTGGCAGTTTATTGCTCAAGTTCTTGCAGATGTCAAATTGCACGAAATGTTTATTAGACGATGCAATAAAAATTGTACAAGTTAGTGCAATTTATCTTTAAATTCTGGCAGGCGAAGGAAAAAAGTTTGTAGTCTCTCGACATCAGCCAAACAAAGAATATCAAAAATATAACGCGGTTTCGTAGTGTGTGATTGGAAAATATGGTTTCTAGAAGAACTGATTTAATTTTGCAAATGGCAAAAAAGATTAACCGTAAGTACCTCCCTTTTCTTATTTAGTATTCTAAATAATTTTTAGCATTTTCTTTATCAGCAAGATAGTCTATAATTTAATAAACGTAGATTACGTTGCTATAGGTTTAAAATATTCTACGTCACTCTTCTCATCAATATTAAGATTAGTAAAAGTTTCTTCTAATAATTTGTTATACAGTCTTGTTAACTACAGTGACTGAATATCTTATATGGGTTTGCATTCACTAACTAATTTGAAAGAACTATATGTATATTGTCTCTCATATTTCTGGTAATATTATTTGACGCAATACACCATTACCCCATATAATCTCCTGTACTTAAATAAAGTATTGGGTTGTTCAATATCCAGTATTTCTCTTCTAGGTATACTAAAAAAAGTTTAGTAATATTCAGTTTAACTTCGTATATAAAAGTGGACTAAAAAGAGAAGAGTCTGCGGTAAGTAATTTATTTTTCTCAAAAATTATAATTGTTAAGTATACCTATTTTTTCGGTAATCTTTACTAGACTCTCTATCAGTGTGAATGTTTTCAATTTTTTTTACGAAATTCGGAGATAAGGGGGACATATTTTCAGGTTATATATATATTTTTTTGTCAAAAATTATAACCGTTAGATATATCGTTCTATTTTTCCTGTAATCTTAGGCCCTAGGCCCTCTATTGGTGTAAATATTTTCATATTTTTTGACTGACGAAATTCGGAAATAAGGGACAGGACATCATAGTTTCAAGCGCCAATTTTTGTCCAAAACATATTTTTTATAGTATTTATTTTCAGATTACCTATAGACATGTACCAGACGGCAAAAGTTTCCAAACTGTTACTTCTAATGGAGAAGGGGTCGATTCCATTAGAGTATAAGGGCAAATCGTTAGCAGAAATTGATTCTGATACCAATTTAGAATATGCCATAGAAAGTGATAATGAAGGTAAAATAAAATTTATTTTATATTCTCAGAAATTTTAATATCTCATTTACTTTGTCATTATTTTTAACATTACCGGTGTTTTTGAATATGAATTAAATTTGCACAGACGATTGAACACTTAATTTGGATAAATCTTTCCATGAACCTTGCGTCGCAGATGAAGTAAATAAACCCACTTCGTCCCGTGATGGAAATATTACTTCTAATTTGGACGATACAGGGAATGATGCCGTCCATGACCGAATTGTTGACAAAAAAATGAAGGCACAGGGAAAGTCGGGTAAGGTTTCTTGAATCTAAATAATATATAATAAATATATCAAAATTATGTACAGAAATGCATATTCGTTTTCATCACAACAAAAATTATTTACAGATTTAAATGAGACCGATAAGGATTCAGATATTTCCCGTAAAAAACCAATAAGAAAAAGAGGTAAGTTAAAACATAAATGAAAATAGAAAAAAACTTAAATACGGCAAATTAATTTTAGGATGGTCCAATGATGAATTAGCTTCTATAAAAAGTGAATTTGGTTCCTTTATCAATAAGAAAACTCATGCCATAGGCGAACAAATAAAAGAATTCGTAAAAAGAAGAAAATTGGATCGAAGTGTCCCAGTTTTAAAAGTAAAACTTCAACATTTCATGAAACTCAATTAAAAAATGCCTATAAATAGCACGCACTCTATTATTATATTTCTTGTTCAAAATTTCAATAACTTACCAAAATTCCATTTATTAAATTTTAAACTTTATGTTTCTATTTCCAAATTCACGCAGTGAAGTGGAAGTTTAGTACCGGTATAATAAATGTCGCTCAAATAGGCTTACAATGTTATGAAACGACGACATTTTAAGTTTGAGCAAAAAACTTCAAAAAAATATTTCGAAAAATATATTTCTCTTTTTATTAATTTTTTAATTACAAAAGAAAAGGTAGACATTATACACGCCAATTTGTAATTTAAAAGTCTATTTGAATTTAAAAAAAAATAGTTTACGTTGAAAAACTAATGTCGTTGGACTTAATGCATACATAAATCATGTTTAATCTTAGTGTTTGACGAGATAATATTTTGCATGTGCTTGCAAACTGATTTTTAACAATTTTGTCGCGGACTTCTATGATTAAAACTAAAGATTGTAAAAGATTTTTTTTTTTTTGAAAATCAAACTATCTTCAACCCTTTGTATTTTGTCTGGTAGGACTTAAATATGCAAAAATATACATGTTGTTCCATTTAACACATTGATTTTCATGTAAATTGCGTCGAAACTGGTAGACGGCATTTTGGTTCTTTACATCACATAATTGGAAATTAGATCTCATATACTGCACCAAATTTTAAAAAATACATCCTCCCATTCAAAACTTACATGAGTATCACTACGGGGTGGACCACCCGGTATACCGAAATTAACCATTTTTTATATACATGGTGTTTCGTGAATGACTGGCCATACACCAATGAAGATTACAGAACCCCGAGACGATCTCAGAATGATCTTTAGCATATTCCGAATGCTCTTTGTTTCTGATATACAACGTGTTTTCTATTTTTTCACAAAATAATAGATGTTTCAATAATTTAATACCGCAAATAAACAAAAAATATTAGGACTGGGGTTAGTTATCTTTTTTTTGGCAGTTACCTAAAACTATCATACTGTATATAGATTTTGGCAATTTACAATACCGATTTAAAAAACACTTTAATGACGTACCTAAACTATGTAGTTAGTTTTTTTGTCACACTTTTAACGCTTCGAGAATTAACAGCCGAGTTTCACAATAAATCTCTTTAAAAAATATTTGGGTGACTTCCGGCTACAAAAACATCAGTAATTACATGGGAGGCTTTAATTTCGTGAGGAAAGATTTAATTTGTCTGTTGGAATTTGTCAGGATAATATAAAAAATATTTAAAAAATATTAAAATTTAAACAAACATTAAAAAACGATAAAGAGTAACAATTATACAGAAGTTAAATAACTGAGGAAATTAATATTTAGTTTCATTAACTAAAAAGAATTTGTTTAAAAATAACTTCACAAAATTAAGATAACACACCTAAAATGTAATGAACAAAAATAATTTAAAAAAAACTGAATAACTAAATGTGCTAAAAACTGGTACATGGTTTAATTATATTAGAACAGTGCACCAAAAGTGCACATCCCGAAAGTTATTTTATCCAATAAATGTTATGAGTGTAACATCCAGTTCGTTGGCCAAATTATTACTATACTGTTCGTAAATACGAAAACAAAATTTCGGTCTATCAATGTCTGTCTGAAATGTTAATTCCAATCATTTATTTATATATTTTACTAATAGACATTGATAATGAGTGGAAGTTACTGTCGGGCCTGACCGACTGCCTATATCTATTTCATTCATATTCTGTACGGACACGACGAAATTCATATTTAAAGGGTGCTACTCGCAACTGAGGCCTGAGATTAAATACTCAGGCAATATATTTTTTATTTTTATTGTTGAAATAGCAATTTCCATTCGTTTCGTAATAATTTCATTAAATACAAACAATTTATATTGTTAAAGTAAAATTGAAATTTAACGCAATCTGCGTAAAGTTTGTCGAATACAGATTACCTAGTCGACACACTGTTTTTTACAGCTCCTATATTTTATGCATTTTCGTATGTCGTGTTTATTGTACTTAATTAAAAACCTTAATAATTTTTTATTTAAAATTGGAACAAAATATAGTTTATATATAGCTAGACAGTGTACACGCCTCTGGAGATCACTCTGTATAACTGATAGGACTAAATTTCAATAAGGGTGTTCTGCCATACTGCACTACATATAATTTCTTTTGTCAGAAGTCATTTTGTTTATTGGGTATCCGGCAACACCTGAATGCAAATTCTATTCGTTTTAAAAATAAAATTTTTAAGATAAAATTGATATATAGTCTAATTTACACTAAGGTCGCTCGGACTTGAAAGACGCACTGTATATTACAGATTAGTTATTTAAGATATTATTTACAACAAAAAAACTGCGTAGAGTATCCTACAGAATGTATAACAATTATTATGTTAAAAGTTCAATAAATCGACAAAACTGGATAATCTAGTAGAAAATAATCGCGGTACAAGGCCAACAATCACTCATATACAGTTTTCTTAAAAACTTTTAATCCTAGTAAAAAAAAGTTTAAAATAGAAAAGTTGCGTCCTTCCTCTTTATCTTCATTTCTTATCGATATAGTTGGTATCTATTTCGAAAGATAAAAAAGTTTTTCGCTTGTTCTATTTGTCCTGCAACAGCCCGACACAACTTTAGAAGAAAATCATACTTTCTACACTTATTAAAATTCGACCTTCATATTAACATATTTTATGAACAAATAGGTATGCAGTGATAATATGAGGAAAATTTGAGATCAATTCATGTTCCGTTTTTGAGTTAGAGCTAGTTGGAAGAGAAAATAATAATAACTTTCAAAATGTCTAAAACTAACATGCAAAACTTATAACGTGTAAATTTAATAGCAATTAATTGTAATACCGGGGCAGCAATCACTCATTTGGAATTTTCTCGAAAACTGCTAATGCCAGAAAAAAAGTTTCAAATAAGAAAGTTACGTCCATCCTTTATCTTTATTTCTTCTTGATTTACTTGTATCTATTTCGAAAGATAAAAAGTTTCCTGCATGCTATATTTGAGAATGCAAATTTTCGACATAGTAAAAAAATATATTTTTCTTCAAGCGTATTAAAATGTTTAAATTATGTCACCAAAAACAGAAGTAGAAGTAGGATATTGTTTTACTAATAACAAAATGTTAGTACCGAACGCCACCGTAGTGGACATTGTTTTACTAGTAACATAATGTTAGTTCCGAAAGCGCCGCCGTAGTGGGTATTGTTTTACTAGTAACATAATGTTAATACCGAAAGCCACGGGTGGCGCGCTATTCACTAGCCACTTGTCATATTGTGTCAACATGTAAGACTGTAGTTTGAATATTTGTACATTTATGATAAATAAATGAATTTTTGCATTTTAATACGCTTAAAGAAAAAATAGTATACAGGGTGTTTGGTAAGGCGATGCCGACCCTGAACAGGGAGATAGAGGGGGCCATTTGGCATCTATATGACCAAACATACCTATATGAAAAATGCTACGGTTTTTTTTATATTACCGATTTCGTACTTTTTTAAAAAATCTCCATGTTTAATCATTTATTTAAGTATTACATAGTAAATTTAACTTTTGATATTCTGACTTATTTTTTTTTCCTTATCCTAAATACATAAACTTTCAACAAAACAAGAAAAAAATAAGAGTTTCCGTCACCTATAAAAAAAAAAATTACATTTGTTAGAAGAAAATTGTAATGGTAATTAAAAGTGTTGATTTTCGATGTATTACAAATTTTTTTAAAAAAGTCATCAAGATATTACAATTACTTTTAAAACTTCTCTATTGTATCCTCTTTAAGTGGCAATATCATACATACCATCAAGTTTTACCAGTCACTAAAAATAGACAAAAGACTATCAATCGGCAATATTTTTTATTTAATCAAAAATTAAATATGCGCGTTCTTTCAACAAAAACAAAGCTATCATTTCAAAAAACTTTATTTAAAACAAATTTATTATTTTTGGTGTTCAAAATGAGAACCATTATTTCTAATGCATTTCCTCGCCCGTCTTCTAATTTCAACAGTAGTTGTCCTTAACCTCATTTCTTGTCGCAGTTGTAGAGCGGCTCCCTCTATTTTTGCCACTAGTTGAACACGGCTTTGTATTTCCTCATTGTATACAAGTTCCTTCATCATACCCCATACGTAATAGTCCAGTGGCGTTAAATCTGGGGACCTTGCAGGCCACAGAATAGGTCCACTACGCCCAATCCATCGATCGGGATATGTTTGATCTAAGAATTGGCGGACTGTCAACCGGTAGTGAGCTGGGCATCCGTCGTTTTGGAAAATGATACGGTGGCGAAGGTTAATTGGCAAATTTTCCAGGAGCGGAGGAAGATCGTTCTGCAAAAAGTCAAGGTAAGCGTCTCCGTTCAGGTTATCTGGTAGATAATGAGGCCCAATGACATGTCCAGCAATTACACCCATCCAAACATTGACACTAAACTTATTTTGAAACGAAGTTTGTTTCTTCATTTGCGGGTTGTCGCCCTTGTCTGTCCAATAATGGAGATTATGAAAATTGGTTATACCTTCACGGGTGAATTTTGATTCATCCGTCCAAAGAATAGATTTTAAGTAATGGGGGTCCTCAATATCAGCATTCAATAAAAAGCGACAAAATGCTATTCTTCGTAAAGGGTCGCCCTCTTCGAGGCCCTGTATTGAAGTATAATGGTAAGGATGTTTCTTTTCTGTATTCATTACTGACCAAGTCTTCCAAATTGACAATCCAAGTTGCTGTGCCACTTTTCTAACGCTTGTTGTGGGATCAGCAGCAAATGCGGCTAGAATATTTTCGTCATCTTCGGGGTGATGGTGTGCAGGTCCTGCAGCTGGCTCATGTTGATGTAAATTACCTGTTTCCACCATTCGGCGATAAGTGTTGCTGAATACACGCGGATCTGGAGTCTTTCTACGTGGATGAAATCGTTCATGATACAATCTTGCAGCAAGGTAAGCATTCCCATCTGCTTTTCCATAGTAAAAGAGTATGTCAGCATACTCTTGGTTACTAAAAGTAGCCATTGAAATTAATTTTACTCAATATGTCAGAAACTTAAAACAAATTATCAGTACAAAATGACACAACACTAAGGATAGCTATAAACTTCGTTAGAAACACAAGAAATACGAAAGTGTGCGCGTTGACAGCTGTCAGTGATATTATTAACAAACAAATGACTGTTTCTGACTGTTTTTGAAACGATAGCTTTGTTTTTGTTGAAAGAACTCGCATATTTAATTTTTGATTAAATGAAAAATTATTGCCGATTGATAGACTTTTGTCTATTTTTAGTGACTGGTAAAACTTGATGGTATGTATCATATTGCCACTGAAATAAGATACAATAGAGATGTTTTAAAAGTAATTGTAATATCTGGATGACTTTTTTAAAAAAACTTGTAAGACTTCGAAAATCGACACTTTTAATTACCATTACAATTTTCTTCTAACAAATGTCATTTTTTTTTTATAGGCGACGGAAACTTTTATTTTTTTCGTTTTGTTGGAAGTTTATGTATTTAGGATAAAGAAAAAAAATATTTCAGGATATTAAAAGTTAAATTTACTACGTAATACTTAAATAAATGATGAAACATGGAGATTTTTTAAAAAAGTACAAAATCGGTAATATAAAAAAAACCGTAGCATTTTTCATATAGGTATGTTTGGTCATATAGATGCCAAATGACCCCCTCTATCTCCGTGTTCAGGGTCGGCATCGCCTTACCAAACACCCTGTATATTACACGGAGTAGAACGCCTTTTTTGTGTTTCGCCCAGTTTGCGGCTTCGGCTTCGCCTCAGCCGCAAATCCTGGGCTCAACACAAAAAAGAGTGCGTTCTACTCCTAGTAATATAATATACTATTTCTAAACTTATTAAAACTTCATATCAACACATTGTGTTAAAGAATATATAGTGATAATACGAAAAAAATTGAGGGTAATTCATCGTGCCGTTTTTGAGTTAGAGCGAGTGTTTAACTCGCTCTAACTCAACAACAATGTTGTGTTGAAGAAGTTAGAGGCAGACATTTGGAAAATTTGTCGGTTAGTTGTTTTCTTAATTATTATTGTTCATTACATTTTAAGTGTGTTTGAAATTGTTTTTGAAAATTCTTTTTAGTTAATGAATCTAAATGTTAATCATTTCCTCAAGTATTTCTCTCCTTTATAATTGTTACTCTTTCTTATTTGTTCTAAAAATTTTTAATTTCGTTCTTTAATGTTGAAATATTTATATTTTTTTATTATCGTTGTGTGATAAATTAAATGTTTTCACCCAACTAATGTTTTCGTGACCGGAAGCCACCCAAATATTTTTTTAAATGGATTTATTGAGAATCTTAGCTGTTAAGTTCCGAATCGATAAAAGTGTTCCAAAAAATTAACTACATGGTTAGGTACATTATTAGAGTATTTTTAAAATCGGTATCGTAAATTACCAATTGATGTTTTTTTAAGGTAACTGCCAAAAAAAAATTGACACCTGATATTTTTTTTTTGTTTGCGGTACTGAATTGTGCAAACATATTAGTGAAACATACCTACTAAATTTGGTTCTATTTGGTGAAGCCATTCAAAAAAATATGGCCGATCGAAATTTTGTCAAAAAATTGAAAACTTGCTGTATGTCAGAAACGAAAGGCGGTAGGGATATTCTGTGCTCCTCACTAGCGTATGGCCAGCCACTTACTAAACACCCTGTATATTACCACTGCCAAGTATGCTTATATTTTGGTAACTATGACTTGTTTAATGATTCCGTTGACACCCGGTATAGTAAAAATTATTGTTCTCTACATTGTTAATTCTTTTAATATTGATAAAATATATGCACAATATTGCACTATAATTATAAGGTATTTGTGTAGTATCAAGGAGTTCCATCTCCAGCCACTGTTATTTATTATATTTGTCAATATCTGCACGGATATTCAAAGTAATGTTCTTTGATATGTTAACAGTCTTAAATTGTTTGCATCTATTAACTCTGAAGATTGTCGTCAATTACAACAAGATCTCTCAAAAATTAATTTATACTGTGAATCTAATAAATTACCTTTAAATATCAAAATGTAATACCACAACCTTTACCAAGAAAAATAATCCGATAAATTTTTCGTATAAAATAGATGACGAAACAGTTAATAAATGCAGCCAATCTAAGGATTTCGGAGTCATCTCTGATTGAATATTAACCTTTGTTGCCCATATAAATAACATTACTGCTAATGCTTACAAAAATGTAGGTTTTATTATGAGAAATTCGAAGTGTTTTACGAACATTTGTACACTTTCTCTTCTGTTTAATGATTTTGTCAGGCCAAAATTGGAATATGCTGGTAATGTTTTGAATCCACAACATGATATTCATATCTTTAGTTTGGAGCGAGTTAAGGGAAGGTATATTGAATATCTCTCCTTTAAGACTGACCGTATTTATCCACCTAGGGGTACTCCACAATCTGATTTGTTAGCTAGATTTAACTTAAACTGGTCTAGGAAATAGCGTGCAAATTCGACGACGAATGGTTACCGTCTGCCAATCGATAATCGAAGACACCATAAAAGTACAAATTTTTTTTCTCCCTGGAACTTTTTGGTATGGTGGGGGGATAGGGAGGGAGAGGACATTTATTTTTTAATCGAATTATTATCGATATCTGTCCGCATAGGTAGTTAGTATATGTACTTCATATACCTCAATTACGCTGGCAGACAAAACATCCGGTCGGCGTTCGAGGTAACCGGAAATAGGAAAAAAAATTTAGTTACTGGACTAAATTTGGCGCAAAATGTTTGTTCTGACGTTTACAGTACTGCACTGTAGTTGGCAGACATTTCTATCGGTCGGTTTTTGAGCAATTTGCCATCAAAGTGGCCATTTTTCGCCACTCTGATGGCCAATTGCTCAAAAACTGACCGATAGAAATGTCTACCAACTACAGTACAGTACACGTCAAAACAAACATTTTGCGCCAAATTTGGTCCGGTAACTAAAAATTTTTTTTCTTTCTATTTCCGGTTACCGCGCACGCCGAAGTTTTATCTGCCAGCGTAATTGGGGTATGTGAAGTACATATACTAACTACCTATGCGAACAGATATCGATAATCATTCGATTAAAAAATAAATGTCCCCCCTCTCCCTATCCCCTACCACACCAAAAAGTTCCAGAGAGAAAACAAAATTGTCTCTTCGATTACCGACTGGTAGACGGTAACCATTCGTCGTCGAATTTGCACGCTATTTCCTAGAATAAACGACTTAGTATCTCGGCGAGTCTATTTTTCTATACTGTTTTTATATAAACTGACAAATCAGGTGGACTGCCCAGATGGTTTCAGCTCTTTTTAACTGTTCCGTCGTTTCAAATTCGCTCACACGCCTTATTTTATTTAGCTACTCCAAGAACGATTTTATTAAAATTTTCACCTATTTATAACATGTGTTTAAACTATTTTACATTATCAGTCAAACCTTCATATTTTTCATTGTAGTGTTAATAATATAAAACAATGTATTTTGAATCACCTTTGATACATTTTAGTACATAGTATAATGTTTGCATATTGAGTCCTTACTTTTCACTTTGCCTTCCTTCTCTAATTTTAATATTGATATGTTCATATTTTACATGTAAAATGTTGATTTCCTTTTTTTGATTAGTGTTTGTATTGTGTATATTACAAACACTGATTTGTATGTTTCCTTTAATTGAATGCTTATATGTCTGGGCAGCTGTATATTTAAATAAATTAATTAATTAATTAATCACTATTTAAATATTTTTATTTCGTACCATTAATAAATTTTTAAAAGATAGACTTGTTTTATTTCAATTTAAAACTTCAATATCTTATTAAATAACGAAGTTGATAATAGTGTATTTTGAATTTCTGAATTCGTAAAGAAATATTCTTTGACGAGAGCAGTGTATAACAGAAATTAAAAAAATTAAACTTCAAAGTTTATTTTCTTAGTTTTCTTAATGTACCGATATGATGATGAGAATCTTAAGAAAGATATTAAAGCAGTTTTGATTTTGTACTAGTTTAATAATTTCAACAACTACAAGATATTAACTAACATGTTTATTACAGTTTATTTTCAATAATTTATCTCATGAAATAAAGTACTTTGTTAAAAAAATCATACAGACTTCACATTCGTTGCAATGAAAATAGAAGTAATTCCTTTAGCGTTAATTTTTTTGGACATTTCAGCATGTCATCAATTATGCTTTTTTTTCAAGTTTAAGTTAATATGTATTTAGCAAAAATTATTGTTCAACAATATGTTTACAGTGTGTCACACGGAAAAATGCAACACCTTGAGAACTTTTTTAGTTTTTATCTATTTTGAACAAAATTATCCTTAAAGGTAAAATACATTAGGATCTACTTATGGCCAAAAGACATTCGCCTCTTTACAAATACAAAGCTACCTGCGATAAAAGAATAAACTGAAAAAGAAAAAAATTTTTTGGAAAATATCAACAATAAAAGTTCTTCAGAATTTCCTAAAAAGGTTAAATCCAAAATTTAGTCAAATTTAAAAAATATTGAAATTTGCAGAAAATATGAAGAACATGTTAAAAGCAATATACGCATATTATTACCATTTTAAGAAGTAGATGCAATTTTTGTGCACGTTTTATATTATGAATTTACGATACAGCCTCAACGCGGAGGACAGGACATTCCTTTCTTGAAATGTGCAATATAGAAAGTAAATTCAACGATACATATATAACTGTAGGTAATGAAAGTATGTTCTGACCTCCGTAGATTTGGCAACGTTACTGGAGGTAATAACGAAACGTCAGTATCCTCTCATATATATGTTTTGGAGGTCGGTTCGTATCTTTGGTATCCTCTATATATGAACAAAAAAAAAATGAAAAATCGTTTCCCCTCTCTTGAAATCTGGATTATGGAGGTTCCCCTCATTATATATATGTCAAATATATAGCGATATATAAAAAGGAAGACCCGGAGGTCAGAGCTCCATTTCTATGTGCCGGAGGTAACAACTTAACTGGCATCAATATATATATATATATATATATATATATATATATATATATATATATATATATATATATATATATATATTTTATATCACTTAGAATTCACTTAGCTTTTTAAAAACTTTTTATTTTTACTTTTACAAATATTTATATAGATATATATATATAGTTAGTTACAATTGCTTTGAGCATAAAATATAGACTGACTGCAAATGTGTCTCTTGGTCATATTTATAACATCGTTATCAACGTAGGCACATGCATTTCTTAGAAATCATGCTGTGCCAGCGTTTTACATGAGAAAGCTTTGTCTTAAAAGGAAGTTGTTATCGCTTTAGATAAAGTATATCAAATTATATCACGTACCGAGATAAGGATATAAAGTTACTTGTTGGATAAGATACTTATGCATTTGAATGAATTAATACAGTTTGTTTAGCATATAACAACTCCCTTTCTTTTTGAAAAGTCGGTGTTATTCACCGACTTTTTAGGGAAAATCGGCCATTTCTTCTTCTTCCGTTGGTAGGTGAGGTCTTCTTCTCAGAAGGGTGCCAATTCTTTTCAGCATCTCATTAGGGGTGGCGTCCTTGGATTCCTTACAACCACAGCATCTTTTCCTGCATTTCCAGGCGATGAAGGCGGCGAGGAGACAGATGGACAGACCAATAACCGTATACATGCTTAGGGAAAAATGTTTAGTTATAAATGGCTCGTTTATTAGTTTGTCTAGATCTCTAGAGTATTGTTCGAGTTTGTGGTTGGCTATATCTAGATTTTCTACATTTAGATGATCGAACTTGGGGAGCTGGAGTTTTTCGGGAATATCACTACAACAGTCATAGGGTATAACCACTGGGTGTGAATTGTCCGTAATGTTGATGGTATTGCGGCTTTCTGCTTGCACTTTTGTTATACCGACAAACGCGTAACAGTCCGGATGGAGTTTTAATATAGAGTTCTTATTAACACTGGTAATTTTGGTGTCCATTTTATTACAGTTTATGGTGATATGAATGGGTTCAGAGACAATTATTAACCACACATTGCCTTGTAGTTTCTGAACGTTATAACCTTGTCCATAGACGAGGGAACTTACACAGTTTTCGGGGATTTTTCTGAAGTTTTTCAGTAGCTGGGCTTCGCATGCTGCACTGCTGTCGATCGGGTAGGCGTAGAGGTCTGAGCATAGTTTCTTATGGGAATCTAGTTGTTTGCATGTACTCAGATCTTTGACGGGAATGTACATTAGTGAATCATCGTTACGCGCAATGAATTTTTGTGAGAATGACAAGACATGGCGAAGGCCAGTTCTGTTGTCTAGTATAGGGATAGGATACAAATGATACAGGGTATAGAGTTGCTGTTCTACTAGTGGTATTCTTAGAACGAAAACAAGATCTGATTTTGATTGAAAGGCTTCTAGTTCGATAATTTCTAGGTATTGGGGAATTTCTGAATATTTTACTGGTAGGGGTAGATTATTTTTTACTAAGTTTTGAGAGATTTCCTGAAGTGCAGTAATCAAACTTTCGGGTGAAATAATTGAAGAGTGTATTATTTTCAGGCGAGCGAATGTAATCGCGTTCAAAATGTCATCAAGGTTGCTCTGGAGGTACAAGTAACTTTCAGTCAATTTTTCACATGTTTCGATAAATTTTAGTTCGGCTTGAACCAGTGCAACTCTATCATTTACTTTATGCAGTCCGATTTGAATCTTTTTCATATCCTCGTTAAACGTCACTATATTAATTTGCATATTTTGGATCGTTTCGTTAAAGGTTTTTACTTAATTTACTTAATTTGTTAATACTGTCTGTGAAGAATTGTCCATCTTCAGCATCTAGATTGCCGGTAATTGCTTTAAATATACTACCTGCTCCATTTAATATACCGCGCTTGAAAAATTTCTTCAAATTTTACCTTAAGGGAATTTGATACTTGGTTTAGGAGTGTTATGTGTGTTTTGACTTTGACTAGGAATTCTTTCGTTTCGCGTGTATCGGGGGTGAATATATTGACAGAGTCCATTTATTATTTGAAATAATTATCCTCGTTTCATCGTGGTAATAGACTCCGACGGTGTTATTGATGGGTGTTATTTGGTACTGGGACATGGCTGCTCCGATCAGCAAGGTGAACCTGTAAGGCAATTTAGGCTTCAATATATGGTTTTAACCTGTCAAAGTTAGCTTTAGTTTTTTGTTTTGTTTTTTTATTAAGGAGGGTGGCTGAGTTTTTGTGAAGTTCCAAAATCTCAAATGGCCCGTTATATTTATTACGTAACTTATCGGTGATTTGGGATTCTTTTAAATACACCTTTTGACCAATCTGATATTCGGGGGTTTCCTTTGAAACGTGGGCGTCGAACCGAACTTTCGCTTTTTGTTTTTGTGTCTCAGTTCTGGCGCGCGCGACTTTATAATAATAAGAGAGGCGATTATTTAAGTCTCTGACGTATTTCGTGACTAGTTCTTCCTGATTATATAGCGTTTCAGGTGGTCTACTGGACGTGTGTCCGAAAACTAACTCGTAGGGTGTAAATCCGTGAGTTTTATTAGTAGAGGTATTATAGCATATTATCGCGTAGGGTAATATGTTGAAGGGGTGTTCGTCAGGGTGTTCTGCCACGTGTGCTCGGATCATTTCCAACAAGGTAGCGTGGAACCTTTCTAAGGAACCATTAGATTGGGGATGTCCGACACTAGACTGCGTTACTTTGATGTCATAGAGGAGACATAAATCTTTTAGGATGGCGTTATCGAATTCTCGGCCATAATCGCAATGAATTCGAAGGGGTGTTCCGAAGTGCTGGAAGTAAACGAGTAGAGTGTTTGCGATTGATTTTGCTGATTTATCTTTGATAGGATACGCTTGAGTGAATTTTGTAAGTTCGTCGCGTATAGTAAGTGCGTAATTTTTCGTTGGGACTTCTAGAACGTCTATGTTTATACGTTCAAAAGGGGATTTAGGCGTCTCCGTAATTACGAGAGGGTTATCTAAATTTTTGCGACAGATTTTTGTTTCTTGGCAGATTTTGCAGGTTTTTATGAAATTTTCGACGTCTTTTGTCAATCCTTTCCAATTGTATTTCTCTCGAATACGACGAATAGTCTCATTTATTCCGCGGTGGAGATGAGCTTTGCCAGTATGATGCTGGTCGATAATAATTGGGATTTCGTCGTCACTGGGTGTTCTAGTAATGTTTTGACATATTTTAAGTTTCACGTCTTTTTCCGATAAAAGAAATGACAAAATTTCGAGAATAGGAAGTTCGACATTGTTTTCGATACAATACGTTTTGGAGTCGTCGAACTCTTCACGACCTTTGTATAGCGAGATGAATAGATTTTGGATTACGGTTTCGGGGTCGTATGGTAGAGCCACGATAAAATAGTTTCTATGTCGCACCGACTTACTCGATAATTTATTTAATTCTAAATCTCGGAAGTCTGCGTTTTCTTCGAACAAGTCTTCAAGGATTTTATAATGAAAATCCTTGAGATTGTTTTGTTGGAAAAAGGTCACTATATTTTTGTTGGTTTTGTCCAGGAGTTGCCCGTTCGAAAATTAAATTTTAGAATAGTCGATAAGTGACTTTGTTTTATACAATTTTACGAAAGTATCGAATTCGTTCAGGACACCTTCTTGTTCGTTTGTTTCCGTCGTGTCGCTTGTCGTGTCGCTTGTCGTGTCCTGACTATCAGGATCGGGTTCTATTGGAGTCGAGGGACTTTGAATGGGGTACGTTACTAATTTTGATTCTGCTTGAAAGTTAGAGGAATCTTGAATGTGATTTATCTTTATGCGGGAAAGAGCGTCTGCATTTTTATTAATGCGGCCGGGTTTATATTCGATTTCGTATTCGTACTCTTCAAGCTTCAGTCGCCAGCGTGCTAGGCGGCTACCGGGGTCTTTTATCGAAAAGAGCCACGTTAAAGGCCTATGGTCAGTTATTAGTTTGAACTTTCGACCAAATATGTACGGACGGAAGTGTTTCACGGCCCATACTATAGCCAAAAGTTCACGCTCTATGGTTGAGTATTTGGTTTCGGCTTTACAGAGGGTCCTTGAGGCGAAAGCTATTGGTAAGTCTTTGCCAATTGGGCCTTGTGAGAGCACGGCGCCGATGGCGAACGCGCTTGCATCAGTGGTGAGTAGAAACGTTTCGTCGAAGTTTGGGTAGATAAGTACTGGGGTCGAAGTGAGGGCTTGTTTCAATTCCTCGAAGGATTTGTGACATTCTGAGTCGAAAGCAAAAGGGACATCCTTTTGTAACAATTTGGTGAGGGGCTTGGATAGTTTCGCGAAATTACTTATAAATCTGCGATAATAACCTGCCTACCCGAGGAAGGATTTGATTTCCTTCTGGTTAGTGGGTTGCGGAAAGTTTTGGATGCACTGTACCTTATCGGGGTTTGGTTTTACTCCTTCTTTAGTTATGAGGTGACCCAGGTATGCGACTTCTTTACGAAGGAACTCGCATTTATCAGGTTGGATTTTTAAGTTAGCATTTCGGAGGCGTTTGAACACTTCTGTGAGACGAGAAATGTGTTCGTGAACTGTCGGGGAATATATGATAATATCATCCGTATATACCAGGCATCTCTCGTTCTGAATGCCCATGAGGATGTTGTCCATAACCCTTTGGAAGGTGGAAGGGGCGTTTTTAAGGCCGAAGGGCATGCGAACGAATTCATAGTGCCCGTTGTCTACGCTAAATGCACTTTTCGGGATGTCTTTCGGGTCTATCTCGATCTGGTGGAACCCAGAGGCCAAGTCCAATGTTGTGAAGTACTGGCACTTGCCTAATTGATCCAGGAGATCTGAGATGTTGGGTAGAGGGTACTTATCTCCTACAGTTAACTCATTGAGTTTTCTGTAGTCTACAACCACACGCCATTTTGGCTTACCCGAAGCATCAAATTTCTTAGGGACAACCCACACTGGAGATGACCAGGGGGAGTTAGAGGGACGAATAATATTTTGTTCTAACATTTTGGATACCTGCGTTTTGACTTCTTCTTTGTGTATCTGAGGGTATCGGTACGATTTCGTGAATACCGGTTTCGCGTCATTGGTATCTATCGCGTGTTTAATTTCATTGGTGAAAGTTAGTTGGTCACCTTCAAGATAAAAAATGTCCGCGTATTCTAGACAAAGTTGAGTTATTAGTTCATTTTCTTCCATGTTTAGGTGGTCTAGACGGAGTTGGTTTTTTATTTCATAATGTCTGTCTACGCAAGTTTGGGAGGTTTCTTCGTCTATATAATTCAGTGAGAAATTTTGGATCGGCTCTAGTTTCAAATTTGAAAAATTAACGGTTTTGGGTACCGCGTTTACGTTTAATATAGAGGTAATAAATTCACCTTTATCGTCTATCTGAACTATCGCGTTAGGAAGTCTTACCTTGTCTACTTCGGTAGCTAGCAGTATAGCTTCCGTATTGGACAAGTGACATTTAAGTTTGGTAATTTGTTCTATACGTGGTTCAACTGAAATTATATTTGATATATTACGAGTGGTATCACGATTATCTGGATTTGGGTAATTTTGTATGTTTGGCAGACCCTGGTCCGTGACTTTGTGGATCGGGATTGTTTTGAAATTTGTTACAAGTTTTTTGTTTTTTATATCCACTATACAATTGTAATGATCTAAGAAATCAGACCCTAGGAGTCCATCGAATTCTATGTCAAGATCGCATACATAAATTTTGAATGGTTCATTGTTGTCAAACGGGATAAAGACGGCTTCGTTAATATTTATTTTTTGGTCAGTTATGCCTTGGATCGTAATGTTTTCTGGACATCTCCTACTATAATTTTCTCAAATTTTAGGTTTGAATATGGATAGTCCTGCGCCCGTGTCAATTAATAATCTATGCGTGTTAGTAATGTCATAGATATAATACAAATTTTTGGATTTGACAGACAATAAGGGGCTTATAGGAACTGTTGTTCCGGGAAGTTGAGATTTGGGTTGAAATTGTCCATGTTCATTTTGCCAAATTGGGTTTGCAATACTGTCATCTCGGGGTCTCCGGTTTTGTGATAAGGCGGGTCCGACTGGGCATGTGGGCCTGATCGAAAATCCCGATTATATACAGGTGTTGTATCGAAAGTGGATTCGTCCGTGTAATAATTTTCGGAGGGACTATTAGCAGTATAATAGTCTTCGTTGCTGTTGTCGTATTCCGAAGTATTAGCTGTATAATAGTTCGGACTTGTGTAGGGGTTATTATCAGTATAATATCCCTCGTTAATATTTTCGTAAGGGTTATCGTGAACGTAATAACTTTGATTTTGTTGCTCTAGATTTTCGGGTTCAGTATTTTGATTGAGGTGAAGCGTTTTTCTATTTGAATTTGGTCTATAATAATTAGGGTTAGGTTGAATCGCAGGTGGTCTTGCATTATTGAAATTTGGGTTTGGTGCAATGACGGGTGGTCTTTGTTGCTGGAAGTTTTGTGAGCTTCCAGGATTTTGGTTATAATAGTTAGGTCTTTGTTGTTAGAAATTTTGCGAATTTCCAGGATTTTGATTATAGTAATTAGGCCTAGGATAGATTTGGGGAGTACCAAAATTTGGGGGTCGAGAACTTTGTTGTCTCTGACGACATTCATTAGCGACGTGTCCCGTACGTTTGCAAAATGAACAATGTCTTGCAGGTAAGGGGAAGTTTTGGTTACGCGTGGGAGTGATTGCACTATTGTTGCGATTGGTTTTTTGTGTTTCAAAGTAATTTAGTTGGAGTTCTTTTCGAACTCTCGTTATTGCTTTTAGCATATTCTCAGGGTCGCTTGCCCTAACAACATGCGCAAGTTTGGGTTCTAGTCCCGTGAGTAGGGTGTTCAAAACCATGCCCTCAGTTAATTGCGTTTGGGCTTGTTTTTGTGCCGCTGTTAACCGCTGTTTATGAACAGAAGCATGCATTTTTGCTTCGTGGGTTTGTAAGCGCGCAATAAACGTGAGCGGAGATTCACCGGGAAGTTGTCGCATTCTTTGCAAGTCTTGTATCAAGGAGGTTAGGTCTCTACTATCACCAAAATGATTCTCTAAAAGAGTCTTAATTTCTTCCCAATGAGTGGGATTTCTAGAGTTCACTAGTTCAGCTGCACGGCCTTTTAATTTGTTTTTTATATGAACAGTTAAAAGTACCACCTGGTTACCAATCGACATGCCATAAGCGGTTCTGCATGAATTTAGGAATGTATTTAAATTTATTTGATTACCGTCATACTCAGGGATAATTGAAAATATTTCGCTCAATTTATACGGTTCAATAGCATCTGGAGGGGGTTGAGGTTGAGGTTGAGGTTGGGGTTGAGGTTGAATTTGTTGGTGTTGCTCTTGCTGTTGTTGGTTTTGTTGTTGTGCGTGCATATTTCTAGTCGTTACTGGCATAAACTAATTTGAGTTTGGAAACTTAGATTATTTTACTTATAATAGCAAAGGACAACAGAACTGTTCTTTCCACGAACAATACGCAAGAAATGATGCGATTATTAATTCTAATTAAATTTGCACTTAAACGGGATGATTCAGTAAATACTTACACGTAATAAATCCTCATTTGTAGGTTCTTTCTTGATTTAGGGATTGGAATCCGCCGCCCGTCGTCAAAGGTCTCCTTGTTCCGGCGATCCTTTCCTGAAGTTAGGCCCTTCTTGGGGTGTTCCTTATTCTTCGGGGAGGTTTTCGTTGGTTAGGCTCTTCTTCCAGGCGTTATTACCAATCCTACCGACTGCGCCACTTTTATATCACTTAGAATTCACTTAGCTTTTTAAAAACTTTTTATTTTTACTTTTACAAATATTTATATGGATATATATATAGTTAGTTACAATTGCTTTGAGCATAAAATATAGACTGACTGCAAATGTGTCTCTTGGTCATATTTATAACATCGTTATCAACGTAGGCACATGCATTTCTTAGAAATCATGCTGTGCCAGCGTTTTACATGAGAAAGCTTTGTCTTAAAAGGAAGTTGTTATCGCTTTAGATAAAGTATATCAAATTATATCACGTACCGAGATAAGGATATAAAGTTACTTGTTGGATAAGATACTTATGCATTTGAATGAATTAATACAGTTTGTTTAGCATATAGCATATATATATATATATATATATATATATATATATATATATATATATATATATATATATATATATATATGTAAGACAGAAATTGAAATACTTGTTGCCAGGTATTTCTACTTTACAGCGGTTGGCAAGTACTCTTAATTTAAGAAATGGAATATTAATTGACGTTTTAAGAATTATGGACACTTGTGGACTAAACAAAACGGACATGCAAAAACTTCTCTCGTATGATGAGATAAAACTATGTTCTACGTATGAGTATGACCAAAAAAAATGATGAAACAGTAGGAAAACACAATTACATGCAAGTAATCATGGTCAGAGGTTTAATTGTCCCATGGAAACAACCAGTTTATGTTGGTTTTGATAAGAAAATTTCCAATACCATTCTGGATGAGGTATTAAAGGAATTGCAAAAAATTAACTATTATGTTGTTGCTTGTGTTTCCGACTGTGGAGGAGGGAACATGGGTTTGTGGAAAGAATTAAACATCAACATTGAAGGACATACATTTTTATAAATTTATTTCTACCTCTCATACATTAAACTTCAAATGCCGTTATGAGGTATCAGTATCAATAATATTCTGTTGAACGGACATTAAATCTTGAATAATATACTTTCAGATGTTGTATCGGGTTTGTTTTAATAATGATAATTTACTGATTGTTTTCATCAAATTCAAGGTAAAAGTTGAAGTCGAAAATCATATACTAAATTTACCAATTTACCAATTTTTCAAGAGCTATAACTTTTACATTCTATACCAGAATCTTATACCAGAATCTTATATCTGAAGGTCTCCTTTTTCGAAGCCTGTATTTGTTATTATTTTTTATATAAGTGAGACTTGACTCAAATTTTGGACGCCATATTGGTACAGCCATGCCATTTAGATTTTTTCTAAGTTTTTGTATTTTTTGGGAAAATAATTCCTACCTTCATGCTAAATTTCAAGTTCCTAGCTCATCAGAAAGTACTCAAACAATTCATAGACATAAGCATGTTCATAGTTACACTCTACTTTTATATAAGACGAAGAAGAGTGTAAGTTTTTACCTATATTTATCTGACCGGTGAATTATTTGGGTACTTCTCGATGAGTTAGGAACTTGAAATTTGGCATGGATATAATTTAAAACTTATATGTGAAACTGAAACTGTTTATGATAAAAGCTCTTTCATTTTATATATAAACTATGCATGTTACTTCTATTGCTTAGATATATATTAATATAAAACCTATATGTGAAACTGAAACTGCTTATGATAAAAGCCCTTTGAATTTATATATAAACTATGCATGTTACTTTTATTGTTTAGAATAGAATAGAATAGAATATTTATTTATTTATATAGGTTAACAAATGATACAATGATTAATTTTAATATAAAGGTATAGGCATAGGTATAAATAAATAAATGAGTGATTGCTTAGACTCGTTAGAGTCTGTGAGCAATGGGTAGTTTCATAAGAGTGTGCGTACATATGCGAAATACCCAACTAAGTTCTATTTATTTTGCGAAGGGTCCTAAGAACCTGAATGCAAAGGCAATAGACCCGTGTTGGGTATTATCAATATAAGTTTTCATGGATTTTATAAAACATGTATTTTCATTTAATTGCAATAGAATTTGCTGTTAGTGAATTTTCAGGTATTAATATTAAGAAAAATATTAAAATTAAAATATTAGAAGTTAACTTAAAAACGAAAATTTACAAAAAGTAAAAAACATAAATTTGAGGAATTACAAAACTTAAAGACTAAAAGAAAGCTTAAAGACTTCCAGTATTAATAAATGTATCTATTTCTGTGTAATTTATGTTCAGCAGCCATTTTTTTATTTCTTTTTTATATTTTGTTACAGATCTGATTTGTTTAATATCTTCTGGGAGCTTATTATATAATCTAGGACCTAAGTAGACAAAACATTTTGTTCCTATAGTCTTTTGTGCAACGACTACCTTTATTTGTTTTTTAGTTTTACCTCTTGTGTAGTAGTTATGATCAACGAGTGTTGTTTCTGAGTATATTTTGTATTGGTACATTAATAAACATTGCGAATATAGCTTACGGACATTTAATAATTCTGACTCTTTGTATAATAATTCAGTAGGATAAAGGTTGGGTTTTCCATATAAGATCTTTAAATATATTTTTTGGATTAATATTAATGGTGTAATGTTAGTTTTGTTTGCACCTCCCCATGCTACAATACCATATTTTAAAATCGATTCAATCATGCCATAATAAATGATTTTAATGTGTTTCTTGCTTAATATATCTTTTAAAATCTTAAATCTGTAAATTAAAGATCTTAGTTTTTTTACGGTGTTGGTGATATGATGATTCCATTTTAAATGAGGGTCTAAAGTTATTCCCAGATAGTTAATTTTTTCACAGGTAGTTATGACCAAATTAGTGTTAACAATATTTATTTCATTAAATAAAGGTAAATTGCTTCTATAGGAGCAAAATGGCAAATATTTTGTTTTTGAGATACTAAGGGTCAAGATATTTTCATCAAACCAATCCTTAATCACCTTTAAGTCCAATTCCGAAATTATTTTCACTTCTTCCCATGAATTTCCTTTAAAAAATATGGCGGTGTCATCTGCAAATGATACTATATCTCCTCTAATATTTAGGCTAAATATGTCATTTAGATACATAATAAATAAAATTGGGGCAAGAACCGTACCTTGTGGAAGACCATAGAGCACGGTTCTTACTTTGCTTGTTTGGTTTCCTATTTTTACAACTTGTGTCCTTTTATCTAAATAACTTTTCAATAAATCGTGGCAAAGACCTCTTACACCAAAATTTTCTATTTTTTTTAATATCTTATTGTGACTAATTGTGTCAAAGGCCTTTTCCAGATCTATAAAAACACAGGGGGATGGTGTACTACTATCCAAACAATCATAAACCTTTTTAGTCAGGCAGGCTATAGCATCACTTGTTGATGTATTTTCTCGGAACCCAAACTGGTTTTTTGATAATAAATTAAATTTGTTGAGGTATTGCACTAATCTTTTTTTTAACGCTTTTTCGAAAATTTTTGCAATATTAGAAGTCAAGGATATAGGTCGGTAATTTTCCATCAAATTTTTATCCCCCTTCTTATATAAACCCAGTGAACACGGATACATACCTGGTATGTCTCTCTTACGTAATCTATTCAACATGTTATATCCAAGGATATTGGATGTATGGTAAATGTAAGGTACATGGACCTTAAAATTTCAGCCACAAAAAAGTTATAGCCATGTAATGGCAATATAACTTGTAACATACTCATATGTGGCAAATATATAAAATACATGTAAAAGACATATATTGTATTTTAAAATATTTACCTTAAAATATGTTCTGATGTTACATGTGTGCTATATAACATGCAATTTCCGTGGTATATGCACAAGGGCGTAGCAATAGCAAATAATATACAGGGTGTCCCCAAATGGGGTTACCTATACCACAAGTGGACCTAAATTTTAGTTTTTCGACAGTCACTATAAGAAAATTTTGTTTCTTAAAGAAATACGATGTGTTAAGAAAATGTACTTTTTTAAGCAGGGCGCTCAAAAATTTCAAAAATATGAATTTGACCCAAGAGCAAACTACCTTTAGTTTTCTCATTTTTAAGGAAAATGCAATTTGAGAAAATTGTTTATTAAATCTTGTGTAATACATCTTTTTCCCCAATGCCTCACCTCAGTTTTCGTATTTTTCCGTAACGGATACTAAAAAATTTAGGTTTATGAAAGAAAAGTATTTCAAATGGCTTTTTTATTAAAAATGAAAAATAAAGGTAGTTTACTCTTAGGCAAAATTCATATTTTTGGAATTTTTAAGCACCTTCATAAAAAAAAATAATTTTTTTAAACATAAATCGTATTTTTTTAAAAATGCGGAAATTTTTATAGTGACTTTTTGTCCAAAAATTAAAATTTTGGTCATTTGTTGTATAGCTAATCCCATCCGGGGACACCTTGTACTACTGTTACAATATGGCTTAAGTAAGGAAAAACTAGATGTAAAAAAAGGCCAATCTAAAATAAATAATTTTTATATTCATAAAATACATATATCATAATAATATATTAATCAAAGTCATACAAGAAGGATACGTTCATTTATATAATGAGTTAATCAAAAATAAACCAACTGCCAAATTAATAAAGGAACTAAATGCCAAATTGCACATTCTCTAAACTATTTAGTTTGTTTATTACAAGCAAACTCTTGGTTAACAGAAAACATAGAAGATAAAATAGCTGAAGAAAAATAACATAAATAGAAAAAGTTAGCTGATTGCAAGCTATGTAATAAGGTAAAAAAAATAAAGAAAAGCCTGACAGTATACATGAATCATTTTCATTCCGCTATAAATTACGAAGAAATAAACATTAGCATGATTACTATAGAGACAAGAAAAGTGTATAAGTTTTTGGTAAAACAGAACAGCTTTATCTTACATTAAAAGAAGTTTCAGGGAAAAAGGTAGACATTAAAAGCTTAATGAAGTTTGTTCCAAATGATGCTCGGACTTTTACAACATTTAAAAACTGTGGATTTTGAGGGTGACATTGAAGGCTACAGTAACACTATTGATTTTGATATAGACGTAAACGAACAGTAGAAACGAAAATCGCAGGCATATTAATGAGAAGTACGACACTTTGCATTTTCTAAGTGTCTTTACACCTACATACACAAAATATACTATTTTTGACAGTCGAGTTATTATTATATTATCTATATATTAAACACAGGTAATTTTTAGTTTTATTACTTATTTACTCTAGTGACTGAATAAATGCTTTTTTGAACTATATATTTAACATCCGAATAAAGTTTGGTTTAATGATGGTTATCCAAATTTAATTGTACCAAATATCAACTAAAATTCTGAACGAAAATAGTTAATGAAAAAACAAGAATTCTTCAATTATTCAAAAAGGAGCTAAAAATCTATTAGAAACAAGAAAAATTCAACAAACGTGACAATAATACTCAGATAATGACGAAAACAAATTTCCTATACAAAAAAAAAATTTACTTACAGACAAACCTGTCAGCATGAATTTGCAAGCAGACTAATATTTAAAACTTAATTATCTTAAAACTAGTTTTTGGCGCCTGGTTTCCTTTTTTCATACATATCTCAATAAATTATGGTACAATAACTGCTCCAGCTTCTTGTTTTCTCTCTGTAGGCTTTGCTTTGACAGTCGGAACCACTCACTAGCGATGTTCTCAAATTCTTTTTCACAATGTGGGACGTTTCGTTAACAGCAGCTAGAACAATAGTTTATGACAAAATTTTATAACTTTTTTGTGTATTATTTACTTAAAAACAATTTCTAACTTTTTTAGAAATTCTTTGTCTTTACCTAGGTACCTATACTATGTTACATCGTTGCCCAAGGACTTTGTTTCCATTTATTACTTATATAAATGTGTAATTTTAATGATTGCGATTATACAATTTAAGCTACAATAAAGCACCTATAATTTTTCTGTGGCTTGAGCTTAGTTAAATTTCATTAAATTTCAATTTCAAGATTGGGAAACATGTCAATAAAACTCCAACAAATAAGTAGGTACCTAATAAGTGACTTAACACTGCACCGAGGTGCTAATGATTTACACTTGTACGTACTTACCTACAATAGTTTTGATCTCTGAACTTGATTCCACACAAAAACAAAGACGATATTTTTAACATGTTAAAACGCACGCTAGAAGTCACGTTGCACCTCCTTTAGGGTCACTTGTGTTAGGTTAGAATATTAGGATTAGGCTATTTTGTTAGGGATATTTGAGTTAATTTCGTATCCTTTTCTAGCGAACTATGTAATACAGAGTGCGAGAGATGTCCTATAATAATTTTATAACCAGATTTACCGGGAAATTTAAAACATCACAATATTAAAATGTTATCCAACTGTATGAAGATACGGGATTATCAAACTAGTTTTTGATCGGCGAGTTTTATTTTTTGTTATTAGATACATAAAAAAAATAAAACGGCCGGTAACACTAATCACTATTTTAATAAATTTATAGAGTATTTAAATGAATAAATCATCAAGTATTATATAGGCACAATTACATTTTCATTACCACTTAATGGCAACTGAAGACATTTTTGTTTAATATCACAAGCGTTAATTGGTAAAAGAGCTTCTTATTTTCATTGGGCATGCTATTATTATGTTGATTAAACTACACTGGTCACTGATATTATAACCTAACTATAGCAGCTACTACACCAAAACAATATACATAATATATATACTTAACCAAACTTTTTTGACATTCCATATGTAAGCTAGCTTGTTTCACGTTTGTAGTTTACCAAATTACATGATTAAATATATATGTGTAATGTAATTGTAGAAAAACTTAAAATGTCCATGATGATCACAAAATATATAAATGTTATATGTTATATCTGGTGTAAACATATAAGATGGGTTGATGTGTAATATGTAGCAATTATCTAAATATCACATATTTTAATGTTATTATTTAACACACAAGCAATATAACTTTAAACGTACATATTGATTACAAAAATACATAAATGTTATATAGCTGATAAATACACATAATACTTGTTATTGTAATGTAGCAGTTACGTAAAAATCACATATTTTAATGTTATTATTTAACAAACAGGCAATATAACTTAAAATCTACATGATGATAACAGACATACATAAATATTATATGGCATGTAAATATACAAAATACTTGTTATTGTAATGCAGCAGTTATGTAAAAATCACATATTATAATGTTTGTATTTAACAAACAGGCATGTTTTTTAATAACTTAAATGTATATAGCATTTGAAGATGGTTTATATAATAGAGATATATTTGGTAATATGGTGTGTGTTACCTTGACAATCTCTCTTTGGTACGTAACAGCCATATGTGTGTTCACTGGGAAGGTTTAATTATAGCAACTTTAAAATTGGATGGACATATTCCGGATTGAAAAATTTTATTTATGAGATTGACTAATAATGGTGTTATTATGTTTATTGTTTCTTTTAACATTTCTGATGTGATGCCATCACATCCAGGAGCCTTATTATTTTTTAGTTCTTTTATGTATCCGTTTATTTCCTTGTCGTCTACTGGTGTAAGAAAAAAAGAATGATTGGTAATTGCAATAGGGAAAGTTGTATTAGGTAACACTATTTTATTTGCTAATTTTTCTCCTATTTCTGTGTAATGCTTGTTAAACTCGTTTGCAATTTGTTTTTCGTCATTTACTACATAATTGTTTTCTAGTTTAATTTGTGTTATTTCCTGATTTTGTCTTTGACTTTTAATAATATCCTTTGTTATTTTTCAGAGAGTTTTACTACAGTGGTTATTATTTTCAATTTGTTTCTCATAATAATCTTTTTTGGTTTTTTTAATCAGTGAATTTACTTTATTTCTATATATTTTATATTTTTGTTTTAAGTCTACGTTTAAAGGTTGTTTTAGTAAATCTTGGTACATTTTATCACGAGTTTCGATCGATGTTATTAAACCTCTTGTAATCCATTTTTTCCTCTTTTTTAAGTCTTTTAATCTTATTTTTTTGGTTGCATTTTGTATAGCAGTTTTAAAGTTATTTATTAGAGTATTACTCATCTCTTCAGGGTCTCCTGTTTCGTAAAAATGTGTCCAATTTATTTTGGACAGTTCATGGGTTATTTGTTTATAATTAACTTTTTCAAAATAGCAGTCTTTTTTTTCATTAAAATGTAACTCGTTTTTTTCTATAGAGACCAATGTCGCATAATGGTCAGTTATATTTGACGTGAGTATTATAGGTATTACTTTTACATTATTCTGCGTTTTTATTTTAATAAATATATGATCTATACAACTTTTATTGTTCTGCTGAACTCGTGTGTAATTGTTTATGAGGGATTCAAAACCTTTACCATACAGCATGTTCAAATACTCGTTGGCAATTTGATCATTGGATAAAATGTCTATATTTATGTCTCCACTAACCAGAATATAATCTGCTATTTCAAGATTTTCTATAAACGCTCTGAACTCTTCTAAAAATTCATTTACATTTAGGGAAGGAGGGCGGTATATGCCTATTATTATAAATGACTTATTGTTAATAGTTAAAGAACATTTAATAATTTTTAGAGGACCAAGGCTGGTGATATCTACTTTATGATTAAGGTTATTTTTAACATATAAAACAACACCATCATTCTGGTTATAATTTCCCATGTTATAGTATACTTCATAAGCATCTAAATGAAAGTCATTTATGTTTGTAATTTGCCATATCTCTGTTAAACAGATACAATCAAATGGTTTTAGCTCAGACAAATAAAGTTCTAATTCGTTAAAGTTTTTTGAAAGGCTACGAATATTGTTGTGGAAAAATGTGAAGTATGGGGTTTCAAAACTATCATTACACTCTGTAATATTATTTGCTAATTTCGTTTCGATTGACTGATACTGGAAGTCTCTAATATAAGGATTCATGTTTTAATTTGTATTTATGTGATTTCACATAATACAGTTGACCGATTTATTTCTAAATAAACAATAGGTAACGGCTAAATCTAATAATTAATATTAAAATATAGTAAATAATAGTGTTGTAAAAATACAAATAATTAAAATTTAAATAAAAATTGATATCCTAACATTAAATAAAGTAATCATTAATTAAGATTGATTAATTAGGATTAAGATTTTTTTGAGAACACGTTCTGACACTGTTTCTAAGGATTCTACTAGAGTTGGTTGTTCCAGGCTGGTTATTATTTTTGTTCACCTCATCTTCATTATTTTCAGAAAAAGTTTTATTGGGGTCGGGGGTTGAAGGAGCACTAATTGTTTTCCGGGCTTTTAATTCTGAAGATATGCTATTTGGTGTATCAGATCCAGTCGCTGTTTTGAAGAGAATATCTGGGTGGCTATTTCTTAACTGGGCTGCGTTATATGTTTCCCCGTTAATAACTAATTTATTTTTCACTATTTTTGCCGAATATTCTTTTTCACGGGCTAATTTTAAATTTTCAATTAAAATCTTTCTCTCAGCAAGTTCTTGATATGTTAAGTCTGGACTGACGTAAAGACCAGTACCTTTGAGTTTGCTACAGTTTTTAAGTATCTCTAATTTTTTGTTGTAAGAAAATAGTTCCACTAGTATAGGTCTAGATTTATTTTCAATTTTTCTCCCAATACGTACTATATCTCGGGTATCAGAGGCCTCAAAATTTATATTCAAATTATTCTTTATGTGTTTTATAACATTTTCCAAGCTTAGATAGATATTAATTAAGTATATATGTTATGTTACAATCATTTATTTTTTGTTACAATATAAACCTTTACAACTTATAACTTTCTTCTCGATTATTCTTAGAAGTACTAAGTAATAGACCTTGGACAATAAATTATTTAATTAGTAAAGATATCTTGTTTTATTTTCAGTTATACATGCATGTAATAGTCGGGGAGTCCTCCCTAGCTGTATATACGTGCACCCCCGCCCAATCCTTGGGGACAATGTTTTTCAAAAAGATTACCCAGTAAACTTAATGTAACTTTACCTCTCTGAGAGGTAAGATTAATAGAACATCTTTATATAAAATATTTTACATAATTTTACATAGCATATACGTAAAATAATATCATATTTAAGTCAACATATTAATTACTTATACACAAGTTTACATATTTGCTACATAATTTTACTTAAAAATGTTTACCTACTTCATTTTACGACATCGAAATCATGGAACGCGTCACACGGTCACGCAGCACGCCAGTGTAAAATGATGTGAAATCTAACGTTTGTGTTTTTTGATCATTTTTGTGAAAAATTGTGGATGATGCCTTTTAATAACTTTGATGCAGAACTGTGAACCATAAAGCGTTGTGACTTTTTTAAATATTATTTTATTTGGACGTTTTATTAGTGTAGAGGTTAGGTGCAAACATAAACATGCCCTCTTGTTTGCGAATTTGGTGTACATACCTTTGGAGGTGCACCATTTTCCAGTGAATGACTCAAAAGTAAGTTTGTGTTGTACCGTTTTTATAAAGATATTTATTTAAATGAAACGTAATCTTTTTATAGGTTAGAATTATTTCATGGGCAATCGTTATTCTCGACAGACAATTATATCATTACATGGATTTTGTTACCCAACAGCTGTATGTTGGTGCTGTCCCCACATTATTAAGTTCAACTGAATCCAGCGTAAGGAGTTGTAATTCAAGGAAACCCAGATCTTAATAGTGACCAAAAGCTTTTGCGAAGTACTATGCATAGGTATGGTTATTGTTTACCGACATCTTATGGCACCTACTTTGTGTTCGTTATTGTATTGTACATATATTTCAAGGTTATGTATGTGTAAAGTAGGCTAATATTTTCCTGCAATTTTTCTTTTGTCCAAAATTGGCTTCAGCACGTCAAAATATTTCAGAAAAATTAGATCAGAACCTTAGGACAAAATCATTGCCCCTTTTTAGGGGATAAAAGGGGTGGTAACCAAAAACTGATAAATTTTTTTTTAATATCAGAATCGGTTTCAACATGTTAAAAAACAGGATTAGATGGTTCTGATCAAAAGCGCAGCCCCTTTTTTTGTTGTCTTGTGATTAATGATATTGCTTGTATCGCCATTAAAAAAATTAATTTGATCATTATAAAACTACGAAGAAAACTGGAATTGTCTGAACCTTTATGGTTAATTTTGTTGCAAGAAATTAAGACAATTAAGATTTGTCATTATTAAAAATATGCTTCTGGTAGAATTAAATCATCTTGGTAAAGGACCCCGCACATTTTCTTATATCAAATGGCTCTCGGTGAATGTAATAGTATAATATAATTTAATATTTATACAAAAAAAGCTTAAGAAACAGTAACAAGTTCGAAAATTGAATCGTTGATTGTTTACTTTTCAGTGGCGTTATTTAACAATTTGTTTATATGGCTGTTAAAAAAACTACTTTTATCATGGGATTCTCATAAGATTGATGCACTCGTCTACAACTTATGCATGAAAAAAGTACTGCTTTACCGAGTGCTTTACACACTTGTTGCATAAATAAGTAGGTATTTTAAAATTATTTAAAACAATTTTTTGGCAATTATTTAACAAATGCATTTTTTTCATGCTTCACGGCTCCCAATTGGCGTAGAAAACCCCGTTTTTTAAAATTGTTTCTTTTTTTGTGATCTTTTGAAGCATTCCCAGATAGCATTTTTACATTCAGAGCATGTGCTCGGAACGTACTTTATGTACCCATGGAACTAAGAATGAATATTCATTTTGTATTCCGTGTAGAAAATCTGAATGTCAGAGAGACGTACAGATGACCGCCTCTCGATATACAAGTAAGATTCCTACAACGTACCCATAGACCAAAACGGAACTTGATATGAACCAGAAACGTATATTGACATACTGATAGATACATGAGGTATATAGGAGGAAGTAGTTACCTAATGAAAGAACAACCGGATCGGATCACTGAACATTTGTGTTCAACCAATCAAAACCTATGACAGACCTGCCGGAGCAAAGTATTTGTGTTCAAGGTTATGGTCAATGACCTGTCTGGGAATCAATTAAAACTACTGTTCCCACAATAACATCTGGTGTACACGTGTTAGACAGCTGGCGGTGATTCATAATTCACATTTGGCGAACAGATGGTACATGCAGGTGTTATCTGGTGGTGGCGACATATTATGAACAGATAGCGTCAAGATGTTAGATATCTAGTGGTATGAGTGGGGGGGGGGGTCTTATTATATAAACCTGGAATTAAAGCAGAATTTATTAGTTATGTTTGAATCGAGTGATGTAGTGGAGACAAAGCAGTGTTGTGTTTGCCGCAGACTAATTAGTAAAAGATACCTCTCCAGTGACTCTTGGCTGAGTAGGCCTAAACTGATAATAAGTTATTGTACGTATTGTAACCAGACAAGACCAATTAAACTTAATAGGTTTTATGAATACGATCCTTTCCGTATTCTAAATTCACCGATTCAAGAAACGTTTTAAAATCTCCATGGTTACGCAGTTCATTGAGAATGGGCTATTCTTACTGGATAAGAGTGAAATTTTATGATGAAAATAAAATACTTATACACCAAGAGATGATAGAGAGCTATAAATTCCGATGTGCTAATAAAAAGTTTGATATAAAAGATAAAAACTATTCTTTCATCAGAATTACAGGATGTTATGAAGAATGCGAGTGTGGTTATTACGAACTCGACGACAATGAGAAATCGACATACTATTGTCATTCTGAATGTAAACTCGATGATGATGGGAAATGCTCTAAACATCTTACAGAACCTCCTATTTGTAAATGTATTGATAGTGATTTAGACTAAGTTGAAACATAAAAATGTTGTAATGTCATAGAAATAAAAGAACTAAAATATATTGCATGTGTTTTATTTTACAGCCATACCATACCATACCACACCATACCATACCATACATACCATACATACCATACATACCATACCATACCATACCATACCATACCATACCATACCATACCATACCATGCCATACCATACCATACTATACCAGGTAATACTCATTGTGAAAAAAGAAATCATTCATAAACCTCATGAAGTGCAGAAGATCTGGCATGAGAAAGTGTTTAAAAACAAGCAAAGGTTTTCAGGTAAATTATAATGAATGGTAAAATATATGTCAGGTGTGGGATTCGAACCCACGCTCCGGTACGGAACCATACGCTAAAGTGGGGCGCCTTAGACCGCTCGGCCAACCTGACTTACATATATCTCTTTAAATATTCATTTGGGTGTTTTATTCTACTAACTAGAATTTATAATAAATTAAATTTATAAGAAAAGTATTTTCATTCTTCCCCCTCTCCTAAATATAATAGAATATAAATTCAAGTTAATTTAATAGAACATTAGTGTGTTTATAGATATTACGATGATAACCTCGCAATTTATAGTTTTACAAGCCATTTGGCACGGAATTCTCTACATACAACAATCTCACAATACTAAAGAGGTCTTTATTTGTTTCGATAGCAACGGCACAAGAAATTATAGTTGGCCTTCAAAATGGAAACGAATGATACCTTCCACAACAATTAATGACTCAGTCCTTACATCTTCAATACCTAAAAATAGTACTGTGTACAAACTACGACTAAGGCAGAATGATAACTCTACTAAAGAAACAAAGTGGAATCAACTATTTAGTAAATGTCCCCCACCACTAAGCGCTGATAGTACAAAAACAGATTGTAAACTAGAATTAGGCGCAGTTTCTTACCTGATCTACTACATTGTGCTGTGTTCCTCGTTGTTAGTTATTGAATTGATTGCCGGACTTATACAGACAATATGGATCCAGAACTGAGCTGTTTACACTGTCTAGCAAACGTATTAATAACAGAACACAGGCATGGTAAAAATTTATATGACTTTACTGAGGAAGAACTTCGGAATTTTCCATTAAATTATCTGATCGACAAAGCTGGCCCCATGGAACTTCTTTGCGCATGGGTCAAGTTACCAAATGAATATAAAAAAAATTTCAGGCTAACGATTCAATTACCTTGTTTTGTACACCACAATCGTCCTGAATGGAATGGTCACGTGGATGGTCCACCAGAGCCACAATCCAGATGTCAAGTATGTAAATGGGGTCTTCAAAGATGTGGATTATATTAAATAATTGTAAATTTTATATATTTATGCGATATTTATTATAAACCATGGCGGAAAATAATAAAAAATAATTAATAATGTATATGTGTTTTATTTATAAGTAAACAACAATGTATGTGTTTTTACTATAAATTACAAAGCTAACAAATTACAAACCTAATAAATCGAAATCAAAATTATCTAAATCTAAATTTTCCCATTCTAATTCAGACTCATCCAAATTAACACTATCCCATCCTGATTCTGGCTCTTCCATGTCCAGGCGTCTAGCATACTTCAGCAAAATGTCTAAATTTTTATCACTACTGTCAGGAATTAGATGATGCCCCCAAGCCAAGGTTCTTACATCACCAGGTATAACATACCTTTTATCATCAGCAGACGATAGAGCTACTTTATTTTTAAGTTCAGTGTGAATGGTATGTAAAGTGGATTTAAATATAGACATTTTACGGAATATTAAACCGCCGTTTTCGACAACCTGGACATAGTCTGAAAAATCTATTTGATGTTTAATAACACTTTTAGAAACACCTTTCGCCTTTTTCATTAGATCGTCGGCTTTAACACAGTACGCTTTCGCACCAGTACCATAAAAGCTTTCTATTGGTCTTCCAGCGTATTCGTCCTTCATTTTCCCTACCACAGACTTTGTTTTGGGCATGTTATGGATGTTAGTTGCATTATAATTTGAAGTATCGAAAAAATGAATGTTTCTCTTGATGTCATCATAAACATCATCTGTATATATTTCTAAAATTAGACTGTCGGTGTCTGTGTATAAAACGACTGCGTCATCTTCATACATTGATTTAATGTAACCGTATAGAAATTCGTAGATAATAGTCTTTGACATATCCAAAATGGAAAAGCCTATGTAGAGCGGTTTGTCATACACAACTTTTAATTTTTCCAACTGAACAGCCACTAAATTTTCATCGAATACAGAACAGGATTTAAAATGTGGCATGGCTATTAATGCTCTAGCACCTAATACACCTTTTTTATTTTCCCAGCACGAGCATAGTTTAATGTTTTGTCTTTTATCAACGTTTTCCATAGTTTTGCCAAAAATTGAATTCACCATCAACTTGAATAGATCCTTTTCAAATTCGTTTTTAGCAGAATTTCGGAGATTTGTGTTTAAATCAATATATGGCTTCAACCAGGGTGATTGGGAAAATTCTATTATCATATGCACCTTCTTTAATTTCATGCCGTATTTCAAACATTGTTTCAAATTTTTGTAGTGAATGATATATTTATATTTATTTCGTAAGTTCGGAATTAATTTGGCAGTTTTACTTTTGGGAGGAATCATTCTCTCTGGACAGAATGGTAAGTCGTTATGATCACCGTGCAAGTCTGATGGATATTCCAAGTCAACTTCTAGAACACAACCTTTTGGCGAATTTTCTCCAATTAGGGAACAATCAAAATTTTCGACTTCTTCTTCCTTCAACCACCTAAAATCACCTGTGGGCAGGTATCTTTCCATTGCGGATCCATATAAATTTGTGGCGTCTAGGTACATGATATATGACGTTGGTTTAGTGGAATCATAGTTCGGTAAAAATTTATTATTTGCCACAGCCTTTCTTTTACTACATTGAGCCACGCCTCCTCGAATACCTTTTCTAAAGAAATGCACAGTATCTACATCGGTTAAAAGTTCAAGTCCAACACCTGTGTGACGTAACATCGCATCCCAGCTCAAAGAAGGTGCTGTCAAATAATGAGCTGGATCTAATTTGTACTGTTCCAAACACACTTTCCGAAAATTTTCAAACACATCGGCTAATAATAAAATGTCTGATTTTAGATATAAGTCTGCGTACTCTCCCAACGTTTTACATTTGAAGGTATTCCATACTTTATTGGCTCGCTCGTAATCATCGTCGGAAATGGCTTCATTTGTTAATTCATTGTAAAACTTATCTTTTGAAGGTAATTGTGTTTCTTCCAATTTTTCAAACGAGTCTACATAATTGTAAGGAAAAACACCTTTCTGTCTGATTAAACTGAATTTTTCATCATCTTGAAAATATTTTCTAATCTCAGTACACTGATTCGATTCTAAACTCTGGCTCAATTTATCGAGAGATTTGGATAAAAATCGAAAAGAGTCTACAAATTTCAATCTCAAGTATGTGTCCGGTTCTTGAGGATTTGGGGATTTTTCCACAAGTATTGATTTAGAGAATGATATATACTTCTCTTTGGTTTGTGCAATCACTGAAATACGCTCCTTCTTGCACGCCAACTTCTTAATAAATAAATGACTATCATAGTTTGTTAGATTGTGGAAGAAAACTGGTATGAATTTTGACACTTTATAGTTCAAATTACAGACAGAATGGGCAGCAGCTCTGAATTTGCCACTTACATGGCAATGGTCGCGAACTCTGGTTTCACAAATCTTGAATGGTTTCTTGCAAATGTGGCAACCTGTGGCGTTTTCAAATTCAGCTTTCTCTTGGACCGTCAGAGGTAACATCTTTTTAATATGTTTTAAGTGGGTATTATATAAGTCTAGAGCTGTTTCATCCAACTTCTCAGCGAATACTTCAGCAGCATCAAGTCCTCGATATGTCACAAATTTTGAGTACTTATCGTCGAAATTGCATTTCACATAAAAAGCGAAAGAATAATGCTGGTGTTCAGATACTTTAACTGTGAATGATTTATCTTTACAAGGTTCATTATGGTCTATGGGTTTCAGCAAACTCTCGAAATCAGCATAAATTACGAATGGTACCGGTAATTGTCTCTCAAAGTTCATAAATTTAAGAATATTTTCAGGCACTGATTCACCATATTTATTAATTCTCAAGTCTGTAGATGGCAGTTTCGTGTATGTATGGTTACAGTCATTTTTCTCATGCATTCTTAACTGTTCTATTTTCCGAAACGATTGTAGACATCCATCACAAATATGTAGTCGACCATCATGGTTTGATTTTTGTTTTGAAACTAGCCTTGACAAATTTTGTATAAGGCAATAATGATTGTTACCTGTATCATCTGACAAAAGTAGTAAATTAACGTGTGTGGCTTGCCGACATGATGTAAAATGTAATGGTCCAACCACTTCAGTAATTGTTTTCCCATCCTTGAATTCTGATTCGAGACCAAACACATTGACGGAGATATTGTTCATTTTTTCAAACTTGGTTATATCTTTTAGTTTCATAGGGAATTCTAAGCCTCTAAAATTCAGTAAAGTATCGTAATGCGGATATGAACTTGTTTTCGTTGGATCACCTTCTGCTGGAAATATGGCTGCATTGATAGACCAAGCGAAACAAGCATTATCCTTGTTTTGTACATTTAAGACGGCCTTCTTTGCTTCTATAGATTTAGGTAACTTAATATATGATGAAGCCGACATTGGTGTAAATTTATTTATGTTTACATCAAGAAACATTATACGCCTCAGTGTCCACCCTGAGTCCTTCTCTTGGAATTCTGAAGCTTGTACGGTCATTTCTTCTCTAAATTCTTCAAAGATCTGATGCAAGTCCGTTGATATAGTGATTATTTTATTCTTTGTGTTGAACGACTTAATATCAGATAATTCCTTTTCAGGTATTTCATAAAGCCCAAATATTTCGAAATTAATCTTGACGGTCCGGTACTTCTGCAAGTATTCACTAATTTTATCCAAAACTTTCTGTTTAACTTCTTTCAAAAAATCAGAATAATCGATATGACTTCTATGACTGCTAAAACGGTAACTACCGATCCTGCTTTTAAATGCACAATGAAGTTTGTCAACACCATCCTCCAAATTACATACAATAGGTCGATTAATTTTCTTTCTATCAATCATAAACAAATCGTTCAGGACAGGACATCTGTTATTATTAATATGCCGTTGCAAGTTCGAAGATAATGAGAAATTACTGCCACAATATTCACAAGTTTTTAAACCACTCGAAGAATTTTGTTTTCTGCTAGGAATACTCCGCTTTCTATTAACACCACTTGTAGAAGGTATACTATCAAGCTTTTGTTTTTTATTCGACGGCTCACAGGTCACACGTTTTCCATTATTTAGAACTGGACAATATTGGCGAATATGCCGAACTAAGCTGCTCTTGTTTGAAAGAACTTTCTTGCAGTGTTCACACTTCATTGTTGTACAATAAATTATACAGTACTGAAGAATGTGCTTTATCCCAGCATTATATATCATAAAATCAGTCGTAGGGGAGGGGGGTCGTTGCCATGACAACAACTGCTTACCACATGGTATCCTAGATCACATCTGGTGAACACGTGTTCGACATCTGGTGAACAGATGGTCCACAATCTAAAAATAGATCGATGACTCATAAATAAGCATCTGGCGAACAGATGGTATACATATGATATGCAGCTGGTTCAATTAAGTCGTGACGTCATACAACAGATGGTATGCAGGTGTTTGATGACTCATAGTAAATATCTGAACATGTTTGTAAAATAAAATACATGGAATATGTTTAATTTGTTTTATTTCTATGACATTACAAAATTTTCATAAAGATAAAATACATTTGATAGAGAACACATACATTTAGATTTTAAATGGTAGAAACAGCGAGGCTCTGAAAAATTGAGTGGTGGATGTTCTTCTAACTCGTATACTGGTGTGTTTGAATACTTTTCTATGTATGCAGCCTTTTCTTTTCCTTTCACATAAATTTCTTCATCACATTCGGTTAACTCTCGGATAATTTTCCCAAAATTGAAGTATGGAGTGTTTCCTTCATTCCAATGTATACCATGGTAATTATTTGTTAACCAATTAACCTGCGTCTCCAAATCTGGTGGTAGGCATTTTATAGAATATGGTGGCTTGAAAATATAGTGAGCTGTTTTATAGCCATCATATACGGCTAGTTCCTTAACAATAAACTTATTTTTTTCTGCTTTGAACCCTTGTACATCAAAAATTAATGGCATATTTTTATATTTGCCAACTTTCGTGTCACAAAAACTTTTAAACTATATAGTTCCACCGCTTTCTTTAAATCTCTAATTTTTTTCTGATGCTCTCTCAACGCGTTTCTGTACTTAGAGTTCATTGTAAACTGACTCGGCTACCTACATCGATGCTTCTTAAGTAGGCTAGACCTGTCTGACAATTTTTCTTAGTGGATTATACCGGAATAGACGATCATGCAAAATTAAACAGTATGCTGTGGTATCACTGAGAATATTTTCGCTTGTTTCGAATTCAATGCGCATAACGACAGATCCCGATTGAATAGTTTCTTTTTGGCGAGAACAGTCGATGTGTGTTATGGGTGAAATAGATTTGAATTCTTCAGGTGTGAATATAGGCTCATTTCCGGTTTCATAGTATGAATCTTGAAAATCCGAGAACATTTCATATAATGCCGCACATTTATCATCTTTAAAGTTTAAGTATAAATCATTGTAAGGATATCTTTCAGAATTTAAAAATACTCTTATATTTGTAAGATTACAGTTATCAAATGTACTCATATTAGAAGTTACTTTATTCTTTTTATTAGTTTGGAAGGCCACTACAACATATCGAGGTGTTTCTAACTTCGTGGTAGTTTTCACAGGCCAAGTATGTCTTGTAGTCTGAGAAAGTGAGGGATATTCTACAAGTTCCCAACTTCGAAATGAAAGTAATAATTCGCCATTTTTATCTAAAATATTAGTTAAAGCCAGCTGCTGTGGTATTCCCACAGAAACATGTGGTACTCTCCAATAAATCTTATCAATATTAATTTTAGGTTGCTCTGTATCATCGACACTAGTTACTGCATCTAAATCATTACTACTTCGAATTATGACCAGTTCTTGTTTCATATTTAATATAATTTGTTTGTAATCTTCGAAAAAGCCCATTAACATTTTAAGTGGAATGCAAACATTAAATTTATTACTATTCGGTAATGTGGTAGCTTTAGGAAATCAACCAGCATTTTGAAGTTTAATACTTTCACCTGAATTAAAAGATAGAAAGCCCTTAAGAGTAGATGTTAGTCCCACATTCCGATTTGAATCAATGACAACACCATTTAACTCGTATCGAATTTCTCTAAAGAGATAACTGAAGGCGTTATTTATCAATTTTAACTTGGTAGCTGGTGATCCATCGTTTTTTGTTAGACTTCCTTCTAAGTATAGATGACTTTTACATGGTAAAGTATAAGCATCCAATTCTTGGATTGGAATTCTAATTTCATCATTATAATCAAATTTTCCTGCTAGGAAAGGTTGATAGTTGTGGTACTCATAATTAGAAACTGAATTATCTATGAGAGGTTGTTGTGTAACATTTAAAATATCCATTATATAAGTAATTCAAAACCGAGAGATTTTAAGAAAAGTTTATTCTCAGGTGTTACTAGACTAACGTTCTTCCTATTACTGGCTAAATGTTTGTTTTTAGATCGCCTTTTATAACTGCGCTTAGCCACTACCCTTGGAATGTGATATTTATTATAGCGGACCACCATTAGGATAACTTTTTTAAATGCAGTCTAACCGTGATGGTTTCTTTACGGAAATTGACAAGATTGCCGTCTTGATCGAGTATTTTAATGGTAATTGAGTTGATTGTCCTAACGCTTACAGGGAAGTATAGAATGTTTAGAGGCGATTCCACTATTTTATAGCCTGAAGCAACGGTTGGGAAAAACTGGTGTATTATGTGAACAGGTAATCCATTAGAATAAGAACCAGTGGCAATATTACAATCAATACACAGAGCATTCACCTTAATGATTTGTACTGGAAAGTCAGATTCGTTTAGTTCATTAGCTTTAAGAATCCTTTTCTCAAATCCCAAGAGACGTCCTATAGAGTTTTCAGATGTAAAATCGATGACCACATTTGTCTTTATTTTAACCGTAGAAGTAATACGATTTGGAACAATATTAATATAAGCAGGCTTGTGAATTATTTTTTGCAGATAATTGTTAATATCGCTAATTTCGTAGGCTCCAACAGGAATGGTCGTGGTAATAGTTCCTTGAGTGAATTTGTTGTTTGTTTCATCAATGTTTGGTATAACATTAAATGTCTCAAAATTTGTTAAACCAATAACGTAATCGGAATTATCCTCTAAATATATAGGCGGATTAAAATCTGCTGTTAAGATGGAGGAATTTCCCGAGAGTGAAAAAGTTAGGGACATGTTGCACAATTCAATAGTATACACATAATAAAGACATTTCCTTTATTTACATTCATTATATAAAAATTTCAGACATAGTTGTCCACAATTAATTGAATTATATTTTTGAATTTGATCATAATTATAATTAACCTTATTCAAGCTACTATCGCTATAGAAATAACTTATTAGTTTTTTCGGTGGTCTTAAGTTTCCATAACTATCGAAATAGATTATTGAGTTCTTTTTCTTCACATACGCTGTCCAGTGAGTGCCGGGTCCAGATGAATCATCTAAATTAATTATACCACATTCATTTTTTCTTATCTTCATTGGTAACGCATCTTTCATAAATACACCACGAAAGTTTGGAATATGTAAATCTTTAACATATTTCATTAATTCTATATTGGTTAATGCTTTGCGAGGTAGCTTTATTGGAAGTTTTTTTTAAAAGGTGCTAGGTATAATCCCATGCCTTTCTTGTAAGGTCGTAAGTATAATCCTTTTCCTATTGCAGCCTGCTCCATAGCTATGTTGTGTCTTTTATCCTCCTCAAGTTTTTCTTTTGCAGCCTTTGCAGCATTAACAGCTTTTGCAATTCCTGCAGCACCACCTCCTATACTTCCTAAAGCACCTAATGCAGCAAATATAGGTAAAAGGAAAGGTAGAAAACCGCCTGTTTTTGGTATAGGAATAATCCGTTTCTTTGGTAAAGACGGTTTCGTTGTTCCTATTGATGTTAAAGCTTGTTTGGCAACTTTAATAAGATTATTAGAATTACTGCTTTGAATGCCACGTCGCGCTCGTTGTACTGCATTATTAAAACTTAACGTATTCTTACGCACCCCTCTACCATGTTTCCGATTGGGGCATTTCTTTCTGCGTAAGCCCATTCCAAGTTTAGTTTTTGCTTTCATAGTGCCAGCCACACTTAATGCGGTAATTTTTTCACCAACTGAAGAATCACTTGCTTTAAATCGCTGATAGGCTTTTTCTGCCAACACTTTATCTGCTTGATGTCTGCTCGTTAAATCCTTAGAACGTGAATATGCGATATCATGCTCCTTACATGCCTCGTCTAATAGGTTGACGCCAGTATCACCTCTCGCAAGTCGTTTAGATAGTTTTGTTCCTGGGCCACAATAGTTGTAACCTGGTATATGTAATTCGAAAGGTAGGTTATTAATAAGACTATTAACAAAGCCTGACCCTGTCTTTGCTCGTCTTCGTTTACGATTAACTGTTGGTGTGTTGTGTACAAGCATTATATAACCTCTCGAAGGTTCTATATGTAACTGGTTTTTCGGCAAAGTGCAATCTTATAAATAGTGTTGATGAATGATTGGTGGTACAGTTCCTTATATGCAGTTTTACGATGAAGATTGAAAAGCAATGTGTTACATTACCAATCGTTAACCAGGATGTGTCTTCATTGGAAAATAGTTATCAAAAACACGGTAAACTATTTGGAGGCTTATCCAAGCGAGCGTTGGTTGTGGGGAGTAGTGGCAGTGGAAAAACAAATTTATTAGTTACGTTGCTTTCACATCCCAATGGACTCCGATTTGAGAATGTTTACCTTTATTCAAAGTCCTTGTACCAACCAAAATATGAATATTTGAGAAAATTATTGAAACCCATGAAAGAAATAGGTTATTTTGAGTTTAATGATGGGGAAGATGTTTTATCAGCTCAAGAGATCAAACCCAATTCGATTATTATCTTCGATGATGTAGCTTCTTGTAATCAAAATATTATGCGAGATTACTTTTGTTTTGGACGCCATAAGAATACTGATTGTCTTTATCTATGTCAGACATATTCATCCATTGAGAAAAGGTTAATAAGGGACAATGCTAATTTAATAGTTATGTTTCATCAAGATAATACAAACCTCAAACATATTTATGATGATCACGTAAGTGTCGATATGTCATTTCAAAAATTTAAAGATCTTTGTTCTTTATGTTGGCGAGAACCATATGGATTTGTAGTGATAGATAAGGACTGTGCAATAAATAATGGGAGGTATAGAAAAGGATTTGATAACTACATTACACCATAAGATATATAATACATAAATGCGTTGAGTGAAAGACAGTGTTTGTCAATATTTCACAGTGCAAAGATGGATAAAAAATTAGCTAAAGAGCTAATAAAAACTAGAAAATCGGTGAGACAAAAATATCTGTCTCTAAAATCTGATATCGCACAGTCACAAGCTCAGCTGGAAAAAGGTTATAAGCCCATTACTGAACCATTACAAAAATTTTTACAAAACATAAAATCTGAGGTAGTACTTAAAAAAGAGCCTGACGAAACTGAACAAACCAAAACTCCTAAACAAAGGTACAGCTCTACACCTAAAAAATCACCAGTTAATATTTTAAATAAATATATGCCTGCATTACCTATGACAGGATTTACTTTTTTGGAGGATACTTATCAATTTGATCCAACTAATGCACAGAATTCTACTGTTGTTGATGAGCAGAATAGTAGCGATTTAATTAATGAGGAGGTTGAAAGAAGTCGCATATACATGCAAGAATTGTCAAAAACCAAGGCTTACGAAGAATATCTTGATGCATACGATCCCTTACCTAGAACATATATTGATGAATCCGTACGAGGAGATGAGGCGGAAAATGATCGCATATATGGCGTAATGCATGATCATGTAACTGAAAAATTTCAAATAGGTGATTCCGAGTTAGAGATTGTTGGTAAAGACATAAAAGTGAAAAATATAGTATATCCTGGCACCGTTGGACTGTATGAATTACTGTTTAAGAAAAGTCCTAAGGCGTTTAATCAGACAGAATTAGATCATTATATGGATATATTAAAACGCACCAATACCTATCGCAGAAATTTCGATCCTAACGAGCAAATTCAGCACAAGAATACAGCAAAATATAGAACTATAATAAGGCCATATTTAGTAGATAAAGGTATACTGAAATCTATGACGAAGACTTTTCAGAGGACATCATCATTCTCCAAACCAGTACCTCCAAATACTAGATCTCAAAGTAATATTCGTCCTAGAACTCAATCATTTAAGCAGCCTACAAGAGGTGGAATGCTGGACTTGTCTAACAAAAAAATCGATTACGTATATTATGACGATCCCAATGAGTTAATAGATAGATTAAGGCTTTTAGTGGCTTCCCAGATGGCTGGAAATGATGGGCATAAAATGGAACTCCTCTCAATAGTCTCAGAATTGCAAGAATTACGTATTATTAAATAATGGTCACATATCATCTTCTGTTCAGTATAAATCTAGCCAGTAAAGGTAACACAATGCCTATAGATAAATTTGGTAGACATATGTTTGCGTACCCACGTCATCGTTTTTAACTGCACATACAGATGCTAGTAGTCTGTCTAGCCTATGTCTTATACAAATTCGAGGTGTAGTACAGAAAATACCAAACAAACTTCGAACTTACACATTTTACGTATTAGATGATGGTACTGTAACATATACGTTACCTATTTCAGGTATAATTGAAAGTATAAATTTACCTAATGCCGTTACAATGTTTTTAAACAATGACAATTATGATCCAGACAATAAAAGCTTTAGTAAAGGAGATAATCTTTCATTTTCGCTTCCACAAGTAGATCCAACGCCTGCGCTTTTTGTAGAAATTGTACTTCGCTGTCCATTAGTGAAGAATGAGTAACATAAAGTTAGAAGTAGTTAATGAATTACATAAACCAGCCAGAAAAAATTTTCGAAGAAGACATGTGATTATTAAAGGACTAAATGACCTTATTCAAGCTGATCTGGTTGAAATGATTCCGTATGCTAAAAATAATAAAGGCAATCGATATATTCTTGTTGTTATAAATGTATTTAGTAAATTTGTATGGGCTCGACCAGTTAAGAGAAAAAGCGGAAAAGATGTAACAGATGCAATGCAAACAATTTTATTAGAAATGAAAACCACGCCGAAAAACCTTCAGACAGATATGGGTAGAGAGTTTTACAATAAACCATTTAGAGAATTAATGAAGAAATTTAAAATTAACCACTACAGCGCTTTCTCCAATTTAAAAGCTAGTATAGTAGAAAGAGCAAATCGTAGTTTAAAAAATTTAATGTGGCGGCAGTTTAGTTTACAAGGAAACTACAAGTGGTTAAATCTTTTGCCAGATATAGTTAAACAATACAATAACGCAATCCACCACACTACGCAGAGAAAGCCGATAAACGTTACTGAAAAAGATGAAAAATATTTATTACAACATGCCTATGGATATTTAAAGACTGTAGATCCCCGTAAAAAGAAATTTAGTAAAGGTGAACATGTAAGAATAAGTAAATACCGAGAAGCTTTCTCGAAAGGATATACTCCCAATTGGTCAAATGAAGTTTTTAAGATATGGAAAGTACGCAATACAAATCCCACCACTTACATTTTGAAAGATCAAGAAGGAGAACAAATTGAAGGAGGCTTTTATGAACACGAACTCCAGAGCGTTAAATATCCAAATATTAGTTGAGAAGGTTTTAAGAAGAAAAGGAGATAAGCTATATATAAAATGGTTAGGCCTAGATAAGAAACACAACTCTTGGATAAATAAGAATGAATTAGTGTAAACATGTAAACATTTATATGTACTAAACTTAAATAAAACAAATTTCATTTATTATATGTTTTTTATTTCAAATCTTTCATCAAATATTTTACATCTATGATTTTTATCTAAAATAGGGTTAAGTATATAGGAGGCTTCCTTGATTCTTCTGTGAAAGCGCAGTCTGTCCACCACCATAAATTCCCAATATTTTTTTCCAGATGAATTGTATGCATAGCTCCATGTTATAAGATGGTGAACTTGATTATTTTTCTCGTTAAATGTTACTTTTTTCATTGTGATCGTGTACTACATTCCTTTTCAAAGACATCTGGGTACATATAAATTAATTCCAGAATCATGCAGACGTTTTCGCTGTTTGGATTGCCTTTAATTATATTTAAAGCATTTTCAAAAACATTACCACTCTTGTTTTGTAGTCCATCTTGTAAAATCTTGAAGTAATTTGCAAATTGTTGGTTTTTAATCATTTCCAGTCTATAGTTCACTAGCGGCTGTATTTCAAATAAACAACACATCGATTCATAACCCAAGTATATGTAATTATTTTCTTTTGAAATCTTGATTACTAGAGCATCTGAGAACTGTTTGAAATTTATGGAAAAGTTATCTTCTTGTATTGCATCCGTTTTTCCATTGTAATACAGGTAATTCATTATTGTTCCTTGATGGGATAAAAACCTCTTCCAATCGACTTCATTGAAAATCACTTGATCGCCTTTATTTCCTGACAGCTTTACACAGGCGGTGAAACAAGAATCGTAATACAGCCCGATCGAGGCAAATTTACATGCTGATTTATTTAACTTAAATTGACGTATACCAATCACTACATCTTTTGGAATATTATCTTTGGATTCACTTGATGGCGTGTATTGATCTACTACAGTTGGTACACTTGGTGTGAATTGCTGAGGTACATATTCGGAGAAACTGAAGGATGCAGACATTTTGAAGACTAATACTCTTAGATATGTGTCGTGAGTTATATATTCTAATCCCCACCAGATTTCAATGCCAGGGAGGGGGGCTTAGCGACCGGAAGTAACATCTGCTTAGCAGATGTACATCTGTTCCATAAATATCTCACCTAACTTGTCTAGACAAGTCAATGAAACCAGATATATATCATCTGTTTGCCAGATGGGCTCAGTAGTGGAAATAGCTATTCGGATTGGTCCTTATGGCCGTGGATTATTGACCCCACCTCTTACTGTGCTGCGTCTCCAGATGTCAGTATAACATCTGTTCGTTAGTTGTGGATATTATACTTTACTTTTTATTTGTAGTGGGGGATTTGCTTTTAAATAGCGCAAAGTTTTATGAGATTATTTAGTAGTACTATCTGATATATTAAAGTAAACAGCTATGAATACATAATGTTGGGATAGTGACAATTTTCCAAGCTATAATCCTTTGCAGGGTATAGAAGCGAAGAATATTTTGAGGACTGCTTCTTCCGCAATTGGAAAGTCAAAAAAGCCAAGAAGGAGTTCCGACTTGCGGACCGAGAAAGACTACGTAAGCTTGGCGAAGAAGAACAACTTCAAAAAGAACAAATTGAAAAGAAAGGCGCAGAAGAGAATTTATGGTCCTAAGACGAGTAGTGATTAATTATGGATATCGAACAAGTTTCTTTTTCAGACGATGAGGGTTTACAACAAGACAGCCTAGAACTTGATGTTAAAGTGAATAGAAGTGTGTCAATAAGCAGCTTTAAATTTTTGAATTATAACTCATTTCAAAAATTATGTTTAACCCAATATATCCTAGTTTTGGATGAAGACAATCTATGTTTAGCATGTTTCTACGAGGTAGTTTCAGGGTTGGATTTAGACATTGAAGGTCGGCATGTTACTCAGCACTTTACTGGTAACATTAATGAACTAATTGAAAAATGTGTTTGCTGTACTATTTGTAGTTTAAATTTGCACCAATTCTGTTTGACCGAATTTTGCAGTATATGTACCTATTAATAATCTCGTACTCAATAATATACTTCTGGTATTTAAACTCTAATATAATTAAACTTAATGTGTTTTTTCTGTTTAATTTAACACCCTGTATATATTTTAATCATTTTACGACAATAAAATAGAATTAGAATAATATGTATTTTATTTTGCGTCACCCTGTACATTAATCAGCTATTCAACAATATTTTTAAACTGTTTTCAGTTTGACTATGCAAGTATTTCACCGTCATCCCTCGTAAGAGTAGCTAAATTTATATTCATTTTAAACGATGCTTTAAAATTATGCAAAACTATATTCTAATTTAAGAAATTACAGGTTGCATATTATCATCCTCTTATTTTAACATTGGCAGAACAAACGGTCTTATATACTATCTCATATCAAAACCTTTTACAGAGCTGTATATTCTAATCTATTTATAGATAGACAGTTAGTACACAACGGTTTCAATTTAAAATTCACTTGCAAAATGTTAAGAACATTTTATGTATTATTTGTTAAATACATACCTGATCCATGTCGTTAATGTGTTTACCTGCTGATAGATAGACATTATGTGTGTTTTGAGTGTTCTATTCTGTGCTTCTCTGATATATAATGTGAATATTGTTTTTGTGAACTAATATTTGGTGTTACCCAAGAGTGGAGTACGGAGTGATAATAAAATTCTTGTTTTTTCTCCACAATGGATTACATTATTCGTGAGGTATGTTTTTAAATGATCACTAGGTATATAAATAATCTTGTAAAATGAAAGGAAAGATACCACATCTTGAAATTGTAATTGTTTAGACACATTTAATGAATTTTTCTCTCTTTATTTATTTTCTTTAATATTCGAGAAAAATATAATAATTTTGAGCACTATAAGGTTTAATTTTCTTTTAGGAACATTTTAGAATTGTGCACATATTAACTTAGATTTGATACTCCATTTACTTTTCTAGTCATATTTACCTTTTTGAAAATGTTTAGTTAAAACAAAATTAAAAAATAATTAAAAGTTTCAAATATTTATTATACAAATAAAACAAGCACTTTAAATATCTATAAAAATGTCTATTAGTCTTGGCGTAAATTATCAATAAATGTTGGAACTTGGTTTCCAAAGGAAATTATTCGGTCCAAATGTTTTAGGGCTGTTTCCACACTCTTAATTTTTCTTTGGTATTTGTGAAGTTTTTTTAACAACTCTGATTTTTTAGTTGTTTTTGCTGAAACCATTTGCCTGGTAGTTTTCACAAATCCCGCTACTTGCTGCATATACTGCTCGGTTGTTAAATTTTCTTCTACAACATCCTGTTCATAATTAAAAGTTGTGTTTTGGGATTCCTCGTCGTCTGTTTCTTCTTCTTCTATTTCACTAATATCCTCATATGGGGTGGACATTTTGCCTGGGCTAAAGTAGTTGGTTGGTTTTGTTGGATTGTCGGATATTTTATTTAGGCTGGAGTAGCTGCCTGATTTTTCACCTCTTTTAGATCCAATTGGCTTCAGTTTGCTGAACGATCCATCAAGTACTTTAATTGAATACGTGCTACCAAAACTTGTATTGAATTCTTCATTAATTGCTTGGAATTCCTCCGCGTCCACCTCTTTCTTAAGATGAGAAAGTAACTTTATAGACTTTCTCGGTCTGTCAAATATTTTTGAAGTACATGGCGCGTCACTGCAAATCTTCGTTTTCATCTTGATGTATGTATTAAGATTGTTTTAATAAACTTTGTTTAAAATATTTTCTGAATAGATATATATAGTGTCGATCCCACTAATTTAGATTTTCATAACAGCCTGTGTTATTGCTGTAAATTATTTGCATATCCTACTTAAAATTCTAGAACCAATCAAACGCGAGTACTTATTTTTAAGTAGGAATTGTTAAACCCACTTTTAAACGTAAAAATCAAATGTGCAGCTTTATGCACATAGCGGGAGGTCAGAAACTCTCTGTAGGTATGTGCATTGTTGACGGGATAGCAAAAACTATGCACTCCTCTAAGAAACTGACCATATTTTATCCACTATATTTAATATAGCAGGATGTTATTTTATATGTTTTTTGATTGAAATATTGCGGTGTGAGGTCCCTGTTCTCAAGTTTAAAGTTATCACATGTGATACCTCCACGTAGACGGCTGCAATACTTATTTGAAACATTAAATATTAAAATTAGCCTACATGTATGATGAGAAATAAACGTACTATTTTGCCAGACAATTTAAAGACGATTTAAACCACATTTGCAAATATTTATAGAGTATATACTATGTGTGTGACAATTTTTTGTTGAACATTATTTTTACTATACATTACTCCCAAGCACACATTTTTTAATTGATTCCCACAGGTCATTGACCACAACCTTGAACACAAATACTTTGCTCCGGCAGGTCTGTCATAGGTTTTGATTGGTTGAACACAAATGTTCAGTGATCCGATCCGGTTGTTCTTTCATTAGGTAACTACTGGAGGAAGGTCCATCCTACATTCACAATGTACACTGCATGTTCATGGTATATGAGTACTACCTTCGCAGGAATTAAACCGTAGGTGCCTGGTATGTTACACATGGATCATAAATCTATGATGCATGTATATTGTAGGAATGAACATTAAGCATCAGTGGCAGCTATAAGTACTTCACTCATGCCATGTATTTTCTTCAAAGTTTAATTATTATAAAAATGTATTACTTATTGTAATCATTGATGAGTCGCTGCTTAATTCTGAATATGTTCAGTATGACGCAGCGACTCATCTATGATTATAGCAAATAATAAATTATTATAATAATTAAACTCAAGAGAATACATGACATGAGTGAAGTACTTGCATATAATAAATCCAATATCTAATTTTAAAGTTTAATTGTTAGTCAATTATTAGGTACTTACTCTAATTTTCCACATTTCATATTCTTTGTGAAGAATATTATGTAAGTAAATGTGAAATATATGCACAGAAAATTTGTTTTTACTATTAGTTTTCCACTAAAGTCAAATGTTTTATTCATCAAATTTTATTGAATGGAGCACACAAATGCTAAATAAACTTAAATAAAACTGTATTTGCTATAACAATACTTTACAATAAATGAAAAAAAATAGTTTTACGTTAATAAGATCTGTTAAAAACCATTTTAAAATGGATCAAACATTTATCACTCTAAAACTTCAGCTTAAAAATCATATTTAACGTGTTATTTATGAAAAAATCTAATGATCATATTACACTACCTTAAAGTTTTATCTATTTCAAATCGTGTTTTAAATTGCCAAGAACAAAACATGATTTTATTTTATTAATTACTTTACATTGTTGTAACAATTAAGTATGCATCTTAAATTATAAAATAGGAAGAGGTATAAATAAAACAGTTGTGTTACTTTAAATATATTTTCATTTTTTGTTACAAAAATGAATTGTAATAATAAAAAACAATTGTGACAAAAATTTCAATTGAGATTTTTTTTAACAAAAAAATTTTCTTTGCAACTTATGAACTGTCATATTTTACTATAACCAATTTTTTGTCAGTAAGTAAAAAATAGTAAAAATTGGAGGGCTTACGTTTTCAAAACCAAGTGTCCAGGTGTTGCCGATGGTGATACTTGTAATTGCGAAAGTCCACTTTTCATTCTCAACACATCATCTATGACTGATCCTATTGGCTGAATACTTTCTTTTGGCTTTTCCAATGTTTAAGAAGGTATTTCCTTCCTGTCCAGAGGAGGAGATACACGTGCTAGTCCAACTACAAAAGAAAATACATTGTATTATATTTGAATAGGTACTTATTTCTCTTTAAAAACTGGCCATGATAAAGTTGAAAAACATAAAAACATCTTACAAAGATCTTACAGAAAAAATAAAACTGATCAAACATAAATTAAACAAATTGATATTATCATAAAGGACACGGCAGGCACAAAATAAATGGAAAAGAAGGTAGTCAAATGGGCTGAAACTCTAGTATGTTGTACTTCATAATATCCTGATCAAAAGTTTTCATGGGCACAATATCTGAAAATCGCCAGTTTTTGAGATATGAAAGGTCAAAGATCAGGAATATCGGTACCCGCTGTCATAGTTGAGAGTATCATATTATGACGAGGATTTGTTTAACGTGTGATTTTAAATGTACCTGAAGTTTCAAACGTTCACTTGAATGAATTTTAGATGAAAAAGAAAAGTTAATAAAAACCACACGTCGATTTAGGCATAAACACTTCATTGCCACATTTGCTGACAATAAATATCCACAATACTTAAGTTTTTACACCTAAATCGAAGTGTGGCTTTTATTAATTTTTCTTTTTCATATGAAATTCGTTCAAGTGAACGTTCGAAATTTCAGGTACTTGATTTTAAATGCCTACCGAAGTTATTAAAAGAACAACATACCTATCTTCTTTCAACTTCTAGTAAAGCCAAAATTTCTTGGGAAGTCGACGGCTTCCAATATGTTCTTCGATATCATCTGACGGGAGGAATAATGTGCTTTTTGTACATAGTCCTTTGATTTGTTTTTATTCACTCTGTACATCAGATCTCTGCCCTTTTCAATTAATTGCAGCTCTTCTATAATCCTCTGAAATAGGTATAAAGCAAATTACTACAAACAGGTAAATACCTATCACAACTCGTATGTTGTAATCAAATCCAATGGTTGTGATTTAAATAAACAAAAGCTCCTTAATATTGAAATAGATCGAACCTACCTTCTTGAAAATAAGATTTAAACACCCCGTAAAGTGTTCACATTTCATCTGCATTTTCACCTGTTTTTCAATGATCAGTCAATTGTTTGAATAGTGACCACCAAGCTTCCTTTTCGTGGACCGAGACCATTACAAAGACTCCTCAGTTTCTTTTCTAAAAATCGATACCTACAAACGCCGTAATTATTATATAGGTGGTTATGCTTAGTATATGTGTCTAAATATAAAATATCTGCAAATGACAACAAAACTATGTGGTAGTTATATTGTATACAATTGTAAAATACTTACAGCGACGCAATTAATGTATATGCTTGGAATAATTATAATAAATCAGGGGAAAACAAAAAACAAAACATACATTTGACAGCAGAAGCGTGACGTATACTAATAGCAGTACGATGAGCATGCGCACTAACCTAATGACCGTGGCGCGCATTTAAAAAATTCTACAAGGGGATTGTAATGACATGGAAAACGGAAATCTAAATATAAAAGATAAAAAGTAATTAAATACCCATTCTAAGTCTGAACTATCTGCTTAAGAAATGCCGATAGTTACCGAGATAGTTACTAATTAATTGAACAAAGTACATAAATTAAATAAGGGTTATTATTCATTATTATTTAATATTTCATTCATTATTATTTAATATTTCATATTCATTATTATTCAATATTCGATCACAAATCTAAAGTCTGGATTCAAAATTTAAAACATATTTCATATATACAATAATATTGATGAACGATTTAAAATTTATAAAACGTCATACACCGCACAGGGGATGATTATAAATGTACTTAAATCAAATCTATAAAGATAGAGAAATATCATAATTATTTTTGTAGGTAGGTAGGTAGATAGGTACTATAAAACTAGCATTGCTGTCTCATCAGTTGTGATGTAGGTTTATTTTTATTAGTTCAAAAATCGAACCAATCAGCGTTCGCGTTAAAAGTGCTGAACTTTTGATGATATTACTGTCGGCGTGGCGCTCGGGCGATGCAAATATTTCTACAAAAAATATACCTGTATTATACAGATAAAATCATTGACTAATGTCCATACGATGTACATGAACACATATAAGAAGAACGTTCCCTGATACGTGTACACAGTATATGCGACTGTGAACATAAACTTTTCTGTATATTCCATTTATATCGTATGTATAATCATATTGTATATGTGAAAATATTATTTATATGGGAATGTTGAGGGAACATACATGGCAAGTACAGAATGCAATTAGAACATTGGGAATGCAAAATGTACATTCGTGGAATAATAAGTGCTATCTGGGTTCTAATAATTTTTAATTGTTTAATTCTGAGAAAAAAGTTCTTTATAAAAAATTTAAAATGATTTTAAATAGTTTAAAAAAATTGTGTTAACACCACTGAAGAGTAGGAGAAAAATCTACATTCTAAAACAAATTGTTCTATGACTTGATGCACTTAAACAGTCAACGGTTCAATTTTCGACTTTGTTATTGTTTTTTTGACGTTGTTATAAACATTTCCACTTGAAATTTGGTGTGATGATTTAATGGACTTATCTAGCATATTTTTTTATTACATTTTGCAAAAAAATCTTTTAATTTTAGAGCGAACTTCAAAAAACCAGGATATTCTAAGATCTCTAGAGGCTTTAAAATTAATCAAGAATATAGACCCTGCGTGAAGTCATTCACTCCTATTTGCATTTTCATTCCCCTTTTTTCGGCAGTTATATGCTGCATACTCTTATGTTGAAATACTCCAATAGTCCCCAAATCACCATCTCTGGCAGATTAGACAAATCTGATTTTAAATAGCTGGGTTTTAACAGTGTAAACTCAACTTTGAGGCAGACTTTCGGATTGAATGACAGCACTTTGAGCACATCGGTTCATGTTTAAAGCAATATACTTCTGAAACTCATCGGATCGACCTCAAATTTTCCATTCCATTGGAAGCGTGTTTTCGTAAAGTTTTGTTAAAATATATACATTGTTATTTAAACTATCATAAATTGTTTAATAACTTAACAAATTGATCAAAATAGTTTGCATCTAGTTTTCTTCACAATTTAGTAAAGGGATACAAGCTATATTACCAGATTTACTACACTATACAGGGTGCGCCACTTAAAACTCCCCAGACTTGTAACTTTTTTATTTTCGTAGCGATGACCATGTTGGGCACATCAACTTGTAGACATTTTTAAAGCCTTTAAATATCCATACAGAGTGATTTTTTTTTTTTTGAATGGTTAAGAAAGGAAACTTAATTTCTTTGAATATTTTTTTACCTCACCCTGTACATGGACTATGTTATTGTTTTCTTATAAAGGTTTTAATTAGCTTCAATTTATGTTATTAAAATAAAAAAACTTAAAAAATAAAAAATTTGCAATTTCCTACTTAGTACATTTTAATACAAGTTAGTTTTTAAAAATATTTTTTTTTATTTTTTGTTACTGTTTTATTACGCTGAATATTGTTTGTGATATGTCTTTTACAGATAAAGCATAAAATTATTATTTACATTCCTTTCAAAGTAATTTAAAAAAAAATCAGTTTGGAGTGTTTTTAATTCCTTTCTCTAAAACCAAAAAGAATTTCGAATATGACGTAATAATATAAATTGAAGCTAATTAAAACCTTTAAGTATAAGAAAACATTAACGCAGTTCATGTACAGGGCGACGTAAAAAAATATTCAAAATAATTAAGATTTCTTTCTTAACAATTTTTTCAAAAAAATTTTTTTTAAAATACTTTAAAATTATCTACAATTTGATGAGCCTTAAAAAATAAGAAAATTACAAGCCCGGGGAGTTTTAAATGGTGCACCCCGTGTATGAAATAGACTAATATTTCAATTATTTTCACAGGTTGTGTAACTGATGTTCCAGTAGCAAATGTCAGATTGACGAAGGCTGACCAAAGAACGAGTACAATCAGAAACGACCCGAGAAATGCTTAACACTTATTTTAGATACTTAGTTAACTTGAATATAGATTAGTTACACAAAAGACACTAGTATTAATCTCTCCTAAATCAACAGTTAATAAAATAAATTAAATGAAATTTGAGCTTTACTAGGTATGCAAGGCAAGGTAGGTAGGTGGGTATACATCATTGGAGAAGAAAAAATATCGTATAGCTGCTTTCTAAAGAACATATAGATGACAACGTCGAGGACAACGCCTAATGCCTGGTTTACCTACTGGGATATGCAGAGATTAAGATGGAATTGAAACTTTGTTGATACTAATTAACTTAGTTTAAACTGTCATTCAGTTCGAGAATCTTTCCTAAGCTAATATATGTTGACAAATCAGACAACCATATGTTGCATTATATACTTTTTATCTCTTTTTGATGTAGCATGTATTTGTTTTATATCCCAGCAAACACTCATAATTGGCACATAAATGGTCATACGCACCGTCGCCAGCATTATCATAATTGGCACTTTTGTGGGGAGCCACAAGTGGACCATTGGCGAAATGTCCCACCGGCCAGCAGCTGGCCATCCTTCAATTTGCCAACAGTGTACAATAATATTTATACATCCATAAAGTACGATGTATGGAGGTTCTACTTTTTTTATATAGATACATTACCCACACAGCACAGGATGGCCACGGGATATCCTAAAATGATCACGTTTATCCGATAAATGGAATGTTCATTTGGGATGTCGATAGGAAGTCCACTGGTTATCCGTTGGTCCTAATAACAGCCAAAACAGGGATATCCATTGGATAACCTACATGACTATCTATAGGATAGCCTTTAGGGTTATTGATGTCCTATTTAAAACCTATATAGGTATAACCAAAGGCTATCCCTAGGGCCATCCATAGGTCAACTTGTTGGGCTAATGTAGGTCCCAAATTCATGATAATTGATAAATTCACCTGAGGTACAAATTAGAATTTTTTTATTTAGTTTATATTTGCATTATATTTTCATTGTGACTAATGCATTTTATTGACGGAAGACATTACTTATAAAATATGGTCCTAATAGCAGCCGGAATAAGGATATCCATTGGATAACCTATAGGACTATCTATAGGATAGCGTTTTTAGGGTTATTTAAAACCTATATAGATAACCAAAGGCTATCCCTAGGGCCATCCATAGGTCAACTTGTTGGGCTAATGTAGGTCCCAAATTCATGATAATTGATAAATTCAGAAATTCGCCTAAAGTACAAATGAGAATTTTTTTATTTAGTTTATATTTGCATTAGCTTTCAGTGTGACGAATGAATTTTATTGACGGAAGACATTATTTATAAAATATGGTCCTAATAACCTAGCCAAAATGGGGATATTGGCTAGCTCATTCTTCGCACTAGTTTCATTAATTCATGTTAGATGGCTCTCCTTGCAAGGTGCAAATTACTTCTGTTGCGATACTCACCTGGTAAGCCTGAAACTATAGCCCAGACAGCACCGTATATTCTAAGAATATTCTGTAATTATGCAAAAAAGAATGAATATATTCTGATTAATTCTGGAATAATCTTGAAATATATATAAGATAACGGATTATTCTAGTAATATAATTTTAAATATATACCTGGAATATTCAGCATGAATATGATAGTAATATTCCTTTTGGAATATATATATATATATATTCCCTCCGGGGTCAAGAATATTCTAACACTTTGAGAATGAAAGAATAATATTAATTGTTACTCAACCAAATCAACGTTTTATAAAAGCTTTTAATTTTTCCTGTAAAATGTAACTTAAATATATTCGTGTTATTATTTATTTCAATTAATAGAAAATATTTAATATGATTATAATGATTATATTATACAACGATGTTATTCCCAGTTTTAAACAAAATCTCAATCCATATTTTTGTTATCAGGTTTGAGCAGTGCAGCCAAGGCTAGACTTCAGAAATAAAGCCATGCACATGTATATAGTGTTTCAAACTACCCGCGATTTTTTCCTATTTACGTATCTCATAACATAACCTCAATATCAGAATTTACGTGCTTTAATCGTTTGTTATTGTTGAGATACTTAAGTGTTTTTTATGTGTAGTATAAGTGATAAGTGACCGATAAAAAATAAGTAAGTACATTAATCTTTTTTATAGGGAAAATTTAACAGGGCACGTCACTCGTATATTTTCTTACTTAAATGAAAAAAAAAGGGATAGAAATACTACTGGTACTAGCGCAGCTTCATAGAGAACTTAATAGAACTCTAAAACTCCATTAGACCATAATACTGATGATATAAATCAGAGACAGTTATTACAGTTGAACCAAAGCTTACCAACAAATTCTTCACATTTACAAGAAAGTTAGTACTTATGATTGCATCAGTTAAAATAATTCCCAAACTTTTAATCATATCATAGTACCTACTGCAGGCACCACGAACTTAATAAGTAGTGTTCATTTAGAGAATATTGTTAGAATTAATGTTTCAAATAGTGGCAGTGAAAGTAATTTATTGGAAAGCGATTCTGGCGAAAATTTTAATTGTAGCGCTAGTTTTTATGAGCAGAGCTGTCGCACAGAAAATTACTATACTTCCATGTACCTGAAGTTTCGAACGTTCACTTGAACGAATTTCATTTGAAAAGGAAAGATTAATAAAAATTATAAATCGATTTAGGCGTACCACTTTTACGGTAATATTTGTTGGCAACGATAGTATCGTTGCCAGCAAATATTACCAGAAAAATTGTACGTCCAAGTCGATTAACTTTAAATTTTCAATTTAAATTCGTTCAACTGAACGTTCGAGACTTCAGGTACATATACTTTCTGGAATATGTGACTAGCAAATGATAATCCCCTGTGCTTAGAGGCAATGAACAAATAATTTGTAGTAACTTTTATTACAAGTTTTCATTTTAATCAATCCTTTTCTATTATTTTTTGTAAAAGATATTAATTACCTGTTTGTATTTTTTTTTTCTAGATTGATAGTATGTGTAGATTGGGTGGCGATAATTACAAGGAATGTTCATGCCGCTTTATGTGAAAAGTAATGAGTGATGACTTGGCCAAGCTTTACAGTTTACACGGACACACAGACAAAAAAGTGTTTTCCAAAACAGCACTTTTCGCAACAGTTACAGGTAATTATTCAACATAATATATTTGTTTGCGGTTCGGATATATACTTGCTTAAATGAGAAACAAGCCTGTAACTCTCTATTTTTTGCACGATTTGAATATTTTTTTTTATGTAGAGTGACAATATTTCTATGTGTAGGCGACATTAATTTGGTTTTAATTTGCATACACGGCCTCCTGCGAAGCGTTTTTTCACCAAAAACAGTTTAAAACAGATGATATAATATCCTTCTATTTTGATTTTTTAGGAGGTGGAGGATAAAGTAAAAACAAATTTTGAATCCTTTGGTTCTTGTACACATGCTAAATCATGGGGGGCGGCTAATGCCAAAAAATGTTTTGAAATATTAGCTTCTCTTATATGTACTAAATACCAGTTTTATGGGCTCTTGCTTGATTTACCTATGTACTTTTATTTACCCAATTTACCCCTCAATCCTTCAACGGAATAAGATCAGAATATAATCCTCGTTGAAATACATATAATTCAAGTCAATATGTTAAACGGTTCCAGAGTAATTGTGCGCATAAAAAAAAGTTACAGACCGACGTACATTTTTTTTTTGCTCAAACTTAAAATCTCGACATTTCATGACATTCTGAGTCTATTTGAGCAATAAAATTTTTCGCGCTACTGTACTTCCAAGTAACTACAAAATACAAAAATATGAGTTGATTCTGGGTTTTACCATTGGCTTTCTTCAATATACAAGTTTAAATTCTAAATAAAAATCCTATAAAATGTTTTCTTTCGTTTTAGAAACAATGAAACGGACAAAGAAGATTAGTCTTAAGATAGATTCAAAATATAAATATATTTATTTAAATACTTAATACATAATTCTGCAATATTATATTTTCAATATTTTATTTTCCCATATTTTTAGAATTTTTAGGAAGAAGGCACTAATATGCAAGGAGTGGAAAGTTTTCAGGTGATTACTGTTATTATTTTACATTTTAATTTTTATATAATTATTTAAATCGAAAAGTAAGATAATCAGATATCAAGCTGAAGGAGCTGCTGTAAACAATTGCGAGTGTCTTTCCTCATACAGGTGCGTTTTGACGATGTATTAGTTTTATTTCTGCTTTTACCAAAAGTGTTCCGCGTATACCAGAGGACCTGTATACATTCTTACGGGAATATTCCTGAAACCAGCCTAAGGGAATATCCTATATATACCTAGATTATTCCAGGAATATAAATATATATTCCAGGCAAAAGCTGCGAATATGTTTGAAACATATAAATATTCCTGGATTATTCTTGGAATAATTTGGTAATATTCTTAAAGGAATAATCTAGGTTTATGTAGGATATTCCCATTGGCCGATTCTAAGAATATTCCCTGGAGAATTTATATATTCACGGCCAATTCTAAGAATGATCCTTTATTCTCAAGAGAATATTCCAGGAATATTCTAAGATTATATTGTGCTGTCTGGGAGGTTGTGTAATCTATCCACTACGCAGGAAATGCACATATCTTGCAAATGCCTCTTTTACGAGAGTTAATTTTTTGCAATGCGTGATTTATTTATTACGCAAGGAGGGTGAGTATCCCCAAATTTTAAATTGTCTACAGTAATCACGATTTTACAAGATCAATTTTGATCCTGTGTAGATACCAGAGTAGATACCAAATGTAACCCACTAAACACGAAACATTTATGAAACGTTTCGAAAAAATTGTAATCTGGAAGAAATGAAACATTTCCTAGAAACATATCTGTTTATATTTTTGACACATTTCAGAAATTCATAATATTTGTTATTTTGCAGAAACATTTCATATATATCCCACTAAACACGAAACATTTGTGAAACGTTTGGAAAAAATTGTAATCTGGAAGAAATGAAACATTTCCTAGAAACATATCTGTTATATTTATGATTACATTTCAGAAATTCATAATATTTGTTATTTTGCAGAAATATTTCATATATATTGTTCCGTCGGTAAAATATATATGAAATCATGAATTCAAATGACATCGGTAACAATATGTCCGTTCCCCGCGATTTTTAAAATCCCTTGTTTGTAAAATTACAACTATTCTCGACTTAAATTCCGTCTGGAATACTGAATGCTTGGTTATTAATAAGTAATTACTCGAAAACTAGACGTCAACGAATAATGTGGAGAATATAATAATATATATAAAAATCTGAAATATTGATATTTGTAAACTCTGCAAAGCATAAAAACTTTATGATCATCTCCATGCAGCAAGTTGTGGAATTACATTTATCGAAAAACACGAAGGGATAGTATACAATCGTTTACGATCGATACGATTCTGCCTATTTGTTTTACAGCAACTAATTAGTAATTATAATTACTGGAAATTTCAACTCCAAATCGAGAAGTCAACATATCAGTATTGGTAGATTATTGCACAGAATACGCATCAATTAAAACGTCAAATAGTAGAAATTCATTTATTAAAATGAGAAACGAAAACATACGACCGATGACGATTCTAACATGGACAAATGTACAGAGTAGAGAAGCTAGCTGCCACCATCAACGCAAAGTTGTCTCTGTCAACGCCATCTGCCGTTTGCTATTGTTGCAGTTAAGTAAGTTTTATCTTTATGCCTGGAAGGACACTGTGTGCATCAAAAAAAAAAATAGTGCGGGTGTCGGGTCAGTTAATTATTATTAATACTTAAAGTGCTGTGGTTTTTGAAAGATACATTGTTTTTCCAGTAATGGACGAGAAAAAGGTTAAAAAATATTCATTTGTGTTCTGTACATTCAATTTGTGATTGTTTTTATGACTTTTTCAGCCCCTGGCGAAGGCTTAGTACCAGCATGAATAAAACATTCGAAACTTAGTATCGGCGTGGTTAATATCAGGCCCAATAGAGGTTCATCAAATAGAAGACAAGATAATATACCTACCTAATGATTAACCACTTTTGAGAGCAACTGCCAACTTGATTTTATGAAGCTGATATTTTATTTTATGGAGGAATAAGATATAATTTTGTTATATATTTTTATATTTATATACTATGTTTTTTTTTAGATATTTACAGTTTACAAATATTTAAAAGTGTTTCCAATACGTGTTTTTTTTTATATTTACTGGGTAATTTTATTTATTTGTAGACATCTAAATTCCAAGGAAAGATTGATGGGATCGACAGCCCAGTGAAGATAAGTAAAGATCAAGACACTAGAAAGTTAAAAAGAAAATTGAACCCCCTTCCAAAAAGGTCGCTAAAAATTATGAAATAAAATTTTACGGTCGCCCAGTTAACTGTACCTTAATATTGTTATTGAAGTCGCCTAAAAATATATTTCAGTTCATTATTTGTTTATTTTTACACCTGCTTCAATTTCGACATTAGGTAATAAAGTTCAGTTAAACTAGGTGATATTGAAATTTTATGTCTCATAATGTTTATAGCAGAGATGTGCCGAGGATACTCCATATTTGATAAAAGTCTGTAAGAGGCATTCAAATAATATAACTGTATGCACTTATTTGGTATCAAAATGGTATATGGTATCAGTGGCGGTCTGGGTGTTTGGGGCTTAGTCGGCATTTTACAATAAAAATTCAAACTCAGTTCGTCAGCGATTTGAATGTTTTTGTTTCGCATGTATATACGCGCATTACGTACTCAAAAGGCAAAAGGCCCAGTCGGCATTTGCCAACTCGCCGACCTGGCCAGACCGCCACTGTATGATATCATCATCACGAATCAGATTTCACCATAAAAATAGCTTATCAATATACCCAATGGAAAGTTAGAAGGAAAACTTCCTGGAAACTTTCCATTTTGAAAACCCCGAAAGTTTCAGGAAGTTTTCCTTCTAACTTTCCATGGGGTATATTGATAGCCTAATTTATGGTGAAATCTGATTCATTTTGATACTAAATGAATGCATACAATTATATTATTTACATGACTTTTACAGACTTTTATTAAATATATAAAGTTTTCTCAGCACATCTCTGGTTTATAGCGACCTTTCCTGAAGGAAATGTTTCTTTGAAACGTTTCTTGGGTAGGACATCTCTAGTATCTACAATATATCTAAAACGTTTCTGTAACAGTTCCAGGAACGTTTCATATTTTATATGCATTTTTTGAGACGTCTGAAACATTTTTGTAAATATTCATAAATGTGTCGGGCACATGTCTTTTGAAATGTTTCATTAAAACGTTTCTTAGGTAGGACATCTTGAGTTTCTGCAATGAGTCTAGAACGTTTCTGTCGTACTTCTAGAAACGTTTCATGTCTCAGTATATTCATTTCAGAAACATTTCCGGAACAGAAAAATGTTTAGTGGGAACTATGTGTGGATGTCTGTGGTTGTCCAGATTTTAACCTAAATTGGTCCCTTTTTCTTCCTATGGACAACCACGGGCTATCCTATTGTGGATAGCTGTAGGCTATCCCGATTTTAACCCAAATTGGTCCCTTTTTCTTCCTATGGACGACCATGGGCTATTCCATTGAAGACATCCATGGGCAAACCCGATTTGCACCAAAAAGATATCCACAGGAGGTCCGAAATCGGGATTAACCCAGTTTAGGACGTCCCCAGGACGTCCTGCTTATCCTCCAAGTATGACCAGTGGTTGTCCTAAGGCTATCGAGTGCTGTCTGGGTATTCATGGCGCTTTTTACGAAAAAGTACAGCTTTGACATGTAAGTATTTTACTTGATAAAAATGAAGTAATTATTAATGCATAAATATTGTAATATGAATTTGTTATCATCCGTATTTACATATTTAATATTGTTTACCATAGCTCCAATTTATTCTCACAAGGGTTGCCTGCAAATTATAATGTTTATTAAGTTATTAAATTCATTTTTACTTACCTGTACCAATTGCGGTCGGTGGGGTTCGAACCTGCATGTCTCCGATGTCCGTATTACAGTACTGACTCTTCTACCAACTGAGCTATCTTAATAACCGTTATTACGGATGCTAAAAGCAGTATTTATGGTGACGTGTATGAAGTCTTTATTATATTATGTGAATATGTAGCTACTTATTTCAAAATGTAGATAGTATTTGAGGCTACCAGCGCGAAAACGGCCTAACCCTAAAAAACGGTCTAACCCACAGAAATGAGGGTTAGGCCGATTACACGCATGACATGTTGCCCTAATTATTTAAAGTAAAGTGAAACTAGTAGCACCATCTTTTTAATAGTGGGCAAAGGTCGCTTAGGCCGTTTCACATTATAAATGTATATACTTAGGCAGCAAGTTGAGCCGATAAACTCAAACGCATAAAATGTGGCTTAGGCCGTTTTCGCGCTGGTAGCCTTATTTGAATGTTTAATAAATGTTTACGAGTAGTCTCAAACAATATCATTAATAATAATTTACAAAAACCGTTACAATTAAGTTATTAATGACAAATTACAAATTGCTTACTATAATTTTACAGAAATAACGGTCAGATTAAGTCAGATTACACAAATTTTAATAACCCACAGGCCAAGCATAGAACGAAAATGCAAATGGCGCAATGGCGGATGCTATGCTCGGTGAAGCCTTGAGAGATTTTTCACAATGCGCATGCGCGTAATCATAAAAATATTAGCCTGCATATTACCATAAAAGTACCATCAACGTATAAACCGAAGCAGCATTTTTTATGGTTGCACAATAATTGACCATTTCTGGTTATTATGTGGCAATTCATAACAACATGAAGCTATGGTACGCCTGCATATAATTTATTATGGACCACAAAAGGTTAGCCTATGCCATAAGAAAGCCATTGATCGCTACAATGGCCCATTTAAGGACCGCAATTTTTGTGTTTGCTGGGATACCTACCATAATGTTCAAAATAGCACCCTATAGTACTTTTTAAATATTGATACTAGAGAACTGGATTCTTAGAGTTCAATATATTAATATAAATTTCTCATGAATTGTCCAGAAAAATTGATATTCTTTAGGAAATAACTGGAGGAGACATCAACTTTTATTTTTAAGTAGAATATCTCTGAACATTTTTAGAAAGTTAGATAGTTTTATATTTTAAATATAACCATTTTATACAAAAAAAAATTTCATTCAAAATATAAAACTACTCGGCTCTCTAAATAAGGTATCCGACTTAAAAATAAAACTTGGTGTCAACTTCGGTAATTTTCTAAAGAAATATATTTTTCTGTACAACTATTCATATATCTAACTTTAAAAATCCAATTGTGTAGTATCAATATTTAAAAAGTGCTGGGATATGCTATTTTGAACATACGGTAGGTAGATAAAATATATACATGCTACATCATAAAGAGATAAAAAGTATATAAGTTACGTAGCGTAAGGTCACTATCAAGTAGTTGAATATACATATATTATGCTACATCATAAAGAGATAAAATTAGTTACGTATGCTTTACATAGCAAGTGGTTGAATATACATATACGCTACGTCATTTGTTCCATACCGTGAGGTCACAGTGTTACCTCTTCACTATGTAAAAATCATATGCACATGTTGCTGACATTTCGCAGAGTATGCACATATGATTATGCGTCACATTTTACATAGCACGTTACTTCTGCGAAACTTAGTTTACGTAGCATTTACGTATATGCTATATATTTATGTTTGCTGGGTAAAGTCTAAGGAACAATTTAAGAGATGTTCTAAAAGAAAAAAACTGGCTGTACTTTCAAGATGGCGGCCATATGTTAAAAAAAACTATTGTCAATGTTGTTTTTGTCATTTAACACAAAAACTAAAAAAGATGGACAAACTTTTTCCACAGAAAACAACGTGCATAAAATTTTCTACAATTTTGTTCCTATACAATATTTTGATAGGAGGTACCATTTTCCAGATAAATGAGTCCAAAATTAAGAAAACATGGAAATTCATATATCGGTAAATCACTTAGAGGAAATAACTGTGACAATTATTGTAAGGCGTATAATATAACTTTATATTATTAACATAACAAAAAATAAAATAAACTGAAAAAAAATTAATAATATTGTAATTTGCCATTTATCTCGAAAACGGTAAAAATGATATCTGAAAAATGGTAACTCCTATCCAAATAGGAACAAAATTATAGAAAATTTTATGCACTTTGTTTTTTGTGCAGAACGTTTTTCTCCATCTTTTTTAGTTTTTGTATTAAATGACAAAAACAATATTTGCATTTTTTTTTTAGACGGACGCCATTTTGAAAGTACTGCCAGTTTTTTTTTTTTTAGGACATGTCTTAAATTGTTCCTTAGGCTTTAATCTTTATGAAAAACATTGTCCCCAAGGATCGGGGGGCTGCACGGACAGTTAGGGTGGTCTTCCGTAGTATTACGTTTTATATTGAATTTTATATTTTATTTTAAGAGCTGAATCATTTATTTGGAAAATGGTAACTCCTATCCAAATATTGTATAGGAACAAAATTGTAGAAAATTTTATGCACTTTGTTTTTTGTGCAGAAAGTTTTTCTCCATATTTTTTAGTTTTTGTGTTAAATAACAAAAACAAGATTTGCATTTTTTTTTTTTTAGACGGACGCCATTTTGAAAGTACAGCCAGTTTTTTTTTTTTTTTAGGACATGTCTTAAATTGTTCCTTAGGCTTTAATCTTTATGAAAAACATTGTCCCCAAGGATCGGGGGGCTGCACGGACAGTTAGGGTGGTCTTCCGTAGTAATAACCGGCACGGTAGCTCAATCGGTTAAGGCGTATTGAGTGGCGAATACGCTGATCGACTCGCTACCGCGCTCTGGGTTCGACCCCCAGCCCCGGTATTGACAACATCGGGGGGTGTGGATGTATGTCTGCGTTTTTCCGAATGTGTAACCCCCTTCCGGACAGCCTTGGCTTTGGATTTGGGGGTTGTCTACTATCTGTGGTGTGTTTATGTTTATTACGTTTTATATTGAATTTTATATTTTATTTTAAGAGCTGAATCATTTATTTGGAAAATGGTAACTCCTATCCAAATATTGTATAGGAACAAAATTATAGAAAATTTTATGCACTTTGTTTTTTGTGCAGAAAGTTTTTCTCCATATTTTTTAGTTTTTGTGTTAAATGACAAAAACCATATTTGCAAATTTTTTTAACGGACGCCATTTTGAAAGTGCAGCCAATTTTTTTTTTAGGACATGTCTTAAATTGTTCCTTAGGTTTTAATCTTTATGAAAAACATTGTCCCCAAGGATCGGGGGTGCACGGACACTTAGAGTGGGCTCCCGTAGTATAAGTACAAGTTGGACGTAACTGTCTATTTCAGTTTACTCTAACGATATATACCTAGTAGTAGAAGTGATAAATAAAACAATAAAAAAGGAATATTTAATAAAATAATAACGAACAAATGACTTACCTACATATAAAATTATAAGACATATTACATAACAATATATGCAAAATAAAATTCTTACAGAAATTACAATGGATTATATAGTCCAATCTATAGATACATTATAGACGAGATTATAACCGCTGGAAGAAATTGTGTACCTCTTATTACATAGGTACCTCAAATAGTTTATACCACCTCAATATTCATTGCTTAATTTACAGCGGCTAATTTCTTGACCATACTGCTAAAAATCTAAAAGGAAATACTTCTTGTCACGAAGTAGTGAAGAAGTGAACATGTTATGTCTAAACTAGCAACACATTCACAGTAAGTACTAAAGAACCATCTGAATCTGTAATAGTCCACGGAGACAATTGCTTTGATTCACGATGCTACGAGTTCATAGCCTGAAAAATGAATTTGTACGTTAGCAATTATTTATAAAGCAACATTTAATTATGCAAGTATATATGAAAAGAATGTTTGATCACTGATAATAATTTTTACCTTTGCAACAAGCTTATATAAATTGGTTGTAAATTTCTTGCACAGTACTTCTTTCACCTAACCACAAACTGCTTGAAGACTTGAATTCTTTGAACTCATTCTTCTGTCTATGCACTTCACTCAAAAACCAAGTAATTCGCTGTATCCCATGTGTAATATTTGGAAGAATATCAATCTTTATACTAAAGCATTTTTTTCTCAAAATATAAGGATTTAATTCGATGGCAGCAGTATACCTAACCTCTACATCATGAGACAATTCTGCAAAATACGAACGACCGCCATCCTGACGAACAAAATTGAGTATATAAAAGTATTCAGAATAGTAGCAACAATATGTTAAATAATCCAATTTTAAGCTTCTAATGGCACAAACACAGCAAAATTCACTTTAAAGAAAAAACATTCTGATTCAATGACAGCTGTTTGTGTTTCCTGAGAATCCTAAGGTCTTAAAATCCGTGGCGTCAGCGCACGCAACCCATATGGTAAACTCATTTTTTCGACAAGCTGAATTGTTTATAAAGAATGATTTTTCGTCGTAAAATGAATAATAGAGACGTTTTTCCTCTTGTCAACTCCCTCGGGGTAAACAGTGTATTTTCAGTTCTGATGAATGTGGGCTGTAATAAAGAGTTAATTTAAAACAGTTTATATTTAATAGAATATATTTTACTTCAGCAACATATTCTTTAACTAAAAAAATAAATGAATAAATGAAAATTCGCTATTTTACCCCATTTACATTTGTATACAAATTCAAATATGTACTCCAAGATGACGTCACACGGTTTGGGACGGTAGTTACGAGGTAACCTATAGCTTTAGGGATCTTGGCTATTTCCGACTGATTGTGTTCACCGAATTTAGACGACTTTCAGTTTGTTTCATATAGTTTTTCAACGGCGAGTTTTTAAATTTCCTTCCTTAATTTATTGATCATCCTTCCCAGATAGCATTTTTACATTCAGAGCATGTGCTCGGAACGTACTTTATGTACCCATGGAACTAAGAATAAATATTCATTTTGTATTCCGTGTAGAAAATCTGAATGTCAGAGAGACGTACAGATGACCGCCTCTCGATATACGAGTAAGATTCCTACAACGTACCCATAGACCAAAACGGAACTTGATATGAACCAGAAACGTATATTGACATACTGATAGATACATGAGATATATAGGAGGAAGGTCCATCCTACATTCACAATGTACACTGCATGTTCATGGTATATGAGTACTACCTTCGCAGGAATTAAACCGTAGGTGCCTGGTATGTTGTTACACATGGATCATAAATCCATGATGCATGTATATTGTAGGAATGAACATTAAGTATCAATGGCAGCTATAAGTACTTCACTCATGCCATGTATTTTCTTCAAAGTTTAATTATTATAAAAATTTATTACTTATTGTAATCATTGATGAGTCGCTGCTTCATTCTGAATATGTTCAGTATGACGCAGCGACTCATCTATGATTATAGCAAATAATAAATTATTATAATAATTTAACTCGAGAGAATACATGATATGAGTGAAGTACTTGCATATAATAAATCCAATATCTAATTTTAAAGTTTAATTGTTACAGACAATTATTAGGTACTTACTCTAATTTTCCACATTTCATATTCCTTGTGAAGTATATTATGTAAGTAAATGTGGAATATATGTACAGAAAATTTGTTTTTACTATTAGTTTTCCACTAAAGTCAAATGTTTTATTCATCAAATTACAAAGGTCCACAAATATATGTAAAAAAAATAGTTTTACGTTAATAAGATCTGTTAAAAACCATTTTAAAATGGATCAAACATTTATCACTCTAAAACTTCAGCTTAAAAATCATATTTAACGTGTTATTTATGAAAAAATCTAATGATCATATTACACTACCTTAAAGTTTTATCTATTTCAAATCGTGTTTTAAATTGCCAAGAACAAAACATGATTTTATTTTATTAATTAATTTACATTGTTGTAACAATTAAGTATGCATCTTAAATTATAAAATAGGAAGAGGTATAAATAAAACAGTTGTGTTACTTTAAATATATTTTTATTTTTTGTTACAAAAATGAATTGTAATAATAAAAACAATTGTGACAAAAATTTCAATTGAGATTTTTTTTTAACAAAAAAATTTTCTTTGCAACTTATGAACTGTCATATTTTACTATAACGAATTTTTTGTCAGTAAGTAAAAAATAGTAAAAATTGGAGGGCTTACAGCTTCAAAACCAAGTGTCCAGGTGTTGCCGATGGCGATACTTGTAATTGCGAAAGTCCACTTTTCATTCTCAACACATCATCTGTGACTGATCCTATTGGCTGAATACTTTCTTTTGGCTTTTCCAATTTTTAAGAAGGTATTTTCTCCCTGTCCAGAGGAGGAGATACACGTGCTAGTCCAACTACAAAAGAAAATACATTGTATTATATTTGAATAGGTACTTATTTCTCTTTAAAAACTGGCCATGATAAAGTTGAAAAATATAAAAACATCTTACAAAGATCTTACAGAAAAAATAAAACTGATCAAACATAAATTAAACAAATTGATATTATCATAAAGGACACGGCAGGCACAAAATAAATGGAAAAGAAGGTACAGTCAAATGGGCTGAAACTGTAGTATGTTGTACTTCATAATATCCTGATCAAAAGTTCTCATGGGCACAATATCTGAAAATCGCCAGTTTTTGAGATATGAAAGGTCAAAGATCAGGAATATCGGTACCCGCTGAGAGAGTATCATATTATGACGAGGATTTGTTTAACGTGTGATTTTAAATGTACCTGAAGTTTCGAACGTTCACTTGAATGAATTTTAGATGAAAAAGAAAAGTTAATAAAAACCACACATAGATTTAGGCATAAACACTTCATTGCCACATTTGCTGACAATAAATATCCACAATACTTAAGTTTTTACACCTAAATCGAAGTGTGGCTTTTATTAATTTTTCTTTTTCATATGAAATTCGTTCAAGTGAACGTTCGAAATTTCAGGTACTTGATTTTAAATGCCTACCAGAGTTATTAAAAGAACAACATACCTATCTTCCTTCAACTTCTAGTAAAGACAAAATTTCTTGGGAAGTCGACGGCTTCCAATGTGTTCTTCGATATCATCTGACGGGAGGAATAACGTGCTTTTTGTACATAGTCCTTTGATTTGTTTTTATTCACTCTGTACATCAGATATGATCTCTGCCCTTTTCAATGAATTGCAGCTTTTCTATAATCCTCTGAAATAGGTATAAAGCAAATTACTACAAATAAATACCTATCACAACTCGTATGTTGTAATCAAATCCAATGGTTGTGATTTAAATAAACAAAAGCTCCTTAATATTGAAATAGATCGAACCTACCTTCTTGAAAATAAGATTTAAACACCCCGTAAAGTGTTCACATTTCATCTGCATTTTCACCTGTTTTTCAATGATCAGTCAATTAGAGAATATTATTTAGGTATTATGCAAATCACAACTTACCATAAATAATACCTAAATAATATTCTCTAATCATGATAAAAGCAAATAAATAAAAATAATTATCAGTCAATTGTTTGAATGGTGACCACCAAGCTTCCTTTTCGTGGACCGAGACCATTACAAAGACACCTCAGTTTCTTTTCTAAAAATCGATACCTACAAACGCCGTAATTATTAAACTAATATGGGTGGTATGCTTAGTATAATATGTACAAAGGGATACACATTAAACTTTACTGTCTAAATATAAAATATCTGCAAATGACAACAAAACTATGTGGTAGTTATATTGTATACAATTGTAAAATATTTACAGCAATGCAATTAATGTATATACTTGGAATAATTATAATAAATCACACATTTACATTGGGCCGCTGTCGGGGGAATAACCCCTTGCCGGAAAACGAAACGTTGGTACAATGCTGGCTTCCAATACATCTCCAGAATAAAAATGCGCCGGCGGCCGCTATTTTTACGACTTAAGCGGCCCGACGTTAAATTCCGACTTAAACCCATCAAACTTAATGGTCCTCTTCAGGCAAGATGCCGTTGTTCTGTATTTTTCGAAAAAGTAACGATTGACTACCAATGCTGGACTTACGTACTATCACATAATGTTTAAATAAGGTTCGCCTACAGTGAAATGTCGTTGGTCACACAAATAATGAACATTGGCATTACATCGGTCTATGCTTAAATAACTGAATCGTCCAAATTACTTTTGAAAGTCAGACCTGCATTGCACCATGGACCACCTAGGAAGCTCCTATAGCAGTTTATCCCTGGAGCAGGGGACATGGTTGCTTAAACAATGTTTCGACAGAATTACATATGCCATCTTTAGGTTCTCACTGATATATCAGTGAGAACCTAAAGATGGCATATGTAAAAACGTTGTTTAAGCAACCATGTCCCCTGCTCCAAGGGTAAACAGCCATATAGGAGCTTCCTAGGTAGTGCATGGTGCAATGCAGGTTTGACTTTCAAAAGTAATCTGGACGATTCAGTTATTTAAGTATAGACCGATGTAATGCCAATGTACATCAATTGCGTGACCAAAGACATTTAGCTGTTTACTCTTCTGAGGTTTCTCTTTATTTGAACTGACTTAGTTCAGAAATTCTCAGTTCAAATTATATTTCTAAATTTAAAGAACTGTCATAATGTTTCTATTGTTCGGATTATTATACTCTTTTTGTTCAGTATTTAAAACAATTTTTTTTGGAAATATCTGAAAACATAGAGGATGACCCATGCAAAAGAAATATGCTACATTTAAATTTTTTGTTTTCAACATTATAATCTGCAAACCAATCTACAATACTTGTGAATCAACCAATGCAACTAAAAATAACAAGTTAATAATAGTGCACATACAGAGGACGACATTAAAAACCTTACTCATTTTTAAAATTTTTATTTTTCATCATAGCAATGTTTTCGAGACATGGAAGTTATAGGACTATAAAATTTTTGACCAGTAAATACAAAAAAAGCATCTGTCATCCGTGGTCAAATGGTTCGTTTTTTGTCATTTATTTCCACGACTAAGTTTTTTTTAATTTATTTACTGTTCATAAATTGAATAGGCCTGTAACTTCGAAACGAATAAAAATCGCACTACCACTTTTGTTTTTTAATCTTACAATTAAGTCTATGCTCCCAAAATTTGAACATAACGATATGAGATACCTGCAACTTAATTAGGCCATAAGTAACGACCCATTACCTGTAAGATAGAATTTTTCTGTTTAAAATTTTTTTGCTAGTTTAAAAATTAAGTTACCACCATATGCATATTTATATTCAAAACTTCTTTTGCATATTACCCATGTACGTTAATAACCACATACGTCACATAACACATACTGCTTGATTAGAATTGTCAACTGACATATTTGGGAACGTCTAAATGAAATTTTGATTAAATAAATATAACGTGGTTTTTAAATTCGCCCCTTCTAAAAAAATGAATAGCAGTACATTCCTATGAAGTCTTGACACATTATTTCTTAAGAACTAAGTCCATTAGTCCAAATTACTAAGAAAAAATTAAAATTTATTCAATACGTTAACATTCAAAATCATCAAAACGCAGTTCTCTGAACATAATAAAATACATTTCATATTCCTTCTCCTGGTCTTATTTCTGTTCTCCTTTGCTTTTAATTATCTTCTTCCTCTTCTCGATTAGCAAAAGATCGTACCAAACCTGTTATGGTAGTTCCTATTTCCCATTGGATTTCCTCGTATTACAGCTGAAACAAGGTTTCTTAAATAATATTTCCGGATTTATTTATTTTTTGACCTGATAGAAAACAAACCACATTTTCATTCTCCAGGGCGTAAAGCCTTAAAATTTAAAAAAACGTGAACATGTTCATTTAAACCTAATAGGTAGTCTATATTACAGGTTCAAAGCAGTACGATTCAGAATATTTGTTTTAATGTTATGCAACAAAATTTCAGACAATTAGGAATTGTTTAATATGCATATTGTGATTTTAATATATTTTGTACCCTATACATACATTCGTACTGTCAGTGTTGTACCTTTTTATAATATTTACAATTTATATGACCTATACTTATAATATGTTACCCACATTTACTACTTTTGTATTAGTTTTGACTTACCAAATATGCATGTAATGTATCACATAATGGGTAATAAAGAATTTAATTTAATATACAATACACAAGTGTAGATCTGGCCATTGTAAAATCCGAAATAAAAAAAAACACCTCGAAAACAACACTTGGAGGGTCTAAAGTAAAGTACCTACTTGTATATTCGTGCATATTATACCCTCATTTTGGAATTTTGGTAACCAACATCTCAAAAAAATATAGGGTAATGGTCATTAATTTTCAATGGCATGATAAAAGAGTAATGTTTGAAAATTTTTCACGTGTGTTTTGTAAACATAATAAAAATTATTAATCAAATGTGGGAAAGCTACAGCAAGTAATTCTAATGTTATGTAATATATATACTCACTTGTCCATAATAAAAATAGATGTATGTTGACTTCAGTTTTCTTTTTAATTTGAAAAACTATCTCATCTGTCTGCTGAAAATTCCAACAAATCAATCACCACTATCAACGTATAGATATAACCTGCCAAACCTAGAAAAACAGTATAATCAACACCATCTGTAGGATATATATTCCCGATGGATATTATTTGGCTTCGACATATACTGAACACAATTTGAAAACTGACTAGGTACCGCACATGATAGAAAGAAAATTAACTAAAAAGAAGTTAAGTATTAATTAATATAGCAAACCTTCTATCAAACGGGGGTGACGTAATGGAGCCGTGAGTCTTTTCCCTTCCTGTGTACACACGCTTGTCTCAATTTCAATTTTATCCTGCCGAAAGTGTGACCTTAAAATAAAAATAAATAGAAAATCATACCTAATTTCGTTTTGAAAATAAAATATAAAATTGAAATACTTATTATTAAATTAATCGAAAAATTGTAAACATAACCTTCAAGCAAATCATGGCACAATTATAATTTATCCATAAACTGAGCATAACATATATTTTATAAAGCCATCAATTACTTACCTCTTCATGATAATAAAGACTATTCAATAAATAAACAAGTAAAACTTCAAAACTCGAAAAAATAACCAATAACGCCTTGTCCACGAACTTTGTCGTTGTATTGATGACTCATCAATAGCGACAGTTGCCCGGCAATAAATGCATTGGCCCGGCACTTTGCCGGATTTGCTTATGTTTACTGGGATCGTGTTTGATCTTTCCCATACCCACAGAACATGGACTATCCAATGACATCAAATAATGCGCATCAAATCCCAATAAATATGCGATTAATTCTAGACGTTTGATTTCGATGCCAATCTGCCGTTCAAGTGCCAATTTCGGGCCAACGTTTACCATAAACGTGACTTTTTGCCACCGTTAGAAAAACGTTGTTACTTAATTGGCATTTGATGCCACCGATTCCCCATCATTTCCATCATTAAACCGCATTTCGGCCGATGCTTGTGTGTTTGCTGGGCAGGGGAAAACAAAAAACAAAACATACATTTGGGCAGCAGAAGCGTGACGTATACTAATAGCAGTACGATGAGCATGCGCACTAACCTAATGACCGTGGCGCGCATTTAAAAATTCTACAAGGGGATTGTAATGACATGGAAAACGGAAATCTGAATGTAAAAGATAAAAAGTAATTAAATACCCATTCTAAGTCTGAACTATCTGCTTAAGAAATGCCGATAGTTACCGAGATAGTTACTAATTAATTGAACACAGTACATAAATTAAAAAAGGGTTATTCATTATTATTTAATATTTCATATTCATTATTATTCAATATTCGATCACAAATCTAAATTCTCGATTCAAAATTTAAAACATATTTCATATATACAATAATATTGACGAACGATTTAAAATTTATAAAACGTCATACACCGCACAGGGGATGATTATAAATGTACTTAAATCAAATCTATATAGATAGAGAAATATCATAATTATTTTTGTAGGTAGGTAGGTAGATAGGTACTATAAAACTAGCATTTCTGTCTCATCAGTTGTGATGCAGGTTTATTTTTATGAGTTCAAAAATCGAACCAATCAGCGTTCGCGTTAAAAGTGCCGAACTTTTGATGATATTGCTGTCGGCGCGGCGCTCGGGCGATGCAAATATTTCTACAAAAAATATACCTGTATTATACAGATAAAATCATTGACGAATGTTTATACGATGTACATGAACACATATACGAAGAACGTTCCCTGATACGTGTACACAGTATATGCGACTGTGAATATAAACTTTTCTGTATATTCCATTTATATCGTATGTATAATCATATTGTATATGTGAAAATATTATTTATATGGGAATGTTGAGGGAACATACATGGCAAGTATAGAATGCAATTAGAACATTGGGAATGCAAAATGTACATTCGTGGAATAATAAATGCTATCTGGGTAGCTTGGGTGCTTTCTCCTTCTAACCTCAGAGATAAGTTTCCTCTACCTGTCTGCCTCACCGACTTTATCGTAACCCCTAGTTTATCCAGTTCGACATTTTCCTTAATTGACTTAAGAAGCTCGGCGTAGGTTTTACCCTCACCTCTAACGATTACTTCCTCGTCTTTTGTCCTGACTTTCTTTCCCTTGTTGATCGTTTGCCACTCCCCTTCCTTCTGTTTGTCCTGTGACCTGTTTTCGGCCGGGAGACAGAACTTTACCTCTAGGTCACTATTCCCTAGAGCACATTCCGTCATTTTTCTCACAGCCATCCAGTCTCCCTCCAACAGATAGGCTAAGGCAATCTTCTTCCTCCCATTTCGCTCTGCTGTTTTCTTCAGTTTACACAGTAACGTGTAGATTTCACCTATGTCGGCTTGTATGTTCTCGAGATTACTTAGACCTGCCAGGAAGGTGTAGCTCTCATTTGCGTAGGGTGTTTCTCCATCATCCAGGGTAATTCGGCATCTGTTGGAATTTTCTAAGCATGCCACGCTTCCTGGTTTGATACTCTGGTCCCTTAATACCTGTCCAACCTGAGGTACCCGTTGACTGAGTTTTTTTGCCAAATACGTCTTTTCCGCAGTTTTGGGATCGATCATAAGCGCCACGTCAAAGTCAGGTGCAGTAGCAAAAATGCTGCCTCTTTCTGTGTGGGTCCTCTGGAAGGTTTGTTCTGGCCATTCGCGGTCTACCAACTCGTGGATACGTTCCTGCCCTACGCCTCTATTTATTTCTTCCCGGATCTCTTGTGCCCTTTCCCTGTCTCTTCGCTCCTTCTCTCGAAGGTATTCAGAATAGTCTTTTCTTATATCGCCGTCTACGTCATATACCTGACACACTGCCTCTGTTTGTGTGGCGACGTCCGTTTGTGTCGAGGTATCCACCATAATCGGTTTGGGGCTGGCTTCACCGTCCCCTGTTTTTTCCTCCTTCTGGTCTGCCTTGGTGGCTTTGGCTGGCTTCTCCCCTCTCGTTAACGTCCCAACTGTCCTGTACTTCTGGGTGAGTCCCGATGCTAGCTGGTTCAGTTCCGCCGCCTTTTTCTTAATATCGACCTTCGTGTTGGGAATCGTTTTAATTAGGTCGCTAAGCTCCCTTGTGGCATCTGTCATCCTGTGTACGGCAACTTTCAATTCACCCCACTCATCTAACGGATCTTCGTCCTGGCGCATCCTCTTTACCCCGACCGGAAGATTCCCCTGTTCTGCGGCTAAGTAGACATTTGGCAGACTGCCAGTGCGTTTGGATTCTTGGCCGAGGACGCTTTTTATGACATCGTTGGGTTTCCGCCTTGGTGGGGACCTGCCAATACTGTCCCGCTTCCTGAAGGGATCCCCCTCATCTTTTAGGCCAATGTCATTTTTTAGCACTCCGGTCTGGCTCTCTACCACGAATGCTGTATCATCTCTAGTTTTTTCTTTTGTATCCATAATTTTTCCCACGAGTCGGGACCAATAAGCGTCACCCCCCAGCAGTGGGCCCTTACTGGAGGGAAGGCATTTATACTGTGGGGTGCGCCTGGTGCCCCACAGGTTTTATCGACTTCGCTGTCGGTTTTTTAAAGAGGTATTCTCCTCGTGGGCCGGCCGGTTAAGGCAAGCCCCCCGGTCACAGTTCCCACACGACGTTCCCCTGCGGTGCCACTTTCCTTTTCCACAGAGGTCGTTGAAGTGTGGACCATGTTTCCGGTATTAAGCGAGTGGGTGGCACAACTCACTCGTAGCTCGGATTTCCCCCGGGTGCGCCATTTCCCATAGCCACACCATGCGTGATGTGGATCCTGGGGTTGAGCTGTCCTTTGTTTTGGCCTCTCACCTAAGACCTTACCGGCATGGGTGACCCTACCGGAAGTCATTTGCGAGACTCCCGCCGGCTTCGCCCTTAGGATCCCTGAGGTTACTTAAGCTCCCCCACCTCGACAAGGTCTCACAGCTCCTCTAGGTCTAGGTTGTAGTGATGAGCGATATCGCGATTTTTGAATCACTCCGTAATCAGTGACTGCTATTTTTGAATCACGGTGATTTTAAACAGTGACTGCGATCGCGGTTTTGCCCAAAAATCTGTAAACAGTTATGTTTGCCGTGACATGCTTACATTACATATCTGCACTACGTTTTAAACAGTGATGACTACGATCGCGGTTTGACTGAAAGTGAACGCAATCTGCGAGCTTGATATAAGTTTGCCGTGATTTGCTGCTCTGCATAAATAATAGGAAACGGAAATAAACGTTAATACATTTTACTGTTTATAGCAACAACTTGTATAATAAAAAATAAGTAAATAAATATATAAATACTAAACATATGAATAAATAAATATTTTAAGCTTATGAGTCAAAAGTATTAGAACTTGAGTTGAATGATCATATCTACGAAATGTTACTATTACGTCCGATCCATAATCACCATTTTCGTAAATGCTATTTCTATCATGCCAGTGTATAGAAGACTAGAAGAGTATATATCATGCGCTATTAAAATCACTAATCGCCGTGACTTCGTTTCCTTCGTCACTGTTGCTATCGGTGATTTTCTAATCACGGTGATTTAATCACCGGCAGTAAAATATCGCCCATCACTACTAGGTTGTAGCACAGAAGAAGAAACAATCAGAAGGGAATGTCGGCAAAAAATCCTTTGATCTCGTGTTGTAAATCTCCGCCACACAATTGTTGGGCGAGTTCAGGACTCAATATTTTTTTACCCCTTTTAGGAACGGCCCGGAAGAGAATCAGAAAACCTGTGAAACATTAGATGAAGACAAATAATATTTGTTTTAGATTTTCAATGTTTCTTAACTAATTAGGCGGCATCATGATACAAACTGTATCACGAGGCGAGATCACGCCATTTGTCGCTGACGATCCGGTTACAGAAGAAATCCGTGATCCGAGACTGACAGTGCGCGATGTAGATGCGCGAACTTTTCCCGCCAATGGGAGAGTATATTCTGATTGTTTCTTCTTCTGTGGTTGTAGGTTAGGTTGGGGACGTTGGCGTTGTTGTGTTGTGGCCGTAATGTAAGGTCGTCGTGTGAATTGAAGATTTATAATAATATTTTTACTGGCGTTGACCATCCAATGAAACTGTAAGTTTATGATGAATACAAATTTCGTTTTCCTCTTAATGAAAGTCATATTTTTATAAATAAGCAAAAATTATTCCATGCAAATATCGATAAATTGCAATCAGGTTTGGAGTTGAATACACAGTGTTTCGGTTCTAGAAGTAAACACTATTATTGCCCTACAGTTAATGCAAATATTTTAATCTTTTATGAAAAATTAATGTAAATTCATTATTTCCCAATAATTTATGGGGAGCAAGCAAGTTGGTGCAATTTTCTTTGTTGCGCCATTTTTAAATAGAATAGAATAATTTATTTCTGAAATCTAAAAAGTCATCAGTTTATAAGAATATAAATAAAAATACGTATAGTATTAATTTACATACATTGACAACAGCAGGAAAAATAAAGATTTGTTCAGAGTACAAACAAATATTGTCAAGGATGTTAAAAGATGTGACAGATATCCTTCGTAAAAGTAAAAACAGTTTTCCAAAAGTAGGTTCTTTACTTTGTTTTTATACGTTTTAACAGGCATGGAATCAGATCTTAAATCGACAGGTAACTTATTGAAAATTTGTATGCTAAGGTAAAAAGGTGAAAACTATTAATAACTAATTTTCCCATGAGAGATCTCCTGAAATCGTTCCATGCCTGTTTAATAGTTAAATCAATAGTAGTAATTTAACGGCCTCTACTTACTAAAACCCAAAATTTACAATTTTTTTAATGTCACCTTTATTAATTCACACAATTTATAGAAAAGTAGAAAAAAAAATTTATAACTAATTTGTATTTTGGGGATATATTCTCGATAGATTAGTCTTGCTAACGTTCAAGTTTGCTTCATCTTCCTGAGACAAACCATTAGGTTGGCGACAGACGTATTGATTCTTTTACGATGTGGATCTGTTAGAGATTCCTTAGACAGCCCATCACACCAACTGGTTGATTCTGCAAGAAGTACGTCTCCCAAGCCAACTCTCCAGCATTGTATTATCCCGAATCCTCTAATTTTTTTTTTTACTACATTGACTCGAGCAGAGAGAGAACAATATAGAACGGTAGTTGAGGGAAAACCAGATGGCAAGATTCATATTCAAAAGGTTTGTTCCAACAAGCAGTTTTTGTATCATGTATAATCCAGTCAATGAGTGCTCATAAAAGGGGTGTAGAGTACATGGAATATGCGAGACTTTTTGACTTCAGGCCTTCGTTAGGAGTAGTTAGCAGGTAGACATACTAAAAGTCCCCACCCCTGGGAGGTGAGCTTACGGTGGGAGCAGGGGGGGGGGTCCCATTTTTGGGTTTTTCGATTATATCTCTGAAGTGGTGGACTCTAGAAAAAATATGTTCTAAATAAAAATGAAAGCTAATTAAATTTCCTATAAAATTGTTTCAGTACATATTTGTCGAATTTCCAACGGTTTTCAAGATATACGTTATTGAAAATCGATACTTTACGAAAAAATCATTTTTACCTAACTCTTGTCAAACATTTGCTTCTAGTGCCTCCCACGATCGTTGTAGAGCATTAAATTTCCTTCAATTTGATATAGACTTAAAAAATAATTTTTTCGAAAATTGTCGATTTTCAATAACGTATATCTCGAAAACCGTTGGAAATTCGACAAATATGTATGGAAACAATTTTATGGGAAATTTAATTAGCTTTCATTTTTATTTGTATATTTTTCTAAAGTCCACCGTTTCCGAGATATAATCGAAAAATCCAAAAATGGTACCTTCTCCCCTTCCTCCCTCCGTAAGCTCACCTCCCAGGGGCGAGGACTTTTGGTATGTTTACCTACTAATTACTCCTAACAAAGTTCTGAAGTCAAAAGTCTCGCATATTCCATGCATTCTACAATATGTTCATTGACTGGACTAGTATTCAACTGAATTAAGAATGGCAACGTGTTGGAATGGTTTTCTGTCTACTATTAGATTGATTTCACTGTTCAGAGACCGGTTCAGATACCGTCGAACGTTATGTTGGAACACACGACACACCTAGTACATATTTTAAAGGAGAAGTGTGTTGGAATGTTACATTCACGTTGCGCATGTACTCGACTATTGCCAAACTAGTTCGGAGCTGTATTGGAATAAACCTAAAGAGGGCGCCGTCCAAAACATTGAACTGATGTCGTGCACCTGGCAGGCAACCACGACAGGTGGCGGGATCCATCAGACGTGATACAGCAAAAGGAGGCCAACTAGAATGCCATGGATTAGGCGTCTTGTCAAGACTTGCGAATAAGAAGATTCTCGATAGAATTCTCATCTGTCCAATGGAGGCTTCATCCCTTTTGAAGCAAAAAACCATGTACCCAACAGGGCCCGGTCCTGGTTTTTCGCCTATATATACTGAAAGTCTGGTCCTGCAATAAAATTTTACAGTACCTAATAATCCAATCCAATATATCAAGCGGTGCACGTCACTCTTAAACTGACATCATAATTTTACATGATGTCAAAGTTATATAAAATATTTAATTAAATGTTTCACAATAATATTACTACTGAATAATACAGTAACCAAACTTAATTAAATCAACAAGCTAAAAAAAAAATCAATCAAACAAAATGGCAACAAAACGAAGTTTAGCTGAGTTTTTCGAAGCACGTGTGACAATCTACCATGTAAACGTGTATGTGGCAGGGTTGTGCAAAAACCCACTTTTTTTAGGAAAAGACGACTCACTGGGTTTTTGGTGGGGATTTTCTGAGCAGTTGTGGGTAAATGTGGCTTATTCGGGGTTTTTGTAGAATTCAAATTTTTCGCCTATTACCTGGTGTTGTTTTGACAATATAGCATGTGGCAACATGTAGATTCCTATTGTTTTCTTTAATCGTATACTTGTAGCTCATCTAGTGCAGTAGTAGCATGAATTTATTTACATTCGACCATGAAAAAGTTTCCATATTAATCAATATTTATAAACGTTTAAATAAATCATAAATAAATGTATTTTTCCTTTTCGTACATTTAGGAAGCTTTTTGTTTCATCATATTGTTTTACTTTTATCAAGATTATTATTTACTTGTTTTATAACAATACAAGCAGTAAACAAACTTTTTGCCGGATTATTGCATTTTTAACCGACTTCACAAAATTTATAAAAGGAGGAGGCTCTCAGTATATGTATGTTTTTTTTTACTCCGGTATTGACTTAAGCGATTTCTATGAAATCAGACGTCAAAAGTTAAGAATTCGAAATGGGAAATTCAATATGGCTATAATTTGCAACATTTTTGTAGAGTGAATCTGATAACGAGCCTAATGTTAAAGTTGAAAAAGTCACAACGACGGGTGTTTTGTGTCTAGAAACTAAATAAAGAGATCACTAAAAAGGTATAAAAAAATTGAACGGCCTTCAATAAAAGTCGCAAAAAATTATGGAATAACAGGATAAGGGTCCATAATATAAGAAAAAAACCGCTGTCCAAGGAATCACTACTTCCACATCCAGATTTTCTATCCAAGTCGAAAAAATTTTGTATGTGGAAATAATTGTTTATGGAACTTTAATAATATAATATTTGAAATCCGAAAATGATACCCCACATCGGTAGTGGGGGTGGATGAAGTAAAAAAATATTTTGAGGTTTCTGGTTCTTGTACACACATTAAATCACAATTTTTTTTCATCCGCTTTAATAATGGGGCTAATGCCAAAATTTTTTTGATACCTTAGCTTCTCTTGTATATACTAAATACCAATTTTATGGACTCTTACCTGCTTGATTTACCTATTTACCCCAAATTTACCCCCCAACCCTTCGACGGAACAAGATGAAAATATAATCTAGTTCTAGATCTCGTTAAAGTACATATAGCCCAGTCGATGAAGGTATTTACCCGCAAAAAGTTGCAAACTGTGTAAACTTTTTTTTAATGAGTTCATGAAAGTGTGTAGAATAATATCCTGAAAAGTTTACTTTTCGCTCAGATGCAAAACATAAAAAAAAAGTGAAAAAAAGTTTTTTTTCATCCATTTTTTCAAAATTAAGTCAAACTAGGAAAAAACAAAAAATACAGATGGATAGATCAAATCAAATCATTTATTAATGCTATTAATCATAGATTATTGCACAAGTCAACAAATAATGCTGTGCTTCAAGAGCTCAGCCGGATAATTTAAAAATATATTTATATATGTATATTAAAATATAATAATATAAAAGCAACTAAAAGGACCGGTTTATGAGTGCGCGGTTAAGCACTTTATCCTACAGCTAAATTAACTAGAACTTTAGAATGTGAAGTTGCAATATTGAAATGTTTAATAGAAGCACATTCTAAACTTCTAGTTAATTTAGCTGTAGGATAAAGTGCTTAACCGCGCAATGATAAACCGGTCCTTAGAGTACATACACAATAGAACAGTTTAAAATAAGTTATTACTATCTAAAAATTCTTGGAGATTATAAAAACTTTTTTCTAACATCCTTTTGATGGTTAATTTATATTTATTTAATGATAATGTCTTTATATGTTGTGGAAGTTCATTAAAAAATAACGTATTTATGAACAAAAAATGTGCTAACAAAATTTATCGCTAAAGCCACGGTTTTCCTGGAAAAATAGTCAAGTGTAACTTATAACTCGGAGCGAGATACATGCGTGCGCGCGGTTGAATACGCATGACTGTGACACCGACGCATTGAATTATATGTCACTAAATCAGAATTCGTTCAATCTGTGCGGGTTTGGTTCATTTAAAAGATGAAAATTGTAGCTTTCTTTTCTGATGCTTTTTTGTTTTAAACAGAACAAGCAAAAGATGAATGGGAAAAATATACTTATATATATTATCACGCCCGAACTCAATCGTCACAATAAAAAATATAGAAAAAAATAAAAGCCCTTCAAAAAAATTCTTTCTTCATTGAGAACTGTTAAAAAGTATATACACTTCATGATTATTATGGTTTATTAAGTTGTAGTAACGTGAATTAAAAAAAAAACTACATCTCAAATCATTTTAATTTAATTGCTTGATGATTTTCTTGATAAATATATGTATTGGAGGCTGTAACTTGCCGAGAAATTGACCCATTGGAAAAAATAAAATATCACTATTTCGGAAAAAATGTATACTTTTCGAATGTTCAAACACAAATTCGTTTACTTTTATGCATTTTTTCGAAAATATGATCATAGTCCAGTCAACGAATAGCCCAAAGGGTGGTGTAGAGTGTGTGAGCAGGGACCTAAGCGATTCCTTTAGAAAGTTGTTCAGGGTGCTTAGGGAGTGAACATACTGAAAGTCCTGACGTCTAGGAGGTGAGCCGGAGGGGAGGGGGTACAAAGAAAGTCCCACTTTTGTTTTATTCGCTTATATCTCGAAAACGGTGCATCGCAGGGAAATTTTTCTTTATACCAAATGAAAGTCCATGAAATTCTCTACAGCTTTCATTTTATTCACTTTTTCGAATTCGCAACCGTTTTCGAGATAGACGCTGCGGAAAAGTGAAGATTTTCGGAAAACAGACTTTTACCTCACATTTTTAATAACTATATAGCCAGAACCGAAAACAATCTCTAAATAGTTCTGGACCTACTTCAAAAATAATAGGAATCGGTATAATCTACCTACAGTTATGCGCTACGATGATGTATCTGCTGATAATACTAATGATATTGTTAATTTGTTTGCATCTTTTTTCTCCTCAGTTTATAGTAACGAGCAAGTAAATCAAATTCCTAATTACGACCACTTACAGAATCACATTGACATTACCTATTACACACTCAACTGAAATAATTGATAGACTTCTTCAAGCACCCTATAAATTATCATTTGGGCCTGATGGCATTCCACTATACGTTCTAAAAAAATGTGTATTTACATTAGCGATACCACTACATAAAATCTATAACTTGTCACTGCATACCGGCATTTTCCCTAAGTTCTGGAAAAATAGCTTTTTAACACCAATTCACAAATCTGGTCCAAGAGATGTTGTCAAGAACTATCGAGCCATTTGCATCCAATCTGAGATACCCAAGCTTCTCGATTGCTTGATTACGACAAAAATATGAGATACTGCACATATTATTAACAATGAGCAGCACGGTTTTATGCGTAAAAAGAGCACCTCAACTAATCTCTTCTTTATGAACATTTTATTCTCCATGCTTTTGAACATCAATCACAAGTAGATTCAGTTTACACCGATTTCACGAAGGCATTTGATCGTGTTGATCACGTGTTACTTATAACCAAACTAGAGTCTTTGGGTGTCGAGGATTGCATGCTTGAATGGATTCACAGTTGTTTATATAACCGAACTCAGTTTGTCAGATGCTCAGGAGCCGTGTCATCTTCTATTATAGTTACTTCCGGCGTTCCTCAAGGATCGTATATCGGTCCATTATTATTTAACTTGTTTGTTAATGATATTAGTGAGGCACTCATTAACAGTAATTATTTAATGTTTCCTGACGATTTGAAGCTTTTCAGAACCGTTGACAACTCTTATGATGCCTCTCTTTTGCTAAGTGATCTCGATAATTTAGTTCGATGGTGTGACATCAATCTATTAAAACTTTACCCTGCTAAGTGTAATCAAATTTCTTTCACGAGAGGCAATAATCCTGTAATATTCGACTACCATCTCAATAATGTTACCTTAAACAGGATAAATTGTATAAATGATCTAGGTGTAATATTTGATTTCAAGATGACGTTCAAACCTCATATATCAAAAATCACATCACAAGCACTGAAACTGTTAGGTTGCATCGATAGGGACTCTTCCTTTTTTTCTATTAAAATATATAAATTGCTCTACTCTTCTCTGATAAGAAGTCTACTAGAATATGGCAGTGTGATATGGAATCCAGCATATAACGTCGATAAAGAATCCATTGAGAATGTCCAATCAAAATTCCTTAGACAATGCGCATTCATGTTGGGTCATCCGATAGGCGAATATTCCTACAGTGATATCTTATGCGAACTCAACCTCTTCTATCACTTGAGCGGAGAAGAGTACAACTCGATTTATGCTTTTTGCATAAATTAATTAATTGTAATATGAACTGTCCAGAGATAGATAGATAGATAGAATTTATTGGTTTAAAGACCTAAGAACAAGGTATAAAACAAGTCAAATACAAATTTAGCAAACTACATGGGTTTGTGAGACATATTAAAAATACATTTTTAAAGAAAAGATAAATACATACAATACTATAAAATTCAACATTGAACACTAATGACAATAACAATGATAAACAATGCAGTTATCCATAATAAAATTTATACAGAGAAGTTCTCATAAGAAGCACTCGTCTAAGTTATAATATAGTCCAATCCTCAGATAATTTTTTAATGGCTTTTTGAATCTGAAATAGGTAGGTTGCTCCTTTATGTAAGTTGGAATTTTGTTAAAGATTCTAATACCATTACTTAAGGGTCCTTTTAGGGTTATATTTAGAGAATTTTGAGGTGTGCACAGAGCAGCGCCATTTCTTGTGTCATACTTGTGTAAGTCCCTGTGACATTGAAAGTTATGTTTATTTTTAAAAATATAGCATGCAACTTCTATAATATACAAACAACACAGAGGAAGAATATTGAGTTGTGAGAATAATTGCCTACATGAGTCGCTTTGACTTTTATTTAGCATAGTACGTATGCATCTTTTTTGGGCTGAAAATAATTTTTTTGCTGCTGGAGAGGCTCCCCACAGTATAATTCCATACAGTAGACTAGATTGTACCTCAGCGAAATAGAAGTTTTTTAATACTTCAGTGTTGAGTAAAGAACGTATACACCTTATTTGATAAATTTTCGTGTTCAATTTTTTAATAATAAAATCTATATGACTGGTCCATTCAAGAGTGTCCGTTATTGTTACACCTAAAAATTTCACAGTGCTACTTCTCTCTATGTTCGTTTCACCTATGCTTATGTCGATGTTTAGTACTTGTTTTTGTCTGGTATGAAACAATAAGTATTCGGTCTTGCTTGAATTTAAGAATAATAAGTTTATCGAGAACCACTGTTCTATTTTTTTCATTAAGTTATTACAAGCTTCTTGGTTTGATTCATGGGATTCTCTTGAAATTAATATTGACAGATCGTCTGCGTACATCGTTATTTTATAATCGAATAAGTGTTTTGCAATATCAGCAACATAGAGAGAGAATAGTACAGGTGCAAGAATACTTCCCTGAGGTACTCCTACCTCTACATTCAGAGTATCAGAGCAATACCTACTGCTACTTCCGTCCCCTTCATTGTGAGATATCTCAATATATTCTTTTCTATTTGTGAGATAGGATTTAAACCAGTTGTGTGCACTGCCTCTTATGCCCAGCACCCACAGCTTGTGGAGTAGCCGAGGGTGTGGGACGCAGTCGAAGGCTTTGCTAAGATCGCAATAGACACCAACTGGACACCTTTTGTCTAATTCATCAAGGATATACATGTAAAATTCAGTAGTGGCTGTTGTTGTTGATTTGTTTCTCCTAAATCCATGTTGTTCGTTAGGTATTAGGCCGTATCTCACAATAAAGGAGTCGAGTCTTTCTAACATGCAGTATTCAAAAATTTTTGATATTGCTGACGTCAAGGAAATTGGTCTGTAGTTGTCTACGTGATTCTTTGAGTTCTTTTTGTGAACAGGTATTACTTTTGCAACTTTCAGGCCTTCTGGAAATGTTCCACATTCAAATGAGAAGTTTATGACATGGGTTATTGGTGCTAGTAGTTCGTTGCAAAATTCTTTTATAATATTGGTTGGTAGATCGTCAGGTCCGGTACTAGATTTACTTTTTAATTTTGAAAAAATTTTCAACATTTCCTCCTCCGAGAAAGGGAGAAGTATCATACTCTGTGAATTACTAACTAGAGGGTCAGTATAATGTTTGACATGTACTGGGCTTATATTTTGTATCACAGATTTTGGTGCATTAATAAAAAAATTATTGAAAATGTTTGCTATTTGAGCAGGTGAGTGTATTGTTTCACCATTAAGCGATATTTCTAAATTGGATAAGGTAGGGTTATTTTTATTTCTTAGTTTGTTGATAATTGTCCATGTGGATTTACTCTTGTTGGAGGAGTTTTGAATAATTTTTTCAAAGTGTTTTTTTCTATTGTTTTCAACTAGATTTTTGTGCTCACGTTTTCGTTCTTTATATATAGGTTGGAGGTTTGGGTAGAGTTTTTGTAGTTCATGTAGATCCTTCAGTTGGGTACTTGAAGATTTGACTTCGTCAGAGATCCACGTTTTTTCAGTGGACTTACGAAATTTTTTTTTTAATGGGAAAGCTCTGTTGAAGTGACTCAATAAAGTACCTACAAACGCTTCATATTTGTTGTTTATGTCATTTACATCATACACGTTCTTCCACGTTTCATTTTTGAGAAGTTGTTCAAACAGTTTTTTATTATTTTTGTTATATATTCTACAGAACTTGAAGTTTTTCTTGGTTAAATGTGGATGTCATCTGCGTCATCTGGCACTATTATAATCATCCTATGATCAGACAAATGAGTGTCAGACACATACGCCCTAGCATCCACATTTACAAATATATTGTCAATTTTTGTGTTGCTATGTGATGTATTACGGGTGTTTTCATGCACGATACTATGTAGCCCAAATTGAGCCATTATATTAGTAATCTCCTCACTTTCCGGCGAGGAAATGTTGAAATTAATATTGAAATCACCAGTAATCCATATATATGAATCTATTGTGAAAATATTATTGAGTAGTTGCTGGTATTTGTCGAGGAATACCTGAAAGTTGCCTGTTGGGGATCTGTATATAGTTATTATTTTATGCCAAACATCGTTAATTTTACTCTCGCAGACACAGAATTCAAAATCTTTTTCTGCATATAGTTCATTGAAATCAACTATATTTACTTCAAGGCCCTTTATTGCCCATATTGCTGTGCCTCCACCTCGATGTAGCGATCGACTAGAATGACTAATCAAACGGTAGCCTTCTAAAGACACACTACCTATCTCAGATTCACGAAGCCATGACTCTGAGATACATACAAATGCAGGCTTGTTTATTTTATTAAGTTCAACTTCTAGAATGTTTAGCTTCTTATTGATGCTCTGTATATTCAAATACATTATAAAATTTAAGCCGCTGTTATGTGTTAAGTTCGTTTTAATTTGTGTGGTATTTATAAAAAATCATCTTGTGGATTTGCTATTTTCCTATTGTACTCGTGATACCGTTTGAAGTCGAACCTCTTGAAACCCACTCCTCTGGGCCAGAAGCTGGGGTTGTAGAAATTATCTTTGTGATCGAATTCGGCACCCACCATAAAACACTTTCGCCTCTTATTTTCAGTGCTCAATTCTTTCACGAGTACTTCTTCATCGTCTTCTGTTTTGTTTAACTTCTTTTTTTATATAGTTTTGGATATGTGTATCTGTTACATGTCGCTTCACTCTGTAGAGATATATCCACACTTTGGGTTTTACACCAGTAAATTCTTCATCATTTCCGGCTTCGGCATTGCCTATTACTTTTTGTCTAGATTCTTTTTGTTTGTTTTTGTTTTTTTTCTTTCTTTCGACTAGGATGAAGTCATCACTAGTTGCCTCATCATTGTTTGTTTGTGCTTTGTGAACGTCCCCTTCAGCTTCCTGGGGTTTTGGATCTGGACGCACTTGCATGGAAGAAGAAGATCTATTTATATTTTTATCATTATTAGTGACTACATTCAGACCTGTTTGCCTTGGTAATGACACTTCACTATTTAAGTTTTTTTTGTCCAGTGTGTTTTTATGTTGATATTGTGTAGGTTTTTTGTTTGCTTCTGTTAAATTCCTTACTTTCTCTTCAAGGAGGTGTTTATTTTCTAATAAGATTATATATTTATCTTCTTGTTCTTTGATGAGCCTTTTCAATAAATAATTTTCATATTTTAACCATTCTATGTTATCCTTATTGGTTGTATCTTCTTTTGGATCAGATAACTTGCTTCAGTTGATTAACTTTCATTTAAACGATCATAGAACAAGAAATTCAGAACTCTTTAAAATACCTTTTCATCCAACAAATTATGGTCAAAACGAGCCCATATAAGCAGATTACCCGAACAGCAAACTCATTCCATAAAGATATAGAACTCTTTGGCTCGTCACTATATTCATTTAAAATCCAAGTTAAATCTTGTATAAGTAATTTAAATTAGGTTTCAAACATGGTGTAGCTGAATTTTATTGTATTTGTAAAATTTATTTCACTTGTTTTATTTTTTATTCCAAAATTATTTTTATGTAATTATGCTCTCATTATTGAATTGTAAAATGTAAAATGGCTCAGCCGTATAATTAATAAATAAATAAATAAATAAATTTTTCATCAAACATTCCCTTGGCACGGTTCAATGAAAGTGGGATGAGGAAGACAACCAAATTTGTCCTGTACACCATGTTCGAGCCTACCGATAAGGCTGTTACACTCTCTCAGATGAACATAGTAGTAGACGGAGGATTCCTACTGCACAGAGTAATTTGGCAAAAAGATGCCTCCGTTGCCACCATTTGTGACGGATATATAGCCTCGTTTTTCTTATACCATATGGAAAACATCGATACCTGTGAAACAAGAAGATTTTTTGTCCAATCCTACCAACAAAAGTCAGTTTAGCTCCTTATTACAGATAAAGCTTCAGGAAAGTGGGATACAGACTCTCCAGGCCAAAGATGATGCTGACGTCGTTATCGTGAACACTGCTGTGGAACAATCCACTCACAGTTCTGTGGCTGTCGTTGGTGAGGATGTGGACCTCGCTGTCCTTTTGATAGCTTCCACTCCTCCCACCCAAAACATCTTGCTGTTGAAACCAGGCCGAGGGAAAACCGAACCAATGGCACTGTCCACCCAAGAGATGCAGCTGCATAGATTTGAACACATCCTGTTCTTACATTCATTTACCGGATGCGACACAACATCTTCAACTCTAAGGAAAAACAAGGTGGGCTTCTCAAAATTGTATTTAAAGTCAGGAATCATCAAGGAAGCAGCAGTGATCTTTTATTACCCCTCCTCCACTCAAGACGAGGTTGAAGAGGCTGGGAAGATTTGCTTCCTCAAACGGTATGGGGCACCAGCAAGTACCGCTTCCAGTCGTTCATGAGGTCAGTGGCAAATATTAAGCCTGACGTCAGCTTCCTCCCACCAACTGCAGCTAAACAGCATTGCCGGCGCATCTACCACCAAGTGCAGCAGTGGCTCGAGAATGAGCTGCCCCTCAAGAGTGGGGGTGGAAACATGTAGGAGACACCCTGGTGCCAATTACAACAGAAGATCCACCAGCACCGGAGGTCCTACTGAAAACGATATTTTGCCGCTGCAACAAGGATTGTGGTAGTGACAAATGTGGATGCCGGAAAGCAATGCTGAACTGTTATGTGGAGTGCCTCCACAGCCAAGGGAAATGCCTCAACGGCGTGCCTGTTTACGACGAGGACGACGATAAAGACAACGTAGAGCCCCTTCAGCAAGAACCACCCATCACTGAGGATGGGGTAAAAATCTGTTTTCGAAAATTTTCACTTTTTCAGAGCGTGTATCTCGAAAACGATTGCGAATTAGAAAACAGTACATAAAATGAAAGTTGTAGAGAATTTCATGAGCTTTCAAAAAATTTTCCCTGTGATGCACCATTTTCGAGATATAAGCAAAAAAAACAAAAGTAGGACTTTCTTTGTGTCCCCTCTCCTCCGGCTCACCTCCTAGACGTCAGGACTTTCAGTATGTTCACTCCCTAAGCACCCTGAACAACTTTCTAAAGGAATCGCTTAGGTCCCTGCTCACGCACTCTACACCTCCTTTATTGACTGAGCTATTAATCATACCATGATAAGAAATTGCGATTGTCACGACCTTATCCTTATAACTATGAAAATATCTTTAATTGTTTTGAATATAAATTCTGGAACTTTTCCAATACATTAACAAATGTATAAGGAATTCAATGGATATAGCTGAAATGATGTATCTGTAATAAATAGAATATAGTAAAGGCACGTAAAAATTCATGCGAGCGATTCAATGTGTGGTGTCTGTGTATGCGTTCATAATTATATATTTTACCTCCAGACTCACTATTTATCCTCTTAGTCACTAAGAAAAATGTTAAAAATGTGTAATCAGAAAGAGAAAAAAGCTTTATTTTACTTGTTAGAACTGCTAAGAATTTTTAGAGGTTCCGTAATATGAATTTAACCGTGCGCTTGGCCGAGCAGAGTGACAAAGTTACTTCACTATTTTTTCCGGGAAAACCGTGGCTTTACCGATAAATTTTATTAGAACATTTTTTGTTCAGAAATACGTGGTCTACCCACCAGTATTTTTTGTTTTTTTCTAGAATGACTTAATTTAAAAATTTTGAAAAAACTGATGCGAAGTATACATTCCAGGATATTATTCTACACTTTCACGAACTCATTAAAAAAAAAATTATTCAGTTTGCAACTTTTTGTTACAGACAGAAATTTTTTTTTGAGCAAACTTAAAATCGCGACGTTTCATGACATTCTAAGCCTATTTGAACAATAAAAATTTTTAAAAATTTTTTGTCGTTACTATACTTCCACTGGATGTGGAAGTAATTGCTCTGAAAACCAATTGTGCAACACTGTTACTGATAAATGTTATGTCTTATTAAGTGATTAATAAAATGTGTAAATGTTGCGCTCATAGTTAAAACATGACGAGAATAACGAAAAATAACAAGAAATCGTCAGTCTTCGATTCGTGAACTTTGAAATTCCCTTTCCTTCCCCTTCCTTCCTGTATGCAGAACTGGACAAATTACCTTGAAAAAGTAATTAATTACACATTACTTATGTTAAAAAGTAATTTGATTACTATGTAATTAAATTACTATTAAAAAAATGTAATTAAATTACTAATTATTTGGTAATGGTATTTAAATAAATAAATTACTCTTATAATTTACTCTAAATTTGTTATAATGGAAATGAGAGATATTTAGTAAATTATAAAATCATTTGTTAGTGTACAACATAATACAAATACTGAATAATACAAAATGAAGATATATCTAAATTTTTTATTAATCGGTAAAGACAGTAATCACAAAGGAATGAAAATTTATAACCAAAAACAAATATAAAAACCGCTGCCCAAGGAATCATTATTTCCACATCCTGATTTTCTATCCAAGTTTCTCAACGAAAAAAAAAATTGTATGTGGAAAAAATTGTTTATAACATAATATTTGAAATCGCCTACCCCAAAAACCCATAAAACGATATGTCACATCGGTAGTGGGGGTGGGGTTGGTGGTAGGGGGGGATGAAGTATGTAGTTCTTGTATACACACTAAATCACAATTTTTTTCACCCCCTTTAATAATGGTGAGGGTGGTAATGGGGGTGGCTAATGCCAAAAAATGTTTTGAGAATACTAAATATCAATTTTATGGACTGGCTTGTTTTACCTAATTACCCCAATTTATCCCCCAATCCTTCAACGGAATAAGATCAAAATATAATCTAGTTCCAGATCTCGTTAAGGGTGGCGGTACCATGCTTAAGAAAATGATTTCGTAATTCGACAATTTTTCCTAGAACCAATTGAAAAAATTCTTTGATAGGCTTTTAGAGAAAACTTGATATTGAAATAAACATGATTTTCGCAAGAGAAAAAAAAAATTCCTTTTTTAGTTTTCAATAGCCTAGTACCATTGTCTCTAAAAGCCCATCAAAAATTTGTGAATCGGTTCAGGGATGTAGGATAAATTGTCGAATTATGTTCACCGCACCGCCCAAATTAAAATACATGCGTGTACCAAATTTCAAGTCCATATTTTAAACGGTTCCAGAGTAATTGTGCGCACAAAAAAAGTTAGACAGACAGACAGAAATATTTTTTGCTCAACTTAAAATCTCGACATTCTAAGGCTATTGAACAATGAAAAAAATTATTTTTTTTGCGTTACTATACTAAAATGACAAACTATGAAATATGAATAATATATGTTTTGTGTCCTTTTAATAGGAATGTAAAGTAATTTAACTACCCTAAAATAATTTAATTAACAATTCAAAACTCTACAGTATTCAAATTATTCTAGAGATTTGAAATTACTAGAGAAGTAATTTAAATTACTTGAAGTAATTTAAATTACATGAAGTAATTTCTATCAGAAATTAATTACTCTACAAAGATATTTTCAGAGTATCGCTTGAGGAATTAATAATTTTTAAGTACAATTACTGCTTTGAAAAATGTAATTCAATTACAATTACTTTTTTTTTGTAAAGTATTTAATATAATAATAATAATAAATGAACTTTATTGAATCACAAAATGATTCAATAGGCTATTGACCAAGGTCCTTCGGCCTATTGTTACAATAATATATATATGTATAAACATATATATTTTACAGTTTTAATATACTGTAATGAATTATAATTAACAGTATATAGGTGCTATAGTTGTAATAATCAATAATTGCAGTGTAATTAGTTATTGTTGGCTAATCTTTGTAGTTTTTCCAGTAGGGTTTGTTCTGGGTGTTTATGTATGTATGCTTCTTATTCCTGGGTCTCTTCTCATGCAAAATTTCTCGATTATCTCTAAATTTTGTGGTCTTAGGGAAAATCTTCTTGATAAATAGGTTAGGCGGTCTTCTATAGGCATTATATTAGTCTGCTGGTATAAAAGAGGGTTGGGTGGGTTGTGTAACGGGTTGAGAGGATGTCGAATCTTTGTGATTGTCCATATTGATGATGTTTCTGCCACCTTTAGTTTTTTTATTGCATGTCCATATTCAATCATTGGTCGACAGATAAGCTTGTATATTCTACTTGCTATTTCTACGTTGATCCCATTCCTATTATATGTCAAGCTTCGGAAATGTTTAGCCCTCGAAATAATATTCTTTTTCTTGAGCTCAACGTGAGCATTAAAATTAATTTTGTTGTCGAAGGTCATTCCAAGGTAATTGACCGTCGTTTCAGGGTGTAGAGTATGTTGGTACATGTTTAGCGACGGGGAAGTGTCCGATGGGTGGTGGTTGAATAAAATAAAGTGTGTTTTTAGGAGGTTTGGTTTGAGCCTCCATTTATTGAACCACCTGCATGTTGTATTTACCAGTGAATGTAAATTTTCTGCTACCTTGAAGATAGTTCTGTCATGGGATACAAGGGCGGTGTCATCGGCAAATTGAAGGATATATCCGTCGTGGGCGAAATGCTCAGGGTTGTCGTGTTGGAAATTGTAAATAGTAAATATCCGAACAGTAAACGTTGTAAAGCAGTGGTGAAAGTGGTAAACCTTGCGGTAATCCCTGTTCGGGGGTGAATTCATATGAGTAGGTATTTAGAATCTTTACTTTTAACGTTCTGTTAGTAAGTAGGCTATTAATAAAAAAGATATATTTTGCACATCCTAATTCGTTAAGTTTAAATAATAGACCATCGTGCCACACATTATCGAATGCTTTGTTGATATCTAGGAATAGTGCGCCAGACTTATTCCTGTTAAGTTTGCTTGTTTCAATATTGTTGGTTAAAATTGAGAGAGGATGTGTTGTTGAATGATCAGATTTAAATCCGAATTGATATCCAGGAATTTGATTTCCTATGGCTTCTTGAATTCTGTTTCTAATAATTTTCTTCAAATTTTTGCCTAGTACTGGTAGTAGTGTGATTGGTCTGTAGCTGTTTGTTTTAGAATGGTCTAGTTTCGGCTTGGGTATAATGATTATGGTACCGATTTTCCACTCTAGTGGTATATAGTAGTTTCTTAGACAAAATTCATACATTTTTATGATGTATAAATGCACTTTATTGTCTAGTTTTCTTAACAGGTTTTTGATGTAGTCGGGGCCTGGTGCTGTACTTTTACCTTGGTGTATTATATCGAAATATTCGTCTTCTGTTATAATGTGTTCTTCAATTGGTGCTATCTCTGAGAAATATGTCTCACACCATTAGGTGATGGTGTCATAATGTGTTGTCAAAACTGTGAGCGTCATTTTTTTTTGTACACTTTCTTATAATGTATGGCAAAGATGTATGCTTTTTCAGCAGGTGTTTCGTATTTTTCCCCGTTCTCCTCTATGACTTGCTTATTTCCAGTTTTATTTTTATATTTAGATAGTTTTTTGATCTCTTGACAATATGTTTTTCCTTTTTTGAAATTTATGTTTTTGCACGCTCTTATCCACTTGTGAGTTTTAAATTGTTGGATTAGTTCTTGAATATTTTTATTGAATCTATTTATCTCCGTTTTCATCTCTGGGTCTCCATTGGCTTTATATTCACGATACATTTGTCTTTTCTTTTTTATGAGGCATACAATATAAGGTGGTAGTTCGTGTGTATAATAATTATATTTCGTCTTGGGTGTATTTTCTAGAATAAGTGATGTTAGCTTAGCGTTAAAGTTAGATATTTGCTGTCTGGTAATTTCTAGATATTCTGAATCTTCCAAAAATGAAAACATACCCTGGTTGACTTTGTTAGTGTCTGTTTTGGAAAAGTTGTACCTTTGAAGTTCCCTATACTGAGTAGATTTTTGTAGATCTAGTGTCAAGACAAGTCCAAGATGATCCGATCCCAGATGTGGGGTTTCTTCTACATTTAGGATATTATTTGCAATATTGCTTGTATATAAGATAAGATCTGGAGTGGTATCGTTATTATGTGGCATTATGAAGGTTGGTGCAGTTTCCCACCTTTGGAAATTAGAGTTCTGTAAAAAGGTATTCAATTGCCTTTTTTTTAGCTCGGTTGTTTGCATTGAACTCGCCTATTATTAGAGAATATTTATATAGAGATGCTTTTGTGAATATATTTTCGTCAATTCTAGCCGGATGAATATATACTAAAAATATATGTAATTTGTCGTCTGCAAATGGGACAGTGAAATGTATACATTCATTAAGATAATGGTTAATGGTGGGGGATTTGCTTTTCCGATTCCGAGACCAGGTTGGGCTTGAACAAGAGATCCTCCTCCAGTTTTATTATGAATTTGATTTCCATTAAGTTGAATTACTGACCAGTTCTTATATGATGTATTGGAGTTTTCTGAGGTTTTTGCTTCTACCAGCATGGCACAATCGATTTTTTGTTTTTCAGTAAAATTGTTAAATATTAGTTTTCTCCTGGAGTAGCTGTTTATGTTACAGTATTGTAATGTGTTACAACCCTTAGAATGAATGTAGTGTATTTGCACCTACTCGAAAAAGAACCTACCAGAAGATTCCAAAGTGACATCTGGAATTCTCTAGAGAATGGTGGCGTCATCACAGAACAATCGAGATCTGTCATTTTTAGGTATAAAAGACCGACCGCATTCTCGGCGAGTAGTTCAGAAAGTTCAGAAAGTATAGAAAGTGAGGTTAAGACTTCAAAGATAAACAAAGTGATAAACATTGTGATTTTAGTCAATAAAGTGTATTTAAATTAATAATAGTATTGTGAAGTATCCAGTAAATATTTAATAAAGTGTGTTAGTGGACATCTCTTGTTATAATTTTTGGAACCCACGGAATTTGCGAGGGTGGTTTCCTAAGGGTGGAAACACGTTACAAAATTGGTGTCAGAAGCGGAATTTTATGACAAGAGGGGCTCTGAAGTTGTGCTGTAGTGTTCGAGAAGTATTCTCGAGGTTTAGTGCTAACACAGTGGACTAAATTACTGGACACATTGTTCGAGGGTTATTTTCGGTCAGAAAAATAGTGTTAAGTGCATTTTTGAGACATTGTAGAACATTTTATTAGGACATTAGTGCGATAAACTGAGAAGTGATAGAGACACTAAAAAAAAAAAAACTCATTTGCGTTAGTGCGCGAAAATTACTAGAACTTTTCTAGTTGGACATTAGTGGAGATTATTAAATTCTCTGAACTGGATAGTGACAAGACTCTGGATAAGACTTTTTCGTGCTGTTTCGAGATTTTTCTGGAAAGTTCCATTACCGATATTGACGTGACAGTTAAATTTATTTTATTTTAATTTCATCGTATGCCCGTAACAACAAGAAGTATGGCATCCGATAAACAAATACAGGACTTATTCGAACAATTCCAAAAAATGATGGCACAGCAGCGCCAGGAGGAGGAAAAACGGCGTCAAGAGGAAAGGGACGAATTAAAGAAAATTATGGAAGATCAGGAAATAAGACGTCAGAAAGAAAAAGAGGATGAACAAACAAGACGTCAGAAAGAAAAAGAGGATGAAGAAAGAAGACGTCAAGAACAAGAAAGACGACGTCAGAAAGAAAAAGAGGATGAAGAAACAAGACGTCAGAAAGAAAAAGAAGAACAAGAAAAGCGACGTCAAGAAGAAAAAGAAGAGCAAGAAACAAGACGTCAAGAAGAAAGAGATGAATTAAAGAAAATGATGAAAAATCTGGAAATAAGACACCAACAAGAAAAAGAAGAACAAGAAAGACAGCGTCAAGAAGAAAAAGAGGAACAAGAAAGACGCCAAGAAGAATTAAGGAAAATTCTGAATGAACAAATGAAAATACAGCAGGACGCTATCATTTCTGCCAACGAAGGACTAAAGAGTGAAGTCAAAGAAGAGATAAACAAGGTAGAAGAAAAAGTAGGTGAAGTCGAGACAGAAGTCAGTCAAGTTAAAGAGAAAGTAAACAAGTTCGAAGAAGAAGTTAAAGGAGAAATAGACCGGCTTAAACGACAGTTGAGAGATAGAGGAAGCCAGCAGGTGGTATCATCAGGTCAGCGACTAAAACCTCCTTCTTTTGATGGCCAAAGTTCCTGGACGACGTACAAGAGGCAGTTTGAGGCAGCAGCGTGTGCGAACAACTGGGATAATGAGGAAAAGGCCATGGCATTAGTTCTGGCGTTAAGGGGCCAGGCCTCAGAGTTGCTTCAAACTATCCCAGTGGATAAACAAAGGGACTTCAAAGTCTTGGAAGCTGCATTAGACTTGAGGTATGGCGATCAACACCTTGCCCAATTATACCAGGCTCAGCTGAAATCCCGGATGCAAAAAGCTGGGGAAAGTTTACAAGAATTTGAAGCTGCGATAGAGAGACTGGCACACCTGGCGTATCCAAATGCACCTAAAGAATTCCAGGAACAATTAGCCGTGGGGGCCTTTTTAGATGGTATAAGGGACGAAGAGGTCAGGCGAGTTCTGAGGCTGACGAGACACCAAAGTAGTAGCGAAGCTTTGGTGTGTGCACTCGAAGTAGAAGCCGCTTACAGGGATACTCCAAGGTCGAGAGTTCGAGCTGTGACTCTCGAAGAATCGCAACCAGAAATGAACCAGAACCCCTTGCTGACTGAGATGCAGAAAATATTCACCAAATTATGCGATAAATTGGATGGCCTCGGAAAGCAGGAGAAACAACAAAATAAAGGAAAGCCGAGCGGAGGTATTAAATGTTTCAACTGCGGCAAGGTGGGACATATGAAACGAGACTGTCGACAGCAGAACTCGGAGAGTCGAGTAAATGCTGTGAATCTTGAAGAGAAGCAGGAAAACAGTACCAAGGGGGTTGTTCTGGCTAGGGAATGCAGTGACCCCAGAGAAATAAAGATTTCCCAGCTTCGAGGAATTTCGAATAGTCTATTGTTACAAGGCCATGTGAATGGAAGAAAATGTTTGTTTACCATCGACACAGGTACTACGTCATCAATAGTACGGCCAGGATTTATATCGGGCATAAAGATTACCAAGAGGCAAAATGAAGTGATCGTCCGGACAGCTACGGGGGACAGGGCTACGGTTCATGGAGAAGTAGACCTGGGTTTGCAGATTGGACAGTTAAGGTTCGACCACAGGGTCATCGTGGCTGACATCACGGATGACTTCATTTTGGGACTGGACATTATGGAACAGTATGGGTTTATCGTTGACGTAGGAAAGCGAGTCTTAAGAATTGGGAACGAACAATTTATTCTGTCAAAAGTGAACAACCAATACGAGAAAACCAGGCTGTTGACAACGCAGGTAGTCAAAACTCCTGCATTATCCAGAAAACCAGACAAGGAAAATTGCAAGCGCTACCCTCAGGTGAGAAAAGTGCCGAACATGGTTGAAGTCAACACTGTCAAGGTCGATCTTCCAGACAGTTGGCCAAAGGAAACTCTGAGGCAAGAGCAATTGCGCGATGTAGAAATCGGACCCATGTTGAGAGCAAAAGAAGGCGGAACGCGTCCGGCATGGAAGGATGTTTCCAACAAAGAAGTGGGGCTGAAGGCTTTATGGTCACAATGGGATTCACTTACGGTCGTAGATGGGCTTTTGAGGAGAGCATGGGAAAGCCCAGATGGGAAGCAGGTTGCCATGCGTCTAGTGATTCCCAGGTGTCGTGTACCAGAAGTACTCCAGGAAGCGCATAATGAAACGTCCAGCAGACACTTCGGCATAAACAAGACATTGAGTAGAGCACGAGAACAGTTCTATTGGGTTAATAGTCGCCAGGATGTGGAGGCCTGGTGTCACAAGTGTAAAAATTGTGCTGCCCGTGGAGAACCATTTTCGATGAGCAATTACAGAAATGGAAGTCGAGAACAGCCAAAGAATGATCGAGAGCAGATGAATAGAACTAGTAACCGCTTGAAGGCTCGTTATGATCAGAATGCCAGTACAGGGGGATTCAAGGTGGGGGATCTGGTTTGGCTGTACAACCCACAGCGGAAGGAATGGAGATCCCCGAAACTTCAACCTCCTTGGGATGGACCGTATACTGTTATGACCCGAATTAATGATGTCGTCTATCGTATTCAACGAAACAAAAAGTCCAAGATGAAGATCGTACACTTGGATAGACTGGCGAAGTATGTGAAAGAGGCTGAATTGCCTGACCGGGACGTTCAGGCTTAAGGAGGGGGCAGTGTAATGTGTTACAACCCTTAGAATGAATGTAGTGTATTTGCACCTACTCGAAAAAGAACCTACCAGAAGATTCCAAAGTGACATCTGGAATTCTCTAGAGAATGGTGGCGTCATCACAGAACAATCGAGATCTGTCATTTTTAGGTATAAAAGACCGACCGCATTCTCGGCGAGTAGTTCAGAAAGTTCAGAAAGTATAGAAAGTGAGGTTAAGACTTCAAAGATAAACAAAGTGATAAACATTGTGATTTTAGTCAGTAAAGTGTATTTAAATTAATAATAGTATTGTGAAGTATCCAGTAAATATTTAATAAAGTGTGTTAGTGGACATCTCTTGTTATAATTTTTGGAACCCACGGAATTTGCGAGGGTGGTTTCCTAAGGGTGGAAACACGTTACAGTATAGAAACTTAAATATTTGCGAGTTGAACATGCTGAAAATTATTGGTGTTGTTTATGAGTTCTGTAGAAGATATTGGGTTTTCGCTGTCTAGATCGAACATTAGAATGTATACTCGGCTTCCTGAGAATACGGCAGTCGAGTCCACCTTGCAATAAATCTTCTTAATCTTTGTAATAGTTCCTATCTATATTTTTTGGATCATTTAAGTCATTGATATAAGTGTTGATAATCAAATCGTGGATAGTGACTGGGCTGTGAATTCTTGACTTTTTCTTTTCTTGTGAAATTTCCACTGTTTTCTTGTTCAACGATTTTATTTGTATGTTCGGAATGCTTATGATTGGAGTAGTAGGTCTTTTGGGGCATTTGAAGGACCATGCTTGGTGGTCTTCAGATCCGCACCCTGTACATTTCGGTGGTAGTGTTGAGGAGCATCTATTCGAAGTATGTGGGCCATAACATTTTGGGCAATTTGGTGGGGTATCACATGACTGTAGGGTGTGTGAAAGATAAGCACTTGCTGCATGGTTTAGGCGTTGGGGCGGGGGGTGTACTCGGATATACCGGATAGTGTCGATGTTTGTAGAATAGTCCATTTTTCAGTAGTGTTTCACACACGTTTTGAGATCCACCGATGATCCTAATTAAGGTTGTGGGCTTTTGCGTTGTCTGGGAAGTTATCCTTTTACAATATCTATGTGGTAAATTGAGTTTCTGTAGGTGTAGGCTTATTAAGTTGTCTTCTATTTCATGTTCAACAGATCAAATTACCACTGAGTAACTTTCTACAGGGGTAGATGTAATTGGTTTAGTGTTTGGCAAAGTTTCTTTAAATGCAGGTATTTTTTTTACTTCAACTAATTTTTCCAGTATCATTGTATTGCTGTTTTTCTCCTGGTTGGTTTTTACTAGTAGGCCAGTTTTTGTTTTCATCATCAGCATCTGGAAGTATCTTGTCCCACAGATCACAGAAATTAATTCTTGAGTACTCTCTATCTGTTAGTAAATGAAATATATGTTTATATTTTTTGTGGGTAATATCTTTCATTAAAGGAGAGAAGTTCTTATGTTGAATGTTTTTGTTGGGTGTAGTTTTTGTAGTTGTGTTGGTTTTTATGCTGAGATTTTTATCACTGAATGTTGATCCCACTATAATTTTATTTATTTCTTCTTGTTGACAATGCTTTTTTTAAAACTCTTCCTAATCTATTCCTTAATTTTCGTTTATGCCTCACTTTTTTTCATTGTCCATCATCACAAATTTCCATTTCACTGAAACTACCATCACTTTCACTAGACATTTCAGGTTGTTAATACTAACAACTTGTACTATGAACAAAAGATAAATATGTGTTCACACTGCACTGTTGCTATAGAACTGAAAAAGTATTTAAATTAGTAATTTAATTACTTTAGTAATTAATTACTCCCAGCTCTGCACAATATTCTAATTATTCAAAAATTTTATTCCTTGGGTTGATAAACACTGCACAGGCCTAGATTAAACAAATTTGTTAGGTCAAAAATTAATTAAATATATACGTAGTGTTACTTTTAGCAGAAAACAAACATGCAAAAAAAAATGAATTATGAACCGTCAAGTGTGTTTAAAAAATAGATTGTATGAAAAAATTGTGAAATGCTCACTGTGTAAAGAAGCAATATGAAGTACACATGTTTTAACTATGAGCATAACTGAACTAAGGTCAGTTACGTTGAAAGGTGGCTGCCGTCTAAAATACTTCTGCGAAAATTGTGAAAATAATTATAGTTATAAAAAAGGATATTGCAAGCAGTAATATGGATGTAAATGAAACTCTTCTGGAATTAATCAATATGGTAAGAGATCAGGCCGAAAAAAAAATTTTTTAATTTGGAAGAAAATGTTAAGGATCTTATAAAAAATACTAAGTGGCAAAGGGAAGCATTAAATGTACCATCAACGTCTAAGTTATATGCAAACATGGTTAAAGAACCTGCAATTATTGTTGTCTCAGAACAAAAAAGTGCTGCAACAATTAGCGATATCAAAAACAAAATTGATCCTTCAAAGATTTCAGTAGGAATAAATCGTAAAGAAACTAGGAATGGAGGGGTGACGATCAGTTGAGCAAATGATAGGTCAGTGGAAACAAATGAAAACACAGTTATTCAAGAATTAGGAGATAAGTATACAGTGGTTACAATTGAACTAAAAAACGCAAAAGCAATAGTAATAGGAGTGGAGGAGTATATTAATATGGATGGAAAAGATATTGTTGATATTATTTCACAACAAAATGATGTTGTAATGGAAGATGATATTAGCGTGATAACAAAGTACATGGTTAGAAAAAAGGATTCTAAAAACATTGTGTTGGAACTAAAACTCAAAATTATGAAAACATTTATGGATTTAGTAAAGATTCATATAAAATTTAGAAGTTGCAGAAGCAGAATCTTTGAACATTATAGCGTCGTAAGATGTTTTAAATGTGGTTGTTTTGGCCATAAAAAAGATGAGTGCAGCAATGAAAAGAAGTGTTTGAAGTGTTTTGAAAATCATGATGGTGAATGTCAGGCTGATAGACCAATATGTATAAACTGTAGAAATATGAATGACAAAGTAAATCTGAAAATTGACATACAACATTCAATTTTTGACAAAGAAGTATCCATGTTATGAAATAGACAGAAGAAGAAAAAACTATAATTTATAGCAATTAAATCATAATAATGACATTTTTTATCTAAATATACAGGAATTAACATCGCATAAAGACGAATTTGTAAATCTGTTGTCAATCAACTATCCTGCAATTGTTTGCCGGTCAGAGACACATATTATAGGCCAAGAGCTTCCAACGATTTAGTTACCTCATAAGCAAAATACGGTTTGACCCTAGGGATAGGTAAAAGTTACCTCACAATAGGTACAATAGTCTGTTTTGTCTGATGGCCGCACATCTTGCTTTATGACAGGCCGAGGGGTAAAAAACACAAAATGTTGCATTTAATTACGTCATGAGGAAAATGGGTAAAATCAACTCTGTTGTAAAGCTGTTATACCCAGAGACACAGATTCACGAAATCTGACTGAAAAGTCCCTTGCTTTCATTAAACCAGACTGACCTGAAATAAATGCAAAAATTTCATATTCAGGTCCTGAATGTGATGAAATTTCTGCATTTATTGCGGACATATGTTCATATGAACTTTTCTTCATAAAATGACAATGACAAATGACAATGTTTTTCATAAAGATTAAAGCCTAAGGAACAATTTAAGACATGTCCTAAAAAAAAAAACTGGCTGTACTTTCAAAATGGCGACCATATGTTACCAATGTTGGTTTTGTCATTTAACACAAACTAAAAACGATGGACAAAAACTTTCTTCACAAAAAACGTGTATAAAATTTTCTACAATTTTGTTCCTATACAATATTTTGATAGGAGTTACCATTTTCCAGATAAATTAAGAAAACATTGAAATTCATATATCGGTAAATCACTTGGAGGAAATAACTGTGACAATTTATAACTATATTATTAACGTAACAAAAAATAAAATAAACTGAAAAAAATTAATAACAATATAATTTGCATTTATCTCGAAAATGGTGACAATGGTATCTGGAAAATGGTAACTCCTATCCAAATATTGTATATAGTGTGGCATATTAGCTAACCTATTGATAAAAGCACCAAATTTGGCACAGAGGTAGACCGATGTAATATAAACAATTTTGGATGTGGAGCCATCGGCCAACTGCCCCTTGGCGTCCGTGGCTGCCATTTTCCAAAATGGCCGCCAGTGGACACCCGAAAAACAACAGAAGTTAGATAAAGTTTGTTGCTGAAAGTTTTAGTGAATATTTTGAATGAAAACATGCCAAATAGTTTAAGTTATATACAATGTGTCGCATTTTTGATGAAGCCACCCTCATATCTCGTTCATCTGATATCCGAATATTTTGAAATTTTGGTGGTGTATATATACCTACAAAGTGAGTCTTTAGACATAACCACATTTTATTTTAGTCAGAGGCGTTCGATTCTAGAATGGAAAAGTTGGGTCAATTTTAAAAAAAATATATTAGCGATTTTTTTAGTAAAAAACTAGTGAGATATTCTTAATCGGCACCTTTAAAAAACAATTTGTAGAAGATTACATCGTAGTGGGTTCAAAGATGTTTGAGATAGGTTCCGTCAAAAAAGCAATTTTTCCAACTAAAAACAATTTTTATCTGCAAAACGGATTCTCAAATAAAAACAAAATATTCTTCATTTTTTGTTCCGAATAATGTATTATACTAGTACGAATTGATTTTACAAGACAATAATTATTTATTTAAATAAGGCAAAAATTAAAAAATAAAATAAATGAATAAATAAAACCAATTGACACTCAATAATTTTTGCTTTCATGGCTTACTTAGGTCTTTATTGAAGATTATTCGTTAGAAAAATGGTAAGCATGTACGAATTAAAATTTTTGTTTTATTAAATAAATAATTATTTTGTTGTAAAATCAATTCAAACTAGTACAATACATTATTCTGAACGAAAAATGAAGAATATTTTTTTTCATTTGAGAATCCGTTTTGCAGATAAAAATTATTTTTAGTTGAAAAAATTGCTTTTTTGACGGCCCCTATATCAAGCATCTTTGAACCCACTGCGATGTAATCTTGTGCAAATTGGTTTTTAAAGGTACCGATTAAGAATATCTCACTAGTTTTTTACTGAAAAAATCGCTAATATATGTTTTCGAAAATTGACCCCCTTTTTCCATTCTAGAATCGAACGCCTCTGACTAAAATAAAATGTGGTTATGTCTAAAGACTCACTTTGTAGGTATATATACACCACCAAAATTTCAAAATATTCGGATATCAGATGAACAAGATATGAGGGTGGCTCCATGAAAAGTGCGACACACTGTATATAACTTACAAACTATCTGGCATGTTTTCATTCAAAACATTCAATAAACATTCACTAAAACCTTCAGCAGCAAATTTGATCTAACTTCTGTTGTCTTTCGGCGGCCATTTTGTAAAATGGCCGCCAGGGGACAGTTGGCAGATGGCCCCACATCCAAAATTGTTCATATTACATCGGTCTACCTCTGTGCCAAAGGACCCCGGAACAAAACCCATGAAAATGTTGATTCGGTGGAATTGGCTGAAATTTTGGTATTTTGTAGTTCAAGTCATGTTGGTCAAAAGTTCTTATCACATCGAGTCAATCCTATGGACACTTTTTGAGATACAGCTTGTCAAAGTTAAGTAGTTTGCGTCATTTTAGACATTCAAGAACTTTTTACTCTTAAACTACTAACTTTGGCAAAAAATTGCAAGGGTCGAAATATTTCTGTTCAAGTCCAGTAAAGCTCAAGAATTTTTTTCAGAATTTTTTTATCAATTTTTAGGTTAGGTGAAATATTGACATCACTTGTCAATTCAAAACTTTTTTCCTTCCCGCCGAGAATACGGCCTTATATACTTCTAGTGATAGGGAAGATGCATGAAATTTTAAAATGCTTGAAAAAGTGATTTGCTCTTAATTTCCATTACCCAGAAAATGATTATAACAAAGGAAATTCAAAATGAAACTTTATTTTCCGTAAAATTAATATTTAGATTATGCTGTAATTTGTAAACAAAACCACGTGACTGCAAACGGTTTCTTATTGGCGTGAAGTCAATGACGACATACGTTTGTCGGATAATTTGTCCAAAGTAGACGCAGTGTCCTAACCTCTCGGTGACGTTTATCTACGAACTAATTTTGGAGAATCTTGAATGTAAAATTACCATATTTGTAGTGATACTCTTAGTTTTAAAGCCGCTTTACATTAATGCAATATTGCAGGTGCCATGCAAATTTTTATTGCGCGCATGCGTACATCGACCTATTACATCGAAATAGCTCGATGTACGCATGCGCGCAATAAAAATTTGCATGGCACGTGCAATATTGCATTAATGTAAAGTGGCTTTTACATTTAGGCACAATGCAATATTTGTAATTCATAAGTCATAATAATGTTGTTCACTAACTCATTAACCAAATAATAACACAATAACACCACAAATAAGAACTTGGTAAACTGCATGTAAACAATAAACAGTAAACTGACATTTGACAAACTCATCGAAATTGCTTTAGATATACGAAACTACAGAAGCATGTTTCTACGGACAAAGAAACTTCCGTTCACTACTCCGTCCTTGTCTGACAAGATCTGATTGGTTGAAGAAAACGTACGATTGGCTTAACCCTCTGTCTACAGACCGAGAAAAAGGATGGAATATTGTGCACGCAAGTTTCTCTCTCTGTGTCACTTTCTCTAGTCGAGTGCACCTTCTAGTTTGTTATTAATTTCGATGGACAAATCATAACGGGAAACGTCACAGTTAATGGCGCCGAATAACTGCCGTTTTGAAATATCCAAATCCTCACCGATGAAATTATTTATTTTCTCACTGTATTAACATTCAAAAAATCGTAAATTTTACATTTGTATAACTTTTTTTGATGCTGTATCGATTTTCATTATGAAAAAAAATCATGCAACTTCTCCATTGCTTCCTGAATTATTCTAGAAACGGCGCGGCATTATCTAGAAGTCTCGGTTCTGTTCTCCAATGTTCCATAATGTTTCTACAGATGGCATAACGTATATGTATTTTGGGCTGCATATCCCCAAGGGTGTTTACTCGTAACAGTATAAAATATCTTCTATCTGTCCTTTATCAAATAACATAATATGACTTGTGAAATAATATAGAAAAATATTACTGTTCCAGATAAGATGTTCCTATATAATTTAACCCTGCAAAGAGCTACGGCCATCACCCATGCTGTCCATGGAAATTTTTCGGGCACAAAAACCCAAGAAATTGCTATATCCAGGGGTAAAAGCTTGGAACTTCTAAGACCAGATTCAAATACAGGCAAAGTACATACATTGCTGACTGTGGAAATCTTTGGTATTATCAGATCTTTAATGTCATTTAGGCTCACTGGAGGAACAAAAGACTATGTCGTTGTTGGTTCTGACTCTGGACGCATCGTAATTTTAGAATATGTGCCAGCTAAAAACATATTTGAAAAAGTACACCAAGAAACTTTTGGGAAATCTGGAACTAGGCGTATTGTACCTGGTCAGTATTTAGCTACCGATCCGAGAGGAAGGGCTGTGATGATTGGAGCTATTGAGAAACAAAAATTAGCCTACATTTTAAATCGTGATGCTCAAGCTAGATTAACTATATCGTCTCCACTTGAAGCTCATAAAAGTAACACACTCGTATATCACATGGTGGGTGTTGATGTTGGTTATGATAATCCAATATTTGCATGTTTAGAAATTGATTACGAAGAAGCTGACTCAGATCCCACAGGAGAAGCAGCTCAAAAGACACAACAGACATTAACTTTTTATGAGCTCGACCTTGGTCTCAATCATGTTGTTAGGAAATACTCTGAACCTCTCGAAGAACATGCTAATTTTTTAGTTACTGTGCCGGGTGGGGATGATGGTCCCTCAGGAGTATTAATTTGTTCTGAAAATTACCTTACATATAAAAATCTTGGTGATCAACATGACATTCGTTGTCCTATTCCCAGAAGAAGAAATGATTTGGATGATCCAGAACGAGGAATGATTTTCGTGTGTTCTGCTACTCATAAAACCAAATCAATGTTTTTTTTTCTTGCCCAAACTGAGCAAGGGGATATTTTTAAAATTACGTTAGAGACCGATGAGGATATGGTTACCGAAATAAAGTTAAAATATTTTGACACAGTTCCAGTGGCTACTGCAATGTGCGTTTTGAAAACTGGGTTTCTCTTTGTCGCATCTGAATTTGGAAATCAGTAAGTATTATTGTCATTTATAACAATAATAATAATTTTATTTAAATAGTGCAGAAAAAGTCAGTTAACGTCTTACCATGCTCGATCAGTGCTTGAAGTGCATTGATGAATGTGGTATGCAATTTGAACACAACCTGTAACCATAAGCTTCCTTATTTTATTCTTTTGTAACGGTTTCTTGTCGGGTAGCTGGTTCGGAGATTAATCAGGGTCCAGATTAGTTAATAAGACAGCCCAATAAAGATATAAACAATTTATTTACTTTTTCAAACAGGTAATGTGTGGCAGTGTTACATAACATACAGGTACAGGTTATATGTCCGTATCTTTTACGGTTCTTAAGACAACATTTTCTATTATCTGAGAGAGAGAGAGAGAGAGAGAGAGTGTAACGGTTGCGATGCGACGTCTCTGGCTTTGGCGGCGAAACGGCGCCGGGGAATGACTAACGACTCGAGGGGTCTCAGTTCAACACGCTGTAGGATTCCCAGGGTCAGATTGCATTCGTTCCGTCGTGTTTGCGTCGGGAGATGCACAAAACTGCAATATGTCCAGCTCAGCACGCTGTAGACAGATTGGCAGAATTATCCACTCTGAATTATGTTGATTTGCGGCCTGGCTTTTATATCCGAGAATCCTCGCTTACTGGTGACGTAGAACTGCGTATAGTTTAGTGTCGTGTGCAAATCCATGCCTCTAGACGGGAGATGGGTAGGTTTGCGTGCCGTGTGCACATTGGTGTCGTGTGTAAATCCGGAATCTTAGTAATGGAGCAGGAATTTAAAGAATGCTTCATTACACTCCCCTCTTTCTTTACAAAAAAAAATTTTCAAAATTCTATCAAAGAGAAAATTTTTACTAACTTAACATAAAAATACAGCAATGGGAAAACAAGTTACTAAACATCTTCAAACAAAATAAAGAAAGAATGGCCAATTCTTTCGTATACGCCAGGTATATGTGTATGTGCGTATGTAGAGAAAAACAAATTTTTAAATAACATAAACAGTATGTAAAACATCTTAGAGCCATGGTACAAGTAAAATAGTTAAAATAAATGAGCACAAAAAAAATTGCAAGAAACAGGTATACAAATACAAATGTGGTTCTTCCGGACGTTTACTGCAGGGGGCGATGGCGGACAGGGGGAACGGTGCCAGAGATCCTAGAAGCGGGGCCATCTTGGTTGTGGCGCCTGAACTGTCGCTTCCGTTGCGGAGCTGGGACCGGGAGGGCTGCGTCGTCGTCCTGGAAAAACACCTGGAGGCAGGCAATTGGCCTACCTGGGGTCGGTGGCTTCGGGGGGCTGGGGCTGTCTCCGAACTGGGGACGGCATCGGGGACGGTACCTCTCGGACTGGGGACGGCATCGGGGATGGTGCGTCCCGGACTGGGGACGGCATCAGGGACGGTACGTCTCGGACTAGGGACGGCATCGGGGACGATACGCCTCGAACTGGGGACGGCGTCAGGGATGGTGCGTCTCGGATTGGGGGCGGCATCTGGGACGGTACGTCTCGGACTGGGGGGGCGGCATCGGGGTTGGCATAATGGACGGCATCTGGGATGATACGTCTCGAACTGGGGACGGCATCGGGGACGGTACTTCTCGGACTGGGGACGGCATCGGGGACGGTACTTCTCGGACTTCGGATGGCATCGGGGATGGTACGTCTCGGACTGGGGACGGTACGTCTCGGACTGGGGACGGCATCAGGGTTGGCTGTTGCGTCTCGGATTGGGGGCGGCCTTTTGGCTTCGGGTGTCGGAGGCAGAGGTGACAGCAGGTCTGGCACTTGGACTTCCGACTTAATCACTTATTTTGGATGACTCTGGTTTTACTGGACTTGTTTTCGTTACGGTTGCTGGATACAGGGTTTCCATGGGTTGGAAAATTCGGGATCTATAAAATTATTACTGCTCCATATACGGCGGTACAGGATTCCGTCTATGATGCAGTAATCTGGATTTGTTTCTGGACATCGGTTCGTTTAACGTATTTTCGGGACTCTGGACATAAATTTAAATTATTTTACTGCTCCATATATGACGGTACAGCTATCGTCTATAATGCAGTAATCTGGATTTGTGTCTGGAATTTGATCCGTTTAACGTACTTTCGGTACTATCTGGAATCGTGTCTCTTCTGGGGTTACAATTTTAGTAGTCTGGATTGCCACCACAAAATCCTTTTCATTTTCGTTTTCTCTCTTGATTTGGAATGCTTTCATTTCTCTATGAATTAACTTGAAATATCTTTATATCTCTCTCTCATTCGTGAACGTCTCTTTTTGGGCCATCTGGAGTAAACTAAAGTCTCAAAATCTGCTCGGGCGCCAAATTATGTAACGGTTTCTTGTCGGGTAGCTGGTTCGGAGATTAATCAGGGTCCAGATTAGTTAATAAGACAGCCCAATAAAGATATAAACAATTTATTTACTTTTTCAAACAGGTAATGTGTGGCAGTGTTACATAACATACAGGTACAGGTTATATGTCCGTATCTTTTACGGTTCTTAAGACAACATTTTCTATTATCTGAGAGAGAGAGAGAGAGAGAGAGAGAGTGTAACGGTTGCGATGCGACGTCTCTGGCTTTGGCGGCGAAACGGCGCCGGGGAATGACTAACGACTCGAGGGGTCTCAGTTCAACACGCTGTAGGATTCCCAGGGTCAGATTGCATTCGTTCCGTCGTGTTTGCGTCGGGAGATGCACAAAACTGCAATATGTCCAGCTTAGCACGCTGTAGACAGATTGGCAGAATTATCCACTCTGAATTATGTTGATTTGCGGCCTGGCTTTTATATCCGAGAATCCTCGCTTACTGGTGACGTAGAACTGCGTATAGTTTAGTGTCGTGTGCAAATCCATGCCTCTAGACGGGAGATGGGTAGGTTTGCGTGCCGTGTGCACATTGGTGTCGTGTGTAAATCCGGAATCTTAGTAATGGAGCAGGAATTTAAAGAATGCTTCATTACACTTTGCATGCTTAATCTAAGTTTTGTTGTACAATAAACCAAGTTTTTGCATGCTGTCATTTTCTTTTTACGGATGTGCAAATCTGTTAACTGACTATTACTGCCCTTTGTATAATAATAGTAATAATATTTTTACTGTATAAAATACATTTGCACAAAAGGATTAGATGCAGAAAAAGAAATTATAATTATTACATACACATAGAAATAACCTCCAATTAAAGAACTTATATCTAGATACATAATGGCTACCTTTTCTTCATATACCTTATTTGCTCCTAACATAGTCACATTATATGTCCATTAAAATGGATAGATGAACATCACATCCCATAGGCAACAGAGGCGGGTATGTGTAGAAGGGAAAATGTAAAATATTGTACCTCTTTTATGTGATAATTATTGGTTAACTTCTAAGAATATTAACGCAGATTGAAAAAATACAATAGGTAAAGATGTTTTATTCAAGGGAAATATGCAGTGGAAGGAGGAAATAACATTAAAGTAGAGCATAGCCCACATTATGCGTCTGTAGTATATGAAACAGTCAGTGATTTAAAAATATCTCATAAATTATGTAGAATTAATTAGTCCTAGATTTTTCCAATTTTAACTGATTGAAATTTTGTATATCAGTTGATCTTTTTTTACAGGAAAAACATGTCATGCTATTTTGCTCATCTAAGTATTTATAAAATTTTTAAAAAATAATACAAATAACAATTTTATTCGCAAGAAACTACAGTTTATAATTAGGGATTAATATAATATACACATAAATATTCAAACAAGCAATATTTGATAAACATGACAAACAATACTTATAGACAAAACAAACAACAGACACAAAATATGTGTATATTCATATATACCGGGTGTCAACTGTATCATTAGACAAGCCATAGTTTCCAGAGTTTTCAAGATGTACGTCTTTTTGGCAGGGGTAATATATACCAAAAACGGCAAATTTTTCATAATTTGTCACTTTTCCATCACTTCCGGTTTCCCCAGAAATGACCCTTCACTTTGAAATTTTATATAGAACACCCTGTATATTTTTACATTTTTGGATTTCGTAGACGATTTTAAGTACACTTCTGTGCAATAAAATCCCGTACACTTGAAAAATCAAGTAATCCAGTTTTTACTAATATTAAGTAATGTGAATCAGTCTTTTTGGAATTTAGATTATGTATTAACATATAGGTTATAAAAAAGTGACATTGTTTGTGAAATGTCATAAGTAAGGTAGAATAGAATAGAATAGAATAGTATAGAATAGGGTTTATTTGTGTAGCTTGCTTCTCTTAATATGGTTTTCTTGGCACTTGTACAGTTTTTTATTTCTGATTCTCCTATCCTTCGGCTAGCTATTGACCTCGATGCTGGAAAATTTGTTATGAACACAGCGTCTCCTGCTATTTGAAACGGATGTCGGATTTTCCCTCAAATATCCCAGAAGTACTTCATCCTGAACGAGATTTGAACTTCTCGATCGGCCTGAACTGTCTTTTCTCTTTAAGCACCTTCCTCCTCCCACTTTTCTTCACACTCATAACAGTACTTTTATTCAAGTCATCATGGTTAGCAACTGCTATGATAGACCATCCCTCTTCAATTTTAGAGAGAATTAGAATTTTTTCATGTTCAGTTAATTTCGGCATTTCGAAAATATGACACTGACACTGACAAATAAATAAAGAATGATTTAATATAGCTAAAAATAGGTGTATGGGATTTTATTGCACAGAAGTGTACGACTGCGTAGTTTTAAAAATTTTTGAGACCACTTGATTTTTTTTAGGGCTATTTTTATTTTTGCATCAGAGTACAGTAAATAGTCTCAAATCAATCAAATGGACCAAAACAATAAGAGAACGTTAGATTTTTTGAATTGATTTAGTAGCTATGACGAACCAAAATTTCCGAAATCACTAATTTGTAATTGTCAACTTTTTCTTTTAAACCCTCAATAGTTAAATACTAATTTTCACGACAAATCCATTGATACCTTCAAACCGAAAATCCTGAATACACAAGTTCTTTGTGGATAATAATTAAAATACCGAGAAAATAAGCTTATCAAGTAAGTTTGCAGTGGAAATTGAATAAAACTAGATTCAAAACATTCATTTTGTCAACAAAACAACGCTGCGAATAAAAGAAGTGTGCTGTACGAAATGATTTATTTAAACAAAAAAAAAACAAGATTAATTAAATGGTAGCAAATGTTCAAAGTGCATTCCCCCCCTTCTTATTCACATTTTCTGGCTCGGTGAATGGTGTTTCGCATAACATTTCGCAACATAGCAGGTGTTATACTTGCAAAAACTTCGCAGATACGATTTTGTAAAGTTTGAAGTGTTTGAGGGGGTGTATAAAAAACTCGTTCTTTCACATAACCCCACACAAAAAAATATAAAATGCTTTTAGATCTGGTGAGCAGGCAGGCCAACGTACAGGTTCATATGTTGCAATTACTCGCCCATTTTACCGGTTTACTACAAAGAAACAAATTTCATATCTCGTAACTTTATCTATTAATAGATAATAGGTTAAAAAACTTTTTGAAAAACAAATATATACATCAATTATATGATAATATCGACTTATGTATTTTGTATAGTACCATTTTTTTCACTATGACCAATTGTTCAAGAGAAAAAAAAGTTACACATTTTGCTACAGTACGGAGTTAGCTCACACTGTAGGGCCGGGGGGAGTATTTCATTAAAGTGTGTATGTATAAAAACACGCCACGCCGAATATCAGCTCTTAAATCGCAGTACTTACTTTGCAATAAATAATTAAAGTTGAAATCCTCACGAAAAGCACGGTGACGTCACCGGGTGAAAACTGGTCTCGTGTGGGGTCCAGTAGATGGCGTACTTTACCCATTCACCCTAATTAATAGACTGGGTGGAGGTTGGCTTTGTGACGTCCGCATATTCGGTCATAAGTTTTTTGTTTTTTATGTTAGAGAAAAAATTAAAAAAAGTGTCGGAAAGCTCAATTAATTCTCTTTACATAAGCTATCTATAAATTTTTCGAAAAAAACGATAATTATCGAGATATTCGAGGAAATGTAGGAAATTACACGTTTTCCTATAGTGTATGTAAATCTTAAAAAAATAATTTTTCTCAGAAACCTTTGTTTCGAAGGGACGAGATGAACGGAGCGTTAAAATAGTACATGATATTAAGTGAACATCGTAAATGAGATTTCAGTTAATTACCGATTAATTACTGTGACAAAATGGAGAAATTTTACCGACAAAAAAAAAGTCCCAAATCACGCCCCCTCTAAATCCTTAATTTTTGTCGGAATTCAAAAAATAAAAAAAGGAGTTTTAGGAAATTTAATTATATTTAAATTAGCTAGAGTAGTGTTTTGGGGTCGGAGCAAAGATTAAAAAGTTGCCAACTGTAGAAGCTCAAAATTTGCGATTTATTGCCGTACGTGGCCGACATTTCTGTAGTTATCTTCGAAACGAAAAAAAAATCAAAAGTATGGTGATAGCAAAAGATTCGTAGTGGAAAATACTCGTTTGACCTTATTTTTTACTTCGGGCTAACTCCCACCATTTTGGAGATATCTGCGAAAAATAGCAAAAAACAGCTTACATTTCGGAGCCGAAAAAATTGCAAAAACATGCAATCTTGACACGTTCATATTTTTCGAAAAACACCATTAGGACGACCGCACGATATCGCGACGTAAAGAGGAAGTCTTCCAGATAAACCTGATCGTAAATTGCACTACGAAATTCGAAAATTCGACGCGGCACGAACGAATCAAAAGTAGGATTTTGTGACATTTCAAAATATTGAAGATGTTTTTCCAACGAATTTTAGGTTAGGTTGTGTCCACTGCTAGTTGTTTCTGACAAATGAGCATGCGAAAGCAGAATCTGTGTCGCTTGACACCGCCATCCAACTCTCACCCTCTGACGTCACGTTTCAGGAGTGGGTAAAATCCGGCAAATTTTAATCGCTTATATTTCTGGAGGAAGTTTTTTTTTTTAATTTTTTGTTGTCTATGGGGTTTTTAATGATGTTAGTTTACGATTTTGAGTATTTTAATTCAATTTTATTTTTTGGGCAAGTTCCCTATTATCAATGATCCGGAGACGAATTCATAATAGCTATAGAGAAGAGTACAATTGGGTTGTTGACGAATTTTCAAAAATGATGAAATATAGTAGTAGAGGCATTCATTTAATTGTTTTTAATTTGGAAGAAAAATTCTAAGCGCAACATATTAAAAAAAATTATTAAACTTCGACTATTTGAATGTGTCACGAAAACAGAAGTGGCAGTTAGACGTAAACTTATATGCAGAACAGAAGAACAAGTTGACATTGTTGACAACAAAGAAAATAACCCTCATAGTATATTAAAAGTAAATTTGACGTTTAGCAGTGTTTAGTGTTTGCTGTTATTGTGAATATTTTTTCAAAATGGCCAAGGCAGTATATTAATTTGTAAATGCTAATTCTGACATTCTACGTGCAGTAGATATATTTATGTTCAGCGAATTTTTAAAAAGATACGATCATTTTGGATTTGCAGTGGTTAGAAGTACAAAAACTGCAAAGTATGTTATAGCTATAGATTGTGTGGCTCTCGCTGCTGACAACAAGCATGACCCAGATCCAACCCAGCATCGGAAACCGAGGAATCAGAAGACCCAGAAAAAGGATTCGAAGAAGCAGAAACACAAAAAGAGGAACATAAAGACTCCATATCATGACAACATATTTCACAAGAATACTCAGAATAGTCCAGAACCAAAAACACAAAAAAGGAAGCTTAAACACTCCTCATGACACAATGCCTACACCTCTCATCCCACATTCCTTTACCATGCGCCATGTGGGTCTCGCTGCTGGCAACAAGCATGACCCTAATCCAACCCATCGTGGACGTAGCAGGCCCAGCTGTATACAGGGTGCCTACCAATCGGGAAAACCGAAAAAATGACGGGGATTTAGTCCAACCTGGAAAAAGATGGGAATATCAAAAAGTAATCGGGAATTGCAAACGCCGGCTAATAACTATAGGTATATTTGCATTCGCAAGATACGTGGTAGCTTATACTGTACTGTATTTCCCCATATGTTTGTTTACATTACCCAGTAATATGAGAATATACAGTGTGTCCAACTAAGTTGGCACCATATGCGAAACTTTTTTATTATTGGTTTTATGAAAAAAAGTTATTCTTGATAAAAAGTTTTGCATGGCCTAAAACCCAGAATGAAATAATCAGATATCAATTTTTTGCAGTCGTATACGAAGTTTGTCGAAAAATGTAAATGTTGCTCAAGAGTAAAGTACCTTTATTTATAGATTGGCGGTACATGACCAGTCAGGTGCAACGTTTTTAAAATGCATGTCAATCATATGTATGAATGAAATTACCATGAATATGCCAGAAACGCAAATTTTAGGTCGTTGCGCGCAGAAGGGTGTGCAAATCAATTTTTTTGTTTTTTTATTTGTTTTTTTTTTTTTATTTTAAAATGGATGCCAATAGTGCCAAACGAAAAGCCTTGAAAAAAAAATCCAAAATCAAAATCATCCAAAATCAAGAACACCAAAAAATTTTACGATTTAATGTGCACATCAAAAGTTGTTTTGCGCGCGGAAACTGCAAGCCCATGAATTTCCGCTGGATTCTTTTTCACGGCTTTTCGTTTGGCACTATTGGCATCCATTTTAAAATTAAAAAAAAAAACACCCTTGTGCACGCAACGACTGCCTAAAATTTGCGTTTCTGGTATATTCATGGTAATTTCATTCATATATATTAGGATTGGCATGCATTTTCAAAACGTTGCACCTGACTGGTCATGTACCGCCAGTCTTATTACAATATCGACAATCGTTATTAAAAAAAGTTGATCCTAATTGAAAACTACGGTCAGATATCCAATATTATCCATCTACCATGAAAAAACAGATATTATACCCAAAAGTTATTAAAGATCGTTTTTTCATGGTAGATGGATAATATTGGATATCTGACCGTAGTTTTCAATTAGGATCAAGAAGTTGCAGCCATCGAAGAGCAGTTAAAAGCAATTCGCAAGTAAACACTTTGGATCTCTTTTGTTTGGATGTGTAAATACATTGTTTTTAATATTTTCACTATTTTAAATTTTTGTCTTGATACAGTGCGTGTAATTGCCCATTAGGTATGTACATTCACGTAGCGCGAGAGATATGACAACACTACAGAGCAAACTCGCCTGTCCACGAAGATCTCAGCTCTCAGTTATTTCATTTCAGCCAGCTGGCACACGCGATGTTGTAATTCTTAATCCCTATACCTAGCCCGCCACTACACACAGTGTATAAAGGTTTACACCTTAAGTATACTTATGTACTAATTTTTTATAATAAGTTACGTTTATGTTGAGTACTCGATACTTTTGTTTACAAGTTTTCACCGATCTGAGGTCAATTTGTTATATTTTTATTTACTGTTTAAAATCTATTTTATTGTAGACAATAAAGCATACTATATGCAACTTTTATTTTTTAAATTAATGCTTTCTCTTTTCTTGTACTTTTGGAGCTGTGACTGAGATAATTCGAAAAATCTGCTTCTCGTTCATTACTTTTGTACTAGTCTGTTATATTGAAGCTTGGAAAAATACCGGGAAAATCAGGGAAAAAGTCGGGAATATCCACGTCCGGATTTGGTAGACACTATGTGTATAACCCTGGGAGTGGCAGCAATGCCTACAGCATGCTGGTAAATCAATCAATCAACTTCTCTGCAGACTGCCGTTATGATTTCATCTCAGTTTTAAATGCATGTATTTTTATATTTCATATTGTAATATTATAAGACTTTATTTTCAACTTCTACATGTTTCCAATGATTTTTTATGAATAAATATTACTGTTTAACACAGATTCTCCTGAAATTTTGACTTAGTGCCACAACCCAGTTAAATCAATTAGTAAAGGAAAAACAACTGTATCGCTAGAGATTGTTACATCACTAAAAACAAAGGGGCAAAAAGGAAAAAATTGCTAAAAAATTATAATTTAACTAAAGTAATAGAATATAAAACATACAGAAACAACTTAAATAAAATCATAAAAGATACAAAACACAATTATTACTCAAATAAAATTAATGAAAACCATACAAATTCTAAGAAAATGTATGAACTAATCTCTGAGGTCACAATCAAAAATAATCTAAATAACGATGTATAGATTCTAAATGAAAAGAAAGAACCATTCGATAATGGCACACAATGTTAATATAAAATATCAACGTTTTAATTTTAGTTATTTATATCAAATTGCACATCTTGGTGATGATGATGATGAATTAGAATTCAGCTCTGCTATGCCTTTGGAAGAGGGTGATACATTTTTCTTTGCACCAAGACCCCTGAGAAATTTAGTATTGGTGGATGAAATGGAATCATTGTCTCCAATTCTTTCTTCACGCGTAGCTGATTTAGCAGGTGAAGACACTCCTCAGTTGTATATGCTTTGTGGTAGAGGATCACGATCATCTCTAAGGGTCCTTAGACATGGTCTAGAAGTATCTGAAATGGCTGTATCTGAACTACCGGGTAATCCTAATGCTGTATGGACTGTGAAGCGGAGAAGTGATGGTAAGAATGCAGAGCTATTTAACTATGCGTACAGTCAATTTAATTCAGTGGATTTTGTGCAAGCTAAGAGTAAATTTAGAATAATTTGAAAATTATTTTTTTTTAATAAGGCCTGGCTGTTGAACATTTACCGACACCAGCGCTTTTTTATTTCAGATGCTGTCCTGTTGCTAGTGAGCTGATACAATTGGTAAGTGTGAGGATAGATTAAAACGGCCAAGCCAAATAGGCAAGTGGACAATAATGGCAATAAAAAAATATATTACTGGGTATCTTCAATGTAAAATATTGCAAATGTTTTAAATAGGTACTTAAATTTATCTAAGACAGAATAATGGCAATTATCGGTAATGTATAGTTGGCCACCCTTCTACCCTTAACTGCCCTGTGAAGTAATGATTTTTTTTTTATTTTCAAATGTAGAATCTTCAGATGTTCAGAGATGTTGTTTGAACTGCGAGTTAGCATATTGCATGCTTTTTGTTCGTGCTACTCGATGTAGCATGATGATACATAGCCTATAACATTCTCAAAACCTTCAATTATTTAATAGTGAAGGTTTCATCAAAATCGGTTTGGTATTTTTGGGATTACATCCTACAGAGAAACTTACATCATTAATACAAATATAATTTTCCAGTGTTGCCAATGATAACAGTTTTATTATTTCGGAGCCTGAAAGTTAATATGTGTGTCATCACAATGTCACAGCAAATAAAATAATTTGAAAATTAATGGCAAATTGAGATCTTTTAGATTGATCTTTTCTTTGTGGGGATGTAATTTACATAATAAGGTAACAGTTGTCCACTTGCCTATTATCACTTGCAAGGAAAGGATGATGAGATGGAAAATTATTTTGCATTAGTACATGAAAGTGGTTAGAAAATTTATAATATGCTCACGCATAATCAATTCAAACTCCAGTCAACACAGTAATAGTCCATCATATGACAGCAGAAATGTACTTCACTCGATTTTTTGCTATTTGTCTATTTATCAGTAGGTGCAGGATGGAGCGGTCATGTGACTTGTAAAATTCAAACTGAAAATCGACATCGTATATTTAATGAAATTTTTTGCTGTCAAAACCTTTCTTAAAACCTATATTAGAGCCAAATCGACATTTTTATAAGCTCTCTGCATTTGTAGAAAACACCTAGAGGGTTACCTTAAATCTAGTTTTTAAAACCTTTGTAAATCCATATCAGGAGTGAGAAGCTATAAGAATATCCACAAAGGAATCAAAATAATTTCATTATTGTGTTTATTTCTTCTAAATTGATTTAAGCAAACATCAGACCAATATGAAGATAAAATGATCTAGGTGATATAAAAAACCAAAAAGGGCATTTGTTGTGACAAAAGAATTTAAACCATCATGAGTTTTCTGTTAAAATTACAACAAATAAGCCCAAAAAACAAGCACGCCTTCGAAATAATAATGGTTACTTAATATGCATACAAAATTAAACAAAATTTGCATAGACGTGATAGTAATCAGCAAATAAAAAAAATAGACTGCTTGTCGGTTCCCAGGGCTATTTTCAGTCGTTTTTGTGATTATACTTTATTTGCTAAAGCAAAATTGAGAATTATAAATAATTATGATTGTATAATTAACCTTGAATACTTTTATAACAAGAAAATATGGCCGACCAATTAAATAAAACCTAATGGGCCTTTCCCATGTTTTTTTTTATTGAATATTTGAAAAGTTCTCTTTATGTTGAATTGACAGACAACAGGACATCACAGGATAACATATTTTCATCTATTAATACTTCTACTGTAGGTACATATAAATTATATTGAATAAACAAGACTCTTCCCTTTAAGTTAAATGAAAGTTTAGTTGCTACCGCTTAGTTTTTACATTTTTCACTTCTGCTGACAAAAAGTTCATGTCTGAGACGAAAGTCATTCACCATTTCACTGTCAATAAAAGGAAGATTATCACTTGCTGCCTTCTCAATACCTTTCTCCATTTTAATGTCTACACAGTACTCGCACACACTTTTAAATAATTAATAAGACACAAAGTTATAAAGTCAAAATATTATATGTGAGGCGGAAAGCAAAAAGGGACCTCTTGTCGGCAATTTCCGATATTTAGTTATTGATATTAAATGAATTAAGCTCTAATTCTGAACAATTTGGTGCAAAAATCAAGTCTCTATGATTTTTTTTGTTTTAAGTTACTAGTGCGTTTATAACAAGGGACCTCTTGTCGGTCCCATGTTATTTCTCCATAAGTAACAGGAAGTACCTTTTCCAGGGCTGAACATTGACTCCTTTATCGATTACTTTAAGTGTTTCATCCAATTATATCGGTTTTGTAATCGATTACAACTTGTAAAGAACAAAATCCGAAAAACAATCATTTTGACCCAAACCACTAATTTCAACTGTACTGAAAAATTGACATCGCCGCCAAGAGGTCCCTTTTTGCTTTCCGCCTCACATATATTACGATCACAACGTAAATAAGAGAACATAACCTATCTATTTATTTAATACCCATTTTATTTCCATCAGTGTTACCAAGTGTCAGTTATTTGTTGAGAGCCAACATGTAAAGTGTGTTTCTTCTGTTAATTATCTTTTTTATTATAATAGGTGGTATTATTCAATGGAAATTCATTATTTTCAAAAGCGGAGATAAAAAGTAGACATTTATTATTATTTTAACTGTAGCGGAGCGGATTTGGTTTTGAAATGAAACCATTTTTCAATTTTTTTTTTTTGACAATTCGGTTACAAGCGTTCTCCTTTTATCATGTTAGTTCAGCTTAATCACATGATAACTTTGTTATTATTGACCTGACGAAAAAAAAGTTAAATTGAAAATTAAAGACCTTGCGAAAGCACATAATCTGGTAAAAATTTTTCCAAATCGGACGGTAACTTTTCGTGATTTTTTTTTTAAATTCGCGTTTTTTTTGCCATTACACTAATATACAAAGAACTAATCCCTTGAGATTTTTTTGAGGTAGGTGTAATAGTGGGCCAATTAAGGGAGGGGGGGAGGTAGGGAAAGGAAAATTATTCAACCCCCCCCGAACTTTTTTCCATGTCGGGCGATTTTGAAAAACCAAAATGGAATTTGTTCGCTGTTATCTCTAGTATTTGGCTGATTGATTTTTTAAATTTTTTTCAAATAAAGAAATTTGTGGGAGGGGAAAAACTTTTTGCATTCTTTTCAAATGCATTTTTTTACGATGGAAAGGGTTCAGAGGAGAAGCTTTACAGGTAAGTGAGGATCTTTTTTATCTTTATTTAAAAAAACATTATCGCAATCCAAGCAATAGGAAGGGAGGGAGGGGGCATAGTGCATTTGCGGGAATAATGGGTTAAGGAAAAGGGCAATATAAATCTTTTTTCCATCTTAATATTTTATCAATCTACCTTTATCAAATATTAAACTTATTAAAAATAATTATTTAACGCCCTCACAAGTTTTCGCGGCCCATATCTCTAGTTTTGGTGTCTATTGGATATATAAAACAATTATTTTTCCGTTTAACTCGCTCTAACTCAAAAACGGCACAATGGATTACTCTCAAATTTTTATCGTGTTATCACTATATATTTGTTAATAAAATATGTTAATATGTAGGCCAAATTTTAATAAGTGTAGAAATCATTACTTTTTTTTTTAAGGCTATGTCGAAAACTTGCATTCTCAAATGTAACATGCCGGAAACTTTTTTATTTTTCGAAATAGATACCAAGTATATCGAAGACATATGAAGATAGAAGGTTGGTGTAACTTTTTTATTTGAAACTTTTTTTTCTAGCATTAGCAGTTTTCGAGAAAATTGCAAATCAGTGATTGTTGGCCCGGTACTGCGATTAATTGCTATTAAACTTCCACGTTCTTTATGATCTCTTTATCATTAAATAAGTTTTGCATATATTCCCTCTTCAGTCTCTAAAAGAGTCACCCCTTCACGGTTGGTAAATTAAGAACTTAAAAAACTAGAGTAAAAATCATGCTTCTCGCCGATTTGTTTAGCTTTTTATATAATTATTGCACATTCTTTAGAATACTCTTCCAAGTTGTTTGGAAATGTTAATTTTTGAACATTTTAAATCTTACATTGACGACTTATTTGATAAAACACTTGTCAGTATAAAAAAAAGTAAGTACATCTATAATAACCTGCCTGTATTTCAAACTTGCGATATTTGGATTTCAAGCTATAATTCTACCTATTACATCACCATACCCTATTTCCGAAAGCGATAATATTGCTAATATAATGTCACTGTTTGAATATCGTGTCTACGTTTTAATATTATATTGTTATGAAATAGAAAAATCTAGAACATTACAGACCTCCTCTGGAACATTGTAAAATGTGTTGGAATGTAATGGAAAGATCTAGAACACATAACCTGGATATATAAAGGAATGACAAGCTGTGTGTAGGCACAGTTAAGTTAGTACAGTTCTAATGGTCAGTTGAATGAGTAGTTCAGACAGAACAGTTTGAGTTTAATTGGTCAGAAAGTGAACAGATCAAGGGACTGAGGTAGTGAATTGTAGTACACAGTGCAATATTAGTCAATTAATTTGTTGTAAATAGTAAGTTAATAAATTAGTGTTTAGTGTTACCCTGGTGTTATAATTTCCGAACCCACGATACAGGGTGTAAGCACGTAACAATATATTAGTTAAATATATAACAAATGCTAGAAAATTGCATTTAAAAAAATTTCTATTCAATTACAAATCTAAAAAAATCAGAAAACAATTTTTTAAATTTTAAATGATTAATAACTTTTTATTTACCGATCGATTTTGTTAAAAAACAAATTATGTTTGTTTTAAGCATTTTTAAAGTTATAACACCAACTTAGTTGTTAAAGTACTCGTCCGAATCTAAGGTTTGTGCAATGTGTAAACTATAGTAATAGCACAACTTATTTATAAACTGCCGTTTCGGCACTTCCTTCCTATTGCTTAGATTGCGATCATATTTTTTTTAATATAGATAAAGATCCTCACTTACCTGTAAAAAAGTTACTCCTCTGAACCCTTTCCTACTTAAAAAAATGCATTTGAAATGCAAAAAGTTTTTCCACAAATTTGTTTATTTGAAAAAAATTAATCAGTCAAATAACTGAGATAACAGTGAACAAATTACATTTTGGTTTTTCACAATCACACGACAGGGAAAACAGTTGGGGGGGGGGTTGAATAATTTTCCTTTCCCTACTTCCTCCCCCTCCCCTAATTGGCCCACCATTCACATCCTCCGGCTCCATCAATTCTTATCTATTTCACCTACCTCAAAAAATCTCGACTCCCTAACTCGTTTTTTTTCGTGAAAAAATTAAAGAATTACTTTTTTGTATATTAGTGTTATGGCAAAAAAACTAACTTGATAGCATGATAAAAGAGAATGCGTGTAACAGAATTGTCAAAAAAAAAAAAAAATTTAAAGGTTTCAAAACTCTTCTTTTTCTCGCCAGATCCGCTCCAGTATAGACTAGAGCTCCTTATTATAGTCAGCTGTACAGGGTGGCCGCACGAACGCTTGAACCTCATTTAACTTCGTTATTTTTGGAGTTACGTAAAAAAATATTCAAAAATAAAAGTTATGAGAAAGCACATTTATTTTCCAAAAATCATTTCAGAAAAACAATTAGAATTAGAATTTCGGAGATATGATCTTTACTTTAGTTTTTTTAAATGGAATACCCCATATATTTTTATACCATTTGAGAGGCCATAGAAGAACCTTTTTAATGATGTATGACATAGTATTTTTCTTAAAAACTATAGTAGATATTAAGTTTTATATTTTCTTACATTAAGTTATGGTAGTCTGAAAAATATATATCAATTATTGAAATTCTCCATTTTATTTAAAATAGAGTGAAATTATATACTAACAGGTATGACTCGCTCTAGACTCGCTGAGACAGGTTTAGATTGTGTTTACTAATGAGAGGTTATGTTTCCTGCTCTGATTTTATTGCTCGGTCCCCTGAGCTCGAGCAAGAAATCAATGATTTATTTGATCTCAAGCAAGTTGCTCCACACAAATGAACAAAACCAGATCATGTGATCTGACACTAATGAACAGCATATTTATGATTTAGCTGCTCAGATCTGCTTCCAGCAACACAAATGAACAAACCTAAAAAGAGTTCTATTTTATTAGGAGAAAGTATTGTAATATGTTGCACCCCTTAAAATTTAAGGTTATGTTACTAAAAAGTAGGCAGACTTCAACAGATCGAATGTCTGAATGAATGTAGTGTATTTGCACCTACTCGAAAAAGAACCTACCAGAAGATTCCAAAGTGACATCTGGAATTCTCTAGAGAATGGTGGCGTCATCACAGAATAGTGATGCGACATCGAACCGAAAGTATCGATATTTCATATCGATGGTAACATCGAATAGACTCATCGATATATGATATTTATCGGGTGAAAAACATCGATATTGTAAATTATCGATATTTTTTTAAGCCCAGTTCAGATAGTCGCGAATTGCGAATGGCGATTTGCGAATATTGTTCTGATTGGTCACCCGCCCACATTTTCGTTTAAACTGACCAATCACTCGGCGATCAGAACAATATTCGCAATTCGCGACTATCTGAACTGGGCTTTAAAGTTTTTGATAAGCGGGGGGGGGGGGGGGGGGTCCCTGATCCAAATTTTTCTTTTGATGGACGAGGGGGAAGGGAGATTCTCCTCGTTACAAATTTTTTGACGAGCTGGGCAAAGCGAATCCTAACAAACAGGTGTACCACAACCCAAATGATTCAGATTTGCTTAATTTTTTTATTATAAAATACTGTCCGATATTTTTGCTATTACATCGATATTTCATCGATGTTTAAAAATGTAAGTTATCGATGTAAAAATATCGGATATCGTACATCGCAATATCGATGTTTTCGATACATCGATATATATCGCGCATCACTATCACAGAACAATCGAGATCTGTCATTTTTAGGTATAAAAGACCAACCGCATTCTCGGCGAGGAGTTCAGAAGTTCAGAAAGTATAGAAAGTGAGGTTAAGAGTTCAAAGATAAACAAAGTAATAAACATTGTGATTTTAGTCAGTAAAGTGTATTTAAATTAATAATAGTATTGTGAAGTATACAGTAAATATTTAATAAAGTGTGTTAGTGGACATCTCTTGTTATAATTTTTGGAACCCACGGAAATTGCAAGGGGTAGTTTCCTAAAGGTGGAAACACGCGACAAATTGGTGTCAGAAGCGGAATTTTATGACAAGAGGAGCTCTGAAGTTGTGTTGGAGTGTTCGAGAAGTATTCTCGAGAGTTAGTGCTAACACAGGACTAATTTACTGGACATTGTTCGAGGGTTATTTTCGAACAGGAAAATAGTGTTTAAGTGCATTTTTGAGACATTGTAGAACATTTTATTAGGACATTAGTGTGATAATTAAATCCTTTGAACTGAGAAGTGATAGAGACACTGAAAAAGACTCATTTAGTGCGTGAAAATTTCTAGAACTTTTCTATTTGGACATTAGTGGAGATTATTAAATTCTCTGAACTGGATAGTGACAAAAGACTCTGGATAAGACTTTTTCGTGCTTTTTCGAGATTTGTCTAGAAAGTTCCATTACCGATATTGATGTGACAGTTAAATTTATTTTATTTTAATTTCATCGTATGCCCGTAACAACAAGAAGTATGGCATCCGATAAACAAATACAGGACTTATTCGAACAATTCCAAAAAATGATGGCGCAGCAACGGCAGGAAGACAAAGAAGAAAGGAACGAATTAAAGAAAATGATGGAAGATCAGGAAATAAGACGTCAGAAAGAAAAAGAGGATGAAGAAACAAGACGTCAGAAAGAAAAAGAGGATGAAGAAACAAGACGTCAGAAAGAAAAAGAGGATGAAGAAACAAGACGCCAAGAAGAAAAAGCCGAATTGAGAGAAATTATGGAAGACCTGAAGATACGACAGCAAGAGGAGAAAGAAGAACAAGAAAAACGCCAGGAAGAATTAAGGAAAATTCTGAATGAACAAATGAAAATACAACAGGACGCTATCATTTCCACTACTGAGGAACTAAAGAAAGAAATCAAAGATGATATGGGTAGCGTAAAGTCTGAAGTTTCTGAAGTCAAGACGGAAGTCAGTCATGTAAAAGAGGAAGTGAGTGACATCAGAGGAAAAATGAGCGAGTTCGAAGGAGAAGTGGAGCGACTTAAACGACAATTAAGAGAGAAAGGAGGCCAGCTAGTAACATCATCGGGTCCTCGATTAAAACCTCCCTCCTTTGACGGCCAAAGCTCATGGACAACGTACAAGAGACAATTCGAGGCAGCAGCATCGGCGAATAACTGGGATAACGAGGAAAAGGCTATGGCATTAGTTCTGGCGTTAAGGGGCCAGGCCTCAGAATTACTTCAGACTATCCCGGTGGAGAAACAAAGGGACTTTAAAGTCTTGGAAGCTGCATTAGACTTGAGGTATGGCGATCAACACCTTGCCCGATTATACCAGACTCAGCTGAAATCCCGGATGCAAAAAGCTGGGGAAAGTTTACAAGAATTTGAAGCTGCGATAGAGAGACTGGCACACCTGGCGTATCCGAGTGCACCTAAAGAATTCCAGGAACAATTAGCCGTGGGGGCCTTTTTAGATGGTATAAGGGACGAAGAGGTCAGGCGAGTTCTGAGGCTGACGAGACACCAAAGTAGTAGCGAAGCTTTGGTGCGTGCACTCGAAGTAGAAGCCGCTTACAGGGATACTCCAAGGAGAGTGCGAGCTGTGACTCTTGAAGAATCGCAACCAGAAATGAACCAGAACCTCTTGCTGACTGAGATGCAGAAAATATTCACCAAATTATGCGATAAATTGGATGGCCTCGGAAATCAGGAAAAACAACAAAATAAAGGAAAGCCGTGCGGAGGTATTAAATGTTTCAACTGCGGCAAGGTAGGACACATGAAGCGAGACTGTCGACAGCAGAATTCGGAGAGTCGAGTAAATGCTGTGAATCTTGAAGAGAAGCAGGAAAACAGTACCAAGGGGGTTGTTCTGGCTAGGGAATGCAGTGACCCCAGAGAAATAAAGATTTCCCAGCTTCGAAGAATTGCAAGCAGTCTATTGTTACAAGGCCACGTGAATGGAAGGAAATGTTTGCTTACCATCGACACAGGTACTACGTCATCAATAGTACGGCCAGGATTTATATCAGGCATAAAGATTACCAAGAGGCAAAATGAAGTGATCGTCCGGACAGCTACGGGGGACAGGGCTACGGTTCATGGAGAAGTAGACCTGGGTTTGCAGATTGGACAGTTAAGGTTCGACCACAGGGTCATCGTGGCTGACATTACAGATGATTTCATTTTGGGACTGGACATTATGGAACAGTATGGATTTATTGTTGACGTAGGAAAGCGAATGTTAAGGATTGGGAACGAACAATTTATTCTGTCAAAAGTGAACGACCAATGCGAGAAAACCAGGCTGTTGACAACGCAGGCAGTCAAAACTCCTGCATTATCCAGAAAACCAGACAAAGAAGATTGCAAGCGCTACCCTCAGGTGGAAAGATTGTCAAACATGGTTGAAGTCAACACTGTCAAGGTCGATCTCCCAGAGAGTTGGTCAAAGAAAACTCTGAGGCAAGAGCAATTGCGCGATGTAGAAATCGGACCCATGTTGAGAGCAAAAGAAGAGGGAACGCGTCCAGCATGGAAGGATGTTTCTGACAAAGAAGTGGGGCTGAAGGCTTTATGGTCACAATGGGATTCACTTACGGTCGTAGATGGGCTTTTGAGGAGAGCATGGGAAAGCCCAGATGGGAAGCAGGTTGCCATGCGTCTAGTGATTCCCAGGTGTCGTGTACCAGAAGTACTCCAGAAAGCGCACAATGAAACGTCCAGCAGACACTTCGGCATAAACAAGACATTGAGTAGAGCACGGGAACAGTTCTATTGGGTTAATAGTCGCCAGGATGTGGAGGCCTGGTGTCGCAAGTGTAAAAATTGTGCTGCCCGTGGAGAACCATTTTCGATGAGCAACTACAGGAATGGAAGCCGAGAACAGCCGAAGAATGATCGAGAGCAGATGAACAGAACTAGTAACCGCTTGAAGGCTCGTTATGATCAGAATGCCAGTACAGGGGGATTCAAGGTGGGGGATCTGGTTTGGCTGTACAACCCACAGCGGAAGGAATGGAGATCCCCGAAATTTCAACCTCCTTGGGATGGACCGTATACTGTTATTACCCGAATTAATGATGTCGTCTATCGTATTCAACGAAACAAAAAGTCCAAGATGAAGATCGTACACTTGGATAGACTGGCGAAGTATGTGAAAGAGGCTGAATTGCCTGACCGGGACGTTCAGGCTTAAGGAGGGGGCAGTGTAATATGTTGCACCCCTTAAAATTTAAGGTTATGTTACTAAAAAGTAGGCAGACTTCAACAGATCGAATGTCTGAATGAATGTAGTGTATTTGCACCTACTCGAAAAAGAACCTACCAGAAGATTCCAAAGTGACATCTGGAATTCTCTAGAGAATGGTGGCGTCATCACAGAACAATCGAGATCTGTCATTTTTAGGTATAAAAGACCAACCGCATTCTCGGCGAGGAGTTCAGAAGTTCAGAAAGTATAGAAAGTGAGGTTAAGAGTTCAAAGATAAACAAAGTAATAAACATTGTGATTTTAGTCAGTAAAGTGTATTTAAATTAATAATAGTATTGTGAAGTATACAGTAAATATTTAATAAAGTGTGTTAGTGGACATCTCTTGTTATAATTTTTGGAACCCACGGAAATTGCAAGGGGTAGTTTCCTAAGGGTGGAAACACGCGACAGTATTTAGAACTCCATAAACATTACACTAAACTAGATTTTAGTTGAAAATACGGGAACCAGGCAGAAATTTTAATAATAGCTACGTAATACTCATAAATCTTAATAAACGTATATTTTTGAGGTTAGCTGTGACGTCACGTGCAGATGCACTGACGAATTTGCCATGCTGCATGTAGTGTCGCATATAATTTTTCAATGTTTTTAATTTAGCTACTTAATGTCGGATGTCACTGGACTCTTGTTTCACTAAACACCACTGATCTCTGTATAAACTGGATAAACAAAGCAATAGTTTAATTTCTGCAACGAATTGAAACTGCGCAACGTACCCTACGCACATGCGTATTACCGACAAACTGTTTACAGACAAGCATTGGCATCACTGTTGGTTTCGAAGTTAGGAGTTACTTAAAAACATTTATTTTACAATAAATAAAATCAGTAAAATACCAGTGAAAATAAGTCAAAAGAATTATTTTTAGATTTATGTGAGCTAAATGCATATACAAGAAAGAAAACTAGTAACCAACCTACACCACTTGATTGAACCCATATGTCGATCTGGTTTTTAATTTATCCAAAATCAGTGTTGCTAGTACTAATGATTTTGTGCTTTGTGCTACTGACAAACCTATGCATGGGGAGAAAGCGTAAAAGGGAGTGAGCGAGGAGGGAATTTAAAAGGGGAGGTGAGGTGTAGAGGGAATATCATTTTTTACTGCTGAGGCAAGGAGCAGAGAGTGGGAACGGGAGAGGTAGGGGGGCAAGTTTCCGATAGCCCCTAGGCGGCAGGTTTCCAGACGAGATGTAAAATTCAGAGATGTCAACAGGTTCGGTTAATGTTCATATGAAGCCGGAAATTGTTTAATTTTGATTGGAGGGTCTGCTCATGACGTAATTTGAACGAGTTTACTTGTTTGAAATATGGAGTAAATCAGACAATATTTTTATTTTACTTCCACATCCAGTGGAAGTATAGTAACGATAAAAAAAATTTTAAAAATTTTTATTGTTCAAATAGTCTTAGAATGTCATGAAACGTTGAGATTTTAAGTTTGAGCGAAAAAAAATTCTGTCTGTCTAACTTTTTTTGTGCGCATGTTTACTCTGGAACCGTTTAAGGTATTGACTTGAAAGGACCCCTCACAAATCTTATGGGAAATTGGCTTATGGTGAAATTGACCCATATTTTGATATGTTCTACTAATCCAGTAGATCAAAAGTCTCAATGGGCACGAGTCCCAAAAACACACCCTTCTACCTTTTTTTTTTGCCCTCTATTGGGGTGAAAAGCGCTGGTATACATTAAACAAGTACATTTCTCTAAAAAAATATTTGTATCTTTCAGCGCGGTAAAAAACCTCAGTCGTAGGATCTGACTTACATTTAGACTCTTCCACCCCCTTCCGGGGGTGAATACCGCTTTCACGTCTGCACAGAGGTATCTTTGTTCCAAAAAAATATGAAACTGCTCAGTTGAACACAGAACCTTAAAGGACGGTGCAAAAATCACTTTGAAGTACCCCCTAACGCTCTTCCACCCCTTCCGGGGGGTGAAAATCGCTTTCACGGCTGCACAGCGATAGCATATCTCAAAAGAGGTACAGCAATGACTGAGCAAATCTCTAACTATTTTCCCTCTGAGGGCTGAAAATCACTTTCACTGCTGCACAGTGGTATACTTTTACCCCCGCGAGGGCAGAAAATGGTTAGGGGCAGAGTAATTGCTACTCCTTTTTTTGAGATGTAGTACTCATCTGAGTGGTTCCATAACTTGCCAGATATTACCGTGCAGAGGTGAAAGCCATTTTCATCCCCCGTAAGGGAAAGCGTTATGGGGTACTTCAAAGTGATTTTTGCACCGTCTTTTAAGGTTCTGTGTTCAACTGAGCAGTTTTATATTTTTTTGGAATAAAGACACCGGAAGGGGTGGAAGAGTCTAAATGTAAGTCAGATCCTATAATTAAGGTTTTTTACCCGCAGCGGTTTTTAAAATATCCATTTAAAATTAAAATATTTTATGATATGACGTGTATATATACAATATTTATTAGGTGTTAATAAATGATTTATGACAAAATAAACATCAAGTTCAATTACGTGGGAAAGGCCCATTGTCATTTGCAGTCCTCTCATCAAACTATATACAACGTGATCTACCATGACATGCGGAAAATTTAACAGTAGGTTGTCCCCACCGAAAGGAGTTAAAAAAATGACCAAAAAATTACCTTATTTTTTTGGGGAAATGCGCCACCAATGACTTTAACTAATCTAACGTAACGCGGTACAACCATATCACTTTATCAGACTTGGGATTGACACTACTGACAGCAAAGCTGGATAAGATGACTTTTTGGTTTTAATCAAATCACACTATAAAAAACCGCTGCCCAAGGAATCACTACTTCCACATCCAGATTCTCTATCCAAGTCACTCACAACGAAAAAACTTTGTATGTGAAAATAATTGTTTATGGAACTTTAATAATATAATATTTGAAATCCTCTACCCCAAAAACCCATAAAACGATACCCCACATCGGTAGTGGGGTGGGGGTGGTGATAAAGGGGTGGTAGTGGGGGGTGGATGAAGTAAAAAAATATTTTGAGGTTTCTGGTTCCTGTACATGCACTAAATCACATTTTTTTTCTTCATCCCCTTTAATAAGGATGTGGGGGTGGTAATGGGGGTGACTAATGCCAAAAATGTTTTTGAGACCTCAGCTTCTTTTGTATATACTAAATACCAATTTCATGGACTCTTACCTGCTTGATTTACCCATTTACCCCAAATTTACCCCCCTACCCTTCGACGGAACAAGATGAAAATATAATCTAGTTCTAGATCTCGTTAAAGTACCAAATTTCAAGTCAATATCTCAAACGGTTCCCGAGTAAACGTGCGCACAAAAAAAAAGTTACAGACAGACAGAAATTTTTTTTTCGCTCAAACTTAAAATCTCGACGTTTCATGACATTTTAAGCCTATTTGGACAATAAAAATTTTTAAAAATTTTTTTGTCGTTACTATACTTCCACTGGACGTGGAAGTAATAGCGAAATAAATCAAAGACATTGACCCCATGCTGAACAACAAGCAGATATAGGAGATATTTAGTTAAACCGGTCAATGACACGGCGCGGAGGTGTCCCTATTGTTTGAACAAAAAACGCGGCTCTCGAGGGGTCTACACACGATGCAGTGGCAGGGAGCCAGCCTTGTCAGCATGCTTTGAACTCATTCGTAAAAGTGAACTGGTCCGCTGGAATTCCAATTATCTTCAAAGCGTACCGACAACGTTGGCTCCCTGCCGCTGGATCGTCGGTCGGCTTCACTTTTTATGCCAGTTAAGGAAATGTAAACAACTGGAATACGTTCTTTCACAAGTAAGTTCGTCGGGAGTAGGTCGGGACTTACTCAACATCAGTAGTGTATCTTCGCAAATTTACTAACAATTTAATATACTAAATTACCTCAGAATCCTCTAAAATTTTGCAGGGGCTTTCCCACATTGAAGACTAGTACACCATTTTATTTTCCGCATTTCTTGTATTCCAATAATGGTAATGGCCTAGAACATTTTACTCTAGCTGAAGTCCATTTAGTCTTTTTGTAGATTATCACAAATAATTTCTTCCTTACACAAGTGCAAATACACTTAGCGAAGATCACATGGACTTCATAAGGCTCGTAATAAAACCTTTGCGATTTAAGAGGTCACCACCAAGACAAATCCGCTTGAGAATTTTAAACTTAACCTATAAATTTTCGTCTCCCAATAATTTTCACAACTCCAGTGCTACAGCGGCATACATGCATTTCGAACTTCTAGTTAAAAGGTCTGTAGAGCCCAAATACTCTACAAACCTTATACCCAAAAGGTGTCAAATTTAAAACTAAATTGGAGGTGTCTTATGGCAGGTAATTTGAGTTTCTGAAAAATTGTGTAGGTCAAGAGGAATGAAATATAGGTTAAATAGCATTTAAATTTTGTTAAATAATAGCAAAACAATAAAAACTGACATATTTTTATAACATATTTTCTTTGGATGTTTTTATTTGGTGCTAGAAGTATTTAATTGTAAAGTAATATCACGCAGTTATATTAACAAAAACAACATGTTGACCTTTCCATTTCACATTAGGAAGATCTCTCTTCACATTGGCTAATAAACAAGTTTTAGCTAAAAATGTTCTTCAATAGAAGTGTAGTATTCAATTATCTATAAGAATATCTTTTTTTCAGTTTAATAACATGAGCCAGTTCGCTAAAAAATGCTTTTTGCATTGCATTTGAATTTTTTTTAGTACAATGGTGTTTTAGTAGATGGAGCCACTTCGATATAATTAAAAATGATTGCAAAAATAATTACATTTATAACGGATGTGCACTCTTTCGTGTATTTAAAGCTTGGTCTCGATGTGTTCTTGACCTTTCAGGCGTGATTGTAAGTACAGAGCAAAAATAAAGAAAGTACCAACACCAAAACTAGACAACCACACAACAGCTTTCTGTACTTTATTGGCTCATTTCCGCCCAATCCCCTCTGATTTGATCGCATTGCTCCCTCTTAAGATGCCCTAAAAAATCCAAAATATGGTCTTAAAAAATTTTTTTTACTCTAAAAATGTTCGTATTGCTGTTAACTAAAAATTTTTACACTTGACAGCATTTTTCTATGTAGTGGTTTTACCCCATTCGCCTCTATATGCACCACCACGTGTTTTGAAACAAATTTTTTGGAAATTACCAAATTTATGACAGCAATTTGCTTAAATTAATTAAATAAAACTCACAATAAACAATTTAAAAGTCATTTGGTCATCAGGAGGTTTTAAGTAAGTGTTGTCAGAGTTATAAAATAGTCTTTTACTTTATTGATGTGATTAAGATCTTTTAGGCTTCAAGTATATTTACTCTTATAAGGTAAGTTTTAAAGCGTTCAGTAAAACCTAATTATAAAGCTAATTTGCTGCTAGAATTATTAGTATTTGTAACAGGTTTATCGTATCTATATAAAACTCCCTAAAGCTAAATGGTTTTATTATCTTCTTGTATTCCATTAAGAGCAAGTTATTTTTAAAACTATTTTTTAATGGCTATTAGTACTTATTAAAGGCCATTTCAAAACTAATCTCTTAAATCATCCTTGACAAATATTTCGATGAAACCGTTATTTAAAAAAATACATATAAATCTAAAAAGCAAATCTTAACTCCATAAAACACTTATTCATGACAACAAATGTGTTAGAAGCATTTCATGACTTGTAATTATGTCTTTTCTGGAAATGCGGATGAAAATATAAACCAGTGGCTCTACGTTAAAAGAACTGTTAAAAAACAGAGATCCCTCTCTGCTGCCGTTTTGATGCATTTGTTTATTTGAAAACAATAAAATCAGAGTTTCCCTGTATGTATATTTCTTTATGTGATGGCAGTGAAATAGGCAACCTGTTGAGTTTCAAAATAAAAAACTGCTACTAGATGAAAAGCACGAAATGAAAAAATTTCACTTTTCTTTTTTAAATGGCATTTGTGATTAATATGTGAAATGGAAAGGTCAACATATTGTTTTTGTTAATATAACTGCATGATATTACTTTACGATTAAATACTTCTAGCACCAAATAAAAACATCCAAAGAAAATATTGTCGCGTGTTTCCACCCTTAGGAAACTACCCCTTGCAAATTCCGTGGGTTCCAAAAATTATAACAAGAGATGTCCACTAACACACTTTATTAAATATTTACTGGATACTTCACAATACTATTATTTACACTTTACTGACTAAAAATCACAATGTTTATCACTTTGTTTATCTTTGAAGTCTTAACCTCACTTTCTATACTTTCTGAACTTCTGAACTACTCGCCGAGAATGCGGTCGGTCTTTTATACCCAAAAATGACAGATCTCGATTGTTCTGTGATGACGCCACCATTCTCTAGATCATTCCAGATGTCTCCAGAACTAACTTCTGATAGGTTTCTCGAGTAGGTGCAAATACACTACATTCATTCTAAGGGTTGTAACACATTACACTGCCCCCTCCTTAAGCCTGAACGTCCCGGTCAGGCAATTCAGCCTCTTTCACATAGTTCGCCAGTCTATCCAAGTGTACGATCTTCATCTTGGACTTTTTGTTTCGTTGAATACGATAGACGACATCATTAATTCGGGTAATAACAGTATACGGTCCATCCCAAGGAGGTTGAAATTTCAGGGATCTCCATTCCTTCCGCTGTGGGTTGTACAGCCAAACCAGATCCCCCACCTTGAATCCCCCTGTACTGGCATTCTGATCATAACGAGCCTTCAAGCGGTTACTAGTTCTGTTCATCTGCTCTCGATCATTCTTTGGCTGTTCTCGACTTTCATTTCTGTAGTTGCTCATCGAAAATGGTTCTCCACGGGCAGCACAATTTTTACACTTGTGACACCAGGCCTCCACATCCTGGCGACTATTAACCCAATAGAACTGTTCCCGTGCTCTACTCAATGTCTTGTTTATGCCGAAGTGTCTGCTGGACGTTTCATTATGTGCTTCCTGGAGTACTTCTGGTACACGACACCTGGGAATCACTAGACGCATGGCAACCTGCTTCCCATCTGGGCTTTCCCATGCTCTCCTCAAAAGCCCATCTACGACCGTAAGTGAATCCCATTGTGACCATAAAGCCTTCAGCCCCACTTCTTTGTCAGAAACATCCTTCCATGCTGGACGCGTTCCCTCTTCTTTTGCTCGCAACATGGGTCCGATTTCTACATCGCGCAATTGCTCTTGCCTCAGAATTTTCTTTGACCAACTGTCTGGAAGATCGACCTTGACAGTGTTCACTTCAACCATGTTCGGCAATTTTCTCACCTTGCAATCTTCCTTGTCTGTTTTTCTGTATAATGCAGGAGTTTTGACTGCCTGCATTGTCAACAGCCTGGTTTTCTCGCATTGGTCGTTCACTTTTGACAAACTAAATTGTTCGTTCCCAATCCTTAACATTCGCTTCCCTACGTCAACAATAAATCCATACTGTTCCATAATGTCCAGTCCCAAAATGAAGTCATCCGTAATGTCAGCCACGATGACCCTGTGGTCGAACCTCAAATGCCCAATCTGCAAACCCAGGTCTACTTCTCCATGAACCGTAGCCCTGTCCCCCGTAGCTGTCCGGACGATCACTTCTTCATTTTGCCTCTTGGTAATCTTTATGCCCGATATAAATCCTGGCCGTACTATTGATGACGTAGTACCTGTGTCGATGGTAAACAAACATTTTCTTCCGTTCACATATCCATGCAACAACAGACTGCTTGTGATTCTTCGAAGCTGGGAAATCTTCATTTCTCTGGGGCACTACATTCCCTAGCCAGAACAACCCCCCTGGTACTGTTTTCCTGCTTCTCTTCAACATTCACAGCATTTACTCGACTCTCTGAATTCAACTGTCGACAGTCTCGCTTCATGTGTCCTACCTTGCCGCAGTTGTAACATTTAATACCTCCGCTTGGCTTTCCTTTATTTTGTTGTTTTCTCTGCTCCCTGAGATCATCCACTTTGTTGAATAATTTGGTAAACATTTTCTGCATCTCCGTCAACATAGGGTTCTGATTCATTTCTGGTTGCGATTCTTCGAGAGTCACAGCTCGCACTCTCGACCTTGGAGTATCTCTGAAGGCGGCTTCTACTTCAAGTGCACGTACCAAAGCTTCGCTACTACTTTGGTGTCTTGTCAGCCTCAGAACTCGCCTGACCTCTTCGTCTCTTATGCCATCTAAAAAGGCCCCTACGGCTAATTGTTCCTGAAATTCTCTAGGTGCACTCGGATACGCCAGGTGTGCCAGTCTCTCTATCGCAGCTTCAAATTCTTGTAAACTTTCCCCAGCTTTTTGCATCCGAGATTTCAGCTGAGCCTGGTATAATTGGGCAAGATGTTGGTCGCCATACCTCAAGTCTAATGCAGCTTCCAAGACTTTAAAGTCCCTTTGTTTCTCAACTGGGATGGTTTGGAGTAACTCTGAAGCTTGGCCTCTTAACGCCAGAACTAATGCCATAGCCTTTTCCTCGTTATCCCAGTTGTTCGCATACGCTGCTGCCTCAAACTGCCTCTTGTACGTCGTCCAGGAACTTTGGCCATCAAAAGAAGGAGGTTTTAGTCGCTGACCTGATGATACCACCTGCTGGCTTCCTCTATCTCTCAATTGTCGTTTAAGCCGGTCTATTTCTCCTTTGACTTCTTCTTCAAACTTGTTTACTTTCTCTTTAACTTGACTGACTTCTGTCTCGACTTCACCTACTTTTTCTTCTACCTTGTTTATCTCTTTCTTCTTTGACTTCACTCTTTAATCCTTCGTTGGCAGAAATGATAGCGTCCTGCTGTATTTTCATTTGTTCATTCAGAATTTTCCTTAATTCTTCTTGGCGTCTTTCTTGTTCCTCTTTTTCTTCTTGACGCTGTCTTTCTTGTTCTTCTTTTTCTTGTTGGTGTCTTATTTCCAGATTTTCCATCATTTTCTTTAATTCATCTCTTTCTTCTTGACGTCTTGTTTCTTGCTCTTCTTTTTCTTCTTGACGTCGCTTTTCTTGTTTTTCTTTTTCTTTCTGACGTCTTGTTTCTTCATCCTCTTTTTCTTTCTGACGTCGCTTTTCTTGGTCTTCTATAATTTTTCGCAGTTCGGTTTTTTCTTCTTGGCGTCGTCTTTCTTGTTCTTGACGTCTTCTTTCTTCATCCTCTTTTTCTTTCTGACGTCTTGTCTCTTCATCCTCTTTTTCTTTCTGACGTCTTATTTCCTGATCTTCCATAATTTTCTTTAATTCGTCCCTTTCCTCTTGACGCCGTTTTTCTTCCTCCTGGCGTTTTCTTTCCTGTTCTTCTTTGTCTTCTTGACGCCGTTTTTCCTCCTCCTGGCGCTGCTGTGCCATCATTTTTTGGAATTGTTCGAATAAGTCCTGTATTTGTTTATCGGATGCCATACTTCTTGTTGTTACGGGCATACGATGAAATTAAAATAAAATAAATTTAACTGTCACGTCAATATCGGTAATGGAACTTCCCAGACAAATCTCGAAATAGCACGAAAAAGTCTTATCCAGAGTCTTTTGTCACTATCCAGTTCAGAGAATTTAATAATCTCCACTAATGTCCAAATAGAAAAGTTCTAGTAATTTTTACGCACTAAATGAGTCTTTTTCAGTGTCTCTATCACTTCTCAGTTCAAAGGATTTAATTATCACACTAATGTCCTAATAAAATGTTCTACAATGTCTCAAAAATGCACTTAACACTATTTTCCTGTTCGAAAATAACCCTCGAACAATGTCCAGTAAACGAGTCCTCCGTGTTAGCACTAACCCTCGAGAATACTTCTCGAACACTCCAGCACAACTTCAGAGCTCCTCTTGTCATAAAATTCCGCTTTCTGACACCAATTTGTCGCGTGTTTCCACCCTTAGGAAACTACCTCTTGCAAATTCCGTGGGTTCCAAAAATTATAACAAGAGATGTCCACTAACACACTTTATTAAATATGTACTGGATACTTCACAATACTATTATTTACACTTTACTGACTAAAAATCACAATGTTTATCACTTTGTTTATCTTTGAAGTCTTAACCTCACTTTCTATACTTTCTGAACTTCTGAACTACTCGCCGAGAATGCGGTCGGTCTTTTATACCCAAAAATGACAGATCTCGATTGTTCTGTGATGACGCCACCATTCTCTAGATCATTCCAGATGTCACCAGAACTAACTTCTGGTAGGTTTCTCGAGTAGGTGCAAATACACTACATTCATTCTAAGGGTTGTAACACATTACAATATGTTATAAAAATGTGTTAGTTTTTATTGTTTTGCTATTATTTAACAAAATTTAAATGCTATTTAACCTATATTTCATTCCTCTTGACCTACACAATTTTTCAGAAACTCAAATTACCCGCCATTTAGTTTTAAATTTGACACCTTTTGGGTATAAGGTTTGTAGAGTATTTGGGCTCTACAGACCTTTTAACTAGAAGTTCGAAATGCATGTATGCTGCTGTAGCACTGGAGCTGTGAAAATTATTAGGAGACGAAAATTTATAGGTTAAGTTTAAAATTCTCAAGCGGATTTGTCTTGGTGGCGGACCTTTTAAATCGCAAAGGTTTTATTACGAGCTTTATGAAGTCCGTGTGATCTTCGCTAAGTGTATTTGCACTTCTTATGTAAGGAAGAAATTATTTGTGATATTCTACAAAAAGACTTAATGAACTTCGGCTAGAGTAAAATGTTCTAGGCCATTACCATTATTGGAATATACCGTGCGTGTAATTTCCCATTAGGCATGTACATTCACGTAGCGTGAGAGATTTGACAACACCGGCAGCCGTAAATTCGTCCGTCGGTGGAGGATTCTAGCTGTGTTATTTCATTTCAGCCAGCTGGCACGCTCGATGTTGTAATTCTTCTCCCCATGCCTAGCCCGCGACTACACACACGGTATAGTTTAATGAGAGGACTGCAAATGACAATGGGCCTATCCCACGTAATTGATCTTGATGTTTGTTTTGTCATAAATCATTTATTAACACCTAATAAATATTGTATATATACACGTCATATCAAAATATTTTAATTTTAAATGGATATTTTAAAAACCGCTGCCGGTAAAAAACCTTAGTCGTAGGATCTGACTTACATTTAGACCCTTCCACCCTTTTCCACCCCTTCCGGTGTCTTTATTCCAAAAAAATATGAAACAAGTTTTAGCTAAAAATGTTCTTCAATAGAAGTGTGGTATTCATTTACCTATAAGAATATCTTTTTTTCAGTTTAATAACGCCAGCCGTTTGGATAAACACTGCTTTTTCCCAGTCAAGATTTTTAGTCCAGTGCTTTTTAATAGATGGTGCCACCTACAGCACTACAATAGGGCATCTGCATCATGTAATCAACATAACCTTAAATTTTAAGTTTTTCAAGTTTATTCTCATTTTTAATGTTTGGGCTCCAAGCAAATATTTAAAAATTCACATAAATAATTTTTCAATATTGTTGATTAATAAAAATAGACTGCTAATTACAGGTTAGATTTCCAATCTACAAATAGAATCCTATTAGGACAAAGTATTTAGAACTCCATAAACATTACACTGAACTAGATTTTAGTTGAAAATACGGGAACAATACAGAAATTTTAATAACAGCTGCGTAATGCTCTTAAATTTTAAGAAACACATTTTTGAGATTAGTTGTGACGTCATGTTCAGATGCCCTATAATAGCCACACTGCTTACCCCTCGCCCCACTTCAGCTTTAGCTTTACCGACAAAACTTTGTGATTGGCCTTGTCCCCTCTTAAATCATGTATCGAATGGACAGCAAAAAATTTCATTAAAAAATTAAGTCAAATTTCAATTTGAATTTTACAAGTCACATGATCGCTCCGACCGCCAAGACGTTCTGATCCCTACTTCACCCCCTCCTCCTGCACCTACTGACAAATAGACAGCAATAAATCGAGTCAGGTACATTTCTGCTGCCGTATGATGGACTATAAGGACAACCAATGTACAATTTTAAACAAATCGTAAAGGCCATTAAAATGTCATTTGGGTTGGTAAATTAATTTATTATTATTATTCTATAGTTGCCTATGTGGCAATTAAAATAAACATAGGAGGCCAAATGTTTGCAAAAGAAATGATTTTATAAAATGTCGAAAGCAGAAATGGATTTAAGTCTCTGACGCCAACAAGAGGTTAATTTAACACAGCAATAATTTATTTCTGTTGGGTTATCCAGATTTGTTCTAATGTCTATTTATTTATTTTAACTTCATAACTATTTTGTAATGATGATATCTTTGTCCGTGTTTCACCTGAATCACAGTGATTAAACTTTACAAGGCTGATGAGTACCTTTTATTTGAAATAGTTATTCACTAATTTTTTTGCTAAATGCTATTGATTTTTTATCTATTTGTTGCAGATGAATATGATGCTTATATTATTGTTTCATTTTTAAATGCAACGCTGGTACTGTCAATCGGTGAAACTGTTGAGGAAGTAACTGATAGTGGATTTTTAGGGACCACTCCGACATTATCATGCTCAGCATTAAGTGATGATGCACTAGTCCAGGTTAGTTCTTTTTGTCAACAAAATTGTGTCCGGATTTAAAATGCAATATTATTTATCATGATATATTCTCATATTTTGGACATTCCCATTGTGTTGCTTGATTTGGATTCAAGTAATCAAAAGAAATGTCCTAGAATAGAAACATATTCATAGTACCAAATATGGTCAAATTTGAAATGCCATTTTTGGGTCTCCCTTATATGTGACAATTTTTCTTTCTAGTTTTTATTTAGTTAGAAATATGTTATAGGTTTAATTAAACCTAAATTTATCACAATTTTTATAAGTGATATGAAAATTTTAAAAATGAAGTAGTTTTTAATATATGAGTCATTCTCAAAGTAGTATTAATAATCTTTATTCATCGAATGTTAACATAAAATGAACTTGCGTCAACAACATACAGAAAATCCAGTACATGAGACAATTTGGTCATTTAGCACTTTTTTTTTATTTGATTATCGGAAAGATCTTATCATTTTAAGACCCTGTGCAAAAAAACTAGAATTTTGTGAGACCTATAAATCGTCTAAAACAAATCATAAAAATGGACCGCACTGCCTTGCGAATATCGGCCGTGACGTCACTTAATAGGAACCCGCTAGCCGAAACGGCTGGCTGCAGCGTGTTATTATAGTTTCACAATATTACAAATCGTTAACTCAAGCAGTGTGTTTTGAAACTTATGCGTGTTTGTGAATAATTTTAGTTTATCAACTATTTTCACCGATTTATATTACTATTCTCTGACGTCACGATGTTGGTCGCACCGTGCTCTTTAAAAGTCGTATATTTCGAACACCACATATTCAATATCGTCTAATTTTAAGTAATACTTTATCCACAAGAAGTAACAACTACTAAATGAAATTCATTAAATGAGCCCATTAAAGACAATTTGCACTTACTATAAAACGTTATGCTATTAAAAATGTTAAGATATCAAAAAACATTTAAAAACATTAAAATATTAGAAACATTTAACAGTGCTGTCAAAATTGAAATAATTCAACAAATGCGATATGATTTATACCTGGTAAGCCATGAATTCGTTCAAACTAACAGTTTGTATATTTGAGATTTAAATTTACCCGGGACTTGCATATTTTGTATAGAATGTGACAGTTTATTAAATAATTTCAAACAGTTATAAATAGTGCTCTTTTCAGTTAATGTCAATCGATGGATTAGATATGTGTAATTTAATGTTCTTGTATTATTTTCATGTTGCGGTTCATTCTGTAAGAAAAGATTTTTATTTTTAAGAAGTAGAGGCATTCTTGTATATAAATCGCAGAGGTTGTTAAAATTTTGTTGTCTTTGAATTTACCTCTACATGTCTCTATGTATCCTAATTTCAGCATTATTCGTAGACCCTTTTTTGAATTATATACTCCAATTCACTGCAGCTACCATAGAAAATTATACCATATTGTATGTTGGACTCAAAATTAGCACGATACACTATTTTCAATGTTTGTTTGTTTACATATTTAGCCAATACTCCAATGCTGTAACATACTGTGTTTAACTTTATGCAAAGATGGGCAATGTGGCTATGCCAGTTAAGTTTATCATCAATTTTAATCCCTAAAAATTTTACTGCATCAGATGCCTTGTAAATACCTTTGTTAATTGTGACATCCTTTGGCGTTTCAAATAGATAGATAGATAGATAAGATTTATTTGTTCCAACATACCATCCTATTAGGGTATCGAACGTGTCAACATTTAGTAATTTACAAAATATATAATATTACAGTCATAAAGATTAAAAATTAGAATTAACATATAACACCTCAGATAAATAAAGAAATATGGATAAATAATCTCATTTGAAGTACACAGAAGTTGTGTGTAGGGAGGATAACCTTCTAAGGGGCAGAGTGGAGAGGAACGTTTATGTTTATGGAGTCGCCTAATCAGAGGCGTAGACAGATAAGGGGGTTAAAATTTTTAAAATAATCGATTAATGTTCTCGACTAATTACTTAATACTATATCTGACAATAATAGTACTACGACTCTATTGAGACAAAAAGAGTACTGTTTGGTTAGAATTTTTATAAAATATGTTATTGAAGAGAAATGAAAGTATTGAACTGTCAATTCTCAAAGTTAAATGGTTCTTAAACGATAAGTTACTCTACATTTTCTGAGTAAAAAAAAAATTAATTTTTGATTAGGATATAAAAGTAACTTGATACTGGTATATACTGGGGTCTTTATAATAAAATTATTATTTTTGTTACGTTTCGGTTTATTCAACCATCGTCAGAGAACTACAATTAAATGAAGACAAATATTTTTTTATATGCTATTTTTTATACACGGATTTAAATTGTATGTGTATAAAAAATAGCATTTAAAAAAATATTGGTCTTCACTTAATTGTAGTTCTCTGACGATGGTTGAATAAACCGAAACGTAAGAAAAGAGTAATTTTATTATAAAGACCGATAACCCAGGATATAACTGCATCAAGTTAATTTGATATCAACGGTCAAGAAAATAAAAACATCTATATATGTTAGCATATAAATGAAACCAACTAGTATTTTTTCATATTACAGTATAACATATTCATCTAAAAGTTTACATACTTATCACTCTACAGCAGTGGTTCCCAACAAGATTTTTTCAAGGACCCCCTCATCGGTCGCTATACTGACAAAAGGCTAAAATATATTTAAAATATTTAACTGTATTATCAAACTCAATTAGGAGTCCCAAAGACATAGGCAAGTAGGCGGTAGGCCTAAGTGAATTTACAACTTGCACCAAATTATGTCGGGTTTCCGTTTAAATAATTGTTCCTGATTCCTGCTTGTCTTAACAATGTGTCTTATTTATAAGAGGATGATAAGTAGTGCGGTTTGGTGTTCCCTGTGTTCTGCAGATCTGAAAGTAGAAACTTTATTTAAAGCTTTGTTGATCCTGTGCCATAACTTTCCGTGAAATATCAAGAAGATATCGTATTCAAGAACTTCCGTTTGTTTGTGTAAAGTGTGTGATGTCGCTACGAATTTACGTTCACTTTGTAGATTAAACAGACTATTTAAAGTCGGGTAGATATTTGCAATTTCTGGTAAAATTAGATTTTAAAGTTGTGTAGACATTTATGTCTCCAAACAGTTCATAACTGTTTTTATGTACCTTTATAGATTTTCTCGTTATGTAGATTATTTAACTTTTGTCACGATAAACTTTTGAGTTTAGTATACATGTGGATTTTTTGCTTTGTTAAATTAAATCTCATTGGCCAATCAGCGAAGTTATTTTAGTATTTTGCTATATTAAATTTTTGTGTATTCTTTAAGAGTATTTACTTTTGTTTAGTTAACGAAAGCATAATTATTGCCTACTGCTCTAAAAATTTCTTTTGTTTTATTTTTGGTAATTCCCGGTAGATTTTTTGTATTTATTTCTGGGGTTTTTCTCCAGGAAAAAGCGAAAACTACAATGTCAAGGAATTATAGAAGTAACATTATTTAAATAATCGGGTGGACACTTTCTGAAATAAAGGTTAGGGTGATGCTTAGCTATACTGATATTTATTTCTTCTAATTTTTTTCTGTCTTGTCCCCTAAACTGGTTCCAATTATTCAAGAAGTCAGATGTACAAAATTTCAGTTGGATCGGATAATGTTAACGCCTGGCTTAAGACCATTAAAATTCAAAGTAAAATTTTTCAGAAAGTTAATAAGAACGGAGAGAAAAAAGATCAGCTACATGTCGTGACTTTTTTTTTTTCATAATTTATATTTAATAATTTAACATGCAAAATTCATCTTTTACAAAACACTTATATTGACCTTACTTTCGCAATAGCATATATTAAGTGCTGACACGCTACTTTCTAGAAATGTGCTGTCTGATCACTTTGTGATAGTATTATATTCATAGACTTAAGAATAAATAGACCCCAAGATCCATTGTACGTTTTCTTAAATACCTGTCTCCAAAGTTTACACATGCGTTATTAGCTCTGTCGCCTTCATATACACTATAAACCATATCTTCTATCTCTCTTTGGGATCATCTTCAGCTGGAATGCGCTCCGACTTACGCGATGATGTATCCGCCAATAGGAGTTGGCGTTTGTCAAGTTTGGGTGTCTGGTCAGAGAACTGGCTAGTCGCTGTCAAAAGTACAGATAACGAACAATTATTTAGTTTAGCTGTGACGTGTTTGCTTAGAATTTAGTTAATATATATATTGTTATAACATTTTGAGATGGTTAAGTGTTGTGTTTGCGGTGCAACACTCAAAAATAGCTGTAACTTATCATTCCATAAGTAAGTATTCGAAAAGTCAAAAGGGACGTTTATATTTCGCGGCAAGTCCAACTTGTCAAATATGATATTTTTATTTTGACTTTTCATTTATTTAGTAGAAATTAACGTTCAGAAGGGTGGATTTGCATACTACAGTGTTGTAAGCAAAAGTTATTACTGGAGCCAAGAGGTTATGTATTCTCATAGGCCATCCGTCGTTTATATATTTCTTGGAACAGTACTAGGTACTAACTTTTCCTTTTCCACTGTCGGTGGTGAGGATGCACAAATTTTTCCTAGAAAGTGTTAAGCACCCCTTGGCTGCAGGCCTGACCTTTCCCTGGCTTGACTAAAATACATCGGTGAATTTCTCTTACATTTCTCTATTTATTTTCTCTAAAATTATATCTTCCTTTAACAAAGTCAGTGTCCAAATGTTAGAGGTTAGAACAAAAAAAGCTTTGACAACAACAAACATCAGTCATTTGATCATGTCTAATGCCAGTGCTAAACAAAGCATTTTTTCGCGAGCTTACCACAACTAACTTACAGTAAGGTGTAAAAGAGATGGCTACATACATAACCAATCCACATCTAAATTATATATAGCCATCTCTTTTACCTTACCACAGTTAGTTGTGGTAAGCTCGCGAAAAAATACCAGTTTAATTGAAGTGAGAACGAAATAGAAAGAGACAGTTGCTCATAATCCCAAAGAGAGACGGTTTTATATAACTGCTACAGTATGAAAGGGGATGGAGAGAGAGCAGAACGTCGTAACTATTCTGGCTCCAAGGAAATGAATTGTTTTGGAGTCTATTTCTTCTAAGTCTATGATTATATTCAATATACTGCTAACATTTTCAACCTTGACAAAACACTTTTATGACGCTTGATTTTACAACATACTTAAAAGTGCGCCGACGCTAGGTGTAGTAATACCTGACCTTGCGAGCTGTTGCTGACCCATCTCCACCCTTAATACAACACTATATCAAAATATGGGCCTTTACAAAACTCTTGCAGTGTTTTGTCATGAGCTCCTGGACTAATAGCACTAATTTTTTTTCCATACCACTTGCACGGAAAGAATAAAATTTTTGTTTGATGCCATCTTGAATTTCGTAAATACCGCGTAAATTTTAAAATTGGTGATAAGTTGTTTTTGACTCTATGAACAATATTCTATCTTGTACAACAAACAGATCGTCCTTAACATGCCGTCTGGGCGAAAATTCATTTTTTTAACACATCAACCCACACTATGTGCACTAACATTGACATAACACCACAAGTAATACAACTCACTTTATCCCTGAAGGGGTAAAGTGACCTATAATCTATAAAAAATCACAATAATTTTATTATCATTAAAGAAACACATGCGACTAACTTACCAATTACATTATTAAAACTAGCTGAGTCATTCAAATAAAAAATAATGAATAATCGTATTTTCGCTTGTTCTTATCAAGGTGAATAAGGAAGAAAGTTACGTTAAAATTCTGTAAAAATAATATGACTTGATGTCACATCTCAAGAGTGTCATGCAACTCTTGATGTAGTGGAATTGCTATACATACAATTTCAACTGTTTTAGGTTTACCCAGATGGTATCAGACATATTTGTGCAGATAAGCGTGTGAATGAATGGAAAGCAGGAAAAAAGAGTATTGTGAAATGTGCTGTCAATCAGAGGCAAGTTGTCATTGCTTTATCTGGAGGAGAACTAGTATATTTTGAAATGGATCCAGTAAGTATAATGTATAACAGTGTTATTTCCATTAATTTCTCTTAAATTAGCAGAATAATCTAAATAATGCCAATCCCAAATTTAAATGCTTGGTATAGTAAAAATAGCTTCAAAGGGCCCCGCTCAGATCTTATGGAAAGTGGCCCCCAGTGAAATTGGCTGAATTTTTAATATGTTGTAGATTTCGACTTTCTGATCAAAAGTTCTCATAGACCAAATCTCAGTGTAAAATGGGTTTGGCGTGAACTATTTGGGGACAGTTATTTGTTTATCGCAATGGATAGCTCTATTAATGTAGGATAAGTACATAAAGTCGCAAAAAATCCCGACGTGAGCTAAAGCCGCCATTTAGAAAAAATGACCGCCAGAGACATTTTCTTTAAAATCATATATCTTAGTAACCGTTACTCTGATTTTAGATTTCTTTTTTTTTTTGTTCCATTCCTCACTTTACATTTTACAGAAAGTATGGTTACATATTTTACGATAAATTAAACGATAAACTTAGGAAATTAAAAAATTATTTAAATATTACGGAAATTTAAACTTTTGTAAACTCGAGACGTTTGTACTGAAATTTCTAGTCAATTTCTGAAAAACTAATTTTAATAAAAGTTCTAGAGCACACAATTAGCTTTCATTTGTTTTTTGGCCGATGTTACTAACCCAAGTATTAACGGAGTAATAGTTATTTATATATATAATTGTAGTCATTTTTAATAATGTACCTTAAGGTATAAAGGGTGTCCAGTCAGTGTTCTCTCGGAAGATTGTGCAAAACGGCTAACTTTATAAAAAAACTTTCTTAACAAAACTTTAGATGTCTCATCTCTACTACAATTTAAAATTATTTTCAAATGTACAAGGTGTCACAAAAACGAGTCGCACAAGAAAGTATAATTTGTATTTCCTTAACGCCAGTTAAGCCTCCAAGGCCCTGTATTACACCCTAAAATATTTTGCCAAGTTGTTTTTGTCTGTTTTTTTAGGCAGTTTACAAACATTTTTGACTGGTATATCTCCGCGATTTATTAATTTTTTAATTTTATTATTAATTCAAAAAATGTGGGATGTTGATAATGATGTATTTACTGAAAAACATTTTTGAAATAAATCTTTAGTATATGGGGCGTCCAAAATATTTGCGTACATTTCTTGATATTTAATTATTATTTTTCTCATTTTTTTTTTTTAATGGAATGCCTAGGTATACTTTTTTACATGAATGAATAAAACATACAATTCCTCACATTTTAATATCTCTTTATTTCTATTTCAAACGTTTTTTGAGATATGATTATATCAAATAATTTTTGCGTAAATCAAGGTGCTCTTTATTTTAGCATTAAAATCTATATTTTGTTTTACATTTTTTTCAATTTTTTTAAATGGAATGCCTATAATTTTTTTAAATGGATGAGTAACCCTTACAATTTCTCACGTTTTGATATCGTACACTTTCTTTTATGAATCGTTCTTGAACAATAATTTTTTTTCACGATATTGAAACTAACCTAACAACTGCTCAAAATGTCCACCATTCTGATTCAGGTAACACTGAGGTCTCTTAATAAATGAGCCCCTTACAAAGTGTAACATATCAACATTTATACGATTGAAACACCGACGAATCCTTTCTATCATATCTGCTCGAGTCGTTGGTTCTACTTTATAAACGTCTGACTTCACAAATCCCTAAGGAAAAAAACCCCCTGAAGTCAGTTCGGGTGACTTAGGCGGCCATGTAATGAGATCGAGTATAATTTAATAAAATAATAAATTAGATATTATTTAACAGTTTATTAAAATATTGGACCTCCCCTTCCTATCCATCTTTTAGGAAACTGATTACTAATGGCCTGAGGAACATTTCTACTGAAATGTGCTGGTGCACCTTCAAGTTGTAATCACATATTATTTGTAATGTAATCAGGAGTATGCTCGATTATTTATGCAAACGTATTTTGAGTAAAATCTTAAGAAGACTGCTCCATTCACATTTTCCTCAAAAAAGCGAGGATGAATAACATAATCATGTACAATTCCTCCCCTTACATTTAAACTATGGTTCTGATTTTTCTGTGCGACATGAGGATTTTCTCTGGCATAATAATGGAAATTGTGCCTATTCACAAATCCGTTGCGATGATTCATCCGTGAACAATACAAATTTGAAAAATTCTTCATTTTTTCCAATTTGGTTTTGAGCCCACTGGCAAAAATTTAATTCTACGATTTAAATCCACATCCCGAAGCTCTTGATGCAGCCGAGCTCGATAGAGTTGAAACTTATTTTTACGAAGACATAGGGAAACACTAGATTCACTGACCTCTAAATCCCCTAACTCCCGAACACTTAGGATTTTCGATTACCGCTAAAGTTATAGCCATTTTTTTTCATTACAATACATTTCGTCGTCTCGCCTTCTTTTCATATGCAAAATTTCCAATACGTTCAAAACGTTCTTTCAAATTTTCTAGAGACCTCACATCAGGACTTCTATAGGGATATTTTTGACCATACATTCTTGATGCCAATAAACAATTTCCATCACATTCACCACCAATAACATAACATTTACCATATATATTAAATCTTATTGACAATAATTATAATTCGTATTTTTAAATAATAACAATATTAATTCAACTTAATCACGTAGAGAAATTTCATAGAGTGAAAAACAAATGCAAAACAAAAGACCAAAGCCATACTAAATTTTAATGCTAAAATAAAAAGCACCTCAATTTACACAAAACTTATTTGAAATAATCATATCTCAAAAACGGTTTGAAATAAAAATTAAGTGTATAATGTTAGAATGTGGGGAATTTTATGCTTTATTCATCCATGTAAAAAAATATAGGCATTCCATTTAAAAAATTTGAGAAAAATAATAATTAAATAACAAGAAATGTAAACAAATAATTTGGACACCCGGTATAATAATAATTTATTTCAAAAATGTTTTCCAGTAAATGCACCATTATCTAATAACATTTTTAGAAAAAAAAAAAATAAACCACGGAGATATGGTAGTCAAAGAAATGTTTGTAATTTGCCAAAAAAATAGGAAAAAAATTATAACTTGGCAACGCTGCATCCGATTGACAAATTATTTTAGAGTGTAATTCAGGACCCTTAGAGGCTTAACTGGCACCAAAAATTAGATGATTTTCCATTAAAAAAATTATACATTCTTGTGTAACTCCTTTTTGTGACACCTTGTATAATTGAAAATAATTTCACGTTGTAGTAGAGATGAAACATTGAAAGTTTTGTTAAAAAAGTTTTTTTATAAAGTTACCCGTTTTTGCACAATCTTCCGAGGACGCACTAAATGGACACCTTGTATATTTCCAAGAACTCAAGTCTTATTTTCTTCAGTTATCTTCTATTTTGTGCCCAAAGATGTAATAACACTTTCGATTGTACATAAAAAGGGGAAGAGAACAAAAAAAAGAAATCTAAAATCGGTGCAATGGTTACTGAGATGTCCTTCTAAAAGAAACAGTTCTGGCGGCCATTTTTTCTAAATGGTGGCTTTTGCTCACATTGGGATTTTTCGTGACTTTTATATCCTCATTCTACATGAATAAAGCTATCTATTTCGATAAAGAAATAGCTGTCCCCAGATAATTCATACTCAAAACTGGATGTGACTGCACTATCATGGGCCCAACTCGATTCTATGACTAGTTTCCGAGATACAGCTCAAGAAGTGTAGAAGATTGACTTCTTGTATAATAAAAAAAATTTCGAATTCATGATTTTTTTCATACATTTTATATTGTGATACGTTCTAATAGTAGTCCAGTCAATGAATGGTTTCTAGAGGGAAATGCTGAGATCACAATTTTTGACTTGAGAGCTGTGTTTGGACTATTTAGGAGGTAAACATACCAAAAGTCCCCGAACGTAGGAGTTGGGGGGGGTGCAGGGGGGCACGAAGAAGGTCCCGGTTTTTGGTTTTTCGCTCATATCTCGAAAACGGTTAGCCATAATCAAAAAGTGGCTATATGCAAAATTAAAGCTGACTAAATTTTCTACAATAATGTTTTTATTAATTTTTGTCGTATCTGTTATGGTTCAGAAATAAATTGTATATCTTTTGACTGTATTCTAACTTTATTATAAATTTATTACAAATTGAAAATAAATTTTAATAATCATCGTAGAAAAAAATTTCTTGTGCAGATATCCGTTTCACAGCAGACTGAACTCAAATATCGAATAAAAAATGTCTTTGCATCTGTAAGTGTGTGTGTGAGTGTATATGAATGTATGCATGTATACCGTTTCTTGTAAATACTATAACTTCTGTTAGACTTAGAATATTTAATTAGAATTTGGAACATATGTAAAACAGCATATTACAATCATCTCTACTGAAATTGGGCCATATCTGTAATGCATGGTGATAACCAGAGGCCTACAAATTCCACTTCATAATAATCTTATTCAAAATACCATGTTCCATATTTTAGGATATCATTGATATATCATTTAATTTAAATAAAGTTGGTTTGCCTAACATACACCCGGTATATTGCGGTTTATAAATCTTATACATCTTTTCATTTTTGTATGCTTAGTAATATTTTGCTCTGAAATTAAGATAAAACCTATTTTACGTATGAGAGTTTGTAGGGATTATTGTAATATGCTGTTTTACATATGTTCCAAATTGTAATTAAATATTTTAAGTCTAACAGAAGTTATCGTATTTACAAGAAATGGTACACACACACACACTTACAAACGCAAAGACATTTTTTATTCGATATTTAAGTTCAGTCTGCCTTGAAACAGATATCTGTACAAGAAATTTTTTTCTACGATGATTATTAAAATTTATTTTCAATTTATAATAAAGTTAGAATACAGTCAAAAGATATACAATTCATTACTGAACCATAACAGATACGAAAAAAATTAATAGAAATATTATTGTAGAAAATTTAGTCAGCTTTAATTTTGCATTTAACCGCTTTTTGATTATAGCTAACCGTTTTCGAGATATGAGCGAAAAATCAAAAACCGGGTCTTTCTTCGTGCTCCCCTCCCTGCATCCCCCCACCTCCTACGTTCGGGGACTTTTGGTATGTTTACCTCCTAAATAGTCCAAACACAGCGAGTCAAAAATTGTGATTTCGCCATTTCCCTCTAGACCCTCTTATTGAACGTTCATTGACAGGGCTATAGCCCTTTATAATATTTTGCACTAAAAACATTTGTTTTTATAGAAAATTTAATTCTCTATAAAATTGTTTACGTCCATTCATCAGTGGTTTTTTATTGGAATAGCTAAAGATTTCCAACTTAATCCTCGTTAGTGTACTGCAGGACACTTGTAGAGTTGATGTCATGGGTCGAGTATTTGAATTAGTTCACCGAACGCTTGTTGATGAAGTACCAATGGCTCTATGTTCTTACAATGGTAGACTTCTTGCAGGGGTTGGAAAAATGTTCTTCCATTTATTATATGTAATTCAGTGGTGACATGGGCACAGCCAGGGGGGGGAGCCATGGGCCAAAAAAAATAAAGAAGCAGTACAAAGCAGTATCTAAATTATCCCTTGAAATAAATATTTTGTAATTAATGCCAATATTATCTAATAGAGGAATCTAGATACACATCCGTTTTCATCCATTTCCTGAAAAATTTTCCTCATCCTTTAGGGAGGCCGGTTCTATTGGCCCTCCCCAGATGAATTTTCTGGCTGCGCCACTGAGTGGTGATCAGTGCATTCAACAGATCCTATTGGCGTTTAAATTTGAAGGGGGTGGAACTCAAAATAATTTTTACAAAGGCTTATCAAATTAACGTAGCTCAATGACATGTGCCACTTATGATACTACTGACAGTTCAGTTGATCACTATCCTTTACCGGCTAAGGTATGGAGATGGAACTAGCTGCCATTGCATAAGAATGTACAATGTCCTTCCCGGAAGTGCAAAAGATCTAGCCTTCACTCAATTCAAGAGCAAAATTAAATTGTACTTTAAAAACACCTTGTGTGATATAAAGTATACAAGTCGAGATCCGAAACTGATCTCGACTTGTTTCTATGTGTATATCATGTTTATTCAATTAATACAGATGGTAGCAGTGTTCACGTGAATTTTACCTTGGATCTCCTTTTTCCACTTTTTATCCATTTTTATACAGGAGTAGTTAGTAGTTAAATCAAATGCACTTATGAGGGTGCTGCAGTGCTTAACTTGTATACAGTGCGTGTAATTTCCCGTTAGGCATGTACATCCACGTAGCGCGATAGATTTGACAACATAGCTGCAGTAAATTCCTCCGTCGAGCGGAGCATTCCAGTCTGTTATTTCATTTCAGCCAGCTGGCACGCGCGATGTTGTAATTTTACTCCCTATGCCTAGCGTTCGGCTACACACACGGTATAATATTTTATGAACAAAGCAAGATCCTGTATATCTGGCAATGCCGCGTCGTTTATTTACAACAAAATCAGATCTAGTTAGTAAGGTTGACGCACACTGGACTAGATTTTCATTATTCTGTGTCTCTGCTTATTAATTAATTAAATATAAGTTTAATAAGTTTGCTATTAGTACAGTAACTAGAGGTTTTTAACTTCGGAATAATGTCATATGAATTAGATTTCGTTCATTTTTGGCAACTTCATAGTGAATGCATCAAAGCAAAGTTTCTATATTGTACGGCGGCTTGCTAATTTATAGGGGGTGGATGCCACTCCTTTTCAGGGGGTGGCAAATGAAAAACATTGCAGCTGAAAGAGAATCATATTTTAAGAAGAAAAGGTTCTATGCAACTTTTCATATAAACTGATAATTTTTAAGTTAGAACCACTTGAAAATTGGTATTTGAGCTTGAAAAAGAGGTATTTCAAAAAGGTTTTCGTCAAATAACTCGAAAAGTATTCCACTGAGCGAGAACATGCTGGAGACAAGAAAGCTACTAAACTGAAGATGAATTTTGTTTTTTTTTATAATTTCTGTAGAATTAATGGTTTCGGATATCTGAATGTATAAATACATAGTAGCATTTAGTTAAATGTTAAATATATCAGAAACTACGGCACTTGCGACAAAAATTGTAACAATAAAAATGAAAGACATTAATTTCTAATGATTTTTTTATTATTCCTGTAGCATAAAAACCAAGAAGTTATGACAGAAACAATGCGCTTCTTCAGAATTTTTTAATAAAAACGTCGCCATTGTGTTAATGTAGGTAGTCAGTAATTAAAAAAAATATGTTATCATATACCGTTTTTCGTTAATACAAAAAAACTGCATTTTAAACCACAAAGGGATTTTCGAAAATGGCATATATCTCAAAATATTAGTTTTAATGAAGAAATAAAAGCTTATAAACTGAGACTGAATTCGTTTTTACTTTATGTTTATATGGGATTAATAGTTTCGGGGATATTTAAGTTTATAGAAAGTAACCGAATGTTTATAGGGTTTAAATGTTGAATATCTTAGAGACTATGACATTTCCATCAAAATGGACAGCATTAAAAATAGTAAGTCAATCTTTAAAACTATTTTTTGTTTGTTTCTGCATCACAAAGAATAAAGAAGTTATGGCCAAAACAACGTGCACTTTCACTTTCACATTTTTTTAAACAAAATTTCGCCATTTTGTTATAGTAATCGTTCAGTAATTAATTATTTTTTCAAAAATACTGTTTTTGTTAATATACAGTGTCACCTAGATGCTTAATTTTTTTTTGTATGTTAAAACGTTTGTTATAGGAAAAAATTCCGTTCGCCATATTAGAGCCGTCATTTTAATTTTTTTAATTTTTGGAAGAACTCTATTAATTTTGAAAAAAATCGATCGGTAAACGTAAGTTATGAAACATTTTATGAAGAAAATTCGCGTAAAGAGTGTTGCAACGCCTTTGAAAAAATTCTATAAACACAAAGATACCGCATAGTATACTAACCAAGGTTTCAACAATCAAGATGGAATCATCGGGAGATGATAAAATTGCAAGTATGGCAATTAAACCTACAATTTTATGAAAGATTAATTACACTCTTCACCTGTATCTTTTTTCATGAAATGTTTCATAATCTTTATATTAACTGATCGACTGCTTTCAAAATCAATAAAGTTCTTTCTCTAGGTAACATTGACTTATTGTCCAAATTTCAATAAAATTGGACTTTTCTTAGCTTATTGTGCTTACAAAAAAAAGTATCGGACAGAGAAACAGGCAGACAAACAGTCAGACGAACATTTTGAAAACTATTCAGATTTTTATGACTTACACAATTATATAATTTTTTTTTTCTATGAGAGATATTTACGGTTCTAGAATCGTGTGAAAAAAGTATATAATATTTTTTGTTGAGAATTTTATAAACTTTGTTTTTTATATGAAGCATAATTTCAATATCGCTAATAGTTAATGAGATTAGCAAAAAATTGAATTGGAGCACCATTTTTTCAAGACGGTATTTTCCGTTGAACGTCAAAATTTGTTCCTATTTGGCTAGGGTAATAGTCACTTTGAAAAATGTCTAAATTTGACATACTTTTACATAGTAATTTTACTACCTATATAATAAATATAAATATATAGGTTAATATATGCTAAAAAAAATCAATCAATTTAGAATTCTACTTTTATTTGTCTAAAAAACTTAACCCTTAGTGAAATGAAATATACTGTAATCTTAATAAACTACATACTAAAATCTTAATTTCAAAATAAAGCATAAAACTAAATGGCAGTAGGTGTACAGATTGATTGATTGATTTTGATGGACAATTTTATATGGAAATTATCCTTAATAAAAAACTGAAAGCCCATACCTGCCCCTGTTTTGTAAGCTTTTCTATAAAGTATTTTTTTTATTTACATACCAAAATTAAAACTTGGCCATTTAAGAAAAAGTTAAATATCTCGTTTCTCTTGAGATGTTTCGACAAGATAATTAAACAGTTTTAGAAGAGATTTAATATTTTGGTGATATTGCTGCTATTTTTCTTTGCAGCGTGTTTAGATACAACAAAAAATTCAACAAAAGTCAATCTGATTTACGCAATCGACATTTAGTAGTTATACCACCCAAACGCATGGGAGACACCCGTTTTTATTGCTCTTTCTTGGAACTATATTAACTATGTAGGTACCTTCTTCCAATATTGTCGATTCTATGACCATTTTTAGAATTCAGTCCCAACTTATAGATACACTTACTATTTTATTTTACGAAATTAAGAACAAAATTGTGTATTGACAATTAATATTTTGTGCATAGTGTGTTATTTAACACTTATTTTAATTATTTGTTAGTTATAACACTATGCTAGATAATAACCTTTTTGTCGCCTCCGTTGTATCTTTTATAGTACACTGGAGTGAATCAAGAAGGGACAGGCTATCATAAGAAATTGTGTATTAATTTCTAGAACTTATATTTGAATATTTTCATTTGCAGACAGGACAGTTACACGAATACAAAGAAAGAAAACGTATGAATTCTGATGTTGTATGTATGGCCCTTGCTAGCGTACCGCCAGGTGAACAAAGATCTTGGTTTCTAGCAGTAGGGTTAGCTGACAGCACTGTTAGAATAATTTCACTAGATCCAAGTGATTGTTTGGCTCCAAGATCTATGCAACCGCTGCCCGTATGTGCAGAATCCCTATGCATTGTTGAAATGGGATGTACCGATAGAGATCCTGATAATGCAGCAGCTGCTAGCACAACAAGTACATTGTACTTGAATATTGGTTTACAAAATGGTGCTCTATTACGTACCGTCCTCGATCCAGTAACAGGTGACTTGACCGACACAAGAACTAGGTACCTAGGTTCTAGGCCAGTTAAATTATTTCGTATAAGGATGCAACAGTCCGAAGCAGTTTTAGCCATGAGTAGTCGTTCTTGGTTAAGTTATTATTACCAAAGTAGATTTTATCTTACACCTTTATCATATGAAAGTTTGGAATATGCATCAGGTTTCAGTTCTGAACAATGTCCTGAAGGTATCGTGGCTATTTCAACAAATACTTTGAGGATTTTAGCTTTGGAAAAATTAGGTGCTGTTTTCAATCAAGTATCTTTTCCCCTTGAATACACTCCGAGAAAATTTATTATTCATCCAGAATCTAACAATCTGATAATTCTTGAAACTGAACATAATGCATATACAGAAGATACTAAAAAGCAAAGAAGATTACAAATGGCGGAAGAAATGAAAGAAGCTGCGGGGGAAGAAGAACAGGAATTAGCCAAAGAAATGGCAGAAGCATTCTTAAATGAAGACTTACCCGAAAATATATTTTCGGCTCCAAAAGCTGGTCATAATATGTGGGCATCTACATTAAGAATTACAGATCCTGTTCAAGGTTCCACATACAAATTAATTCGTCTAGAACAAAATGAGGCTGCAATGTCATTAGCTCTTGTTAAATTTCATGGTCAGCCCGAACATCAGTGGTTTCTTATTATTGGAATAGCTAAAGATTTTCAACTTAATCCTCGTCAGTGCACTGTAGGGTTTTTGGACACTTATAGAGTTGATGTCATGGGCCGAGAATTTGAATTAGTTCACCGAACGCTTGTTGATGAAGTACCAATGGCTCTATGTTCTTACAATGGTAGACTTCTTGCAGGAGTTGGAAAAATGTTAAGATTATATGATCTAGGCAAGAAGAAGCTTTTACGAAAATGTGAAAACAAAGTGAGTTGATCAAATTAATTTTTAAATTACCAGATTTGTAGTGCTATATAGAGAAGTCTTAATTTTTAATGTAAAACTCCACTTCAATAGAACCTCACCCAGATCCCAATGAGTAATGCATTAAGTTGCACGTGATCACGATTATTTGATTTGAATATCTTATCATCTATAAAATTATTTAATTTTGTCACGTTTACTTAATTTCTGTTCCATTATAGTTATAAGTAGAGACTAGGACGTAGCGATAAATGACGTTAAAACCAGGGTTGGCTTTTAATAATAGGTTATTATGCATTTATGGATTCTTTCACTCAACGTCATATGCTATATTAAATTCATACATATGTAAAACATTTAGCTTGCAACGAAAATGCATCAGAATTATGGCTCAAATAGGCTACTGTGAATGTTGTCATGAACAATTTATAAAGCTGGGTATACTTACTATACCACATGTTTGCATATTAAAATGCCTACTATATATAAAACATAGGCATAACATATATATCAAACATTGTGATATCCACCAATACCCTACTAGAAATAGAGAAAGACTAATTCATAACTATTTAAGACTCGCATACTAGAGATGGAACTAATTACCACTGCATAAAAACCTATAATGTCCTTTCCAAAAAGGTAAAAGATTTAGCCCTCAATCAATTCAAGAACAAAATTAGATTATACTTTAAAATTAACGCTTTCTATAGCATTGAGGAGTATCTTCTTAATGATTTCAGTGATGCGTCATTGTAATATAGAGATAGATAGAAATTGCAGATCTGGCGAGAAAGAGTTTTAATTTTTTTTTTTTTTTTTGATAATTCGGTTACACGTGTTCTCTTTTATCATGTTATCAAGTTAGTTCAGCTTAATCATACGAGGTGGGGCAGGAATTCGATTTTAAAATTCGCAGTACGTTTTTTCACGATAACTTTGTTATTATTGACTTGACAAAAAAAAGTTAAATTGAAAATTGAAGTCCTCGCGGAAGCGCATAATCTGGTAATTTTTTTTTCAAATCGGACGGTAACTTTTCGTGAAACTTTTTTTTTTAAAATACACGTTTTTTTGCCATAACACTAATATACAAAAAAGTAATTCCTTAATTTTTTCATGAAAAAAAGTTAGGTGGCTGATTTTTTTTAAAGTAGGTGAAATAAGAATTGATGGAGCCGGAGGATGCGAGTGGTGGACCACTTAGGGAAGGGGGAGGAGGTAGGGAAAGGAAAATTATGGAATTTGTTCGCTGTTATCTCTAGTCTTTGACTGATTAATTTTGAAAATTTTTTTTTCAAATAAACAAATTGTGGGAGGGAATAAACTTTTTGCGTTTTTTTTTCAAATCCATTTTTTTTAACTTAGGAAAGGGTTCAGAGGAGAAACTTTTTTACAGGTAAGTGAGGATCTTTTTTTATCTTTATTTAAAAAAAAATTATCGCAGTCCAAGCAATAGGAAGAATGGGAGTGGGCATAACGCGTTTGCGGGAAAAGGGGATAGGGATTTCGGACCTTGATATTCGGCAATATAAATCTTTTTTCCATCTTAATATTTTGTCAATCTACCCTTTATCAAATATTAAACTGCCTAAACGGCAGTTTATAAATAAGTTGCGCTATTAATATAGTGTACACATTGCACAAACCTTAGATTCGGACGAGTACTTTAACAAGTAACTTGGCATTGTAACATTAAAAATGCTTAAAACAAACATAATTGTTTTTTAACAAAATCGATCAGTAAATGAAAAGATATTAATCATTTAAAATTAAAAAAATTAGATTTGTAATTGAATAGAATTTTTTTTAAATGCTATTTTCTATCATTTATTTATATATTGAACTAATATATATTTCATAACAATATAATATTCAAACGTAGACATGATTTTCAAATAGTGACATTATATTAGTATTATCGCTTTCGGAAATAAGGTATGGTGGTGTAATAGGTAGAATTATAGCTTGAAATCCAAGGATCGCAAGTTTGAAACACAGGCAGGTTATTATAGATGTACTTGCTCCTTTTTACTTTTTTTTATACTGACAAATGTTTTATCAAGTAAGTCGTCAATATAAGATTTAAAATGTTCAAAAATTAACATTTCCAAAAAACTGGGAAGAGTATTCTAAAGAATGTGCAACAATTATATAAAAAGTTAAACAAATCGGCGAGGAGCATGATTTTGACTCTAATTTTTTAAATTTTTATTTTGCCAACCGTGAAGGGGTGATATTTTTGGAGATTGAAGAGGGAATATATGCAAAACTTAATAATAAAGAGATCATAAAGAACGTGGAAGTCTGATAGCAATCGATTGCAGTACCGGGCCAACAATCATTGATTTGCAATTTTCTCGAAAACTGCTAAAGCTAGAAAAAAAAAGTTTCAAATAAAAAAGTTACGCAAATCTTTTATCTTCATATGCCCTCGATATACTTGGTATCTATTTCGAAAGATAAAAAAGTTTCCCGCATGTTGCATTTGATAATGCAAATTTTCGACATAGCCTTTATAACCCCACCGGGGATTATGCTTTGCTAGGCGGCAGATCTCTCGTCGGAGGCATTGGGTGTGAGTAAGGATCTTTGGAAAATTTAATTTTAAAGTCTTCAATTATTTAAATAGGCGCCACTTAATCTCGTTTTAGTTAAGACCAAGAAAAAATGCCTATCCTAGCCTTTTGGGCTTGCGGGTGTTGCAAAAAAACAAAGTCAAGGTTGGGTCCTCAAATTAGATTTAATAAAGTTTAAAAATTTATCACAATAAGGTGTCCTTATGGGGTAAGAATGTGCTCTAGGAGCATCAAAATGCTTAATAATTTATTTAATTTCACAAATGGTTCGCTTTTTGGCCCCCTCAAATAGTACTATTTGCGGTTCACAGTAACTGTGGAACTTATTAAAAATCGTAATATTAACGAAGTTATCTGACTTAAATTAGATGTAAAATTGGCTTGGTAATTTAGCAAACAAATTATTTGAAAAAATTTGTAAATTTATAATTCAACGCCGTCGTCCCACACGACGTTTATTGTATAATCAGAGGCTGGAATTTCATGTCGCCGTTTCTGAGTAAATAGAAAAAACAGTCTGACCTTATTTTTAATTTGTCGACACCTCACAGTACAATGGACATCCAGGGCAATTCCTTATTGCATAACGTGCTACAACCATGTGTTCTCATCAGGGTAAGCGACCCAGCAGCTGGCAGCATGCTTCACACGCGACCATGGTTATCCAATAGTCGGTTAAATAATCGAATCACACAGCGCTTCCAACCATATAACCGTATTACAGCTCAAATTAACATAGATCCAGGATCATAAAATCATTAAATACCAAACAGCAAGTCTACAGGGTACGAGTTACGAAATGCGAAAATTCCAAGGTGTAAGTTGCAAAATGCAAGTTAGTCATGTGCAAATTAACCAAATGCAAATTAGGCCGGCAAATCTACAAAACAAGAAATATTGTTATCGTTACTACAAACGAGGAACAATTAACAAACTGCCTACAAGAAACAAATTTAGACGTACCTTCTCGCAGAATGGCCCTTCTTTTAAATATAATTTAACAAAATTCTCTAAGGCCATGCTAAGCCATGTGCTCGGTGCCCCAACAGCTTCTTAAATGGCCGTTACTTCCTTCCAAACCCTTTTTTCCGAAACCGAATCCATGTACGTTGGAAACCCGTAATGAAAAACAATTGGTATTTAAAATTCATACACCGCGCAATGACACGCTCAACCTGTACCGACAGTGCGCTTAGCCGATAACCTGATTCTAAACTAAACGTAAACAACTAACATGGCTGTTTCTGTCCGAAAATTGGCGTAAACAAGTGTTAACTGAGAAACTTATGACTTTCATGTAAATATATCCCAGGCATAAAGTGATTGAAAACGCACACAACGTTACGCAGCACCTAACTGCCTACATTTTACAATACTGGGAAAAGGTTTCACTACCGCTTTGCCCTGTTTTAGACGCCCGCATATGCCGACAATTTATCAACAAATTAATTTAAGCAGTATGAGCCATGCTAATTACCAAACAAACTCTGAAGGTTCCTAGTACCATGAGGGAGTCGAACATTCCAGCACGGTAGCTCAATCGGTTAAGGCGTATTGAGTGGCGAATACGCTGATCGACTCGCTACCGCCCTCTGGGTTCGACCCCCCAGCTCCGGTATTGACAACACCGGTGGGTGTGGATGTATGTCTGCGTTTTTCCGAATGTGTAACCCCCTTCCGGACAGCCTTGGCTTTGGATTTGGGGGTTGTCTACTATCTGTGGTGTGTTTATGTTTATGTTTATTCTTCCAAGGTATAGTAATAATAAGGTAACATGTTACTTCCTTAAATTAACCGACTCAAACTTTATACCATAAAGATATAATTATAAATGCGTTGTGTCGCTCCTATGCGCTCAATGAAGAAATGTTCCTACCACTTAAGTACAGGACAAGGTAAGGTATACCAAAAAGAACCACGCATACAGGGTTTGCCCCGAAAAGTACTATTTACCCGTTACACCTTAGAAAAAAAAAAGTAATGATTTCTGCATTTATTAAAATTTGACCTACATATTAACACATTTTATTAACAAATATATAGTAATAACACGATAAAAATTTGAAAGTAATCCATTGTGCCGTTTTTTAGTTGGAGCGAGTTAAACGGAAAAATAATTGTTTTATATATCCAATAGACACCTAAAACTAGAGAAATGGGCCGCGAAAACTCGTGACGGTGTTAAATAATTATTTATGATAAGTTTAATATTTGATAAAGGTAGATTGATAAAATGATTTATATTGCCGAATATCAAGGTCCGAAGTCCCTATCTCTTTTTCTTAACCCTTTATTCCCGCAAACGCATTATGCCCCCTTCCTATTGCTTGAATTGAGATATATATTTTTTAAAATAAAGATAAAAAAAGATCTTCACTTAAAAAATTAATCAGTCAAATACTAGAGATAACAGTGAACAAATTCCATTTTGGTTTTTCAAAATCGCACGACAGGGAAAAAAGTTCGGGGCGGTTGAATAATTTTCCTTTCCCTACCTCCTCCCCCTACCCTCATCCTCCGGCTCCTTCAATTCTTATCTATTTCACGTACCTCAAAAAAATCTCAGCCTCCTAACTTCTTTTTTCGTGAAAAAATTAAGGAATTACTTTTTTGTATATTAGTGTTATGGCAAAAAAAAAACGTGTATTTAAAAAAAGCTTCAGGAAAAGTTACAGTCCGATTTGAAAAAAAAATTACCAGATTATGTGTTTCCGTGAGGTCTTCAATTTTTATTTTAACTCTTTTTTCGTCAAGTCAATAATAACAAAGTTATCGGGAAAAAACGTGTTTTTGCGAATTTTAAATGCGAATTCCTGCCACACCTCGTGTGATTAAGCTGAACTAACTTGATAACATGATAAAAGAGAACGCGTGTAACCGAATTGTCAAAAAAAAAAAATTAGAAAAGTTGGTTTCATTTCAAAACCAGATCCGCTAACTAGCTATCACAAGAGTAAAAGTATATAACTAATAGACTAAGCATATTAGATAAATCCAAGGGGGTGTCTGTGAAATTAATTTCCACAAGTTGCCGTCATAAAAAATGGAATTGTTTTAGAATTCTATTCTTATTGTGAGGTATGTACCTCCCCCCTCCTTTTTTTTTTTTATAAAAAGTTCTTTACAATAGTAGTAACCAAATAGGAGGGCTGTTTATGTTTTTTTGTCAATATCTTCAAGCGAGGTACGGCAAATAACTATACTTTTTTGCAGAGCATAAAATTTTCTAAAATAATGGTTGTAACAAAAAAAAAAACGGTACAGTTGATAGTTTGTGTGTACCAGCCGTCATAGTCTCAAAAGTGGGGTTGCGAAGCACTTGTTTTTCGTAATTTTTTTGATAGTTATGATTTCTCTCGATCGTTTAAAATGCAACTAAGAATCTAAAAAAAATTACACGTTATCTGTGGATTTCAAAAAACACTTCATGGCACAACAGATTTGTTATACTATCAAAGAATGACGAAAAACATGCGCTTCGGAACCCCAATTTTGAGACTTTGGCGGCTGGTACACACGAAACTATCAACTAAACTGTTTCTTTTTTGTTTTTTTTTGTTATAACCATTATTTTAGAGAATTTTATGCTTTGCAAAAAAGGTATGTATAGTTATTTGCCATAATCTCGTTTAGTTCTGAAGATATTGGCGAAAAAAACATAAAAACATTTGGTTACTATTATTGTAAATAACTTTTTTATTTCGGAATAAAATGGACAATAAGAATGGAATTCTAAAACAAGCTAAAAACGTACTCTTCGCCTGTTCACTGAACTTTTTATATAATTGTTACACAATCTATAGAAATAGAAATAGAAATAGAAAATTTATTGGTGCCAAGAAACAAGAGTTTTACACAAGTCAAAAAAACAAAGGGTTCATAGATACAATACAATACATGCATATACAAACAAAATACAATATAAATATAAAATAATAATACAATGAGTTGTATATTCTCTCAAGGTATTAAAATTGCCAGTCTGAAAAATCATTATTATAAAAATCTTCCATAGAATAGAAACATTTGGATATAAGATATTTTTTTGTTACATATTTAAAACTTTTAGAAGGCAACAGTTTCACAGGGGATGGTAGCAGGTTAAATAACTTCGGACCAAAATATGATATTCCGGATCTAGTTTTATGTACTCTGTGGAAGTCTATGTAAATATTTGCTTTATGTCTTGTATCGTATGAGTGAATTTCTTCATGAGTTACGTAATTTGGTAGGTTATCTTTAACATATAAGAGACACTGTAAGATATATAGTGATGGTACTGTGAGAATTTTCAGATCAATATAAGATTGTCTACAATCTTCTCTATACCCTAGCTTATTTATAATTCGTACTGCCTTCCTTTGTAATCCAAAAACGCGTTTCATGTTTGGAGCGTGACCCCAAGCATGAATTGCATATGATATTTTTGATTGAATAAGTGCATGGTAAGTTATTAAGAGTACTTGCTTGGACACTATTAATGACATATTTCTAATTGCATAGATACAAGGAGTTAACTTATTACATAGTTTATCAATGTGAGAGTTCCATGAGAGCTTAGGGTCAATATGTACCCCAAGAAATTTTACAGACTCTGGATTATTATTTACTCCCATATTACCTAAACTAAAAAACATGATTTCAGTTTTAGTAGCATTTAAGCTTAATCGATTCGCGACAAACCAAGCAGAGACCCTTGATCGTGTCTGTTCCAATTGTAACTGCAGTTCATTGCGATTTTCATTTTTATTAATTGTTGTTGCATCATCCGCGAAGAGAATGAAGTCGGCTCTTGGGTCGGCAAGCACCAAGTCGTTGACGTATATGAGGAATAATACTGGTCCCAGCACCGACCCCTGTGGTACTCCATATTCTAGTGTCCTCATCTGAGAAAGATTATTACCAGTTTCTACTAGTTGCGTGCGACTCATTAGATATGACTGCATTAAGTTCACACTTGCATCAGAAAATTTATAAAAACTAAGTTTTTTTATAAGTATACTAGGACAAACACAGTCAAAAGCCTTGCTTAGATCGCAAAACAAAGCCCCTGCGCAACATCCTGTCTCATATCCAATGTTTATGACTTCCGCTAGTTTGTTGATAGCCATAGTGGTTGAGCGTGCATAACGAAAACCATACTGATTTTTATTAAACAGACTATTTCCTTCAAAAAAAGAACATATTCTGAATTTTAGGGCTTGTTCAAAAACTTTTGCTATGATTGGAATGAGCGAAATTGGTCGGTAGTTATCAAGTAAATTTGTGGGACCTTTTTTGTGTATTGGCACAACCCGGGAAATTTTAAAGGCTTTTGGGAAGATGGAATGTCTTATACATAAGTTAAATAACTTTGTAAGAGGAATAACAATGATATTGGCTATACTCTTAAGTATCTTAGTGTTAAGGTTATAATAATCTTTACTATTTTTGTTTTTTAAATTGAATATTATGTCCCTAACTTCAATAAAAGTTATTTCACTGAAAATAAATTCTCGCAGGCCTGCGTGAGATATTGTATTAGCATTATTATATAGAAATTCTTCTGCGGTAAAGTCACTATCAGGCAGCTCATCAATAATATTCTTAGCAATATCTGCAAAGAAATTATTGAAATCATCTGGACTTATGCTGCTGTCTGCCGTTCGATTTTTTGGCTGCGTATTCGTATTTGCTCGTACCACCTGCCAGATCGCTTTAGATTTATTAGAATGACTTTTAATGTACGTATCATTAGCTTTGAGTTTAGCATATAGAATACTCTTCTCAGTTTTTTGTAAATAATGTTAGTTTTAGACATTTTTAATTTTATAGTACAAACTTAGTTGGTAAAAGACTTAGTGTTAAATAAAGTAAAAATTAAAAAGAAAACATACCAAACCCCGTTTGGGTTTCGAACCCGGGACCCTTGAATTCCGAGTCAAAAGCGTAAGAACTATATCACCACCTTAGACGTAAAAAAATGTAAATTTTTACATTATAAGACACGAGCTAAAATCATATTTTCACGGTTGTATATTACATCATGAAATGTATATTTGTAAAATATATAAATATTTAGATATTAAAATAAAATATCATTCCACCAGATTTCTATTCAATTACAAAAACATAAAAATTAAAAAAAAAAATTCAAATTTAAATCATTAATAACATTTGTTGTTCAGAATTCATTCACTAACACAACGATGTGAAAATTTTTTGTCTGCGAGCGATATTTACGGTTTTAGAAATGTGCCGATCAAATGCAATATACTCTTCGTTTTCGTATTTGCGAAGAGTATAACAATGGGCTAGTAGACAATAACAAAAACGACAATATTAATAATATAGTATTATAGTATGACTCCAAAATATTATAAATAATATAATTTCAAGGTAATTTTACCGCCTATTGGTTTTATTGTAAAATGAATATGCTTAAAATCAGAGTGGATTTAAAATAAGGTAGTTTTCCGGATATCTCGTGACGTAATAGCGTAATAACCTCTAAAACAGGGGCATTTTTCATTTGATAGTAACTAGCTACATTGCCACATTTCTAAAAAAGAATGTGCACACTGCACTGTTTGAAATAAATTTAGTATTAATTTTTATCACTGTTTCAAATACACAGCAAGTAAATATTTTATATATTTTTAAAGCTGATTTATAACTTGCTAATAGAGAATAATAATAAGAAAATTAGAATAAGAATAATAACTTTATTTCATGTAAGCCTTACAGGATATGAAACGTCATCAGCAAAATACAAAATAGATATTACAAAACTCTTAAATAATATAATGTACATCTAATATTTAAAAGTTTGAATAAAACACATAAATGGGATAAGATTACGAAAAATATTTCATTTCTCTTATATCTCGATGAAAGCGTTCTCCATGCTCCTCACTATAATCTCCAAGATTGTCTGGGAAATGATCTACATGTGAATCTAGAAAATGAATTTTCAAGCTCATTAAGCATCCCAGGTTTCTAAAGTTTTTTACCATATCTTCCACTTTCTTCTTGTAATCATGGTTTTTATTGTTTCCGAGAAAGTTTTCACAACGTCCTTAAAACTATTCCAAATTTTTGCTTTCTTAACAGCCATTTTTGTTATAAATGTTTCATCCCTCAGTTTGTCATTCCTACAAATGCCAGTTAGAATTTAGTTGAGACAGTTTGTTACTTGAATGATCAGATTTATATTTTTAGCTGTAAAAGCTTACTCATTCTGTGCGTCTTATAGTTCCCATTTAAGCGTATGGTATTATCGCTCCTGCTGGGATTGGTAAAGAGTATTTGAAAGAGACAGCTCACTGCAAATCGAATTTATATTCCTTGTTTCTCATTTTTAGACATTTGCCTATTTTTACTCAAATGCCCACAATGTTTTTAAACATTCATAACGTATTTATTTGGGTGGTGAATGCCAATTTCTATGGTACTTTTTAATCCGCCATTTTGGATTTAAGAATTTGCGAATTAAGACCCCCAGAATCGTGATCGGCGACTCCAAAAACCCCCGAGTAACAAGTTTCAGCTATAATCTTCAAATTTTGAATGCTTTTCCGATTTTTACATCCGCCATATTGGATCCGCCATCTTCTATTCAGGAATTTTCAGATTTGGACTTCAGATTCGTAATCAGTGACCCCAAAAACCCGCGGTAACAAAATTTAGACCAAACCATTGAATAGAAAAATATGTGACTCAAAAGGGAAGAAATACCTATGTCTGCAGAGGTGGTTTCAAGCCCTTTAAAAATAAGATTATATTTTTTACGAATATATTGTTTGTCAACCTACATTTGTATATTTGGAATTACAAACTACGAGGCTATGGCTTTTCACATTGTTTTGCACTATAACATTCGTTATTTGATCTCAAGGGGGAATTAACCCCCTCGTAGGGCTGGGTATGGATTTAATTTGCATATATTTCTTTCTAATGCTCAAAATCTTATTTTAAAATGTTTTCTCGAAGTGTTTACAAATTGTTGCATTTCATTATAAAGCTTTACCGTACCACTCTATTTTAGGGGATGTTTTTGCGTTTTACTAAAAAACTACCTGGGTAATCCATATTTTTGGCTGCGGATTCGGATTCAGCATAAAAAAAATACACAAAATCTATGTATTCACGTCTCTGGTACAGAACTTTTTTTTTGTGAGGCTGTGTTATGAACATTAGAACAATTTTTGATGGGTTATATCGTAACCCATTGAAAATTAAAATTGGCTGCAAAAATTTCAAAATGGCGGAAAAAGTCACGAAATATGCAGAATGACTTCTAGATTCATAAAGTACAAAAATATACAGGGCGTTCTATTTAGAAAACAAAAGTAGTGTAAAAGTAGGGGTGAGGTCACTTCCGGTAAAACTTGAGAGATGGATAAAAACAAATGTCGTTCATCTCGTTCCGTTGAAAAATAAAGAAATGGCGGCCTGAAAGTGATCTCGTTGACACCCAGTATATGGAAGAATTTCATGAAATAACCATGAATGACAAGGTAGCACCCCCTTCTAATAATCTCAGCAAGTCCATGTGCCAGACGTGCTACATGGAATAACATTCTGATATATTTTCTTCAAAATTCTTCCAAACAGCTTATGTATAAGAAATTCCATCAGTAACAAATAATAATTTGTCCCTATTCTGCATATTTGTCGCCTCATAATTCTGGTAGGCTTAAGTATACAGCATGAGTTGTAGTGCTAAAATCTGCAGTTTCTAGTACTTTTGATGCAATCAAATATCTGTGCATTGAACAATTTACCTCCAATTCATCCACTCCAATCCGGACGTATCTGTTATTGAGTTCAGAATACATTTATCGTTTAATACTATCGCATCTTTACAATTAATTATATTTTATTTATTTCGGTATTAAGAGGAGACAACACCAATCACAAAGTTTCATCGGTAAAGCTAAAGCTGAAGTGGGTCGAAGGGTAGGCAGTGTGGCTATTATAGGGCATCTGCACGTGACGTCACAGCTGACCTCAAAAATATGCGTTTCTTAAGGTTGAAGAGTATTACACAGCTGTTATTAAAATTTCTGCCTGGTTCCCGTATTTTCAACTAAAATCTAGTTCAGTGTAATGTTTATGAAGTTCTAAATGCTTTGTCCTAATAAGATAGGACTCTTTTTGTAGGTTGGAAATCTAACCTGTAATTAGCAGTCTATTTTTATTAATCAACAATATTGAAAAATTATTTACGTGACTTTTTAAATATTTGCTTGGAGCCAGTACGGCTCCAAGCTAAAGATGCATATACAAACGTTAAAGATGAGAATAAACTTGAAAAACTTAAAATTTAAGGTTATGATAAAAGCAGTTTTTAACTAAACGCCTGGCGTTATTAAACTGAAAAAAAAAGGTATTCTTGTAAGTAAATGGATATTATACTTCTGTCAGGGTGTATTAAATAGGTGGTCCGACATACAGCACTTTCCTATGATAATAATCACGGTCATTAAACTATAATGGTTACCTCATCCAGCAGCTTGTAGACGAAGGAACGCGAGGACCGGGGAACCGGGGTCTAGCGCCTATGTCATGTAGGCCCAGAACCCACCGATATCTTTGTCTCTATCTTTTGCATGGGAATTAGATATATCTGTCTCTCTTGGACATTTTATTTGTTTAATTAGTCAGATCAAGGTTAAAGTCTAGGTAGATCCAGGGCCGGCGCTAGTTGTCGCGTGTACAATGGCAGTATGCTCATTTTTAATTTGAGATAGTTGTTTTAAGAGTTCTGATATTATCACAACGGTATCTATATCCCTATTGCATATAGTATTCAATCACAGAAAATCGAAATTTATAACTTTCATGGTTAGGGGCAGCTTCTGTTAATCAAATCTTTGCTGTTAATCGTGCGCGGGCTAACAAAATGTCTAGAGCCGGCACTGGTTCGGTCTACAGCCTACGTCAAAATTCTGTTCCCCGCTTCGCGCGTCTCCCTCGTCCTAAAGCTGCTGATCGAGACAACCGTAGAGTTTACTGATCGTGGATAATAATGACTTCATAAGTGCATGCTTTCTATTTAATTTAGTAGATGGTGCGAGCTATAAGGTAATACGAAATCCTGTCTATAGATAGATGAATTTGCTTTGCTGCATGTAGTGTTGCATATATTCTTTCAATGTTTTTAATTTAGCTACTTAATGTCAGATGTCACTGGATTCTTGTTTCACTAAACACAAACAAAATGCCGGGAATGTATGCAACACTGTATGCATGTATGCACAAAAAATGTAAAATTGTCTTTCTATGCGTAAATAACAACAGAACTTATTTCTGCTGCCATCTATTACATTATATTTAAAGTAAGTACTTATGAAGCCACTCAACGGGTCCTTGTCGCATCACCTAACTTCACCTGACTTCTGTTGAAGAAAGTTTTTAGCTAAAATTTGTTTATTACGGAGATTTCACTTCACACTTTGTAATAAACAAATTTAAGCTAAAAACTTTCTTCAAAAGAAGTGTAGTTAGTATCCATTTACTTAAAATAATATCTTTTTTTTCAGTTTAATAACGCCAGCCGTTTGGCTAAAAACTGCTTTTTCCCAGTCAAGTCTTTTAGTACAGTGCTTTTTAATAGATGGTGCCACCTACAGCAGCATCTGCATCATGTAACCAACATAACTTTAAATTTTAAGTTTTTCAAGTTTATTCTCATTTTTAATGTTTGTATATGCATTTTTAGCTTGGAGTCCTGGCTCCAAGCAAATATTTAAAAATTCACGTAAATAATTTTTCAATATTGTTGATTAATAAAGATAGACTGCTAACTACAGATTAGATTTCCAACCTATAAGAAGAGTCCTATCTTATTAGGACAAAGTATTTAGAACTTCATAAACATTACACCGAACTAGATTTTAGTTGAAAATGCGGGAACTGGGCAGAAATTTTAATAACAGCTATGTAATACTCTTAAACCTTAAGGAACACATATTTTTGAGGTTAGTTGTAACGTCACATGCAGATGCCCTATAATAGAGTTGTTGACCGTTTTTTTAGAATTTTATATTCAAGTGCTTTATTAAATTTTATTTGACCCGTATTTTTTATTTTACAATCTAAAGTCATTTTAGTAGTGAAATTAATTATTTAAATTAAGAAATTTTTAATTCACTGCCATCGCCAGTTAGATAAAGGAATAATCGATGGGCGTCGTTTGCTGTTAGCATATAGTCCAGTCAGCGGTTTCACCTCTAATTTGATTGCTAATTAATGGATTGTGATGAAACCTGTGTTTGTAATGACGTTAATAAAAGAGTTGAAAAAAGATCAGAGTAGGAAATGATCAGAAGGGGTAGAAAACACCCCTTTCATCATGGGTTCCGTAACTTGTAGAATTAGGTCAAAGATGAAAGACAAACAATAAATTTACCTTTTTTGGCCCAAAATAAGATGTTACTATTCTTATGAATTTTTTCGAAAAATGCATATTTTTGAAGATTCCTAAAAGTGGGGGAGGGGAAATGTAAAAGTTGAAAAAAATCGGAAAAAATTCAGGTGAGTATGTTATCGAAATAAAAGACTTTTTTTATTTGCAACTTGTCTGTAAAGTGCGTTTTCACCGAGTTATTCTGGAAAACCATGAAAAACTACCCCTGTCTCTGAAATTGTAGTGCTATAGAAACAAGTAATTTAAAAATGTGAAAAAAATCAGACGTATGCATTGAAAATTTTTTGTCTTTTGGAATTTTTTTGTAACTTGCTAATTTTCCGAGTTACAGGCAATTTTTCACAATAAATAATGTACTATATTTTTTGCACAAAATATACATGAAAATTCGAAAAATGAACGTCATTTATGTATATTATTTTCTACTGCGTAGGTTTCGAGTAAATCCTGGTTTTTATTGTCAAAATACGGTTTTTTGACATTTACTCAAAATCTACCCAGTAGAAAATTTTTTAAATTGAAAATTCGGATTCAGCACACAAAAATACTTAAGGCGTGATAGGTTTAGTCGTTGGAGCAGAATTTTTTTTTTGTAGACCTGTGTAATGGAATTATCTAGTTTATCCACGGTATATTGATCCCACCATCATTTTCACTAAATCTAAGTTATAGTTTCTTTGCCTGTTACTATCAATAGTAGGTAGAGTGCGATTACTTAGAGAAGGTAACTTCGTCAAAGAATGCGCGGAGACTGATATCGTTACCGCGTGCTCGTTACCTAGGTAACGATCCTATTTTTACAGCTGCGTGGGCGTCACACTGCCTACTACCATTTATATTAAATGAGAAATGGATGGCCTGGCACTGATATGTCAACTGTTATATGCGATACGCGAAGCCGTGTGACGTTATCTTCTCTAAGTAACTGCACTCATGCACCTTTTATGACTGGAAATGTGTCTTTTAATGTCACGTTTTTTTTTTTTTTTTTTTTTTTTTTTAGAAAAAGTATTTCCCTTTTTACATTTTTACACAGCTATTTTGTTAATTTTCTACTTAGTGATACACTTATTGTTTTAAAGCCATCAATTTCTATTGTGATTTAGATTCTGAGGTCTCAAAGAACGCAAAAAAGTGGTTTTTAAAAAATGTCTGTGTATTTAGATACGATAGCGCTGAAACTAGAGAACCCTGATATTGATGAAATTTGGCACAAGGGTAATATTGGTACCATAAGGGTTTTGAATCAGATTGGATGACGTTTAGTTCTGCACATAGAATAGAATAGTATATTTCCCATGTTGGATATACATAGTATATATATGAACGGCACAAAAATCTATAGACTTTCTTATCATTCAACATAATATCAATTTTTTATTATACCATTCGAAAGATGTTATTCTGATTTCAATGATATATGATAGGGATGTAACTGACCTGGACCTCTATTCTGTAAAAGCGTGAAAGCACATTCCCGTGAGAAGTGGGCGGAGTTCACTTGAAAATTAATAAAAGTCTATTTCGTAACTACGGGAGTGATCACCTCGTGCGAAAAATGCGTGAACTCACTTCTACTACTAAATCGTGAGGGAATCCGTCAGTTCCCCGGGAGAACGGCGATCCTAACCGTACTTTTATGACAGTTTGCTTCAGCCAAAAATTATTGTTGTTAAATTTGAATCAGAATCAGTGGATTTGCTTATCGCCAATGAGGTAATAATAATATAATTCTGAGCAAATAATACAATTACTCTTTTAGTTTATTATAGTCATATTTTTTAAAATATATATTATCAATAACGAGGAATTTTTGGTCAATAAATAAATTCTAGGTATTACGAAATCTTCTTGATGCCGAGGAGGATTTAGAAGGGGAACGGCAAGTTTTTCATAATATTAATCCTTTAACCAACCACTGTACAGCTGATGCTTTTGCGTCAACCTAATTGGTTGTAAATTCGGTTATTCTCGATGAATCACTTCACGTTCACCACCTATTCACTGCAATTACGGAATGCGGTCTAGGACGGTCGGGTGAGATGCGTGTGATGGGAGCTCTCTCTATGCACAATGAATGCTCACTCTCCCATAATTACAGAATAGAGGTCGTGGTTATAACGGATGCGATTGTAGATGCGGAGGTCAAAAAGTGATACTTGCGGATGCGAATACGAATTCAGATAAGGTTTTTTTTGTGTTCTTTCCTCGAATTTATTATTATTATTTTATTTCATTAAAATTATAAAATCACTTTCAATTTTTTTTTTTTTTTCACCAACAAAAATTAAATAAACATGATTTTTTTTCATTATTTCTCTTTCTTTAATTTGATTGACAAAGAAAATATTACACTACATAAATAAATATGTGTTCACTTTCCTTAAGTTATCTTTTGAAAGAAAAATTTTTAACCAGAAATGTTCAGACTTCAGGTAAGAATTTAAGAATGGGCTCTTTCCCACGTTTTTTATTTTTTATTGAATATTTGAAAAGTTCTCTTTAAAAAAACTCACCCGTATTTTTTCTTTTTTGCGAAATTTGCTTCTTTTCTACAGAAAAAATTATTAAAGCGGCTTTACATTTATGCAATGCAATGAAAAGGATGGCATGCAAAACTTTGCGTGAAAATTTTTGCACCTTGAAAGCGCTTTACACTACTGCAATATTTTGTGAAATCTTTGGGCCTACCAACCAAACGAAAAGAAAAACTTTTATGAGGTAATGTTCGCAGTAAACAAGCAAATTATTAATCCCCGAATCTGATCTGTTGGTACAAAATAGTGACGAGCTTATTGTTTACTTTCGTGTTCTATTGTGTTTTCTACAAACAATAACGCTTTAAAATATGACTTATGTTTGTTGCTTCAGTTTCTTTAATACTTGGGTTGGCAACCCAAATATTCCCAAATAAAGTAACTATATTGCATCTGCCATGCAATCAAATTAGAACACGCGCTAATTCAATGCAATGAAAAATATTGCCATCAGCTGATCGAAATAGCTCGATGTACGCATGCGCGCAATAAAAATTTGCATGCCACCTGCAATATTGCATTAATGTAAAGTGGCTTTTATGTTATATGAATTTAAAATTGGCGGCAATATTTCTGCACTGATGACGAAATGGATGGTAGAGGCTACATATGAGCAGATTGTACATATAAGTGTTTGTCTCTTTCTATCTTTACTGAATTGACATACATGCCATCAAGCTTTGTTAGTTCTAGTCTGGTGACGTGTGAAACTACAGAAACTTCTTTGATGCATTTACTATTAAGTTGCCAAAAATGAATGAAATCTAAATCATATGACATTATTCCAAAGTCAAAACCTCTAGTTACTGTACTAATATATAATAATACATTTATAGTTACAGGTATTTCATACCTGCTGAATTTATAAATCTAAATACCTAGGTATGTACAAAAACTTAATAAAAACGTTAAAATATGATTCATTTCACTTTTGTAGTATACAAATTACAGTTAATAAATATAAACAACTACGTTTAAGTGTTTTATTTTCTTTTACATTTATTGAATAATTTTTAAAATCATTATTAAATCTAAAGATTTATCAGTAACAGTTATTTTATTTAAGTAAACAGGAATTGTCATTCACCATTTCACTGTCAATAATAGGGAGATTATCACTTGGTGCCTGCTCAAAATCTGTCTCCATTTTTAATGTCTACACAGTGCACACACACACTTTAAAATAATTAATAAGAAACACAGTTATGAAGTCAAAATACTAGATCCGTACGATCACAACTTAAATCGTAAATAAGAGAACATAACCTATCTATTTATTTTATTTCCATCATTGTTGCCAAGTGTCAGTTATTTGTTGGGAGCCGACGTGTCGAAAGTGTGTTTCTTCTGTTAATTATTATCATTTTTATTATAGGAGATGGTATTATTCAATGGTAATTCATTATTTTCAAAAGCGGAGATAAAAAGTAGACATTCTTTAGTGAAATAATTAAAGCATTTCCTCTAACGTCAAGCAATCATATACATTAGGCAACATAGAAATAGTCTCATCGGTAGGTTTTCAGATGAGATGTAAAATTCAGAAACGTCAAGTGATTCGGTTAATATTCGTGAATACGGCATCTGCATCATAACCTTAAATTTTAAGTTTTTCAAGTTTATTCTCATTTTTAATGTTTGTATATTCATGTTAAGCTCGGAGCCGTACTGGCTCCAAGCAAATATTTAAAAATTCACGTAAATAATTTTTCAATATTGTTGATTAATAAAAATAGACTGCTAATTACAGGTTAGACTTCCAACCTACAAAAAGAGTCCTACTTTTTTAGGACAAGGTATTTAGAACTTCATAAACATTACACTGAACTAGACTTTAGTTGAAAATACGGGAACCAAGCAGAAATTTTAATAATAGCTGGGTAATACTCTTCAATCTTAAGAAACACTTATTTTTGAGGTTAGCTGTGGCATTACTTGCAGATGCCCTATGAATCCAGAAATTGTTTAATTTTGATTGAAGTTCCGCCCATGACGTAATTTGAGCGCGTTTACTTGTCTGAAATATGGAGTAAATTAGACAATATTTTTATTTTTAAAATTAAAATATACGATATGACGTGTATATACAATATTTATTAGGTGTTAATAAAAGATTTATGACAAAATAATCATCAAGTTCCATTACGTGGGAAAGGCCCATTGTGTTGTTTGACATCCATGCTAAAAAGAGTAGACAATTGCAAATTCTTGGGTCTCTACATCGACTATCAATTAACTTGGGATGAACATGTTGGCTTTGTGGTCAGTAAATTAAATAGTGCGTGTGTACTTTGCTATTGTTAATCTTAAAAACATCTTAGATATTAAAAATCTAATGAATATCTATTTTGCCTTGGCTTACTCACAACTAAACTATATGGTACTTTACTGGGGCCAGACAACAGAACTTAATCGAATTTTTGTGATACAAAAAAGAATAATACGCAAGATTTTTTCTTGAATCATGTAAGCCCATTTTCAAAATGCGCCATATTTTGCCACTCCTTGTATAGTCATTTACCAAGCGCTAATTTTTGTAAAAATTAACGAATGGAAAGTTTCCACAAAATAACTCATGTACATCATCATGACACTAGGTCAAATAGTAACATTTATGTTTCAAACATTAATTTGTCTATGTATAAAAGAAGCCTTTATTACTTCTGTAGTGATATACTGCCGTGCTAAGCAAGAAGGTCGTAACTGACATTTTCATGAAAATTGAGTTGTTGACATTATTTGTCGTATCTACAGTCACCCAAGCAACTTCTGGTATATTTTCAAGGTCGTATCTTCATAATAAACGATGCAAATTCAATTTGAAATTTGTCATATCTGCAAAGTATACTGATTTTACTAAGCGAAATTGTCCTATCTGATATTACCAAGCAAAAATGTGATATCTATACAGTGGCTCTGTTAGATACGACAAATTAGCTTGGCAATACAAAATAAAAATGTTCAGTTACTACTACTAATTTGAAGTTATGTGGAACTGTTTACATCTGACGATTCAGTATGTTCCTGAAAAACGTGTATTTTATGATGTTGAAAATATTTTCACTTCATGTTCAATGCATCTGAATAAAGGAATGGAGTCTAATGTTGGAATGGTACCTAAATATACCGACTGATAGCGATAATTCAGTAGCAGACAAGGATTATGTGCCAGAAAATGTATCAGATTATGATAGCAATGATTATATCCTGCTTGCTTACCTAAAAAATAACTTCTGAGAAAATTTCTCAGTTGCTAATGGCGACCAGGAGGAAAGTATTCATGATGATCTTAATGAATGAACTCCTTAACGACTGACTCTTTAATAAAAAACATTCTTTTAACTTAATCAGAGCAATTTTTGTTGTAATATTTTTCAGAAATATACTTTTTTTATTCACTTACGACTTTTGTTTATTGTATTTTTTCAATTTTTTTTCTTAAAAAAATGTATCTGCATTTTTTTGAAAAACGTTTAATATTTCAAAGATAAACTTAAACAATAAAAATTATTCTAATAAAAATAGCTCTCATTCAGAAAATTATGAATTTCCCATTAGAAATATGACATTGTAAATAATCGAAAAATGCGATTATCTCAAAAGCAACAAAATGTCAGTTACGACCTTCTTGCTTAGCAGGGCAGTATATACAATCACCTACCTAACTCTTTTAAGCACATTAACTCGGTAGGCAAATTTAAAAAATATGTAAGGGGCTACCTTCTCGACAACGGTTTTTACTCTATCTAAGAATACTACAATAAGTAGTTTAAACTGCATTATTGCATTGTTTTTTACATTTTTAGCTGCGCACCTTGAATATGTTACCTCTCTGTTTTATTTTTATTTATTTATTTTAATCATTTAATTCATAAGATTTTACATTTAGTGTTTATTATTGTTATGCTTTTCTATTAATTATTGCTATTCTATCTTTTATACCTAATTTATGACATTGTCAATATCTTTATAAGATGATACGACAATAAAGTTATTATTATTATTACTTCAGAACTCCGAATGTATGAATGCGGATGTGGAGCTCCATTACATCTCTGATATATGACATTTCACTCTTTTCTGTCAAAATAGAATTGTGTAAATCCCGTGATAGTGGTTCTTTAAGATATAAGTTTTAGCATCTATGGAACGGAGGCCTGCATCACATAACTCAATGGTAACAAATCCAGTTATTAACTAAACGAATTTTCAGAAACGTTGGTAGGGATTTCCAGCCTCTTCCAATAGTTGCCTATTTTTTGTTCCACGTTCATTCATTTTATTTTTATCATTTGAAATGTTTTAAAAAATATTCGAGTTTGTCTTAAATCGTAATTTTAATTAAAAAAAAAAAATCAGCTGATTTAAATCATGATTTACATCAAGCCAATCCTGGTAGCACGTACAAATATTTTATCATTTTATCCCTTTTATATTGTTTGGAAATGGTTTCACTTATGTTTACTTTATATTAATATTTGTATGTAAGTGTCTCTGGAATGTATCGCTGCCTCCCAGATTTTAAGTTGTCACTTATTCAATAACCATTAAATAAAATCTACCAGCAGTATGTGTCTAAATTCTTAAGGTCTAAACAGCATTTCTACTAACTTTGTAACCCAAACAGTAATTATTCCAGATTAGTAATAATGAAAAGTTACAGCTCTTAGACTAAAATTTTTACCAAACTAATTATATTATTTTTGTTTGTAAATTGTACTTTATGATGATAAAAACAATTTCCTGAAATAATGTTGAAATCCTGCAGTTCTGATATTTATATTAATTCAGTATCCCATTTAAAAATGAATATATATTAGTTTTTAATGGAAACTGTATTTTTCAGCATATCCCCAATGCTATAGTGAATATTCAAGCTATGGGCAAAAGAATTTTTGTATCAGATGTTCAGGAATCTGTGTTCATGGTTCGATATAAAAGAGCTGAGAATCAATTAATTATATTTGCTGACGATACTCATCCTAGGTGGATTACGTGTACCTCTGTTTTGGATTATGACACAGTAGCAACAGCTGATAAATTTGGCAATATAGGTATTCTTCGACTTCCTCCAAATGTTAGTGATGACGTTGAGGAAGATCCTACAGGCCATAAAGCACTCTGGGACAGAGGCCTTTTAAATGGTGCATCACAGAAAGCAGATACTATAGCAACATTTCATGTAGGAGAGACGGTGACTTGGCTTCAAAAGGCTACTTTAATTCCTGGTGGCTCAGAATCGCTAATATATACTACGTTATCAGGCACTGTAGGAGTTCTAGTACCTTTTACATCTCATGAAGATCATGATTTCTTTCAACATCTTGAAATGCACATGAGAAGTGAAAATCCGCCATTATGTGGAAGAGATCATTTATCATTCAGATGTTATTACTTCCCTGTTAAGGTAATTTTTTTCTATTTATATTATTATTGAACTGAACAATAAGAATACCATCAACATAAATAAAAAAGTTACTAGAGTCAACTGAAATTAACTTGAGATCTGTATGAGTTGATAATAATATACATACGATTTGATATGCAGCGCACATGAAGTTTCGCAAAAATGCAGAACAATAGCCGAATATGTATATTGAGCTTCCCTCTCTGCTGTTATAAGCAGAGCTCAGGAATTTTATTTGTGACGTCAAATCCAGGGTTGGCTCTAGGTCAGCGCGGAAAAATTCAACTACGTCATTAGGTAATTGTCAGTATGTTTTCACTAATGTAGTAGATTTCTGATAAAAGTCTGTTACATTTTATCATTTTAAAATAAAATAAAATCCACTTTATCATGTTATGTACATTTGTGATGTACGCGGTACATGGGAGTTTTATGCCATTAACCCTCAACTTTGTTTATTATGTATGATTTAATGGCTATTTATGTAACCATTTACGAAAGACTTTATTTTGTGTAACGAGTGAATGTTTGCGGAACAAGCGAAGTGAGATCCCGCAAAATAACACGAGTTACATAAAATTGTCTTTCAAAAGGTGTGTTTAAAGATCTTAAAAATTAAGTAGTCTTTTTCACAGTTACCTTTACTACTATTATTACACATTATAATTTTAATGTCAAAATTGACAAACGTTATTTATAAGTTATAATATTATTTGAAATCCTAATTTGCTAGCATAAGATAAATCGTGTTAATAAAAAAGTTTTGTTGGCATATTTTAAAAGAAAGAGGAATTTAAAAGCTTCCACTTTATGGACTCAATTTTGTGTTGAATAAACATTGTTTTTCTTTTTGAGAGTTATTCATTTTTCTTAATTGATCATATAACGGACTTTTCCCCATCAGTTAGGTAAAATTTAACTTTTCATAACTGGTTATAAAAAGTTGGACGTTTTGACACTTACGTCAGTTTTGAAAAGTGTTATTTTATATGTCAAAATTTAAAAAAATGGTTTATTTTATTGGGAAAAAAATGTTTTACATTGCCAGCAGCTTATTGGATTTTTATATTTAATTATTATGAAGATAAACATAATAAACATGTCACACATATTAAACAACTGGAAAGTATCTTTGATTCAAAATTGTTTTTTTTTTATTTGCTAGATATTATTATTATTATTATTATCATCATAAGTTAGACAGCGAAGCTGTTTAAACTTATAATTAGCTTAGAGTATTAATGGGAAGAGTCATAGCAGTTCTTAAATGAGTTCGTTGACACTGCACAAACACAGTCATTTGATAGAGAGTTCCAGTCCCTATTTACTCTGTTAGAGAGGAAGTGCTGGCGGCATAGTTTATGAAATTTGTTCCTGTAGTTATGTCCCCTTAGTCTTCTATCCGTGTTTAGTGAGAAAATTTGAAGATCAATTGAATAATGCCCATGAAGTATTTTGTAGGTTTCTATTAGGTCACCAAGGAGCCTCCTATCTATTAGTGTTGTCAAGTGTAGTTTTTTGAGGTGCTGTTCGTAAGTTAGGTGACAAATTTCAGGAGAGAGTTTGGTAATCCGTCTTTGGGTTTGTTCTAGTGCATGAATGTCTTTTACGAAATATGGGTTCCATACTGGTGCTGCGTTTTCAAGCATTGGCCTAATATAGATTTTATATATTTTTTCAAGGAGTTCCGGTGAGATGTTCCTAAAAGCTCGAGAGACCATATAGGTGACTGAGTTTGCCTTTTTTATGATTTTTCCTATATGAAGTGCCCATTTTAGATCTTGACTTATGGTGACTCCTAGGTCTTCTTGTAGCTCTACATTTTTAATTGGTGTGTTATTTAGTAAAAACTGATGACGGGGGTTTTTTGAGCCCACATGAATAACCGAGCACTTATTTTCGTTAAGAGCCAGCATCCAAAGAGTACACCATTCTTCGATTCTCTGTAAGTCAACAACTATCTCCTGGGAATGAGTTAGTGGATTGTTGTATATTTTAGTATCATCGGCAAACATAGATATTTCGGATTTTAGCCCTACTATAAGGTCACTAATGTAGACATTAAATAGGACGGGGCCCAGCACAGAACCTTGCGGAACTCCACTTGTCATTTGGTAGCTATCCGATAATTCTCCCTCAATTCTCACTCTACCGCTCCTGCCAGATAAAAAATCCTCGATCCAACTTAATAAATTTCCTCGTATGCCATAAAATTCCAACTTTTGAATCAGTCTATTGTGAGGAACCTGGTCAAAGGCTTTCTTGAAGTCGAGATAGATTATATCTACTGGTTAATTTCTATCCACTAACAAAGTTCAGGAATTAACGCACTCCAGCAGATTTGATACTGTTGATCTACCGGGAAGAAACCCATGTTGTTTCTTAGATATCACTTTGTTTTCAAGGAAAAATGTAGTAAGTTCCTCTACCAAAATTTTTTCCATCATCTTGCAAGGTATGGAGGTTAGGCTTACTTGCCTGTAGTTTCCGGGATCGAATTTGCTGCCTTTTTTATATATTGGGATGATAGTGGACGTTTTCCATTGGTTTGGTATTTTTCCTTCCTCTAATGACATTCTCATAAGACTTGTTAAATGGCCCACTACTGAAGGGGTGTTCGCAAGGAATGCTGGATGTATATCATCTGGCCCTGGGCTACAGTCCAGTTTAATGCCCTTGAGAGCACTTATTACCTTGTTTTCTGTTATGTCTACCATAGTAAGAGAGTTTGCTACTTTTGGGCTGTGAAGAATATCTGGAAGATTGTTCATGGGTTCCACACCAAAGCTTTTCGTGAATTCCTTTGCAAACATGTTAGCTACTGCTTCAGGATTGCTTACTAAATCCCCGTTGCCATCACATAAGACAGGCGTGCTGACTCTAGATTGCAGAGTACTTTTGACGTATCTGTAGAAACGCTTATTACTTTTATGATCAACTAGCTCATGTTCATATCTTGACTTGGCATTTTTTATTTCAGTTGAGACTTTATTGCAGCTGAGTCATATGCATAATAATCCTCTTGTGAATTCGAAAACCGGTACTTTCCTTTTTTTGTGCTACCTTTTTTGTGCCCTCAGAGCCTGTGATAATTTTATTTATATCTTGCTTTGTTAGGTTAATAGCTCCCAGAGAAAAACTCCTTGTTTTTATTTGTTTATTGCCTAATGGTTCTTTCTTACGTGTCCCAGGAATAATTCCATCACTTTTATCACCCATATTTGTTCTTTTATTAAATTAAAACCCTATTTAACTTGATAAAATTTGAAAAGTTTTGCAGGATACACACTATACTACTCACTACTCAAATTCAACTTTCAAATTGTATGTATTACATGTTTTTGTAAGAACCATTACTGTTTTTAGGTAAAATTTATTAGCAAAAATACATTGTAACTGACTATGAATATTTCACCATTTCATTGTTTTTCTTAATGTTTCAGTAGGTGTTTTTAATATAATATTGTGTCTATATGAGAATAGTATCTGGCGCCCAGATAATATTCTCGAGCCCTGGTTATGAGACAGAAATATAAAATACTCATTAAAAAGAGAAATAATTTATGTTTCAAACAAGTTCGGCGATTCTCAAACTGTTGAAAATTGTCTGATTTTTGTATTTACGCATGATTATTTTATTGGCAAATTATAACTTTATTTAGGTATTTATTTTATTATACGGGGTGTCCCGAAACTCCCGCCTTCCCCTTTAGGTGCTAATTCTCCATCCAAAAATAGTAAGAAAAGTTCCTATAAACATGTATCCGGAAATGCTTCCTGAGGGAGCTACGGCCTTCTAAGGATGGCGGAAAAATAGGTATTTTTACTAATTATCTCGGAAATGATTTGGGACAACTTTATGAAACTTGGTTAACTTTTTTCGGTTAATAAAGGTTATTGTTTTACGCCTACTTTGAAAAATAAATAATGCGCATTTAGCAAACGAATACGCAATATTTCGTTTAGACCGCTTTTACTCGAAAACGGCTTGCCGTATGGCTAATTGTAAAGAGGCCCTTCTTTATGCAGAATTAACCAAGGAATCATAATCAGGGATTAAAATACTAAAAATGTCAAATGGAAAAATTAATATGTAGAAACAAAGAACACCGATCCCTCGTTTCTCCGCCCCTGGATAAAATTAATTTTGGCTAATACTGTAAAACAATAACTTTTAATAATCGAAAAAAGTTAACTGAGTTTCATAAAGTTGTTCCAAATCATTTCCGAGATAATTAGTAAAAACACCTATTTTTGCGCCATGCTTAGAGGGCCGTAGCTCCCTTAGGAAGCATTTCCGGACACATGTTTATAGGAACTTTTCTTACTATTTTTGCATGGAGAATTAGTACCTAAAGGGGAAGGCAGGAGTTTCGGGACACCCTGTATATTATATTGAGCCAACATTATCGTGGGAAGTACATAAAAATTTTAGTTTATAGTTGTTTTTGGATCGCTCTTGTTGAATTTCAGTTGACCACAACATATTTTCTAGACTTTTAAGTATGAAAGGTGAATATAGTCGAGAATCTAAAGGTCCGAATTCGATCATGGAGTATGAACTCGCAGGTATAAAATTAAAAAAATATGGATATTACCCAGAATTTTATGCCGAATTCGATTCCAGAGGGCGCGATGTCGGCCAAGATTGCGAAATTGTAAAAAAGTAATAATTTTGAAAAAAATTTGGAACTTTAATATTGCATTATCTTTCATTTACATTGCATTTACGAGCTTATTTATAAAGATTTTTTAATAATTCTTATATCAATCGAAAGCTTAATGTTTGTAGTTTCATAAAAGTGTAATAGAGAGACATTATTGTCATTATATAAAACACTATAAATTGTTTAAACAATATGTGCTCGGAAAGTGTAGTGTAATTTTTGACATCGAGGTACTTTTGTTATTATTGCAGATAGATGTGTAGTTATTTGAGACGAAATACGTAGAATAGACCAATGAACATTTTTTTATTAAAACAATTTTTTAATTTGCTGAATAATTTAGGAGATATGATTTTTTAAATGTAGGGCGCGCGGCCGTAGTCATAATTCATCATAATATTAAATATAATAGCGGGTACGCGATTTTAGTCACGAATGGCTAAGCTATCCACCGTCATTTTTTCAGCCAGATGTAGACAGTTTCTTTAGATATAGTATGCGTAAGGGCAATAAAGCTGATTTTTTTTTTCATTCCACAAAGGTAGGCTTGAAAGAAAATTGGACTGAACTGAAGGTATTACTTCCTGAGCCCGAACAAAAAGCTGCTTATATAATTGATATGTTGGCTTTTATTCAGCATCATCAATTCAAAAATTGTACAACGTTTAAGGAGCTGTTCGGAAAGTATGCAGACGTAAATTACAGGTAGCAAACCTGTTGAATGTGATTTGATCGTTTTAGTGGGAGATAGGTATGAGTCTAATGTAAATTGCATCAAAGAAATGGAGCGAATGCCACGCAGCAAACTGTGATGAGTCATGAATTGGAGGATAATATTAATATGTTAGAGAACCATAAATGTAAGGTTAACTTCGCCCTTAATAAAGACATGTTATTATCATCATCTTCATCTTCATCATCATCTTCATCATCATTATAATATTCCGAATTGAAAACTTTTCCTTGCAAATAATAACAACAAAGCTCGTTTATTTACTAACGTTTCTGTTATGACGACAGGGATGGCCGAAGATAGTGCCAGTACAACGATTTCCTCCATGAAACCATGTAAAATTGTAACACTTTTCAAATCACAGCAAAGCAGACAGTAGAATATTTGCAATAGTTCAGTACCTCAAATTTGAATTCTAAAAAGGTAATAATACAAGCTACTGATGATACAGACATCTTTGTGATGGCAGTATACTATGCTACTAGAATAAACATAAATGAGTTGTGGATACACAGATTTGATGTGTATATACCTATTCACTGCATAATACAAAAACTGTCGACTACGCAGAATATATCAGAAATTTATCTATGTACTTACGTAAGTGGTTGCGATACGGTCAGTTCCCTTTCAGAAAAGGAAAAATTTACGTATTCAAAACATGCCTCAAATATGCCAATGATCCTAAGTTTACAGTCAATATTGAATTTCCCACTCGACAATTCATTTGATACTGCTGAATTTGAAAACTCTGCACGATATTTCTTTAAAGTCTTATATGGTAGACCGTTTTTCATTGGTAATTTGGAGAATTTGCGTGCCCATTTATTTCACACTTGTAAATCGGATATTCGAAATTTGCCACCAACTGAAGACTCATTTCACCAGCACATTCTTAGAGTTGTCTACCAAATAATTATTTGGAAGACAGCAAGTTGCGTCAATCCAGTGCTTCCCAACCCTAAAGATTTTGGTTGGGTTTCGAAGGACAATATATTAGTATAAAGACTTATGACAAAAAGTGTCAGTCCAAATGTAACGCCTGGAAACATATTTTGTAAATGCAAACAATTCCAGATTTGCATTGGAAACTGCAGTTGTGCTAAGGTTGGTTTGGCGTGCATAATAGGTTGTTTTCGTGAAGGCTGATGTCAAAGGTGTTAGTTTAACCTTAACTTATACTATAGTATTATAACATCAATCACATGTAGAATGACTTACCTATAATACTCCAATTTTAGTTAGATCATATGTATTATGTACACATAATTTACAATACATACAACCATTAATTTGTCAAGACGAAAAATATTTTAATTTCATTGTAGATAGATAGATAGATAGATAGATAATTTATTAACCACAAGATGATACAATTACTGTACATATGGCAAGTCAATTCAGAATAACATTTAAAAATTAAAAAATACAAGTCAATAAATAAACAAATACAATATACATATATATATATATATATATATATATATATATATATATATATATATATATATATATATAGAGATATGCACGGTCATATACAGGCCCGTTTCATAAACTGAACGGTTGTAGTGCAGCCCGATTTGACCCTGTGAAGCCCGGGGTCGGGCTCATCAACGTACCCCCGTGTATATCATCACTAAATGGTCGCAAATCATGTTAGTTTCCTCCCTGCAAAATTTTGAGGTGGGCTTCAAAAAGTCATATTTTCATGTTCCGAGATACACTTTTAGTTCAGCACTTCTGAGTCAGGCGGCGCTGTTCCTATATATCCAAGACTCTTATACAGTTGATATCCATCGCTCGTTATATAGCCCGATATTTGGCATCGTTGCAGTGGCTCGATAGCGTTCGATTCTTATTTCCTCTTAAATACTTTCTTTATGAAGTCACAATCGTTGAATGAAAGTTCTTTCTTCATATTCGAATAATTTTTCTAAATTCAAAAATTTGTATATACGTTCTAAGAATTATAAATTATGTGGTACGGTGCTATGAAAGCAAAATAGTAGCATCTTAAACATCTTAAAACGTTTTTTGAATTGTAATACATAATTTCAAATAGAGCGATAAAAGGTAGCATTTATATCAAAAGAGAAAAATTATAATAACAAAATATAAAATCGAGTATAAAATGCATTGGCTTTGTCCATTTGTTGTACTAAATTAATGTTTCCATGTCCCTAAATTAGGTTTGTGGTTTTTTGCATTCATGATTCAATAATATTCCTCATTTTTATTAATTTTGGTGCTAAAATTTTCATGGAGAAATATCGGGACATTAAACAATAATTATGCAGAATGACGTTTTACGTACCTATTATAAGGATAGATAGGCATTGTCCATGACGACTTCCACATCCCCGTAGTTTAGTGGATAGTAACAGTAAAAAAACATGTTTTTTTTTAAATAGTCTTAGAATGTCATGAAACATCGATATTTTCAGCTTGAACGAAAAAAATTCCGTCTGCAAATTGTTTTTGTGCAAACGATTCGAACCGTTCATGATGTTGACTCAAAATTTGGTATACTTGTGTATTACAACGGGATCTGGAAATAGATTATGCGTTGATCTTATTCCGTTGAAGGGTTGTTGCAGAGTCGATAAAATTGGGTTTTAGGGTATAAAATATTAGTCTTTAGCATTAAATCGCTTATAAATTTTGAATGGAACTGTAGCTATTTTATTGTTTTAATTTGTTTTATGTATAAGTGCTATAGGCAGTTTTGTTTCTTGTATAATTTTAAAAATTTATTTTTCAACAGTGAAATTTTCTGCTATTATCCTTATTATCTCTGATCCTAGTAATCGTGCCACAAAAATAAAAATAGGGCATTGAGTTTTGAATAGGACTAGGTCTATGAAAAATCTTTCTGATAATTTGTTAATTTAAAAATAAATAAATAAAAATCACAAAAAAGTACTTTTTTTGGCTATTTAAGAAACAACGTAATAATGAATCAATTTTATTTTATTGAACTAAACTCTCGTGCGAAATTTTAACCAAAATATGTTTTCAAACGGCTAAAAGTCAATAATAAATTCGAAATTTCCATCGCTTACTGCTTAAGGGCATCGACTCGTAGGAGAAAATTTTTTTTTTTTCAAAATGTAGATTTTTGTATGTTTTTTGCAATGGTATTAAGAAAAAATTATATCTTCATTTAAACCGTTTATTTGAAATTTGTTTATGATTTTCAAAATTGTAGTAGTAAATAAATTCAAATAACCCTGTGATCTTTTTTATCAAACTAAAAGCGGCAAACGAATTATGAAAATACGTGAAATATATAGCATTTCTTAAAAAAAAAAATAATGGTCTGCTTGCATTTGAGGTCGAGAGTCGAGATACGTCAGTTTTTGCATTAAAGTCACTTATAAATAAACCAAAAAACTATTTCTTTTTGAAATTTGGAGTGGTTGTTTTTTAAAGCTTACATCTTTGTCTCTGATATTTGAAAATAATCTAAAATTACAATTTTTGAAATAACATTGAATAGAACGGTTATTTTCTTAATTTTTGTCGCGAAAAGGAGGAACTAATCTAATCTGAACGAATATCCTTATGTCCATGGACACAGCTTTGTAAAATTTTTAATATCACCGATACAATAAAAAAAAAACAATATTCGCGGTCAGGAGTTGAACCCTAGACGTCCGCATCCTGGTAAAAAGTGCTATCGTCTAAAATATTAAAGTCTAATTTGTAAAACAGTAATATACCGTTTAGAGCTAATTGACAATTATCGGATCTCTAACATAAGTTCCAAAGGCCCGACTTTCGGGCCTCTATACATTATCTTTTAAACATTGTGCTTCTGGTTTGTTTTCAACTAGATAAGACAAAAATATAGGTATTGAAAGAATAACAGGGCTCAATTTTAAGAAGAAATATTAATTTGTTTATTTATAAGCGACTTAGTTACAAAAACTGACGTATCCTAGCTCCAAATGCAAGTAGATAATTATTTTTTTAGAAAAATGTCAAATGTTTCATCTATTTTCGTAATTCGTTTGCGTTTTTAGTTTTATAAAAAATCCACAGGATTATTTGAAGTTGTTTATAACTATAATTTTGAAAATTATAAACAAATTTCAAAAAAATAGTTTAAATGAAGATTTTTTTTCTTAATACCATTGTAAAATACATTTAAAAACCTACATTTTTAAAAATAAATTGATTCATTATTACGTTATATTTCTTAAATAACCAAAAAAGGCAATTTTTTGGTGATTATTATTTTTTTATAAATTAACAAATTATCAGAAAGTGTTTCATAGGCCTAGCCTTATTTAAAATTTTATTGCGAACAAATGGCTCTTTTTATTATTGCGATACGATTTCTAGGACCGGAGATAATAAAGAAAATAGCAGAAAATTTCACTGTTTAAAAATAAATTGTTAAAATTTTACCAGCAATGGACCGATTTAATGCAAAACTTCACATACACTTTCTGTTATATATACTGGCAACAAATTCAAACAATAAGACTGCTGCAGCCAGATAATTCCTTATTCACCTATTTTGATACTTAATTTGACTCCGCCATTAGGGGTAATCAAAAATACCAATATTTCGAAAAGAATTTATATCTTTTGAACGGCTGGGCCGATTTAAATTCGAAAAAATGTGCATTAGATATAATAGCTACACCCTTATTAGAGAATTGAAAAAGACATTTGATAATGGGAACATTAAAATAAAAAATGAATATATTTTTATCTTTTCATATCACATTGTTCTGACACACTCACTGCATGTCTTTAGTACAATCTTTAACTACTATGTCATATTATCACAACATATATTTTTTGGAATCAATAAAATAGATACATCATCAAAAATATGATATACTTATATTTCTCGATTTATCTTGTCCCCATATTTTCTTGTTGCTATTTCCGTAGTTTCTTTTATAAATCTTTAGGCACTAGTTTACAAAATATAATTTTTTGGTGCATATTGGCATATTTCTTCCTACCGTTAGGTACTATACTGTCATATAACTCCATCGTGCTTCAAACAGGCCAATAATTTCAATAATTCTTTTGACACTTGAGACGCTTTGATTGTTTTATTGGGCTGTATTGTAAGATGTATTTAAGTTGAATGTAGAAAGATACCAGAGAAAAGGCACCCGCTTAACTCAGCGGGGCGTACGGCAATAAATATAAAACAGATCGCTTGAAGCGTATGACCACGTGCTCACCGAAATGTAAACAATTTTTTAACATCATTGTAACTATTTTTCATGTGAAAATAAAAATTCTGCCAGTTCCAATTTCATATCAAAAGCTCTATTTGTTAATTGACGAATGCATAAACTTATCAGCTAGTAAATTCGTGGATTTTTTTTTGGATTGTTCATAATTTTATGACCCCGTTACGTGAGTAAAAATTTTTATTTTTATAAATTGATGGTTAAAAATATATTTCTATAAGATTATATCAAGACCCGAAAACCTCAAAATGCGGTGACAATAGGAAACATTTTTTTTTAATTTAAATAGCAACATAAGTTTTAAAAAATCCGTTGTGTTTTGAAAAATGTTTTCTGGAACCTACAGATGATGTGTGCTTTTTCAGATTTTTAATTGCATTTTAAATGACTGAGGAGAGTATAAAAAAAATGACAAGCGTCTCTGTACCTCATTTTTGATAATTTGGCGGCCGGTACAATTTTAAGTAAATAAAATAAATAAATAAATGAACGTTTATTGTGTACAAAAGAATTTACACACAAAAGGAAAAGGTTAGCCTAAACTATCTTCGACCTCCCATATGCATTAGGAAAAAATATTATTACTATAGCAGTATTACATTAAACTAAGAAAACCTATTAAACTAAATTTTTAACTTAAAACTAATTATTTATATTGTATTACTTATAATAATAATAATAATTTAACTATCAAATGTGCCGTTTTTTTATTATGACCATTATACTAGGGAATTTTATGCTCTGACAAAAAGGTACATATACAGTGTGTCGCACTTTTCATGGAGCCACCCTCATATCTCGCTCATTTGATATCCGAATATTTTGAAATTTTAATGGTGACTATATACCTATAGAGTAAGTCTTTAGACGTAATCACATTTAATTTTAGACGGAGGCGTTCGATTCTAGAATGGAAAGAGGAGGTCGATTTTCAAAAAATATATATTAGCGATTTTTTCAGAAAAGAACTAGTAAGATATTCTTAATTAGCACCTTTGTACAAAATTTCATCATAGTGGGTTCAAAGATGTTGGAGATAGGGGCCGTCAAAAACAGTAATTTTTATCTATAAAACGGATATAATTATTATTATGCATAATGATGTTTTACGTATTATAAGGATAGATAGGCATTGTCCATAATCACTATAAGCTGGTACTACTTCCACATCCACATAGTGGAGTGAACGTATAATAAAGGTAAAAAAAATGTTTTTTTAAACAGGCTTGGAATGCCACGAAAGGTATTTTAAGTTTGAGCAAAAAAAATCTGTCTGTAATTTTTTTTGTGCGCACGATTACTCTGGAACCGTTTATGATGTTAACTCAAAATTTGGGACACCTGTGTATTATAACGAGATCTGGAAATAGATTATGTTTTGATCTTATTCCGTTGAAGTTTGGGATGGGGGGATAAATAGGCAAAGCAAGCAAGTGAGAGTTTATAAAATTGGGATTTAGTGTATGTACGAGAAGCCAAGTACCTAGTCAAATTTTTTTTGACATCAGCCACTTCCACTATCACCCCCATTACCATCCCTACCCCATTATTAAAGGACGAGAAAAAAATAAAATTGTGATTTTGTGTGTGTATAAGTACCAAAGGCCTAATTTTTTTTTGCATCAGCTATATCCCCCACTACCATCCCCACTGTCGATATGGCATTTTGTTTTATGGGCTTTTGTGGTAGACGATTGCAAATATTATATTATTAAAGTTCTATGATCAGTTATTTCCACATAATGGACTGCAAATACAGTATCAACTTTTTCTCTTTGTAAAAGACTTGGATGTTGAAATAGTGATTCTTTAGGAAGCGGTTTTTTAAGTCAGGTTCCCTTTACTGTATGGTGCATCTAACTGCATGACGTGATCTGTCTTGGTTCCCTGTTAAGCCTACACGGTCTCTAAAAACACAATTTAGATGGGCTAACTTGAATCGTTTTATTCCATTTGGACGTGCAAAAGAGAACAACGTCATAACTGCGGAATACTTATTACTTACACATCCACGTAGTGGAGTTGAAGTATAGTAATCGTAAAAAAAATTTTTTTGCTCAAATTATTGAAGGTGACTATGGAAGGGAATAAAAAGATAAAATTGTGATTTAGTGTGTATAAAGGAACAAAAGGCCTGAATACTTTTTTGGCACTCGCCTCCACCTCTACCACATTATTAAAGGGAATAAAAAAATAAAATTATGATTTATGTGTACAAGAGCCTCTAAATTTTTTGCCAACAGCTTCCCCCTCTACTACCTCCACTACCATGTTGCACATCGTTTTATGGGTTTTTGGGATAGACCATTTCAAATATTATATTATCAAAGTTCTATGAACAATTATTTTTACACAGTGGATTGCAAATATAGTATCGACATTTTTTTGCTGTGAAAGGCTTGGGCAGGAAAATCTAGATGTGGAAGTAGTGATTTTTTAGGCAGCGGTTTTTTTATTAATGAACACATATATTTTTATGATGGTTATTTGAATTTATATTTCTAGTCGGTCTCCCTGCATGGTGCATCTGACGTCATGCACCTACCTTGATTGCATTGGATTCGGAATGACGTCTAGAAAAATGTGCAAAAGTTTTAAACCCGCACATAAATAATTGCAAAAGTTATAAACTAATGAAAATTGAAAAAATAACGAGTTCCGTTTTTTGCAAATAACTCGAAAACTATTAAAAATTTTAAAGAAAGAAAGATTCTTAAAGAGGAAGAAATTCCCAATAAAAAAGTCCCGACTCCCGAAACTCTACATCTATTATTAACGAGATTATTAATGATTTTAATTTAATGTTGAAAATAGACCTCCGCGCAGCGAACACTAAGGCGTTACGATGCTCTGGAACCGTCCGAAACAAGTAAAAATATTTTTTGTTATTAAATATTAATTTTAAAATTCATAAAAATTATGTTATTATTTAAACACTTAAAGGAACAATATCCCGATGGAAAAATTTTTTTTTATTAATTTTAATTACTCTTACTGTTTTTATATTCAAAAATACTATAATATTACATAAACTTAAAATTTTTATTGCTACTTGTTTAAACAAATTTTATAAACAAATATATAAATTACGTATTTTTGAAAAATATTTTTCTGCCATTTTATTTGTTATAGAATATTATAATTAAAAAAAATTCTTAAAAATTGTTTTTAATTGTTTATAATCACTTTTGTCTTTTTTCATTATTTAAACATGTTATTAAGAAAAAATTTTATTCCTAAATTTATTATTTGCAATTATCCAAAAGGTGGAAAAAAGAATTTTTTTTGTTGTAAATTTATTTGTTTATTTAATAAACAATTTGTTATTAATAATCGCCGAATGTGTTTATATTTTTTTTTAGATAGAAAAAAATAACAAAAACAACCGTATACATAAACATGAAAATTCTTTTGAGAATAATAATTCAAAAATCGAGAAAATACTCGTATCAAGTATGCCGTGGAAATTGACAAAAACTAGATTCAAAACATTAATTTTGTCTGCATAACCAAAGCGTTCTGTCCGAAATGTCCATTTTATTTAACACATGTTAGAATCAAAACATAGCCTATTGCTATTCTTGTTTTATTATATGTAGGCAAATAATATACCTACATATTTAAATAAAAAAGGTATATTTTAATCACAGTTAGAAAACACTAACGAAAATATTAGTGGGAAAAGAGCAGAGCGTTTGCCCTAAACAACTTTATGACAGCATCAAAAAAGGTGATTAAGGAATTCTTTCTGCCGCGATATTATAATTTAGTTTGTTTTTGGTTTTGGTGTGGTAACAAGTGCAATAAGAAGTCCTGAACTAAATCTAAGCATTGAATAAAAATAGACAAAAAACTTTCTGATAAATTGTTAACTAGCAAGAAAATAAAAACCATTAAAAAACCGCTGCCCAAGGAATCACTACTTCCATATCCAGATTTTCTATCCAAGTCACTCATGACGAAAAAATTTTGTATGTGGAAATAATTATTTACGGAACTTTAATAATCCTCTACCCCAGAAACCCATAAAACGATACCCCACATCGGTAGTGGGACGGGGGTGGTAGTGGGGGGTGGATGAAGTAAAAAAATATTTTGAGGTTTCTGGTCCTTGTACACACACTAAATCGCATTTTTTTGATCCCCTTTAATAATGGGGTGGTGGTGGTAATGGAGGTGGCTAATGTCAATTTTTTTTTTGAGACCTTAGCTTCTCTTATATATACTAAATACCAATTTTATGGACTCTTACCTACTAGATTTACCTATTTACCCCAAATTTACCCCTATTTACTCCCCAACCCTTCGACGGAACAAGATGAAAATATAATCTAGTTCTAGATCTCGTTAAAGTACATATGTGTACCAAATTTCAAGTCAATATCTCAAACGGTTCCTGAGTAAACGTGCGCACAAAAAAAAAGTTACAGACAGACCGACAGACAGACAGACAAACATTTTTTTTCGCTCAAACTTAAAATCTCGACGTTTCATGACATTCTAAGCCTATTTGAACAAAAAAAATTTTTTAAATTTTTTTGTCGTTACTATACTTCCACTGGATGTGGAAGTAATTACTGTCTCTGTATAATTTAAGAAGTATAATGTAATAATGCATAAATCTGTAACGAAAGTGAGTGAAACTATATCTTTTATTGCTTTATTTTTCGAGTTGTTTATAAAATATTGAAGTTAAAAATATCACGTGTCTATTCAAAAAATAAAGAAAAAATTTGTACCTGCTACAAATAATTCTTTTCGTGAAGTATACGTCATTACCTCTAGGACTGCAGTTTTCGCCATGTATTTTTACGGAATTGAAAATTATTTTTTCTGTACTAAAGCACTTCTTATAAACAATGACTTTCATTTTATTTCAAATTTCCAACTGCTCAGTTAATTTGTTGTAATGTATTCTAATGTTTTGATTATTTAATTTTAACAAATTCTAACATAATTCTTTATACTTCATTTATACATTTTATTTTCGTCATAGTAATTTAGGACTAATAATTTTTTAGTTAGATTTATGGCTGAATACTGTAATATAACTGTATCTTGCTTTAAACAGTAGATTTTGTATACCATTGGCAACAGTTCTTTTGGCATTTGAGACGCTTTGTTTTATTGCTCTGTGCAAGAAAGCAACTGTCACCAGATTTAAGTTGAATGTAGGTAGAAGAATGTAAGAAAAAAAGGTGCACAAAAGAGTTTACGCACAAAAGGAAGAGGTCAGCCTAAACTAGCTTCCCCATATACATTAAGAAAACATATTATGACGATACGCAGTATTACATTAGATTGAGAAAACTATTAAACAAAATTTTTATATAATTATAAACAATTATATAAAATAAAATATAAATATTATACTACCTTTAATAACGATAATTTAACTATCAAATGTACCGTTTTTTATTATAACCATTATACGAGAGAATTTTATGCTCTACCGAAAAGTTACGTATATTGTTTTGCCTTATCTTGCTTAATTTTCAAAATATTGACGAAAAAGCATTGCATTTTGTTGCAATTATTGTTAGTAACTTTTGAACCCGAAAAGAAAGAAAAGAAAAGAATATCACACAAATTCCTTTTTAAGCGTATCTGCGAAGACTAATTAATGTCGGGCACAAGTATATTATATGCTTGCACTAATAGTACAGTGTAACTAGAGGTTTTAACTTCGGAATAATGTCATATTGAACGGATTTAGTTCATTTTTGGAGGTATAATAGTAAATGCTTGACAGAAAAGTTTCTATATTGTGCGGGGGCTTGCTAATTTATAGAGGGTGAATGCCACCCCCCCTTTCAGGGGGTGGCACTTAAAAAATATATATTGGAGCTGAAATAGAATCAAACTTTAAGAAGAAAAGGTTCTATGCAAATTTTCACATAAATTGATAGTTTTTAAGTTATAACGACTTCAAAATTGCGATTTTAGCTTAAAAAAAAGGTATTTCCAAACGGCTTTCGTCAAGTATCTCGAAAAGTATTACTTTATCGAAAAAATGTGACAGACCAATTACAGAAAGTACAAACTGGGAAATAATTATATTTTTTGTTTATTGATGTAGGATTAATAATTTCGGAGATATTTAAGTTTATATTTGGTATCCAAGTGTTTTGAAATTACCTTTAAAGTTTAAAATGCATTTTTTTCTAAAGCAAGTGCTTTAAATGAGCAAACAAATTTGAACATCTAGGTAATGCTACATCCTAAACTGTATTTGAGATAATTTCTTTAAATTACTGGCTAATTAGAGTAACAAAATGGCGACCTTTTTATATAAAAAAATATAAATACGCTCATTTTTACATCATAACTTCTTTACTTCTTATGCTACAGGAGCGAGTAAAAAATAATTTGAAAGCGCAATTAATTGTCTTTAATTTCATTTCTTAGTATGCGTGACGTAGGTGTCTCAATTTCTGAGATATTTAACATTTAAAAACTGCATTTTACGACTTATAAACGTTCGGACTTTCATATCTCCGAAACTATTAAATCTATGTAAATAAATAAACAAGCTAAATTCATTATCAGTTTATGAGCTTTATTTCTGGTCTCTACCCATTTTTCAATAAAACTAATATTTATTGAGACACCCATTTGGACAAGGAAAACAAAATATCGTTTTATCGAAAATACCTTTATAGTTTAAACTGTATTTTTTTCTAAAGCAAGTGCTGTATACAAACCAAAAAATTTGACATTTACGTCATGCTATATATTAATGAGAAACAGTGTTTGAAATTCCTTTTTTTAATTACTGGCTAATTACAGGAACAAAATGGCGACGTTGTTTAAAAAAAAATGTGTAGACGCACATTGCTTCGGTCATAACTTCTTTGTTCTTTATGCTATAGAAACAAATAAAAAAACAGTTGAAAGCTTAATTAATAACCTATTATTCTACCTACTAGCATCCTTGACGTATGTGTCACAGTTTCTGAGATATTTAACTCTCACTCTAAATAATTATCTTATGAACCCTTGGATGCCAAATGTAAACTTAAATATCTCCGAAATTATTAATCCTACACCAATAAACAAAAAAATATAATTAATTCCCAGTTTGTACTTTATGTAATTGGTCCTGTAACATTTTTTCGATAAAGTAATACTTCTCGAGATACCTGACCAAAGCCGTTTGGAAAACTTTTTTTTAAGCTAAAATCGCAATTTGAAGTTATAACTTAAAATAGTAAAAACTATCAATTTGTGTGAAAAATTGCATAGAACCTTTTCTTCTTAAAATTTGATTATACTTCAGCTCCAATAAATATATATATTTTTTAAGTGCCACCCCCCTGAGAGGGGGTGGCACTTACCCCCTAATTAGCAAGCCCCCGCACAATATAGAAACTTTTGTGTGAAGCTTATACTTCCAAAATGAACGAAATCCATTCAATATGACATTATTCCGAAGTTTTGCATATTTTCACCTCTAGGTACTAGACTATAATAATAATTATTATTTTTATTATTGCAAGCATATAACATATAAGCAATAAAAGAAAATATTAAATTTTTGCTTGCCATACTTAAAAGGGAACTTTGTGCTTGATAGTACGTCGGGTACATGGCTATATAAGCCAATAATCTGCACTTTTTGATTGGGATGTGCCACTTTCTGTGGTCATAGTTGATGCCAAAAGGTAACTTTCCAGATAGGGAGCCACTTTAAAATCCGTGCAACACCAAAATGGCGACCATTAAAGATGGCTGCCATTAGCCACAATGAATGTTTTTTTATCTCAGCTCCTAATGGTTCGATTTCTATTTTCTTTTTTTTTTTTGTTTGAGAGCTCTTGTAAAGAAGACACTTTTTTGTCCCTATACGTTTATCTGTACACTTTAAGGGTTCTGCGCAATTTAAGAAAATATATATTTTTTAATTTTTAAAGATATTTCTTTGCACAGTGGGACAAACTGAATCTGAAAACTTATTTCATATAATGCAACTTTCAATTGATGTTAACTTGGGACAGCTGGTACTTTAGTAAAGGTCATTGTAATAACTTTTTCAAAATTAAGCCTATAAGTATTATAGTGACAGTGAAATAAAATAAATAAAAACTTATAAATACTTCAAAGAGAACTTCATGCTTTGTTGTTATTTGATGGCAATCATTTTTTGCTCATATTTGACCCATGTACTCGGAAACACAAAGGTCACTTGCTGTCTCAAAATAAGTACATTTTCAAAAGAAAAATTGCATCAAGGGATTATTTTACTATTATACCTGATGTTACTGTACTATTAAAACAATTCGTTTGATATATCTATGTTAGGTAAATAAACGTAATTTAATTTCTACCCCTTTGCATCTTTTTATTTTACTGTTAATAAGGCAATACTTTAAAAGTGGAAAACAAAAAATGAGGACAAATTCAAAATATTTAAATACTTATAGGCCTATCACGGAGTAATTACATTATCATTATTAATAATTAATGTCTATTTGGATAAAAAAAATTACCTAATATTTTATTAGGTTCTTCTAATATATCTTCAAATTCGTAA